>CM072774.1:117627500-120127500 GCA_036936925.1 Cenchrus fungigraminus | reverse complement strand
GACCTAAAACTTTGTAGTAGACAAGTTTTTCATTTGAAATTGTTTAATATTTTAAAATATCCATTTAAGTACTATGAGATTGTTTGCAAAATCTATATCTCTTATATAGTTTCAAGAAACTATGTGAGAGGTGTATAACATTTGTGAAGAATGTTACCACCACTATTTCGAATGTGCAAATGACCAAAATAAAAGTTGTTCACCTTCAGCAGTTATAGAACTTTGTAGTTGAACCATTTTTTATTTGAATTATTTTTGTCAAGGTAAAGTACACCTGAATTTTTGAAATTCGAAAATTTGAACTTTTAAAATGACCTCAAATGGAGAAACAATCATAATAAAAGTTGTAGGTATTGAGTTTACAACTTTTTTTATTTGAAATCATATTGTCAACGAAAACTAAGTTTGAATATCTCAAATTTGAAATTCAAATTTCGTAAACGACCACGAATGGAGAAACTTCCAACATGAAACTTGTAGATCTTGAGAAGTTATGAAACTTCGTAGTTGACAAGTTTTTAATTTGAATTCGTTTAGAGCCTAAAAAATGATTTACAGTCGGTGTAGTAGAATATGAGTAGGATGAAAACTAGATATTGATGCATATGAGTATGAGGAGTAGTGGTAGAGGAGGCTTCGCGCGATTTTTCACGAAAAATGGCTGGCCGGTGAGGTCCCTCCCCTAAAAAACTTATTCTTTTCTATTTATTTTGAGCTTTTTAACGCAGGCATGTTTTTTTGTTAGAAATCCATTAGCAGGTGCGGGCCACGCTGTCACCCGCACCTAGAAATGGTGTTTCCAGGTGCGAGTGACGCCATCACCCACACCTGCAAATGCGTCATCGTCTCGCATCGCCGAACGCCTCCGCCTGCATCGCCGCTGCACGGATAGAAAAGGCTAGCATTAAGATAGATACGCAAAAACGGAATGACCAGCTTCTTAGTCTCGGGCCAGAGAAATCAAGCCCTGAATTAATTCACCCAAAAATAAATCTTGTCTACTAAGTTTTTGCACACAAATAAATATAAGGCCCATCCAAAAATAAATCTTGGATAGGTAGAGCAATATGCAAGAGGTATTAATGACAAGGTTAGCATTACTTTTAAGAACAAAAATAAATCATCTTTAACCCATCCAAAAATTGAGAGCATGAGAAAAACTATGGGTCTCATGTTTATCATAACCTCCGCAAAGGATTAAGCTAGTATTTAAATTAATTTCAGAATCGCATTTATAGAGAGCATTAGCTTAATCATGCATAAGACAAGTACAAAGATAAGCAAATAGGCAACAGTCATCATACCAACTTGGCACAATTTTCCATCCATATTAAATATCATAAAACGATGGTGAAATTTATTCATGGTGATGGAAAACAAAAACTACTACTACCACACACACATGCTGAAAATAAAATAGAAAATGCTCGCACACACAAATTTGCATATAACTGAAAAATAAAGGAAAGGAGAAAAAAATCAAACCTAATTGGAAGCATTATTTATTCTTCCTTCCTTCACTCTTCCTCCTATGGTTGATCCCTCGTCTTTATGATGAAAACAAGCTTGGAGTGCCTCGGAGTATATGGTGGCGGAGCGGATGAACGAATCGAGCGTCGAGGTCGAACGGGTGGCTCCTCCGTGTGGCCTTGCGGTTTGTCCCACATGGACAAGCTTCATGTACTCCTCATACCTCCAAGGTGCAGCGTGTCGCTCCTCGATGGTGCCACGTCCTCCTCCATGCTTCGCGGGGACTTGAAAATAGAGTGCCTCCGTGAAGACATAGATGGCGCCTCCGACTATGATGATCGTGTCCTCCTTCCGAGAACAATGTTCATGGCCTTTTTCATCGTGCCTTGCTGCACAAATTCACAAACAACTCTCCCGAGGGTTTCTTGCCGGTAGAAAAATGCACAAATAAAGTATATGGACACTACGTGAAAATCTCAAATAGGTCACACAACATTTTACATGCACCCACATCTGTAACGGTTGTTGTTTGGCGCCCGTTACCCATAAGCGCGCCAGGATGACCCCGGGGTTAGCCTCCACAATGCCCGTTACCAATGTGGACTTCTGGTAACGGGCTTCTTAAATGCCCGTTACATGAATTCTTTGTAACGGACGTTAAATAGAGTCCGTTACAAAAGTCAAACCTATCGGTAACGGGCTTGTAAAGTCCGTTACTGATCAATGCCCTATCAGTGACGGGCCGTTTAAGTCCGTTACTGATCACTGCCGTATTGGTAATGGGTTATAAAGTCCGTTACCGATAATTTCGTACTGGAGACGCACGCTTGTTAGGATGCGTCTCCTTTGCTGGCGACCCAATTGGATAAGCTCGTGTCTTAGGACTCGTCTCCTTTGATTGCTACCCAGGGTCGCCTTTTTTCTCACATCGGAGATGCACGTTGTTATTGCTTGTCTCTGTCTTCTAGCGGAAGGGGCTAGCGGACGTCAACCGCGGCGTCATCCAAAGCAGACGCCTCCGTGTCCCCTCCCCCTGGGGCTCGGCGCCGTCCTCCGCGCTGTCACCACGGCCGCGACACCGCCTCCAATCCTCCTCCTCGGCCGCGCTCACCTCGTAGATAGTCCTCGTCAAGGTGGAAATTAATTGCCCCCTTTTATTGAAATTCTTCAGCTATCCTAATCCTCTTATGTTATGGGTTTTTTTGTGTGATGAATTATGCTCATTGGATGTATGGAATGCAGATGGCGTCTGCTGCTCAGGCTTGGATGTACAGACAGCCCCAAGAAGATTAGGAGAATTTCTTAAGCGGGGTCAATGGTTTTCTAAATCAAGCAGAGGCGGATATGAGAAACTGTGGTGTTCAGGCAATGCTTTGCCCCTGTATGGATTGTCTCAACTAAAAGAAATTTGCACAACGGGAAATCATTTTTCATCATTTGGTCACACGTGGTTTCACAAAAAATTACACGTGTTGGAATAAACATGGTGAGGAAGGCCTTAATGAACTCGAAGCAGGCTGCCTAAATGAAGGTGAAGTGCGACATCATGCTACCGACCATGATGAAGACCTTGATGACGGTGGAGTTTTTGAGGAAAATGAACTATTATTCCCACCAAATGTGATGAGGCTTGAGGATGTCACTGATCAAGAAGTTAGGGGCTTCGATGATGGTGAGGTGTTGCAACGTGTGCACAATGTTGATCAAATGTTGCGGGATGTTGAGTTTCAAAGAGTGTACACACGTTCTGAATTAGCGAGGCTGAAGCAGTTCATTGAAGATTCAAAGAAACCCCTCTATCCTGATTGCCAGAAGTACTCTCGCCTTTCGGTGATCTAAAACTTCTGTAGCTTAAGGCAGATCATGGTTGAAGCAACAAAAGTTTCAAATATCTATTGGATGTGCTTAGAGACATGCTACCTGAAGGAAACCAAATAGCAGAGTCTGTCTATGAGGCGAAGAAGATAATTTGTCCTCTGGGAATAGAGGTTGAAAAAAATCCATGCATGCAAGAACAGTTGTGTATTGTTCAGTGGAGATTATGCAGACCTTGACAAGTGCCTCAAGTGTGGCTATGTTCTGTACAAGAGGAAAAAGGATGGTGGAGATGATAATAATGCTGATGACGAGAACGAGCCCGGCGAGATCAGAGGCTAGAAGAAGAAGGCTAACAGAGGGGCTCCTGTGAGGGTGGCATGGTATTTTTGCATCATTCCTCAGCTGAGAAGATGGTTCGCAACACGAAAGGAGGCCCAACTCTTGTGTTGGCATGATGAAGGACGAAAGGAGCTTAAGCAAGATGGCAAGTTTAGGCACCCCGCAGATGCAGCATAATGGGGTAACATTAATAACCACTTTCCGTGGTTTGACGAAGATGTAAGGAGCATACGGTTTGCTATGAGCACAGATGGCGTGAACCCATTCGGTAACTAGACCTCAACACATAGCACCTGGCCTGTCGTGCTTTCGTTGTACAACCTTCCACCCTGGCTATGCAAGAAATAGAAATATATGATGCTGACAATATTGGTCTCCGGGCCAAAGTAACCTGGCGGCCGTATTGATGTCTACTTGAGGCCACTAGTTGATGACTTGAAGATACTGTGGAAGCCTAGTGTGAAGGAGGTTTGGGATGAGTAGAAGCGTGAGGACTTCACAATGTGCGCCATGTTGTTCACCACCATCAACGACAACCCGGCTCATCGCAACCTCTCTGGCCAGAGTAAAAGGAAAGGTGCAGCTTGCCCACACTGCTGGGAAGATACTTGCGCAGTATGGTTAGACATTCAAAGAAATACGTATTTATGTGGCACCGTCGTTTCCTCGGCAAGAAACATCCATACTGGGCTATGGATTGTCAGTTTAATGGGGAAAAGGAGAATCGAGAGGCGCCGTTGCATGTGACTGGAGATCTAGTCCACTTGAAAGTCAAGAACGTCAAAACTATCGAGGAGTTACCCAAACTGACAGAAAAAATCCTTGGCAAAATAAAGAAACAAGATGGTGAAGAAGAAGAAGAAGGAATGTGGAACAAGAAATCAATTCTATGGGATCTAGAGTATTGGCCGACATTGGATGTGCGTCATTCGATTGACAACATGCACGTTAAGAAGAATGTGTGTGAAGCTACTTGTGGAACATTACTACAACAGAAGTCCACAGGAAAAGATCCATAAAAATGCAAGGGGGGATCTTAAAGAACTGGGCATTAGGCTAGAGCTCTATGCAGAGGAAATAGAGACGGGGACGGACCTTCCCGTTGCTGCAACCACCTTGTCAAAGGCAGAGAGAAAAGAATTCTGTCAGTTTTTGCATGATTTGAAAGTGCCTTTAGGCTAGTCATCAAACTTCAAGAGGCTAGTGTCGGTGAAGGACATGAAAATGAATTTCAACTTGATGAGCATGGTAGCTTCGTTCTTGGTACACCATATGAACCATGCTTGCATCATGCCTCTCTAGAGTCAGCCATGCTTAGCGCACTGAGCACGCATGAGGACTACAACCGCCTCATGGTCCTCTCCTGTAAAAAGTTTAGAAGGATGGTTGTAGATGCATATATTTACCATAAGCATTGTAGATTTCGTGTATGCACTGTGGCACTAACCTTGCAGCTAAAGCTTCAATGAAACGTCAACAATTGGTGGTGAGACAGGAATGACATCACCAATGATAGCTGCAGGAAGAAGTTCCCATGGTCGAGCTTATGACCGTAAAGAAAGCACTACCAGGAGATAGCCTGGATTTGGTTTGTTTTATTTCCCTTTTCAAATAAAGAGCAAGAACATGTTTTAGGATAAGGTTGTCCTTCGCGTATTTTTGGTCTCTAACCTTTCAGGTGGAGATTGAAAAGAACGGTGGACAGGTGATTCCTAAGAACATGCGAGCTACCTCACTACAACACCTTTATAAGTTTTTGTTGAGAGCACAGGCGAGAACTGGCTCCTAGTGTGATGAGGACATCACCATGCTGAACACACATACGCCACGACCTTTCCCATGTTGGACTTCGTCTCCGACTCAGCTGCCACGTCCATCTCGGATTCAGCCTACACTTACGCACGGTTTCGGCAATAACTCCATCATACGACGTCGAAACGAGGCGTATAAGTACTCGTTGGAAAGAGGACGACGACACCGTCGATTTGGTTCTGGTCCTAGCTCCAGAAGTCACGTGGATCATGCTGTGTGACCACGACAAGGTGCTGCGCCACCTATTTTGGGCCAACTTGGCCGTGTATCGAGTCGGGCCCTTGGCCCAAGTCGTGGGCGCCCCCTCCTGGTCTCCCACAACCCTAGGACGACCCTCCCTCTCCATAAACTCAGTAGCCGCCACCGGTTTAGAGGCGGGTTTTGCTTAGAGTTTTCTGTCGTCGAACAGTCGCCGTTATCGGTTTGTGAAACCCCAACTTTCGTCTGTTAATCATTCATCTGCAGAGTCACTATTTTGAGAGCTGCTTCTTTCGAGTTCTTGCTTGTGTTCTTCGTTTCGCAGGCAGGGATTAGCCTTCGCGGCGAGGTCAACCGGATTGTGACACGGTTGATAACCAGAGGAATCGTGGTGCTAAGATTGCAGGGGTCCAGGTCTTTGGATCTGAAGCCGGATCGGTGCGTCACATCCGCCCTAAACGAGTTATCTTTCACCTGACGGAAGATCAGGTACCCACGTCCCCATCAAGTGGTAATCAGAGACTCAGGTATTCCCGTCAGGATTATCCCCAGTTTAGATTTCGCCTTCGTCCTATAGTCCACAAAAATCCTACAAAAAAATTCCGTTGTCCTAGAACCCTTGTGTTAGCCTTGCAATTTCGTTTCAGTTTCGCATTGTTGAGTTTGTGTCCGTGGTCGAGTCTTGTTGCTGGTTTAGATTTTGTCTTGGTCGTAGTTCAACTGCACCGTCACTGTGTTTGTTTCCGCCGCTATCCCATCCACCGTCATCCAGATTACAAGTCGTGCCACTACACTACTCGACTTGCCCTCGCTAGCCGCCTTGTGTGAATTCTCGCCGTGCAAGCCCTAGATAGGTTGCGAGCCGCCTTGTGTTTTTTGCCTTGCATCGCAGCCCCCCATTGTTTCATCATCTGGCAAATACCTATTCCAAATACTAGGGAAGCTTTGCCCTAACCGCCGCTGAATTTCCTGCCGAGTTGTGCCGCTCAAAAACGTAACTTGAGGTATCTTCAGTAAACAGGGCATAACTTTTCGCTCGGTGCTCCGATTGAGCTCAATTTTTTACAGCAGATTCGTGACTCCATTTAATTGGCCGAGATGGGAGCTCGGGAATCCATCCCAATTCGCATCCTTTTGCACCCAAGCAGCAGCCATGACGTCCCCGAAGAGCGTAGAGATGAAGCTAGGCGCCAAGGAGCCATTGGCGGAGGAGGCGAAGCGATGCGAGCTCAAGCTACCCATGGAGATCAAGAGGACCGCCCGCATCCGTTGCGGAGGGCGTGTCCCGACCGGGGCATTCGCATCTCGCTACCACGTCAAGGAGGAGAAGGTCTCTACTCCCGTTCGAAGGTCGGAACGCATCCGAGGCATGAAGAGGAAGGATTACAAGGAGGTGTCGCCCGAGCCTAAAGACTACGGGGGGAGTGACTATTCCGATGATCGTAGCCCAAGCTCGTGGGCGGCCGCCGGAAGGGAGGACAATGACTTATATTATTGGGAAGAGGTGCCCAAGGAGAAGACTCCCGAAGGCCCTAACGGCGGCGGCAACGACGGCAACGACGACAACGACGACGACGACGATGACGGCGGCGACGACGACGGCGGAGACCCTGGCGATGACGACCCTTTCAGGATGCATCCGATGTGTTGTGCGGCTTGCCGTCACTCCATCTCGGAGTTCTACGCATCGGTCGACGAGTGTTTCCAGACCATGGAGGCGATGAGGCAGCGCATGGAAGATTTGGAACGCGTGGTCAAAGACGACTATAAATTTCTGAATCGCAACGTGCGGAAGTTGTTCGGCATGGTGGGGAACATGAAGGGCAAGTGGTGCAAGAGCTGCGGGAAGTTCCACTAGATAGAGTTTTCCCCCTTAGGTTTTTTGTAAGATACGACGAGGACGTCGTATGGTTTAAGCGTGGGGGAGAGCTAGCTAGCTAGCCTTTTGCTTTAAGATTTGTTTTGGTTTCGTTTAGTTTTCGCGAGAGTGTGAGAGTCTTAGAGTCTTAAGTTTTAGGAGTGTGCTTTTAAAATTTTCGAGAGTTTAAAGTGTCCTAAAGTTAGTGTTCGTGTCAAGAAAATCAAATAAAAAGAGTCATTTAAATTTTTGTCTCTTGTCATGCTTTTCTTGCTTTACTTGTTTGTTCATCTTTAATTTTTGATAAATAAAGCATAAGTATTTGGTTTGAAACATTTACCGTGGTGCTTAGTGGAGTTTCTACCTCTAAAAGTACCCGCATCATGCTTTGATCTAGAACTTCGTTTTGGTTGTGCTATGTTTGATGCTTAAAATTGGAGGAATTTAATTCTGAAAATTATTGAAAAACCCTTGTAATAAAGGTTAGCGAATTCTCTTTTTCCAAGTTGAGAGTTTAAGAAAAATCCTATACAAAGCCAAATTTAATTTTCGCTCCACCATAAGTGCGATTTGCATAATGAGTTGGGCTAGGATCCTTCTCTCTTGGAAGTTTTAATTTCAAGCAATGATCATGTCCTTGTGCTTATCTTTTATTGCTAGCCTCGTCATGCATTCGGTAACATGACTTTCGCATCGAAAGTCCCGTACATCGCCGAATTCCATATACCCAAACCATTATATCTCTTTTGTACATCGTATTCCTTGAACACAACCTACTCTCGAAGTTTCGTCTCGTCTCTAGCATAGTTTTTATTTTAAATTCAGATTGTGTTTATGCAATAAAGAGATGAGTTGAGAGCTTTGGAAAGAGAGATAAAGATGTCAAGAGAAAGAAAAGTAAAGAAAAAAATATGTGTATGGTAAAGAAAGAAAGAAAAGAAAAGAAAGAAAGAAAAGAAAAGAAGAAAGAGAAAGAAAGAGGAATAGCAAGAAAGATATGAAGAGGGATGAATTAAGTGAAGGATGAATAAAGTGCAAGGGAGGATAAGGTTGTCCTTCGCGTATTTTTGGTCGCTAACCTTTCAGGTGGAGATTGAAAAGAACGGTGGACAGGTGATTCCTAAGAACATGCGAGCTACCTCACTACAACACCTTTATAAGTTTTTGTTGAGAGCACAGGCGAGAACTGGCTCCTAGTGTGATGAGGACATCACCATGCTGAACACACATACGCCACGACCTTTCCCATGTTGGACTTCGTCTCCGACTCAGCTGCCACGTCCATCTCGGATTCAGCCTACACTTACGCACGGTTTCGGCGATAACTCCATCATACGACGTCGAAACGAGGCGTATAAGTACTCGTTGGAAAGAGGACGACAACACCATCGATTTAGTTCTGGTCCTAGCTCCAGAAGTCACGTGGATCATGCCATGTGACCACGACAAGGTGCTGCGCCACCTATTTTGGGCCAACTTGGCCGTGTATCGAGTCGGGCCCTTGGCCCAAGTCGTGGGCGCCCCCTCCTAGTCTCCCACAACCCTAGGACGACCCTCCCTCTCCATAAACTCAGTAGCCGCCGCCGGTTTAGAGGCGGGTTTTGCTTAGAGTTTTCTGTCGTCGAACAGTCGCCGTTATCGGTTTGTGAAACCCCAACTTTCGTGTGTTAATCATTCAGCTGCAGAGTCACTATTTTGAGAGCTGCTTCTTTCGAGTTCTTGCTTGTGTTCTTCGTTTTGCAGGCAGGGATTAGCCTTCGCGGCGAGGTCAACCGGATTGTGACACGGTTGATAACCAGAGGAATCGTGGTGCTAAGATTGCAGGGGTCCAGGTCTTTGGATCTGAAGCCGGATCGGTGCGTCACATCCGCCCTAAACGAGTTATCTTTCACCTGACGGAAGATCGGGCACCCACGTCCCCATCAAGTGGTAATCAGAGACTCAGGTATTCCCGTCAGGATAATCCCCAGTTTAGATTTCGCCTTCGTCCTATAGTCCACAAAAATCCTACAAAAAAAAATTCCGCTGTCCTAGAACCCTTGTGTTAGCCTTGCAATTTCGTTTTAGTTTCGCATTGTTGAGTTTGTGTCCGTGGTCGAGTCTTGTTGCTGGTTTAGATTTTGTCTTGGTCGTAGTTCAACTGCACCGTCGCTGTGTTTGTTTCCGCCGCTATCCCATCCACCGTCATCCAGATTACAAGTCGTGCCACTACACTACTCGACTTGCCCTCGCTAGCCGCCTTGTGTGAATTCTCGCCGTGCAAGCCCTAGATAGGTTGCGAGCCGCCTTGTGTTTTTTGCCTTGCATCGCAGCCCCCCATTGTTTCATCATCTGGCAAATACCTATTGCAAATACTAGGGAAGCTTTGCCCTAGCCGCCGCTGAATTTCCTACCGAGTTGTGCCGCTCAAAAACGTAACTTGAGGTACCTTCAGTAAACAGGGCATAACTTTTCGCTCGGTGCTCCGATTGAGCTCAATTTTTTACAGCAGATTCGTGACTCCATTTAATTGGCCGAGATGGGAGCTCGGGAATCCATCCCAATTCGCATCCTTTTGCACCCAAGCAGCAGCCATGACGTCCCCGAAGAGCGTAGAGATGAAGCTAGGCGCCAAGGAGCCATTGGCGGAGGAGGCGAAGCGATGCGAGCTCAAGCTACCCATGGAGATCAAGAGGACCGCCCGCATCCGTTGCGGAGGGCGTGTCCCGACCGGGGCAATCGCATCTCGCTACCACGTCAAGGAGGAGAAGGTCTCTACTCCCGTTCGAAGGTCGGAGCGCATCCGAGGCATGAAGAGGAAGGATTACAAGGAGGTGTCGCCCGAGCCTAAAGACTACGGGGGGAGTGACTATTCCGATGATCGTAGCCCGAGCTCGTGGGCGGCCGCCGGAAGGGAGGACAATGACTTATATTATTGGGATGAGGTGCCCAAGGAGAAGACTCCCGAAGGCCCTAACGGCGGCAGCAATGACGGCAACAACGACAACGACAGCGACGACGACGACGACCCTTTTGGGATGCATCCGATGTGTTGTGCGGCTTGCCGTCACTCCATCTCGGAGTTCTACGCATCAGTCGACGAGTGTTTCCAGACCATGGAGGCGATGAGGCAGCGCATGGAAGATTTGGAACGCGTGGTCAAAGACGACTATAAATTTCTGAATCGCAACGTGCGGAAGTTGTTCGGCATGGTGGGGAACATGAAGGGCAAGTGGTGCAAGAGCTACGGGAAGTTCCACTAGATAGAGTTTTCCCCCTTAGGTTTTTTGAAAGATACGACGAGGACGTCGTATGGTTTAAGCGTGGGGGAGAGCTAGCTAGCTAGCCTTTTGCTTTAAGATTAGTTTTGGTTTGGTTTAGTTTTCGCGAGAGTGTGAGAGTCTTAGAGTCTTAAGTTTTAGGAGTGTGCTTTTAAAATTTTCGAGAGTTTAAAGTGTCCTAAAGTTAGTGTTCGTGTCAAGAAATCAAATAAAAAGAGTCATTTAAATTTTTGTCTCTTGTCATGCTTTTCTTGCTTTACTTGTTTGTTCATCTTTAATTTTTGATAAATAAAGCATAAGTATTTGGTTTGAAACATTTACCGTGGTGCTTAGTGGAGTTTCTACCTCTAAAAGTACCCGCATCATGCTTTGATCTAGAACTTCGTTTTGGTTGTGCTATGTTTGATGCTTAAAATTGGAGGAATTTAATTCTGAAAATTATTGAAAAACCCTTGTAATAAAGGTTAGTGAATTCTCTTTTTCCAAGTTGAGAGTTTAAGAAAAATCCTATACAAAGCCAAATTTAATTTTCGCTCCACCATAAGTGCGATTTGCATAATGAGTTGGGCTAGGATCCTTCTCTCTTGGAAGTTTTAATTTCAAGCAATGATCATGTCCACTTTAAGTGCGATTTGCATAATGAGTCTGGAAGATTGATGTGACGTACCATATTTTTCTTTCTCACTTTATTAATTTATTATGTGAAAAGCATAAATATAGATATGAACAACTGCGCTTAGAGTAACTCCGACAGACTAGCTAAATTTTACTCTCTATATTCTCATTTAGCTAGTCATTTAGCTAAGGTGCACTCTTTATATCTACTTGCATTCCAACAGACTAGTTATATCTCGCTCTTCATATCAAACTCTACTCTCTCTAATTCAATGATGCGTGGTCCCCACCCACAAGGCCACAACCTTATCTACTCTGCTCCTCCCTGCTCTTCACACCGCTCCTCTTCTACACTGTCTGATTCACAAACTAGAAGGCCATCCTGGGATCCATCCTCACCGACGTGGTCAGCCTTGCATCCATCACCGTAGCCAGGTTGGCCATCGACCGCTACGCCCGCCGCTCCCTCCTCATGGTAGGGAGCTCAGTGCTGATCCTCTCCCTGGTGGCCATGGCGGGATCTTCGGCACGCAGCTGGGGACTGACGGCGGGAAGGACATGCCCCGCGGGTACACGGCAGCGATGGTGGCGCTGGTGTGCGTGCACACAGTGGGGTTCGGCGTGTTGTGGGCCCACTCAGCGCCGGCCCTCGCGGAGGACCATGCCGTCGCAGCCTCCGGCGATGCCCAACCCGCCACGGACCTCGGCATCACGGACGGCGGCGTGGCTACCGGCGGAGTTCCGCTCGCCCAGCCTGCCGTCGATTCACCACCTCCGCCTCCGATTTTCGCCCCGCAGCAGCCTCCGGTGACGCCTTGACCGCCAATTTTTCGCCAGTGCCGCCTGCTGCCTGCTCACGGTGGCAGTGCCTGCTTCCTGCTTGTGCAGGAATGGGAGGGGGAGGGTGCCAGAGTGCGGGCGCTTCCTGCTCGCGCGGGAAGAGGAGGGGGAGGGCGTGGGACGGAGGAGAGTTTGGCGAGCGGCGAGCACTGTCTATCTTTGGCGAGGGAGGTGTAACATCCCTGAAATTTGGATGTTTTCCATGAGTGAATTTTTCGCAAAATTTTAAAACTTTTTGTTTGAACTTGTGTGCTACCGAATTTGATCCCAAATTGCTAGCTTCTCATCTCGAATTCTCTATAAAATAAAGCTATATAAAAAGTATTTTCAAATTATGTTGTAAATGTGAGTGGGATCTTTTTGGTTTTTCTTTGGATCTCAAAGGTGAGTTTGTATTTCTGGATTAAATCCAAAAATACAAACTAAAACTAATATTTAATAGGATCTTTAAAATTTTGTGTGACTAACTCTAACTTTGCACCCGAGCTAATAAGACCAATTAGCTCGGCTTCACCAGTTTTTTTTTTAGTCGCACCTCTCTTTTCCGAACACCCAGCAGATGCTCTCGGAAGCATTCCTTTGCTAATCACATGACAGTTCGCAACAAGCCCGACCTGCTAAGCTAACCAACCAGGCCAGCTCCTTTCCTTGTTTTCACGAAGCCATCCAGCATCGTTAGGCCGCCGGCCTAGTAACCTGATCACAAGGCCGCCCAGCTTCTCAGTCTGGTGACAAGCCCAAGTGCTAATCGTGGCCCAGCCCAGCTGCCATCACCGCTCTTGCATGCAGCATGCCGTCGTTGCCACGCCAGCTCCATCCTCGCGTCGTCTTCACGCTGGAGTGCAGGACCGACGTCGCCCGTTCCCGTCCGGCAAAACGGATTGGCAAGGATGCATGCTCCGCGACAGGGTGACGCCGCGGCCGCCCCGCTTTCCAGCTCATGTGCACAGCGAGCATCAGCCGCTCCCGCACCCGCGTGCCTCCCACGCCACCTCTCGGATGCCAGCCGCGTGGCCGGTAGCTCGCGAACCAAGGATCGCCGCCGCCGTCACATCCTGGCACCCCTGCAAACCCTAGCCCTCGGGTGATAAATTCCCCCACCGTTGCCCCGTTCTTTGCCACAAGCAGCCGCCGCCTCCTTTTGTCCAAACCAGACCATGGGAAAACCCCAGTTCCAAGCCATCAGAGAGGGAGCAAGCAGTAGAAGAAGAAAGGGGAAGAAGGGAAAGGAGGAACGCCGTGCATATGAAGACCTCAGCGCTGCGCCACGCCGTCGCTCACCATGGCCGCGTCCTCGCCGCCGGGCATGCCGATGCCCATGAAGTCGCTGACGACAACATCAACAACAGGCATCCAGAGGCCAAGACGGAGGAGCTCGGGGTGCTACCAGGAGATGCGCAACCGACGACGACGCCGAGTTGAAGCTGCACCGCCACGGCATCGAGCCCTTCCTGCACCACCGTTGCCTCCGACAAGCCCCTGGTGAGCTTCACACCTTGAGCCATCCCTGCTCTGCTCTCCACCGCCCTGATCCTCTGTTTTCCGTCGCGCCGTAGCCAACGCCGAGCTGCGCAGTGTCTGTGTGGAAGCTGGCCTTCGAGCCATGCTGCTTATGCAGGTACCGCTGCCGCTCAGAGTTAACCGCCCGCGCTCGCCAATCCGCCAAGCAGAACCCCAGCACGCCGCCGATGTGCTCTGCTCCGGCAAGCCCTCGACGTGTTCGACGTTTTGCCGACACGTTTCGACGAAGCTCTAGGGTTCGAAGCCCGGCTGTTCGCTTGTTTATGCTAAGCCGACATTCGTGTCGAGCACCTGCTCCTGGAGCCGCTTGGTGGTGAACGGGACAGCCTGCCCCGCCGATGTTTTTGTGGATGCCCGCCATGTGTTCGACGCCAGGCGTGGACGGAGCACGGCTGCTCACCTTTCTCTTTTTGAGCCATCTCTTCCTGACCCTTATGTCCAGGCCATCTGCAGGTGCGCCGCCGCTTCCCTGCACCGCGTTGGCCCGCTACCCCGCGCGCCGCTCGGCCGTGCGCCGTGCTCTTCCGCCTCCTCGTACCCCGATGTGCTGCTCCGCCGTACGCGACCCGGCCTGTCACCGCAGCTCCTCACTGTTGCTCCACCTTTCGCCGCGTTGTGCTGCGCCGAGCCAAGCCAAGCCGCGGTCGGGGCATCTGAGCCTGCGCGAGCGCCGCCCGCCGTCGGAATCTGCCGCGGCATGTGCCCGCCTCGCGGTCACAACCTCACCGTAGCCGCCGCTCTACCCTTGTCACGCCGTCTTGCTGGCTCGCAGTCGTGAGCGCCGCGCCGCACTGCCGTGTCGCGCCGCCCTGCGATTCCGATCCGCTGTCACTACTCTGTGCCGCGCCGCTCTGGAGCGCCGCGCCGGCGCCGTGATCGTGCTCTCCGCCGTGAGGAGGACCGGCCTTCGAGCCGAGGAGCGTTTGTCGCAGGGGAACACGCGCCATCGCCTCCATAGCCCAACCTCCTCGCCGGCCAGTCCCCGCCACACCGCCACGCCTTTCTGGCATTCCGTCTAACACCTAGCGCGCGCCCCTTTTCTTCTGAACCTGAGCGGCACCACACACTGGACCACATAGGCGCAGCCACACGCAGCCGCATAGGATCCCGGCTCCAGGGAATCGGATGAACACCAGAAGAATACAGGGTGCAAACCTAGACTTCGCACGTGACCCCGTTTGGGTTTCGGCCCACCAAAGCCTCTGGGCCCGAGGGTGAACCAGGCCGGACCAGAGTTTAGTTCTGGGTGGTTTTCTAGACTTTTTCAGCCTTGGGCCAAACTGGGCCAGCCCATTGGGCTACTAACACTTTGGGCCCACGTAGGCCCACTAACCCACTGATCGCTGATGTCATGCTGACGTCAGCATTATTTTAATAAAATTATTTTCTGATTTTACAAATGATTTAATAAATGTTTTATAAATCCCCTTTTCCTTTAAAAATTCATAACTAATTATCCGGAGCTCCGAAAATTATGAAACCACTTGCGTTGGTTTCATAATTTCGAGACGCTCGCTGCTACCATATCCTTATCCGCTCTCGCCCTTGAACCGAACCTCTTTTTGCCCCGCATCCTTGGAGAAGGATACGTGTCCGCTGCCCGCCACTGCGCTAAGGTGGGTCCGGGACGCCGGATCCCCGCAACTAGCCACTGGCTTGCCACGGACAGGGATGACGTCCCCAAGATGCGTTCGCACTGCCATCCTTGCTTGCACCGCTTCCACCGTCTTGTGCCACAACCCGCACACCCGCTCTCTCTCTTTGCCTTGCATCGAGCCGTGTAGCACGCGACGTACCCAGCGTTAGTAACCCGGAAGGCCGCGTGTGATGGACGGTCGTGCCTTGAGCAGAGGCCTCTGTCTCAAAGCACGGCAACCCCGTGCTGCAACCTAGTTACTACACCCTGGATATCGTCGTATTGCTAGCACTTGCTCCACCGTGCTCCCGAGCACGCCTTACTACGTCACCATCCTTTTATCGACCACGAGTCGATCCTTTCCTTCACTCGGTGCTGCCACCGCACACCTTGTTTTGATAATGCCTTGCCTAACTCGTTTCGCCTTACTCCTCTCTCTTCATCCTCTGAGCTACCGCTTCGTCGCACCTATCTGTTGCACTAACACCTTGCAGGCGCAATCACCAAGACCCTTAGCCTTTGATCGGCCACCCAACCTTGAACTAACCCTTCTCTCTAACTTGTTTTCTAGTAGACAAAGCTAGTGGTTTAAAACTATTTTAATATAAAACTAATTACTTTGATTTCCTTAATTTAAGCTAAGTGCTGCTTGTAGCTAGTTTGGATTTATTTGGTTCTTTAATGCTTCTCTTTGGAGTTTATTTGCAAATGGATCCTCGTTGTTTATTTATATTTCCGAATCTAGGATTTCCCGGAGCCGAGGAGACAAGCCAGAAGATCAAGTACGGCTACGGAAACTACGACAACTACTTACACGCAGGTGTTCACGCCCGACCATTCATCGAATACCCATTAGGCATGGCTATTAGAACTGCTAGTGCTTTACTTACTGCATAGTGATGGATATGATGAACCCGTGCATAGCCTCTTTTACATACTTGTCCTTGATTGACCTACTACTACTACTTTACATATGCGTGATGATACGCTGAGCTTGCGATGCATGTGTTGGGATATTATGGTAGTTTCTTGGCGTGTGTTGGGAAAACCGGCAGGAGAAGGTGTTTTGGGATACTTTGGCGGGGGTGAGCTCGAGACAACCCGATCTGGGATCGGGGGCCAGGGATCATCTTCTCGGACGTTACCCAATGTGGTGCCTATGGCGGGTACATTGTTTTAGGAGCACAGGTGTTGGGGATTTCGTGATGACTTGGAGGATATGAGCTCGCCCCGGTCTGAAACCGAGTGGGTCGCCTGTTACACGGGACTTTCGTACACACCACCTCGCCGAGAGTGGGGATAGGGCCGTTCGACCCTAGTAAGTGCGGTACCATACCTGCCAGCAGGATAGCGGGGTATCAGTGGGGGAGAGGTGGGAGTGAGTCCACCCTCTCAGTGCGACTCCCGTGTGGCCACACGGGGGCATTTTCACAGTTCTGGGGTGGTCTTCTGCGGGGGACCGCATCGAGACCCGGATGCAGGATGGAACCGTAACTCCTAGGTGTTCGTTCGGTAGGATGGGCTCGGATGACTTGCTACCGTCGGGTGCCATTCCGAGTTGGGTACTGGTGTACACGCTCTGCAGAGTTTAGATCTATACGTATAGCCGCGTCCTCGGTCATGGACATGCCCGTTGTTTCTCCGACTCTTACGTTTTGCGATTTCTACCTCCCCCTTATAGGATGAGAGTGTATGGTGAGCCGTGGTTGTATTCGGGGAGAGGAGAGTTGCTCCCTCTACCTCGCGGATCCGAGTGCAATCATTGAGGTGCGAGGAGTGGGAGTTCTCGCACCGACCCTAGATGGAGATAGGTGATGGTGTCGGTGATCTGGGTGACCAGGTGTAACCGTTTGCGGATGAGAGATATGGGATTTGGTGGGAATTGGAGATTCTATTCTTTATGAGATGCTGCTGCTGCTTAGGAAACCCCAGCTCTTACCTCATACCTTTTTATACCATTAGAGGTAGACCACTTAAAGCTTGCATACGGTTGGTGACGTGAACCTATCCCATTCCTTGGGGATAGATTGTGAGTGTGCAGGACTGGACTTGGAGCGAAAGTCCACTTTCGAAGAATCCATGGAAGGAGGGTTCGTTGCCACGCTCAAGGATACCTGTGGTGAAGATCGAGGATGAAGCCCTGAAGCCTTAGCTACCGCTGTGGAGTTTCTTCCTGTCGTTTAGCCCAAGGGGCTTGTACTTAAAATCGTACACCGAGTGGTAATCGGTTGTAAATACTAAGTTTTGTACTCTGTTTTTGTTGTATGACTGTGATATTTATCTGTGATGAATGCCTGTGCGTGATAGCGTCTGATCCAGGGACTATCACGAGACAGAATGCTGGGTTTTCTGTTTTTGAAAACCCAGGGCGTTACAGGAGGACCGCGATATTGCTAGCGGGGATAGCGAGACATCAAGATAGCGAGTCTATTGGAAGGCGAGTTTTGAGTTTTTTCCAAAATTTTAGCTACTCAAGTCATTTTAGAGAGGCAGTTGGAGTTGCTCTTAGAAATCCTATTCAGATGAACATGATTTCTGTTTCGAAGAAGTTAATAAGTTGCCGTTCGGAATAATCAATCGAGATTCATGGTATTCGAGTCCAAGTACAAATCATAGATCAACTGCTGCCGCGTGATTACTTTAGTCAAACTCGTGGAGAAAGTTTCCATTAGAAAATCAAACCCTTTCTTCGTCCTTGATAAATCTCACTTAGGAGCCCTCCGCTTGCACGGATCAAATCAAACCTCCCGACGGCGTAAGGAAAGTCATCCTCCATCGTCGGCAGCGGCGGAGCCCACATGGAAGACCAAACGCCGGCGCAGCCTTCCCTCGGTTCGTCTTCCGCCGCGTACCCACGGTGGGTGCTGCTCGAGTCGTATTGCCAGAAGAACGTCGAAGGCTCATCTTGCTCGACGCTAGTCGACGTGAAGACGCTGGCGTCCGCCCGCACCAGCTCCGGCTACCCGATCCACGTCTCCCTCCGCCTCGCGGAGCCCCCGACGGCGTCGGCCGTGTGCCTCCATCTCCAGGTCCCCAATGACAAGGCCGAGGCGAAGTACACCCAGGTCGCCGCGGCGCACGGCGACTCCGTGCTCATCGAGGTCACCGTCATCCACGATCCCCGAGGGAACCAATCAACTGCCATGACTGACCACTTCGTCTACAACGCCGGCGCCGCCGCCGCGAAACCCCCGCGGCCGCCGTCGCTGTCGATGCTCCCGCCTTACTACGTAACTCCCGATCGCTCTAGTCGTCCTCAGATTCGACAACTGTGTACTCGTGACACCGGCCTCATCCGCCGTGGCGACGACGAGCTCGTGGTGGCAGATCTCAGCCTGAGGCTGTCGAGGAAGGACTCGCCGTCGCCGGAGCAAGTGACGGTCGAGCTCTTGCTGTTCCGATCTGGTCAGTGGAAACTCAAGCGCCCGCGGTTCAGCTACGGCGACCAGGAATTCGAGGAACTACCTTCATCTTTATGGCTGCACACCGACACCGTCGTCCCCATCGGCAACAACGTACTGTGCTAGGTATCCTTATCCACGGGTCTTTTGTTCTGCGACGTGTTCAAGGGAAGCCCCACGCTGCAGCACGTGAAGCTCCCCATGGATATCTGCTACGTCGAGCCGTCGAATCGGAACGTGTGCGTCACCGATGGAGGCGGCGTGCTGAAGCTGGTCGACGTCTTCCCCCGCTGCTGCTGCGGCAGCAAGGGTGCCACCGGCTGCCACCGATCTCACAACGCCTACGTCATCAACACCTGGACGCTGAGGATGAGCGACATGGAGTGGGTGAAGGATGGCATGGTGGACGCCACGGAGCTCTGGGCGCTTGACGCCTACAAAGGCGTTCCGCGCATCCTCCTCTCCCACCCCGTTGTGAGCACTAACGAACCCTATGTCATCTGCTTCCTCATGATAGGACATAGCATGCCCTATTATGGTGATCAGACGGCATGGGTGCTAATGGTAGACACGAGGAGCAAAACAATACAATCAGTGTCACGCTACCAAGGAGAACGGTGGCGGTGGAAGGCTAGTGATACTCTAATTCCCAGTAATGTGTCCTACTACTTGAACTCGAATCTGACTACAAGTAGTAGTGATGGGATGCCGAAATTAACGAATGGCCAAAGCCGGATTGACATGGAGAGTTCGTCACCGGTTCAGGTCAGAGATGTCGATGCCATCAATTCGATGCTGGAATCTACTTGCAAGTTGTCTGATGGGGAGCCTGCAGCTGTTCAAGCATCAGAGATCTTGATAGCACTTCAAGAGATGCCTAGCTATGGTTTGGATCGTGATGATATGCTAAAAGCCACCTTTAGAATTTTAAGCCAAGGCAATGGCCACCGGTTCGGAGCCCTTTTAAGTATACCGAAGAATTTGAGGAAGGACTGGCTGATGATGGAGATTAAAGCTAGTGAAGAAGATTCACTACAACACAACATGCATTAGAAGGCGTTTTGCTAAAGGCATTTTGGGAAAACGCCTCAATAGCTTTCATTCGAAGGCGTTTTTCTCAAAACGCCGTAGTTTGGCCGCCACTAGTCGGCGTTTTGGAGAAAACGCCTCCAATTCTGACTGCTTAGGAGGCGAAACTGCAGAACGCTGTAATAGTTAGTTCTTCTCGGGGTGTTTCTGTAAAATCGCTTAGTAACTGGTAAGGCGTTCAGGATGCCATATATGCATATAAGACCTTCCATAGTCCTGTATTTGTTAATACAGCCTTCCACATAGTAGGCATCATCGCATCGATCCAATCTCGGAACGAGAGAGAAAAAAAACAAAATGCTAGGGTTGGGGAGCTCGATCCCCACGGTGGCCGCCGCCGACTCTCGCGCCGAGCCGTCGCAGAGACTCTCCACCGAGCCGCCGCCGAGATCCTCCACCGAGTTCGTCGCCGCTGCTTGTTGGTAGTTGTTCGCACAATCGCACTGAAACTCGATCTCGCCGTTTCTTCCGCGCTGTGAGCTCTTCATCCCCGATGCCATCGATCTACCCATCCACAACCACGAGCTCGCCATCTGCATCTCCATAGTTGACATCATCGCCGTCCACAACACCACACCCACGCCACCCACAGGTCAGTCATCACCACCCGTGAGAATCTCTCCCTCCCATTCTGATCTCCTTTGGTGTTGACATGTATTGCCTAAATTCCTTGTAGATTTAGTGTTTGTTTCCTATTTTGGTTAGAGAGCTCCAAACAATTCGATGTTTTATTGTTTGGTTAAAGTGCATAGGTTTTGTCTCTTAATGCTTTATACATCAGATACAAGTGATGCACTGTATATTGGAAATTCATAGCCACATAATCTATTTTGATTGTATCAGTATTACCCTTGAAACTAGGACGATAATTACTTATGGTGGTCAATGTAGATAACCTGTTAATGTACTTTCTTTTAACATTGTGTACCCTTATCTGACATTATTTAGAAGTCAGGAATGCTAAGTTCATGTTGGAATTCCACATACTGGTGAATGTGGATAACCCCTGAGTCATTCATCTAGAATGTTGTCCCCTTTCTGTACCATAGACTGACATTATTCACAAGTTAGGAATACTAAGTTCAGTTTAGAGTTTGTAAATCGTCCATGTTAAGGGTGTATTACTATAGTCATTTCCGCTGAAAAATGGTTGTTGACTTATGCCTATATTCACTGAAAAGTTGGGAATACTAAGTCAAATATGACCAGTTCCAGAGTTTCCCAAAACTTAACACTTTATTTTTCAATAATAAGTCAGATACGACTGTCCTGCAAATACGTATTTGTGTGGTGCTTGTGCTCGTGCTGCTGAAAAATATCCTTGTGTTCAAGCTTCCAATAGAGGTGCTTTCTTGGTTAGATTTCTGATACCTGCATTGCTTTTACCAATGTTTCCATCTGTTAAGTTACCAATGTTTGAAATTAGTACTAAATTTGCATGATGGTAGTTGCAATTGTCCCTACATTCTCTTCTACCTGCGTTTTATTTGCGGCAAATGAACTAAGGGTTGTTGATAAGTTACTGAACTGAATAGTAGTATACACTATTGAGATCTCCTACATGATTGGTTAAGAAATTGATGCTTCCCCCTTACAATTTTTGCAGAGAGAAGATACAGGTAGCTAATGGCATTTGAACATCTTAACTAGGAGTTTCCACATACATTCTAATTAAGGTACAAATCAAGCATATTCGGATTATAATGTGATGCCTATTTGTGTGATAAATTTGTATTATTTCACATGTTTGCAGGAGCTGAAATAAGGTAGTAAAATCAACTAAGGTGAACTCTATTATCATTGACAATTTCGTAATGTCGACTTATAAATTACCTTAGAATTGGCATAATTTGTGATTATCAATTTTCTGTGCAGTTCTGGCACAAGAAGTGGTAATAACATTGGCCTGTTTTACCCTTTATTATAAGGCATTAGAGTCCCTGAATTCTTGCTTAAACTGATTTATGTCTTCATTGATTTACCATGTTGATGTTCGTGAGATAATTCATATTAAGTCAACTACTTTATGGATGTATCTGATGAAGCCAACATATTATTTTTCTTTGTATATGGAAGCATGCATGTAGCATAGCTACCTTTGCCATTCCTTACACAAAAAATCCTGTCAGAGCTTAGCTACATTGTTTAAAGTTTACTGCTTACTGTATGTTTCTGTATGTATACTGTATTTTTCTGTACATCACTTTATTTCCTTATTGCTTAGCAAATCTGTATTTCAGATCGCAGGGTTTCTTGTAGTTGCAGTAGTGAACAGCCAAAGGCAAGCACTCCAGCTCTTCACAATTGCAAGACTCAGTGAGCATTTTTCATGATGGAATGAATAGCATGCCAGTTGGTTTCAGACTAGTTCTTTGTACTGTTCTATAGTAATACAACAAAAATTGTTATTAATGATACAATTTCTTGTGCCTCGAGAGTCAAGCCGTCTGGAATTGTACTGCATATATAATTCAATTGTTATATTTCTTGCTCCTTTGTTGTAAAATTGTACTTCTGATGACAACTTTGTGGTGATATATAACATATATCCAGATGTTTGAAGGGGTTTTTCGTAAATGTAATGTTTGAATAATGCCTTAATTTAAGGCTTTTTTTAATTGCCTTAAGTAGATATGAAGGCGTTCTGAAATGGCCTTCACATGTCTCTTTTTGAGGCGTTTTTGAAGAACGCCTGTAGTCACTTTTCCCTTCATCAATGTTCCTAGCGTTTCTATAATTGCCTCAAAAAAGTATAGAAGGCTTTATTGAGACCTTTGAAGGCATTCTAAAACGCCTGCCATCATCATCCCTGCTGTAGTGATTGATCCATCGTCGGCTGATAACATGAGCTAGCAGTATATATGGTTCTTATTATGTTCTAAGGTGTCTGAGTTAACAATTATGTATGCGATTGAATTTCAGGAACACCAGGTTATTAGTGGTGTTCTAAATGCAACATTTAACAATGCTGTTACCAGCTGGCTGATTCTTTTTGTTAGTACTTAAGAGAGCTAGATTAGGTATCGTTAGGCCAGTCTCCATAGAGTTTCATGGTAGAGTTTCGTGCATTAAGTTTTACTAATGTGGTGATGAGAGAGTGATGGATTTCATGAGATATGAGGAGAGTTTCATCCACCATGAAACTCTACTGGCATAATTGTACAATGAAACTTGCACTGAAACTAGCCTTACTGTGCGATTGTGACTATTTTACGTACACAGGAGGTGCCAATATGATTTTCTGACGCTGATGCCAGGGTCCATACTATTGCTAATTATGATGTTTATTTTTCCTTATCTTGTCCTTTTTCTGTTTCACCTGCCTGAATTTTATTGCGTCAACCTCTATGAAGAGACATTCCATTAAAAACATATCCATCACGATGTCACCATGCAGGTCCTGGAAAGTAAAAGAGATGACAAATGTTGACCTGTCATGGCTATTAAAAAATACACATATGATACTTACGATATAAATTGTTGGTCTAAGGTCGACTTGGTGCAAGTGCTGGATGATTGGCCTTTGAACCTCATGGTCCAATGCCACTACCGGAAACTGTACTTCACCGTGTGCCCGATAGTTTGCCGTGTGCTTTTTATCGGGCATACAGCGAAGTCATACTTTGCCGTGTTTTTTATTGGGCACATGGCGGGTTCAAACTTCGTTGTGTGTTTTCAGTTGGCACACGAAAGATTCAAACTTCGCCGTGTTTTTTTCACAAGGCCAAGTAACACTTGGCCGTCTGCTTTTTCTTGGCGCACGGCAAAGAAAATGGAAGTACATGGTCCAATCACGACGCTTATGGTTTAGCTAGAAGTTCGCTTAGGTAGGCATGTTTCACTATGGGCAACCACACATTTGCCGTGTGCCCGATCCCCTCGGCAAAGGCCTAAATCCTCTTCGCAAAGGCTTTGCCGTGAGCTACTCTCGGCAAAGGGTTCACGACAAAATCCTGTCGGCAAACCACCCCTTTGCCGAGAGCTGGCCCTCAGGCTCGTGACAAACGTGTGCCGTGAGCCAAGGACGGCTCTCGGCAAAATGAGCCACTAACGCCTCTGGGGGACAGTGACGTTGCGGTTTGTCGTGAGCTTGACGTCATGCTCACGGCAAACAGCGTTTTGTATCAACTATACCAATGCACGCTTCTAGTAGACGACACTTGTGACTCAAAAAAGAAAACAATGTACATGCTGGCAATATAACACCGTTACCATTATGTACTTGTACACATAAATTGGAAATGTTATATAACTGTTATGTGAACCAACTAACAAGTTCCAAATTGGATGAAACGTTTCAAGACAATGTGGATGAAATATCAAAAGTTTGACCACAGATACGATTGGCAGCAATACTACGTTATTGGTGCCGGCGTACCATCAGTATTCTTACAAGCTTCGTGGTGTCGGTTTGATCACTAGTACAATTGTACAAATGATGTCTTCTTTCCAGCATAAATGTGCTATTTGGATCTAATTGACTTACTGCACTCAAATATATGGAATCCTATCAAGTGGATCATAATTGTTGAAATTCAGCTATTACACTAAATTGGAAATTGCCTATTTTGTAATGATTCTGATTTTCAAATAGTTTGCTGCCTTTTTTTCGAACACACACATATAGTTACCCAGTAGAACTAGAGTTAGCTTGCGTCATACAACAAAATTAATCAAGCAACACTACCAATTAAATCAGAGCAAGCATCCAAAAAACGTTGTACTCACAATAAACTAGGACAGCACAACATTCAAGTATATGATAGCAAAGCGCATAAACCTCAATAAACTTCTTATTCTAGGATGCATGCACCCTGTAAGCTCTTGGTAAATATCATCCCCTGGATCGAGCAGCTTTACTAGCTTTAATCTCCATCAATAACCAGTCCTTCCTCAAATTTGTCGGTAGCCTTACAAGAGACCTGAATCGGTGGCCATTATCGCCCTGGCTAAGAATTCTGTACGCAGCTCTTAGCATACGTTTATCCAAGCCATAGGTAGGTATCTCTTGAAGTACCGCCAAGATTTCTGATGCTTCGACAGCCGCAGGCTGTGCGGACGACTCACAGCCAGATGATTGCGTCGTCGTCAAATTGTCAGCATCAACGATGACCATCTCAGTGTGGCTATGGCTTTGGCCGGTCGATGTAACATTGCTGCTGCTACAACTTGGACAAGAATTCAAGTAATAAGATAAACTACTGGGGATTAGAGAATATCCAAGCTTCTGCTCCTCCCATGCCCAGTTTCGTTCAAGGTTTTGAGTATCCAATCTTAGGGTCTTGCTCTTCATGTCGACTATAATAAGCCACAGATCGTCACCATCTTCATCACTCACCAGGAAGCTGACGCTTTGCGGTTCATCCAAGCTCACAACAGGGTAGCTCGGGATGAGGCGTGGGAGGCCCTTGTAGGCGTCGAGGCCCCACAGGTCAGTGTTATGGACCGTGCCGTCCTTCACCCAGTAGTGCTCCATGTCGTCACTCACCCTCATCCTCCATGTGTTGATGGTGTAAGCGTTGCGAGAGCCGCAGCCGGTGACGGTGGCGCCCTGACTGCCGCAACAGCAGGGGGGGAAGATGTTGACGAACACTAGAGTGGCCAGCGGTGGCACACACGTTCCGGTGTGACAACTTGCCGCAGCAGTGATCCATGGGGAGCGGCACAAACTGCAGCCCCGGTCTCTCCTCGAACACGTCGCAGAGCAGGACACCTCTGGACAAGTCGACCCAGCACAGTAGCCGGTCAGCGACGGTGACGACGGTGTCGGTGTTCCACAACGAAGCAAGTTCGCCCCCAAGATCACGGTTCCCGCTCCTGATCTGCGGGCGCTTGAAGACTCTCCACTGACCGGATCGGAAAAGTAGGAGCTCCATAATCTTGGGCTTCGGTCTGACTTCTCTGCGTTCCATAATCACGAGCTCGGCCACGACGACATCGTCCTCGCCGAGGCGCAGCATGCCGGTGGCGAGATGAGGTTCCTTGTCTCGACTAATTGCGCGGTGCGGCATGGAGGCGTGCAAGCTCGAGGGCCATCCGTTGGCAAAGGTGAGGTAGCAAGGCGGTAGCAGCGTCAGCGACGGCAGGCGCGGCGGGTCCGCAGTGGCGGCGCCGGCATTGTAGACGAAGAGGTCAATCGTGTGCTTCAGTGTGGGGCCGCCGCGCCCGCGCTTGCTTTGTTCGATGCAAAGCTTGATGAGTACAGCGTCTCTGTGTGCAGCGATGGTGATACAAGTCGGTTCGCGGCCGTCAGGAAGCTTGGCGCAGACGACGGACGACACCGTCGGAGGCTCTGCGAGGTCGAGGAAGAGTTGGATCTGGTCGCCGCCGGATGTCTGGCCAGTCACCATTGTCTGGGTATCGACCGTATAGGAAGGGAAATTCTCGTTCACGTAGTAGGCCATGTCGCGGCCCTGCTCCTGGAGCAACACCCACCGCGGGTAGGCGGCGGACGACGAACCGGAGGACGGTCGCGTTGGGAGCTCCATGACCTAGGTCTTCGCCGCCGCTGGACATCGAGATCTACTCGCGAGTCAGGATCCCGAGATTGATTTGTTTCCACGAGGAGTTTGACAAGGCCTGGCTGCAGATATATATTAACTACTATTTGTATTAGGACTCGAGACTATTTATTAGAGTCCTAATACAAAAAATATTTGTGCATGAACTCAGACTCAGATTTCATGCATGAACTCAGATTTTTTCCAAACGGAAATTATTTGTGTCTCCATCTCCTTATCTTCGATAACAACATCATAAGTACATTCATCTACTAGAAATTAGGCTTTGTTTGTTTAAATAGGGTAAAAGTTTAACACTCCCCCTTTAACTTTATTTTAAACCTTTTGCGTCCAAACAGGTGGGCTAATGCAAAAGCTAAATTTTAGCTCTTTAGAGCAACTCGAAGAGTTTCCGTAAGAACAAGTTTACTAGCTAAAATTAACAAAATCGGAGAAAAAAAAATTGGATCCACAGTCCCCAACTAGCTATCCAGCTCGGTATCGAGAGTCCTCCGCTAGCCATATTTCCCAAGCCCTCTCCGCTCGTCATCCGCTCCTCCCGCGCGCTTCGGCCTCCTCCGCGCGCCAATCTCCTCCTCCCACGTGCTGGTGCGCCCTCGCCCTTCTCTTCCCGCGAGGAAAAACAGCAACATCACACAGAATCTACCGGCACCCACTGGTGACTGCCGCGAATCGCTGAGAAAGGTGTCGCCGACGCTCGTGAGGGAAGGCCATGGGCCGCGCTGACTAGGGGATTCGCATCCGCATTGCCGTTCCCCACATGCAGCCTCGTCGAGGAAGCGAGGAAGCCACATCTGCGTCGTAGCTCTCCACGGGCAGCCTCGTTGGAAGCCGAATCCCTGTTGGCGGCCTCATCGGGGGAGCTGTGTCCGCCTCGAGCAACCTCTGCGCCACTGCTCCCCATGGGTGGCCTCGCCGGGGAGCCGCGTCAGATTGTGAGGATTGCGATCGTTTCCTCCTCCGTCAAGAAGATAAGCTCACAAAGATCACGTCGCCAGCGCCAGCGCGCTCCATTTCCAAGATCCACTACTACAGAAAACATTTTTAAGAGCGCCCAGTTTTTTGTCCGGAGTGGGCGGTTTTGCTGCCCGATCAAAGAAAAACTTGTGGCGGTGTAGCTGCTAGACCCGCACCAAGAAATGATTTTCAAGTGCGGGTGACGCCATGACCTGCTCCTGAAAAAATATTCTCATTTCTAGGTGCGGGTCATGGAGTCACCCGCACAAGTCACCCACTCTTAGAAACGGATTTCTAAGTGCAGGTGATGACATCACCCACTCCCGGAAATGGTCTCGTGCCAAAAAATTCATAACTTCTTCACATGATCTCAGATGAAGACAAACTTTATATCAAAATTGTATAGCTCGACCAGACCTAAAACTTTATAGTTGACAAGTTTTTTCATTTGAAATTGTTTAATATTTCAAAATATCCATTTAAATACTATGAGATTGTTTGCAAAACTATATATCTTATATAGTTTCAAGAAACTATGTGAGAGGTGTATACGATTTGTGAAGAATATTACCACCACTAATTCGGATGAGCAAATGACCAAAATAAAAGTTGTTCATCTTCAAAAGTTATAGAACTTTGTAGTTGAACCATTTTTTATTTGAATTATTTTTGTCAAGGTAAAGTAATTTTTGAAATTCGAAAATTTGAACTTTTAAAATGACCTCAAATGGAGAAACAATCATAATAAAAGTTGTAGGTATTGAGTTTACAAGTTTTTTTATTTGAAATCATATTGTCAACGAAAAACTAAGTTTGAATATCTCAAATTTGAAATTCAAATTTCGTAAACGACCACGAATGGAGAATCTTCCAACATGAAAGTTGTAGATCTTGAGAAGTTATGAAACTTCATAGTTGACAAGTTTTTAATTTGAATTCATGTAGAGCCTACAAAATTATTTACAGTCGGTGTAGTAGACTATGAGTAGAATGAAAACTGGATATTGATGCATACGAGTACGTGGAGTAGTGGTAGAGGAGGCTTTCCACGATTTTACACGAAAAATGGCTGGCCGGTGAGGTCCCTCCCCTAAAAAAATTATTTTTTTGCTATTTATTTTGAGCTTTTTAACGCAACCACGTTTTTTGTTAGAAATCCATTAGCAGGTGCGGGTCACGCCGTCACCCGCACCTAGAAATGGTGTTTCCAGGTGCGAGTGACGCCATCACCCGCACCTGCAAATGCGTCATCGTCTCGCATCGCCGAACGCCTCCGCCTGCATCGCCGCTGCACGGATAGAAAAGGCTAGCATTAAGATAGATACGCAAAAACGGAATGACCAGCTTCTTAGTCTCGGGCCAGAGAAATCAAGCCCTGAATTAATTCACCCAAAAATAAATCTTGTCTACTAAGTTTTTGCACACAAATAAATATAAGGCTTTGGATAGGTAGAGCAATATGCAAGAGGTATTAATGACAAGGTTAGCATTACTTTTAAGAACAAAAATAAATCATCTTTAACCCATCCAAAAATTAAGAGCATGAGAAAAACTATGGGTCTCATGTTTATCATAACCTCCGCAAAGGATTAAGCTAGTATTTAAATTAATTTCAGAATCGCAAGAGCATTAGCTTAATCATGCATAAGACAAGTACAAAGATAAGCAAATAGGCAACGGTCATCATACCAACTTGGCACAATTTTCCATCCATATTAAATATCATAAAACGATGGTGAAATTTATTCATGGTGATGGAAAACAAAAACTACTACTACCACACACACATGCTGAAAATAAAATAGAAAATGCTCGCACACACAAATTTGCATATAACTGAAAAATAAAGGAAAGGAGAAAAAAATCAAACCGAATTGGAAGCATTATTTATTCTTCCTTCCTTCACTCTTCCTCCTATGGTTGATCCCTCGTCTTTATGATGAAAACAAGCTTGGAGTGCCTCGGAGTATATGGTGGCGGAGCGGATGAACGAATCGAGCGTCGAGGTTGAACGGGTGGCTCCTCCGTGTGCCCTTGCGATTTGTCCCACATGGACAAGCTTCATGTACTCCTCATACCTCCAAGGTGCAGCGTGTCGCTCCTCGACGGTGCCACGTCCTCCTCCATGCTTCGCGGGGACTCGAAAATAGAGTGCTTCCATGAAGACATAGATGGCGCCTCCGACTATGATGATCGTGTCCACCTTCCGAGGACAATGTTCATGGCCTTTTTCATCGTGCCTTGCTGCACAAATTCACAAACAACTCTCCCGGGGGTTTCTTACCGGTAGAAAAATGCACAAATAAAGTATATGGACACTACGTGAAAATTTCAAATAGGTCACACATCATTTGTAACGGGCCCTTAACGCCCATACCCACATCTATAACGGTTGTTGTTTGGCACCCGTTACCCATAAGCCCGCCAGGATGACCCCGGGGTTATCCTCCACAACGCCCGTTACCAATGTGGACTTCTGGTAACGGGCTTCTTAAATGCCCGTTACATGAATTCTTTGTAACGGACGTTAAATAGAGTCCATTACAAAAGTTAAACCTATCGGTAACGGGCTTGTAAAGTCCGTTACCGATCAATGCCCTATCAGTGATGGGCCATTTAAGTCCGTTACTGATCACTGCTGTATTGGTAACAGGCTATAAAGTCCGTTACCGATAATTTTGTACTGGAGACGCATGCTTGTTAGGATGCGTCTCCTTTGCTGGCGACCCAATTGGATACGCTCGTGTCTTAGGACTCGTCTCCTTTAATTGCGACCCAGGTCGCCTTTTTTCTCACATCGGAGATGCACGTTGTTATTGCTCGTCTCTGTCTTCTAGCGGAAGGGGCTAGCGAACATCAACCGCGGAGTCATCCAAAGCAGACGCCTCCGTGTCCCCTCCCCCTGGGGCTCGGTGCCGTCCTCCGCGCTGTCGCCACGGTCGCGACGCCGCCTCCGATCCTCCTCCTCGGCTGCGCTCGCCTCGTAGATAGTTCTCGTCAAGGTGGAAATTAATTGCCTACTTTTATTGAAATTCTTCAGCTATCCTAATCCTCTTATGTTATGGGTTTTTTTGTGTGATGAATTATGCTCATTTGATGTATGGAATGCAGATGGCGTCTGCTGCTCGGGCTTGGATGTACAGACAGCCCCAAGAAGATTGGGAGAATTTCTTAAGCGGGGTCAATGGTTTTCTAAATCAAGCAGAGGCGGATATGAGAAACCATGGTGTTCAGGCAATGCTTTGCCCCTGTATGGATTGTCTCAACTAGAAGAAATTCGCACAACGGGAAATCATTTTTCATTATTTAGTCACACGTGGTTTCACAAAAAATTACACGTGTTGGAATAAACATGGTGAGGGAGGCCTTAATGAACTCGAAGCAGGCTGCCTAAATGAAGGTGAAGTGCGACATCATGCTACCGACCATGATGAAGACCTTGATGACGGTGGAGTTTTTGAGGAAAATGAACTATTATTCCCGCCAAATGTGATGAGGCCTGAGGATATCACTGATCAAGAAGTTAGGGGCTTCGATGATGGTGAGGTGTTGCAACATGTGCACAATGTTGATCAAATGTTGCGGGATGTTGAGTTTCAAAGAGTGTACACACGTTCTGAATTAGCGAGACTGAAGCAGTTCATTGAAGATTCAAAGAAACCCCTCTATCCTGATTGCCAGAAGTACTCTCGCCTTTCGGTGATCTAAAACTTCTGCAGCTTAAGGCAGATCATGGTTGGAGCAACAAAAGTTTCAAACATCTATTGGATGTGCTTAGAGACATGCTACCTGAAGGAAACCAAATAGCAGAGTCTGTCTATGAGGCAAAGAAGATAATCTGTCCTCTGGGAATAGAGGTTGAAAAAATCCATGCATGCAAGAACAGTTGTGTATTGTTCCGTGGAGATTATGCAGACCTTGACAAGTGCCTCAAGTGTGGCTATGATCGGTACAAGAGGAAAAAGGATGGTGGAGATAATAATAATGCTGATGACGAGAACGAGCCCGGCGAGATCAGAGGCTAGAAGAAGAAGGCTAACAGAGGGGCTCCTGTGAGGGTGACATGGTATTTTTGCATCATTCCTCGGCTGAGAAGATGGTTTGCAACACGAAAGGAGGCCCAACTCTTGCGTTGGCATGACGAAGGACGAAAGGAGCTTAAGCAAGATGGCAAGTTTAGGCACCCCGCAGATGCAGCACAATGGGGTAACATTAATAACCACTTTCCGTGGTTTGACAAAGATGTAAGGAGCATACGGTTTGCTATGAGCACAGATGGTGTGAACCCATTCGGTAACCAGAGCTCAACACATAGCACTTGGCATGTCGTGCTTTCGTTGTACAACCTTCCACCCTGGCTATGCAAGAAATAGAAATATATGATGCTGACAATATTGGTCTCCGGGCCAAAGCAACCTGGCAACCGTATTGATGTCTACTTGAGGCCACTAGTTGATGACTTGAAGATACTGTGGAAGCCTGGTGTGAAGGAGGTTTGGGATGAGTAGAAGCGTGAGGAGTTCACAATGTGCGCCATGTTGTTCACCACCATCAACGACAACCCGGCTCATCGCAACCTCTCTGGCCAGAGTAAAAGGAAAGGTGCAGCTTACCCACACTGCTGGGAAGATACTTGCGCAGTATGGCTAAGACATTCAAAGAAATACGTATTTATGGGGCACCGTCGTTTCTTCGGCAAGAAACATCCATACTGGGCTATGGATTGTCAGTTTAATGGGGAAAAGGAGAATCGAGAGGCACCGTTGCATGTGACTAGAGATCTGGTCCACTTGAAAGTCAAGAACGTCAAAACTATCGAGGAGTTACCCAAACTGACAGAAAAAACCCTTGGCAAAAGAAAGAAACAAGATGGTGAAGAAGAAGAAGAAGAAGGAATGTGGAACAAGAAATCAATTCTATGGGATCTAGAGTATTGGCCGACATTGGATGTGCGTCATTCGATTGACAACGTGCACGTTAAGAAGAATGTATATGAAGCTACTTGTGGAACATTGCTACAACAGAAGTCCACAGGAAAAGATCATAAAAATGCAAGGGGGGATCTTAAAGAACTGGGCATTAGGCCAGAGCTCTACGCAGAGGAAACAGAGACGGGGACGGACCTTCCCGTTGCTGCAACCACCTTCAGGCTAGTCATCAAACTTCAAGAGGCTAGTGTCGGTGAAGGATATGAAAATGAATTTCAACTTGATGAAATCTCATGATTGCCATGTGTTGATGATAGCTCTTCTTCCTGTTGCACTTCGAGGTATCAAGACAGAACTGGTTCGCGACACGGTCACGAGCTTGTGTTTATTCTTCAATGCAATAGAACAGAAGGTGATTGATGAGGAAAAACTATTGGACTTAGAGAGGAGGCATTTCGAGACCATATGCCTGCTTGAAGCTACCTTCCCACCATCATTCTTTGATCTCATGCTGCATCTAATAGCACACCTCGCGAGGGAAATCTGGTTCCTTGGCCCATCTTACCTTCATCAGATGTTTCCATATGAGAGGTTCTATGGATTCCTGAAATCATTGGTACATAACCGGTTATTTCCGGAGGGAGCCATTGTTCGTGGCTACGAGACCATCGAAGCAGTGGAGTGGGCCATGGGTTATATGGACCCCCAAAACCCCATTGGTGTGCCTCACTCACGGCATGAAGGTAGGCTTTCAGGTGTTGGGACCCTGGGGAAAAAGTCAGTCACTCCAGAACCAGATGCCTTCCAAAAGGCTCATTTCACCGTGATACAACAGCTGCACCTAATTACACCATTTGCCAATGAGCACAAGCGACAACTACGTGAAGACAACCCTGACCATGGTAGGGCTTGGCTTGCAATGATGCACATGCAAGGTTTCAGCAGGTGGCTCCGAGATTATGTCGAGACATGCAGCAATGTTGTAATAACCGACGAGATAACGAATCTAGCAGTGGGGCCATTGTTCACTATTACAAGATACCAGGCAATGGATATCAATGGATACACATTCTACACCATGGCCCAGGATAAAAAGAGGGTCTATCAAAATAGTGGTGTGCGTGTACGGGCCATCGTCGACGACAGTCATGATGATGATGACATGGAGACAGACACATATTATGGTTAAATAGAGGAGATATGTGAGCTTGATTATGTAGGATTTAAGGTAGCCTTGTTTCAGTGTAGATGGGTCACCAATGGGAAGAGAACTGTGAGCAAGGACAAATATGGTTATGTTAGTGTTGATCTCCGGATCTTTGGTTACAAAAACGAACTGTTTGTCTTCGCCAACGATGTTGAGCAAGTGCTCTATGTACTTGACCTTGCAAAGAAGAACTGATCTGTGGTTATGCTTGAAAAAAAAGGATTGTCGGGGTTGAAAATGTTGTTGAGGAGGAGGAATACAACCAGTTTGACGAAATTCCATCCTTTGATACTTCATACAAGCCCTGACTCTTGGGAACTAACAAAACACCGTACTTGCGAAGCGACCATAGTGAAAAAATCCATATACAGAAATCAAGAAAGAAAAAGCAAGCCTAATTTATGTTGAATCCTTTTTGTAATGCAGGATGTGTCTATTGGTGGAAATGGAATCCGTTTTGTAATATAAAGGATGTGATGTATTGGTGGAATTTGAATCCTTTTTGTAATATATAGGATGTGGTGGAATTTGAATCCTTTTTGTAATATATTCTGCCTAAGATACTATATATATTCTGTTTATATTCTGCTTCAGTTCAGTAAGTATGTTGCAGGATGCTTCAGTTCAGTAACAGGCATTAATATAAAAGAGACGAGGATTAGCCAACCCGCGTCGCCTTTGTTATGGGCAAGAGACGAGGATTAACCAATCCGCGTCGCCTTTGTTATGGGCAAGAGATGCGAAATCACACACACAGGTTACAACAAAAGAGACGCGGATTAGCCAGCCCCTGTCGGCTTGTTCTTCTTCATGCTTGCAACTGAGTAGGTAAATCATACAAAAAATTGTACTGCACACAGATAATCACACAAGCATGTCTCTTGAGATGCAAAATCACACACAGATTACAGTCATCATTGATACATTTGAAGGTTACAAAGCGGCCATCTATGTTCATCATCACTAGGCACTACCAGGATGAGGAACATAGATCTAAACTAAGTAAAAGAGATATACTTCTCTTGGCTTGTTCTTCATGACGAGATATGCAAAATCACACACACAGATTACAGTCATCATTGGTACATCAGATAGGGAGGCCTCGGGATCTTGGCCAGCTCGGCAGCCTTGAACTCACGTCTGGCTCCAGCTGAATCTCCGGCCGGCCAGAGGTAGAAGACCACTGCGGTGGTGGGTGCTGACTTGGCGATGTTGAGGCTCAAAGTTCGATCTTGCTCCTTCCCTGCCCGTCGGTCGATCGTCGGAGGTGAAGAGAAAGGAGGCCGCCATCGCCTTGTTCTTCATGACGAGATATGCTCTAGATTCTGGCTTCTTCTTCATGCTTATAAGTGAGCACAAGAGAAAGATACATCAGAGGGTGGAAACATATCCCTTCAAAAATCCTCCTCCTGGAGGAGAGAAAGCAAAATGAAGCGCAAGTTTGTCGAGAAAGCTATAGCAGGATGGTTCTAGGCTTGTCTCCCCAAACCTGATCTTTCCGTCGGCTTGTTCTTCCTGATGCCAGGAGGTTCTGGGCTACCTTCCCCCGACAGCTGATATTTCACAAGGATTTTTCTAGCAGCTGTGCTAGAGGGATGAGTGTTGATGGCTGTTAAGTACTGCTTTTAAACCATCAACTCCTGCATAAAATAATTGAAAAGTGATCATTAACACTAGAATAGGTCTTTGTACTGACAAGTTCCACAAGTGTTGGTGTTTCTATCTTTTGTTGCAGGACACATCAAAATACGCATGGAATGATATAGTTGAGAGCAAGTAAAACAATGGCATAGATATGGCATCATCATAAACAATCTCAAATGCCAAATTGCTCTGCACCATTACGACGGGCTCGACGAGACGATCGAAACAGATATATCATTTGCATACATCGGAGCCCGGATGAGAGAGATATGCACAAGACATCATGTGGACCCGGTGGGCCCCACACCTGGCCACGTGGCGACGTGCTGCCACACATGCGCCCACGTGGCCATGACACCTCACCGATCCAAAGAAGCACACTCTTGACCAATCAGGAGCAAGCACGCAGATCCAAGGGCCCACAACCACGAGATAACGGGCTAGAAACAACGCAAACACCCTATACCCACCTTGGGACCCACCTGGCAGTCACCTGGACGAAAACCGGCGCGATAGGGGCCACCCCGGGATCGGCCGATCCCCTAGGTCGGCCGAACCCACTCTGAGGCCTCTCGCGCCGCCCTTCCACATGTTGTCTTGTCGTGACGAGCCAAAGGCGGTGCCAGGTGTATGCCCGAATATCCGCCCGAAAGCCTGCAGCTCCTTCTCACGAAAGATTCACCAACTTGGCCCCCACTCCTCTGCGCCACATGTCACCGCCTCATTGGTGCCTTGGTAGCGCCCAAGGCAGCCTAGGGAGCTCCTCTTGGCCTATAAATATGAGGGGAGGGGGTAAGAAATGAGACACACTTGACCACCACTCCACCCAAGGATGAGAGCTTCCCTTCAAAGGAGAGGCCTCTCCTTGGTAGATTAGAGAGTAGGAGAGTGAGAGGGAGAGAGTTGTATTTCTATGGATGCTTGTTCTTCAATTAGAGTAAAGTAAGTATTTTTGCATTTTCTATTTAGACTAAAGTAGCATTCGTGCATAGGTGATATGTTCTTATGTCCTTCGTGTGTTCTTGATTTAGAGGCTTGTGTTCTTCGCGAACACAACCTTTCGATCTTGTAGCATAGGTTCATAAGTGCTCATATCCGTTTGTATGCATGTTCGTCATTTAGACTAAAGTGGATATGCTTGCATGCTTTGATTAGAATAAAGTGTGTTCGTGATTCCTTTCTAATAGTTCATGATAGGCTGCATGAGTAGACCTTTTCCCCTACTAGTGCGTAGATCCTGGGTTTATGCGTTCATCTGCTGCAAGTTGTTCGTATACGTTGGAAGCATAGTACGGGACCGAGTGCTCTCTCGTATGCCTTTAGTATAAGCTAGTAGTACCTATAGTGAGTGAGATCAGTTCTCTTCCGTGGTCGTAGTTCTATTAGTACAGGGTGCCGTAGTCCGTTGGCTACGGTAGTAACCACACCGTGGACGTTGTGACACACTACCGGTTATCATCCGTTCAGCTTATCCCAAGGTTAGATAGAGGCAGTCCAGGAGGTGGTGACAGCCCTTCTGGCCCTCGTTGATCCTCTGCAGCTGGATATAGTCAGAACTCCTCCCACATAGATTCGCATACCGGAGTCGCCTGTTAAGTCAGGGCTATCGGTACCCTAAGCCAAGTTCTATCTAGAGATCGACCTTTAATCTCATCTATAGTGCTATCTTTAGGAATCCTCTCTATCTTTGCCTCTTATCTGGGTGTGTCCTTTGACCGACGATACGAAGTTAGTACACACACGTCCCCTTGGATTCGATACCCTTGGAATACTCTGAGGTGAAAGCTACAACAATATCCGTGCGCTTGCAGATTTATTTCGTGTGTCGCTAAAATACCTAACAAGCTTTCTGGCGCCATTGTCGGGGAACGGTTGTTGTATCTATCTTCGTACCCAGTGGTCCTCGTATATTTCGTTTTTCTTTGTTTCTACCTTTACCCCCGTTACCCATGGAGAGGCCATCCTTTCACGACCTCTCCACCTCAACTTACGAGTTCAATGATCCATCAACGTCTTCATCCAACCATGAACTTCATTTCCACATTATGGGCATGGTTCAGGATTGACCCTTCTTTGGAGCGATCAATGAAGACCCCTACTTTCATTTGGAAGAATTCGAGGAACTGTGTTCGCGTATGGTTCTCCCAGGCATGATACAGGAATCCATAAGGTGGAAGTTGTTCCCCCTCTCTCTCTGTCAGAAAGGGCGGAGCAATGGTACACTGACACTGTAAAAAGTGTAAATGGTGATTGGGGCAAACTTCGAGATAACTTTTGCAACTCATTCTCTCTCGTGGAGAGGACGGTGCAATGGTATACTCATATGGCCTCTCTCCCAGGGGATATTCTCGAGTTCGAACAATTGGAGGAGGAGTCTATAGGAGCAGCGTGGGCTAAGTTCATACGCCTTTGTGCATCTGGACCTGGCTCATTTCTACCCGATGATGTCTTGCTTTACGCATTTTGCATGGGTATAGACATGGACGCTGCCCAAGATCTTGACATCACTGCTGGAGGTTCGTTTGCACACAAAACTCTAGTGGAAGGAAGAGCAATCCTAGACAGCTTCTTAGAAAACTCTTTCTTCCCTACCGACCATAACGAACCCCACCAAGAATCAGATTCGATCCATGAGAGTCTCTCAACAATCGAACCTGAACCTACGGTTTCCACATCTCAATTTTCGACCGTTGAGCCCGCTCCCGAACCAAGAACAATAGAGGAAGAAGAAATTCAGCCTCCAGAGTTCCTCTATCAATTCGAGGATGACCCTTTTGAAAACCTCACAAACACCTCGAATTGCTTAGATGTCCAACTAGGGAAGGAGCCCTTTTATGTCCAAATTCAGCCAACTAGAAATCTTTTGACAGAACCTTCCCCTAGGCCTACGGTACCTCCTTTGCCTCCCGATCCTCCAAACGAAACATCTATCATGGAGTCCATGGAGAAGAAGTGGTCGACTTGAGTGGGAAACTTTTCTGAAGCACTTTGGATTTGTTCACCCTCTACGATCATTTCTTGTTCCATAAAAGGAATTATCGTAGAAGCCCATCTTAACCCCACTATGGAGGTTAATGTCATGCCATGGCACCTAGCGTACACTTTGTTGGGCGACATTACGCTAAGACCATCCAACAAACTCCTCAAGAGTTGTCCCTCTGGACATATTCTTGAGTGTCGGGGGGTTGCATGTGCTGTGCCACTCCTAATAGACAAGATCAAGGTTAATCTAGACTTCCACATCTTTGATGTCCTCGATCTTGATCTCCTCCTAGGCTCCCCTGTAGAAAAACTTCTTGATGCATCTCGAGGGAGCCTAGATGAAAAGCTTAGGGAGGTCGCTTCTGCCACCACTCCCTTGTTCTCAGAAACTTCTATGGTGAAGCATTTTCCTAAGAAAAACCCGCTCGAGGAGATGAGGCATGTACCTCCGTTTGCATCCTCCGTGCCCGTTGTCATTGAGGTTGTAGAATTTTATACTCCTCAAGAGTAAGACTCGGAAGATCCTCTTCACCTTTGTGAAGGCGAACGATCCTCATCACCCTCGATTGAGTTTGAGCCTCTTCCCATTGGCCCATATCATGTTGCTCTCGACCTTGATCGAGAATCAACATTGATCTTACTCGATGAATCTCTCGAGATGGAGAATTCATGGGCCATGGAAATCTATGAGGCGCCGACTCTGGAGTCCAAAGAAAAGGATTCCATTGATGAGCATGGTAGCTTCGTTCTTGGTACACCATATGAACCATGCTTGCATCATGCCTCTCCAGAGTCAGCCATGCTTAGTGCACTGAGCACGCATGAGGACTACAACCGCCTCATGGTCCTCTCCTGTAAAAAGTTTAGAAGGATGGTTGTAGATGCATATGTTTACCATAAGCATTGTAGATTTCGTGTATGCACTGTGGCACTAACCTTGTAGCTAAAGCTTCAATGAAACGTCAACAATTGGTGGTGAGACGGGAATGACATCACCAATGATAGCTGCAGGAAGAAGTTCCCATGGTCGAGCTTATGACCGTAAAGAAAGCACTACCAGGAGATAGCCTGGATTTGGTTTGTTTTATTTCCCTTTTCAAATAAAGAGCAAGAACATGTTTTAGGATAAGGTTGTCCTTCGCGTATTTTTGGTCTCTAACCTTTCAGGTGGAGATTGAAAAGAACGGTGGACAGGTGATTCCTAAGAACATGGGAGCTACCTCACTACAACACCTTTTATAAGTTTTTGTTGAGAGCACAGGCGAGAACTGGCTCCTAGTGCCACCAGCCTCATGGGGCATCTAGGATGAGCTCGTGGTGGCGGAGCTCTCGATGGTGGCGGAGAGCGAGGACGAGGACGCCCCGCTGAAGCTGAGGGCGCGACCGAGCTCATGTTTCGGTCCGGCGAGTGGACCGTCGTCAAGCATCCGCGATCTAGAACGAAAACACGGAAGAGTTCGTAGGGTCATTCTCTGACACCCACGTCGTCATGCCCATCAGCGACTGGCTACTCTGCTGGGTCAACTTATCCAGGGGCCTTTTGCTACGCGATGTGTTCGAGGAGAGCCCCGTACTCGACCCACGCTACGACTTCCCACCATCAACGAACCAGAACCTGTGCGTCACCAACGGCGGCGGTGCTCTAAAGTTCGTCAACATCTTCCCCGCTGCGGTTGCTGCGGTGATGGTGCCACCGGCTGCCACCGTTCTTGCAACACCTTCGTCGTCAACACTTGGACGCTGAGGATAAGCGACGACATGGAGTGGGTCAAGGATGGCATGGTCGATGCCACAGAGCTCTAGGTGCTGGACACCTACAATAGCATCCAGCACATACCCTTGGCACACACCGTCATGAGCATGGATGAACCCCATGTCATCTGCTTCGTCATGGTCACGCTATGGAAGGTAATGGTCGACATGAGGAGCAGGATGATACGATCAGTCTCACACTACCCTAGGGAAAGGCGGTGGGATCCTTGCGATGGTCTACCACTAATTCCTAGCAACATATCCCACTACCTGAACGAGAAGGGTGAAAGCAAGGTGAAGACTAAGAGGTGGTCGCCAGTGCAGCAGGTGAGTGATGAAGATGGCTGCAACAATTCGATGTTGCAATCTTCTTGCAAGTTGTCTGAGGTGTAAGGAATTGGATGCTCCTAGCCAAAGAGGGGGAGGAGGTGAATTAAGCAACTTAAAAACTTAACCTATGGCTTCCACTACTTTGCATAAAGTAAACTAGATCATTTCTGTCTAGATGTGTAATCTAAGCTTTATCTAGTGTGAAACCCTCATCCCAAAACAAGTTTTGCAACCTATAGCCTATCCTAGCATGATACTACTTTAGGAAAGTAAAGACAAGCAAGGATTGTAAGAGAGTAATGCGGAAACGTAAAGAGAGATGAGAGGAAGAAAACTCTTGACATGCGATTTATCCTATGGTATCGGTAGGCACTAAGTCACCCCTAGTCCACATTATTGAAGCACTCCACACAAGAGTATTGCTTCCCTGTCACCAAGTCTCTCCCATGAGCACCACTTGACTAGCCACAAAGGCTCTCCATGAAGGCACTCGCCAAGCTCCCATGGTCACCTTGATGCCTCATCCACTAAGGAGCTTCTCCACCAAGCGATGGAGGTCTCCACACCCCCTGCACAAAGTGTTCTAGCCGCTTCACACCAAGCCGGAGGGTCGAAGACGTTTGCCGGTCAGCCACTTAGGCCCCAAGGCTTCCGGCGCACCTTGTACAGCTTGATCCACTCAAGAATCACCTCACAAGGTTGGCACACCTTGCACTCACTCTGCTCTAAGCTAAGCCTAGCACTAAACACATACACAAAACATGTGCAAGTCTTTGGATGAGCAATTTAGCACTTGGATGGCTAGGATCTGATCTTCTATGTGTCTCACACTCTATTGGTCTTCATCATACTCCACAACCTCAAATGACAGGGTGGAAGGGGTATAAATAGCCCAAAATGTCCATAGAGTCGTTGCTCTAGCGACTACTCTTTTCTGGGTACCATCAGATGATCTGATGCTATGTTTTTTCAGGGTGTCGGTTCATCCGGTGCTACTAGTCGTTACCTTCCACTGCACATGACCATTGACACAAATCATCCGATGCTTCAACCGACGCACCATCGGTACATCGGGTGCTGATACGTTCGTGGCCAAAACCTTTCTGCCTCGCATTTCGTGGCCGTCAGATGAACCGTTGCTTGAATCCTTTTGACCATCGGTTCATCCGATGCTAAAGGGCTTGAGCCTCAGACCTCTCTGTCTTGCGCTAATGACCCGTCAGATAGACCGACGGTACCTGCCAATGGACCGTCGGTTCATCCGATTCCTTTGTCTCTGCTTCATTGTCTTCAGGAATTCATCTGGCGCATGTATAATCTGGGTCGTCGGTTCATCTGATGGTCCGTGTAAACTCAAGTCTTCACGCAGTGTTCCACTTCATCTATTGCTTACACCGACGCTCGCTTCTAGGTACCGTTGGTTCATCCGACGTTGTCTTGTGCTTCTCTTTTCTTTCTCGGTTTAGACCCTCAAAATACATACTATCTTCTCATTTTGGTATGTAGTATTTTTGCATCCTTGGGACCTAGTAATGTCTACGAAGACATGCTCAACAATATGGTTAGTCCCATTGGTCATGTTGTCATGAATCACAAAATCAAACTTGAACTCTATGGCTTGGATCGTGATGATATTATGCTAAAAGCCGCCTACAGAACTCTATGCCACGGTAATGACCGTCGGTTCAGAACTCTTTTAAGTCTACCAAAGAACTTGAGGAAGGACTAGTTATTGATGATGGAGATTAAAGCTAGTGGAGGTTGATCCTATGTTAACGAAATAACATATTGTGCATTAACAATCATGAACTTAATTTTGAGCTATATATATTGAGTGCAAGATTATTGTAAGCTTGCTCTAGTTATTATCATTTTTATTGTGTTGATTTTTATTATTGTTATAGAACCATGTTTAAAGTAGGGTGACTTTGAAATCTTAGAAACTCACTGTTTAATAAATTGACATGCCAAGTTCCTAAAATTAGAAGCAGCACTCCATGAAATTGTGAAACTAGATATAGAATTCTAAGGCTACACATGATGCTATTTTTCAATTATCGAAACACATATTTTGTTTTATTTTTAAAATAAAAAGTACAAATTTTGAATGCTGGTACTCTATTATTGGAGAAGACAAACTTTGCAAAACAGTCTATTTCTATTTAAGTGCTATATATGTTATAATTGAAACAGTTACGATCGATCTGATAGGATTTACACATATATTTGAGTGCGTTGAGTATCTCCAAGAGTTCTCTAAATCCTTTTCTATTGTGTGATTTTTAGCGAGATGATAAAAAATACCTCTCCAACAACTCCTAATTCATATTTAGGAAAAATCAATCTTCTTAGCATAAAGTCATGCATTTTTCAGTCGGCATGTGTGTATACGGTGAGGCTAAAATGCAACAAGATGCAATCTGTATAGTAAATGCACAGACCTTGCAGTTTCAACCAATTGCAACAGGTTGACTAGAGTAATTGCAACTGTAACACCATATCAATTGCAACTCGGCGGAAAAGCATTTTGCACAAAAAATGTACAGAATCTCGTAGTTAGGAATGTGCGACTACACTAATTGTAACTAGACGGACCAGTTGCAATTGGATGCGGACCAATTGCAATCAGACCCAACTAGTTGCAACTAGTCACTCACTGCGTGTAAACCAATTGCAACAGTGAGACTAGATCAATTGCAACCATGACATTATACTAATTGCAACTCGACGGAAGTAATTACAATAAAACCTGGCCAGTTGCAACTAGATACAAACCAATTGCAACTAGACCTCCCAATTACAGCCCGACGCGAACCAATTGCAACCTGAGTAAGTCTAGTTGCAACTGAGCAAAAATCTATTAGAATCAGGGTGGGTGCATTCTCTCTCTATATATATAGAGACACACACACAACTATCCCAGAAAGCTTGTCGTTTTGGGATTCAAAATTTGTCCAAAAAGCATGTAGTTTTACTTAATTTGGCATGTGTGCATGCACATGTGGACGTGTAACAACCAATTAATACCAAATATGGCAAATAAATAGGGGCAGTTGAGGTCATTTTACCTCCTCAATAATCAGTCCTAAAATTTCTAAAATGACATTCTTTTTGTACGGAGGGAGTAAATTTTTTACATAAAATTGTCTTCAATATTTTAGGGTGGATTATTAGCAACTCTTGGAGGTGGTATATTATTTTGAATATTTTTTATGAACACTAAAGTTTTATATTTTTTAGGAAGAGAATATTGGGTACTCTTGAAGATGATCTATAGAAATAGATCACATCCACATAGTGATAATCGCATACTCCTATATACTATAATTCTTGTTTTGTATTACATTATTACAGGATGGTCCACGGCTCCACGCGGGGACGTGGAGTACATTCTTTTCTAGATGAATCTTCGTTATCGAATAATTCCGGGGGAATCCCCACCTACATTTCATTAATTCGAAAGGGTTACCGCTCAATTACAGGATTAAAGTCCTTGAAGCAAGGACTTAGCTAGTCTCAATGGGAGTTTCATAAAGGATTTCATGTGCATTAATTATCATGCCACTTTATCAATTTTGCTTATGTGGCAAGATATTTATGAGGAGAGGGAAAGAAGAGTTTCATCATACGTGAGAGGAGTGTCATCACCATAAAACTCCTGTGGCACAGTTACTTAATTCACAGTCTAGGTAATTGTGTAATGAAACTCTGCATTGAGACTGACCTTAAGGAAGAAATGAGAGTTACATGAGGAATTGCAGTCGTGAGGAGAGGTGGCTACGCCAACCAAGGAAATGCGACCTATGTTTTGTGTATCTGAAAGACCAAGTATCCACGTTTGTAATGGTTCGGCACACGGCAGAGAATAAACACATGACGTCAGTGATAGATTTGTCGGATCGACTAGGAGTAGATCAAGTGGGTTGAACTGTGAATGACATACCTCGAACCCCTGTTCGCTCCTCTGGTTCTGTTGATGGAGCTCTGCACTAGGTAGCGACGCGCAGTGCAGATCAGGGACGGTGGCGGCGAGGTCCTGTGGTGGCGCAGTGGAACATCCCGTCGCTTTAGCGCTCCCTCTCGGTAGGCTAGGGTTTGGAGTGGGGGGGGGCTACTATGGCGGCGGAGAACCTCGTGTCCTGAGCCCGTGGCCCCCACTCTCTCTTATAGCGCTGCGCGACAGGGGCCCACCAGCCTTCTAACGGGCTGGGCGTCCCCGATCCGGACGCGAGTCAAGGGCCCAATGGGCCGTTGGGCCCATTGGTGGAGAGATCAATCTAACATTCTCCCCCTTGATCTCACCATATACTTTTAACTTCTTTTCTCATTCCATTACAGATCAGTGTATAGAGCATGTTTTATCGTCACGGTCAATCTCGATTCTGTCAATCTCCGATACATTCAACAGCTACAATACACATCTCTGTACTGAAACAAATTCTTTAGCCTTGGGCCCTTTTATTGTCCGAAATCGTAAACTATGCTATAAACCCATGTCGCATATGTTTTCTCTAAGCGCACTGGGTGATATACTTTTCGTAAGAGGATCCTCAAGCACTTGCTTGTCTCTTATATGCGCAATATCTTTAATATGATTCGGGACTTACTCCTTTACAACATATAACTTTGTGTCAATGTGTTTGGCAGCACACTTGACTTGTTGTCATAGGAGTGAACTACTTCAATGGTTATTGCTGTTGTCAACCATTATCAATTCCGGGTACAGGTTCCATTAACTATTTTGCCTGTCCCTCAGCCTCGTATCATGCTATACCACATCTTTGCATCACATTGATGACAATTGTTTTAACCCTTTAGAGCTTTTCCACACAAAAACTCCATGTGTGAAAGTTAGCGACAATTGTGGATTTCACTACATATTTCACAAAATATCTTTGTACTTACAACCTTTTGAGAGCACTTGATCTTTTCAACTTAGCATGAGGCTGATACACTTAACTCCATTCCAGTGATCTATAGCTGGATTGGATATTGCCAAAACAACCTGGATATACGGACTATGTCAGGGTAAGTTCTATCTTTTCCATTCATTAAGCTTCCAACAGCTGAAGCATATGGTACCATATTCTTTTAATCCATTTCATATTGACTCTTGGAACATAAAAGTTCGCAAAAACCATTACCCTTGACGATGAGAACAGGCGTAGGTTTACTCGCATGCATACTATATTTCTTTGCAACTTTTCTAAGTATGCCTCTTGCGATAGTCCTAATACCCCTTTTCTTTTATCTCGGTGAAAATCGATCCTTATAATGAGAGACATTCATCGAGGATTTCCCTTTTTGAACTTTGAGGACAAGAAACTCTTCTTCTTTTACAATAGATTGGCATCATTGCTAACATGCAAGATGTCAATCACATGCACGATCAGGAAATGAATTTTCCCATTCTATAACTTTGTACAAATGATGTCCTCTTGTTCTCTTTTAAACCCAAAAATTGACAACCAACTTTGAATGTTATCATTCGTAAATGATTTCTTTAGGCACAATTCCTTTTCTCCTTTTACTTACGTGACAAAACCCTTAGGTTGTGCCATGCAATACTTTCATCTGATGTAACTCAGATCATGATGTGCCACTAGATTCATTATAGTCCATTCATTCTCTTTGCACAAAACTTTTGATTTAAGATGCGCTTTGCTTATTCACTTGTTCCCTTTGGAGTCACGTCACGACTTGTAGACCCATTACAGCCTACTGTTTTGTTGGCTCCATCGAGAATCACTTCTGAGTCCCAAGCTTCCTCAGGATTCATTAGTTCCACTTTCAACAAACAAGCGCTTCTTATGGTTTCTACACATGAGATGGAATAAATCTCAATGTGAACTTTTCTATATTGCAAACTTTGCAACCATCAATCTTTTGACTCTTTGAGACCTACTAGAGGCCTCAACCTCTGGCACATTGTGTGCCTCAACTTTTGGTACATCTACCATATGTGGCTGCAGCAGCTCTCCCCATGTACAACAATGAGTTTCAATGGCTCCTGAAGGACAGGTTCCATATCATCTACCATATTGTTGCCATGAGTGTCGAGATAAATAGCTACCGAATCATCAGAGTGGGCATATATACCCACTTCTCCTCGAAGTCAATTTCTCGAGCCACCATGCTCCCCCTGATTGCTCTCGTATTCCAAGAAGACAATGTGTCTCGTTAGAAATAAAAGAACCTTTTCTTTTATCTGAATTGCCAATAAAATGGCTCCCCAGGTCATCCTTTTCTTTCATCCGGATGGCCAACTAAATGGCTCCCCCAGATCTTACCATCTATTATGAATAATAGAATATCTTAAAACTTTCTCATTTTGGGTTTGTTCTTTCACCATTTTGGTCACATCGCTACCATCCTATCGGACTTATAAAAGTCCAGGATTTTAGCCGTTCCTTTTCTTTAGGGGTATCAAATTTATGACTGTCGTACTCCCCCAGACAATCACATTTATCTTCTATAGATCACACTCTAAATGCATACAATGCATTACTTTCCCGAAGTATAGGGGATTTTCACCTTTCTCACCTTTCCCCCCCTCGAAATGTGGCATGAACTTTCTTGCCGCAATTTCGAAAAACATTTAGGACTATTATCAGTGAGGAAAACTTTGAAGAAACTTTTATTACTTCCTTTATTTGCATGATTATATCACACAAAACAAGGTTGTTACTTAAATCATATATGGGAGTACACTATTCCTCATTTCACTTCAAGAACTCAACAGAGTCCTTTATATCAGTGCTTTTGAAAACTCAAGCAACTCAAGCTTGTATATCATTCTTTATCTTTAAGTTCGCATATTACTTTCTATTCTCTTTAAACTCATAGAGTGCTTAATGATTATAGTACGATATGTATGATCAGTATTAGGATAACACAAGGGCTACTCCAAAAATTCTCTTTCCCAATGTGGGAGACACAATAAGCACATGAGTCGTTACACCTTTCTCCCGCCATGTAGGATGAGTCCTTTTTCAAAACTTTTCCGCCATGTGGGGTTGTCTAACATGAGCATTATGCCAACTTTAGCCCATAAAGCGGTTATTTTCTCAGAGCCTTTCCCGCCATGCGGGTATTATCATGAACTTTTCTCGTCGTGCAAGAGTATCATAACCTTTCCTCTCCATTCAGGTAATTCCCTGAAAAGGAACATGCAAGTCAGGATTGGCTCGCATTTAATCATCAGATTCAGAAATAAATCTGAATAAACTGTAACACACACATGCTTAATCCAACATTAGTCAAATTAAACATGCATATGAATTATTGCAACTTTTACTATGATGACTGAAAGGAAATAAATTCCTCTTCATAGAGAGCACATGAAAAACATTTCTCAAGACTCTCAATGATCTATCTCTTTTCTAGGATTAATATCCGAGAATCTTTACTTTTGAAGCCATTCTTTTAAAGAGAACATAGTCCGTCACATTATGGCATTCTTTCTTTGTCATCTCATGAGTCACAAGTGCTCAGCTCACTTTTCTTAATGCTTTCATGAATGAAAGCAGAAAGATCTTTTCTTTGGGAAAATATACGATAATAGTCCAAACTTTAAGCTTATGAAACTTTTAAAACTTTATGTTCTATTCCATATCATCGTTGGGCAGAAAATAGAATAAAACATTATTCATCTATATTAATTCCAAGTCACCATCGACTGAATTAGAATTAATCCATCATATCATAATGTTGCCATCATCAACGTTGGTCAGAAAATGACAACACCATGAACTTTATATTTAGAATTAATACTTATCAAAAGTATTTCTAAAATATCCTCTTTGTCCATAATTGAGTAGAGACATAAACTTTGTACAAAAAATTGGCAACCAAAACCAATGTAACTTTATCTTGAACTTGATACAGCGGAAGCTGAGTTTAACTTTAACGTGGATATAACCCACGGGGAAAACTTTTCAAAACTGTTCTTTCAATTAAATTTTCTCGTTGGTTCCAATTTAATTGAAAGATCAGTATCATTATACAACAGAAAACAAGAAATAAAACAACATTTCTTGATCTTTATTTATTCTCTGAAAAAATTGATCACTTTGATGCAAAATTCATCAGAAACTTTTATTTTAAACATAAGATGCATATAATTATAATATTGCTATCATCAACGTTGGTCAGAAAATAACAATACCATAATTAACTTTAAATAAATATGTTTCTACTCCACTAATTAAATTTTCCCGTTGGTTCCAATTTAATTAGAGGGTGAAACTTTCACTTTGCAGCGGAAAACTTTTCTTTCTTTTCAGAAGCAATCATACTTCTAAACTTTTCTTTACACCGGTTAACTCCCTAAACAATTTATCCCGTTGGTTCAAAATTGAGTAGAGGTTAAAACCTTGACAAACTTGCCAAAACTCTGCTTTGAATTAATATTCCATCAGAATAATCTTTCCTTTTTACATTATTTTTCTCTACTCAACTTTTCCCTTTAATTTAATCTCCAAATTAAACTAAAAGGAGCAACAATTTAAACTTTTGCAGTGGAAAACATGAATAAAATTCATGAAAAACATACTATTCAGAAGCATTCTATTACTTTTCTAATCTCTAAGCAAATATCTCGTTGGTTCAATTTGATTAATGATTAAAACTATACAAAAAACATTCAAATATGCTTCTGAAAAACATTTAAATAATTCACAAGAAACACTGTTCAAACACTGTTCTTTAGCCCAGATTTAAAATCAGGCCTGTGACCTCTTTGCTCACATCTGCTTGGGCTCGCAGCCCAGCAGCCAACGGGCAGGCCGCCAAAGTGGCCCGCTCACTCTTCCCGCCTGGGCCAAAAGACGACCCATCAGCAGCCGGACGCGCGCAGCGATCCTTGGCCGTCCATCTTGATGGACGGTCCTCCGGCCTTGTCGCCGAGACAAAACCGGCCGCCCCGGCCGAATCGCCTACAAACCCTAGCCCTTCCCTCTTTTCTCGATCCAGCAGCGCTGCACAGCGGTAGCGGCGGTGGCGGGGTGGATTGGCCCACGCCGGCGGGTCGCCGGCGACGACGAGGACGAGCGCCGCCGGCATAAGACCATGGCATTCTCCCCTCCCTTCTCTGCTTTTCTTTTCTCCTGATTCCATCGCGTGCCCACGACGGCGGAGGATTGGTGCGCCCATGCCTTGCAACGCCGGCAACGGCGGGGTTGAGCACCACCGGCCCGAGGCCGTCGGTCATCTCCCCTTCTCCTTTCTTTGCTTTCCCTCCCCCACTTCTCCAGCACCTCAACAATGCGAGATCCAGAGAGTGAGACGGTGGTGGAGGGTGGTGGCCGGCGCCGCCGCTGGCCCCCTCGCCGGCGCGCGTGTTCACCCGAGGGTGAGCACACCGCCGTCGAGTAGCTCAGTGACGGTGCCCGTGGCCCTGTCCCTTGCGCCGTCCATGCGGCAGAGGTTCGACGAGCGCACGGCTCGCCATGTCCATTCCGCGGCGCGCACCAAGGTGACGCCGGCGGTGGTAATGACGGTAGGCGAGGCCTTCGAAGGCCTCTCCCCTTCCTCCATCCTTTCTCTGTTCATTTCTCTCTTAGATCTAGGGTTAGGGTTTCTTCTTTGCACTATTTCAATTTGATTCGAGATCGATTTCTTTGATCATTTCTTTTCCCAAGCAAGATCTACAACCTAGCACGGCTCTGGTACCATTGATAGATTTGCCGGATCGACTAGGAGTAGATCAAGTGTGTTGAACTGTGAATGACATACCTCGAACCCCTGTTCGCTCCTCTGGTTCTGTTGATGGAGCTCTGCACTAGGCAGCGACGCGCAGTGCAGATCAGGGACAGCGCCGGCAAGGTCCTGTGGTGGCGTAGTGGAACATCCTGTCGCTTCAGAGCTCCCTCTCGGTCGGCTAGGGTTTGGAGTGGGGGGGCTACTGTGGCGGCGGCGAACCTCGTGTCCTGAGCCCGTGGCCCCCACTCCCTCTTATAGCGCTGCGTGACAGGGGCCCACCAGCCTTCTAACGGGCTGGGCGTCCCCGATCCGGACGCGAGTCAAGGGCCCAATGGGCCGTTGGGCCCATTGGTGGAGAGATCAATCTAACTAACAGTGAGACGCTCTTTGCCGTGAGGAACCGGCTCAGAGGCCGATTTAGGTAGTGTGCATTTGGCCCGTAGCATTTTTCTTCTCCGGTCCACAGGAAGGCACGACGCGGCGACCTTTTCTAGTGCATCACAGAGATAAAAGATCTACGTATGTTCTCGGACTTTCGGTATATATTGAAGAGATAAGGAGACCGAGACACAAATAACTCCGGTTCGGATCAAATCTGAGTTCGATATCTGAGTCTAAGTCCAAACATATAAATAGCTGCAACAATTAATGAATTAATTATCGCAGAGTTGTATAGTACAACGCAAAAACTACATCGAGAGGCCTCTCGATTTAGGGATAAATCGAGAGCCCCTCAGTTACTTCCTCACCAGAGAAAATCGAAGAGCAAAAAGTAACTCCATCCATGGTCAGCTCGTCGGAAGTCGAAGAAGAAGATGACCTGCGGGCGGGAGGTGGGCGGGGCGGTTGGCGGTGGGTCACCGCCGGCCGCTGGTGGCGGTGGAGGCCGGCGGAGTTATTGTTTTGGGGTTACCTGGGTTCGGGGTTGGAGGAAGCTTCCATGGCTGACTCCTTAGAGGGATGTCCGTGGGCGGCGGTCGGCCCGGCGGAGGAGACGGGGTGTGGGCGGCGAGGCCAGGCGGTGATGGCGCCGCCGGCCGGGCGGTGGCGGACAACCGGTGGGTGGGGTCGGCGGCGGGGGCAAGTCAACATAGTGGTTAGGAAGGGCGGGGTTGAGGGGGAGGGGCGGTCGGTGGGTGGCGGCGCGGCGGCGAGGTCGCCGCCGGCCGTGGGGGTGGTGGTGGAGGCCGGCGGTGGCGGGGTGCGTCAACGATGAGATCTGCTCGGAGGGGAAGAGGAAGGAGAAGGAGTAGGAGGAGGAAAAGGCAGGGAGGGACGGGGTCACGGGGCGTGCGGAGGGCCACGTGGGGTTCTCGATGGAATGTTATCCCGAGAGCCCTCTGGACGTAGCTGCCTCCATAGTACAAATAGTAATATCTGCAAGCACACAGCCCTTGTCAAACGCACTCGCGGAAAGAAATCAATCTCTGGATCCCATCCAAAACAGATCTAACGTCCCGACTCTCGACGTCCAACGGCAGCGAAGGTCATGGACGAGATCACGAGAGTCTCGAGTCGGTCTCGACGACGTCCAGCGGCGGCGGCGAAGGTCATGGAGCTCCCAACGCGACCGTCCTCCGGTTCGGCGTCCGCCGCCTACCCACGGTGGGTGTTGCTCCAGGAGAAGAGTTCCCCCATGGCCTACTACTTGAAGGAGGATTTCCCTTCCTTAAAGGTCGACACGCAGACAATGGTGACCGGCCGGACCTCCGCCGGCAACCAGATCAAACTCTTCCTCAACCTCGTAGAGCCTCCGACGGTGTCGTCCGTCGTCTGCAATTCGACATGTATCACCATCGCTGCACACAGAGACTCTATACTCATCAAGGTTTGCACCGAACAACGACGATGCAGGCACATGATGTTGAACTCCTACTCCCGCCCCACGATTGACCTTTTCGTCTACAACATCGGCGCCACCACCGCGGACCCGCCGCGCCTGCCATCGCTGACGCTGCTCCCACCTTGCTACCTCACCTTTCCCAACGGATGGTTTCCGACATTGACCAACTACATGCCGCACCGGACAATTGCTCAAGTTCAAGACAGGGAACCTCATCCCGCCACCGGCATGCTGCGGCGCGGCGAGGACGATGTCGTCGTGGCGGAGCTTGTGATGCTGGAGTTAGAACCAAGCACACCGGAGCACAAGATTGCGGAGCTCCTACTTTTCCGATCCGGTGAGTGGAGGGTCATCAATCGACCGCAGATCTGGTACGGCAACCGTGATATCGGGGACGAGCTTCCTTCGTTGTGGAGCACCGACACCGTTGTCCCCTTCGCCGACCGGCTACTGTGCTGGGTCGACTTGTCCAGAGGTGTCCTACTCTGCGACGTGTTCGAGGAGAGACCGGGGCTGCAGTTTGTGCCGCTTCCCATGGATCACTGCTACGGCAAGTTGTCACACCGCAACGTGTGTGCCACCGCCGGCGGCGCCGCTCTAGTGTTCGTCAACATCTTTCCCCCCTGCTGCTGCGGCGGTCAGGGCGGCACCGTGACCGGCTGCGGCTCTCGCAACGCCTACACCATCAACACATGGAGGATGATGGTGAGTGACGACATGGAGTACTACTGGGTAAAGGACGGCACGGTCCATAACACTGACCTGTGGGGCCTCGACGCCTACAAGAGCCTCCCACGCCTCATCCCGAGCTACCCTATTGTGAGCTTGGATGAACCGCAAACCATCACCTTCCTGCTGAGTGATGATCGTTACGACCGGTGGCTAATGGTGGTCGGCATGAAGAGCAAGACGCTAAGATTGGTTACTCAAAACTTTGGAGGAGGCTTTGCTTGGGCGATACTGCACCGTGGATATAACCAAGTCCCTAGTAGTTTATCTTGTTACTTGAATTCTCGTCCAAGTTGTAGCAGCAGCGATGTTACATCGACCGGCCAAAGCCATAGCCACACTGAGATGGTCATCATTGATGATAACAATTTGACGGCGACACAATCATCTGGCTGTGATGAGTCGTCGGCAGAGCCTGCTGCTGTGGAAGCGTCAAAAATCTTTGCGGCACTTCAAGAGATACCTACCTATGGCTTGGATGATCATATGCTAAAAGCGGCCTACAGAATTCTAAGCCAGGGCGATAATGGCCACCGATTCAGGTCTCTTGTAAGGCTACCGACGAATATGAGGAAGAACTGGTTATTGAAGGAGATTAAAGCCAGTGAAGCTGCTTGATCCATGGGATGATATTTACCAAGGTCTTGCACTATATAAGTATATATGCATCCTATGTTCTTATAATAGGAAGCTTATTAAGGTGTGCGTTCGCTATCATACACTGATTGAGTATTGTGCTTATTAAGCTTGAGCAACTCCAACAGCTCCTTTAAAACCTTTTTCATCTGGAAAAAATAGAAAAAAGCACCAAACTCACCATCCAACAGCCTCGCTAAAAAGCAAACTCACGACCCCCCTCGCTATTCGACCCCCTCCGCTCGCGATGTGTGGCGTGGCAGTCCAGCTCGCAATCTTCCCGGATTCCGCAGGGATAGGTGGAGGACGATGTCGTTGGGCTGCCAAGGGGATACGTCACCGCCCGCCTACGCCCCGAGAAGGTGGAGCCGTGACGGACGATGTCGAGACGCGCCGGCCGGCTCGCGCCGCAGGGAGGTGGATGAGGAAGCCGAGCCGCACCGGCCGCCCGCGCTGTGGTGAGGTGGAGGAGGAGCAACGGGAGGTGGAGGTCTGGAGGACGTCGCCGGGGAGAATGCTCCGACGGCTGCGCCGCCGGCCGCGCGCGCGACGACTGGAGCAGCGGCAGGAGCACGACACTACACGTGGTCGCCGGGCGCGGGCACGCGGGGCTCGCGAGGCGCGTCTGGGAGCTGGCACCGTCGCTCATCGCCGCGCGCGACGGGCGCTATTGAGCGAGGGACTCTGTCTGTGAGCTCCGTTCCGCGCGTCGCCTTGCCGTCGGAGCGCCGCCAAATCTCCCCGGATACTGCTCGCCCTCGCTTCGTTCACGAACAGCTGGCGAACTTGCGTCCGGCGGACGTGGAGGCCGGCTGGGTCGGCCAGCGGTGCGGCACCTCCTTCCTCGGACAGGTCCCCGGCGTAGAGCAGCGCGGGTTGGGCCCCTGCCTGTCAGCCAGCTCCCCAGACACGGGGCGGAGGCCCATGCCTAGGCCGGCCGGGGAGCCGTGCGCGGGCATGCTTCCTTGGCCAACTCACCGGAACGAACCCTTGATTAGCTTCTTCCGGTGCCACTGCCAGTCGAGGTATCCCACCCTGAGCGTGTAGGCGAAGAGCCCGCCCATGACGAGCGGGTGCTGCGGCGCTCAGCGGCGCGGCGGGCTGCAACGGCCGCGGCACATCCGGCAGCTGCTGTCGTTGCTGCTGCTTGGGGCCGCTGCTCTTGGAGGGGGGCATGGACGCCGAGCAGGAGACCCGGAGCCTGCCGGCCCGGACGGCCGTGAGCGGAGGGCGCACACCCGCCAAGAGCAGGTCACCGGCGGTCCGCGGTGCACGCGGAGCTCGCCACGACGGCGTCGGCCATGGAGGGCGTCCCCAAACTCGCCTGCCGACTGCGGCCATGGATGGCATAGCTCAGACACTTTCGCATGGTGGGTGGATGGATAACGTTTGGGTGGGTGGGGTTGGAGAATGGCATGTGGGCTCCACTTATTATGAAGACTTTGGTTTGAATAGTGTGTTGGATGATCCTATAAAAATATGAAGTATTGTATTTTTACAAAGGCCACAAACTTCAAATTTAGCTAACAAAACTAAAGAAGCTATTGGAGTTGCTCTTATTATTGTGATTACTACGTTTTTAGATGCTTCCTCTGATTTAAGTATTGGTGTTGCTTCATTAATTTTTGTTGAATGTCGCAAGCATAGTTCTACGGTGTATATACTCTAGAGTTTTGCCTGTCGAGCTATTACTGTCGGGCAAATAGAATTTTTCTGTCGAGCTATTACTGTCGGGATTTGCCTGTCGGTTGGCCGACAGAATTAATTTTCCTGACGGTTTTTGCATATTTTTCTGACAGTTTCAGGTACACAGGGAAAAAATGGTTCCAGTAGTGTCTAGTTCTATGTCTGCCATAAAACTTGAGGAAGGATTGGTTGTTGCTGGATTTTTAAGCTAGTGAAAGTTGATGCTATGTTAATGAAATGGAGTGTCTACCGGTCGCTCGGGTGCTTGGGGGCTCCCTAGCACCCGATTTTTGTGACTAGCACCCTCCCCGTGGTCACTTTCGATCAGCAGCCCCCGCAGCCCCGGCTCCGGCGGCAGACCTGCCGCCGCCCTCTACCGCCGCTGACGTTAACCAGATGAAGACCGCTGTCGCCGCAGCTCCCGCTGCTACCGCTACCCCCGGCTCTAGTGGCAGCCTTGCCACCTCTACCGGTGCCATCTACCGCATTCGATGCTAACCAGATGAGTTTCCTTCACCCCTGGCCCGACACCGACCCAACCGCCTTCTCCCACCGCTCGGCCTCAGCCGCCCCGCCGCCCGCCTCCTCCGCCAGGCTGGCCTGCCGCCATCGGACTTCCCTCTAAGTCCAGTGGTGATGCCCCACCTCGATAACCCCAATCCACGAAACCCTAACCTAGCGGCCCTAACCTCGCCGGCGGCGGTGAGATGGAGAAGAACGGGAGGTAAGGGTGAAGAAAAAATCGGACGAGGAGAGAGGGAGAAACACCCGGGTAAGCCTTAGCTTTTCCCTAACAAAATAACATAGTTTGCATTCACAATCATGAACTTGATGCAATTTTGAGCTATATTGAGAGCAACAATATTGTAGGCTTGCTGGTTACTATAATTTTGGGTACTGCTTTTTTTTTCAAATGCGTACTGCTGATTTAATTGGCAATCATAAAACTTAAGGAAGGACTGGTTGTTGATGGATATAATAAGTTTTAGACAATAAATATAATAATTTTTAAAATACAAACATTCACTATCGGATTCTCCTGGGCACACGACGAAGGCCCAAACTAAATGCACACGACAAATTTGAACACGACAAAGAAATCTTTAGCATGTGCATTTTTAGTACTCGGTATAAATAATGCATATAAAAATAAACAGCACTGCTAGCGCCCGGACGTCCGTTCCGGGCGCTAGCCATCGGACGGGCCCACAGCCGTCGGATCCTAAGATGCTCAATCGTCAGCCGTTAGATCTAAAGTCCAACGAGTAAATGTTGTGTGCATGTTGCGAGCACGTTGCGTGCAACATCCAAACATCAGGAGTCTTTCTCCCTCCTCTCTCATGTTGTGACCATGTTGCGACTATATTACGACCATGTTGCGACCGTGTTGCGTGCAACATCCAACATCAGGAGCCCTCCTCCCGTCCTCCTCGACACAAAACCAACATCACATGTCTGCAACATCGAAACTCAACATCCGCAACATTAAAATTTAATGTTTGCAACACCCAACAACACATGTCTGCAACATCGAGACTCAGCATCTGCAGCATCAAAAATTAACGGTTGCAACATCCAACATTAGGGGCCCTCCTCCCCCCGACACAACACACAACATGTCTGCAACATTAAAACTCAACATCCGCGACATCTAGAATTAATGTTTGCAACATCAAAAATATGTTAAAAGTAGTTGCAACATCCGCAACATTCGAAAACAAATAGTTGCAACATCGGGAAATCAAATGTTGAGTTGGGGGATCAACATCTGCAATGTTGAAACATATAGATCTACTTTTACAACATCTGCACGAAACCCTTGCAACATCCTTGTGAGACATCTAAAACACGTGGGACACACGCTTGCAACATGCACCACAAACCCTACCGCACGTCGTGTCTCCTCGTCGCCACCATCTGGACGCTGCGAGCTCCGCGAGCTCCTCCAAGGGAGCCGCGCGCGGGCGCCGCCAAGCTCCTCCAAGGGAGCCGCGCGCGGGCGCAGACCATTGAGCAGCACACATGGCGGAGGAGCGAGGAGCGCCGCTCGCCGTCGAGAATGGGTGCCGCCTACGACCCGCGCCACGGAGAAAAGTGGCAGGGAGCTCACCCTCACGCCCGTCGGAGTAGGGTTGGGGCAGGGAGCTCCTCCGCCTTCCGCTGCAGGAGCATGGCGGGCGCTGCACGGAGGGCAGTTTGCAGCCCTCCTGCACCGAATTTTTAATTTTTCCGTCAGAGGACACCTGACGTGGTTAAGCGTTAAGGAACCCTCACTCGTTTCTTGCCGACGGCCGGTCGCTGCTGCGGAGCTTGGAGCCCTGGTCCGACTGACTAGAGTCTAGACTCTGGAGACGGCAACGGTAGAGGCTACAAGCATCTAGGCGACGCCGGCCGCGCCGGCGCGCGCGCCGGGGAAAACAAGGGAGGGGTAGCGTACAGCTGGGCCGGTAATTTGGCCAAGCTGAGGTGCCGAATGTGTGGGAATTTTTGACGGGCCGGGGCTGAGTTGGAGAAAGAGACAGAGAGAAAGTTCACTTTACGAAGGTCCAGTTTAGTTCGTCAAACTTTCACTAACTACCCGTCACATCAATCTAACGAACGCTAATTATGAGTATTACATGTAGATTAATGACGAAACCCATCACTACGTGAAAACCTCAAATAGGTCACGCAGCATTTGTAACGGGCCCTTAACGCCTGTTACATCCACCCACATCTGTAACGGTTGTTGTTTGGCGCCCGTTACCCATAAGCGCGCCAGGACGACCCCGGGGTTGGCCTCCACAACGTCCGTTACCAATGTGGACTTCTAGTAACGGGCTTCTTAAACGCCCGTTACATAAATTCTTTGTAACGGATGTTAAAGAGAGCCCGTTACAAATGTTAAACCTATCGATAACGGGCTTGTAAAGTCCGTTACCGATCAATGCGCTATCAGTAACGGGCTGTTTAAGTCCGTTACTGATCGCTGCCGTATTGGTAACGGACTATAATTTCGTACTGGAGACGCATGCTTGTTAGGATGCGTCTCCTTTGCTGGCGACCCAATTGGATGCGTCTCGTGTCTTAGGACTCGTCTCCTTTGATTGCCACCCAGGTCGCCTTTTTTCTCACATCGGAGACGCACGTTGTTATTACTCGTCTCTGTCTACTCCTTCCGACACCACTCGCTCTCTCTCCGCAGAAGGTCACTCCCGTTCCGACAACAACACTCGCTCTCTCTCCTCAGAAGGTCACTCGCTCGATCTGAGTGCTCAGATGTCCCCGCCGGCCTGTCCCGTTCGCCGCCGCCAGCTACGCGCGCTCTGAGGATCGCGCTTAATTTCTCTCCTCAGAAAGCTGGTGCTGCAGCAGGCCGGCCAGCCGTGTGCGCGACGTCGAAAGGGGCCAGCGGACGTCGACCGCGCCGTCCTCCGCGATGTCGCCGCGGCCGCAACGCCGCCTCCGATCCTCCTCCTCGGCCGCGCTTGCCTCGTAGAAAGTCCTCGTCGAGGTGGAAATTAATTGCCCCCTTTTATTGAAATTCTTCGATCAGCTGTCCTAATCCTCTTGCATTGTGTTATCGGTTTTTTTGTGTGATGAATTATGCCCATTTGGTGTATGGAATGCAGATGGCATCTGCTGCTCGGGCTTGGATGTACAGACAGCCCCAAGAAGATTGGGAGAATTTCTTAAGCAGGGTCAATGGTTTTCTAAATCAAGCAGAGGCGGATATGAGAAACCGTGGTGTTCAGGCAATGCTTTGCCCCTGTATAGATTGTCTCAACCAAAAGAAATTCACACAACGGGAAATCATTTTTCATCATTTGGTCACACGTGGTTTCACAAAAAATTACACGTGTTGGAATAAACATGGTGAGGAAGGCCTTAATGAACTCGAAGCAGGCTGCCTAAATGAAGGTGAAGTGCGACACCATGCTACCGACCATGATGAAGACCTTGATGACAGTGGAGTTTTTGAGGAAAATGAACCATTATTCCCACCAAATGTGATGAGGCCTGAGGATATCACTGATCAAGAAGTTAGGGGCTTCGATGATGGTGAGGTGTTGCAAAGTGTGCACAATGTTGATCAAATGTTGCGGGATGTTGAGTTTCAACGAGTGTACACACCTTCTGAATTAGCGAGGCTGAAGCAGTTCATTGAAGATTCAAAGAAACCCCTTTATCCTGATTGTCAGAAGTACTCTCGCCTTTCTGGTGATCTAAAACTTCTGCAGCTTAAGGCAGATCATGGTTGGAGCAACAAAAATTTCAAACATCTATTGGATGTGCTTAGAGACATGCTACCTGAAGGAAACTAAATAGCAGAGTCTGTCTATGAGGCGAAGAAGATAATCTGTCCTCTGGGAATAGAGGTTGAAAAAAGCCATGCATGCAAGAACAGTTGTGTATTGTTCCGTGGAGATTATGCAGACCTTGACAAATGCCCCATGTGTGGCTATGATCGGTAGAAGAGGAAAAAGGATGGTGGAGATGATAATAATGCTGATGACGAGAATGAGCCCGGCGAGATCAGAGGCAAGAAGAAGAAGGCAAACAGAGGGACTCCTGTGAGGGTGGCATGGTATTTTTGCATCATTCCTCGGCTGAGAAGATGGTTCGCAACACGAAAGGAGGCCCAACTCTTGCGTTGGCATGACGAAGGCCGAAAGGAGCTTAAGAGAGATGGCAAGTTTAGGCACCCTGCAGATGCAGCACAGTGGGGTAACATTAATAACCACTTTCTGTGGTTTGACGAAGACGTAAGGAGCATACAGTTTGCTATGAGCACAGATGGCGTGAACCCATTCGGTAACCAGAGCTCAACACATAGCACCTGGCCTGTCGTGTTGTCATTGTACAACCTTCCACTCTGGCTATGCAAGAAACAGAAATATATGATACTGACAATATTGGTCTCCGGGCCAAAGCAACCTGGTGACCGTATTGATATCTACTTGTGGCCACTAGTTGATGACTTGAAGATACTACGGAAGCCTGGTGTGCCGGAGGTTTGGGATGAGTACAAGCGTGAGGAGTTCACAATGCATGCCATGTTGTTCACCACCATCAACGACAACCCGGCTCATCGCAACCTCTCTGGCCAGAGTAAAAGGAAAGGTGCAGCTTGCCCACACTGCTTGGAAGATACTTGCGCAGTATGGCTAAGACATTCAAAGAAATACGTATTTATGGGGCACCGTCGTTTCCTCGGCAAGAAACATCCATACCGGGCCATGGATTGTCAGTTTAATGGGGAAAAGGAGAATCGAGAGGCGTCGTTGCATGTGACTGGAGATCTGGTCACTTGAAAGTCAAGGACATCAAAACTATCGAGGAGTTACCCAAACTGACTGAAAAAACCCTTGGCAAAAGAAAGAAACGAGATGGTGAAGAAGAAGAAGAAGGAATGTGGAACAAGAAATCAATTCTATGGGAGCTAGAGTATTGGCCGATGTTGGATTGCGTCATTCGATTGACAACATGCACGTCAAGAAGAATGTGTGTGAAGCTACTTGTGGAACATTGCTACAACAGAAGTCCAAAGGAAAAGATCATAAAAATGCAAGGGAGGATCTTAAAGAGCTGGGCATTAGGCTGGAGCTCTATGCAGAGGAAACAGAGACGGGGACGAACCTTCCCGTTGCTGCAACCACCTTGTCAAAGGCAGAGAGAAAAGAATTCTGTCAGTTTTTGCATGATTTGAAAGTACCTTCAGGCTACTCATCAAACTTCAAGAGGCTAGTGTCGGTGAAGGACATGAAACTGAATTTCAACGTGATGAAATCTCATGATTGCCATATGTTGATGACAGCTCTTCTTCCTGTTGCACTTAGAGGTATCAAGACAGAACTGGTTCGTGACGCGGTCACAAGCTTGTGTTTATTTTTCAATGCAATAGAACAGAAGGTGATTGATGAGGAAAAACTATTGGACTTAGAGAGGAGGCATTTCGAGACCCTATGCCTGCTTGAAGCTACCTTCCCCCCATCATTCTTTGATCTCATGCTGCATCTAACAGCACACCTCGTGAGGGAAATCTGGTTCCTTGGCCCATCTTACCTTCATCAGATGTTTCCATATGAGAGGTTCTATGGATTCCTAAAATTATTGGTACATAACCGGTTATTTTCGGAGGGAGCCATTATTCGTGGCTACGAGACCATCGAAGCAGTGGAGTGGGCCATGGGTTATATGGACCCACAAAACCCCATTGGTGTGCCTCGCTCACGGCATGAAGGTAGGCTTTCAGGTGTTGGGACCCTGGGGAAAAAGTCAGTCACTCTGGAACCAGATGCCTTCCAAAAGGCTCATTTCACCATGATACAATAGCTGCACCTAATTACACCGTTTGCCAATGAGCACAAATGACAACTACGTGAAGACAACCCTGACCATGGTAGGTCTTGCTTGCAAAGATGCACATGCAAGGTTTCAGCAGGTGGCTCCGAGATTATGTCGAGACATGCAGCAATAATTCTGTAATAACCGACGAGATAAGGAATCTAGCAGCGGGGCCATTGTTCACTGTTACAAGATATGCTCCAGATTCTGGCTTCTTCTTCATGCTTACAAGTGAGCACAAGCGAAATATACAGAGAGGGTGGAAACATATCCCTTCAAAAATCCTCCTCCTGGAGGAGGGAAAGCAAAAGGAAGCCCAAGCGTGACGGAAAAGCTGCAGCAGGCTGTTTAATTTCTGGCTTTCCATCGGCTTGTTCTTCCTGATGCCAGGAGGTTCTAGGCTACCTTCCCCCGACACATCTGATATATCACAAGGATTTTTCTAGCAGCTGTGCTAGAGGGATGAGCAACCGAATCACCCATATCACAAGAATTCTTCTAGCAACAGAGAGATCGAGGAGGAGGAAGAAGAGAGAAAAACAAAAGCTTGCGCCCTACAAGATCTATTCTTTGTGCCATAGCTAGATCTAGATCTAGAGAAGAAGGAAGCAAGTGACTCACTTTATTGTATAACAAGAAGGAACCACAGCTAGATCTAGATCTAGATCTAGAGAAGAAGGAAGCAACTTGAAGTGAGGAGGACCGATAGGCGTCGGTGCCTTTTTATAGCAAAAACATGGAAGGGATAACATCGGTTGTAAAAAAAAGAAAGGAAGGGATAAGATCAAGAGCACAGGAAATGGGAAGGTTCCCAAGATCCGGTCAATGGGGAAACTGTTGCCCAGTCAATGGCTGAGAGCAGAGGTAGTGATTCCAATGTAGAATTGAATGATACGCAGATTAACCAAATGTCGTCTCCAATGTACTCACATCCCGAGGAGTCAAACTATATGAAAAAACTACTAACAATTACAAAATAAAACATGCAATTCTCACATTTGGAGGAGTATATTTTTTATAAAAAGTTATTTCAAGACATAAATGCTAACATTTTTTTGCTATAAACTTGGTCAAAGTTGTAATAGTTTGACTGGTACGTTCCCATAAATGCATGTTTTTTGGGACAGAGGGAGTAGAATTAAAGCATACGCGGATTAACCAAATGTCGTCTGCAACACCAATGGGGAAATAGTTAAATTGATGCCAGATCCGGTCAATGGGGAAACAGTTGCCCAGTCAATGGCTGAGAGCAAAGGCAGTGACTCCAATGTAGAATTAAATGATACGCGGATTATCCAAACATCGTCTCCAATGTAGAATTAAAGGATACTACGCGGATTAGCCAAACGTCGTCTGCAATGGAGAATTAAATGATACGCGGATTAGCCAAACGTCGTCTCCATTGCATACTTAAACCGTGTTTGGAAACAAATCTCCTGTATCTTCTCCTTCCAAAATAATTTAGATCCCCTGCCCCTTCATCTACCCGCGAAAAACAGCAACTGCCTACTCCTCATCATCACCATTCCCGGCCGGAGATGAATAGCATGCCGGGAAGAAGCAGGCGGCACCAGCCTCGTCGCTGCTGGACCTCCCTCAAGACCTCCGCATTGCGATTGCGGCGCGCATTGGTGCGACCTCAGAGCGGGCTGACCTCCGCAGCCTACGCGGTACTTGCTCGACCATGCGCCGCGTGTGCGGCCACGGCGACGTCGGCCGACGTTTGTCGATAGAGGGGACACGACATGAGATTTCTTGGGTGTGGGACCCCACCGCCTACAAAGCCTTCCTTGCTATGCTGACCGATCTCGGGAATCCGGAGGCTTGCTTCTTCTCCGGGATCAAAGCCGTCTTCATGGAAAATAGGGGATGCAATGATCTCCGGTGCGCCGCCGAGGGTGGGCACGATGCGGCGGCCTATCTATACGCCATCTTGCTCTACAGGGACAATGGCGGTGCCGCCGCTAACGACACCGTGAAGCGGTACATGAGGCGGGTCGCGGGCGGCGGCAGTACGACATCGAGATGGCTGAGCAACAAGAGGTGTCTGCCTTTGCGCGAGAAGGCCGCGCGTGCGATCCACTACTCGACTTGGCGCATTTGGGGTGAACCGCTACCGCCTCCGACATAGGTGCGCGGCGATCAGCCGTGCGCAGGCAACGGCGGCGGCTGTGGCGTGGATAAAGGATGGCTTGGAATTTCTCTGTTTTGCAGCGAAGACTGTAGGCTCCGCCGCGAAATGGTGAAGTTCGAATGGAGTATTGGAATAGGAAATCATTTGTGGATTAGCTTTTGTAGGTTGCTCGTATTATCTGTGTAAAATTTTGGAATAGCAGCAAAGCCGTCGCGGGTTATCAGTCCCGTGTCACTAATGACTGTGGGGCCCAGTTCTATTCGAATGAAGAACAGTTCACATTTCTCCTTTTAATCTGCAATCAAATGTTGTAACAAGTATTTCTTCGTCGTAATTAGTCCAAATTTGAAAAAAAATTTCAAAATTTTTCTAAACTCACCATCTTTTCATTAATTTTATTGTTTAGTGTATATTCGGTTTCTTGAATAATGTTTATATGCCTTATTTTGTTCTTTGTAAGTACAACATATAAATAATATTTGTTTTACACAACCATTAGTGATGAAATTTGCATTTTGTAAGCTTAAGGTGAACACAAGGTTTTGTTAAGTTTTCAAATGCATATGAGTTCGAACGTGTTACAAAGTGTGGAAAACTTCAATGTTCAAGCAACATTCTAGGGAAACTATGTGAGAGATGTAGACATTTGTACACAAGTATATTATTCCTTCATTGATACCATTTGAAATTTTGAAGACAAGTTTAGGTACCCAAATTATGTTGCCAAGTCATTTTGTAGATTTTTAGAGCAAATTTGATGTTATTAGAATTATTATTTAATTAACATGGGGTGAAAAAACGAAATATAAGAATTTTGGGCACACAATTGTGACTGTTGATATTTTATTCAAATACTAAATGTCAAAATATGAATTATTCGTATTTTTATGATTTTTTAGGTGCTGTTTTATGGGCTCTAATATTTTAGGGAAGCAAGTTTCATTCCAAAAAAAATAGTGACGGGCCCATGCATCAGCGTCAGCAGCCAATATAAAAAAGATAACCGTTTCCTGCCTGCCCAGACCCAACTGCCAACAAATGCGATGCGGGTTCACTAACCATCGTCGCCAATGACACTGGCCCACGCGTCAGCGTCAGCGTCAGCAGGCTAACCCGTGTCGGCAATGACTATCCATTGTCTCTAAGATCTAATTCATCACAACAGATCTCCAGTTCATCACAACAGAACACAGTTCATCACAACGCGGATGGATCTACTCGCGTCTATTAGATCAAGTTCATGACATATAAAATCTAACAACCAATCTAATTAACTAAGCAGTTCATGATCGACAGACAAACTAAGCAGTTCATGTCCAACAACCAGACGAAGACACAAAAGCACACACACATTATTACTAATTGGTAGAGGAGTCTATCAATTAGTCGGAGTCCCGCCGTCGTCGCCGCCGTGGCTTCCGTCAGAGCCGTCACCACCGTCGTCGAAGACGAAGTGGCGGCCAGCCCGCTTGACCACGAGGAGCATCTCGAGCCTCTCCGCCAACCCGTGGATCCTGAAGGCGAGACCCTTCACGCTCGGGTCCTTGTCCACTTCATGATGCGCCTTGATGTTGAAGGCCGCGCCAACGTCTTCAAGCTTTCTGAAGGCGCTCTTGAGCAGGTCGACGGCGAACTTGGTGTCGTCGAAGAACGGTTCCTCGTCGGCGTCCTTGGTCGCCGGCTCCTTCCCCTTCTCCAACTTCATCCGACGGCGGCTTTCATCATCGTCGTCCTCCCTTCGCCCCCGCTTCGCCAGCGGTGGGCCCCTCGACGCCATCTCCTCCTTCGTGATCTCTCGGTGACCGAAGATTTTGTAGTGGTGGATCGCGAGGAGGGAGAAGAAGCGAGATAAGCTTATGGAAGAAGCAGGGGAAAGCAGGGGAAGGCTGGGGAGTTAATATTGACAAGACGTGGAACCGTCAGGCGCCTCTGCCCCCACCCACTACTCCACTAGTGCCAGTACGTGCCACTCAATTGCGCATCGGGCTCCGTTTCGGGTGCAAAACCGTCCAAAACCACGCGTCGCCTCTCAATTACGTGGGAAGGAGAAGGGGCAGGGGCACTGATGTCGGGCCCACTCGTCAGCGGCAGCAGCCAAACTGCGTCGCGTTCTTCAACTTCAACCCTCGTCTTCTTCAACTTCAACCCTCGTCACCAACTTCAACCCTCGTCGCCTTTCAATTTCCAAACCTCGTCACTTTTCTATTTCCTCCCCTTCTCCTTGATGGCCGCGGTGTGCTTGATGCAGCTGCTGCCAGATGATCTTGTCACCCAGATCATCATCCACTCCATCAAGGATGAGCCCGTCTTCCATTTTTCTGAACCTTCGCAATAAAATCTGCGGCACCTTTCGGCGCATCTGCGACTCCGATGAGGTACTACTGCACGTGTCGCTGCGTGATCTTCGTCGGGTGTGCATGAATCGCTACGTCAGGTCGTGCTTTGAGCGGCGCTTCCACGAGGCCAATCATCCGGAGGCATTATGCTTCGAGGGGATGGAGAGGTTGATGAGGCGGCGGAACCCCGATAAAGGTCTGAAGCTCATCGAAGATGCCGCTGCTGAAGACTCTGGTGCCAAGTACTTCTTAGCGATGCTGAAGTACCATTGCAACCCGGCGGACCCCGAAGCCATGGCACTGCTCCAGGAAATCAGCGGCGGCCCGTCGCCCCCTGACGGGCCATGGAAGAACCACAACCTGCGGCGGCTGCGCTACCTAGTCAACCAGGATCTCGACAACATTGCGTGGTGGTACTGGCTTGATGACGATGACGACAACATTCCGTTGCTGCCCGTCCAGAATCCCCACATCTGCATTTGAGCAACGGGATGTAGGCGCTACGGGCCGGATACCAAAGGGATCATCCACTACTGCAGCGCCGAGTGTCGCATCCGTCATGAGTTCGACCTCTGGTCGCGTAGCTTCCGCCCTGCCGTGGAGTACGCCGTCAGCAGGATGAACATCGGGATGTAGGCGCAAGCATCAATGAACATTATCTATCTTGAATTTAAATTATTAGATATTACTAAACGCAGATTTGATTTTATCGGGATGTCGGTTTTTAATCAGTTTTTGATAGATAATATTTAATTTGTCACGTTTGTGAGTCAAATCGAAGGTTGCGGTGGTCTCATTTGCCGCCGACGAGGCCTGGGATGCCCTCTTGGGTGTCAAAACCACCGAAGCGGGCACGGCGGGGGCGGTGGCGGGCGGCGGTGCCCTCTGCTTCCTCCTTTGTTCTATTGGAGAATGAAGAACGGTTTATCCGTCCCGCGTCGCCGACGGCATTTCTCTTTTTAATCCGCAATCAAATTTTGTAACATGTATTTCTCCGTCGTAATTAGTCCAAATTTGATTATTTTTTTCTACAATTTTCTAAAATCACCGTGTTTTTATTATTTTCATTGTTTAGTGTATATTCCGTTTCTTGAACAATGTTTATATGCCTTATCTTGTTCTATGTAAGTACAACATATAAATAATATTTGTTTTCCACACCTCTTGTAATGAAACTTTGCATTTTCGTAATCTTAAGGTGAACCACAAGGTTTTGTTAAGTGTTCAAATGCATATGAGTTCGAACATGTTGCAAAGTGTGGAAAACTTCAATGTTCAAGGAACATTCTAGGAAACTATGTGAGAGATGTAGATATTTGTACACAAGTATATTATTCCTTCATCGAAACCATTTGAAATTTTGAAGACAAGTCTAGGTACCCAAATTATGTTGCCAAGTCAATTTGTAGATTTTTTAGAGCACACTAGATGTTAGTAGGATTATTACATCATTATCATGGGATGTAAAAACGAATTCTAAGAATCTTGGGCACACAAGTGTGACTGTTGATATTTTATTCAAATACTATCTGTCCAAATACGAATTGTTCGTATTTTTATGATTTTTAGGTGCTGTTTTATGGGCTCTAATATTTTAGGGAAGCACGTTTCATTCGAAAAAAAATAGTGACTGGCCCACGCGTCAGCGTCAGCAGCCAAAATAAAAAGATAACCGTTGCCCGCCCGCCGAACCCAACTGCCAACAAAGGCGATGCGGGTTCACTAACCATCGTCGCCAATGACACTGGCCCACGCATTAGCGTCAGCAGGCAAACCGTGCGCCGGCTGCTCAAAATTTCCCACCTATATTGACTATAATGCCCATGGAATTCCAATTCCAGCACAGGGTCGTCAAGGGCGCGCCAGTAATTTTCTTAAACACAGTTACGCGTGCCGTTCATATTCGGCTCCTCGCTAGACAGATCCACAACGCCCGCACTCTCCCCACCGCCGCCGCCACTCTCCCCGCTCGCCTTCGCCGCTCTCTCCCCGCTCGCCTTCGTCGCTCTCTCCCCGCCGCAGCCCTGCTCTTCTCCAGCCCCACCGCTCCCTGCGTGACGACGGTGACGAGGACGCGGTTACTGGAATGCGGACGGCTTCCCGGCCAACCTAAAGACGGTTGACGCGGATCCGTCATCCCCGGCCACGACGACGAGCTGGCCACCTCAGGCCACGAGTCGACGTGGATCCGGCCCCTCCGACTATCACGAGAACAACTACTTCATTCGCGATAGAGGTTAGTCCTGTTTGAACCCCCAACACCCTCTCTCTCTTCGGCCACCAAATCTGCTATATATTCATGTCAATGTGGATTAGGGAGACATGCCTTGATAGTTCATCTTTAATTGATTGACTGTGGATTTGATGGATGGATTTTGTTGCTCCAATTCTGTTTGAAGAAATTGTTGCTAACAGATGAAGTTATATGAACTGTTGAAATTCATTTTCATGTTCCTGGTGCTAAAATTTTTGCACTGTAAATTCATGAAAAGCATAAAGGATGTTAGCATACTTTAATTCTGCTATGCTTTGAATGTACTAGATCGACAATTATGCTTTGGACCTGTTAGCATACTTTAATTCTGCTATGCTTCGAATGTACCAGATCGACAGTTATGCTTTGGACCTGTTAGCATATTTTCATTGTGATGGCCACATAATGTCAGTGGGAGTTGCATCGTAGTGATTTATAATGTAGTCCACCCAATCTGCTATATATACATGTCAAGGTGGATTAGGGAGACATGCCTTAATAGTTTATCTTCAATTGATTGACTGTGGATTTGATGGATGGATTTTGTTGCTCCAAGTCTGTTTGAATAAATTGTTGCTAACAGATGAAGTTATATGAACTGTTGAAATTCATTTTCCTGTTCTTGGTGCTACAATTTTTGCACTGTAAATTCATGAAAAGCATAAAGGATGTTAGCATACTTTAATTCTGCTATATGCATTGAATGTACCAGATCGACAGTTATGCTTTGGACCTGTTAGCATACTTTAATTCTGATGGCCACATAATGTCAGTGGGAATTGCATCGTAGTGGTTTATAATGTAGTGATAACTAGACTGTCTTACGCTTTGTTGTGAGTGTTAATTGTTCCACTACTGTCATATATATTGTTATTGTTGATGTCATGGATGTGTTGTAAGTGTTGTTTCACTACTGTCATATATAATGTCATGACCATTGCTTTATCCCCTTGTTGCATGTACATGCAACACACAATCCATCGCTGCTGAAGTTGGACAAGGAAGCAGTTGAAGGAATTTATTCTCTGCTTTGATATATAAGCATATTGTTGTGATCCCGGCAAAATGGTTAGCACCTATCCCTGTATGCTATTTAAGTAAAATATAAACTGTGTATGTCTATGCTGATTTTATTTACGACTTGTAATGATTTCTAGTGTAATATCAGCTATTTTGCCTGTCAGAGAAAACGAATTTATCTAATAAGAATTTTGTTTAGATTTTCAGTCTTGCTTATGTTGCTCTACTGACAACCTGACATATCATATATCTATGCAGTCTCCCGCAACAACAAACTCCTCTACCTCCACTGCATCATCACAGCCCATCGTCGGTGAACCTTCTTCACAGGGTCACTCAGCACAGACTGCTGCGAGTAGTACTCGATCCCGCGGGTCAAGGACACAAACCAAATGGCCAAAAGACAAGTTGACTGCAACTGGACTTGATGCCAATTTTTGGCCTACCCCAGATGTTGCGAGGGATAGATTTGTATTGGTTTGTGGTCTCATTGCTCGGGAGAGGGTGTCAATCAACAAGGCGGTTGATGATCTCTCACCAATTGAGAAGGACCATCTGTTCACAGTTTTAGAGGAAAAGCTAGATTACCCAGCCAATCTGGAAGAAGCTGTTCGCAAGAAGGCAGTTAAGGCAGCTATATCAGAGATTAGAACCTTGCAACGGCGGTTCAAGGCCCATTTAAGAACAAAATATATGAGCGTAGAGGAGACTCCCTTTGTGAAGCATGCCTTTTTGCAGCAACAAGACTGGGACATGTTTGTGCAGGAAACCAATTCTCCTTCATTTTAGCAATTGAGCCAGGAGATGAAACAAAAGAGAGCATTGCATAATAAGCCACACAAGACGGGCAGAAAAGGTTATCGTGGTAAAAGGAAAGAGTGGGAGGAGGAGGATGCAAAGCTAGCTACAGAAGGAAAACAGAACCCTTGGGACCAATTTCCTAGACGTTTGAGACCTTATCTGCGGGCAAGGGTTGGGAAGAAGAGGAAGAATACTAGTGAAGGAAGCGGGGGCATAACATTCAGTAACTTTGCGGTGGTGGGGGTAGCAGATAGGATGAAAACACTTGCAGCTCAGGGTAGCGATGATTCTTTCTCTGGGGTTAGGGAGGATGATATCCTCACCGCAGCACTTGAGACTCCAGAGCATCGAGGTCGGGTCCGAGGCGTGTCTAGTTCACTTGGCTGGGGTAAAGGGTTTGGTGAAGAGTTCGCTGGAATGTACAGGAAGAAGAGGAACAAAAGGTCTGATGCTTATGATATGATGGACATAACATTTAAATCAATTGTCCATGCTCTAAGACTATCAGGCGTCGAAATACTGAAAAATGTACTTCTTCCTTCCCAATTACCAGCGCCTGTCAGTAGCGACAAGGAAGAAGATGTGCATGGCAGCGAGGAAGAAGATGCGCATGACCGCGAGGAAGAACATGCGCATGACAGCGAGGAAGATGCGTGTGGCAGAGAGCAAGATCATTGGAATACCAACGAGGACGAAGTGAATCAAGTGCACAGTGATTAGTTGATCACCTATGCTGGACACAATAGATAAGCTGACAGAGCCAACCGCGTGCAGCCTTTTGGATGGCACCAGGATTAATGTGGAGCTCGCACTAGCGAAAGTCTTTCCATTTCAAAAGGCTTGCCATTCAGTACCGGTGCAGGATGGGTATGTTGTGGTGCAACCTACTTATGTGTGGGCCAATGCGGGTCATTACCCTCTGCCTGTACCAATTGATGGGGGTGACATAGCAACCCTAGCTGAGGCTCTCGTTCAAAGGATCCAATGGCCAAAGGACATGATCCTTATACCACCCATGACGAGACATCCCAACCCTGAAGCCGCAACAGGTAGCAGGGGTACAATATCAGATGGAGGTACTGCAGCCCAGTGTCAGCATGAGAAGGCTCAACAGCAGCAGATCAGCAAAACTACGCAGCAGGAGTGTCGACAACAGCCGGAGGAGCCCAGGCAAACTCCACCTAAGCAGCAACTGCAACATGAGGATAAGCAACAGACGAAACATCAGCCTCTCCAGCAGCAGGAGCATCGACAACAGCCGGAGGAGGCCAGGCAAACTACGCCTAAGCAGCAGCTGCAACATGAGAATAAGCAACAAACGAAACAGCAGCCTCTCAAGCAGCAGGAGCGTCGACAACAGCCGGAGGAGCCCAAGCAAACTCTGCCTAAGCAGCAGCTGCAACATGAGGATAAACAACAGACGAAACAGCAGCCTCTCCAGCAGCAGGAGGAGGAGCGCAGGCAATCTCCCCCTAAGCAGCAGATGCAACATGTACAGCAGCCTTTGCAACAGGAGGAGGAGCCCAAGCAATCTCCACTGCAGAAGGGGAACCAGGCCAGGAAACCTCTGTCTAAAGATGAGATTCTTAACTGTATTATTGGGACAGAACAGGAACAAGCCTGGTGCACCTATGTTGTCAGAAGCAAACTTAGAGGCTGCTGGACCAAATTGTGCGAGGTTGCATGCTTACGTCATGGAACACAGTAAGGATAAACTTGCCTTTCCAGCAAAGGTGGATCAAGACTACTTTAAAGGTGGTTGTGGTGCTTTAATGTTAAACATTGCATTCAATAGCGTATATAACCTTATAACCCTGGCTTCTCTGGATGTTACCTTCATGAGGTTGTGGACATTGTAAGTCCTTTAAAACCTAAAAAGATATTTCTTTAATTTTGACCACAAAGTTCATGCATGCTAACAATTTGATTTTTTGTAGGAAAATGATGGACAAGGCAGCGGAGATGCAGATCAGTGTTGGGTTTTTAGATCCAGATTTGTTTACTTCCACAAATATTTCTCAGCATTCTCGCCTTCCCAAAGCAATCTCAAATGCAATGAACAACGACTATGTGGTGGGTGCCTACTGCACTAGCCACTGGGTAACAGTGATCATCTGTATGAAGTTCAAAGAGGTTTGGTATCTAGATTCTGCTAAACAACATCCCCCGCTAAAGTTCTCAGACCTCAAACCTGTTGTGGACTGGTTAGTATCTTGTAGGTTTTGTTCAAAAAATTCAATCTCTTAGTGTTTCTAATTGGTATTGCTGACCATGCAGAGCCTTTGGTACAGTATTTGTAGGTTTTGTTCACAAAAATTCAATCTCTTAGTGTTTCTAATCGGTATTACTGATCACGCAGGGCCTTTGGTGTACATGCACAGGACGGAGTGACGAAAGGAAAGAAAAAAAAGCCAAAAGCCACACTCAAGCACAAAACAAATCTCGTTGTAAGACCGAGGTTTTTTTTATGGTCCCTTCTTACCTATTTGGTACTGCATTAACTTGTCATTTTGGTACCTCGATGCAGTGTGCTCAGCAGCCATGGGAGTCCTCTTTGTGTGGATTCCATGTGGCATTCCATATGTTAAGACTACTCGATGACATACCTGACATCAAGAAGGCTGCTGTAAGTAGATAATAATGCTCAACCTTGTCTCTGCTCATATTATCCATCTGATTTTAGAAACTGATTTCTACTTGTATTCCCATAAATGATTGTATTTTGCCTCATAAATGATTGTATTTTGCAGGATTTCAAATCTGCTGTAGATGTTTCCACAGAAGATCTAAAGCGTGTCCGGGAGATGCTGTGCGAGTACATTCTTAAGGAGACCATCAACCGAAAGGGCAACTTCTACAATGGTGCACCGTGAGTTCATTGTAGCCAGAAACTTGAAACTCATTCAGTCTTCTGTAGTCAGGTGTTGTTGCCTGAGAAACCTGCTTGGCTTGCTTGGTTGGGGTCAGATGCTGCCTGGTTCAGGCAGTTTTCTCATGACTCCATCCAAACAAGCCCCGATGAGAGTAACTTGAAACTTGATGTGATCCTAGCTTGTCTATAAATGTGATCTTGCTTTGCCTATATCTGTGACGTGAGAATGTGTTTGTGATCTCTCTTGCTGTGGTGGCTGCCATATCCTGGCTGGTTCCAGGATGGCAGGATGCAGCCCCTGATGGTTGCCAAATCCTGGCTGGTTCCAGGATGCAGCTGGCAAGCGAGCAGGTTACTGTAGGGGTGGCCTACGTATCTGTAACGGGCGTTAATTAAAGCTCGTTACAAACACTGATCAGTGAGTAACGGGCTTCATTCGGAAAGACCATTACAAACATGCCAACAATGTAACGGGCAGTGTAAAAGCCCGTTACCAGTCCTGACCGGTGGGCCCCAGGACCTGGCCCGTTCATCGAGATATAGGAGACGCAGGTTGAAAGCACGCGTCTCCTTTAATGGAGAGAAAGCAGACGCGTGTGGAAACGGATGCGTCTCATTTCGTCGAGACAGAGGAGACGCAGGTTCACGGAACGCGTCTCTGATGTTGATTTCACAGTAACAGCCTCTATTTTCATGCCCGTTACCAAAGTTCCCTATGGGCCCAGAGAAACCGCCATTTCACGTGACCGGTGACTAGTTGTGGTAATGGTCGTTGTTTGATGCCCGTTACGAATCCTAGATGTGCTGAGACATACGTGAAATAGACGCGTCCCATTTCGCCAAGATAGAGGAGATGCAGGTGCACAGCAGGCGTCTCCGATATTGAGCTACTGTAACAGGCTGTGTTTTGGTGCCTGTTACCAAAGTTCCCTGTGGGCCCAGAGAAACAGCCATTTCACGTGACCGGTGGATAGTTGTGGTAACGGTCGTTGTTTGATGTCCGTTACGAATATGTCTTTTCAGTAACGGGCATCTGCCCGTTACCTTTCTTGGCTCATTTGTAACACTTGATCGGTAACGGGCGCTTTGCCCGTTACTAAAGGCCATCTATGCCCGTTACCAAAGTGAGTTTTTCACGTAGTGCATTCCACAACCCTTACCTTAATTTTCGAGACAAATCTAATGAGTCTAATTATGTCATGATTATACAACGTCATGTTATAGTTGTAAGTAGTCTACGTTTATTACATTAATAGACCTTGAAAGAAAAGAGACTTCCAAATTTTTCACTCCCGAACTAAACATGGCTTGATAAAAATTTAACTAGCCTTTTGGAGTTGCTCTTACACGGGTGGGAGAAGCTATTTTGCCAAATATTTTTCCAACTAGTCAAGCCACATATAGGAGTATTAAATGTTGATTAATGACAAAATGCGTTGCACAACCCCTACCTTAATTTTCGAGACGAATCCAACGAGCCTAATTATGTAATGATTAGACAACGTCATGCTACAGTTGTAAGTAGTCTACGTTTATTAACCTAATAGACCTTGAAAGAGACTTCCAAATTTTTCACTCTCGAACTAAACAGGGCTTTAATAGAAATTTAACTATGCTTTTGGAGTTGCTCTTACACGGGTAAGAGAAGCTATTTTGCCAAATATTTTCCAACTAGACAAGCCACATATAGAAAAGGCCCGCTTCACTAACACAGCCGGAGCCGTTTCAGCCACGGCCACAGTTGTGTAAAATGCTCGCTTTGTCCACCAGTAGGGAGGAAAAGTAGAGAATAAATTTAAAAAATTAAAGAGGAGAAAAAGTTAATGTTAAAATAAATTATTCGCTAACCTATAATTAGAGTGATTGTTTTTGAATAACCATTACAAATGTTTGTTTAATGGAAAAATGTGTTTGTTAAAATGAAATAATAGGGACTTAACGTAACAAATGTCAAGTATACCAAATGAATTTATTCACTTGCAGCTTAAGATGTAAACACATCGTAATATATTCAATAAGACATACATGAATCATTAGTAATATGTTGATCGAGAGTAATTTGTGTTCAACAAATATGTTATTTGCCATATCATGGTACTTTCTGATTGTTTTAAATAATTTGTGTGTCGTAGCATGTTCTTGTGTTTATAAACACGTGCGTGTCGCACTTGCATCTTACTAGTAAATTAAGATTATCAAACAGATTCAAAACAAAATAGCAAAAATAACACTAAACAATTTATATTGTTTATTACATATAGAGAATGTTTTGAAATCAAACCCTCTCAATTCGAGCCTTACTTTGCCTACTTTGCCTACAAAACTAACCACATACTTCTCAACTCTATTATTCTTCGAAGATGTTTCTATTTGTAAGCAATATACATGACAAAATGTGCCAAACCCAATCAATTTTTACCACAACATCCAAATGTGATATCATGAGATATTGATTTATGTCATAATTTTCAAACTTAATTTGTTTTTTTAGAATTTTAAAATGATTCGGACACAAGTTTGTGGTCATGTTTCTAGGACAAGATTCTGAAAATTTCTTTTCATTTCATATGTAAGGCATCAAACTAGGCTAAATAATATGAATATTATTTTCACTCATTTTATTCTATTATTTGAATCACATGTAGTATGTAGGGAGTATAAAAAGTTTTGAGGTGAGAAACAATAATTACAAAAAAAAGCACACGACAATGCATAGCGTTGCCACATGCCAAATTCTTTGTTGTGCGTTTTCTTCGTGGCACACAACAAAGTGACTCTTTGCCGCATGCTTGATAGAAAGCATATGGCAAACTACCGAGGACACGACAAAGAGCCCGTTTCGGGTAGTGATTGCATTACTGCACTTTAAAAGTGACAAGAGTATTTTGGTTGTATAATGAAGTTTTAAATTTCTCAAACTATGTTTTTGAACCTTGAAAAATTAAGGTTGGGTAAATTTCAAAGTTTTAGAAACTCACTATCTTAATAAACTGATACGCCAAGATCCTAATATTAGAAGCAGTACTCCACAACATTGTGAAACTAGGAAAAAAAAGACTACATGAAGGTATATACTTCATGTAGTAAGACCACATTCTATTTTTTTCAAAAAATTAAAATTTTTAGACACTGGTAATCTATTATTGGAGAAGACAAACATGGCAGAATAAGCTATTTCTATTAAAGTATATCTCAATTGAAACAATTTAGATCCATTTGATATGATTTGTATATATATAGTAGTAAAATGTATGTCACACACGTATCTTTCAAAAAAAATGAACACATCTTTTGTATTACTTCTTAAGGGTTATATGTTTTGTATTCATACATATGAAACACACATTTTTAAAAAAAATTTAACTCAAGCCATTTAAGATATTGCTATTTTCTTGTGAAATATATAAATATTAAACTCCAAAGAAACTTTAGCATACCTTATTCATAGATTAATGGTAAAGATTAATTGAGTTGATGAGACATCAGAACTATAAGAAAACACAAAGCTATCGAACATGATAGTATGTTCACACAAAAAGATAGAAAGAAATATATTTTTTTAATTACACAGCACTTGAGTGAAATAATATATAATTTTTTTGCAACAAGGTGGACAATATATAGTTTCTTCAACTTTGTCTGAGTAAGATTTCAACTGAAACAGAATTGAGTCTCTAAGTATCATTATGGTACACTGCTAACATCATTATTCACGGTCCATACATTACAGAGGAACAAAACGGATAACGATATGTATGTATTATTTACGTCATGTCAAGTACCAATTCTCAGACAAAGAGGGTCCGGTCCCACACGCCAGTGGCTCAACTGCAAGGAGAACTACTTCAGAGGAACTTTGTCTGGTATAGAGGCATCAACCACCCAGAGATAAACATACATAAGTAAACAAAATTTCCATTATTGCAACTGCAATATGAAATCAATCCATCAACTAAGCATGCCTACAAAAATTATATACTATAAAGCTAGTAGCGACTAATTCTCTATTTTTTCAATTATGTCACAAATAAAGTGAGAAGTCAAACTATAAAATTCCTTATGAGTGAATTGAAACATATCACCGAAGGAATACCAAGTTGCCTATGCCAAACTTAGGACATCCTTCCTTATGCTCATATCGTGTGTTTGATGGGAGACAAGGTGGGACAGGATCATCCCATCCCTATTTTTGGAACAGAACAATTCAATTTAGTGTTTGGTTGGAAGGGACAAGTTCATCTCAATTATTTGTTTCGTAGTTACTTCCTCCGTCTCACAATTTTAGCATTTGAAGCATTCAAATGGAAGAAATAGTAGAGTTAAAATGGAAAATGTGCACCTGAGTATGCGTATCCACACCACTGCATCCTCTCTCTCCCCCATCCCCCCCTGTCAGTGCAAACACCGCGGTCGGCTCCTTCTCCTCTACGTGAGCATCAACGATGGGCTCCTTCCCCTTCGCGCGAGCGCCGACGGCCACCTCTTCCTCCTCCACGCAAGCGCCAGCAGCCAGCTCCTCCTCCTTCTCTTTGCGGGACGTAAGCATCGCGCTCCACGCCTCCATAAGGAACGGCAATGTCGCCGAGATCCAGACGCTCGCTCGTTCTCTCCCTCCTCCCGGTGACCGGACGTGAGATCCGACCTCGCCCTCCTCCCCGATGGCGTGACCGAGAAAATGGGATGGATGGAGGTTTAAAACAGTTAGCAATAGTAAATGAACCCCACGTGTCATTTAAGAGTAGACCCCATTGAGAGACATGGGTACCCATGGGTCCCCACTGACCAGGGTCCCAGAGGTCCCTGCCAAGTGGACCCGACCTGCCAGAAGCCCCGCCGACCTGCAAGTGAGCCCGGAGACCTTATTCACAACCCCGACGACCTTGGGAGACTCCGGAAGACCTTATCTAGATCTCGGAGGATCCGCCGGGCTTGGAGCGCAAGACAAGCTACTAGATCGTGGCTTGGCGCCGCCAGTAGGTCCGCAGATCGCGGGATTCACCCTGTAATCAAGGAAGACAGCCTTCCTGATTTGTAACCGACCCCGATGAGGGTCCACCGACCTCGAATGGAAGCCCTAGCCTGTTGACCATATAAGGCGGCCTAGAGCCCCATTCGAGGGGACTTCCCTTCCACGCATAATTCCACCCCATACTGGACGTAGGGTTTCACTCTCCGGAGGCCCGAGCCAGTCTGAACCCTTGTGTTCATCGCCATTCTTGCCGTGTTCTGAGTTCCACATGCGAACTACCACCTACGCTCTTAGTTCTCGATCCCCTCCAATTAACCTACAAACGCTTGGGTCGCCCCCTTGCGGATCTTTCCAGGTCTCACCCCCTGAAAGTTGGCGTGCCAGGTAGGGGTGATCGGGAACTCGCTGTGCAGCATGGTAGCCCGATCTGTTGTCGTCTTCCCGGAAAGCATGGCGGCCATCCTCGCCGACCCCGTGGAGATCTGCTTCGGTTCCTTCACGACGACCTCGACCGTTCTGGCGGCTCCGACCTTTCCGGTGGCCGCTACACAGAACGTGACGGCGTCTGTCGCCTCACCCGTTTCCGATCCAACATCGGAGACCCACCCACCCAAACCCTATGACATCGTTCAGGAAATGGAGCGCATCATCAGCATGATGGAGGACACCCTCCAGATCTGCGAAAGAGCACAGCGCTCAACGCGGGCGCCGCCGCCCCCTGGGGCCTTCCCCTTCGGTCTGTGACCACCCGGCGACGTCTACGCTCGCTAGGCGATCAAGTCCTCCCAGATCCAATCTGGGCGGCTGCGGCCCTCTGGCGACATCAAGCCTGAACTCCGCGCATGCCGCGACCCACTCGACGTACCGTGCACCTACCATAAGAGCGCACGACATACCCTCCGCGGCTGCCGCCTGAGGAAGAAGATTGACCAAGAGCGACTCCCCCGCGCCACGCGAACTCCCGCGTCTCCGGATGGTGGCGAGTTACAGAAGGTCCGGGTCCACGTCTCCGCCAATGTCTCGGGTCCCATCTTTCGTCGGGTCTTGGTGGTTTCTAAGAATGAACCACCACGTCACGGCGTGACAGATTCCGAGGAGGCACGACGGATCCAGGGAAACACCAACCGCGCTCAGTGACGTGCGGAAGAGCAACACCGCGCGGTCCCTCCCTGCGCTCGAGACCTTCGTCTCGAGTTCGAAGAAGCAGGGCTACCGACGTTCAACAGCCCACAGGCCAACCTGGGTGCTACCATGGTGCGCCTTCAGCAAGCCGACCCTACACCTGAGGCGGAAGCAGCCTTGGCCTACCTTCGGGTCGCCACGACCTTGGTGGAGGAGAAGAGCGCGGCAGCCAAGTCCGTCGCATCTTCGACAAGCCGCCATTCGCGCAGTCGATCCGATCGACCTGCGTGCATCAACCTCCCTACCATCCAGGAGGAGGTCGATCAAAACAACCCCGAGCAACCTCGGGCGAACGGTGCCAAGGATGGCGACCTCCGCGCCAACCTCGACAAGAACAGGCGCGCCCGCGACACCTGCAGCTACATCAACTAGCGCCACCACGAGCGTGAGGAGCGAGAGCTTCGACATCGTGCGGAGTACGACCGTGAGTACGACCCCCCCTGACGCCGTCCACCGCATCATGGAACGCGAGGAGCGCGACCGCCACGACGTCAAGAATAGGCGTCGCGCTCAGTACGAAGCGGACTACGGCCATCCGGAGGAGGGCGCCCGGAATCCTGATCGTCAACCCCGGTCCCAGATCGTCGCCCCTGCGCAGAGCAGAGGCGGTGCTCAAGCGGGAGATGGCGCTGATGACATAGCCATCATCGCCTTCCCCGCTCTGGCTCCTCGTCTTAGGTCGGTGGCCTACCCCGACAACTTCAAGCCTAACATCCAGAAGTACGACGGCCGCTCCGACCCGAACATCTAGCTGTCGACCTACTACGTCGCCGTCTAGGTGGCCGGCGGCAACTTTGACCACATGGCGACGTACTTCCTGCTGGTGATGGGGGATGCACTGTCACTCTGGCTCAACAACCTCCAGGCTGGCAGCATCACCTCTTGGGCCGACCTGTCCCAGGCCTTCACATCCAACTTCCAGGGGACCTACAATCGCCTTGGGAACGTCTTCAACCTCGAAAGGGTCACCATGAAGCCCAATGAGCGGCTCCGCGACTACACCAACCGGTTCTTCGAGAACCGCAACACCTGCGTCGGTGTCAGAGACAACCAGGTCGTCGATAGCTACAAGAAGGGCGTCAGTTATCGCAAGATCTTTGAGAAGATCCATGAGTCAGGGGCCACCACCATCGCGGCCCTCATGGTGGTCGTCAACAAGCTCATCGACACCGACGAAGTGTTGGTCAACCAGTTTGACTATGACGCCAAGCGCGACGCGAGCACTTCCGGCACCGCTGGAGATTCGAGCTCCAAGCTGCGCAAGCGACCTTTAGAGGTGCTTGCGGCGGAGCCACATCGACCTTCGACGTTCAACGTCGACGAATTCAACACAGCGCTCGACAGCCCCTGTGCGTTCCACGAGCGGGTCACCCACACCGTCTGCGAGTGCTCACAGTTCAAGAGGGCGTTCCGTACCCCCGAAGACCCCAAGCGACCTAGAGGTGATGGCGATCGGTCGTCTTCACGTCGCTACAACAGCAACGGCCGTGACGACCGACGCAGCCGTGGCGGTGACAACCGCCGCGACGAGCCACAATCAGAGGCTCACCGCGATGAACGCGACCTGCCTCCACACCACAGACGGGCAACCCCAACGGCCCCTTCCAGCAGGCCAAGCGGTCAATCAACATGATCGTTGGAGGTCTCAAGTCCCACGTGAGCAGAAGGCACTACCGCAAGGACAAGCGTGAGATCCACCTCATTCATACCAAGCTGTCGCAGCCTCTGCGTTGGTCTGAGCAGTCGATCACGTTCTCCAGAGCTGATCACTAGGTCCATATCCCAGATCATGGGTCCTACCCACTCATCGTCGAGCCTATAGTCGAGGGAGCTCTATTTCCTCAGACCCTCATCGATAGAGGGAACGGGCTCAACATCATCTTCGTTGAGACCTTAAAGAAGATGGACTTTGACTTCAAGAGGCTGACAGCGTGCGATCAGCCTTTCTTCGGCATCGTCCCCAGCAAGGCGGCCTACCCCTTGGGTCGGGTCTCCCTCCCTGTGACCTTTGGCACGGAGGACAACTTCCGCACGGAGTACCTCAGCTTCGAGGTCGCTGACTTCAAGTCCTCCTACCATGCCATCCTAGGTCGCCCCATGTTGGCCAGGTTTATGGCCATCCCGCACTACACCTGCTTTTTGTTGAAGATGCCGGCTCCAAACGGGGTCCTCTCCGTCTACGGGGACCTTATAGTCTCGTTCAAGTGTGACAACAAGGCCCTTGACATCACCACGACGAACGCCTGCGTCGACGCCTCGGCCATCATGGTCGCTGAGGCCGCAAAGGTTGCTCTGAGCGACCTAACCATCCCAGAGCAGCAGCGCACCGACACCGCCCTGGATGCCATGCCGTCAACGAAGAGGGTCCGCCTCGGCCTTCCCGACCCAGAGAAGATGGTGGTCATCGGTGACAACCTCGGGGAGAAATAGGAACTCGTGCTCACCAGTTTCCTCCGGGATAACACGGACATATTCGCATGGACCCCATCGGATATGCCGGGTGTTCCCAGGGAGCTGGATGAGCACTCCTTGGATGTAAGCAAGACGGCCATGCCTGTTAAGCAGAAGCTGCGCCGCTTTGTGAAGGATCACAAGGAGGTCATTAGGGTAGAGATAATAAAGCTCCTAGCTGCCGGATTCATCCGTGAATGTAAAAACCCGGTTTGGCTCGCCAACCCGGTGCTTGTACCCAAGAAAACCGGTCAATGGAGAATGTGTATCGACTACACCGATCTCAACAGGCACTGCCCTAAAGACCCCTTCCCTCTTCCGCGCATCGACCAGGTCGTGGACTCCATGGCCGGAAGCGTCCTGCTATGCTTCCTCGACTGCTACTCAGGGTATCACCAGATAGCCCTGAAGGTCTCTGACCAAGACAAGACGACGTTCATAACACCGCACGGCATGTACTGCTATACGACCATGACGTTTGGCCTCAAGAACGCTAGAGTAACCTACCAGAAGGCCATCCAGAAGTGCTTAGAGTCTCATATCAGCGAGAATGTTGAAGCCTACGTCAACGACGTAGTTGTCAAGACCACGGTGGAGGACAGCCTCATCGCCAAACTTGCCAAGACCTTCGCCAACCTCCGACGCTACCGCTGGAAGCTCAATCCAGAGAAGTGTGTCTTCGGTGTACCATCTGGCAAGCTCCTCGGCTTCATGGTTAGCCAGCAGGGCATCGAGGCGAACCCCACCAAGGTCGACGCCATCCGTAAGAGGAAGAGACCCACCGGGAAGAAAGACGTCATGAAGCTCACAGGCATGATGACCGCTCTAGGTCGCTGTTGGGGGATTTGGAATCGATCACCAAAGGTTTTTCATTTTTGCTCTTGTGAAACTCGCGAAACGCTCCTTCTATTTTGTTTTTCCAGCGTCCATGCTTTCGCCAGCCAGCCTTCGTCGTCTGAAAATGCGCATGCTTTCGCCAGCCAGCCTTCGTCGGCTGAAAGTGCGCAACACTGAAAAGCTTTTCCAATCTGGACCCTTCGCATTCACTTTTTTGAGGACGAAACCCCATGGGCGAATCTTTGCACCAAAAGAAGTCTTTGCCACGCTATCGCTTCGGTTTCGCAAAGTGTCTAACCCTTCATTCTTCGCATCGATCGGTCATGTGTTTTCAGGTAACGGATTGGCTAGACGAAGGGTGACCCTGAAGAGGAAGTCTTCACCTGACAAACGCACGTGCTTTTGCCGAACAATGCGCCGTAATTTGCGGTGCGTAATCAGGAAGGCGTGGATTGAGTGAAGACCCGGAGGAGAAATCCCTAGTTTAGCCTAGTTCATTCAGGAATAATTCGTTTTACACAAGGCCATTTTCGGAATGTAAAAGTCCGCTCATCTCCCTATAAAAGGAGGCCGACCGGCACTTGTAAAGGGGAAGAACTTTTGAGCATTACACTGTTTGAGCTTTCGTTCAACACCCTTCGTGTCTTCAATTTGAGTTGTTTCTTTCATTGTTCGTGTTAGGCTTCGCCATAGCACAACAATTGGCGCCCACCGTTTGTTAGGCTCAAAACTAAAGCTCACGATTACAACTATTCACGATCGAATATACTAGGCAAGTTGGTAGTCATCATCATTGCCATACTGTTTCCATCAATCAGTGAACTTTAATTGAGATTATCCGGTATGGGCCACTTGCATGGCGGCATGGATGTGCACGCGGCTATGAATTGGGCTACCACATGTCGCAGGAGCACCTTTCAGTTCAGAACTTTCGACCTTAGAACTTTTCAGTCGAGACTGGCGTCCTCAACCTAGTCTTCGTCAGTAAAAACTCCATCACTTAAATGGATTACGCGATCACAGAGGGTATTTCGCCATGTGAAATGAGCCACGCCGCAAAGTCAACTCCTCGTGCAATGCATACGGCCAAGCAAAAAGCAAATATGCATGCATGACCAAAGCGTAATGCCATGTCACTTTGGTGACCCGGGGAAAAGTTTTCGTCATGCGGGAGTGCCTAGCTCTCCTTTTCGTCTGAGCAAAACCGGCTCGGAGGAATGCATTGGACTTTTTCTATTCTTCTTTTCACAAGCAATGCTATTCAACATGCGACACTGGCAGGGCAAATATTTTTCACAAGTGAAAGCTACGCATGCACCAGGACCTTCGCTCCAATTTGCATCGACGTCAAGCTGGTTCTCCAGGTGCGAAGGTCCCTGGGTCATGTACTTTCCCAAATTGGTTTCGGCTGGTACCTTTCGTCGAAATTAATAAAAGTGCTTTGACAGCGATACAGGCATTCACCTCATCACCTTCGTATGTGCACGCATTTTAATTCCTAGAGAAATGGTAAAGCTCCTTACAGCGAAGCAATCTCTGGAAAAGGCCAAGCTGGTTACCTCCGCTTCGAGGCACATCAAAGCTGCCGGCTATACTCCGTATTCGTTTCATTCCAGCGATTCTTCTCGATGTCAATTCCTTATTAATTAGTGGCCGTCGAACCATTCTTCTTATCTGATCTCGCGGCGTTCATTAGTGGTCGATGAATCATCTAGCAGGATCTGGCTGTGGCATATGGATTGTCTGAGCACTTTCATTGCTCAAACAGATTGCCGGAGCACCTCTCGTCACTCGCGGATTGCTCGAGCAGCTTTCGTCGCTCGGGGATTGCCCGAGCAGGTTTCTTCACTCGGGGATTGCCCGAGTATCTTTCTTCGCTCGGGGATTGAGCACCTTTCTTCGCTCGGGGATTGCCTGAGCAGGTTTCTTCGCTCGGGGATTGCCCGAGTACCTTTTTTCGCTCGGGGATTGCCCGAGCAGCTTTCGTCGCTCGGGGATTGCCCGAGCAGCTTTCTTCGCTCGGGGATTGCCCGATCACCTTTCTTGGGCGGATATTTCTTGTTGCCATTGGATCATCTTATTCTATTAGACTGATATCTATTGGTATTCATCAATCATGAGTCTTCTCAAATGGTTTTAACCTTTGCCAAAGGTAATTCTTTTCTCATCAATCACATGGTTCTTGAATGCACAAGCTTTACAATTGCTTTTCAACCAAATATTATTAAAAGTGATTATATATGTTGCATCGAAAGCAACCACATAGCAGGTTGCCAATTATATGTGATAGTAAGATTAAAAAACAAGAATCTTAGACCGGCAATCTTTACTTTCCATGGTATAATCAATTCCGTACACGATACTGCTTTGCAGTTCTCTCTTTCGGAATCTCTCATATGCCTAACTTCTTGATGTTTCTAAATAAATTGCATCTACACATATTCATGCATCGAAAGCTTTTTATTGCATGAAACAATTACTTTCACGCATATGCATATGCAAAATTTGTGGCCAAAGGATTTACTTTTTGATAAAAAGAGCTGCTCAAAGCGCAACCCACCTGCAAAAGGTGTTGTGAAAGCGATTCACATGAATCGAAATTGAAGAGCTGCTCAAAGCGCAGCCCACCTGCAAAAAGTTGCTGTGAAAGCGATTCACATGAATCGAAATTTAAGAGCTCCTAAAGGTGCAGCCCACCTGCACAAAGGTGTTTGGAAAGCGATTCATATGAATCGAAATTTAAGAGCTGCTAAAGGTGCAGCCCACCTGCAAAAAGGTGTTTGGAAAGCGATTCACATAAATCGAAATTTAAGAGCTGCTAAAGGTGCAACCCACTGGCAAAAAGGTGTTTCGAAAGCGATTCACATGAATCGAAATTTAAAGAGTAGCCCATCTAGGAAAGGTGCAACGTAAACGATATAAAATAATCAAAATTTAAGAGCATCCTTTGGTGCCAACGTGCTTGCTAGAGAATACATCGTCGAAAGCAGCATGTAAGAGCAACTCCAACAGTTTGACAAATTTTATTAGGCAAATTTTGTGATTTGCCAACTCCCAAAATTATATGGCAAGTAAAAAACCAAGTTCTCTCCAATAGTTTTGCAAATTTCACTCGGCAAAAACTAAATTGGTGGACCCAAAAGCAGACTCCCCACGTCCGAGCGCGATAGATCTGATCACACATTTTTTTATCACGGTATCGGACGGCGTGTTATTTTTCTGTCGCCGTCATTCCCTCACGGTCCAGGTCCAGGTCGCAGTATATGGGTGTGTTTGGTAGGGCTCCGGCTCCGGCTGTGGCAGCTCCGGCTGTAGCTGTGTTCGTAGAGCGGATTCTCTCGTGAAGCAGAATCCGTTTTAGAGAAATGTTTGGAAAAACAACTTCTCCTAGCTGTGTAATATAGATAAGAGGATGAAATGTCCATAATACCCTTCTCTTTTCATTTTTATTTCCTTTTTTTCTCTTTTTTCCCTTTTCTTTTTTCTTTTACTTTTCCTTCTCATTTTTTCTTTTTTATTTCTCATCCACACGTTCACACGTTTCACCAAGCCAAGTGCCACCTGCAATTTTTCTCATCCACACGTTCCTCCCCAACGAGTCAACGACAGCACCGCTCATTCACATCTCGAGGGGGCGCCGTCCTGCGGCAGTGCGGCGTGGCGCTCCTCGTCGTGGCGGCGGCCGTGACTGCGACCGCGACCGCGTCGGAGGCGGCCAGGCTCCCCAGCAACTAGACGGAGGAGCTGCGCGGGGCCGTGAGGCGCGCCCGGCACGAGCACGGGCACGTGTGGGGTACGTATAGCATACACGCCTCACCCGCGCTGCCGCTCACCACCTCCTCCACCTCCTGAGCTCCTCATCCTCTTGACGGACGACCCCATCCCAATCCGCCGCCGCCGCCCTCTATCTCGCCGGTTCCGTCGTGGTCTTCCGTCCCTCTACCGTCGTCTCCTCTTCCATCTCCTTCCTTCGTTTTCCTCACCACCGAGCTCGCGCGCCGCCGGTCGCCCCCGCCCGCCTCCACTACGCCGCCGAGCTCCGTCACCGCGCCGGGTGGCATTTTGTTGGTTATTACGCCGAACTGCAGGGGTAATTCGGTACCTGTGAGGGCGGGTGTCAGAGGAAGCCGGGGCGAGCTACGATTTTTGGCTCCGGCGCCCCTTTTCTGCTCCAGAGAGCGGAAATCGCGAGCGCTCCCGTCCGGGAGCCGTTTTGCTCCGCCCTTTGGTAGGGCTCCGTTGAAAACGGCTCCTGGAGCTGGAGGAGAATCCCTACCAAACACACCCTATGTTGTGCAACAGCGATAGTACCATGCGACGTGACATATGCTGTGCCAGCTATAGGAGAAAAAAACACGGACACAATAGCGTGGTACATTTTCACCACAGGACAGCGGCATGTCGTGCCAGCTACACGAGAAAAAACAAGCTACACCAGCGAGACGCATGCGGGAAAAGCGCCGGGCACTGGCTTCACGCGCGGGACTGGCGATGCCAACAGGATGCGCGCGCACATATATGCGCGTGGGGAGGGAGGTTTTCCCAACTTGTTACTTTTGCCGAGTTAGTTTGCCAAACTGTTGGAGTTCTTTTTTTTATTTTGCTAAAAATATATAGATGTCAAGTTGATTTGTCAAAATGCTGGAGATGCTCTAAGGTTGCCAATTCGACACCAAGTAGATAGACCTGCTAAGGTTTTCGATAGTTGCGAACCATCGCAGGCTACTCTTTAAATTTATTAAGGAAGGAAATATTTTCTTATGCAAGCTCTTCCTAAAAGGGGGAGACATTGATTATGCATCATCCGATTCATCTCTCAGTCCAAAAGGAGTGCACCTGTGCCGCAAAAATTGATTTATCATGTTTATATTAGAGAGAAAACGAAGAAAACTAGAAAACACCTTCGCTTGGGTGTTTGGAATGGAGAAAATTGGTCTGAGGTTTTCGCTCAAAACAAAAAAAAAATTGGAGTTCATTCGAAACCAAAAAGATTTGGCGCGCGCACGAAGCCAAAAAGATTGGTTCAAGCGGCCGGTTCGATCGAAAAAGAAACCCTTTCTCCATGGGTGATTTTCCCTACCCTGTGTTCAGGCCTTGGTGTCTAAAACATTGGAGACTTCTAGACCTAGCAAACCAAGCCGTCACTCGTCAGCTAATCTCGGGTAACCAAAGAGGTCCGGCCACTGGAAATAATGAAACGAAAGAAAAGCTTTCGCTCCTTCGGAAGCCTAGAAAGGAATCGTTGTATGAGACCCAGAAAAAGAGTTAATCTTTATATTTTACTTTTTTCAATTGGAGACAATCTGGTTCGCACAAGGCAACCAATGGCCCAACTCAACAATCGAAAGTGTTGATTCCTAAAAAAAATAATCCTGCAATCACGGTCTAGCGAAGCAAACAGTCGTCACCTCTACCTCAACTTTGATAGCTTTCCTTGGCCCGAAGGAACCGGATCGAAAGCAACCATCCCAAAAGCCTTTTGTTGGCACCTTTCGATCCTGGAAAACAGTGAACGAATGCTGCGAAACCAAAAGATTAGCAGTCGTGCACTATCAAAACGCAGGACGTAAGTTTTTTGTTACTAAACAGATCGGCGAAAGCTTTTGGTTAAAGGCAGGCTGACAAAACCTTTGGCTTTCCAAAACTTCAAAAGCAGTTGACCTGTTCCGGTAGTTGGGAAAATGTTTTGGCCCAAAATGAAACTGGGCTCCCAATAGGGTACTTGAGGACTTAACCTCCACGCTGCAAGCCGGGGCCAACTTAGGAATCGAAATCACAAAAGCAGGCATGTACGAAGCGGAGGTGATAGTAAAGCACCTCAAAAGGACACGAAGCCATAGTTGTTATTTCGTGCGATTGGTCTCATCCCCGCACAACGGCAGTGGGTCTAAAACCTGCCGAACCATTTTATTCAGCCATCAGAAATTGTTCAGTCGAATTCTCGAGAACTTTTATCGGTCAAAAGCCTTCGTCTTGGCGTTTTGACCCACTCAATCTGATTGCCTAGGTGCTTTCGCCTGGCCATATCAATTGCTTTGACTTCACTACAGATTGAGAGTGATTAGTGAAACCAAATATGCCATATGAATTGAATCCGCCCAGAACAAAAAAGGTTTTGCTCCCACCACTTGCAACAACTTACAATATGAACATTGTAACTAGGTATAAGGCAAGATATGCAAGTCAATACATTACAATTTTCTTTCGCCTCCGCCACTTTCAAAAGGGGGGAGACGTTTTCTTGGAAAACAAAAGGTCTTAAAAGTGCTACAGGCTCAAGATATTTCTTAAATCACAAGAAAAGGGAGTTCTAGTCGCACATCCAGTTCTGCGTGTTCTCGTAGACGAATCAAAGCTATTGCACACAAAGCAATAGTCCCGATTCGAAACTTCCGAATGAAGAATTTTGATGTAAGCTCAGCAGGTTTGCTCCGGGCTGGAACATCTTACCTTAAAAAAAAGAAGAGAGAGAGAGGTGGATTAAAAATATCCTCAGTACATAAGGCACGTGCCGAATCAATATAAGAGAAATCAGAATTGGTTGAAGTCTCAGGGGGCTGCATCCTCTTGGCAGGGGTAACCGGTTTCAGCCTTGGAAGATTTTTTGACCCCCATCTCGCCGAGCGCGGCATTGAATCCAAATCTACCCAATCCAAAGGCGCCACGTGCAAGGAAACAAGCCAGGGGAGGGTGTGAGTAAAAACGACAGCAGTTGAAAGTCACCGCCGGTGTCCTGAGGTTTCGGTGCCGGTGGTTTGAGAGACGTTTTCTTCGTATCGATTTGAATCAATTCATCGGGGGCTCAACCTTTTTTCAAAAGCTCTCGCCCCCGAGGTGCTTCTGTTGGGGGATTCAGAATCGATCACCAAAGGTTTTTTGTTTTTGCTCTTCTGAAACTCGCGAAACGCTACTTCTATTTTGTTTTTCCAGCGTCCATGCTTTCATCAGCCAGCCTTCGTCGCCTGAAAGTGCGCATGCTTTTGTCAGCCAGCCTTCGTCGCGTGAAAGTGCGCAGCACTGAGAAGCTTTTCCAATCTGGACCCTTTGCATTCACTTTTTTGAGGACGAAATCCCATGGGCGAATCTTTCCACTAAAAGAAGTCTTTGCCACGCTATCGCTTCGGTTTCGCAAAGTGTCTAACCCTTCATTCTTCACATCGATCGGTCATGTGTTTTCAGGTAACGGATTGGCTAGACGAAGGGTCACCCTGAAAAGGAAGTCTTCACCTGACAAACGCACGTGCTTTCGCCGAATAATGCGCCGTAATTTGCGGTGCGTAATCAGGAAGGCGTGGATTGTGTGAAGACCCAAAGGAGAAATCCCTAGTTTAGCCTTGTACATTCGGGAATAATTTGTTTTACACAAGGCCATTTTCGAAATGTAAAAGTCCGCTCATCTCCCTATAAAAGGAGGATGACCGGCACTTCTAAAGGGGGAAGAACTTTTGAGCATTACACTGTTTGAGCTTTCATTCAACACCCTTCGTGTCTTCAATTTGAGTTGTTTCTTTCATTGTCCGTGCTAGGCCTCGCCATAGCACAACAGTCGCTTCATCAGCAAGCTGGGAGAGAAAGTCCTGCCCTTCTTCAAGCTGCTAAAAAAGTCAGACAAATTCGTGTGGACGGATGAGGCTGACCAGGCCCTAGAAGAGCTGAAGACCTTCCTCACGACGGCCCCAGTCATGGTGCCCCCGGCGCCAAAAGAGACCTTGCTACTCTACATCTCTGCGTCCACCCAGGTGGTCAGTGCGGTCCTGGTGGCGGAGCGACCTGAGGAATGCCAACCCTACCCCGTCCGGCGACCTGTCTACTATGTCAGTGAGGTCCTCTCCGACAGTAATATCAGATATTCACAACCTCAGAAGTTGTTGTACGCCCTCCTTGTTACTTCGCGCAAGCTCCAGCACTACTTCTAGGCGCACAAGATCAATGTCGTCTCGAGCTTTCCCCTGGGGGAGATCCTACGCAGCTGCGACACTACGGGACACATCGTCAAGTGGTCAATTGAGCTAGGCGAGTTCGACCTCGAGTTCTGTCCACGACAGGCCATCAAGTCGCAGGTCATCACGGACTTCGTCTCTGAGTGGACAGAGACCCAGCAACCTCCGCCGGCGGAAAAACCCGAGCATTGGAAGATGTACTTCGACGGTTCCCTGAACCTCGAAGGAGCGGGGGCAGGTGTACTCTTCATCTCCCCCAAGGCAATCACATGAAGTACGTCCTGCAGATTCACTACAAGGCGTCCAACAATGGTGCCGAGTACGAGGCCCTGATTCACGGGCTGCGCATCGCTGTCTCCCTGGGGATTAAGCGGCTCATCGCCTACGGTGACTTCAAGGTCGTCATCAACCAAGTCAACAAGACGTGCGACATCAAGAAGGACACGATGGATGCCTACTGCGTTGAGGTCCGGAAGCTCGAGGCTCACTTCGAAGGTCTGGAATTTCACCACGACTGCCGTGACAACAACATGGCAGCAGACGTCCTCTCCAAACTGGGCTCCAAGCGTGTGCTGGTCCCGGCCGGCATGTTCGTCAAAGACCTACGCAAGCCTTCGATCAAGCTCCTCAGCGACCCAGAGCCGCCGGCCGGTGACGTACCCCCGCAAGACAGCCGCGACGTCCTCATGACCGAGGCCGAAGACGACTGGCGCCTCGACTTCATCGCCTATATCCTGGAGCATCGGGTCTCTGAAGATAAGGCCGAACACGAGAAGGTCATGAGGCGCAGAGCCAATTACGTCGTCATCGGCATAGAGCTTTACCGGAGGTCCGCTTCCAATGACGTGTTGATGAAATGCATCCTAAGGTCTGAGGGCCTCAAGCTCTTGCAAGACATCCACGGTGGAGAGTGCGGCAACCACGCGGCCTCCGCTAACCTGGTGGGAAAGGCCTTTAAGTCGGGATTCTACTAGCCTACCGCCATGGCAGATGCATAGGACCTAGTCCGGTGATGCAAAGGATGTCAGTTCTTCGCCAAGCAGCAACACGTCCCTACTCAGGCCTTGAGGACAATTCCTCCGTCCTGGCCCTTCGCTATCTGGGGCCTGGACTCGGTAGGACCCTTAAGAACCGCCCCTGGAGGCTACAATCATATCCTCGTGGTGGTGGACAAATTCACCAATTGGATCGAGGTCCGGGCTGTCGCCAGCTGTCGGGGTTCTCTACCGCCGGATAGTAAATTTGTATTGATCGTGTGTCGGGCTCGGCTGGTTAGCACAAGAGACAACGAGATTTATACTGGTTCGGGCCTCTGAGGAGTAATACCCTACGTCCAGTGTCGAGCTACCGTGTTCCCGTGCTAGGGGTGTTTGTAGTAGGGGTTACAAACTGGTCGGGAGAGGGTGTCGGACCCAAGTCCCTTGGAATGGCGTTCGATCTGTAGGAGGTCTAACCCTTGTAACGGTTGCCCTCCTCTCCCTTTTATAGATGCAAGGGGAGGGGCACAAGGGGAAAGGAAATACAAGTTACAGTGTTTGGTTGTTGGGACGTCCTGTCGTGCGTCGCTGTCCGTCAGGACGCATTGAAGCGGAGCTGTGTTGCTTGGTCGTGGGAGCCGCCGCGTGGCCGGGCGGGGCTGTTCACCCCGGGACGCTTGGCGCCTCTTCCGAGTAGTTCGTTGGTGTCTAGGTCCGCCCGAGTACTTGACTAGCCCGCCACGTTAAGGCCTAACCGTAGGCTGGAGCTCGTCGTAGGGGGTGCTTGAGTGCCTCGGGCGAAGCTTGCGTGTGGCAGAGTTGGAGATGATGGCGATGGGATGGCTGCGCAGCTGAGCAGACCTGCATTAAGGCTCCTGTTGGGGCCAGCTGCTTGCGTTGGCCGCCAGCTGGTGTGGTTGCATGGCGCGGGGAATCGGTCCCCCACGTGTCGTGGTGAAGGCATCCGCATCCCGGGACCGTGCCGCGTGTCATGGCCCACACCCCAGTCGGAGTCGGGGGGAGCTTGCGCGGGATGGAGACTTGTCGTGCGAGGCGGAAAGTTGTCGTGCGAGGCGGAGACTTGTCGGAGGAGGTCCCTCTGGTAGGGAACTGGTCGGAGATGCTCCCAACTGGTCGAGAACGGGACGTCTTGCCAGTGAGGGTCTTGACCGGGGTCCTGCGTCCTCCTCTTCCTGAGTCTTGGCCTTCACGTTGTCAATCTTGGCCTTCACATTGTCAATGGTGTCTGATAACCTTGTCTTGGGGGAGATTATTTCGCCGTCAAAGGGGGCCCTAATCTGGGCCCTCGTCAGAGCCCCCGAGTCTGAGAGGGAGTCAAGGAGTCGCGCTCAGGCTCAGTCGAGAGGGTTTGGTGTTGGTGCTGTCCTTGGTTTTCCCGGTGGGTGCGCGCGAGCACATCCGCCGGATGTAGCCCCCGAGCCCGTGGGTGAGTTGAAGACTCGCTCGCGGGCTTTTAAACTTCATTGTAGCTGTTGTGGTCCGGGACTGTTATGTTGGGGTAGTCGTGGTCGTCGTGGTCGTCGTGGTCATCGTGGGCGACGTGGGCAACGTGATCAATGCGGACGAAGCGGGAGATGCGGGCGTCTCGGCCGCCGCGATGGATGTGACGGCCCGAAACGACCGCGCGTGGGCGTCGCAGGCCCCCGAACTCCGCGGGAATCGAGGCATCGCGCGGATGGGCGCCTATTACGCCGGGGCATGCGCGCGCGTGGGCGAATCGTCTCGCTGACGCGGCGGGCCCGGCATTCAAGGCGGACGGCCGCGCTCCTCCCTTTTTAACCACACGCCGGGCCCAGGTTCGGGACTTTACTCCTTCGTCTTCTTCCTCTGCCCTTGCGCCTCGCTCCCCTCGCTCTTTTGCATCTGCAGCGCCGCCGCTACTAGCGCCACCAGCTCGCCCAGAACCTTGTCGCCGCCATGTCGAACTGGACACGATCCAACGTGTCTCGCGAGCAGCTGATCCGTCTCGTCGAGGCCGGACAGCTCCCTCCGCTCACCGCCGCCGTGGAGTGGAGGGTGCCCGTGGATGAGTCCGTGCCGCGCCCGCCCAGAGGGTACGTGGTCTCGTTCGTGGCCTTCCATGAGCGCGGCTTCTCCGTCCCCGCCGGACGATTCATCCGGGGGGTCCTCTTCGAGTATGGCCTCCAGCTGCAGCACCTCAACCCGAACAGCATCCAACAAATGGCGGCATTCGAGGCAATGTGTGAGGGGTACCTGGGGATAAGTGCCCATTGGCACCTCTTCCGGTACTTCTTCATGTTCGCGTGCTTGAAGGACGGCTCCAGGGCGGCGACGATCGGCTGCGCCAATCTCCGGATGAAGCAAGGTCGGGGCGACAGCTATATCCCGTCCTCCTTGACCAGCTCGAATAGCGGCTGGCACAAGGGGTGGTTCTACCTGAGGAACGACCCCGAGTTCGCGCTGCCAGCGTTCACCGGGAACTCCATCGGGCAGTCGCGGAGGAACTGGACTGATGGTCCCTCGAAGACGGAGCAGGAGAAGATGCTCAAGGAGCACTGGGCGGTGCTGGGGCGTCTCCGAGGAGCCGGGGTTACCCTGGCGACCGTCATCGGGCTGTACCATGCCCGAGGAGTCGTGCCGCTCCGGAGACGGCCACTCCGTCTTTGCGAGATGACGGCCGACCGAGCCCCCTGGACGGGGACTGTTACTGCGCCGGTCTTCCCGTCGCCGAACGAGATCCAGCGTCGTGTGGCGCAGGCGATCGGGAAGGCGTCTTATTCGTGGCTGCCGGCGCGGCTCCTCCCGATGCTCCCCCACGAGGGGACCGAGAAGCTGGTAAGTAGCCGCTCCCTCCAACAAGTTTCTGTTAGTCTTGGCTTCCTTGGCTTGGAATCGGCTTCCTCAGAGTTCACCGACGACTGTTGTCTTGTGTGCTCCCTGCTTTCGCAGCTGAAGTGCGCACATCTTGTGCCGCCCAAGGCGCCTCTCCCGGAGGATGCGATCTTCAACCGAAACAAGGCGGCCGTGGAGAGGCGGCGGGCTGCGCGCAAAGTGCAGCACAAGGAGCGTGAGATCGCCAAGCGCGATCGGAATGACAACCGCATCAAGCGGCGGAAGGCGGGGGAGCGAGACGTCTCCTCCAATGAAGATTCGTCGCCGGAGCCGACGTGGAGCGGCGACGAGCCCAGTGCGGCGGTGGACTAGAGCGACACGTCGGGGTCGTCCACGCCGTCGCTTCCCCGCATGGTTGAAGTGACATCATCGCGGCGGCCGGAGCCAGCCGTGCGTGGGAAGAACATGGGCTCGAGCTCGCGATCGGTGGCTCGCCCCGTCCGTGCGGACCAGCAGGCGGCTCATCCTCTTACGGCGCCCGGTGGTCCGAGCGCCTCCGAAGCGCGGAGAGACCGACCTCGCCGAGTCGACCCGCCGAGGCGGTCGGAGGAGCGGGCAACTCCATCTCTTCATCTCTTCGACGGCTCCGACCGCCCCGACACAGACTCCCTGCAAAGGCGCCCGTCACGGGCGAGATCGACAAGCTCGGCGTCGACACCGAGTGCGCCGCAGGAGGCGGATCCTGGCGCCGCCCCGCGGCGCCTTCAGTCGTTGATTATCCGGGGCGGAGGAGCCCCGAACGTACAAGTTTCCCTCACCACTAGCGGGGGCCAAAGGCCGTCCCCTACCGCAGAGGAGGTCGGAAGGATAGCCCTCGAGCAGCTGGGGGAGCGCAGCGCCGCTGTCGAGGCGGCGGGGAGAAGTGGGGAGCCCCCGAGTCGGTTGGCACCAAGCGTGCAGCCCCCGAGCAGGGCTCGTCGGACCGTCCGGTGAAGAGGTCCAGGGTCCGCTCCAAGCTGTAAGTCCTTGTCCTTGGAGTCGTTGCCATATGTCTTTCTTTTGTTCACTCCTCAACCTCGTCTTGTCCCTTCTGCAGACGCGCCAACACCGGCGTCCTCAGCCTCACGCCTGGCGTTGAGCGCGCACGTCGCGCCCTCTGAGACCCAGACCCAGCCCCCGTATGCCGAGCCACTACCGGTGCAGGTCGGAGAGGGGCTGGTTGTAGCTGTCGTGGTGGAGGAGTCGGCGGCGCCACCCCCGCCAGCTGCTGCCGCCGTCATGGGGGAGGAGTGGACGGTCTCGGAGATGGCCGCTCCCCAGGCGACATTAGAGCCACAGGCCGGGGCCGGTTCAGGCGACGACGATGTGGTGTTGGTGCTTGCAGATCAGGGCGCGTCCCTGCCTCTGCCGACCAGAGAGCTCGAAGTCGCGGCGCCGGTGGCGCCAGAGACTCCAGCGGCCGTGACCGCGCCGTCAACCGGGGGTGCAGAAGACCTGCCGATGTGCAGGTACCTGTCCATCCCGGGTATCGAGATCATCGACCTTGATGCCACCGAGCTCCTGTGCAACGATCGGGAGATCCTCGAGGCCGTGACGGATCGGGTGTTCGCCGACCCGTCGGTTTTGGAGCCCGAGGTCCCTGAAGCCGCGGCGTCCGTTGCCGCGACCTCTGCCGGTGCGGGGACCTCATCCAGCGCAACTCTCGCGTCGGATGCCATCGTGTCGGAGCAGCCGGCGCCGCGCCAGGACGGAGATGTCGGTGGTTCCGCGCCCTCTGCCGCGCCGGAAGCAGCGGAGGGGGTTCTCGGGGAGTCTGCAGCCGACACGGAGTCAGCCACGATTGCGCCCCCACTCCAGACTGCAGGAGCGACCGTGGACGCGCCCCCGCTCCAGACTGCAGAGTCGGCCGTGGCGCGCGCCCCCACCCTTGATGGTAGGGGCGGTCGAGGAAGTTGCCAGGGCGGCGGAGCCATCGTCCGCCCAGCCCGTCGTCGCCGCCGAGGAGGACGCTCCTGTACTGAGCTAGCCCGCCATGGTCCCTCAAGAGCGCGATGCCCCCGAGGGCACAGCAAGAGCCACCTCCCCGGAGATACAGGAGGCCAGGGAGAGTTCGGGCGCGGCCATGCCGGGAGACGTCGGAGGTGGTGGCGCCCGAGTCCTCGATCTCGTTCGCGTTCCGTGGACAACGACCTTTGAGGTCGGCGACGATGTCGAGGACGACGAGGATGCCGCGGCGTCCAACACCCTTGAGCGCGGATTGACGTGGGCGCGCCGCGCATTTGATGTGTTGATCCTCCCCGCCACATCGGTAAGTTTTCTTTGTTCGAGCGACTCGTCTCCGATTTCTTCTGCTCTTCCGAGGTGCGTAATCTTACATTTAGCTTGTTCGGAGCTTACATTTAGCGTCTGGTCGGAGGAGAGCGCGCGCGGTGAGCGAGCTCCGCACGGAGCGGGCCCAGTTGGAGATGCAACTGGTCGTGGCTCAGGTGGCCGTGGCCGCAGAGGTGGCGAGCGAGGCGTCGACGCGGACGACTCTTGAGGCCGCCAAGCAGTCCGCGGAGGACCGCGCCACCGCCGCTCAGTCCGCTGCCGCTATAGCCGCGACGGAGCGGGATGCCTTGGCGACGAGGCTGGCACTTGCCGAGGCTGAAGCCGAGAAGCTTCGCGCGGCCGCGGCGTCCGCCAATGAAACCGCCGAGAGGGCCAAAACCGCCGCTGCTGCTGCCGAGGCCGCTGCTCGGGACATCGTCCAGACCGCGGCTCGTGAGAAGACGACGCTCGAGACGAAGGTGGCTGACCTGGAGCCCGACCTGGCCACCGCCGGAGTGGATCTCGCGACGGCCGGCCGCCAGTTCTCCCAGGCCACCAACCAGCTCCAGGTGGTTACTGAGGAGGCGATGCGGCTACGCGAGAGTAACGCCAAGTTGTCAGAGGACCTTGAGGGTGAGTCAGGCAGGCGCTTCCTTTCACCCTCTCGCTTGTCGTTTGCCTCTTGTTCGTTCTGACTTGTTTCCTGGTGCTTCAGGGATGCGTGTGTATCGCGTCGGGATGACCTCGAAGCTGGCGAAGCAGCAGCAAGAGCTGAACACCGCCCTTCTCAAGGTCATCGAGAACGATAGTGCGATCGGGCGCTTGTCGGAGCAGCTCGAGAGTAAGTCCAGAATCTTGGTTTCGTCCCCCTCTTCCTTGTGAGTCCGTCATAACTCATCGTCTTGTTCATTTTCCAGAGACCAGAGCTGAGCTTGAGCAATCCCAGATGGCTCGGGAATAGGACGCGGTGGCGCTGAACCAGGCCCGGAACGCTCGGCGCGAGTCGAAGGAGGCCCGCAAGGCGAACATCGAAGACCTAGCCAAGCTCGGAAGGGCCGTTAGCACGGTCATGGCTGGGCTCGGCATGTCGCTCGGGCCGGTGTTGCCCGAGACGCTGGTTGCAGAAGTCGGACGCCTCCCAGACGTGGTCCGAGAGCTTGAGTTGTCGACAGCTCGGCGGGCGGTGCACCGAGTGCTCGCCATGTTCGAGTCGCACTACCAGGGGCTGGACCGCATGGCGCTGAGCGGTGGCTGGGCTCCTGGCATCTCCGACACGCAATGCGACGAGCTCGAGAGAGACTGCGCCTCCTTCGCCCGCGACATGGCCGACGCCGCCCTGAAAGACTTGGAGCTGCTGCCACAAGACGCACCAGAGGACTCGGAAGGCCCCGAGCCCTCGAATTAGTTGTATCACCTTTTATTTCGTGTAATGATAAGGACAGATCACAACATTACGAATCGCGTAGTTGAGAACTTATTCAAGTTGCATTACAGCTCGATCGTTCCCGAGCGCTCGAGGACGACTGTCGTAACGCGTAGTCGACCTTAGAAAGTTGAGATGACCGAGCTCTACTCTGGAGCCACGGAGGCGTAGGAGTCGGGAAGCTTGGCCTTCTCAGCTATTAAGGGTAACTGAAGGACCGATTAGGCGAACCAGAGAGGGGGGGAGTGAATGGGAGCCGATAAAAATTCTTCTCGAAGGAGATAGAGGCTCCAACAAGACGAACACGGCTTCCAAATCACGTCTCCGACTCAACTACCCAAGTTGGCCAAGACCACGCAGCCACTGGAGTGCTACTGGTCGTAGGAACCAACAACCACCTTCACGGACTCGAGAACGCAGCGGAACAACAACTCGAGCACTACTGACCTACACCGGTCAGGCCGGTGAGCACCACCGGTCAGACCGGTCCCTGCTGGTGAAACCTGGGAACTTCCACAGAAGGCTCCTACACCGGTCAGGCCGGTGTAGCTCACCGGTCAGACCGGTTCGAGCTAGGAAACCCCAAATCCACCAAACAGGCCTACCGAGCTCCAAACTGGCCCAAACTCGAAACAGCAGCAACACGGGACAACAACGAACTCACCCAGATGTTCACCCGAGGCAAAACCCACAAGGCCTTGCACCGGTCAGACCGGTGAGCAGCACCGGTCAGACCGGTCAGGCTGGGCCGCTCGGGATGAATAACACCCGCGGGTCAACTCCCCCAAATCCAACTCCCGATCTCCCGAATCGCTCCACGGATTTGTGCAAGACTTTGGGGATAGTAGGAACACCTCATGGGCACTCCATAGCCAAGATTTGGTCCACCAAAACTTGCTAAATCAAGAGGGATCGAGGAAATCCCACCAAGAACACCACTAACCCTAGAGCACCGAAAACCCCAAAATCGAGCCCCTTTGCTCACGGATTTGGGAGGGGAATCAAAGGGAAAAGAACCTCGAAGGGTTCATGCATACATCCCCCACCAAATCCCAAAGAGAAAGGCCTCGAAATCGCTCCAAGAAAATCGCCAAGAAAAGGCTCCGAAAATCACCAAAAAGAACGAACGAGAACAACACATCCAAGCCTTGAGGAACCACGCCGAATCATCTATACATACCAAAGAGGTTCAAGAATCAGTCCACACAACGTTGTCAATCACTCATCACACCAGGAAGCAACCATCCACCGGTCCTCGAACCACACATGGTCCTCAGTAACCACTCGTTCGCAGCCCCTGAGAGCTCGAGAGGTTCGAGAGGTAACCTCGCGCGGTTTTGTTTTTGAAGTCGGTTTTGAACCGGAGTCCAGGCGGTCACCCGAACGCTTTTGAAAAGAGGTCAGACGAAGACTTGAGGACTCGAGTTGTGCTCGCAAGGCTTTGCACCGTAGCCGCGGAGGCGTATGCGCTGGGAGCTTTGAACGAGTAGCAACATCTCGCCCCACGCAGGGCGTCGCCCTTACTTCTCGCAAGATCGAGTTTCCGTCCAAAAAACCATTCGCTCGTGCGATCGGTCTCGACATAGTTGTCGGGATTTTTTGAAAAATCGTAAAAAATCGAAGGAGGGCATCGTGCCCTAGGTAGCCCCCGAGCAGGGAGTGTCTTTGCACCGGTGCAGGGACACTCACTGCTCAGCCTCAAAAATGTTGCACACTCGTAAACATAGTCATCGACAAGTTTTTCGAACTCAAAGACATGTGAACAAGGCATGCAGCATCTATTTATTGATGTACGAGATTCAAACAGTTACTCAAGGATAAAACGGGCACAGGTGTTCGATGTTCCATGCGTTGGAGACGACCCTCCCGTCCTCGTACTGGATCTTGTAAGTTCCGGGTCGGAGCACTTCGTGGATGATGAACGGCCCCTCCCAAGGTGGCGCTAGCTTGTGCCGGTCCTTGCTGCCTTGAACTCGTCGGAGGACCAAATCTCCGACGTGGAACTCGCGAGGGCGCACGCTGCACTCGTGGTAGCGTCGTAGGGCTTGCTGGTACTTGGCGCAGCGCAGCAACGCCACGCCCCGTGCCTCGTCGAGTTGGTCGATCGCATCCTCGAGCGCAGCCTGGTTGCCTTCCTCGGTGTAGGATCGTACTCGTGGGCTGCCGTAGTCGATGTCCATAGGTAGGACCGCTTCCGAGCCGTCCACCATGAAGAAAGGCGTGAAACCTGTCGCACGACATGGCGTGGTGCGCAGGCTCCACAACACGGACGGTAGCTCGGCTACCCACCTTGCCCGGAACTTCTCGAGTCGTTTGAAGATGCGTGGCTTCAGCCCTTGCAAGATCATGCCGTTCGCCCTCTCGACTTGTCCGTTCGTCTTGGGGTGGGCCACGGCCGACCAGTCCACACGAATGTTGTTGTCGTCGCTGATTTTGAGGAATTTCTTCCCTGTGAACTGGGTGCCATTGTCGGTGATGATCGTGTTGGGTATGCCGAAACGGTAGATGATGTCAGTGAAGAAGGATACCGCCTCCTCGGACCGGATGTTGACGATGGGTCGAGCCTCGATCCACTTGGAGAACTTGTCGACCGCCACGAGGAGATGGGTGAAGCCCCCGGGCACTTATCAAAGCGGCCCCACCATGTCGAGGTGCCACACAGCGAAAGGCCACGTGATGGGGATGGTCTGGAGCGCTTGCGCCGGGAGGTGAGTTTGTCGAGCATAGAACTGGCACCTCTCGCAACGCCGTACAATGTCCTTGGAGTCTGCCACCGCCGTGGGCCAGTAGAATCCTTGTCAGAAAGCCTTCCCGACAAGCGTTCTCGGGCCTGCGTGATGACCGCAGGTGCCGGCGTGTATCTCTCGTAGCAGCTCGCGGCCCTGGTCTCCAAGGATGCACCGCATGAGTATGCCAGCAGCCCCTCGCTTGTAGAGCTCGCCCTCGATGAGGACGAACGCCTTTGCTCGCCACGCGATGCGTCGAGCCTCCGTCTGGTCGGGGGGCAACATTCCTTCGACTAGCCACTCGAGGATCGGGAACCGCCAGTCGGGATCTTCAAGATTCAGCTCGGGTGGCTGGTCGATCGCCATGACCTCGGGTTCTTCTTCCTCGGGCGGCTTCTCCCCCTCTGCACAAACAGAGGGTTCGGGTTGATCGCTCGCAAAAACTCCGTGAGGTACCGGACTGCGACTAGATGCGGTCTTTGCGAGCACGTCAGCAGCCTTGTTGTAGTCGCGCAGCACATGATGAAGCTCGAGCCCGTGGAACTTGTCTTCTAGATCACGCACAGCTTGGCAGTATGCCGCCATCTTTGGGTCCACGCAGTTCTTGTCCTTCATGACCTGGTCCACGACCAACTCGGAGTCCCCCCTGATCTCAAGGCGTTTGATCCTGAGCTCAACGGCTATTCGGAGGCTGTTGATTAGTGCTTCGTACTCGGCGGCGTTGTTTGATGCCGGGAAGTGTAGTCGTACCAAGTACTCCATACGCACGCCCAGAGGCGAGATGAAGACCAGGCCTACCCCGGCTCCTTCCTTCATGACCGAGCCGTCGAAGTACATGATCCATGTCTCGTACTCGATCGGCGCCGGAGGTGTTTGGATCTCCGTCCACTCAGCAACGAAGTCTGCGAGTGCTTGGGACTTGATGGCGCTGCGTGGCGCGTACGATATGTTCTGGCCCATCAACTCGAGCGCCCACTTGGCGATTCTCCCTTCGGCCTCGGGGTTTTGGATGACCTCCCCGAGCGGGTACTTGGACACCACGGTGATGGGGTGTGCGTCGAAGTAGTGTCGGAGCTTGCGCTTGGTCATCAGGATCGTGTACACGAGCTTCTGCATCTGCGAGTATCGCGTCTTGGAGTCAGAAAGTACCTCGCTGATGAAGTACACGGGTCGCTGCACCTTCTGTGACCTTCGGGGCTCTTCTCGCTCAACCACTAGTGCAGCGCTGACCACCTGAGTTGTCGTAGAGATGTACAGGAGCATCGGCTCTTCAGGGGTCGGAGCTGTGAGGATCGGCGGGTTCTTGAGCATGTCTTTGAGCGAGTCGAGCACTTCCTGTGCTTCGGGGGTCCACGTGAAGTGGTCGGACTTCTTCATGAGCTTATACAGTGGCAGGCTGCGTTCTCCGAGTCGTGCTATGAAACGGCTCAGAGCTGCAAGGCAGCCCGTGACACGCTGTACGCCTTTCAGGTTCTTGATCGGCCCCATATCCGTGATGGCCGAGATCTTCTCGGGGTTCGCTTCAATGCCACGTTCTGACACGACAAAGCCAAGGAGCATGCCCCTTGGAACCCCGAAAACGCATTTCTCGGGGTTTAGCTTTACCCCATGCTGTCGCAGCTTCGCAAAGACCTTGGTCAGGTCAGGAACCAGATCCCTGGTCTTCTTCGACTTGACCATGATGTCGTCGACATATGCTTCGATGATGCGTCCTATCAACTCCCCGAAGACACGCCGCATGCATCGTTGGAACGTAGCGCCGCGTTCTTGAGCCCGAAGGGCATTATCTTGTTACAGTACGCACCGAACGGGGTGATGAACGAGGTTGCGAGTTGGTCTGTTATGCACATCGCTATCAGGTGGTACCCGGAGTACGCATCAAGAAAACAGAGGGTTTCGCACCCAGCTGTCGAATCGACTACCTGATCTATGCGAGGCAAAGGAAACGGATCCTTGGGACATGCCTTGTTAAGGCCCGTGTAGTCAACACACATCCTCCATTTCTTATTCTTCTTCTTTACAAGTACAGGGTTAGCAAGTCACTCGGGGTGGAATACTTCTCGGATGAACCCTGCACTAAGGAGCTTCATGATCTCCTCGCCGATCGCCTTGCACTTCTCGTCGTTGAAGCGGCGAAGGCGTTGCTTTACCGGTTTCGATCCCGGCAACCTCTCTCGGGATCCCCTTCTTGTCGGAAGGTTTCTATGCAAACACATCGAGGTTCGCTTTGAGGAAGTCGACGAGCGCGCTTTCCTATTTAGGATCGAGCGCCGTCCCGATACGGAGCGTACGTCCATCGTCGGAGACGGCCGCATCCTTGACGTCCTTGGCGGGCTCGAAAGAGCAAGCTGCTCACTTGGACGACTCGGGGACATCCTGGTCCTCGGACGCGGGCTCGGTGTGGAGCCTCTCGGACCAGATGAGTGCCTCAGCGAACTGGAAGCACTCAGCGTCGCACTCGAATGCGCGCTGATACGTGATCCCTACTGTGATGATCCCCTTCGGATCGGGAATCTTCAACTTCAGGTACGTATAGTTTGGCACGGCCATAAACTTCACGTACGCCGGCCTCCCGAGGATCGCATGGTACGTCCCCGAGAACCCCACCACTTCAAAGGTGAGGGTTTCGATGCGAAAGTTTTGCAAGTCCCCGAACGTAACGGGTAGATCGATCTGCCCAATGGGGAGCGCTTCCATTCCGGGGACGACCCCATGGAACGGTGCGGTCGACGACTGCAGCTGGGACCGCGGGATGCCCATGTCGTCAAGCGTAGACGCATAGAGCACGTTGATCCCGCTTCCCCCATCCATCAGGACCTTGTGGATCCTTTTGGATTTGAATAGGGGAGCTACCACTAGTGGGTATGATCCAGGCTGAGGCACATGGTCGGGATGGTCCTTGCGGTCGAAGGTTATTGGAACCTCCGACCACTTTAGGTAGGACTGCTTCACGGTGTCGGCGTTGAAGACTTCTCGCCGTATGAGCTTCTCGCGTCGCCTCGAGGGTCTTGCTGGAGATCCGCCAAAGATCATATGGACCGCGCCATCTTCTCCCGGGTACATAGCCCCCGCACCGTCATCATTGTCGGGGGGTGGCCCTCCCTTCTTGGGTGGGTCCGCCGCTCTTGGCTTGAGGGTGCCATTGATGTAGTTCTTGATGAGCCGACAGTCCTTGAGCGAATGCTTGACGGGGACCTCGTGGTGCGGGCATGGCGCGTCCAGGAGCTTCTCGAAGTGATCCTTGGGCGGACCGGGCTTGGCCAGGTTACCCTTAGGGCGTGATGCCTTGCGCTCCACCGCTGCGACCAGGTTGTCGTCGCGGCGGCGCTTGTCATTCTTCTTCTTCTTCTTGAAGCACGAGGACGTTCCCTCGCCGTGGTCCACGACTTGTTTCCCCTTGCCCCGAGGGGTGTTGAGTGTCGCGGCGACCGCTTCCTCGCCGTCAGCGTGGTTGCTCTCGATGTCGAGGAGCTCCCGAGTCGTACGAGGCATGCGACGTCCGAGTCGATGGATGAGGGAGGTACAGGTCGTGCCGTTCTGGAACGCCGAGATGGCGTCATTGTCGGTCGCACTGGGAAGTTCGGTGCAGCGCTTGGAGAAGCACCGGATGTACTCGCGCAGGCTCTCTCCCAACTGCTGCCTGCAATTGCGCAGCTGCCATTGCTTGCCGGGGCGTGTGTACGTGCCTTGGAAGTTCCCGACGAAGACTCGGCGCAGGTCGGTCCAGTCGCTGATCTTGTCACGCGGCAGGTGCTCGAGCCACGTCTGCGTGGAGTCACCGAGGTAGAGCGGCAGGTTCTTGATGATGAAGAGGTCATCCGTCGCTCCCCCCGCGTGGCAGGCGAGTCGGTAGTCCTCGAGCCATACGCTGGGGTTGGTGTCCCCGTCATACCTGGGTACGTTGGTCGGAGCTCGGAAACGCGAGGGGAACCTCGCATCCTAGATGCTCTGGCCAAAGGTCCGTGGACCCCTCTGGTTCGGCGACCAGCTGCGGTCACGATCGTCGTCGCTGTCGTGGCGTCGCCTACGTCCTCGGTCGTCGTGGTGGCGCGAGCGGTTATCGCGATGGTTGTCGACGCTCTCGGCCCGTCAACGGGCCTCGATGGTGTTCCGCGCGTCACGGTTAGGCCCGAGCCGGCTCTTGACCGCTGACGCCGCGGCCCCGCCCCCTTCCCCGCGGTCTCGATGCTGAGAGGGAGGCGGGTTCGGGCCATGCGCGGATGGTGCTCCTGCTCGCCCGCGCTCCGAACGCTGGTGCGAAGCGGAGCTTTCCGCTTGCTGTGCCGCCGCCGCCTCGAGTAGCGCCTTCAACTGCTGACGCAACCGTCTCTCCTCGGAGGTCGCTGCCCCCGAACAGCCGCGCAGCAACATGGCTGCCGCGGTGAGGTTCTGCGTAGCCTGCCTGAAGAGTGGTGGGGCGTCAGCATCGGCGTTGGCGTCGACGTTAGCACCCTCATTGGTGCGTCGATCGTTGTCGCACGTTCGTCCCCGGGCCGGTGGCGTTGGTGCGCGGGCTCGGGGTTGTTCGGCGGCTGGGCGGCGCTCTCGCCGCTCGCCGTTCCCCTCACGGGGCTGCTCCTGCACCGGAACGTCCTGTGCAGGCTGTCGGTCGCGGGGCTCTGGATCCAATCCCAGCTCCTGGTGAAGGATGGCCAACTCTTCGTCGAGCTGGCGCTTGGCCTCCGCGAGTTCGTCGAGTCGCGCCCGTCGTTGGGCGTCGGTGGCGCGGTGACGCGGTGCCGGCTCCGGGTCAGAGCTGCTCGAGGCCGACGCCACGCAGACATTGCACTCGCGCGTGGGGTCGTGCTGCCGCGTGGTCGGTGTCCTCCGGAGCGTTGCAGAGCTGGATGTGGCGCCGGTCACACGCAGGTTGTTGACGTAGGCCGTCACCGGGTCGTCCGGGAGGCCGGGCTATCCACGGGGGTACATCGCGGTGTACCGCTCCATGAACTCCCCCCAAGCAAGCGGCTCGGCTCCGCTTGCCTGAAAGGTGAGGTCGGTGAGGTAGTAGGCAGCGAGCCTAAAACGCTCTTGTGTCGGGTTTGGCCCCAACATACCGATGATCGTCTCGTCCGAGAAGCCTCAGACGAAAGCTTCACGTCTAGCAGCCCCCGTCAGGACGTTGGGACGAGGTGGCCGGGCGAAGGTACGCCCAGCGACGGACTCCGCCGGCCCGGTGTAGACGAAGCCGAGGGAGCCAAAGCGCAAGGTGGCCCCAGGGGTCAACGGGACCCTGCGGCCCTCCATCCGATCTGCTGGTGAAGTTTGTCGAGACACACGATGTGCCCCTACCTAGCGCGCCAACTGTCGGGGTTCTCTGCCACTGGACAGTAAATTTGTATCGATCATGTGTCAGGCTCGGATGGTTAGCACAAGAGACAACGGGATTTATACTGGTCGGGAGAGGGTGTCGGACCCAAGTCCCTTGGAATGGCGTTCGATCTGTAGGAGGTCTAACCCTTGTAACGGTTGCCCTCCTCTCCCTTTTATAGATGCAAGGGGAGGGGCACAAGGGGAAAGGAAATACAAGTTACAGTGTTTGGTTGCTGGGACATCCCGTCGTGTGTCACTGTCCGTCAGGACGCATTGAAGCGGAGCTGTGTTGCTTGGTCGTGGGAGCCGCCGCGTGGCCGGGTGGGGCTGTTCACCCCGGAACGCTTGGCGTCTCTTCCGAGTAGTTCGTTGGTGTCTAGGTCCACCCGAGTACTTGACTAGCCCGCCACGTTAAGGCCTAACCGTAGGCCGGAGCTCGTCGTAGGGGGTGCTTGAGTGCCTCGGGCGAAGCTTGCGTGCGGCAGAGTTGGAGATGATGGAGATGGGATGGCTGCGCAGCTAGCAGACCTGCATTAAGGCTCCTGTTGGGGCCAGCTGCTTGCGTTGGCCGCCAGCTGGTGTGGTTGCATGGCGCGGGGAATCGGTCCCCCATGCGTCGTGGTGAAGGCGTCCGCATCCCGGGGCCGCGCCGCGTGTCGTGGCCCACGCCCCAGTCGGAGTCGGGGGGAGCTTGCGCGGAATGGAGACTTGTCGTGCGAGGCGGAAAGTTGTCGTGCGAGGTGGAGACTTGTCGGAGGAGGTCCCTCTGGTAGGGAACTGGTCGGAGATGCTCCCAACTGGTCGAGAACGGGACGTCTTGCCAGTGAGGGTCTTGACCGGGGTCCTGGGTCCTCCTCGTCCTGAGTCTTGGCCTTCACGTTGTTAGTCTTGGCCTTCACATTGTCAATGGTGTCTGATAACCTTGTCTTGGGGGAGATTATTTCGCCGTCAAAGGGGCCCTAATCTGGGCCCTCGTCACCAGCGTCACGTCGAAGGAGGCGGCGAAGTTCATCAAGGATATCACTCACCGCTTCGGGGTCCCCAACAGGATCATCACCGATCTAGGCTCGGCCTTCACAGGAGCCGACTTTTGGGACTTCTGCCAAGATAACCTCATCGACGTCTATTACTCCTCGGTGGCACACCCCCTTGCAACGGCCTGGTCGAACTTGCTAATGGCATGGTCCTCCAGGGTGTCAAGGACCGAATCTTCAACGACGCTTCCCCATATGCCACCAGCTGGCTAGCGGAGCTGCCGCACGTGATCTGGGGTCTCTGGACCCAGGTCAGCTCAGCCACAGGCTATTCGCCGTTCTTTCTAGTCTACGGGTCGGAGGCCATCCTTCCGACCGACCTTGCCTTCGGAGCCCCCCGCATCCAGCACTACGAAGAGACACGCAACGTCGACCTCGACAACATCGAATAACACCGTGTGGCCGCGTTGATGCGGCACACCCGCCACGAGCAGCAGATACGTCGCTACCATGACTGCAATGTGCGGGAATGATCCTTCAACGTCGGTGACCTAGTCCTGCGACGCATCCAAGACACCAAGGGCATGCACAAGCTCTCCGCACCTTGGGTAGGCCCTTTCATCGTAAAGGAGGTCATTGGACTGGCGACCTATTGCCTCCAGTGGGCCGATGGCCAGGGCGTCCCGAACTTCTGGAATATCGAGCACCTACGTCGCTTCTACCCTTAGAAGATCTGTACCAAAATAAATGCTATGTACTCTCCCTCTTTGTAATTTCTAGTTAATAAAAATGAGATTCCCCTCGGCAGCTCTCCTGTCGACCTGCACCCGGGTCTCCCTTTACTTTATGTTTTGTTTGCCCTCCCCCCCCCCGAAACGCTCGAGGGCTTGGTCTAAGTTAGGCCCGACGCGCTCGGGGGCTTGGCTTCGCCAACCTAAGGGTCTCGCGACCTGAAGGGGTGTCTTCTGTTCTATGTTTTTACGCGCCCCCTCTGTGTAGCCCTTACACTCTTTGTGCATGTTCCTAAGTTACTTGATTGTGAGACCTAGGGTCCAAGACCCCCTCTGCGCGCCGGCTGTACCTAAGCCTCCACGCTGAGCCGTACAGTCAGTAAGTCGTTCCTCCACTGAGTTGGGTCAGCGGAGGGCGCACTTCGCAATTTTGTTTCTTTTGAGCTTACATAACGAGCGCTTTCGCTATTTAAGTGGGATGCATACTTTAATTAAAGTTGCTTGTCTTTATTACGGCAAAAGTCTTTTTACATTGATAGGCCCTGGGCCTAAACCTGCTTGATGACGTCGTCTTTCAGAGGTCGAACTTCTTGATGACCTCCTCCGCGACAGCCTGGATGTCTTCGCGGTTCACCAGCTCGGACAAGTCGACGTCCTCCGTGACCTTTTGTAGGTCGAACGACGGCTTTTGATACTTCACCATCGCCAACACCGCGGCTGCGGCGAGCTTGCTGGTGTCCAGTAGCAAGGTCTTCATCCGACATTCAGCCTCGTCCAGGCGGTCAACCAGCTCCTTTGGCTCCGCCCCCTCCTCTTGAGGGACGTAAATGTCCATCAGATACTGGGCGGCCTCCCTAAGGTCGGTGAGCTGCTTCTCCAGACCTACACAAACAAGAGAAGGTCCGCTTACACCCTCGGTTCAACAACGACAAAGAACTTAAGAAGCAGGGGTCGCCTACCTTCCCGGACCGCCATGGTCCATTCCTTGAGGACCTTCACTTAGTCCTTGGTCTCCGCAAGCTCCTTCTTCAGGGCGTCCTCCATCTCTTTGGCGCCTGGATGCATCAATGGTCAAAATTAAGAAAGGACCTAATGAGACGAGAAGATAACACCCAGCGACCAAACAAACGTACCGTCAACCACGGCCAGGAGGTCGTTCGCGGCGTCCTTCACCTTCTGCTGGGCAGCCTCCAGTTTTTTCTTTAAGGAGTTAACCTCTTTCTCTGCCTGACGGGCCAGGGCCTCCTTCACGCGCTTGATCTCCTGCGCGGCTTCGACCTTGGCTTGCAGCAAAGCCTCTTGAGCTGTGGCCGCCTCCGCGTGGGCATTTGCGGCCTCCCTCACCAAGGCCGCCCGAGCCTGCGCCCGCTACGCAAGCGACTGCAACACAAGAAGATGCGCCTCGTATCAAGACCTCGAAAATAGTCAGAGTAGACGTCAAAAATCACAACAATAGCGCCAAGCTCTTACCGAGAGCGTCCGCGCGATTGTCCGCGATGCTTCCTTGAAGTCGTCGATGTCGCGGCGGTCGGCGATGACGTCGTTCTCCCACGGGGTCCCGACGTACAAGCACCTGTCGTTGTCCCCCTCGAGGCTGGTGCCGTCCACCTCCACAGTCTGTTGGCCTAGCATTGGCGGCGGGGCGGACATACATAGGTTATTCTGGTGACCTCCAACGGGCGGAGCAGCGTTGGCACCGCCCTTCTCCACCTCTGACGTCGCCGTCGCCCCAGCTCCAAGGGGCTGGCTTGAGACGTCGGTAGCCGAGGCCACCGGTGACTGCTCCACTGGCACATCCTTTCATTTGTGCCCGAACACCTCCTCACCCGAGGCATTCTTGGTGCTCTCCGACGTCGCCGGGGTCGCCCTGCGCACAAAGAAAAGAAGAAACGACGACCTTGAACAACAAGAATAGTAGAAATCCGACGCCACAAGCGAAATGGGCATAGGTTCCGTGACTTACTTGCTCGCAGACCTTAGCCCAGGCTTGATGGGCTTAGGCGGAGCCTTCTTCGCCCTCTTCTGCGACCCTGCGTTGCCTGGGATGTCCGCGCCCGACCTCGAGCGCTCCTCTTCTCCCGCGACCTTGCGGGGTGTCTGCGTCGCTGGCCCAGTCGACGCATCAGGCAACTTGGCGTCGTCCTCCTCATCAATGTCGATAGTCTCGACATCAGTGCTGTCCATCGCCGTGTCTACTGACATAGCTGGGGCCACCCTCTTCCTCTTCTTTTTCTTCACCTCCGCCATCTAGGTGGCGGCAATCATCCGACGGAACTAAAAACTGGACCGTCGGATCATCCGACGGTGCCAATTCATTTTGGCCTTCTGCACAGTGTACCAACTACACCGACGCTTCTTCTTATGTACCGTCGGTTCATCCGACGGTGCCCTTTTTTCTTCTTTTCCTTCACATCTTCAACTTGACATTGCTTCAACGTAACATACTTAACATGCCATCACTTATAGCCTCAAAATATATACTAAGTCCTCATTTTTGATATGAGTAACTTAACATGTGCATGGTATGTTAACTTGTGGTATGACATGTTAACTTGGGCATGGTATGTTAACTTGTGTTAACATCCATGGGACCTAGGAATGCCTACAAATACATGCTAGACAATGTGGTTAGTCCTATTACTTGTGTTAGCATGAATCACCAAAATCAACTCGAACAAATGGCAAATGGGGCCATGTTCGCTACATTGTGGATGATACTCCTACCTCTATTATAGAGGCATATGTGTCTCCAGACGCAGATGATTGGAAAGAAGTAGTTCATAGTGAGATGGACTTGATCCTTTCTAATGGAACTTAGGAGCTATCTGAACTACCATTCGGTTGTAAACCAATTGGTTGTAAGTGGGTGTTGAAAAAGAAGCTTAGGCCTGACGGTACTATTGACAAGTACAAGGCTCGACTTGTGGCTAAGGGTTATACTCAAAAGGAAGGCGAAGATTTCTTTGATACTTATTCACCTGTTGCTAGAATGACAACTATTCGAGTAATACTATCCTTGGCTGCCTCATATGGTCTGATCGTTCATCAGATGGATGTGAAGACAGCTTTTCTTAATGGAGAGTTGGATGAGGAGATTTATATGGATCAGCCAGATGGGTTTGTAGTAAAAGGTGAAGAGCAGAAGGTGTGTAAATTATTGAAATCTTTGTATGGCTTGAAACAAGCTCCTAAACAATGGTATGAGAAGTTTGACACTACTTTAACTAGTGCGGGCTATGTTGTTAATGAAGCTAATAGGTGTGTGTATTATCAACATGGTGGGGGTCATTTTGTTATACTATGCTTATATATTGATGATATTCTAATCTTTGAAACAAACATGGATATTATAAATGAAGTCAAGTCATTCTTGTCAAAGAGTTTTGACATAAAAGATCTAGGAGAAGCTGATGTAATTTTAAACATCAAGTTGATTAAGGAAGAGAGTGGGATTACTCTATCACAATCTCACTATGTTGAGAAGGTCTGGAGCCGTTTTGGCTATAATGACAACAAGCCTTCTCCAACACCTTATGAACCTAGTGTGACATTGCGAAAGAACAAGAAGGATACCAGAGATTAATTAAAGTACTCTCTAATTGTTGGTTCACTCATGTATCTTGCTAGCACAACTAGACCAGATATCTCTTTTGCTGTGAGCAAGTTGAGTAGGTACATGTCCAGCCCGGGTGATGATTATTGGCATGCACTAGAAAGAGTTTTGCATTATCTTAAAGGTACGATGAGCTATGAGATTCACTATTCCGGGCACCCAGCTGTGCTAGAGGGATATAATGATGTGAACTAGATTTCTGATATTGATCAAATCTACGCCACTAGTGGGTATGTCTTTACCCTTGGAGGTGGCGCAGTGTCATGGAGGTCTTGCAAACAGACAATTTTGACTAAATCAACTATGGAAGCTGAACTTACAGCTTTGGATACAGCATCTGCAGAGGCAGAGTGGCTGCATGAGCTCTTGTCTGACTTGCCGGTGGTTGAAAAACCAATACCGGCTATCCTTATGAACTGTGATAATCAAACAGTAATCACTAAAGTGAATAGTGCTAAGGATAATGCGAAATCAACAAGACGGATGAGTCAGTAACCGTTGGAAGAAATTGCTCTCTCCATGGCTCTCTCCGTGGTGACTGGAGCGTCTAGCCATGGCTGCGAGGCGTGATTCCCCTGGTGATTTCATCCATGGCGGGCCTTTCTGACCTTGATTTCTCGCCGGGGCTGGATATCCAGCGTGTAGCCAAAGAGCGCTTTTCGTCTCCGGTCAGTTTTCACCCCTCTTCACCCTCTCGCGAGTTTTTCCTGGTGGCAACTTTTGGTCGTTCTGCTCTTCGACTGAATGTTGATTCAGTCTCTCTGATCCTGCAATCCTGCCTTGGGGGAGTTGCTTCGGACTTCAATGTTGCTCATTTATCGGGCATGTGCTTCCGTTTCTCGGTGTTCTCTAAGCAAGTTGGATTCCTAGTCTACAGATTGGGTTTTTTGAAATGTCCCAAGTTTGTTGTCTTCTTAGATCTTTGGGGCAATGGCGGCCTGAATTGGCAATGAGAGCTTTCTCGTTGGATCTCTGAAGAGGAGAATTATTGGTCCTTTGTTTCTTCTAAATCATCAAGGAAATGCTATGTTGAAGTTCTCAAGGACTCTAAACCCTCTCGCAGCTCTGGGCATGTTCCAATCTCGGTTTTTTCCTGGCTCAATTTTGTGAATGTTCCCGATCAGAATTTGGCTTCCAAGTCTGGCAACCACCGGGCTGCGAAGAACACGGTGACCCAGTCTCCGGACACGCAGTGTTTCAATGAAAAGCCGAAATCTTCGGGCCCTCCAAATTCAAATGCCCATGCATCCCGGGATTTCCTTTGTTTCCATTGCTTAGCGCCCGGTCATTTAGCCAGAGCTTGCAAGTCGGATATACGATGCAAATCGTGTCACAAGTTTGGGCATAAGATGTGCACGTGTCTATCTCGTAGGCACGCTCCTTTTGTTTATAGGCCGAAAAATCTGGGACCACGAAATCTAGCTTTCAAAGCAAGCGGAGATGCTGACATAAATACTCCACCACCTACCTCAGGTGCCCTTGCCGGTTCATCTTCCCCCAATCTACAGGGGAAAACCCCAGCTTCCTCTTCTACCTCGCATCAATCTCCCTTGCCTCCGCCCCGCATTGGCCCTGCTCCAATGGCAAACTTCGCCATTGATCCTCGCCTGCATGCTCCTAGGGGTTTCGAGGTCATCCCCCATGGATGCCACCAATGAGGACCTGGCGATTGCGATGTTGGTGCCGGCTGTGGCCAAGGAGGACTTCAACCTCATGGCGGCTGCTCTTCAGGACTACTTCATCAACACTCACCGCGTTCTTCTCTGAGAGGTACAACCTTGTGCAATGGGGGATGCTTATGTCAGATTTGGTAGCGCAGTGGAACGTGAGCGGTTTTTAGATGGTATTTATCAAGTAACTCCGGAGTATCAGTTGCATTTCGTTAAGCATGATGAGGGTATCAATGCGTGCTACCATGATGCTGATAGGGAAGCCTGGGTTATGCTTTTGAACTACCCGGCAGACGCTAAGAGCAATTCGCTTGTGGCCAAGGCAGTTGCTGGCTTTGGGTTGCTTCGCTACTGGCATGACACTAATTACCTGGCGCGTATTGTTGTTCGGGTTTTGCTGAAGTATGATGCTCAGATTCCTCACGATGTCACTGTTTCTGTTGGTATGCCGTCGCATCTGAGATCCTGGACTTGCCCTGTGTTTGCTTTGAAGAGGAAGAATGTCACTATTTTGCCTGATGAAGATGAACTGCCAGATGTTGGACCCCTTCATCCTCTCCCGGTTGGTCCTCCACGTTGGATGGGGCCTAATGCTGCTGATCCATCCTCTGTGCTTCAGAATCCCCAGGGAGCTCAGGGCAATGACTTTGAAATGGATGATGTTCAATCAGTTGGTGGTGGAGAGCAAGAGGTGGAAGCAAATCAGTTTCAGGGTGCTGGAGATGGCAGTCTAGGGGATCAAAATGTTGAGGCTGCTGCAAAGGTTCTTACACATTTGGGAGATTTTAATGCCGCTCCTGAAGCTGATCACCCTCCTCTGAATGTTCAGGCAGCTGTCCCGCCAGTAGGAACTCTTTCAGATGCCCCAATAGTGGTTTCTCAGCCAATCATTGCTGCTCCAGAAGTTGACCCTCAAGCACTTCTTGTTGTCGCCTCCTCTCCAGCTTCAGTGCTAGCTACGCTCAGTCATGGCAATGAGGTGATTCCTTTCTTGCACCTCTCGGTTCTCCCTTCCTTCCATTTCAGGGGTTCTTTCCGCAATCTCTCTGTCTTTGAGATCAATCTTGATACTTCAGTGCCTACCTTTATTCATGATGATGATGTGCTTCTTCTCCTTGCCTCCATCTCTATGGAACAGAATCATCGTGAGGTGGGATCCCTCATTGGACCGGTGCTGCCTCCCACTAGGCTCCCTCTGGTTCCCTACGAAGATAGTGATGATGAGGAGGTGTTGGAGGTGCAGGGCCCGATCCCCCCTGAGCTCGGGGAAGCGCCGTTCCAGACTGAGAGAGCCTTTGGAGGCTTCCTTCCTTCGTTGAAGAAAGAGGCTGAACCCTGATCTAGGAGGTTTCTGTGATCCTTCCTCGCGGGCCGTTGCTGTCCTCCTTGATGTTCCTGCTCCTGTGGCTGCCTCGCTCAGCCTGAACCCTTCGGTGTACACCATCAAACCTTCCGAGGAGGCTTCTTCCTCAGTTGCTCCACATCTTTCACTTGACAACATTCAGGGGATGGCTACTGGCTTCCTCCAGATGCAGCCTGAGGCGGTGTCTGCTGCTGCTCTGTTGGACCTGGACCTTGATGTGGATGCATAAGCTTTTATGTAATAGGGCTAGCTTTCCTTTAGTAGTCCTTGGGCAGTTGAACCTCGCTTTTGTCTCTATGTCAGGAACAATCTTTTGTGTTGCCTGTAAAACTATGGTGACGCTTTGCTACTGCTGTTTATCCTGGTGGTTGTCTTATTCTGTTATTCTCTTAACTGGGGTGTTGTGCTCCCTGGTGGTGTTGCCTCTTTTCCTTTCGGTTACTCATGAATCAAAATCGTTCCATCAAAATTCTGGTTTGGAATGTTAGGGGAATCAATTCCCAAGCCAAATGGGATGCTCTTCGAGATAAAATTGGTGAATCAGGTGCCTCTATTGTCTTCCTTCAGGAAACTAAGAGGAGCAGCTTTGATGTCTCTCACCTAAAAACGTTCTATCCCACGCATCTGAGCAAGTTTGAATTTTTTCCTTCTGATGGAGCCTCTAGGGTTTGATTATTATTTGGAACCCTGCTGTGTTTGTTGGTTCTCTGCTTTTAGCTAATGCTTATTCTGTTACAGTCAAGCTTAATTGTACCCTCATTGGAAAAAGCTTTGGACTGACTAATATTTATGGTCCTTGTAATGGTGTTGAAAAGGCTGCTTTTATTAATTGGCTCTACAATTTTGATTTCTCTGCTCTGGATGATTGGTTGCTGGCTGGGGATTTCAATCTTATTAGATCACCAGAAAACAAAACTAGAGATGGGGGCAATCTGAATGATATGATGCTCTTCAATGATTTGATTCAACATCTGGATCTGGCAGAGATTGGGTTTTAGGGCAGGAATTTCTCATGGGGTAATATGCAACAGGAGCCTCTTCTTGAAAAGCTTGACTGGGTTTTCACTTCCTCATCATGGGCTCTGTCTTATCCAGATACCACTGTGCAGGTTTTGAGCAGGCCTGTCTCTGATCATTCACCTTTTGTGGTCTCAATTGGTACTCATGTCCCTAAATCCAAGTTGTTGAGATTTGAAAACTATTGGATGGACTTTCCTGATTTCTTGTCAGTAGTTGATCTGCATTGGAACACCTCCCGTTTTTTTGCTAGTGCTGCTAAAACTTTGAATGCTAAATTCAAACAAGTAAGGGCAGGTCTTAAATTTTGGAGCAACGAGTTATCTAAGCTTGGCAAGCTTATTAATAACTGTAATTATGTTTTGGCTCTTCTTGATGGTCTGGAAGATCAAAGACCTTTTAGTCAATTAGAAAGTGCATTCAGGAGGGTGGTCCGGAAACACTTGGCAAAGCTGTTGGAAGCTAAAAGAATTTATTGGAAGCAGAGGAATACTGCCATTAAATTTGGTGATGAAAACACCAAACTTTTTCAGGCCATGGCTACTTACTCTATGAGGAGCAATTTTATATCATCTTTATCTCTGGCAGATGGCTCTATTGTTACTGACCACAATCAGATGGCTGGAATTTTATGGTCCTCTTACAAGGAAAGACTGGGTGTCTCAGATTTTTCAGAAAATTTTTATGAGCTTCCTGAATTGATTCAACCTTCAGATATTCCTACCTTGGATGAGCCTTTTACTATGGAGGAAATCCTTGCTATTCTTAAAGATATCCCGCAGATCATGCTCCTGGCCCAGATGGCTTTAATGGGGCCTTTTTTAAGAAGTGCTGGCCAATCATAAAAGATGATATTATAAGGTTATGTAATGATTTTGCTGCTGGGCAAGTGAACTTGGAGAGCATTAATGGCTCTTTCATCACCCTCATCCCAAAGATTAGCAACCATCAGACTGTTAATGATTTCAGGCCCATTTCTCTGCTGAACTACTCTTTGAAATTTCTGACCAAATTGCTGGCTAATAGGCTACAGGTTGTTATTCTAAGGGTGGTTCACACTAATTAGTATGGTTTTATCAAGGGGGAAACTATCCAGGATTGCTTAGCTTGGGCTTTCAAATTTCTTCACATCCGTCATAAATCCAAAAAGGAAATTGTTTTGCTAAAGCATGATTTTGAGAAAGCATTTGATAAAACTGAGCATGAAGTGATTTTGCAAGTTATGAAGCATAAAGGCTTTTCTGATAAATGGATCTCATGGATCAAGGCAATTCTTTCTTCAGGCTCTTCTTCTGTTTTGCTGAATGGTGTACCTGGGAAGGAGTTTAAATGCAAGAGAGGTGTAAGACAGGGTGATCCTCTTTCACCTCTTCTCTTTGTTCTTGGTGCTGATCTGCTGCAATCTGTCATAAATGTTGAAGCTCTTTTGGGCAATTTTACTCATCCTTTGGGAGATGGTTTTGGTGGAGATTCTCCAATAATTCAATATGCTGACAACACATTGGTTGTTCTTCCAGCTGATCCTGTCCAGTTGCTCACCTCAAGGTCGTGCTCCAAAGTTTTGCTTCCTCAACTCGTCTGAAAGTCAATTTTGCTAAATCTTTTCTGGTGCCTATCAATGTTGAGGAGAGCAGGTTCCAGTCCTTAACTGATGCCTTGGGTTGTCAATTGGGTTCCCTGCCTTTCACTTACCTGGCTTTGCCACTAGGTACAACTAGGCCCTCAGTGCAGGATTTGTCACCAATTCTCACCAGAATGGAGAAACATCTCATGGGAATTTCGAGGCACCTTTCTTTTGCTGGAAGACTCATTTTGGTGAATTCGGTATTCTCAGCTCTGCCTACCTTCTACATGTGTTCCATCAAACTTCCTGGTGAGATTTTAGAACAAATTGACAAGTACAGAAAGCATGTTCTTTGGCATGGAGGAGATGTCACGAAGAAAGGGGGTTATTTAGTAGCTTGGAAAATTGCTTGCAGACGTAAGGAGGATGGAGGTTTGGGTATTATCAACTTGAAGAATCATAACTCGGGTCTTTTGCTCAAATATCTGCATAAATTCTACAATAAGCTTGACTTGCCTTGGGTGCAGCTTACATGGTCCAAACTGTATTCTAATGGTAAACCCCCTCATGAGAGAAAGTATGTTGGCTCTTTTTGGTGGAGGGACATTATGTCCCTAGCTCCCTTGTTTCTGCAGATGGCCAGGTGTAAGGTTAATAATGGTCTTTCAGCTTCTTTTTGGAACGATCACTGGAATCTGGGTATTCTTAAGGACTTGTATCCTCAGTTGTTCTCTTTTGCCAGAAAGAAGTGTTGCTCAGTGAATCAGTTCCTGTCTTGGGATGCTAGCAGATCATTCTTCCTGCCTCTTTCCCAAGTGGCTTTTGAGCAGTTTAATGAGCTACAGGCTGCTATCTCTGATCTGAACTTATTAGCTCTTTCAGTTGATGAATGGACATATGTTTGGTCTGGAGGAGTGTTTTCCAGCAGGATGGCCTATGTTTTTTTGCAAGGTTCTCATCCACCTTCTCCCCTGTTCAAATGGTTGTGGTCTTCGAGGTCCCAAAACAAGTATAAGTTTTTCTTTTTGTTGTTCTTGCATGACAGAATCAATACTAGGAATCTGCTGCATCGTAAACATATGTTCCTACCTTCCTACACTTGTGTGCTATGTGTGGAAAATGTTGAGGAGGATATCAGTCATCTATTCTTCTCCTGTTCATTGGGACCTCTCTTTGGACTTCCAGTCGATGATTTTAAATGCAAGATTGAGGTTCAATTCGGTGATTTTCAGAGAGATCTTCATTGTTGGCGCTTGGGCTATTTGGGGTCACAGAAATGACATCATTTTTTATGACTCAGCTTTATCTTTTGCCAAGTGGAGGACTCTTTTTGTTAGGGAGTTGGATTTGGTTTTGCTTAGGGCTAAACCGCGGATTGCTGACAAAATAAGAGTGTATATGAGTAATCTTTATTAGTCTGCCTTTTTTCTCCTTGGGCCTTAAGCCTTGTAACTGTATATATTTTATATATATAGAAAAAAATAGGGGTAGGGGCCTCCCCTGCTGATTCCTGTCAAAAAAAATCAACAAGACACGTTAAAAGACGTTTGAAGACTGTCAGGAAGTTGAGAAACTCCGGAGTAATTACTGTATCTTATATACAAACAGACAAAAACCTGGCAGATCCCTTTACAAAAGGGCTATCACAGAATGTGATAGAAATTGCATCTAGGGAGATGGGTATGAGACCCATGTGAGTTTGTAGTAGTAGTAACCCAACCTTTTTGATCGGAGATCCCGTGACTAAGGATCTGGAAAAAACAAGCTATTGGTAAACTGAGGAGAGTATAATGATAACCCTCTCTATGTGAAGATGCAATACTCTCAGAGCAATGAGGCACTGTGAGGTAGATTGGCGAGGATGCCTTAATATGTTTTATTGACTTTAATGAGTAAAGATGCTGTCCTACAGAGCATTCTTGAAAGAACATACCTATATGAGCTTGACTGTTAAACGTCGCAGTCTATGAGATTTGGGTGATCACTAGTAAACTCATGAAGAGACTAAGGAGTATGACGTATATGCTCCACCCACGGGGTAAGGCTACTGGCAGCCAAGTACTAGTTTGGCTTTGAGTAAAGCTTGTTTGCACAAAACTTGCAATTCAAGGCGTAGTCCATTCTTCAAGTTGTGGATAAGTGTTGCTTGAAGTTCTAGGCGGAAGTTCAACTTAAGTCTCTGCAGAAACACTGGTATATCGAACAGTAGTGAGAACAGGCAAATTTCTAAATGGGTATTTGAGATCTGGTGTGGGATTGTTGGAATTTATGTGGGATTGGCCCAATAATCAATTCAGAAATTCCTAAATAAGTCTCCAAGGCCCATACATATGAGTGCATAGGGGAGAAGTGGAATCCTTTAGTTCCACCTTGCTAGTTGAAGGTGGAGGGAACCAACTTATATATGGAAGTTGTTCTCATCTTCACAAGACTAGTATGAGGAGAAGAAAGGAAGTCCACACGCGCGCGCTCGCTCGTCTAGCCTCGCCGGGCGAAAGTCGCGCGGCACCTGCGTGAATGGTCCGCCGAAATCCGACTTCTCGCCTTGCGGGAGCGCGGTCTCCTTTTCCAGTTTTAGTTTTTGGTCTTTTGGTTTGCTGTGTCCTAAACAGACTCAACTCAGAGTCCTACTCGTGATTGAGTTTCATGAGGTCGGTTTCCCGGACTATATAAGCAGACCACTGGCCACGCTAAAATTTATCAGATTAGCAGCTAAGGTTTTGCCTCTTCTTACTGCTGCGCCGCCGTCGCCAAGACTCCAGCCCGATCGTTCACGTGCACCTACGACCGGGCGAGCAGGTCTCTGGAACCATCGTCTTTGCGATCCTGCACCGGGAGAAGGCGAATAAGGTTTTTGGGAAGCGCTCTTCGCACGACTGCTCCCGATCTTCGTCATGGCTTGTCTTCCGACAAGATCCAGGGGCGCTGCGTCCCGGCGTCATCTTTGTCGGCCCAATCGAAGTCTTCCACCGCCGCTAATCGACGACAGTGACAGCGACCAGGACGATCTCAGCTTCGCTTTCGGGAATCTCTCCATCACGCTGTCATCTACAAATTCCAGCAGCAGATATTATTCTTGCAATCTTGTCTTTTTGTTCTGCTTGATCAGCATGTTTAATCTATCAAGTGTACGAGTTGTGCTTACACTAGTTGCCATGATCTGTGATATAAGTTTGTATCTATTTAGCTTGCAACGTATGCTTAATCTAGTTGTTCACTACGTCATGATTTATATTATGGTTTTAATCTGAAAATTACCTAATATTTCAACAGATAGTACAGTTTGCCCTGCAATGACAGGATACCCAGCCTATTTTGGCCTTCCCAGCTCTAGAGAGTCCACTCCTGATCTTTGGATGTAACAAAGGCTACGCGTGGTGTCTGTGGATTTGTAAGGGCAAGCATGGCAGTGACCACCCCATCATCAGCGCTGTAACTGACAGCGGCGCAAACATTTCTCATATGAACCATAAATAGGCTATTTCTTTCATGTAAGCCCTTGCAATGGAGTCCAATAGCCCTGGCAGCTGAGGCAGGAGGGTTACGAGGGATGGAAGATCGACAATGTCGCTGCTGAAGGGGTGGAGGAGGCGAATCACCATGTCATGGTCCCGCTGCAGCAGGAGGAGGCCATTACAAGAATCCATGGCGAAGTGGTCCTTGAACAGCGAGAGCCGGACCCTGGTGAAGGCACCGGTCCGGAGATTGAAGAGGCGGACGAGGCCTCGAAGTTTGGTGTGGCCTGGGTACAAGCGGTAGCCTTCGGGAAACATCATCCAGTGCCGTGGGAGAACGCTGCATCCGCGTGGGCATGTTGTGCTAGAACACCACTGGGAGCATACCTCGCGGAAATGGAGGTAGTCTGTGATGTCGCCGGCCAGGACTTGTCCCGCTAGGAGGCGAATCAGATCCCCGTCGAGTGACGCCCATGGGGAGGATTCGGATTCGTCAACGATGCAAGATCTGGCCGCGGCGGAAGGCCAGCGCTTGCGTTTCCTACTGTTTGCCGGAGACAGTCCGGCCAAATCACTGACGTGGCGCCTGCACCACGATCGACGGGTAATGTGTGTTGAAGTATAAGTGAATTGTCCACCTTTCCCCATCAGCTTAAGTTTTGAGGTTAAACTAGTCGGTGCCTGCAACTCAATATGGTATCAAAGCCAATAATTACAGCCCCACTTCAATATGCAGCCTGGGGGAGTCTGCATGTCAGGGGAGTGTTGGACTATAAGTAAATTGTCCACCTTTCCTTATTAGCTTAAACTTTTGGGTTGAACTGATTGGTGCATCCAACTCAATAATGTGTCATGCTTTAATCTTTGTATAGATCACGCCGACTGATCTGATCACCAGCTGGGGGTGATCAATTTTGAGGGTTTAAATTATAGGCTGCGTGTGATGGCGGCCATGAGCTCGTCTTTATCAGTTGTGACGAGGCGGGTCACCCGCACGTTGTTCTTCACCATCACGAAATCCGGCAGCGCCTCGACCTTCCACTTCATCTTGAAACCCTGTAACGCATGACGCGCGTTAATTGCACTGTTAGTTGATCCCAGGCATGCCCATGCAAGATGCATAAGAAAACGTCCACATTTATCAGCTATAAAACATACATACCTTGAACTCGGGGTTGTCGATATCGAGCTTATAGAAGTAGGCACTGTTTCTGAACTCGGGGATGATCCTATCCTCCAGAGTCGGCCTCATGAACTCGCACGTTGTAGTGTACCTCACCGACCCCATAATCTCCAGCACCAGCTGAGAGAGGGCGAAAGAGAGATTTATTTAATGTATATCATTATTTTCTTTGTGTTAAAAAATGAACTAATTGGCATGTTCAAAATGTCGTATATATCAAGAAATAAAGGAATCAGTGTATACCAGCTTGGAGTCTTTTCTAGCCATGTCCAGAACCTCCTGCAAGTGGTTCATATCTTTCACAGCCATCACAGACGTTGTGCCTTCACAGTACTGCTTCTTCACAAAGTTGCTGGGGACCGGAGGCTAATCGGGGCGTAAGTAATTTGCTATGCATATAATTTACGGCAGAATTGGCGAGGAACGAAGGACGAGCTAGCTACTAGTTGTTGGCAGACCTGTGTGAGGGGAATGCAGTGCAACGAAATGGTTTTATATAGACCGTGGATGTACGTCTTAATTAGCTTACTTGCAACGATGGATGCTAAGGCTGCAAAGGGGTAACCGTCAGGTGCACCTCCGAACTTCTTTAGTTCAATTATTTGTACTACTGCTTCAAAATTGAGCTGAAGTAGTACAAATAATTGAACTAAACAGGTTCGGAGGTGCACCACATCATATTCAATTTGCACCCCTAATGGATGCTTGCCAAGATTTTGGAAATTGTGGTTAGATGCGCTGTTAAAAAATAGATGCGCTTGCCGATTTCTCCAATATTTGGACAGCTTTAATTTTCTGGGTGGCCACTATTATTTCATCCAGTTTTAAGGCGCGGTAGTACGTGCCATTCTGACCGCACGCACTCAAACATATATAGGTGAGGCTGCTTGAGCAGTCTTCAAACACGCGTATCCCGGGTGCCCCCCTATGCGGAAAAATCCCCAGTGCGATGCGACGTGAGCGTCACCAATGTGACCTCTTGCAATGTGACCTCAGCAATGTGGACGTGAAAAGAGTAGAATTAACTTGAATGAATTAGTATTTCGGTTTGGTGAGCTTTCTGAAGTGGCTAAAAGAGACTGAGTAATTAGTTATTTTTTAATTTCATCCTAGTATTTGTGTGTGTGAAATCGCAGCTATCTTGTTACCTGCAATGAAGTAATATAATGCTGTATGAACTGAATCAAAGGACGATCGAGATGGCTAAACGTAATCCTTTCCGCACAATGAAAATTGACAATTCATACAGGCACATTGAGAACTTCATGGTGCTCCGTCCGGGACTTGGCCCGACCACCGGCAACCACCACCCCGGCCGGCGGCTCTCCGCCGCCTACCGCCGGTCGATTCCTACCACCACCGAACCTTCTTCTTCTCTATGGCCGGCGGCCATGGAGATGGAGCCACCAAACATGGGAAATCCCAGAACCCTAACCATCACCGCCGATCACTCCCCCCACCTCCCGCCCAACGCCCAACCCCCAGCTCAACGGATTGGAGGATAATCTAATTCTCAATCACGAGGAGTAAATCTATTTTTGCAATGGGAACATATCATGTGCACACTAGACACCACGTGCAAATTTGGAAATTTTCTATCAAGGTCATAAGGTGCTGTATGTATATGTACGTGTCTCTAGCAGTTACCTGTGAGGAATCCCTTGGTTGATGCCACGATGGGCCCGTACGGATTTCACAATGCTGTAACTGTAACCACCACCACCACCATCACCTGGCTGACTGGACTGAGTTGTCAAACCGTTGCCTTCCCCGCAAGGATAACCAAAAGGCCCCTTGTCGTCCGCTGGTCCAGTAACTTTTAGTATCTCGTTACATTCATACCTGCCGTTCCGTCACCCATGCAAGATCAAATGCTTTTCCATGAGTAAAAGTCAAGACAAGGGTTTTACTCCCTAACAGTTAAGAGGTACGGATAAGTCGCATTACTTTACGATAATTCGAGTTTGCTATTTGATGTTCATTATAAGTCATTACATTTAATGTTTTGAGTTGTTTCAACATCGGAAAACTAGTTAATAAATAATAAATATGCTTTATTTTGCTATGTCTTAGAAATAGTACATTGTAACCCAAAAAATAGTAGTAAAAGGGGCTATATGTTTTTGTTTAGAATAGAAGGGGCTATATGTTTTCAGCCTGTGAGTCCAGTGATTTTAACCGCCATCCGGAGCTGCTCGCCATGGTCAGGAAGTTCTAGGCTTTTGTGATTTTAGCCATTGAGAATATATATTTTTATATAATTATTTGAGTCTATGTTGATTCGCAGATAAACCCCTATATCTTTTTGGTACATGGCCTAGCCTCTTATAGATCTAACCCTGAGTTTTATCAATTTTGCTAGCACTATTTATAATTTTTTAAAACTTCATTTCTTGTCTTCTGCATCGTTGGATCATTTGATTAGGTCCCTAAGCTTTGTTTAGTACTCCTACATCATAACTCCAAAAAAACAGTATTAAAAGAGGCTATATGTAATGTAACTGATCGAGAAGGGAATATTCCATTGACTTCATCATACCAGCAAATTAAGTTGATAAAAGGGCCTAGGCCAATCGAATCTACTTTTGCACATAGCTCACCTGGAAACGCCTCTTTTAAATGTCTCCCTTCTAGTTTTATTTTCGCAATTAGCATCTTCATTTGAATTACTGTGGTAGGCTTGCACCAATCCTGCCATCTGAAATAGGAAAAAAAAGAAATATTTTTAAAAAAGACACACATAGTACATGTTTTGGTAATTTATTTATTTAAATTAAGACAACACGATACCTCTCGTCGCAAATGCAGATGAGCATCTGGAAGATGAACAACAATTTCCATAATCTTGGACAACATTGAGCTGTTATACGCGACGTCGGCACGGAGAGCTTCAACAATCTCGCTAATGTTTCCCAACCTGGAGGTGTTGTAGGCGCCGTTGGCAAGGACGACCGCGCTCAGGTTCAGCGATATATCAAGGCAAACCCGGCGCAGCTTCTCGGCGATGTTGTCGGCCTCGACGGCACGCAGGAAGACGTTCTTTTTCTCGAAGCCTGCGACGAGCTTCCACGCACGCTCCAGGGCCTGTTTCAGACCCTTCAACGCGTTACTCAACGCGCCGTCGTCCATGATGCTCGGCGTTGTCCGCTTGAGCCCCTCCGCGACGTCACGGACGGTGCCCACGAGCTCACCGATCCTGCGGCAGACCTCCTTGTTGTGACGAAAGGTGTCCACCTCGTTCTCGATCTTGAGCGCGAATTCTATGATCGCTTGCAGGATGCTCACCGGATTGGCCATCTCCCCGGCTCAGTCGTCGTCCTCCTCCGTACAAGTGCAATCGATCGCCGTGGGTTCGGCCTGTCGTCTACAAGTTCCATCATCGAAGACACCCCACACACACATGTACATGTCAGTGTGTGTGAGAGAGAGAGATTAAATTGCATAAGTTCGAGGAAGGGCGCACTGACCTGCTTATTACCATGTACCAGCTCCTAGTCGTGCTAGATGATCCTTCGTCTCCTTGCTATAGATGTGCTCGCTCAGCAGCCCCCGAAGTTCCAAACGAATAATATTACACATGTCTGCTTTGCTTCCACGCCGAGTGTGAAAAAAAAGTGAAAGAGGCACATGTCATTGTCAGGAATCAAATTCTTTTGAAGAACATGTTTCAGCACATATATGATTAAGAGGAAATGAGAATCCAATTCGATATGATCCAAAAGCTGATGCAATTACAAGAAAAGGCTGGGAATTATGTACTTACTAATAAATTCGAAAAATAGTTTATAATTGAGATACACAAAATTACAATTAATTGTTTACATGAACAAACTAACAATACACTACTGGAAAAACGGCCTTTTGTACCAGTTCAAAACCCTCATTTGTACCAGGTATTGAATCGGTACAAACCATCCAGTACAAATGAGGGTTAGCATTTGTACCGGGCGAGATACCCGGTACAAATGCCTCACATTTGTACCGGGTGGAGCCCCGCCCCGGTACAAATGTGGATGGGTCCCCATCCGTCTCCGTCTCCCCCTCCGTCCGTCACCGTCACTGTTCTCTTTCCTTTTTCTTTCTTTTCTTTATGCTTTTCTCTTTCTCCACTCATATCTCATCTCATCTCAATCTCAATCTCATCTTCACAACACAAGTCACAGATTTACACAACACGAGATGATCACAACCCAAATCACCACAAGGTTCACAATTTCACAAGATTTACAATACTAAAATTTGATTCACAAGTCCAGAATCACAAGAGATGAGGATTCACAAGTCCAACAAGTCACAAGTAAAAAAAAACTCACAGGCCCGCGCCTGCCGCTTGGAGGCCCCGTGCCGCCCGCCATGAGGCCGCGCCGCCCGCCGGGAGGCCCCCACGCCGCCCACCAGAAGGCCGCGCCCGCGCGCCGGCAGCCCGCGCCGGCTGCCGCGCCTCCCAGTCGCGGCGGCCCGCCCGGGCCCGCGCGCCGCGCGCTCCTCCTCCCGGTGGCCTCCTGCTGGGAGAGAAAGACAGAAGAGTAAGAGATAGATGAGGTAGAAGAAGAGTTAGAGATGAGGGAGAGAGGTGATGTGTGGTGGTGGATATGGATCGATCAGATATATTGGCGTGGGAGAGACTGAGACGGAAGAGGAGACGGCGTCCCTAGGCAGGAATATTTGTACCAGGGCGGAGTTAGATCTGTTATAAATGGCTCCACATTTGTACCGGGCGAAGCCACGAACCGGTACAAATGTGAGGCATTTGTATCAGGTGGGTTGGATGAGGCCCCGACGCGTCCTTGTGAGGGGACATTTGTACCTGTCGGTGGCTCCAACCGGTACAAATGCCCTCATTTGTACCGGGGGCAAAAATACCCGGTACAAATGAAAAAACGGGTTAGGAACAAATGCCCGATTCCCTAGTAGTGAATTAAATAATAAAGGTTGTATTAAGCGGAAGAAACGACTTATAAGTTGCCACACTACTAGAGAATCGCACATATATCCCAGGCTCGATTTTTCATTTGTACTGGGTATTTTGCCCCCGGTACAAATAAGGACATTTGTACCGGTTGGAGCCACCAACCGGTACACATGTCCTCTCACAGAGGCTCGGCGGGGCCTGACACAACCCAACCGGTACAAATGCCTCACATTTGTACCGGTTGGTGGCTCCGACCAGTACAAATGTGAGGCCATCACATTTGTACCGGGCGAGGACACCACCCAGTACAAATGTATGCACATTTGTACCGGCCCGTGTCTTGGCCTGGTACAAATGTGCAAAGGCTATAATTCCTTTTTCTTCCCCCCTGCCCGAGCCCCCTCCTCACTCTTCTTCTTCCTCTCTCCAACTCGAGCTCCCCCTCCCTAATGGCGCCATAGGGACCTTTTGCCCGATTTGCGACGATTTCCCCACGATTTCACTCATTGAAGTGGTGTAGAGGTTAGTTACTTCGTCCCCCCTTGATATACGGTTGTCGTTTTATGTTTTATGCTTTTTACTTAAAGAATTCATAAAATGTTTTAAATGAGCTAAGTATTCATGAAATATTTTTATTTAAATGCATATTTGTCTATGTTCTAATAGAAAGAAGGTGCCATGATAGAGGTATGAGACGTTGTATATGTAGATAAATTTTTTTCACTCTATTTATATTTTCATCATTAGAAAATTAGTTTACTCAATAGAAAATTAATTTTCCTCATTAGAAAATTAGTTCCTTATTGGAAAATTAGTTTACTCAATAGAAAATTAGTTTCCTTATTAGAAAATTAGTTTGCATCATTAAAAAATTGATATAATTTTGCCGAATTATATAAGGTGCATTTTACATGAGCACTTGTTGCAAGGTAATGATATATTTTGTCTGGTTTCCTTTTGTAGATGGATCGACAATGGATGTACTGGGACAAGTGGATCTCGTCGGATTACATTAAGGGACTGAGTAGATTTCTACAAGTAGCTGAATCCAATAAGCCCTCGTTTGGTTTCATTATGTGTCCATACAAAAAATGCAAAAATGAAAAGGATTACTCATCAATAAAGAGTCTTCACGATCACCTATTCAAATGGGGATTCATGCCAAACTATTTTGTATGGACAAAGCATGGCGAAAGAGGGGTTATAATGGAAGATGACGAAGAAGAAGATGACACTATTCCTGACTGGTCTCAAGGTGGCGCCTTTGCAGATGAACCAATGGGAGAGGATTATGAAGAAATGGGAGAGAATCAAGGACCAGATGATGCTCTCGGTGAGGTGTTGCGAGAGGCAAAGGAAAATTGCGGGGAAAAGGTGGAGTCAAAGAAATTTGAACGTATGTTAGAAGATCACAAGAAACCGTTGTACCCAGATTGCAAAGTGGGGCACAAGAAGTTGGGTAGCACATTGGAAATGCTGCAATGGAAGGCTAGTAACGGAATTTCGGAGACAACTTTTGATGAGTTATTGTTGATCGTGAAGGACATGCTTCCTGAGGGGAACGAATTGCCGGCGTCAACATACGAAGCTAAAAGGGTTGTTTATCCTCTGGGCTTGGAGGTAGAAAAGATAGATGCGTGCCCTAATGACTATATCCTGTATCGAGGTAAAGAATACGAGAAATTAGAGGCATGTCCCGTGTGCGAAGCACAACGTTATAAGATCTCACGAGATGATCCTTGTGATGTTGAGGGGGTGAAGAAGATGAAGAAGAAGATGAAGAAGAAGAAGAAGAAGAAGAAGAAGAAGAAGAAGAAGAAGAAGAAGATTCCTGCGAAGGTGGTGTGGTATTTTCCAGTGATACCACGGCTGAAGCGTCTATTCAGGTGCGAGGCCAATGCAAAGATGATGCATTGGCACAAAGAGCGTTTACCAGATGACAAGATTAGGCACCCCGCTGATGGGTTGCAGTGGAGAACCATTGATAGAGAATTTCCTGAGTTCGCACAGGAAGCGAGGAACATTCGGTTTGGTTTAAGTACGGATGTATTCAATCCATTCGGTGAATTTAGTAGTGGTCATAGCACTTGGCCTGTTACCTTATGTATGTTCAACCTTCCTCCCTGGATGTGCATGAAGCGGAAGTTCATCATGATGCCAATTATCATCCAAGGCCCAAAGCAGCCAGGCAATGACATCGATGTGTACCTAAGACCATTGATTGATGAGCTTAAAATGTTATGGGTGAAAGAAGGTGTACCTGTATGGGATGAAGAGGAGAAAAAGACGTTTGATCTATGAGCATTGGTGTTCGTAACCATCGACGATTGGCCGGCACTTGGTAACCTATCAAGACAAACAGCCAAGGGATTCCGAGCATGCACACACTATTTAGATGATACTTGCAGCATGTATCTAAAACACAGTAAAAAGGTTGTGTATTTGGGCCATCGTCGATTTCTTCCTCCTAAGCACCCGTTAAGAGAAGAAGAAATAAAGAATTTTGAAGGTGTTGGAGAAAACGTATGAAATAAACCGCATTCACCAGCTGCAAGGGCAGAGCACAGCATGAGTCTTGTAGTTGACAGGGATCCAAGTGAGAGTCCACCTCCTGCACATGTTAAGGGCAAGGGCAAGCGACAAGCTCCTCCTCCTCCGCCTCCAAAAAAAGAGAAGAAACCCAAGCAGAAGAAGCCTCCACCAAAACTTGCTTATCACAAGACAAACGAGGAACTTGACGAGGCAGTACAGGCAGAATTGGATAGATAGATATTTAAAGCTCCCAAGCCTCCAGTTGAGAAACCAATTGACCGGGTCAAATTTCCTCATTTCACGAGGAAAATGGAGGAGGAAAGAAGAAGAAAACCAGATGATCTTCTGAAGCCATTGAGTGACTACGACTGGCAAGTACTCAAGACTCAACGTGCGAAGAAGAAAACTTCATCTAAAGTTCCACAACTTGGTACCCAGTCAAAACAATCTATCACCGACCTCAAGGTGCTTTCAACATTTGACCAGCAAGTGTCTGAATTTAACAAAGAAACAGGTCTGACTGCAGCTCAAATTCGAGGGGAGGATGCAATACCAACTCATGAAGGCACATATAGGACAACTAGACCACTTACAACATATGAGCAACAATTGCTTGATTTTGCCAAATCACCGGGTCTGACTCCAGCACAACTTCTAGGGGAGGAGGAAATTGCATCGCATAAAGGAGCAAATAGACCGGAGTATGTGCCTGGGCGTGAGCTTGTGTGGCCGCGATTGCTCCAGTATCTTCCAACGAGGATGTATGAATTGCACAAGTGGCACATGTACCAAGCTGCCGGCGGGATGGACTTGCTCTATGTTCGCATTGAGGACCATCATTATTTCCGTGGGCATCAGGTCTTCACTATTCCCATGAAGGAATTCTGGTTCCTATTCAATATGGATGCACTTGACGTCTCATTTGTCAGTTGCTGGGTTCTGTAAGTGTTTATTCTACTGTATGTTAAAAATCAATGCTCTAGCCACTTTATCCCATATCTTAACTTCTATATTTTTTGTGTCATACAGTTTTGAGATGCAACGGACCAGGAGGAAAGGAATCATGAGTGTGGGCTACATGGATCCCTTGATGATAACTCAGAACACTCTCAAACTTAATGAGAGTGAAACACTTAATCAGATCATCAACTTTCTAGACAAACACCATGATAAGGCTGTCATAGAGCTGCCATACAACTTCGGGTGAGCAACGTGTATCTCATTTCCTTACCTTTTTCAAAAATTATATTGCGTAGTTTAGGAAACTAATACTTCTGCATCTATGGACAGCTTCGACTGGGTTCTCTTCGACTCTTTGTACAAGACTACAGACAAAAGTAGATATCAAGATGTCGTGGAGTTGATTAAAACTGCATGGACTTGTCTCTGTGATAAGTACCCCGGAAAGTTCAACAAAAACCTTTATGTTCACTATGATTGGCCGGTACGTGTCTTTGCTTATTCTTCAATTCTTACATTATAATAAAAACTTATTTTCATGACTTGGTTTTCCCATATGTGCAGGTCATGACGCAGCCTTCTGGCACCAATCTATGCGGATATTATGTGTGCGAGTACATGCACCGTGTTACAGCCTGCGCTGATGGTGGCAAATTCGAAGAGAAGGTGCGTGCACACACAACTGCGACTACATGTTGTTCTTATTGTTCATATTCTCCGATCCGGTTCTTATTCTTTTGTTCATATTCTTTGCAAGATTTCCAACATCAAGGAAACATTTCTCGAGACAGAACAAATCCGATTGATTCAAGAACAATTATGTGGATTTCTTCTAGACGATGTTATTAGTCCAGGGTGAGAGTTTTATGTTGGCTTATCCTCTATTCTTAGTATGGGAGCAACGACCGCGGAAGGGACAAGTCAGAACATGAAGGAAGCATCTGGAAGCAAAGACAAAGGCCAAGCATCTGGAACCAAAAATTAAACTCTGCTAACACTTCATCCAATGTATATTATTTATCTAAATTTCAGTGTGCACAATATGCTAATGTATAATATTATTTCCAAAGTTCTTCAATTTCAGGATTTGAGATGATATATTCTACAAGCATTCGTATATATTTATTTGTATAATATTCGAGATAATATTATACAAATAAATATATGCGAATATATGTAGAATATTATCTCAAATATAATATTTTATATGCCACAAGACTTTATATTACAGCGTATTACGATTAGTATTAGTGCTTTAAACAAATACGTTAGAGAAAAAAAAACATAAAACAAAAAAAACAAGCATTTGTACCGGGTGGTACCTCCACCCGGTACAAATACCCCCTTGCCACGTCGGAGGGGGAGGGCACATTTGTACCGGACCGAGGCTCCACCCGGTACAAATGTGAGGCATTTGTACCGGGTATCTCGCCCGGTACAAATGCTTGACCACATTTGTACCGAATGCTTTGTACCGGTTGGATACCCGGTACAAATGTGGGTTACCAACCGGTACAAATGCCCCTTTTTCCAGTAGTGCCACCGTTTGCTGTTACAGACCCGAATATAATTCAACATGCCATGCGCAAGCCTCAAGCTCCACTAGCCGCACAGCATGCATCACAACACGCGCGCACTACTCGACAGGGAAAACCACCATCGATCAAGCGACCTGACACGAACGAGAATCCAATTCTTTTTTTTCTCAAGAATGTGCGTGAGAACATGTTTCGTTAAGAGGAAACGGGAATCAAAGAGTTGATGTAATTACAAAGGATTGAAGTACTGAATCAGTACTTAAGGTAGTCATAATATTTCCCTGCCGCTTTGCACCGAACACACAGAAAAATGTCAAAACGCACAGGGAAATTACCCATTTCATTGTGGGTGACGTAAAACGCATAGGGAATTGATAAAACATGCACGGAAATTGACCTAATGGTGAGCACTTGACGTTTAGTATGGTCGTTCATAAAAGTTTATGTACCACTGAAGAATGATTCTTGATTGCAGATTTGCAGTCAGCATTCGCATATTTAATCCAAATTTTAGAAATCTACGTCAGTTCAGAATGTAACAAACACCGGTAGAGAGAGGACCTTCAGTCCCGGTTGGATATAGGTCTCTCAAAGTCCAACCGGGACTAATGATGAGAGACAAAAGGGGTACCAACCGGGACTAAAGGGGCGGGCATGCCAGCGTCAAAAAAATATTTGAAAATCCTCGGGAGGCCCTCACACACGCGCACGCCGCAAGTTACAAGTCACGCGATTTTTCACGTGAAATATACGCGTGCGCGGGTGCGAGGATTCAAACTCGTGACCTCCAGCCTCGCGCGTAGCTTCCTCACCGTCTCACATACATAGCACATCTGATTGAGTAGAGGATGCTATCCCCTTATAGTAACTCGTGGGAGACCCTTTAGTCCCGGTTGATAACACCACCCATGACAAAAGGCCCCCATTTAGTCTGGGTTGGTGTTAGCAACCGTGACAAAAGGGTCACCCCTTTAGTCTAGGTTCGTGTTACGAACCGTGACAAAAGGGGGGCCTTTAGTCTCGGTTCGTAACACGAATCTAGACTAAAGGGGGTGACTCTTTTGTCACGATTCGTAACACCAACCTAGACTAAAGGGGGCCTTTTGTCACGATTGGTGTTATCAACCCGGACTAAAGGGGGTGAGCACTCATGGCATTAGTGGCCACGTCGATGAAACCCCTTTAGTCCCGGCTCCAAAGTTGAACTGGGATTAAAGGAGCGTACCAAAGCCTCTTTCTCTACCTGTGAAAACCGTAGTGTTATTTTTATTCTCTGCGACGAAATATAGTCAGGCTTGTAGATACACGTGTAAGAGCAACTCCCACACTCTCTATTTCTGAGGAGTTAGCCAAAAAAAGAAGATATCTCATCAAAAATCAGATCCAACATCCTCTGTGTTTTTGCTACTAAGCTATCTTGATAGCTATATCCCCCATCGCTCAGTAAACAAAGAGATCCAGTCCTGCTCGTCATCTCCCTTTGTCCGCCTCCCACGGACCCGCGGCCCGCTCCCCCCCCCCCCCCACGTCGACCCGTTGTCAAAGGCGGACTACGTCCAACGCCACCCCACCATCCCACGTCATCCCCCACCATCGAGCGCCGTCCTACGCCGGACCTGCCCTCCCGCCGCCGTCACACCACCGCCCCTGGTCCTCCTCCAGCGAGGCTCGCCATCGTACCTCTCTCCCATAACTGACCACCGCCGCCGCTGGTCCTTCTCCAGCGAGGCACGCCGCCTATGCCCCGTCGAGCTAGCGCCCCTCCTCTGTTCCGTCTAGCACACTGCTGCTCTGCTTTCTTGAGCCCATGTAGCCACTCTGCTTGGTCGCGCTCGTGCCTGCATCGCTCCTCACAGTGCCCTGTCGCCGTCATGCCGTACGGCATATCGATTCCCCGCGACCCGAGCATCACCAAAACCTGGCTGACCTCCCCAAGCCTCCACCTCGCCTCTGCGCTCCCCACAGCGAGCCGCCGACGATGTCACACCTGATTTTCCAAAGAAAACCAAATGCATCTCATATGTGCGCCAGGATCAAGTTTACACACATATGATAGACGTCATGAGTGAAATATCAATAAACAGTCATAAAAACGTACAAGAGTTAAACCATTACATTATCTCTTTATTACACTCAGACGATAGACTCGAAGGTCTTACAACGATCAAACGATAACTATGAAGATGCAACTCCATCTTCATCTTCCACAGGCATCTGACTGGGGGCACGCAAGCCTCAGAACTCCTCGTAGTCGCTGAAGCACTCCTCTCCAGTGTTCCCTTCTGAACAGCGGGTAAGCAAGGGTGAGCACACTTATGGTTGGAGCTCAGCAAGTGGGGGAAAGATGCAAGGCCATCAAGGATAGGCTAAGAGTTTTGCTGCGGTTAGCATTTTAATGTTGGTCAAATTTTATTAGCAAGCACCTAATTACTAGGTGTAAGTTTATACCAACCCAATTAAGCATTTAGAAAAGCATCTCCTCTCAGAAACCCACAAGAAACCACGATTTAATTCCATCTTCAAGTTTATTAATCATGTGAGGGTCCAGGCCACTCTTGACCGTGAGCACGGCTGATCGATCAGTTTTCACTCTGCAGAGGTTGTACACTTTACCCACAGTTCATGTTCCCCATGTTGCCTGGGTTGATCAGACCCTTAAACACTTCCGAGGTGAGTGGCTAGGGGTCCACTACGAAGCCTTTACAAAGGAAAGAAGAGAAACCAACAGCCCGCGACAGTTACAGCAGCGGAGCGGACCATAACCCTCCCTAATGGTCAGCACCTTAGCCAAGGCTGCTACCCCAAAAGAACTGGGCTATACCCCTTCAACTCCGGCCCCCTGTGCCCCTCTCGGAAAAGGGCTATCAGCTAACCCACTCTCCTAATTACTTGGCTAAGCCAGAGCCATGTGGACTGTGGTTGCACTGTTTTCCTGGGTGGTTCTCCATGTTCCAATTAAACCATATGATCTTGTTATTAACCATAAGCACACACACATATATATCACCAAAGTTATCATGATCAACATTCATCATATTGCAAAAGATTCATTTTAACCATCCCAAGTTATAGCAACTAAGCATTTCTACCCAAAACATTTATTTAAAAGGGGTTGTCCAAGGTCAAGGGGATAAAATCTAGTCATGTCCTTAAAAAGGTGATTTTCCCATCAAGTTTATGCATAGCAACATTTAAATGTAAATTTAGTTATCATGCAAGTTGTGTGGGACAAAAATAGAATATGCAGGGGGAGAAGTCCACTTGCCTTCCTTGCTTAAACACTGGAGTTCTTCTTCAAACACTTGCTCTTTGATCCACTTCAATTGGTTGCTCACTTGAAACTGGCACGATGTCTACGAGCACACAAGAAAACATACAATAAACAAAACAATACACCAAGCAAAGGTAAACTGATCTGACAGAAGAAACAGATAACAAGGTAGCTTTAAAGAAAGGTGGCTAGGAAAGATTAGGTGTAAGAACATAGTTGATTCACCAAGAGAGAACAAGGGTTGGCTATAGGAAAGCGAACACAAAAGCACTAGGAACTATTGAGAGCTTTGGATGATCACAAACAAAAGCTAGCTATGTGCTTGGTATCTTTTAGTTAAGTAAAATCATGTGTATAGGTTATTTCAAAGAAATACCCTATTAATAATTAAGCAAGTTATATTGGTATTTAAAAGACGATGTAAGCCTAGTTCAATTTTATTTATAAATATTCAAGTTTAACTTATACAAATTAAACATTTTAATTCAAAAGAAGCATGTAAAAGCATCTAGGCGCTTATCTTTATATTTCGAGTTATTCTAATCAAATTATAATTTAAAACACAGTTATATTCATATTAATCAATTTAACAATTTAATTAAGAAAACTCGAGATAAACCTATATTGCTTTTATTTAGGAAGCAAATTGCATAAACATTACTCAAATTAAGTTTGATTATAAAAACCGAGGTACACATCTAATTAGCTTTTAATTATAAGAAGTATTTAACTAGTATTAAGCATATTAACTTTCTTATGAAAACACGTGTTGAACTCTAGCTATATTTTAATTAGAAAAAGCATCCATAATAAGATTTAATCATATTTAACATTTAAATAAATTATAAAACAAAGATTATGTACAACATTGGTCCTATCACGTAGTTTTAGTTGATATGAGCCTAACGCAACTTGAAACGGTGGAAACGGAGCTAAAACGCACAAGATATGGCCAAAACAAGGTTCTAAAGCTGACGGGCTTGAAAAGACGGTCGCGTGGACACCAAGAACGCTTAAAACGGAGTTAGGACGGAAAAGATATGGCTAAAACAAGTTTCAGGGGCTTTTCTGTGAAGAAACAGGACTTCCAGGGGCTTATCTGCAAGAAACCAGGGTTTAAAACATAATTACACTTATAAACCGAAGGTTTATAGTGTAAAAGGTTAAGGGTGGACCTCTGATGGGAAGAGCTAAGAAGGACAGGGGCTTAAACGTTGAAAACAGGACCTAACTGAAAGGATTTCTATAGGTGGAAGGGCATGGTTGTGAATTCCGGAAACTGGAGGTCCTTTTTGCAAAACTGCCAAGGCAGCCGGTGGAAAGGCCGAGGGTGTGCCACGTGGCGAACTGCGGTTGGCTGGTCTGACGCAGGGCTGACGCAAGCATGACGCAAGCTCGTGGACCGGCGCGGTGGACCTAGTCCACCGGTCCACGGTGGACCGATCTAAGGGGTACGCCCCCCTTTTGATCTAGGCCGTCCGTGCCCATCGGACGGCCCCGGTTGCACGCAGGCGGCGGGCGGCGGGGAGACGACGGCGCGCGGCGGCGCCGAGCCGGCAGCTCGCCGGAGCATCGCCGGAGAAGGCGGCTCGGGGCTACGGTGCACTATTTGCGACGTGGTTTGGACCGGGAGCAAGAGGAGGAGATCGCGGAGCTCACCAGGGGCTCGTTGACGGTGGTGGGGCGGTGTAGATGACGTGCGATGAAGAGGGGCGGGCGGGATCACGGGCGCCCGCCGGGGAGGTGGTTGCGGCCTCGGCTGCGCGCCTTCGAGGGCGGGGACGGCGTCCTGGGGGTCCTGTGCGTGCAAGGGAGAGGAAGGAGGATGAGTTCGGGACCGACGGCACCAGGACAACGGCGGCGGCGGAGCGCTTTACCTCGGCGGCGGCGGTGGGTGCTGCGGCTCGGTTGGCGGGGAGGAGAAGGGTTCGGGGGCGCCGGGTCCTCGTGTGGGCGGCGCGCGCGACGAGCGAGGACGAGAGGAGCACGGGGAAACATTTGCCGGCGGCGGAGAGCTTCGGGCGGCCAACAGTAGCCGGCGGCCGGAATTAGATGGCGACGGCGCGAGCGCGTGAATGAAGGGTGTTGGGCGTGCACGGTTGCGGAAAGGGAGCGCGAGGGGCTCAAGCACCACTTTTATAGCGCAAGGGAGGGAGAGGGAGCGGCGACCGGGCCAATTGGCCATCAATGGCCATGGCGGCCGGCCCGGCCTTGATGGCATTCAAGGAGGCGGCTTGATTAGGGGAAACGGAAGGGATTAAAGGAGGAAGAGGAGTGAAGTCGGGCTTCAATTGCCCTAAAGAGGGAGGTTGAGGGAGGGGCGGCGCGAGAGGCGGGAGAATCGGCCGGCGGTGGCGCCCTGTTGAGAAACAGAGGAGAAGAAAGGGGGCGGCTGGAGGTTAGGGGTGACCCTGACGGGTGGGCCCCCCCTGTCAGTGCGAGAGAGAGGGAGGGAGTGGAGGTGGGCCGGTGTAGCTGAGTTGGGCCAAAAGCGGGAGCTGGGCCGGGGAAGGAAGATGGGTTGGGTTTGTTTTTTTCTCTTTTCTTTTCAAATCCTTTTCAAATCTTTTTCAAACCCTTTTTAAATTCAAATCTTTTACATCTTTTCAAATTCAAATTTTAACACAAATTTCTCCAACTATTTTAAAGGCTTTTCACAAACCATTTTTAACAACTTCTTAAACATATTTAAATTCAAACCTTTAAACAAGTTTTCACAAACTTTTCTCAATTATTTTTAAGGACTTTTTCACAAATATTTTAAGACTTTTAAAACCACACCACAGCCAAAACTCATGCATTCAAATCATGATGCACAAGCACTTATTGCTTCTAAAATTATTATTAAAATGATATTAAAATATTTAGAGACCAAATTTATTTGATAATTTATTAATCCTTAGAGAATAAAAATCTAAAACACCTTGTTGCTTACATTAATTTAGTGATGGAATTTTAGGGTGTCACAAATCTACCCCCCTTAAAAAGAATCTCGTCCCGAGATTCGGAGAGATTGGAAAAGAAACTAAGGGTACTCTTCTATAAGTCCATCTTGCATGCTGAGTTCTTCTGGCAGTCATAGCTTCTTCTTTTGCTTTCCTTCATCTTAATTCACTTTTCCTTCCTTCTTGGACGGGGCAGTCGTGGCAACTTCAATCCTATCTCCTTGTGGGCCGGTTAAGAGCACTGACTTCTTGGCACACAGAATTATTCCATCACATTCGCCTAACCAATCCATTCCAAGAATAACATCTATTCCACTTGATGTAAGAACTACTAGATCAGCTTGAAAATCTATTCCCTTGATTTTAAGATTGACTTGTGGACATATATATGTAGATTTCATTTCACCATTCAGGGAACTAATCAGCAAATGTGTCTTCATAGAACTCATAGGTATATCATGCTTTGCCACGAATTGTTCAGTAATGAAACAATGCGATGCTCCAGAATCAAATAAAACTGTTGCTGGTATAGAGTTGACAGAGAACGTTCCCAACACAACACCTGGAGCGTCTTGAGCTTGTTCAGCTGTCACACGATTCACTCTGCCACACACGTAATTCCGTTGACCCTTGTTGATCTGAGAATTTGCACTTCCATGGTGTATCTGAGATGTTGGTTGTCTGAACCTTTTACCATTATCTTTCTGGGGAGTCTAGATGTTACGATTTGGGCAGATGCTGGTATATCATTCCAATTCTCCACAATTGAAACAACCATTAGAGTGAACTTGAGAGTCGTTTCTCATTAGGCACCTAAGCGATCTCGATGATGATTTGGAACATGTGGTGTTTGTTGGCTGAAATGTTGGAACTGCTGGGTTGAATGCTGCAACCGAGAATTTTGCAAATAATTTCCACTTGATCCACCAGAACTAAACTGAGAACTCTATGATGAGTTGAAGCGGGGATGTGTTGCTGATTGTCCACGAGATTGGAATTTGCGCTTCTGTTCACCAAGTTTCAAACGTTTGTTCTCCAGACCTATAGTTTTGTTCAGCAATGTCGTGAAGTCCGGGAAGCGGTGACTCTGTAGTTGATAGTTGAGTGGCCCTATCAGACCATCCAGGAAGTGTTTTTGCCTCTTTGGGTCAGTATTAACTTCATTTGATACATAGCAGGACAACTGAGTAAACTTATCCAGATACTTGTTAACCGACATATTGCCTTGCTTTAGAGCGAGGAAATCCCTTTGTTTAAGCTTGATCACACTAGAGGGATTGTGGTGCACGTGAAAATGATCCTTGAACTCCTGCCAGGTGATGGTGTTAGGTGTAGCATATGTGACAGTGTACGCATTCCATCATTCAGCTGTTAATTCTTCCAAACATCCTGTTGTATACAAGATCATCTCTCGATTAGTGCATTGCGTCATCTCCAACTTCTTGGTGACAGTCTTTAATCAATCATCAACATCCAATGGATCGGTTGAGTGGGAGTATGTGGGAGGACGGTGACTCATGAATTCCTTATGCTTGTCCACCGGTGCTGGTGGTGCTGCTGGTGGTGACTGATTTTTGCTGAGGTTGAATGTTTTGAATAGTGGTAGGCAGGTTTTGGGTTAGCTGCATGTGAGCGGCAAGAGATTGTTGCGTTACTGGACCCATTGCTGGGTTGGGGGTGGGGGTGATGCTTGAGTCTGCTGATTAGCAATATGAACACAAACTACAGATAGATTGTCTTGACCTTCTCCTGACCTGATGGTTACCATCTGATTGTTGGAGAAAGATATTTCAGGTAGGAATAATGAACTAATGCATGGTGAGATGAACTCAAAAAGATAAAACAACGTGAACTTCCAATTTAAGACAAATTCTCATCCTGAGATTCACAAAGGCTAGCATGAGACAAGAGTTCGGGTGTTTAGCATCCAACACTGCTTATCTTGCTTCCATATAATTCATTTTACACAAGCTCCATATACATAATTCTTTATTCTTCACAACTCACTTTATAAATAAAACACCTCATGACATATTCAATCTAAATTCATTTGTAATTGTCCATTCCTTTTCTCGACTCTGTTGATTTGCCTTTGTAGGATTTTCTTCTTTTCTTGATAAAGTGATTTGAATAGAGCTGGATCGACTCCATAATTGTTTCTTTTCCTAAGCTTAGTCATCTCGAATCATACTTCGGGTCCTCATATACAACTTTTAATATTCTTCTCTATTTGATCCAAAGGCTTCTTGGGTACTGTCTTATGAAATGTCCCTCTTTGTTACAATAGAAACATGCTTTTCTTGCTTTAGTATCCTGGTGATTGTATGTTTGACTAGAAGTAAGGGTATTGAGACTTCGATCCTGGGGTTGATTACTATCCTATTTTGCACACCAACTAGCAAGATATCCATTTTCTCCATGCTTGAGGCAATATAATCCATCGTGATTAGGCAAAATCCTCTTACACTTTGTTGAACAAATATTAACATAGTGGCCTTCTTTACCGCATCTGAATCACAGTCTTTTAATACTATTGTCTTGGCTTTCTTCACTTGCATGCTTCTTGAGTTGTTTAATTCCGTCAGGCTGAAATTCATTGAAAGTTATACTCCAATCCTCAAGGTTGATAATCTGATTACTATCTATAGCTTGAGATTTTTTTTTGTAGGACTGGATTTTGGGTACATAACTTCCTTTTCTTATTGATATTCAAATGGTAACATTGTCTAGCCTCATCTGTCATTAGGCTGGCTTCTTTTTGGAGACATGAACGACCATAATGCTCACAACATTGACATGCTCCTGCAGTCTTCATATGTTCTTGTTGTTCATTCGTCCGCAATTCTGGTGCTCCATGACTTCTCTGATTATTTTGATGATTCCATACTTCTACAACTTGCTTCATTACTGGTCTGGCGGGAACTCCAGCTTTGGTTATCTCTGTGTTATGAGGGGGTGACGTGCTAGTCTGCTTCCGTCCTTGTAAGACTTGAGCTTGCATGACTGATAGCTTTTCTTTGTCCAATGACAGTGGAACAGATGAAATCTGACGGTTATCACCCAAAGCAAGATTGGGGTTCTTAGGATTTGATGCTTTCTCTATAATATACTGATGGATATTACCCATGGTTTGAGTCATTGCTTGTAGAGTCTGAATTTGTGTTGCCATATACTCTAGCACCTTGCGTTCAATTGCTGAGGTTGTAGATGGAATGTCGATGTTTCCTTTGTTGTCTTTATCCTCGTGATTTCTATTGGGACTCGCCTTCTGATTGTGTGATAAAGATAAGCTCAGAAGAGGTTGGAAATAAACAGATTGAAGAGCAAGGTAAAATTATTGATATCACATCCATTTTTTTCTTGTTGTGATTGTAATCACATTGTGGTAGAGAGGAGAATAACAAGGATGAAAGAAATTGACCATCTTTTTCTTTAACTTCTCTTATATGTTGATGTCTGTATTCATTTGTAGATTTCTTGTTGTTGATGTTGGTGTTGCTTCTAGACTTTAATCTTCTGACATCTTTCAACCAACTTGAATGGCAGATAAGGATAAACCAGATTTGAACCCAAACTATCTTATTAACCTAACAATTTATTTCTTGTTGCATTTGTGGCCATCACTCCACAATACAACTCACACAAGCAAAGATCCAAATCAATCATGTGTTCAAACAACAAACATTAGCACAACGATCGTCCTCACAGAAACGTTTCTATCGAAGTTGATAAGGGGCAGGCAAACTAAGAACTTATATTAGACAACACTGGTGGTGAGGATCCAGTTGATTGATCAAGAACTGAACTCAGTATAGATTAAAACAAAAAGATGTGTTTTAATCAAGGAAACAACGAATAAAATAGATTTTAGACGTAAATAAGTCAATTTTGAAGGATGATAGGCTTTCTAGATCATGAATCCTTACTTTTCGACCATTTCTAACTTAAGGTTGCGTCCTACAGTCAACACTGCTCTGATACCACTCTGTCACACCTGATTTTCCAAAGAAAACCAAATGCATCTCATATGTGCGCCAGGATCAAGTTTACACACATATGATAGACGTCATGAGTGAAATATCAATAAACAGTCATAAAAACGTACAAGAGTTAAACCATTACATTATCTCTTTATTACACTCAGACGATAGACTCGAAGGTCTTACAACGATCAAACGATAACTATGAAGATGCAACTCCATCTTCATCTTCCACAGGCATCTGACTGGGGGCACGCAAGCCTCAGAACTCCTCGTAGTCGCTGAAGCACTCCTCTCCAGTGTTCCCTTCTGAACAGCGGGTAAGCAAGGGTGAGCACACTTATGGTTGGAGCTCAGCAAGTGGGGGAAAGATGCAAGGCCATCAAGGATAGGCTAAGAGTTTTGCTGCGGTTAGCATTTTAATGTTGGTCAAATTTTATTAGCAAGCACCTAATTACTAGGTGTAAGTTTATACCAACCCAATTAAGCATTTAGAAAAGCATCTCCTCTCAGAAACCCACAAGAAACCACGATTTAATTCCATCTTCAAGTTTATTAATCATGTGAGGGTCCAGGCCACTCTTGACCGTGAGCACGGCTGATCGATCAGTTTTCACTCTGCAGAGGTTGTACACTTTACCCACAGTTCATGTTCCCCATGTTGCCTGGGTTGATCAGACCCTTAAACACTTCCGAGGTGAGTGGCTAGGGGTCCACTACGAAGCCTTTACAAAGGAAAGAAGAGAAACCAACAGCCCGCGACAGTTACAGCAGCGGAGCGGACCATAACCCTCCCTAATGGTCAGCACCTTAGCCAAGGCTGCTACCCCAAAAGAACTGGGCTATACCCCTTCAACTCCGGCCCCCTGTGCCCCTCTCGGAAAAGGGCTATCAGCTAACCCACTCTCCTAATTACTTGGCTAAGCCAGAGCCATGTGGACTGTGGTTGCACTGTTTTCCTGGGTGGTTCTCCATGTTCCAATTAAACCATATGATCTTGTTATTAACCATAAGCACACACACATATATATCACCAAAGTTATCATGATCAACATTCATCATATTGCAAAAGATTCATTTTAACCATCCCAAGTTATAGCAACTAAGCATTTCTACCCAAAACATTTATTTAAAAGGGGTTGTCCAAGGTCAAGGGGATAAAATCTAGTCATGTCCTTAAAAAGGTGATTTTCCCATCAAGTTTATGCATAGCAACATTTAAATGTAAATTTAGTTATCATGCAAGTTGTGTGGGACAAAAATAGAATATGCAGGGGGAGAAGTCCACTTGCCTTCCTTGCTTAAACACTGGAGTTCTTCTTCAAACACTTGCTCTTTGATCCACTTCAATTGGTTGCTCACTTGAAACTGGCACGATGTCTACGAGCACACAAGAAAACATACAATAAACAAAACAATACACCAAGCAAAGGTAAACTGATCTGACAGAAGAAACAGATAACAAGGTAGCTTTAAAGAAAGGTGGCTAGGAAAGATTAGGTGTAAGAACATAGTTGATTCACCAAGAGAGAACAAGGGTTGGCTATAGGAAAGCGAACACAAAAGCACTAGGAACTATTGAGAGCTTTGGATGATCACAAACAAAAGCTAGCTATGTGCTTGGTATCTTTTAGTTAAGTAAAATCATGTGTATAGGTTATTTCAAAGAAATACCCTATTAATAATTAAGCAAGTTATATTGGTATTTAAAAGACGATGTAAGCCTAGTTCAATTTTATTTATAAATATTCAAGTTTAACTTATACAAATTAAACATTTTAATTCAAAAGAAGCATGTAAAAGCATCTAGGCGCTTATCTTTATATTTCGAGTTATTCTAATCAAATTATAATTTAAAACACAGTTATATTCATATTAATCAATTTAACAATTTAATTAAGAAAACTCGAGATAAACCTATATTGCTTTTATTTAGGAAGCAAATTGCATAAACATTACTCAAATTAAGTTTGATTATAAAAACCGAGGTACACATCTAATTAGCTTTTAATTATAAGAAGTATTTAACTAGTATTAAGCATATTAACTTTCTTATGAAAACACGTGTTGAACTCTAGCTATATTTTAATTAGAAAAAGCATCCATAATAAGATTTAATCATATTTAACATTTAAATAAATTATAAAACAAAGATTATGTACAACATTGGTCCTATCACGTAGTTTTAGTTGATATGAGCCTAACGCAACTTGAAACGGTGGAAACGGAGCTAAAACGCACAAGATATGGCCAAAACAAGGTTCTAAAGCTGACGGGCTTGAAAAGACGGTCGCGTGGACACCAAGAACGCTTAAAACGGAGTTAGGACGGAAAAGATATGGCTAAAACAAGTTTCAGGGGCTTTTCTGTGAAGAAACAGGACTTCCAGGGGCTTATCTGCAAGAAACCAGGGTTTAAAACATAATTACACTTATAAACCGAAGGTTTATAGTGTAAAAGGTTAAGGGTGGACCTCTGATGGGAAGAGCTAAGAAGGACAGGGGCTTAAACGTTGAAAACAGGACCTAACTGAAAGGATTTCTATAGGTGGAAGGGCATGGTTGTGAATTTCGGAAACTGGAGGTCCTTTTTGCAAAACTGCCAAGGCAGCCGGTGGAAAGGCCGAGGGTGTGCCACGTGGCGAACTGCGGTTGGCTGGTCTGACGCAGGGCTGACGCAAGCATGACGCAAGCTCGTGGACCGGCGCGGTGGACCTAGTCCACCGGTCCACGGTGGACCGATCTAAGGGGTACGCCCCCCTTTTGATCTAGGCCGTCCGTGCCCATCGGACGGCCCCGGTTGCACGCAGGCGGCGGGCGGCGGGGAGACGACGGCGCGCGGCGGCGCCGAGCCGGCAGCTCGCCGGAGCATCGCCGGAGAAGGCGGCTCGGGGCTACGGTGCACTATTTGCGACGTGGTTTGGACCGGGAGCAAGAGGAGGAGATCGCGGAGCTCACCAGGGGCTCGTTGACGGTGGTGGGGCGGTGTAGATGACGTGCGACGAAGAGGGGCGGGCGGGATCACGGGCGCCCGCCGGGGAGGTGGTTGCGGCCTCGGCTGCGCGCCTTCGAGGGCGGGGACGGCGTCCTGGGGGTCCTGTGCGTGCAAGGGAGAGGAAGGAGGATGAGTTCGGGACCGACGGCGCCAGGACAACGGCGGCGGCGGAGCGCTTTACCTCGGCGGCGGCGGTGGGTGCTGCGGCTCGGTTGGCGGGGAGGAGAAGGGTTCGGGGGCGCCGGGTCCTCGTGTGGGCGGCGCGCGCGACGAGCGAGGACGAGAGGAGCACGGGGAAACATTTGCCGGCGGCGGAGAGCTTCGGGCGGCCAACAGTAGCCGGCGGCCGGAATTAGATGGCGACGGCGCGAGCGCGTGAATGAAGGGTGTTGGGCGTGCACGGTTGCGGAAAGGGAGCGCGAGGGGCTCAAGCACCACTTTTATAGCGCAAGGGAGGGAGAGGGAGCGGCGACCGGGCCAATTGGCCATCAATGGCCATGGCGGCCGGCCCGGCCTTGATGGCATTCAAGGAGGCGGCTTGATTAGGGGAAACGGAAGGGATTAAAGGAGGAAGAGGAGTGAAGTCGGGCTTCAATTGCCCTAAAGAGGGAGGTTGAGGGAGGGGCGGCGCGAGAGGCGGGAGAATCGGCCGGCGGTGGCGCCCTGTTGAGAAACAGAGGAGAAGAAAGGGGGCGGCTGGAGGTTAGGGGCTCCATGCTTTGCCATGGTCGACACCACCTTCCACCGTGGCGCCGCCCTCTGCGGCGCTCACTCACCACCGGTGATCACCTAGCTAGATTTGCGCGGCTTTCGTTGTCGTTGGGTGCCGACCTTGCCGGCAGCCACCGCTGTACCCGCCGATGGCAACTGGCTGCCTCTGATTCTCCGGCGTTGTGGCTTCTAGGGCCACGCGTGTGAGTAGGATAGAAAGGGGGTGAGTAACAAAAGTCCCGATGTGGCTGAAATTGAGTATGAGTCTAGATTTGAAGAGACCGTTTCCCCACTATTAGAGAAACTTTTTATATTTTATCTAGTATTTTATCTCTTAATTTAGCTAGGATTTTTACTTAGTCTCTTAAGGTTGCTCTAAGAGCAACTCCAACAGTCTAGGTAAATCAATTTTGTTAGCTCAATTCAGAAAAATAGTGACAACCTGTCATGTTAATAAGGGAAGCACGGCCTGTTTTTGGACTGATGCCTGGGACCTTGGTGTTCTCCGGCACAAATTCCCTCAACTTTACTCTTTTGCAAGGAAGCAATCTATTTCAGTCAGCAAGTTCTTGGCTCAGGATGTTTTCGATATTTTTCACACTCCCCTTTCTCCTTTGGCAAGTGATCAACTGCAGGAGCTTCTCCAATTTATACAGGGGCTTGTGGCAAACCCAACCTTGGAAGATCAATGGCATTATATCTGGGGATCTAATCTCTTCACTGTCAAGAAAGCTTACTCTCAGCTGAAAGGTACAAACAATTCTGACCCTGTTCAATTGGGTTTGGAATTTGACGAGGGCCCGGATTAGGGCCCCCCTTTAACGGCAAGATAATCACTCTCAAGATGGAGTCATCTGACACCATTGACAATGTGAAGGCCAAGATCCAGCGTAAGGAGGACTGCAGATTCCTGTCAAGACCTTCACTGGCAACACGCCTTGTCTCCGACCGGTGGGAGGCTTCTCCGACAAGTCTCCGCCTCGCACAAGGAGGCTCCGCCTCGCACGACAAGTTTCCGACTCGCACGAGGAGTCTCCGTCCCGCACGAGGAGTCTCCTCCTCGCCTCCGACAACCTACTCGTTCGCACAAGCAGTTTCCATCTCCGACCAAGACACGGCCCACGCGAACGTGGCGCCACCTCGACACACGGGCTCCCCCGCAACGACGCGTGGGGCGCCGGTTCCCCACGCCATGCAAGCACACCAGCTGGCGGCACGCGCGGGCGGCCGGCTCTGACAGGAGCCGCAATGCGGTACTGTTCGGCTGCGCGGCCCCCGACGCGCTGTCCCATCCAACTCTGCGGCACGCCAACTCCGTCAGAGGCACTCGAGTGCCCTCTATAATTAACGCCTGCCTACACTTAGGTCCTAACGTGGCGGACTCGGCTCACATTCAGGCGGATCGAGTCAGCACAAAAGAACTCGGAGCAAGCGCCAGGTGCCAGGAATGAACAGCGCAACCTGACCACGCGGCAGCCCCGAACGCTAACACAGCTCAGCCCCCCTTCAATGCCCCCTGGCAGACAGCAACGTGCGAGAAGACCTCCCGGCTGCGTAGGACTGTAGCATATTTTCGTTTTCCTCTTTTGCCCTTCACCCTTGAGACTATAAAAGGGAGAGGAGGGCAACCGTCACAAGGGCTGATGAACCGAAGACTCACACCACAGGGACTTGGACTCGACACCCTCTCCCGACAAGTTTGTAACCCCTACTACAAACATCCCTAGCGCAAGAACACGGCAGCTCGATACTGGACGTAGGGTATTACTCCTCGGAGGCCCGAACCAGTCTAAATCCCAGCGTCTCTCGCGCTAACCATCCGGGTTGGACACACGATCCGATACAAATTTATTGCTCGGCGGTAGAGAACCCCGACAGTTGGCGCACCAGGTAGGGGCATGTCGTGTGTCTCGTCGAACTTCACCACGATCCGGATGGAGGGCCGTGGGGTTTCGCTAACCCCTGGGGCCACCATGCTCTTCGGCTCCCTCGGCTTCGTCTACACCGGGCCGGCGGAGTCCGTCGTCGGGCGCACTTTCGCTCAGCCTGCTCACCCCAACGCCTTGACGGCGGCGGCGGGGCGCGCAGCGTTCGTCCGAGGCTTCTCGGGCGAGACGATCATGGCCATGTTGGGGCCTAATCCAACACAGGAGAGTTTTAGGCTCACCGCCTACTACCTCACCGACCTTGCCTTCCAGGCTAGCGGGGCCGAGCCACTGGCCTCGGGCGAGTTCATGGAGCGGTACACCACCATGTACCCCCGTGGACAGCAAGGCCTCCCGGACGACCCGGTGACGGCCTACGTGGACGAGCTGCGAGTGTGCTACACCGTCCCGGGCTCTACGGCGGCCCGACGAGCACCACCAGCACCCGCGCACGACTTCACGTGCGAGTGCTTCATCTGCGTGGCATCGAGCTCGACCAGCTCCACGGACGCGAAACCAGCACCGCGCCACCGCGCCACGGACGCCCAGCGCCGGGTGCGCCTCGACGAGCTCACCGAGGACAGACGACAGCTCAACGAGGAGCTGGCCAACCTTCACCAGGAACTCATGGAGGACCGCGGGCCACGCAACCCGCAACCAGCTCCGCAGCCGGTCCTGGTGCGGGAACAACGCCGTGAAGGAGACGGCGAGCGGCAGGAATGCGGCCCAGCCGCCGAGCAGTCCAGGGCCCGCACTCCGACACTGTCGGCTCGAGGACACGCGCGCGACAACAATCGACACGTCAACGAGGACGCAAACCTCGATGGTGATGCCCGGCACTCTTCAGGCGAGCATCGCAGAACTTGGCAGCTGCTACCATGCTGCTGTGCAGCTGCCTAGAGGCGTCCACTCCCGAGGAGAGAAGGGTGCGACAGCAGCTCAAAGCCCTCCTCGAGACGGCGGCGGCGCAGCAGGCGGAAAGTTCCGCGTCACGCCAGAGGTCGGCGCGCGACGGGAGAGCTGCGCCCTCCGCGCACCGCCAGAACCCGTCCCCCTCGCGGCATCAGAGCCACGGAGAAGGAGCCGGAGGGTCAGCTATCAAGCAACACCTCGGACCCAATCGCGACGCCCGTGATACCATCGAGGCTCGCCGCCGAGCCGCTAGCGTCGACAACAACGGCTACGGTGACGACCGCGACCACCACGACGAGCGCCGCCCACGATGACAAGACGACCGGAGGCGTGGAGGGTGCTATGATAGCAACGACGACCGTGGTCGCAGCTGGTCGCCAGACCAGAGGGGCCCACAAGCCTTCGGCCAGAAGGTGCGGGATGCAAAGTTCCCCTCGCGCTTCCAGGCTCCGACAAACGTCCCCAGGTACCACGGGCAGACCAACCTGAGCGTGTGGTTGGAGGATTACCGGCTCGCGTGTCACGCGGGTGGAGCGACAGACGACCTCTTCATCATCAAGAACCTGCCGCTCTACCTCGGCGACTCCGCGCGGACATGGCTCGAGCACCTGCCCCGCGGCAAGATCAACGACTGGACAGAGTTGCGTCGAACATTCGTTAGCAACTTCCAGGGCACGTACGCCCGCCCCGGCAAGCAGTGGGAGCTGCGCAACTGCAAGCAACAGCCGGGGGAAAGTCTGCGCGACTATATCCGGCACTTCTCCAAGCGTTGCACCGAGCTCCCCGACGCGACGGACAACGACGCCATCTCGACATTCCAAAACGGCACGACCTGCACCACCCTCATCCATCGACTAGGGCGCCGGACTCCCGGAACTACTCGGGAACTCCTCGACATCACGACCAACCACGCGGACGGCGAGGAAGCGGTCGCGACGACTCTCAACACCCCCCAGGGCAAGGGGAAACAGGTTGTGGACCACGGCGAGGGGCCGTCCTCGCACTTCAAAAAGAAGAAGAAGAGCGACAAGCGTCACCGTGACGATAACTGAGTCGTGGCGGTCAAGCGCAAGGCCTCACGCCCCAAGAGCAACCCATCCAAGGCCGGTCCCACGAAGGACCACTTCGAGAAGCTCTTGGAGGCACCATGCACCCACCACGAGGTGCCCGTCAAGCATGCACTCAAGGACTACCGTTTAATGAAGAACTACGTCAACGGCACGCTCAAGCCAAAGGCGGCAGATCCACAGAAGAAGGCCGCACCACTCCCCGACAATGACATCGACGACGTAGGAGCCCAGTACCCGGGCGAGGACGGGGTGGTCCACATGATCTTCGGTGGGTCCCCAGCGCGACCCTCGAGGTGCCAAGAGAAGCTCATACGGCAATGGGTATACAACACCGAATCCGCGACTCCGTCGTACCTCAAGTGGTCGGAGGTTCCGATCACCTTCGACCGCAAGGACCACCCCGACCGTGTACCGCAGCCTGGATGCTACCCACTAGTGGTAGCTCCCTTGTTCAGGACCAAGCGGATCCCCAAGGTCCTGATGGATGGAGGGAGCGGCATCAACGTGCTCTACGCATCGACGTTTGACGACATGGGCATCTCGCGGTCCCAGCTGCGGCCATCGATCACGTCATTCCACGGGGTTGTCCCTGGGATGGAGGCACTCCCAATCGGGCAGATCGATCTGCCCGTCACGTTTGGGACGTTGCAGAATTTCCGCACAGAAACCCTCACCTTCGAAGTGGTGGGGTTCCCAGGGACGTACCACGCCATCCTCGGGAGGCCGGCCTACGCAAAGTTTATGGCCGTGCCCAACTATATGTACCTCAAGCTGAAGATTCCCGCTCCGAAGGGGATCATCACGGTGGGGACTACGTTCCAGCACGCATTCGAATGTGATGCTGAGTGCTTCCAGTTTGCTGAGGCACTGATCCGTTCCGAAAGGCTCCACGTCGAGCCTCCCTCCGAGAACCGGGACATCCCTGAGTCGTCCAAGCGTGCGGCCTGCTCTTTCGAGCCCGCCAAGGACATCAAGGATGCGGCCGTCTCCGACGATGGCCGCACGCTCCGTATCGGGACGACGCTAGATCCTAAATAGGAAAGCGCGCTCGTCGACTTCCTCAAAGCGAACCTCGATGTGTTCGCATGGAAATCCTCCGACATGAAGGGGATCCCGAGAGAGGTTGCCGAGCACAAACTAAACATCAAGCCGGGATCGAAACCGGTGAAACAACACCTTTGTCGCTTCAATGATGAGAAGTGCAAGGCGATTGGTGAGGAGATCAAGAAGCTCCTTAGTTCAGGGTTTATCCGAGAAGTGTTCCACCCCGAGTGGCTTGCTAACCCTGTACTTGTAAAGAAGAAGAATAAGAAATGGAGGATGTGTGTTGACTATACGGGCCTTAACAAGGCATGTCCCAAGGATCCATTTCCTTTGCCTCGCATAGATCAGGTAGTCGATTCAACAGCTGAGTGCGAAACCCTCTGTTTTCTCGATGCGTACTCCGGGTACCACCAGATAGCGATGTGCATAGCGGACCAACTCATGACCTCATTCATCACTCCGTTCGGCGCTTACTGCTACAAGACCATGCCCTTCGGGCTCAAAAACGCGAGCGCCACGTTCCAAAGATGCATGCGACACATCTTTGGAGATCTCATAGGCCGAATCATCGAGGCGTACGTTGATGATATCGTGGTCAAGTCAAAAAAGACCGGCGATTTAGTCCCAGACCTCACGGAGCTGTTCGCGAAGCTAAGAGAACACAGGGTGAAGCTTAACCCCGAGAAATGCGTTTTCCGGGTTCCGAGGGGTATGCTCCTCGGCTTTGTCGTGTCGGAACGCAGCATTGAAGCTAATCCCGAGAAGATCTCGGCCATCACGAACATGGGACCGATCCAAAATCTAAAGGGCGTACAGCGGGTCACGGGCTGCCTCGTGGCTCTCAGCCGTTTCATAGCTCGACTCGGAGAGCGTAGCCTACCGCTGTATCGACTAATGAAGAAGTCCGACCACTTCGTGTGGACACCCGAGGCTCAGGAAGCACTCGATTCCCTCAAGAATCTCTTGAGGAGCCCACCTATACTCACGGCCCCGGCGCCAGAAGAGCCAATTCTTTTGTACGTTGCTGCGACAACCCAGGTGGTCAGCGCTACATTGGTGGTTGAACGAGAAGAGCCCGGGAGGTCACACAAGGTGCAGCGCCTGGTCTATTTTGTGAGCGAGGTACTCTCTGATTCGAAAACCCGCTACTTGCAAATGCAAAAGCTCGTGTACGCTGTCCTGATCACCAAGCGCAAGCTCCGCCACTACTTCGACGCGCACCCCATCACGGTGGTATCCAAGTACCCGCTCGGAGAAGTGATCCAGAACCCCGAGGCCGAAGGGAGGATAGCCAAGTGGGCGCTCGAGCTGATGGGGCAAAGCATTTCATACGCACCACGCAGTGCCATCAAATCGCAGGTGCTGGCGAACTTCGTCGCTGAGTGGACGGAGATCCAAACTCCGCAGGCACCCATCGAGCACGAGACGTGGACAATGTACTTCGACGGCTCTGTCACGAAAGAAGGAGTGGGAGTAGGCCTTGTCTTCATCTCGCCTCTGGGCATACGCATGGAGTACATGGTTCGACTACACTTCCCCGCTTCCAACAATGTCGCCGAGTACGAGGCGCTCATCAACGGCCTTCGAATCGTGGTCGAGCTCGGAATCCACCGTCTTGAGATCAGAGGAGACTCAGAGCTTGTCGTGGATCAAGTCATGAAAGAGAAAAATTGTGTAGATCTGAAGATGGTGGCATATTGTCGGGCCGTACGCGAGTTGGAGGACAAATTCCATGGGCTCGAGCTTCATCATGTGTTGCGTGACTATAACAAGGACGCGAACGTCCTCACCAGGATCGCATCAAGCCGCAAGCCGGTGCCACTGTTGGTATTTCTTAACCTCGATGCTAAGTTACGGGTTCCTAGCAACGATGCTAGAAATATCCAAATGGTAATCCTAATGATTACAAGAGTCCGCAAGCGCACGGAAGTACCATTGTAGCATTTCCCCAAAGGATTATTCCAAAGGGTATCGAATCCAAGGAAGGCTGGGCGGATTAACTAGTTCAACACTATTGCAAGGAGTATAAATCATAGACAGGGATAAACCAGATACTCAAGTACAGGGGTGAGATATGATAGATAAGATAGTAGTGTGAACACACAAACACACTCTCTCTAAAGGTCCTAGGCTTAAGAGGCAACATACGAGTTAGTTCTAGGTTCTAAGGTACTAAACATACAAAGTTAGTCAGACGAGTTAGCCACACACTAGCATCGCATGATGCTGGCTCAAGCACCCAGGTACAAACGGGGAGCTAACCTCCCGCGTCGCTTACGCCCGACTCCGGTTGTTAGACTTTAGACACCTACAGTGTATCCGAACGTGGGGGGTTCCAGAAGGGTCCAACAGCTGTCACCACCACGGCCTACCCCAAGACAAACCGTGGGATACACTCGTAAGCAACGTAGCTATGCAACCCAAGCACCACGCTTATGTTGTTAGCAAGACCCTGACCGGCCCGGGCTATTGTGACCCAGGTCAGAGCCACCAGATAAACCGACCAATTACACCGAGCACCGTAGCTTGAGCACGAACTTCATGCAACACGAACATGGGATCTAACTAGATCAAACTAGGCTAAGCACACAAACGGATTTGTGCTTTCCTATGTCTATTCAACAAGAATAAAGGGTCGTGTTCGTGATGAACACGAGCCTCTAACTTATGAACAAACACCGAAAACATGTATAAGTCACTCATCAACTAGATCGAAAGGCCTTGTTCATCAAGAACAGGAGCCTCTAAATGATGAACGAGCGAAGAACACATGAACAAATCACCCATGTATACAAGCACAACTTTATATGAAATAGCTGAATAACTGAAGTAGATCAAAGTCTTACAATAAAATAAAGATACAAAAGGACTCATACCTAGATCCCAAAGTAGACTTGGAACCTGAAGTAGAACAACTCTAGCCTACCTCCTAGCCTTAGAAACCAAAAGTGAGAGAGGAGGAGTAAGATGTGTTGGTAAGAAATGAACCCCCTCCCCTTCTATTTATAGGCCAGAGCACCGGCGCAAGACGGAGTGAAACACCCCGGGGACGGCCTCTAGGACCAATGGACAAGCGCCACGTGGAAGCCCAGGATCAACCGACCCAAGGTCGGTTCGGTCGATCCTAGGGTCGGCCGATCCCAGGTGGGCCCCACTCGGGGTGTGCTTCCTCGGGGTGGCTGTCCTGTGGGCCCTTAAGTCGGTCCCTGGTGTACACGTGTTCTTGAGGCGGTTTAGGCGCTCTGGTGGGCCCATGGATCCATGTGAAGTCCACGTGTCACACTCTGATTCGTCGGGGCTTGCCTTTCTTGGATTGGTGACATGGCGTGCATGCGTGGCACCTGAGGTGGCTTAGCTTGCATGCATGGCACCTGAGGTGGCAGCCATTCCTTGAGGTGATGTGGCATGAATCATAGAAGGTGAGTTTGCCACTTCTTTTGTGCTTATTTTCCTGCAATCACATAATCTCCAAGGACAAGTGGAACTACATTATTCTTAACTAAAATGCGTGTAAGAAATGCCTCTTGCTCCTTCATTCATGAGTAAATTGATGGCTAAAGTAAGCACTTAACAGCCGTCAACAACTCCCCCAAGCTAGCTTCTTGCTCGTCCCGAGCAAGATACTTAGGACTTAGGTTGGTCGATCAGGAGTTGCTACGATGTTGTATTCCTAGTTTATGACAAGCATATGACTAGGTACTCTATCAAGGATTGAATGAGTTGGCATTGATCTTACCTTATGCTTGATAGCTAAGGGGCTTGTAGCTTCACCTGCCTTGAGCGGTTGAAAGATAGAACGGTTGTATAGGGATTACTAATCACAAGTACCTTGATCAGTCGTCAATCCGGAGGTTTTGCAAATTTTCGCAAAGAAATCAAAGTTCCTTGAATGATACTCTCGGATCGCTCATTGTGTATGATTCCTCACCAAGGCATTAAATTGCCTTCTTTCTCTACCTACTTCTAATAAGCTGATATGTGGGGCTGTAGGTAGGGAAAACATGTTGCATACCTGTTTCTCATGTATTGTCGAGTCGAAAACCGGATCCTTGGGAGTAACAAGTCATACAACCTGATCAAGATGTGCATGTGTGTGTATATGGTGGATGGATGAAGAACTCCTTTTTTGCATATGATTCTCTCTTCTCCTTTTGAAATTTTTGAGACTTTGGGCTATGTTTCTTTATTCTTTCTCTTTCTCTCTCTTTTTTTCTTTCATGCTCTAGAGCATGTGCTTCCCATTTTTTTCGCATAGCCCATAGTCCTTGCTGAATATTTTTGGAGAGAGAGTAATCATGAAACAATGCGCAGATCTTTATTTGCGGAATGGATGGGGGATGGATGAAATGATGGGTGCTAACTTCCGGTGTAGAAGTTTAGCATATAGTGGCTGTGTACGTGATCTTGATCATGGGAGCATGACAAGTTTCTCGCCGAGGGTCACAACAATTCGACTAGACTCAATGAAGAAAACAAGCAGCATATGTGGAGGCTAACAACAGCTAGGATCTACATATGGCTTTGGATAGGAATTTCTCATCATTGAGGAACTTATCTTTTTGTCTTTTTTCAAAAGAAAACTCCGGATATCAAACATCACCTAGCACAGTCTCATAGCAACCCTATTATACCATATCATACCTCACAACAACCTAGGCAAAGGTCATGCTTTTTGCTACCCACAAGTTTCAAGCTAAGGTTTGATCACACAAGCCAACAAACTCAAAACTAAGATAGGATACTAAGCTGTAGCAAGGCATACAAAAGGAATAAACAGAGCAACTATTCATCATTTCGACCATGAAGGGGCATAAAACATTCTCACCGCGCATATGAAAGCAAACTAAATTAAGGAAGCAAATAAATATTTTTGGTCTTTTTAATTTTGCAGATTTTTATGTGCTTTTAGCATATGAGATTCTGAAAATAAAGATACAAGTTAACTCAGAGTGGTAGTAGGCCCTCTGCTCCTCCTGCTGCTGCTGCTGCTGTGCCAGCTCGATGGCATGAAGTCTCTCGCCAGACATCCGCTGCCAGTCCTGAGTGGACTCGACGTGCTGGTGCACGGTCTCCTCCATGTCGCCGACTCGGATGTTGAGCTCGCTCATCTGTTGAGTGAGGGTGGCCCCACGAGATGACGAGTGCAATCCGGACGATGAAGATGTCGCATCTCCATAGGTAGTACCAGCAGGGACGGTCCACTCGCCACTGCCCGCGCTAGCCCAAGTCGAGCTACTCGCACCCTGCTGGTACATGGGCTGGTCCCAACCGGGAGCATACCCGGGAGTGACCCCAGGCATGTACTCAGTAGAGGTCCATGCACCAGACGGAGGTGTGGTAGGCTGAGGTTGTGGCTGATGCGACAGCTGTGGAGACGGCTGTTGTGCTCCGGCTGCTCTCCTCATTGCACTCCTAGTTACCCTGTCACCAGAGACACTAGAACGACGAGGTTCCTCGAGAGGAACGGTCAGTGGCCCTTGGCCGTACAACCTGAAATCCGGGTTAGGTAACTGGATTGGTTTGTATGGCCTGGGTAAAGGAAAACCAAAGAATCATCCGGACCCTTCTTAAGAGTATGCCCCTGAGTCAAATAAGCCTCGTCAATCTGAGTTCGGGGATTAGCAATGGAGGGTATGTCGGGCCCTTGCGTAATCCCAAGATTCGTGATGATACGAGAAATCAGTGACGTACACTCAATAGAACCCGTCATCTTAAAATTTGTGAACCACTGTCGAATCATAGCTTGCACAGGGGAGATCTTGATCCGTCTGACCGCGGCATATAAGATCATCATCTCGTCAGTGCGCACGGTTCGTACATCATCCCTTGGAAAGAGAGTGATGGCGAGCCACTTGTGCCACAGTCGGAGAGTGGGATGCAAGATATCATTGCACTGAGGTGTCAACTTGCCGCGAACAGGACGACCAGAGATTTCTTCCCAAAAACTTTCACGATTAAAACCAGCGCAAGCTTGCTCAAGAGAAATAGCGCAGCGACGATGAAAACCGAGGGTGCGACTAAGATCTTTCCACGAAACTCGATACGGAACTCCATGAAATCGAAATGAAATACCAGTCGCATCCTCTTGAAGAGTGCAGAGAAACTGGATGGTGGTAGGTCTAGAACCAACCTCCTGAACTGGGACAAAATCCTCCCATCCTAGAGCTTGCCAAATGGAATTGAACTCGGAGTCCATACCTATTTTCTCGAGAAGGTCCGGGTCGAACTCCTTGGTGTTGGCAAAGACTCGGTCCTTGATGAGAGCGTAAGCTTGTCTCTCGCGATCACTCCTCAAGTCGATGAAGGCGGCGTCAACAGCGTACACTTCATCGGCTTGTGGCGTGGGTAGCTCTTCTTCTCCTTCCTCTTCACGCTCGGTCGACATTGGGCTCAGTGCAGCTTCGGAATGACGAGACGAGCTCCCCCCGTCGCATGAACGGTGTGAGCGCGTCAACTTCCGGAATGCGCCGGAAGCCCAACTCATCTTGCACAACTATCAGACGACACGAGCAACTCGATGATGGGTTAGTGAAACCGAATGAAATTCTTACCGGGGTTGCTCCACCAATGATCGATATTTCAGCAGCACTTGGAGAGAGTACTTGGCACCTTAATCTCGAGCGAAAAATCCACAAAAACCAGAGAGCGAAAGCAAGAGAGGGAGAGAGTGTTGCAATGGGTGAAGACACCCCTCAAACCCTCTTGTATTTATAGGCATTGAAGCCGGGCATCGAGACATGGGCCGTGTGCAACGGCTAGGAGCCGTTGGAGGAAGGAGGGCCGAGCTAGCCATTAGGCTGGGTCGGCCGACCTGTGGGGTCGGCCGAACCCACCTCGGGTCCGCCCGCCTCCAGCTTTTTTGCAATGGCTCTCTAACGGTCACATGAGGGCCTGCCTAGGTGTACCGGTCCAAATTTGCCTGGAAACTTGCTCGAATGAATTTTCAAGGATTTTCCACCCCAAAATTTTATTTTCGGAATTCTTTATTAAAAAGGGAAATTTGGCTAGAAAAAAATTCTAGCATGCAAATGCAAAGATGGAAAATTCAAACATGCATTGTGAGAGATTAAATTAAATTTTGGAAGGGAAATATGAGATAGCTCACCAATTTTACCTTTTGGCGAAAGGACTCATCTTTTTATGTCCGAGAGCGGGACTTTTCTCGGTGATCAGTTCCACTCGTCACCCCACTCCCGAGAAGTAGAGGGGTGCGATCTCTGTACCTGCTGCCACACCTTCCGTGTTTTCCTTGATTTTCTTGGTGCGGTCAGAGGTTGTGCGAGCTGGGGTTGTGGCTCCGTCCACCCCCAGGTTTGCTCATCATTTCCTTGCACTGAATAGCATTGCTCTTCTGTTTGTCGAAATCGGAACATCAAGTTCTTCTTCCCAATGCGGAAACGGATGGTCCCACTTTCCACATTGATCCTTGCCCGAGCGTCACTTAGGAACGGCCTCCCAAGAATGAGTGGCATTTCCGCATCATCTTGCATATCAAGGACCACGAAATCCGTGAAGATGCAAGAACCTTGGACAAATACCAGTAGACTCTCCATAATAACTTCCGGATATCGGATCGATGCATCAGCAAGTTGAACTGTCCTCGAGGTTGGGGTAAGAACAGGATATCCCAATCTTTCGAACATGGCCTTGGACATGAGGTTGACACTCGCGCCAAGATCACAGAGGGCATTCCTAATTTTCTGGTAGTATATAGTGCAAGTGATAGCCGGATAACCAGGATCCTTCCTGTGCACAATTGCTGAAGATTCCCATGGATCAAGAACCTGCTGTATGGGTCTCCCTGCATAATCAGCAGCTCGTGCCCTCCCAGATGGCTTACCCCATCTGGTGGACACTGCACAAACATCCTCACAAGAAGACACAGGTTGCCCCGAATCTTCCCGTCCTCAGCAGAGGGAACCAAAGCAGCTAACTGAGCCAACTGGGTTTCTATCATTTTATTAAAGCTCAGCTGGTTCTTAAGAGCAGAAGAAAGGCTATCAATTTTAACGTTGAGGCTTTCTAAAGCCTTATCATAGGCAGCTGTTTTCTTATTAAAACCTTCATTAATCTTAGCTTGCCCGAAAACCAGATCTTTCAGGGAAGGTTGGTTGGGATTGTAAGTATTACCTTGATTACCTCCCTGATAGTAAGGGCGTGATTGATTCCACGTTTGACCTCCTTGTGGACGATAACCATTATTGCTGCCGTTCATGTACATCACATCTTCCTGGGTAGCAGGGCAGTAATTCCCTGAATGCCCAGTATCACCACAGACTTCGTAGGTCATGCGAGCATCCATAGCTTGAGTAGTGATGGCCATGGCAGCCTTCTCGCTGGTTAGAGCATCCATTCTCTTCATGAGTAAGTCCATCTTGGCGTGCAGCATATCCGCTTCCTTGATGGTATGTGTACCCCTCCGTCGTGGCTGGAGTCGATCATCACTCCACCCTTGGTTGGAGACCATCTTCTCAATAAGTTTGGTTGCTTCAGTAATAGTAAGAGAGAAGAAAGCCCCTCCAGCAGCAGCATCAATATGGCCTCGGGTTGTCGGAGTCAGCCCATTATAGAAGCTCTGAAGAATAAGCCAGTTGTCCATCCCATGATGGGGCTAGGATGTACTCCTGGAGCCTTTCCCAAGCCTCTGGAATGGTTTCGTTTGCTGCTTGCTGAAAGCTTGAAATTCTTCCCCGGAGAGCATTGGTTCTGCCCAACGGAAAGAACTTCGCGAGGAACGCTGCTGAGCACTTTGCCCAGGTGTCAATATCTGCACGGTTCGCATAGAACCACTGTTTCGCCTTTCCCAGGAGTGAGAATGGAAACAGCCGCAGACGAATGGCATCTTCCTCCACTCCTCGTATAGTGAAGGTACTGCACAGCTCCAGGAACTGTTGCAAGTGGGCGCTCGCGTCTTCATTAGGCTTGCCACAGAATGGGCTAGCCTGTACCATCGTAATGAGGCCAGTCTTGATCTCGAAGTTTCCATTCCCGGTGTTGATCTCGGGGCCAGTAGGCACCTGATCAGCAGAGGGAGCAGAATATTCGCGAAGTGTCTTCTCCTGATTGGCCATAGGAGTTGATGTAGATGGTACAAAGGAAGCTGGGTCGACTTTCGTACGTACACGCTGGGGAGAACCGAAGTGAGTTCGAGCTCTCCTTACGAGTGACTCAGGATCTTCAGTGAAATTCGGCGGTAAGTCGAAACCAGTCATACACTACCTGTCTTCATCATCGATAGACAAAGAAGACATTCAAAGTTAGCCTGCATTGAGAACTATTTTATTCCTGTCATGATTATAAACATTGCAAAGTGTTGACATGTTATCCTTAGCCTTCCCTGGCAACGGCGCCAGAAATGCTTGTTGGTATTTCTTAACCTCGATGCTAAGTTACAGGTTCCTAGCAACAATGCCAGAAATATCCAAATGGTAATCCTAACGATTACAAGAGTCCGCAAGCGCACGGAAGTACCATTGTAGCATTTTCCCAAAGGAGTATTCCAAAGAGTATCGAATCCAAGGAAGGCTGGGCGGATTAACTAGTTCAACACTATTGCAAGGAGTATAAATCATAGACGGGGATAAACCAGATACTCAAGTACAGGGGTGAGATATGATAGATAAGATAGTAGTGTGAACACACAAACACACTCTCTGTAAAGGTCCTAGGCTTAGGAGGCAACATACGAGTTAGTTCTAGGTTCTAAGGTACTAAACATACAAAGTTAGTTAGACGAGTTAGCCACACACTAGCATCGCATGATGCTGGCTCAAGCACCCAGGTACAAACGGGGAGCTAACCTCCCGCGTCGCTTACGCACGACTCTGGTTGTTAGAGTTTAGACTCCTACAGCGTATCCGAACGTGGGGGATTCCAGAAGGGTCCAACGGCTGTCACCACCGCAGCCTACCCCAAGACAAACCGTGGGATACACTCGTAAGCAACGTAGCTACACAACCCAAGCACCACGCTTACGTTGTTAGTAGGACCCTGACCGGCCCGGGCTATTGTGACCCAGGTCAGAGCCACCAGATAAACCGTTCAATTACACCGAGCACCGTAGCTTGAGCACGAACTTCATGCAACACGAACATGGGATCTAACTAGATCTAACTAGGCTAAGCACACAAACGGATTTGTGCTTTCCTATGTCTATTCAGCAAGATCAAAGGGTCGTGTTCGTGATGAACACAAGCCTCTAACTTATGAACAAACACCGAAAACATGTATAAGTCACTCATCAACTGGATCAAAAGGCCTTGTTCATCAAGAACAGGAGCCTCTAAATGATGAACGAGCGAAGAACACATGAACAAATCACCTATGTATACAAGCACAACTTTATATGAAATAGCTGAATAACTGAAGTAGATCAAAGTCATACAATAAAATAAAGATACAAGAGGACTCATACCTAGATCCCAAAGTAGACTTGGAACCTGAAGTAGAACTACTCTAGCCTACCTCCTAGCCTTAGAAACCAAAAGTGAGAGAGGAGGAGTAAGATGTGTTGGTAAGAAATGAACCCCCTCCCGTTCTATTTATAGGCCAGAGCACCGGCGCAAGACGAAGTGAAACACCCCGGGGATGGCCTCTAGGACCAATGGACAAGCGCCACGTGGAAGCCCAGGATCAACCGACCCAAGGTCGGTTCGGCCGATCCTAGGGTCGGCCGATCCCAGGTGGGCCCCACTCGGGGGTGTGCTTCCTCGGGGTGGCTGTCCTGTGGGCCCTTAAGTCGGTCCCTGGTGTACACGTGTTCTTGAGGCGGTTTAAGCGCTCTGGTGGGCCAATGGATCCATGTGAAGTCCATGTGTCACACTCTGATTCGTCGGGGCTTGCCTCTCTTGGATTGGTGACATGGCGTGCATGCGTGGCAGCTGAGGTGGCTTAGCTTGCATGCATGGCACCTGAGGTGGCAGCCATTCCTTGAGGTGACGTGGCATGAATCATAGAAGGTGAGTTTGCCACTTCTTTTGTGCTTATTTTCCTGCAATCACATAATCTGCAAGGACAAGTGGAACTACATTATTCTTAACTAAAATGTGTGTAAGAAATGCCTCTTGCTCCTTCATTCATGAGTAAATTGACGGCTAAAGTAAGCACTTAACAGCCGTCAACAGCCACATGGTGTGTTCGCAAGCGACCAGCACGCGCCCTCCGTGCGACCCGAAGGGGAGCGCCCACAGGAGCTCGGGGAACCGGAAGTCATGGATATCGACCAACAACCCGAGCAGAACCTCGAAGATCCGGACTGGCGTTTCCCCATCCTTGAATGGCTTGTCGAAGGGAGGCTTCTCTCCGACCAAATGGAGGCACTCTGCATCACGCGGCGAGCCAAAGCCTTCATCCTCATCGAGGGCGAGCTCTATAAGCGGGGAGCAGCAGGCATACTTATGCGTTGTATCTTGAGAGATCAGGGCAAAGAGCTACTTCAGGAGATCCACGCGCGGAATGTGCGGACACCACGCCGGCCCGAGAACTCTTGTCGGAAAAGCTTTCTGACAAGGGTTTTACTGGCCCACCGCGGTGGCGGACTCGAATGACATCGTGCGGCGTTGCGAGGGATGCCAGTTCTATGCTCGACAAACTCACCTCCCGACGCAGGTGCTTCAGACCATCCCCATCACATGGCCTTTTGCTGTGTGGAACCTCGACATGGTGGGGCCGCTCTGACAAGCGCCCGGGGGCTTCACGCATCTGCTCGTGGCCATCGACAAGTTCTCCAAGTGGATCGAGGCTCGACCCATCGTGAAGGTCCGCTCCGAGGAGGCCGTAGAGTTCTTCACCGACATCATTTATCGCTTCGGTATACCAAACACGATCATCACCGACAATGGCACCCAGTTCACGGGGAAGAAATTCCTCAACTTTTGCAATGACAACAATATTCGTGTGGACTGGTCCGCCGTGGTGCACCCAAGGACGAACGGGCAAGTCGAGAGGGCCAACGGCATGCTCCTACAAGGATTAAAGCCTTGCATCTTCAAGCGCCTCGAGAAGTTCCGAGCGAGATGGGTAGCTGAGCTGCCATCCGTTCTCTGGAGCCTGGGCACCACGCCTAGTCGAGCAACCGGCTTCACGCCGTTCTTCATGGTGCACGGGTCGGAAGTTGTCCTCCCTATGAACATTGACAACGGCAGTCCCAGGGTGCGAGCATACACCAAGGAGGGCAACCAGGTCGCGCTCGAGGACGCTATCGACCAGCTCGATGAGGCACGCGACGTAGCACTACTACACTCAGCAAGATACCAGCAAGCCTTGCGACGCTACCACGAGTGCAACGTGTGTAGCCACGAGTTCCAAGTCGGCGACCTGGTGCTCCGACGAGACCAAGGCAGCTCGATACTGGACGTAGGGTATTACTCCTCGGAGGCCCGAACCAGTCTAAATCCCGATGTCTCTCGCGCTAACCATCCGGGTCGGACACACGATCCGATACAAATTTACTGTTCGGCGGTAGAGACCCCCGACAATTGGGGGCTACCCGGGGCATGATGCCCTCCTTCCGATTTTCCATTTTCAAAAACAAAAATCGACAACTATGTCGCAACTGATCGCACGCACGAGAAGTTTTTTGGCAGAACGCTCGGCCTTGCGAAAGGTGAAGATGGCAATCTGCACGGGGCTTGGCGCTGCTGCTCGTTCAAAGCTCCTAGCACCTACGCCTCCGCGGCTACGGTGTGAATACTTGCGAGCACAGTCCAGGTCTACCTGCGAGCATAGTCCAGGTCCACAGGCTTCCATCCGACCTCTTTCACAAAGCACTGGGGTAACTGCTCGGGCCCAGGCCTAGAACGATTTTAACAAAAAACACGCGAATTACTTTTCAAATTTTCCAAAAGCACTCGGGGGCTGCGAACACCTAGCACTTTTTAGTGGTTTGGGTTGGCCGGGCTTTCCGAGAACGTTTCCGCAGTTCCTAAGTTCTGCTACTCATTTCCGCAGTCGTCCCCTAGTGCTCGAGAACGTTTGAGCTGTAACGAATCTGAGCAAGTTTTCGATGAAATAGAACTGTTCGAGGCGTTATACATATGAATTGTTCATAACTGCCTACAAATAAATATGATACATCTAATGTGAAGGCCTGGAGTGGTCTTGGACTTCTGGTGTGTCTTGTGGAATCAGGTCCAGGTCCTTCATTGTGACGTCGGCCATGGCGCGGGCGAAGGCAGCGCAGTCCTCTTCGAGCTGGTCACAGTGGTCATCGGAGCTGCCAGGAGCCCAGCCGCCGCACAGCGCTGTGCGGTCCAGCCCTTGATAGTGCGTGTCGAACATGGAGAGCACCCGGTGCACCACCTTCCGAGCAATAGTTCCCACTCTTTGACTACTTCCGGGAGGCGCCCGACTTCTTTTGCAAGCGTGTCGGGGAGCATCGGTCCGACCGAAATGCCGAGCTCCGACAAGACCTGGCCGAGAAGCTTCCCGAGCTTGGCGTGCTCTAGGATGCTTTGCCGACGTGATGCCTCTGACTCGCACCAGGCGTTCTTGACCCCCTCGAGCTCGGTCCTGGTCTGTTCCTGGGTCTTCCGGGACTCCTTAAGCTCTGCCCTGACCTCTGGAGATGGGTGAGAAGTTACAATAATAAACACAACACAGCCAAGCAAGCGGAAAAGCGAGGCAGGATCAAGGGGATTTACTCTCAAGCTGCTCCGACAGCCGCTTGATCGACCCGTCTTTTTCAATAATCCTGAGCTCGGTGGCGTTCACCTCCTTCGACTTCTCTATGAGCTTTACGATCATCGCGGTGTGAGCCAAACACAGCCCTACATCCGCTAAAAGGCGTGTCAACACCGACAAAGACCGATGAAAAGAAAGGAGCCAGCAGCAACCAGGGACGTTCGAGGTCCACTCACTGTCGGCGTCCTGCTCCCATTTGGCGTTGGCGTCACGGAGCCGGGTCACCTCGTCGGTGGCATCCTGGAGCTTGGTGGTCAGCTCGGAGAACTGCTTGTTGGCCGTCCTAAGGTCCGCACCGGCGGCCGCCAAGTCTTGCTCCAGCTCAGCCACCTTCGACTCAAGCATCGTCTTCTCTTGGGCGGCTGCTTGGGCAGCAGTCTGGGCGGCGGCCTCAATGGCGGCAGCGGAGGTTGTGGCCTTCTCGGCAGCCTCATTGGCAGCCGTCACCACGGCCCGCAGTTCCGCGGCCGTCGCCTCCGCTTGGGCTAGCTTCGCTTCAAGCGACTCCCGCTCTGTCGATGCAACCGCCGCGGCTGCCTGTGTAGCTGTGGCACGGTCCTCCGCGGATTTCGCAGCTGCCTCGAGCGCGGCCCTCGACGACGCCTCGTTCGCCACCACCCCGGCGGCGGCCAGACGAGCAACTACCAGCTGCATCTCCAGCTGGAATCGCTCTACCCGGAGCTCCACCATGGTGCACGTTTTCTTCGCGCTGCATTCTACGAGTGTCTGATCCAGGCACGAAGTCATCAACTACAATGCTTACGAGAACAGGGAAGATGTTGAAGTGAAAATAGGACGTCACTCCGCGCGCGACACACGTGACTCCCCGGTCTGTAGCGAGGCGTGCCAGCCAATCTGACCTGTTGATTGACAATGGAAAAATATTAGGGATCGGCTAGAGAACCGATGGCCTTTTAGCAACACGTGTACCAGCCAATCGGTCGATACGAGCAAAGCGGGATCGGTCGGCTTGAGGGCGACCGAAGTGCGGGTGCGTTAGTAGATAGATCGGTTGGGATCGGCCGATTGTGACGTCAGCACTCGAGTAGGTCGGAATCGGCTGCGGTGTTAGAAGCCGATAGGATCTAGATCGAGTGGGATAATGGTGATAATAGCTAAAACCACAAGAATTGGTACGAAAACTTGCAGATCTAGCTAATATCGGTAAGGGGTGAATAAAGAACTAGATGAAACCTCAGCGATGCGCCCGGAGGTTAAAGCCTAGGGTTATTCGGTAAAATGGTATTCACAAGCTTGCCAGAGATCGATCGATGCAGCCCAACGAACTTGAAGGACGGCGTTGTAGAAAAAGAAGAAAAACGTAATGGCGAAGTCGCTGAAAAGTAGATGTTGTAAAAGTAGATGCTGTAAAGTAGATGCTGTAAAGTAAAGGGTTTGCCCGGAGGCGGTTTGTTTGATATTGGTGTGTACACTTTTTTCCGACTGCGCAGGGTCGCTATTTATGTCCTGAGGACAACCCGACTCCTAGCCGATTACGACACTATTTACTTGTATCTAAAGAAAGACAAATACTACTAAAAAATAGAAAAGGACCCTCGCAGGAGTCAAAAACTTCCTAAAAACTGATTCTTGACCCTTTGCCAATCGTGGACTGACCCGCCTCCGCCGTACTCTCCTTTTGGCGCACCTTCTTGATTGCCGACCCTCTGCTTGACCATCGGCCGACCCTCTGCTTGACCATCAGCCGATTGGTTTGACCCGCTGGTCCACCGACAGACTTGAGCCCTTTGACCATCGACGAGTCCTGTTAACCATCCTTCTCTTTCCTCAATCGGCCGATTGCACTCTGTTTTTCATCGGCTGCTTCTCCTTATCCCTTTTGACCTGTTTTTCCAAAAAATGGTGTCAACACATGCCCCCCCAGTTTCGGAGTAAATAATCTTTTGCTCCAAAATTTCCTTGAATCCGTTATCTCCCTTGATTCGAAGTCGGCCGAAGAATCCCAACAAATCTTAGGGGCCATAAATACAACTGCCTCGACTCTTCTTTTCTCCCTAAATCTCGTTGCTCCGAATAGCTCAAGCTTTCAAGAGACAAAGCCTAGGCTCCAAAGCTCTTTCGCTGATTCATGGCGTCCTCAAGTTCCGCTGGAGGTTCTCGCTTTGCCTCTGCGCCCCCGAAGGTGTTTCTTTCTTCAATTCCCCTGGTATCTCTTTTGTTCCCTTGCTTTTATTTATCTCTCAATGCCGCCGCTCTGCTTTGTCTGAAGTCCGAACTTCTTTTATTTATTTCCTCAGGCACTTAGATCCAATCTTATTAGCCCTGTCGATGACAAACCTGGACTTGCTTTTCTTGGCCCAATGGGTGATACTGACCCCACTGAAATGATTAATTTTGAAACTGGCTGAATCCCCTTCAAGTATGCTTCTTTGAATCTGGCCGATTGGGATACTTGTTTTAGGTCTTGGATAGGTTATGTCAAAGGGTGGAGAGATTGGTACCTCAGAGTTTCTGCGAAGAACAGGGATTCTTGGGAGCAATATAAAATTAGCCAATGTATCACCTTATCTCTGTCTGAGATGTCTCAGAATGAATCCTTGTTGATAGCTGCCTCTTATTTTTGGTCCGACGCAATCAATGCCTTCTTTTTTGGTCATGGGCCGATGGCTCCAACTTTGGCCGATGTCCTTCTGCTGACTGGCCTAGATATTTCTTCTTCGGATGCCCTTTTTAGCTGCCGGAATGACAAACCTTCTCACCAATTGAAAACAAAGAACATAACTGGATGGTCTGGTTATATTGCTGAGCACAAGAAAGAGGGAACCGTTGGCCGCAGGGAACATGTTGCTTTTCTGAATATGTGGCTTGAGAAATTTGTCTTTTGTGGCAAGACTTTTGGTCCTACTGCCAATTATCAGATAGTAGCTGAACAATTGGCTGCTGGCTCATGTATCCCTCTTGGAAAATACCTTTTGGGTGCAGTCTACAACCTTCTTCATCAAGTGGCAGTTAGTTTGTCGACTAATTCCCCAATAGGTACTCCGGGAGGTCCTTGGTGGTTTATCAATATGTGGTTGAATCTTCACCTTCGAGACAGATTGGAACAGAATATTTTCAATATGCGTTTTCCAGGAGATCAGCCAGACGGTGTCCAGATCGTGAGGCGCCGATGCATGAACTTCGGAGAGGTTGTTTCTGTTTTTCCAGGACATAAGAGGACTCCTTCCCGTATTGTAGAGCACTTCAGAAGTTTCTACCTTGGTTTTACCCCGGATTCCATTATCTGGTTTGCATATAGAGATGATGACACCCATTTTGAGACCACATTTAACTTTAATGATATCCATAAAGATGATGAAGACAGGATTGCCTTTGTGGAGATGATCAAACCGGGGTTCCTTCCTTCTTGTGTCTTTGGAAAGGATCAATCAGCTACCTATGAATTCTACAACCCTTCAGTGTGTGCTCGTCAATTGGGGTTTGGCCAATTGCCGATTGGCCTTTACTTTTCTGATTTGATTAAGCCACGGGAGATTATCCCTAGTGGTACTTATTATCAGCGTCTCTTGGACCGGGTCCCTGACTCTGCCACTGTTGACTTGGATTCCTGGAGATTTTCTAGCTTCACTTCTCCCCTTTTTAAAATCTGGTGGGCGGAATGGTGTGATCACCTCTTCTGTGTTTCCCCAAGGATTTATTCTGAGAAGTTGGATCCTGCGTATCATGCATCGGCTGATGAGGTAATTATCCTTTAATTAGTTCGTGCACTGGTTTGACTGTACCCTAATTACTTCATTCTCTTTTCAGCCTGAAACTTCAGAGCCTCCTACTATCAGTAGAAGTGGCAAGCCGATTGAATATTGGCCACCAAAGCGGGTATCGTACATCGTCCACAAGGCCCGTTCAATTTCCTCAGTCATGCAGGGTCCCAAGACCAATCCTGTTCTAGACAATTTACCTCTGTCGACGCTTAAGAGTAAAGGTGTAACTAGTAAGACTCTCGCCCGTAAAACAAAGAGGAAGATCGACACTGTGGTCATTAATATTCCTGACATGGCTAAAAAGCTGGCGAGTGCCTTTGAGGTATCAATCATCTTTTACCCCTTCCTTTTCTTTTATCATTCTTTTATCTAATCTGTCTTTTGTGTAGTCTTCGGGATTGACCGGGCAATCAGAACAAACTACCACCGCCGATCTCAGTCAGGACAAGGTCTTGGAAGAAACTCCGGTTGATGATGTTTTGATTCCGTGAACTGATCAATCTGAAACTCATCAAAGGGTTGATACTTCTGCTGACAAACTTCAAAACTCTCCTGAACGGGTTGATCTTCAGATTGAAGAGCTAATTAAGGTAGAATCTTCATTAATTGCTCTCTTATTTTCCCTATCTTTAATTCCTTGTCTTTGTTCCAGGATGTTGTTGGGGCGTCGGTTGAGACCCAAAACCCTTCTGATGATTCCCAACAAAACGCTAGTGATCAACCACTATCGCCAGTTGTTGAGGTCCCTGAACTGGAATCGGCTGAAAATCCGACCATTGAAGTGCAGACGACTCTTGCTGCAGAGGTAAATTCTTTGACCTTTTCAGATCACTTCTTTCAATCCTTTTGCTCATTTTTTGTTCTTTTTACAGGCTGCACCCATCCTGCCTTTTGTTCAGGACGCTCTGGCAGTTACTCTCCCAGATGATGTGAAGACTAAGCTGATCGAGGTGTTGCCATTGCTGAACCAGGATATCGGCCAACTTGTGCAAGATGCTGAGCCAATCATAACCATTTTCAAGCAAATCCAAGTCCAGTTGCCCAGAGATCTTAAGGCAAAGATGCTTCAAGTTGCTTTCATGGAGAATCGGCAGCTCATAGTTCAGGAAGCTCAAGATCGGCTGGAGGAAAGGAAACGTCAAGAGCAACTTACCCAGGACAGGGAGAAGCTGGAAAGCAGTATGGCCGATCTTGACAACAGGATTGAATTCCTGGCTTCTTCTCGTTCTGATATTGTCAACAACATTGATCGTCTGAAGAAATGTCATGTTGATTTGATGAAAGAACTCAGTCAGGTTGAGCAAGACTTGGAAGCTGAAGAGCAGAAGCTTACAGATCTTCCAGGCACTATAACCACTATGCGAGAACGGAAGGACTCCATTGCTCAGCAGACCCAAGCTCTTCGTGAACAAGAACAGCCGATTCCTGGTTCGGCCGATGCCGATCGCCAGGAGATAGAGGTGGTTGATCAACTGCGTCTGGACCTCATCAATGCCATCCATCTTTTAGGCATAGTTTAAACTTTATCTGTAATTTTCTAAATTGTGATTGGCCTTTATTGGCTAACTTCCAACGCTCTGTGTTAATTGTTTTGAACTGTTATTTTTCCTTTGCGATGGCTTCTTCTTCTTCCTCCTCCTCTGTGAATCAGGTTGGTTTTTTCTTTCACCTTTTCATCATTCTCATGACCTCTTTCCTTGATGTTTCTTCTTTTCTCAGTCCCCAAACTGTGATACTATGGAAAGGATCGTGTCGAATATCAATGCCTTTGGTGCGAATCGGCCAACCCCACTGTCTAGACAAGAACGTGGTCTCCGTCTGGTGATTGCAAACGACGAGAAGAAGTTGGAAGTTCTTGAAGCCAGGAGGACTGCTCTCCTTCAGGAACTGGATCGTGTGAGTGAAGAGATAACCCAAGTTAGAGCAGAACTAGACAAGGCAAAAAACCTCCTTTGAATTCTGATGTACTATCAGCCGATGCAATCTGCTTTTTATGAATAAAATCATTAGCTCTTATGGGTTTCGATGGATCCGACTGTACTGTTTCTTGGTGATAAATTCCCACCCACACTTGTAGGCTCTCTTTTATGATTTGGTTCAACTTCCCTGCTATAAAATGCAACTTGCCTCTCGGGTGTTACCATATTCTTCTGAGTATGCATCGAATTAGTTTCCATTAGGAATAAGAGGCAAGCCTCCTCTAGAGTGCTTCCAGGAAAATGCAACTATTCCCATTCCTTGACAAGTTTCTTCTTGAAATGTTCTCGCATCCAAATGATGCATCAAAGCTCGTCGTTGTTGTTGGAAATGTTGAGAGAGGGGAATCCCGATGGTCTCCTCTTCTAGAGTACAGAGTGGGGCCATACATTATTATTCAATCCTCCTTCAAAGCCAACCCCTGATTTTCAGGAAACGCATCACTACATGCCTTCCTGTTGCCCAGTCTGAGACTTTCACGGGGAAACTGTTCTAGCTTTGACTGCATCGGATGCTCTTCATTTCTCCTTTTTCAATTCCCTCTTGTAGTTATCCCCTCTGCAATTTGGGGCTATAAATAGGCCTAAAGCTTGATGGAGAAAACTCATCCTCATCGGCCATATCTCAACTAACTCAGATAGATCATAGGCTCTTGTTGTATGACTGTTTTCTCTTCTTCTCTCCCTTTCATGGCTAGAAGAATTCTTGTGAAGTAGTGTAGCGGCCCCTCTTCTTCTTCGTCTCCTTTTAAAAAGCCAGGAGGCACCATAGCTAGAAGAATCCTTGTGAGGATCTGGCTTTAGGGGAAGGAGCAAGGTAGGGTGTCTTGCTACACATTTATCAGTGGAAGAGCGTGCCAAAGGAACAGCCATCTTGGTCATCAACTCGGACTCCTTCTGGCGGAAGATTGCAGATTCTGGCGAAGATCTTAGTCTTTCGTTTCCTCTTTGCTTCTGTCCTTTTCTTATTCATCGATTCAATATCCTCATTATACTAGAGATTAGGACAACGTACTCCTTGTAACTTCTTGAGAACACATGAAATCTGTAGATCTGAGTTGTAATATCATTGTTGTAATCCAAAATAAAGGAAATGAAAATGCATTCATTTTGTTCTAAAGGCGATACATGTATCGGCTACAACTGAATATATTAATCTTGCACATCGGTTTTACATTTTTGCACTAAAGGTGATTCTTTACAGATATCAGCTATTCTACTAGAAACGATTACACTTGCAATCGGCTACAGCTCGAAAACTCAATCGGCCGATAGGCTCGATATGACAATCGGCTTACATAACTGTTTGTATATTTGCGTGACCAATCCATCGGCTGCTGTGATTCTGTGCCCAAGCTTTCTCTTGTCTTCAATGCACTGATCCATTAAATCTTGTCTTCAGAGCCGACTGCTTGAATCGGTTTTAGTCCAAAATCGGACACTTTGAGATACTTGGTATCCCATGCTTTTCTAGATATGCAGCTTACTCGATCATAGGTCCATCCTTGTGCTTCTGTAGCTGCTACTGTCAAGGAGGTTTCTCCTTGGACCACCTCCACTGAATCTCCGATCCATTGGATGATGCATTGGTGCATTGTAGACGGTATGCAGCAGTTGGCATGTATCCAATCCCGGCCCAGTAGTAGATTATAAGATCCCCTCCCTTTAATGACAAAGAAAGCGGTTGGAAGGGTCTTACTGCCGATAGTGAGCTCCATGCAGATTGCACCTTGAGCTGGAGAGACGTTGCCTTCGAAGTCCACCAGCATCATGTCGGTTTGGGTCAAATCTTCATAAGATTTCCCAATCTTGCGTAGCATGGCGTATGGCATCAGATTGACTGCTGCTCCTCCATCCACAAGCATCCTAGTGACTAGCTTCCCATTGACAAATCCTTTGAGAAATAATGCCTTCAAATGCTGTCTCTTCTCATCTTCTGGCTTCTCAAAGATAGCTTGTCTAGGTTCCAGTGTTAACTGAGCCATGCCAAGTTCTTCATCGGACACATCCGAATCAACTGGAGCCATGAACTCTTTTGGTAGGAAGACAACCATGTTTATGTCAGCTTGTGGTTTGTCATCCTCTCCATTATCGGTCTTAGGCTTAGGGCGCCATACTTTAGACCGAACCTTCTTCTTGTCCAGCGCGTGTCTCTCTGCTTCTTCTTGCTATTCTAGCTGGCGAAGGCATTGGACTCTTCTTTTCTGGGATTTAGTCAAGCCATCTGGACACCATTGTGGATTGGGCTTCTTACGTGTTTGGTTTGATCCTTCATCATCCAGTTGCAGCGTGCGTCGACGCTCAGGAGCTCGGCACATGATATCCTCATCAGGGACTAGGGAATCGGCCATCTCTTCTAGCCGATTGTTTGACTTTTCTTTGACTCGGCCTCCCAGCCGATCATGAACACTAGCCTTGCCCCCCAGCCGATCGTGGACGCTGGCCTTGCCCCCCAGCCGATCATGGACTGAGACCCGTTGATTGCTGAATTCACAGTGATCTCCAGCTGAAGGTCTTCTGTCGTCGAAGCAAACTCTTTTAAATGAGCTACCGTTGTTGTAAGCCCCATTGCATTCTCGACAATTCTCCGCTGTTGGTAGCTTGATCCCTTCTTCCCAGCAATACTTGAAGAATGGACATCTCCAATGTCCTTCGTTGCGCCGTGCCCATTCCTCTCCCTCTGGCTTTCTCTTGACGGCGCTGAAACTTATTGATCAGCATCTGGGACGTGACAGGTCGGCGCGGCTTCAAGTCTCCTTCTTCAAGCAGCAACCCTTTTCCTTTGACATCGGCAGCGGTTGCTTGTACCTTGGGATCGACAGCTCCATTATTTTGAGCCGAATCAGGCGTCAGCAGCTTAACACGTGATGTGTCTTTGCTAGACACCTCAACTGTGTTAGTTGGGAAGGGGTGCTGATCAATCTTCATCAGCTTTTCAGCTTTGGTAGGGGTTTCAAACTTAAGCCTCCCCTGCTCAATAGCTGATTGGATCTGTTGTCTGAAGATCTTGCAATCATTGGTGTCATGCGACGTTGCATTGTGCCATTTGCAATACTTCATTCTCTTCAGCTCCTCTGCAGATGGTATGGTATGGAACTGGGAGAGTTTGATCTGCCCTTGCTGAAGCAACAGATCAAATATCTTATCGGCCTTAGTAATATCAAAGCCTAATTTTTCTAGTTCTTTCTTGTCAAAGGGACAAGACACTATCTTTTTGCCTTTGACCCACTCTGCCAGTCCTATCATATTGTCCTCATCCTCTGAGTCAGAATAATCCACATAAGACACCTTCTTCTGAAAGTTTCTTCTAGGCTCAAAGGACTTTGCAGTTTCCTGACTCATACGACTGACCAGCTGACTGAGACTCTCGAAGTCATGTGATGCATATTTCTCCCTCAAGGTCGGCAAGAGACCTTGGAACGCCAACTCAGCCAGTTGTTTGTCTCCCAGGTTCAAACTATAACACTTGTTTCTGATTTCTTTGAACCTTTGAACGAATCCAACAACTGTTTCATCGTTCCTCTGCTTGAGTCTGGTCAGATCAGTAGTCTTCATCTCGTGGATGCCAGAGAAGAAATAATTGTGGAACTGTTGTTCCAAATCGGACCACTTGATGATGGAATTAGCTGGTAATGATGTAAACCATGAAAATGTTGGTCCTGATAGAGATGAAGAGAATAACCGTATCCTCATCGCATCGACGTTCCTGCTTCTCCACATTGTATGATGAATCGAGTGATATACTCCATTGTGGATGTATCATCTTGCCCAGAGAACTTGGTGAAGTCTGGCACCTTGAATCTTGGAGGGAACGGTATTTGATCGTAGCCAGATGGATACGGTGTCCTGTACATGCAGGATAGTTGCTTAGGTTTCATCTCATATTACTTCTGCAGCATCTCTGAGAAGTGATCCATCAATCCTTGCTTCACATGAGACTTCAATTCAGCAGATACTTGTTCAATTGCTTGCATCTCAGCTGATGGAGTCTCTAGAGACTGTTCTTCTAAGGTTCTTGGCTGTGGATTTGGTGCTATTGATGTTCCTGCTCTAGAAGAACTCTGCACATTTGGTTGACTTGCAACAGGTGGAGTTTGTCTGATCGGCTGACTAGCCGATGGGGCTGGTTGATGCAAGTTCAACTAGCTTGAGATAGCCAATTGATTTAGAAGCATTTGTAGCACTTGTGCAGGATCCATCTGTGGAATCACTGGCTATCCTGTCACCCCTTGGTTGATCGGCTGCTGAGGCGATGATCTTGTATGAGCCACTGTATTAGCCGGGGTTAAGACAGGCTGCATTGGCGTTGACTGTTGTAGTGGGGCAGTCTGCACGGGCATCCCTAGCGTCGGTTGCTGAGCCGATTTCTGAGGTTGAACAGGAGCTTTTCTTTCTGTCGGTATGACCATATGAGCATGAGCTGGACTGATCTTGACTCTTTCAAAAGCATTGCTCCCGTGATTGAAGTAAACAAATTCTACTCCTTCCTTGTTCATGTGCACAGTCCCTGGAGTACCTCCAAACATGGCTTGATAAGACTGTGGGTACTTCACTTCTAGAACTTCCTCAGGTTGGGGTTCGAAGAAATTTGAGATGTTAGTCTCAAAATGATCACGAGGCAAATCCCATCCTGCAAGCTTTCCATCTTGATTTCTCATGGCAGGATACTTTTGATTCTGCACTGAGAATGTTTGATCTTGGGCGTTGGACTGTACTGAATGTGTTTGGACCACCGACATTGTAACAGCAGGATCTTTGGCCTTATCTTCAATACCTTGGTTCTGAATCGGCTGAGAATCTGATGAAGAACCAGGAGCAATTATATTATCCTGTGGAGACGGTGAAATCCCTACTGTTGGGTCATCAATCGGCGGGGAAGCCGATTGGTTATGCTGGAACACTGGAGGAGTTCGATTTGGTTGGAAATATGCAGGTCCCAGGTATCCTCCGTCTGCTCCTTTCTTGAGTGCTTCAATCAGACTATTCTGAATGGTATTGGCGAAAACCTTAGCTTGATCAATCATCATTTGATGCATCGCCTTAGGCATCATGTCTTGAAGCCCTTCAGGATCGGCTGAGAAGGTGACTTGCTTAGGTGTCGGCAAAGGATTCTTCTTGAAGACTCCACCTTTAGTCTGACCGTATGATGCCAAGCAAAGCTCTTCATAATGCTTCATGTGAGCTTCAAACTCGATCTTGTCTGCATCTTCCAGCTGATCCTTGGTGATTACTTGGACGTTGTCCGGATCAATCTTAGCATTACCACCCTTCGTGTTCTTCGTCATTGTTGACCTTTTCGTGTCCCACCGGGCGTGCCAAAAGTGTGTTGACGCGAAAATAGGATGTCACTCCGCGCGCGACACACGTGACTCCTCGGTCTGTAGCGAGGCGTGCCAGCCAATCTGACCTGTTAATTGACAATGGAAAAATATTAGGGATCGGCTAGAGAAGCGATGGCCTTTTAGCGACACGTGTACCAGCCAATCGACCGATACGAGTAAAGCGGGATCGGCAGGCTCGAGGGCGACCGAAGCGCGGGTGCGTTAGTAGATAGATCGGCTGGGATCGGCCGATTGTGACGTCAGCACTCGAGTAGGTCGGAATCGGCTGTGGTGTTAGAAGACGATAGGAACTAGATCGAGTGGGATAATGGTGATAATAGCTAAAACCACAAGAATTGGTACGAAAACTTGCAGATCTAGCTAATATCGGTAAGGGGTGAATAAAGAACTAGACTAAACCTCAGCGATGCGCCCGGAGGTTAAAGCCTAGGGTTATTCGGTAAAACGGTACTCACAAGCTTGCCGGAGATCGATCGATGCAGCCCGACGAACTTGAAGGACGGCATTGTAGAAAAAGAAGAAAAACGCAATGGCGAAGACGCCGAAAAGTAGATGTTGTAAAGTAGATGCTGTAAAGTAAAGGGTTTGCCCGGAGGCGGTTTGTTTGATATTGGTGTGTACACTTTTTTCTGACCGCGCAGGGTCGCTATTTATGTCCTGAGGACAACCCGACTCCTAGCCGATTACGGCACTATTTACTTGTATCTAAAGAAAGACAAATACTACTAAAAATAGAAAAGGACTCTCGCAGGAGTCAAAAACTTCCTAAAAACTGATTCTTGACCCTTTGCCAATCGTGGACTGACCCGGCTCCGCCATACTTTCCTTTTGGCGCACTTTCTTGATTGCCGCCTTCTTCTCCATCGGCCGACCCTCTGCTAGACCATCGGTCGATTGGTTTGACCCGCTGGTCCACCGACAGACTTGAGCCCTTTGACCATCGGCAAGTCCTGTTAACCATCCTTCTCTTTCCTCAATCGGTCGATTGCACTCTGTTTTTCATCAGCTGCTTCTCCTTATCCCTTTTGACCTGTTTTTCCAAAAAACGGTGTCAACAGAAGACAGGGTCAATATCCGGATCCAAAGGGACTTACCGATGTCGCGGGGAGGATGAGCTCGTCGAACGCTCGCTGCGCCCATCCGGGACCTCGCTCGAGGCGGTGGCGGGCCACAACCTCCTCGACCTCACCCTCAAGCACGTCCGCCTCGCGGGCTCCGGCCCACGTAGAGCGCACGAGATCGGTGATCCGCGCTTCTCCTTCTGCCGGCCCCGACGACAGCCCTGCGGCCGAGGAGAGGTGACCGCCCGAGCTTTCCTCAACCTCTTGGATCTCTGGGGAGGCATCGCCCATTGCGCCCACGGGGGCAACATGCTCTTGTGGGTCTGGGTGGGGCGAGTTTGCGATGGGCGCTGATTCGACGGGCAGGGCGGCGAGCCGAGGCGACGGCAGCTCCGGCGCGCTCGCAACGGACACCTCCACGGCCGCAGCAGGGGACGAGAACGCGGCGGCGGCCAGCCCCACTTCGACCGTACCGACCGCGGATTCCTCGGGGTTGGCCTTGGCTGCCTCAATCGCAGATGGGTCTTCGAGGGCCCCGGCTGTTCCGGCCAAGATCAGCCCCGGCCGCTCCGCCTCGGCACCTTCAGGCGCGAGCTCCTCGTCACCGGGCTCAGCCGCTCCGGCCGTGGTCGCAGCCGCCAGTGCGGCCGTCCCGGAAGCCTCGGCCCCTGACTCCTCCGGGTCTGTCAGGAACCGCTCCAGCTCGGCCTCGAAGCTGGTCAGATCACCGCTCGAAAAATTGGGGCCATCAAGGTCGATGATCGCCCGAGGTCGGGCAAACACCTCGACAGCCGCCGGCGCATCCATCGCGCCTCCGCCCGCCTGCGATGACGCAGGCACGTTAGCCTCGACCGTCGTCAGCGTCTCGGTCTCGTGCCCACCGACCGACGGTGATGGGGGCACGTTCTTCTCAGGAGACGTCACCAGGGCATCGCCGCCTTCCACGGTGGCCTCGACCGGGGGCTCGATCGCCGCTAGGGAGTCGTTCGTCTCGGAGGCCGTCTGCCCCCCGGCCGAGCCACCGGCGTCCAACGCCGGTGGAGGTGCCGCCATCTCAATAGCTTCGGCCACGGTAGTGGGCCCGCTTCCAGCCTGCTCCGCCGACGGTGCGATAAGAGGAGATGTCGGGCGGGGCCCGGGCTGAGGATCACGCACACCCAGTGCTGCGCGTTTCTGCAGAGCAAGGCTGAGCACGCCGGTGCCGGCGTGGCTGAGACAAGGACGGAATAAAAATGAGAAGCGAGCGAAGACGAAGAATAGTAAAACGATGAAGAATGGCGTGCGAACGCTTACATGGTAGACCTGATGCGGGCCCGCTTGACAGGCCTGTCCGACGGGCCCGACTCGGGGGCTGACCTTTTGGCCCCCGCCGGCTCGGAGACCGGTCCCCGATGCACCCCTGACTCAGGAGTTTGCTTCTCGCCCCTCGACAGCTTGGGGGCAGCGTTCCGATCCCCCACGACTCGAGGGCTACCTTCTTATCCTCCGCCGCGCCGGAGGCCGGCCCCCGGCTTCCGCCAGCGGAGAGGGGAACTTGCACGGCCGGGACTCCGCCACCCCAGATGACCAAAGATTGAAGGCGCTATGAGGGAGTGCTCGTACTTCCCCCCTGCGGCGCACTCGGTGTGGACGACGGCGAGGTTGACCTCACCTTGGGCGACGACCGCCTCTTCGAGGAGTCCAGGTCCCGTCGCGGGGCGTCGTCGGAGGAGTGACGGGAGGAAGAATCTCGGCTCGCCGACCGCTTGGGTGGATCGTCCTGACGCAGAGGATCCCTCCGCCCCTCGGAGGCATGTGAACCACCAGGGGCCGCCTGAGAGCGGGTCACCCTTTGATCCTCTCAGGCGGGGCGGACCTCCGGATGTGAGCTGGAACTCGCGCCCTTCTCGCGGGCAACCGGCTCCGACCACCGCTCCGAGCTAACCTCCACGGCCTCGCGTGGTGAAGATAGGGGAACCCGAACATGCCGCTCCAAACGACATCTGCGCTCGGCTCGTCTCCACTCCACGGCGGCGGCGGCGATTGATCTTCATTGGAGGAGATGACGACCTCCCCTATTTTGCGACGCTTGATGCGGCGGTCGTTCCGCTCGTGCTTTGCGATCTCCGTCTCCTTCTACTGGGCCTTGCGCTCGGCCCTCCAGCTCTCCGCAGCCGCCCTGTTGCGGTTGAGGATCACGTCCTGCGGGAGAGGGGGCTTCGCGGGGACGAGGTGGGAGCACCTCAGCTAAAAATAAAGGAAGCGAAGGAAATTAGCAACAGTCGAAAGTCTCCGAGGATATCTGAATCAAATGAAGACCTCAAACTAGTCGGAAAACTTGCCGGAAGGAGAAAACACTCACAAGTTTTTCAGTCCCCTCGTTGGGGAGCATGGGCAAGAGCTGTGACGGCGGCCACGAATACGACGCCTTCCCAATGGCCAATGCCACACAGCGCTGGACCTCGTCCCATGAAGGCGGCTCGGGCGCTGTCACGGTCCCCGCGAAAGGGGCCCTGCTGGCCGTCATCTCGCAGATGCGAAGAGGCCGTCTCCAGAGCGGGACGATTCCCCGGGTATGGTACTGGCCGATGACGGCCGCCAGGTCAACCCCGGCCTTGTGGAGTCGGGTCAGCACCGCCCAGTGCTCCTTGAGCAGCTTCTCTTGTTCCACCTTCGGAGGCCCGTCGCTCCAGATTCTCGGCGCCTTGGCGATGGAGACTCCGGTGAACTCCGGCAGTGCGTGGACGGGGTCGTTCCTGAGGTAGAACCAACCTTTGTGCCACCCACTGTTGGAACTTTTCAACGAGAAGGGGATGTACATGTCGCCCCTGCCCTGCTTCATCCGGAGGTTGGCGCAACCGATGGTCGCCGGAAGGGAGCCGTCCTTCAAGTAGGCGAACATGAAAAAGTACTTGAAGAGGTACCAGTGGGCACCAACCCCCAAGTACCTCTCGCACAACACCTCGAACGCCGCCATCTGCTGGACGCTGTTCGGATTGAGGTGCTGGAGCTGTAGCCCGTACTCGAAAAGCACGGCACGGATGAACCGCCCGGCGGGGATGGAGAAGCCGCGCTCGTGGAACGCCACGAACGAGACGACATATCCCTTTAGCGGGCGCGGCACAGATTCGTCCTTGGGCACCCTCCACTCTTCGGCGTCGGTGAGCGCGGGGAGCTGCCCAGCGGCGATGAGGCGGTGAAGCATCGAGCGGGACACGTTGGAGCGCGACCAGTTCGACATGGCGATGGAAAACTCTCACGCACGGCGCGGGAGAATGAGGCGGCGGCGCTGTAGGCGTGAAGCGCAAAGGGAGCGAGCGGCGATGGCAATGGTGAAGGATGGGAAGCGAAAAGATTCGAGTCCTAAGCCGGCGCACGGTTAAAAGGGAAAGGGCGTGGCTGCTGGCCTTAAATGCCGGTCCCACCACGTCAGGAAGACGCCTGCATGAGCGCGCGCACCCCGGGGTAACTGGCACCCGCCTGCGTGATGTTTCGACACTCGGTGGGCCCGAGAATCTAAATCGGCTGTGCGCTATCTCGTCAAACCGTCACATCCGCCACGTCGGCCACGAACTTCACAACGGATACGACGCCCACGACCGCCACGACCGTCTCGACCAAGGATCCCGGAACAATGACAACGTCTCTAAAGATTAAAACCCCACGAGCGAGTCTACGACTCACTCGTGGGCTCGGGGGCTACATCCGGCGGATGCGCTCGCGTGCACCCACCGGGAAAACCAAGAGTAAAGATCATCATGACGCCTCTCATCTGAGCCTTTGAGCGAGTCTTCAACCCCCACCCCAGGCTCGGGGGCTTCTGACGAGGGCCCAGATTAGGGCCCCCTTTAATGGCAAGATAATCACTCTCAAGATGGAGTCATCTGACACCATTGACAATGTGAAGGCCAAGATCCAGCGTAAGGAGGACTGCAAATTCCTATCAAGACCTTCACTGGCAAGACGCCTTGTCTCCGACCAGTGGGAGGCTTCTCCGACAAGTCTCTGACTCGCACGAGGAGGCTCCGCCTCGCACGACAAGTTTCCGCCTTGCACGAGGAGTCTCCGTCCCGCACGAGGAGTCTCCGCCTCGCCTCCGACAACCTACTCGTTCGCACGAGCAGTTTCCGTCTCCGACCAAGACATGGCCCACGTGAACGTGGCGCCACCTCGACGCACGGGCTCGCCCGCAACGACGCGTGGGGCGCCGGTTCCCCACGCCATGCAAGCACACCAGCAAGCGGCACGCGCGGGCGGCCGGCTCTGACAGGAGCCGTAATGCGGCACTGTTCGGCCGCACGGCCCTCGACGCGCCGTCCCGTCCAACTCTGCGGCACGCCAACTCCGTCAGAGGCACTCGAGTGCCCTCTATAATTAACGCCTGCCTACACTTAGGTCCTAACGTGGCGGACTCGGCTCACATTCAGGCGGATCGAGTCAGCACAAAAGAACTCGGAGGAAGCGCCAGGTGCCCGGAATGAACAGCACAACCTGACCACGCGGCGGCCCCGAACGCTAACACAGCTCAGCCCCCCTTCGATGCCCCCTGGTAGACAACAACGTGCGAGAAGACCTCCCGGCTGCGTAGGACTGTAGCATATTTTTGTTTTCCTCTTTTGCCCTTCACCCTTGAGACTATAAAAGGGAGAGGAGGGCAACCGTCACAAGGGCTGACGAACCGAACACTCACACCACAAAGGACTTGGACTCGACACCCTCTCCCGACAAGTTTGTAACCCCTACAACAAACATCCCTAGCGCAAGAACACGGCAGCTCGATACTGGACGTAGGGTATTACTCCTCAGAGGCCTGAACCAGTCTAAATCCCGGCGTCTCTCGCTCTAACCATCCGGGTCGGACACACGATCCGATACAAATTTACTGCTCGGCGGTAGAGAACCCCGACAGAATTCCTGTACTCATGGAACACATAAGTTCTTTTTCTGGCTATTGCTACTTGATCGGCTTAACACGAGAAACATCTTACGAAGGAAAAAGGAGAACTCTGCAAAGTTATTCATGTGTGCTATGCTCTGGTAATTCAGAAGAGACACTCTTCCACCTGTTTTTTCAGTGCACTTTCAGCTAGTGGTGTTGGCATTTCCTGAATATTTCGTGGAATCTAAATTTAGCTGGGGGTGACATGATTGTGTCAGCAGGGAAAGCCTTCATCTCTAAGATCTTTAGAGAAGTTTTAATTATTGCCTGTTGGGCTATATGGAAGCATCTCAATGAGATTATTTTTGATAGCGTTCCACTTTCTTTGAGAAGGTGGAAATATATTTTTCGAGAGGAATTTTCAGCTATTCTGATAAAATCCTCACCCTCTCCAAAGCATGAGCTGGAAGATTGGTTTTGTAATTTTTCCTAAGACTTTTGTACATGTTTTATTTTGGGCATCAGGCCTTGTAATCTGTACATATCCTTTTGCCTTTATATATATACACTACCGGAATCCATGGCTTTGCCGAGAGCGAGTTGCTCTCGGCACAGGCCGGAATACGCTCGGCACAGCCTGTGCCGAGAGGGAACTCTCGGCAAAGCCCACTCGGCACCGCTGGGCCGGCAAAGGGCTCTTTGCCGAGAGCCAAAGCAAATACTCTCGTCACAGACGTGCCGAGAGCCCCATATGGCTCTCGGCAAAGGAGATTTTCCAAAACAAAAAAAAAGACGCAGGGGCCACCGCAGACCCCACCTACTGGCCCACCCACTCGCCGGCTGACCGCCGGCGGTGCTACCACCGCCGCCCGACACCCCCACCACCGCCCGCAAACACCACCACCTGCACCGCCACCACCACCGCCCGCCACCACCACCGCCCGCCACCACCGCCACCGCCATTGCCACCCGCCGCCACCACCACCACCACCACCGCCACCACCACCACCACCATCAGGCATCAGCAGCAGCACCACCGCCCGCCACCACTACCCGGCCGACGCCAGCACCTGCGAGAAGAAACAGAGAGAGCGAGATGAGAGAGGAGGGAGATGAGAGAGAGGGAGAACCTGGTGAACGCAGATCCGCCGCCGCCAAGAGCTCGTCCTCGCCGGCAGATCCGCCGCCGGCCCACCGCGGCCACGCAGATCCGCCACCGCCGGTAGGTCCTCGGCCACCACCGCGATTGGATCCGCGCCACCGCTCTGGGGGGAGAGCTCCGCCGCCGGGACAGAGGTCGCCGTCGTCGATCCGCCCGCCGCGTCGGGACAGAGGTCGCCGTCGTCGATCCTCCCGCCGCTGTCCAACCTCGAGCTTCCCGCGGATCCGCTGTCGTAGATCCTGCACGAGGGAGGAGGAAGTGAGGCGTGCGGGCGCCGGATCCGCCGCCACCGCGCCTCGCCCCGCCGCCGCTCCTCGCCACGAGGTGAGGGGCGAGCGGAGGGGGAGGAGGGGGACGGCGAGGGTGGGGCAGCGGAGGCCGGAGCGGGAGAGGGGGAGGAGGTTCTGCCGGCGTTGAAGGAGAGGAGGGAGGTGGCTGCGCTCAGCTGGGAGGGAGGAAGGGAGACGGCGAGGCGGAGAGATCGAGTGGGAGGCGGCGGCGGAATGGAGCGAATGGGAGGAGGCAGTGGCGGTTGGGTGTGGGGGGAGGGGGATTTCTGTGAGTAGGGTTCGCGGGGTGGTAGTGGGCCGCGCGGGTGGTAGTGGGCCGGTTGGGGTGCTGGTTTGCTGTCTTTGCCAAGAGTCACGTCAGCTTGCTCTCGGCAAAGAGCCCTCTTTGCCGAGAGTCTGACACTCGGTAAAGACAATTTTACTCAAAAATAATTATTAAAATAGCAAATAGATTTGAAAATTTTACAAAATGTAACAAGACACTAATTATGTTGTACATTACTTGTAGAAAAGTTTTTATAGTCAAACTCAATTTTGAATTTCTCTAATACTTCAAACCTAATCACATTAGTTCAAATTCTTAGAAACTTCTGGTGAGATGTTCCAGTTTCTAAACAACGTACGTGTTCATGTGTTCAAAACATCCTCAATTTTTTTTTCACAACCTCCTCATATGATATCATGAGTCTTGACAAATTTCGTGATTTTCAAACTTCATTTGAATTTTATACAATTTTTTAACTGTTCTACCTTACGATCTTCATCAGGATCAGAGAACCAAATGTCGGAAATTTAGCTTCATTTCATGTACATGGTCTTAGATATGTCTCATGAACATGAATATCATTTTTCCACCAACTTTACTCTATGATTTCATGCACTTACAGTTCATATCGGACGTATACGAAAAAAATGCCTAGAACCATATAAAATTGTTAAATATAGCAAACAGAGGTAAAATTGTGTCAAATTTGAGTATAAGACTTGTATAAGTGTATATTGAGGATAGAAAAAAATTAGAGGTAAAAAAGTGATTTTTTAAAATTTCTTTGCCGAGAGCCAAAAAAATTGCACTCGGCACAGATTTCTTTGCCGAGAGTTTTTTTGTTGGCTCTCGGCAAAGAAGCCACTTTGACGAGTGTTTTTTCTTTACTGGGAGTTTTTTATTTGGCTCTCGGCAAAGCCTTCTTTGCCGAGAGTTTTTTATTTGACTCTCGGCAAAGACGCGAGCTCTAGGCAAAACCATGGATTCCGGTAGTGATAAAAAAATATCTAGTAGGGGCCTCCCCTACTGTTTCCTAAAAAAAATAGTGACAAAAACCTCATCCAATAGCCTCTGTTTTTCCCTCGCTTTTCTATCTGGCTCGATATTCCCTCCCCACAGCTAGCCATATTTACCGAGCACTTCGACCTCTCGCCATCGCTCTCTGCTTTCCCTCCGCTCGCGCGCTCCTCTTTCCCATATCTTATTTCTCTCAGCCTGACCTATGTACCGGCCATCTCCCACGAGAGTGTCGCGGCGGCAGCAGGCCTCCCATGCCGACCACTTGCCACGGTGACCATCTCCGCGAGCGCCTGCAACGGGTGGTGACAAACCTCCTCCGAGAGCCGGCCACGGGCGGCGGCGGCCCAGCCCCCGCGAGCGCCGTCCACCGGGAGCCAGGACGGCCATCTCCGCGAGCACCGGCAACGGGTAGCGGACCTCACGCAAGAACTGGCCACAGCGGCGGCCGCCCAGCCCCCGCGAGCACCGGTCGTGGGGAGCCACGGCGGCCATCTCCGTGAGAGCTTGCAACTGGACGTGGTGGACCTCCTGGGAGAGCCGGTCACGGGCCGCGGCGTCCCAGGCTCCCAGCCCCTGCGAGCGCCAGCCACAGAAAGCCGCGGCGCGGCGGCGGCCCCCTCGCGAGCACCACAGACGGCTGCGGCGGCCCTCGCACAGCCAGCTCCAGGGCCCAGCTCCAACCACGAGCGGCGCCGGTGGACCGGCCATGGCGGGCACCCCGTCCAAGGAGGCGGTGGCAGGGTGAGCACCAGCCAGGAGCGCACAAGGCTGCGGCACATGCTCCAGTACCGAGGAGAGGAGGGGGTTGAAGATGAACTTACATGTGGGTCCCCTTGTCAGTGGCTATGGAGTTGGGGAATGCATTGTCTGTCGCCCTCGCGCACGTCGGTTTTTTGGCAACGTGAACATCATTTAAATTATAAGATATCAGGATAAGGAGTGACTGTTGGTTTTCCCAACATTTTACAAGTTTTTTTTACATTATACTAATGAGACTCTATATTTAGCCAATATATTAGCTATACACTGTTTGGGTTGCTTTAATTACATTGTACTCCAATTAATCGGAAAGGCAGTAACGATTTCTTTCCATATCGTTGAGCCCTACCGAAAAAACCGGACAGGCATCTGCAAATTCTGGATTCACGAATCAATCATCCCGATCCCCATCGTCTCGAAAAAGGGGAACCCAGCCCGCGTCGGTGGTAGTGGCGGCGGCGCCGCCCATGGCAGCCGAGGCGACGCAACCACCCTCTTGGTTCGTCGGCATCGACGCCCAACCCTCGCTGGGTGCTGCTCCAGCACTTTGGCGAACGTATGACCATGGGCTCCCACAGCGCCGCCACCGCCAGAACATTGGCGACAGACTTCACCACCTCCGGCCACTCTATCGGCGTCTCCCTCAGCCTTGCGGCGCCGCCGGCGGCGTCGTCTATATGCGTCTACTTCCCCCAGGACGTCGAGAAGGTTGGTTGTGCCGTGGTCGCAGCCCACGCCGACTCCGTTCTCATCTATATTCGGTTCGAAGAAGGTTTGGTCCACAAGACGGCCGACTACTTCGTCTACAATGCCGGCGCTGCCTCCGCCGAACTCGCGCGGCCGCCGACGTTGTCCCTGCTCCCACCAGACTATTTCACCAAGCAGGAGGTGGGAAAAATTCACAGCTGGAACAAGCGCCCTTTGCAGCGCTGTCTTGGTAAGGAACGCACCGGTCTCCTACGACGCGGGGAGGAGGAATTTGTGGTGGCGGAGCTCAAGGTAGTGGCCGAGGGGAAGCAGAAGCAGCTCACCTTGCTCCGCTCCGGTGCTCATTGGAGCATCAAGCGGCCGGTGGTCATCGAACGCGACGGCCAGCACGGTGATCAGCTGCTGTCGTCGTGGAGAACCCATGCCGTCGTCCTTCCGGTGGGCGACGCACAGTTGTGCTGGGTCGACTTGCATCTCGGCCTCCTGTTCTGCAGCGTCTTCAACGAGAGCCCCGTGTTGCGGCACGTGAATCTTCCTGTGGAGGCTGCTAAGATGGAGCCCTTTTCCGGGACACGATCTTTTCGGAACGTTTGCGTTACCTCCGGCGGCGACACCGTGAAGTTTGTCGGCGTCTTCCCGAGATGCTGCTGTGGGGCAGGATCCACACACTGCCAACGTTCTCAACACGCCTATACCATCAACACCTGGACACTGAGGATGGACGGCATGGTGTGGGTGATGGATGGCATGGTCGATGCCACCGAGCTCTGGGTCCTCAAGGCCTATGAGGGCCTCCCGCGCGTCCCATTGGTGCGCCCTATCGTGAGCATCGACGACCCCCATTCAATATACTTTACTGTCAGTGAGTGGTACTTTGTAAAAGATGATGGCGATGAGACAGCGTGGATGATTTCGGTTGACATGAGGACAAAAGCACTCGTATCGGTCTCCCGCTACTCTGAGGACTTCTGAATTGGAGAATTCTTGCCCAGTAGGGTATCTTACTACTTGAATTCTAACACAAGTGGTAGCAGCAACTGTGAATCGTCATCTAGAGAATGCAATATGAGTGTGATGATTCCACCAACATCATCTATTTCTGTCATCGACGATTTCTGTCATCGACGATCTGCAGACAAATGATGCTGGCAACAATAATTCAGCACCGTCTAGCTTGTCTTCACCCAAGGCTTCGCTAATGCAATTGTCATTGGTGTTGTCGGCATTTAAGGAGATCCAAAGCTATGGTCTGGACCGTGCTGATATGCTGAAGGCCTATAGCATCCTTTGCCAGGATGATGGCCGCCGGTTCAGATCTCTGTTGGGGCTCCCCAACAGTATGAGGAAGGATTGGCTGTTGATGGAGGTTAAGGCTAGCCAGGCTTGAATCTTGGTCCGTATGTGTGCATGATTTCATTGCAGGTTTGCAGTATACACTACAGGAAACCGAGGCTACGCCAAGAGTAAAATTCTTTGGCGAGAGTAAAAAAAAACATTCTCAGCGAAGAACAAAACTCTCGGTGAAAAATTTCTTCGCCGAGAGCCAAAAAAAAAAACTCTCGGCGAAGAATTATTTTCTTTGCTCTCGGCGAAGAAATTTAAAAAATAATCATTTTTTCACCTTCAAATTTTTTTTATCATCAACATGCACTTACACAAAGGATATGTTCAAATTTGACACCATTTTATCTCTGTTTGCTATATTTAAAAATTTTACTTGATTCTAGGTAATTTTTTCGAAGACGTCCGATACGAACTGCAAGTGCATGAAATCATAGAGTAAAGTTGTTGGAAAAATGAGATTAATGTTCATGAGACATCTCTAAGACCATGTACATGAAATGAAACTAAATTTTAAATATTTTGTTCTCTGATCATGATGAAGATCGTGTCGTAGAAAGGTTTTAAAATTGTATAAAATTCAAATAAAGTTTGAAAATCACGAATTTTGCCGAGCGCTCATTATATCATATGTCGAAGTTGTGGTAAAAAGTTGAGAACATTTTGAGCACTCTGACACGTACGCTGTTTAGAAACCAGAACATCTCACGAGAAGTTTCAGAGAATTTGAACTAATGTCACTAGGTTTGGTACATTAGAGAAATTTAAATTTGAGTTTGACCACAACAACTTTTTTATAAGCAATACACAACACATCTAGTGTCATGTTAAGTTTTTGAGAATTTTTGCATTTATTTGCTATTTTTAACTAATTTAGAAAAATTTTAGAAAAAATCTTCGCCGAGAGCCATTTATTGGGCTCTCGGCGAAGCAAACTTGGGCCGGAGGCCCATTTCCCGCCGCCGGCCCACCTAACCCATCTTCATTCCTATACAAACGGCGCCCCGCCCCCCGCCCCAGAAACCGTAAAGCCGCCTCCCCCTCCCTCTCTCCCACCGCCGCCTCCTCCTCTCTCGCCTGGCCGCCGCCTCCTCCTCCGCCGGGTCGTCCAGATCCGCTGCGCCGCCTCCCCCACCTCTCCGGAGCTCCCTCCCTCCAGATCCGCCGCCTCCCCCATCTCTCCCTCCCGCCGGCGCAGCTGTGCCGCCCCCCACCTCCCCCTTCCGCTCGTCCCTCACCTCGTGGCGAGGAGCAGTGGCGAGGCGCGGTGGCGGCGGATCCGGCCCCCGCGCGCCTCGACGACCCGGCGGCGCGCCTCGACGACTCGGCGGCGCGGCTTCAATCCGGCGCGGCGCGGCCTCGACCCGGCTCCGGCGGCGGCGGATCTTGGCGGTGCAGTGCTCCGGGTCCTCCCCCCTCTCTCTGTGTGTGTATGTATGTGTGTGTTTGTTTGTATGTATGTACACGGCGGCGGCCTGCAGCTCCTTCCCCGACTCCGGCGGCGGCGGATCTAGGCGGTGGTGGTGTGCGGTGGCCAGGCGGCGGCGTGCGATGGGGGTGGTGTGCGGTGGTGGTGAAGTGGTGGCCCCTGCGCCTTCCCTCTCTCTCTCTGTGTGGTGTGTGGTGGCGGTGGCGTGCGGCGGTGGTGGCGTGGTGGCGCGGCGGTGGTGGCGTGCGGCGGCGTGCGGTGGGGGCCGCGGTGGCCCCTGTGCCTTTTTTTTCAAAAAATACCTTCGCCGAGAGCTATTGTGGCCTCTCGGCGCACATCCACCGAGAGGGGGACCCACGGCTCTCGACGAAGGGGCCTTCGCCGGCTCGCAGTCCGCCGAGAGCACTTCGCCGAGAGTATACTCTCGGTGAAGGCTCCGGTGAAGGCTCCGCCGTGAGTAAACAGTCCTTCGCCGAGAGGATGGCGGCTCTCGGCGAAGGCTCGCAATCCGGTAGTGATATGCTTTTAATAACTCGTCGTCATTTATTTATGTTTTTGACTTGAAAGTTGCTTTCTGAGTTTGAAATGTAATTGTGTCCGATAAGATTTTGTGTGAATTCTTCAAGTATGATCATATACGATCTATATAATGTTAATATGCATGGGTCTTGCAAGTTTGTCAAAAACAAATATTGTGGCCGAGGGCCACCCGAGAGATCGACTTCAAGCAGCTGCAAGCATTCACAGGCGTCACGAAGAAGCGTCGAGGATCATCGACGCGGCCGGCTCCCTGCTGCGATGAGGCCTGAGGAGGGGCTGCAAGGTACTGCACATCGAGGCCTTTAACTCGGACAAGAAGCGCAGCAGTGGTGTGATGATGAGGGATGGCGCAACAGGCGCGGCGATCACGCACTGGAAGGGCACCACGGATTTGGTCTTGGCAAGTTGGTCGGTGTTTGCCGGTGTGGACGGCGAGTTGTGTGAACTTGGAGTCAAGCAGAGAAGGGACGTCCAGAAGGTCACCAGCGACATGATGGCGGTGTCTAGCCGTCGATGCATCGTGTTCGCCTACAAGAAAGGCGAATATGTACATATGAAAGTGGTACAGTAGTGGTACAGATATTATGCGTCCGCTGGAATCTTATGTATCGCTTCAGCGACAGAATCACCTTCTGTCATTGAAGGCCGGGGGCCGCGAGCGTGGCCACGTGGGGGCCGCGGCTGGCACTACCGGAAACCGAGCCTTCGCCGAGAGTAAAAATCTTTGGCGAGAGCCTACTCTTGGGCTCTCGGCGAAGAGCTCTTTCCCGAGAGTGAAAAAAAATTCTCGGCAAAGACCAAAACTCTCGGCGAAGAATTTCTTCGCCGAGAGCAAAAAAAACTCTCGGCGAAGAATTCTTCGCGGAGGGCCCGAAATTCTTCGCCGAGAGTTTTTTTTCCTCTCGGCGAAGAAATTTTTAAAAAATCACCTTTTCACCTTCAAATTTTTTCTGTCATCAACATGCACTTATACAAAGAATATGTTTAAATTTGACGCAATTTTATGTCTGTTTGCTATATTTAAAAATTTTACTTCATTCTAGGTAATTTTTTCGAAGACATCCGATATGAACTGCAAGTGCATGAAATCATAGAGTAAAGTTGTTGGAAAAATGAGATTCATGTTCATGAGACATCTCTAAGACTATGTACACGAAATGAAACTAAATTTCAAACATTTTGTTCTCTAATCATGATAAAGATCGTGTCGTAGAAAGGTTTTAAAATTGTATAAAATTCAAATGAAGTTTGAAAATCACGAATTTTGTTGAGCACTCATTATATCATATGTCGAGTTTGTCGTAAAAAGTTGAGAACATTTTGAGTACTTTGACACGTACGCTGTTTAGAAACCGGAACATCTCACGAGAAGTTTCAGAGAGTTTACTATTGTCATTAAGTTTGGAGTCTTAGAGAAAATCAAATTTGAATTTAACTATAAAACCTTTTCTATTGGTAATATACAACATATGTTACTCCAAACTAAAATTTGGTAAATATTTGAATTTATTTGCTATTTTAAATCAATTAAATGGATTTGGAGCAAATCTTTGCCGAGAGCAAGGATGTGGGCTCTTCCATTACTAATGAAACTAATGAAACTTTGCATTTCGTAATCTTATGGTGAACATAAGGTTATGTTAAAATTTCAAATGCATATGAGTTTGAACATGTTTTAAAGTGTGGAAAACTTTAATGTTGAAGTAACATTCTAAGAAACTATGTGAGAGATGTAGACATTTGTAAACAAGTATAATCTTCCATTTTCGAAACCATTTGAATTTTTGTAGACAAGCTTAGGGACTTAAATTATGTTGCCAAGTCAATTTGTAGAATTTTTAGAACACACTAAGACGTTATTATAATTATTATATCGTAAACAAGAGATAAAAAATCTAATTTTAAGAAATTTGGTTAAACAAGTGTGGCTGTTGATATTTTATTCAAATACTAAATTACCAACTATGAATTGTTCGTATCTTTTACGAATTTTTGGTGCTGTTTATGGGCTCTAATATTTGAGGGAAGCAAGTTTCAATTCAGAAAAAATAGTGTCGGGCCCACGCGTCAGCGTCAGAAGCCTATATAAAAAAGATAACCGTAGCCTACCCGACCGACAAAGCCGATGCGGGTAGACTAACCCTCGTCGCCAACAAGTGCTCCATTGTCCGAAATGCCCCTGGCCGAATGAATATGCATCCGCCCCGGCGACGCTGGTACACTAACCCTCGTCGCCAACAAGTGCTCCATTGTTCGAAATGCCCCTGGCCGAATGAATATGCATCCGCCCCGGCGACGCTGGTACACTAACCCTCGTCGCCAACAAGTGCTCCATTGCTCGAAATGCCCCTGGCCGAATGAATATGCATCCGCCCCGACCCCGGCCCCCTTCTTCTTCCCCGATCTGAGCTCCACCGCCGCAGCCCGCCCGTCCTTCCCCGCCATCGCGCACATGTTGCACTACGCTGATTCGTCTGGAGGTGCACGTGCGAGGAGCAGGGTTCAAGGTTGCAGGAGCAGCCGCAATCACTCCATCGGCTTGGATCCAGTCGGTGAGCTAAGCGGCTTTCCACTGGTCCCTTGCCCGGACTGTGGTATGGCTCGGGTGGTGGAGGGGCGGACGCAGAAGGAAGGTGAAAACCACGGTCGTCTCTATTTCAAGTGTGCAAGGAACTCGGTGAGTAGTCTGCTGTGTCTCCCAAATCTGAGTTAGGGTTCTTATGTGCTTTTGATTCTGCAGTACACCAAGAATTGTGGATTTTATCGTTTCCACAAGGAGTATCTCCAGATGCTGAAGGATGCTGGCGTCATTGTTTTTCGACCGTCGAACTGGGCAGACGTGGTCGATGAAGTAGTTGATTCAGTGGAATGTCAAATTGGGAGCGGCGAGCAGAGGCAAGCACTGGAGGACAAGCAGAGGAAGAAAGCACTGGAGGAGAAGATGGACAATGTGATCTGGAAGATGAACTTGATTATTGTGGCTGTTGTTTGTGTAGTGTTTGGATGTTTACTGGGGATGTATGCTGCAAAGAAGATGCTTTTGCTTCATCTGTGTGGATGAATAATGAAAAATTTGTCACATATGACAAACTTAAATGTATGAATGAAGAATGGATGAAATGACAATTGGGTCACAAATCTTAATGTGTCACACAACACAAAATTCATCAATTCATCTGTGCTGACATTTCATTGCAGCACGAGGCAAAGGAAACGCGGATTAACACAAACAGAGTAACAAACTTCTGGCATAACTCTGGCATACACATCGCAATTCATTGTGAACTGCTGCCATATAATGACACAAACAGAGTAACAAACTTCTGGCATACACATTGCAATTCATTGTAAGCTGCTGCCATAGACATTGCAATGCGTTATAGGAGACATGGATTGATCTACCCGCGTCTCTTAGATCTACTAGTTCATCACAAGTTCTTTTTTTTGAACTAAACAAAAGGATCTACTAGTCCATCACAAGTTCAACAAACACACAGGAGGACCACATTAACAGAGGAACAAATTAATTAAGCAGAGGTAGTCGCCGCCGGAGGAGCCCCACCGTCGGAGCCGGAGCCAGAGCCAGAGCCGGAGCCGTCGAGGCTGCCATCGTCGCCGCCGTCGTCGTCGACGGGGGCGAGCACTCCTCTCTCCAGGTCCCCAGCCAAGATATTAATCTTGAAGGCGTAATCCTTCACGGTCCTCTGCAGCGGATTATTGGGTACTGGGACCCCGAGATGAACGGCCACCTTTCGAAGCTTCACGAAAGCATCGCGGAACAAGTTCACTGACCAAGTGGCTTCGTCAGCATTTAGTGGACGAGCACGCACGACCGCCACGGGCTGTGGCGCCAGCGCCTCCACGGGCTCGTCGGGCGGGGGCGGCGGCACCTCCTCGGCCTCGTCGGGCGGGGGCGGCGGCACCTCCTCGGCCACGGTAGTGGGCCCGCTTCCAGCCTGCTCCGCCGACGGTGCGATAAGAGGAGATGTCGGGCGGGGCCCGGGCTGAGGATCACGCACACCCAGTGCTGCGCGTTTCTGCAGAGCAAGGCTGAGCACGCCGGTGCCGGCGTGGCTGAGACAAGGACGGAATAAAAATGAGAAGCGAGCGAAGACGAAGAATAGTAAAACGATGAAGAATGGCGTGCGAACGCTTACATGGTAGACCTGATGCGGGCCCGCTTGACAGGCCTGTCCGACGGGCCCGACTCGGGGGCTGACCTTTTGGCCCCCGCCGGCTCGGAGACCGGTCCCCGATGCACCCCTGACTCAGGAGTTTGCTTCTCGCCCCTCGACAGCTTGGGGGCAGCGTTCCGATCCCCCACGACTCGAGGGCTGCCTTCTTATCCTCCGCCGCGCCGGAGGCCGGCCCCCGGCTTCCGCCAGCGGAGAGGGGAACTTGCACGGCCGGGACTCCGCCACCCCAGATGACCAAAGATTGAAGGCGCTATGAGGGAGTGCTCGTACTTCCCCCCTGCGGCGCACTCGGTGTGGACGACGGCGAGGTTGACCTCACCTTGGGCGACGACCGCCTCTTCGAGGAGTCCAGGTCCCGTCGCGGGGCGTCGTCGGAGGAGTGACGGGAGGAAGAATCTCGGCTCGCCGACCGCTTGGGTGGATCGTCCTGACGCAGAGGATCCCTCCGCCCCTCGGAGGCATGTGAACCACCAGGGGCCGCCTGAGAGCGGGTCACCCTTTGATCCTCTCAGGCGGGGCGGACCTCCGGATGTGAGCTGGAACTCGCGCCCTTCTCGCGGGCAACCGGCTCCGACCACCGCTCCGAGCTAACCTCCACAGCCTCGCGTGGTGAAGATAGGGGAACCCGAACATGCCGCTCCAAACGACATCTGCGCTCGGCTCGTCTCCACTCCACGGCGGCGGCGGCGATGGATCTTCATTGGAGGAGATGACGACCTCCCCTATTTTGCAACGCTTGATGCGGCGGTCGTTCCGCTCGTGCTTTGCGATCTCCGTCTCCTTCTACTGGGCCTTGCGCTCGGCCCTCCAGCTCTCCGCAGCCGCCCTGTTGCGGTTGAGGATCACGTCCTGCGGGAGAGGGGGCTTCGCGGGGACGAGGTGGGAGCACCTCAGCTAAAAATAAAGGAAGCGAAGGAAATTAGCAACAGTCGAAAGTCTCCGAGGATATCTGAATCAAATGAAGACCTCAAACTAGTCGGAAAACTTGCCGGAAGGAGAAAACACTCACAAGTTTTTCAGTCCCCTCGTTGGGGAGCATGGGCAAGAGCTGTGACGGCGGCCACGAATACGACGCCTTCCCAATGGCCAATGCCACACAGCGCTGGACCTCGTCCCATGAAGGCGGCTCGGGCGCTGTCACGGTCCCCGCGAAAGGGGCCCTGCTGGCCGTCATCTCGCAGATGCGAAGAGGCCGTCTCCAGAGCGGGACGATTCCCCGGGTATGGTACTGGCTGATGACGGCCGCCAGGTCAACCCCGGCCTTGTGGAGTCGGGTCAGCACCGCCCAGTGCTCCTTGAGCAGCTTCTCTTGTTCCACCTTCGGAGGCCCGTCGCTCCAGATTCTCGGCGCCTTGGCGATGGAGACTCCGGTGAACTCCGGCAGTGCGTGGACGGGGTCGTTCCTGAGGTAGAACCAACCTTTGTGCCACCCACTGTTGGAACTTTTCAACGAGAAGGGGATGTACATGTCGCCCCTGCCCTGCTTCATCCGGAGGTTGGCGCAACCGATGGTCGCCGGAAGGGAGCCGTCCTTCAAGTAGGCGAACATGAAAAAGTACTTGAAGAGGTACCAGTGGGCACCAACCCCCAAGTACCTCTCGCACAACACCTCGAACGCCGCCATCTGCTGGACGCTGTTCGGATTGAGGTGCTGGAGCTGTAGCCCGTACTCGAAAAGCACGGCACGGATGAACCGCCCGCGCGGGGATGGAGAAGCCGCGCTCGTGGAACGCCACGAACGAGACGACATATCCCTTTAGCGGGCGCGGCACAGATTCGTCCTTGGGCACCCTCCACTCTTCGGCGTCGGTGAGCGCGGGGAGCTGCCCAGCGGCGATGAGGCGGTGAAGCATCGAGCGGGACACGTTGGAGCGCGACCAGTTCGACATGGCGATGGAAAACTCTCACGCACGGCGCGGGAGAATGAGGCGGCGGCGCTGTAGGCGTGAAGCGCAAAGGGAGCGAGTGGCGATGGCAATGGTGAAGGATGGGAAGCGAAAAGATTCGAGTCCTAAGCCGGCGCACGGTTAAAAGGGAAAGGGCGTGGCTGCTGGCCTTAAATGCCGGTCCCACCACGTCAGGAAGACGCCTGCATGAGCGCGCGCACCCCGGGGTAACTGGCACCCGCCTGCGTGATGTTTCGACACTCGGTGGGCCCGAGAATCTAAATCGGCTGTGCGCTATCTCGTCAAACCGTCACATCCGCCACGTCGGCCACGAACTTCACAACGGATACGACGCCCACGACCGCCACGACCGTCTCGACCAAGGATCCCGGAACAATGACAACGTCTCTGAAGATTAAAACCCCACGAGCGAGTCTACGACTCACTCGTGGGCTCGGGGGCTACATCCGGCGGATGCGCTCGCGTGCACCCACCGGGAAAACCAAGAGTAAAGATCATCATGACGCCTCTCATCTGAGCCTGTGAGCAGTCTTCAACCCCCACCCCAGGCTCGGGGGCTTCTGACGAGGGCCCAGATTAGGGCCCCCTTTAATGGCAAGATAATCACTCTCAAGATGGAGTCATCTGACACCATTGACAATGTGAAGGCCAAGATCCAGCGTAAGGAGGACTGCAGATTCCTATCAAGACCTTCACTGGCAAGACGCCTTGTCTCCGACCAGTGGGAGGCTTCTCCGACAAGTCTCTGACTCGCACGAGGAGGCTCCGCCTCGCACGACAAGTTTCCGCCTTGCACGAGGAGTCTCCGTCCCGCACGAGGAGTCTCCGCCTCGCCTCCGACAACCTACTCGTTCGCACGAGCAGTTTCCGTCTCCGACCAAGACATGGCCCACGTGAACGTGGCGCCACCTCGACGCACGGGCTCCCCCGCAACGACGCGTGGGGTGCCGGTTCCCCACGCCATGCAAGCACACCAGCAAGCGGCACGCGCGGGCTGCCGGCTCTGACAGGAGCCGTAATGCGGCACTGTTCGGCCGCACGGCCCTCGACGCGCCGTCCCGTCCAACTCTGCGGCACGCCAACTCCGTCAGAGGCACTCGAGTGCCCTCTATAATTAACGCCTGCCTACACTTAGGTCCTAACGTGGCGGACTCGGCTCACATTCAGGCGGATCGAGTCAGCACAAAAGAACTCGGAGGAAGCGCCAGGTGCCCGGAATGAACAGCACAACCTGACCACGCGGCGGCCCCGAACGCTAACACAGCTCAGCCCCCCTTCGATGCCCCCTGGTAGACAACGACGTGCGAGAAGACCTCCCGGCTGCGTAGGACTGTAGCATATTTTTGTTTTCCTCTTTTGCCCTTCACCCTTGAGACTATAAAAGGGAGAGGAGGGCAACCGTCACAAGGGCTGACGAACCGAACACTCACACCACAAAGGACTTGGACTCGACACCCTCTCCCGACAAGTTTGTAACCCCTACAACAAACATCCCTAGCGCAAGAACACGGCAGCTCGATACTGGACGTAGGGTATTACTCCTCAGAGGCCTGAACCAGTCTAAATCCCGGCGTCTCTCGCTCTAACCATCCGGGTCGGACACACGATCCGATACAAATTTACTGCTCGGCGGTAGAGAACCCCGACAGAATTCCTGTACTCATGGAACACATAAGTTCTTTTTCTGGCTATTGCTACTTGATCGGCTTAACACGAGAAACATCTTACGAAGGAAAAAGGAGAACTCTGCAAAGTTATTCATGTGTGCTATGCTCTGGTAATTCAGAAGAGACACTCTTCCACCTGTTTTTTCAGTGCACTTTCAGCTAGTGGTGTTGGCATTTCCTGAATATTTCGTGGAATCTAAATTTAGCTGGGGGTGACATGATTGTGTCAGCAGGGAAAACCTTCATCTCTAAGATCTTTAGAGAAGTTTTAATTATTGCCTGTTGGGCTATATGGAAGCATCTCAATGAGATTATTTTTGATAGCGTTCCACTTTCCTTGAGAAGGTGGAAATATATTTTTCGAGAGGAATTTTCAGCTATTCTGATAAAATCCTCACCCTCTCCAAAGCATGAGCTGGAAGATTGGTTTTGTAATTTTTCCTAAGACTTTTGTACATGTTTTATTTTGGGCATCAGGCCTTGTAATCTGTACATATCCTTTTGCCTTTATATATATACACTACCGGAATCCATGGCTTTGCCGAGAGCGAGTTGCTCTCGGCACAGGCCGGAATACGCTCGGCACAGCCTGTGCCGAGAGGGAACTCTCGGCAAAGCCCACTCGGCACCGCTGGGTCGGAAAAGGGCTCTTTGCCGAGAGCCAAAGTAAATACTCTTGTCACAGACGTGCCGAGAGCCCCATATGGCTCTCGGCAAAGGAGATTTTCCAAAACAAAAAAAAGACGCAGGGGCCACCGCGGACCCCACCTGCTGGCCCACCCACTCGCCGGCTGACCGCCGGCGGTGCTACCACCGCCGCCCGACACCCCCACCACCGCCCGCAAACACCACCACCTGCACCGCCACCACCACCGCCCGCCACCACCACCGCCCGCCACCACCGCCACCGCCATTGCCACCCGCCGCCACCACCACCACCACCACCGCCACCACCACCACCACCATCAGGCATCAGCAGCAGCACCACCGCCCGCCACCACTACCCGGCCGACGCCAGCACCTGCGAGAAGAAACAGAGAGAGCGAGATGAGAGAGGAGGGAGATGAGAGAGAGGGAGAACCTGGTGAACGCAGATCCGCCGCCGCCAAGAGCTCGTCCTCGCCGGCAGATCCGCCGCCGGCCCACCGCGGCCACGCAGATCCGCCACCGCCGGTAGGTCCTCGGCCACCACCGCGATTGGATCCGCGCCACCGCTCTGGGGGGAGAGCTCCGCCGCCGGGACAGAGGTCGCCGTCGTCGATCCGCCCGCCGCGTCGGGACAGAGGTCGCCGTCATCGATCCTCCCGCCGCTGTCCAACCTCGAGCTTCCCGCGGATCCGCTGTCGTAGATCCTGCACGAGGGAGGAGGAAGTGAGGCGTGCGGGCGCCGGATCCGCCGCCACCGCGCCTCGCCCCGCCGCCGCTCCCGCCACGAGGTGAGGGGCGAGCGGAGGGGGAGGAGGGGGACGGCGAGGGTGGGGCAGCGGAGGCCGGAGCGGGAGAGGGGGAGGAGGTTCTGCCGGCGTTGAAGGAGAGGAGGGAGGTGGCTGCGCTCAGCTGGGAGGGAGGAAGGGAGACGGCGAGGCGGAGAGATCGAGTGGGAGGCGGCGGCGGAATGGAGCGAATGGGAGGAGGCAGTGGCGGTTGGGTGTGGGGGGAGGGGGATTTCTGTGAGTAGGGTTCGCGGGGTGGTAGTGGGCCGCGCGGGTGGTAGTGGGCCGGTTGGGGTGCTGGTTTGCTGTCTTTGCCAAGAGTCACGTCAGCTTGCTCTCGGCAAAGAGCCCTCTTTGCCGAGAGTCTGACACTCGGTAAAGACAATTTTACTCAAAAATAATTATTAAAATAGCAAATAGATTTGAAAATTTTACAAAATGTAACAAGACACTAATTATGTTGTACATTACTTGTAGAAAAGTTTTTATAGTCAAACTCAATTTTGAATTTCTCTAATACTTCAAACCTAATCACATTAGTTCAAATTCTTAGAAACTTCTGGTGAGATGTTCCAGTTTCTAAACAACGTACGTGTTCATGTGTTCAAAACATCCTCAATTTTTTTTTCACAACCTCCTCATATGATATCATGAGTCTTGACAAATTTCGTGATTTTCAAACTTCATTTGAATTTTATACAATTTTTTAACTGTTCTACCTTACGATCTTCATCAGGATCAGAGAACCAAATGTCGGAAATTTAGCTTCATTTCATGTACATGGTCTTAGATATGTCTCATGAACATGAATATCATTTTTCCACCAACTTTACTCTATGATTTCATGCACTTACAGTTCATATCGGACGTATACGAAAAAAATGCCTAGAACCATATAAAATTGTTAAATATAGCAAACAGAGGTAAAATTGTGCCAAATTTGAGTATAAGACTTGTATAAGTGTATATTGAGGATAGAAAAAAATTAGAGGTAAAAAAGTGATTTTTTAAAATTTCTTTGCCGAGAGCCAAAAAAATTGCACTCGGCACAGATTTCTTTGCCGAGAGTTTTTTTGTTGGCTCTCGGCAAAGAAGCCACTTTGACGAGTGTTTTTTCTTTACTGGGAGTTTTTTATTTGGCTCTCGGCAAAGCCTTCTTTGCCGAGAGTTTTTTATTTGACTCTCGGCAAAGACGCGAGCTCTAGGCAAAACCATGGATTCCGGTAGTGATAAAAAAATATCTAGTAGGGGCCTCCCCTACTGTTTCCTAAAAAAAATAGTGACAAAAACCTCATCCAATAGCCTCTGTTTTTCCCTCGCTTTTCTATCTGGCTCGATATTCCCTCCCCACAGCTAGCCATATTTACCGAGCACTTCGACCTCTCGCCATCGCTCTCTGCTTTCCCTCCGCTCGCGCGCTCCTCTTTCCCATATCTTATTTCTCTCAGCCTGACCTATGTACCGGCCATCTCCCACGAGAGTGTCGCGGCGGCAGCAGGCCTCCCATGCCGACCACTTGCCACGGTGACCATCTCCGCGAGCGCCTGCAACGGGTGGTGACAAACCTCCTCCGAGAGCCGGCCACGGGCGGCGGCGGCCCAGCCCCCGCGAGCGCCGTCCACCGGGAGCCAGGACGGCCATCTCCGCGAGCACCGGCAACGGGTAGCGGACCTCACGCAAGAACTGGCCACAGCGGCGGCCGCCCAGCCCCCGCGAGCACCGGTCGTGGGGAGCCACGGCGGCCATCTCCGTGAGAGCTTGCAACTGGACGTGGTGGACCTCCTGGGAGAGCCGGTCACGGGCCGCGGCGTCCCAGGCTCCCAGCCCCTGCGAGCGCCAGCCACAGAAAGCCGCGGCGCGGCGGCGGCCCCCTCGCGAGCACCACAGACGGCTGCGGCGGCCCTCGCACAGCCAGCTCCAGGGCCCAGCTCCAACCACGAGCGGCGCCGGTGGACCGGCCATGGCGGGCACCCCGTCCAAGGAGGCGGTGGCAGGGTGAGCACCAGCCAGGAGCGCACAAGGCTGCGGCACATGCTCCAGTACCGAGGAGAGGAGGGGGTTGAAGATGAACTTACATGTGGGTCCCCTTGTCAGTGGCTATGGAGTTGGGGAATGCATTGTCTGTCGCCCTCGCGCACGTCGGTTTTTTGGCAACGTGAACATCATTTAAATTATAGATATCAGGATAAGGAGTGACTGTTGGTTTTCCCAACATTTTACAAGTTTTTTTTACATTATACTAATGAGACTCTATATTTAGCCAATATATTAGCTATACACTGTTTGGGTTGCTTTAATTACATTGTACTCCAATTAATCGGAAAGGCAGTAACGATTTCTTTCCATATCGTTGAGCCCTACCGAAAAAACCGGACAGGCATCTGCAAATTCTGGATTCACGAATCAATCATCCCGATCCCCATCGTCTCGAAAAAGGGGAACCCAGCCCGCGTCGGTGGTAGTGGCGGCGGCGCCGCCCATGGCAACCGAGGCGACGCGACCACCCTCTGGTTCGTCAACATACACGCCCTACCCTCGCTGGGTGCTGCTCCAGCACTCCGGCGAACGTATGACCATGGGCTCCCACTGCGCCGCCACCGCCAGAACATTGGCGACAGCCTTCACCACCTCCGGCCACTCTATCGGCGTCTCCCTCAGCCTTGCGGCGCCTGCGGCAGCGTCGTCTATATGCGTCTACTTCCCCCTGGACGTCGAGAAGGTTGGTTGCGCCGTTGTCGCCGCCCACGCCGACTCTGTTCTCATATATATTCAGTTCGAAGAAGGTTTGGTCCACAAGACGGCCGACTACTTCGTCTACAATGCCGGCGCTGCCTCCGCCGAACTCGCGCGGCCGCCGACGTTGTCCCTGCTCCCACCAGACTATTTCACCAAGCAGGAGATGGGAAAAATGCACAGCTGGAACAAGCGCCCTTTGCAGCGCTTGCTTGGTAAGGAACGCACCGGTCTCCTACGACGCGGGGAGGAAGAATTTGTGGTGGTGGAGCTCAAGGTAGCGGCGGAGGGGGAGCAGACACAGCTCACCCTGCTCCGCTCCGGTGCCCATTGGAGCATCGATCGGCCGGTGGTCATCGAACGCGACGGCCAGCACGGTGATCAGCTGCTGTCGTCGTGGAGAACCCACGCCGTCCTTCCGGTGGGCGACGCACAGTTGTGCTGGGTCGACCTGCATCTCGGCCTCCTGTTCTGCAGCGTCTTCAACGAGAGCCCCGTGTTGCGGCACGTGAATCTTCCTGTGGAGGCTGCTAAGATGGAGCCCTTTTCCGGGACAAGATCTTTTCGGAACGTTTGCGTTACCTCCGGCGGCGACACCGTGAAGTTTGTCGGCATCTTCCCGAGATGCTGCTGTGGTGGGGCAGGATCCACACACTGCCAACGTTCTCAACACGCCTATACCATCAACACCTGGACACTGAGGATGGACGGCATGGTGTGGGTGATGGATGGCATGGTCGCTGCCACCGAGCTCTGGGTCCTCAATGCGTATGAGGGCCTCCCGCGCGTTCCATTGGTGCGCCCTATCCTGAGCATCGACGACCCCCATTCAATGTACTTTACTGTCAGTGAGTGGTACTTTGTAAAAGATGATGGCGATGAGACAGCGTGGATGATTTCGGTTGACATGAGGACAAAAGCACTCGTATCGGTCTCCCGCTACTCTACGGACTTCCGAATTGGAGGATTCTTGCCCAGTAGGATATCTCACTACTTGAATTCTAACACAAGTGGTAGCAGCAACTGTGCATCGTCATCTAGAGAATGCAATATGAGTGTGATGATTCCACCAACATCATCTATTTCTGTCATCGACGATCTGCAGACAAATGATGCTGGCAACAATAATTCAGCACCGTCTTGTAGCTTGTCTTCACCCAAGCATTCGCTAATGCAATTGTCGGTGGTGTTGTCGGCATTTAAGGAGATCCAAAGCTATGATCTGGACCGTGACGATATGCTAAAGGCATATAGCATCCTTTGCTAGGATGATGGCCGCCGGTTCAGATCTCTGTTGGGGCTCCCCAACAGTCTGAGGAAGGATTGGCTGTTGATGGAGGTTAAGGCTAGCCAGGCTTGAATCTTGGTCCGTATGTGTGCATGATTTCATTGCAGGTTTGCAGTATACACTACAGGAAACCGAGGCTTCGCCAAGAGTAAAATTCTTTGGCGAGAGTAAAAAAAAAACATTCTCGGCGAAGAACAAAACTCTCGGTGAAAAATTTCTTCGCCGAGAGCCAAAAAAAAAAAACTCTTGGCGAAGAATTATTTTCTTTGCTCTCGGCGAAGAAATTTAAAAAAAAATCATTTTTTCACCTTCAAATTTTTTTTATCATCAACATGCACTTACACAAAGGATATGTTCAAATTTGACACCATTTTATCTCTGTTTGCTATATTTAAAAATTTTACTTGATTCTAGGTAATTTTTTCGAAGACGTCCGATACGAACTGCAAGTGCATGAAATCATAGAGTAAAGTTGTTGGAAAAATGAGATTAATGTTCATGAGACATCTCTAAGACCATGTACATGAAATGAAACTAAATTTTAAATATTTTGTTCTCTGATCATGATGAAGATCGTGTCGTAGAAAGGTTTTAAAATTGTATAAAATTCAAATAAAGTTTGAAAATCACGAATTTTGCCGAGCGCTCATTATATCATATGTCGAAGTTGTGGTAAAAAGTTGAGAACATTTTGAGCACTCTGACACGTACGCTGTTTAGAAACCAGAACATCTCACGAGAAGTTTCAGAGAATTTGAACTAATGTCACTAGGTTTGGTACATTAGAGAAATTTAAATTTGAGTTTGACCACAACAACTTTTTTATAAGCAATACACAACACATCTAGTGTCATGTTAAGTTTTTGAGAATTTTTGCATTTATTTGCTATTTTTAACTAATTTAGAAAAATTTTAGAAAAAATCTTCGCCGAGAGCCATTTATTGGGCTCTCGGCGAAGCAAACTTGGGCCGGAGGCCCATTTCCCGCCGCCGGCCCACCTAACCCATCTTCATTCCTATACAAACGGCGCCCCGCCCCCCGCCCCAGAAACCGTAAAGCCGCCTCCCCCTCCCTCTCTCCCACCGCCGCCTCCTCCTCTCTCGCCTGGCCGCCGCCTCCTCCTCCGCCGGGTCGTCCAGATCCGCCGCGCCGCCTCCCCCACCTCTCCGGAGCTCCCTCCCTCCAGATCCGCCGCCTCCCCCATCTCTCCCTCCCGCCGGCGCAGCTGTGCCGCCCCCCACCTCCCCCTTCCGCTCGTCCCTCACCTCGTGGCGAGGAGCAGTGGCGAGGCGCGGTGGCGGCGGATCCGGCCCCCGCGCGCCTCGACGACCCGGCGGCGCGCCTCGACGACTCGGCGGCGCGGCTTCAATCCGGCGCGGCGCGGCCTCGACCCGGCTCCGGCGGCGGCGGATCTTGGCGGTGCAGTGCTCCGGGTCCTCCCCCCTCTCTCTGTGTGTGTATGTATGTGTGTGTTTGTTTGTATGTATGTACACGGCGGCGGCCTGCAGCTCCTTCCCCGACTCCGGCGGCGGCGGATCTAGGCGGTGGTGGTGTGCGGTGGCCAGGCGGCGGCGTGCGATGGGGGTGGTGTGCGGTGGTGGTGAAGTGGTGGCCCCTGCGCCTTCCCTCTCTCTCTCTGTGTGGTGTGTGGTGGCGGTGGCGTGCGGCGGTGGTGGCGTGGTGGCGCGGCGGTGGTGGCGTGCGGCGGCGTGCGGTGGGGGCCGCGGTGGCCCCTGTGCCTTTTTTTTCAAAAAATACCTTCGCCGAGAGCTATTGTGGCCTCTCGGCGCACATCCACCGAGAGGGGGACCCACGGCTCTCGGCGAAGGGGCCTTCGCCGGCTCGCAGTCCGCCGAGAGCACTTCGCCGAGAGTATACTCTCGGTGAAGGCTCCGGTGAAGGCTCCGCCGTGAGTAAACAGTCCTTCGCCGAGAGGATGGCGGCTCTCGGCGAAGGCTCGCAATCCGGTAGTGATATGCTTTTAATAACTCGTCGTCATTTATTTATGTTTTTGACTTGAAAGTTGCTTTCTGAGTTTGAAATGTAATTGTGTCCGATAAGATTTTGTGTGAATTCTTCAAGTATGATCATATACGATCTATATAATGTTAATATGCATGGGTCTTGCAAGTTTGTCAAAAACAAATATTGTGGCCGAGGGCCACCCGAGAGATCGACTTCAAGCAGCTGCAAGCATTCACAGGCGTCACGAAGAAGCGTCGAGGATCATCGACGCGGCCGGCTCCCTGCTGCGATGAGGCCTGAGGAGGGGCTGCAAGGTACTGCACATCGAGGCCTTTAACTCGGACAAGAAGCGCAGCAGTGGTGTGATGATGAGGGATGGCGCAACAGGCGCGGCGATCACGCACTGGAAGGGCACCACGGATTTGGTCTTGGCAAGTTGGTCGGTGTTTGCCGGTGTGGACGGCGAGTTGTGTGAACTTGGAGTCAAGCAGAGAAGGGACGTCCAGAAGGTCACCAGCGACATGATGGCGGTGTCTAGCCGTCGATGCATCGTGTTCGCCTACAAGAAAGGCGAATATGTACATATGAAAGTGGTACAGTAGTGGTACAGATATTATGCGTCCGCTGGAATCTTATGTATCGCTTCAGCGACAGAATCACCTTCTGTCATTGAAGGCCGGGGGCCGCGAGCGTGGCCATGTGGGGGCCGCGGCTGGCACTACCGGAAACCGAGCCTTCGCCGAGAGTAAAAATCTTTGGCGAGAGCCTACTCTTGGGCTCTCGGCGAAGAGCTCTTTCCCGAGAGTGAAAAAAAATTCTCGGCAAAGACCAAAACTCTCGGCGAAGAATTTCTTCGCCGAGAGCAAAAAAAACTCTCGGCGAAGAATTCTTCGCGGAGGGCCCGAAATTCTTCGCCGAGAGTTTTTTTTCCTCTCGGCGAAGAAATTTTTAAAAAATCACCTTTTCACCTTCAAATTTTTTCTGTCATCAACATGCACTTATACAAAGAATATGTTTAAATTTGACGCAATTTTATGTCTGTTTGCTATATTTAAAAATTTTACTTCATTCTAGGTAATTTTTTCGAAGACATCCGATATGAACTGCAAGTGCATGAAATCATAGAGTAAAGTTGTTGGAAAAATGAGATTCATGTTCATGAGACATCTCTAAGACTATGTACACGAAATGAAACTAAATTTCAAACATTTTGTTCTCTAATCATGATAAAGATCGTGTCGTAGAAAGGTTTTAAAATTGTATAAAATTCAAATGAAGTTTGAAAATCACGAATTTTGTTGAGCACTCATTATATCATATGTCGAGTTTGTCGTAAAAAGTTGAGAACATTTTGAGCACTTTGACACGTACGCTGTTTAGAAACCGGAACATCTCACGAGAAGTTTCAGAGAGTTTACTATTGTCATTAAGTTTGGAGTCTTAGAGAAAATCAAATTTGAATTTAACTATAAAACCTTTTCTATTGGTAATATACAACATATGTTACTCCAAACTAAAATTTGGTAAATATTTGAATTTATTTGCTATTTTAAATCAATTAAATGGATTTGGAGCAAATCTTTGCCGAGAGCAAGGATGTGGGCTCTTCCATTACTAATGAAACTAATGAAACTTTGCATTTCGTAATCTTATGGTGAACATAAGGTTATGTTAAAATTTCAAATGCATATGAGTTCGAACATGTTTTAAAGTGTGGAAAACTTTAATGTTGAAGTAACATTCTAAGAAACTATGTGAGAGATGTAGACATTTGTAAACAAGTATAATCTTCCATTTTTGAAACCATTTGAATTTTTGTAGACAAGCTTAGGGACTTAAATTATGTTGCCAAGTCAATTTGTAGAATTTTTAGAACACACTAAGACGTTATTATAATTATTATATCGTAAACAAGAGATAAAAAATCTAATTTTAAGAAATTTGGTTAAACAAGTGTGGCTGTTGATATTTTATTCAAATACTAAATTACCAACTATGAATTGTTCGTATCTTTTACGAATTTTTGGTGCTGTTTATGGGCTCTAATATTTGAGGGAAGCAAGTTTCAATTCAGAAAAAATAGTGTCGGGCCCACGCGTCAGCGTCAGAAGCCTATATAAAAAAGATAACCGTAGCCTACCCGACCGACAAAGCCGATGCGGGTAGACTAACCCTCGTCGCCAACAAGTGCTCCATTGTCCGAAATGCCCCTGGCCGAATGAATATGCATCCGCCCCGGCGACGCTGGTACACTAACCCTCGTCGCCAACAAGTGCTCCATTGTTCGAAATGCCCCTGGCCGAATGAATATGCATCCGCCCCGGCGACGCTGGTACACTAACCCTCGTCGCCAACAAGTGCTCCATTGCTCGAAATGCCCCTGGCCGAATGAATATGCATCCGCCCCGACCCCGGCCCCCTTCTTCTTCCCCGATCTGAGCTCCACCGCCGCCGCCCGCCCGTCCTTCCCCGCCATCGCGCACATGTTGCACTACGCTGATTCGTCTGGAGGTGCACATGCGAGGAGCAGGGTTCAAGGTTGCAGGAGCAGCCGCAATCACTCCATCGGCTTGGATCCAGTCGGTGAGCTAAGCGGCTTTCCACTGGTCCCTTGCCCGGACTGTGGTATGGCTCGGGTGGTGGAGGGGCGGACGCAGAAGGAAGGTGAAAACCACGGTCGTCTCTATTTCAAGTGTGCAAGGAACTCGGTGAGTAGTCTGCTGTGTCTCCCAAATCTGAGTTAGGGTTCTTATGTGCTTTTGATTCTGCAGTACACCAAGAATTGTGGATTTTATCGTTTCCACAAGGAGTATCTCCAGATGCTGAAGGATGCTGGCGTCATTGTTTTTCGACCGTCGAACTGGGCAGACGTGGTCGATGAAGTAGTTGATTCAGTGGAATGTCAAATTGGGAGCGGCGAGCAGAGGCAAGCACTGGAGGACAAGCAGAGGAAGAAAGCACTGGAGGAGAAGATGGACAATGTGATCTGGAAGATGAACTTGATTATTGTGGCTGTTGTTTGTGTAGTGTTTGGATGTTTACTGGGGATGTATGCTGCAAAGAAGATGCTTTTGCTTCATCTGTGTGGATGAATAATGAAAAATTTGTCACATATGACAAACTTAAATGTATGAATGAAGAATGGATGAAATGACAATTGGGTCACAAATCTTAATGTGTCACACAACACAAAATTCATCAATTCATCTGTGCTGACATTTCATTGCAGCACGAGGCAAAGGAAACGCGGATTAACACAAACAGAGTAACAAACTTCTGGCATAACTCTGGCATACACATCGCAATTCATTGTGAACTGCTGCCATATAATGACACAAACAGAGTAACAAACTTCTGGCATACACATTGCAATTCATTGTAAGCTGCTGCCATAGACATTGCAATGCGTTATAGGAGACATGGATTGATCTACCCGCGTCTCTTAGATCTACTAGTTCATCACAAGTTCTTTTTTTTGAACTAAACAAAAGGATCTACTAGTCCATCACAAGTTCAACAAACACACAGGAGGACCACATTAACAGAGGAACAAATTAATTAAGCAGAGGTAGTCGCCGCCGGAGGAGCCCCACCATCGGAGCCGGAGCCAGAGCCAGAGCCGGAGCCATCGAGGCTGCCATCGTCGCCGCCGTCGTCGTCGACGGGGGCGAGCACTCCTCTCTCCAGGTCCCCAGCCAAGATATTAATCTTGAAGGCGTAATCCTTCACGGTCCTCTGCAGCGGATTATTGGGTACTGGGACCCCGAGATGAACGGCCACCTTTCGAAGCTTCACGAAAGCATCGCGGAACAAGTTCACTGACCAAGTGGCTTCGTCAGCATTTAGTGGACGAGCACTAACGACCGCCACGGGCTGTGGCGCCAGCGCCTCCACAGGCTCGTCGGGCGGGGGCGGCGGCACCTCCTCGGCCTCGTCGGGCGGGGGCGGCGGCACCTCCTCGGGCTCGTCGGGCGGGGGTGGAGGCACCTCCTCGGGCTCGTCGGGCGGGGGCGGCAGCACCTCCTCGGGCTCCTCGGGCGCCAGCGCCGTCCCCTCCTTGACGAGCCGACGGCGGCGGCTTTCATCGTCATCCTCCTCCTCGCTCCCCCGCTTCCTGGATGGCTCGCTTGACGATGCCATGCGCGCGCTTGAGGAAGAAGAAGCTCTTGGATTCACTTCTTGGTGACCGGAGACGGTGGTGCTGGGGTTTTCTTGGTGCCGCGGTTGACGAAGTTCTTGGCCGGCCGGGATTTATATTGACAAGATGGCGAACCGTCAGGCGGCCGGTCACGCGCCTCGGAACCCGTGTCCGCTCAGGAGAGCTCTTGGCCACAAAAAGAGTCATGTGGTCACAAGGAGACGTGTGATTGTTCATATTTTATTCAAAATACCAAATGCCCAACTATTAGTTGTTCGATTCTTAAAAAAAACTATGAATTGTTCGTATTTTTATTAATTTTTAGGTGCTGCTTTATGGGCCCTAATTTTGAGGGAAGCAAGTGTCATTTCAAAAAAAAAGTGTCAGGCCCACGCGTCAGCGTCAGCAGCCTAGTATAAAGAAGGTAACCATTGCCCGCTCGCGCACCAGCCAACAAAGCGACGCGGGTTTGCTAACCCGCGTCGCCATTGACTATCCATTTTGCAAAATGAATATTCAACCGCCCCGGCCCATTCCGTCTCCCCTTCTTCTTTCCGAATGGATAAGCGCAGCACTTTCCTTAAAAAAAAGCGCAGAGGAGGCGTGAGAGGAGGCGTGGAGATAGAGACGACGATGAGCGCCGGCGAGGGGCCAAGCAGCGGACGACCCCGCGCACCCGGGATCGAGGAGAACCGAAACACGAAGCGGTGCCGCAACTGGATCCGCGCATGTGCCGGCGAGATGGCGGTGAAGAGAGAGATGACGATGAGTGCCGGAGAGGGGCCAAGCGGCGGTGGAGTGAACCCAATGCCGGGGATGAGGGTCCTCGACTGGATCCTCTCGGATGCCGACGAGGGGCCAAGCAGCGGCAAGGAGGAGCATGCCGGCGAGGGGGCAGCGAAGTAGGCAAGTGGCCTACCTCACGTTTGCGAGCACAAGTGTCTGGCAACAACGAAGAGGGGTCGAGGGAGCGGCGAAGGTGTAGAGGACCTCATCTCTGACTCTGGCAACGACCACGATGACGGTGAGGCAAGTTTCTCTGAATATCACTGCCTTTTTACTTGTTCTATAGATGGAGCTTAAGCTAGCTTGAGCTTGAGCTTGATAAAGTTAATTAGTGCCTATGATGATGTCTTCCATGCTTGTCAGTTCTGAGGCAAATCAGTTCTGAACTAAGTTCTGCTTTTACTTGTCACACCCTGCTATGAAGCCTAGGATAATTTTCAAGTTCTTATATAATTTTCCTATGATGATTACTGTTCCTATACTGCTCCAAGTTCTGAGGCAAATTAGTTCTGAATTAACTATGTTATTCTTATACCATGTTTAACCCTGTTTCAGGCAAAACTCTTTGAGTCGCGAGCAGAGCTTGAGTTACTTCTAAACCTTAATGTCTGGGATTATGTGAAACCTGAGTTTGAAAAAATCACAAAAGAAGTGAACATCCTCATCAAAAAGGCTAAGCACATAAGGAGGTACAAGTATACTACTGAACAAAATCTCAAGCCCATTGCAGATGCGCTCGAAGGGCTTCAAGAATCCTTGGTTGCTTACGAAGAGGCTGCAAAAAGAGCCAATCTTGATGGGGCATGATCTAGTTCAAGCTTGTTGATGTGCAGGGTCAGTAGCCATACTTTTGTGGATGTTCCAGGGTCATGCCTTTGTTGATGTGTATGGTCAGATAGCACGACCATAGTAAATAATGTGATGGACAAGTTAACCTTTTGTAATAATTATCTTTATTCTTGTGGACAAGTTATCTTCATCTTTGTGGACAAGTTATCTCTCTTATGATGTCTGTTTTGTCTCAAAAGATATGTGTGTTGATTGTGCCTGTATGTCGAAATGGAAGCAATGAGAGATCGAGTTGACCTGTCAATGAGGACAGACTCAAAGGAGACGAGGATTCACAAACCTCCGTCTCCTTTCTTCACAAAGGAGACACGGATTAACAAACCTCCATCTCATTTGTTCACTGCCGCCGCGCTCCCGCTTCACGGCAGTGAAGAGTGCTATTAGACTTTAATTATTGAGCTCTTAGTCTAGTAACGGGCGTCAAATGCTCATCGGTAACGGACTTTATAGCCAGTTACCAATACGGTAGTGATCAGTAACGGACTTAAACAGCTCGTTACCGATAGGGCATTGATCAGTAACGGACTTTACGAGCTCGTTACCGATAGGTTTAACTTGTGTAACGGACTCGATTTAACGTCTGTTACAAAGAATTCATGTAACGGGCGTTGAAGAAGACCGTTACCAGAAGTCCACATTGGTAACTGGCGTTGCGGAGGCCAACCCCGGGGTCGGCCTGCCGCGCTTATCTGTAACGGACGCCAAACAACAACTGTTACAGATGTGGGTGCATGTAACGGTGTTAAGGGCCTGTTACAAATGTTGCGTGACCTATTTGAGGTTTTCACGCACTGTTAGGAAAAAGCCTTCGCCGAGAGCGATGTGGGCCTCTCGGCACATATCCGCCGAGAGGGGCCCCGCCTGCTCTCGGTGAAGGCGCCTTCGCCGGTAGAAGTGCGCCGAGAGGCCTTCGCCGAGAGTAAGGCTTCAACGAGAGGAAAACCCCCTTCGCCGAGAGGAACCTCGCTCTCGGCGAAGGCCCTGAATCCGGTAGTGTGGGGGTGGGGGGCGGTGCTTTTTTTCTTTCTTTTTTATGTTTCTTTCTTTTTATTATTCTTTTCTTTTTCTTATCCATTTCTTTTTACTTTTTTGTTTTTCTTTTTTATTCATAAACGCTTTTTATGTTTTTCTTTTTCTTTTTTATTTTTTCTTCTTGTTTTTCTTTTTATTTATATTTCCTTTCTAATATTATTTTTCCTATTTCATTTTTTCTTTCTTTCTTTTTATTCTTCTTTTTTAATTCTATTTCTTATTTCACTTTTATTTCTCTTTTCTTTTCATTTATTCATTTTTTACTTTCTACTTTATTTTTTTTGTTTCTGTTTCCATTTTTTATATTCTTTCCTTTTTAATATTTTTCCCTCTATTAATATTTTTATTGTTCGAGATGAGATGCAAATTTGTTCTCGCTAGAATAATAAGTTGCTGGCTATAAGTATCTTGTTCGGGCTATAATAACAACTTGTTCTGACCCTTGTTCTGATTTGTTCTGACACTATATTTGTTTTTGTTCGAGATGACGCACAAAATTGTTCCGACTATAATAGGATTTTATTCTAACAGTTGTTCTCATTTGTTCTGACACTTTTTTTTGTTCAAGATGACATACAAACTTGTTCTGGCTATGATAATAAGTTGTTCTGGGTATAGTAATATCTTGTTCTGTCTATAATAATAACATGTGTCTGACCCTTGTTCTGATTTGTTCTGACACCACATTTGTTGTTCGGGATGACATATAAACTTGTTCTGACAGTTGTTCTCGTTTGTTCTGGCACTTCATTCGTTTTGTTCTAGTGATAACAGAATATATAACCGTAATTAAAAAATACGAATAAAAAAAAGTTTGTCAAAATATAGTCAAGTGGGATCTTGTTTCAATGTTTTTATTGTCAGAAATCCAATGGTGCGATCGGAATTCACTACAAGAAAATCGTTGACTAGTGACGCAACCATATTTTAGCGTCATTGATTTATGACGTTCCTGGCTGATCTCGTCATAATATTTCACTTCTGAGGAAATTTAGTGACAAAAATTTTTTTCGTCATTACAGTTGGAACTGTAGCCGGGCGTTCCCTGTTCCATGCTGTTTTGTGACGCCATAAGCTCTGAAAAAACGTCTTAAACATACATCGGTCCCACATGTAAGCATTATTTTAAAAACAGAGTGTTCCAAGTCGTCATAAAATTCAGTAGGGTCCCACATGTAAGCATTTTTTCGAAAATAGAGTGTTCCAAGTCGTCATAAAATTTTCCAGGGTCCCACATGTAAGCATTTTAGCCATGTCAGCGGCGTCATAAACCAACTTTGGTCCCACATGTAAGCATTATTTTAAAATAGAGTGTTCCAAGTCGTCATAAAATTCAGTTGGGTCCCACATGTAAGCATTTTTTCGAAAATAGAGTGTTCCAAGTCATCATAAATAGTTCCAGGGTCCCACGTGTAAGCATAGGTCACGAAATGTTGCAAAAAATAATATGCCATGGCATGGGTTCGAACCAGGGACCTGAAGGAATAAGGTTGTGCTGTTTACCACTGCACCACTTGTTGGTTGTGATAGGTGTATGGGAAACTCTACTAATAGTTCATGCGAATTCTTTACTGTGACCAGGTCCCACATGTAAGTTTCAGTTGAGTCTATAATTACGTATCGAATGGCTAGCGAGACACTTCACTCAGACTTCGCAAAGACTTTTGACTTCCGCTACGCAGATCTGCAATAGTTCATGGTAGGAATGGCGGATCCTAGCGGTGAGGGGAAGATGGTTGCACCGCCACATCCCAGCAACAAGAGGATGAGACAGCAAGACGAGGTTGGTCCTCTGGTTTGAGCCGCTATATTTTCCCCTATCTTACTAGGGTTGGGGATATCTAGATTTGGGGATCTGGAGGATTGATGAGCATATTTGGTAGATTTAGATTTCATTATCGTACCTTTAGATTTGCACTTCGATAGGTGTTAGAAGTTGATAGGCTATAGACAATTCATGTTAGATTCAGTTAGTTTTCAATTTGCATCGTCTTACAGTAGGTTTTGTATTTTAGTAGCTTCTAGACGTGCTTCAAGCCACTCGTTTTATGGATTTTTGTCAAGGTGCACAATTGATAGGATTGATAGGTCCATCGTTTTATGAATTGGTAGATTGAAGATACTATTTCGGAGCTGCAGACCGTTGAAGGGACATCTGGATTCTGCCACAATTGTTAGCATTTGCACAATTCATAGGTGTTAGATTCAGTTAGTTTCCAATTTGCATCGTTCGATGGATCGATAGGTTCATTTAGGACAACCATGCGCTTGCTGAGTTTATGTAGGTAGCAAACAACCAGGTTTTGTGGTGTGTGGTGGTTGTTTTACTGTACTCATACAATTGGGTTCAAGGGATTCAGGTTTTTTATAGACTGAGATTAGTTTATTTTTCAAATCAAGATGAGTTTTCTCCAAGGATTAGTTTAGTTCTACAAGAACATCTTAATGTTATTTTAGAAGATCTGGATGCCTCATCTCGGGGGGAGAACTCTATTAGGATCTCCAAAGAGATCCAAAACATGATAGAACAACTAGCTGAAAGAGAGAAACAGCTTCAGTACACACCTAAGAACAAGAAAACTGAGGGCAGAGATTATTCTTCTTACCATAGACATTGGAATAAAAGCGTCAATAAATGGGTAGGACATTGAGTTTGTTTGGTCCGTCTTTTCTTTTAAATGTCCAAGAAGTTCGTTGTCAGTTGGACTGAAACGGGTACCCTTGCCTATTAGTACCCGTTTCAGTCCAACAGACAATGAACTTCTTGAAAATTTAAAAGAAAAGACTGACCAAACAAACTCAATATCCTTCCCATTTATTGACGCTTTTATTCCAATGTATATGGTAAGAAGAATGATCTCCGCCCTCAGTTGTCTTGTCCTTAGGTGTGTACTGAAGCTCTTTCTCTTTTTCTGCTAATTGATCTATGATGTTTTCGATCACTTTTGAGATCCTATAGAGTCCTCGTCGTGAGATGAGACATCCAGATCTTCTGAAAGGACATTAAGAAATGCAAGAAAGTCCCGCAAGGCCACAAAATTCACGGTAGGAGGTGCAGAAGGTGAAGGAACAGCTGCAGGAGGCCAAACATGAGATGGAGTTATGATTATGAATGAGTAGTGATGATTATTGTGAAACTTGTATCATGATTTTGTTTTGGTGTTGGCTACCGGATCATCGTATGATGTTTGCTACTTGTTGGTGGACTGGTGGTGTGAACTTTGTGGTGATGAGTTGCTATGAGATGTCATCTTATTATGCCGATTTGGTTTAATCTATTCCAAATTGATTCGAGCATACTCACCATTCAGAATTCATACGCATTGCAATGGAGGTCATTGAGAATTGCAGTTAATGACTGGCATCGGGCGTTAACCGACGAACTTGTGTACACACCCCCTCTGAATGGACGTGTCGATTATTGTGAATCGCAATGCCTGGCCTTATTTACTCTCGGTCGCCGACATGTACCAAGTCGAAAGGTTGAAGCTGCACTGTGCGTCAAAGATGTGGGACATGGCAAGCGAGGAAACTGTGACTTCATTTCTACGATGGGCAATTCAAGCTAACCGCACACAATTGCAGGACAAGTGCATGTCTCTCTTAGAGCAAATCTTTCCTCACGGAATACTCACCATTGGGCGGTTGTATGCACTGATCATCCTGAATTTATGCACAATCTCTGTAGAAGATCCAAACTCATTCGTTTCGAGCATACTCACCATTTAGAATTCATACGCGTTGCAATGGAGGTAGAGAAAGAACAACGGAGGTATGGTGGTAATAGATAGAGAAGGGGGAAGTTTTGATTGAGGAAACTCCGGCCTGTTGATGTTTCGCAAGGAGGACCTTCCTAGTGGTAAAAAGGGAGGAAAAGCTAAGATGCTGTTTGTTTGGATTGATCCAGAATCGGATCGTCCGTCCTTTTGATGGTTTGCAAGACGGACCTTCCTGAGAAACAATTGTGTAACTGCCCCAACAATGCATGGAGCGGTTCTGGTAAGTTGGTGGGAGAAAAGCGCGCGCGCCAGCCAAAAAAAAGTTTTCCCGCAGACAAGTGTATATATCTCATTTCTCTCGACGACACGGCGTACACTACTGCAACTCTGCAAGAGACTCGCCGGCACCACGCTCCTTTTCCTTGTGGTAAAGACTAGAGCTAGCGTCGGTGCTTAGATCTGCTGTTGCCCGTGGCGGGAATGGCGAATCGTAGCGACCCTAGCGGCGAACGGAGAAGCAGGACTCGCTCCGGTCAGGTCAGTCCTCTGTTTAGCCATGCTACTTTGATCTGTCATACTAGTAAAGGGGAATTCTGGATTTGGGGATCTGGGTTAATAGACTATATTCATGTATTTTAAAGGTGTTTGGAGTAGACTCCGAAAGCTCCAGATCGCCGACGCCTGGTCCTCGTGAAGTCATCGTTATAGATCCTAATGAAAACGAGTGCAAGGACGGGTTGCCTGTCCATCTAAAGTATGACTGGACAGGCACCAACCCTGGGCGTCGATATGTATGCTGCTGCGAGGTAAACGATAACCTGTATCACTTCTAATAAATGTTGCTTCTGTGTTTGATGTTAGTGTTCAATCGCTAATTATATGAATGAAATCGGTGACTGCAGACTGATGGCATGAAGTGCACGTCGTTTAGGTGGATAGATCCTGAATGGGATATGAGGACTCTAAAAGTTCTAGAGAAACTGATGGAAATGAAGGCAAAAGCAGAAGAGGAAGCAAGGTCGTGGAAAGAAGCATGTGCAGCTGCTAAGGAGGAGGCCAATGTCAAAGCAGCTGAGCTGCAGACGATAACGCGATACTACGGGGAGGTAACACATAACCTGTTTGAGACAAGAAAGAAAATGAGAAATGATGCTCTGTTGTCTCCTACAGAAAAGGGTGAAGCCAACAGGTACCTAAAAGCTGAAAGGGAGGCAAGGATGTGGAAGGAAGAATGTGCAAAGGCTAAGAGGGAGATTCAAGAGACTGCCGCTGAGCTGCAGACGGTCAAGCAGCTCCTGGATTCTACAACATTTGTGGTGAAGAAGGTGAGGGAATTGTTGAGACAGGCCTCATATAAGAGGTCGCTCAGCAAGGACAACAATGAGGAATAATGTGAATCATGGTGTTATTGCTAGGTAGACGGTTTAGAGGTGCTAATCATGCTTGTATTTTGGTATTTGTTACTTGTTGGTGGTGTGAACTTTGTGGTGATGCGTAGCTGTGAGATGCCATCTTATGATGTTTGATACTTGTCCGCTATGTTGATGTTTTGCGGGATGGACCTTCCTGATTATCGAATGTTAACTGCTTGTTCCCTACAGTGATTGTGGTAGAAACTCATACATATGCGCGAAATAATTGACGAAGGATGATAATATAGATATTTGTACATTGAATTGCGTTACAGGTGGTACACAATCGAAGTTCCTCATTACGGATAGCTAGGCAACAGCCATGTTCCTCTCGACCAAATCTAGTCCCCACGAACCTGCTTAATGCAGATCGCCAGAGTAGTGTTGACGCCTGGAACAATACCTATTCCCTGCTGGTAGATCCAGTACTCATTCTTTTCATCGTGATGATAAGTTCATAGGAAGTAAATGTGATTTGCCCTCAGGTCAGCCAAACCAGAAATGGCATGCTCTTCTGTAACAATGCACTTGCCAGGACCAAACAAGATGATCTTATTCCGGAACTCAGGAGCTCTCTCCCAGGGAATAGGCTGCCAAATGTCCCCCACGAATGAATGCAAAGTTAATTCTACCACCTCAGCTTCTTTCTCCTCCAGAACAACAAAGAACAATCGGTCTTCACCTTTGAGTAGAGAAGAGTTGCCCATGCTAATAACCCATGACAACCGAAGTCCAACAGGATGGGGAGGTGCCGGAAGATCCTACCCCAAGTAGATCCGCATGTGTTCAGAAGAATTACACCAGAAATCTTCCGAAGGAAGTGTAGTCCAGTCGGATTGGCTACCCAAATGCCACATGGAAACGGGCAATGACTCAAGCGCTGCAAAAGATTTCTCTGGCCAAAAGAAAGTAATCATGGCAAATGACTCTGCACCAGTTGCTGTTTCAAGGCACAAGATACAAGCTTGGAGAGTAGCCATTTGGCTCCATTTCAGAAGTCGATGAAGGCGAATGTGCTTCCGAGGAGACAAAGGATTTAGCATGAGCGCGTTGCACCAATCTCTGCAATCTAAGGCGACTAGGCTTTCAGATCCGCCGAAACCAATCAATCTGGTCCTTTTCCTAGCCAATGCAGGAAAGGAGACCTCAAAAAGCCGCATATCAGCGACGGATGCGAATGTCACTGCTCCAGATTCACCGATAAATTCAGATTTCAGAATCCAAGGGTCAAACTGGTGTGCCTCACCTGAACGAGCACAGTTCCAACCCTTGCAGATAGCTTTGAACATGATGAAATCTCTTGCATCACTGATCTTATTGGCGACGCTCACAACAATGTCAAGAATAAGATTTGCCCAGGGATGAGGCATCATTGACAGGATAGCCAAAGAACAATGTTGTAGGAGAACAATGGAGGAGTTACAGCTCCAACAAAGACAAATGAGTGGAAAAGGTAGCCCAGAAGGTCCGGTATACTGATGTCTTGCTAAAAGGACCTTCTGGACTACAATTATTTCTTCCGGTCTGTTAACATTCCGCTGAACAGTCTTTCCCCCTTCCTCAGAACGTCCTCCCTCCATCCATAAAAGAATGCAATTCTCACTTCCCGATAAGTAGATATAAGTGTAAATTTGGTTAAAATTGAATTAGTTTGAACTGAACGGATCCCACAACTACTCTAATCTTTTCGGGAGTAGTTTTTTCAATAATGGCTGAATGGGTTCCTCCCAGCGCCCTCTTCCCCTCCCCACTCTTGCAACCAACAAAAAACCCTATTCTCGCACAGCGCCCTCTTCCTCTCCCAACTCTTGCAACCAACAAAAAAACCCCATCCTCGCACAACGCTCTCTTCCTCTCCCCATGGAGCCATTGTCTCCTAGAGGTGCGGCGCAAGCCACATCCTCCTCCTCTTCTGATGAAAGGGAGGATCTCCAGTGGTCTGATGAAGAGGAGGCAGAGCGGAGGCCCATTGGGGTGGTGGTTGACACATCCTCTGATGATTCGGAGTTTGTGGAACAAAATGAAATCCAAGATCATGTGCCTCTGAAACATCGCACCCCATGCAAGTCAGCAAGAGGTGCCAGGGGTCAGGGGCGCGGAAGCACCGCCACTCGCTAGGGAACTGTCGTCTCCAAGCGCCATCATCCTCTCTCATCCTCATCGGTCGGCGGTAGTCGATCTCTGCCATCCTCGCCGAGCAGAGGCCATCATCGACCGGCCGTCATCATCCGCCATGGAGCGGCGCCAAGGCCGTGCTCGACCGGCCGCCATGGAGCGGCGACATCATCCTCTGGCGGCGGCATTGGAGGGACGGCCTCATCCGCGAGCGGCGCCCTGGGAGGTCCGCCACCATCTTCCACGGGCGGCGGCAACAGAGCGAGATCCTCGTCCGTGAGCAATTGCAACAAGGCGCCGGGTGCACCATCGACAAAGAAGCGGTGCCTTGATTAGTGGATTAGTGGTAACTGCTACTAGTAGAAGTAGGAGTAGAAGAAGCAGAACGAAGATTCGCCTTCTATTCATCTGGTCTGATTGAATATTACTACTATTGTTTTTTCCTTGTAAGATGTTGGTTTTCTTATTACGTAGCAGTGATAGTTTAATCCGGTCCGACTGAAAACTACAAACCGGACTTTCGTCTGTGTTCTTCCGGTATTTAAGAAATCAATGGAACAGAGTTTTCGTATACAACGAATTTATACTGAGGGAGTACACACACAATACCATTTTTATTAGAAACAACACAATCCAAATACAAACGACACAAATGCATGCATACGCATTGATTACACAGGAGGATGGATGGATCCACCATAGTTCGAACTACAGCGACATACTCTGAACGACATACTACTAGCATCTACCATCACGGCTCATACTACTACCATCACCACATAGTACTAGCATCTACCATCACGGCTCATATACTACTACCATCACCACTTACTACTAGCATCTACCATCACTGCTCATACTACTACCATCACCACATACTACTAGCATCTACCATCACGGCTCATACTACTACCATCACGGGCTCATGGAAATCCAGCCGCTGCACGGAGTGCAGCAAAACGTGTCTCCTGGATCAGATACTCCTCCAAAGCGCGATGCCTCGCCCTTGCATCCCAAATCCAGGCAGGCGAAACGGCGATGTTATGCGCGTGTAACAGCAGGTCACGAATGGTCCATTGCCTGTGACCCCTGTGGCAAAAAGGGCACACCCACATTCCTTCGTGATAAACACGGGCGGGCCCGCCCTGCTGAAGCCAAAGCAACACAGACCATTTCAGGTCATGCGATTCATCTTGTTCAATGAGCACTGGCCGCGGGGGTGGCATTTCAACGGGCAACAGCAGAGCTGGCGGCCTGGGCCGTGGGTCAAAAGGTGGTGCCATGAGGTTCAGCTGATCCTGAGCTACCGTTGCCAGCGGCTGAACTGGAGGTTGCATCACCCCCGGGTGTTGCTGAGGTGCCGATGCCAGCGGAAGTGGAGGTGCCATTAGGGTCGGGTGCTACTGAGGTGCCGATACCAGCGGAAGTGGAGGTGCCATTGGGGCCGGGTGCTGCTGTGGTGCCGATGGCAGCGGCTAAACTGGGTGGCGGTGAGGTGCTATTGCGCCCGACAGCTCCCCCTTCCCCGACTCCTCCAAGTTCCATGCTCCGTCCCTTCCTTGCCCGGCCATTCCCCATGTACTGCATACACAAACGAAGAACAAACCCTACATAAGCTAACAATGTGACCGTCTCGATACCATGCATACATAAAGTAAACAAGATTAGCCAAGAAAATGATCTCACCCTTGTATCCCACTGAAGTAGAGAAATGCAAGACGGGGAACCGATAAGTGTTGGCCTTTCCTTTCAAGAACGCTCTGCTGTACTCACCTATTTATTGAGGACTACAGCGGTCACGTGAGCTCGGTGTAGCATTGCTAAAGTTACTAAGGAAAACGTGAGATGCTCGGAATATAGTCAGGCCTACGCGTGATAGGAATCTATCTAGGTCAGAATCTTCAGTGGTATGCATCAATTACATGTGTGGACGATGGGTATCACGGGATGAGCCCGACGTGTCTAGGTATGTGTTTACTTCCGGACTTTCCTCTCTGTAGAGCACAAGAAAGTCCTGTGGACAAATCACGCCACATCAGCTGCATCTAATGGCTGTCTCACTGCGTCAGCTCATGCCGCATCAACAATGAGACAACTCTCTACCGTTTATTTATATAATGGTTTAGGTGTCAATTGCATCTGGAGAACAAGATTGGGCGCTGTAATCAGAGGGACCGGATGGTCCTTGCGTTGCAACACGCAGTGTGCGGGATGACGTGACAAGTCCTCCTCGATCAGGTACGCTGCGTGAGTCGTGACTGTAAAGGTCTACGAATGGTCAGGATTCGCACTTGATGGTTCCCGCTGGCCTTGGAGACTGAGAAACGTGATGAACTTGTTGATGCGACAAGACCAAAATGGAATAAGCTGGAATTGGAATAGCAATATATCTTTGTGTGTGTGTGTGTGTAATATTAACATGCATATAAGCACAGAAGGGCATCTCGAATGGGCGTTTGGGAACGACACGCTCTCACAAGTTGATCCACGTGTCGATCATTGAGAATTGCAGTTAAGCACTGGCACCGAGCGTTAACCGACGAACTTGTGTGCACACGCAGCACACCCCCTCTGAACGGACGTGTCGATCATTGTGAATCGCACTTAAGGACTAGAACCGGGAAGTTCATGACCCGAACGTGGCCACACCCGCTCTGAAGGGACGCGTCCATTCCGAGTGGTAACTGATGTCCACGAACGGACGTTTTGGAACGACACATTCACTCCCGGCCCACTATAATAAGAGACACTTTAGGCACGAGACGATCAATGTAGGCCATTTGTGTTAATGGCTTTAGACGCTAAAATGATTCCTTCCATGCAAGTCGACTTCTCAGTCTCAAGCCAGGAAGCGAAAGCCGAAGGAACCGCGGGCAACTTCAAGGAATTCGGTACGTTCATGGTGGGCGGCCGTCAATGGAAACTACGTTGCTATCCTACAGGTATGAAAGATCATCAGTGGATGCATGTTCCAGACGGCATTGCCGTCGTCCTCGTTCATCTGCACAAATCCCAAATGGTACGTGTCTCATTGCTGCTATGAAGACACACACTCACACATGGCGATACGGTCGCATTATGTTATTGTTTGTCAAACCTGTGACTGCTTCTACGTAGGTGCGAGTATTGTTGCGTGCGATGGCTGGAGACCCAAACAATGAAGATGATACGTTTCAAGTTCAAGCTACAAAAGAAGTTTGGTTCATGAATCGGGATCTAGAAGCAAGAGGATTTGAATGTCTGGTGGACAATCATGACATTGAGTGCGTGACATCCAGTGAAGATCGCATACACATATCATGTGTTGTTTCAGTACTGGAGGACGACTGCATTGAAGTTCCTCCTCCATCAGTGGAAAGAAGCATATGCCACACCGTTGCAGCCCAAGCCCCTGTGGAAGTTGTGTTCCACGTAGGTGCGGAATGCCGGGTGATACGAGCGATACGTGCCGATGTGGCGAAAGTATCTTGTGTGATGGAGGCAATGCTCTATGGCCCAGGAGTGGAGTCTAGCTCTGAAACTGTTACAATTATTGACACACACCCTGATGGCTTCTCGGTCCTGATCAAGTATGTTAGTGAAGGATCACTCCCGGAGGAGGCTGATTCATGGGACGCTCCTGCCAATGACTGGCCTTATTTACTCTCGGTCGCCGACATGTACCAAGTCGAAAGGTTGAAGCTGCACTGTGAGTCAAAGATGTGGGACATGGCAAGTGAGGAAACTGTGACTTCATTTCTACGATGGGCAATTCAGGCTAACTGCACACAATTGCAGGACAAGTGCATGCCTCTCTTAGAGCGAATCTTTCCTCACGGAATACTCACATATGATTGGGCGGTTGTATGCACTGATCATCCCGAATTTATGCACAATCTCCGTAGAAGATTACCTGAAGGGTTGTACCAGGGTCCCCTGTAGTTTTAATGTTTTATTTAAGTGTTTGTAGTCATGTAATAAACAGTTGAAACGGTACATTATTTTGTTGCAGTGAGTACATTTGTAATGCGAATATCGGATCATCCGTCTTACGTGAATATGAAGTAGAGTATAGTCCTGTGTGTGTTTGTCCATTCCATGATCCATGGTGGCACGGACAACCCAGTCAACAACTTGCCTCTCTGCGTAAGGTCACTGACGTTTGGGTCCGACACCCAAGCGGTCTTTCGTTTGGGTCACTGACATTTGGGTCCATGATCCAAAGTCTTTCATTTCCCGCTCTGGACCACAAAGGCAGGACTTGAAAATTTGAATTCCCCGCTCCTCCTTCTGGTCCTCCTCGTTTATATATAAAACAAAGAGGAAAACCAGATCTCCTAATTCCCTCCTGGTAATTTTCCAAAATCAGGGGATCTTCTCCTCGACCGCCGAAGAGACCTCGATCTGCGGCGGAAGCAGCAACGGAGGCCTAGCTACCGACGACAGCTTCCTCTGGTACGAGCGGGGGCCTTCCTCTTCTACGAGCGGCGGCCTTCCTCTTCTACGAGCGGCGACCTTCCTCGGCAACGTCCTTGAAGCTGCAAGATGGTTCAAAATCGTTGCTCCGTCGGCTCCCCCGAGGCTCACCCTGGCGGCCGCAGATCTGCAACAGTTGCGCAGAACATCGTGCTGAAGGCGCAAGGTCGGGTTGCTAAATCGAGACGGCATTCGGCACCTTCTTCCCGTCGTATTCGTCAGGTCTGCGGTCTCCTCCCTGTATTGATCGATTGAATTAGATTGCTTCCCTATGCTCTTTGGCTTTCTATAATATTCTTTCATGTTTGGGTGATTGTGGATCTACTGTACCCTATCGCAAGAGTTTGTTAGAAGTCATTTTATTTGAGGTTTGTAGAAATTTGTGGATGAAATTGTTGGACTGCTTCCCCATGCTCTTTGCCTTTGAATATTGTTGTTGCATGCTTGGGTGATTGTGTATCTACTGTACCCTATTGCAAGAATTTGTTCGAAGTCATTTTATTTGAGATTTGTAGAAATCTATAGATGAAATTATTGGACTACTTCCGCATGCTCTTTGGCTTTCTATAATATTCTTTCATGTTTGGGTGATTGTGGATCTACTGTACTCTATCGCAAGAGTTTGTTAGAAGTCATTTTATTTGAGGTTTGTAGAAATTTGTAGATGAAATTGTTGGACTGCTTCCCCATGCTCTTTGCCTTTGAATATTGTTGTTGCATGCTTGGGTGATTGTATATCTACTGTACCCTATCGCAAGAATTTGTTTGAAGTCATTTTATTTGAGATTTGTAAAAATTTGTAGATGAAATTATTGGACTGCTTCCCCATGCTCTTTGCCTTTGAATATTGTTGTTGCTTGCTTGGGTGATTGTGGATCTTCTGTTCCCTATTGCAAGAGATTGTTCCAAGTCAACTTACTTGAGGTTTGTAGAAATTAAAGGATGAAATTATTATATTGCTTACCCATGTTCTTTGGCTTTTCATATTTTTGTTGCATGCTTGGGTGATGATGGATTGGGTGTGATCGTTCATGTACCGCATTGAACTTAATAAATGAAATTGCTTCTGATTGCTAATGATCTCAACCCTTATCTCTTGTTCTTGTACTTGTTTCAGCGGGCCAAAGGGTCAACATCTGTAGTCACTCCTGTTCAGACCTGCTCCAAGGTAACAAACTCAACACCTTCTTTGTTTCCAATTGGGAATGATCTCAACCCTAAACTCTTGTTCATGTACTTGTTTCAGCGGGCAAAAGGGTCAACGTCTGAAGTCGCTCCTGTTCAGACCTGCTCCAAGGTAACAAACTTAACACCTTTGTTTCCGATTGCGAATGATCTCAACCCTTACCTCTTGTCCTTGTACTTGTTTCAGCGGGCCAAAGGGTCAACATCTGAAGTCGCTCCTGTTCAGATCTGCTCCAAGGTAACAAACTTAACACCTTTCTTTCCTTAGTCCGAATCAATTACAAGGTCCTAATCTGACTTGGGATCCATTGTTGCTAGATGGAAGCTACCAAGTCAATGATGCTTCTTCCCGAACAAATTAAAATAGAGGCAGCCGAGTACTCAAGAATGGGTACCAAATCCTTATGTAGTAGTGTTGATGAAGAGCGGGTTGACGCTCCCAATCAGGATGGGGTACAACTTCGACAACGATTTGTTGCTCACCAGAAAGAGTTATGTTGCTTGAAGAAGAAGACCGAAGAATCAGAATCAACTCTGAAAATGCAGTCTGCTGAGATTAAGAGGTTGCAGAAGCTAACTGAAGACAGTGAGGACCTCCTTCGTCTACTGCTTAGTAGTAAAAGATGAAGAGGTTAAGATCATTAGATCAAATCTCCACTTTCTCTTGTGATTATGAACTGGATTTAGCTTTGTTAATCAATGTTCCTTGTGATACTGTTATCTTGTAATAGTTTGTGATATGTGATGAACAATATGGTCGTGCTTGATAATAAACAATAGTTTGCTTTATTGTATATAGAAATATGTGCTGATTACTATTTTGCCAACCAGATCGGAATTATTCAAAGAAAAGGATCTGAATTGAAATTAAATCCATTAATACTGATGCATGATTAGTTAATTTTATATTGTCCTTCAGTGGGCTTAGCCCACTTTTAATTGGGCCAAAAGTCATTTTTTGTCAAATTAACATGACACAGAAGACCGCAACAATGTGCGCACTTGTTGGACTCGACCCAATCAAAACAGGCCCACCCTAATCAAATTTCATCTGAAAAAGCTACAATTGGGCCCAACAAAATCTTTTTTGGGCTATATGAACAACGCCAGCCTACAGGAACAGTTTTGGGCTCAACCCAGCTACAAACGGGCCAAATTCGTTTTATGACGCATACGATTTGTCACAATTGGCCTGCCACATCGGATGCCACATCAGATTCTGTCCAGCGTGGCAAAGCTGCAGGAACGAAGTTATGACGCATTGTATAGACGAATTTCCACGAGTCATTAAACTCATGACGCCGGGAAATAAGGTCTCGTCATTAATCGCAGTTTGTGACGCTCGATTAATGACGGTGCGTTTTTGTAACAACCGGCGTCATTAATCGCGGTTTATGACGAGAAACGGCCTTTTTTTGCGTCACTAGTCGGCATTTTTCTTGTAGTGATTTAATTTTGATGTTTGGTTTGTGATTTATAGATTTTTTTAGTTTCAATCAATGTTGCATGTGGCTGATTTTATCAATTTTGTTTTCTTTTGCATGCATGTACTCCAACCTCCACGGCCTTCAGCGACAGGGAAGAGCGCCCATGCGTCCGTCCGACCGAAAGGCTTACTCAAATGGTAAGATCGTGCTAAATCCGAGTGTTCAATATCCGTATTCATACCGTATTCGTATCCGGATATTCAAAGTTGGATTACTAAGATCTGAATATGATAAATATCAATATTCGACAGATCATGATTGATTTATTCGTATCCGAATTTGATAAGAGAATTCAATCCGAAAAAAAATTATTTGTATTTATATCCGCAGTATCCATTTGTATTCCGTATCCGATCTGTTTTCATCGCTGTGAATATGCACGTGAGGCGGGGGGGGGGGGGCGGCGGTAAACAAGGCCTGTTTGAGCATTTTTTTTTGCCCCATAATCAGGTTTCGAGAGAAATATAAGGATACTCGAATTCAATTGTAATCAGAAACTTAAGGATTTATTTTATATCAAGGAAAAGAGGAGATTTCTTTTATCGACCACCGTCTGGTTGGCCGGGAGCCACCCCCTACCCAGGGTAGGTGCTCCTCGGCCAGCTCTGGCAGCGCGTCCAAGAGAGGACGTCGCGGGCTACTGCTCCACCATCGAAGCCAGGACATTGGCGACTTCCAGTACGTCGACCAGCCATCCCGTAGCTACCGCCTCACTCCCTCCTCAGCACCAACGCCTCCTGCAGCGCTGTTGGTCAGCTCTCTCACCTTTCCCGCCGCCTCACTCCCTTCTCCCTCCCCGATAGCACCCTGCTCCCACCTCCCACGGTGGTGTCTTCTCTCCTCCTCCCGCGGCACAGATTCGCAACCAGCAATAGCGGCGTAGATCCGTGGCCGGCAGCACTCATGGAGGCTTCGGTAAGGCCGCGGCTTGCATGGGCTCCTCCTCCTCCAGCCACAGTGCACAACTACCTCCCTCTTCTCTCCCGGGTCCCCGTGGCTAGCGAGCCGCAAACGAAGGTGGCACAGTGGCCTCCTTCTTGTCGTCCCCGCCGACGCGGCTACCTCCTCCTCGTCGCCCCTGCCGGTGCAGCCGCCTCCTCCGGATCTGACACGGGGGCGGCTGATCGAAGTGGCTGCCTCGGCCTCCAGTGTGCACCCACCTCTCTCTCCTGTCCCGGTGCGGACGGAGCGACGGAGGTGAAGGACAGGGAGGCTGGTGCTCCGGCAGCCTCCTCCCTCCTCGTGCAGGGCCCCTCCTTCAGAACCGGTGGCGACTTCTTCTCCCTCCCTCCAACGGCGGCTCCCTGCCTCTCACTTCTCCGGTGGTGGCGGTGGGGTGCGACTGACTTTTTTAAAAAAATTTGGAAACTTTTCTTGTGCGTGTGATTTGGCTCATGGCAAATCGCTCTCGCTCCGCCATCGGCCACTGCTGCCTCTGTGTGTTCCTTCCGTCGCTTTTTATTTTACCATGCCTCCCAGAAAACACATGGTAAAGGGCTTTGACGTGAGCATGATAAAAGGCTAATGACAAAGCTTGCTTGGTCGTGCCATTGATTGTCGTGCAGGCTTCACCGGGTGCAGCCGACAGCGAAAATTTAGCCTTGCGCTGTTGGGCCTTCGCCATGTGCCTGAGGCACAAGTAAAGTGGAGGATTCTGATAAGGGGGGGGGGCATACAGGACCTGTTGGAGCTTTTTTTGTTTGGGAAAAGTGTTTTTTTATTCCTTAAAGTATTCTGGACACTCATCTATAATGTTTTGTTTGGTGCAAATCGACCATTTAACTACCTAAATTGGTGCATTTATCATCCCCATCTTCGTTTAACAATGATCTTCGTGTCATATAATAGCAGTTTAGAGATCATGCAATCATCTTGTCAGTCACAGTTTAGGTGCAACTAATGTTGAGTCAATATATAATAGTTGAGTGTAAATCGGTACCATTATTTTTTTTGAATTATCCAATTTATAATATTTATTGAAACTTTTTGTGAGCTTTATATTTTATACTGAGTATATTACATCACTAAACAGTGATTACTAATTAATTAAATGATTGTGTGGGATTACTAATTAATTAAATGATTGTGTGGCATACACCATCAATATATTGCACTAAACTATTATTAACTACTCCCTCTAGTTTGGTATTACAAGTCATTTTGGAAAAGGTTTGAGTCAAACATTTTGGAAATATAAATCATGAATAACTTTGAAGTCGTTGAGTTTGGAAATGTGAAAATGATATAAATATATTTGTTTTGAAAATTACTTTCATAAAAATATACATACATAAATTTTCAATGTGTGTTAAGTGCAAAAAAAGTGTGGATAAGTAATCTTGGTGCAACACAAGTGTGGATAAGTAATCAATGATTATTTACTCAAATAACCAGGTTAATTCTTTTAATGCAGTTTCAGTTAAATTTTGCTAGGGTTCCTCTGTTTTTATTCCACTGTCTACCATATAGAACCTGAGTATAGAACTTTAATTATTCCATTGTCTACCATATAAAACATGAGTTCAATAATCATGTTTTTTTAGAGCAGTTCAATAATCATATTTGTGAAGAAATAGAGAATGCAGCTGTGCACAGAGCTGCCCCACATGATGCTTATGTACAAATAGAGGATCCTTCCCTTAGATGTTTGTACAGGAATAGTTGTTGCCAAATAGGCTTATGGTAAGTTGGCACCACAACAATGATTAGGGATTAGTTGATTTGTAAGGTCCCTAGCAGTCCAAATGTCATGTACAGTTACAAAAGAAGAGAAATGACTATTTTATCCAATGGAATATTTTACACAAATTTATGAACTTCACAAAAATGAAATCAAGTTGGTACACTTTATGAGATTGGTGGCTTCTTTGCTAGATTACTTTCATAAAGCTAAGGTTTATGTGCTGATTAGGGTGCAATAACCAAAGCATGAAAAGCAAAGCCTGTGCAGGAGACAAGGATTACGAGATCAAATTGTTTATAAGTTAAGAAAAGATGTACATAAATCTCGAGATCTATCATTAATCAATTGCTTATAAGTTCAGAAAAGATGTACATAAATCTCGAGATCTATCATTAATCAATTGTTTATAAGTTAAGAAAAGATGTACATAAATCTCGAGATCTATCATTAAAGGATATTTCTATTTTTTCAAAGTGGTTTGTGCTCATTTCAATCCAATTTGCAAGTGAAAATACAAGTTCTGAAGCATATATAAGATAATATAGCATGTGTGTTGATGAAGTTTAGCCAAACTTATCCGATGTTTCTTGTTCTTGACAGATTCTTAATGGATGTAAAGAAGAGGATGACATCAAGAACTCTTAATAGAACAACTGAAAAAAAGGGAGACGGAAAGAATAGGATCCACAACAGTGGAGAGGTGTAGAGTTTTGTGGGACAAGCGAAATTTATCATATTCTCAATATTGTTCAAAAACTTAGATTTTACACTGTAGTAGACAAAAGAATTATTGGTTGGACAGACTTAATTTAGATGACCCAAATAACATATAATAAAGTATAAAAAAGAATTTTTGGTTGGACAAATTCAATTTAGATGATACAAATAACTAATAATTAATTTTGGAAGGATTAGTATGTGACTTTGCTATTTTTATATTTATTAGAGAAAGGTACTACTATTCGTGTTTGATGAATATAAAATATGTGTTAAATTGTTTTTTAGACACGTGCGTGTCGCACGTGCACTTTACTAGTAAATGTTAAATATGTTGTGGTTGGTAGGTCCGTTGTGACTACTCGACCTTGGCAAACTCGTGTGGGAATCCTCGGTTGTGATTTTGGGGCATAGGCCGAGTTCATCCTTCGGGAAGAATTTTTATCGGCTCCCATTCACTCCCCCCTCTCTGGTCGCCTAATCGGTCCTTCAATTGGTATGAGAGCCGGTTACGGATCTTCGTGATTCTAACTAGTCTAAGATCCAAAGATGGCGTACCAGGAACGGGGTTGGGTCCTCCACACTTTGATGGTAAGAACTACCAGATGTGGCAGAGGCGGATGGCTGCTTTCCTCCGCGGCAAGGGTCAGATCCTTTGGGATGTCACGGTGAACACAGCTTATGTTCATCTTGTGAACTTCCTTGCTCCAAGATCGAGGGACATGTTCGACGCCAACAACAAGGCGGTCGACTACCTGTGCCGTGCTTTGTGTCAATCCGAATTCGATCGGGTTCAGACAGAGGATTTGGTGTGCAGGATTTGGGAGCAGCTGAAGAATGCTCACGCTGGGAACGCTCAGGTTCAGGCTCGGCTATTTGCGACCTACCGGAGAGAGTACGAGAACTTCACTCATCTCCCTGGTGAGTCCATAGATGCCATGTTCCAGCGGTTCACGGTGATTGTGAACAACATGAGGGCTAATGTGGCCGTGCTCCCGTACGATGATCATGACAGGGCTATCAAGCTCCTGCACTCTCTGAATCGTACCGTGTGGAGTGAGAAGGTCGAGACCATTCTTGAGTCGGAGAAGTATGAGACCCTCACGGTGGACGAGCTGTTCTACAAGCTCAAGTCGTCCGAGGTGGACCGTGGGGTTCATGCAAAGATCGAGAACCCGACTGACCCTCATAGTCTGGCTCTCGTGACTGGATCAAGGACTAATGCTAACATGTCTTCGAGACATTTCTCTTTGTCTTCTCTTGTGTCCATGCCAGATGAGGAGTTTGACGTGCTTGGCGAGGAGGATCTCGCGTTGCTGAGCAGGCGGTTCGAGCGCATGTACACGAACCGGAAGAACGCTCAGAGGAGCTCGGGCATGTGCTACCAGTGCGGGAAGCACGAGCACTTTATCGCTGAGTGCCCGGAAGCCATGGAGGTCAAGCCCGAGCACAAGCACCGTCCGAGGACCGACCACAAGCACCGCTCGAGGGACGACCACAAGGGCAAGAACAAGTCCGAGCAGAGGCCGAGGAGGAGTGGTGGTCACAAGAAGAAGGAGCGAGCGATGGTGGCCGGAGCAAGCGACATCGACTCAAGCTCCTGCTACTCTTCATCGAGCTCAAGTGATGAAGATGAGAACCGGCACAAGGGCAAGCAGTCAAGCAAGAACATCAACGGCCTGTCCTTCGCCACCCAAGGCTTTTGCGGCATGGCACATAGCTCCGCAAGTAAGAAGAGCGACAAGGATGACTCGGGCTCCGACTTCGAGGAAGAGGTAAACAATGATCCATCCTTCTTGATAGCGGAGAATGCTAGGTTGAATGATTTGCTTGACAACCGTGATGATGTGCTTAGAAAGACCAACAAGGAGAAGAGGGAGTATAGGTCTTTGCTTGGAGAGGCTAAGGAGAAGGTGGTTGAGCTAGAGTCTTTGCTTGTTGATGCTAGGGCTCAAATAGATTATCTTAAGTCTGCTCCTATTGTGACCGATGAACATGAATGCACTGATTGTTCCACTTTTCTTGCTGATTTGACTATGCTTAAGGAAAAGTATGCCTCCAAGGTCGAGGAACTAGATGTGCTTAGGGTTGAGCTAGATGAGATGAAATCTAGGCCCTCTTTGCTTGGTGCTTGCACTTATTGTCCTGTTTTGCATGAGAAGCTAGATGTTCGCTTGTTTATGCTAGATCTCTAGAGGCTCAGCTGAAAGCTCCTATTCCTACATCATGCTCTACTTGTGAAGTAAATGCTGTGAAGAATTTGGAGCTTGCACACTATGTTGATCATTTGCAGGATGAGAATGATGAGTTGAGAAAGATGATGGGTTGGTTGTCTGGTCATGAGCCTCAGCTCAGGATGTTGATTGAGGCATACAAGCGCTATGATGGGCAAGCGCTTGGGGCAGACAAGGTTGGTGAGCGAAGTGGTGAGAATGAGGGGAAGATCGGAGATATCCCAGAGCCACCAAAAACTCACCATAAAAATGCCTATGCTCCTAAGCCGAATCCACTTAGGAACTGACTAGACACAACCCCAGCTCCACCCGTGTTTACCCCACACACAGACAACTTCCAGAAACCCATCAAGTTCAAGAGTGACTTGGGGAATGAGTTCTTTGGGAAGAAGGGAGAGAAACCGAGTGAGGAAAAGCCAGAGCCCAAAGAGAGCCCAAAACCAAAGCCAAAACCAAAACCCTTCCATTGTGAGCATTGTTTGAAGGATGGGCACCTTGCTGAGTTTTGCTTCCGGCAGAAGCGTGAGGAGAGGTTGGCTAGAGAGATGGCCAACAAGGACAGGTACCGCCCTTCTCGTGGTGTGCCTGAGCCTAGGTTGATGCTGAGGGGTGAGGGTGTGGTGCATACCATTTACCCTCGAGAGAGGCGTGTGTTTGTGCCTCGAGGTGAGCCACCACATAGAGAAGGTGGTAGGCGTGTTGGGTTTGGGCGTGGTGAGTTTGCTGGACGTTCCTTCGCTCGTGGCCAATACGAGTATGGGGGGAACGATCGCAGTTTTAGGTCCCAGAGGAGCTACGGGCCATGGTCTCCACCTCGTGGTGCGCGTAGTCCTCCAAGGGGACGTGGGGGTGTTCCACCTAGAGGAGATAGGATGGATTTTGCTAACCCCACTTTTGAGGAAATGGCACGGCACTGGTTTGATTCCTTTTGTACTAACCCCAGTGCTGAGTCGTTTGCTCACTCTCGCTCTCGTTTTTCATTTGCAGGTGGGAGGCTTGGAGGGCTTTTGGTTGATCAACTCCGGTTGCTCTCGACACATGACCGGAGATCGAAGGTGGTTCTCCAGCCTCACCCCGGTGATGACCAAAGAGTACATCACTTTTGGGGACAATGGGAAAGGTAGAGTGCCTTCAGTGGGCACGGTGAAGGTGAGCGAGTCTGTGACTCTTAGGCGTGTTTCTCTTGTCAAGTCTTTGGGGTACAATCTTCTTTCGGTTTCCCAGCTTCTTGATGAGGGTTTTGAGGTCCGTTTCAAAACGGGCGCTTCGCGTGTTTTGGATTCTCGAGGTGATCTTGTGTGCACGATCATCCCCGAGGGTCAGATTTTTAGAGCAGATTTTTCTCAGTGAGTTGGCTCTCCTCGTTGTTTGGTTGCTGGTGTTTCGGCAAAGCTTTGGAAATCGCATAGGAGACTAGGTCACTTGAGTTTTGACTTGTTGTCACGATTGAGTGGGCTAGGTTTGGTCCGAGGATTGCCTAAGTTAAAATACCAAAAGGATTTGGTATGTGCTCCGTGTAGGCATGGTAAGATGGTCGCCTCCTCTCACCCGCCTCTGACATCCGTTATGACAGAGAGGCCATGCGAGCTGTTCCATATGGACTTGGTTGGTCCAGCTCGTGTGTGCTCGGCGGGTGGGAAATGGTATGTCCTGGTGATAGTGGACGACTATTCTCGCTATGCATGGGTCTTCTTTTTGGCTGACAAGGGGGAGACGTTTGGTTTTGTGCGGGATCTAATCTTGAGGTTGAAGAATGAGAGGAATGGAGATGCCATTCGAGCTATCCGTAGCGACAATGGCTCTGAATTGAAAAACTCTCATTTCGAAACTTTTTGTCGTGATTTGGGTCTCGAACATCAATTCTCTTCTCCCTATGTGGCTTGTCAGAATGGTGAGGTTGAGAGGAAAAATTATTCCCTTTGTGAGATGGCTCGGACGATGCTCGATGAGCATAGGACTCCGAGGAGATATTGGGCTGAGGCGGTGAATACCGCATGCCATGTTGGGAACCGGATTTTTCTTAGGGCCTTCTTGAACAAGACATGCTATGAGCTCATGCAGGGGCGAGCACCTAGAGTGAGCCATTTCAGGGCTTTTGGTTGTCAGTGTTTTATTCTCAAGAAGGGTAGGCTTGATAAGTTTGAGTTGAGGTCTTCCGATGGGATCTTTTTGGGTTATGCGAGTCATTCTCGAGCATTCCGTGTGCTCAACCTTGATACTAACCTAGTCATGGAAACTTGAGAGGTTACCTTCGACAAGACCCAGCCATGCAGTTCGTCTGTTTTTGAGTGTGCAGGTGACGACGAGATTGGCAAGAAGATCTTTGAGGACGAGGAGGATGATGCTGGAGAGGATGATGGTGATGATGAAGCTCCAGCCGAGCATGTACCCTCTACTTCCACTACGGCGACTACGGTGCAGGATGGTCCAGCCCCTACACCGACTACGATCCAGCAAGATCAAGTGGAAGCTACAGCTGAGGGGGAGGTTGTCTCCAGGCGAGAAGCACCAAGGCGTGTTCAAGTTGATCATCCTCCCTCAAGAATCATCGGCGACATCAATGAACGTACGACACGGTCAAGGTCCAGGAATGTTTCTCACTTTGCTCATTCGGCTTTTGTTGCTACCTTTGAGCCGAAAGACATTGGACACGCCTTCTCTGATCCTAATTGGGTGAACGCAATGCATGAGGAGTTAGAGAACTTTGAGAGAAACCAAGTTTGGGAGTTGGTAGAGCCACCACCATATTGCAAACCTATTGGGACAAAATGGGTGTGGAAGAACAAAGAGGGTGAGAATCGTGAGGTTGTGAGAAACAAATTGAGGTTGGTTGCTCAGGGGTATAGTCAGAAGCAGGGGATAGACTATGAGGAGACATTTGCTCTTGTAGCCCGTTTGGAGGCGATTAGGATCCTTCTAGCCTTTTCCGTGGCTAAAGGGTTCAAATTGTACCAAATGGATGTGAAGAGTGCCTTCTTGAATGGGTTTTTAGAAGAAGAGGTTTATGTGAAGCAACCACCGGGCTTTGAGAGTGCTAAGTTCCTCACCGGGTGTATAGGCTAAGAAAGGCGTTGTATGGGCTGAAACAAGCTCCCCGTGCTTCGTATGGCCATTTGAGGGGGTTCTTGTTCAGCAAGGGGTTTGAGATGGGCAAGGTTGATAAGACTCTTTTTCTCCTCAGGCAGGGCGATGATATCCTAATTGTTCAGGTGTACGTGGATGATATTGTCTTTGGCAGCTCGTCTCACTCTTTGGTTGCGAGGTTTGCAGAGGACATGTGCAAAGAATTCGAGATGTCCATGATGGGAGAATTGTAGTTCTTTCTCGGGCTTCAGATCAAGCAGGCGAAGGAGGGAACCTTTGTGCATCAAGCCAAGTACACGAAGGACATCCTCAAGAAGTTCAAGATGGACGACTCGAAGCCCCTGTCAACACCGATGAGTATGACTACAGCGTTGGATGCGGACGAGGACGGAGAGCCCGTGGACCAGAAGGAGTACCGGAGCATGATCGGCTACCTCTTGTACTTGATGGCGACGAGGCCGGACATTCAGTTTTCTGTGTGTCTGTGCGCTCGTTTTCAGGCGTCGTCGAGGACTTCACACTGGCAGGCCGTCAGGCGGATCTTCAGGTATCTTCAATACACTCCTGAGCTCGGTCTTTGGTACTCGGCGTCCTCTTCTCTTTCGCTTCTTGGGTTTTCGGATGCCGACTTTGCGGGGTGTCAAGTCGATAGGAAGTCAACTTCGGGGACGTGCCAGTTTTTGGGATCTTCGCTTGTTTCTTGGTGTTCTCGCAAACAATCTAGTGTAGCTCAGTCTACCACAGAAGCCGAGTATGTTGCTGCCGCTAGTTGTTGCTCACAGCTGCTTTGGATCACATACACGCTGAGTGACTTTGGTGAGGAGTGTACCCATGTTCCTCTCATGTGTGATAGCACGAGTGCCATTAGTGTTGCCAAAAATCCCGTGCTCCACTCCAGAACCAAACATATAGAGGTGAGGTACCACTTCCTGAGAGACAATATTGAGAAGGGAAACATAGACCTTATCCATGTGCCAACCGAAAAGCAGCTTGCCGATATCCTAACCAAGCCTTTGGACCAAGCTACATTTGCCCGTTTGCGAGGGGAGCTTGGTGTTGTTTTCCCTTTTTGAGCTTTGGTTGGGGGTTTGATGTACATACTCATGTTACATTTTCATTTATGTATCTTATCATGCTTGCATCTTTGTATCATAGACTGCATATGTATCATATGAGATGTGCTTCTCCTATATACTTGGATCACCATGATGTGCTGGATATGAGATTATGATTTTGCTTGTGATGCTCATATGATGGATAGCGATGCTCTTGATAGCTTTGGGATGTATATGCTTGTGGATGGCTTACTTTTGTAAAATTGCTATATATGATCCTCTCTTATGAGTTGAATGCCTTTCATGTTGATTTTGTGCACTTATGACTATAGCTTGCTTAATTCGTGCTTGGAACCATGCTCTTTTCATATGGGGTCAAAGACCCATTTATCATCATGAATGTTTAGCCTACATGCTACCTTGTGGAGAAGCCTAAGATTCTTTTTGCCGCAAAGGCACTTCATGTACCATGCTTAGTTTGTAAATCATGAAATTGGTATTTGAAATGCTTGCGCTTGAAAAATATGCTTCCATGTCATGTGTGCTTTAAATTCCTTATCTTGGGTGCTAAACCGTTGCATGATGTTCACCGTTGAGAAGTCTCACATTTAGAAGTGGACACATGGCTCGGTGGCTTTGACATGACATGAGATAGCTTGTAGGTGTTTGTGATGATCTTGTGATGAGAATTTGTGACCTTGCATGAAGTTTGTGAGTTATATGTTGTTTGTGCTCATTTTGATCATGTTTAGGTCCTATGCTCATGAGAGGGAAATTTTTGTGAAAATTGCTTCATTTTGCTCATGGCTATGTCACATGCTTATATGTCCCTATCTATCTTGTTGGTGATGCTTGTACTAAATTTGTGACTATCTTGCTTGTCTATGTCTCAATTTAGCATGTTGTAGTGCTCTTTGTCTATTTGAGAAGCACATGCTTGCATTTGTAGTCTTGATTCATGCATTACCAACAAGGGGGAGAGATAGTACCCAATTCTTGTTTTGAGGAGAAAGTTCTTGCATCCAGCGGGAGTTTTGCATCAAAGGGGAGAAAATTTTGGGAGAAATTTATTTGTTCAGGGGGAGCTTGCATTCATGCATTTGGGAGTTCTTTTTCGCCTGAATTTTAGTTGTGCTCTTTTGCCGATGGTGTCGAGCCCTTTTGCCTCACCTTGAGGAGTCGGCAATTTTGGAGCATTTTATCTCGGTTGTGCCGAGCCATTGCCCTTGCCTTAGGGGACCGAGATTTTTCTCTCACAAGTGATCTCTTTTTGGCTTTTGTTTGGCTTTTGATCACCTGTTTGAGTTTTTCAGTCGTTTCCTTCCTTTTTCTCTTTTCTCTGAATTGGTTACTACGTGTGTGTTGTCAATGCACTCATCAAGGGGGAGATTGAGGACCGGAGCGTCCGAGGACCGGTGGATGGTCGCTCCCTAGTGTGATGAGTGATTGACAACGTGGTGTGGACTGACTCTTGGCCGAGTATTGCAGGTGCAGGTTGCGGCTTGATTTGCGTTGGTGCAGGTGAAGATCGGGCGCGAAGGGTCTATGCCTTGCGGGGCCTCCGAGGAGTGGAGAGACAAGTAGGCTCGGCTCGATGGACCCGGTGGCCGGACGGGGTCAAGTGCGGGCCGCATGGTGGCAAGAAAAGCAAGACGAAGTCGTCGACCGGAGCTGGTGCAGGGTACTGGCTCACGACCGGAGTCTGCACGCGGGGTTTGCGGCGGTTCACCACAAAACCGTCCGGTTACTTGGTTGAGCCACAAAACCAAGACCGGAGGCTCGGCGGGCGGAGACGGGATCCGGGTGCGCCGAGAAGCTTCGATGCCGGCGGACACGTGGCGGGATCGCAGGGCTTGCGTCGGGAGGACGCGGACTGCGGCAAAGGCGTGGCCGTGCGATGAAGAGGAGTGCTACTTGACCATATTGCCCCTGAGGGGATTGTATCTTAAGTTTAACTGCTAGGGGTAGCTTGGTCATTTGCCCGACCCGGAGGGACTCATATATATTAGCTCTAGGGTTTCTGGGCAAACGATCCATCCGGACTGCTTCTCATTTCCTTGCTCCATAGGCGTAGATTTTCTTCACCGTTTTGTAGAGAATCTGTCCTCCGAGTGTATGGAAGCATTCATGGTTGCGTTGATTTCCTTCTTGTAGCTCGTGTGATTTTCGTGTCTTTTTCGAGCTATTTTCGTTGGATTTTCGTGCGCGCCTTGTTCCTTCGATTATGAGGTGTTTGGGTTCGGATTTGTTGGTGGGGATCATGGATAGATGTCTTGTGCATCTTTGTGCTTGATCTTGACCCCCCAATCTCCGGATTTGGCCTCCGATTGAAGGATTTCGGTTGGAACCCTAGCTTTTTAGTAGAGCTCGGTTGCGATTCGATTCCCGGCGATTTAGTTCGTTTGAGGTCTCAAGTTTTGGGGTATAGCATCTCCTAGGGACGCTTCACATCTCCCCCAAATCTTTCCTCAAGAGCTCAAGCCGTTTGGGAGATCCATGGATGGGTAGGAGAGGTTGACTTCGCGGGTTAGAGCTCGGGCTGCTGTCTGCGTACCACGCGGACGGTCCGCACGTCCCTGGCGGACGGTCCGCGAGGAGGCTTTCAGCCGGCAGTTCATCGAGTTCGTCGCGTGTTCTTGCGTGCACGTGTTTCGATCCGTTTTGTCCGGTGCTTTTGGTTGCTCGGAGTTTGCCGGATGGTCCGCGAGGTGAGTGCGGACGGTCCGCGGGTAGGGCACGGACGGTCCGTTATTCGAGGTGCAGTACTGGAAGTTCGGGTGGCATTTTCGGACGGTTCGCCCTGAGCTTGCGGACGGTCCGCCCAGCCACCGCGGATAGTCCGCCCAGCCACCGCGGACAGTCCGCCCCCTCCATGTGGACTGTCCGCCCCCTCCATGCGGACTGTCCGCCCCAGGCTATGCAGATTGCCTAAGTCCTTTGCTTCTTGAGTTGCACTTCCGTGTTGCTTTGAGTTGGGGTTTGTTCCTAGGGTTGGTAGGTCCATTGTGACTACGCGACCTTGGCAAACTCGTGTGGGAATCCTCGGTTGTGATTTTGGGGCATAGGCCGAGTTCATCCTTCGGGAAGAATTTTTATCGGCTCCCATTCACTCCCCCCCTCTCTGGTCGCCTAATCGGTCCTTCACCCATCCTCGCCTTTTTCCATGCGTTTGTCTTTTTATCTGATGTGATCCATAATCCCAATCCTATCATCCCGCGCCGCGCCACGCTATGCTTGTCCCTTAGCCTGCTCCTCGGCGCCCTCTCCTCTCCATCGACATCATGCAGACGTGCGGTGCTCCACTGAGATCGGCATGCAGTGGTTGTGGTGATGGATCTTGGTGGCCGTAGGTCTTGTGATCGTGAAGATCACCATGTGTCCTTGCTGCTGGTCGTTTTTTTTCCAGCAAGGGCTACCCCCAAATTTCATTACCAGCAAGCAACGAAATTATTGAGGTTCAAACAAAGTACTGTTATCTGCCTACTTATTACAGATTCAAACAAAACCAGACACCGAGGGTCTGCAACACACCAAAGACTTAGAAAAGCATAACTGACAAAGTTCACACATCTAAACGTCTAGCATCGCACGGCTAAACTGATGAAGCCGGCTCAACAGCACCAAAAGACCACAGTTGAAGCTGTATCACTGCAGCAGAACTGCCCCGTCGTCCACAGCCCCCAACTCTTGGTGTGGATGGAAGTGAAGAGCAGTTTCCTTCATTGCTTCAGCTGCCGCCTCCAGGTCTTGTTTATCGCCCTCCTTGTGAAGACCTGCTCAGAACATGATGAGGGATGAAGCTAAACACACTATCTCAGTAGGAGACTTGATTGGCTTTTTTTCAAAGTACACAGCATTTCTGCTTTTCCAAATAGCCCAACAGATGGCTGACAGCCCAGCAAAATGAATCTTGTTATTAGCGGGTATATACTTTCCTACCCATTCCCAAAACTGGGAGAAGGAAGCAGGCCTACAAGGAGCATTAATGATGAAAGAAATCAGGCTCCAGATATATCTGGAAACCGAGCAACTGAAGAAGAGGTGTTCTATGTTTCCCTCCTCATCGCAGAAGTAGCACCTTTTATCCCCAGCCCAATTCCTTTTGATCAGGTTATCCTTAGTTAGGATTGCATTTTGTTGAATTAGCCACAAGAAAATCTTTATTTTCAGAGGAATTTTAGATTTCCACAATTTCTTGTTGGGATTATCTGTTTCACTACTGAACAGATGTTCATACATGGATTTAAAAGAGAAGTTCCCTGATTTTTCCCAAATCTATCTTACTGTATCTTTTTCATCGGAAAGAGGGCAGGCTGCTAGCATGTCCCTCATCTGTCTCAACTGGTTTTGTGCTCTTTCATCCAGCCATCTGCGAAAGTTCATTCTCCATCCTCCTGCTGCCATATATGCTACACTTTTGTCTTGTTCTGTACAGATTTCAAACAACTCTTTGAATTTATCTTTCAGTGCTACCACCCCACACCAGGGATCCTCCCAGAAACTTGTGTTCTGGCCATCCCCAACTGTTATTATTCTCCCTTTCAAATACAGATGTTTGACTTTCAACAAGTCATTCCAAACTGGGGAGTTCTTGACATTATTTTTCAGAGGTGTGATCCCTTTTACTATTTTGTACTTCTTTTTTACTATTTCCTGCCACAACCCTTCCTCATGCTCCAGCTTCCACCACCATTTACATAAGAGACTGAGGTTCATTTTCCTCAAGTCATTTATGCCTATGCCTCCTTTTTGCTTAGGGCTGGTAGCCTTCATCCACTTTACTAGATGATACTTCTTCTTTTCTCCTCCTCCCTGCCAGAAATTTTTTTTCCTAGTCCTGTCCATCTTTTTCAGGATAGTTTTGGGGAGGAGGTACATTGACATGTAGTAAGTAGGAATGCTACTCAGACTTGAGTTTATTAAAATCAGTTTCCCCCCAAAAGAGAGGGCACTCCCTTTCCAACCATCTAACCTTTTCACCAGCTTTTCATCCACTGGGAGCCAATCAATCACATGCAATTTAGAGCTTGTTACTGGGACTCCCAGATATTTTATTGGCCATACTCCAGTGGCACAGTTCATGATTTCAGCAAAATCAATGGCCTTTTCACAGTCATGAGAGATCATGAGAGCTTCACTTTTGTTGAAATTCATTTTCAAGCCTGACATTTTTCATATAAACAGAGGAGTAGTTTCATGTTCTCCACAGACACCATATCATCTTCCATATAAAGAATAGTGTCATCTACATACTAGAGCACGGCAATCCCATGCTCAACATATTCAGGAACCAGGCCCTTCATCAAACCATTTTCCTGAGCTTTGTGAATCATTTTGGCCAGACTATCTGCTGCCAAGTTGAAAAGAAGGGGAGACAAAGGATCCCCTTGTCTAACTCCTTTCCCACTCTTGAAATAGCTGCCTATGTTGCCATTAATCTGAACACTGAGGGTCCCGCTTGTGACCACTGCTTCAACCCATTTACACCAGTTCTCATTGAAACCGCTTTGTTTCATCATCTCAAACAAAAAATCCCAGCTAATTTTGTCATATGCTTTTTCAAAGTCCAGCTTTAGTATGAGCCCATCTTTCTTTTTTTGTTTCACGTCATGTAAGATCTCATGCAGGGTTAGCACTCCATCCATAATATTTCTCCCCTTAATAAAGGCTGATTGACATCTATGAATTATTCTACTCATACAGTTTTCAAACCGCATCATCAAAATTTTGGTTATAATTTTGAAGCTCACATTGAGCAGGCAAATTGGTCTATATTGCTGAGTTCTGGCAGCCTCTTTGGATTTCAGAATCAAAGTTATAACCCCGTAATTATGTCTCCCCACATCCAGTTTGTGTTCCCAGAATTCTTTCAGCATATCAAACAAATCCTGCTTGATTACCTCCCATCCAGATTCGTAAAATTCTACAGGTATATGGTCAGGCCCGGGGGCCGTGTTAGTTTCCATGGAGAACACAGCTGATTTCACTTCTTCCATGCTATACTGTTTGGATAACAACTCATTTTCCTCTTCTGTTACTTTTTCCTCTTGTGACCAGCACTCAGAATCTAAGCCAAAGAGTGGCTTGTCTGAGGGTCCAAATAAATTTTTGTAATAGTTAGTTGCATAACTTAGAATTTCTTTCTCATTCTGTAGCACAGAGGTCTCACTTTCCAGATGGAAAATCATATTCTTTCTCTTCTTCCCATTGGCAAATCTATGAAAAAATTCTGTGTTGCTATCACCTTGCAGCAACCAATTTTGATTGGATCTTTTATGCCAATATAACTCCTCTTCTTCTAACACCTTTAATAACTCTGTTTGTATAAAAGTTTTCCTTTCCAAGAGGGAAGTAGGAAGACTTCCTTCTTCTTTTTTTTCTAAGTTTGCCGGTTCCTCCCTCAAAATGGCTTTATATCTCCTAGTGTCCCCTGATATTTTGCCCCCAACCTTTTAAGAATTTCTTCACTCTGTTTAGCTTGATACACCATTTTTCCACTGCATTTTTTGCTATTACCTCCCTTCCCCAGATTTCCACTAACTTAGGGTGGTAATCTAGGTGTTTAACCCAAGCAATTTCAAAGAAGAACTGCTTTGTTTTTTTCTTTTCTTCCAAGTCTGATCTTAATATCAGAGGATTATGATTAGACACTTCTCTGGGATTCTTTCTTTAGTTTGTCAAGGGGAAGATTCTTTCCCATTCAGTGCTTATGAGCACTCTGTCCAATTTTTCTAAGGTTGGATCATTTTGGTTATTGCTCCAAGTATACATCCCTCCATTTTGGGGCAGATGTCTAAGCTCATACGTGTTAATAATCCAGTTGAACATATCAGTGAATCTATTACTGGTAAAATTCTTATTTTTCTCATTGCTGAACCTTAGAATATTAAAGTCCCATTCAATTAGGGTGGGGATTTTAATCTTTGCACAGGTTTCAGCCAAAAATGAATCTCTTCTGTCCTCATGGGCAGGACCATATACCATCACTAGCATCAGGTTTTTTTCAGATTTTTGTCTTGTGCCTCTACTGAGATTGAAAAATCTTTCTCTTCCACTTTGATGATATCAAATCTGTCTCTTTTGATTCCACACAATATCCCACCAGATTTGCCTGTTGAAGGCAACCAGTGCCAGGCAAACTGTTGATGTGGGTCAATCAGCCTGAAAAATTTGTCAGTGTACTTTTTTCTCATTGTTTCTTGCAGCCCAATAAAGTCTACTTTATATTCTGTATATAAATCTTTCACCTTAGTTGCCATCCCTTTTTTTTTGCTACCCCTCTACAGTTCCATATCAGACCTATCATTTTGTATATCTGTAATCTGTGGTCCTCCCTTTTTTGAGATAATATCTTGGGCTTTGCCTTGATATATCTCCTTCAAGGGGGTCAAGCCCATCAATAGGTTGGGATGACTTGCCCTTGGCTTTGTTGTCTCTTACTGGGGTCTTCTTTTTTTTGTTTCTTTTTTTTCTCCTACTGGATACCATTTGGAATCCTTTAGTATCAGAGGGATCAGAAGTATCTGATTTCCATTCAATGTATTTCATCTCCTCTAAGGGGAGGTTTTCTGTTTCACCCTCATCTGTCTCTTCATTCAAACTTTGTGCTCTAATTTTGAGGTTATTTCTGCTATCTCTAGGTCTTTTAGGAGGTCAAAATGTTCTAACTTAGCACTGGAGGTATCACCTCCCATTTTACCAAATTTTGTAACTAGAGTTAAATTGTCTAGAACTGCAAAGGAGTTCTTAAGTTTAATGTTGTTACCTTCCAGGTTTTTCTTCTTGGACACCATGCCGGCCTTGTCTGCAATTTTGATCCCTCCCAGACCTTGGTTCTTGATTCTTTCACTCTGTCTTACAACTTGTTCTTCTTTGGTGGTAGTACCTACTCCTCCCTCATTAACCCCAATTGTTGCTAATTCTTCCATTCTTTTCTTCTCAGTGGGCAAGCCTTGAGGCTCTGGTTCTATCACTTCCTCTTCTATCAGAGAGTTCCAGTTTGGAGATTCATTCAGCGAGGCCATCTCCTCCTGACCTCCTCCCCAAACCACCTGTCCTTCAGATGAGTGCAGTTCACTTTGGGTATCCACCATACCCATCAGTTTTTCCTTTTGATCATTGTTGCTGCTCAGCTGTTGCATGTTATTGCTGCTGTTGTCCTCTCCTGCTGCTGTTTCTTTCATCTCTTGTCCTAGATGTGTCTGAGAATTCTTAGGCAGCCCATCCTCCTAGCTAGATATGTCCACAATTGGAGCTTCTTGGGTTCCTGTTTCAGGACTGGGGAACTACTCTTGTATATGGATAATTTCTTCTGTTTCTTTCTTTTTTCTTGCTATGTCTTCCAACTTTTCTGGGTCCTTGGTCTTTGGTCCCTCTTTTTCACTGGAACCTGCTGCCATAGCAAATTTTGCTTCAATGACAGCGAAGGGATCATACTTGTACTTGCACATATTTGTCCCATATTGGTTAACAGCTGTTGAATTTGATTCACTTAATTGCATTTCTGTATATATCTTTGATTCCCATCTCCTTGAATGTGCCAAAAGTGAAGTGTTCTCCACCAGGGGAGATCAGATCATCAAAGCAGCCTGGACTGCTGCTTTGTTCACTACCCACAATGTCTTTCCCTTGACTTCCATCTAGCTGCATGTTATCTTCTTTGTTGGGCTGCTCAGTATCACTTTGCTCTTTTATGGGTTCATCTCTTTTTTCCTCTTCATGTGTGTTGCCATCTGCCCCAGCATTGTATTTTCTGCCCGGATATTGGGAGGATGTTCCAGCTTCAGAATCATTCCCTCCACCACTGATCTCCTGGAAAGCTCTTCCATCCCCTTTTTTATGTTTTTTTGGTGAGGGTTTGTCATCTTCATCTCTTTCAGTAGATCTTGTCCATGTGTTCCAAGGAGTTTTGTTCTGGGTATCAGTAGGTACTTCTCTCTGAAACACAAAGTCATAAAAATGCATATCCAGAAGTCCTTCCACTATAGCAGGGACCTTTGTTATATCCTTGCAGCCAATTTTCACCTTGACATGTTCCCATCTTTTGATGTTAGTTTTGTCCACCTCCAAAGGTATCCCAACCAATGATGCTACATAGAAGATTGTTTTTTCAGTTCTTTTTTCTATGGGGATCCCAGAAATCCTGAACCATGCTGACTCTATTTTGGCCTTAGCTCCAACATATGGGTTCCAGGGCTCAACCTTGAAGGTTACACCTGGCACTGTGCCCATTTGCATCCCAGAAAAGAAGGCCAACTCTTCCACTTTCTTGGCTGTTGGGAACTTCATTTGATATTTATTTTCAGATACCTTTTTTGCAAACCACCTCCAAGTAGAGCTTGGGCCAGCTTGTGCTTTAAATTCTGCCTCAACCTGTCTTTCTGTGGCCACCCCTTGCTTAATAGTGATTAGAGCAAAGTTGGAGTTATCTTTGGATGTGTCTCCAGGTTCATCATCATGAATGATGTGAAATCCTAATTCAGGAGCTGCTAACCCAAAGAAAGGTGCAATGCATTCCCATGGAAGGATCTCACTGCAAGCTCTGGGGACATGGCCTTCTTTCTTGCATCTGGAACACACTACAGGTTTAAAGCATTCTTCAGACTTGTGTCCCACCCTTCCACATCTTTTACAGAAGCCAGGGGTAGGTTTGGTGTCTTCCATAGCTTTCCCTTCTTCTTTTTTCTTGGAATTATCTTTATCTGAGTTCCCAGATGTCACTTCCAGTGCTTCCTTCCTGGGTGGGACTCTGCCCTCTCTGTTTTGTTGTTGTTGAATTCTTTCCTCTTCAAACATCTTTTGTTCTCTACCCTGGTTTAAGTTCTGCCTCAGATCAAATTGTTGATCTCTGGGGTCCTGCTGATTTTGGTTTTTGTCTTGATCTCGTTGTCTCCAATGTTGGAACGGCTGCCTCCCGCCTCTGAAATTCCCTCTTCTGTCATCCCAGTGTCTGAAGTTAGGTCGCTGCTCAAAGTTTTGCCCGGATCCCCCGTAGCCTCTTCCTGTTCTTCCTCCCCCCTGCGGCGGCCTCTGCATCCCATGATCCCTCCCTTCCATTCTTGTTGTCTGCGGCGGATTGCTTCCAAGAACTTGGGCAAAGGATCTAGAGTCTCCGCCAAGGGTCGACCACTGATGATTCACTCCACCGAGGGGAGCGGGATCACCAGGTCGACCGGAGAGCTTTGTTTCCAGAATCTCAACTACAATCTCACTGCATAATCCCGTAGATGCGCTTCTCTTCCACAGATGGGATAGATCGAACCCCCTTAGAGATTCTCCTGCTCTCAGCTTTTGGGTTTCAGCTTCCTTCCCCTTCGAACTCAGAGGGTTCGATGGGTTAGGGTTTGTGGTGCTTTGCGGCGGTGGATTTTGCGGCGGCGGCGGATCAGGTGGCGGCGGGGCAAAACGACGCGACGGTGAAATGAACATGCAGAATCAAGAATCCACTCTTCATTACCAGAAACACAACAAGCAAGTACTGCTAGACAATCTACAGAATCTAAACCAGCACCAGTGACAACAGATGCCTTACCATCAGGATTATTTTTTTTTGTTCTCCTTGTTCTTCAGTTTCCAACACTCCTCAATAAAATGTGTTTTCTTTTTGCAATACTTACAGAACTTCTTGGGCGGTCTGGACTTTGAACGTCCTCTGCTTTCTTGGCTCTTGTAATGATCATTGCCTTCATTGAAAGATCTCTACTCGGATCTGACCCTCACTTGCAAAGCATCGACCTTGGAGGACGGCCCATCAGAATGCACCATGCCTTTCATCTTCTCCCTGGATTGGAGTGCCTCATAAACTTCCGAGATGGTTAGTTCATCACGGCTCAAAAGTATGGTGCCACAAAAAGATGCAAAAGAACTGGGCAGAGAGCATAACAGTAAGAGGCCTAAATCTTCATCCTCATACTTACCCTCCATCGACACTAGGTCGGCAACAATCTCCTTGAAAATAGATATGTGGCTTAACACCGAACCACCCTCCTCCATCTTCAGCGTGAACAACTTCATCTTCATATGTATCTTACTGGTTAGATCCTTTGACATACAGATCGTTTCCAGTTTCAACCAGAGTGCTGCAGTAGTTTCTTCCTGCAGACATTCTTGAAGTATATCATTAGATATATGAAGCTGAATTAAAGACAGAGCCTTACGATCCTTGCGCTTCTCCTCTTCGGTCCAATCTTTGGACGCCTTTCCACCGAACTTTTCCAACGCCTCATCAAGATCATGAGTTTGCACCAGAACAGCCTGCATCTTCACTTGCCATAGCGAGAACCTCGTCTTGAAATCCAACAGCGGTAGATCGAACTTCATTGTTGGCGACATCAAGGAACCCTAGTTTGGAATAGGCTCTGGTACCACTTGTTATAAACGATGGCGCAAAACAACGAGAAGTAAAGTAATCCAACCGCAAGGAGACACGAGATTTAATGTGGAAAACCCCCTCAATGCGAGAGGGAAAAACCACGAGCGCCAGCTAGCAAGCAACTTCAATATGATCGGAGTCCGGTTACAAATGCCAATGGTGGTGGCTTACAAGAAGTAGAATGAATCAATCTCCAATGGAAACCCTAACGGGGTTACATGACCCGTACCATACCGTACCGCTCCGCTCCGGCCTTAGCCTCACGGCGGGCCTCTGCTATGTTTCGCCAGAAGTTGGCCTCTATCTTGTGCACAATGAATTTGGATCATGAATCAACAGAGTCATGGACCGAGACCTTGCAGGAGATCATCACATCCCGCGGGCCACGACTAGCACCAGCAGCAAGGAATTTCATTGAGAACCCCGGAGTTTAACACTTCGAGGTCAGCATAGCATAGCAAATCATGAACCGAGTAGACACTGCCTGACTTTGCTTGAGAATGGTGATTCTCTCTCCGTACGAGTCCCCGCCGACGCGTCCGGCGGCGACCGCGGCGAGCGAATCACCGAGGACGCAGGCGTCGTCGTGTCCGACAGGAGGCCCCCACGTCGCTGCGGAGCACGATGGGCCTGGTGCAAGCATGCGAGGTACGTGTCCTCGTAACAACCATGACCGTCTGGTGGATGGGCCATGGAGGACAGAGACGTGGCCGAGGCTGGCATGGAGGAGATTCATATCTGCACTAACAGAGATTGGTTTAGTTCATTTAAGCCTGTGCAGAAAGGAGATGTTGTGTGTATGGGAGACAACAACCCGTGTGTGACATTGAGGGTGTCGGCTCAGTTCAGATCAAGGCTCATGATGGCATGACACTCACGTTGCAGAATGTGAGATACATACCAGGGATGACCAGAAATCTGATTTCTCTCAGCACACTTGATGCAGAAGGATTTAAATACTCCGGTTCAGACGGAGTTTTGAAGGTATCAAAAGGTTCCCTTGTTTGTTTGGTAGGTGATATGAATTCTGCTAAGTTATATGTCCTTCGAGGTAGTACTTTACATGGTTCCGTTTCCGCTGCTGCTGCTGCTGTTACTAATGATAAACCTTGTGAGACTAACCTTTGGCATATGTGTCTTGGACATATGAGTGAACTTGGTATGGCAGAATTGATGAAGAGAAACCTACTGAAGGGTTGTACGTTGAGTAGCAAGAAGTTCTGTGAGCATTGTATTTTCGGGAAGCATAAAAGGGTAAAGTTCAATACCGCTGTTCATACCACCAAAGGTACTCTTGATTATGTACATGCTGACTTATGGGGTCCTTCTCATAAGCCTTCTTATGGTGGTGCTCGTTACATGCTTACTATTATTGATGACTACTTTAGAAAAGTATGGCCTTACTTTCTGAAAAATAAAGATGATACCTTTGCTGCATTTAAAGATTGAAAAGTGATGATAGAAAGGCAAAGTGATAGGAAGGTGAAGGTGCTTCGTACTGATAATGGTGGAGAATTTTGTTCTGTTGTGTTTAATGATTATTGCGGGTAAGAAGGCATTGTCAGGCACCACACCATACCGTATACTCCTCAGCAAAATGGTGTGGCTGAGCGCATGAACAGGACCATCATCTCGAAGGCCCGTTCGATGCTGTCCAACGCAAAGATGAACAAGCGTTTTTGGGCTGAAGCTGCTAACACCGCGTGCTACTTGATAAACAGGTCGCCTTCTATCCCACTTAATAAGAAAACACCTATTGAGGTATGGTCTGGCACACCCGCTGATTATTCACAGTTGAAAGTTTTTGGCTGCACTGCTTATGCTCATGTTGATAATGGAAAATTAGAGCCTAGAGCTATTAAATGTCTTTTTCTTGGTTATGGTTCTGGAGTTAAAGGATATAAGTTGTGGAATCCCGAAACAAGAAAGACTTTCATGAGCAAGAGTGTTGTTTTCAATGAATCTGTGATGTTTAATGACAGTTTAACCTCTGATCATGTTCCAGATATTTTTGATAAAGAGCTGCAGCATATCAGCGTGCAGGTGGAGCATGTGGATGATGTGGAAGCTGTGCAGGTGCAGCAACATGTGCAGGTGCAGAAACATGTGCATGATGATAAAGGCGTGCAGGTGGAGCCGCTTGTGGATGACCAAGAAAATGAAGTTGTTGATAATGAGGCTCATGTCGATGATGTTCAGCACTTACCCCCTATTTTGCAGCTAGATGAGGATTTGCCCATTGCTACTCACAAGTCTAAGAGGGGTTGTGGACGACCACGTCGTCTTATTGAGGAGTGTATGTAGCGAACATGGCCTCATTTGCCATTTGTTCGAGTTGATTTTGGTGATTCATGCTAACACAAGTAATGGGACTAACCACATTGTCTAGCATGTCTTTGTAGGTATTCCTAGGTCCCATGGATGTTATCACATGTTAACATACCATTGCCAAGTTAACATGTCATACCACAAGTTAACATACCATGCACATGTTAAGTTACTTATAGCAAAAATGAGGACTTAGTATATATTTTGGGGCTATAAGTGATGGCATGTTAAGTATGTTAAGTATGTTAAGTTGAAGCAAAGATCCAAGTTGAAGACGCAAAGGAAAAGAAGAAAAAGGGCACCGTCGGATGAACCGATGGTACCATTGGTGCATAGCGTCGGAGTACTTGGTACACTGCGCATCAAGCAAAATGAAGATGTCACCATCGGATGATCCGACGGCCCTATTTCTATATGCGCCGGATGAATTGCAGAGAAGAAGAAGCAGAAGACAGTAGCATCACCGTCGGTCTATCCGACGCTCAGTTTGAATCAATACAAAGACGCGCCAAGACGAAGCCTTAAGCACCGGATGAACCGACGCCATGGTCAGAGGAAGCGTCGGTCCATCCGACGATCACGAAGAAACCAACAGAGACATTTTGGCGACAAGACCTTCAGCACTGGATGATCCGACGCACCATCGGAGCATAGCGTCGGAATAGTTGTGTCAGCGGAGTTGCAACGGCTAAGTGACGTGGAGGGCACCGGATGAACCGACTCCCTAGAAAAGCATAGCATCGGTTCATCCGACGGTACCTTTTTCAGTGGCCGTTAGCCAACAGCTCTTTGAGTGCCTTACGCTATTTATACCCCCTCCACTCACCCATTTGAGGTTGCTGGATTGTGTGGAAGTGCAGAGGAGTGCAAGACACCTAGAAGATCATATCCAATCCATCCAAGTGCTTACTTGCTCATTCATAGACTTTGCATATGCTTAGTCTATGTGCTTAGTGCTAGGCTTAGCTTAGAGCTGAGTGAGTGCAAGGTTGTGTCAACCTTGTGAGGTGATTCTTGAGTGAATCAAGTTGTACAAGGTGCGCCGGAAGCCTTGGGGCCTAAGTGGCTCACCGGCAATCGTCATCGACCCTCCGGCTTGGTGTGGAGTGGCGAGGACACTTTGTGCGGGGGATGTGGAGACCCCCTTCCTTGGTGGAGAAGCTCCTTAGTGGAGGCGGCATCAAGGTGACCAAGGGAGCTTGGCGAGTGCCTAAGTGGCGAGCCTTTGTGGCGAGTCAAGTGGTGCTCTTGGGAGAGACTTGGTGACCGGGAAGCAATACTCTTGTGTGAGTGCTTCAACAACGTGGACCAGGGGTGGCTTAGTGCCTACCGATACCATGGGATAAATCGCGTGTCAAGAGTTTGCTTCCTCTCATCCCTCCTTACGTTTCCGCATTTACTCTATTGCAATCTTTGCTTGCCTTTACTTTCCTAGAGTAGTATCATGCTAGGATTGGCTATAGGTTGCAAACCTTGTTTTGGGATGGGAGTTTCACACTAGAACAACTCTAGTTGCACATCTAGATAGTATATTCTAGTTTATCCTTATGCAAAAATAGTGAAGCCATAGGTTAAGGTTTTTAGTTTGCCTAATTCACCCCCTCCCCCTCTTAGGCTACGAGCATACAACTCCTTACAGTGTAACACGATTTATTATGCTTTGAGTTGTGCTGAACAGGTTGATAGCAGTTATGATCCAGCCACATATTCTGAAGCAATTGCTTGAAGTGACGGTGAGAAGTGGAGTGCAGCTATGCAGGATGAGATGCAGTCTTTGGAGAAGAACTGCACATGGGATGTTGTTCCTTTTCCTAAGGGTAAGAATGTTGTTCGCTGCAAGTGGATCTACAAGAGAAAGGAGGGTTTATCTCCTAGCGAGCCTCCAAAGTATAAGGGAAGGTTAGTTGCTAAAGGTTTCAGTCAGATTACTGGTGTTGATTATAATGATGTGTTCTCTCCAGTTGTTAAGCACAGTTCGATTCGCACTTTCTTTAGTATTGTTGCTGCACATGATCTTGAGCTTGAGCAGTTAGATGTGAAGACTGCATTTTTACATGGAGAGCTTGAGGAGGAGATTTACATGGACCAGCCTAAGGGGTGCATAGTGCCTGGCAAGGAGAATTATGTATGTATGTTGAAGAGATCCTTGTATGGTTTGAAACAGTCTCCCCGTCAGTGGTATAAGAGGTTTGATTCATTTATGTTGTCACATGGCTTTAAGAGATCTAAATATGATAGCTGTGTTTACATCAAGCATGCTAATGGATCACCTATATACTTGTTGTTATATGTTGATGATATGTTGATTGCTGCCAAGAGCAAGAAAGAGATCACTACATTGAAGAAATTGTTGAGTAGTGAGTTCGAGATGAAGGACCTTGGTGCGGCTAAAATTCTAGGTATGGAAATTACTAGAGACAGAAAAGCTTATTTATTGTTTCTTAGTCAGCATGCTTATATTGAGAAGGTCCTTCACCGTTTCAACATGCATGATGCACAGCCTGTTAGTACTCCTATTGCACCGCATTTTAAATTGTCTGCTGAGCAGTGTGCTAGTTCAGATGAGGATATTGAATACATGTCAAAAGTTTCGTATTGCAGTGCTGTTGGTTCTTTGATGTATGCTATGGTTTGCTCACGTCCGGATTTATCTTATGCTATGAGTATTGTTAGCAGATATGTCTAATCCTGGTAAAGAACACTGGAGGGCAGTTCAGTGGATTTTCAGGTTTCTCAGAGGGACGACAGATCATTTTTTACAGTTTGGCAGGACAGCTAAGGGACTTATTGGATATGTGGATTCAGATTATGCTGGTGATTTGGACAGGCGAAGATCACTCACATGTTACGTGTTTACTGTTGGCAGTTGTGCTGTGAGTTGGAAGGCTGTTTTGCAGCCTGTTGTTGCATTGTCTACTACTGAGGCAGAGTACATGGCTATTGCTGAAGCATGCAAGGAGTTGATTTGGTTAAAAGGATTTTATGCTGAGCTTTGTGGAGTTGATTCTTGCATTAACCTGTTTTCTGATAGTCAAAGTGCAATTTATCTTACTAAAGATCAGATGTTCCATGCCAGGACAAAGCACATTGAGATCAAGTACCATTATGTTCGAGATGAGATCGAAAAGGGTAAGCTGAAAGTATGCAAGATAAATACTCATTATAATCCAGCTGATATGTTGACAAAGCCAGTTCCTGTTGCTAAGTTTGAGCTTTGCTCAAGCTTAGTTGGTATTATTAATTAGCCCAAGAGGTTGTTTGGCGCCAGAAGTATTTTGTTTGTTGTGATGTGTTCAGGATGAAGGTTCTTTGTTGATGCTACAAGAAGGAATTTGTCTCAAGGTGGAGATTGTTGATTGATGATCCAAATTCATTGTGCACAAGATAGAGGCCAACTTCTGACGAAGCGTAGCGGAGGCCCGCCGTGAGGCTAAGGCCGGAGCGGTACGGTACGGTACGGGTCATATAATCCCGTTAGGGTTTCTATTGGAGATTGATTCATTCTACTTCTTGTAAGCCGCCGCCGTTGGCGTTTGTAACCGGACTCCGATCATAGTGAAGTTGCTTGCTAGCTGGTGCCCGTGGTTTTTCCCTCTCGCATTGAGGGGGTTTTCCACGTTAAATCTCGTGTCTCCTTACGGTTTGATTACTTTACTTCTCGTTGTTTTGCGCCATCGTTTATAACAGACTCCTCGTGGTCCAGGCCTGAGGGGTTGTGCTGTTCGACTGTCCAGTGCCTATGGTCATGGTGATCACCTTGGTGATAGTGGCAGCATGGCGACTTCCTTGGTAATTCCAGGACAGCAGTACTGCTTGCAAAATAGTTGATTAGATTGCTTAGAATAGGTATCAGGTATACGTAGATTTGCAAGCAGTGGCGAAGCCAGCTTGCCGGCTTAGGGGGGCTGCTGCTGCACTGCTCCTCCTCCAGCCCCCCGTTTCCTCTTCATCTTCAACCTAGTCTAGGGGGGGCTTGGGGGGGCTCCCATGGTGGTGCCACCGCTGGCTTCGCCACTGTTTGCAAGCTCATTGTTGCACACCGTGCCTTGAAAACAAATACCTTGAGGAGTTGAGGTCCTTTCAAGAAAGTCCTCGTCGCTTTTCCTGGCCTCTTTGATACTCCGTTGGAAGATAAGTTTTTATTTCCGTTGCTGATCAATGAAATATTTTTCTCGTAAAATAGTTAATGGGTAAGTCAAAGTACGGTTCTTTGGCATATATAGGCCCAGTTGATTCTATTTTTTCCTCTTTGCGTATCGCTTGGTTGGCCACCAATTGTTGTTGCTGCTGTGTTAGAAATTAGTGCAACTTATTTTATCTCGATTGATTTAATTTGAAATTAGTGTTGACCATTTGCATATTATTTTTACAATGTATTTGCTTCCTCCTGATGGACGGAGCGTGTTCCAGCTAGAGATGTCTCAAACATACATCCAATCGTGGTCACAGGGTTTAGAGCCCTAGAGAATACTTCATTGGTTGGAGGGGGAAGAGTCTCCAGGACGGCAATGGATTTGTTTGCTTTTGCGAAATTGGCGGTACTACTTTATTGTTTACTTGATGTGGTTGTATTTATATATTTTCATAGCGCAATTCATGAGAGCAATTGAAGGTGCTCTAACCATATAAAATGTTGATGTGCTAGAGAGATGTGTGAAAATATTGTTTTTATTTGTCAAGAGACTTCATATCACTTCCCGAATAGGTGCTATATAGTATATAACAAGTTTGTTGATCACAATTAAATGGTTATGCTAATTACGTTTGTGTTTAATAAAAATGTCTTTTTACTTATTTTAATTTATGAAATTTGGATGACAAATGAAAGTTATTGTTTTTGTTATTGGTGGTACTTCATGGCTCAGATGTCTCTTTTACTTATACTAGTAAGATGTACGTGCGACACGCACGTATTTAAAAAAACTAATTAAAAATATTTTATATCTATATAAATGTGGCAATTTGGACTGAAGCAGTGATATCAATTGCAAGTGCGTGCGGCATTACAACCAAAAAGCACCCTCTAAAGATCGGGCTCCCCCCCCCCCCCACCCCACCCCACCAAAAGCTCACCTCCTCTTGCGTCAAAAGCCCATGACAGCAGCGGCATAGAGGACAAAGGCAGCCTATGAGGGCTGCCGGGGTATCCCAAGGCCGGCCGCACCGCCGCTTCCCCACCCCTGCCCATAGCTCCGCTGCATGCAGTGAACTTCAGCTTACACTCGAGCTGCAAGGCCGGAGGCAATGGCGCATGGCGGGCGGGGATTTTTCAATCCCATGCCGAAAGAACCATGTTTGGTGCTGCTGGGTAGTGGTGATTGGAGTTGGGGATGTAGAGAAGGCTTGGCCTATGTCTATTGGAGATTGGTGGCCAGAGTAGGGAAAGGTTTGACCGGCAGTAGATTGCTCCCGTTGCTTTGTTTCTTGATTTCCGGACGTAGAACCTCAATTTTAGCATACAAACCAGCTTCTCCCTCAGTAACAATCAGTAACAATGAATAGCTTATCTATCATACATTCTACCTAGGGAGAGGCTTCTGATGATAGCTTCACTTACTGACATAGAGTATTAGGTTATTTCACAAAGTAAGACATTTTTATGTTTCAAAATTTTAAAGCCCAGCCATTTATCTTACATGCAAAGAAAAAGGTGTGAGGAAACAATACCATCCATTTACAAAATGTCTTTCTCTATCCCCTCTTTTGGCGGAATCATCGGTACCTCAAATATGAAAGGTAAGCTAGAACTGTTAAATCAGAATCATTTTTAACCAAAATGGCCTAGCATTTGTACCTATAGATCAACTATACCAATTTTAATCTGCTTTCAACTGGGGAAAAGGTTTGGAAACCTCGCCTAAAAAAATGCTACTGTTCTTATCACCCTTGCTTTCATTTCTTCTCATCCTTCAAGCATTCCAATTGTCGTTGTGGTTCACAATAAAACAGGTTTTGTCAAATTGAATCACAGCTCAAAGATGGAGGGTTGGACTGTTGTTGGAGTTCACTGACGAAACTGAATGACTAATAGTAAGTCTGAAAACATATTTGAGTAGCCCATTTTGAGTTATGATAGAATTTTGCATTAACACTTTGGATGGGATCATGCAAAATGGAATCTATAATATATGGTTAACAAGTTTCGGTAGCTATTGGACTAAGAAAACTGAATTTGGATATTTTAAATTGAGCTCAAAAATTGAACTCCATACTATTTTGGGTTTTGGATGTTAACTGAAGAACAATTTCTGAAAGTTCAGAAAGAACCCGAGTTTTTTGCAAGGTTCAGAGACAATTATCTCCAAATATGTTGATTGTTGCAACAAAACTCCTATATGTGGGTTGTAGCTGATTAAGTGGACTTTAATCTTGGTTAAAAACTCAAGGTGATTTGGAGTTCGGATTTAGGGAGAAATCATGGACAATAGAGGTTTTCAAGCAAAATCAGTTACCACCATGTATAGCTGCTCGCCTTACTGCTTGCCGGCACCGCCGCCTTGCCTCGCGCTCGTCGCATGCACGTCCACGACTCCCTCCGCATCATGCCTCACTACCCAGCCACCAGCCATAAAACCCGAGCCAATGACGATGAAGGGTGTGAGGTCATGACTCCAGCACGGCGGAGTAGAGACGCGCCTGTCCAGCGGGCTGCGGGAGCATTCGGCGCGGCGATGGCGACAACCTGGCGACGCGGCGCCTGCCGTCGGCGGCGGAGGACGTCAAGCTCGAGGAGGTCGTCGTCGGTGTCTGCAGCGGTGCTGTAGGGTAGGGCGTCTTTAACAGATTTATAATATAATTGTTTTTAATAATGTTGGCATTTGTCTTTAACGGTGTTGTAGAGTAATTGCTTTTAGGCTCTCATTCAGCGATCGGTAGTTTCAAGGTACGTAAATTAAAGTCCACGGCCAAATTTTCTATAACAAATCAGCATAGTGGTAATGAGTATTAAATATCATGTCACATCAGCAATTAATAGTCCACGGTCACTCTCAGTGGGGAGTGTCATAGAAGAGTTATGAGTATTAAATATCACATCACATCAGTAAATTTATGAAGAGAGGAGGGAGAGTGTCATGGAATGTAATAAAAGAGGAGCGTCATCACCATAACCTTCAACTGGCACAATTCTTAAGATTAGTGTTGGTGACTGTGCGATGATAGACTGACTTAAACAGAAAATGCTAATGCTTTGGAACCAACAATATTGATTATACTAATCAAAGAGGAGTCCAGCTTCGTGAGTGAATTAATTCATCCGTCTTCCAGCATTCCCGCTGTTGAGTCGCTGACCAACTACGGTGTCCGTCAAGTTGGAATTTGGATCGCTTCCTTGCGCATCAGTATCTCGTACCTACCATGTTCCGAGACCCCATCCCAACTTCCGTCTCGCCAATTGAATTATTGAACCCAGACTCGTAAGTTCGTAACCCGTCCCTCGACCAGGAACGACGTCCCCGGGACACGGAACGAGCCACCGAACCACGTTCCGTGTGACATCAGGACACCAGCGAGGGCAGCGATTTTCAGATTGCGGACGAAGACGGGAAGAGGTGGGTATGCCGGGTGGGTAGAAACATGTGGGTGGGCCCAGCGGGTACCATGGGTGGGTACGGTTGGTGCGCGTGAGAAAAACAATTCGTTTTTGACAGAAACACTCTCCAAATTGCGAATCTATGTGTCTTCCACCTTATCCACCCCCAAATTAATTGTCACGTGAGACCAACGTGAGGGGTATGGTGGACCCAAATTGGGTGAGAAAGGTTTTTTAAATTATTCGATCTTTATAGTATAACTAGTGGAGTGCACGTAATTTCAAAATCTATACTATAAAGATCGAATAATTTGAAAAACCTTTCTCACCCAAATCAGGCCCACCTTACCCTGTACACCGGACCCACCCGTCATCTAATTGGGGGAGTGGATAGGGTGGAAAACCCATAAAATCGCAATTTGGAGAGCGTTTTTGCCAAAATCTCAATTCTTTTTTCACCGGTATGCGACCTTACCCGCCCGCCCCATACCCGCGATCGGGCCCACCCGGCGCCACCTCCTCCGTGTTGCCTGAGAACTCCACGGGAAGTGCAGGAACAACTGCGCCGTCGTCATCTCTTGCTTCAGTGCAGCCGCCATCCTGAAGGTGGAGGCCGGGGTTGCTCGACGGCGGCGGAGGGAGGAGATGGTCGGCGGCACCCGCAGGGGCACAGCGCGGGGATGAGATAGCCACCGGTTGCAGGGGCGCAGACTTGTACACTTACTCGGCGACTCCTGAACCTGGCCTCCTTGGCGACAACCACAACCACTTCCTCTTCCTTCTACCCCGTGCTCACTGTTGGGCCGCCGCACGCGAGGAGCATGAGGCAGGGCACCATGTCCTCATCCTCCTCGATGAGGCATCCGCCACCGCCACTGCTCGAAGTGACCACGTCTGATCGCGACGTCCCAGACTCCTCCTCCGCCGGCGCCGTGGCCGCCGACGCCGCGGACGACGACCATCGCCAATGCCGACATGGACGCGGACAACACCACCGGTGGCGCGTGCACGCACTATCTCTTGCTGCCAGATATGCCGGTTTGGCGGAAGCGGTGACTCGGCCGGTCGGCCCCCACCACATGCGCCCGCCTATAGCCGGTCATGGCTGTGGCTCAGAGATCCTCTGGGCTCCGGCCATGGCCGCTGCTCGCACGCCGCTAGCCATGGCCGCTGCTCGCACGCTGCTGGCCATGGCCGCATGCCGCTCGCCACCTCGCCACGGGTCGCGAGAAAGCGGGGACCGACGCAGCGTCCTCCCATGGCCGCGGGGGAGGAGCGGCCCGCATCTGGACGCGTCTTGGCGCTCGAGCAGCGGAGGAACTTCCCTCGGTGGGCGCACGGCAAGCTTTCCTATCCCTTGCTCTCTGTCCGCAGCGTATGGTCGAGAAAAATAAAGGAAGAGATGGCAACCACTACCGGAAACAGAGTCTTCACCGTGAGCCCGAAGGTTCGCCGAGAGCCAAAGATCCAGCTCTCGGCGTAGACCCTCTTCGCCGAGAGCACCAGGCCCAGCTCTCGGCGAAGGCCTTGCTCACGGTGCAGATCCCCTTCGCCGAGAGCATTCTGGCTTCCGCTCTCGGCGAAGGGCTCAGCTGACGGCACCACCTCGACACCGGTAACGGCCGTCCCCGTCCGTCAAATTCGCCGAGTGTCAGGCATCCAAGGCTCTCGGCGAAGAAATACCCACGGCGCAAGGAACACCTTCGCCGAGAGCAAAACCTCTTCGGTGAGTGCATGTATACTACTCACGGTGAAGTTTTCAAAAAAACTTCACATTTTCGAGCCCAAACTTTTTTCTTGCTCCACATACACTCATACAGTGTACATGTTCAAAATTGGTGCCATTTTATCTTTGTTTGCTATATTTAACAATTTCACTTCTTTATACGTAATTTTTTCTTATACGTCCGATATGAACTGCAAGTGCATAAAATCATAGAGTAAATTTGTTCGAAAAATGGTATTCATGTTCATGAGACATCTCTAAGACCATGTACATGAAATGAAGCTCAATTTTCTTGCATTTGGTTCTCGTATCATGATGAAGATCGTGTGGTAGAAAGGTAAAAAAATTATATAAAATTCAAATGAAGTTGAAAAATCACGAATTTTGTCGAGTGGTCGTGATATCATACATAGAGATTGTGATAAATAGTAGAGAGCGTTTTGAACAAGTTGACATGTACGCTCTTTAGAAACCGGAACATCTCACGAGAAGTTTTAAAGAATTTGAACTAACATCACTTGGTTTGGTCTCTTGGTGAAATTTCATTTTGAATTTGAGTACAACCACTTTTTTATAAGCAATACACAACATATCTAGTGACATGTTAAGTTTTGGCGAAATTTTGAATTTGTTTGCTATTTTTAAATAAAATTTGATGAAAATAATCTTCGGTGAGTGCTTGGCTCTCGGCGAATAGGGGTTCTGCGCCGAGAGTCGGGCCATTTGGCTCTCGGCGAAGGTTAGGTCTTTTTTTTTAAATTCGGTCGCGGCCGGGGCACGGCTGCGTGTGGGCCCGCGTCAGTTCTTCGCCGAGAGCTGGGCCATGTGGCTCTCGGCGAAGGTCAGGTTTTTTTTTTAAATTCGGTCTCCGCCGGGGCAGCACGTGGGCCCGCCTGGTCAGTTATTCGCCGAGAGCCGGGGCTCTCGGCGAAGGTCAGGTTTTTTTAAAAAAATTCGGTCCCCGCCGGGGCAGCACGTGGGCCCGCCTGGTCCCGCTCTGCGCCGAGAGTCCTAGATCTGGGCTCTCGGCGAAGGCCGTCGCCTGGCCCACCTGCAGCCACACATGCACAACACACACACCGCCACGCACACACGCACAACACAGCACACACAGGACTCACACGCCGCGCCCGCCGCCGCACCACTCCGCCGCCGCGCCACCGCTCCGCCGCCGCACCACTCCGCCGCCGGGCCACCGCTCCGCCGCCGCACCGCTCCGCCGCCGCACCACTCCACCGCGCCACCGCTCCGCCCGCCCCGCTCCGCCCGGCTCGCGCCACCGCTCCGCCCGCCCCGCTCCGCCCGGCTCGCGCCGCTGCCCCGCCCCGCCTCGTCCCCGGCCGCGCCCCGCTTCGCCCTGCCGGCCCTGCCTCGCCCTGCCTCGCCCCACCGCATCCCGGCCGGCCCCGCCTCGCCCTGCCGCGCCTTGCACCGTCTCGCCGCGGCCGGCTGTGGCCGCCCCCCACTGCCGCGCCCCGGCCCCCCCCGGCCCCCGCCGCCTCCCTCCCCGGCCGTCCCGTGGCCGCGACCGCCCCCTCCCCTGCCGCCCCTCCGCCGTCGCCTCCCGTGCCACTGCCCTCCTTCCCCCGCTTGCCTCCGGCGTCGCTGCCCCTGGAGGAGAAGAAGGCGGGAGGAGGAAATTCAGGAGGGGGAGAAGGGACTCGTCACCCCTAGCCCCGGTTGGGCCTCGCCGGCTGCCAAGGAGAAGCAGGAGGGGGGAGAAGGAGGAGGAGAAGGAGAAGGCCGACGGGGAGGATCCATTGCCACAGCTGCATCGGTGTCGGTGCTTCACCCCTTGTGAGTGCACTCTCGACTTCCTCTCGATTTCAGTAATTTAGTTACAAATTAGTGATGAATTAGTGATGTTGGATATATAATTATAGATACATCTAGACATGTATGTATAGAAATGTATGGTTAGAATTTTTGATATAGAATTATAGATAGGTATATAAACTTAATTTGGATTTAGAATTTAAGATATAGAATTTTAACTTGTCATGTGTCCGGCCATCGAGCCGTGAGAAGAAATTTTTTGTGTGGCCAGACATTCGTGTTGTGGCTTTTCTTGCAGATTTTGAAAACCTCACAGAGAAGGGAGGTGCTGTCGAAATTTCTAATTCACACTATTATGTTCATTTTTTTTCAGGAGTTGAGCACCGAGCCACCGGCCTCCGCCATCGGCTTCCCGCTGCCTTCCTCCTTCTTCAAGCCAGCAAGGTGAGACATTGTCTACAAGGCACATGTGATTTGTCCGGCCATCGAGCCGTTGGAAGAAAACGCGTCTGTAGCCCGGCCTTCGTGCTGTGGCTTTTGTTGCAGGTTTTGGAAACCTCACCTTACAAGGGAGGTGCTGTCGAAATTTTTATTTGACACTATTATCATCATTTATTTCAGGTTCCCGGTGCCTTCCTCCGCTAGGGGTCTGTAGCTGCAGCCGCCCTCGTGTTCAGCCCAGCAAGGTGAGGCAAATTTCATTCTCTTTACATATGACGTCGTAGATCGCGAAACCTAGTTAGGCGTCTCCCGTTCGAAAGAGATACAGTTTGGAATATGCAAAACTTTGCATATTTATGGCTGTATCTGTTTCGAATTGTCCACGTTTTTTGGACAGCCCGTGGATGCGTAGATGGAGTTAGTTTCTATGGTCTACTCCGATCCGAGATAGAGTTTCAGCAGTGCCTCCCCGTTGTTCTCCGGATACACAATCTCCCTAACGGGACGTGTATTTGGAGAACAGCGGGGAGGTGCTGCCGAAATTCTGTCTCGGATCCGAGTAGACCATAGGAACTAACCCCATCTACGCATTCACGGGTGGGATTAGGACCTATCTTTACCTATTAGAATGTGTAGACATCGTGTAGATGATGCAATGTATTTCATATGACTCGCTGATATGATAGAGAATGGGTGACCGTGAGTGGATGTACAAAGGATGGGCACCAAATGGTCGTGTGACACAAGAATGGATTGACAATGCTCAAGCTTTCATGGATGAACCATTTAGAAAGGTTAAAGGGCCTAAAGACAGTAAAACGATATGGTGTCCCTGCCGCAAGTGCGGAAACTCGCGCAAAAGGACAAAGGAGGTCATGGCAGCTCATCTCCACAACTTTGGTTTTACGAGAGACTACTCCAAGTGGACCTTTCATAGTGAAACCTGTCGTATGAGATCCGAGGCCGTGAGACAACGCATCAGAGAACTTGATGGTGATGCTGGAGTAGCAGACATGATAGATGACTTTCATGAAGCACATTTTCAAGGAGAACGTCCAGAGGAGGAGCCAGAGCCAAGCGCGAAGGCGTATTATGACATGTTGGCTGCAGCATAAAAACCCCTTCACAAGCACACCAACCAATCTCAACTAGACTCCATCGGCCGCCTAATGGCCGTAAAGTCCCAGCATAACCTGAGTCGAGAATGCTTCGATGCTTTGGTGACCGTGATTAGCGACATGCTTCCCAAAGATCACATTTTGCCAAAGAACATGTATGAAGCCCAAAAAGTCCTTCGTGCACTTAAGATGCCATACGAGAAGATACATGCCTGTCCGAATGGATGTGTCTTATTCAGGAAAGATCATGAGAAAGCCACGCACTGTCCGAAATGTAAAGCATCTCGGTACATTGAGGTAGACTCTGGTGAGGGTCGTCCAAAGACGCAGCTCACGACCCCAGTGAGTGTCCTGCGGTACCTCCCGCCCATACCGCGGATCCAACGGATGTACATGACCGAGGAATCTGCGAAGCAAATGACTTGGCACAAAACGGGTTGCCGATACAATGATAACCTTACACATCCATCCGATGCTGAAGCATGGACAAAGTTTGATGAGAAGCATGCTGACAAAGCGGGAGAGGCTCGCAATGTACGTGTTGCGCTGGCGACAGATGGGTTCAATCCTTATGGAATGTTAGCTGCCCCATACACTTGTTGGCCCGTGTTTGTAATCCCCCTCAATCTACCCCCCGGCATCGTCTTTCAACGGCAGTACGTATTCGTGTCGTTGATAATTCCTGGATACCTGGGAGATAATATGTGTGTGTACATGGAGCCTCTTATTGATGATTTGCTCAAGGCTTGGAATGAAGGGGTGGTGACATACGACCGAGCTACGAAGACAAACTTCAAAATGCACGTGTGGTAGATGTACTCCTTGATATTTAAATGTAATTATGTACTAATTGATTTACTCTCGTTTATTTCAGGTGTTTGATCAAGATGCCGCCAAAGAAGAAGGTGTCGAAGCAGCGCGCCCGTTTGGTGAGGAACCTCAATGACTTGTACCAGGACGAGGCTCAGGGCTCCGGGAGGATGAGGAGGGTGTCGAGGTCCCCCTCCGTGGTACCCTCCGATTCGTCTGGAGCCACGGGTCGCAAGAGTGCACCCTCTCCAGTTGCGGAGGAGGAGGAGTCGTCGTCGTCGTCGTCGGAGGAGGAGGAGGAGGAGGAGCAGGAGGTGCAGCAGCAGGATGATGAGGTGCAGGGGGGGACGAGGAGGAGGAGGAGGAGGAGGCGGGGGCGGAGGCGAGGCCGAAGGTCTATATGCGAGGCCATTCGACACTTCCGGAGCGACCCATACTACCCGCGAACCGCCCGATTATTAGACCCGAGGGAACACGGTAACTTATCTTAACCTTTTCATTGGTTCTCTTCAAACTCACATTCAAACTAATACATTTTGTGAATCATTTTGGCAGGGGGTGGAAGATCGAGAGTCCAGGTGGTCATAACCGTCTTCCCAATGGCATCTTGGGTGTTTTGACCAGGCTTCACTACCCCGGGTTCGTGTGGGTTGGCGAGGGAGATGCTCGCCGAGAGGTGCTGGTGACGTCGTTTGACCACTACGCCCTCATGCCTGATGTCCAGGATCCGACTGGGCGGGTGTTCCCGAACAAGGCCGTCCGGGTGGTTTCCGAGTTTTGGGTGTGTCTTCCTATTAATAAATTATGTTTCTGAATAAACTGACTTAATTGGATTTGGCTCATGTATTGACAACACTTTTATATGCAGGATTTCTACAGAGTTTTTCCGGGATACGAGGCGGCGGCGAATGACAACGCCATGTTCATTTGTCGGAAACTTGTGTCGGATATGATTTACGAGTCCCGCGTCTCGCAAAACATGGTCTGGAAGGCTCAGCGACATGAGAAAGTTCGAAAGTCAGACATGCGAAACCTCCGGCTCACTCCAGAACAATACATGGAGGTAAATATGCTCAATTCATTTTTCTTAGATTACATTTGCTCAATTTGATGTTCTTGTACGGTATGCACTTGATGACATGCAGGTGCCTCCGTGGTGGTGTGCTGACCGGCCTCACGTTTGGAGGGCAATTGTGAACAAGTGGTTTGAGCCGGATTGGGAGGCAAAGCACCTCGAGCGCCGGGAGCGGCGTTTGAAGATGGCAGGTCCGGCACACCACCAAGGCCCCATTAACCTTCGCGAGTTTGGTCGTAGATGGGTACGTTTATTTATTTCTTTATTTCGATTTGTTGTTGTCTAACTCTCAATTATTCTAACACCCACTTTGTTGTTTGCTTGCAGTCTCAGGCACATGAGAATCAGCCTTGCAGCGAGCTCCAGGCATATGGCATAGCACACAAGGGCAAGGCCAAGGCCGACGTCACCTTCAGCGTGGACGACCCGCCCGAGGCGTACAGCAACCCGACAATCCAGTTCCGCATCACAAGGTACGTCACGACGGCAAGGGAGGTTCGTGGGCCAGACTTCGATCCAGTGACAGAGCCTCTTGATGGAGAAAGTGTCGTGAGGAGCGGATAAGGCAGGATGCATGGACGGTACCATGTTGGTGACAGTCTCCTGGTTCCGTCCGCTGTTCCGACGCTCGCGGCAGTTCGATCTCGAGATAGGGGCACGAGCTCAGCCCCGCCCATACAACGGCGGCCCACTGCTACGCAGATGTTGAACGAGCAGTTCCAAGTTATTTCTGTTGTCTTTGTCGTCCATTGATATTTACATATGATTGCTTTGTATTCTAATTTTTGGATCAAATATTGTAGGCCCAACTTGCAGCAGAGAAGGCCGAGCGGGAGAGGCAGGTAGAAGAGACGCAGAGGCAATCCCAGGAGCAACTGCGACAGATGGCCGAGGTCCACCAGAGGCAGATGGAGGCGTTACAGTCGGCCCACAATCAGCAGTTTGCCTCCGTGCTTCAGTACTTGGAAAACCTTGGTCACGCGGTGGCGCCACAGGTGCAACTCCCTCCACTACCGCAGGTGCAACTCCCTCCACTACCACAGGCGTTCTTTCCTCCACTCGCTCGACCGGCCGCTATTTCTCCGGTGAGTTACTTTGAACCCTGCTTTTTTTTTTCTAGTAGTGACCTAGAATGACTTCATACAAATGCTAAAAACCTTGTACATTCATTTCTGTCAATTTGACCACGTGTCGTACGGCACCACATGGCATGTGTCCGGCCATCGAGCCGTGAGAAGATATTTTTTGTGTGGCCCGACCTTCGTGTTGTGGCTTTTCTTGCAGGTTCTGAAAACCTCACAGTGCAGGGGAGGTGCTGTCGAAATTTCTAATCGACACTTTAAATTCTACGCAGGATCTATCGGTGGCATCAAATGATGGGCCTGCAGCATACGACGGGTCCCCGCCAGCTCAGCAGACTCCTTGGGGTGGGATGCAGTGGGTGCCACCTGACCTTCAGCAGCCGCTTCACAGTTCGCTGGGGATGCCACAGGCGTCTAGGTGGGTGCCGTGGCCACAGCAGCCGCCGACGGGGGGGTCGAGGTCCCAGTCGCCGCATGATCAGTAGCCGGACGAGTGAGTTCGTGGACTTAGCTACTTTTATTTGCATTTGGACATTTGTGACTTGCATTGGACTATTGTGACTTGCAGTTCGTGACTATGTGATGAATTTGTCGATTATGTGATCATTTGTGGACTATGCGATGAATATATATGTCTGTGATGAATATTATATATGCCTGCGATGATTTATGTGACTATTTGAGGCTGCTGGAAAAAAAGAAAAAAAAAGAAAAAATTCTTCGCCGAGAGCAGAATCCACTGCTCTCGGCGAAGGGGGCGCCCAGCACTGTGCGGTTGCACTTCTTCACCGAGAGCAAAATCCACAGCTCTCGGCGAAGAGCACCCCTTCAACGAGTGCAAAATCATTTTGCTCTCGGCGAAGAGCACCCCTTCAACAAGTGTCAAAATTATGCACTCGGCGAAGAGCCCTTCTTCAACGAGAGCCAAATATTTCGCTCTTGGCGAAGGGCCCTTCTTCAACGAGTGCATAACATTTGGCTCTCGGCGAAGGAGTGGCCCCCACTCCTAACGGCGGGGCGCGCCGTGACGGTAGGAGGGCCTTCGACGAGAGCCAAGGACGCGTCTCGGCGCATATCCGCCGAGAGGGTCGAGGAAAGCTCTCGGCGAAGGGAGCTTCGCCGGTGGAGCTTCAACGTGAGGCCTTCGCCGAGAGCTTCCTCTCGGCGAAGGCTTCACCGAGAGGAAAAGGGCATTCGCCGAGAGGATCTCTGCTCTCGGCGAAGACCCCGAATCCTGTAGTGAACCAGATATTTTGGTGAGCAACTCGTGGAGGAGGATGTAGCAAGAAAGGGAAAAAAAGAGAGAAAGGGAGGAAAAAAGAGAAAATAATAGGAAAGAAAAAAAGAAAGAAGGGTATATTATAGACATTTCATCTTCTTATCCACCATACGGTGAGGAGAAGCTGTTTTGCCAAACGTTTTTCTAAAACGGTTTCAGATTCACCAGAGAATCTGCTTCACTAGCACAACCACATCCAAAGCTGCCACAGCCACAACCACATATGTGCCAAATGTACCCTTCTTGTTCGTTTAATTTGGCCGAAGCATATCGTTGGTCTTGGCCGGTAGCGCTAGCACGCGGTCACGGGGTCGTCGCCGTCCACCCCACTGTCGTCCAAAACTCCTTGCTTACTTGCTCTAATTGGGTATGGTGCTCTGATCAAATTAGATTCGCATAAACACTAATCCCTACAGTTACTTCTTGAGTATGAGGTGTTTTCACATTAGTATTTAGTTGAAGAGCAAACACCTGTTTTCTCCCGTATCTTCATGTAATGTACTCATATTGGCATATGGACAAGTGACACAATATGTCTTGTGAAATTGCTACAACTTGCATTTTACGTAAGCTCTATGCATGCCGGAGTGATTTATGTTTCATTTTACTAAAAACAATAAACCATCACTACATATATCCAAAAATAATCATAATGACGTGGACACTTAGAATACCAAATTGTACTTTATTCAACATTCGTAGATAACAAGAGGTGTACATCCTAGTTTTTCGAAATCCGAACAGCATTTTGGTGCGATAAAATACATCCGCCGGTTGTGTCAGCAACGTTAACCTCAACATGGATCAACAATTCAGCATGCAACAGCACTACGCATGGATCAGCTACGGGGTCAGATGGAGGTGTTCTTCTCTTCCCTATTGTTTGAATCATTTGCAAGAGATGCATGTGGCCAAAGAGAGCACTAATGTGATCTTCCTTGCCTCATGCACGCATCTGAGCCACCATTCGAGCACCACTCAAGCAATGCTCAGACTTCATCCTTCCAAAGATCAAATGCGATGTTCAGTCTGCCAAACACACACCTTACGGAGTCCTACAGGTTCCTATCCAATTTATATTCTCTTGAGTTAGTGCACAAACTAAATGATTTTGTAGTTTTTGTTTGAGAAAAAATCGGTTGGGTGGTTATTTTTTATATGTTGGGATGTGTTCTTAATTCAAACATCAGAATACATTTTTCTTAAAAAATACATTAATTGGAAAATGTATTTGCTTGTCCAATTTGTTTGATAATAATGTAATTTACCTAGACCAAACGTATTTGTTTTTTCTCGATCATCTCATTATTATCCTCCAAATCTGATTGGAACATGAACAAATACGATAACTTCTCAATTTGTGATTTAATTTTAAAAACTTGTTGGTTTTAGATTATTGAAAACTTATTGATTTTAAATCATTAAATATTGAAATATTATTTGATAGACACGTGCGGCATGCACGTGCATATTGCTGGTAATAAGGGGAAAAGGAAAAAAAAGAGGCGATTTCTTTGGTCGGGTGTAGTGGCTACCTTAAATAACGGGCAGGCATCTGCAGGTACGAATCAATTATCCCAATTCCTCTCTCGATCGGATATCCACGAAAAAAAGAAACCCGCCCACGTCGATCCGGATTTTTGCGGCAGCGGCGGCGGCGGCCCCAATGGCAACCGAGGCGATGCAACCACCGTCCGGTTCGCCGGCCACCGCCACCTACCCTGGGTGGGTGCTGCTCGAGAAGTGCGTCGTAGATCAGCACGTCGTGGGCTCCTGCTCCTGCTCCTGCTCCTGCTCCGCCGCCGAAGCCAGGACTTTGGCGGCTGCCCGCACCTCGACCGGCCATCTCATCTACGTCTCTCTCCACCTCGCGGCACCCCTGGCCACGTCGTCCATCTGCGTCCGCTTCCCGCCCGGCGTAAACCGTACGCATTGCAACGTCTTCGCCGCTCATGAGGACTCTCTTCTCATCTCCGTTTCATTCTTCGATGGATATGACAACAATCGTTGGGTCAACAATTACTTCGTCTACAACGCCGGCGCCGCGTCCGCAGTACCCCGGCGGCCGCCGTCGTTGTCGCTGCTCCCACCGAACTATCGCACCAAGGAGGACTCAGTACGATATCCGAGCTCGCACTGGCTCGATACAAAACACACCGGCCTCCTGCGCCGTGGTGAGGACGAACTCGCAGTGGCAGAACTCGAGGGACTGGAGCTCATCGTGCTCCGATCCGGCCAGTGGAGCGTCAAGCGGCCATCTGTCATCCACAGTGACGGTCAAGATGGGGCGTATCTGCTGTACTCGTGGAAGACAGACACGGTCCTACCAGTCGGCGACGGACAGCTTTGTTGGGTCAACTTGTACGAAGGGCTTGTGTTCTGCAACGTGTTCGACGAGAACCCGTGTTGCGGTACGTGCCTGTTCCTGAAGAAGCAATGGCGATGGAGCCCGCCGCTGGCCCAGGATCTGACCGGAGCGTGTGCGTCACCGCTGGCAGTACGGTGAAGTTCGTTGGCGTCTTCCCACGATGCTGCTGCGGTGACACAGGAGCCACACACTGCCTACGTTCTCTCCATGCCTACACCATCAACACTTGGACGCTGAAGATGGAGGCCATGACATGGGTGATGGATGGCATGGTCGACGCCACCGACCTCTGGGCCCTCGATGCCTATGAGAACCTCCCGCGAGTTCCACTGGCTCGTCCCATCGTGAGCTTGGACGACCCCCATACCATCTGTTTTGTTGTGAAATACGATGGTGATGACAGGGAGTGGCTGATCTTGGTTGACATTAGGAGTTCCGCTCTTATGACGATGAACAATTGCTGACGACGGATCATTGTAGAGGACTTCTTCCTAGTGGGGTTTCTTGCTACTTTGATTCTACTCCAAGAATAAGCAATGGCCAATCGTCGCCAGGAGAAGGCCAAGTGGACATGATTCGATCATCGCCCATTGTTGTTTTCGAAGAGGTACAGAAAAATAATGATACAGTGGATTCAGCAGGGCCTTCCTCCGAGTTACCGGACGAGCCTGCACTGCAAGCGACCGCAATCTTCGAAGGATTTCAGGAGATCCCATGCTATGGTTTTGATCGTGATGATACGCTAAAGGCGTATAGCATTCTTAGCGAGGACAATGGCCGCCGGTTCAAATATCTCTTGGCTTTTGATGGAGATTAAGGCTACAAAAGCATGATCTAGACAGCGCTCTTTGTGCAAGGAAAGGCTTGGAATATACTTTTATAATATTTGTCATTAGTTAATTACCTTTTTGGACGAGCATCAGGTGCGGTGTTGAATTTTGTTATATACCATCGCAACATGTCTGATGGATTTGCATCTGACACAGCGCACCAATGTGGTCAGAATCAATCCCTCCTCCATCTGCCATCTGTCGTTTGTTTGCACTCCCCTGTGGGAGAAAAGGATGCATGCACAGGGAATAGCTAGTTTTCATTCAAAATTATGGAGCATCTAACTAGTTAGATATTATCAGAACATAATTAGTAAAATGGTGAAAATTTGGACGGTTTTTTTTTTTTTTTTTTTGCAGAAAGACACCGAAAAGGGTGCCTCATATATGATATTGAGGAAAGAAAATTGGAACGGGGTATGCTAAAAGCTTGTAGCATCCTTAATCATGACATCAATGGTCACCGTTTCAGATCTCTTTTGGGGCTGCCGGTAAATCTAAGGATTGGCTGTTGATGGAGATGAAGACCTGAGAAGGCTGTTATATTTGCTCTGCATGCACGTTGCACGGCAAACTCGAAGCATGACTGAAGATGTTTGCTGAGTTATTTCTGAAATGTCAGTTTAATTAATTAGGGACCACAAAATTCTTTTCGCAATTTTTATTATACACACACGAGCATTTCTTGTTATTCTCGTGGATTGCACGAAACTGCTTCTAGTATTGCTTCATGATGCCTCTTTCAGCTTGCACAGATTTGCAGCTTCATGTTGCACAGAACAACCCTCCATTTTGAGCTGAAGATATTTTACTCCTAGATCCTGCCAAGTGCCAAGAAAAACCATTGCTAATTCAAACATTATTGCACATGATATACAGAAAAATCTACACAACACAGTACCAACGAAAGCATAATATCTCCATTCCCTTCCCTAAATTCACAAATCACATACCTGATTTCACATCACATCATGCAAATGGTGGATGAAAAACTAAAAAAATATAAGTTTCCCTTTCTAATTAAAATGTACATTTACATATGAATCGGTGAACAACATAGTATTTTGCAATCAATTTGCATGTCAACATCTCTCGGGACTTCATAGGCATTACAAACATTTCTTACCAAACCTACAGTTTTCCAACTGTTTCAACTAAATGGCATATTACAGCTTTCTTATAGCTAAAGCTTGCAGTCTTACCCTAAGAAAATTAGATGGGCATTTGAATTTTCTTTCAATCAATAATTCTCTTTTTTCAATAAAATTCGTTGATAATTACTCAACTGTGTACAAACTATTTGTTTATTAGTTAAAATTGAGTCAATTTTAGAATTACACCAGTGGTATTACCAAGAATCAACTACATAAGAGAGATCTTGGGGCCTTAGGTTTCTTGTGTGCTTTGCTCATCTATTGATCAACAGCGCTGGATTGAGCAGCATGTCGATTTACGTTATATTAGCTCAATTTTACTCTCTTTTTTTGACCGAAGTCAGTATGGGAGCTCCTAACAATTTTTTTTATTTTAGACCCTTTAATTCGCTTCTACGGAAAATCTAGAAGCCCTTTCACTCATTTTTACTTTCTAAACAACTATACAATGCTTTAAATAATATTCATGTAAAACCTCTAAAAACGGTATTGTTTAGTATGTATTAACATATTGGGGTATTTCTGTAAACAAAAATGTCAAAATAGTCAGGGTAGTGCCATTATGAGTACTTAATGCTTAATGCAATTATATAATTACATAGGAGATAAATTGATGGCCGGATCTTCAACTTGGCACGAGGTGTCATCTAGGTCCCTGAACTATCAAAACGCACATCCAAGTCCTTAAACTTACTAATTGGCTCACTTGAGGTCTAAAACTCAGTTACCCATATTAAGTCGCACATGTGGCACGCTAATTTTGTGCTGATCTGTCCTGATGTGTGGGCCACCTTTTACCTCCCTCTCTCTCTCTCTCTCTCTCTCTCTCTCTCCCCCCCTCCGTAGTCTCCTTCCCATTGTCACGGAGATGCCCTCCCGGGCCCGACCGCCGCCACCGTCCGCTCCTCCCGCGCCAAAGAGGCAAGCTGCCTTAGAAACGCTGTAACTCCCTGTCACACCCGACTTTAAAGGCAAAACCAGATGCATAATTTACAATATGTGCGCTAGGATCAAGTTACACACATGTAAACGACCTTAGTGAATACCAAATACAGTGCCAAGCGTAAAGAGAGTATTGCAACCATTACATGACCAATCGTCTAATAAACTAACTATCAGAGCGAATAACTAGCAGTGGGTCTTCAAAAGGGAACTCCACAGGCAGTTGACTGGTGGCGCGAGCGCCTAGAACTCCTCAAAAACCTCCCAAGTCTGAGCAGCAATCCGGATGGTGTAGATGCAATATAAATAAACAAGCGTGAGCACATGCCGTACTCAGCAAGGGAAAAACATATATAACATGCAAGGCTTTATAAAGTGGAAAGTTGATGGGTTATAAGCAGTTAGCACTTTTAGTTGGTCAGGTTTTATTCAGCAGCTACTTACTAGCAAATGTAAGTTTATACCATCTCACAATTAATATAGAGCATCAACAACATAAATAAGATAACAACAATTTATTCTCCATCTTCAAATGATTTAATCATGTGAGGGTCCAGGCCGCTCATGACTGTGAGCACGGCTAATCGATTAGTTTTACACTCTGCAGAGGTTGTACACTTTCACCACAAGTCGCGTAAAAGCTCAGAAGAACTTTGGACCCAACCATGTTGTGCAAAAGTAGGCATAATACCACACTTCTGAGGTGTGATTGCATAGGGACGCTACGAGGCCTTTACAAAGACTTCCCTAGTGTGTTCCAGTGCATGAGGTTCCGCGAGTCATGCCCCCCTTATCACTAGTCCAACACTAGAGTCCTCTAATTAATTAGCCATAGAGCCATATGTCTTGTGGTTGCACTGTTTTTCTAGGTGGTTCTCCATGTTTCGATTAACAATTATGGTCTTCCAATTAAATCATCATATAGGAACACAGAGTAAGTAACCATATTGTTCATTACCAACCCAGTTGAGAGCAAGCTAAGCATCATCTACCATGAAATTAATTATCAACCCGGTTGCAAGGTAGTGGTCAAAGGAAATCTAGTCACCACCCTTAATAGGAATCCATCATATTAATGCAAAGCAATAAATAAATAAAGTGATTAAATGCATGTTATATAGGTGTAAACGGGAATGACCAAGGACACTTGCCTTCCTCACAATCTTGCTGCTGCTCAGAGTCCTCAATCTCTTGTTCTTCGAATTCTTCAAATGGCATGTTCTCTACGCATCACACATTCACATGCAAAGAAACCACATAATAAAATAAGAAACAATACACCAATCATCGCAAACAGAAACAAAAGCTACACTAAACTATTCTTCTCATTGAGACGAACACGTGGATATAAAGAACACTAAAAACGAAGCTAAAACGCAAAAGATATGAGCTATACAAGGTTGAAGGGCTTATCTGCAGGAAAACTAATCTTCCAGGGTCTAACTGCAAAAAGGTGAGGGCTAAAACAAGATTGCGCTTATAAACACAAGGTCTATGGTGCAAAACTACCAGGGCTGGACTTCGGGCGCAAAACCTAGAAAGGTCAGGGGCTAAAACAGAGAAAACAAGACTAAACCGTAAGGATCTTTAAAGGGTGGGAGGATCTAATCATAAAATAAGAAAAATCGGGGGGCTATTTAGCAAACAGGACATGGCTGACCGGTACGCAGCTCGGTTGACTTCATCTGGTACGTTGATCTTGGATCAGATAGCTGGAGGAGGCGGCTACGCGCGACGGCGGCACAAGTGGTGGTGCGCGGCGGCGGGATCGCCGACGAGACTCGATCTCGAGCGCCCGGGCATGGTTTGAGACTCGGTTTGGCCTAGGATGGGGCTGGCGACGCGGCGAACCAATCTATGGCATCGAGGACGACGGGAAACCGGCGACGACGGCACATGGTGTGGAGAGGCGGACGGCGGCGGGTTTCCTAATCCGATAAGCTTGCGCACTCGAAGACAGGCACAGGAGCGAGCGAGGACTTCACCAGCGGCTTCCTCATGTTCTCACCTTCCTCCGAAGCCACTCCTCGTCGACCGGACGGCGCTGCTCGAGGAGATCGACGGTGGCGGTCTTGCGGCTAGGGTTGCGAGCTCAGGCGGCGGCTAGGGTTTGGGGGAAAGGGCTTCGGGTGCGGCAGCGGCGTCCTTTATAGGCCCGGGGTGGCCTAGACGTGCGGGCCTGAGGCCGAGATGGAGGCACACGCGAGGGGGTGCGGTCGGATTTGCACTCGAGTCCGGCGTGCGGGAGCTCGGGGATGACAGGTGGGACCCGCCTGTCAGTGGCTGCGGCTGAGGGAGGGCGCGAGTGGGGCGACCTTGGGCCACTGTTGGGCTATGGATTGTATTGGGCTAAAAGTGTAGAGAAATAGGGAGAGGAAAGAAAAGGCTTTTGCTATTTTTCGAAAGGGATCAAACCAATGAATTCAAACACTAATTTGAATTCAAACAATAAAAAATAATGCACCAGCATGTATGCAATAAAGATCTCCTATGCTTCATTTATAATAATTTGGATTACATTTAAATGCCTATAAATTACATTAAACCTTAGGAAAACCTTAAAACCTTAAACAAGCTCAAATTAAATTCTACAAATTCTAATAAATTTTATTAAATTGCAAAATAGTAAATTTAGAGTGTCACACTCCTGAAGCTCCTGGCTCTCCGCTCGAGGTCGCCCTTGCTGCCGCGTTGCGGAGCTCCTATTTCGCCTCGGTGGGCCGCAGGGGCGAAGCCAAACGCAATAGGCACTGGGGTCATCCTTGTTTCACAACAGGGTCTTTGCTTTAGAAATACAATATTGAATAATGATTACCGCTAATTTTGTACAAATCCATCGGGGTCCGCTGACCCCGACAGCAAAGGGCAGCTCCATCCCTAGTGGGACGGCGGTGGACATGAACAGCAGCTCTACCCACACGATGGTGGCCTGGACGAGCAGGTGTCGCGGCGCTGTGAGCCGAGGACGTGGGAGCTCCGGCATCACCCTCGTTTAGTTGGTGAAGTGAAATTTTGTAACATCCCTGATGTTTGTTTAAGATAATTACTTTAATTAGTTTGATTAATCAAGATTAAATAGTCCCTAAGCATGTTTAACATGATTATGCTTACTTTTGCACCTACAACCTTGGTCAAAATCCCAAATCACGGTCAAACCCTAAGTGCTCCTTAAAGCTGAATTGGTTTTCTTGCGCGTTCTCCAAATTTCACTATAGAAGTTCAAATTTAGCCAATCTAAAAGTTGTTCATTACTTCCAGGAACACAATTTTCATAATTGGCAGACATTCCAATTTTGTGTGCAAATTGGCCAAAAATCGAGTTGAAGTCCCTGTGAACAGTAGTTCGGGGCCGAGTTTTGCAGCGACTTTGTCATGTTTTTCCCATCAATCCTTTCATCAAAACATAGGTCGCCCTTTATGAAAGTTGTAGTATTATAGTTCTTCTACAACTTCTATTTTTGGAGAATTTAAACTTAGTTGGCAATTTTTGGAGTTTAGCATTTTCGAAAACAGGTAAATGAAATAAAATCAGGCGCAGAGCGCCGGCGTCGCCGCGTCGCGCGCGCGCGCCCCGTGTGCCACGCGTCGACCCCGCCTTGTGCCGGCGTAAGGACGCCTCGGCGATGGACCACACGGACTGTGGGAAACTCCGAAGGTCGTAGGCCGATGCGCCGAGCCCAGGGAAGACACAACCGACCGGTCGCGGGCCCATTGTCCACGCACCGTCGCGCGTCCGCGCCGCGCGAGCATGCGGCCGAGGCCCGATGCCGTCCAGCTGGCGCCCTTATGCTCGTGACCACCTCGTTCTCATCGAGTCGTGCTAAAGGTCACTTAAAACCAGAGCCTCGGTGTTCGTCCTCGCTTTTCCCATCCACCGGACACCATTACCGCGGCCGCTGCGGTTTTCTCTTCCTCCAAGCCAAACTGTCACCGCCCTCTAGTCCTACACATCCCTTAGGCCCTCCTGCAACCTCCGCCGCCGCCCGACACTGCACATCACCGTCGCCGGACAGCAAGCTGCGGCGGGCGCTCCGCCCTTGCACCGCCGCCGGCAGCCACCGGTGCCGTCCCGGCCTACCCCGACCACACTACCACCTCCAATCACCCCGAGGTAGGTGCACACGCCCCCCAGGCCCGCCTCCCCGCCAACCCCGGCGGCCAATCGCCACCGGCGAGGTCCCCATGGCCGTCGGGGGTCACATTGCAACGATTGAAAAAGCTGCAGGGAGTTTTCCGTAAACGAGGGACCTAGATGTAATTTAGAAAAGTTAATTCAAGGGTCGGAGTGTAAAAGAGTTCTTTAGGTTTTGCTGCAACTTCGAAAAATCATTAAAAATCGTAGAAAAATCAGAAAAATGTAAATCTAATTTTGTTGGTTTCCTGGTGAAGAAATCTACCTTTTCTAGAAAGGTTGTATTAGGTTTTTCTGTGTAGTTTTTGAACTAAAATTCAGACTCAATTTGAGATATTTTCATTGTAGTTCAAAATGTATTCATGATATGAAAGTGAATTTTGGATATGTTGATCTTTATGGCATGTTTAGATTTGTGATCACAGTTGGCATAAGTTTGATGAGTAGATATTTAATTATAATTTATGTAAGCTTTATGCTAGATTAATCTTGATGCTTTTTATAGCCCCTTTAATAAACTTTTTTTAAGCACAAGTGCACCCTAGGGCTTTGTCACGATGAATAGCATCTCTGGTAGGATGTTTATGATTTTAGGATTTTATTTGATCTAGGTTTGGTATTTAATCTTGTGTAAGAGTTTAAATAAAAAATTTCAAAAATAATTTGAATATGCACCTATGCTTTTGTCAGAGGCTTAGATTTGACATGTATGAGTTGTAGTAGAAAGTGGAGACCAAAAAGATTAGTAAATCTTTTTATAGGATTTAATTAAGTTAAACTAGGTTGAAATTTATCTTTTTCATATAAATTAATTTATATGTGATCTGGAGCTAAATTTTAGCACGTGAACTTAGTTTAGGTATATGTTGCTGTGTACCAAAATTTAAGACCAATGGATGTGTTTTTAATTTTATATGAATGGGTAGCTAGGAATTGACTAAATAGGTGTATGTTTATTATTTAAGTTTAATTAAGTTTTTCATGAAGTAATTTTGTTTGTAAGCTTTGAACACACCTCTATACTGTTTGGTGAAGTTTAGTGAGTTATTTTGCTAAAATATGTACACAGTCACCTTCAAAGTTAACCTTTAATTAACCTCTCACACCATAAGCTAATGCATATGCATTTGAACGTGTAGATTTACCGGACGGGACTTACACGCTCACTCAGGAGGAGGAGGGAGCAGCTAGTGGAGAGGTGAACCAGCTTGGTGTGCAGCAAGACCTGGACCAAAGTCCAGAAGAGCCCAAGGCTAGTGCTGAAGTAGAGGAAGGCAAGCACCGGAGTGCATATAACCTTTTTGGATAAACTCATCTCTTTTACTTTTCAGTATTTATGTTTTGTTTTGTGCATTTAAGTTTTAGGAGTTGTTTTTGAAACCTAGATGCATGATCCTTAGGTTCCTATGCTCTTTTACTAGTATGATAGGCTCGATAGATGTCTTGCTTTAAGAACATGGTAGAAGTCGAGTGATGTCTCATTGCTCGCGAGATATAGGGTTCTTATGTTGGAATCATAAGATATGTTTAAATGGACTCGCTCATGTGGTAAGAGAAATGGGATCGGTCTCGACCGAGTAGTATGTGCTGGTTAAGCTTTTGAATGTACCAAGCACTTGTCGGGAATGTGACTGGTAAGCCTAGTACCTAATGAACCAGTGCGGGAATTTTATCGCTACTACTCTTGAGATGCTTCTCCCGGTTTGATCCCGGTAATGCAAGTGTGATCCTGGACGTGTCATGTGTAGGCGTTCCAGTAACCTTGTACTTAGGACTGTAGCATCTTTTCCTAATCTGGGAATGACGGGAACCGGCTGGTCGGGGTAGATTCCGCATTTGCTTTTATTTGATTTCTTGGGGTCTACCTTCTTCGGTGTGTTTGGGTTTGCCTTGCAAGGATTTAATCGATCGATCGTCGGTCTCTCGCCGTTACATGAGACTGCTTAACCACTGGCTACCCTACATATTTATGGAACAGTTGGATTAATATTGTTGCCTGTTTAATATTGTTTGCACAACATGCTTGTTTAGTGCAGGTGCTCACTTAGAATGGCTAACATACTAGAATTGGAGCTAAAATTTGGAAATAAGGATCAACTCTTAATCACTTTTGGCAAAACAAACCCACTAGCCAAAAAGTCTTGCATGTCTAGTTGTACTTTCTTATTGTCGGTTCAGTCTTACTGAGTGTTAGTATACTCAGCCTTGCTTAATTTGTGGTTTTCAGGTAATCCCATCTGGCCTGGTTCTATTCCAGATGGTTGGGCACTTGAGTGGGAGTAGGATGACGATGAGTGATACTCTATGAATGGCCTCCCATGTGTATCCCGCGTTTAGTTTTTATTTTCCGCTGTTTAAACTCTGAATCACCTTTACTTTTATGTATGAAAACCTGGTTTGTAATAAAGTAACTTGGTGAGCTTTTCTGTAATGTTGAACTTGTACTTTGGTCCCGCCTTCATGTGGCCTTTGCGCATATTTGATCCTATTGTAGGTGATTTACCGGGCATGACCCGGCAGAGGTGACAAAATACTTTTTTATTATTGCTTAATGGCCACGTGGACCGGCTTAGGCGATAATATGGAATTATTTTGGGCGGTTCTGTCACAAATTTTTTGGTCCTCTTTCAAGGTCTATTAGGAGTATTAAATGTAGACTAGTTACAAAAATAATTACTCCCTCCGTCCTGAAATATAAGGCATTTAAGGGTTCAAATTTTGTCCCCAAATATAAGGCATCCTAGGAGTTTTTGGTAAGTACTCAATCAATTCAATTAAAGGCTTGCCAAATATTGCATTTGTTAATTAGAAAACTTACCTTTAATTATCATTGGCTAAGGGTATATGTGACATTTTCCCACCTCTTCAATCTTTCCTAAAAATCCTAGAATGCCATATATTTCAGGACGGAGAGAGTACACGAATGGACCGGAAATTACGAGACGAATCCATTAAACCTAATTAATCTATCATTAGAGATTGGTTACAGTAGCATGACATTGTCTAATCATGCATAATTAGGCTCGTTAGATTCGTCTCGAAAATTAAAGTAGGGGTTGTAGAATGAATTTTGTCATTAATCCACATTTAATACTCCTAATTAGTGTCTGAAGATTGATATGACGGGTAGTTGGTGAAACTTTTGGGAACTAAACAGGGCTGTGCTTTTTGCATGGAGATAGGCGGCTGGGGAAACTAAAAGTCCAGCCTTTTTTTAGTAGGGGCCAGAGGTAAGCGTAGCCCCTGCGTCAGGACGCTAAGGACCGAGTTCTCTCTATGATACTCTCGGACGATGACTCACTCGTTGCTAACGAGGTGCCGCGGGGGCTCGAACCCGGGCTGCATGCCTGAGCGTTAGCTCAGCTGACCACCCAGCCTTTCGTTCCTTGGATCTGTAAAGGTGTGAAGTAAAATCGATTCGCAAGATATGGCTTCCACTTACTAGTAATTGAGTCGAAAGTCAGTATGGGTGACGAATTTTTCCAGCAGGCAAGGGGCTCCTCCCTCAAGACGGCCCCTAATGGCAGGCCAGCGCTTGGGACTCGGGAACCTGGGGCCGAATTCGTGTCACAGAAGAGCTTGGGGTTTCGCGCTGGTGGCGGTGGCGGTCGGGTGGTCCTCGCATGCTGCTGGTGCCCGCCGCGTGGTGCTGGCGGCGGCGGAGTGCCACGGCGGCCGGCCGGTGGAGGCCGCAATGCCTGCCTTTTTCATTTTTTATCTTTTTCAAAACCGTTTGCCGAGAGCCATCTCTGCTGCCGGCACATGTGTTCAGTAGGGCCGGGATGTTGCTCTGAGTAAAGAGCTTTTTGCCGGCCAAATGTTACCGAGAGCTCTTTGTCTAGAGCTTCCTCTCGGCAAAGGCAAAGCCGAGGGGAAAGGGCCCTTTGCTGAGGGCAAGAGGCTCTCGGCAAAGGTGAGGATTCCGGTAGTTCGAGCAGCCCTGCCGGTGAGGTACTGGACGCCAGTCGAGTGCTACGCTGCCCTGCCCGCGAGCGATGGGGAAGAAAGGGCACCCAGTCGAGTGTTGCAACCCTGCTCGTCCTGGCCACTGCCGTGTGGGTTGACCTGATGTTCACGTCTGCCGCCCGGCTATCAAGATGAAGGAGGAGCTCCGCGACGCAACTGCAAGGGCAACCTTGAGCTGAGCGCCAAGAGCTTCGGCAGTGGCTGCGTTCCTCAAGGCAGCTTGCCTCCTTGGCGCGGGACGAGTGGATGAGGTGATGGCGGCGGCGGTCAGGCCTGAGAGGGCATGTCCCTAACGGTGGGAAGGGGACGACGGAGAGAGAACGAGAGAGAGGTAGAAGGTGGGCCCACACATCTGAACACGTCAGCACAAAATTAGCATGCCACATGTGCAACTTAACAGGGGTAATTGAGTTTTGGACCTCAAGCGAACCAATTAGCAAGTTTAGTCTGATGTGCATTTTGAGAGTGTTCGGAGACCTAGATGACACACCGTGCCAAGTTGAAGGTCCGGTCATGAATTTATCTCATTAAATAATATTCATTGCTTAATGCTTGTTTACTTCCGTCGATCTATAATCTATTCTATTAATTAACTAGCAGAGAGCACATGCAGCACGCATGTATTTTATATATATATATATATAATAAATAAATTTTATAAAAAATATTGGAAGAAATAATTTTATATTTATAGGAAAGATTTACATATAGCAAGAAGACATTTTAAAGAAATGTAATATACACTAATTTTAGATTTTTTGAGCTAACAATTTAGCATATAACACATTACGAACATTGCAATCCAAAGTTCCAAAGTATATATTAAGTATAAAAAATTGTAAACTCATTTGTTAGGAAGCTGCATACCTGGAATAAAACATCATTATTGACTTCATGCTATCTCACCCATGCAGGTCTTGATGAGCAATGACTAAAAATACGCCAATATCATTGTTGTCGCCACAAATCTTTCCTCTTTCGCACAAATGGTATTGGCCCTGACTCCTGATTTCACCCTTGCCTTTAACACCACGTACGGCCAATACCCTAGTAGCACTACGGGAAATGGCGCACTACGGGAAACGGCAAGAATGCCGTGAGCGTCATACTCACGACAAACCCCGATTTCCTCTCGGCAAAGTGTTTGCCGCGAGCCGCTCTCGACAAAACATATTGAAATTTTCCGGTAGTGTAAGGTGTGTTTGTCACATCTCCAACCAGAACACGATGGTCCATCAGTAAACAATTAGAACGAATGTAAAGAAAAGTCTTGTTTCATCTATGGATGGAAGTAATAAGTCAATTACACACATGCGAGATCGCGTCGATTATGTTAGCTGTGCTCGACTACAGCTAAAATATTGTACGCACATTGCAAATTGTACTCGCGTTGTACTTGCATCCAACTTGATAAACGACACTATAGCCAGTCTCGGAGATGCGCAGTTTGACCGGCTTGGATGGGAGATGTGCAGGGCAAGACCGGACTGGATGACTTGGAGATGATGGTCTCGTTGCCGCCTCCGCGAGAGGGCGCGACAGCTCAAATGGAAAGGCCGCGCTGGAGCCGCGCGCCTGCGTCGTGCCGGGTGGGAAGCCGCGCACTGCCGCACTCGCTCGCCGGTGATCCTCTCGCTCCTGGGAAATGAGGAGTGAGAAAACAGATGGGGAAGGGGAAGAGAAGCAAACCGTTGATGAACACACACGACCGTTAACAGTAAAAGGGCACACATATAGATGTCATGTGGGCCCGTTAACAGCAAGTTGCTCTCGTTCCTCGATCTCCGATCAGACGTTCCGAAGAATCGATTGACAGATCAAGTATTTGAACATTGGCAAATCTGGTATATAAAAAAGAGAATATGATGTGTACAACATATTTTTATGCTCATTGGTATAATTAACACCACAACATTGTGCTATCAGAGGCCACGCATGTGTTGTGCCTTAAGATCTGTGTATATACTTATGCATATAATAAGTTGATCAACATAAGAAGGTGTCATTGTTTCAGGAAACTGAGAGTTAGTGTATGCGTATCCCTTTAGCTTCCCTTTGAAACCTAGTCAAACTAGAAGTTTATTTGGAGATGGAGAAAAAATTATTGGGACGTACTAGCATCCGGACGTCCGGCGAGAGTTATTTCCGTCAGACGCAGACATTACCGTATGATGGAATCCATCCAATGGCTATAGTAGACAGTGGACCCCACATTAATTATTAGCCATCCGAACCACTTGCATCCACAAGCTTTCCCACGCGCATCCACCCGACATGCTGCAACATGTGGATCACACCTGCTGTTGCAACAGTAGATGAACCAAACCACTTGCAACGCCAGATGAAAAACTTGCAACACCAAAATTGAACACTTGCAACATCAGATGAAACATTATGGTGAACCATCCCACCACAACATTGCCTTTGTGTTGCACGCAACGTTAGTGATGAAAACATCAGTTCTATTTGAGGGTAAAAATATCAAATTGATGTTGCAACATCACATATCACCGGTAAAACATCTCGAAGTCATTGTTGAAACATAAAAAAGACCATGTTACAACATTCTGAAAAATCGATTAAAAATCCCAAATCATAGCTGCAACACCACGAAATCATGACTGCAACATGGCAAAATAATGTTTGCAACATCTCGATTAATTTTTTGAAAAACCAAAGAATAGATGCAACATCACAAATATCCAATAGCAACATCACAAAATCACTATATTGAAACATACTAATTCATCTCATGAAGTAGTGGGATTCCAGCCTACCCCTGCCGAACCGCTCGCCTGCCCCTGCCGCGCGGCAAGCGCCGCCAGACGGCGCAGCTCGCCCCGCCTGTCCCTCGCCGCGGGGGAGCGGCAGCATGGCGGAGAAGCTCCTCCCCACGCCCGGCGCAGTGGAGCACCCCCCGCGTGCGGCTCGACCTCGCCGTGGTGGAGTGGAGGAGCTGCTCTCAGCCGGTGTGCTCCCAGGGCTCGAGCCCACACCCCATGAGGAGCGGCTCCGCTCGCCACTGGGGAGGGGCAGCCCGCCCACGCTCGGGCACCCCAAGCCGTGATAGGGAGCGAGGACCCCTACTGGGGCCTGCTCACCGGCCGTCGGCGCCGGTCCCGAGCCGCCGCTGGAGAGGTCGCGCCCGAAATCGTCTAGGGCTGCGTTCGGCTGCTTTTTGGGTAGAAGTCGGCAGATTTTCTGTGAGAGAAAAATACTGCGCAAGAAGAAGCCGGCAGATTGATTGTGAGAGGAAAGAAGCCAAAAACACTGTGCAACAAGGCAGCCGAACGCAGCCTAGATCTGCTCACCCTCGACGGGCGCCCCGCGACTGGCCAGGAGCTCGCTCCCCCAGATACCTCCGCGCGGCACAGAGGTTGGCCACAGGCGAGCGGTCTGGCCCAACGTGTTGGAACAGAGCTCCCATGGCCTGCAACACAAAGAAAAGGATAAAAATGGTGGGTGAAAAAGCGGAGAGGGAAGTATCAAAGGTATAAGGCTTGTGGTGGGACCCGCGTGTGAAGTAGCAGTGGGGGAGGGCGTTCGGTTTATTTTCCTCAGTCACGACGCTCGTCCCTTAGCATTACCGAAAATTATTAGGAGCCCCAGCCCAGCCTAATACTAGCACGAGTGCACCGACCAACTGATCTCGATCCCCAGTCCCGGCCCAGAACCCTGTCTGAACTGCTAAACAACCCGTGGCGTCGGCGGTGGAGTCCAAGACAGATCCTACGCGTACATCATTACGGCACACGGAGGCTCCGTGCACCTCGCCGTTGGCGGTATCGGTGGATATCAAGGCATGCACAAACCCAACTACTTCGTCTACAGCGCTGGCGCCCGGTGCTGCCAAGCCACCATCGTTGTCCCTGCTCCCTCCCTGCTATCACAACTCGGAGAGAGGGCCTATACTCTGGATAAATATGCCACCGGCCTCACGCACCGCGGTGTGGACGGCAATGACCTTGTTGTGGTGGAGCTCAAGACGGAGTTGGTGAGCAACAACGACAATGGCGACGACACTCCAGCGGTGCCCAATAAGATGCCCGAGCTCCTCCCACTACAAGAAATCCTTTGACGATGACGAAATTCCCATTACGTTTTTTGATTTCGTCATAAATCACACTGCATTTATGACAAACACTCAGATTTCGTCATAGATTGGCAGTGCTGGATATGAAACCTGATATGAAGTCCAACCACTATGATGTTGTGTCAATTTCGTTATAGATTTCGTCACAGATCACACTGCATCCATGACAACTGGCAAATTTCGTCATAGATTAACAGTGTTGGATATGAATCCTGATATGAAGTCCAAACGCTATGACGTTGCGCCAATTTCTTCATAGACTCCTGCTCCGTCACGGAGCTGCATCTGTGCTCGTGGAAAACAGACAAAGTTGTCTCCGCAAGCGACGACGGGCTCATGTGCTGGTTCCAGTATGGTCAAGACCTCTTGTTCTCCGACGTGTTCGACGGGACACCCATCCTTCGGTACGTTCGGCTTCCTGCAGAAGCCGAGATGAGGATCCTCATGCATGCCGAGCATCGTTTCGCGATTTGTGCGTCACCTCTAATGACGCGGTGAAGTTCGTCTTTTGTTATCAAATACATAAGAGAATTGCATATATATCTTTGTATTATGGTAGAAGAGCAATAAGTTTACACGACGCGCTCCTAGCGCTCCAATCCCTAGGTTGCTATTGCAGGAAGGTACAACCAGGAAACAAGGAAACGGGTATCTGAAAGGGATTACTCGAAAGCTAAACAACCTCGATCGAAAGCTGTGCCGCGGCTTTAACCCTCTGAAGTAGTTGCTCCGTTGAGCTTGCCGAGTCGCGAAATACCCTTGCGTTTCTCTCCTTCCAAACTTCCCAACGTGGTGAGAGCAACAAGAATGTCGAACCCCTTCCTTTTCTGCCCGGGGTACAACGTCCTTGCTTGACTCCACCATTGCCACAGGTCGTGCTCTTGGTCGCGTTGTGCCTTGGCATTAAGGCCGCACATGTTCCATGTTAGGATCGAGTAATTATCCATGGAGACGACGACCAACCTGGGGCGAGACAGGGCATTTATGCCACTGCCGCCACCATCCTCGCGCCGCGCACGGCCGCCGTCCCGCGGCTACTGGGGAAGAGCTCGTGGGCCGCGGAAAACTCCTCAGGAGGGAGCTTCTCTTTGAACAGCTTGTCGTAGGCTGCCTACACCGCTTCGTTCGGGCGGGCAATCTCCTTGATGACCTGGAAGCACCGCATCATGATGACTTCTCCTCTCTTGGAATTCGGGACGTTGGACTGTTCTTGACTTGCCACACGCCTGCTGTGCATGGGTAAACCGTTGCCGGCGCCAGGCACCGGCGGCACGGGTGGAGGCACGTGCTTTGGAGGGAGAGGCACGAGCGGAGAGTCGACCTTGCTTTGCACGACGGAAGTATACTACTTGAGTCTGCGCGGAGCCTCTTCTCCCTCATGAGGACGTGCCACGGTGACCGACCTTGGGACTGCCTGGGCGGCCTCCATTGCCGGGCATGGTGTCTGAGCCATCTGGGCCGGCTGAGCCAGAAGCTGAGAGCCCAGTGGTGGGCTGAGCCAGGGGAAGACGGGTGAACGGCCCACGTCCAGCGATGCCTCGACGTCCTGGCAAGCCGCCCCGGTCGGGGCACCTGACGCGTCGTCAGCACCCACGCACGGTGGCCACTGTGGATCTACTACGGTGGACTGTGTAGTTGTGGCTGACTTGGTGGGATCTTCTCTGGCCTCTTCCGGTGGCTGGACCGACAGGGCCGCAATGATTGGGTCGTCCATCAAGGGCGGGACGAGTGGCCCATGACGAGACGGGAGCTGGGGCTCAGCAGCATCAGAGCTGGGACTCCAGCAACATCGGGTCCGCCTGGGCAGGCACTTGAACGACTAGTCCACGCGACAGGCAGCAGAGCGCCGGATCGACTGGTGCACCGCCCGCGGGTGGGACCATCTTCTCCGCTGTCGCCTGAGTAGGGGTGCGTGTGGGGCCCCGATGACTCCTTCATTGGTTAGCTTTGTTTGAACCCCTACGGCCTCCCCTGCGTCAGCGGCCAACGTGGGGATAAGAGATGTTGTTGCCTTTTCCATTTGCTTTTGCTGGCATGGGCAGATGTCATGTGCCAGCCCAGCTCCACCGCGGCTTCCGCCATACGTCAGCGCGGGCGTGGAAGCGCCACCGCTGCCACCTATGTCGTCGTCCCTGATTCCCCGAGCGTAGGTGTAGCCGTGGAGGCACTGGTCGATGCCGCGCGACTCGCTGTAGCCTCGGCCGGGTTGCCGTCGTGACCACTGTCACCGTCGGAGGACGGGGTGTGGTCGAGGGAGACGTCATTCTTGAAGAGAAGTCGGCGACGCTTCTGAGATGGATGATGACCGGGTAGGTTAGCACCGCCTTCTGGCGGAGGTATGGTGGCTGGTTGCCGAACGCCAGATGCATGGTCGGATCATCGTAGACGACCGGGACCTCGTCCTTTGTGACGGCAAGAAACACGTTGGTGGCGATCTTGTTGGGATGGGTAGACCGGTGGGGTGATAGAGGCGGAGTGTCCTTTGTTGTTATATTTGCCAATAGCATGATATGAATGTCGAGACAACCATGGCGAATCAGCATATACAAAAATTTTCTCTTATAAACAATCTAGATTACACAAATCATCAAATTTAATGTAACTCACGATATGTAAAGAAGACAACAAATGTAGCTCATCATTTTTACTAACCACATGCATAATATGTTTATTTTCAGCACTAGCATGTATAACTAAAGGAGTAGCACACAATTCATCTTTATCACAAGAATCATCAAGCAAATCATCTTATTGTGTAGGATTATATGTCTGGTTTAACCTATGCCTCAATGAGCTTCCGTGCGATTCTTAATCAAGTTGTCGAAAAAATTAGGTTGGAATACTATAGTGGGCAGTCGTGCTTCACCTGAGGTTGGAAGCATCAAGCAACTCTAACTTTCTACAAGACGGACCAACCCGATGCTCCACCAATGATGTTTGATATTTGCAGTGTTGTGTGTGACAGTTATCCGGAAATAGAGCTAAGTGCATTAGCACACGCATTATCTTATTTTGACGAACTTCTAGGCTGGACCATTGGAGACATTAACATTGTTCCGTTTCTACAAATACGTGCCAGACTAAGATCTATGCCTTAACTAGTGGTTTATGTACAAACTTATTTATAAGTAGTAGCGGTTGATGTATGAACTTATTTATAAGCAGTAGTGGTTGATGTATGAACATATTTATAAGTAGTAGTGGTACGGTTGATGTATGAACTTGGACTTCTAGAGTAGTAGTGGTTGATGTATCACTAGTCAATTAGCATTGTCGTGTTCAATTTGAAGGGGTTAATTGTTTTGAGAACCGAGAAAATTGCATTTTAGAAATTTGGCGTGAAAAAATTGGCGGGAACATTTTTCTACAAACTGGCGAAAGTTTCACCCGCATCTGGAAATGGATATTTCCAGGAGCGGGTCACCCTGTCAGTTGCTCCTGGAAATATCCATTACCATGTGCGGGTGGCGGGGTCACCCGCACCTAGAAATGCTTTTCCAGTTGCGGTCGTTTTACCAGCTCCTCGAAACCGCTATTTCTAAAAGTGACAGCTAGGAGCGGGTCTCACGCCCGCACCTAGAAATGCCATTTCGCCCGCTCCTAAAAACGATTTCTGTAGTAGTTGGCCTCCGTCGTGTCCTCTCATGGGACATCGACGCCGCTAGTGCCGAGTGAAGCGCCGCTAGCCTTGTTCGGCCGATTTCCCGTCCAGGAGCCCTGCGAGGCCAAGCTGTAGGGCACCGCTGATCCTCTCACCATCCAGCCGTCGCCATGTACAGATCTAGAACTGAAAAATAAGCCGTCCACCGTTCGTCACTAGCGGTCGCGCCGATTCGCCTCATGTTGAGCCTGCCGAAGGCCGGAGCACGCCGACGCCACGAGGAGCTTCTCCACGACCTTCCGCGCATTCTCCACCAGTCGTCGTCATCGAATCGCTGTCGGAGGAGCTCATTGACGCGGACCTCGAGCCGGCTTTCCTCACCGCCTGCCGTCAAATCCAGCCGTTCCCGTGATCCTCCGTCGCCGGTAAGCCTCTCTACGAGTTTGCCTTGACCTTGTCTCCCTTTTCCCCACCTCGAAGATAGCGGGTTCAGCAAGCCCACCATCGCGAAGTGGTGCGAACAGCGGGAAAACTCACGGGAATCAACCCCTCGAGCACGGGAAGGAAATGTGCGGGGTGATTGGGGGCGGCCGTGAGACGCGAATATTTGCGCGTCGAGGTCACTCGGATTCGCGTCACTAATATTTTGGGAGTGGTTTAGGGGTACTGTTGGAGTCGTGTTTTTTTTCAGTTTTCTACCTAAAGAAGGTATTAGCAGTGAGATTGGGGTTCTTTTGAAGTTGCTCTAATATGATGAAAGCTCGGGCACTCCATCGACGATAGAGCGTCGAGGACCCAAATATATCACATCCTTTTTAACACTAGTAATGACGCACGTGCAACACGCACGTGTCTTCAAATTTTTTTATAAATATAAATTCTAGATTAATATTGAAATTCGCAAGAGATTACTCGACCTGTTCGTTTGGCTGGTGGCTGGTGCTGATTTGTTCTGAAAGAAAAGTATTGTTGGTTGGTGGCTGGTGGCTGGTTTGTTCTGAGAGAAAAGTACTGCTGACTGGTGGCTGATAAGCCAAACGAACAAGACAACTTTACTACAATGCAAGATACATATTCTTTAATAAGGTCGGTCACAATGGAAGTTTCATAGAGAGTTTCACAACATTAAATATCATCAATTTTGCTGACGTGACGATGAGAGAGAATGATGAAGTTTCATGGGATGTAAAGAGGGGTTTCATCCCCACCTAATTTCCAGTCTAGATAACTGTACCATAAAATTGTGCACTGAGACTAATCTATATATAGTTAATAAAATGCAAATAAGAAAGGGTATGTGAAGATTGAACCTAGAAGAAACATTCTATTCATACATGATGCGACGGAAAAGAAATATGTGAATTTATGGTTAAAAAATTCAGATAATACTAACCCATGTCGATGCCCAGATCACATAAATAGTACTCCTTCCGTCTCCAAATATAGCTACGTTTAGCTTTTTGAAAAGTCAGATATTTTCAAATTTAATCAACAATAGCTCTAAACAATTTTTACTTCAAATTGACATGATCATGCTGCCGCGGTCAATGCCATTCTCTTCTCGTCAACCTGCTGTGTTAACAAAACAGATGTACATTAACTTTTGTCTCAATTGGCAGCATGAACAAACGAAAATGATTTCGTACGAACTTGTTTTTCAATCAAGTTGAGATGATTATCCAATCCATCGCTTGCAATTCAGAGTGTTTTTCAGATGGCCCTGAAGGGCAACGCCGACCCTAGCAGTAGCAGGCAGATAAAGACTTACAGAGAGAGGAGAAGGCGACACAGCACATGTAGCGGGCAGACCACGAAGTCGAAGGTGGAGAGGTGCGCTAGATCCTCCCGGAGCAGCCCTGCAACCATGGCCTCGATGGATTCGATCGGCGTGGAAGGGAGAAAGACGACGGCGTCGCAGGCCTCCGTGAAAAGCCATCAAGCCAGCGAGCAGTTACAGGAATCGTTTTGAAAAAATCGAGTCGAGCCGAGGCCCGCTGCTGGCTCGTCCGAAATTGACGCGCTCGCGTTGGACTGCGGAGTCTGCGACGCGTCCGTCATCTGATGTCGTCCCGCAGCGTTCGGAGTCTGCAGGAGCCGTGAACGGATGGGACTCGGCACAGGTGATGTGTGGGTATGGTCGGTGGGTAAACAAAACGTAAGGTGACAAAAGAATTACGTTTTTGGCAGAAACGCTCTCCAAATTGTGATTTTTTGGTACTTCATAGTCCTTCCACCCTATCCACTTCCAAAAACATTTGACGGGTGGATCCGGCGTGAGGGGTAAGGCGGGTCCAATTTGGGTGAGAAAAGTTTTCAATTGTCTTCGCTCCTTATAGTATAGATAGATAATAATCGATCCCGTTCATATCACATCCTTTTAAATATCATCGACCCCTTTGATATTTAGAAGCGACAAGTGAAATCGTTTGACCCCAGTGCCTTATCTAGAGGTAGATCCTTAATGACCCGTGATAGTATCCTTCTTTCACGAAACTGAGAGTTAGCGTATCCCTTTCTCGCCCGCTTGAAACCTAGTCAAACTTGAAGTTGATTTGGAGACGGAGAAACAAATCAGGATCATATAACCCTGCTAGTAGCATGCCGAATCGATCTCGATCCCTAGTCCCCACAACCCCTTTGGATACGGCAAACCACCCCGCGGCGGCGGCACCCATGGTGAGTGCCGGAGCGACGCAACCACCCTCGGCGGCAGCCGCCTCCTACCTGCGGTGGGTGCTGCTTGAGGAAAAATGCCGATACGATGCCACAACGGCAGACGCGCAGACGGCCGCGGGCTGCCTGTCCTCCGTCGGCGATCCCATCGAAGTCTCCGTCCGCGTCACGGCACCCCCAGCGGAGTCCTGGATACACGTCCAGCACCAGGCCCGGGACAGATCCTACGCGTTCATCGTTGCGGCACACGGCGACTCCGTGCTCCTCAACGTTGGCTTCTTTAGAGACAATTGCCTATCCGACTACTACATCTACAGCAGCGCCGTCGCTGTGCCTGCTCCCTCCGTGCTATCAGGAGGAGGTGGAGTCGAACGGAATCAGATTGTACAATTATCATAGAGGCCCCGTGCAGCGATGTCTGGATAAACATGCCACCGGCCTGACGCGCCGCGGCGAGGACGATGATCTCGTTCTGGCGTCGCTGCAGATGGTGGATGTGGGCAACAACGACGGCGACGACACTGAACCAGTGCCCAAGGCAGCCGAGCTCCTCCTGCTCCTCTACGGCGAGTGGAGCGTCAAGCGGCCCTTGATCGGCGGCAACAGTGAGGGCAACGACGCGGAGCATCTGGAGTTGTCTTCGTGGGAATCCCACAAAGTTGTCTCCGTCGGCGACGACGGGCTTATGTGCTGGGTCCAGTTTGGTCGAGGTCTCCTCTTCTCCAACGTGCTCGACGAGACACCCGTCCTTCGGCACGTTGAGTTTCCTCCGTCTGAAGAGGTGGATCCTCGTCCATGTCGTCGGGGATCATGGCCAGATTTGTGTGTTACCTCTGACGGCACGGTGAAGTTTGTCAGAATCGATCCACGCTGCTGCTGCGGCAGCTCCGGCGCCACCCACTGCCAGTACTCCAAGAACGCCTACACCATCAGAACCTGGACTTTGAAGATGGACGACATGGCATGGGTGATGGACGCCATGGTGGATGCCACCGAGCTCTGGGCGCTCGATGCATACAAGCCCCTACCGCGTGTCCAGCCAGCGTACCCCATTGTGAGCATGGACGAACCCCATGTCATCTTCTTCATAGTGTGCGAGAATTTCTTCTTAAAGCGTAAGGAACATGGTGACGAGACAGAGTGGCTGATCTTGGTTGATATGAAGAGCAAGACGCTACGATCGGTGTACCGCTACGAGGAAGGATTGGGCTTCTATCGTGGAAGAATTTTCCATTCTGTCTGTCTTTCTGGCTACTTCAACTTTTCTCCAAGTTGTAGCGATGACGGATCATCAGTGAGCCGAATCAACATGAGCTCTGAGACACTACCGCTGGCCGTCGTCGAGCAGCGGATCACAGACAATGCTAGCAAATCGAAATCAGCTTCTCCGGAGGAGAGGATCTTGGCTGCCCTCCAAGAGATACCACACTTGGCTCGCGAGGATATGCTAAAAGCGTATAGCATCCTTTGTCATGACAGTAATGGTCGCCGGTTCAGATCTCTTTTGGGGCTGCCGGTAAATCTGAAGAAGGATTGGCTGTTGATGGAGATCAAGGCCAGTGAAGGCTGTTCTATTTGCTCTGCATGCACGGCAAACTCGAAGCATGATTGAAGTATGTTTGCTGAGTTTTTCTGAAATATTTCTGTTTAATTAGGGACGACAAAATTATTTTCCAAATTTTTATTAGACACACACCAGCATCGCTTGTTATTCTCGTGGATTGCGCGGAATTGCTTGAACAATGATATTTTCTGATTGCTTGTTAGTGAGAGGAAGGCGCTCCGCAAGGAAGTTTCCGTCGTACTCCCGTCGCCGAGGCTTTTTTATTACTTATCATCCTCTATATCTCGTACTCCATACCAACTACCCGCCAATAAGACCACGAGTCAACCTCTCCTCTTTTTTCTCTCCCTCCCTCCCTCCCTCCCTCCCTCCCTCCACGGTCTCTCTCTCCACTCCCTCTCATCTTCCTCTGCTCCTCCTCTCTCTGTTTCCGGGAGCATAGCCGCGGCATTAGTAATTTCTATATAACCATTCTGTTTCTCAACCGCCCAAAGCAGGTGAAGCTACAAGCCCCATATCAACCAAAGCGAAAGGTAAGATCAATGCCAACTTGCTCAATTCTTAGCGAAGTACTTTTGTGTATGTTTGACATAGGTTAAGAATACGACATCGTAGCAACTCCTGATCAACAAACCTATTTCCTTAGTGTCTTGCTCGGGACGAGCAAGAGGCTAGCTTAGGGGAGTTCTCGATGGCTATTAAGTACCACTTTTGGCGGTCCATATTCTCATGAATAAGGGAGCAATTGCATTTGTTACACGCATTTTAGTTAAAGAATAATCGGAGATTATTTGATCGCAGGAAAATGGATTTTTTTTATTTTAACCCTTTTTAATCTATTTTTTTAATAATCGGAGGTGCTCATGTGGCGTGACTAACTATTAGTCGCGCCACGAGGTTTGGCGTGACCAAAAGGGCTACTTCTTGGAAATTTAGTTGGGGAGAGGTTATTATTTAAGAAATAGATTAAAAAGGGTTAAAATAAAAAAATCAGGAAAATGTACCAATATGGAGTGAGAAACCCATCTTCTATGTGCCAAGTCATGCCAACTCAGCTGAGGAGTGGTAGCCACCCATGATCCCACATGTCCTTGACACGTCAGCGATACAGGGGAAGCAAGCCTCCACAAATCAGACGTTGACACATGGCTTCACAAGGATATGAGGGCCCACTCGGGGATCAAACCGACATAAAAACTAGTGAATACCCAAGAACCTACCCAAGGGCCCACGTACTGTTAGAAGATAGGCAATATTTCGGTATATTTTAATTCCATAATTAATTAGACATTTCAATATTACGGTGAGTGAAACAATCCATGTGCAAGTGTTTATGTTTAAACAACAATTAAACATAAAAATATTCATGATTGTACAACTAATAAACATGAACACAAGGTTGAGAAAGTACCTCGTGGAAGGTAAGGTGACGGAGTCACCCGACTTTCCGCTATCACTCGGATCAGTCATACTGATCGTAGAGTGACCTCAATCGATGTAGCCGTACTAGGTCGGTGCAGGTAGATGATCGCAGTGAAGACCCAGCTCCAGGCTGTAGACGAAGTAGTCGTACGGAGTCGATGTAGTGGAAGTAGTTGTTCGTAGTCGATGTAGAGGAAGTAGTCGTACGGGAGCGAGTAGTCGCGTGAAGACGCTCCCCAAAAACCTTATCGCCCGCCTATCCCGAGCAGGATCTTAGCAGCAGGATGAGGTTCCGGAGGCTCTGCTCTCGCCGGTACCGTGTGCGCGGTGCAGGCGATGGGAATGCGAAAAGAAGCAGCAAACAGAGGGAGAGAGGGAGAGGTCTCCTGAACAGGAATACCTTTGTGTGAATTGGCAATCTGAGCAGGAGGAGGAGGGGCGACTTATATAGGCGAGCAGGTGCGCGGGGGGATGAACCTAGACGTCACGGTTAATGCGCCTCAGGCAGTAACGGTCGCGGTTAAGGCTCAGTAACTATCGCGGTTTAAGGCGCCATGGTTAAGGTCTAGTAATGGTCGCGGTTAAGGCGCCATTATTCCTCTCCAACAGCCAACAGCAAAAAGATGCTCCGCCCCGCAACACATCACGTTCGTCCGCACCGCCCGCTCGGCTCGGCTCGGCTCGGCTCGTCTCGACACGTCACGCCCACGGCCTCGGCCCGGCTCGGCGAGGCGAGCGAGCGCGCGCGCGTGTGGCACGCCTATCTCCTTTATTCAACTTCACAAGAGGTGTACCGAAAGGCTACCTCATAAGTTGGATAGGAGACTCCTCAAATACCCATACGGTATTTCTCTCTTTTCCCTAGCATTAAACAAATGGGCTTTAATTCTTTAATTATTATAATAAATGGCTTTAGGCCCATTTATTCTAACAATCCCCACCAAGAATTTTAAGCCACATTGGAAATGCTCTCATCTTCCCTTTTGTTTTCGATATACCAGTACTACGATGGAGACTGTTAAGTTGAACATCCACCAGGAACTCAAGTTACACTTATTTGCAACTGAACAATAGACTGTGCCTTGAATTGTCAGTTTTGTGCATCTAAGTTTGGCTAGAGCCCTTTACTGATACTTGGCTGCACAAAGCATCCCCGCGGGTTGGAGCTTATGGGTCACACTCCGTGCCTCTTCATGAGTTTTCTAGAGATCACCCAAATCTCATAGACTATGACCAGTAGTCGATACTCATATAGGTGTGTTCCTACAAGACATACTATAGGACTATGTCTTTGCTTCAAAGAAACAACTACCTTGTTTCATGAAAGCCACTTGGAGCACATTAAGGTATACATACCAGTCTGCCATACAGTTTTGAAGAGAAATGCATCTTTCCATGAACCGAGCCTTCTCAAAGGTTCTCTTCTCTCAGTTAAACCATAGCTTGTTTCACCATCTTAATTCACGGGATCTCCGATCACATAAGACAGGTTTCCACTATGGAAAAACTCACGTGGGTCTCAAGCCCAGTTCCATAGATACATTATCTATCACAATACGTGATAGACCCTTTGTAAATTGATCTGCCAGGTTCTTAGACGTATGGATGTAATCCAAAGCTATGACACCGGTGTTTCTCAATTTCCTGACAGATTTCAACCGCCTCTTGACATGCCTGGATGACTTCATGTTGTCCTTTGAACTGTTCACCTTGACAATCACAGTTTGATTATCACAGTTCATTAGAATTGCCGGTATCGGTTTTTCAACTATCGGCAAGTCCATTAGGAGTTCACGAAGCCACTCGGCCTCTACAGTGGCAGTATCTAATGCTGTGAGTTCTGCTTCCATTGTTGACCTGGTTAGAATGGTCTGCTTGCAAGACTTCTAGGAAATAGTGCCACCTCCAAGTGTGAACACATATCCACTTGTGGCCTTTAACTCATCAGCATCAGAAATCCAGTTTGCATCACTGTATCCCTCCAAGACTTTGGGGTCTCTGGAATAGTGAATGCCATAGTTCATTGTGCCCACTAGATAGCGCATTACCCGCTCGAGAGCATGCCAGTGTTCACTGCCCGGGTTTGAAACAAACCGGCTCAGTTTACTAACTACATATGCAATGTCAGGTCTCGTGGTGCTAGCCAGATACATTAGTGAACCAATGATCTGGGAGTATCTCAGCTGATCTACCATTATCCTCAGGTTCTTCCTTAGAACCAAGCTAGTGTCGTAAGGAGTTGGTGCGGGTTTAGAGTTGCTGTAGCCAAACCGACTTAGCATCTTCTCAATATAGTGAGTCTGTGACAGAGTCACCCCACTATTTTCTCCCTTTATCAGCTTTATGTTAAGGATAACATCAGCCTCTCCCAAATCTTTCATCTCAAACTTTTGAGATAAAAAGTCTTTGACCTCCTTGATCACTTCAAGGTTCGTGCCAAAGATAAGTATGTCATCTACATACAGACACAAAATCACTCCTTCGCCCCCACCATAGCGGTAGTACACACATTTGTCAGCTTCATTTGTAACAAAGCCAACAGATGTCAAAGTTCTGTCGAACTTATCATGCCATTGCTTAGGTGCTTGCTTGAGGCCATAGAGAGACTTCACCAGTTTACACACCATTCTTTCTTGACCCTTTACTACAAATCCTTCCGGCTGATCCATATAGATCTCCTCTTCCAACTCTCCATTTAGGAAAGCTGTCTTAACGTCCATCTGATGAACGAGAAGACCATGAGAAGCTGTCAGAGAAAGTAGTACTCTTATGGTAGTCAATTGAGCGACTGGTGAGTAAGTATCAAAGAAGTCTTCTCCTTCCTTTTGGGTGTAACCCGTGGCCACAAGTCTAGCCTTGTACTTATCAATAGTACCATCAGGCCTAAGCTTCTTTTTGAGCACCCATTTGCATCCCACGGGTTTGCACCTGTAAGGACGTTCAACAACCTCCCAAGTTCCATTTGACATGATAGAGTCCATTTCACTCCTCACTGCTTCCTTCTAATAGTTAGCATCAGGTGAAGAGTAGGCCTCTGGAATGGTCTTGGGAGTGTCATCCACGAGGTATATGATGAAATCATCTCCAAAGGATTTCTCTGTCCTTTGTCTCTTGCTCCTCCTAGGAGCCTCATCATTATCCTCCTCAGGATGCTCAATAAATGTAGGCTCATTGAGTTCCATCGGCTTGGTGGAGTCGTCCTTCTCGACAGACTCTTGCCTAGATGAACTTGTTCCATCTCTCATTGGAAAAATATTCTCAAAGAATGTAGCGTCTCTGGACTCCATAATTGTGCCGACAAGCAAGTCAGGCACTCCAGATCTTACTACCAAGAATCTATATCCGATGCTGTGAAAAGCATACCCCAGAAAGACACAGTCCACCATCTTTGGTCCAAGTTTACGTTTCTTGGTGATTGGCACACTGACTTTGGCCAAGCAACCCCAAGTGCGTAAATATGAAAGAGTTAGCCTCTTCTTCTCCCATTCCTCGAATGGTGTTACTTCCTTATTCTTCATAGGCACACGGTTCAGGAGATGACAGGCTGTCGGTATCGCCTCACCCCACCATTCCTTAGATAGTCCCGCGGTTTCTAACATGGCATTCACCAAGTCAGTCAGCGTGCGGTTCTTTCTTTCGGCAATCCCATTGGATTGGGGTGAATAAGGCGGTGTCCTCTCATGAACAATACCGTGTTCCTCACAGAATGAATCAAAAGTATTAGAGAAGTATTCGCCACCTCGATCAGACCTTAGGTGTTTAATCTTTCTCTCAAGTTGATTTTCTACTTCAGCTTTATAGATCTTAAAGTAATGTAACGCTTCATCTTTTGATTTTAACAAGTAGATGTAACAAAATCTAGTGCTATCATCTATCAAAGTCATGAAATATCTTTTACCACCCTTTGTTAACACACCGTTCATTTCGCTCAGATCGGAATGAACTAATTCTAGAGGTGCCAAAAGTTTCTCGCCTCAGCAGTCTTATGTGGCTTGCGAGTTTGTTTCGATTCAACACATACGTGACACTTAGAATTTTTGACAGAGGTAAACTTTGGAATTAAACTCAAACTAGCTAAGCGCATCATACAACCAAAATTAACATGACAAAGCCTCGAATGCCAAACATTTGATTCATCATTCATCACATGGTTCACAACGTTATCATCGAACAATAAAGAAAAGCGGAACAAGCCTCCGCTATCATAGCCTTTTCCAACAAAAGTACCAAACTTAGAAATGATACATTTATTTGACTCAAAGACTAATTTAAAACCATCGCTACACAGTAGAGACCCGCTGACTAGATTTTTCTTGATGGTAGGTACATGCTGCACATTCTTCAATTGTATGGTCTTCCCCGAAGTGAACTTCAGAGTGACCGTACTAGCACCAAGAACACGCGCATGGGCACCGTTCCCCATCAACAAGGATGTAGTCCCCCCGACCTGGTAAGAAGAAAACATAGAAATGTCAGCACATACATGAATATTAGCACCGGTGTCTATCCACCACTCTGGTGAAGAACGTACTGAAAGAACTGTAGGTAAGAAATTACCATACCCCGATGTTCCTCCACCCTCGCTAACAACCATGTTTGCTGTCTTGGGGGCCTTGCGGTCTTTGCGATCCGGGCACTTTGCAGCAAAGTGATCCAGACTGCCACATGTATAGCAAGCACCGCCCGGCTTTCTCTTCTTCATATTAGGCCCGTTGGCTTCCTTAGCCTTGGGCGGGTTTTGTGAAGGCTTCTTCCTCTTGTTCTGGTTGTTCTGGAACTTGGGATTGCCCCTCTGCACAAAGTTTGCGCTTGAGGAGCCGGCTATCACCTTTCCACGTGTGTCCTTTGCTCTCGCCTTCTCTTCAACATCAAGAGTCGCAATAAGGTCATCAAAAGTGAATTCCTTTCTCTTGTGTTTTAGAGAGGTAGCAAAATCCCTCCAAGAATGTGGCAGCATAGTGATAATTGCTCCTGCCACAAACTTGTCAGGCAACACACATGGGGCCTCTTTGCTATAGTTTTCAAGCTCTTTAGCCGGCGCCTGTACTTCATGGGCATGTTCCACCACAGAACGGTCTTCAACCATCCTGTAGTCTAGGAACTGTTCCATTACATACAGCTCACCGCCGGCGTCAGAAGCTCCGTACTGAGCCTCAAGAGCCTCCCAAATATCCTTCCCCGTCTTTCTCTGGAGATAGGTATCCACCAGGTTATCAACCAGAACGCTGATGATGGCACCCCGGAACAGATTATCATCCGAATTGAATTTTTCCTCCGAGACACCCTCGGGAGCTTTTCCGGTGATGACGTACATCACGTTCATGGCGGTGAGCCACAGGGTGGCCAACTCACGCCACCTTTTAAAGTTGGAACCATCAAAAGGCTTTGGTTTAATTGCATTTACAAAGCTAGTTGCACCAAACATATTCCTATCAACATTATAAGGTTTTTGGATTGTTAGAAGATAGGCAATATTTCGGTATATTTTAATTTCATAATTAAATAGACATTTCAATATTACGGTGAGTGAAACAATCCATGTGCAAGTGTTTATGTTTAAACAACAATTAAACATAAAAATATTCATGATTATACAACTAATAAACATGAACACAAGGTTGAGAAAGTACCCCGTGGAAGGTAAGGTGACGGAGTCACCCGACTTTCTGCTATCACTCAGATCAGTCATACTGATCGTAGAGTGACCTCAATCGATGTAGCCGTACTAGGTCGGTGCAGGTAGATGATCGCAGTGAAGACCCGGCTCCCGGCTATAGACGAAGTAGTCGTACGGAGTCGATGTAGTGGAAGTAGTCGTTCGTAGTCGATGTAGAGGAAGTAGTCGTACGGGAGCGAGCAGTCGCGTGAAGACGCTCCCCAAAAACCTTATCGCCCGCCTATCTCGAGCAGGATCTCAGCAGCAGGACGAGGTTCCGGAGGCTCTGCTCTCGCCGGTACCGTGCGCGCGGTGCAGGCGATGGGAATGCGAAAAGAAGAAGCAAACAGAGGGAGAGAGGGAGAGGACTGTCGCGGTTTAAGGCGTCATGGTTAAGGTCCAGTAATGGTCGCGGTTAAGGCGCCATTCTTCCTCTCCAACAGCCAACAACAAAAAGATGCTCCGCCCTGCAACACATCACGTCCGCACCACACCGCACCGCCGGCTCGGCTCGGCTTGGCCACGGCCTCGGCTCGGCGAGGCGAGCGAGCGCGCGCGCGTGTGGCACGCCTATCTCCTTTATTCAACTTCACAAGAGGTGTACCGAAAGGCTACCTCATAAGTTGGATAGGAGACTCCTCAAATACCCATACGGTATTTCTCTCTTTTCCCTAGCATTAAACAAATGGGCTTTAATTCTTTCATTATTATAATAAATGGCTCTAGGCCCATTTATTCTAACACGTACCACTCAGCTGGAGAAAGGGGGAGGCCAGCCGGGCGAACCCCTTAGTTGTGGCTGATCCTGGCCTTCCACATGGCTGCTCCTGAGCTGATACCAAACTTGGCTCGTGAGGATATGCTAAAAGTGTATAGCATCCTTAGTCATGACAGTAATGGTCGCCGGTTCAGATCTCTTTTCGGGCTGCCGGTGAATCTGAGGAAGGATTGGCTGTTGATGGAGATCAAGACCAGTGAAGCCTGTTCCTCTTGCTCAGCATGCACCGCAAACTTGCAACATGACTGAAGTTTTTTTTGCTGAGTTTGTTATGAAATATATGTCCACACAATTGTCATTACCGGAAATCGTGTCGCTGCTGTGTGTTTTTTGTTTGCCATGAGCCAAATGTCGGGCTCACGGCAAACAAGGCCTTTTGCCGTGAGCATACAGTCTGGCTCACAGCAAACAGAAAAAATACTGTGGAAACGTTGTTTGCCATGAGTCAGACAAGCTTACGGCACAAAGTAAACACACGGCGTCAAGTCGTTGTTGTCGTGAGCTGGTTGACCAAGCTCACGGCAAAGAGACCTTGTTTGATTAATGCTACATTCTGTTTGCTAATTCGTATCAGCAATTCTAGTTATATGATGCCTCTTTCAGATTGCATAGATTTTCCTCCACTATAAGCTGAAGACATTTTACTCCTACGTCCTGCCGAAAGCCAAGAAAAAACATTGCTAAATCTAACATTGCACATGATAAACAGAAAAATATATACAGCACAGTACCAATTCGGAAATTTCAGAGCTCATAGATAAAAGCGAAAGTTTGTGGTTACTGTAGTATTATCTTTTTAAAAAATTAATTAAGTTTGCTCTAAAAACAAAAATAATGGCAGTTTTCTTGGTTCCGTTACCACCAATAAAAGTGAAAATTTCGGTAAAATTTTCCCAAAGGGTTTTTCCATACCAACTAAAGCATGACATTTCCATTAAGGACATTTACATGTGAATTAGTGAATAACATAGTATTTTTCAATCAATTTGCATAACAACTCTCCCGCCTTCAGGGGCATTACAATCATTTCTTACAAAACCTAAAGTTTTCCAACTGTCTCAACCAAATGGCATATTACAAGTTTCTCCTATAGCCTCAGCTCACAATCTGACCCTAAGAAAATTTGATGAGCATATGAATTTTCTTCCAATCAATACTATTTTTGTCAATAAAATCCGTGGATCATTACTCAACTGTGTACATAACTTATTTGAGTCAATTTTTAGAATTACACCATTGTATTACCAAGAGTCTCACCTCGATAAGTGATATCTTGGGACCAGATTTTCGCGGACGGAGAGTTGTCCTTTGCACCTAAGTGGTAGTCCCAGGAAGGCTACCACGTGTATTCCTTGTCTCAGCAGATCCAAATCCATACAACATAGAAGGAAAAATAGTAGCAACATTTATTTGCTACAATAATCAGAGTACATCCCATCGACACATGTCGGGTACAAGTCCATCAGGACTGAATCAAACAAGGTAAAATCTTACGCAGCGGTGCATATAAAGCGGAATTGACGCCATCTCCTCTAGCAGCTCGAGCAAAGAACCAGCCCTAGTCCTCCCATCCATCGTTCTCGAAGTCGTAGTCCAGCTCTGCGTGAGAAACACCAGCATCTACCGGATAAGCGGGTAGGTCATGTCAGCTTCCCAACAAAAAGCAAAAGTGGTGGTTGAAACTACTATGCATGGATAAAACCTAATTTGGGCTGTAAAAGTGCATGGGCGTGGTCGTGCGTGTGGCCAGGCGCAGACGGCCCCCGGCAGGCACAAAGCTAGGCGAAGATGCGTCGATGCAACGTTTTGCGTTTTTTTTCATTTGTGATTGATGAATGATTCGTGTGTTATGAAATTCATATGTTGTGATGTGGAAACGAATCATGTGAATTTGTGTCATGAATTTGTAGATGCTTTGTGAGATGAACTTGAATGAATTTGTGTGATTCGATTTGTGAATGGTACTGTGAAATTGAACTTGTTCTTGGTGGAATTGAACTTGTTCTTGGTAGAATTGAATTTGGAGTTGGAGTTGGAGTTGGAGTTGGAGCCGGCGGAGTTGGAGCTGATAGCAGAAGCCGGCTTTTGCTGAGCTTTTTTTTGTTTTCCCAAAAATCCTTTAGTCCCCGTTGGTATTACCTACCGAGACTAAAGGCCCCCTTTAGTCTTGGTTGCTCACCCAGGACTAAAGGGGAGGCCTTTTGTCTCTCATCATTAGTCCCGGTTGGACTGGAGAGATCTAAGCCTTTACCAACCGGGACTAAAGCCGCTTACCCTACCAGTGATAGGGGCACATTGGTCCCTGTTAGTAATATGAATGGGGACCAAAGAGAATCTTAGTTCCAGTTGTAATGGCAACGAACAATGAGGGAATCAGATGGGCCATTCAGTTCTGATTGAAAACACCAACAAAGACTAAATGTGTCATTAAGTCTCGGTTTGTTTTTCAAACTGGAACTAAATATTTTGTAAGGGCTCTACTTGGCAATAAAGAGAAGCATTTAGTCTTGGACTAGTGTAATGGCCGTGCTAACGCTACGGACAGCTAAAAGACCATGCACATAATAATAATAAAAGACAATGCACATAATATTTCCCATGCTAACACCACAGGTAATATTTGGTAATGCAAGTAAAACACCAAACTATATTACATCTCAAAGTTATAGAATATGAAACATTGTACTACATGTTACTATAGGCAAACAATCAATGTTGTTGAGGTTTTACACACTCAATCTTCCTAGAGGGAAATACATAGTTATTTGCCGGTCCATCCAATAGAGCAAGCAAGCGCAGAGTGTCACAGGCTCCATCATGTGCTTTCTCTTGGGTATTTCAACAAACATGTGTCAATAACAGAGCTGCAAAGACAATAACAGAAGATATGAGATACTGGGATTAAAAAGCTTCTCCTAGCTAATTTCTTAGACCATCCACACTGGTCTCCTTTATCCCCGCCTGGAGGACGGCGATAAGGGAAAACGAGCTGCAGCGGTGTCCTTTATCACTCACGTGATTTTGCCGTCCACGCCCGTTTCCTTTGTATCCAGAGGAGTGGCGGAGCCCCTTCATCGGGCAGGCGCGGGGCCCACGCAGTCCACCCCCCTCTCGCGCCTGCCCTCGGAGCCTTCGTCCGGCCCCGCAACCGCCGGGAGCAGGGATCGACGGGTGCGCCGGAGCAGGGAGAGATGAGGGCCGGGTGCGCCGCCGGAGCTCCAGGTCGACGCCGGTCCTCCGCATCTGCTCTTCCGCGCTCGCCGCCGTGGCTGCACGCGAGGATGAGAAGCTCTGGTCAGCGCCGTGCGCGTGGAGCTGGGGAGGTGTGCGGGCGCGCCGTGTGCGTGCCGACGACGGCGAGACGACGGCGGAGCGGGACGAGGTGGGCGGGCGGAGCGGCGCCGGCTTCATCTCCTCGCCACCATGAATGCGCGCGCGGCAGGGGAGGTCGCCGGCGGAGGAATCGAGGGGGCAGAGGAGACGCCGCCGGAGCCCGCGAAGACGACTTCTCCACCGCCTGGTCCTGGATCTCCTTGCCAGCGGAGGAGAATCAAGTGAGGAGCCTGCCTCGCGCCACGAGCTCCGCCGCCAGAGCAGGGCAGGGGCGTTGACCCGGAGAAGAAGAGCAGGAGCCCGCCGCCTCGAGCTTGAGCTGCTCCGCCGCCGCGTCTGTGCGCCCACGGGTACATGAGCAGGCGCGGCCGGCGCCGGAGCACGCGCGGGAGGTCCGGCTCCGGGACGCCCGCCTCCGTCAGGAACCGGAGTGCCGCCACGATGGCCTCCGCGGGCACGGACAGCAGCTCCGGGCACATCCCCGCGGCTCGCCGGAGGTCCGCCAGCGGCACGCCCGCCGCCAGCAGCACAGCCGCGGGGTCCGCGGCCACGGGCAGCGATGGCAGCACGGGCAACGGCCTCGGTGGAGTAGCAGAGGAGAAGAAGGGGGGAGAGAGAGAGGTGGGGGAGGAGGTGTTAAAAAGGATGGAGAGGCTGACAAGTGGGCCCAAGTGCTGGTAGTTGAGATGGAGTAGAGTTATAAAGGATGATGGATGCGGGAGTAGTAGATATAAAGGAGAGAATCTCGGTGATGAAGATGGAATATTCTGTTTTGAAGGAGGAAATAAAGGATGACGAGTGTGGATGGTCTTAACCTGTGTAGACTCCACCAAAGAATTGATGCTTATTTCTTAAATAGTTCCTAGTTAATTTTCTCATGCATATGCATAGCTTCTTACAAATTTTAATTGATGGCTCGAACACCAATTACAAATTTTAGTATGATGAATAGTACCCAGCATCAGGGAGTGAAATGAATTGTGTGCCTTGCAAAGCAAGGATACAATTCATCTAAAATATGCAAGTGAATAAGCATGCAGCAATAATAGAGATCTATGCAGTCCCTTTCGAAATTTTCAAAGTTCTCACCGTTTCCTAAAACACTCTGCAGTACAAAAGCACCCACTCATTGGAAAACTAAAATAATTCAACATAAGATACATGAGCTATGGATCCAATTTCAGTTACTTGCCAATTAAAATTGAACAACATATATTATGCACTGAATACCAGAATGGTCATGAATATCGAACATGCACTTCATGGTGATAGAAACTCACTACTTGATCTCTCTCCTCAATCCATGGCTTGTCTCTGCACACAATCAAACAATTACACATGCAGGTAGGTTCGCTACTAAGACATAAACTATTCAAGTAACACGAACTTTCAGGGTCCGACTTGGAATACAAATGTTTTTTATAAACCTTGGAACACAAAAATTCTATAGAAAGCATTGCAATTCCTATAGTTAAGTGTCTTGGGTAGCCATGACAAATGACAATATAAAGAGAAACAATATTGCATTCCGATCATACGAAGGCTAACGCAAGATTCATGTCACACCTGTTTTTCCAAAGAAAACCAAGTGCATAACTATATGTATGTCAAGATCTATTTTCATACATATAGTGATATATAAGTGAATACAGGAACAGTATCACGTAAGAAAAAGGAAGATTATCAGAGATTTACGCTTAATCCTGGAAACGAAGGCTCCAAACATCACAGTCAATCGACTGGGGGTTGCGTACGCCTAGCACCAACAACATCTTCACAACGACTTCATAGCAGCTTCCTCTTTATGAGCAACATTGTTTATAGCAAGGGTGAGCACATGTCGTACTCAGCAAGTGTGGGGAAAGTATGAATGCAGAGGCTTAACAAGGAAAGGCTGACAGGTTGACTGCATTAAGCATTTTTAGTTGGTCAAATTTTATTAGCACATGATTACTAACAAAGTATAAGTATATACCAACCCACATTAAGGATAAGGATAAGATAAGAATATGGCAAGCATAACCATATCATAGATCACAATTTAAGTCCATCTTCAAGTTCAATTATCATGTGAGGGTCCAGGCCGCTCTTGACCGTGAGCACGGCTAATCAATTAGTTTTACACTCTGCAGAGGTTGTACACTTTCACCACAAGTCGCGTAAAAGTCCCGAAGAACTTTGGACCCAACCATGTGATGCTAGCTAGGCATCATACCACACTACCGAGGTGTGATTGCATAGGGATGCTACGAGGCCTTTACAAAGATTCCCTAATGTGTAGCAACCCACTAGGTTTCAGAACAAAGCAGGGCATAAAGCTCTCTAGCAGGTACCGTGTCTTAGAAAAGTCCAACTCCCCGCCAGAGCAGGTCTATACCCCATCAACGCCTCCCCATTTGCCCCTTTCGGGTAAGATCACTACAACACCAAGGTTTCTAATTATTCGGTCAAGACAGAGCCATATGTCTTGTGGTTGTACTGTTTTCCTGGGTGGTTCTCCATGTTCCAATTAATGCAGATGATCTTGTATTAACCAGAGATATATAGCATAAAGGTAAAGCAAGTTCATCATTATATTCATTAAACCACCATAGCCCAAGTATAGCAACTAAGCATAACTACCCAACAAAAATGTAAAACCCAGGTTAACAAGGAATGATCATAAAGGCTAGGATAAACCTTAATAGGACCCATCAATATTAATGCAAAGCATGTGTAATGTAATTAATATAGTTATTGGGACAAAAGCACAAGGACAAACTTGCCTTTAACCAAAGTAATGTTGCTACTCAAAATGTCTTCATCTCTTGCTCTTGAAAACTTCTTGGTCAACGTCAATCATCCAAAGAAAAACATTCGGAGCACACACATACTAGCAAACAAATAAACTAAATTAAAAATAGTACACCAATCAAAAGGAAAACTTTGGAAGAACGTAAAAGAGAGATCAGAATTGAACTAAATACGATATGGATTTCCAGATGAAAAGGATAGCTATTTGAACATGAGGTATGGGCAATGTCACCATGAAGCAAAAATTCCATAAAGGAAATTAACAGAATAGGTAAACATGTGAGCAAGGATTTTATGGATGGATAAAGGATAATTCTATAGATCAAAGATAACCAAGGACAAAAGATTAATGTGTTTCAATATGCTAGAAAGGAAATACTGTTAGCAAACATTCCAATTATTTTCCTAAAAAGAAAAGGTCTTACTTATTGCGTAGCCGTGACATCACCATGTTGTCATCTCCGGCCGCCAGGAGAACCATGCACTACGGGAGACACCGGCTTCCCCGAGCGCCAAATGCACTCGGGGAAGGCCAAAAAACACTCGGGGAAGCCTTCCCTGAGTGCAACACTCGGGGAAGAGCTTCCGGGGACGCTTCTCACGGTGAAGCGGCCTTCCCCGAGTGCCAAATCTCATGCACTCGGGGAAGCCTTCCCCGAGTGTCATGCTAGCTCTCGGGGAAGATTTAACGCCGTTGGCGCCATCCGCCTTTTTTTTCTTTTTTTTTGAAAAAACTCTTCCCCGAGTGCAACACTCGGGGAAGAAATTTGATTTTTTTAAAAAAAATCCTCTTCCCCGAGTGCCGCTGACCAGGCACTCAGGGAAGGCACTGCCGGTTTTTATTTTAAAAAGTCTTCCCCGAGTGCCCCTTCCCAGGCACTCGGGGAAGCCAATTTTTTTTTTTTTGCTTTTTCTTGTGACAAACAAAACAAATACATATACAAACCACAAATCAACATCAATATATCACAAACCACATTTATAAATCACAAACGACCAAATATGTCCAAAATCCACAATATATTACAAACCCCACATTCAAAAGTACACATTATTCCAAGTTCACAAGTGCAATACATAAAAACGAGTCCGCGGGCGGCTCACGGCAACTGGGAAGGTTGGGATGTCCCAACATGCAGGGGAGGTTTCCAAAACCTGCAAGAAGAAGGTCGGCACGAAGGCCGACAACCACATTTCTGACACGAAGGCCGACAGGTCAACAAATCCGGCACGAAGGCCGACACATCAACAAATCCGGCACGAAGGCCATCGGTATTTACAAAATTACCGATACATACAACAGAGTGCATGAGCTTATATATCATAGGCATGAAAGGCAACAGCACAAAGCTAAATCTTTTGCACTTGGAAATTAACTTTGCAATGAGATGCTCCTCCCACCCTCCCAATAATACACAGCATATTTTATCCATATTCAACTAATGCCTTTTGCAACAGATAAAACACAGAATTTAAGTCAAAAGGGGGCAATCTGCTATAATACAAAAATGAGCGTTACTGAAGACTCAAGTAACGACATAGATTAAATGCACTAAAAGTGTGTGCAAATACCCTAACATAACTGCACTATCGAGCTTTTGAATACACAAGCAACTAAAAAAAACCCAATAATACACGGCATATTTTATCCATATTCAACTAATGCCTTTTGCAACAGATAAAACACAGAATTTAAGTCAAAAGGGGGCAATCTGCTATAATACAAAAATGAGCGTTACTGAAGACTCAAGTAACGACACAGATTAAATGCACTAAAAGTGTGTGCAAATACCCTAACATAACTGCACTATCGAGCTTTTGAATACACAAGCAACTAAAATAAAAAAATGTATTTGTGACAGCAGGCAAGTATGATGAGACATTAGTCTACATTTGTTTGGTTTTGTCATAGAACTGCAAGCCACATTATTTATTGTTTAGACATCATCACAAGTTGAAGAAAAGCATGCCCAGAAAATAGTGTTAGGGAACTGACTAGCTGAGTGAGGACTGTCTCAACATCTGTTACATTATGGTTGTGGGACTTAATCAAATTTACAGGAAGCATATTAAATGCACTTGTAGTTAATAACTCATACTTCTAACATTGCATTTTAACATAGAGCACTTCCAGCATTCAAGCATAATGATATAAGCTGACTTAACACACAGCATACAGTAATGTTCTATCACCCATGCTAAACCCCACTGAAGCAAAAGATCCTGATGCAAAGAAAAAGGCAGCAGGAAACTCACCTTTCCCTAATGCCGGCCATTCCAAACTCTGGTCACCAACGCCATGATGGCTCTCCATCTCTGCAAGAACAGGAAACCAAAAAAAATTAGGAAAGGCATAGAAGATCCGATGCAGCAGAAAAGAAATCAAATAAAAGAAAGGAACAGGGAAGCTTATATAACAGTGCAAGAAGAAAATTGAGCTTATATAACAGGGAAGCTTATATAAAAGTGCCTGTATATTTTCTAATCATTTACCTTTTGGGCTACGATCTCCTGTTGCTAGAATTGTAAACTCTGGCCTTGGACACGGCCACACGGGACACTTTACTTTTGGTTAGTGGCAGGAAGCTTTGTTTAAAGAACCGAAACACAAAGCTGCTACCTGAATCTGTGGAAATCTAAATTCTTTTAGATGAAATTTCATCATTATCAGAGATCGGAGATTAGGGGAAAAAATGGATCGGTTAGAGACGACACAACCAACAAAAAGGCGATCTATCCTTTCGCTTTCTCTTAGCATTTTTATCAACTTTAAGAGCTTTTCCAATGGCGCCTAGCTACACAGCACACAGGACTCTGGCACTGGTAAAGCCTATATACGGGTCCTTAACCAAACACTTGGAATTATTTGAGCATACTTATCTTGAAATGCAATTCATCACATCGTGTAGTAAGTGAAAAATGCACCTGTTTTTTATATGAACATTCTTATAAAAAATTGCTAATCTAGGGTTGCTAATAAGTAACAGCTAAACCAAGAGCATCACACCAACAAAACTCACTAAGTATAACCAAAAAGAATACGCAGATGGGAAACAGGGCAGTATGACATAACAATATCTAAGGGATTAATGTGAATAATCAGGTATCGTACACAGTCATCAGGATAGAGATTCAGTAAATGGCATGTGTGCATCAAAAATCTGCACCTGAGACGAGATCCATCCCATGGTTCCTCATATGCCCGCCTGTACCTCATACTTTTGTTCAGGCGGCGCGGGGTCTCAACAGCGGTGGGTGGTGCCGGAGGAGCGGGAGGCACCATCGCCCTCTCATCAAGGTGCATGCCATGGGTGGGGATCCGGATCTGAAAGAGGAGAGATGGAGCCCGTAAGGAAGATGGGGGGAGAGAGAGGGACAGGGGACCTCACCGGCTGCCTGGAGCTCGCCCGCCGGCCGCGGGGAAGCTCGCCGGCCGCGTGGGCGGGGCGCGCCGGCTTGGGTGGGGCGGGCCGCACCAGCGGGGGCGGGGGGCGGGGCGCGTCGGTGTCGGGGGCAGGGGCGGCGGGCGCATGGGCGGGGCAGCGGGGACAGGGGCGCGGGTGAGGGAGGATAGAGTGCGGGCGGCGTCTGAGGGGGGTGGGGGTAATATGTCTAGGGTTGAGGAAATGGGCCGGCGGGAAAGTGGGCCTGCTGGCTTCCCCGAGAGCCGTGGGGTCTCTTCCCCGAGTGCCGTTGGACTAGCACTCGGGGAAGAGACCCTCTTCCCCGAGTGCCAACAACGGCACTCGGGGAATTAATTAATTTTTTTTGTTTTTTTTGCTCTATTTTTTTGTGAGGCCTTCTCACATTATTTAAAACTCATTGCTCAAATTTGGGGTAATTTTGAATTTTTTTGGTATATTTCGTTAGTTTTTTCGTTTTGTTGAATTTTTTTGAATACTTCAAATTTGAACTGCAGGTGCATGAAGTAATGAAAATTCTTGATTCAAAAAATGATATTCATGATTTTTGGTGTATATTGAGGCCTTATCCAGGAACTCAAATGAAATGTTGAGCATCTTGTTGTCGTAACATGGTGAAAAACTTGCGGGAAAAGTGTTTCTAAATTACAGAAAATCCGAACGAAGTCCGAAAATCATGAAACTTGTCGAGGCATCGTGTTATCACATGTATAAGTTGTGTGCAAGAATTGAGAAGATTTCGAGCAAGTTGGGATGTCAGATGCCTAAAACCCAGACATCTCCGTGTGTTATCACATTGATCGATCACATGTGGAGATGTCTAGGTTTTAGGCATCCGATATCACAACTTGCTCGAAATCTTCTCAATTTTGTTACACAACCTCTACATGCCATAACATGACACCCAGACAAGTTTCATGATTTTCGGACTTCGTTCGGATTTTATATAATTTACAAATACTTTTCCCGCAAGTTGTTCGTCATGTTACGGCAACAAGATGCTCGAAATTTCATAAGAGTTCCTAGATACGGCCTCAACATACACCAAATATCATGAATATCATTTTTTGAATTAAGAAATTTCATTGCTTCATGCACCTGCAGTTCAAATTCGAAGTATGTAAAAAAAATTCAACAAAAAGAAAAAAACTAATGAAATATATCAAAATAATTTAAAATTACCCCAAATTTGCTCAAGAAATTTCAAATAATGTGGGATGGCCTCACAAAAAAATTAGGGCAAAAAAACTAAAAAAAAATTATCCCCCGAGTGCCTTACCCTAGCACTCGGGGAAGGGTCTCTTCCCCGAGTGCTAGGGGAAGGCACTCGGGGAAGAGGCTTGCTTCCCCGAGTGCTAGGGTGAGACACTCGGGGAAGAGTGTTTTTAAAATACCTCCGTTCATTTGCGCCGTTAAGTACCACTTTTCGTCTACGAGTGCCTCTCTTCCCCGAGTGTTGCACTCGGGGAAGAGGGCCTTCCCCGAGTGCCTCTCTTCCCCGAGTGCCATGGCCTCTACGGCACTCGGGGAAGCCTCTCTTCCCCAAGTGCTTTTCTTCCCCGAGTGCAACACTCGGGAAAGATTTTCTTCCCCGAGTGCCTGATTTTTGGCACTCGGGGAAGCAAGAGGCACTCGGGAAATTATGCTTCTCCCGTAGTGATGCACGGACCATGACTTGTTTGCTTCTGTACCAAAACGTGTGTCACTTTCTTGGACTTCATGGCTGGTGATTAGCTCCTGATGGCTTGCGCTATCTGCTGTAGAGACTGGGAAGGCGGCTCAGCAGATGTAGCTAGGGCAGCAGGGATGATGGAACGCGGGCATGGCAACGGCCTGCAGTACTTGCATGGATAGATCCAGCGACACAGAAAAACAAGGCAGGAGACCAATGCAAAGATAGGAGAAGATGTCGGTGTGTGCTCACGTAGATGCAAAAAGAAGCTGGCACGGAATAGAGCAAAGGGCCGGGGATGTGTAGATCGGCTTCACGTGGACAAGGTGTTCCGAGGACGACGATGAAACGTCGACGATGTCCGGGCGGATGGCGCGTGGCTCGTCGTCGAGAGGCTTCATCAGGAGATGCTGGCTTGCTCTGGCGCTGGACTCAGGTGACGAAATCGACCGACACGGCGGCGCAGAGGTGCCGGCCGCCTGGTTCCTTTTGGTGCTTGTTGCCCTCGCCGGCGGTCTACGCACGAACCATGAAGCGCGTGCTGCAAGGCACGCACGAGGAACTCGGATGAGCAGCAAAATAGAAGGTAGGCTGAATTACAAACAAGACAAAATGGATAATATGTGTATCTTCACGTACGACAAAAAGCTGAACGACAGAACCGGCGGAGATGGGGGACGGCGTTTCATGTGGACATGCTCCTCCGGTAGCAGATCGACGGAGGCAGACTAGCTCGTCGATGAAGGTCTTGGAGACGACGTACATCATGACATACTCACCTGGGGTGATGGCGGCGATGATGATAGATTGTAACTCGGTGATCGCATCGACCTTGCCGTGGACACGCCTATAAGCTCCTCGATCTTGCAGCAGCTCGGTCGCTGGGGCTTCATGATCACCTCTAGCGCTCTTCATGGCGAAGTCCTCCTCGATCGGTGGACGGCGTACAAGAACGGTGGACGATGAGCTGCAGTGATGGATCGACGCGGCGACCTCCTGGTGCCACGGTGCTGGTCCTGGCCGGCGTCGAAGCTCTCACGGCGACGAGGTCGTCGGCAGCAACACAGCTAGCGCTAGGTCTTGGATGAGAGGTCGGCGGTGGCGGCTCGCAAGAGACCTATGGCACACGATGCAACACAGATGGATTTGGGAAAAGAGAGACCAAGATGATATCGATGTAGCTTGCTATTTATAGGCCTGTGTGGGGCTCGGTTGATTTGATCCCGATTTTGGTTGGAAACAAACTCGGTCAAGCCTGACTCATGCTCGTTGCAGCTCGACGGACCAGCTTGACACCGTAACAAAGTTAGAATTGGAACGACAAAAGATGAAAGAGAATATAGTCCGTGTGCCTTCATGATGGCCCTGGAAGGAATTGCAACGATAGTTGAAAATAAAGAAAAAGAAAATAGTAAGGGAAAACAAAGGACTAAACAAGATGATTTGGATTACTATAGATGTCGTATAGGATTTTGAAAAGATAAAGAAAGTAGCAGATATGCTGAGAGGACAGTGAATAAGATGATGACTTTGTAGGCAAAAACTCAGAGATAGATTAGACCACGAGTAGCTCAAATAAATTACTTCGAGCTTATTAAGAAAATGATTGTGGAGTTTATAGAAGATAGATTTAGCTCTAGGAAGAAGGAGAGTAAATGCTAGAAAAAGCTGAAAGATTTTTTTGGAGGAACCTAAATGTTGTCTAAACTCATTTTTAAATATTTTGCACCCAAGAAACACTAGGATGCATCGACATGAATGCAACATGCGCACAGAACCATTTTATTTAATTTAGAAAGACAATCAATTATTTTTTTCTACACTAAATTTTCTGTAAACAAAATAAATGTTGGTAAAATTTTAAAATTATGAGAAAATCATTGTTTAATTTTCTTTCTTATTCACATCCTGAAATTGAAAAATTTCATGGTGTGACAATTCATAGAGCAACTTACATATTCGAAAATGAAAATATACTCAGTTATTTTTAAACCATCTCAACTGAGAAAATTTTCGTTAGTCCATCCCAACTTGATGCCCTTGATTTCCATGTCCTCAGACATCCTGGATGCTAAAATCCTTTGACCCTTAAATAACGTGTTAACTGCATTGCAAAATTTAAAGCGTTGTAAATTTGTTGCTCAACTACTGCGTCGCTGAGATGGCTGCAGCTTGTCTCCCTTAGATATAATTAACTCAGTCATGCAGGTTAAATAAAGATGAGCAATGGTTTCAGCTTTGTACTCCTTAAAGAACTTTTTCATTAAGCACTAAGCATTCTGGCATCATATCACCAATTAATAACCAGTAATTAGGCAAATGGACTAAATGAAAAACTATAATCTACACCAGTCACACAATCAATTTAAAATATGGACCCAGTAAAGCACAAGGATGCAGCTTGTTTGAATATGTAGCACAGATTAAATCTCTTCCTGGTTTATAGTCACATTTCAATGATTCTGCTAGAGAAAAATATGTAAACATCAACTCATTGTTTAGATGCACATGCCTTATTGTGGTTTCATATATAGATGGCCATATAATAAGGGCTGCTCACTTCTCTATTTAGCTTTCCTTTCATGTTATTTTGCAGCAACTTTTGACATAACCACATGCCTCACCGACGATTTTGCCAGCTAGCTTCTCGGGGCAATGCGCATGGCAGCCTCCAGATTAGGAGATGATATATTGATAGTGTCAGCAACCCCTTGGTCCTCTCCCACTTCCACTGACATCGCCGTTAGCATGAGCCTGAGCTGGCTGCACAGCCACTGGACCCGGTGCACGCAAAAGAATTTGCCTGAAAGGAAACAATTTACTGTGACTTTGGCCTGCAAGAAGCACACAAAAAGTCTCAGGAATATTTGAACTTGCACCACAACAGCACAATTTTTCTCTTGGGTATCTCAGGAATACCAGAACAGTTATTCACCTTATGTAATTAGATTCGAATTTTTCATGAATGCAAAAGCAAGATAGCTGCATCTGTACTGGTTGAATCAACTATATATATGTGCATATATCAGCTTCTCAATTTCAGGAGGATTCAAGCTTTCTCTGACAGACCAGGTAAGGAATATCTTGCATGGAACATATTTGTTTTCAAATCTGCAGGTCACACAACAATCTCAAGATTAGGCATAAGCACCAATATATTTAACTAATTAGGATGGTAGGGCTTCAACCTGAAACTAAGAAGATAATAAATCATAAAAGTGGAGAGAACTCTCATCCATTACACACCTCTGTAAGAAATGCACCTGCTGAAGAAGGCACATTGAAATTATTTAGCAGGGGGCAAAGTGCAAACGCATCATAATTTGAGGAAGGAATTTTTGAGCAACTGAATTGGAAACCAACTGCGGCCTGATTCGGTGATTCCTGAAGCAGGCAAGCAATCAACGTGGGAAAGAAAAAAGAACGGTAGGAGAACGCCGCCGACGAACTCCACGTGCGCTTGGTCAAACAATCTGTCAAACAAAATGCAAATTAGAACTTAAAAGCCATTGCTTACACAATGCAAAATACGACAAGCCTGCAGTTCAATGCCTGAGCAAACCTCAACACACACAATGAATCATGAACAGATATTCTGTCATAGCAAAAGACGAGAATCGACAAAGGAACACTACAAGATTTTTAATGGAGATACGACATGATATTTAGCTCTGCTTGTGCTCATACTGACATTATGCAGAACATTTCTTCTCTTTCACAATATTAAACAAAACAGATAAGTGCTACAAGTCAGAAGGACATAAGACAAGATGTAGATAACAGAACTCTTGAATTCTACTATATACACCAAAAGATTTCAACAGGTTTTTTTCCTCTTTCAAAATTAGAAATCAGAGGATTACTCCAATACTAACCATGTGCACAGTATACTTGTTGCATTAACAAAACCTTAATTAGCGTTCTCAGCAAGGAGGGCTCTCTTTATGATCTGCTGTCGATGTGCTGAACACGATGGATGGAAATGCGGTGGCAGCACTCAACTGAAGACTACAGGCCAGCCATTCGCCAGCAGCTCATGCTTTTGATGTGAATGCCGGAAGAGGCAGGGCTCGCAATTGCATGACAACCTCGTCCATCCGGCCAAGAACCTTATCGTTGACCCCTCAGTCCCTCACCACAAACCAAGAAACCTAATTTAGCATATCCAGTAAACCAAATCGCCAACAGATCGATTACAACACTGCAGTCCCCACCTAGATCAAGTACCAGATCGAGCGGAAGACAGAGGAAGAACATAGAGTCGCACACACACAACTGCTAAAAATGGAGTGTTTTCTATGCTCAAATCCTGCAGGGTTTCTAATCTCAGTCACGTATTTCAATTAATGGACGATGAACTTTTGTGAATTTTCAGTTAACGCTATTGGAACATATAAACAGAGTGGCCATTTATGAATAAAGAGGCACATACATGAAGAGAGACTCCCAAAATTCTCTACCAAAGATAGCACGATGGACATTCTCGGGTAAGAGAAAAAAAAGGTTAGCATGGTGGGGATCGGCAACCGGTTAGACTGATAAATTTGGGTCCATCCAACTAAGACACGAGTGAAGGAGAGGCAATGCAAAGCAGAAGACGCACCTTGGAAGCATCCATGGCGCCGCTGGTGACCACGCAGGCGGCGACGCGGGGCAAGGAGTCGGGCGGCCGCGTGGATGCCACGGCCGCAGCGCGGGCGGGCGGAGGGCCGGCCGGCGGTGAGGATGGGGACGACAGTGGGGCTAGGGTTCGGCAGCGAGGAGGAGGGGGCGGCTCTCACCACAACCGTCTCTCCGTCGCCGATGACTGTGGCGCGGACGCGGCAGCTCCCCCTCCTCTGACTCGTCGTCGTCACCGCTGTGCAGGTCCGGTCGCTCGTGAAGCCCGTCGCAGCGGTGGAGCTTCGCCGGGCTTCTGCTGCAGCGCGCAAGCCGGCGTCAGGAGCGTTGGCCCCTCCGCGAGATCTGAGGGAGCTGAGCCTTCGGACCTAGGGCTAGAGGGAGGGAAGAGGGGAAGGAGGCGGCTTACCGGCGAGAAGGGGGCGGTCGCCATCGCGGTGGTGGCCGTCGAAGGCGTGCCGCACCGCCGCGCTGTCACCTCTCGCGCCGATGTTGAGCACAGCGTCTTGCTCCTGGTGTTCTTGAGGTGCAGCGGGCCACCGCCCGTCCGCGACCTAACCGCCGCAGCAGCACGTACCCATCTCATCGCCGTCGCCCGCCCGCACGGCCTTGTCGCCGCCACCGCGCCGCCGTGCAGGTCCGGCCGCGCGCGGAGCCCGCCGCGGCTCCCAGGCGTAGCCTCGCGCGGGCCTGCTGTAAGGAATCGGATGCTCGTAGCCTAAGAGGGGGAAGGGGTGAATTAGACAAACTAAAAACCTTAACCTATGGCTTCACTACTTTTGCATAAAGATAAACTAGAACATACTATCTAGATGTGCAACTAGGGTTGTTCTAGTGTGAAACTCCCATCCCAAAACAAGGTTTGCAACCTATAGCTAATCCTAGCATGATACTACTCTAGGAAAGTGAAGGCAAGCAAAGATTGCAATAGAGTAAATGCGGAAACGTAAAGGGGATGAGAGGAAGCAAACTCTTGACACGCGATTTATCCCGTGGTATCGGTAGGCACTAAGCCACCCCTAGTCCACGTTGTTGAAGCACTCACACAAGAGTATTACTTTCCGGTCACCAAGTCTCTCCCAAGAGCACCACTTGACTCGCCACAAAGGCTCGCCACTTAGGCACTCGCCAAGCTCCCTTGGTCACCTTGATGCCGCCTCCACTAAGGAGCTTCTCCACCAAGGAAGGGGGCCTCCACGTCCCCCGCACAAAGTGTCCTCGTCACTCCACACCAAGCCGGAGGGTCGAAGACGATTGCCGGTGAGCCACTTAGGCCCCAAGGCTTCCGGCGAACCTTGTACACCTTGATTCACTCAAGAATCACCTCACAAGATTGGCACAACCTTGCACTCACTCAGCTCTAAGCTAAGCCTAGCACTAAGCACATACACTAAGCATATGCAAGTCTATGGATGAGCAATTAAGCACTTGGATGGATTGGATATGATCTTCTAGGTGTCTTGAACTCCTCTGCACTTCCGCACAATCCAGCAACCTCAAATGGGTGAGTGGAGGGGGTATAAATAGCCCAAGGCACTTAGCTAGCCGTTGGCTAACGGCCACTGAAAAAGGTAGCGTCGGATGAACCGATGCTATGCTTTTCCAGGGTGTCGGTTCATCCGGTGCCCTCCACGTCACTTAGCCGTTGCAGCTCTGCTGACACAACTATTCTGACGTTATACACCGACGGTGCGTCGGTTCATCCGGTGCTGAAGGACTCCTCGTCAGAACATCTCTGTAAGCTTCTTCGAGACCGTCGGATAGACCGACGCTTCCCCTGACCAAGGCGTCGGTTCATCCGGTGCTGAAGGCTTCATCTTGGCACGTCTCTGTCTTGATTCAAACTGAGCGTCGGATAGACCGACGGTGTCCTCTCTCAGTACCGTCGGATCATCCGGTGCTACTGTCTTCGCTACTCCTCCTCTGCAATTCATCCGGCGCATCTAGAAACTGGACCGTCGGATCATCCGACGGTGTCGTCTTCATTTTGCCCGCTACACAGTGTACCAAGTGCACCGACGCTTGCACCGATGGTACCGTCGGTTCATCCGACGGTGTGTTTTCTTTTCTTTTCTTTGCTCGGTTTTGACCCTAGAAAAATAGACTATCTTCTCAATTTGGCATGTGGTATTTTTGCATCCTTGGGACCTAGAAATGTCTACAAAGACATGCTAAACAATATGGTTAGTTCCATTGATCATGTTGTCATGAATCACCAAAATCATACTCGAACTAATAGCATATGAGGCCATGTTCGCTACACCTGCCGCCAACTGCGCATGCCGGGAGCGCCGGCCCCTCCGTAGGATCTCGCGAGGTGCCAAGATGAACAAAATAGAAAACGAGAGAGAGGGACCACCGCCGTCGCCGAATCCGCGCCTTCCGTCCCCGACACGGCATTCTCGCCGAACCACGCCGAGGAGGGAGAGAAGGGGAGAGGAGCGGATTGGGAGGAGAGGAAGGGGTGGGGGCACACCGCCGTGGAAAGGGATGAGAAAGAGGAGAGGTCGCGGGGGCACACGATTCGTCGCTGGACTCCAAAAGTCGCGCGCGTGCGGTGCGGCGCATGCGGGGCGGGTGCTGTGGGTCTGAGGATGATGTGTGCAGATGAAAGGCTGAGGTTTGATCCAGAGGAGCTGAGCCGTTGGATCGTGGGTGAGTGAGAGAAGTTGATGTTTGCAGCAATTTGGGCCTTTGGATCGTGGATAAGTTAGAGAAAGTGGATGTTTGCTTGGTACAATTAATTGAGTGTACTTAGTTTGGTAATGACTGTTAGGGAGATTTGTTTGTGTGACTTTAGGAAAGAATAAACTGGTGCATTTTATAGTGGTAGTGATGACGGCATCAACTGAGACTACATCCCCTCTTTTACCTCCAACTATCTCTCATTTCACATCCACAACTTCCTCCTCCACACACACACACCCCCCCCACCCCCACCGGGTTTTACCACCGCATCACCGATGCTGCGAGGCCAGCCACCCTCGTTGTGCATCATATTGTTGGCAGCCGCCCAGCGGCACGTGCCTCCCTTTCTGCCGCGGGCTGGTCACTGCACACGAGGCACTAAGGTTTTTTTCCCTGTGTTTTGGTAATTCTTGTGAAATGTAACACAACAATTTTTATCAAATATGTTATTGTGATTCATGTTATTATGATTTTTTTAATTCTTGTGAACATTGTCCACATGCTACGTTAAAGCTCTCCTAGCTAAATGCCTCAATCTGTTCCAAATTACAATTTGTTTGACTTTGTGACCCATGTTTCATCCATTATTCAAATATTCAACAATTTTTTTAATAAGACAATCGGTTAAACTTAGGGTTAAAAATGTCAAACGAATTATAATTTGGATCGACGAGTGTGTGTATGTCCTTATGTGAGCGGGAGCTGGGGAGAGAAATTAGGAAAAGAATCGTTTTTATGTTCTATGACGCACCTTTCGGTGCTGCCTGGTCGATTGATTGAAACCTAGTCGAACTAGAAGTTGATACTCCGATCCGATTCAAAAAAAAAAGAAAACGTTTCCGTGTACTGTGTCCTGTGTGTATCCTAGACGGAGAAACCATCTACTATACCACCCCCAGCAGTATATAGGATGGGGCAATCAATCTTTGTTCGCCAGCGGCCAGTCCAACGCGAACAGCGGGCAATTTTCTGACTTGTGGTAGCACGGCGAAACGATCTCGACCCCCCTCCCCGCAACCCCGACGGAGACGCCGGCAGCAAACCTCTAACCCCGCGGCCTACCCTCCATGGGTTCTGCTCGTGGAGCAATCGGGTTTCGACGCCACCGAAGAAGACGCCAAGACCGTCGCGGTCCGCCGCACCTCCGCCGGCGATCCCATCCGCGTCTCCCTCCGCTTTGCGGCGCCCCCAGCGGAGTCCCGGATATGCATCCAGGCCCGGGACATGTCCGCCGCAAGCGTCACGGCGGCGCACCGCGACTCCGTGCTCTTCATTGTTTCTTTCCATGAATATGGCCGGCCACCCGAATCCTTCGTCTACAGAGCCGGCGCCGCCGGCGGCGCTGCCATGCCGCCACGGCCGCCGTCCTTGTTTCTGGTCCCTCCATGCTACCATGGTTTTAAAAAGGGTTCAGAGAGACATCTCTACCTGCGGCTCCGGCGAGACCCCTGGCCGCGTTATCTGCATGAATCGGCCACCGGTCTCACGCAACGCGGTGAGGATGATCTTGTGGTGGCGTTTCTCGGCGAGGTGGCGGTGAGCGACAACGACGACAAGTCGGCCGAGCTCCTCCTGCTCCGCCACGGCGAGTGGACCGTCAAGCGGCCGGCGATCATTGCTGGTGAGGGTAAACACGGGAAGAAGCTCCGGCGGCTGTCCTCGTGGGAATCCCACAAAGTTGTCTCCGTCGGCGACGACGGCCTCATGTGCTGGGTCAATTTTCGTCGAGGTCTAATGTTCTCGAACGTGTTCGACGATACACCCACCCTGCGGTACGTTCCGCTTCCTCGAGCAGAAAAGGTGGATCGTCGAAAATGCTGGCGCCGGCGATTTTCCCAGGATTTGTGCGTCACCTCTGACGGCACGGTGAAGTTGGTCAGAGTCAGTCCACGATGCTGCTGCGGCGGCGCCGGTGCCACCCACTGCCGGCATTCCAAGAACGCCTATACCATCAGAACCTGGACGTTGGACATGGACGACATGGCTTGGGTGATGGACGGCATGGTCGACGCTACCGAGCTCTGGGCGCTCGACGCCTACAAATTCCTACCGCGCATCCAACTAGCATGCCCTACTGTGAGCTTGGACGAACCCCATGTCATCTTCTTCAGAATGAGCGAGAGCTTCTACGTATGGAAAAATGCTGACAAGACAGAGTGGGTCATCGAGGTTGACATGAGGAGCAAGGTGATACTATCTGTGTGCCGCTACGAGGAAGGACGGGGCCGCTTTCGTGGAAGAATTCGTACTAGAGTTTCTGACTACTTCAATTCATCTACAAGATGTTCTGATAGCACATCGTCATCGGCGAGCAGAGGTACCATGGACGTCTACTCTGAGACGTCACCATTGGTCATCGCCACCGAGCAGCTAAAAGAAAATGGTAGTGATGATTACACAGCAGGTTCTCCAGAGGAGATGATATTGGATACAGGCATCGCTAGTTTGCGGGCGCCCGCACGGAAAGCAACTAGCGGTCGATCAGACAACATGTCAGCCAGTCTGCCCACGTGCGTCAGTCCTGCTGCTCGCTTGCTCCTACCTGGTGACGACGTGACGTGGTCGTGGTTCCCGAGTCCCGACCCACTGCATGCGCCACACATATACGATCCGCCACCAAACAAAACATTAAAAGAAAACGCAAAAAACATTGTGATAACTTTTTTAAAAAAATTATGCACGAAAATTATGTAAAAAAGTTTGAAACAAAAAACTTTGGCAGAAATGTATAGAGAAAATCCCAACACAAAACTTTTAAGGTAATTCTAGCTAAAAAAATTCTACCCGAAAAAAAGAAAACACTAAATAAAAACTTTTGAAGAAATTTTCCTAAAAGAATTGCACAAAAATTTTAAAAAGTTTATTAGGAAACATGGAAAAATTTTGTAAGAAGTTTTGAAACAAAAAAATTTGGCAAAATATCTAGAGAAAATCCCAACACAAAACTTTTGAGGAAAATATTGTTAAAAAAACTTTTGAGGCCAAAACTTCTGAATAAAACTTTTTCAACAAATTTTCCGAATAATTAATAAAATTCTCAAAATTTGCAAAAAGATTTTGAAAAAATTTTATCGACAAACATGGAAAAAATGGATAAAGTTTTTGCAGGAACTTTTGGAACAACAAAACTCAAAAAAAAAAAAATCCAAAAGGCACGAGATCAGCCGCTCCTCACCGAACCTGCCGCTGCTCGCCGAGGAGCTCTCCGCTGCGCAGCTCCCCCGGACAGGCGCTCGCCGGGGAGCTCGCCCGCTCTCACCCGTGTCGTAGCTCCCGCTGCTCGCCAGCTCCGCCGCCCACGCCGCTGCTCGCAGCTTCCGACGGCGCGCCGATCCGGCAGAGCTCGCCGGAGCAAGCACCAGCGATCCCCCACGGGCGGCTGCAGGTGGGGCTCTCTGCAACTTGCTGGAGACCGGGACTGCTCCCGGATCGGCAAGCTTGCACAACGTCTGCTCTCCTGCCGGAAGTCAAAGGGAGGGAGAAAAAAGGCTGCGGAATGCAAGGATAGAGAAGATGGATGGGAACGGGGAAGGCAACAGGGTCCCACCACTTACGGCAGTTGCAAAAAAAGAGAAGCCGGTGTGAAGGGCATTCATCGACCGGAAGGTAAGAAACAAGCGGACGACAGCTAACTCAACATTGCGTATTGGATACGCTGCATCAGATACCTGGCTTGGCTCGTGAGCATATCCTAAAAGCGTATAGCCTTCTTAGCTGCGACAGCAATGGCAGCCGGCGGCTCAAATCTCTTTTGGGGCTGCCGGCTAATATGAGGAAGGATGGGCTATTGATGGAGATCAAGAGCAACGAAGCCTGTTCTAGGATTTCTAGCTGCTTGCTCGGCATGCACGGCAAACTAGCAGCAGCATGACTCTAGTATTTCTGCTGTTTCTATTTGTTCTGAAATATTATTTTCTATTGGAGTATATGGACGACGCAACTGTTTTCTATTTGTTGCATACACACCATGCTTGCGCTGGGTGTCGTTTGGGATTGTGCTGAAATCCTTCTAGTGTAGCATGGATAATACTGCATTATGCTTTCTTATTTGTACGCTCAATTCTAACTATGTGATGCCTTTCAGTTTGGATAGATATATTATTTGCAGCTTCACATTTCAGAGAAGAAGCCCACTTGCACAACCGGAAAACGTGGATTTGCCTTGAGCCCTGCTTTTTGCCAACGGTCAAGAGGGAAACTCACGGCAAAACCCTTTGCTCACGGCCAATTGCCATTTGCCGACGGTCAAGAGGGAAACTCAAGGCATTCTTGGCTCACGGCAAATTCTGTTTTCTCCTCTCAAAACACCTTCATAGCTTTTTTATGCAATTTTTTATCTCTCATACCCTAAATTTTTTTACTATCGATATATAAAATTTGGTACTCCATGTTAAAATTTGATACAATTTTGCATTTGTTTGCTATATTTAACTAATTAATTGCATTTCAAGTATTTTTAAATCAAGTCAAATTTGACCTACAACTGATTCAAATAATATAATAAAATAAGTGAAAAAATGATATTCATGTTATTTACTCATGAAATGAAAAGAAATTTCCAAAATCTTATGAAACACAATAATAGACACACGCCTAAATGATTTTAAAATTCTAAAAAGCAAATGAAGTCTGAAAATCATAAAAATTGTCAATATCTCATGATATCATATAAGGCGGTTGTCATAAAAAATTGAATGAGTTTTACACATTTTTTCACGTATGATGCTTAGAAAACTGAAACATCTCTGAAGAAGTTTCTCAGAGTTATGAAGGAAGCGACTAGGTTTGTAGGTAAAGTGATGTTCAAATTGGAATTTGAATTCAAAACCTTTTCTACTCTTCACATGCAACATCTAGTACTCCATGTTAAAATTTGACACATTTTTGCATTTGTTTGTTATATATAAATAGTTAATTGCATTTCAAGCATTTTTTGAATAAAGTTAAATTTGAACTGCAACTGATTCAAATAATAGAAGAAAATAAGTGTAAAAAGTATATTATTGTTATTTAGCCAAATTTGAGACCTTAGCCATAAAATCAAAAGAAATTTCGAATATTTTGTCCAGGAACACGATCAAAGACCCGCGTGCGAATGATTTTAAAATTCTAGAAAACACAAATAAAGTCTGAAAATTATGAAATTTGTCAATATATTATGATATCATACACGGACGACGTGGTAAAAAATTAATTGTGTTTCACATATTTTGTCATATACATTGCTTACAAATTGAACCTCTGTGAAGAAGTTTGAAGGAAACGAGTAGATTTGTAGGCAAAGTGATGTTCAAATTGGAATTTGAATCCAAATTCTTTTCTACTCTCAATAAACAACATGTGCACATTCATATTAAAATTTGGTAAATTTTTGTATTTGTTTGATATATTTGACTAATTAAATGCATTAGATGTAATTATTTTTAAAAAATCTTTTTGCCGTCACAGGCTCACAGTAAAGTCTAATGGGCCAGTTGGCCCAAAAAACCGTGGCCCACTTCCCCACGTCGGCCAACTCCCCACAAACCCGGCGGTGGGGAGCAGCGGCGAGGCAATGTGAGGTGGCGGCGCGTAGAGGAACCGGCGGACACCTCTTCCACCCCTATGGCGCATTGACTCGGCGGCGGATCTAGCGCGTGGAGCAAGGCGGCATCACAGGAGGGAGATCCGACAGTCTCCTCTTCCTCCCCTCCGACGAAGGGATGCTGCGGCAAACCAGGCAGCCTCCTCTTCCTTCCCTCCGACAAGTGGACTCGGTGGCGGATCTGGCACGTGGAGGAAGGCATCCTGGTCCAGATCCCCATGGCGGCAGCCTCCTTGACCATGGCGGCCACGAGCTCCCTCAGGCGTAGCCACGAGCTCCCTCTCGGCGCGGCCTCGAGCTCCTCCCCCCTGGGTGGCCGGCGCAGTGATGGCGAATGGCGGATCCGATGAAGGGGCAACGGCTTTCGTCCTCTCCGCGTGGATTACCTTCTCCCCATACGCGGCAGCCTGATATGTGGTGGTTATGGTGTTGGTGGCGGTGGTGGATGGGTGTTGACGGTCGGGTGGCGGTGGTGGACGGGTGTTGACGGAGGTCGGTGTGAGGAGGTGGCGGTGGCGGAGAACCACGGCGGCCGACCGATAGGGGCCGCAGTGCCTGGCCGGTCTGTGGGATTTCTTTTTTTATTCTTTTGTAAAAGGTTTGACGAGAGCCCATGAGCACTCACGGCAAACATTTGTTGTGAGCCATAGGTGCAGCTCAAGCCTCACGGCAAAGGATGCCTTTGCCGTCAACTTGTTTGTCGCGAGGGCTTTGCTGAGAGCCAATCATAGTAAAGTTGTCGCCGAGAGTAAACCGCTCTTTGGCGTGAGTATCGTGTTCACAGCAAAGCAAGTGTTTCCCGTAGTGTTGGATTGGGCTGGACTTGCACTGGTAGATTGAGCTAGAGACCATTTACTTCTAGATGCTCAGCCTATAAAAGCATTTCTAAATGAAACATTGCCTAGCTAGTTAATTACCTGTATTGAGGTTTAGAATTTGCAACTGCAACGCAAACAATAGAAAATATGAGCCTACCTAGAGTACTATATTTACAATAAACCATATGCATATAAGCTAGCCAAAGATCTAGCACACAGCAAAAGATGGCTTTGCCGTGTGTTACTAGTTTGGCACTTGATGTTAGAATTTGATATATTTTGGTTTATTTGCTATACTAGTAACGTGCACGTGCGACACGCACGTATTCGTAAAACAACTTACTGAAATGTGATGAAACAAATGGAACAAGCCAAAATTATATTCATAATATGAAGGGGGAAAATGGTGCACAGAGACACTAACACATGCTTTACAGGCGACTTATTAAGCTAAGCATGTCTAGTAGTTGCAATTTTCAAGAGGCATAAAAGAAACCTAGGGATTCGGCTTCTCTTATTTTGCTTTTTTGCTCAATATTTTCTCTAAGAACAAATCATCTGTATAAATCAACGTATGATATTTTTCTCTCAGGACAAACATGTCATGTAATTTTCGTTGTCATCTTATTTTTGTTCGCTTATTGATTAATGTAAACCTATCTTCATTTGACTCACTAAAACAACAGTAATTCAACCATTCCTAAATGGTAGAAAGTAGGACCATCCCCCTTCGGAACTTTTCTGCCATCTGTTGAACTCTTTATTCTCTAGTGTAGCTGTTCTTGGACGTTTTGGTGCCTCATGAACAGCTTCTGCCACTTGAAGGTCGAAGCAATCATGCATCCTTTGAATCTTTTGACGTGTTTGGTCACTAATATTCTTGTCCTCCACATTTGTTTTTTTCCATCCAACAGAATCCACAAGTGTCTTGTTTCTCCAGGCCTCATTCTTAATATTAGCTGAAGTGGCAGCACTATCAAAATGCTCTACACTAAGTTAATCTAGATGATATCAGATACCGTACTGAAAACACAATAACCATGAAAACCTGCAAGGTAGAATAATCATTAGTTTCTTAATATATAAGCTTGTCTCTTCTTTCTCACTATAACATATCTACATCCTACCACCTTCTAACACAACTTTGGAGAATAGCTTCCTACAAGAAATGCTAATTCTGATGACAAAAAGGAACCGTGTAAATGGAAAGGCCCTAGAGACAAACAGGTTGATCTGCTCTTGGGAATAAACAAAGTACTAAGTATATGCGACAATTTATCATGTTTCATAAAAATTCCAATATTATAAATGCCTCATTGAATAAACAAAATTAGTTACTGAACTACAACGAAGAAATTGAACAAAATCTAAATAAACATTATAGGCTACTAACAACAATTATAGCATACCTTTCTCGGTTGCTCATTTTTCTTCAAATAAACACCATATATATATATAGCCCAATGGAGGCTTAACTGCCCAAGTTTTCCAACTGTACTCTGCAATCTTCTATGGCAAAGAATTTCTTTCCAACTTGTTCTGATATTTAGTTGTTACACCATGACACCAAATGATCAGATGGGATAATGTCAACTACTAACAAATGTTGTCATCCTTCAATCCACCTATTTCCTAAGCTTGCTGCATACAAATAATAATGGACGCTAAAATTAGAAACTAACGCAGAGTGTGTTTGGTTGGACTGTGGCTGTGAAAAAAGTCGTTGTAAGTTGTGGGCTGTGGAAAAATCTGTTGTGAGTTGTGAGTTGTGAAAAAACTAAAAGGCATTTGGCTGGAATAGCTGCGGGCTGTGAAAAATGTTGTTGTTTGCTGAGAAATGTCTGTAATGCTCCTAAATTTTTGAGGCCATGTTGATATTCAAATTAATTGCAAATTAGTATTTTGTTCACTAATTTGCATGTAAAAATTATCAGTTTAGGAAGAATATTTTTTACATTCACCATTAACATTGTTGGTCATTAACATATTTTTGAGCATGTTGATCATTAACATTCACCATTAACGTAAATACGATAAGCTCATGATGTTTTGCATTCACCATTGGCCAAGCCATCGAGATATCAGCATGGAACTGTGCAAGCCTTTGGCAGTGGCGGAGCTGGTCGGAAATTTTAGCTGGGGCGGACTCACACGGCAAACTACAGAGTGAGACGGGAGACAAAAATATTTGCATGCGACTAACAACATTACAATAGTAGTATCACAAATGGCAAATAAATGATAGTAGTAATGCAAACAGTACATAAACGATAATTTTCTTTAAAAAATAAACAATAAATATGAAGGTTTAAAATGTTATAACATAATTTTCAACACATTCTACTAAACATGAACTAATCATGTTTAGCCTTTCTCAGGGCCGGCTCTAGGGGGTGGGCAGGCGGGGCGATGGCCGTGGGCCCATTGAGCTGTGGGGCCCAAGATCCTATATGTAATTAGTACTATAGGCTTTAGTAATTAACAACCAGTCCAAGACCATAATCGTTCCGACTTCCAGGTTCCAGGCTTCCAGCCAACGTTTCATACTGCATACCTGAGCTGCAAAGTTATTTTTTACTTGTATTGGGTGTGTTTGAGATGGCTCTAACTTCAGTTGAGCTGACTCCACTCCAAAACTCCATACTTAAATTGGGGTGTTTGGCTACCAGCACCATCCTCAACTATGGGTCCCACGACCCACCTGTCAGGCACAATTTTCTCTTCTTCCCTGCACGACATCCTCGCCCGCCTCTTTCATGCCCGTGGGCCTGAGCTCCTCCCGCCGCTGACAGTGCAGCTCACGCCGCCTCGCCATCGCCTCAGCCGCATCTGGGGCGACCTCATCTGACGGGGGCTTGGCCGTGGCATCCATGGCGCGAGAGACATACAAAGTTGAGGAGGCAGCGGCTGACCTCCTTGGATTTGCAGCGCCTCGATCCCCTCCTCGGATGCGGCGGCCCCGCTGGCGTCGGTTGCGACGGCCGGCATGATACCATAGCATCGCCGACGCACCCGTGGGAAGGTAGAACTGGTGGGGAAATCGACCGGGGTGTTTGGCTAGCTCCACCTGACTCTGGCATGGAGTTCGGCTCTAGGGCCATGCCAAACACACCTATATATTATGCTACTTCAACGGGCCCTTTCTTCTTTCTTGCCCAAGGGTCCTTCAAATTGTAGAGCCGACCCTGGCCTTTCTAGGTGGCCTAAACAAGTGTATAGCTCGATTCTTTGTAGCTCATGGTTGTTTTTACAGTACTTGAGCTAGCGGATCCACGTATTGCGTGCTTGCATTACTGCCTCTTGTGGGCATTTCGTCGAGCATTGTATAGGAGGAAAAAAAGCTTTTCTCCTCTTGCTTGCTGGATGTGCACGCACGAAGCCAAACACGCACCTCTGGCTGGGAGAGCACCTCAGGCTCACGGTGGCGAGAAGCAGGCGTCGCCGCGTCGGTCACTAACACCAGCAGGCAGCAGCGTCCCTGGCACCGGCATGGATCGGAAGGGAGATCGACTCAACTGAGGCTAATCCCCTGTGTCGACGGACGTGTCGCTGCGCCTGCGAGGGGGTGGAGCCGCAGCCGCAGCGCGGCTGAGGGATGCGTTCGGCAGCGGCGGCCGCGGCCGGCGGGGTGCTAGGTTCCGCGGCCACGGGTGGCGCATGCAGGGCTCAAGAGTGCGATGGCCGATGGGTTGGTCGTCTCCCTCAGCACTCACCTCCTTGAGGGCCCGTACTGGCGCTTCCGTCTCGTTCTGGACTCCACCGCGTCGCCGTCGGGGGCCGCAAGATCCTCCCGGAACCTCACACTCTTCTGCTCTTCTTCGTTGCCTCCGTAGGCAGACGCCACCGTAGCGCCGCCACCCACGCAAGCCGCGGAGGAGGAGGCGAAGCCTGCGGCGCCGAGCGGGGAGGAGAAGGCGGAGCCGACCGTGGAGGAGCTGGCGGGGCGGCTGGACATCCACGCGGGGGAAGGAATTTTTTTCTCGATGCGAGGGTGGGCCCAGCGGGTACGGTGGGTGGGTACGATAGGGACGGGTGAAAAAAGTTAGGCATTTTTGGCAGAAACGCTCTCCAAATTGCGATTTTTTGGTACTTCATAGTCCTTCCACCCTATTCACTTCCAAAAACATGTGACATGTGGGTCCGGTGTGAGGGGTAAGGCGGGTCCGATTTGGGTGAGAAAAGTTTTCAATTGTCTTCGCTCCTTATAGTATAGATTTAATTACATAATTGCATTTCAAACAAACTTTTGAATCAAGTTAACTTTAAACTACAAGTGATTAAAATAATAGAATGAAATGAGTCGAAAAATGATATTCTTGTTATTTAGCCCAATGAGTGAAAAACTAAAATTCAAATAATAGATAAAATAAGTATCTGAATGTGAATCCGGATTCGAACAATTCGTTTTGTATTCATATCTGATAATTGTTGTTTCTCAATTTGAATTAAAATATGGTAAATAGTAGTATTCAATCCTAATCCATCCCAAGTATTGGTGTAAAATTTCAATTTGTTATGCATCATATCGTGAGCAACATCTAGGGACATTGTTTGTTAGTTGTAGTATTCCAGAAACAACATTAGTAAAGTCTGAAAAATGTATGTAATGCCCCTCTAACCGCTGGGGTTTCGAGGAACCTAAAAGTGATATTCTTTCCGGCTTTCCCGAATCGCTTGGCGGCTGCGGCCATGGAATTGGAAACCCAAGCGATCCAGATGCAGCAACCCTCTGGCTCGTCAGGGGCGGATCACTACAGGAATCACTGGCTTTGTCATGAGCCGGTTCCTCATGGCAAAGACCGGTTTACTCTCGGTAAACAGTTTGCCGTGAGCCACTCTCGGCAAAGCCCTCACGTTAAACAAGTTTATGGCATACGACTTGTTTGCCGTGAGCCTCCAGTTATGCTTACGGCAGAGCGTAGATGACTCTCGGGATACAACGGTGTAGGGGCGACAGTGACAGAGCTGTTTAACGTGAGCCTCACTGTCTGGCTCATGGCAAAGTGAGTCTGTTTGCCGTGAGCCAGACCCAAGGCTCACGGCAAAGACCGTCCCACCGCTGCCACGTGTCGGATCGTTGTCGTGAGCTATGACAAAAGCTCACATCAAAGCGCTACAATTGTCGTGTGCCACGGTCATTACTCACGGCATAGCGCACCTGATTGTCGTGAGCCATGGTCATTACTCACGACAAACTCGTCTGCCTATTTTTTTTCAATTTACGCAGTTTTTTATATGACACCCCTAACTTATACACATCATCACAGGCAGTTCATATATCACCATAAGCACTAGAAACACTAGAAAACAAAACAAACACATATGCCTCAAGGTCGAACAACTCTTAAATACGAACTAACCTGGACTGTCTACATCAAGGAATCTGAAGCTCTAGGCCGTTCTTGAACGGCCGGGCTAGAGCTGGAGCTCCTAGCTCGAACCTGCGGGAGAGTCGGAGCATCGGCCGAGTTGAGGAGACTGTCGCCAAGAAAGTACCAGCCATGCTTCTTCCTACCACCCATCCTCATGACAGCTTTTGCAGAAAGGGACGCCGTCGATGGCTCGAACTCTGGCCCATGGATCTCCCTTGACATCGTGTTGTACCCACTGAAAGCCACTGAAAGGACAACAACGTAAAATTCTGGCAAATTCGTTCCCATGGGGAGTCGAACCGAGTACCTGAAATGATACTGAGGCTCTTGTAACTAGTAGGTTTCAAGTCCTATCGACGATATTAGTTGTGTGTGTGTGTCATGAGGGGCGAATCCAAACTTGGATTGTAACATCTCCAGCAGTTTGGCAAACTAACTTGGCATCCATCTAATTTTGGAAAAATAAGAAAAATTGGCCTCCAACAGTTTGTCAAACCAACTTGGCAGAAATAGAAACTTGGCAAAACTCACCTCCCCACGTGTAAATATATGCGCGCCGATCCCGGTTGCCATCGGCGTGGCCAAGACAGGTGGGAGGGTGAAAAAAGAAATAAAGAATAGGGAAGGATTCCTGATACAAGTTTTCAAGAGGTGGAAGGGCATAAACATAATTTTGTTTCTCTCATAGGGTTCCTGATGTAAGTTAGATTTGATTTTGACAAGTGAATTATGCCAAACTGTTGGAGATGGGCTTATTTTTTACTTGACATATCTTTTTAGAAGTTGGAAAAACACAAGATTTGCCAAGTAAAATTTGGCAAACTCTTGGAGATGCTCAAGAGCATCTTCAGCAGTTTGGCAAACTAACTTGGCATACATCTAATTATAATTTTGGCAAAACAAGGAAAATTGGCCTCCAATAGTTTGGCAAACCAACTTGACAAAAAATAGAAACTTGGCAAAACTCACCCCCCACGCGGAAATATACGCGCGTCGATCGCGGTTGGCATCGGCGTGGCCAAGCCAGGTGGGAGGGTGAAAAAGAAATAAAGAATAGAGAAGGATTACTGATACAAGTTTTCAAGAGGTGGAAGGACATAAACATAATTTTGTTTCTCTCTCAGGTTCCTGATGCAAGTTAGATCTGGATTTGGAAAGTAAATTATGCCAAACTGTTGGAGATGAGATCATTTTTTACTTGGCATATCTTTTTAGAAGTTGGCAAAACACAAGATTTGCCAAGTAAAATTTGGCAAACTCTTGGAGATGCTCTAAGCTCGTCTCTTCCTCCACCACACTCATCTCTATGGCTTTGGAAAATAAAATTGCTGAATTATTATACATATTTTCTCTCTTTTGTCTTTTGCATTTGTTTCTTTTGCCATAATTGAAAACCGACAAACAACGAAAAATTATCACACACGTTTTATGTAATTTGTATCAGAAGCAATGATTTTTCCGTGCAACGCACGAGAATATTTCCAAGTAGGTACTCAATTTTAGATATGGTGAGCTCTCCAACAGTTTGCCAAATCAAGTTTCCATCCTTTATTTTTGGCAAAAACGTTAAAAATATTCTTCCAACAGTTTAGCAAAAGACTTGCAAATTTTTGGCAACTTGGGAAAAACCTGCCTCTAGCGTGTAAATATACGCGCGTGGCTCACGGTTGGAATCCATGTTTTTAGACAGGCGAGAGGGTGAAAAAAGAAATAAAGAATAGAAATGCGTTCCTGATGCAAGTTTTCAAGAGGTGGAAGGGCATAAACATAATTTTGTTTCTCTCTCATGGTTCCTGATATAAGTTAGATATGAGTTTGGCAAATGAATTATGTCAAACTGTTGGAGATGAACACTTTTTTTACTTGGCATATGTTTTCAGAAGTTGGTAAAACACAAGATTTTCCAAGTAAAATTTAGCAAACTCTTGAAGATGCTAGTAGAGAATGCAACTTTCGAACTGAATGTTCTCTCTCTTATACCTATATAAGTGTTTTTAGGTATTTAGTTTTACTAAGATAGATGCACGTGCGACACGCACGACATATAAAAAAATCACTAATCAATTTCTAATTCTAAATATAAAAAAATCAGTAAGCAACAACATTTAGCTAAAGAAATTGTGACTACTTTTTGAAGCTTGGATAAGATGTGAATTAGTGCTAAATGCAGGATGTAAGATGCTTGCAAATGGATGTGCATTCAGCATAGAAGTGGGCTGGTGGCCCATTTCTCCAAAAGGGGAGTATTTGCAGCATTTTCTGTGAGAAATAACCTATCAAACCATGCACAAAATTGATATCTCATCTAGAATACACTATCATGCATGTATCCTAAAGACATCATGTAAATAATCAAATGCATTCAGAATAAATATTTTAAAATGCATTGTTTTCAATGCTTCAATAATTATAGTTCAACCGTACAATCACGCAATTCTTAATCTGCTTCACGCAATGGCCATACTGAGGCCATACTGAATGCAGATATATCACGCTGCCGCATGAGTTAAAGAAAGTTCGGAACATATAATGTTGCTGCCACAAGGCTATGCCTGTGTAAATTACACAAGAAACTACAGTATATCTAGCACAAACCAAAGTTCCCAAAAAAGATGATTTTGGGGTCATCCCTGCGCACCCAGACGGAGGTCTCGGTGCCGTGCGCCACCACGTTCCTCCCGGCCACGCGTCCACCATGTCTTACCGCAGCACCAATTGGACCAGCAACTGCGAGGTTTTAAGCCACATCGTCCACGCTTTTTGCGCAGGTGGCCTCCGCAAGCACCTCCAGCGGCAGCAGCGAGTGCATGTGCGTTCCCGCGCTAGCGGTGTGGGGATAGGTGTCCTGGTGACTGTGGGAGGAGGACGGCGGTGTTCCCTGCAGAGGCTAAATGGTGATGTCAAGAAAAACGAAGCGAGCTGAGGTTTGCCTGGGTGCTAGGGCTGAGAGGGAGCCAAGCGGAGACGAGGCTGTCCATGCATGGAGGAGCCGGGATTTCGTGAGACGCACGATCCATGGGATGGAGTCGGAGTTTCACACATCGCGCAACGCCTCGGGTACTGGATGCGCTTTGCATAGCTGATGCACCCAAATTTATTCCAGACTGCCTATCACATGCTTAAATTAAAAGATAGATGCTTAAATAAGATACTTTCTTGTGATCTTCATTTGTAAAATCTGCAACTGAGCACAGTTCTTGCTTATTAGCATTACACATGTTTGGTAACCACCTATATATGTGTGCTGACTGGTGACATTGTTATATCCAGAGATTAGAGCTACATAAGGATCCTCTCCACCACAACACGCTAGTCTATGTTCGTGATAGAATTGCCACATTCCTCATGGAACAGGTGATCGCAGTCGGAGGAAAATTTCATGCTAATGAAACTGTGTGGGCTAATATTATATATGGTTCTTAGGAAATTTTTGCATTCCTCCTTGTCCCATGAATTTTGTGATATTGTTGTCAAGCTAGTTAACTATGGCTGTGATATTGTTGTCAAGCCAGTGATGCTTCTTTACTTGTGAGATGATGATGCTGAATTTTGTCATATGATGCATGTGAATTATGTGGATTTCTGTTAATTTGGATACTGGATCTAATTTCAGTGAATTTTGTCATATCCTGGCTGGTTCCAGGATGCAGCCCCTGATGGCTGCCAAATCCTGGCTGGTTCCAGGATGCAGCCGGCAAGCAGACAGTATGTTACTGTAGGGGTGGCCTACGTATCTGTAACGGGTGTTAATTAAAGCTCGTTACAAACACTGATCAGTGAATAATGGGCTTCATTCGGAACGCCCGTTACAAACATGCCAACAATGTAACGGGCAGCGTAAAAGCCCATTACCAACACTAACTGTTGGGCCCCAGAACTTGGCCCGTTCGTCGAGATAGAGAAGACGCGGGTTCACATCACGCGTTTCCGATGTTAAATTCCTATAACGGGCTCTGCTTTGGTGCCTGTTACCAAAGGTCCTTGTGGGCCCAGAGAAACAGTCATTTCACGTGATTGGTGACTAGTTGTGGTAATGGTTGTTGTTTGATGCCCGTTACGAATCCTAGTTGTGCTGAGACGCGTTTGAAATATACGCGTCTCATTTCGTCGAGACAGAGGAGACGCAGGTACACAGCACGCGTCTCTGATGTTGAGTTTCTGTAACGGGCTTTGTTTTGGTGCCCGTTACCAAAGTTCCCTGTGGGCCCAGAGAAACAACCATTTCACGTGACCGGTGGCTAGTTGTGCTAATGATCGTTGTTTGATGCCCGTTACGAATATGTGTTATCAGTAACGGGCATGAGCCCGTTACCTTTTTTCGCTCATTTGCAATACTTGATCGGTAACAGGCGCTTTGCCCGTTACTAAAGGCAATCTATGCCCGTTACCAAAGTGAGTTTTTCACGTAGTTTGTGTGCCCGATGTGGGTATGCGAAGTGGATATGCGCGTGACGGGTGAGAAAAATAATTTGTGTTTTTAGCAGAAACGCTCTCCAAATTGCGATTTCTATAGTTCTACCCACTTTTGGTCCTCCATTGACCTAACGGGTGGGTCCGGTGTGAGGGGTAAGGCGGACCCGAATTGAGTGAGAAACGTTTTTCAAATTATTCGATCTTTATATTATAGATATAGGTTGATGAATATGCGCTTATGTTTCATATCGAGTAAGTATCTAGATTCAAAAAATTGATTTTGTATTCATATATGAATTTGAATTAATATGTAGTAAATAGTGCTATCCGTATTGGATTCCATGATATTGATTATATTCCGAATCGATCCCTACTTCTATGCCGCCTTCACCTGATCGCATGCACTTATTGGTGTCGAATGCTGCTTGTTGCTAGCGAAATCTTGGGGCTTTCTTAGTTGTTTTGGTAGTATTCCGAAAAAATGTTACTGATAGTCTGAAAAATGTCTATAATGCCCCTCTAACTGCTGGGGTTGTTGCAATGAACCTAAAAAGTGATCTCTCCTGAATTGCTTTGCGGCGGCGGCCATGGAAACCCAAGCGAAGATCCAGATGCAGCAACCCTCTAGATCGTCAGTGGCCGATTTCTACCCTCCATGGGTGATGCTCCAGCGCATGGCTTCGAGGTCATCCAACGACGACGAGGACTGCCCAGCTCCCGCTGCCGACGTCAAGACCCTGGCGACCGCCCGCACAACCAGCGGCCATCCCATCGCCGCGTCCTTCCAACTAGCCGCGCCACCAGCGGCGTCGCATGTTTTGGTCCAGATTTCGGACGGCGTCGAGGTGTATCATTGTTCCATCCTCGCCGCGCACGGCGACTCCGTGCTCATCGAGATTTTCATCAAAGGACTACAGGTGTGGGAAGAGGACGTGAATAACTACTTCATCTACAACGCCGGCGCCGCCGCAGCCGAACCCCGTCCGCGGCCGCCGTCGCTGTTGCTGCTGCCGCCCTACTTCCTGCCTGAGGAAGGGACGACACACATGATGTACCACAGATCGGAAGGTCCGGTACAGGGAAGCCTTGATGAAGATGCAACCGGCATCCTGCGCCATGGAGAAGACGAGCTCGTGGTGGCGGAGCTCAAGACTGTTGTGGTGGGCGAGCGCACACGCGAGCAGAAGGCACCGAAGCTCCTCGTGCTCCGCTCCGGCGAGTGGGTTGTCAAGGAGCCGCCGATCAAGTACAGCAATGGTGATGTCAGGGAGCTGCTGCCACCGTCGTGGAGGTCCGACACCGTCTTTCCCGTCGATGATCGGATTCTTTGTTGGGTCCACACATACCAAGGTGTGATCTTCTGCGACATGTTCGACGAAAGCCCGGTCCTCCGGTACGTGCCGCTACCTGCAGACCCCAATTTTTCCCGGAAATTGATTTACCGCAACGTGTGCGCGACGGCCGGCGGTGCGGTGAAGTTCGTCAACATCTTCCCTCGCTGCTGTTGCGGTGGAGCGGGAGCCGCCCATTGCCACCGCTCGACCAATGTGTACACGGTCAAAAGCTGGATGTTGAGAATGGACGACATGTCGTGGGTGATGGACGGCATTGTCGATTCCACCGAGCTTTGGAGTCTGGATGCCTACAAGGGCCTACCACACATCAGGCTGGCCTATCCGGTCGTCACATTGGACGAACCCCACGTCATCTGCTTCATGTTGTGTGAGGACTTCCATATCAACCATGGCGATAAGACACTATGGCTAATCAAGGTGGATATTAGGAGCAAGATGATACTATCAGTGTGCCTCCATCCAGGAGGACGGTATAAGATGATTTGGGAAAATTTGATTCCTAGTAAGGTATCCGACTACTTCAATTCTTATCCAAATTTCTACCCAAAGGGCCACACAGACGATACGCCATCAGTCAAGGTTGTCAACGAGGTAAGACCAGACGACATGGTTGGAAGTTCCGCGCAATCTTCCTGCGAAACATGCGCCGAGCCTGGTATGCAAGTATCCGCGTTCTTGACAGCATTTCAAGAGATACGGACCTATGGTTTAGCTCCTGACGATATGCTGAAAGCATATAATATTCTTAGTGATGATAATTGTCGTCGATTCAAGTCTCTTTTAGAACTTCCAATGGATTTGAGGAAGGATTGGCTGTTGATGGAGATCAAGGCTTGTGAAGCTTAGATGAAATGACTGTCTCCGGCAGGCTTGCAATATGCATGTTTGAAAATTTTTAGTACTTATCTTGCATGAGCTTGTTTTCTTAGTGGTTGTAAAGAAGCTCCGTATCGTGTGACGTCTAGCATTGTTGGTGAACTATGTATTCGTTTCGATGAATAAGCTGTGCCTTTGACATGTCACTGGTAGGGAGAGGGGCTTTAGTCTCGGTGGGTAAGAGGAATAGTTCTTTCAAGTCCAACCGGGACTAATGATGAGAGACAAAAGACTCCCTGTTTAGTCCTGAGTGAACCAACCTGGACTAAAGGGGGGGCATGCTAGCGCCTGCGCTCACCCCCTTTAGTCTCGGTTGGTAATACCAACCGTGACTAAAGGGTCTCATCTCCTTTTTTTTTTGCTGTTTTCGATTTGACCATTGTTGTAATTGTTGTCTAACCCGTATATATACGTATACGTATTTGCAGTTGTATATATGTATACCTGTCTATATATATCCTATACACACTTAGATTAGACTTTATATATAAATTAAACCCTATATATCTACATATATAAACTTATAAATGTATATACACCTAATAAATTATACACATGAAAATAAATAGTATTTTTTAAACTAGTATATATACATCAAAACCCCATATAGTTTATATACATCAAAATATCATTCAGTGCAAATTTCTAGTCTCAATTAGCTTTTCTCGGAGGTGAGTCGGTCAATTGGATGGTTGTCATAATAATATTTTCCTTGTGGATTAACCACCTCGTCCATGAGGAATCCCATGAAAGCTTCTTGAATTGCCAAGAGACGATCCTTCTCAATGAGTGCGTCCCTTTTTATAATCCTCTGTAATTTACAAATAGGTTGAGATAATACACCAAGCGATTAAATATACAAAAAAGGATAAAAATGATGTATTATTAATAGGTTTATTTTAGTTACACTATCATCATCCGCGTTGCCACTGTAATGGTGTATGTGCTCACAGACGTAGTACCCATATAAATTATTTCCTTGTTCTTGTTTCAAACACTAAAGTGGAGAGGAGAACAAATTATGAAATTCTAGTGTTATACATTTTAAATATTCCCAATCTGAAGTTGTTATTTGTATATACGTACCGGAAAATCATACACCCATCTAATTTTTTCTCGAAATTGTCCTCGGTGATTTGCAATGAACATGGTCCAAGCTCTGAGGCAAAATAATAAAAGGTACAATATGTTAGTACAAAAGCTAAATATATATATTGCATTAAAGAAAATGTCATAGATAGAATTATTACTCGTGAAATACATCTTGAAGGCTTTGGTATTCTGAGGGATCTTTTCTCAATGAATCATACACATTGATGTTGCTATTGTCGATAGTGATTATGAGTAGAATCTAGTGGAATCTGTATGCATGCTCATGGAGATTATAATTGACTAAATAGAATTAACAAGGATAATTAGATGACAATCGTACTTACTTGAAGTTGTAAGGCAGTAGTATAAGGTTCTTGTAATGAAACTCATCTAAGTGCCTATAAATGGTCTCGATTGTTGTTTTTCGTTGGTCCCAGATCTCATCCTCGTTAACTTTTGATGGGTCCATGAAAGCAATTCTTGAATAACCCTTCCTTCGCATCTCAGTAAGTTGCAGGCTACACAAGAAGAAAGCCAAATGTTAATTAGTAGATCGACAAATGTAATAAATTTATTAATAGACATATGAAATAAAATATGTCACTTACAGACACCAGGCCATCATAAGATCGGTATTCACGGCGTCCAGATGGTAAATTTCATAGATATCAATGAATCGGAGCCAGACCACCTTCTCGTTTTGAAGGGCAAAATCTCCAGGTCTCACGAGCATACCAAACATCTCTAGGCCCTCAGCTGACTTCTTCAAGTACCAGTCATGAAATCTGCGCATCTTAGTTGGGAGCTTGTTGACTAATTCTGGCTTCACTAGAGGTTGTCCTAGCTCAAAGCGCCATCTAAATTCTTGATTTTTATCCGTTGGTAGGTCTTCAAGGCCGAGAATACCACCAAGAGGCATCTTTGTTTGTTCATAAAAGCTAATGACAATAGCCAGTTCTTCTTCAGACATGTTGTCAATAGCTTTTTGTGCTTCTGCACTGAGGCCCGCAAACAAGTTAGTCCGATCGGTCGTGGATGCAGGTATTTGCTCGATGTTTGTGGCGGTCCACGACGTCGACGCAGGTACCTCCTTGTTGTTGTTTGTGGCGGTCCCCGACGTCGACGTAGGTATCTCCTTGTTCTTGTTTGTGGCGGTCCCCGACGTTGACGTAGGTATTTGCTCGATGTAACTATTCGGCGACCCTCGTTGTCTCTTCTTAGCATAAGACTTGTCCACCGAACGCTCATAGTCCGTTTTCAACGGCGGTTTCCTTCTCCTTATTGCTTCCTTCTTGTCTATGAAAGCCTTGAGTCTCTTCTTACGACCTTCATTTTTTTTGACCTCCAGCTCTTCCTGTTTTCTTTTTTCTCTCAAATTTGCAAACCAGTCCTTGACTTCTTTATCTACAGTTGTGTCTGTTTCTTCATCTGTCTTCTCCCAGGGCTTTTTCTTTGCTGGTCGTTTTCGTTTTTTCTTTGGTGGTTGCACCGACTTGAAAGATTGCGCTCGAGACCTTTGTGGCTCTGCGGCCGATGGTTGCTGAGGTGAATTGGGAGGGGTGTCATCATCGTGATCGCTGGAGCTCGCTTCTCCCGAATTGTCGTATGGTTCTTGCGGAGAAGGTGAGTGAGCAGGTAGTGACGATGACGGCCCTGGAGACAATTGTAGAGGCTCACGAGCAGGTAGTGATGATGACGGCCCCAGAGACGATTGTTGAGGCTCGCGAGCAGGTAGTGACGATGACAGCCCCGGCTCCAGGGGGTCTCTCGGAGATCCATCATTCTCGGGGATTATGACGATGTAACATTTTGGCCATAATATGATACCGTGTAGCGCATCCTTAAGTGACTTTTCCCCATCACCTCCTGGGATCTCTAGCTCTAGCTCCTCAAATTCTGGTTGACAGATCTTCTCTACGCTAACTGAGGCGTAGCCAGGTGGAATCGGCATGCTGTGGCTCGTCTGTCCAGAAAATTGCGGAAAAGCACTTCCGTCCGCCACCTGAGAAATAATAATTAATTAGTTATTATTAGCATGAATTATACCGTCATTGTGAATGCCTGTCCACAAAATTCAAAGTAATATATATATGCATCAATTATTGAGCTAATAAAAGCATGAATTATACATACCTTCATTTTGATGTTGCCGAATGGTTTGTGAAGCTCACATGTGGTGCGCCGACAGATGTCATCCACAGGGTACCGTTGGCTATCCACTTGAACTCCTTCTATTGCCCTTTGCTCTTCGGGAACCGCTGCGGAAGCACAACTGCTTTTGTGAGCAGAAGGAACTTGTACTAGAGGCAGTCCTCTAGATGGGGCCATCTCATTTAATGCGGCGGCCACTCGCCGTTCAATATCTGCTGTCACCTTTTCTTCGTGTTCTTTAAGTCTTTTCTCTATCTCTTGCCGCCGTTCATCCTCTTCGCGCTCTCTTCTTCTTCTGCGGCTTCGATAGGTGGCAATGTCTCCCCTGAAGGGAAATTTTCATGGTACCACCCCGTAGCCCCTGCAACGTCCAGGGTGCTCTAGATTCTTGAGCGCCATAGTGAGCTCATCCATCTCTCTGTCAACCTTCACTCTGCCCGCTCTGACATCTTCAATTGTTTTCAATATTTCAAGTGCAGCATCTCGTAACGAGGGTGGGTAATCAAGGGTACCATCTTCGGAGTTAATTGTGCCTCCATGAGAATAATACCAATTCTTCACTCGCTCGGGCCAATCAACGACCGCTGGTATGGTACCTTGTGCGAGAAGGTCTTCTTCCATCTTCCGCCACTTGGGAACTGCAAATGCGTAACCACCTCGACCAAGATGATGGTCGTGCTCCTTCTTACCATGACTTTTCTTCCCTCGTGCACTCGCCTGTGCGAAATCTTCACTTTTCTTGTATTCCACAAAGGACGTCCAGTGTTCTTTTAACTTGGGATATTCAATCCAATTTGGAGTTCGATTCTTCTTGATATAATCTTTATCCAATTGCTGCTTGAACTTCTGAAATTGTGTTGCCATCCTCGTGAGAGTCCAATGCTTCACATTGTTTGGCTCAACACCTTCAGGAAGTGTGAAGTGTTTTAGGATTTCATCCCACCACAAATTTTTCACTGAGTCTGGAACCACGTGTGGATTATCTGCTTTTCCGTTCCATTCTCTGTAGCTGATGGGCACGTTGTCCCTTACAATGGCCCTGCACTGTGACACATACGTGTCCTTGATTTTTTTTGGAGCACAAGGTTGGCCAGCATCATTAACTTCTGTGATCTTATACATGACATGGCCGGTAAGTACTTGTGTACGCCCTCTCTTTGTCTTTTTTGATGTGGAGCCTGAAGCCTACAAGTTGCAGATTCGTTATTTAATTAATTAGTACCTAAGAATTGAGGTTAGAGAAATAAGAACTATGAAGTTAATGCATGATATATATATATATATATATATATATACACACCTCGTGGGAACATTCAATACTTTCATTCACAGGGGCGGCATCCTCAATATTTGTTGTTGTGTCCTCAATATTTGCTGTTGTGTCCTCGACAGGGGCGACATCCTCTTCATTCGGAGGTATGTTCAAGTACATGTCCGCCTGACTACACTCCTCGTCAGTGAAGGTTGCAATCGTATTTGTACCACTAGCAATAATGTCGGTCATAAAGTTGTCATGGTTGTCATCCATCTGGAATAAATAAGAATTTTCTTTGAATTTCTAGAATAAGCAACAAGTTTTTTCTATAAATTTCTGGAATAATCAACAATTTCTAAAACTTTCTCGAATAAAGAAGAATTTACTAAGAATTTCTTTATTGAACAAGAATTTTCTATGAATTTCTGGAATAATCAACAATTTCTAAAACTTTCTAGAATAAACAAGAATTTACTAAAAATTTCTTTATTGAAAAAGAATTTTCTTTGAATTTCTAGAATAAGCAACAAGTTTTTTCTATGAATTTCTGGAATACTCAACAATTTCTAAAACTTTCTAGAATAAACAAGAATTTACTAAGAATTGCCTTATTGAACAAGAATTTTCTATGAATTTCTGGAATAATCAACAATTTCTAAAACTTTCTAGAATAAACAAGAATTTACTAAGAATTTCTTTATTGAACAAGAATTTTCTTTGAATTTCTAGAATAAGCAACAAGTTTTTTCTATGAATTTCTGGAATAATCAACAATTTCTAAACCTTTCTAGAATAAACAAGAATTTACTAAGAATTTCTTTATTGAACAAGAATTTTCTTTGAATTTCTAGAATAAGCAACAAGTTTTTTCCATGAATTTCTGGAATACTCAACAATTTCTAAAACTTTCTAGAATAAACAAGAATTTACTAAGAATTTCTTTATTAAACAAGAATTTTCTTTGAATTTCTAGAATAAGCAACAAGTTTTTTCTATGAATTTCTGGAATAATCAACAATTTCTAAAACTTTCTAGAATAAACAAGAATTTACTACGAATTTTCTTGAATAAACAATGTCGAAATATTTCTACTAACTTGTGGACGAACGATGCTTGTTGGTGGCGGTGCCGTGTGGGAGAATGACAGAGGTGACGGGAAGTCACTTGTTCGAGACGACGACGCGGCAGTCATCAACTTCAGAACTATCAAACTATGAAATTGTATATTAGAAAACAATTAAGAACTCAAATACACAAATAAGATTTTGGTCCATAGTCATTGGTGCTAATAAATTTATATGTATGAAGGTATATACACACAAAAATATACAAAGCATTATAATTTGTTTCTAATTAAAATTTATTTCCATTCCTACAAATTTAAAAACTTTCATGCATATCTATGAATTTTTTATAACTACATATATATCAATTGATAAAATAAATCAAATAAATTTAATTAAAAATGCTTGCTGACGCAAGCATTTCACAGGCTGGCGTCAGCAAGGCAAAACCCTAGCGCGCGGCCCGGCCGGCCATCGGGGCACACGCACGCCGGCCGGCGGCCGCACACGGGGGCCGGCAAGCGGCGGCGGCGGCGCGGCATACTGGTCGGGCTGGCCGGCTGGTACGGTCCTGGATCCGGATCGTGAGCGACGACGGCGTGCGTGGAGGAGGGGCCGGTGGGGGCTGGCGCCGGCGCCAAGGCAGGGAGAGGGCGGCGACCGGCGAGTCGGGGAGGAGATGCGCGTCGGGGAGGAGATGCGCGTGGGAGAGGGGCGGCGCGTCGGGGAGGAGATGTACGTCGGAGAGGGGCGGATGTCAGCGCGGCCGAGCTGGCCTGCGGCAGGAGACGGTGATGCGCGCGTGTCGGGGAGGGGCGTCGCGCCGGGGAGGAGCGGCACGTCGGGGAGGGGCGGCGCGTCGGAGAGGAGCCTCTCGTTGGGGAGGGGCGCATCGGGGACGGGTGCGGCGAGGAGAGGCGGCGGCGACGACGGAGGAAGAGAGGCGAGGCGGCGATTTGGGGGAAAAACGGCTAAGTGTCGATCTGGAAGGCGACGGGGCTTTTATAGAACCCCACGTTTTGTCACGGGTCGTATTCCCAACCGTGACAAAAGGCCCTTTAGTCTCGGGTCGTATTATGACCCGAGACTAAAGGCCCCCCTTTTGTCACGGGTGGCCTCACGACCCGTGACAAAAGGGGCATTTCGCACGGGAGCCCCCTGAAGGCAAATTTTCGCCCTTTAGTCCCGGGTGGTGTTACCACCCGTGACAAAAGGGGGTCGTTTAGTCTCAGTTGGTAACACCACCCGGGACTAAAGGGCAATTTTGCGCGGGAAATTAACATTTCTCTTTTCCTTCCTCATTTATCTCATTCCTTTTTGCTTTGAACATTTAAAAAAAATCATTAGTTAAAATATTTGTGCCATGAAAAATTATATTAAGTTAAGACCAAAAAATACCTACTTTTCTATGCACATATTATTTCAAGAGTTGAAACAATTATTTCTAATTTTCGTTTACAATTTGAAGGGAAAAATAAATTAAATTGAAAATATTAGTAAACCAACTCAGAAAAATCTCTGCTTCAAACACATTTATGAATTCGCGTATTGTCTTCGAATGATCAACATGCTCAGGAAGAATGTATATAGCTTAGGCCTCCAGTTCTCATCATCCAGCTCATAACGGAATAATGATCCATATAACTAATTATCAATTTTACATTTACCTAATTTTTTACAATGACTTACGTATACATACAGAGGTCACCTGATGGCTATTACAATGCACGACATTAATTAATACCAATGAGTACAAGTCCCAAGCTGAAGCTGGTCAGCTTCTAGCTTTTGAACCTCTGCTTCAAACACATTTATGAATTCACGTATTGTCTTCGAATGATCAACATGCTCAGGAAGAATGTATGTAGCTTAGGCCTCCAGTTCTCATCATCCAGCTCATAACGGAATAATGATCCATATAACTAATTATCAATTTTACATTTACCTAATTTTTTAAAATGACTTACGTATACATACAGAGGTCACCTGATGGCTATTACAAGGCACGACATTAATTAATACCAATGAGTACACGTCCCAAGTTGAAGCTGGTCAGCTTCTAGCTTTTGAACCTCTGTTTCAAACACATTTATGAATTCGCGTATTGTCTTCGAATGATCAACATGCTCAGGCACAATACATGAATTCATAATAAAGTAGCTCATTAATAATAATTAATAATAAGTTCATAAAGGTTCACATAGCTAGCTAATTAATACAAGTTCATATAATAGGGTACGGTACAAAGCCTTATCCATGCATGCATAATGTTACATAGCAGCACCCGCTTGTAGATATGGAACATGATTAATGTCAACAATCCTCCAGCCTAGAACTCCCTCAAAATAAGCTAGAGCGCGTACTAGTGCACTCTCCTCTGCTTCCGGAGGAGTGTCACAAACAGCACTGCAGACATCAAATAATGGAGCCTCGGGTTCTGCTGGCTTGTAGAAAGTTAGAATTGCTTGACTCTTCCAATTGTTGGTGAAAAACGGCCCCCACCATAGTAATCCACCCCAACTATTTCCATGACTTGATTAAGAATCGCACGGAAGCTAATTGAAGCATAGGTAGAACTAGAGCGATCCTGCACACAATCAGATGATGATGAGATATAATAACCTTATGAAAGTTCAAAATATATATGTACCAGAAACAAATTAATTAAGAATGAATAAAAATTCTTTTATATATAAATGTATATTATTATACCACAACTCGATGAGCCCTGCAAAGCCTCTCCGTAGTCTCAATCACATTGCCTTCACCCGCCTCGAGTTGCCTTAATTTAAAATAGGAAAGGTCCGGCACGAAGCACCCAACATTATTCTGGAGCTGTTGTAGACAATTCTCCACGGCAGTCCTCTCTCGGGTTAACCGAATAGGTGATGTTGAGCCAACTGTTGCAATGGCAACCATCGGGTGTGGTGCGCCTACTGGCAACTGGCCGTAGTCTACATATTGAGCAGGTACGGTGAAAGAGATATACACTCTTGCCATGTGCTCATCAACGTGCTCAGTTTGCACTATAGGAGGAGTACCATTCATATCCCCGATAATATTTCTGAGCCATCTGATATTGTTGATAACCTACAATAATTATATATGTAACTAAAATTACAGATTTTCCATGTGAAATAAAAAAAGTTCTATGTAAAGCAAATTAATTTCAATTCTTATATTACCACGTTAGCTACACGTCCCGGATCACCCATTTGCAAGGTAATCTCGCGGTGAAAGTGCAATCCTGGACATAGAGGCAACGGGTCCTCCAGAACACCTCCACGGCCACCAAGACCTCCACGGACAATGCCACGGCCACCACGCCCGCCACGGCGACGGACTATGCCACGGCCACGGGCATCATTACCAACACCACTTGACGACATTGTTAGCTCAAACTATATCCAAATCAAAATAACACACATTATTCACAATAAATAGGATTATTTTGCATATATAGATTGGATTCAATATATGCATAAATAGAAAAACAAAAGGGACCATAGAATTCAACACTATTATTACTGTACATAACCTTTATGAACCAGCGACTCAGAAGACCCAGATGCTCCGGGAACTACAACAGTCTCACCTCACCGTCATATACACCTGGCTCTCCCACTTACAGTACTACACATGCCCTACACCTCCTATCTAGATACAGCCCAACATCACGGAGCTGCAGGCAGTCCCCACCTAGCCCGTGATGTTAGACTGTACCTAATTAGGACGTGGGGCGGCTGTGTATCAAAAACAAGAAAAAAAGAAAATGCTTACATTTATTGTATATAAAAATAAAAAATACTTAATAAAAGAATTTAATCTTCTATTTCCTCCTATAGCAACCTAGAAATAAAAGGGGCCATAGAATTCAACACTATATTTTATAAACTATATATACACATACCTACAAATATATATAGATTGGATTCAATATATGCATAAATAGAAAAACAAAAGGGGCCATAGAATTAAACACTATTATTACTGTACATAACCTTTATGAACCAGCGACTCAGAAGACCCAGATGCTCCGGGAACTACAACAGTCTCACCTAACCGTCATATACACCTGGCTCTCCCACTTACAGTACTACTCACCATGCCATACACCTCCTATCTAGCTACAGTCCAACCTCACGGAGCTGCAGTCCCCACCTAGCCCGTGAAGTTAAACTGTAGCTAATTAGGACGTTGGGCTGTGTATCAAAAACAAGAAAAATAAGAAAATGCTTACATTTATTGTTTATAAAAATAAAAAATACTTAATAAAAGAATTTAATCTTCTATTTCCTCCTATAGCTACCTAGAAATAAAAGCATTTCTAAACAATGAAAGAATGGAAATACATATCTAGTACATTTTCTGTATGTCTATTATTTTCTTTATGGCCATATATTTTATATACTATATGTACAAGTAAAATTCAATTTTATGAAAAACACGAAAATAAGAGAATGCTTATTAACACAAATTTAATGAAAGAAGGAACAATGCAAGTACCATCCTAACTACATATTCACGTGTATATACAAAATCTCATCTCTCTAATTTAAGCTCCTCCTACCTAGCTACAAATTAACGTTTCTATTTTCTCCATCTCTAAACCATAAAACAAAATTTAATCACAACAAATGAACAATGCAAGTACCATCCTAACTACATATTCACGTGTATATACAAAATCTCGTCTCTCTAATTTAAGCTCCTCCTACCTAGCTACAAATTAACATTTCTATTTTCTCCATCTCTAAACCATAAAACAAAATTTAATCACAACAAATGAAGGGAGGATGAAGATTCCAACCTTGACAACACTTTGGAGGAGAGAAATCTTCACAAACTAATGAAGAAAAAATCGCAGCACCACCCTAGGCTTGAGTCGCTATGGAGGGGAGGAGCTTGAGCTCGCGGGTGACTGGTACGGTGAATGGCTCGGGTGGCAAGAGGAAGAAGGAGGTACGGTACTTATATGGATGCCGGCCATTAGTCTCGGCTGGTGTTACGAGCCGAGACTAAAGGGTACCCCTTTAGTCTCGGCTCGTAACACTAGCCGGGACTAATGCTTTTGTCTCGGGTGGTGTTACGAGCCGAGACTAAAGGGGTACCCTTTAGTCTCTGCTCGTAACACCACCCGGGACTAAAGACCGGGGGCAATTATTACCGGATGGAGCCGTTGGGAGCCCCCTTTTGTCACGGTTGGTAATACGAGCCGGGACTAAAGGGGGGCCGGCTACAGCAGCCATTTCGGGCCACGTCGACGAAAGGCCTTTAGTCCCGGCTCCAAAGTTGAACCGGGACTAAAGGCCCGAACCAAACCCTCGCTCTCTACCAGTGTGTATATATGATATTCGCTTGGAAATTAAGTTGTATATGTTTTCTATATAATATTGACTAAGTTCTGAACATGGAACTTGATGCTAATCCAATTATACGGTGTTCACACTGAGATTTTGATATGTTCCACTCCGGTTTGAAATATGGCATGGCATTTACTTTACCTGTCATATTTTTAAAAAATTTTGACCATCATTATGTAAGAGAGTATTATACATTGAACGTGGAAGATTGATTTTGTTAGATTAACTGTTACATTAAAATACAACTAAATCGTCCTAAAGCACACCAGTACTACTGCTTTAATTCGGAGGGATGTCACATTAGCGTTGGCTCTTTAGTGATAGTTAAAGAAAATAACTCTTATCAACGTGAACAGAAATCAGCCTTAAGACATCAACCTACACATGGAGGACAACATGTGCATTACTACACATTATAGACAAACATCAACTAATTAACAGTACATCAATGAACCAATATTTGGTTTCGTCATATCAACCATGTATCAACATCAAAATTCGTCGTAGCTACTCGTGTTGAGTTAGAGAAAGACTTTACTGAACTGCTATGAATATGAACCATGGGCAGGGCCGGTCCTAAGATTTCAGGGGGCTGGGGAGAAATAAAAGTGTAGGCCCCAATACATTGATATCTTTTATCTCAATTATACGTAATTTGTTAGCATTTCGAATGCATGAACTATTAATTTATGATGATCTCTTTAAACTATTAGTAAATCATATTGAAAAAAAGAAAACATGTTGAATGAATTATGCTAAGAATTGCTAAACCTTTTTTTTAATAGTCTATCACTGAAACAGTTATAGTTAGTCGAATTTGGTAAAATAAACAGCAAAAAATATTGCCCTTTTTAGATTAGCATGTCTAGAATATGGTAGTTCACTTTTATAGTTACATCAAGTCGTAATAATAATGTTTTTTTACTTTCTCTTATCTAGATAAATGATTTATACATATTAATTACCTTGGAAAAAAACATTTCGGCAAAATTTCTGAAATTTCGCTTTTATTTGTGAGTAAAAGAAAAAATCAGTTGCATTATTATTTTGTTTTTAGTGCAAATATAATTAATTTCAAAAAAGAAAACACTGCAGTGATCACCAAAGTTAATTTCTGAAATTTCGTATTGAAATTGCTTTTCTACCGGTAAAAAAACATTGGCGCTCGGGCATTTCATTTCGCAAGGTAATATAGTGTTTTCCTTAGCAGTATTCATAAACAAAAAAGATAATCATACAAAACTTATTAAGAGCACCCACTAGCCAATTCTCTCTACTCACAGCCATCCACGTCATCCCGTGACGTCATCCCCCACCACCCCCTATCCGCCGCCCGTACGTCATCCTCCCCCGGCACACTTCTCCCCCAACCCGGCGACCCCCGACCCACTTCTTCGCCGCCCCCTCACCTCCAGAACTCCCCATCACCACACCCCCTCGCCTACCCATCGCCTTGCCTCCCCACCGGCCACCACCGCCACCTTCCTGTCGCCTCGATGCCTACCGTCACTGCCTCGCCTTCCCACCATCGCCCTCTCGCCTCTCCACCGTCGCCTCACCTCACCTTCCCGTTGCTGTCCATAAAAATCGGCCCCGGCCCGTGCCTCTCCTCCATGCCTTGCTACCCTGCCTCGAGTTGCCGGCGGCACCCCTCCTCCACCGGCTCCGCCGCCAGATCTGGACCAGAGGGAGGGAGAGGAAGCAGTCCAGCGACCTCTCCCATCGGGATTAGGGCACGCCGCCGCCAGAATCAGAGTAGAGCGCCGCCGGAATCGCAGGGGAAAGAGAGGAGAGCTAGAGAGGACTCTCCATCTTCGCCTTCTCCTCGGCCCCCGCTTGATTTTCCTTCCGTGGGACCGCGGGCGCACCAGCTATAATCACGAGGCCCTCTGCAGAGTTCGATCTATCTGGCCCTCTTCTCTTTCTGAGCATACGACATCTCAAACGCAAGGTGACCAGGCGCATGGTCTTGGGCGAGCTGTGAGATGCTCACCATGTCCATGGATACAACGATTTTTCTCCATTGACTTTTCTAACAAATTGGCTTTTTCCTCCTGCAGGCATAGAGGAGGTGAGGAGCCTGATAAGCTGAAGCCTTAGCAATTTTTGAGATATGTATTTAGTGCGCTCTTACTCCTGCACTTTCAGGGAAGGCAGATAGCTGGGTGCCTGATCTGCTCCTGGATACTCTGCTTGCCTGCAGGAAGGAGCTATTGGTAAGTGGTTTCTGCTGCTGTCTTGGTGGACATAAGAACAAAGCAGAAGGTGTGCTTGCTCATTGATGGAGGAACTTGCTTGCTTATTTCAAATATTTGTTAGAACAACAAACGCTTTTGCTTCATCTCACAAAAAGCAACATTATTAATCAGTAATCAAAAGGCATATACATGGAACTAGACATGGCTTTTGCATTTAGTTAGATCACTTATTCATCTAGGAGGGCATGAGTTCTTTTATACTACTGAGATTTTATTTATTTCCACAGGAGGGTAATAATTTTTTTTTATGAAGCATGCTCAAAGATCAGGCTGATTTATTATTAAAGGCTTTGCCGCATCCGGTGGTGAGGATGTCCATGGATACAACGATTTTTCTCTATTGACTATTCTAACAAATTGCCTTTTTTCTCCTGCAGGCATAGAGGAGTGAGGAGCCTGATAAGCTGAAGCCTTAGGAATTTTTGAGATATGTATTTAGTGTGCTCTTACTCCTGCACTTTCAGGGAAGGCAGATAGCTGGGTGCCTGATCTGCTCCTGGATACTCTGCTTCCCTGCAGGAAGGAGCTATTGGTAAGTGGTTTCTGCTGCTGTCTTGGTGGACATAAGAACAAAGCAGAAGGTGTGCTTGCTCATTTATGGAGGAACTTGCTTGCTTATTTCAAATATTTGTTAGAACAACAAACGCTTTTGCTTCATCTCACAAAAAGCAACATTATTAATCAGTAATCAAAAGGCATATACATGGAACTAGACATGGCTTTTGCATTTAGTTAGATCACTTATTCATCTAGGAGGGCATGAGTTCTTTTATACTACTGAGATTTTATTTATTTCCACAGGAGGGTAATAATTTTTTTTATGAAGCATGCTCAAAGATCAGGCTGATTTATTATTAAAGGCTTTGCCGCATCCGGTGGTGAGGATGTCCATGGATACAACGATTTTTCTCTATTGACTTTTCTAACAAATTGCCTTTTTTCTCCTGCAGGCATAGAGGAGTGAGGAGCCTGATAAGCTGAAGCCTTAGGAATTTTTGAGATATGTATTTAGTGTGCTCTTACTCCTGCACTTTCAGGGAAGGCAGATAGCTGGGTGCCTGATCTGCTCCTGGATACTCTGCTTGCCTGCAGGAAGGAGCTATTGGTAAGTGGTTTCTGCTGCTGTCTTGGTGGACATAAGAACAAAGCAGAAGGTGTGCTTGCTCATTGACGGAGGAACTTGCTTGCTTATTTCAAATATTTGTTAGAACAACAAACGCTTTTACTTCATCTCACAAAAAGCAACATTATTAATCAGTAATGAAAAGGCATATACATGGAACTAGACATGGTTTTTGCATTTAGTTAGATCACTTATTCATCTAGGAGGGCATGAGTTCTTTTATACTACTGTGATTTTATTTATTTCCTCAGGAGGGTAACAATTTTTTTTATGAAGCATGCTCAAATATCAGGCTGATTTATTATTAAAGGCTTTGCCGCATCGACGGGTGGTGAGGACCAGATAATTTGTGGGCTGGCTGGGCTTGGAAACAGTTGGCCGGTGGCCCATATATTCCAATCTCCATTTTTTCTTTTCTTTTACCTTCTCTATTATACCGGTGAATATCTATGTGATATTTTGTACTCACTTATTAATTATCTTAGTCTTATTTTCATATCAGTGTTTTTTAAAGTGCGTATCAATGTATTCGATACTCATATCGGTATCCGTGTAACATAACCCGCAGCACCGCGCGGGGAGTCACCTAGTGTAATTCTAAAGGACAACCCTGATGCCTTCTTTTTCTACACGCCTTTGATTGTACGGGCATAAGGGCATGTGCGACGCACATGTCTTTATGAGAAAAACTTAATAGCCTTATGTGTTGCATCTCAAAACAATAGCCTATGACATTGTCTTTCATCTCCTTGGCAACCCTGATTCCCGTGGTCATGTCAAAACATTGTTAGCAAATCCTATCAAGAACGAAACGGTTGATAATGCACGTGATTAGCAAATTATTAGTTGCCGATCGATAGTATCATGCGCTCAACTTTTTCTACCGACATAGCTTGATTGGTCACCATGTATCTTGCCGTCATCTTTGCCGTCTCCGCCGCCGCCGTCATAGTTGATGACCGAGTCAACAAAGTCCTCCGCAATTGATCTCCTCGCTGTTGTCGGCAACAGTACATTGTGTACTTTGTTGCATATGTTCATGTGGTGGCGGTCGTCTATCTTTTTTTTTTTGGGAATTCATTCATGGATCACCAGTATTACAATCACGTTGAAGCGACAATAAAAGAAGCTAGGTGTCTCATGCCACACATAACTACAACTAGGTGAGGTTACATATTTAGCACATAGATGAGCTACTACATTTGCACTATGCCTAGTATCTAGCACTATGTAAAAACCAAAGAAATAAGACACCATCATTGGAGACTCCGAGAACACTACCAAAAGCGTCGGTGGCGAACGCGCGTCTCCTATGCGCACAGAAAGGAGACGCGTTTACCCTACACGCGTCTCCTTTCGCTTTGACCTCTATAGGAGACGCGGTTTGAGAAATACGCGTCTCCTATGTTGTTAGACAAAGGAGATGCGTTGCTAAATAAAAGCGTCTCCAATTTAGTAGAGAGCATCGGAGACCCGTGATTCGCAAAATGCGTCTCTAGTTTGTTTAGCAAAGGAGACGCGTGTTCCTGAAAACGCGTCTCCAATAAACTAGAGAGCATCGGAGACGCGTCGTATGAAACACGTGTCTCCTTTATGAGTCATAATAGGAGACGCGTACTTATAAAATGCGTCTCGTTTGAAGTAGACATCATCGGAGACGCTTTTCTTTGACACGCGTCTCCTTTATCTGACCACAAAGGAGACGCTTTTCCGTTACACGCGTCTCCTTTTATGGAAAATACAACACTTGGCCAACAACTTGCCACGTCGACCATAGTCACACACACGCTACAGTGCTCACTACAGTTAGCTCCGATCGCCGCCGCGCGCCATCATCGTCGTCCTCGCCGCGTGCAGAGCTGCGCGCGGCGGCAGCACGTGCAGGCGGTATGGAGGAGCTCCCAGCAGGCGAGTGGCCGGACCTGCACGGCGCGTGGAGGAGCTAGAGGCGGCGGAGCTCGTTGCCGGTGCGCGTCGAGGAGCTCCCGCACGAAGGCGCGCTGCTTGACATCTCGCTGGTGCATGCTCACTGCACCAAGGCAGCTAGCGCGCGTGTAGGCGCGGCGCGGCAGCGGCGCGCGCAGGCGCAGGAGCGGCGGTGGCGCGCGCAGACGCAGGGGCCGGCGTAGATACGGGTGGCTCGGCGGCGGGTGGAGGAGCTCCCAGAGGATCGGAGGCGCGTGGCCGGACCGGCACGGCGCGTCGAGCAGCAGGCGGTTGCTGGCGGTGCCTGCTTGCCCTTGCATAAAAGCAGCTCGAGCAGCAGAGGAGGTCTGCTGCTTCCCCTTGCGGAAAAGGAGAATTCTTTAGGTTTGGCTGCTGCTTCCCCTTCGCTTCTACCGCGATTTACGAGAGGCTTATGTCTACAGCACCCGTGCTCGATCTGCCTCCTGTGTCGGCCAGAGCTGGAAGAAGAGAGGAAGAAGCTAAGGATGAAGAAGAATGGAGGAGCTAGAGGTGGAAGAAGAGGAAGAAGCTAATTAAGCCCCCTCTTGTCGGCCATATTCCTTGGTAATTTTCTATCTTGATGAGATCATGTGTGTGGCATTTAGGATTATAAGCTTGGATTTTTACCATTTTCTTGCATGTAGATTGTTAATTTGTTGAAGGTCACTCTTGCATTGCACACGACAATTCCATCCAAGGTGCTGATTGTTGAAGGTCCCTCTTGCATTGCATGCGGCAATTCGATCCAAGGTGCGGTGAAGGTGAAGCTGACAATGCAAATTGGATCCATTTTCTTTCATGTCATCATGTGATAAGTGTTTCCTTAGATATTTATCGTTTTCTTACTTGATTGTGTAGATGGAGGATCGAGGTTGGATGTACCTCAAGAACCGGAATTGCAAGGAATATTTGGATAATCTGAAGTTATTCATCAAGGCAGCCGAAGCGGACAAGTTGGACAAGAGCAAGTCTGCTATTTGTTGTCCATGTGTGGATTGCAAGAACACTAGATGGGCTAACTCAATGGATGTTTATGCTCATCTTATCATCCGGGGGTTCATGAGTGACTACAGATGCTAGAACATGCATGGAGAGGGTGGACTTAATGACCGAGACATGCAGGCTGGGCATTTGGATCAACATAGCTCCGAAGACCTCATCTTTGAGCATGAACAGAACACTGGAGAGAGGATGGTGATAGTGGGGATCATGATGAAGGACGTACTAACTCTGAGGGACGAGAAGCAAACTTAGATAGTCAGACTGCAGGCCCTGATGATCTCTCTGAAGAGGAGCTGGCTGATCTTGGTGACAATTATGACAGCATTACTGACAAGATGGAACAGATGGTGCGTGATGCACTAGGTTATGCTGGGTATGATAGTGAAGAATTGGAGAAACTAAGGAAGCTAGTGGCAGATATGAGGACCCCGCTCTATCCAGGCTGCAAGGGAAAATGGACAAAGTTATTTGCATCACTCAAGCTCCTCCAGCTAAAGGCCACTCATCATATGACTGATCGCGGCTTCAAAGCAATGCTGGATCTTATAAAAGACATGCTTCCGGAGGGGAACGAGATACTCATGACCACCTACGAGGCGAAGCAGAATGTCTGCCCTTTGGGACTAGAGGTAGAAAGAATCCATGCATGTAAGAATGATTGTGTCCTGTTCTGTGGCGATGATTTTGAAGATTTGACAGAATGCCCCGAGTGTGGCTTTCCTCGGTACAAATGAAGGTTTGATGGTGGTGATGACAAGAAGAAACATGGAGCTCCCTACAAAGTGGCTTGGTATTTCCCAATATATCAACGCCTGAGGCGTCTATTTGCTACGAGAAAAGATGCGGAACTATTGTGCTGGCACGACAAGGAGCGCAAGAAGGATGATTTCATAAGGCACCCAGCAGATGGGACCCAATGGCACGTCACTGATCACAAGTATGAAGAAATGCAAGATCCAAGACACCTTCGGTTTGCACTGAGCACAGATGGGATGAACCCATTTGGTCACATGAGTAACTCCCACAGCGTCTGGCCAGTGTTGTTATCAATATACAATCTTCCACCATGGCTTTGCAATAAGAGAAAATACATGATGATGCCAGTGCTTATCTCAGGTCCACAACAGCCCGGGATAAACATCGATGTCTACCTACGACCATTGATAGATGATATGAAAAAACTGTGGTCCCCGGGTATTCAGGTCTATGATGCGATCGAGAAGAAACCATTCACACTGCATGGCATGATCTTATGCACAATCACTAGCATACCTGGTGGTCGTTCAGTGTCTAGATAATGTAAAGGGGAAAAAGACTGCATGCACTGCTTAGATGACACCGAGACCATTTGGCTTAACCACTCCAAGAAGCGAGTGTACGTTAGGCATCGGCGTTTCCTTCCAAAGTCCCATCCTTACCGACACATGAAACGGCAATTTGATGGGACAAGGGAGACAGGAGACCCCCCGAGGCATTTTGATGGGGAACATGTCTACAAGCAGGTGAAGGATCACCCAGCTGCCCGTGGGAAGAATGTTGGGAAGAAAAAAGGGAACAACAAGCGAAAAAGAGATCAAGAACATCGAGAAGATGAACCAGCTCCTCCAGATCTGAAGTACTGGAAAAAACTATCAAACCTTTGGGAACTACCTTACTGGATAGATTTGGATGTTCGCCACAACATCGATGACATGCATGTGAAGAAGAATTTTTGCGGTAGTTTACTCGGTACACGCATGAGCGAGAAGACCAAAAACAAGGACCATGCGAATGCTCGAGCAGACCTAGGAGATTGGGGCATAAGACCTGAGCTTCGTCACAATGCCACAAGTACAAAGCTTACTGCATCTGCCATAAAACTAAACAAGAAAGAGAAGCAGGAACTATGCGAGTTCTTTCGTAGTATGAAAGTTCCTTCTGGGTATTCATCAAATATCAGAAAACTTGTCCATGCCACGGAGCAGAAATTTCTCCCAATGAAGGCTCATGATTGTGATGTCATACTCACAACTATGCTTGCTGTTGGTATACGGAACATATTGCCAGAGAAAGTACGCATGGCTATCATGGGCATGTGCTTCTTCTTCAATGCGCCAAGGTAACCCTAATCGGGGTGAAGATTGGATAGATAGGGCACATATGAGTGGATTCAACGTCTGGTTTAGAAACCGAGTACGATCTTCTGCCAATCTCACAAATTATATTGATATTAGATGTTTGGTCGATGGTCCTCTGTACACAGTTACTACCTATCAAGGGTATGACATAAATGGGTACACGTTCTATACGAATGCCCAAGACAAGAAAAGCACATACCAAAATAGTGGTGTTCGGATTATTGCCTTCAACAACAGGGGTGAGGAAGCTGCATACTATGGACAAATAGAGGAAATTTGGGAGCTGAACTGTGCAGACTTCCATGTGCCAATTTTTAAGTGTCGGTGGGTCCAGGACGCAAAGGATATCGTAAAGGACAAGTATGGATTTACCACGGTTGACCTTGAAAAGATTGGGCACAAGGAAGAGCCATTTGTATTGGCGGATAAAGTTACACAAGTTTTCTATGTGCCCGACACGAGTAACAAGAAGAGGCAGGTGGTTCTACCCGGGAAAAAAAATGTGTTTTTGGAGTTGAAAATATCATGGCGGAACAAGACTACGACAAATTTGATGAAATCCCAGCTTTCGATACATTCACTCTTCCAAAGATACTTGACAGGGAGACCACTCCCTACCTAAGAAGCAGCCATAAAGATGTCACCCCAGCAAAAGGCAAAAAAGGAAAAAAGGAAATAAAGGGAAAAAAGGCAAAAAAAGGCAACAGAGGAAATAATGGATGACAATTTATTTATGTTTTTTTGTTTTTGAGGAAAATTTGTAATATATCCATGTTGCAAAAGGGGACATTGTCCTTTGTGGTGTTCGCTCCGAGGAGCGATTGGCGGAAATATTCACTAAGTCTCTTGATGAAAACACCTTTTGTAGGCTTCAGAGTGAATTAAATGTGCTTGATGCGTCCAACATCATGTAATGCTTGTCATATAGTCCGAAAATGTGCTTAGGGGGTGAGGTTGTCACTTAGAATTGGTCCAAAAATGTGCTTGTGTTGGCTTATGTATGACATTTTTTGGATCAAAGATGAGAACTAGATCAGCAAACCAAAAAACCTCACCATCGGATGAACTGTTGTCCAGTAGGTTCAGGCGTCGGTGCATCCGGTGGCATGGTCTGTGGGCCCTATTCGGCTCTGTTCGCTATTTTCCTACCGTCGGATGAACCAACGCCACACCAGCGGTTCATCCGGTGGCATGGTCTGTGGGCACAGTTCGGCTCTGTTAGGTATTTTCCGAGCGTCAGATGAAACGACGCCGACCAGCGTTTCATCCAGTGCTGAAGGGAGACAGCCTCTTCCACAGACCTGCCAGAAACTGCTCCGACGTATCTAGGAAAGCAACCATCTGTTCATCCGGTGCACCCTTTCGATGCGGATCGTTGTTCATCCTGCGCTTCGACCAACGCTTCCTTTTGCCCGACCGTCGGTTCATCCGGTGCTTGTCTGCAGCTCGGTCCCACCAGTCCTAACGGTTCGCTGGCGTCTTCGTCTCCAGAGTCCAGACTCCATTTACGAACCCTGACGCGCCGCCTCTGCATCGCCACCCGTGCACCGCCTCCCTCGCCGCCTCCGGCCACCTCCGCACTCGAGCGAGCTCCCAGCCATCGCCGCCGGCCATCTGCTCGTCGCCGGCCATCTCCGCCGCCCGTCCGCGTGAATTTTGCGTGCGCGCGCCGCCGCCCCCCTTTGCTAGGGTTTGGCCCGCCAGGCGATTCCGGCCAGGCGCCACCGCCTCGGCTGGCTGGTGCTCGTCTAGGTGTGCGCAGGGACTGCATCCTCCACCACAGCTGCTCATCGTGCTCCACATCATGCTGTGGTGAGCATTTCACCTCAATTTTCCCCGCGATTCACTGTTTCAGTTCAATTTGTGGGCAAATTAGTGAGATGCTATGTGGATTCTCTTTGTGATTATGAGTATTTTCATCAGTGACATCTTCTTGCTCATAGTCATAGAGTTCTTGCTCAAATTCATATAGTCATTGCTATATTTCCATGAAATTGAGCATGTTGGTTACTGGTTTGTGATTGCTTCTCCATAAACAGTGCCATGGATCACACACACACACATCTATGCACCTAAGGACAATGCTTAGCTTTCATATCTTTATCTTGTGGCAGTACTTCATCTTCTAGATTTCCATGCTTAGGCTCAACATCTACTCTTTTGCTTTGCTTAAGGACCCCTTATCCTTAGTTAATTATCATGTTTACTTTCTCATCTCGCCATTCTATAATCTTCTACCATTTCTTTGACAGATGGCGGGCGACAAGAGGAAGGGTAAGGCGGCCGCAGAGCCGAAGAAGAAGAAGAGCAGGTAGCAGATAGAGACAGAGACACCTGCCTCTGCCACACGTTCCAGTCCTCGGACTCGTGGTGGACACACTCAGCCGACACCGAGGCAGAGGAGAGCAACAGTTGAGCAGATGGTTGAGCTCTAGCAGCAGGCACAGCCAGTACAGGGGCCAGAGCTTCCTAGTGGTCCGCGGGCAGAGGCTTTCAGCGTCTTCATCCGCGATCTGCGGAACTTGCCCGGGCCGAAGATCAGGAGGTTGAGGAGCGTGCCCGAGGACGAGTGGTTCCCTTGTGGGCGAGTGTAACATCCCGGAATTTTTCCGGAATGTTTATGAATGCAAAAATGTGAATTTCAAAATTTTTGTTTGAATTTGAGTGCTTACCTAAATTATAAGGATGTCTTCTTTGAATCCTTACCTAAATTCCTAGATTTATTTTGAGCAAAATAATAAAGTCTAGGAATTATAAAATGCTAGTGTGAGTACTCTGGAGTTTATTGGAATTCATTTGGATTTTACTTGAAGTGTGATTCAAATTTGAATTCTATATTCAAATTTGAATTGTGAATATATAAGGTTTAAGGATAAAAGAAAATAGGAGAACACCCTTTGCAGCTTGGGCTTTAAACCAGCTCGAAAAGTCCGCCAGGACCCCTCCATCTATCACCGCCGGTCTGCCCAGCCACCGGCCCATCTAACCTTTCAGCCCAGCACAGCCCGCAACCCTCTCCCTCACACTTCTATCACTGCCCGGTGGGCCCCACCGGTCAGCCCTTTCCCCATCTCTCTTTTCCTCTCCGCGTTCTCTCCCGTGACGCACGGCGTGGGGGCGCAAGGAGCTCGCCCCGGCCACCCATGGCCGCCGCCCCCACCGTGCTGGCGCACCCGGATGTGTGCCGCATGGCCGAGACGCGGATGCCAAGGATCGTCGCCCGTCCACCTGCGCCTCAAACCCTAGCCCTCGGGTATAAAAACCCATCCCCAGCCGCAGCTCCCAGTTCGCCGCCGCCTTGGGCGGATTTTTCCCCAATTTCGCCGCCACCAGAGAAGGGAGGAAGGAGGGGGAAGAAGGAAGGGAGGGACGTCCGCCAGAGAAGTTGCCACCGGATGCGCCGTTGCCGCCGGCGCCGTGGGCCCCATCCCGGAGGTGCCCCGCTGCCGTCGCAGTGAAGGTGGAGGAGGCAGGGAGAAGAAGACCGGAGCCGCCCGAGCGTCGACATCGACGACGTCACCGGGGCATGGAGGAACTGGAGCTGCAACGCGAGGGAGCCCCGCCGAGGATCCAGAGCCGTCCGCCTCTACTTCTTGCGCCCGGGCTTGAACCTCGACGCCGCCGTCGCTGGTGAAGGAGAGGGGGAAGGAGTCGTGAAGAGCAGGGAGGAGACCAAGGAGAAGAAGGATGTTCACCGGAGCCGGAACACCAGTGTACCCGCGCCAGGACAGCGACATCGACATCGCCCTGCATCCCCTCCAACTCAAGTCGTGCGTCTGCTTCCTCTGCTTCGAGCCGAACCACTGCCGTCCTACTTCACCGTCCTCACCGCCGTTCACCGCAGCAGCCAGGACCCCTAGGTGAGCATGCCGTGTCCCTTCTCCCGCTCTGTGTGCCGGCCGTCGCGCCGTGGAGGAGAAACGGGCCAAGCCCGAGAGACCGAGATGAACCAGTGGCTGCTTGCTCCGCGCCGCCGCGCAGACGCCGTCGCTTGTGTGCCGACCATCGAGTCGAGCCTTACGCCTGCAGGTGCCGTTGCCGACGTTCCGCACGCGCGCCCCGCTTGCCCTTTTGTGTTTGTCTCGCCAACGAGCATGCCACCCTGTCTGCTGCGCCGTCGCGGCTTAGCCGCCGGTTTGCACGTTCGTGCACGCGCGCGTAGGGATGGCTGGGGTTTCCCCTTTTTGATCGCTGCACCCAAACCTACAGCCGTGCACTTGCCGATGCGCGTGCTGGGGCCGAACCGAGCCGCCGTCTGTTTTCCGTTCAGCCACCGTGCGTACGCCGGGCAAGGTGCTACCTTGGCCCGAGCTCCGGTGTGCACGCGCACGCGCTTACACGAGGGGTCGCCTCGTCTTAGGGACCCAAAATCTCACCATGCACGTTTCTTGTGAATGCACGCACATGTGCGAGCACGACGGAAACTGTTCGCAGTGCCGCCGCTCGTACCTTTCACCGTCGAGCGAGCGAATGCCTCGGCCGGCCAAGACGCCCACTTCGTGCATTGGCATGGCCGTGTCGCGGCCAAGGTGAATCTCTTACCCACACTCGCACACCCAAGCCCAGAGGGGCAAAAGCCCCGCTTTGCTACCCAGGAACCTCGACCTTCGTCCCCAGCCGAGTTCCGGTTGCACCTCTTTCTCAGCTCGCTATCGTGTGCTCTGCGCATGCCACATCAACGAGCTCGCCGCCGAGGGTTTATCTTTGGCCAGTACGTGCACGCCCTGTTCTTCCTCCACCGAAAGCAACTAAAATCCTTTCCTCCTTTCTCTTCTTTTCCACCGAACTGTTCCAAGCTGCAGTCCTTTATCTCTTGCAATCCTTGCAAGAACGAGCAGTAGGAGCTCAATCCATGAGCATCAACCTGCCAATTCAAGCTGTGCCCTTTGTTTCCTAGCACCAGTGAGCCCCAAATCAAATTCCCTCCTGCTGCTCACGCATGGGCAAAGCTCCCAGATTTTACTGCTGCTTCCCCACCAAATCAAGTTGTGGCCTCCCTTTTTCCTCTTGCTGAATTCACGTAAGAGGCAAATTAGAGCAGCAAGCCTCCCCTTCGTGCCCAATCCACAACCAGCAGCCTTTTCCGGCCATGATCTGCACGAGCAAGCCACCCACATAATTTTGGGCCTCCTCTTTTCTCCCATCGAGCAGCAATAAGCAAGCTGCAACAATTTCTTTTCTTTTTCCCAAACAAGTCAATCGGCCAGCAGCCCCTTTCCTTTTTCCCTCTCCAAGGCAACAAGCAAGCAGAGCACCTCTCTCTGTTTTTCTCCAACGAAAGCAATCAGCTAGCAGGCACCACCAACCCTGCTGCCATCTTCTCCCTTTATCCCGGCTGCTACAATTGTTCTCAATCGTCAAAGCAAACAGCAAGCATCGGCACCACGCTGCTGTCCGCCCCAAGCCCGGCCATGTCGACGACGAACGTGTTCACCGGATGGGAGCGGAGATGCTGCTGCCGTGGACGAAGTCGCCGACGACCACAAGATGGAGGGCGCGCCGCTCTTGAGCTTGGGGAACCGCGAGCCTCGTTCTGCACCGAGCCAGCACGGCCCCAACTCGGCACATCCTCTCCGTCCTGCTGCCACGCCGTGCCATCGATCGAGCCATGGGTGAGCCGCCGTTCACCACAGGGTTGTACCGCAAGCAAAGGAGGAGGACGACCACAAGGTGAACCGTGATCATGCCGGCCTCGGCGACACTGATGTTGCTGATCTTCTCGCCTACACCAAGTTGTTTCCTTTGTCCACCTCGCCCGCGACCTGTTCTCGCCATCCTTGAAGCTTTCTCCTGTGCTAGTTGTATAGTGCCTTGTGCAATCTTAAAAGGTGGAACTGCAACAACCAATACGTGACGGGTTTCAATGCCTTGAACGTAAGACAGCTTGGTCACTACTTGATGCTTTAGCTTCGGCTTATGAGTGTGTGCACAAAGCAAGTCAGCAGTGCTGCATCGCTATGCGAATGCTCGCCCATCTAGCTACGCTAATGCACGCCTTGTCCAAGCTAAGCATCCTCACAGGGGGGCCTTGCCCATGAACTCCAGACGGCCGTAGCTATGGACGAGCTATGGACGAATAGCCACAACAAGCAACAACCGGCCATGCTTGGCTATAGTCGGCCATGCCTTGTTGCTGCCGGCCACAAGTGACATCAACTCGCTTAGTGGCATGAAGCTAAAGGTTTCTGTGCTTCGCTTTTGACCAAGCCGCTGCAAGCTCTCTCCTTTTATCCCTAGCCTGCATCGGAACTCTTTCAGAGCATGAAGCTGCAATCCCATCTAGAAGATAGAACTCCTGCTTATGCCATCAGTCTAAGCTTGAGCCTTTGCCTTGTTCTATTCTGTTCGAGAGCACAAGTCTCAGTCCCATGCTATGCTACTAGCAGGGGTGCTGAGCAAAAGCAAGCAAGTGTAGCAACCGTATATAAGCTGGGAGTATATGTACATGCTAATCCATCTCATGGGTTGCTCGCTGACGACAACCTTTTCCCTTGTCCACCAAACCTTAATATGTGAACCCGGTGCCTGTTCTCAATCTTTCAAATCCCGACCATACCTTTCGCCGCAGCTGTGACACGCCTTCGTCGTGCACGACGCGTGCGCTATCTAAACCCATCAGCCATATCCTGGATAAATCCATCCTCGCCATATCTTTGTCATGTATCAGCTTCAGCCAAGTTTCTCAATCACGACATTGTTTCTAGCTGATCTATCTTGCTTAATCTCTCTCTAATCAAACCTACGGGGCCCACAGGATGACTTGTGGGGTTCGGGTGACCTTTGACCTTTTCCTTTTGACTTGGTCCACAATGATCGTTGACTAGTCAACTTACCATGCAGGCCAGCCCAAACCCCGCTTGTGGTTCTCTAACTTGCTGACTTGTGTTTTCTATGCTTTATCGCAATTAATTAAACTCATAAATATTTCTTTATTTGAAAATCAATATTAAAGTGATCCTACCTTAGAAAAATATGAAATCAGTTTCTTTATTATTCTAAAATCATGAAGCACCCGTTAGACTAGCATTTGGAGTTTAATTGGTTCTTTATTGCTTCTCTTTGGAGTTATTTGCATCTAGACACCGTGTTTATTTATATTTGCGATTCTAGGAATTCTCGGAGCCGAGGAGTCAAGCCAGAAGGTCGAGAACAACTACGGAAACTACGATGACTACTTGCACACAGGTGTTCACGCCCGACTGATTCTGAAATACCTATTAGGCATTGCTATGTAGAATGCTAGCGCTTTACTTTAATGCATGATGATGAACCTTGCACTGCCTTCTTTAATTATCCTGTCCTTGATTGCCCTACTACTATATATATATAAGCGTGTATATGCACTGAGCTTCGCGATGCATAGGTAGGGATGGGTATAGTGGTTCTTGGCCTGTGTGGGGTAAAAACCGGCAGGAGAAGGCGTTTTTGGGTACTTTGGCAGGGGTGAGCTCGAAACAACCGATCTGGGATCGGGGATGAGGGTGCACTCCTCAGTGCATTCCCGCTTGTACGGTTTTCGGAGCACAGGTGTTGGGGTTTTACTGACGTTTGGAGGACATGAGCTCGCCCCGGTCTGAAACCGAGTGGGCCAACCGCTTCACGGGACTTTACGTACACACCACCTCGCCGAGCATGGGGTTAGGGCCGAGTTGAGCTCGGCAAGTGCGGAACCATACCTGCCAGCAGGATAGCGGGGTATCAGTGGGGGAGAGGTGGGAGTGAGACCACCCTCTCAGAGTGACTCCCGTGTGGCCACACGGGGGCATTTCACAGTTCCGGTGCGATTCCTTCTGAGGGGGGGATCGTTTTGAGGGCCGGATGCAGGATGGGACCGTAACTACCGAGAGTTCGCATAGTAGGATGGGCTCGGTCGGTCGGCCACCGGCCGGGTTCCATTCTGAGTTGGGTACACGTGTACACGCTCTGCAGAGTTGTTCGATCTATAGCTATAGCCGCGTCCTCAGTCATGGACATGCCCAGTGGATTGTTGGTTCTCATGTTTTGGGATTTCTACCTCCCCCTGTAGTTGAGAGTGTGGTGAGCCGTGGTTGCAGTCGGTTAGAGGAGAGTGGCTCCCTCTACCTCGTCGATCCGATTGCAATCTTTGAGGTGCGAGGAGAGGAAGTTCTCGCATCGACCCTAGATGGAGATAGGATGTGGAGACGGGTCCCTGGGGTACCAGGTATTCCCGAGTTGTGATGAGAGTATGGATTGGGACTTATATGGAGATGATTTCTTTTTATGCTTCGCTGCTGCTGCATAGGAAACCTGAGCTTTTACCTTGCCACTTTTCTTACCCTTTAGAGATAGGCCACTTAAAGCTGCATACAGTCGGTGACGTGAACCTATCCCATTCCTTGGGGATAGTTTTGTGAGTGTGCAGGATTGGACTTGGAGTGAGAGTCCGAGTTTGAGGAATCCATGAAGGAAGGGTTGCGTTGCTTCGCTCAAGGATGCCTGTGGTGAAGATTGAAGATGAAGACTTGAAGCCCTAGCTACCGCTACGCAGGATTTCTACTTGTCGCTTAGCCCAAGGGGCTTGTACTAAATTCGTATACCGAGTTGTTTCGGATGTAAATATTCTGTTTTGTACTCTGATTTCGTTGTATGGAAATGATATTATACTGTAATGAGTTCTGTACGTGATAGCCACTGATCCAGGGACTATCACAAGGGTACAGGGAGTCGGGTTTTCCTCACCGAAAACCCGGGTCGTTACAGGTGGTATCAGAGCCGTACTTGACCGTAGCACGCAACCTTAGTTTGGTCGTTAGCTTAGGAACATTCTAAACACTCCATTTTATATATACCCCCTTGAACTATTTTAAATCTGCCTTTCCTGCTTTGAAAATCTTCTGTCTTACCTGCGTCAAAGCAACTTCTTACGTTGACTAGTTAGGAGGAGACCGAAGATAGTTTGGATGGTACGAGAACACCGTGAACCACAAAGAATAGAGTCTACCTTGTTTGACTTGCCACGAAGTAATTAGACCGGTAAGTGTGCGAGATCTCAATGGTTATGAGTCAGCCTTGAGATAGCACTATATATATAGTGTGTTGAATGTTTGAGTGCTTTATTCTTGTGGATCTTATTGGATCTTATGGTTATTACTATTGCGTGTAGGATTATATATTAGCGAATATTTTCGTATTTGTACTTGACTCCTAGAATAGGTAACCCGAGTGCTACCCCTCATAGGAAAGGCCACCACAATGCAATGCTTTGGAGGTTGATTGGCCTAAGGAAACCTGTGATAACCCAAAAGGAGGACAAGTCATCTATAAAAGCAAGTATAAGGAGTATCAGAGACATGCCTCCTCAACCGAGGATGGGATCTAGATTTTGGATAAGCCACCTCTTGCCTTTGGAATCAAGTTACTACCTTGGATTAGAGAGTACTCGAGTTGGAACATCAAGTATACTCAAGCGAAGACATCAAGATCAAGAGATGGAGATCAAGATCAACCTTACCTCGGAACAATTTCTAGATTCCAGAGATTTTTGTTGAGAGCACACTAATGGCAATGACCAGAAAACAACTACAATGAAGTTGAAGATGCTCGAAGCTCGCACGCAACTTGAAGATGATCGGTACCTCCAATGTACCCAGTGACGCTTCAATCTCGAGGACGAGATTCTTTTGAGGGGGGGAGTTCTGTAACATCCCGGAATTTTTCCGGAATGTTTATGAATGCAAAAATGTGAATTTCAAAAAATTTTGTTTGAATTTGAGTGCTTACCTAAATTATAAGGATGTCTTCTATGAATCCTTCCCTAAATTCCTAGATTTATTTTGAGCAAAATAATAAAGTTTAGGAATTATAAAATGCTAGTGTGAGTACTCTGGAGTTTATTGGAATTCATTTGGATTTTACTTGAAGTGTGATTCAAATTTGAATTCTATATTCAAATTTGAATTGTGAATATATAAGGTTTAAGGATAAAAGAAAATAGGAGAACACCCTTTGCAGCTTGGGCTTTAAACCAGCTCGAAAAGTCCGCAAGGACCCCTCCATCTATCACCGCCGGTCTGCCCAGCCACCGGCCCATCTAACCTTTCAGCCCAGCACAGCCCGCAACCCTCTCCCTCACACTTCTATCACTGCCCGGCGGGCCCCACCGGTCTGCCCTTTCCCCATCTCTCTTTTCCTCTCTGCGTTCTCTCCCGTGACGCACGGTGTGGGGGCGCAAGGAGCTCGCCCCGGCCCCCCATGGCCGCCGCCCCCATCGTGCTGGTGCACCCGGATGTGTGCCGCGTGGCCGAGGCGCGGATGCCAAGGATCGCCGCCGTCCACCTGCGCCTCAAACCCTAGCCCTCGGGTAAAAGAACCCATCCCCAGCCGCAGCTCCCAGTTCGCCGCCGCCTTAGGGGGATTTTTCCCCAATTTTGCCGCCACCAGAGAAGGGAGGAAGGAGGGGGGAAGAAGGAAGGGAGGAATGGGGGGACGTCCGCCAGAGAAGTTGCCACCGGATGCGCCCTTGCCGCCGGCGCCGTGGGCCCCATCCCGGAGGTGCCCCGCTGCCGTCGCAGTGAAGGAGGAGGAGGCGGGGAGAAGAAGACCGGAGCCGCCCGAGCGTGGACATCGACGACGTCGCCGGGGCATGGAGGAACTGGAGCTGCAATGCGAGGGAGCCCCGCCGAGGATCCAGAGCCGTCCGCCTCTACTTCTTGCGCCCGGGCTTGAACCTCGACGCCGCCGTCGCTGGTGAAGGAGAGGGGCAAGGAGTCGTGAAGAGTAGGGAGGAGACCAAGGAGAAGAAGGATGTTCACCGGAGCCGGAACACCGGCGTACCCGCGCCAGGACAGCGACATCGACATCGCCCTGCTTCCCCTCCAACTCAAGTCATGCGTCTGCTTCCTCTGCTTCGAGCCGAACCACTGCCGTCCTGCTTCACCGTCCTCACCGCCGTTCACCGCAGCAGCCAGGACCCCTAGGTGAGCATGCCATGTCCCTTCTCCCGCTCTGTGTGCCGGCCGTCGCGCCGTGGAGGAGAAACGGGCCAAGCCCGAGAGACCGAGATGAACCAGTGGCTGCTTGCTCCGCGCCGCTGCGCAGGCGCCGTCGCTTGTGTGCCGACCATCGAGTCGAGCCTTACGCCTGCAGGTGCCGCTGCCGACGTTCCGCGCGCGCGCCCCGCTTGCCCTTTTGTGTTTGTCTCGCCAACGAGCATGCCACCCTGTCTGCTGCACCGTCGCGGCTTAGCCGCCGGTTTGCACGTTCGTGCATGCGCGCGTAGGGATGGCTGGGGTTTCCCCTTTTTGCTCGCTGCACCCAAACCTACAGCCGTGCACTTGCCGATGCGCGTGTTGGGGCCCAACCGAGCCGCCGTCTGTTTTCCGTTCAGCCACCGTGCGTACGCCGGGCAAGGTGCTACCTTGGCCCGAGCTCCGGTGTGCACACGCACGTGCTCACACGAGGGGTCACCTCGTCTTAGGGACCCGAAATCGCACCGTGCACATTTCTTGTGAATGCACGCACATGTGCGAGCACGACAGAAACTGTTCGCAGTGCCGCCGCTCGTACCTTTCACCGTCGAGCGAGCGAACGCCTCGGCCGGCCAAGACGCCCACTTCGTGCATTGGCATGGCCGTGTCACGGCCGAGGTGAATCTCTTACCCACACTCGCACACCCAAGCCCAGAGGGGCAAAAGCCCCGCTTTGCGACCCAGGAACCTCGACCTTCATCCCCAGCCGAGTTCCGGTTGCACCTCTTTCTCAGCTCGCTATCGTGTGCTCTGCGCACGCCACATCAACGAGCTCGCCGCCGAGGGTTTATCTTTGGCCAGTACGTGCACGCCCTGTTCTTCCTCCACCGAAAGCAACTAAAATCCTTTCCTCCTTTCTCTTCTTTTCCACCGAACTGTTCCAAGCTGCAGTCCTTTATCTCTTGCAATCCTTGCAAGAATGAGTAGTAGGAGCTCAATCCATGAGCATCAACCTGCCAATTCAAGCTGTGCCCTTTGTTTCCTAGCACCAGTGAGCCCCAAATCAAATTCCCTCCTGCTGCTCACGCATGGGGCAAAGCTCCCGGATTTTACTGCTGCTTCCCCACCAAATCAAGTTGTGGCCTCCCTTTTTCTCTTGCTGAATTCACGTAAGAGGCAAATTAGAGCAGCAAGCCTCCCCTTCGTGCCCAATCCACAACCAGCAGCCTTTTCCCGGCCATGATCTGCACGAGCAAGCCACCCACATAATTTTGGGCCTCCTCTTTTCTCCCATCGAGCAGCAATAAGCAAGCTGCAACAGTTTCTTTTCTTTTTCCCAAACAAGTCAATCGGCCAGCAGCCCCTTTCCTTTTTCCCTCTCCAAGGCAACAAGCAAGCAGAGCACCTCTCTCTGTTTTTCTCCAACGAAAGCAATCAGCTAGCAGGCACCACCAACCCTGCTGCCATCTTCTCCCTTTATCCCGGCTGCTACAATTGTTCTCAATCGTCAAAGCAAACAGCAAGCATCGGCACCACGCTGCTGTCCGCCCCAAGCCCGGCCATGTCGACGACGAACGTGTTCACCGGATGGGAGCGGAGATGCTGCTGCCGTGGACGAAGTCGCCGACGACCACAAGATGGAGGGCGCGCCGCTCTTGAGCCTGGGTAACTGCGAGCCTCGTTCTGCACCGAGCCGGCACGGCCCCAACTCGGCACATCCTCTCCGTCCCGCTGCCACGCCGTGCCATCGATCGAGCCATGGGTGAGCCGCCGTTCACCACAGGGTTGTACCGCAAGCAAAGGAGGAGGACGACCACAAGCTGAACCGTGATCATGCCGGCCTCGACGCCACCGATGTTGCTGATCTTCTCGCCTACACCAAGTTGTTTCCTTTGTCCACCTCGCCCGCGACCTGTTCTCACCATCCTTGAAGCTTTCTCCTGTGCTAGTTGTATAGTGCCTTGTGCAATCTTAAAAGGTGGAACTGCAACAACCAATACGTGATGGGTTTCAATGCCTTGAACGTAAGACAGCTTGGTCGCTACTTGATGCTTTAGCTTCGGCTTATGAGTGTGTGCACAAAGCAAGTCAGCAGTGCTGCATCGCTATGCGAATGCTCGCCCATCTAGCTACGCTAATGCACGCCTTGTCCCAGCTAAGCATCCTCACAGAGGGGCCTTGCCCATGAACTCCAGACGGCCGTAGCTATGGACGAATAGCCACAACAAGCAACAACCGGCCATGCTTGGCTATAGTCGGCCATGCCTTGTTGCTGCCGGCCACAAGTGACAGCAACTCGCTTAGTGGCATGAAGCTAAAGGTTTCTGTGCTTCGCTTTTGACCAAGCCGCTGCAAGCTCTCTCCTTTTTTCCCTAACCTGCGTCGGAACTCTTTCAAAGCATGAAGCTGCAATCCCATCTAGAAGATAGAACTCCTGCTTATGCCATCAGTCTAAGCTTGAGCCTTTGCCTTGTTCTTTTCTGTTCGAGAGCACAAGTCTCAGTCCCATGCTATGCTGCTAGTGGGGGTGCTGAGCAAAAGCAAGCAAGTGTAGGAACCGTATATAAGCTGGGAGTATATGTACATGCTAATCCATCTCATGGGTTGCTCGCTAACGACAACCTTTGCCCTTTTCCACCAAACCTTAATATGTGAACCCGGTGCCTGTTCTCAATCTTTCAAATCCCGACCATACCTTTCGCCGCAGCTGTGACACGCCTTCGTCGTGCACGACGCGTGCGCTATCTAAACCTATCAGCCATATCCTGGATAAATCCATCCTCGCCATATCTTTGTCATGTATCAGCTTCAGCCAAGTTTCTCAATCACCACATCATTTCTAGCTGATCTATCTTGCTTAATCTCTCTCTAATCTAACCTACGGGGCCCACAGGATGACTTGTGGGGTCCGGGTGACCTTTGACCTTTTCCTTTTGACTTGGTCAACAATGATCGTTGACTAGTCAACTTACCATGCAGGCCAGCCCAAACCCCGCTTGTGGTTCTCTAATTTGCTGACTTGTGTTTTCTATGCTTTATCGCAATTAATTAAACTCATAAATATTTCTTTATTTGAAAATCAATATTAAAGTGATCCTACCTTAGAAAAATATGAAATCAGTTTCTTTATTATTCTAAAATCATGAAGCACCCGTTAGACTAGCATTTGCAGTTTAATTGGTTCTTTATTGCTTCTCTTTGGAGTTATTTGCATCTAGACACCGTGTTTATTTATATTTGCGATTCTAGGAATTACCAGAGCCGAGGAGTCAAGCCAGAAGGTCGAGAACAACTACGGAAACTACGATGACTACTTGCACACAGGTGTTCACGCCCGATTGATTCTGAAATACCTATTAGGCGTTGCTATGTAGAATGCTAGCGCTTTACTTTAATGCATGATGATGAACCTTGCACTGCCTTCTTTAATTATCCTGTCCTTGATTGCCCTACTACTATATATATAAGCGTGTATATGCGCTGAGCTTCGCGATGCATGTGTAGGGATGGGTATAGTGGTTCTTGGCGTGTGTGGGGTAAAAACCAGCAGGAGAAGGCATTTTTGGGTACTTTGGCGGGGGTGAGCTCGAAACAACCGATCTGGGATCGGGGATGAGGGTGCACTCCTCAGTGCATTCCCTCTTGTACAGTTTTTGGAGCACAGGTGTTGAGGTTTTACTGACGTTTGGAGGACATGAGCTCGCCCCGGTCTGAAACCGAGTGGGCCAACCGCTTCACAGGACTCTACGTACACACCACCTCGCCGAGCGTGGGGTTAGGGCCGAGTTGAGCTCGGCAAGTACAGAACCATACCTGCCAGCAGGATAGCGGGGTATCAGTGGGGGAGAGGTGGGAGTGAGACCACCCTCTCAGAGCGACTCCCGTGTGGCCACACGGGGGCATTTCACAGTTCCGGTGCGATTCCTTCTGAGGGGGGGATCGTTTTGAGGGCCGGATGCAGGATGGGATCGTAACTACCGAGAGTTCGCACGGTAGGATGGGCTCGGTCGGTCGGCCACCAGCCGGGTTCCATTCTGAGTTGGGTACAGGTGTACACGCTCTGCAGAGTTGTTCGATCTATAGCTATAGCCGCGTCCTCGGTCATGGACATGCCCAGTGGATTGTTGGTTCTCATGTTTTGGGATTTCTACCTCCCCCTGTAGTTGAGAGTGTGGTGAGCCGTGGTTGCAGTCGGTTAGAGGAGAGTGGCTCCCTCTACCTCGTCGATCCGATTACAATCATTGAGGTGCGAGGAGAGGAAGTTCTCGCGTCGACCCTAGATGGAGATAGGATGTGGAGACGGGTCCCTGGGGTACCAGGTGTTCCCGAGTTGTGATGAGAGTATGGATTGGGACTTATATGGAGATGATTTCTTTTTATGCTTCGCTGCTGCTGCATAGGAAACCTGAGCTTTTACCTTGCCACTTTTCTTACCCTTTAGAGATAGGCCACTTAAAGCTGCATACAATCGGTGACGTGAACCTATCCCATTCCTTGGGGATAGTTTTGTGAGTGTGCAGGATTGGACTTGGAGTGAGAGTCCGAGTTTGAGGAATCCATGAAGGAAGGGTTGCGTTGCTTCACTCAAGGATGCCTGTGGTGAAGATTGAAGATGAAGACTTGAAGCCCTAGCTACCGCTACGCAGGGTTTCTACTTGTCACTTAGCCCAAGGGGCTTGTACTAAATTCGTATACCGAGTTGTTTCGGATGTAAATATTCTGTTTTGTACTCTGATTTTGTTGTATGGAAATGATATTATACTGTAATGAGTTCTGTACTTGATAGCCACTGATCCAGGGACTATCACAAGGGTACAGGGAGTCGGGTTTTCCTCACCGAAAACCCGGGTCGTTACAGCGAGAGGACTGTGACCCTCGCTTCTAGACGATCCTCCAGGAGAGCTTCTACACCTCCTACGTTCGTCAGGGTTCATAGTTGAGCTAGCACAGGATGCTCCAGTTTACAGCACTCAGAGCAGCAGCAGCCGGGGAGTCGATCCTCCCGTACTTCGACTACCTCCCCGGCTTGGCAGCACTTGTCAGTGAGAAGTCCTGTTACGTCGCAGAGTGGGTCCGGGTGTTCTATGCGATAGTCTACATCGAGGCTGACTGGCTCTCTATTCACTTCATGTTCATGGGTCAGCAGCAGAGGCTCACTAGAGAGGGGATAGCTGAGTTGCTTGGGGTACAGCTCGAGGACGACTCAATTCACTACATGGCCTACCCTGACGTCGAGGTTCCTCGTCGTGCTCACTCACCAGTGCTACCTTCAGACGACAAGATCAGCTTCCTGTTCCAGCAGTCGTTCCTCCCCGGTACACCTCGGACTCCGGACTGCTTGACTCGTGAGGCGTACGTGGTACACTACGCGCTCCGGAGGTCGGTTCTCTTCAGGATGGGGAATGCCGAGTCGATCACCGGTGTGCAGCAGTGGCTCCTTATGCATATCATGGCCAAGCGCTCATTTGATATTGTTGATATTCTGATCAGGAAGGTTGAGGATGCCATTATGGATGGTATGGGGATGACTCGACAGCAGCCGTTTGCTCACTGGATCAGTTGGATGCTGTCACGTCTCGAGGCTCAGCGCTACGTGAGTATGTTGGAGCAATCTAAGTACATTTTTCCGACCTACCGGCCTCCGATGCCAGGTGACAGGAGGCGGGGTCTGAGGGGTTTGAGGGGGGCCGAGGAGACGATCTAGGCTCGTGCAGCAGCAGAGGCAGCTATGTATGAGGCAGCAAGACAGGACGCGACACTTGCAGCAGCAGAGGGTCCGTTGCCTCAGTACCTAGCCACAGATGACGAGGACTCCAGTGAGGACGACGACTACGTGCCTACCCCTGAGCCTACGTTTTGAGTCTGACGCACACACGACGACGAGGCTGGGGGTTCCAGCTTGCTAGGATAGCGAGAGCCTGAGTCACCGATCCCTCCGGTCACCATTGCTCAGGTGACTCAGCCGGACCAGCTCACCTCATTGATACAGTCCCTGTCAGCTTAGAATTAGGCCACACTCCAGGTCCAGTAGTAGATGCAGGCCCAGATCCAGCAGCACCAGGAGACCCAGCAGGTTATCCTTGAGGGGATCAGGCAGCAGCAGGAGGCACAGAGGCAGCAGCTGATCCATCACCAGATGATGACCACTCAGATGTTCACCTTCATGTCTGGGTGCCTTGGTCAGCTCTACCCAGAGTCAGGGTTGCAGCTCCCTCAGCTTCCTACTACTCAGCAGCTGCAGGCCGATCCGAGTGCCCCTTTACCAGCAGTCGGTGGATTCATGAACATCCCGATAGCGTCGTTTCCAGTTTCTCTGCTACTTCAGATGGGGATGTTCACGGCACCTCAGACCACCACACCGCAGACAGTGGCAGCCACCTCCTTTCTTGAGACACCGACACGAGCTACGCTACCTAGTCCGTGGGTGTCTTCACCTCTTCGGATCTTGAGCACTCCGTGGACTGAGGGTTTGGATCAGGGCGATCAGTACCTCCACACCATCACCGAGCAGATCTCCACAGCGATCGCCACCGATCCAGCGGTTCAGGGTCCCGAGGTCGCTTAGGCTTCTACTTCAGGCACCAAGACGGGTCCTTCTCCACCTCCTCCACCACGGACAGATCCAGCTTCTACCTCTCTGGATTGGTCCGGGATCGAGTCTGACAAGGACACTTCTGCCTTCGTGGTCGAGGCTTCGAAGGCTGTATCTACCTCACCCTCAGATCCTCCACCTTAGCAGGATTAGACCCTTTTTGGTGCTTGTTGTGATAGGGGGAGCTAGGGGAGAGTGCTAGGAGTTCGAGATTTTGTTGCCTCTCTCGCTTTTGTGGAGTTTCATGATGAGACATGTATTTGGATCTTGTGTCTGATGTTGGTTTACATGTCTAATCATGTTTGTGGTGCTCGTTTACCTTAATGCATGTGTGTTGTTAATATCCTGTTTCATGCATTAGTTGTAGAGTTTATATACTTTAATTTCAAATTCTCGTATATCTCTACTCGTGTTGTCATATACTTGTGATTAACCTTTGTTTTGTAGCGGATTATATCTTGGGTTATTGTCATTAGTAATGAATGAAAACAGACCCCTCAATTTGAAATTATGGACGATCAATGGACAAATACTACAAGGCTAAGGACTTTGTTAGTTCCAAGTGTCACAAGGAGATGAAGGACACTTGGATTGCTAGTTTGTAGTGTTCGATCATAGTATTAAGAGGGGTTCATGCACTAGTAGCTTGACCATGCACCAAAAGTCATGAAAGTATGCACACTCAAATTCCTTGGATGCTAAACAGCTCAAAGTACTCATGGAAACACATTGGAAGGAAAAGAATTGACAGAAAACTCAAATGCGCTTGAATTGGATGAGTTAAAATAAAAATCATAGCGTCGGATCATCCGACGCCATTATTTCTAGTTGCGTCAGATGAGTTATGCGACTGAGATATTAAAAGTGACCTCCGGATGAACCGATGGTACTTGCATCGGTTCATCCGATGCCTTAAGGTTTGGTGGTTTGGACTTCAGATGCTTCAGCATCGGATGATATGGCGCTCAAGTCAGTGGTTCATCCGACGCCTTCCTTCAGATAACACAGAGACGCTTCAGGAACTCATTTCTAGTTGCGTCGGATGATCTGACGCCCTCATTTCTAGTTGCGTCGGATGAGTCCTGCGACTGAGATATTAAAAGTGACTGCCGGATGAACCGGTGGTACTTGCATCGGTTCATCCGATGCCTTAAGGTTTGGTAACAGTAAGGTTTGGACTTCAGATGCTTTAGCACTGGATGATCTGACGCTCAAGTCAGCGTTCATCCGACGCCTTCATTCAAATCACAGGAGACGCGGTTTTCTTAAAACACGTCTCTAAATCATCTCAGACACAATAGATATCATACACAGAGATATCAAACAGAGATATAACTCATCTCCAACAACAGATATCATACAGAGATACCAAACAGAGATACAAGTCATCTCAAACACAACAGATATCATACACAATACAAATCATGTAGCCAAACTGCTGCATAATAGATATTTATTGTGCAAACTGGTGCATTGATCATGTTCCTAGCAAGTTTAATTCCATAGACGACACACATTGCTGCCAAAAGATCATGTTCGTCCTGACAAACTGCTGCTAGAGACATGCACTACTGCTGCTAACAAAAGAACATTTTCTTCACAGACTGCTGCCAGAGACCTACTGTTGACGCTCCTTAGCCTCACTACTAAGTTTGCACTTACGGTGACGGCGCCATGAATGCTTGAGGCACTCACAAGCGTCGCTACCGGGTTTACACCCCTAGTAACGGGGTAGGGAACGTCTTTGGTAAAACACACAATCACAGAAAGGTCCGCAAGTGCACGGATTACCGTTGTAGCACTTCACCAGGTGGTAAGATAGAAAGATAACTTCAATTGTACTTGAGTCTAAACAAAGAAAGGATATAAGAGAAGTACCAGAACTCTGAAGAAGACTCCTCCGGAACCCTGAGACTAGCTCGACTCGACTCTAACTCCCAAGCTACACTAATCCTACTCTAAGTGAACAAAAGAGGGAAATGGAGGTGCTCCTGCGTTGTGTGTCCAATCCAGTGAGTGGGAGGTGGTTTTTATAGGCAAGGAAGGTCAGTGGAGCGCGTGGGAGGAATATCCTAGGTGCAGCCGGCTCACTTGGTGTGGCCGGCCCTGTGATCTACCGCCTCTCACCTTGGACGCTCCTGATCCCTGCTCCTGAGGCGGTTGTAGGTCGGCTCCTTGGGTCAGTTTCGCCTGGTGCGTCGGTTGATAGGTGCGGCCGGCCCTCTAGGTGTGGCCGGCCCACCCCTGTGCTGTGTGATGCACCGCCTATGCTCGGGGACGCCTAGGATCGCCTCTAGATGACGGTTGTGGCGGTTGAGCGGTCGGACAAGTGGACCCATTGATCCAAGTTATCCTAACCTCCACCATTTGATCAAACTGACGTTTCCTTGGTGGATCTCGTTCGTCCAAGTTGTGCTCGAGGGAGAGGGGGTGCTTGGACCAGAGACGTGCCATGGGGCAGGGCCGGCCGCACCTGCCAGGCCGGCCGCACCTGCAGGGCCGGCCGGACCAGGTGGCTCGGCCGTGCCTAGCATATGTGGCACGTTGGTTCCAATTTCTCCCAAAATGTGTACCTGCCTATGAAAATCACAACACGACTCGTGGAACTTTATTAGTACTAAAAATGTGCATGGAACTTGCCATATACTCCTCTCGAATCCGAGGTTTTGACGGTCGAATTTTTGTTGTAAGGACCGTCAACAAACTCCCCCAAGCTAAACGTTTGCTCGTCCTCGAGCAAAGCCTAGACTTGGCCTCGGCGGATCAGGAGTTGCATGATGTTACCACTCAGCAAGTACCTATGCACAAACTCATGCTCCTCTTGCTATTTGAAAAGATTGGTACGAGAGAAACTTAGCCTTATCTTACCCGTGGGGCTTGTAGCTTTCCACCTTGCTGTCGGTGTTTTAGACAGGCAACCTACCAAGGGGAGTACCCGAGGTAGATGATTGTGGTGGGAATCGCCAGACCCAGAACTCGAAGGTATGCGCAAGGACACGGGACACAAGATTTATACAGGTTGGGGCTGCCAAGGTGGCGAACCCTACGTCCTGTTTGGGGATCAAGTATGGCACCCTGCGCTTGGTGTTTGGTTGTTTTGATGTCCTCCTAGGTACCCGACCCTCCTTTATATAGTCTAGGGGGCGGGTACCTAGTCGGTTACAAGGCAGGAGTCCTAGTAGGATTACACGGAATGAGTCCTAGTAGGATTACAGGGGAATTCTAGTAGGAGTCCGTCTTCATCCTTCCTTCCATGAGTACCCGGGGAGTATGCCCGACAAGCCCCCAAGCACGTTGTAGTCAAGAGTAGTAGTTTGAGTAGTCTTGAAGCCTCTTCGAGTAGTTCTTGAGCGTCCTCGAGTACTGCTTGGAGAAGTCTTCAATAGTACTTGAACTACCACGAGGCTGGAAGGTGGTCCAGCTCATCAGTCTTGAAGTCGAGATTATATGGAAGTGCGATTGCAAAATTGCACTCCATATGGAGTAGCCCCCAAGCCTTGGGTTGAGTCGCAGACTCTAGCTAAGGGTCAATCTTGATTCTTGATCTTCTGTTCTTGAAAAAATTGAATGATGGGTGTAGTATAGCAGCCCCCGAGCCTTGAAATGATTAGGTAATCAATCCAAGGGTCTTTAGTGTTCGCGAAATCCATCATCTGAGTACTTTTGCAGCGTCAGCCCCCGAGATTAGAGAGTCGTATGAGCCACGTCGAGTAGGTGTTGTTGTAGAGCCCCCGAGCTTGAGAGTAAGTGAAGTCTGCTAGAATTGTTCTGCAGTAGTAGTTTGAATACAGCCCCCGAGTTGGAGAGTTTCCGAGTAGTAATTTGGCGTCGAGCCCTGGAGCATGAGAAGTAGCCGTGCCGTCAGAGCTGCCTTTAGATGTGACCGAAGTCCACTTTAGATGCCGGCAGAGTGGACTTTAGATGCGACTTGAAAAATCGAAGTCGACTTTAGTTGCCGCACGGAGCAGACTTTGAGCTGCGACTTGAAAACCGAAGTCGACTTTAGTTGCCGCATGGAGCGGACTTTGAGTTGCGACTTGAAATCCGAAGTCGACTTTAGTTGCCGCACGGAGCAGACTTTGATATGCGACTATAGAAGTCGACTTTAGATTGCGGTGGGAAGTGGACTTTAGAGGCGACTATAGTAGTCGACTTTGTGCCACGCGGGGTGCACTTTAAGATGCAAAAAACAAAAAGCACTTCCGGAATGCAAAATCGAACGAAAAATCAGAGAAAACGAATAGATGTGCCGCTGGAGCGGGCTTGAGCACCTGAGCCATGGATTTCAGACCCAAGGTACGGTTGCCGCCGGAATTGGCTTGGAGGTGCGACCGGAGTCGACTTGAGTACCTGGGCCATGGATTTCAGACCCAAGGTACGGTTGCCGCCGGAACGGGCTTGGGTGCGACCGGAGTCGACTTGAGTACCTGGGCCATGGATTTCAGACCCAAGGTACGGTTACCGCCGGAACGGGCTTGGGTGCGACCGGAGTCGACTTGTGCCACCGGAGTGGACTGGAGGTTGTGACCATAGAAGTCGACTCGAGTACTTAGGGTTGTTGACGCAAAAATAGGACGTCACCTCCGCACGCAGCACATGTGACTCCCCGGTCTGTAGCGAGGCGTGCCAGCCAATCTAACCTGTTGATTGACAATGGAAAATATTAAGGATCGGCTAGAGAACCGATGGCCTTGCAGCGACACGTGTACCGCCTTGCAGCGACATGTGTACCAGCCAATCGGCCGATACGGATGAAGCGGGATCGGCCGGCTCGAAAGCGACCGAAGCGCGGGTACGATCGGCCGAGCCGATCGTGGCGTCAGCACTCGAGTAGGTCAGAATTGGCTGCGGAGTTAAAAGCTGATAGGATCTATATCGAGTGGATGATAATGATAATAGCTAAAACTACAAGAATTTGGTACGAAAACTTATAGATCTAGCTAATATCGGTAAGGGTGAATAAAGAACTAGACGAAACCTCAGCGATGCGCCCGAAGGTTAAAGCCTAGGATTATTCGGTAAAACGGTACTCACAAGCTTGCCGGAGATCAGTTGATCCAGCCTGACGAACCCGAAGCACGGTGTTGTAGAAAAGAGAAAAACGCAATGGCGAAATCGCCGAAAAGTAGATGCTATAAAGGTAGATGCTGTAATGTAGATGCAGTAAAAGTAAAGGGTTTGCCCGGAGGCGGTTTGTTTGATATTGGTGTGTACACTTTTTCCGACCACGCAGGGTTGCTATTTATGTCCTGAGGACAACTCGACTCCTAGCCGATTACGGCACTATTTTCTTGCATCTAAAGACAAAAACTACTAAAAATAGAAAAGGACTCTCGCAGGAGTCCAAGACCTTCTAAAAACTGACTCTTGACCCGTTGTCAATCGTAGACTGACCCACCTCCACCGTGCTTTCCATCTGGCGTATTTCTTTGAATACCCCCTTCTTTATGCCCGTCGGCTGATCCTCTGGTTTGCCATCGGCCGATCGCTCTGGCCTGCTGGCCCACTGTCAGGGCTGAACTCTTCTGACCATCGGCGGATCTCGTTGATTGCTCTGTTCTTTCTTCAATCGGCCGATTGCACTCGGTTGTTTCTCCTTATCCCTTTTTGACCCTGTTTTTCCAAAAAACGGTGTCAACACATGCCCCCCAGTTTCGGAGTAAATAATCCTTTTGCTCCGAAATTTGCCTGATATCTTTTTAATAATAGTCAAATCTCCCCGTGATCGACCTGATCAATCTCCATTGATATGTCTTGTCCTTTCCATCTGCATTTTCTTGGGATTGTTCACCATGTGACTCTTTGGCATCTCTCGTTCCCCTTCCCTATAAGACTCATTCTTTTACCCGTAGGTTCTTTGTATTGACCTTGGGTTCTTCCTGATGTAGATGTTAACTCTTTTAGTCTTATGGGTATGAGACGCATCTTCCCCTGGAAAATTCTGTGAGCGCCGATGATCCTTACTGACCATTGACAGACTCCAGCTTAAAATAGCATTCCTTCTGAGCACTGTTAGTGAGTTAGTAGACTCTGGTTGTAATTTTGAGCAGAAGATGTCTGTGAACTATGCTCCGTAGTTTGTAGACGTGACAGAGAAACTCCCCACCGTTTAGATGTGTATGGGTCATCCTTTATTTAGGAGTTATTTCCCTGAATCAGTCATCTTTTGGAAACTGAGCCATTCACAGGTCTTCTGTTTCCTACTTTGCTGGATCTGGCATCTTCGGTTTCCGCCTTTCTCGGCTTCCTCGTCCATCTCTTCTGGCGCTCTGGCTATAAATAAACATCCTAATACCTTCGCAGAAACCACATCTTCTTTCGACTATGGCTCGAGATATAGGTCCAGGGAGCTTTAGACTCTTGCTCTTCGATTCTTTCTTTCTCCCCTGACTCAAGATGGCTAGAAGAATTCTTGTGAAACAGTCCAGAATATACTCCTCTCTCTAGTCTCCTTTTGTGAAGCCAGGAGGTCCAACAGCTAGAAGAATCCTTGTGATGCAACTTAGGTGCACCAGCTGGTGGAAGAGGGTGGAGGTTGTCCCTGGGCGTTGCGGAAAGAAGAACAACCCTATGTCTTCTTTCCCAACAAATTTGACGGGGAGAGTTACCGCATCTGGTGATTCATCTTCGTCAAATCTATTCTTTTTTGCTTTTCTCTTTCTTCGTCCCCATCACTTGTCCAGTGATGACCAATGTAATCGATCTGTAATGAATTGTTCAAGTTTGTCCTCCCAATGTATTCTTTCAGATCTGCATTGTAATGTCACCATTGTAATTGAAGATGAGAGAAATATATATATATATATATATATATATATATTGTTCTAAGGGTGATTTGTACATCGGCCATAACCTAAAACCGAACATGCTTCGATGATCCGGCTTTTTACTATCAAAGACGACTTTATTCACAATCGGCTGTAACTTGAGTCTCGAATCGACCGCTTTTAGGCTCTGATTAGACTAAGCATGTACCCATATGCTTGGATAGTACTTCTTCAAATATTTCTCGTTCAATGCTCTGGCAAACTTCTCTCCTTCCAATGTCTCTAGAATATATGCATTTCCAGGTACGCATTGGCTGATCCGATATGGTCCTTCCCAATTAGGTGACCACTTCCCATATTTAGGATCCCTTGAGCCGATTGGCAATATGAGCTTCCAGACCAGATCTCCTTCAGCAAATTCTTTACCTTTGACTTTCTTGTCATACCATCTGGCTACCCTTCTTTTATTCTTTTCGATATTCTCTAAAGCTCTCAGCCGATTACCAGCAAGATCTTCTAATTCCTCCTTCATCATAGCTGAATAATCATCGGCCGATAGCTGATCTTGTAAAGAAGTTCTCCTGGATCCGGCTCTCAGTTCCCAAGGTAGTACAACATCATGACCATACACTAGTTGATACAGTGATACCTTGGTCGCTCCGTGGCATGCCATCCTGTATGCCCATAGTGCTTCATTAAGGACCGTATGCCATCGCTTAGGACTTTCATCAATCTTGCGTTTGATCAATTTGATGATGCCCTTGTTTGCCGCTTCTGCCTGTCCATTTGCCTGAGCATAATAGGGAGATGAGTTTAACAGTTTGATTCCCAAAGAATTTACATATTCTTCGAATTCCCCTGAGGTAAATTGACTTCCTTGATCGGTTGTGATAGTTTGAGGTATACCAAATCGATAGACAATATGTTCATTGACAAAATCGATCATATTGCCTGACGTCACAGTCTTGATTGGGATGGCTTCAACCTACTTTGTGAAATAATCCGTAGCCACCAGCACGAATTTATGACATTTGCTCGATGCTGGATATATCTGCCCAATCAAATGAATTGCCCAACCTCTGAACGGCCACGGCTTGATTATTGGGTTCATTGCTGATGCCGGAACCCTTTGAATGCTTCCAAACTTCTGACACTCTTGGCATCCTTTGTAATACTTGAAGCAATCTTCCAATATCGTTGGCCAATAATAATTATTGTTCCTGATCATCCACTTCATCTTGAATGCTGACTGATGAGCTCCACAGACTCCCTCATGAATCTCTCCCATTAAAATTTTAGCTTCTTCTTCACCGAGACATTTGAGTAGGACTCCATCGATGGTGCGATAATATAGCTCATCTTCCAGCAGAACATACTTAATGGCCTTGTACCTCAGTTGTTTATCAACCTTCTTGGATGGATTTTTCAGATAATCTATTATTTCTTTCCTCCAATCCTCAGCTGATAATTCCACAGTCAGAATCGGCCGATATCGTGATGCCCCTTGGGCCAGCCGATTAGCTTCACTATTATGACACTTAGGGATATGTTCAAGTTTTACTATCTTGAATTCTCGGAGTAACTGAAGACATTCTTCATGATAAACCCTCAATATGTCATCTTTGCATTCATATTCCCCTGCCAATTGATTTATCACGAGTTGAGAATCTCCAAATATCTCAACAACTTCAGCATTGACTTCTCGTAGTAGCTTTATCCCTTTTAACACCGCCTAGTACTCAGCTTGATTATTTGTTGAAGTCTTCTCACTTGGGATTGAAAATTCATAATTTGCTCCTTGAGGTGAGATGAGGACGATTCCGATCCCAGCTCCTACTCCACATGATGATCCATCAAAGAACATAGTCCATGGAATAGGTTCTACAACTGCAACTTCAGGTCCACAATGCTGAGTTACTAGATCGGCCATTACTTGCCCTTTGATTGCTTTGGCCGATTGAAAGGTCAAATCAAATTCTGACAAAGCTAAGATCCATTTTCCGATCCTGCCTTTCAAGATTGGTAATGACAACATATATTTGACCACATCATCCTTGCACACCACAGTGCATTCGGCAGTTAATAGGTAGGGCCTCAACTTTGTGCATGAGAAATATAAGCACAAGCACAGTCTCTCCACCGCTGAATATCTCGTTTCTGCGTCCAAGAGTCTTCTGCTCACAAAATATATCACTCGCTCCAAGAGTCCAAGAGATTTTAGGTAATGCTTGACATTATCTAAAGCCTTTTGCTGTTCTTCTCCCCATACGAATTTCTGATCGGCCTTGAGCTTCAGTAGAGGTGTAAATGGCTGAATCCTTTCTGACAGGTTAGATATAAACCTTCTGATGAAATTGATCTTGCCAATTAATGACTGGAGCTCTTTCTTGTTTGATGGCGCTTTTATATTGTCAATTGCGCTGATTGATTTCTGGCCCACTTCGATTCCTCTCTCGTGTATTAAGAAACCCAATAATTGGCCAGCTGAAACACCAAAAGCACATTTGTTGGGGTTCATTTTTAAACCATGTTTCCTTGTGCATTCCAGCGTTCTTCGTAGGTCTGCTAAGTGTTCCTTGTAGCCCTTTGACTTGACAACTACATCATCAATGTAGATTTCTACTATCTTGCCGATCAGTTCATGGAATATGTAATTCATGGCTCTTTGATATGTGGCGCCAGCATTCTTCAACCCAAAGGTCATGACAATCCACTCATATAATCCGACGTGGCCCGGGCACCTGAAAGCAGTCTTTGCAATGTCTTCTATGGCCATGAATATTTGATTGTATCCAGCATTACCATCCATGAAGCTGATGACTCTGTGCCCTGCAGCAGCATTGACCAGTGCATCGGCTACTGGCATTGGATATCCATCCATCGGTGTTGCTTTGTTCAAGTCCCTGAAATGAATGCACACACGTAGTTTGTCATTTTTCTTGTAGACAGGGACTATATTAGAGATCCACTAGGCATATCGACATTGCCGAATAAAACCAGCTTCGAGTAACTTTGTTATCTCGGCTTTTATATCAGGACAAATCTTCGGATTACACTGCCTTGGATGCTGTTGAAATGGTCGATATCCTGGTTTAATGGGCAATCGATGCTCAACAATGGATCGGTCTAAGCCAGGCATCTCATAATACTCCCAAGCAAAGCAATCCTTGAATTCTTTCAATAATGCGATCAATTCTTTTTGGTAATCTGCTTCTAGCTTGGCACTGATGTATGTCGGCCTTGGTTTGATTCCATCTCCAAGATCTATCTTTTCTAATTCATCGGCTGATGTGAACCCATGCCCAAGCTTTCCTTCATCTTCAATGAATTGATCCATTAAATCTTGTCATCAGAGCCGACTGCTTGAACCGGCTTTAGTCCAAAATCGGACACTCTGAGATATTTGGTATCCCAGGCTTTTCTAGATATGCAGCTTACTTGATCATAGGTCCACCCGTGTGCTTCTGCAGCTGCTACTGTCAAGGAGGTTTCTCCTTGCACCACCTACACTGAATCTCCAATCCATTGGATGATGCATTGATGCATTGTAGATGGTATGCAACAATTGGCATGTATCCAATCCCGACCCAGCAGTAGATTATAAGATCCCCTCCCTTTAATGACAATGAACGTGGTAGGAAGGGTCTTACTGCCGATGGTGAGCTCCACGCAGATGGCTCCTTGAGCCGGAGAGACATTGCCTTCGAAGTCCACCAACATCATGTCGGTTTGGGTGAAATCTTCATCAGATTTCCCAATCTTGCGCAGCATGGTGTACGGCATCAGGTTGACTGCTGCTCCTCCATCTACAAGCATCCTGGTGACTGGCTTGCCATTGACAAATCCTTTGAGAAACAAGGCCTTCAAGTGTTGTCTTTTCTCATCTTCTGGTTTCTCAAAGATGGCTTGCCTAGGTTCCAGTGTTAACTGAGCCATGCCAAGTTCTTCATCAGACAGATCCAAATCAATTAGAGCCATGAACTCCTTTGGTAGGAAGACAACCATGTTTATATCAGCTCGGGGTTTGTCATCTTCATCACCATCGGCCTTAGGCTTTGGGCGCCAAACTTTAGACCGAACCTTCTTCTTGTCCAGCATAAGTCTTTCTGCTTCTTCATGCTGTTCTAGCTGACGTAGGCACTGAACTCTTCTCTTCTGAGATTTAGTCAAGCCATCTGGACACCACTGTGGATTAGGCTTCTTACGTATTTGGCTTGATCCTTCGTCATCCAGTTGTAATGTGCGTCGACGTTCAGGAGCTCGGCACATGATATCTTCATCAGGTACCAGTAAATCGGCCATCTCTTCCAGCCGATTGTTTGACTCTTCATTGACTCGGCTTCCCAGCCGATCATGAACACTGGCCTTGCGCCCCAGCCGATTGTGGACGCTGGCTTTGCCCCCCAGCCGATCGTGAACCGAGACTCGTTGATTGTTGAATCCACGGTGATCCTTGGCTGCAGGTCTTCTGTCATCAAAGCAAATCCTTTTGGATGAATTGCCATTATTGTAAGCCCCATTGCACTCTGGACAGTTTTCTACCGTCGGTAGTTTGATCCCTTCTACCCAACAGTACTTGAAGAATGGACATCTCCAATGTCCTTCATTACACCGTGCCCATTCTTCTCTTTCCCTTGCTTTCTCTTGTCGACGCTGGAACTTGTTGATCAGCATCTGGGACGTGACAGGTCGGCGTGGCTTCACATCTCCTTCTTCAAGTAGTAACCCTTTTCCTTTAGCATTGGCAGCGATTACTTGTACTTTGGGATCGACGGCTCCTTTATTTTGAGCTGAATCAGATGTCAGCAACTTAACTCGTGACGTGCCTTTGCAAGACACCTCAACTGTGTTAGTTGGGAACGGGTGCTGATCAATCTTCATCGGTTTTTCAGTTTTGGCAGGAGTTTCAAATTTAAGTCTTCCCTGCTCAATAGCTGATTGGATCTGTTGTCTGAAGATCTTGCAATCATTGGTATCATGCGAAGTTGCATTGTGCCACTTGCAAAACTTCATTCTCTTCAGCTCCTCTGCAGATGGTATAGTATGGAACTGGGACAGTTTAATTTGCCCTTGCTGAAGTAACAGATCAAATATCTTATCGGCCTTAGTAATATCAAAGCCGAATTTCTCTGGCTCTTTCTTGCCAAAGGGACAGGACACTGTCTTCTTGCCTTTGACCCACTCTGCGAGCCCTATCATATTGTCTTCATCTTCTGAGTCAGAGTAGTCCACATACGACACCTTCTTCTAAAAGTTCCTTCTAGGCTCATAAGACTTTGCAGTTTCCTGACTCATCTGACTGACCAACTGGCTGAGGCTTTCAAAATCATGTGATGCATATTTCTCCCTCAAAGTTGGCAAGAGACCTTGGAAAGCCAACTCAGCTAGTTGCTTGTCTCCCAAGTTCAGACTATAGCACTTATTTCTGACTTCTCTGAATCTTTGAATGAATCCAGCTACTGTTTCATCGTTCCTTTGCTTGAGTCTAGTGAGATTAGTGATCTTCATCTCGTTGATGCCAGAGAAGAAGTAATTATGGAACTGCTATTCCAGATCGGACCACTTAATTATGGAGTTTGCTGGCAATGAAGTGAACCATGAGAATGTCGGCCCTGACAGAGATGAAGAGAACAAACGTATCCTGAGTGCATCAACATTCCCTGCTTCTCCACATTGGATGATAAACTGAGTGATGTGCTCCATAGTGGATGTTTCATCTTGTCCAGAGAACTTGGTGAAGTCTGGCACTTTGAATCTTGGAGGGAATGGTATCTGATCGTAGCCAGGAGGATATGGTGTTCTGTACATGCAGGATTGCTGCTTGGGTTTTATCCCATATTGCTTCAGTAGCATCTCTGAAAAGTGGTCGATTAACTCCTGCTTCACATGAGATTTCAACTCTGTAGCCACTTGCTCAATTGCTTGTATCTCAGCTGGAGTTTCTAGAGGTCATTCTTCTAAGATTCTTGTCTTTGGATCTGGAACTGTCCTTGCCTCATAGAACCTTGAGTGTTTGAATGACCTGTAATAGGTGTAGCCTGTTCAATCGGCTGACTAGCTGATGGGGCTGGTTGCTGCGTATTCAACTGGTTTGAAATAGCCAATTGATTTAGAAATGTTTGCAGCAATTGCACTGAATCCACTTGTGGAAACACTGGCTGCCCTGCTGCTCCATGGTCGATCAGCTGTTGAGGTGAAGATCTTGTATGAGCCACCGTATTAGCTGGGGTTAAGACAGCCTGCATTGTCGTTGACTGTTGAGGTGGGGCTGTCTGTATGGGCATCCCGAGCGTTGGTTGCTGTAGCGGAGCAGTTGGCATGGGCATCCCGAGTATCGGCTGCTGAGCCGATCTCTGAGGTGGAGTGGGATTTGACCTCTGAGGTGGAATAGGAGGTCTTTTCTCTGTTGGTATGACCATGTGAGCATGAGCTGGGCTAATCTTGAATCTCTCAAAGGCTTTGCTCCCATGATTAAAGTAGACAAACACCACTCCTTCCCCATTCATGTGCACAGTCCCTGGAGTACCTCCAAATGTAGCTTGGTAAGACTGTGGGTATTTTACTTCTGGGACTTCCTCAGGCACAGGCTCAAAGAAATTTGAGATGTTAGTCTCAAAGTGATCACGAGGTAAATCCCATGCTGCAAGCTTCCCATCTTGATCTCTCATCGCAGGATATTTTTGCTGATTCTGCACTGGAAGCACTTGATCCTGGACGACAGATTGCACTGGTGCTATGATGACAGGATCTTTAGCTTTACCATCGCCACTTTGATTCTGAATCGACTGAGAGTCCGATGAAGAACTGGTGGCAACTTGTGGAGATGGTGTAGCTTTTGCTGTTGGATCATCAATCGGCGGGTTGGCCGATTGGTTTTGCTAGAACACAGGAGGAGTACGCCTTGGTTGAAAGTATGCAGGTCCCAGATATCCTACCTCTGCTCCTTGCTTGAGTGCATCAATTATGACATTCTGAATTGTATTTGCGAATACCTTGGATTGATCAATCATTGTTTGATGCATAGCCTTGGTCATCATGTCTTGAAGTCCTTCAGGATCGGCTGAGAAGGTGACTTGCTTCGGTGTTGGCAAAGGATTCTTCTTGAAAACACCACTTTTAGTCTGACCGTATGATGCCAGACAAAGCTCTTCATAATGCTACATGTGAGCCCCGAGCTCGGCTTTGTCTGAATCTTTCAGCTGATCCTTGGTGATTGGTTGGACGTTGTCCGGATCGACTTCATGAGGACAAGTCTTCGTAGGCTTCGTCATTGTTGACATTTTTCAGGTCCCACTGGGCGTGCCAAAAGTGTGTTGACGTGAAAATAGGACGTCACCTCCACGCGCAGCACACGTGACTCCCCGGTCTGTAGCGAGGCGTGCCAGCCAATCTGACCTATTGATTGACAATGGAAAATATTAAGGATCGGCTAGAGAACCGATGGCCTTGCAGTGACACGTGTACCAGCCAATCGGCCGATACGGATGAAGCAGGATCGGCCGGCTCGAAAGCGACCGAAGCGCGGGTACGATCGGCTGGATCGGCCGATTGTGACGTCAGCACTCGAGTAGGTCGAAATCGGCTGCGGAGTTAAAAGCCGATAGGATCTAGATCGAGCGGATGATAATGATAATAGCTAGAACTACAAGAATTTGGTACGAAAACTTGTAGATCTAGCTAATATCGGTAAGGGTGAATAAAGAACTAGACGAAACCTCAGCGATGCACCCGGAGGTTAAAGCCTAGGATTATTCGGTAAAACAGTACTCACAAGCTTGCCGGAGATCAGTTGATGCAGCCCGACGAACCTGAAGCACGGCGTTGTAGAAAAGAGAAAAACGCAATGGCGAAATCGCCGAAAAGTAGATACTGTAAAGGTAGATGCTGTAAAGTAGATGCAGTAAAAGTAAAGGGTTTGCCCGGAGGCTGTTTGTTTGATATTGGTGTGTACACTTTTTCCGACCACACAAGGTCGCTATTTATGTCCTGAGGACAACCCGACTCCTAGCCGATTACGGCACTGTTTTCTTGCATCTAAAGACAAAAACTACTAAAAATAGAAAAGGACTCTCGCTGGAGTCCAAGACCTTCTAAAAACTGACTCTTGACCCGTTGTCAATCGTAGACTGACCCGCCTCCACCGTGCTTTCCATCTGGCGTATTTCTTTGAATACCCCCTTCTTTATGCCCATCGGCTGATCCTTTGGTTTGCCATCGGCCGATCGCTCTGGCCTGCTAGCCCACTATCAGGGCTGAACTCTTCTGACCATCGGCGGATCTCGTTGATTGCTCTGTTCTTTCTTCAATCGGCCGATTGCACTCGGTTGTTTCTCCTTATCCCTTTTTGACCCTATTTTTCCAAAAAACGGTGTCAACAAGGGTACTAGGACCCATGGTACAGAGCGTGAGTACTTAGGGTACGAAACCCATGGTACAGGGTATGAAAACCACGTGCAGCTAGGTACCATCGTCGCCAGGACGTGAGGGCCACTTACAGCTAGGTTCCATCGAAGCTTACACACGCAGTATGTCGCCGAAGCAGGCGAAGGTGCGACCGGAGTCGACTTTAAGTTGCCGCGCGGAGCGGACTTTAGAAGCTGCCTCCTTGGGATAGGCCCCGAGTTGATGAAGTAGGCTCGTGGTGACTTGATCGATATACCCCAAGAGTAGTCAGCAGAGTGTAGCCCTCGTGAAAAACCCGTCGAGAAGCGTACACTGATGAGTAGTCAGCATGTTGTCCTACATGATGAGGAGAACAAGCCAAGAAAAGAAAACAGTAATCATTTAAATGACTTAGCTGTTGCTGCCTGGGTAGACTGTTGATGCGACCGGAGTCAAGTTGTGCCGCTGTAGCGGACTTTAGATTGCGACCGTTGGCGTCAACTTGTGCCGCCGTAGCGGACTTGACATTGTGCAGTTCTGAAGGGTAGTTCCCGTGTAGAAGCATGCACAGACGGGTAGTCCTTGGCGTGTTTGTCCTGCGCATGGAAGACAAGCCAAAGAAGAAAAAACAATCATTTAAATAAATGACTTAGCTGTTGCCGCCAGGGCAGTCTTGTAGATGAAGCCGTGGCGGTCGGAGATGGAGCCGCGACGATTGTTGCTGAAGGTTGACCAGTCAGAGTTGATTCCGACTAGTTGTTGGGGCGTTTCTGTCGTTCTCGACTAGTTTGGAAAACTAGTCAAGATGAGTGGTCGACGCGATGCGGCCGGAAGACGATGTCACGGCGGTGCGCAGCGTACTCAAAGTAGAGCCGGTGTTGCCGCGAGACAAGTAGTCGTGACGCACGGCGTGGCTGAAGTAGAGCTAGTGTGACCGGACAACAAGTCGAGCGGCGGCGCACGGAGTAGTCGAGCCGCGAGACGGAGCGACCGGGCGCACGGCGAGAGCTAGTGCGACCGGTCAACAAGTCGAGCGGCGGCGCACGGAGTAGTCGAGCCGCGAGACGGAGCGACCGGGCGCACGGCGAGGGCCAGTGCGACCAACCGATGAGAATTCAAGTGGCGAGACGGCGCGTGGTCGACGACGAGCCACGCGAGGAGCCGAGGCACCCGTTCGCACAGCATAGGCGAAGTAGTCGACGACGAGCCACACGACGAGCCGAGGCACCCGATCGCACGGCGTAGGTGATGTAGTCGACGATGAGCTAGCCGCGCAACATGCTGAGGCACCCAGACGCGCGGCGTAGGTGAAGTAGTCGACGACGAGCCGAGGTAGCCGGACGCACGGCGTGAGCAAAGTAGTCGACGACGAGCCGCGCGAGGCGAAGTGGTCAACGACGAGCCGCGCGACGAGCCGAGGCACCCGATCGCACGGTGTAGGTGAAGTAGTCGACGACGAGCCGCGCGAGGCGAAGTTGTCGACGACGAGCCGAGGTAGCCGGACGCACGGCGTGAGCGAAGTAGTCGACGACGAGCAACGCGACGTGCCGAGGCACCCAAACGCGCGGCGTAGGTGAAGTAGTCGACGACAAGCCGCCCGAGGCGAAGTGGTCGACAACAAGCCGCGCGATGAGCTGAGGCACCCGATCGCATGACGTAGGTGAAATAGTCGACGATGAGCCATGCGAGGCGAAGTAGTCGACAACGAGCCGCGTGACGAGCCGCGCGACATGCCGAGGCACCCGGATGCGCAGCGTAGGTGAAGTAGTCGACGACGAGCCGCGCGAGGTGAAGTAGTTGACCACGAGCCGAGGCAGCCGGACGCACGGCGTGAGCAAAGTAGTCGACGACGAGCCGCGTGACGTGCCGAGGCACCCGGACGCGCAGCGTAGGTGAAGTAGTCGACGACGAGCCGTGCGAGGCGAAGTGGTCGACAGCGAGCCACGCGACGAGCTGAGGCACCCGATCGCACAGCGTAGGTGAAGTAGTCGACGACAAGCCGCGTGAGGCGAAGTAGTCGACGACGAGCCGTGCAACGAGTCGCGCGACGAGCTGCGCGACGTGTCGATGCACCTGGTCGCACGACATAAGCGAAGTAGTTGATGACGAGCCCCGCGAGGAGCGGAGGCACCCGGTCGCACGGCGTAGGCGAAGTAGTTGATGACGAGCCGTGCAACGAGTCGCGCGACGAGCTGCGCGACGTGTCGATGCACCTGGTCGCACGACATAAGCGAAGTAGTTGATGACGAGCCCCGCGAGGAGCGGAGGCACCCGGTCGCACGGCGTAGGCGAAGTAGTTGATGACGAGCCGCGCGAGGAGCCGAGGCACCTGGTCGCACAGCATAGGCGAATTTGTCGACGACGAGCCGTGCGAGGAGCCGAGGCACCCGGTCGCACGGCATAGGCGAATTAGTCGACGACGAGCCGCGCGAGGAGCCGGGGCACCCAGACGCGCGGCGTAGTTGATATAGTTGTACTCGCGTACGTCTTCTGGGTGCATGAAGCAAAGAACTTGGAGGCTTCCTGGTACATCTTCGTGTGTGATTAGCAAAATTGCACATATTTGATTCCCAGTAGCTTTCTCTTGTCCATGCGGTTGCTGAAGGCATGCTTCCCGTCTTGGTGCACGTGCCTGGTGGATGAAATTTTCTACAAGACCAGCACATGGACAGCAGACAACTGCTGAATAGATGATGGGAGGGGGAATCCGACGAGATTGCTGCCAGCGCCTCTTTTAATTCGAATCGAATTGCTCCCTCGTCTGACTTCAACTCGATCGGTGACTTTATTTGCGACACCGCAACGCATGAACACGGCCGAGGCACAAGGAGCTGAATCGGACTTTGACTTGATACTGATGCAGACTCGACGAACTGTCCTGGTGTGTGGACGGAAAATTTGGAATTTATTCCGCCCTCCGAGAACACGACTAGCTGTGAATTTGGAAAATCGGCGACTTGCTTTGCCGCAGTGTAGATTGATTTTGCTGATGAGAGGTCCTTCGAATTCGCCGGTGATCATGACGATCACCCCTACCTGGCACGCCAGCTGTTGGTGTATTAGACAGGCAACCTACCAAGGGGAGTACCCGAGGTAGATGATTGTGGTGGGGATCGCCAGACCTGGAACTCGAAGGTATGCGCAAGGACACGGGACACAAGGTTTATACAGGTTCGGGCTGCCAAGGTGGCAAACCCTACATCCTGTTTGGGGATCAAGTATGGCGCCTTGCGCTTGGTGTTTGGTTGTTTTGATGTCCTCCTAGGTACCCGTCCCTCCTTTATATAGTCTAGGGGGCGGGTTCCTAGTCGGTTACAAGGCAGGAGTCCTAGTAGGATTACACGGAACGAGTCCTAGTAGGATTACAGGGGAATTCTAGTAGGAGTCCGTCTTCATCCTTCCTTCCATGAGTACCCGGGGAGTATGCCCGACACTTGCCTTCGGAGGTTGAAGAGTAGAATGGTTTTTGACTTTGTATCTCTCACTCTTCTTCTTTTCTGGATCCTATCTCGGAGTTTTTGAAAAAAAAATTTCAAAGAAAGACAAGGTTCCTCAGATGGTTACCTCGATCGCTCAAGTGGTATTTGTCACCTCACCAAAGGCTTTAAGCGAGCCTCAACTTCCTACTCTATGGCTTGTATGTGGAGCTTTGGGTAGGATAAGCATGAGACTCACTTGTGCCACATGATGTTGTTGAGCCAAAGACCGGATCCAAGAAGAAACTAGTCATACAACTTGATCGAGATATGCAAGTGTGTGGAATATATTTGTTTGTTTTTCTAAGTACTCCTTGCTTTGAGATCCTCTTCTTGCTTTTATTTTGGAGGGGGTCATGCTTCATTTTTTTTCTATGCTCTTTGATTGGAGCATATATATTTTTTCTATGCTTCTTTGAGCATATACCCTTTTTTTTCAATGACCCCTCTCTCCTTTTGCAAGAATACAAGAAGAGAAATCTCTTTGGAACTTTGGAGTATTTATTTTTGGTGGATGGATGGCATGTTTTGTGTAACTCCCGGTGTAGGAGTTAGCTTGTATATGTGGGTGTACGTGATCTCGATCATGGAAGCATGAAAAGATTCTACCAAGGGTCACAACAATTTGGCAAAACTCAATGGGTCACAAGCAAGAATATGTAGAAGGTTTATACTTTGATATCGACATATGGCTTTGGTAGGTGATATGACCATTGAGGAACTTGTCTTGTTTTATTTTCAAAAGAAATCATCCGAGATTTTCACCATACTATGAGATAGAGCAAGATCAACATTGTCTCACCATATCACACTAGTCAACACCCTAGGTTTGGTCATAAGCATTTGCTTCCCACAAAGTTTTAATTTAGGCTTTTGTCTCAAAATATACCAACAAATTCAAATGCTCATAGAGCGCAAGGTTGTACACTGGGTTCTTCCAAAGTTTTAACATAGCAACTTTTCATCATTTCCAAAGCCAGGGTATAGACAAGATTTCAAGCACATGGTTGAAGCAAATATTTTTGTTGTTTTCTTTTATTCAAATGTGATAAACAAGATATTGAAAATTGGTTTGGATAGACATACCTTCCTTGATTGAAAATGGGGTCTCCCCCAAGCTAATTTTTGGCTACCTAGTTGGCGTGTCTTCATTTTGGTGACGAGTTGAGCACTTGGAAGCTTGTAGTAGTTGGCTTGATGGATTCGTGGAAGATCATAGGTACGGCCGTACCACTAGGTTCGGCCGGCCCTACTCTATTTGCTCCAAGCACTCGTGTGCCCTCCTGTAAACATCCTACAAAAAAATTTTGTCGAGGGGGGGGGGGTACGGCCGTACCTCTAGGTTCGGCCGTATCACCAAAAATCTCCAAAACTGTTTTTCTATGTCTTGTTTACTTACTAATGCAATGGTGAAATCAAATTTGAAATCTAAATATACTTGATGCATAAAAGGTTGGAAGGGAAATATGAGATAAATACCGGTTTACCTCACGGTGAGGGCTCGTAGTTTTAGAGTCCGTGAACGGGACTCCTCCGTTTGCTCAATTGGTCTTGGATTCGTCCGGTCCCGGAGTGGAAGACTCGGACGATGCTCCCTTCACACGCCACACCTTCTTTGTTTTCTTCGGTGGCGCTGAAGTCGGTGAGGCTTTAGCGGGGGTGTTTTTGGTTTCCATCTTCTTTTCCCCTTTAGCCTTGTTGATTGCCTTCGGCTTCCTTATTTGGTGGCGCCCTTTGAATGCCTTTACCTTGGGTTTGGTTGGGGCTACCTTCACTCCCCAGCTTCCTCATCTTGCACTAGGTAACAATGCTCTTCCTTTGCTTCGAATGTGAATGTCATGTTTCTTCGCCCTATGCGGAATTGAATCCTTCCGGCTCCGACGTCGATCCTTGCATTGACATCTCTTAGGAATGGTCACCCAAGAATAAGCGGTATTTCTTCTTGTGTGTCGAGGACCATGAAATCCGCAAAGACATATGAGCCTTTGACATTCACCAAGAGATTTTTCACTATGCCTTCTGGATACTTGATCGATGAGTCGGCAAGTTGGACTGTCATTGTTGTCGGAGAGAGAGCAGGATATCCTAACTCCTCAAACATGGCCTTGGACATGAGGTTGACACTTGCACCAAGGTCGCAAAGAGCATTCTTGATCTTTTGATAGTAGATCGTGCATGTGATAGCTGGATATCCGTTATCTTTCTTGTGCAAGACTGGTGATTCCTCCCATGGGTCTTGGATTTGATGTACAAGCTCCCCTACATGGTTAGGTGCATACATCCTCCTAGATGGCTTACCCCATCTGGTGGATATAACGCCAACATTCTCTCGGGTAGGCTCGGGTTGCCCTGGCATTCCACCCGACTCAGAAGAAGGTAAAGAAGCAGCAAGCTGAGCAAGTTGAGTTTCTATCATTTTATTAAAGCTTAGCTGATTCTTCATAGCGGTGGTGAAGGATTCTATGGTGGAATTTAAGTTTTCGAGAACTTTATCATTGGCGGCAAGCTTCTTATTTAAATTTTCATTAATTCTAGCTTGGCCAAAGACAAGATCTTTAATGGAAGGCTGATTATTGAAATTGTTAGAATAATTACCTCTATTTTGATTATTGAACGGGAAGTTGGGCCTCGAGTTCCACCCTTGATTGTTGTAGTTGTTGTTGCGGAACCTGTTGTTGTTGCCATTGTTGATGAAGCTGGCTTCTTCCCTTGTCTCGGGACAATCATTACCCGAATGACCCACATTACCGCAAACCTCGCACGTCATGCGAGTGTCCATAATCTTGGCGGTCTCCACATTGCTTGATGTCTCCAATTTCTTCATTAGGAGGTCCATCTTGGCAGTGATCATGTCGATTCCATCGACTTGGTGTACACCGCGGGTACGAGGTTGGAGGCGATCTCCATCCCAACCTTGATTTGCCACCATCTTCTCGATCAATTCCTTGGCGGCGGGTACTTGTAGCGAGAAGAAGGCTCCTCCAGCGGCTGCATCTAGGTGCTCACGGGCGGTACACTTGAGCCCGTGGTAGAAGGTTTGAATCAAGAACCACCCCTGCATGCCATGATGCGGGCACGTGATGATGTATTCCTGGAAGCGTTCCCATGCTTCCGGGATACTCTCATCATTCTGTTGCTGGAAACCCGAAATTCTTGCGCGAAGGGCATTGGTTTCGCCCACCGGGAAGAACTTTGCGAGAAATGCCTTTGAGCACTTATCCCATGTGTTGATGGCATCTCGCTCTGCATAAAACCATTGCTTCGCCTTCCCGAGCAATGAGAATGGGAATAGGCGAAGACGGATTGCATCATTCGTCACTCCACGGATGGTGAAAGTCCTGCACACCTCCAAAAAATGTTGGAGATGAGCATTGGCATCTTCATTAGGCTTGCCGGAGAACGGATTTGCTTGCACCATGTTGATCAATGCCGGCTTGAGTTCAAAGTTTCCGTCTGCCACCGTTGTGTTCGGTCCGGTAGGGACATTGGTGTTGGATGGGGCGGAAAACTCGCGGATCATCCTCTCGGCCATCGGTGCTGATGAGGTGTTGTCTACGGGATCGACGGTGTTCGCCTCTTGATTTGAGAGAAACTTCTGAGGAATGAGGACACGAGGTCGCACTCTCCTCACAAGTGACTCCGGATTTGCGTTAAAGTTGGACGGTAGGTCAAAACCGGTCATGCACTACTCTGTGTACACGAGAGTAGAGCAAGGGGAAACCCGCTTAAATAGCAGTTCACCAAACCTTGATATTTCTACCACTAAGTTTAAACGATATCTTATGCCTATTGCCTCCCCGACAACGGCACCAGAAATGCTTGTTGACGCTCCTTAGCCTCACTACTAAGTTTGCACTTACGGTGACGGCGCCAGGAATGCTTGAGGCATTCGCAAGCATCGCTACCGGGTTTACACCCCTAGTAACGGGGCTAGGGAACGTCTTTGGTGAAACACACGATCACAGAAAGGTCCGCAAGCGCACGGATTACCGTTGTAGCACTTCACTCGGTGGTATTCGGGTTATCGTATTTATATTTTCCCAAGGGAGGCACTACGGCAAAGATAATAAAATAAACGGTGGAGAAAGACAATACTTGGTAAAGAGCTATAGCGGGGGTAACGAATAAAGATATTCGGGGATAACTTACACACACAAGGAGATCTTGATAAAGGGTTAGAGAGGACCTAGCGAGCTGGGAGGACAACGAGACGAGAAAGGATCCTAACACAATCTATCTATTCTTGTCAACTCTAGGTAAAGAACTAAGGCAAAGGATAACCAAGGCAAGCTAAACTCGACAAGCTCTTCTAGTGCTGCAGGGGCATGCAAAGCCGCGCTCTCAGACTGGGATGAGAAGGGAGAACGACGACGCGCTGAATCCTACCGGCCCGAACTAACGTGGTGGACTACAAAGCCCGTCCGGAGCTGTCACCTCCTTAGGGTACCACAACTATTCCGTTGAATGGGACACCGATCTAAGACTAAGGCAAGCTCTGAGCACCATGCTCACAACGAACCAAAGAACCTTTCCCCGGATATCACGAAGGAAGGTCTCTCTCTCCCGTGAAACACCGGAGATCAAGCGAAGAACGATCACAACACTATAGGGTTCAAGAGAGCTATACTAACCAAGATTAAACTAACTTTAGTCTAAACCAAGAATAAAGCTTCTAGAGCAAATTAAAAGCTGAATGTAATTGACTCAAAAGGTAAGATAGAAAGATAACTTGAATTGTACTCGAGTCTAAACAAAGAAAGGATACAAGAGAAGTACCGGAACTCTGAAGAAGACTCTTCCGGAACCCCGAGACTAGCTCGACTCAACTCTAACTCCCAAGCTACACTAATCCTACTCTAAGTGAACAAAAGAGGGAAAAGGAGATGCTCCTGCATTGTGTGTCCAATCCAGCGAGTGGGAGGTGGTTTTTATAGGCAAGGAAGGTCAGTGGAGCGCGTGGGAGGAATATCCCAGGTGCTGCCGGCTCACTAGGTGCGGCCGGCCCTGTGATCCACCGCCTCTCGCCTTGGACGCTCCTGATCCCTGCTCCTGAGGCGGTTGTAGGTTGGCTCCTTGGGTCGGTTTCACCCGGTGCGTCGGTTGATAGGTGCGGCCGGCCCACCCCTGTGCCGTGTGATGCACCGCCTATGCTCGGGGACGCCTAGGATCGCCTCTGGATGACGGTTGTGGTGGTTGAGCGGCCGGACAAGTGGACCCATTGATCCAAGTGATCCTAACCTCTACCATTTGATCAAATCGACGTTTCCTTGGTGGATATCATTCATCCAAGTTGTGCTCGAGGGAGAGGGGGTGCTTGGACCAGAGACGTGCCATGGGGCAGGGCCGGCCGCACCTACCAGGCCGGCCGAACCAGGTGGTTCGGTCGTGCCTAGCATATGTGGCACGTTGGTTCCAATTTCTCCCAAAATGTGTACCTACCTATGAAAATCACAACACAACTCGTGGAACTTTATTAGTACTAAAAATGTGCATGAAACTTGCCATATACTCCTCTCGAACCTGAGGTTTTGACAGTCGAATTTTTGTTGTAAGGACCGTCAACACCTACTTAGCTGCCAGAGACCATATTCACACACTTCCTAACTTACCAGAGACCTACTTAGCGCTTCTAGAGACCTACTTAGCGCTGCTAGAGACCTACTTAGCGCTGCCACCAGATCTTGTTCGTGGTGTTGCCATCCTTGAACGCTCGCTTGAGGCTAGCCCGAAGCTGGTCCACCCTATCATAGATCTGTCAAAAATATTTTGAAATTAATTATAGGACACAATTCAAATTAAAAATTGACAAACATTTAAAATTAATAGGAAACAGGGACACACCTCCTCAACGGCCCAGATCTCTCCATTATACTCATCATCGCTCTCCTCAGTGTATTGCATTTTTATTTTCATATTTGGGAAAACAACCCTCTTCTTCACAATCAACCTGTTCGCATTCACCTCCTTCTTATCCTCCTCCTAAATTCCACAAACAGTAAAAAACATTACTGCAAGTTCAGTAAACTAGCAAGTTCAGTAAACCAACAAGTTCGGTAAACTAGCAAGTTCAGTGCCTCGGTCTATATTGAACAAGACCAGATGAACGTTTACAGCGCCAGTTTGAAACTCAATGAAGGGAAACAAGCAGATGACTAAAAAGGAGGACATGCTCCTCTGGAACATAGCAACCTATTACAGGAAACTACTTCAAAAGAAAAGGCAGAAAAAGCACTCACTGAACTTAATCAGTTGCAACATATAAAATTACTCAATTTATGACCGAATTTCAATAGAATTACTCACTGAACTCTACCAAATGAGCTAGACTAGATAATCATTATCACTCAATGATCTACCAATGAACTACAGCAAGAATCAAACAATTGGGCAGATGGCAAAAAAAACCCCAAATTTTGCAGATTGTAAAAAACCACAGAATTGGGCAAAAAAACCCCAAATTTTGCAGACTGGCATTTAGAGATTCACCTCCGATTCAGCAATCCCTTTGTCATCACCACCTGCAGCAGGGGGCTCCTCCTCTATCATCTTCGCAGCCTCCGCCTTCTCCTTCCCTTTCCCCTTCCCCATCACCTCCGCCTCCGCCATCGCCGCAGCCGCCGCCGCCGCCTTCTTCTCCACCACGGCTCTGTCTACTGTGGTGGGGTCATCCTCCTCCGTCGGCTCCGCCTTCACTGCGCCGATGGGCAAGAATCCGGGCGGCGGCCCAGAGCACTCTTGGATCATCCACGACACCGACCGCATGATGATGCGAGACCTGCTGGTCCTCGTCGCGCCTCGAGTTGGCGCAACATCTTGACGGCGTCTGGCCGGCGGTGGTGGAGTCGTCGACGGCATCGCCGAGGTGGTGCTCTCCTTCGCGAAGCGGCCACGCTTGTCCCTCTGCTGCTTCCGCGCAGCGACCATCCGCGCAGAGAGATCCATCTTCACTCGATCGACGACGACGCTGAAGAGGAAGAGGAAGGGGCGCAGCGGGAAGAGGAAGATGAAGGGGTGCGCGCGCAGCGGGAAAAGAAAGAGGCAGCGGTTAGAGGAAGAGGAAGAGGAATAAAATGGGCAGAGGAAGAGGCCCAACGATTTTTTTATTGGAATAAAAGGAGCCAAAATTCATTTTTTTTATTTCGGGGATGAAGGGGCATCGTGTTTTTGTGATGGGCCAAAACAGACCACAGAAGCCCAAGACAGACCACTAAAGCCCACTCAAGGCCTAGATGAAATACGCCTTCCCACTCCCACTCGCGTGTTTAGGGTCACAAGCTATGTTACACGGATACCGGTACGGGTATCAGATACGATACGTATCTTATACGCGTAAGGCTGCCAATGGTCTGAGAACCACCCCAAAACCAAACCAAACCATACATAAAAGAAAATTAATTTGAAACCACACCATCCAACCCATTTCTCTTATGTATCCAAACCAAACTAACTAAATGGTGTAGTAGACCACAAAACCAAACCAAACTTATATCTCAAACCGGTTCTATGTCACATAAAATCCAGTTTCCATATATATCATATGTTTAGCTTTTAAGATGGGCCCACGTGTGGATCTAGCTGTAACAATTTGCACAAAATAGCGGACTGTCATTCTAAGATATTTCCAACAAATTTCACACAAATTCGTTGAAATTTTAAGGTGTGAACGCAAGCTTTTAGTTTTAGGGTCTGGCTCTCGATGTGGGGCCCATGTGTGGATCTAGGTATGATAATTTGCACAAAGTAGCGGACGGTCATTTTAAGACATTTTTAACAAATTTCAGTCAAATTCATTGAGATTTTAAGGTGTGAACGCGAGTTTTTAGTTTTAGGGTCCGACTCTCGATGTGGGGCACACGTGTGGATCTATGTATGATAATTTGCACAAAGTAGTGGACCGCCATTTTAAGACATCTCCAACAAATTTCAGTTAAATTCGTTGAAATTTTAAGGTGTGAACGCGAGCTTTTAGTTTTAGGGTCCGGCTCTCGACGTGGGGCCCACGTGTGGATCTAGGTATGATAATTTGCACAAAGTAGCGGACTGTCACTCTAAGACATCTCCAACAAATTTCAGTCAATTTCATTGAAATTTTAAAGTGTGAACGCAAGCTTTTAGTTTTAGGGTCCGGCTCTCGACGTGGGGCCGACATGTGGATCTGGGTATGATAATTTGCACAAAGTAGCGTATTCTCACTCTAAGTCATTTCCAACAAATTTCAGTCAAATTTGTTGAAATTTTAAAGTGTGAACGCGAGCTTTTAGTTTTAGGGTCCGACTCTCAACGTGGGGCCCACGTGTGGATCTAGGTATGATAATTTGCACAAAGTAGCGGACTGTCACTCCAAGACATCTCCAACAAATTCTATTCAAATTTGCTGAAATTTTAAGATGTGAATGCGAGTTTTTAATTTTATAGTTCAGCTTTTGATCTTGGTGACACGTACAACCAATTCAAACCATTTCAAAGTGATCCAAACTATTAAGATTGCTAAACCGAACCAAACCAAACCATTATGTATGTCACTATTGACGGTCGTTAAGTCCCTATTTTCGACCGTCAACTTCGGATAAAAATCACTCCATGAAAGTGTGCACCCTAGCTATAGGGTTATAATCTAACAAATTCCACGAGCTTTGGTGTATATTTGGTTGCACGTGAAAATGAGCAATTATAGAATAAAATATGGCACTATCACAAACAACCTCAAATGCCAAATTGGACTCCACCATTGCGACAGGCTCGTCGAGACGATCGAAATGGACATATCATTTGTATACTTTGGAGCTCGTATGCGCAAGATAGGAGAAAGACAAAATAGCTGATGTCACGGTGGGCCCCACGCTACAGCACCATGCACACAGCAGCGCGGGGGACAACGAGGGGCCGCCACGTGGCAGCCAGGGATTGGCCGCAGCCGGTGACGTGCGCGCGTCCGCGCGGGAGGCCTCCCGCGCCCGCCACGTGTGGCAGGCCACCACTGGCCGCCAAGCGTGCGTGCGGCCGCGCCCGAGCGCGCGCGGGAGCCCCTTCCGGCGGGACACGCGGCGCTGCCCGGTTGGCCGCCGTGGCCTCTCGCGGGTCAGCGCGCGGGCGCACGGGACCGAGCCGCCTGAGCCGGTGATGTGGCGCGCAAAGACTGGCTGACGGGAGGTCGGTTCCCTGGCTCCCGCGGTCCGCCCCCTGGAGGCCGCGGTTTTTCCTTTTTTCCGCCCGATTCAGCGCCCAGACGACCGGTTCAGCTCCGGTTCAAGGCCCTAAAGACCGGTTCTCACCTGGTTTCCTTCTCTACCGCCTCAGACACCTTCCCCTGCACGCTACAGTGCATGAGAAGGCCGGTTGCGCCCCAGGAAAGAGGGGGAGGTCCTCCACTCTCCCAAGTGTCCTCCCCCTATAAAATAGAAGTCCATTCCTCACTTCCAAAGCACGAAGAAGAGAAGCAAAGATCAAGGCGAAGCCCTACCAAATTAGTGTTAGAATTAGGTGAGAGTTGAGGTGCGAGTCCGGGAGAAGCCGGAGTTGTCGGCTTCTTCCCTTCCTCTTGTACCTCGGCGGATGCGGCTCCACTTCGAGTAACATCTGGGTAACTCTTAGGCATTCTGGGTTTATTTAATTAATTAAGTTCAGCTTTATTATTTATGCTTGTGGGCTCCTTGCTTTGATTAGTGTTCTAGTACTTGCAAAGCTAGAATAGTAGTCACTAGAGTAGACGTGGTGTCCAGTCTTGTGATTACCTCGGAGTACACCTAGTGGCACGGATTGTTGTGGTAGCCCCAGGTGGTGACAGCCCTGACGGCCTACGTAGTCCACCACGTGAGATCCACTAGAGCGCAGTAGGACCCCTGCTTGGCTTGCCTAGCCCCCGTCTCATCCCTTTCTGGTTTAGGACGGTTGAGCATCCCGAAGCAAGCATCGTAGTAAACGCTGATCTTATCTTTAGTATCCGGAATCCTTCGAAACCCTCTCTACCTCTCCTACACTATTATCATATCTTCTCTCGTCCAAGGCCGACCTTGATTCTTCACTAGTGCACACACGTTCCCTGTGGATTCGATACCCTGGAATACTCCTGGGTGAAAGCTACACCGGTATCCGTACGCTTGCAGACTTTTCTGCGATCATTATTTATACCAACAGGCCTTCTGGTGTCGTTGCATTTTTAGTAGCGACGCTAGCAAGTGCCAACAAGCTTTCTGGTGCCGTTGCCGGGGAACGGTTGCTGTACTAGTGTCGAACCGAGTCGTCCGTGTATCCCCATCCATACCACCACATATCCCCATATGGATTCCAAGTCTATCAATCAGTTTTCGGCTCCAACGGGCGAAGATCTGGAGCCTCCACCCTCATCATTACCCATCCATACACCTGGCTATGAACTTCGCCCCGCCCTCATAGCTATGGTACGGGAGCAATCTTTTTCTGGAGCATAAGAGGAAAATCCGTACACCCACCTTCGCGGTTTTGAGGAAGTGTGCTCGTGCCTTGTCATTCGTGGCATGTCGCACGAAACACTAAAATGGAAGCTTGTCCCGTTCTCTTTGACGGGGATTGCCAAGAAATGGTACACTCAAACCGTTAGGGGTGTCAAGGGAGATTGGGAAGTTTTGCGAAACAAATTTTGTCTAGCTTTCTTCCCGGAATCCCGATTGGTCGACCTCTGTATGGAAGTCTTAGGCTTTAGGCAAAAGGAAAAAGAAACCTTAGGAGCAGCCTGGTGTTGACGCTCCTTAGCCTCACCACTAAGGTTGCACTACGGTGACAGCGCCAGGAATGCTTGTTGGCACTCGCGAGCGTCGCTACCGGGTTCGCACCTCTAGTAACGGGGCTAGGGAACGTCTGGGTAAAACACATGATTACAGAAAGGTCCGCAAGCGCACGGATTACCGTTGTAGCACTTCACCCGGTGGTATTCGGGTTATCGTATTTATATTTTCCCAAGGGAGGCACTACGACAAAGATGATCGAATAAACGGTGGAGAAAGACAAGACTTGGTAAAGAGCTATAGCGGGGGTAACGAATAAAGATATTCGGGGATAAATTGACACACACAAGGAGATCTTGATAATGGACTAGAGAGGATCTAGCGAGCTGGGAGGACAACGAGACGAGAAAGGATCCTAACACAATCTATCTATTCTTGTCAACTCTAGGTAAAGAACTAAGGCAAAGGATAACCAAGGCAAGCTAACTTCACAAGCTCTTCTAGTGCTGCAGGGGCATGCAAAGCCGCGCTCTCAGACTGGGATGAGAAGGGAGAACGACGATGCGCTGAATCCTACCGGCCCGAACTAACGTGGTGGACTACAAAGCCCGTCCGGAGCTGTCACCTCGTTAGGGTACCACAACTATTCCGTTGAACGGGACACCAATCTAAGACTAAGGTAAGCTCTGAGCACCGTGCTCACAACGAACCAAAGAACCTTTCCCCGGGTACCACGAAGGAAGGTCTCTCTCTCCTGTGAACCACCGGAGATCAAGCGAAGAACCACCACAACACTATAGGGTTCAAGAGAGCTATGCTAACCAAGACTAAACTAACTTTAGTGTAAACCAAGAATAAAGCTTCTAGAGCAAAGTAAAAGCTGAATGTAATTGACTCGAAAGGTAAGATAGAAAGATAACTTGAATTGTACTTGAGTCTAAACAAAGAAAGGATACAAGAGTAGTACCGGAACTCTGAAGAAGACTCCTCCGGAACCCCGAGACTAGCTCGACTCTACTCTAACTCCCAAGCTACACTAATCCTACTCCAAGTGAACAAAAGAGAGAAATGGAGATGCTCCTGCGTTGTGTGTCCATTCCAGCGAGTGTGACGTGCCTTTTATAGTCAAGTGAGGTCGGTTGAGCGCGTGGGCCCAAGATCACAGGTGCGGCCGAATCAGGGGGTGCGGCCGGCCCTATGATCCACCGCCTCTTGGCTTGGATGCTCCTGATCCTTGATCCTGAGGCGGTTGAGGGTCGGTTCCTTGGATCGGTTTCGGCTGACACGACGGTTGGGAGGTGCGGCCGGCCCTCTAGGTGCGGCCGGCCCTCCCCCATGCCGTGTGATGCACCGCCTTCGCTCAGGGACGCAAAAGATTGCCTTGGAGTGACAGTTGTGGCGGTTGAACGGCCGGACAAGTGGACCCATTGATCCTAGCCTTCTCCTTTGGATCAAACTGACGTTTCTTTGTTGAATCTTGTTCGTCCAAGTATTGCTCGAGGGAAACGAGGTACTCGGGACCTGGCACGAGCCACGGGGCAGGGCCGGCCGCACCTGGTAGGGCCGGCCATGCCTGGTGGTTCAGCCGTGCCTTGCTCGCGTGGCACGTTGGTTCCAAATTCTCCCAAAATGTATACCTGCCTATGAAATTCACAACACAACTCGTGGAACTTTATTAGTACTAAAAATGTGCATGAAACTTGCTACATACTCCTCTCAAACCCGAGGTTTTGATGGTCGAATCCTTGTTGTAAGGACCGTCAACAAACTCCCCCAAGCTAAACATTTGCTCGTCCTCGAGTAAAGTCTAGACTTGACCTCGGTGGATCAGGAATTGCATGATGTTATCACTCGGCAAGCACCTGTGCACAAACTCCATGCTCTTCTTGCTAATTTGAAAGGATTGGTATGAGAGAAACTTAGCCTTACTTTACCCGTGGGGCTTGTAGCTTTCCACCTTTCCTTCGGAGGTTGAAGAGTAGAATGGTTTTTGACTTTGCATCTCTCACTCTTCTTCTTTTCTGGATCCTATCTCCGAGTTTTTGAAAATTTTGCAAAGAAAGACAAGGTTCCTCGGATGGTTCCCTCGATCGCTCAAGTGGTATTTGTTACCTCACCAAAGGCTTTAGGCGAGCCTCAACTTCCTACTCTATGACTTGTATGTGGAGCTTTGGGTAGGATAAGAGAGACTCACTTGTGCCACATAATGTTGTTGAGCCAAAGACCGGATCCAAGAAGAAACTAGTCATGCAACTTGATCGAGATGTGCAAGTGTATGGAATATTTTTGTTTGTTTTTCTGAGTACTCCTTGCTTAGAGATTCTCCTCTTGCTTTTCTTTTGGAGGGGGGTCATGCTTCTTTTTTTTCTTTTTTCTTTTTTCTATGCTCTTTGATTGGAGCATTTTCTTTTTTTCTATGCTTCTTTGAGCTTTTTTTTGATGACCCCTCTCTCCTTTTGTAAGATTACAAGAAGAGAAATCTCTTTGGAACTTTGGAGTATTTATTTTTGGTGGATGGATGGCATGTTTCGCGTAACTCCCGGTGTAGGAGTTAGCATATATATGTGGGTGTACGTGATCTCGATCATGGAAGCATGAAAAGATTCTACCAAGGGTCATAACAATTTGGCAAAACTCAATGGGTCACAAGCAAGCATATGTAGAAGGTTTATGCATTGATATCAACATATGGCTTTGGTAGGTAATATGACCATCGATGAACTTGCTTTGTTTTTATTTTCAAAAGAAATCATCCGAGATTTCACCATACTTTGAGATAGAGCAGATCAACATTGTCGCACCATATCATACTAGTCAACACCCTAGGTTTGGTCATAAGCATTTGCTTCCGACAAAGTTTTATTTCAGGCTCTTGTCTCAAAATATACCAACAAATTCAAAAAGACATAGAGCACAAGGATGTACACTAGGTTCTTGCAAAGTTTTAACATAGCAACCATTTATCATTTCCAAAGTGAGGGTATATAAAAAAGATTTCAAGCACATGGTTGAAGCAAATATTTTTGTTGTTTTTCTTTTATTCAAAAGAGATAAACAAGATGTTGAAAATTGGTTTGGATGGACATACCTTCCTTGATTGAAGATGGGGTCTCCCCCAAGCTAAATTTTGGCTACCTGGTCGGCGTGTCTTCATTTTTGGTGATGAGTTGAGCACCTGGAAGCTTGTAGTGGTTGAATTGATGGATTTGTGAAAAATCATAGGTACGGCCGTATCACTTGGCACGGCCGGCCCTACTATATTTTCCCCAGGCACTCGTGTCCCCTCCTGGAAACATCCTGCACAAAAATTTTGTCGAGGGGAGGTACGGCCGTACCTCTAGGTTTGGCCGTATCACCAAAAATCTCCAAAACTGCTTTTCTAAGTCTTGTTTACTTACTAATGCAATGGTGAAAACAAATTTGAAATCTAAATATGCTTGATGCATGAAAGAAAATGTTGAAAGGGAAATATGAGATAAATACCGGTTTACCTCTCAGTGAGGGCTCGTAGTTTAGAGTCCGTGAGCGGGACTCCTCCGTTTGCTCAATTGATCTTGGATTTGTCTGGTCCCGGAGTGGCTTGAAGGACCGGAACGGCGAACCAGAGAGGGGGGAGTGAATGGGAGCCGATAAAAATTCTACTCAAGAATTCGGCCTATGAACCCAATTTCACTCAGACACCTCCGCAAGCTTCTCTTGCCAAGTCCACGTAGCCACTGGAGTGCTATTGAACCTAGGAGCAAGATCCAACCAACAGCCACTCGAAACACACAGCGGAAAACAACTCGAAACTGCTGCTGGCAACCAAAACCGGTCAGGCCGGTTTCTGAAACCGGTCAGACCGATTCTCTGGGACTTAGCCTCTCACAGGCAGGGGAAACCGGTCTGGCCGGTTTGGCAAACCGGTCAGGCCGGTTTTGTCCAGGAAATCCCCAAAAGACCTTCGAGGCCAAAACTGCCCCAAAACACCTCAAGAACTTCTCTACCTTTGAACAAGAAAAGCCATAGCCAGCACAAGACTCTCCTGCTCAAAATCCTCACGACAGCCCACTAGGGCTAAACCGGTCAGACCGGTTTGGGAAACCGGTCAGGCCGGTTTTGCCTGGACAGTCGGGAAGAACTCAGCCCGCGGGAAAAACCTAGCCTTCATCTCGATCGATCTCCTGGTTCGTTCCACGGATTCAAGTGAGACTTTGGGGATAGCTGGGGTACCTCGTGGGCTACCTTTGGCTTGAAGCTCGGTCCCCAAAACCTACTCAATCAAGAGGAATCGGAAGTCAACCCTCAAGAACACCTTCCCATGGATTCCACCGAAAACCACCAAATTGAAGCTGTTTCGGAGGGTTTGTTGGAGCAAGATCACCAAGCAAAGAGGCACACGGTCCTCATACGTGACATCCAACAAGAATCCCTCAAAGAAACACCCCCAAAACTTCCTCACGGAAAATCCAAGAAAAGGCTCCGAAAATCACCAAAAAGGGAAAACAGGAAGAACACAATCAAGCCTTGAGGAACCACGCCGAATCATCTATACATACCAAAGAGGTTCATACAAGGTCTAGCTTGCCGTCCGATCATCCTTCCCTCTCACAAGATCTCACCATGAAGCTCTCAAGCTAGTCCTAAGAAAATCCTAAGGAAAATAGGAAGGGAAAATAGGAAAACCAAATGAGCTAGGGTTCCAAGAGATGGCTGCCATCCTCTCACCACTTGGGTTATATGGAGGCAACCGAAAGACTAAAATACCCCTAAAGCCTAAACTAGGATACACACCCACCAAGGGCACTTTGGGAATTTGTCTTCGTAACACCATCGGACGGATGCCCGGCGACCGCACTTCGCTTAGCCTCGACGCAAGCCTTGCGATCCCGACGCGTGTCCTCCGCTTCGAAGCTTCCGGCGCCCTGCGACCCCAAACTGGTCGGACCGGTTTCCCAAACCGGTCAGACCGGTTTTGGCCTGACAGCCACGCCCGGTCTTCGGCCTCGGTTTTGTGGCTCAGCCGAGTAACCCAGTGGTTTTCTGGTGAACCACCGCAAACCTCGCGAACTTGATGTAGCCTCCGCCAATCACCACTCATGACTCGGCTCCCACGAAGTCTCGGCTCGACCTTGGTTTTAAGGCTCAACCAAGAAACCGTCCACCGACTTCATCCTGCTGTTCATGCCACCATGCGGCCCCCACTTAACCCCGCTGGCCACCGGGTCCCTCGAACCAAGCCTACTTGTCTTCTCCACACCTGGAGGCCTCACCGGCGATGACCTTTCGCGCTTGTTCTTCACCTGCACCAACACTAGTCAAGCCGCAACCTGCACCTGCAATACTTAGCCAAGAATCAGTCCACACAACGTTGTCAATCACTCATCACACCAGGAAGCGACCATCCACCGGTCCTCGAACCACACATGGTCCTTAATCTCCCCCTTGATGAGTGCATTGACAACACACACATTTGGTAACCAAAGAGAAAAGGAAAAGAAAAGAAACGACTAAAAGAAAACTCAAACAAGCGATCGAAAGCCAAACAAAGGCAAAGAGCAAGATCACTTGAAAGAGGAAAGACTCGGTCCCCTTAGGCAAGGGCAACGGCTCGACACAACCGAGTCAAAAACAAGCTCAAGCAAAGAGCACAAACCACCAAAGCAACCACGAGCTCCCCCTGCACATATGCATACTCCCCCTGGACATGTGCCAACCCTGGGCACAAACCGGTCAGACCGGTTTCCCAAACCGGTCAGGCCGGTTCCACCAAACTGGTCAGGTCGGTTCCCAAAACTGGTCAGGCCGGTTTAACTCAGCAGAAACACCCCCCAAAAACCAAAAATGCAAAAGAAATGCACAAGCTCCCCCTTGACTGTTGAAATATGTTCTAGGGATGCAATGCAACTTTTCTCAACCAACCTTTCTCCCCCTTGTTGCCAATGCATGAATCAAGGCTCAAATTTGGAAAAGATGCAACTAGAGCTTCTCAAATAGACAAAATTCATCAAGAGATGCTACACATGATCAAGTGAGCAAGTTAGATACTCTATAGCTTCGTAATGACATCAACTTCATGATCACCAAGTTTCACAACCATTGGACGAAGCTAAGATAGAATTGAGCAATTTTGCAAAAATTTACCCTCTCATGAGCAAAGTCCTAAAAATGAGCAAAACATATCAAAATGGCAAAGCCACACAAACTTCATGCTAGGACAACCATTCTAAGCATAAGACCATCATAAACACCCACAAGCACCTCATGTCATGTCAAAGCCACCGAGCCATGTGCCTACTTCTATATATGAGACTTCTCATTGGTAGCCATCATGCAACGGTTTAGCACCCAAGGCAAATTAAAATTAGCACATATGACATGGGAGCACATTTTCCAAGAAATTTACATTTCATTTTCAGATTTGAAATTGGTACATGAAATGTCTTTGCGACAAAAAGGAACTTATGCCCCTCCACAAGATCAAGCATGGGGGCTAAACATTCATGATGGCAAATGAGCCTTTGGCCCCATATGATCAAAATAAGCTATCCAAGCACAAATTAAGCATAGCCAAGCCACAAAAACATGTCAAGATCATATAAAGGTATTTACTCACAAGAGAGCATACATATGAGATTTTTCAAAAACATAGCCATCAACCATGGATATAAACCAAGATTATCAAGAGCTAAGCCACACTAAGCCATATCACACCAAACTAGCTCACAAGATCATATATAGCATATCATGGTGAACAATGTATATAGGAGAAGCTTTTCCCACACAATGCATATGATACAAAATGCATGCAACCTAAGATACAAAGATGCCTATACATCATGTTACATTTGCCATGCCAAATGCAAGGAACGCACAAAGGAAAGCTATACATATGCTACAAAGGAGCTCCCACACACCAACTCAAGAAATCAAACACACACCAAGCTCCCCCCGCAAACGAGTGAAAGTTGCTTGATCTAGGGGTTTGGTGAAAATATCGGCTAGTTGGTCATGTGTAGGTACATGGATCAAAGCGATTTTTCCTTTCTCTACGTTATCTCTCAGAAAATGATACCTCACTTCTATGTGCTTGGTTTTGGAATGGAGCACTGGGTTCTTTGCAATGCTTATGGCACTGGTGCTGTCACATTGAAGTGGGACATGGGTATACTCCTCACCAAAGTCACTCATGGTGTATGTGATCCAAAGGAGCTGAGAGCAACAACTAGCTGCGGCCACATACTCTGCCTCGGTAGTGGATTGAGCAACACTCGACTGTTTGCGGGAAGACCAAGACACCAAAGAAGAACCCAAGAACTGGCAAGTCCCAGAAGTGGACTTCCTATCCAACCGACACCTGACAAAATCCGCGTCTGAAAAAACATGAAGAGCCAAAGAAGAAGACGCGGAGTACCAAAGGCCAAAGTCGGGAGTATGTCGCAAATACCTGAATATGCGCTTGACTGCTTGCCGATGCGAAGTTCTCGGAGATGCTTGAAAACGAGCGCACAGACATACCGAGAATTGGATGTCTGGCCTCGTCGCCGTCAAGTAGAGGAGTGACCCGATCATGCTCCGGTACTCCTTCTGGTCCACGTGTTCACCTTCCTCGTCCGCATCAAGAGCTGTAGTTGTACTCATAGGCATCGCCATGGCCTTGGAGTCCTCCATCTTGAACTTCCTCACAATGTCCTTGGTGTACTTAGCTTGGTGCACAAATGTTCCTTCCTTTGATTGCTTGATTTGTAGCCCGAGGAAGAACTGCAATTCACCCATCATACTCATCTCGAATTCCCTGCTCATGTCTTCTGCAAACCTTGCAACAAGAGAGTTAGATGAGCCACCAAAGACAATATCATCCACGTATACCTGCACAATCAGGATATCTCTGCCCTGCTTGTGGAGAAACAAGGTCTGATCGACCTTCCCCGTCTCAAACCCTCTCTCAAACAGGAACCCCCTCAGCCTACCATACCAAGCTCTAGGCGCCTGCTTCAACCCATACAACGCCTTCCTCAACTTGTACACCCGGTGGGGGTACTTCTCACTCTCAAACCCCGGTGGTTGCCTCACATACACTTCTTCTTCCAACACACCGTTCAGGAAAGCACTCTTCACATCCATCTGGTACAACTTGAACCCTTTAGCCACGAAAAAGGCTAGAAGGATCCTGATCGCCTCCAAACAAGCTACAGGAGCGAAAGTCTCCTCGTAGTCGATCCCCTCTTTCTGACTGTACCCCTGAGCAACAAGTCTCGACTTGTTCCTCACCACTTCTCCTTTCTCTCCCTCTTTATTTTTCCACACCCATTTCGTCCCAATCGGCTTACACCCTGGAGGAGGGTCAACCAACACCCAAACTTGGTTCCTCTCAAAATTATCCAACTCCTCATGCATCGAATTAACCCAATTATGATCAGATAGCGCGTGTCCAATGTCTTTGGGCTCAAAGGTGGCAACAAAAGCAGCATGAGCGAAATGAGAATTGTTCCGAACCCTCGACCCTGTAGTACGCTTATTCATGTCGCCGATGATTCTCGAAGCTGGGTGATCCACTTGCACTCGCCGGGGAGGTTCTCGCCTTGATGCTACCTCCCCCTCAACAACAGCTTCGCCTTGATCTGGGTTTGTCGTTGTAGGTGTGGGAGAGGGCCTGTTCACGATCATCGTCGAAGTAGTAGGTACATGTTCAGCTGTGGGCACCACACCGCCATCTTCATCATCTCCATGTTCATGCTCCTCCTCCTGAAAGATCTCCTCGCCAAGTTCGTCATCACCTGCACACTCAAAAACAAGCTGACTACGTGGCTGTGTCTCGTCGAAGGTTACCTCGCAAGTCTCCACAATTTGGTTAGTTTCAAGATTGAGCACACGAAATGCTCTAGAATGAGATGCATAACCAAAGAAAATGTCATCAACAGACCTAGCCTCGAACTTGTCCAACTTCTTCCCTTTCTTCAGAATGAAGCATTTACAACCAAAGACATGGAAGTGACTCACCTTGGGTGTGCGACCGTGCATCAACTCGTAACAGGTTTTCTTCTTGTGAACCCTGAGGTAGATCCTGTTCGACACATAGCACGCGGTATTGACCGCCTCAGCCCAGAACCTTCTCGGAGTCCTGTGCTCATCGAGCATCGTCCGAGCCATCTCACACAAGGTCCTGTTTTTCCTTTCCACCACGCCATTCTTGGGAGGCGTATACGGACTCAAAAACTGGTGTTCAAGACCCAAGTCATGGCAAAAGGTTTCGAAGCGAGAGTTTTTGAATTCCGAGCCATTGTCACTGCGGATCGCTCGTATGGCATCTCCGTGCCTCTCGTTTCTTAACCTCAAGACAAGATCTCGAACAAAGCCAAACGTCTCCCCTTTCTCTTCAAGAAAGAACACACACGCATACCGAGAGTAGTCGTCCACCACAACAAGGACGTACCACTTCCCACCCACAGATCGCACACGAGCTGGGCCAACAAGGTCCATATGGAGCAGCTCGCATGGACGCTCCGTCATCACATCGGTGAGAGGCGGGTGAGAAGAGGCTACCATCTTGGCATGCCTACACGGCGCACAAACCAACTCTTTCTCAAACCTCAACCGTGGCAATCCTCGGACCAAATTGAGTTTACTCAAGCGTGACAAAAGGTCAAAGCTCAAGTGACCCAACTTCCTATGCCACTTCCACAACTCACTCGAAGAACCAGCCAAAAAGCAACGCTCCACACCAGAAGACTGAGAGAAATCAGCTCGGAACACTTGACCCTCAGGAACGACCATGCAAACAAGGTCCCCTCGAGAATCTAAAATCCGAGAACCACCAGGCCGAAACAACACCTCAAAGCCCTCATCCAACAACTGGGACACGAAAAGCAAATTGAACCCCAGCGATTGAACAAGAGCAACACGCCTGAGAGTGACCTTGTCACTTACCTTGATCTCACCTTCTGATAGTACACGCCCTCGCCCATTGTCCCCAAAGGTGATGTATGTCCTGGACACCACCGGGACGAGACTTGAGAACCACCCCTTGTCCCCGGTCATATGCCTCGAGCAACCGGAGTCAATCAACCAAACGTTCCTCAAGTCTCCCACCTGAAATTCAAAAGCGAGCACGTGAGTGAACAAACGACTCAGCACTGGGGTTAGTACCAAAAGAGTAAAACCAGTGCCGAGCCATTTGCTCCAAAGTGGGGTTAGCACAAACCAAATCATCACGCCTATCAAAGCTACCACCACGAACACCACCACAGTAACCACTACGAGGGAACCAACCCTCTCTAGCTGGAGGAGGACGAAAGCCACGAAAGGAAAACCGTGGATAGTTTCTCCTCTCCATCTCAAAGCTACGACTCCTCCCACCCCCATATTGAGCACGAGGTGGAGAACGCCTAGCAAACTGACCACCTGCAAACTTTCCAGACCAACCACCAGAACCACGACCAAAGAACCTGAACCGAGCCTCATCTCGAGCACGAAAACCAAACTGGTCACCCTGCTGTCTCCAAACTGGTCTGACCGGTTCTGGAACCGGTCTGACCGGTTTAACTCCTCCAGCAGGGTTCCTTCCACCCAAAGCACTCTTTTCTCCCCAAGCCGGAACTGTGCAAACAATGGCCTTACCCCTAGGTAGTGGCATACGAGACTCAGGCACACCATAAGATGGGTTGTACCTGTTCTTGTTTGCCCACTCCTTTGCCATTCTCTCCTCTCGCTTCTTCTTGAAGCAAAACTCCCCTTTGTGACCATCTCTCCCACAATAGTCACAATGAAACCGGATTGGTTTTGGTTTTGGTTTTGGTTGGGGTTGCTCACTCGGTTTCTCACCCTTCTTCTCTCCTTCCTCACCTCCCTTTGGGCTCACAAACTTCACCGGTTTTTGGAAATCATTTGTTGGGTGAGGGAATATGGGTGGATCTGGAGTAGTGTCAAGTTTGTTTCTGAGATGGTTGGGCTTGGGCTCAAACTTGTTCTTGTGTCTGTTTGGTGGTGGGATAGGGATCTCTCCAACTCTCTCAGCTCCCTCTCCACTGTTCTCTCCAAGCTTGTCAGCCCCAAGCGCCTGACCTTCATAGCGTTTGAAAGCCGCTATCATGATACCAAGCTGAGGCTCCTGACCCGACGACCAGCTCATACATTTCCTCAACTCACCATTCTCATCCTGCAAGCGATCAACATAATGCACAAGCTCCAAATTCTTAACCACATGCAATTCACAAGTAGAGCAAGAAGTGGGAATAGGCTCTTTCAACTTAGCCTCAAGCGAAACAGTGTAAGCATGCATCTCATCAATCTTTCCATGCAAAACAGGGCAAGAAGTGCAAGCACCTAGCAAAGCAGGTCTAGACTTAAGCTCAGCCACTTCAACCCTAAGCATATCTAGTTCATTACAAGTAGAAGCATGCTTATCCTTAAGAGTAGTAAGATCAGCTAGGTACACAGAGTAATCAACACAATCAATATCATCAGAAACCACAGGAGAAGCCTTAAGCGAATCAATCTCAAGCTTAGCATCTAGGTTCTGGGTTTCTAGCTCAGCCACACGGTTCCTAGCATCTTCTAGTGAGGCCCTAAGCTCTTTCCTCATCTTCTTGCCTCTCTAAGCATGTGATCGCGATTATCAAGCAAGTCAACCAACTCATCATTCTCCTTGCGCAAAGAGGAGAGCTCATCACATACCTCATCCTCAGAGTCGGAGTCCGAGTCGCTCTGGTGACTCTTCTTGCTGCCGGAGCTACGAGCCATGCCGCAGAAGCCATCTCCCACGAAGCAGCTCAACCCGCTCAAGTTCCTGGACGCCTTCTTGTTCCTGCGCCGATCACCTTCATCTTCACTGCTACTCGAGCTCGAGGAGGAGTAGGCGGAGCTGGAGTCGACGTCGCTCGCTCCGACCATCGCTCGGGCCTTCCTGCCGCGGCCGTCCTTCTTCCTTGACCGTCGCTCGTCCTTGTGCTTGTTCTTGTGCTTGTGATCGCGCCTCAATCGATACTTGCCATCCTTGCTCGACCGGTGCCTGTAGCCGTCCTTGTAGCCATCCTTGTTCTCCGTCTTCTCCGGGCAGTCAGCGACGAAGTGTCCTGTCTTGCCGCACTGAAAGCACGTCCGTGCTGTCCTCCTCGTGTTCACCCGGTTCTCGTGCAGCCTCTCGAACCGCCTGGTCAGCAATGCCAGCTCGTCCTCTCCAATCACGCCGAACTCCTCGTCTGGCAAAGACATCAAAGAAGACAGAGAATACATCCTGCAGGATGAGTTAGCGTTAGACTTAGCTCCTTTGCCACCAACGAGAGCGAGACTATGAGAGTCAGTCGGGCTCTCGATCTTGGCTGTCATACCACGGTCCAACTCAGCTGACTTGAGCTTCGAGAACAGCTCATTCACCGTCAAGTTGTCATACTTCTCGAACTCGACTATAGCCTCAAACTTCCCGTCCCATACGGTACGATCCAACGAGTGCAAGAGCTTCACGGCTCTATCATGATCATTGTATGGGAGCATGGCCACATTGGCTCTCATGTTGTTCACAACGACCGTAAACCGCTGGAAAAGGGCATCGACGGACTCGCCGGGAAGATGAGTGAAGTTCTCGTACTCTCTCCGGTAAGTCGCGTACATCCGAGCCTGAACCTGAGCATTCCCAGCATAAGCATCCTTCAACTGCTCCCAAATCCTACACACTAAGTCCTCTGTCTGAACCCGATCGAATTCGGGCTGACACAGAGCACGAAACAAGTAGTCGACAGCCTTGTTGTTGGCTTCGAACATATCCCTCGATCCTGGAGCAAGGAAGTTCATCGGATGAACATAAGCTGTGTTCACCGTAACATCCCAAAGGATCTGACCCTTTCCGCGGAGGAACGCTGCCATCCGCCTCTGCCACATCTGGTAGTTCTTCCCATCGAAGTGCGGAGGACCCGAACCCCATTCCTGGTATGCCATCTTTGGATCTTAGACTGGTAAGAGTCAATGAAGACCCGAACCGGCTCTGATACCACTTGAAGGACCGGAACGGCGAACCAGAGGGGGGGAGTGAATGGGAGCCGATAAAAATTCTACTCAAGAATTCAGCCTATGAACCCAATTTCACTCGGACACCTCCGCAAGCTTCTCTTGCCAAGTTCACGTAGCCACTGGAGTGCTACTGAACCTAGGAGCAAGATCCAACCAACAGCCACTCGAAACACACAGCGGAAAACAACTCGAAACTGCTGCTGGCAACCAAAACCGGTCAGGCCGGTTTCTGAAACCGGTCAGACTGATTCTCTGGGACTTAGCCTCTCACAGGCAGGGGAAACTGGTCAGGCCGGTTTGGCAAACCGGTCAGGCCGATTTTGTCCAGGAAATCCCCAAAAGACCTTCGAGGCCAAAACTGCCCCAAAACACCTCAAGAACCTCTCTACCTTTGAACAAGAAAAGCCATAGCCAGCACAAGACTCTCCTGCTCAAAATCCTCACGACAGACCACTAGGGCTAAACTGGTCAGACCGGTTTGGGAAATCGGTCAGGCCGGTTTTGCCTGGACAGTCGGGAAGAACTCAGCCCGCGGGAAAAACCTAGCCTTCACCTCGATCGATCTCCCGGTTCGTTCCACGGATTCAGGTGAGACTTTGGGGATAGCTGGGGTACCTCCTGGGCTACCTTTGGCTAGAAGCTCGGTCCCCAAAACCTACTCAATCAAGAGGAATCAGAAGTCAACCCTCAAGAACACCTTCCCATGGATTCCACCGAAAACCACCAAATTGAAGCCGTTTCGGAGGGTTTGTTGGAGCAAGATCACCAAGCAAAGAGGCACACGGTCCACATACATGACATCCAACAAGAATCCCTCAAAGAAACGCCTCTAAAACTTCCCCACAGAAAATCCAAGAAAAGGCTCCGAAAATCACCAAAAAGGGAAAATGGGAAGAACACATTCAAGCCTTGAGGAACCACGCCGAATCATCTATACATACCAAAGAGGTTCATACAAGGTCTAGCTTGCCGCCCGATCATCCTTCCCTCTCACAAGATCTCACCATGAAGCTCTCAAGCTAGTCCTAAGAAAATCCTAAGGAAAATAGGAAGGGAAAATAGGAAAACCAAATGAGCTAGGGTTCCAAGAGATGGCTGCCATCCTCTCACCACTTGGGTGGAGGCAACCGAAAGACTAAAATACCCCTAAAGCCTAAACTAGGATACATGCCCACCAAGGGCACTTTGGGAATTTGTCTTCGTAACACCATCAGACGGATGCCCGGCGACCGCACTTCGCTTAGCCTCGACGCAAGCCTTGCGATCCCGACGCGTGTCCTCCGCTTCGAAGCTTCCGGCGCCCTACGACCCCAAACCGGTCAGACCGGTTTCCCAAACCGGTCAGATCAGTTTTGGCCTGACAGCCACGCCCAGTCTTTAGCCTCGGTTTTGTGGCTCAGCCGAGTAACCCGGTGGTTTTCTGGTGAACCACCGCAAACCTCGCGAACTTGATGTAGCCTCCGCCAATCACCACTCATGACTCGGCTCTCACGAAGTCCCGGCTCGACCTTGGTTTTAAGGCTCAACCAAGAAACCGTCCACCGACTTCATCCTGCTGTTCATGCCACCATGTGGCCCGCACTTGACCCCGCTGGCCACCGGGTCCCTCGAACTAAGCCTACTTGTCTTCTCCACACCTGGAGGCCTCACCGACGATGACCTTTCACGCTTGTTCTTCACCTGCACCAACACCAGTCAAGCCGCAACTTGCACCTGCAATACTTAGCCAAGAATCAGTCCACACAACGTTGTCAATCACTCATCACATCAGGAAGCGACCATCCACCTGTCCTCGAACCACACATGGTCCTCAAAGACTCAGACGATGCTCTCTTCACACGCCACTCCTTCTTTGTTTTCTTCGGTGGAGCTGAAGTTGGTGAGGCTTTGGCGGGGGTGTTCTTGATTTCCGTCTTCTTTTCCCCCTTAGCCTTGTTGATTCCTTTTGCCTTCTTTGGTTGGTGGCGCCCATTGTGTGCTTTCACCTTGGGTTTGGTCGGGGCCACCTCATCTTCCTTGTGTTGGGGCGTGGCTTCCTCCACCCCCTAACTTCCTCAACTTGCACTAGGTAACATTGCTCTTCTTTTTCTTGGAATTTGAATGTCATGTTTCTTCGCCCTATGCGGAATTGGATCTTTCCGGCTCCGGCATCAATCCTTGCATTGACATCTCTTAGGAATGGTCGCCCGAGAATAAGCGGCATTTCTTCTTGTGTGTCGAGGACCACGAAATCCGCAAAGACATATGAGCCTCTGACATTCACCAAGAGTTTTTCCACTATGCCCTCTGGATATTTGATTGATGAGTCAGCAAGTTGGACTGTCATCGTCGTCGGAGAGATAGCCGGATATCCTAATTCCTCAAACATGGCTTTGGGCATGAGGTTGACACTCGCTCCAAGGTCACAAAGAGCATTCTTGATCTTTTGGTATTAGATCGTGCATGTGATGCCCGGATATCCATTGTCTTTCTTGTGCAAGACTGCTGATTCGTCCCATGGGTCTTGGATTTGATGTATAAGCTTCCCTACATGGTTAGGTGCGTACATCCTCCTAGACGGCTTACCCCATCTGGTGGATATAACGCTAACATTCTCTCGGGTAGGCTCGGGTTGCCCCGGGATTCCACCCGACTCAGAAGAAGGTAAAGAAGCAGCAAGCTGAGCAAGTTGAGTTTCTATCATTTTATTAAAGCTTAGCTGATTCTTCATAGTGGTGGTGAAGGATTCTATGGTGGAATTTAAATTTTCAAGAACTTTCTCATTGGCGGCTAGCTTCTTGTTTAAATTTTCATTAATTCTAGCTTGGCCAAAGACAAGATCTTTAATGGAAGGCTGATTGTTAGAATAGTTACCTCCATTTTGATTGTTGAACGGGAAGTTGGGCCTCGAGTTCCACCCTTGATTGTTGTAGTTGTTGTTGCGGAACCCGTTGTTGTTGCCATTGTTGATGAAGCTGGCTTCTTCCCTTGTCTCGGGACAATCATTTCCCAAATGACCCACATTACCGCAAACCTCGCACGTCATGTGTGCGTCCATAATCTTGGCGGTTTCCACATTGCTTGATGCCTCCAATTTCTTCATGAGGAGGTCCATCTTAGCGGCGATCATGTCGCTTCCATTGACTTGGTGAACACTGCGGGTACGGGGTTGGAGACGGTCTCCATCCCAACCTTGATTTGCCACCATCTTCTCGATCAATTCCTTGGCGGCGGGTACTTGTAGCGAGCAAAAGGCTCCTCCAGCGGCTGCATCTAGGTACTCACGGGCGGTACGCTTAAGCCCGTGGTAGAAGGTCTGAATTAGGAACCACCCCTGCATGCCATGATGCGGGCACGCGGTGATGTACTCCTGGAAGCGTTCCCATACTTCCGGGATGCTCTCATCGTTCTGCTGCTGGAAACCCGAAATTCTAGCACGGAGGGCATTGGTTTTGCCCACCGGGAAGAATTTTGTGAGAAATGCCTTTGAGCACTTATCCCATGTGTTTATGGCATCTCGCTTCGCATAAAACCATTGCTTCACCTTCCCGAGCAATGAGAACGGGAATAGGCGAAGACGGATTGCATCATCCGTCACTCCCCGGATAGTGAAAGTCCTACACACCTCCAGAAAATGCTGGAGATGCGCATTGGCATCTTCATTAGGCTTGCCGGAGAACGGATTTGCTTGCACCATGTTGATCAACACCGGCTTGAGTTTAAAGTTTCCGTCTCCCACCGTCGTGGTTCGTCCGGTAGGGACATTGGTGTTGGAGGGAGCGGAAAACTCGCGGATCGTCCTCTCGGCCATCGGTGCTGACGAGGTGCTGTCTACGGGATCGACGGTGTTCGTCTCTTGATTCGAGAGAAACTTCTAAGGAATGAGGGCGCGAGGGCGCACTCTCCTCACAAGTGACTCCGGATTGTCATTAAAGTTGGACGGTAGGTCAAAACCGGTCATGCACTACTCTGCGTACACGAGAGTAGGGCAAGGGTAAACCCGCTTAAATAGCGGTTCACCGAACCTTGATAATTCTACCACTATGTCCTAATGATATCTTATGCCTATTGCCTCCCTGGCAACGGCGCCAGAAATGCTTGTTGACGCTCCTTAGCCTCACCACTAAGGTTGCACTACAGTGACGGCGCCAGGAATGCTTGTTGGCACTCGCGAGCGTCGCTACCGGGTTCGCACCTCTAGTAACGGGGCTAGGGAATGTCTGGGTAAAACACACGATTACAGAAAGGTCCGCAAGCGCACGGATTATTGTTGTAGCACTTCACCAAGTGGTATTCGAGTTATCGTATTTATATTTTCCCAAGGGAGGCACTACGGCAAAGATGATCGAATAAACAGTGGAGAAAGACAAGATTTGGTAAAGGGCTATAGCGGGGGTAACGAATAAAGATATTCAGGGATAAATTGACACACGCAAGGAGATCTTGATAAACGACTAGAGAGGATCTAGCGAGCTGGGAGGACAACGAGACGAGAAAGGATCCTAACACAATCTATCTATTCTTGTCAACTCTAGGTAAAGAACTAAGGCAAAGGATAACCAAGGCAAGCTAACTCAACAAGCTCTTCTAGTGCTGCAGGGGCATGCAAAGCCGCGCTCTCAGACTGGGATGAGAAGGGAGAACGACGACACGTTGAATCCTACCGGCCCGAACTAACGTGGTGGACTACAAAGCTCGTCCGGAGCTGTCACCTCCTTAGGGTACCACAACTATTCCGTTGAACGGGACACCAATCTAAGACTAAGGTAAGCTCTGAGCACCGTGCTCACAACGAACCAAAGAACCTTTCCCCGGGTACCACGAAGGAAGGTCTCTCTCTCCCGTGAACCACCGGAGATCAAGCGAAGAACGACCACAACACTATAGGGTTCAAGAGAGCTATGCTAACCAAGACTAAACTAACTTTAGTCTAAACCAAGAATAAAGCTTCTAGAGCAAAGTAAAAGCTGAATGTAATTGACTCGAAAGGTAAGATAGAAAGATAATTTGAATTGTACTTGAGTCTAAACAAAGAAAGGTTACAAGAGTAGTACCGGAACTCTGAAGAAGACTCCTCCGAAACCCCGAGACTCGCTCGACTCGACTCTAACTCCCAAGCTACACTAATCCTACTCTAAGTGAACAAAAGAGAGAAATGGAGATGCTCCTGCGTTGTGTGTCCATTCCAGCGAGTGTGAGGTGCCTTTTATAGGCAAGTGAGGTCGGTTGAGCGCGTGGGCCCAAGATCACAGGTGCGGCCGGATCAGGGGGTGCGGCCGGCCCTATGATCCACCGCCTCTTGGCTTGGACGCTCCTGATCCTTGCTCCTGAGGCGGTTGAGGGTCGGTTCCTTGGGTCGATTTCGGCCGGCACAACGGTTGGGAGGTGCGGCCGGCCCTCTAGGTGCGGCCGGCCCTCCCCCATGCCATGTGATGCACCGCCTTTGCTCAGGGACGCCTAGGATTGCCTTGGAGTGACGGTTGTGGTGGTTGAACGGCCGGACAAGTGGACCCATTGATCCTAGCCTTCTCCTTTGGATCAAACTGACGTTTCTTCGTTGAATCTTGTTCGTCCAAGTATTGCTCGAGGGAGAGGAGGTACTCGGGACCTGGCACGAGCCACGAGGCAGGGCTGGCCACACCTGGCAGGGCCAGCCACACCTGCAGGGCCGGCCGCACCTGCCAGGCCGGCCGCACCAGCAGGGCCGACCGTGCCTGGTGGTTCGGCCGTACCTTGCTCGTGTGGCACGTTGGTTCCAAATTCTCCCAAAATGTGTACCTGCCTATGAAATTCACAACACAACTCGTGGAAATTTATTAGTACTAAAAATGTGCATGAAACTTGCTACATACTCCTCTCGAACCCGAGGTTTTGACGGTCGAATCCTTGTTGTAAGGACCGTCAACACCTGGGCACGATTTTTGGACCTAAACATGTCCGGTCCCAACCTCGAACTCTCCGAACCGATGCTTTTATAGCATTTTCGTCGAGGCCTTAGCAAGGAGTCCGCCCAGTTTCTCGATATTTCTTCAGGAGGTTCTTTCACTCATTTGACACCTAGTGAAGGGAGGAACGTTCTCAACAAAATCTTTGAGAATACCCCCTACACTGGTATTTTTGATGAATTTCCTGAAGAAGAGGTTGATGAAATCCTTGAGCCAAAAATGAGGTTTTACCTATCCAGCCTACACCCGTGACCGCTCCTCTCTCTGAGCCAATAAAAGTAGAGCCTCCCGTAGAAAACCTTCATAGTCTAGAAGATGAGGAAACTCATCCAATGGACTTTATCGGTGAAATCGAGGATGATCTTTTCTCAGACTTTGGAAATGCCACGAATTTTCCGATCCAATAAAAACCTCGAGCGTGCAACTCTCCGTTTCAACAAAATGCTAGCCAACCCGATAAGCCCATTGTCAAAGAAGACCTTAAATGCTTGTCGGCGACTATGAGTGTGGAATGGTTGAGAGAAGCCGAGACATTGCCCGAGGTAGTTAGACTCATCATGCCGTCCACTCTTCTTTCCTATCAAATACAAGGCGTCATGATGGATGTCCAGTACAACCCCACTATTGGGATAAATATCATCTCAAAATCTCTTGCCCAACAGCTCTATCCCAACATGACCCTATGTCCATCCCGAAAGATTCTTCAAGATCCTTATGGGACCATGTTGGAATGTTGCGGTGTTGTCAGAACAGTCCCGGTAGTTGCCAATGAGGCCGAGATCTTTCTAGATTTTCATGTCTATGATAATCCGGACATACCTATTCTTATTGGTCGGCCTACCGAGAGACTTTTCCAAGAAATGGCTAATGGTAGCCTAGCCGTGCACTAGACGAATCCACACAAACCATCTCCTTAGCTCGTGGACTGAATGCAATAGCAAAGTTCCATGACCGATTCGAGGATGATCCCACTGAGAATCCTGAAGACACCTTGAATCACTTGGATGTCGAACAAGGGAAGGAACCCTCTTCTGTCCAAATCCAGCCAACTAGAAATCTTTTGATAGAATCTTCCCCTAGGCCTACGGTCCCTCCTTTGCCTCCTGATCCTTCAGCTGAAATATCTATCATGGATGCCATAGAAAAGAAGTGGTCAACTAGAGTGGAACACTTTTCCGAAGCACTTTGGATTTGTTCACCTTCTACAATCCTTCCTTGTTCCATAAAAGGGATTACCATAGAAGCCCATCTTAACCCTGTCATGGAGGTTAACATTATGCCATGGCACTTAGCGTACACTTTATTGGGCAACGTAACGCTAAGACCGTCCGACAAGCTCCTCAAGAGTTGTCCCTCCAGACACATTCTTGAGTGTCGGGGGGTTGCATGTGCTATGCCACTCCTAGTAGACAAGATTAATATTAATCTAGACTTCCACGTCTTTGATGTCCTCGATCTTGATCTCCTCATAGGCTCCCCTATAGAAAAACTTCTTGATGCATCTCGAGGAAGCCTAGATAAAAAGCTTAGGGAAGCCATTTCAGCCACCACTCCCTTGTTCTCAGAAAATTCTATGGTGACGCCGCTTCCCAAGCAAAACCCGTTCGAGGAGATGATGCATGTATCTCCATTCACGTCGTCCGAGCCCATTCTCGCTGAGCTTGTAGAATTTTCTACTTCTTAGGAGTATGACTCGGAAGACCCACTTCACCTTTGTGAAGACGAACGATCATCATCACCCTTGATCGAGTTTGAGCCTTTTCCCACTGGCTCGTATCATGTTGTTTCCGACTGTGGTCGAGAATCAACATTGTTCATACATGATGCATCTCTTGAGATGGAGAATTCATGGGCCATGGAAATCTATAAGGCGCCGACTCTGGGGTCCGAAGGAAAGGATCTCATCGACAAGCATGGTAGCATTACTCTTGATTTACCTCAGGAATCATGCTTGCATCATGTCTCTCCAGAGTCAGCCACGCTCAGTGCACAGTGCACACATTAGGACTACAACCGTCTTATGGCCCTCTCCTATAAAAAGTTTAGAAGGATGGTTGTAGATGCATATGTTTATCATAAGCATTGCAGATTTTGTGTATGCACTATTGCACTAACCTTGCAGCTGAAGCTTCACTGATACATCAACAATTGGTGGTGAGACGGGAATCACATCACCAATGATAGTTGCAGGGAGAAGGTTCCCAGGGTCGAGCTTATGACCGTAAACAAAGCACTACCAGGAGATAGCCTGGATTAGCATAGGTTTGTTTTATTTCCCTTTTCAAATAAAGAGCAAGAACATGTTCCTAGGATAAGAGTGTCCTTCGGGTACTTTTGGTTACTAACCCTTTAGGTGGAGACCAAGAAGAACGATGGATAGATGATGCCTAAGAACATGTGAGCTACATCAACTACAACACTTTGGTAAGTTTCTGGTGAGAGAACAGCTACGAAAGGAAGCTTGATCTCCACACACTTGAGTTTTGTTGCTCAGCAATGCAAACTTCAAGTGTGGGGGAGGTATGTGAGCATCCCGAGTAAAGCTCCTCTCATACAAAATCTTATCCTGATTTAGAGATGATGTTAGCTCATGCATCTTGTCTAGCTAAGGTATGTCCTGCTTTTGACTTTAAACAAAGCCCTTCCGGGAGGTTGCCCGATGTTCACCATCAGTCAAATAATAAAAAAAAACTTTGCTTTGATTTGGCTAGTACAATATGTACTAGCCAAATCCATGTATCTCATCTTTGTCTAAGAGTGTGCAGGAAAAGACGCAGCAAAAGATAGTGTGGGGGAGGTACCAAGAGTCAACTTCTCTCGACATTCAAAGGAAAAACATGGTTTGAACAATTCTATCCTCCTAACCCCATGATTCATGAGTTATAATTCCTTTCATGAGATAATCATTAAGTTGAACTCAACGAATCTTGATGCTCCATCGTTATACATGTTTTCAATTGATTGGCTTGCATGTTCTTTATTCCTAGCACATATATCTGTTGCTTGTGAACTTATATCATTAGGAAAACATGTTCATCTAAATGGTTGATTAATGAGATATGGTACGATGCGATGAACCTTACTCTATCTGACAAAGTGCTTGGGATGTTTTACTTGAAAAAAAATAGCCTTACAAGCTCCTCAGTGATGATATATTCCTACCAAAGCCATATGTTGTTCTACATTAGTAAACCTCATACATATGCTGCTTGTTATTACATTGAGCTTTGTCAAATTGTTGTGACCCTTGCTAGAAGCTTTTCATGCTTTCATGATCAAGATCACGTACACTCCACCTTCATATGCTAAACTTCTACACTGGAAGTTAGCAACATCCACAAAATAAATACTCCATTCAATTTATGAATCTCTCTCCCTAGATTTTCCTTCAAAAGAGACATGGGCTAAAGAAAGAAAAAGAGAAAGACTCATGCTAAAGAGAAACTCTTCTCAAGCATGATGAAAAAAAAAGAAAAAAAATAGCCATGTTCTCAAAATAAAGTTCAAAGGGAGAGACATCATACAACAAGGAGTATATATTTCCTTATCATTTACTTTCCACACACTTGCACATCTTGATCAGATTGTATGACGAGTTTTCTTCTTAGATCCGGTTTTTGACTTTGCAATATTATGTGATACAAGTATGCCTTATATCTTCAACCTTACCTTGAGCTCCACATATAGCCATCATTAGAAGTAGGTTGAAGAAAGGCAAGTTTAATGCCTTGGTGAGGAATCATACACACTGAGCGACCCGAGAGCATCATTTGAGGAGTCAAGTAAGGCTAAGTTTTGAAAAAAAGAAAAATATTTTATCAAAACCCCAAGCTACTTTTCAGAAGGAGTTGAGGTGATTCAAATCTAGCCGTTCCATTCTTCAACCATCCAAGATAACATGGTAGACACTCCAAAGAGTCACAAGTACAGGTATGTCTTGGAATATCTTACATGCTTGCATCATATCATTTTGGATTCATGTTTTCCACCCTAGTCCTTAACCTTTACTTGAGGACGAGCAACGGGCTAAGTGTGGGGGAGCTTATTGACGGTCGTTAAGTCCCTATTTTCGACCGTCAACTTCGGATAAAAATCACTCCATGAAAGTGTGCACCCTAGCTATAGGGTTATAATCTAACAAATTCCACGAGCTTTGGTGTATATTTGGTTGCAGGTGAAAATGTGCAATTATAGAATAAAATATGGCACTATCACAAACAACCTCAAATGCCAAATTGGACTCCCTCATTGCGACGGGCTCATCGAGACGATCGAAATGGACATATCATTTGTATACTTTGGAGCTCGTATGCGCAAGATAGGAAAAAGACAAAATAGCTGATGTCACAGCGGGCCCCACACTACAGCACCATGCACACAGCAGCGCGGGGGACAACGAGGGGCCGCCACATGGCAGCCAGGGATTGGCCGCAGCCGGCGACGTGCATCCGCGCGGGAGGCCTCCCACGCCTGCCACATGGCAGGCCACCACTGGCCGCCAGGCGTGCGTGCGGCCGTGCCCGAGCGCGCGCGGGAGCCCCTTCCGGCGGGACACGCGGCGCTGCCCGGTTGGCCGCCGTAGCCTCTCGCGGGTCAGCGCGCGGGCACGCGGGACCGAGCCACCCGAGCCGGTGACGGTGGTGCGCAAAGACTGGCCGGCGGGAGGTCGGTTCCCTGGCTCCCGCGGTCCGCCCCCTGTAGGCCGCGGTTTTTCCCTTTTTCCGCCCGATTCAGCGCCCAGACGACCGGTTCAGCTCCGGTTCAAGGCCCTAAAGACCGGTTCTCGCCCGGTTTCCTTCTCCACCACCTCAGGCACCTTCCCCTGCATGCTACAGTGGCGTGGGAAGGTCGGTTGCGCCCCCGAAAAGAGGGGGAGGTCCTCCACTCTCCCAAGTCTCCTCCCCCTATAAATAGAAGTCCATTCCTCACTTCCAAAGCACGAAGAAGAGAAGCAAAGATCAAGGCGAAGCCCTACCAAATTAGTGTTAGAATTAGGTGAGAGTTGAGGTGCGAGTCCGGGAGAAGCCGGAGTTGTCGGCTTCTTCCCTTCCTCTTGTACCTCGGCGGATGCGGCTCCACTTCGAGTAACATCCGGGTAACTCTTAGGCATTCTGGGTTTATTTAGTTAATTGAGTTTAGCTTTATTATTTATGCTTGTGGGCTCCTTGCTTTGATTAGTGTTCTAGTGCTTGCAAAGCTAGAATAGTAGTCACTAGAGTAGACGTGGTGTCTAGTCTTGTGATTACCTCGGAGTACACCTAGTGGCACGGATTGTTGTGGTAGCCCCAGGTGGTGACAACCCTGACGGCCTACGTAGTCCACCACGTGAGATCCACTAGAGCGCAGTAGGACCCCTGCTTGGCTTGCCTAGCCCCCGTCTCATCCCTTTCTGGGTTAGGACGGTTGAGCGTCCCGAAGCAAGCATCGTAGTAAACGCTGATCTTATCTTTAGTATCCGGAATCCTTCGAAACCCTCTCTACCTCTCCTACACTATTATCATATTTTCTCTCGTCCAAGGCCGACCTTGATTCTTCACTAGTGCACACACGTTCCCTGTGGATTCGATACCCTGGAATACTCCTGGGTGAAAGCTACACCAGTATCTGTACGCTTGCGGACTTTTCTGCGATCGTTATTTATACCAACAAGCTTTCTGGCACCGTTGCCGGGGATATAAACCTGGTGCGACGCTAGAGAGTGTCAACAGTCACCACATTATTCACCAAACCAACCAACACCAATTAGGAAAACCAAACCATTAAAACCGGTTTAAAACCAAACCATTCTCAGGCTTAGATACGCGGAAAGAAAGAAGAAAATGGAGCTTCAGTGTAGAGCACTAGAGCAGAAGGTGCAAAACATGACAAGGAGTAGCTGTTCACGAAAAAACTTGCTTGTTTTGAAGAGAAAATCGTTGTCGTGGCTGCTGCTAGGTCACGTAGGAGGGGTGTGGTGTAGTTGGTATGGACTAATTAGGCTGACTAAATGTATCGGATACGTGTATCCAAGTCAATACGTATCTGCTTTTTTGGGATACGGCTGGAAAAGTGTCCAAAGCGTATCTGAGCCGTATTGGTATTAAGAGGGGTTCATGCACTAGTAGGTTGACCATGCACCAAAAGCCATGAAAGTATGCACACTCAAGTTCCTTGGATGCTAAATAGCTCAAAGTACTCATGGAAACACATCGAAAACTGCCGAGTTTTTCTTCTGCACCGGATCAACCGATGGTACCTAGCACCGAGCATCGGTGCATACTCCTGATATAGATTGGTCCTACCTACTATGAGCAATCTAAATGAGGGAAAAAGTCCTTCTTTAATTTCCTTCCACACACACACACACACACAGGACGCCATATGTAAGGAAAAAATTGGTGTTGAACAAAAATAAGGAAACTCTCACATATGAACAATGGTTTGTAGTGTTTTTTCATACTTTTTTGTTTTTCCTCGAACAGGAATTAGTTACAACTCAAATTTCGCATGATGACAGATGTTTTTTGTTTTTTTCATTCATTTTTTGTTGCAAATTCTTCAATGAGAGCACGAGAACACAGGAGTATATCGTGTTATGTATCCTACAAGAACCCAACGAGAACCCAGAAGCCAACACAAGTACATTAGATATAGCTTCTCAGAAGTGGATATCAAGTTCCTCCAACATATTTAGAGAATTAGATAGAGCCACTAAAAGTTCCTAGCAAGTTCAATTACATACATCATTACTGCTGCTCTGCAGCTAACAAAATACTACTGCCAGAGCTGGTTAGCAAAATGCTGCTCTGCTGCTAACAAAAGACTGCACCCAGAGCTCTGCTACTTAACCTAACAAACTACATGCTGCGAGAGAGCTTAATAGTCGACATATTTGGTGCACTTGCCTTCCCTGATCGATCGCTTGATGTTAGCCCGCAACTGCTCTGCCTTAGCCAACATCTGCCAAGAATTGCCAAAAATTAATTATAGGAGACAATCCAAAGTAAAATTGCCAAACACTGAAAAATGGTAATAGGGGCACACCTCATCAACAGACTAGTACTCTCCCTTGTACTCATCATGACTCTCATGACTCATGTTAATGACACACTTCATCTTTGGGAAGCCAATCCTAATCCTCCTCTTTCCCTTCATCTTCTCTGTCGCCTCCTAAATTCCACAAAATCATTGCTTTAGTTCGCTGGTATGAAGATGCAAATCATATATATACTTCTTCTCTAACAGAATATTCATATATGCAAATCATGGAAGCATGCAACACTAATCTGCCAAAAAAACACTAATCTGAAAATTCTAACACTAATCTAAAAATTCTAAAAAACCAACTAATCCTACTGTAGTACATCTACATCCATGATACACATTGTGTCTATTGGCAGCACATGAAGCCTATTTTCTCCTATATATACCACTTTTGTTTTGTACAAGAGATAATAATAATCATGACTTCATGAGAACCTTCTATTATACAAAGTAATTTTTTTTACGATTTCTATTCTTTTGTACAGAACCCTAGATCAGAACCTAAATCAATTTGGGGGAAAACAAATCAATCTGGGGGAAAGCACTTAACCAAACATGACAAGCAATTTGGGGGAAAACTGAAGGATGACAAGCACTAAACCTTCACCGCCGCCTCCTCCGCTGTCAATGCCGCCCTCTCCTTCCTCTTCGCCTTTGCCGCCGCCTTCTCCTTCCCCTTCACCGCCGCCGCCTCCGCCTTCGCCAATCAACAGGATGTTATTTGAAAGAAGGATATTCACCTTCCTGTGTGAATAGAAGAGGAGTTGAAGAGGATGTTCACCTTTTCTGTCGCCGCCGCCTCCGCCTTCCGCTTGACCGCCGGGGCTCTGTCGTCGTCGACGACTGCGGGGTCATCCTCCTCCTCCGGCTCCACCTTGATCATCCGCGACACCGAGCGCGTGATGATGGGAGCCCTTGCCGGCGTCGACGCGCTTCGAGGAGTCTGGACGCGCCTCGAGGTTGAGGGAGCATCTTGCCGGTGTCCGGCCGGCGGTGGCGTCCGGCCGGCGGTGGCAGCGGAGGCAGTGCTCTCCTTCTTCGTGAAGTGGCCGTGATTGTCCCTCTCCTGCTTCCGCGCAAAGACCTGGCGTGCAGAGAGCTCATCCTCCATGGTCTCCTTCGTGAAGCGGCGACGACGACGAGGTAGTGCGGGAGACGTGGCGACGACGACAATGAGGAAGTGAGGGAGGAAGAGTGTGGTTTTTTTTGAGGAAGTGTGAATGGGAGTTGTAGATGTGAATGGGAGTTGTAGATGTGAATGGGAGAAGCAGCCTCTCACTGACGAGTGGGGCCAGGGAGATGAAGGGGCAACCCCGCTGCCACTCGCTCACTAACGAGTGGGCACGCCATCCGCTCTCGCCGTCGCGTTTTTTGGGCTGGGCACTGACGAGTGGGCCCATACAAGTTAGGGTTTGACGACACCCACAACCCCCCCACTCGCGCAGCCTCCCACTCGCGCAACCTCCTCCCCTTGTCGTCACCCTCCCTTGCCTCGGCCTCGACCTCGCCGTCGCCCTCCTCCTCCCCTTACCCTTCGCCGTCACCCTCCCCCTCGACCTCGCCGTCCTCCCCCGCTCCCGCCTTCGTCTCCGCACCCCGAAGGAGTGGATCTGTGACGACGATGAGGAGTAGATCCGGCCTCGACACCGCCGACGGCCGGAGTGGATCCGACGACGAGGACGAGGAGTAGGAGGAGTGATTCGGCGACGCGACCTCCTCCAAGAATCCACGTCCAGGTGCGCGTCCTCCTCCCCTTCTCGCCATCTCATCTTAATCGCCTCCTTCCCCTTCTGATCTCCATTTCCCTGCTAGGTTTCTCCAGTCCGGAGGCGGCAAGCAGAAGAAGTGGAGCAAGGGGGGCAGAAGGAGAAGGTCAACAACTCGGTGCTCTTCGCGTCCCCGCTCGGATCTGTAAGGCTCCTTCCCCTCTGCTCCCTCTATGGATTTGATGCGTGATTGTAGATTTGATGTGATTTCTCGTGGATTTGGCGCTAGAATGATAGATTAGTGCTTGCAGATTTGATGTGCTAGGGGGTATTAGCAAATTAGTTGAGTTCTGCATGGTTACAAGCTTACTCCTGATGTAGATTGAGTGGCAGTATACCTTATACTAGATAAAATCATGAATAAATGGTACTTTTTGTATGTGCAGTGGCTGTATTCTTTATCAGTTTTGTTTGATTTATTCAGTGGGTTGAGCTAAGATTGTAGCTGGAGCCTTGAATAATTTATAAATGGTACTATTTGTCTTGTAGCCTATGCATGAGGTTGCAGTGGGTCTTGCAGCTTTTGTTTCTCATTTGACTTTTACTCATGTGTTTCTGAATGCATGTGTTGGTCCGTATATTAGCTAATTAGTTTGAGGCTTTTGCATGGAAATACTTTGAGTGGTTTGTAGCTTGCTCTATCTGAACTGAAAGCGCTCTGTCCAAGTTATTAGCTGAAGTTCTATATTGAATTAGCTCCTATCTGAACTGAAAAAGATGCTCTCTTCTCTGTAATAGCCTGATGTATACCCATCCTTTTAGTGTGCATTTTGATATCTGGATCTAATTATCTTGCTACTATAATTTGTCTGTGCTTGTGCTTTATTTTAGTGTGTCTTTGCCTGTGCTTTACAATGTTTCTCAGTTCCATACAACTTTGTTAGAGTTTAGATTAGTGACTTCATTAATTCTGGTGTCCAGTAGCTCAAGGAAGTTTTGAGGAAACATAACCCGAGGCTCAAGATTTAGTTGGCAAAGAAGAATCTAGGAAGCGTTTGGGTGTCAAAGAGCAAGATGGGGGAATTGGAGTAAGGTAAATATAATTTTCTATATAAGTCTCGACGTAGGAAGTTTCTGCAACGTGTATGAGAAAATTTGTTGTCTGTTCAACTCCATTGGTCGGATTTTCTTGATTTGGTGTTAGTTTGTACACATTAAGGTTCAGGCTGCTAGCCTTAGATTGTGTGCTTGATCCATTTTGATATATGGAATTTGTGCATTTTGATGGCATAGGTGAATAATGTGGGCACAATAAGGTGGACAACTATGGAAAATTCTGTTTAACTAATTATATTGCTACTATAATGTGTCTTTCCTAGTGCTTTATTTTAATCGACTAAGAACTTCTAGTGATAATAATTCAGTATCATAAAATTCCCCTTTTCTTGTGACAACTTGTGCTAGTACTTATGTAATTGTTACTACTTTTTACTAAATGTTGACAATGTGAGTTAATTTTTCCATATCATCTTAATCGTCCCCTTCGCCTTCTGATCTCAATTTCCTTGGTAGGGTTCTCCAGTCCGGAGGCGGCAAACAGAAGAAGTGGAGCAAGGGGAAGCAGCAGGAGAAGGTCAACAACTCGGTGCTCTCCTGGGCGTCCAAGTTCAAGCAGGTCTGTTCTTCCTCTCCTCTCTCAGGGACCTGCTTCCTCTGTTTGATGCTCTGCAATTGGTCGTATTCTGTTTCAAGCAGGTCTGTTTGATGTTTACTCATGTGTTTCTGAATGCATGTGTTGGCCCGTAAGTTAATTGCATCTGTTACCCTTTTGTTGGGCTATTTCCCCACAAGCCTATGATATTGAACATGCACAAAAACTACAGTGTTGCCTTAGGAGCTATTTCTGCATCTGTTTTTATGGTTGCCCTGATATAAAATGGCCCAACTGATATTAGTCTGTTGACTGAAATGAAAGTTATCCTAGTGCTTTTGTTCCATCTTGTCTTTAGTTCATGTAGTTATTGGGTAGTTCGCTGACTTGATTCAGCCTATTCGGCCTAATGATAGTTCCAACCATGTAAGCGTAGCCGACAAAAATCCACCAGAGTGGATTGGGCAGAGCGATCTTTTCCATATCGCTTGTGCGCTGTAACCCCGATGTGGTGGCACTACATGGTTGACTCTATCATCAGGCCAAGGGTTATTTTGTAGCTTTTTTTTGATTGCGTAGTTTTTTTACTGTTATAATCTTATACTAACTGATCGTGTCACATGTACACATGGACTGCACAAGGATGTAGATTGAGTGGCAGTATACCTTATACTAGATAAAACCATGAATAAATGGTACTTTTTGTATGTGCAGTGGCTGTATTCTTTATCAGTTTTGTTTGATTTATTCAGTGGGTTGAGCTAAGATTGTAGCTGGAGCCTTGAATAATTTATAAATGGAACTATTTGTCTTGTAGCCTATGCATGAGGTTGCAATGGGTCTTGCAGCTTTTGTTTCTCTCATTTGACTTTTACTCATGTGTTTCTGAATGCATGTGTTGGCCCGTATATCAGCTAATTTGTTTGAGTCTTTTGCATGGAAATACTTTGAGTGGTTTGTAGCTTGCTCTATCTGAACTAAAAGCGCTCTGTCCAAGTTATTAGCTAAAGTTCTATATTGAATTAGCTCCTATCTAAACTGAAAAAGATGCCCTCTTCTCTGTAATAGCCTGATGTATACCCATCCTTTTAGTGTGCATTTTGATATTTGGATCTAATTATCTTGCTACTATAATTTGTCTGTGCTTGTGCTTTATTTTAGTGTGTCTTTGCCTGTGCTTTATAATGTTTCTCAGTTCCATACAACTTTGTTAGAGTTTAGAACAGTGACTTCATTAATTCTGACTTGAAAGTTATCCTAGTGCTTTTGTTGCATCTTCTCTTTAGTTCATGTAGTTATTGGGTTGTTTGCTGACTTGATTCAGCCTATTTGGCCTAATGATAGTTCCAACCATGTAAGCATAGCCGACAAAAATCCACCAGAGTGGATTGGGCAGAGCGATCTTTTCCATATCGCTTGTGCGCTGTAACCCCGGTGTGGTGGCTCTACATGGTTGACTCTATCATCAGACCAAGGGTTATTTTGGAGCTTTTTTTGATTGCATAGTCTTTTACTGTTATAATCTTATACTAACTGATTGTGTCACATGTACACATGGACTGCACAAGGAGGAGCTTGGCATAGGAGGTTAGAGGTTGATTCACTTCCGCAACTGTCCTGCTAGCTAACCTCTGCCTCTTTAAAATGGTAAGGTTGCATGGCTTATTTCTTGTTTCTGAATTTTGCAATAATTTATGTCCATCACATGGCTTATTTGGCTAAGATCTGAACTATGTGCATCATCTGAACCATTGCTTGTCAATTGACAGGAGTCATCCAGCGAGGACAGGGACTGGGATGGAAATGGAACCTCTGGCCAAGAGGAAGGTGATTATGACACCAATCCTGATACTGATCAAGAAGAAGAGTTGCAGAAGGATGGTGAAGAGCTGCAGCAGGATGGTTCTGCACGTCGAGTCAAAAGGCCAAGGACATTCACAAAGTGGCCAAGGGACAAGATGGTAGTGACTGAGGTTGAGGATGGGGGGATGCCCGCACCTAGGAAACAAAAGTGCAGGTTCAGGATGCTCTGTGGTCTCATTGCAAGACAGAAGATCTCTTTAGTCATGCCAGGAATCAAGTCTCTAAGCCGTCAGCAGAAATGGAGCTTGTTCGATGACCACGTGTAGAAACATTTGGAGTTTCAGCCAGAGATGAAGCCGGAAGCGTTCAAGCTTTTCCTGAAGATGACAGCCAAGGCACTGAAATGAGATTTTGTCAGCAAAGGACTGGAGCCATTTGCAAGGCACCCGTATCTCGAGCCGGAAGACTGGAATGAGTTTTTGATGCTGCTGGAAAGTAAAGAGGCTAAAGCAGACGGTAGCAGATACACGGAGCTTCGAAGTCTAATGACACACGAGCACTGCTTAGGTCCAGGTGGTTATGCTAGGAAAGAAGAACAATAGGAGCAAGAGGACAGACGATTAGCTGAAGCTGGAATACCCAACCCATGGGATGAATACCCTGATGATCGGTCCAAGACATGGCTGCGAGCAAGGAGTATGCTACAGGTGAAAGACGGTGTTGCCGAGATCCTGTGGATGAAAGATTCAGCTAAGAAAGTGGCTGAAGATGTCAAAGCAAAGCAAGCAGAAGATTCAGGAGTAGAGTGGGAGAGGGAGAACGATTTGCTAAGTCAGTGCTTTGTTGACGCTCCTTAGCCTCACCACTAAGGTTGCACTACGGTGACGGCACCAGGAATGCTTGTTGGCACTCGCAAGCGTCGCTACCGGGTTCGCACCTCTAGTAACGGGGCTAGGGAACATCTGGGTAAAACGCACGATTACAGAAAGGTCCGCAAGTGTACGGATTACCATTGTAGCACTTCACCCAGTGGTATTCGGGTTATCGTATTTATATTTTCCCAAGGGAGGCACTACAGCAAAGATGATCGAATAAACGGTGGAGAAAGACAAGACTTGGTAAAGAGCTATAGCGGGGGTAACGAATAAAGATACTCAGGGATAAATTGACACATGCAAGGAGATCTTGATAAAGGACTAGAAAGGATCTAGCGAGCTGGGAGGACAACGAGACGAGAAAGGATCCTAACACAATCTATCTATTCTTGTCAACTCTAGGTAAAGAACTAAGGCAAAGGATAACCAAGGCAAGCTAACTCGACAAGCTCTTCTTGTGCTGCAGGGGCATGCAAAGCCGCGCTCTCAGACTGGGATGAGAAGGGAGAACGACGACGCGCTGAATCCTACCGGCCCGAACTAACGTGGTGGACTACAAAGCCCGTCCGGAGCTGTCACCTCCTTAGGGTACCACAACTATTCTGTTGAACGGGACACCAATCTAAGACTAAGGTAAGCTCTGAGCACCGCGCTCACAACGAACCAAGGAACCTTTCCCCGGGTACCACGAAGGAAGGTCTCTCTCTCCCGTGAACCACCGGAGATCAAGCGAATAACGACCACAACACTATAGGGCTCAAGAGAGCTATGCTAACAAAGACTAAACTAACTTTAGTCTAAACCAAGAATAAAGCTTCTAGAGCAAAGTAAAAGCTGAATGTAATTGACTCGAAAAGTAAGATAGAAAGATAACTTGAATTGTACTTGAGTCTAAACAAAGAAAGGATACAAGAGTAGTACCGGAACTCTGAAGAAGACTCCTCCGGAACCCCGAGACTAGCTCGACTCGACTCTAACTCCCAAGCTACACTAATCCTACTCTAAGTGAACAAAAGTGGGAAATGGAGATGCTCCTGCGTCGTGTGTCTATTCCAGCGAGTGTGAGGCGCCTTTTATAGGTAAGGGAGGTCGGTTGAGCGCGTGGGCCCAAGATCACAGGTGCGGCCGGATGAGGAGGTGCGGCCGGCCCTATGATCCACCGCCTCTTGACTTGGACGCTCCTGATCCTTGCTCCTGAGGCGGTTGAGGGTCGGTTCCTTAGGTCGGTTTCGACCGGCACGACAGTTGGGAGGTGCGGCCGGCCCTCTAGGTGTGGCCGGCCCACCCCCGTGCCATGTGATGCACCGCCTTCGCTCAGGGATGCCTAGGATTGCCTTGGAATGATGGTTGTGGCGGTTGAACGGCTGGACAAGTGGACCCATTGATCCTAGCCTTTCCTTTGGATCAAACCGACGTTTCTTTGTTGAATCTTGTTCGTCCAAGTATTGCTCGAGGGAGAGGAGGTACTCGGGACCTGGCACGAGCCACAGGGCAGGGCCGGCCACACCTGGCAGGGCCGGCCGCACCTGCCAGGCCGGCCGTACCTACAGGGCCGGCCGTGCCTGGTGGTTCGGCCGTGCCTTGCTCGTGTGGCACGTTGGTTCCAAATTCTCCCAAAATGTGTACCTGCCTATGAAATTCACAACACAACTCGTGGAACTTTATTAGTACTAAAAATGTGCATAAAACTTGCCATATACTCCTCCCGAACCCGAGGTTTTGACGGTCGAATCCTTGTTGTAAGGACCGTCAACATGCTTGGGCACCCGCGAACAGCCAGGGCGTGTCCGTGGTGTCTCCTACTACAACGGCTAGAAGCATGCATGTCCTCACCACCTAGGCATGTACAGGAAGAGGAAGAGAACACCGGTAAATATACAATAGCTGAAGGAGGACCTCAGAGCTGAGGTGACAAGGGATGTAATGTCCATGCTAGCATCCCAAGGAGTCCTTGTGCCAAGTTGTAGGAACCCAAGCCCTACACCCGGACGGAGGAGCAGCTGTGCTTTCGCCTCTCAGCCCGGAGGTCGTGAGGAGGATGATGCCGCAGTTTGTGAGGATCCACTAAATTCTGAGCCAATCGCCTCACATGAAGACCCATTGACCAGGGATGATACTATAGACCGATTGACCGAGCCCACACAGTGTGGCCTACTAGTCAGGATCGGTGGCCACCAAGTTGAGGGCACATGGGGTCAGGTTTATCCATAGCAAACTAAGCTACATACAGTCCCTATTTGTGCAGACTGTGCAGTGGTCAAAGTGGAGGTAGTACATCCTGCCTATAAGACCCTGATGCTTGAATTGGCTCCTAATGACGAGATAACTACTCTTGGGCAAGCTGTGAACCAGAGGATACAGTGGAAGAGGGCTGACCTTGCGGTCAAGTTTGCACCAAAGGGGAGATCTCCTACACAAATGGCACATATTCTTCCATCCCAAACAAGGGCAGGTGACAGCAAAAATGTTACATCTGGATCGATGAGGTCCCCCATTATGTCTTCAAGGGATAGTGAACCTGCAGCTGCAGCACACAAGAGTCCTTCCAAGAGTCCTACTTCCAAGCAACAAGGAACAAAAGCAGCAGCCAATAGTGCTCCTTCCAAACAGCAAGCATCATCAGCCAAGGGTGCTCCTTCCAAGCAGCAAGGAACAGCAGCGCCAACCAAGAGTGGTGACAATGTCCATTCAAAATGCGGCTCTTCATCACCAGCAGCAACAAAGAGTGCAGACAAGAAAGGAAATGTCATTCCAGCAGAAGAACTTGCAAAGGTGTTCAAAAGTGTTTTTGAGGGGAAAACTGCTACAGCAACCTCAAAGAAGCACATGAAGAAGGCTGCCAGTAAGAAGCAACCTACCATGAGCTCCAAGGAGAAGCCCATAGAAGTGTCTAGAGGGAATAAGTCAAATCCAAAATTCAAATTTGGACAGCCAATGCTCAGTGCTTCTGAACTCAAGAGTGTTGGACCTGCAACCAGGGCTCTCCGTGCACATTACATGAAATGTTGCAAGGAAAACAACAAGAATGAGGTAATGGTCATGTTCAAGCGTTCCCGTTTTTTGACAAAAGAGGAGAAAAATAGTTTCTCTGTGGGTTTGAATGACTTGTATGACCTCTCCTTCCTCTTCGCCTTCGCCGCCGCCTTCTCCTTCCCCTTCACCGCCGCCGCCTCCGCCTTCGCCAATCAACAGGATGTTAATTGAAAGAAGGATATTCACCTTCCTGTGTGAATAGAAGAGGAGTTGAAGAGGATGTTCACCTTTTCTGTCGCCGCCGCCTCCGCCTTCCGCTTGACCGCCGGGGCTCTGTCGTCGTCGACGACTGCGGGGTCATCCTCCTCCTCCGGCTCCGCCTTGATCATTCGTGACACCGAGCGCGTGATGATGGGAGCCCCAGCTAGCGTCGACGTGCTTCGAGGAGTCTGGACGTGCCTCGAGGTTGAGGGCGCATCTTGCCGGCATCCGGCTGGCGGTGGCAGCAGAGGCGGTGCTCTCCTTCTTCGCGAAGCGGCCGCAGTTGTCCCTCTCCTGCTTCCGCGCAAAGACCTAGCGCGCAGAGAGCTCGTCCTCCATGGTCTCCTTCGTGAAGCGGCGACGACGACGAGGAAGTGCGGGAGAAGCGGCGACGACGACAATGAGGAAGTGCAGGAGGAAGAGTGTGGTTTTTTTGAGGAAGTGTGAATGGGAGTTGTAGATGTGAATGGGAGTTGTAGATGTGAATGGGAGAAGCGGCCTCTCACTGACGAGTAGGGCCAGGAAGATGAAGGGGCAATCCCGCTGCCACTCGCTCACTAACGAGTGGGCCCGCCATCCGCTCTCGCCGTCTCATTTTTTGGGCTGGGCACTGACGAGTGGGCCCATACAAGTTAGGGTTTGACGACTACCACAACTCCCCCACTCGCGCTGCCTCCTCCCCTTGCCGTCACCCTCCCTTGCCTCGACCTCAACCTTGCCGTCGCCCTCCTCCTCCCCCTACCCTTCGCCGTCGCCCTCCCCCTCGACCTCGCCGTCCTCCCCCTCGCCCGCCGTTGTCTCCACACCCCGAAGGAGTGGATCTGCGACAATGACGAGGAGTAGATCCGGCCTCAACACTGCCGGTGGCCGGAGTGGATCCAACGACGAGGATGAGGAGTAGGAGGAGTGATTCGGCGATGCGACCTCCTCCAAGAATCCACGTCCAGGTGCGCATCCTCCTTCCCTTCTCACCATCTCATCTTAATCAACCCCTTCCCCTTCTGATCTCCATTTCCTTGCAAGGTTTCTCTAGTCTGGAGGCGGCAAGCAGGAGAAGTGGAGCAAGGGGGGCAGAAGGAGAAGGTCAACAACTCGGTGCTCTTCGCGTCCCCGCTCGGATCTGTAAGGCTCCTTCCCCTCTGCTCCCTCTGTGGATTTGATGCGTGATTGTAGATTTGATGTGATTTCTCATGGATTTGACGCTAGAATGATAGATTAGTGCTTGCAGATTTGATGTGCTAGGGGGTATTAGTAAATTAGTTGAGTTCCGCATGGTTACAAGCTTACTCCTGATGTAGACTGAGTGGCAGTATACCTTATACTAGATAAAACCATGAATAAATGGTACTTTTTGTATGTGTAGTGGCTGTATTCTTTATCAGTTTTGTTTGATTTATTCAGTGGGTTGAGCTAAGATTGTAGCTGGAGCCTTGAATAATTTATAAATGGTACTATTTGTCTTGTAGCCTATGCATGAGGTTGCAGTGGGTCTTGCAGCTTTTGTTTCTCATTTGACTTTTACTCATGTGTTTCTGAATGCATGTGTTGGACCGTATATCAGCTAATTAGTTTGAGGCTTTTGCATGGAAATACTTTGAGTGGTTTGTAGCTTGCTCTATCTGAACTGAAAGCGCTCTGTCCAAGTTATTAGCTGAAGTTCTATATTGAATTAGCTCCTATCTGAACAGAAAAAGATGCTCTCTTCTCTGTAATAGTCTGATGTATACCCATCCTTTTAGTGTGCATTTTGATATCTGGATCTAATTATCTTGCTACTATAATTTGTCTGTGCTTGTGCTTTATTTTAGTGTGTCTTTGCCTGTGCTTTACAATGTTTCTCAGTTCCATACAACTTTGTTAGAGTTTAGATCAGTGACTTCATTAATTCTGGTGTCAAGTAGCTCAAGGAAGTTTTGAGGAAACATAACCCGAGGCTCAAGATTTAGTTGGCAAAGAAGAATCTAGGAAGCGTTTGGGTGTAAGGTAAATATGGTGGAATTGGAGTAAGGTAAATATAATTTTCTATATAAGTCTCGACATAGGAAGTTTCTGCAAAGTGTATGAGAAAAATTGTTGTCTGTTCAACTCCATTGGTCGGATTTTCATGATTTAGTGTTAGTTTGTACACACTATGGTTCAGGCTGCTTGCCTTTGATTGTGTGCTTGATCCATTTTGATATATGGAATTTGTGCATTTTGATGGCATAGGTGAATAATGTGGGCACAATAAGTTGGACAGCTATGGAAAATTCTGTTTAACTAATTATCTTGCTACTATAATGTGTCTTTCCTTGTGCTTTATTTTAGTCGACTAAGAACTTCTAGTGATAATAATTCAGTATCATAAAATTCCCCTTTTCTTGTGACAACTTGTGCTAGTTCTTATGTAATTGTTACTACTTTTTACTAAATGTTGACAATGTGAGTTAATTTTTCCATATCATCTTAATCGTCCCCTTCGTCTTCTGATCTCAATTTCCTTGCTAGGGTTCTCCAGTCCGGAGGCGGCAAACAGAAGAAGTGGAGCAAGGGGAAGCAGTAGGAGAAGGTCAACAACTCGGTGCTCTCCTGGGCATCCAAGTTCAAGCAGGTTTGTTCTTCCTCTCCTCTCTCAGGGGCCTGCTTCCTCTGTTTGATGCTCTGCAATTGGTCGTATTCTGTTTCAAGCAGGTCTGTTTGATGTTTACTCATGTGTTTCTGAATGCATGTGTTGGCCCGTAAGTTAATTGCATCTGTTACCCTTTTTTTGGGCTATTTTCCCACAAGCCTATGATATAGAACATGCACAAAAACTACAGTGTTGCTTTAGGAGCTATTTCTGCATCTGTTTTGATGGTTGCCCTGATATAAAATGGCCCAACTGATATTAGTCTGTTGACTGAAATGAATGTTGTCCTAGTGCTTTTGTTCCATCTTGTCTTTAGTTCATGTAGTTATTGGGTAGTTTGCTGACTTGATTCAGCTTATTCGGCCTAATGATAGTTCCAACCATGTAAGCGTAGCCGACAAAAATCCACCAGAGTGGATTGGGCAGAGCGATCTTTTCCATATCACTTGTGCGCTGTAACCCCGGTGTGGTGGCACTACATGGTTGACTCTATCATCAGGCCAAGAGTTATTTTGTAGCTTTTTTTTGATTGCATAGTTTTTTTACTGTTATAATCTTATACTAACTGATTGTGTCACACGTACACATGGACTGCACAAGGATGTAGATTGAGTGGCAGTATACCTTATACTAGATAAAACCATGAATAAATGGCACTTTTTGTATGTGCAGTGGCTGTATTCTTTATCAGTTTTGTTTGATTTATTCAGTGGGTTGAGCTAAGATTGTAGCTGGAGCCTTGAATAATTTACAAATGGTACTATTTGTCTTGTAGCCTATGCATGAGGTTGCAATGGGTCTTGCAGCTTTTGTTTCTCTCATTTGACTTTTACTCATGTGTTTCTAAATGCATGTGTTGGCCCGTATATCAGCTAATTAGTTTGAGGCTTTTGCATGGAAATACTTTGAGTGGTTTCTAGCTTGCTCTATCTGAACTGAAAGCGCTCTGTCCAAGTTATTAGCTGAAGTTCTATATTGAATTAGCTCCTATCTGAACTAAAAAAGATGCCCTCTTCTCTGTAATAGCCTGATGTATACCCATCCTTTTAGTGTGCATTTTGATATCTGGATCTAATTATCTTGCTACTATAATTTGTCTGTGCTTGTGCTTTATTTTAGTGTGTCTTTGCTTGTGCTTTATAATATTTCTTAGTTCCATACAACTTTGTTAGAGTTTAGATCAGTGACTTCATTAATTCTGACTTGAAAGTTATCCTAGTGCTTTTGTTCCATCTTGTCTTTAGTTCATGCAGTTATTGGGTTGTTTGCTGACTTGATTCAGCCTATTTGGCCTAATGATAGATCCAACCATGTAAGCATAGCTGACAAAAATCCACCAGAGTGGATTGGGCAGAGCGATCTTTGCCATATCGCTTGTGCGCTGTAACCCCAGTGTGGTGGCACTACATGGTTGACTCTATCATCAGACCCAGGGTTATTTTGTAGCTTTTTTTTGATTGCATAGTTTTTTACTGTTATAACCTTATACTAACTGATTGTGTCACATGTACACATGGACTGCACAAGGAGGAGCTTGGCATAGGAGGTCAGAGGTTGATTCAATTCCGCAACTATCCTGCTAGCCAACCTCTGCCTCTTTAAAATGGTAAGGTTGCATGGCTTATTTCTTGTTTCTGAATTTTGCAATAATTTATGTCCATCACATGGCTTATTTGGCTAAGATCTGAACTATGTGCATCATCTGAACCATATGCTTGTCAATTGACAGGTGTCATCCATCGAGGACAGGGACTGGGATGGAAATGGAGCCTCTGGCCAAGAGGAAGGTGATTATGACACCAATCCTGATACTGATCAAGAAGAAGAGCTGCAGCAGGATGGTGAAGAGCTGCAGCAGGATGGTTCTACACGCCGAGTCAAAAGGCCAAGGACATTCACAAAGTGGCCAAGGGACAAGATGGTAGTGACTGAGGTTGAGGATGGGGCGATGCCCGCACCTAGGAAACAAAAGTGCAGGTTCAGGATGCTCTGTGGTCTCATTGCAAGACAGAAGCTCTCTTTAGTCATGCCAGGAATCAAGTCTCTAAGCCGTCAGCAGAAATGGAGGTTGTTCGATGACCACGTGCAGAAACATTCGGAGTTTCAACCAGAGATGAAGCCGGAAGCGTTCAAGCTTTTCTTGAAGATGACAGCCAAGGCACCGAAATGAGATTTTGTCAGCAAAGGACTGGAGCCATTTGCAAGGCACTCGTATCTCGAGCCGGAAGACTGGAATGAGTTTTTGATGCTGCTGGAAAGTGAAGAGGCTAAAGCAGACAGTAGCAAATACACGGAGCTTTGAAGTCTGATGACACATGAGCACTGCTTAGGTCCAGGTGGTTATGCTAGGAAAGAGGACACACGATTAGCTGAAGCTGGAATGCCCAACCCATGGGATGAATACCCTGATGATCGGTCCAAGACATGGCTGCGAGCAAGGAGTAGGCTACAGGTGAAAGACGGTGTTGCCGAGATCCTGTCGATGAAAGATTCAGCTAAGAAAGTGGCTGAAGATGTCAAAGCAAAGCAAGCAGAAGATTCAGGAGTAGAGTGGGAGAGGGAGAACGATTTGCTAAGTCAGTGCTTGGGCACCCGCGAACAGCCAGGGCGTGTCCGTGGTGTCTCCTGCTACAACGGCTGGAAGCATGCATGGCCTCACCACCTAGGCATGTGCAGGAAGAGGAAGAGAACACCGGTAAATATACAACAGCTGAAGGAGGACCTCAGAGCTGAGATGACAAGGGATGTAATGTCCATGCTAGCATCCCAAGGAGTCATTGTGCCAAGTTGTATGAACCCAAGCCCTGCACCCAGACGGAGGAGCAGCTGTGCTTCCGCCTCTCAGCCTGGAGATCATGAGGAGGATGATGCCGCAGTTTGTGAGCATCCACTAAATTCTGAGCCAATCGCCTCACATGAAGACCCATTGACCAGGGATGATACTATAGACCGATTGACCGAGCCCACACAGTGTGGCCTACTAGTCAGGATCGGTGGCCACCAAGTTGAGGGCGCATGGGATCAGGTTTATTCAGAGCAAACTAAGCTACATACAGTCCCTATTTGTGCAGACTGTGCAGTGGTCAAAGTGGAGCTAGTACATCCTGCCTATAAGACCCTGATGCTTGAATTGGCTCCTAATGACGAGATAACTACTCTTGGGCAAGCTGTGAACCAGAGGATACAGTGGAAGAGGGCTGACCTTGCTGTCAAGTTTGCACCAAAGGGGAGATCTCCTACACAAATGGCACATATTCTTCCATCCCAAACAAGGGCAGGTGACAGCCAAAATGTTACATCTGGATCGATGAGGTCCCCCATTATGTCTTCAAGGGATAGTGAACCTGCAGCTGCAGCACACAAGAGTCCTTCCAAGAGTCCTACTTCCAAGCAACAAGGAACAAAAGCAGCAGCCAATAGTGCTCCTTCCAAACAGCAAGCATCATCAGCCAAGGGTGCTCCTTCCAAGCAGCAAGGAACAGCAGCGCCAACCAAGAGTGGTGACAATGTCCATTCAAAGCGCGGCTCTTCATCACCAGCAGCAACAAAGAGTGCAGACAAGAAAGGAAATGCCATTCCAACAGAAGAACTTGCAAAGGTGTTCAAGAGTGTTTTTGAGGGGAAAACTGCTACACCTCGAAGAAGCACATGAAGAAGGCTGCCAGTAAGAAGCAACCTACCATGAGCTCCAAGGAGAAGCCCATAGAAGTGTCTAGAGGGAATAAGTCAAATCCAAAATTCAAATTTGGACAGCCAATGCTCAGTGCTTCTGAACTCAAGAGTGTTAGACCTGCAACCAGGGCTCTCCGTGCGCATTACATGAAATGTTGCAAGGAAAACAACAAGAATGAGGTAATGGTCATGTTCAAGCGTTCCCATTTTTTGACAAAAGAGGAGAAAAATAGTTTCTCTGTGGGTTTGAATGACTTGTATGACCTCTCCTTTCTCTTCGCCTTTGCCGCCGCCTTCTCCTTCCCCTTCACCGCCGCCGCCTCTGCCTTCGCCAATCAACAGGATGTTAATTGAAAGAAGGATATTCACCTTCCTGTGTGAATAGAAGAGGAGTTGAAGAGGATGTTCACCTTTTCTTTTGCCACCGCCTCCGCCTTCTGCTTGACCGCTGCGGCTCTGTCGTCGTCGATGACTGCGGGGTCATCCTCCTCCTCCGGCTCCGCCTTGATCATCCGCGACACCAAGCGCGTGATGATGGGAGCCCCTGCCGGCGTCGACGCGTTAGAGGAGTCTGGACGTGCCTCGAGGTTGAGGGCGCATCTTGCCAGCGTCCGGCCGGCGGTGGCATCCGGCCGGCGGTGGCAGCGGAGGCGGTGCTCTCCTTCTTCGCGAAGCGGCCACGGTTGTCCCTCTCCTACTTCCGCGCAAAGACCTGGCGCGCAGAGAGCTCATCCTCCATGATCTCCTTCGTGAAGCGGCGACGACGACGAGGAAGTGTGGGAGAAGCGGCGACGATGACAACGAGGAAGTGCGGGAGGAAGAGTGTGGTTTTTTTTGAGGAAGTGTGAATGGGAGTTGTAGATGTGAATGGGAGTTGTAGATGTGAATGGGAGAAGCGGCCTCTTACTGACGAGTGGGGCCAGGAAGATGAAGGGGAAACCCCGTTGCCACTCGCTCACTGACGAGTGGGCCCGCCATCCACTCTCGCCATCGCATTTTTGGCCCATACAAGTTAGGGTTTGACGACTCCCACAACCCCCCCCACTCGCACAGCCTCCTCCCCTTGCCGTCACCCTCCCTTGCCTCGACCTCGACCATGCCGTTGCCCTCCTCCTCCCCCTACCCTTCACCGTCGCCCTCCCCCTCGACCTCGCCGTCCTCCCCCGCGCCCGCCTTCGTCTCCACACCCCGAAGGAGTGGATCCGTGACGACGACGAGGAGTAGATCTGGCCTTGACACCGCCGGTGGCCGGAGTGGATCCGACGACGAGGACGAGGAGTAGGAGGAGTGATTCGGCGACGCAACCTCCTCCAAGAATCCACGTCCAGGTGCGCGTCCTCCTCCCCTTCTCCCCATCTCATCTTAATCGCCCCCTTCCCCTTCTGATCTCCATTTACTTGCTAGGTTTCTCCAGTCCAGAGGCGGCAAGCAGAAGAAGTGGAGCAAGGGGGGCAGAAGGAGAAGGTCAACAACTCGGTGCTCTTCGGGTCCCCACTCGGATCTGTAAGGCTCCTTCCCCTCTGCTCCCTCTGTGGATTTGATGCGTGATTGTAGATTTGATGTGATTTCTCGTGGATTTGGCGCTAGAATGATAGATTAGTGCTTGCAGATTTGATGTGCTAGGGGGTATTAGCAAATTAGTTGAGTTCTGCATGGTTACAAGCTTACTCCTGATGTAGATTGAGTGGCAGTATACCTTATACTAGATAAAACCATGAATAAATGGTACTTTTTGTATGTGTAGTGGCTGTATTCTTTATCAGTTTTGTTTGATTTATTCAGTGGGTTGAGCTAAGATTGTAGCTGGAGCCTTGAATAATTTATAAATGGTACTATTTGCCTTGTAGCCTATGCATGAGGTTGCAGTGGGTCTTGCAGCTTTTGTTTCTCATTTGACTTTTACTCATGTGTTTCTGAATGCATGTGTTGGCCCGTATATCAGCTAATTAGTTTGAGGCTTTTGCATGGAAATACTTTGAGTGGTTTGTAGCTTGCTCTATCTGAACTGAAAGCGCAATGTCCAAGTTATTAGCTGAAGTTCTATATTGAATTAGCTCCGATCTGAACTGAAAAAGATGCTCTCTTCTCTGTAATAGCCTGATGTATACCCATCCATTTAGTGTGCATTTTGATATCTGGATCTAATTATCTTGCTACTATAATTTGTCTGTGCTTGTGCTTTATTTTAGTGTGTCTTTGCCTATGCTTTACAATGTTTCTCAGTTCCATACAACTTTGTTAGAGTTTAGATCAGTGACTTCATTAATTCTGGTGTCCAGTAGCTCAAGGAAGTTTTGAGGAAACATAACCCGAGGCTCAAGATTTAGTTGGCAAAGAAGAATCTAGGAAGCGTTTGGGTGTAAGGTAAATATGGGGGAATTGGAGTAAGGTAAATATAATTTTCTATATAAGTCTCGACATAGGAAGTTTCTGCAAGGTGTATGAGAAAAATTGTTGTCTGTTCAACTCCATTGGTCGGATTTTCATGATTTAGTGTTAGTTTGTACACACTATGGTTCAGGCTGCTTGCCTTTGATTGTGTGCTTGATCCATTTTGATATATGGAATTTGTGCATTTTGATGGCATAGGTGAATAATGTGGGCACAATAAGTTGGACAGCTATGGAAAATTCTGTTTAACTAATTATCTTGCTACTATAATGTGTCTTTCCTTGTGCTTTATTTTAGTCGACTAAGAACTTCTAGTGATAATAATTCAGTATCATAAAATTCCCCTTTTCTTGTGACAACTTGTGCTAGTACTTATGTAATTGTTACTACTTTTTACTAAATGTTGACAATGTGAGTTAATTTTTCCATATCATCTTAATCGTCCCCTTCGCCTTCTGATCTCAATTTCCTTGCTAGGGTTCTCCAGTCCGGAGGTGGCAAATAGAAGAAGTGGAGCAAGGGTAAGCAGCAGGAGAAGGTCAACAACTCGGTGCTCTCCTAGGCGTCCAAGTTCAAGCAGGTCTGTTCTTCCTCTCCTCTCTCAGGGGCCTGCTTCCTCTGTTTGATGCTCTACAATTGGTCGTATTCTGTTTCAAGCAGGTCTGTTTGATGTTTACTCATGTGTTTCTAAATGCATGTGTTGGCCCGTAAGTTAATTGCATTTGTTACCCTTTTTTTGGGCTATTTTCCCACAAGCCTATGATATAGAACATGCACAAAAACTACAGTGTTGCCTTAAGAGCTATTTCTGCATCTGTTTTTATGGTTGCCCTGATATAAAATGGCCCAACTGATATTAGTCTGTTGACTGAAATGAAAGTTATCCTAGTGCTTTTGTTCCATCTTGTCTTTAGTTCATGTAGTTATTGGGTAGTTTGCTGACTTGATTCAGCCTATTCGGCCTAATGATAGTTCCAACCATGTATCGGTTCAAAAAAAATAGTTCCAACCATGTAAGCGTAGCCGACAAAAATCCACCAGAGTGGATTGGGCAGAGTGATCTTTTCCATATCGCTTGTGCGCTGTAACCCCGGTGTGGTGGCACTACATGGTTGACTCTATCATCAGTCCAAGGGCTATTTTGTAGCTTTTTTTTTATTGCATAGTTTTTTTACTGTTATAATCTTATACTAACTGATTGTGTCACACGTACACATGGACTGCACAAGGATGTAGATTGAGTGGCGGTATACCTTATACTAGATAAAACCATGAATAAATGGTACTTTTTGTATGTGCAGTGGCTGTATTCTTTATCAGTTTTGTTTGATTTATTCAGTGGGTTGAGCTAAGATTGTAGCTGGAGCCTTGAATAATTTACTAATGGTACTATTTGTCTTGTAGCCTATGCATGAGGTTGCAATGGGTCTTGCAGCTTTTGTTTCTCTCAATTGACTTTTACTCATGTGTTTCTGAATGCATGTGTTGGCCCGTATATCAGCTAATTAGTTTGAGGCTTTTGCATGGAAATACTTTGAGTGGTTTCTAGCTTGCTCTATCTGAACTGAAAGCGCTCTGTCCAAGTTATTAGCTGAAGTTCTATATTGAATTAGCTCCTATCTGAACTGAAAAAGATGCTCTCTTCTCTGTAATAGCCTGATGTATACCCATCCTTTTAGTGTGCATTTTGATATCTGGATCTAATTATCTTGCTACTATAATTTGTCTGTGCTTGTGCTTTATTTTAATGTGTCTTTGCCTGTGCTTTATAATGTTTCTCAGTTCCATACAACTTTGTTAGAGTTTAGATCAGTGACTTCATTAATTCTGACATGAAAGTTATCCTAGTGCTTTTGTTCCATCTTGTCTTTAGTTCATGTAGTTATTAGGTTGTTTGCTGACTTGATTCAGCCTATTTGGCCTAATGATAGTTCCAACCATGTAAGCATAGCCGACAAAACTCCACCAGAGTGGATTGGGCAGAGCGATCTTTTCCATATCGCTTGTGCGCTGTAACCCCGGTGTGGTGGCACTACATGGTTGACTCTATCATCAGACCAATGGTTATTTTGTAGCTTTTTTTTGATTGCATAGTTTTTTACTGTTATAATCTTATACTAACTGATTGTGTCACATGTACACATGGACTGCACAAGGAGGAGCTTGGCATAGGAGGTCAGAGGTTGATTCACTTCCGCAACTGTCCTGCTAGCCAACCTCTGCCTCTTTAAAATGGTAAGGTTGCATGGCTTATTTCTTGTTTCTGAATTTTGCAATAATTTTTGTCCATCACATCGCTTATTTGGCTAAGATCTGAACTATGTGCATCATCTGAACCATATGCTTGTCAATTGACAGGTGTCATCCAGCGAGGACAGGGACTGGGATGGAAATGGAGCCTCTGGCCAAGTGGAAGGTGATTATGACACCAATCCTGATACTGATCAAGAAGAAGAGCTGCAGCAGGACGGTGAAGAGCTGCAGCAGGATGGTTCTGCACGCCGAGTCAAAAGGCCAAGGACATTCACAAAGTGGCCAAGGGACAAGATGGTAGTGACTGAGGTTGAGGATGGGGGGATGCCCGCACCTAGGAAACAAAAGTGCAGGGTCAGGATGCTCTGTGGTCTCATTGCAAGACAGAAGCTCTCTTTAGTCATGCCAGGAATCAAGTCTCTAAGCCGTCAGCAGAAATGGAGCTTGTTCGATGACCACGTGCAGAAACATTTGGAGTTTCAGCCAGAGATGAAGCCGGAAGCGTTCAAGCTTTTCCTGAAGATGACAGCCAAGGCACTGAAATGAGATTTTGTCAGCAAAGGACTGGAGCCATTTGCAAGGCACCCGTATCTCAAGCCGGAAGACTGGAATGAGTTTTTGATGCTGCTGGAAAGTGAAGAGGCTAAAGCAGACAGTAGCAGATACACAGAGCTTCGAAGTCTGATGACACACGAGCACTGCTTAGGTCCAGGTGGTTATGCTAGGAAAGAAGAACAATGGGAGCAAGAGGACAGACGATTAGCTGAAGCTGGAATACCCAACCCATGGGATGAATACCCTGATGATCGGTCCAAGACATGGCTGCGAGCAAGGAGTAGGCTACAGGTGAAAGAAGGTGTTGCCGAGATCCTGTGGATGAAAGATTCAGCTAAGCAAGTGGCTGAAGATGTCAAAGCAAAGCAAGCAGAAGATTCAGGAGTAGAGTGGGAGAGGGAGAACGATTTGCTATGTCAGTGCTTGGGCACCCGCGAACAGCCAGGGCGTGTCCGTGGTGTCTCCTGCTACAACGGCTGGAAGCATGCATGGCCTCACCACCTAGGCATGTACAGGAAGAGGAAGAGAACACCGGTAAATATACAACAGCTGAAGGAGGACCTCAGAGCTGAGGTGACAAGGGATGTAATGTCCATGCTAGCATCCCATGGAGTCATTGTGCCAAGTTGTAGGAACCCAAGCCTTGCACCCGGACGGAGGAGCAGCTGTGCTTCCGGCTCTCAGCCTGGAGGTTGTGAGGAGGATGATGCCACAGTTTGTGAGGATCCACTAAATTCTGAGCCAATCGCCTCACATGAAGAACCATTGACCAGGGATGATACTATAGACTGATTGACCGAGCCCACACAGTGTGGCCTACTAGCCAGGATCGGTGGCCACCAAGTTGAGGGCGCATGGGGTCAGGTTTATCCAGAGCAAACTGAGCTACATACAGTCCCTACTCGTGCAGACTGTGCAGTGGTCAAAGTGGAGCTAGTACATCCTGCCTATAAGACCCTGATGCTTGAATTGGCTCCTAATGACGAGATAACTACTCTTGGGCAAGCTGTGAACCAGAGGTACAGTGGAAGAGGGCTGACCTTGCTGTCAAGTTTGCACCAAAGGGGAGATCTCCTACACAAATGGCACATATTCTTCCATCCCAAACAAGGGCAGGTGACAGCCAAAATGTTACATCTGGATCGATGAGGTCCCCCATTATGTCTTCAAGGGATAGTGAACCTGCAGCTGCACCACACAAGAGTACTTCCAAGAGTCCTACTTCCAAGCAACAAGGAACAAAAGTAGCAGCCAATAGTGCTCCTTCCAAACAGCAAGCATCATCAGCCAAGGGTGCTCCTTCCAAGCAGCAAGGAACAGCAGCGCCAACCAAGAGTGGTGACAATGTCCATTCAAAGCGTGGCTCTTCATCACCAGCAGCAACAAAGAGTGCAGATAAGAAAGGAAATGCCATTCCAGCAGATGAACTTGCAAAGGTGTTCAGGAGTGTTTTTGAGAGGAAAACTGCTAGAGCAACCTCGAAGAAGCACATGAAGAAGGCTGCCAGTAAGAAGCAACCTACCATGAGCTCTAAGGAGAAGCCCATAGAAGTGTCTAGAGGGAATAAGTCAAATCCAAAATTCAAATTTGAACAGCCAATGCTCAGTGCTTCTGAACTCAAGAGTGTTAGACCTGCAACCAGGGCTCTCCGTGCGCATTGCATGAAATGTTGCAAGGAAAACAACAAGAATGAGGTAATGGTCATGTTCAAGCGTTCCCATTTTTTGACAAAAGAGGAGAAAAATAGTTTCTCTGTGGGTTTGAATGACTTGTATGACCTCTTCAAGATGGATGGTTTGAGCCTGCCACTTGTCCGCTGCTTCACCTTGTAAGTTTCTTTTGCTCTGAACTACTTTGAGTGCTTTGTAGCTTCACCTTGTGATTATGAGCTGCAACCAATAATTTCTGTTGTTTCTCAGGTCCATGATTGTTGAAGCTAATGGGAAGGCCTCTGTGGGCTTCCTTGATCCTGAAGTGATGACCATTTCCTCAATGTCTTCTTCTACTTCTTTTGTGGTGGAATATCTTACAAATGCCTTCCAACAGTATGCTAAGAAGAGACTGGTCGTGTTTACGCATGATGTGGACACTTTATCACAGTGGCAATCATTCCAAAGTCTAACAAAGTCTTGTATTTTAACTCCTTGAGGTCCAGAGGGTGTGATCATACCAAGTTGAAAGTTGTGATAAATGAGTAAGTTACTTCTACAAACTCCCGGGAGTAACTACTCCAAACACGCCAATTAGCAGGTTAGTTTGTCTAACAGTTGTTGCATCCTCTATTTCAGGGTATTTATTTGTTACTGCAAGAACAAGAGGATAGCCACCAGCACCGACCTGGCACACGTGGTCCAGTTTCCGGTATGGTACCCTTCTGTGAAAGCTTCTGCTTCAGCTTTTTATATATTTTTGCAGCTTAGTTTTTCTTCTGAATTTTTTTTATGTATTTTTGCAGTACCACCAGCAACTAGGAAGCACTTGTGTCTTCTATACCTGCTATCACATGGAGGTAGCAACGGGTTTACTGGATTGGAAAGCTGATCCTGAGGTACTTCCATCATCCTTCTTCCTATGAACTTGTTGGCTTTCCTGTGATTTTGTGCTTTCCATGTCGATTTGTGTTCATGTGAGAATTAGGCACTAGGAGTTCATGCCAGTGGAGAATGTTTCGATCAGTTTCAAAATGAGGCTAGAAATGGTACTATGTGCATTTATGTGCTCAGCTTGATGCTTTGTTCCATTACATTTTTCTGCTATGTCATTAGTTTCAACTGTCATGTTTGTGTATATATATATATCTGTGTGTGTGTTCAGTTCAACTCTAGTGGTAATCTGGGCTGGTTTCATCGATTTAGCTAAGGGCTGTCCTCCTATTGTGCTTTTGTGTTTGATCAACAGCTGCTTGCTGTCTGATTGTGTTTTGCATCAGATCAACCTACTTATTGCTTGTTGTAGTATCTAGAGCAGGTTGCAGGTTGTAGTAGCAAATACCATTTGGTTTGAATTCTTTTCAGTGATCATTTTTGTGGCCCTCTCTGAATTTGTGTCAAATAGAAATTGCTGCAGCTTGTTTTCTGACTCTTGTATTGTCCTTCAGGATTTTGAGGTGCCCCTACGACCTCTGGACGCTTGCGAGTTGAACCACATTCAAGACAAGATAGCATCTTTCATCATGAGTCGGGTGATCCCTAAGAAGGCAGAATTCCACTGTGATGTTGCTGTGTAATGTTGTCTGGAAGTAGTGGATGTGATGAACTTGTTGGTGTGCCCATGAACTTGGTGTACTGGTGATGAACTTGTTGGTGTACTGGTGATGAACTTGTTGGTGTAGTGCAGATGATGAACTTGTTGATTTTCCTGTGATTTTGTGAGATTTATGCCTATGATATATATTCTCTCTGTTTTGCTGCTGATGATGTGAATTTTCTGTGATTTTGTGAGATTTATGTTGTGATATATATCCTGTGATTTTGTGATGGGGGGGCTAAATATTGGATGGAGCCAAATATTGGCTCATAGAGGTAACATAGGAGACGCGTGTTAATACAACGCGTCGCCTTTCGTTTTCCTAATAGGAGACGCGCCTTGGTGAAGAGCGTCTCCTATGCTTGTAACAAACAAGACGCGTCTCTGTGCGACGCGCTTCCTATGCTTACAACAAAGGAGACGCGTCTTTGCGAGACGCGTCTCCTATGCTTACAACAAAGGAGACGCGTCTTTGCGAGAAGCGTCTCCTATGTTTACACCAATGGAGACGCGCCTCACTAAGACGTGTCTCCTATGCTTCTAGCAAAGGAGACGCGTCACGAATAGAAGCGTCTCCGATGCTTACAACAAAGGAGACGCTTCTGCACAAACGTGTCTGTGGATTCATTAAAAGAAGACGCTGGAGGAACAGGATAGAGACGCGTACAATGCGCGTCTCGCTTCTCCTCAGCAAAGGAGACACGTATTATGCGCGTCTCCTTTTATTTGGTCAAAGGAGACGCGTAAAAAACACGTCTCCTTTTATTTGGTCAAAGGAGACGCGTAAAAAACGCGTCTCCCTTGTTTCTTCGTTAGAGACGCGTAAAAAACACATCTCCAATCTGGAGTCATTAGAGACGCGAGGCCGGAGACACATTTTTTACGCGTCTCTAATGAGCCTTAAAACGCGTCTCCGATCTGGGTGCCTTACATAGTGTAGACAATCGAAGGAGATCAATGTTGATGCCAGTTCTTCCATCTCCTCCAACAGCAATTTCAGACCCCTGATGCCTGCGATTCTTCCAAAGGGCGACAAATTGAAGAGAGTATGACTCGATGATTAGCCTTCTGAAACCTCCCTCCAGCGCCAGCCTCAAGCCATCCCGACAGGCCTCTTCTTCTGCAGCAAGTGCTGATGAGACTGCCGGAAGCCATCTTGATGAGGCACCTAGGAAAAATCCTTCCGAATTACGCATCACCACCACAGCGGAGCCATTCATGTTGTCAGGATAGAAACCACCGTCACAATTTACTTTGACAACACCCTGCGGTGGAAATTTCCATTGCTCCCCTGGCTGTCTCACATTCATCTGCTGTTGTGGGACCGGCAGCAGTAAGAAGCAGGCGTCCAGAGCCCACTCAATAGCTAGCTTGGAATCAATTGGTGTTTTTCCATGTTTTCGATCATTCGTTGCTGTCCAAAGAGACCACATACCACACATGACTACCGTCCTAACTTTGCAACTTTGTACCCAGCTTGTCGTCATCGACGGTCACCTTTGTCTGCTCCAAACTTTAACAAATAATAATATATTTCTTAATTCGTTTGTAGAAAGTGTGAAAAGAACCAAGAGACTTGAATTTAAGACTTCAATAGTCATAATTATATGAATTCTACATACTAATGTAAATTAGCCAATAAATTGGGTATCATCTTTTCAATATAAATTCAAATTGCAATATCAATGGATTGTAAAAATGCAATATTCAATTTAGTAAAAAAGAATACTCCGATATAACCTACTCAAAAAATGGATATTATTAAATAGGCCCTTATCCTCATTACGCCTAGCATTGAGTGGGTTGGATATTTACCTTATCAACTAGCAAATCAATAGGGGTTCTATCTGATTTTGATTAAGTACCTGAATTGGCACCTGAATCGAACAGAACCCACGGTTTGTCAGGCTACTGTTCTCCTATTTGTAAGGAATCGGATGCTCGTAGCCTAAGAGGGGGAGGGGGTGAATTAGACTTCTTAAAAAACTTAACTTATGGCTTCACTATTTTTACACAAAGATAAACTAGAACATACTATCTAGATGTGCAACTATGGTTGTTCTAATGTGAAACTCCCATCCCAAAACAAGGTTTGCAACCTATAGCCAATCCTAGCATGATACTACTCTAGGAAAGTAAAGGCAAACAAAGATTGCAAGAGAGTAAATGCGGAAACGTAAAGAGGGATGGGAGGAAGCAAACTCTTGACACGCGATTTATCCCGTGGTATCGGTAGGCACTAAGCCACCCCTAGTCCACGTTGTTGAAGCACTCACACAAGAGTATTACTTCCCGGTCACCAAGTTTCTCCCAAGAGCACCACTTGACTCGCCACAAAGGCTCGCCACTTAGGCACTCGCCAAGCTCCCTTGGTCACCTTGATGCCGCCTCCACTAAGGAGCTTCTCCACCAAGGAAGGGGGTCTCCACGTCCCCCGCACAAAGTGTCCTCGCCACTCCACACCAAGCCGGAGGGTCGATGACGATTGCCGGTGAGCCACTTAGGCCCCAAGGCTTCCGGCGAACCTTGTACACCTTGATTCACTCAAGAATCACCTCACAAGGTTAGCACAACCTCGCACTCACTCAGCTCTAAGCTAAGCCTAGCACTAAGCACATACACTAAGCATATGCAAGTCTATGGTTGAGCAATTAAGCACTTGGATGGATTGGATATGATCTTGTAGGTGTCTTGCACTCCTCTGCACTTCCACACAATCCAGCAACCTCAAATGGGTGAGTGGAGGGGGTATAAATAGCCCAAGGCACTCAGCTAGCCGTTGGCTATCGGCTCACTGAAAAGTTGACCGTCGGATGAACCAACGCCTACTTTCCAGGAGCATCGGTTCATCCGGTGCCCCTCCCACGTCACGTAGCCGTTGAAATTCTCTGTCAGAACTGCTCCGACGCTATGCACCGACGCTACGTCGGATCATCCGGTGCAGAAGGATTCTTCACCAAAACGTCTCTGTTGGTTTCTTCGTAACCGTCGGATGGACCGACGCTTCCTCTAACAATGGCGTCGGTTCATCTGGTGCTTAAGGCTTTGTCTTGGCGCGTCTCTATCTTGATTCAAACTGAGCGTCGGATAGACCGATGGTGTCCTCTCTCAGACCGTCGGATCATCCGGTGCTACTGTCTTCACTGCTCATCCCCTGCAATTCATCCGGCGAATCTAGAAACTGGACTGTCGGATCATCCGACGGTGTCATCTTCATTTTGCCCGCTGCGCAGTGTACCAAGTGCACCGACGCTTGCACCGATGGTACCGTCAGTTCATCCGACGGTGCCCTTTTTCTTCTTTTCCTTTGCGTCTTCAACTTGGATCTTTGCTTCAACTTAACATACTTAACATACCATCACTTATAGCTTGAAAATATATACTAAGTCCTTATTTTTGCTATAAGTAACTTAACATGTTCATGGTATGTTAACTTGTGGTATCATCCATGGGACCTAGTAATGCCTACAAAGACATGCTAGACAATGTGGTTAATCCCATTACTTGTGTTAGCATGAATCATCAAAATCAACTCGAACAAATAGCAAATGGGGCCATGTTCGCTACACTATTCTTTCGAATCCATGAAGTAAGACATTGATTTTGCAATTAAGTTCAATTATGTTCATTGCATAAAAAGTTCCCTTGAAAAGCATTGGCGCATGTGTAAGCGAGTTGCTCTACCGAACTGAGCTATAGCCCTTGTCAGAGATATCTTAACATATAGATAATTTCTTGTCAAGATTAATATTCTCTAACGCCGGAAGATATTCCTCGGATCCGTTTACTATAAATAACATAGTAAACGTAAAATGACATAGTAAACATACCAATAACATAACATAAATATACCAATAACGGAGGGGTATTGCTTATAAAAAAGATTCGATCTATAATCGATCGAAGTAATGGGGCTTCTTTTGTCCTTGATTATCACAACTTTGATTCTTTTTTGTTAATTCGATGTTTCCACAATGTTTATAGTATTCATGGCACTCCATGTCTTGTCTTGATGCCTTGTCGTGAATTCTTTTAGAACACATTTACGTATTTTCCTCACACCTTAAATCCAATTTTTTTTAATTACACAGTACAATGCAAACACTAACAACATGCACGCACACTCACCCCTATGAACACACGCACACAAACCCTACCCCTATGAGCATCTTCGTGTGACTGAGCGCCGACAGATCTGGAGATTCTCAAAGTCACCATTGGCGCCTCGTTGTCGATGGGAATGCTGCTTACCACTTAATGTATAACGATTGAAAATCCAGGTTGAATCACCACGGGCAGCTTCCGTCCTTCGAAGAAAATATTGTATGCCGAGGGAGAAAGAAAAGGTACGATGAGGAGAAAAAAGTGAGATTGTCACATGTAATATTTTATTTGACCATAAATTCAGAAGAACAGTTTTTTCGTCTGCAGGTATAGAATTCCAAATGGGTCAGGCTCGATGAGCAGCACGAAGCACGACCCTAAAAAGCACGGCCCTAGCCTGACACTAGGCACGATCGATAGTGCTTAGGGTCGGCCCGGCATGATAGGTTGATAGTGCCTGGGCTGCCACTCCGGCCCATAGTGCCAGCCCAAGGCACGGCCCGATTTTTATTGGCCCGATAGGCGTCCGGATAAAAAATCTACATCTCATATAAAATAAATCTCAAACTCTAATTTTCTTCCAAACATCATCTGCAGCCGCCCCCCCTCCTTCTCTCCCGTCGTGCACCCACCTTCACACGCGGACGCGCCTCCTTCCGATCTCGCTGCGATTCCTCTCGGTCCCCGCGACGGCCCCTCCCGATCCCCGCCGGCGGCCCCTCCCTACAGCCTTCGCCGCCACCCGCCCACCCCTCCTCCCTCCAACATCTCCTCCCGATCCCCGCCGACAGCCCCTCCCTCGAGCCTCCGCCGCCGCCGGCCGCCCGCCCGCCCGCCCCCCTCCCTCCAACATCCGCCGCTGCCTGCCCGCGGGGGCCGAAGCTTCGGTCGCGGTGGCCAGCACCGCCTCTACCGCGGTGGCCGGAGCTCCAGCCCACTGCCTCTGTCGTGGTCCGCGCCACCCGCCTGCTCGGCCGCCTCCAGCGTCGCCTCTGCCGCCGTCCGCCGATGCGGCTCCCTCCCCTGCCAGGTCGATAGTGTCATGCCGGTTGTGGCCCGAAAAAACTGGCCATAGGGCCGTGCCTGGGCCGCCAGTTCCGCCCGACGCCCGACACGGCCCGGCACGAAGATTCCATGGGCCGCATCGGGCTGGGCCAGATCGGGCTAGGGCCGGGTTAGGCACGTATGGCCCATTTGGAATTCTATATTTGCAGTATAGAACGAAACAAAGGACGCCTCCGGAAATCCAGCAGCGAATCGATCTGATCGGAAAAACTGGTCAAACCAAGCCGCCGCATGCCGCCGCCGCCATGGATATCCATGCGACGACCCAGCCACCCTCTGACTCGTCCACCTACCCTGGTTGGGTGGTGCTCAGGCACTACGGCAAGCAAGAGGACGAGAGCTCCTGCTTCAACGCCGACGCCAAGACACTGGTGGCCGCCCGGACCACCACCGGCCATCTCATCCATGTCCGCTTCAGCGTCCAACCACCCCCGGTGGTGTCACAGCTATGCTACCACTTCCCTGAAGCCGAGACGATCCATGCCATGGTCATGGCAGCCCATGTAGACTCCGTGCTCATCGAGATAAATTACTCCTTAGACCGGCTATACGACGACGACGACACCATCAATTACTTCGTCTACAATGTGGGCGGCGGCGCGCCCCTGCGGCCGCTGACGTTGACGCTGGTCACGCCTTACCATCTCACTGATCAGGAGAAGAAGAGGTACTCGCCCCTTTCTGAAGGTCCCACTCCAATGCAGCGGCCGTTTCACACTGAAGCTACCGGCCTTCTGGGACGTGGCGTCGATGAGCTCGTCGTGGCAGAGCTGAAGATTGTGACGGAAAGCAGCGGCAAGCCGGCGCGGAGGGCTGCCGAGCTCCTCGTGCTCCGCCGTGGCGAGTGGAGCGTCATGCGACCGCCGGTTATTAGGATCGGTGAAGGAGGCGGCGGCGCGCTGCCGTCATCGTGGAGGACCGACAGCGTCGTCCCTGTCAACGACGAGCCGCTGTGCTGGGTGGACTTGATCAATGGCGTCACGTTCTGCGATGTGTTCGACGAGTGCCCCTCTCTACGGTACCTGCCGCTACCCGTGACCTCCTATTTCGGCCGGGCATCGGACCGGAACGTGTGCGCCACCGCAGGCGGCGCTGCGCTCAAGTTCGTCGACATCTTGCCCTGCTGCAGCTGTAGCGACGCCGGCGCCACCTACTGCAAGCGATCTCACCACGCCTACACCATCCGCACGTGGATGCTCAGGATGGGCGACGACGACATGGCTTGGTTTATCGGCGGCGTTGTCGATGCCACCGAGCTTTGGGCCCTCGACGCCTACGACGGCATCCCGCGTGTCCGGCTTGAGCAGTTGAGCACCCAGTCGTGAGCCTGGACGACCCCCATGCCATCTGCTTCGTGCTTGACCATGGAGGAAAAGTTTTGCTGATCATGCTTGACATGAGAATGAAGACCTTACAATCTGTGTACCGTTACGTCGAAGGCCGGATACAGTGGTTCGGTCCTCAGAGGATTCTGATTCCCAGTAAGGTCTCAGACTACCTGAATTCATGTCCAAGTTGCAGTTGCAGCAATGGTGATACATCGTCGTCGGTCGTCGCAACGACCGCCAACGAATGATGTCAAGAACCGAATGCAATCTTCTTCTAAGTCGTCTGCTGAGCCGGAGCAACTGTCGGCCATCTTGGGAGTCCTTGAAGAGGTACCAGGCTTGGCTCGTCATGATATACTTAAGGCGTATAGCATTCTCTGTAACGGCAATGGCCGCAGGTTCAAAAACCTCTTGGGGCTTCCAATGCATTTGAGGAAAGATTGGCTCCTGATGGAGGTCAAGGACAGTGATGAAGCATGTTTCTTCTGCTCATTATGTGCCGCAGTGTCTTGCAACGACACGCGTGAAGAGGTTAGTCTTGTTATTATATTTACAGACATGTAATGTGCTTTTTTTTTAGCGATGAAATGTGCTTTATTACAGTTTCCAATAGTCTTGTGCATTTTATTTTGTGTTACGGTGGTACTCAACGTGTTATATTTGAAAAAAAGATTGGTGAATTTTGTTGTCTTTAGTAATTTCTTTTGATTTGATTCAACAATCAATTCCCAATTCCACTAGAAACACTAATTAGTGGCGCGAACACACGGCGCAATTATCAAACACTAGCAACGAAATCCACTTCAATGCCTGTTCCCAAACGTCGCTATCTAGACGAATGTCAGAATTCTCACTGCCAGTTCAGCTACGGTGGGCCAGGATTATCCTTCCTATAGTAGTGCAAATTTTGTAAGAGGATGAGCTCTTGATGAATGCAAGATCACACTAGAAGACCAGTTTCTTTGAGCATTACCACGGCAGAAGATAGATTACAATATATTATTATTTGTTATTGATTTACTTCCTATTGCTTCAGTTAACAATAGCTATGCTAGTGCATATATCTGTGCGTGTCGCAAATTTAGCATCCGAAATTCCAAATGAAAGAGGAACTCTGCTTTCCAGTACAAGAAATATCCAGCTAACAAAAATTATCGTATTTTTGTGTTCTAAACCATTCTATCATTTCTTATTATTAGCATCTGCTCACTGAAAAAAAAATAGTTCGACGTCTTCAGGACGTCATGCGGTGGTGCGGGAGCTATGACGTGCTGGCCGCATGTTCCAGGAGAATAGCTCCCTGTTTTGCTTCTTGTTTCCTTTAAATTCTCAAGCAATATATGAGAAAACGCTGCTCTGGTTTTGCAGCACCAAAAGACTCTGTTTTTCCTCTGCTTGTGCGCACTCTCCGAGGTTTGCCAGCGACACAAGTCGGGCGCATCTCTGACAAAACCTGCACTAGCTAGTCTTGATCATGGATTAGTTAGTCAGTAATTTGTCATAAGGATTTACACATTACAGAACCTTCATACGTATATATATATATATATGGAAGTATATGTTGCGGTGCCAAGGATTCATGGTATTTTCTCAAAATCACACATCGCTTAGTTAAAATTGGCATAATTCATGAACCAGATTACTTAATAGCAATGCATGTTTGGTTAATAAGGAATGGCATTGGAGGGTTTACCCATGCATGATGTTAACTTTATTTTGGGCTGACACCTGACGGACTCTGATGAAACCTCCTACCTGAAACCATGTAGGCTGTATGTAGCTCTTAAGGTTAATCCCAGTGAGGGTTTCATAGACATTAAATATGCTACCATGTGAGCACTTTTGATGATGTGTCAGCGTATTAATGAAGAGAGAGGTAAAATGAGTTTCATGAGGATGACACCCTCTTTACACAATTACCTAGATAACTTGTGTCTTGCATGCAACCTAGAAAACAATAATATATGAAATTATGTATTGAGAGGGAGGTGTTTCATTATTTTTTCAAACATTTTTAGATGATGTGTCACTCTAGGTAATCGTGTCCATAACATCTCTACTGAGAATGGCCTAAGCCCTTCGATTATGACCAGCATAGATGGCTTCCATGTCAGCAGGTGCCACAGTGTTCGTGCAAAACATCACGAAATTAATTGAGCCCATAGGCTGCCCGGTTTTGAAGTTACGCCTCTGGCCAAGCTACAGCCTGGCCCATTCATTAGTTCGGTTGTGCTTGACTGGGTTACGCTGCTGCTGTGCTCTTTTTTTTTTTTTTTTAGAAAATGGGCCAGCGACTAGAGTAGTCCCCTGTGTCACCTGGACGTCAGGTACCAAGGTTCAAGCCTCGGCCGGACTATCTTCTACTCTAGCGAAGATGCATCCGATGGGATTCGAACCCGGGTTGTCAAGCTCCACTCTAACTGAGCTGACCAACCCGGACTCATGTCAGCAGGTACTTAACTCTCTTCTTATAATTATGAACCCTCATCCTATATAAGGTCAAGAAGAAAACTCCGTTCTCATAATTACAGACAGAACATTGCATTGGCCAAATCTGGAGATGGTCAACAGTCATATCCTACGGTGACCAGCCGGAATTCCCATTACTCATCAATCTTCCTAATGTAACAAAGACGAAACATTTTATGCGTATCTAAAGTCTCCCCTGTTTTTCCAATGAATATGAAATCCTTGAAGAGTATTGCAATATCACAGTTCTGTTGGTGATCATGGCCGCTTACGGTGTGCCTGCATCTGCAGCTCTATCTCTGGAGACCAAACGAATCGGCTGTCAGTGCTGAAATTCAAGAAGGTGATCGGTCTTGGACATACAACGGCTTTGTGGCAGGTGTTGGACGTGATGCTTTCAGCATGCTGGAACAAGCCATCGACTACTTGATGGTCATCATGTACTCATGTACCGTCAAACGGGATTAGATATTTCATCAAAATCCCCAATAACTAGGACACACTGACATCGAATTGCTCAGCAAACAAAAAAGGAGCGTAGCCAAGGAAACAATATTAGCATTGCTTCAGGAGTATTCAATGATCTCATCACAACATAATTAATCAATATAATATAACAGAGTACGTTAACCGTTGCAAAATACACATAGTTTCAAATTCGTTCTCAGCAGTCAGCACACCAATCCATAGTCGACACTCCACACACACATAAAACTTGGTTTTATCTGGCAACCTGATCATGTGCCAATTATTTTACACACAAAACAAACCAAACAAACCCGAGCAAACCAGCACAAAGATGGCATGCCCCTTGGCAAACATCAATTGAAGAAACTGAACACACTCGAACACAATAATGGAAGATACAAGTCATGCATCCATGACACGCAGTAAAACTCATAGGAATATATAGTTTGGAGAGGCACCGAGCTGTGAATATGAAGTGAGGCAGTGAGCCAAGCTCACCTAAGGTAGCTTCTGATGATATGTTTCTTGCGTGATACAAACTCCGGTGGCGGCACATGCAAGAAGTACTGGCTCTGCTCAGGAAGTCTCCACTGCAGCCTGCCCCACCAGTCACGCTCTCCGCTGACCTCCACCTTTGACTTCGGATGTTCACTCTTCAGGAGTGGGAGACAGTGAAAGGAATGACAGCCTCGGACAAAGAGCTTCTCCCACTTTGGTGTTTCAAATTGAAACTTGATGTCATCATGGAAGTGCTGCAGCTGTGGCAGCTCCTGGAGGTAGATCCTTTTGATGTTTGGGAGTGGAGAAGTTGCTACCTCATATCCAGTCGGCGAGTAGAACCTCCGTTCCCTGCCTGGTCGTGGATCAGGAGGTTTTTGGTAGAAAATTGTCTTGAGGTTGGAGCAGAAGAGAATGACCAGAGTCTCCAGTGCAGGTAATGACAAACTACATGGGAAGAGTTTCTCCAGCCGGGGGCAGTGCTCAAGGTGCACGTGCTTCAGTAGCTTCAGGGTGATCAACTCAGAATAGAACAGATCACTAGGCTCGATAAAGGTCAAAAGTTTATTTAGATTGGAGGCCTGAAATATCTTTAGGGATGGAAATACATCAGTGACTTGTATCAACCCAATGGAATGCATTTTCATCACTACTTCCATTTTATTGCAGCGAATGAGCAGGCATTCTTCTAGGCACACCATGGTAAAATTGAGCTCCGTTAGGCATCTGATACAAGCATCATCCGTAATGAACAGTGACATGGTGACAGAGAGAATATGTCTCAATCCATCTGGGTGCCGATTATTTGCCGATATCTCCACGTGACGTTGTTTTGGCTGAAGTATCATCATGGGCTCAATTCTTGCTAACTGAGAAGAATTCTGGTCAGCATAAGGCGACCAACTGTGGATCTTTCCTTTTCTGTTCCTTGGCTCCGTACCTCTCACATTGCATGGTTTAACTTGGACACTGAAAGAGTGAAGAAAATTTCCTTCCATGACTAACTTGTTAGCGGCATCAGAGTTAAAGCTGTAAAAGATACTGGCATCTTTTATTATGATCTGAGCAGTATTGGTGGTTTCCTCGGTGCTCTGATTTCTATCTCCACAAACTATCTGCTGGCAAAGCATCTTTGAAAGCTTAGTATCATCATCTGCACTGTGATCCAAATAGAAAACTTTTGGAAACCGAACTAACAGATGCCACGGAAATCTCTTGAAATAAGGGACGTTCAGAAGAAGTAACATCCTCAGATGTGGCGCATTTTGGAGGCTATGAGGCAACTCCTCTATTGATGTTCCTGAAAGATCAACATACTCCAAGGCTGTAACATCATCACTGAAGTTCACAATCTTGAGCTTGCTGCACCCACGCAATGACAGGCACCTAACCCATGGACCAGAGAGTGAGAAAGTTCTCAGGTTAGAATGCCCATTGATGAGGATAGCTTCCAAGGCCTCCCATGCTTGTATGTAAAGATCTTCTAGGCGTGATGCAAGTTCACAGACAAAGTCAGGCTTTAAGCTATTGCAACTATGAATATGTAGCTCCTTGAGGGCTTTGGCTACAGAAAGTGACCTTGGGAGTGACATCAATAGCATGTTGTTGACTAGCTTGAGTGTATGCAGGCTACGCATTGCTTCAAACATATCTTCAGCAAAAGAGGTAATTTGAGTCCCCTCTACATGAAGAACCAGCAGATGGGATAATTCAGCCATGGAAGGAGGCAACTCCTTGAGATTGAAGCAACTACAGAGAATGAGCTCCTCGAGGCTTGACATTTCACGGAAGAATTCAGCTGGCAGAGTGATGAATTTTGAGCCGGACAGATCAAGGTAGTGCAGGTTGCTCTTGTTGCTTCCATCTTGTTGGGTGAGCTCAATCAAGGGAACCCCATTCATATCAAGGACTTCAAGGTCTTCTAGATGGGCAAGTGGTGGAGGTTCTTCCTCGGAAGCCGGTGGTTGTGGAGATAAGGTTTGGAGCTTAGAGCTGCCTCTCAGTGAGAGCAAATGGAGATTCAGAAGTTGAGAAAAAACAGGAGGTAGGGAACATATCGTTGTATAGGACAAATCAAGAACACGGAGGTAGATGCTCAATACTTTGTCTAAAGGAAAGCTTGATATATTTGAGCAGCCTCTCAGAATAAGGGTGGTCACGGTGGTCCTTTTCCAGCTTATTCGCACCCTCCAATCCCAGCTTACATGCCTACCATAATTATTCATGAATGGGACCCATCTGAGTTTGTTTCTCTTCTGATCATCAGTAATGTCATCTTGATTGAGTCGGGGGACTCCCTCAGCTAGCTTTGACACGCCAGTGGCGGCATCATGCAGCGACGGCGCAGAAGTGGTTGTCGTCCAAGATGTAATGCTTGTTGGAGTGGAAACAGAATAGATGGGCAATAATGAATATTCTTGCAAGGCTTTCATGAGGACCTTTCCAGCTTCATATGCAAGCCTGTAGTAGCTCTTGTGTTTCTTGCTGCTGCTTGCTGGGTCAACTTCAGTAGGTCTTGATATTGAGAAAAGAAGGTCCTCGGCCACCCAACAGCGAACCAGCTCGTCAGAGGTAATAGAGAAGGTGTGGCTTTCCTGACATCCAGCAGCTCCTTGCAGTGGGTGATAGAGGATACCATAATACAGGCAGTGCTGAGCAATATGGAGCCAAAACTCCTCGTCTTGTTTTTGCTTGAGTGTGGCATGTTTCTGGTTCTCTAAGACCATTCCAAGGGACCGCCCTGGTTCACAGGTATCGTGAACAGGCAAGGAATGGACTAAGCTATGGATGGAGCCAGATGCGTCCCGTAAGGCCTCTCTTATCAGCACGGCCCACTCTTGCTCAGTGAGATCATCAAAAGGCGGGGCATGGCAATATTTGGAATTCACATGATAGCGTCGCATCCACCAGAGCTCGTCAGGGAATTCACATACATCCTTGGTAGTGGTCGAGATAAGCCACCGGTTCTGCTTGTTGAAGAGTGACGGCAGTCTCTGCATTGTGAAACACAAGTCGTGCAATGGGACGGGGACATGCAGGTTTTCTACGAGCAGCAGGAGCCTCTTCCCTTTCAACTCTTCCTTTATCTTCCGTACTAGTGGAGAGTAGAACTCCGGGTCAAAGCTAGGATCCGACCTTTTAAAGAGGAAGGTGTTGTCGTAGCCGAATGCTTGGTACATCCGATTTGCAGAGATTGTGCCGTAGCCGCAGTATCTCTCTTCAGCGGCATGTTGCTTGAGCTCCTGCAGCTTGTCGTCGTCTGGCAGCGGTGTCTCCTGCAGGCTTGCTGCCGCTTCCATGAGGACCTCAAACGCTAACCAATTCTGCTGGTCTGTACTAGTGCTTGCTGCCGCGGCAGGTGGGACCCTCACACGTATAATGTGGTCGTACGGCCCATACAGGTCCTTGATGCGCTCAAATATGAGCCTAGTCAGGGTCAACCTAAACGAAGATGCTGCTCCAATTCCAACGTTCAATATCACTGGGTGGTCGACGCTCCACTTTACCACCTTTTGTTCCAGTGGTGGTACTTCATGCCATAAACGATGAGTCCCAAGTATGTCAGAAAATGGCGCCAAACCAGTCCTACAAAAAGGAATAACAAAATGGGGGCACACATATATACGCCAGGTTAGTGCTCATGATTTATAGCAAAATTAAAATACCATTTTTTTTGCTGTGCAAAATGTGATGTTCATTAAAAACATTGAAATAACTTTGAATAAATTTGATTGCAATTTTGCTACTCTGAAACAATAATGCATTCGGGTACCTGTTAGATGGTGAGATCTAGACAGCCCACGGGGGTGTTAATCCCTGTGGTTTAGTTGTTCGGCGAGGTGGAATCTAAGGCTAAGAACTCGAAGGTTGTGCAAGAGCACACGGAACACAGAGAACACGGCGAGTTTATACTGGTTCGGGCCTCCGGAGAGTAAAACCCTACGTCCAGTTGTTGGTGTAGATTGCTTGAGGATTGCGTATGGATACAAGGGTCACCTCGTCCGCCTTATATTGGCCAGCGGATGAGGTCGGTTCCCAGACTCCTGGTCGGTTACGACCAGGAGACCTAAGTCTAGATTACAATACTTGCCATTATCCGTCGATCTGCTTTGGTCGAAATCCACCGATGTCTTGCCTTGTATGCCAAGTCTTGAGGTCGTGTTGAATTAGGTCGTCGGGGGAATCTTCTGGAAGGTCTTCAGGAGGTCGTGTGGGCTGCCAACTAGGTCGGTTGGGCCTACTGACAGGTCGGCGGGTCTTCTAGTAGGCCGGACCTACTTGTCAGGGACGGCCGTGAGCCTGGTCGGTGGGGACCCAGGGGTACCCATGTCTCACAAGCCCCCGAGCGAGGTGTAGGCGCAGCGACCTTAGAAAGGTCATGACGAAGTCGTAGAGCTATCGACAGGTCGAATAGCATGCACGTCGGTCCAAAAGATAAAAGAACAAGTCAGCTTAGCAGCCGACCTGTTTGTAGTCTTGCTGAACGAAGAGAGGTCGAGTGATGACCTATAGGAAGCAGGCTTCCAATAGATCGAAACGACGATGAAAAAATTCAGAGGACATCAAGGATGCACTCATAGAGTAGTATCCGAGCATCGTGGCGGGCAAGATGGCCGGTATGATGATCCAAAAAAGAGAAAGTAGGTCGAGTAGCGACGTGATGAGAAACAGGTTTCCCAACAGGTCGGTATGACGAAGAAAACAAGAGGGCGTCGAAGACGCACTCGTAGAGTAGTCCCCGAGCATTGAAACAGACAGCATGGCTGGTTTGATGCTCAAAGAAGAGAAGAAAACTGAGTCATGGTCTTGATCGAACGAAGTGTAGAGGCACCCAGATCTCCAAGCATGGCTGCAAGGAGTCTGGCAGGGCCGACCTCGAGGAGGCCTTGCAGGCGTGCCGACCTCGAAGAGGCCTCAAATCAACTATGCCCAGTATCCGAGGATACCCAGCAAGATCTTGACACGTGCGTCGCATGAAGAGGTCATCTGTAGTGGTCGAAACGAATGATGATGAAGCTGGCGGAAATAATATTTATCTTGAACGTATGAAGTGTAGAGACACCCAGATATCTTGCATGGCTGCAAAGAGTCTGGCAGAGCCACTTGAGGCATGCCGACCTCAGGAAGGTCTCAAATCAAAAAGCGCTCAAGCACCCGGAGATACTTGGCAGGGCCATTAGGCGCGCACCCCACAGGGATGCCTTCATTCCCGACGTAAAAAAATGGGTGTCCAGAGCGGGCTGACAGGGCTACAAGAGCACACCGACCTCAGGGAGGTCACGCATCCAGGGCGCCCAACTAGGTTGGCAGAGCCGTAGAGGTACCGAGGTATTGCAAGACCTAGGTATTAAGGCACGCCGACCTCAGGGAGGTCATTTTGGTGCCCAGACGACCAACATAGCTGCTGACCATCCAGCGGAGCCATGGCACTAAGGTATTGACGACCTCAGCAATAGGCACACCGACCACGGGGGCCCGACGAAAATCGTAGATGCGAAGCTCCTGATCTCCAGGCGCCCAGACGGATCTGGTAGAGCAGCGAGGCACGCCTACCCCGGAAGGTCTTCAATCGAACCTACGACCATTTTGCTCAGGGAACAAAAAATAAGCTGATTGGAATAGGTCCGTTTACATGCAGAGCCATAGCGGGTGCACCAGGACGCAGAGCCTAGCGGGTGCAATGAAGACGCAGAGCCGTAAAGAGTGCGTATAATTGTCGACGTCGTCCGTAGATGTAGTAAGGCGCCGGGCCCTCTGACACAGAGTCAGGCTTTGTCTTGTTCCGTAGACTGCAGGGTCACGGGTCAATAGTGGTCGGAGATACTCTTGCCACCCAGAAACTGACAAACTGTCCACGAATGAAGGGGGGTACTGTGGCTATGTGACTCTGCGGCGGGCTAAGGCATCATTGATGCACTAGCGACAAAAGATGTCGCGAGACAGGGGTAAAGTCATCGCCTTTAATCGTGCACATGTCTGCAGGCCCTCTGGACCACGTGGCGATAGTGTCATCACTCAGCCACCTACCCGAGGTCTGGCTTCGGCTATAAATAGCACCGTGGACTGAAGGAGGCAAGCACGGAGCATTGTTGAGCTATGAAGCCGCAGGATAGTTTTGAAGCTATGCCATGGGCATGTGTTCGTCCACCCGATTGTAGGATGTCATCTTTGTAGAAGCTTGGAGCTAGAAGAACTCTTGCGAAATGTAGGCAGCACCCCCACTCTTTGTATCGTGCCTCTGCGTGGTACCAGGTAGAGTTTGGAGGTGATGCTGTAGAGGCCCGAGGTGAAGCTGTAGAACCTCGACGACCATGTGGTGCTCGTTGAGGTCTTGCAGTCCGTGCCGAAGAGCAAGCTCGTATCTGCATTCCATAGTCAGGCACAAAGTGTGCCCAACTACATGCAGCGTCATGCAGTTGTTCACCATAAGGCCACTATCGAGGTCCTGAGGCTAGAAGAATTCTTGCGACGTGCTCTGCTGTATCGGAGTACGCCTCAAGGATTGCTCTAGGTCAATCAGGTCTTCGAGTACGTTTATATTTTTGTGCCGGGTTCTAGATCCAATGAGGTCGCAGGCGACCTGTGTACCTTCAGACGACCCGTGTAATGTTCGCTCTCTTCTATCATGTACTTGGTCGTTTTGACAAAATGATTTGTCAAAAGACCGAAATTGATATGATTTGGGGGCTTATCGACCTTGTGAGGATCGAAATATTGTCATCAGGATGACCTGGTGACGTAACTGTGACTGACAACCTAAACTCGGTGCTTAGGTCGTTGCTCATTCTCTTGGCGAAAAATCTGGCGTGATCTTCTCGCGAAATTATCGGAACAAAGCCGTTGCGGTGAGCACCGTACGGCGGAAGGAGCCGCAACGGGCGGACCCGGTGGACCCCCCCTATAAATAGAATATCAAGGGTCGGGGTTGACCACACTTATCTTCTTCCTCCTCCCATCGCTATCGCCGCCACCGCACCGTAGCCGCTGTAGCCTTGCGCTCGCTTTCCTTGCGCGCGCGTCCATCCCATCACCGGCTCCGGCCATCCGCGTGCTAGCGCCGCCGCCCGCGCTGTTCGTTGCTGCGCATGCGCATCAAGACCTTGTGTACTTTCAGATCCAGATCTAAACCTAGCGCAGAAATGGCGGCGGAAGCTCTCCCGATCCCGGACCCACGCACTGTGTGGGTGCGGTCGACGATGACGGAGGCCAAGATCCAATCCTTGGTGGACCGTGGGCTGCTGAGGCCGAAGGAGGAGGTGGAGTGGAAGGCGGCGGTGGGAGAGGAGTTCCCGACCGAGGACGTGAAGGAGCAGGTCGTCTTCGCGTCATACTTTGAGCGTGGCTTCAACCTCCCCGCGGGTGACTTCTTCCGGGGTCTTCTCTATTACTACAAGCTGGAGCTGGTACATCTCGTTCCCAACTCCATCACCGTAGTATCGACCTTCATCTACTTCTGTGAGGCATATCTCAGGATATCGCCTCACTTTCTTCTTTGGAGGCACCTGTTTTGTGTGAAGAGTACTGGCAAGAGGTCTGGGCCAGTGGGGGCTGTAATGTTTTGCTTGAGGTCGGGCCTCAAGTCAGAGTGGATAGATAGTGATCTCCCCGACAACACTGCTGGGTGGAGGTCGGAGTGGTTCTACATCGCCGACCAGCTGCCGGCCCTTCCGCGTCGTTCTGGCCACAAGCCCGTGAAGATTTCTGAATGGGACTTGGGGCTGTCTTCTCATGAAGCTGATGACATCAAGGAGGTCCTGCAGCTGGTCCAGGACCTGAAGAACCGGGGTGTGACAGGGGGTTCGGTCGCCAGGTCGTTTTGCCGGCGGCTGATTCAGCCGATCAAGGATCGGGTCCACCCCGCGTATGAATACTGGGGGCAGTCAGACCCCACTCGTGAGGTGAACCGCAAGGTCTCCAAGGAGGAGATGGCAGCCAGGGTGTCCCAGATCTACTCTGGGAAGGTGAAGATCAAGAAGGGCCCCAAGGCACATTCGCTGAAGAGGCCGGCTGACCCGGTAAGTCCTGGGACTATTTTAGGTCGTTTTACTCCGTTTGTAGATTTACGTCGTTTAACCCTTTTGGTCGTTGGTTGTTGCAGGATCGTGAACGTCAGTTTTGGTGCCCTGCACCTCTTCGCGAAGGCGAGCAGCACCGGCGGAAGCTGAGGTCGGACAAGTACCAACCTCCGGCAGCCCGGCTGCTGGAGTATTACGAGTCCGACTCGTCGGTGGAGGCCGATGAGGACACCGACACTGAGGTCGGTGGTGACGCCGAGACCGGCCCAGAGGTGGGTAGTGCCGCGAAGCCTAGGCGCAAGACCAGGGCGGCGGTAGCGAAGCAGTCAGTCTTGACGGCTGCTGTTAAGGTCACCGCGGTAAAGGCCGCGGAGAAGAAGAGGAAGAGGAAGACAAGTCCTCCGCCGGCGGTTGAGACGCCGGTGATTCCTACGCCTCCGTCCAGGGAGGTCGAATTTGATGAAGAAGAAGATGAAGCCACCGAGGAGCCACCGATCATAGAAGAACGATCGGTGAGGAGGTCGTTGAGCCCCGCAGCCAAGAGGCAGCGGGAGTTGGTGCAGAAGACGACGGAGGATGCCCTCCATCAAGGATTGGAGGCGCAGCGAGCTGTCGCTGCTACGCAGGCAAAGATGCCTGTTTTGAATAGGCCGCGGATTTTTAGGCTGAAGCCTCGTGTCCCGACCATCACGAGGTAAGGTCTTGAACACTCGATATCTCTAACTCATTGTTGCCGTGTTTTTTATGCTTGTTTGTGTGTGGTGGACTATGTAGGTCGGTTGTGGAGCCTCAGCGCGGCCTGGGCGCTCAGGCCTCGCCTTCCCGCACGAGGTCGCCCGACCATAAGGTCATGGCGCAGTCATTGGTTGATGATGCGAGAACGGCGACCCCGCCACCGGCTGCTGATGAAAGGGGGGCGACTCCGCCGCCGGCTACAGACTCAAGGACAGCGACTCCGTCGCCTGCAGATGATGCGGGAGCAGGAGGTGCCGTGGGGGACATCGGAACGTCGGCTTCTCCGCGGGTCATTGACGTGGATCCCATCAGCGCGAGGCCTGGTGGGATGGAGGAAGACCTGGTCAAGGATCAGGCCCAGATTGACCAAGCACCGAAAGGTCCGAGGACGTCTGGCGCCTAGGTACCTGATTCTTCTCCGTCGAGCCCGAGGTTGCCACGACAAGAGATTGACTAGAATAATACCCCTTGGCAGGAGGACATTTTGACGACAATGAAGATATGCTGGCCGTGCGGACCGGCATTATAACCATCAACGTTGCATTGACGGTGAGTTTGCCTCTGATGTTTTTTTTGACGACGTGTCGTTGATTTGTTACTGACGAGCTGTTGTGTTATACCAGGCGCTAGCAGATCGTGCGAAGAGTCGGATCGACCTGCTGAATAACGTTAAGGCGACACAGCGGCAGGTTACTGATCTTGAGCAAGATCTCAAACTGGTCCGCGAGGTGGCAGCCGTAGAGAAGAAGAAGCTCTAGGACGAGCTCACCGAGGAAAAGCGCAAGACCCAGGAGGCAAATGCGCAGTTCAATGCTGTGAGCATAGGTAAGGTCGAGACTTTATGTTGTTAATCCTCTTGTAGAGCTGTGGTCTTTGTGTTGAGTATCAATTTTGTTGGATATTTTACAGACTTCCGCAAGCGTGAGGAGGACCTCAACAACGATCTAAAGAACACCAAGGAAAAGGTCCGGTCCTTGGAGGTGACGCTTCGTGAGGTCGAGGCTGGGGGCCAAGAGCTCAAGCGGGCGATGAAAGAAGCTGCTGACAGTGAGTATGCCGTATCTCAAAAGCTGGCTTATGGGAAACGAGCTCGGCAAGACCTTGAGGTCAATCTTGAGGTGGCTTTGAAGTCATTGCAGAATGACCAAGTAACCATTGCAGGATATGAGGTGGAGCTGAACGACCTGAAGGGCACCGCCAATTACGCTATGGACTGCATAGTGGTGCCGGTTGAAGGGGGGAGGCCAAGTCTGTTGTTGATCGTCTCATAGAGACCCCTGACAGACTCCTCACGTTGCTGAAGGTGACGAGCTTGGTGGCAGCTACTGATGCGCTGGTGAGGGTGAAGTCGCACTACCCCGATGTTGACATGGCCAAGGTCAAGGGGGGTGCTGATGTTGAAAAAGACCTCGCAGCCCTGGAGCTGGAAGTTCAAGATGCCGCCATGGAAGTGGCGAATTCCTTGGACTATGAAGGTGATGACGGCGGGCAGTAGTCTTGGACTGAGAGCTGTACCTCCTCCTCTTCTCTGTCGTGTAAACAATGCTTCTTGATGAATATTTTGTTATGCCTAAGTGAAGTACTTGCCTTGTGCCTGCGCGAGCTTGGTAGTCTTGTAGATGACGACGTGTTGTTTCTTGCCTCGCTGACCACTACTCACGGAGAGGCTAGCTTACTGACCTCCACAGCTCAGCGTGGAGGCTTACGTGAGGTCGGCGCGCGAGGAGGAGTCTAGGACTCAGGTCTGGCGACCTTATCGACCAAGCATGCTCGCAGCGACAGAGGGCTTATACCCATTAGGGATGATGTCCTCAGGTCGAACGACCCTTAAGTTGGCTTTGAGCCAAGCCCCCAAGCATGTCGAGGGGGAGGAGTAGGAGAAAATTATAACCCTCAGGTTTTACGACCCATGTATTGGCTTTAGCCAAGCCCCCGAGAGTGTCAAGGGGGAGTGTTGATGACATGAGAGAGGAGACGGTAGGGCTTGGCACACAGCAGATGACTGCTTGAACTAATATTATTTAATCTGAAAAAGGTAAAAAGAAAAATATAGCTGTAATTAAAAACTATTCTACGGGTAGAATCGTCGTAGATGTTCCACGTTCCAAGGGTTTGGCACTCCTTGCCCGTCACCCCATTGGAGGCGATACGTGGATGGGCTGATGACTTCAGTGATGATGAAGGGTCCTTCCCAGGGGGCAGAGAGCTTGTGCATGCCGTCGGTCTTCTGGGTGCGCCTGAGGACGAGGTCGCCAACGTTGAAGGAAGTTTCCCTAACGTTGCGATCGTGATACCGATGAAGTTGTTGGTCGTGACGAGCTTGTCTCATGACGGCAGCTAGCCTCTGTTCTTCAAGGCTATCTAGGTCAACTTGACGTGTTTGCTCGGCTTCTCCTTCCTCGTAGAATGGGATGCGTGGAGCTCCAAAGGCGACGTCGGTGGGTAATATGGCTTCTGATCCATAGACCAAAAAGAAGGGCGAAAAGCCCGTGGCGGAGCTGACTTGGGTCCTTAGACCCCAAATCACGTGTGGTAGCTCGGTTAACCACCGGGTGGCGTAGTTTGAGGCATCGTCAAAGATACGATCTTTGATAGCCTGAAGGACCATGCCATTGGCACGCTCGACCTGGCCGTTGCACCGAGGGTGGGCGACCGAGGAGTAGTAGACGTCGATGGTGTTATCCTGACAGAAATCCCAAAAGGCAGAGCCGGTAAAGGCCGTGCCCAGGTCGGTGATGATCCTGTTAGGCACACCGAAGCGGTGTGTTATGTCTTGCATGAATTTTGCTGCTTCTTCCGATGTTACTTTCGCAACAGGTCGGACTTCGATCCACTTGGTAAATTTGTCGACAGCTACTAGTATAAACCTGTATCCGCCTGGGGCCGTTCGGAATGGTCCCACTGAGTCGAGGCCCCACATGGCAAAGGGCCATGATAGAGGAATTGTGCGCAGGGCCTGAGTTGGCAGGTGCTGCTGTTTGGCAAAGAATTGGCATCCTTTGCACCTCTTTACGAGGTCTTTTGCGTCGGTCATGGCCGTGGGTCAGTAGAATCCAGATCGGTACGCCTTACCGACCAGGTTGGCGGATGCTGCGTGGCAGCCACATTCGCCGCTGTGGATCTCAGCCAGGAGCTGTAGACCTTCTGATCGCAAGATGCACTTCATCAAGACGCCTGTGGAGGTAAGGTCTAGAGCATTGGCTGCGTGTTGACCTGCGGCTGGAGCAGCTGCAGCGAGTTCTTGTTGCCTACGAGCAGCTTTGTCGGCGTTGGCATTCTCGCGCTCCACGTGTTGTTCATCTGTTTCTCCATCTTGAGGTGGTACATCTGCAGAGACGACCAAGACCTCGCGATCTAGGGTCTCGAGCTCTTCTCCCGGATAGTTCGGGGAGATAGTTGTGCGGGCGATCTGGAACGCGAGGCGGTCCGGAGACGGCTCCCGGTTCATCTGGCGGTGATGGGCCGCAGTAAGAGGTCGTCGAAGCTTCTTGAGGACACGGCACTGGCGAGCCGTGTGTTTGGGATTCTCGTGGATAGGGCAGGGTTCGTCGAGGTGACTCCTGCGGTTTCCACGATCTGGTGTCTTGGGTCCAGATTCGATCTGGATCTTGCGTTTCATGTAGCGGGATGCTATGTGAGCTGCGTTCCGCAAGCCAAGAGGCATGCTGGATGATGATGAGGTCCTGCGAGGGCGTTTGACGCGTTCGCAGATTTTGATCGTGTCGGAGAGCATGCCTTCAACACGATCGATCCCCGCGATCAGGTCGCTAGGAGTGGGTGGGTGGGATTCCGTCAACAGATCTGTCCCGATCTGTTGGTCGGAGGTGACCGCGTTGCTCTCGATGACGAGGCAGGCAGCTGGAGCGGTGGGTTTCGCCAGCATGGAGCCAAAGCAGATGTCGACGGGATTGGCGATGATGTCCGCCATGCTCTCCGGGAAGATGACGCCGTTGGTCGAAGCCATCGAGTTGCACGAAGAACCTTGATTCCCCCCTACCTGGCGCGCCAACTGTCAGATGGTGAGATCTAGACAGCCCACGGGGGTGTTAATCCCTGTGGTTTAGTTGTTCGGCGAGGTGGAATCTAAGGCTAAGAACTCGAAGGTTGTGCAAGAGCACACGGAACACAGAGAACACGGCGAGTTTATACTGGTTCGGGCCTCTGGAGAGTAAAACCCTACGTCCAGTTGTTGGTGTAGATTGCTTGAGGATTGCGTATGGATACAAGGGTCACCTCGTCCGCCTTATATTGGCCAGCGGATGAGGTCGGTTCCCAGACTCCTGGTCGGTTACGACCAGGAGACCTAAGTCTAGATTACAACACTTGCCATTATCCGTCGATCTGCTTTGGTCGAAATCCACCGATGTCTTGCCTTGTACGCCAAGTCTTGAGGTCGTGTTGAATTAGGTCGTCGGGGGAATCTTCTGGAAGGTCTTCAGGAGGTCGTGTGGGCTGCCAACTAGGTCGGTTGGGCCTACTGACAGGTCGGTGGGTCTTCTGGTAGGCCGGACCTACTTGTCAGGGACGGCCGTGAGCCTGGTCGGTGGGGACCCAGGGGTACCCATGTCTCATAGTACCAAAAGACAATAGTGTCGCATCTGTTTTTAGTAGTAAGGAAATGTTCCAAACTACACCCAAACTTCGTCTAGAGTCTAACACTACCGGAGAACTGATACCAAAATTCTCGGATGAAAATATGAAATAGGACCCCGGACTAATGAGTCATTAGTCACAGCCAATTCCAATGGTCAGACAGAATGGGGCTCATTAGTACCGAGTGGTAACGCCAACCGGAACTAAAGGGCCTCCTTTAGTCCCAATTATAATGGACAATCCCCACAGAGGGAATCTAGAGGCATTTTATTCATGGTTGGTAACACCAAGAAAGAATCATTCTGGTCAGTGTTATCAACCATAACTATTGAGCTTTGGCTCTGTAGTCCCGCGGTTGGTAGCACCAAACCCACATATAAAACAACTTCCTCCCTACAACTTTCTCCCTAAGCTCTAGAAATGCATTGACCGAGAGCTCAGGCTCTTCTTCTCCATGGAGACCTCGTGAGCCTTGGGGTGGTGCTGCCTGATTTTTCATAATTTCACGAGGATTCACTCATTGAAGCCTTCCATAGGTTAGTAACTTCATCCTCCCTTCTTTCATTATTAGTATGTTTGTTTTGCCTTTTAGAGTTAGAGAAATTTGAGATTTTTAGCATGAGAGAAAATGGAGAATTACTTTATTTATACATGCATTTGAGCTACTATATTTTGGATAGTATGCATGGTAATTTTGTTTTAGTTCAAGAATTTTATCAATGTTAGGGTAAAAGAGGAAATAGAGTAACTTTTTCATAATTTAATTCGGTCCTTCCAAATATGAGCTCAATAAAACCCCCGTCGGCACTCAAGACAAGCAAATGAAAAGAGGAACGTTGGAGAGAGAAATGCTTTAATATTTGGAAATATGTCATGAACATGTTGTTGCGGTAGATCAGGAACCACCTTTTGGTGGTTGTTAAGCTGTACCACCAGTCTTGTAGGCCACACGTCAAAAAACTCCAAGTGCTCCCTCGTCCACAGGTATGGATACTCGTCAGGATAGGGCTGGTTGTAGTAAACATGACCCCATTGGCCATAGTTTGTGATTTTGATGATTGAATGACAACATAGTCCTTATGACTAATGGTTCGTTAAACATGTGATTGGAGGATTTCTACGTCCCAGGAAAGTATATAGGATTATTCTATGGTATTAAAGCAGCCAAAATGATAGAGAAAATCAAGAGAGAGAATAATTCTAGATGAACGGAGAAACTGAGCTCAAGTCAATACCACCGACCCATCCGATGAAAAGAATGAAGAACCACCGGATCAGTCGATGACATGGCACCAGGCAGAGAAAAAGGGACCCCAAGATCAACCAATGGCCAGCCAAAAAGCATCAATGCGAGCTTCAGTTTAGTTGGTACACTGATTCAGGCCTGGTTCCTGGTTGACCACTAGATGAACCTATGGCATGGTTTTTAGATGAAAAGGTCCAATTTTGGAGCATGGAAAATGTGAAGAAGAAAACGAAGAGGCACCGGCTGAACTGATGGGGCGTCCGATGAATCATTGGGTGCAAGTATTATAACATCAGAAGGTTTCAAGGAAGTTTTGGCGTGGAGAAGGCTAGCACCGGATGAACTACTGGTGCAGGATCAGTCGGTGAGATGCATTGGTGCAATTTCTATGTGGGTTTCAGCGTGGTGTTGGTATTTGTTAAGCCTACAGAAATATTATGATGGATAATCCGCAAGCGCACGGATACCGGCGAGCATTCCACCCGGGAGAGGGTTTTAAATATCGAATCCACAGGGAGAAAGGTAGAAAGAATAGTCTGAGTAAAAGACTAATCCCTGAGAAGCTATCAAGGACTTGACAGAAAGAAGAGATAAGGAGCACTTAAGGATGTCTGGTTCTTATTCTCACAAGCTATGTCTATATTGTTCTTATGGGGTGATTGTCTGAAGGCACACTTAGTAAAGGGAACCTCCCGAGAATCTATGGGGGGAGTCCTACGGTTTCTATAGACGGGAGGTGGACTACGAAGGACTCAATAGTGCTGTCACCACCACGATCTACCACATGATCCGGAATATAGAAGGCATTCATAAGCTAGCTAGTCTAAGCACCACACTTATACTAAACATGCAACTTTAATTCAAGAGCGACAGGAATTAAAGTACTCAAAGAGTTATGAACCGTAAGAACAATAAAGACAATGTTGCTCACTTGAATAAGAAGTCGATCTTTCCCGCAAGGTCTCAGGATCAGGCTCCAATGGAGTTGATCCCAGAGGTAGAAGATGAAGAGGAGACACCGACATGCCCGGGCCTTCCTTCAGCTTCGCCTCTACCGCTCTCTAATCCTCTCGAACAAGATTGGCTAGATCTAATCAGACCATGGCTCCAATCTCTCAACTTGATACAACTCTCTCCAACTCTAATTCTAATCTAGAGCTTCTATCTCAGGTAGGCATTGGTGATCAGAATGAATTGGATTGCCTACCCTGGGGTCAGAGGGGCTGCTTATATAGTCCTGAGGGGGTACCGTGCGCCGTAGGATCAAACCGACCTAAACAAGTGGTTTAGATTGATCCTAGGAGGTGGTGGAGGAAGCTTCCAGAAGATGAGGCGGTTCGGCCTCCCCACAGGGCCGGTCGGCCTGGGCTGGGCCCTGGCCGGGCTCCGCCTTCGCGTGTGGGCCTCTTGTCCCTTCTAGATGCATATTTTCTTGGGACCCACTTCGGTTGAGTTCGGGAGTCTTCTGGAGCCTTCTAGAATTCATTCTTTTAGCATTTTCCTGAATAGTCCCTGAAAATATATAATTCAAAACTCGTGGAATTCATTAGTAGCAAACCCCTAAGTCTATATTGATATTCATTTTATGCCCTTTTCTTTATTTAGTTGACAAGTAAAAGTATACGTTAAGATGTGTCAACAAACTCCCCCAAGCTTACCCTTTGCTAGTCCCTAGCAAAGATATGCTTTAGCAGGATCAGGAGTTGCTACAACGCTTTCACACCTCAAAAGTACTATGGTTTTCAAAAACCAATTCTCCTCAACAAGATTGCTCTCTCTTACCTTCAACCTTTAAGCATAGCCTTTTCATAAATCTTGAGCAAATAAAAGACAAAACAATCAAGTCAAGCAGTATATCTCAAATTCTTTGATCAGCTATCATCTTGGGGTTTTGCACATTTTTCAGATAAAACTCAGAGATCCTGTGTATGACCTTCTCAAGCATGGAGTCACACTTGGCAAGATATGTATGGATGATAGTGTTGGATGGATGAGGGTGAAAGGTGGTAAGCCTTTTAGCCTAGCTCTTGGACTATATCTCTCTTTCTAAGATTTTTTAGTTCTGGGCTTTCCATTCTTGGAGAGGTGGGCTTTACTCGCCCCGGACTTTTGTCCATTTTTCTCTCTCCTTAGAGATGTGGGCTCTACTCGCCCTCGGACACGTGTCCATTATTCATCTCTAAATTAAAATTTTTTTTCAGGGAGGTAGGCCCTACTCGCCTAGTATGACACTTGTCCTTTTCTCTCCCTCTCTCGTCTCACTTTTTCCTCTCTTTTTTTTTCTTTTTTTTCTCTTTTTTTTCTTTTTCTTTTCGAATGTAGCCCCAAAATCTTTTTAACATTGAGAGAGATATATCCTAGAGTTGCATGAGCTATATGGCTTGATGGAAAATGTGTACTTCCATGTCAGAAGCAGCATAAATGATGGAATGATCTTGATGTGTATGACAAGCTCTCAAGGATCAAACGCAGGAACTCATCATGTAGGATTTTTCAAGCTATAAGATAAAACCAGGAATCAAGCATCTCTAGGAAATTGATAAACAGCAGCTCAACTTTTCATGAATCATCTTTCAAAGCCTAGACTCAGATTAAGCATGTACTTGCACAGGTTTTGGGTTTAGAGCGAATTAAGCATTTAAGCTTCAGGAGAATCTAGGTTTGAAAAGTAAGCACTTTTAAAAGGAATTACGGCGGAGCAACTATTCATCATCTCCAAGCATATATCAAGATCATTATTTAAGAGAAAAGCCAACTAGCAGACTCTAGTATTTTATTCAAACTAAGACTTTTAACTAACACTCAAATAACTAGCTAATATTAAACACCTAGGATAGTGATACTTATCGTGATAACTGGGGGTGCTCTCCCCCAAGCTGGATCTTGAAGTAGTCCTTGATTTATCCTTGGAACTCGCTAGCCTTCGGGTCTTCCTTAATTTCCTGTAAATATTAGTCTCGCACATACCCGAAGGAGCAAATTCTAGGATTATGTTGTGAGCCTTCATGTGCCCACGTATTTTTGTGAATTTTTTTATATGCAAAAGGGATGCTAAAACAAAAACATGTGAATGCAATTTTTTTCTATGCCGCCACGGTACAGAGTACATGGGGCCTTAAAGAACGCAAAAGTAGAAAATATTTTTATGATCTTTTTCAATGCAGGTATAGGGAAATAAACATGCTAATCTAAATATGTAGTGCAGAATATAAAGATAAATACCGAGTTACCTCTCGGCGAGAGTTTAGAGTACTTACCCCCATGGCGTGTGTCATCAATGACACCTCGTCGGAATGTTGTGCCTAGTATGGTGCCTTCAATGATCTCGACGAGTGGCGTAGATGAGGTAGCTGATGGAGATGGCGTTTGTTCAGTTGGTGACGCGGGTAGTGATTGGTCTTCCGAAGGTGTACTTTGATCTTTCTCCTCAGCATGGACTGAGTGTTCGGTTGGTTAGGGTTGAGCGGACTTCTTTTCAATCTTCTTAATTTCTTCCTTGTCTGTCAACTCGTTCCAACTGGGCTTGTGAATTCCGGAAACGTCTCCGCGTCTAGTTCTTCTTGGGTCTTGTGGTGTTCAGGAACAGTCTTGAATCTTGATGGGGATGTTTTGCACAAAATTGTCCCAGAGTTAGTGGTCTTGGTCCGCCATCTTTGACATTGAGTAATGCCTGTTCCCGTGTTGTGGACAACTTCTCTAGAAGCTTCTTTGGTTGATGGAGCGGTGTATGGTCGGCATTCCAGGGTCGTCCATCTTAGGCAGTAGTGGTGAAGGGAGTAGGTGCTCATAGTCTGATTTGATTGGGTTGATCATCCAGACTCCCTCCACGTCTCACTGTTCTTCTTATTTTATCAGCTCGGTCATCCTTGAGTACATCATCTGATCTTGATAGCCAACTGGTGGTGGTGTCGCCCATGTCCTTTATTGATTCAGCTGCTTGAAGGAGGGTTGGATAGTGGCGGTTGGCAGCGTCTTGTTTAGTGTGCATGTTTGTAGGTCGTGGACTTGTAGGATTTGGGGAAGTAAGACTTCTCCTTTTTTACGTAAAGTGAGTCCTGCTTGCAAAGACAAGGTAGAGATCAAGTGCATGGGTTCTGTTGGTGGAAAAACACCAACAGAACCATAATTTCATCTATTCTACTCTAACCTTGGGCACATTGAACAAGATAACGATAAAGCATAGATTTATTTTTATGACAAGGGTAGCAAGATCAGAAGATGAATCTAGCACGTAAATTTTTTTTAGCAAAATAAAGAGTGATCAAGAAAGTGATGCTAGAAACAAACATGTTGAGCTAACAAGATTTGATCATGTGAAACTGTAACTCTAGCATGTTTGACTTTTCATTTATTAGGATGCCAGAGAAAAGGGAAATGACAATTTACCTCAAGGTGTTACCTTTATTATGATGTTGCTATGACATCTTGTGGTGATCTCTCCCTTGAATGTATACAACTTGTGGAGTGCATGTGAGGAGGCATGGCTTGATCATCTTTAATGGAATTAACCTCCTTCCTTTATGCCTCCATCATCCAGGAATTCCTCCTTGAGTGAGTGCTTCTGATTGTGGATCTTGTTTGCGTCACTCTTCTTCTTCTTAGTTCATAAGGAATTCTTCTCACGTGTCTTGCTCTATCTCTAGTGAGTTCATCTTGACCTCCCCCAAGCTTGTCAGAGTTTGTTCTTTTTCTACAGGGGTTAGTCCAACAAAACATACCAGCATCTACTATAGTGTACTATTGGTTCAAAAGTCAACCTAGACACCACGTCTAATTTGATTTAGGAAGGCATTCTAACCTAAGCACCACGCTTAAATCAAAAGCCTTTAGAAGAAAGATCACCTACTCCTAAACAAGGCACCATGCTTCATTTAAGAGATACATGAACTCATTCTAAACCTTAGCATACTAAGCAGACAAAAGGTAACATGGAAGCATATAGAGATTTACTCAAACAGAGACGGTAGAGCATGATCAGTTTTTTTTAACAGAGTGAGCATGTAATCAAGGTAGAGACAACCAAGCTAGTGTAGCAACATGATAGGAGATGTTTCTATGCATGTGATTCAATGTTGCGTAACGACTGGTTGGACATACCTTGTATTGTCATCCTTCATTCTCTTTGTTCCAAACCTGGAATGGTTAGTGACAAGAATACCCGAAGGAATATTTTTATAACTATACCTCTATGCTCACTACGCAGGGGTATATGCAAGTCTTATAGAATTTTCCCCTAGTGTGCTTGTTTTTGGACAAAAAGCTCGTCCTTGGGAAACCTTCAAAATATGGTTCAAGATGGTGAAGAGGTTTCCCTTACATTGCTCATCTCAAGATTTCAAGCCATTTGGATAACCACCCTTTCTAAATTTGTAGAGAAAAGAAGCATAAGGGGGTTGGAGATCTTATTGTGCGGCAAGATTTGAGATGGCAATTGAATTCAGGAGTTTTCTCAAATGAGCATGGACTAGGTGGAAAAGTTCCATTTGTGAAGTAGCTTTCATGCTCATTGATGTTCTCCAAGTAATGTGCTCCTTCTGGTCTTCCTTAGATCCTTCATAAAATTTTAGGATCGTGAGGGGACGCAAGAAAAAGGGCACAAGAGGATTCATTGGGCTCAAGGATGAGGTTAAAGATGGGTTCGAAAAGTTATCTAATCTGAACATTGAAAGAGAGAGACAGAAATGGCTTCTTGATGGCTTTGCTCTCTTCCTATGGCATGATTAGATATGCTATCCTTGAGGTTTCTCCAATGTCCTTATGTAGCTAAAGGGATGCTTTCTAAGAGACTATCTCCTTAGGGAAATTACATGCTCAGAAGTCTCTTGTGAAGCTTGAAGTTTCGCGATCTTCCCAAACTCATCATCTACAACGGTTGAATTTCTTCTTCCCTTAAAGGTTTTCAGGACATTGATGGTTTGGGTTTGATAGCTAAGCCTTGGGATTGGAGTGATGGTAATATAGCTATCAGAACTTCCCCTTTGTGGCTAGAGGATGATTTCTTTTCTTCCTTTGGGTGGTCATAAAGGATGCTAGTGTAAGGGTTCCACCCGCTGAGTTTGTCAAAGACAAACCTTGCCTTAGAAAAGAAAGAAAAGCTCCTCTAGATACTGCATGATGGTCATGCGCACAACATTCGTAGGATGGGGCCAAGGATTCACTACCCTTAGAGGTAATGATACAAAGATTCCTTACCCTATTAAGGATATGATCCTGGCTCCTACGGTGGACTATGGGGTAAAGGTCTACACTAGGTAGAACATATGGTTTCCCAGGCTCTTTCTTGCTTCATCTCTTCAGTTCCGGACCATCAAAGGTGAAGACTAGAGTTTTCGTCTGTCGCTCCTAAGAAGGATTGTTTCATGATCATTTCGACCAACCGTAGGCGTAGCTCATGGCCAGATGTAAGGATAAGATCTAAAGTTTCTAGTGGCCAGAGCTTCCGCTTTAGGGTGCAGCTTAAGATAGATAAAAGTGGAACCAAGTGATCCCACAAAGATAGCAACAGGTGAGAAGATAGGAAAAAGATAAAATCTAAACTAAAGTATGGTACAAGATTAGCTATACTCAAGAGTTCTCTCTTAACCGTTTCTCCCCGGCAACGGTGCCAGAAATGCTTGTTGGTATTTGTTAAGCCTACAGAAATATTATGATGGATAATCCGCAAGCACACGGATACCGGTGAGCATTCCACCTGGGAGAGGGTTTTAAATATCGAATCCACAGGGAGAAAGGTAGAAAGAATGGTCTGAGTAAAAGACTAATCCCTGAGAAGCTATCAAGGACTTGACAGAAAGAAGAGATAAAGAGCACTTAAGGATGTCTGGTTCTTATTCTCACAAGCTATGTCTATATTGTTCTTATGGGGTGATTGTCTGAAGGCACACTTAGTAAAGGGAACCTCCCGAGAATCTATGGGGGGAGTCCTACGGTTTCTATAGACGGGAGGTGGACTACGAAGGACTCAATGGTGCTGTCACCACCACGATCTACCACACGATCCGGAATATAGAAGGCATTCATAAGCTAGCTAGTCTAAGCACCACGCTTATACTAAACATGTAACTTTAATTCAAGAGTGACAGGAATTAAAGTACTCAAAGAGTTATGAACCGTAAGAACAATAAAGACAATGTTGCTCACTTGAATAAGAAGTCGATCTTTCCCGCAAGGTCTCAGGATCAGGCTCCAATGCAGTTGATCCCAGAGGTAGAAGATGAAGAGGAGACACCGACATGCCCGGGCCTTCCTTCAGCTTCGCCTCTACCGCTCTCTAATCCTCTCGAACAAGATTGGCTAGATCTAATTAGACCATGGCTCCAATCTCTCAACTTGATACAACTCTCTCCAACTCTAATTCTAATCTAGAGCTTCTATCTCAGGTAGGCATTGGTGATCAGAATGAATTGGATTGCCTACCCTGGGGTCAGAGGGGCTGCTTATATAGTCCTGAGGGGGTACCGTGCGCCGTAGGATCAAACCGACCTAAACAAGTGGTTTAGATTGATCCTAGGAGGCGGTGGAGGAAGCTTCCAGAAGATGAGGCGGTTCGGGGCCAGGGGAGGCCCGATCGGCCTCCCCACAGGGCCGGTCGGCCTGGGCTGGGCCCAGGCTGGGCTCCGCCTTCGCGTGTGGGCCTCTTGTCCCTTCTAGATGCATATTTTCTTGGGGCCCACTTCGGTTGAGTTCGGGAGTCTTCTGGAGCCTTCTAGAATTCATTCTTTTAGCATTTTCCTGAATAGTCCCTGAAAATATATAATTCACCAAAACTCGTGGAATTCATTAGTAGCAAACCCCTAAGTCTATATTGATATTCATTTTATGCCCTTTTCTTTATTTAGTTGACAAGTAAAAGTATACGTTAAGATGTGTCAACACGTGGCAGAACCTAACGACTAATAGAAGCAAATGAATCGCCGCTATCACTAGTGGAGAACGAGCCTTTGGTACGCGCCATTTAGTCTTGATTCAACTTTGGAGCCGGGACTAAAGGGATTTCATCAACGTGACCCTAAATGGGTGCAGGAGCCTTCTACCCTTTTGTCTCCATTGGTATTACCAACCGAGATAAAAGGGGAGGCTCCCAATAACTATCTGTAGCAATGATTGGCGCTGGACTTTAATCTTGGGTGGTGTCCTGACCCGAGACTAAAGCGGCACCCCACCCGGGACTAAAGGCCGGCGACCCTATAAACCGGCCTCCTTCTTCCTCCTCTGCCTGTCCAAGCCATTGTTCACCGTATCGACAACTCAAGCTCCTCCTCTGCATGGTGCCTCAAGCCAAGGGAGTTGCTGCAAATTTTTTCTTCACGAATTTGTGAAGATTTCTCTCCTCCAAAGTGTTAGCAAGGTTTGAATCTTCATCATCCCTTCATTTTTTGTGATTAAATTATGTTTTAAGGTTTAGAGATGGATAAAATAGGAATTTTAATTTCTAGCTATGTAGGAGGACCTAAGAGATGAGTTTTTTTATATATACTTTAGATTTAGAAAAATGTAGTTAGTATGCTAGTAGCAATGTTCCATCTTTCATTAAATTTTATTAAGCATTCTCTTATTTTTCTTGTTTTCATATAGAGAAATTGAATTTTACTTCTACATATAGTGAGATATAGAATTAATTTTACATTTAGCTAATATTATTCCAAGTTAGTTTATAAAAAAATTGCTCATTAAGAAATGAGATAAAGAAAATAATAGACATAAAGAAAATGTACTACCTATTTCCATTCTTTTATCGTTAGATATAGAGAAAATAGAAATTTTATTTCTAGGTAGCTATAGGAGGAACTAAGAGAGTGAATTATTATATTAAGTATTTTTTGTTTTTATATATAATAAATTTAAGGATTCTCTTATTTTTCTTGTTTTTGATATGGAGCCTTACATCCGAGCTAGCTACAGTCTTACATCACTGGCTAGGTGGGGGTTGTAGCTCGGTGATGTATTGGGGCTGTAGCTAGATAGGAGATGTAGGGTTATAGCTTGGTGATGTAGTATTATAAGTGGGAAAGTCAGGTGTATATGATGGTGAGGTGAGATTGTAGTATTTCTTAGAGGATCAGGGTCATTGTTGACGGCTGTTAGGTACCTCTTTTAGCCGTCAATATTCTCAAGAATAAAGGAGCAAAGTGCATTTCTTACACGTATTTTAGTTAAGAATAATGTAGTTCCACTTGTCTTTGTAAGAATTGTGATTGAAGGAAAATACCCAAAAAAGAGTAAGAATGGTGTCATCTATTAGCAATGTCATGCCACCTCAGGTGAGGAGTGGCTACCACAAGGGATCCATGTGTCAATGCCATGTCACTGATCCAAGGGAGACAAGCTCCGGCGAATCATACAGCGACACGTGGACTCCATGAGGATAAGAGGGCACACTCGGGAAGCTAACCGACTCAAATAGTTATACACACTTGGAATAGACCCAAGGGCCCACATGTCAGCCAACTGGAGGAAGATGTGGACCAGCCGAGCCCACAGGGGTTTGACCAAATTGTGGGTTTGGCTGAACTAACCTTGGGTCGGCTGATCCTGGCCTTCCAAAAGGTGGCTGCTCATTAGTCCAAGGCTTTGTTCCCGAGGTGCTTTCAGGGCTTCTCTGTGAACCTCAAGGCCAATAAATAGAAGATGCCCATCTCACTTTTAGACACACACAACTTTGCTTCACTTCTTTCATTTGGTTCCAAGGCTAGGGAGTAGGCTAGAGTAGTTCTTATTGAGGTTCCAAGTCTTCATTGGGATCTAGGTATGAGCTCTCTTGTATCTTTATTTCTTTGTATGACGTTGATCTACTTCAGTTATTTATCTATTTTATATAAAGTAGTGCTTGCATGTTTGAGTGATATGTTCCTGTGTTCTTCATCTGTTCATCATTTAGAGGCTTGTGTTCTTGATGAACACAACCTTTTGATCCTGTTCATAGGTGATTTGAGCATGTGTTCCGTGATTGTTCATATAGAAGCTTGTGTTCTTGACGAACATGACCTTTTGTTCTTATGGTATAGACGTAGGAAATCACATATCCGTTTGTGTGCATAGCCTCAGTTAGATCTAGTCATCATAGGTCTAGTCATGAATACTTCTGCGTAGTGATAGTACGAGGGGAGGGAAAGGGCGAAACCGTGGTCACACCCCCCGATAGATTAGATTGGTTTTGTATCTCTTGGTGGTTGCATGATCAAGTATCGTAGACTCTATGGGCAAGTGTCTTTTATATCTTGTGCACCTCACAACCCTCTCTAGTGTTGAGTAGTTTGCCTTTAGTTTAGTCTTTAGTTTAAGGTTTGTTTAGTTAACTAGATTAGTGCTAGATCAAACGCTTGTAATCCCCTTGCTCCGCAGATTGACAAGAACCAAGGGAATCCCCATGGTGAAAAAGGTGTAGGTCCGTACGCTTGCGGATCGAAGGTTGTTACGTGTTTCAACCATCAACACCGTGGTGGATTGGCTGTTCTAGAGCACGACTACGGCTGCTGACTTCTTGATCTTGTACATGGTTTTGCCAATTCCTAGTGTGCCTGAAGTAGGCTTTTTCCGCAAGCGAAGCAATGAGCTCAGCTGTGCGATTGCCTGGTGTAGCTCGCTCAATCCTGTTGATGGACATGAGGCATTGCTCAGGTGTGTCGTGGGGTCACGTGGCAACATCGTCGAGTGCAGCAGCGAGGTTGTGGATGGGTAGATTCGCGATGACATGATTGGCATTGCGGGCACATCGAGCGTTCTTGGCTTCAGTAGTCTCACCGGCCGGTGCCTCAGTTGAGAGCTCGTCGTTGGAGATGCCTTCTAGGAATTGATCTTCGCGATTGCGCGATGCTTTTTTATCACCTTCACCGATGGTTACTGATACGAAGACCTGGCGGTCGGGTGAGTAGCAGCACGAGCTGGACGTAGCCAACTTGGTGGGAGTGTGTTCTTCTGCGATGGGAGACAACAGAGCTCCCTTCTGGAAGGGAAGTGTCTCAAGGCAGGCGATGAAGCGAGAGTTGTCGTCTGAAGCCAGGTCTGCAGGATTCTGGTCAGGCCACTAGACGAATCTACTAGTGATGACCAAGCCCAAAGCAAGACCTGACAGTGTCGTCTCAGCAGATGAACCCGAGTTGTAGTGGGGCTCGTGCTCGATCAGATCCAATCCGAAGTCGAACTCATAAGAGGAGTCCGAGTTGTAGTCGAGTGCTGTGTCAGAGTCCGAGGAGTACTCAGAGACGATCTCCTTGCTAGGTTGATGAGGTGTGAGTGCTTTTGCGTAGGCTGCATTGGCGCTACGGAGACCGTACGAGAATTGCTCATGGGAGAGGATCGGGCCGCACGGTGGCTCAGGAGCCAGCTCACGCGGCTCGACCCAAGCTGACATCAAAGTCGAGTTGGAGGTGGATCCAAACTCAAAGCCAGTGCTGTTGTTGTAGAGTGAAATTGTGCTGAATTGTTCGATGAGTTGGTGCGTGGAAGCTTCTAGAAGCGCCACGAACCCAGTCGCCGGGTCTGGGGTCTTGTTGAGTTAGCGCTAGAGAGATCCGGTGCTGTTAGCAGTGCAGATCTAGGAGTCAAAGATGGAGTCACCTCATGAGAAGGTGACGCTACGCTTGATGACGATGGAAGCCGTCGAGTTCACCATAAGATCTTCGATGAGAGCCTAAACATGGTGCACTAGCTATCAGTGTTTTAGACCGGCAAACCCACCAAGGGAGTACCCGAGGTGGTTGAATGTGGCCTCGCTGAGATCAGAAACTCAAAGGAGAGACACGTGGCACACAATTTAGACATGTTCGGGCCGCAATGCACGTAATACCCTACGTCTTGTATGTTGAGTAGCTGTTGATTGATTGCGTGGTGATTGAGTGTTGTTTTGGATGAGATAGACGGGGTCCCTGTCTCGCCTTATATATAACGGGAGGCAAGGTTACAAGTCGGTTTAGGTAGAGGAGTTCTAGCTGTACACGAGTAGGAGTAGTCTACATGGGTTCGTACATGATAAGCTTTCTTATTCGAGTACTAGTCCTTTGTTGACTTGTAGTCCACACCGCCTTGCTCCATGGCCCACAGGTCGAGTAGTCCCGGGGGCCGACGTAGTCGTCGGGCCTGAACCGCCTCCATGGTGGGCCCAGGGATGTTTGTACGACAAATACATCCTAGACTGTCCTCACCATGGGATGGGAGATTGGCTTATCCTTCAAAATTTCTACAACGGGTTGACTCTGACAACCCGTGGACATATTGATGCAGCTGTTGTAGGAGCTTTCTTCTCACTCACTATTGATAATACAAAAGCTCTAATTGAGAAGATGGTTTCCAACCAAGGGTGGAGTGATGATCGACTCCAACCACGTTAAAGGGGTACGCATACTATCAAGGAAGCAAATATGTTTACTGCCAAAATGGACCTCATAATGAAGAGATTGGATGATATCACCACTGATAAGGCTGCCATGACCACCACTACTCATGCTATGGATTCTCACATGACTTTTGAAGTCTCTGGTAACACTGGACATTCTGGGAGTCAATGCCCTAAAACCCAGGAGGATGTGATGTCGATGAACGGCAGCAACAATGGTTATCGTCCACAACAAGGAGGCTAACCGTGGAATCAATAACGCCCTTACTATCAAGGAGGTGACCAAGGTAATACTTTCAAACCCAATCAACCTTCCTTGAAAGATCTTGTTTATGGACAAGATAAGATCAACGAGAATGTTAACAAAAAGATATCTTCTATGATAAAACTTTGGAGAGCCTCAACATTAAAATTGATGGTCTTTCTTCTGCTCTTAAAAACCATCTAAGTTTTAACAAAATGCTTGAAAATCAGTTAGATCAGTTAGCTTGTGAGAATGTTAGCGTGGTGTCCACCAGATAGGGTAAGCCATCTACATGAGCATATGTTCCTAACTATGCAGGGAGACCCATGCATCAGATTCAAGAACCATGGGAGGAATCAGCATTACTTCGTAGGAAAGACCCGGGGTAACCTGCTATCCTGTGCACTATCTATTAGCACAAGATCAAGCAATGCTCTCTATGACCTTGGTGCAAGTGTCAATCTCATGTCTAAGGCCATGTTTGAACGATTGGGATACCCTACTCTTTATCCAACATTGATGCAAGTTCAACTCACGGATTCATCGATCTGATATCCAGAGGGGGTAGTAGAGAGCCTGTTGGTGATGTCAAGGGTTCTCATGTCTTTGCGGATTCCGTGGTCCTTGATATGCAAGATTATGGTGAAATGCTGCTCATTCTTGGGCGACCATTTCTCAGTGACGTTAGGGCAAGAATTGATGTGGAATTGGAAGGATCTGATTCCATATCGGAAGAAGGAACTTGTCGTTCAAATTCAAGCAAGAGAAGAGCAATGCTATATAGTGCAGAATGATGTTGAGCAGCTTGGGGGGAAAACGGAGTCACAACCCCAACCAAAGCAACATTAAGCTACACTAGCAAAACCAAAGAAAACAAAGAAAGTGTGGCGGAAGGTAGAGAAGGCATCACCATCCACTTCTCGGGAAAGGGATGTTGAATGGTATTGACCACCGAGAGGAGTCTTGCTCGTCGCACTTTAAATAGTGAAACCTTTCTACCAAAAGGTAAAATCGGTATTTATATCTCATATTTCCCTTTCCAAAATTTTATTTTAATTTCCAAATGCATGTTTGAATTTTTCTAACCTCCAACATTTGCATGCTAGATTTTTCTAGCCATTTTCCCTTTTCAAGTAAAATTCTAAAAATAATTTCTGAGTTAGAAAACCGTTCAAAAATCTTTTTGAGCAACTTTTCGGGCAAACTTTGGCCGAGGCACCTAGGCATGACATCACATAGCCATTGGTGAACCGCCGGCCAGAGCAGGGAGCAAAGGAACCCTGGTTCGGCCGAACTTGCCCAACAGTCAAGTAGGCCCCACTTGCTCCAACAGTTGTTAGCCGTTGTGCCCGGTGCTCCCATTGGTGCCCGGTGCATTTGCCTATAAATAGAAGAGGGAGAGGGGATGTTCTTTACCCATTCACTAACTTTCATCACACTCCCCCTCTCTACTCTTGGCTCTCTTGGTTTTCTTGGATTTCTTGCTCAAGATCGAAGTGTCAAGCACTCTATTGTGTTGCTACAAGAATTGATTGGTGGTGGAGCAAGCTCGGTAAGAATTCCATTCGGTTTTACTAACCCATCACCGAGTTGCTCTTATGGTCCATTTGTTGTGCTAGCATGAGTTGGGCCTCCGGTCTCTATCGGAGGGTGACACACTCATCCCGCTCGTGGGGTAGTGCGAGCTCCTCCGAGCTGACACCGAGCCCATCTTTGATGGACTATGAGGGGGAAGAGCAAGCAGGAGGAGAGGAGCAAGCCATCATCTTGGTCGAGGTGGTTACATGGTTGTTATTCCCAAGTGGCGGAAGATGGACGAAGACCTACTCGCATAAGGTATCATACCAGCGAGTCTATGAGTGGCCCGAGCAAGTGAAGATTGGTATTATGCTCATGGAGGTAGAATTAACTATGAAGATGGTATCCTTGAATTTCCACCCTCGTTACAAGAGAAGGAACTCGAGGTATTGAAAATAATTCCTACCCTAGATGGACGGCATCTGTGAGGTCTTGAGCTGAATCGCACCGTACCTTTCTATATTGCCGGCCTGGCTAAATTTCTTGGGTCTCGGCAACTTAGTATGCAGAGGCTGCGTTAGGCAAGCTGTGATCGATCTAGTTAGGGTCTTACAAGGATTATATCTAGCTTTCGTTTTCCCCCGCCAACGCCCGCACGTGTCGTCCTGACGAAGAAGACAACCAAAAATTGTAGATTTTTTTTTACAAATGTTAAATTTTTGTTGTCCAAATGTTGTATCATGTTTTTTCAAATGTTGAAATAGATGGTGAATGTTGAATGGTGTAAAAAATGTTGAATGTTGGACAAAGCATTTGCAAATGTTGATTTAGTTTTCAGAAGATGCTGAATGTAATTTCAAAATGTTGAATGTAATTGGACTATTAGTTGGGCCTGATGGGTGTTAAAGCCACGCTGATTATCCAACATATGGAAGGCACATAGGAACCCTAGGGTTTAGCCCCGTAGTAGAAAAGTAATAATGCAGCCAAAAGAATGAAAGTGACTTTCACCACGACACAAGTTCAGAAGTAATACCCGTCAGAATTTATTGACCGGTCCGCCAAATAGAAAATTAGTTTTTCAACCATATTGGATCGGCCTCTTTCTGTAAGGCCCAGTTGCTTAATTTAATCTGAAAATTTGAAAAAAAATAGTTAAGAGTTTTGTTTCTCAACAAAAAGCTATCCAATCATCAACCAAAAGTACATTAATTAAAGAAGCTTCCTCCGATCCCTCTGCCCAACAACTAAAAAATAAGTGCAACGACCAAGAAGCAGCAGCAGTACAACAGCTCACAAATGCAGACGCTTCTCCTTCTCCCATCCCCCCTGATAGCAAAATTATATGTACTGCAAGTCCCACTCAAATCTAAGCCACCATCTCTCACATATCCATCTGCTCGTTTTCCCTGCTAGCAAGCATAAGTGCCTCCTCTCTGTTCCACACGAGGGACAGCCCTATTTTCTCTACCCAATCAACACATTCAATCTTCATCTCCCATCCAGGAATCAGCTATTATTTGGTTAAACAATGAATGGGTAATTAAATGCTGCGGAGCTTTTTTTTTTTTTTTTTTTTTTTGAGTTGGGGTGTTTGGCTAGCTCCACTCAACTACACCGGTGTGCCCTAAAGTTTGCAGTTGGAACCATGCTAAACAGATATTTTTTTTATGATGCAATGCTAACCAGACCCTGTAGATAGGTGCTGACAATAGTACGAAACGATGCTAGAATATGGTGGCAACAGACCAAGTTAACAGTGATATCAACTAAGTGGAGGTTTTCTGGTGCATGCCTTTCTAAATAACATTTACTCAGATCAGACAATGGTGGATGATGTATTTAGAAACCGAAGTACCTTAACAAACAAAACATCTAAATCAGACAAGTTGGAATAATATAATGTTTAAAAATAGCTAAAGATTATTATTAGTAACAAATAGTACTGAATAATTTCTTAAAAAACAAAGAGTAGCATGCTACACTTACATTGTATTATGGGAGCAATGGATTATTTAATCAAGCTTCAATACTGGAAACCGCAGGTTATCCTTGAAAAAGAAATCAATAACACCACACCAACCGGTAAATCCATAGCACAAACATTGCCGCAACCCAATAAATTAAAGGAAAGATCATGTACTCTTGATTATCCTAATCTGCAGCAACAAAAAAAAAAAAGAAATGTAATCAAGACAATAACGAATCAGGTAGCACACAAAAATCCAATTTTCTTGATTCCCAACCCAACAACATGCGTTAGTTATATTACATAGCAAGTAGGTTTGTGCCAGCCCCGCGTTGGCAGTGAACCAGTGTGGTTGGATAGAGCAGTAAGTTGGGTCCAGAAGCTATATACAGGTTATTTGGTTTCTGCATTTGTGCGAACCATCAACTTATCAGTGCTTTTGCATCCAAGTGCGAAATCATGCCATAATTATGGATAAAACATCACACTGAAAACATATGATTATCTTTTAGATGAAATCAACGAAACCCTAGCTAAAATATAATGGTGGCCCAATTGGTATTATGATGTAATAACCGGAACATCAAGTAATTAATACCGTACCTGGATTCAGACGAACCAGCATGTTGTGACTTTCAGTTGAGGGGAATGTGGTTGATGTAAGATTAGATAGCCTCCAGAGCTTGCGAGAAAATGAGCAGGCGTTGAATAAAAAATATCGGACACACTCATCGAACAACTATATGCACCTAAAAAGCTAGCTTATCAAGTGCTTTACATTTCTTTATTATTAAGCTGTTTGCGTGGGCAAGTAAGCAACGTGTTTTTGCCTTTCCGAAAGCTCTACGTCCCGATCTTCGAGGATCATACCACTAGGAAGGAACTAAAGTAACGGCAATGATGAACCCCAAGGGAACGAATACTTGGAAGACTTAAATATTGAAAGTACTTTAAAATAAATAGAAACAACATGGTAATTTTTTCCTCCAATGAAAGTTCGTCTAAGCAAGGAACAATCAATACATACTCTATAAGGCATCAGGAACATAAAGAAATCGAACTGGGGCAATGAATCAATTCTTGCAGTGTCCTGGGCAGAATAAATAATTTTCTCCAAGAGCAACAAAGAGCGTTAGAGCTATCAGAGCAGCACGTGACCTCAAAGTTAGAGGTGCAGCAAAAAAACTGTGGATGTGTGTGCGTACTTGGTGGAAGGAATTGTTTCTATTTTTGCACGGGAAAATAATGGGATTGCGCGTTTTCATGTAAAATTTTCAAAATAAGAACGCATCACTTGCAACGAGCATTAAAAAGTATACCAAGAAAAAAACGAACCATCTGTTGTCAGTCTCCCCAGCTGCAAACTAAACTCATGTTGTGGTTACAAAAATAAACACACCCTGGATAGCCAACATAGACTAATCTATCTATAACAGCTATATAATCGGTACCCACTACAAGTCCCAGTCTGATTTCTCTGGACTCTCAGCCTAGCCACGTTATCGTCCCATCATACCCCACTTGCGCCCCCTCCCTGTGCACCAAAGCCTGCCACCCGTGAATCGCGCCACCACACCCTCGCCTCCCCACCAGCGCCCTCTCGCGCACTCGGCACCTCGCATCCCCACCGCAGGCCCCTCCTCTCCCCACCGCCTCGCTTCCCCACCGCATCTGCGCCCTCCTCAGAAGCCCGCTGCCGCCTCCTCGCCTCCTGATCCTCGCTGTCCCCCCACTCCTCCCCACCGCAGCTGTCTCGGCAGATCGACCAAGAGGCTATGGCAGCCTCCCGGACTCTAGGCCCTCAGACTTCTGTACATCTCCATCTTCTTTTTAATCACCACGACAGATCAAAGCGACGTCGGCCAGCAGCCCTCAAATCCAACACCCTCCACCTCCCGTGAACCACCCACTCATGCCCGTCACTTCCCGCAGCAGGGATCTCCGGGTGTTGGGGAATTGGGTTAAAATCATCACCCTCGGAACTTTGGAAGTATTACTATTCTCGAGAATTCTGTGATACGGGGAAGAAAGAGTTAAGTGGTACTTGCTGTTTCATAAGTTCAGGGAATGTCGTTTTCGCTCGTTGTTAATTAGTCGTATGATCCATGGACTGTCGATTTTCTAACACTCTAACGACTTCGGAGGAATTGTTCACCAAAGGAATGTTGATTCTTGATGTTTGTATGACGTTTCAGGAAAAGGAAAGCTTCGGAGAAGGAAGGCAATTCGGGAAACTCGACTTCGGAGCTGAGTTCGATTCTCCGAAACTAAGATTCGAATCCTCGGCGGACCTCATGAAAGAAAGTAAAGCCATGAACGAGCCAAGTCAAAAGTCGTGGCACTAAAAGTCCGGGTTTGAGGTGTGAATGGATGGCAGGTTTGTAAATGTCTGAAGTTAGCTCTGCAAATTACGGGGTGTAAAAGACATTCATGTACATGTTCCCATTTGGAATATTCTCTAGATCCGAGGGTAACATCGGAATGTAAAAGTCCCATCATCTCCGTATAAAAGGGGGCCGGGGGGCACGTGTAAAGGGGTTCACAACTTTTGAGGAGAATACAGGCTTTCAGAGATTCGCTGTCTCCGAGTTCTTGAATTATTTCTTATACTTGTTCTTGGGTATCTTGTCACTCGTGTTCAGGGGTTCCATCCGATTTCTGAATCCCCAACATTGGCGCCCACCGTGGTCTAAGCCGACAGAAAACTCTCCACAGAAGAAGTCGAAGAAGAACACACCTATTGATACAGACCAGGAGGACCATCACATAGAAGAGGAAAACGGAAACACTCTAACAACAGATCCTCAGCAGACTGAAAACCAAGAAAGGGAAGCAAAACTTGAAGCCCTTAGGAAAGCACGAGAGGAAAAAACTAGAGAAGTTCTGGAAACACATAATGAGGATGAAGATGAAGATGATGATGCCGTGGACAAACAATTGGTAGCAGTAAACAGAAAAGTGCAAATGCTTCAAAAGGAGAAGGAAAGATTCGCGATTCAGCTGGAAGAAAAAAAAAGCTTTAGAGAAACTAGAGAAGCTCAACCAAGCAAAAGAACAACTAGAGAAAATGCAAAAGAAAATAGATGAAATGAAGGAACATGAAACAGTTCTCTCTGGCGCGATTCACCAACTCAGAGCTCTGGCCAGCGAAAAAGAATCCTGAGAGAGAATTTCTTCACAGGCAACGGAGTTTCACAGTTCGCAGATCCAGAATCACCACTTTCCCTTGGGTTGCAAACTGCGCCATGGCCTCCGAAGTATAAACCAGTCTCTCTCCCGAAATACAATGGACATGGAAACTCTAGACAATTCCTTATGAGCTATGAAGCCGCTGTAAACTTAGTTGGAGGAGATGATTTCGCTTTGGCTAAATCCTTCATTATCGCTTGCGAAGGTCCAGTTCTCAATTGGTATTCCTTGCTACCTCCACACTCAATTTGCAGCTGGATTGATCTCAAGACGAAGTTCATTCAAGCATTCCAAGTATTCCATGAAACAACTGCAAAGCCATCAGACCTCTACAACTTCAAGCAAAGAGACAGAGAGCCACTGCAGAACTTCGTCAGGAGGTTCATGCAACAAAAGTCTCAGACACCATGAACAGATGACAAAACAACAATCCAAGCACTAATCAGTGGTCTAACTCCAGGGCTAACAGCTTCACACTTATCCAGGGAAGATCTACAAACCATTGAGGAATTTTTTGATGAACTGGAAAAGTACATCAAATCTGATGAAGATCACAGAAGAAGAGTGGCTGAACGAAACCAAGCAAGACAAAATAGTAGAGGAACAGGATGGAGACCTCAATTCCAAACCCCCCAAAACATCAATAATGTGGAGAATCCTTCATCACAGTTCAACCAAAATAACAGACCAAGCATAAGAGGAGGTTTCCCTTCAAGAGGAAGAGGAAGAGGACCTCCGAAAGTTCAAACTCATGATCCAAGAGACCCATACTTCTATTGTAGATATCATGGAAGGGGTCACAGTACCGAAGCTTTCCCAGAAACCAAGAAGAACATAGCGAGAATTCAGCAAGAAAAAACAATGATGTCTGTCGCCTCCACAATGCCAAACCAATTTCGTCAGAATTTCTGGCAACCTCAGCTGATGGGCCCTTAAGCAACCCCAGTCCCAGTTCAGCAATTCCAGCAGGCACAGTCAACAAGGCAACCTTCGCAGCAGTTCTTTCCTCAGTCTCAAGCAATTCAAACCATTCAGCAGCCACAACCAATTCAAGAAATGCTGCCACCACCACCAACCAATTTAGTGAAACCAGAGTAGAGCTCAAGAAGCAACAATCCAAAAGCATCGCCTTCCTTCGGATCTATCATGCCTATAATTGGAGGCTCAGCCATGGAGTTCGAAACAAAGAGGCAGAGAAACAACTACTTCAGATCTGTGAATACGGTCATCAATGATGGCACGGCAGCAAGACCAGAATGGGCCAAGGTGCCAATAACATTCACTGAACAAGACTTCAGGTTGAAATCCACTGATCACAATGATGACATGGTCATCGAACTAAACATCGCTGGATGGGTAATTGGAAAGGTTCTGGTGGATAACGGAAGTTCTGCTGACATACTATTCATGAAGACATTTTAGAAGATGAGCTTGAGTCCGCACATGCTGCAACCACCAAAATACCCACTGCTGGGCTTCGGAGGAAAGCCAATCAAACCAGTGAGAAAAATAGCTCTTCCAGTCTCTTTCAGAGACCTTGACAATGCCAGAATAGAGAGCCTCACCTTTGATGTCGTTGACATGTATCACCCATACTTCACGATTTTCGGCAGAGGGTTCATCAATAAATTCGACGCCGTTGAAACGAACCGAATTTCCGCGAACGGACACCCGACTCTCTGCACCTCCGTGGTAGTCCCAGGAAGGCTACCACGTGCAATCCCCGTCTCAGCAATACCAAAATCCATACAACACAAGAAACAAAAGATAAGGAATATGATAACAACATTTATTTATTACATGAATCAGAGTACATCTCTTCGGCACATGCCGGGTACAAGTCCATCAGGACTGAAGCAAACAAGGTAAAAGCCTACGCAGCGAAGCATATGAAGCGAAGTTGACACCAACTCCTCAGGCAGCTCGAGTGAAGAACCAGCCCTAGTCTTCCCATCCGTCGATCTCGAAGTCGTAATCCGGCTCTGTATCAGAGACGCTAGGATCTACCCGATAAGCGAGTAGGTCATGTCAGCTTCCCAACGAAGAGCAAAAGCGGTGTATATACCTACTATGCAGGATATAAACCTACTCTGGCTGTAGAAGGCTTAAGCAAAGTAGCAAAGCAGTAGCAACATTCAAGGTAAGCAGAAATGCAGTGAGGTCAACACCTCAGGGAGGTCCACACCTCCTAGGCCAACACCTCCGGGGTCAACACCCCTCAATAAGGAAACCACACCAAAGCACTAAATCACAACCATGATCCAGCTCCCAACTCTCATCAGCGATGTGGGCCCCGCCTGCTCCTATCCCCACATCTCAACGGCCAAAGCCGGGCTCACTCACTTGGGGGAGAGAAGAAGCACAAGAAAAGAGTATCTAGTCAGGTGAGAGATCTGTGGACTGTCCATAACCAGTGGACACAGACTATAGCTATAGGTTTAAACACTTTGCAGAGGTTGTACATCTGTACCCGCTCGAATAGAGCCAAAACGGGGATCAACCGTCCCAAACTCTACCATACGGATTGAGTCATAGTAAGTGGATAGCACTCTCCTATTTCTTCGAGCCTGATGCGTCCGCAACTGGGGAACATATCACCCAGCCTTGGGCCTCGAAGCTGTGGAACCATCCCCGGGCCAATCTCGGGGCGACGTCTTCTCGGGGGGAACACATCACCTCCTCGCACGATCACACCGATCCTCCTATAGGCTGAATGCTGTCCACTACTAGTCTCGCCCCGCACCCCGCCCATAACAGGGCGGACGGTATGTACGAAAGTAGTCCAAAGAAATAAGGTCAACTGACGATCGGTCCTTAATGGCAGAAAGCGAACACCTCAACAACTCCACACAATCCGACACGCCGCTAGCGGTGAGAGGCCAGGTCGCATCTCCCCTAGTTAGGCGTTCTCAAGTAACCATAAGGCTCGCTCCCGCCAGTAACACGTCAAGGGAAACACACCCAGAACTCATGCTAGAACACACCGAGATCTCCCACGTCTCAGTCCAAACCCAGAGTACCATCCATATTCAAAGCAATAAAAGTATGGATAGTGAGTATAAGGGGATAGTGAGTATAAGGGACTACCTAGGGATCTGTAGCTAGTCCCAAGGTAGGAAAAGCAAGGAAATAGGATATATCAAACATCAAGGCATGGCTAAACAAATGGCTATGCAATCCATCACATCAATGCATACAAGAATTTAAAGCACTAGCATCTAATTGCAAACATGGGATCTACATGGTTGGGAGTGACATGACCCCTGCATAGTGGTCGTCGTTCACATAGTCCTTGTCGGAGTAGACGGGGTCCTCGGGATCCTCCGGGTCGAAGCACGAGATTCGACGCGCGTAAGACAACGGTACACATCTAAGCAATAACTTCGAAAAGAAACCTCTTTTTAGAAAGCCCAAAAGATCTCAAACTAGCTACAATCAGCAAGGTTTCAAAATTACGAAATTATAGAAATTGGTTTCATATTTTTCTGAGCTTCCTATAAATAGTTATGATTTTTCAAAGGAAAAAGGGTTTATAAAACATTTATTAAATCAAAAAGGATTTTTATTAAAAACATGCTGACGTCAGCATGACGTCAGCGGTCAGCGAGTTAGTGGGCCTTTATTGGGCCAAAAGTGCCACTGGGTCGAAAGTGGCCCATGGACCTGGCCCAACATGCCCAGTGGACAAAAGTCCACGAAAGACCCTTAAACTCTATTGCACAGACAGCCTCGAGAACGATGGGTTAGACAGGCTTTGATGGGCCAAAACCATGGCTGAAGCCCATCTAAGGTCTACGCACACAGAGGTCTGAAACTGGACCTCGAACTAACCTAGGGTTTGTTGGTGCACCTCAAGCTCGGCTGGGGTTCTCTGGTGCTCCCTGTCGCTTGGGTGCGGCGTCGGCGTGTCCCCGGCACGGCGTGCGGCGGACGGCGGAGTCCGGCGATCGGCGCTACGGCTCTAGGCGAAAAGGGTGAGGTCTCCAGGGGTTAGGATAGGGCACGAGCGCCATCCTGGTGCGGCCAAAGCCCAGGATTTGGGTCTCCACGGTCGGCGCGCGGTGCGCCATGGCGCGGTGCGACGTGACGCAGAGCTCCGGCGGTGATAGCGTGTAGGCTTAAGTTCAAGCGGTGGCTCGGGATGTCAGGTAGGCGTTGGGGAAAGTCCACGGCACGCGCGCGGGCACTTCGACACGGGGGGCGGAGCACTACGCTGCACGACACAGCGCCGGCGCGTGCGGCGGCGCAGCACAACAACGGCGGGGTTGGCCAGGGGCTAAGATTTGGCCTTGGGCGCTGGAGTGCGCCGTGCCAGCTTCGGTCGGCTCGCGCGTGAGCGCAGGGTAGCCCTGGTCGCCATGCGACCGGCGCGTGCGCGTGGCGCCTAGAAACTCGGCGCGCGGCACAGCGACGGCGAGGCCACAAGAGAAAGGCGGCGCGTCGCTGTTCCTGCAAAGCGGCTCGAAGGCCGGGCACACGGCGACGCGTACACGCCACGAAGGCACGCTCATAGGCAGGTTCTCATCCGGGGTTGACAACAGAAACGAGAGAACGCGGCGGTGCTCTGGAGCGCGGTGGCGCTCTGGGTCTCGCGGGCAAAAGAAGGAACCAAGGGAGCAAAGGCGTGAGAGAAAAGGGGGTGACAGCACTCACAGCGGGGCGATGGTGTAGGCATGGTTGGCTTGGTGAAGACAGGACCTCAGCGCAGACGTACACGGCGGCGCGGCGTCCCTTGCTCAGCTTCGGTTCCCGCCCACGCAGAAGTCCTCTTCCTCAGCGGCAGCAGCTCCGGCTCCACTCGATCACGGACGGCCTCCAGCTGCGGTGCGTCGGCGGCGACGCGGCACACGGCTTCTCCTTCTCCCTCCTCCACTCTTCCTCCACTTCCCCTCCTTCTTCCTCCTTGCGGCGGCGGAACAGAGGAAAGGGGGAAACCCCAATTGAGCCTTGGCTTGCAAGAGGGGCTCGGTCCCGGGGGTAAAGGTGCTCAGTCAAGGCTTGGGCAAGGGCAAGAAGGGCAGGAGGCGCTCCCATTGGTGGCCACGGTGCGACAGTCGACGTGGCTGCACACCAGTGGTGGCCGGGGCGCCTTTAGCGTCACCAAGCGAGGGCAAAAGGGGAAACTCCCCCTAGCGGAACCCCCTAAAAGGGGAGGCTCAGGTGCGGCGCGGCTCGGCGTGCGCGCCAACTCACCCCCGGCCGTCCCATCGCGCGCGTAGGGCGCGGGGCAGCGCGGTGTGTTCGGGAGCAGGGGAGAAAAGGTGAGGGAGAAAGAGAGTTAGGTGATGACAGGTGGGGACAGGCTGTCATAGAGAGAAAGGAAAGGGATGCGGCGTTGGCTGTTGGGCTACTGTTGCTGGGTTGGCCTGCTGGGCTAAGCGGGCCGAACGGTTAAGATCGGGGTTGCTTAAGGGTTTAAGCCGAAGAGATGAGGGACCTCCGGCGGACTTCGGTGAAAGAGATCAAACCCAAGTTAGCTGTTAGGTTATGAAATTGGTTTTGAAAATAGTTTGAACTATTGTTTGAATTTGAATCACTTTCAAATTCAAACAGCACTCAATTAACTCCAAATAAAATCCAAGGAAAATCAAACTCACTTATTTTACCATAATTTGAATTTATATTTTTATATTTGGTTTTATTTGTGGAGAATTTAGGAGAGAGGCTAGCAAATTAGGATAAAATTTGGTAGCTCACAATAGCAATCAAAAAGTTTTAAATTTTTCAAAATTTTCACACCTTGCTAAAACCCGGTCTGTTACATTCTCCCCCACCTACGAGAATCTCGTCCTCGAGATTTAGGTTTCAACCTCCTCCTCGAACAAGTGAGGGATCTCCTCACGAAGGTTGGCTTCCTTCTCCCAGGTGGCTTCTCGCTTGGTGTGGTTACTCCATAGAACCTTGCAGAAAGGAATGGTGGTCCTTCTTGTTTCTTTGACTGCTTGCTCCAGAATTCTCTCGGGGTACTCTGCGTACTCAAGTGTATCTTGCAGGTCTAGCAACTCTGTGGGCACTTGATTTGTCTCCACTTCTTTTTCACTCTTCTTCAATTGCGATATGTGAAACACAGGGTGCACTCCGGCCATAATCTCCGGCAATGCTAGCTGGTATGTGAGACTTCCAATCCTCTTGGTTATCTGGTATGGCCCTACGTATCTCGAAGCAAGCTTGCCCTTCACCAGAAACCTCTTAGTTCCTCGAAGCGATGAGACTTTCAAGTACACATGATCTCCTTCTGCAAACGTCAATTCCCTCCTTCTCTTGTCGGCATAGCTCTTCTGACGGCTTTGAGCGATCCTCAGGTTCTCGCGGACTTTCTCCACTTTTTCTTCTGCCTCTTCTATGATGGCTGGCCCAAAGAGCGTTCTTTCTCCCACTTCTGACCATGCTAGCAGGGTCCTGCACTTTCTCCCGTAGAGAGCTTCAAAGGGGGACATTTGGAGACTAGCTTGAAAGCTGTTGTTGTACGAGAACTCTGCGTAGGGTAGGCTGCTCTCCCAATCGGTGCCGTAAGTGAGTGTACACGCTCGCAGCATGTCCTCCAAGGTCTGGTTGACTGTTTCGGTTTGTCCATCCATCTGTGGGTGAAAAGCGGTGCTATAGTTGAGTGTTGTGCCCATAAGCTTGTGAAAGCTCCTCCAAAACTTGGCCACGAACTGAGGTCCTCTGTCAGACACTATGCTCTTGGGTGCTCCGTGTAGCCTGAGTATGTGCAACACGTACAGTTCAGCCAATCTTTTTGTCGCAAATCTGGTCTTCATCGGCACGAAGTGTGCCACCTTGGTTAACCGGTCCACTATGACCCAGATCGAGTCATTTCCTTTTGGGGTTCGGGGTAGTCCTACAATGAAGTCCATGGAGATGTCCTCCCACTTCCAAACAGGAATATCCAAAGGCTTAAGCAGTCCTGCGGGCTTCTGGTGCTCGATCTTCACTCTGCTGCAAGTGTCACAACAAGCCACGTAGTGTGCTATGTCCTTTCTCATGTCTTTCCACCAAAACCTCAACCTCGAGTCTTGGTACATCTTTGTGCTTCCAGGGTGGATAGAATATCTCGAGTTGTGGGCTTCCTTCAGAATCTGTTCCCGAAGTTCTTTGTCTTGGGGTACGCAAATTCGATTTTTCAGCCACACAGTACCCTGACGATCCACTTGGTAATCCTCAGCTTTCCCTTTCAGCATCAGCTCAAGCAAGGCTCCAATTTCCTCACACGACCATTGCGCCTTTCTGATGCGCTCCTCAAGGTCGTAGGTTACTTGCAGCTCATTAGCTTGTCCTTTCTCCACGATATCAATTCTCAACTTCTCGAACTCTTCGTGCAGTGCAGGTTGTTCTTCCCTTACCATAAGGTTGTTGCAATATGTCTTTCGGCTCAGAGCGTCTGCCACAACGTTAGCTTTGCTTGGGTGGTAGTGGATCTCAAGGTCGTAGTCTTTGATCAGTTCCAACCACCTTCTCCGCCTCATGTTTAACTCTGACTGGGTGAAGAAGTACTTCAGGCTCTTGTGGTCGGTGTACAGCTTGCACTTGTTACCCATCAGGTAGTGCCTCCAAATCTTGAGTGCGTGCACGACGGCTGCCAACTCCAAGTCGTGAGTCGAGTAGTTCTCTTCATGTTTCTTCAACTGTCTCGAAGCATATGCCACAACTTTTCCTTCTTGCATCAGGACACAACCGAGTCCTTGCTTAGAGGCATCACAGTACACGACAAAGTCTTTCTTGATATCTGGCAAGGTTAGCATTGGGGCTGTGGTGAGTTTCTTCTTCAACTCCTGAAAGCTTTTCTCACACGCTTCTGACCACTTGAACTTAGTGTTGTTCTTCAGTAGCTCGGTCATTGGCTTAGCAATCTTGGAGAAGTTCTCAATGAACCTTCGGTAGTATCCTGCCATTCCAAGGAAGCTTCTGATATCAGTTATGTTCAACGGTTGCTCCCACTTGGTCACCGACTCAACTTTGGATGGGTCCACGGCAATTCCTTCAGCTGACAACACGTGTCCCAAGAACACGACCTCCTCCATCCAAAACTCGCACTTGCTAAACTCGGCGTAAAGCTTGTGTTGCCTCAGCCTCTCTAGCACAATCCTCAAGTGCTCCTCGTGTTGTTCCACTGTCTCTGAGAAAATCAGGATATCGTCGATGAATACCACCACGAACCGGTCCAACTCCTCCATGAAGACCTTGTTCATTAAGTTCATGAAGTAGGCGGGTGCATTAGTCAACCCGAAGGAAACCACCACAAACTCGTACAAGCTGTACCGAGTGGTAAAAGCTGTCTTGGGAATGTCCTGCTCCCGAATTTTCATCTGGTGGTAGCCTGACCTCAAGTCGATCTTGGAAAAGAACTTTGCTTTCTTGAGCCTGTCCAACAGGTCATCAACCCTGGGCAAAGGGTATTTGTTTTTGATGGTCATCAAGTTGAGAGTTCGGTAGTCCACACACATCCTTTTCGTTCCATCCTTCTTATCGACAAAGAGCACAGGTGACCCCCACGGTGAAGCACTGGGTCAAACAAAACCTTGATTTAGCAACTTCTTGAGCTGTTTCTTCAACTCGTCCAGTTCATCCGAAGACATCTTGTACAGACTCTTAGCAACTGGTCCAGCTCCTGGCATCAGTTCAATCACAAATTCCACGTCTCGATCAGGGGGTAGCTCCGTAAGCTCCTCGGGGAACACGTCCGGAAACTCACAAACCACTGGAATCCCTTCCAGGGTTTTCTCACTCATGCTGCATAGCATCGTGGCCACTTTCGGACACTGAGGGTCAATTCTCACTATCGCTCCACTTGGGTGTTCCAACTATATGAACCTTGGGTTGCACGACACCAATCCGTTGTGCTTTGCCAACCAATCCATTCCCAGAATCACATCTATGCCAGTCGACTCTAGAACGGTCAAGTCTGCTAGGAACAACTGTTTCTCCAACACCATCTTCACCCCTCGACACTCAAGTGTACTCCACTTTTCTCCTAATGGAGAACTAGTTAAGATAGGCCTTGGTCGAGGCTTAGTTGGTAGTGACCTTTCTTTCACAAACTTGGTAGAGATATACGAGAATTGAGCTCTAGTATCGAACAAAACGGTTGCCATAACTGAGTCAACAAGAAACTCACTGAGTGCAACATCTGGTGCTGCTGCAGCCTCCTCGGCGGTTAGGTGGGTCAGGTGTCCACGAGTAGCTGACGTCTGCACAGTCCTCGGTTGGCTTCGCTGTGACTGGACTCCCGGTGTCGGTGTTTTGACTGGGGTCTGGTACTGAGCAGTACGGTTCTGGCTTCCTTCCTGAGTGCTCTGGGGACATTCCTTCGCCTTATGCCTAGGCTATCAGCAAGCGTAGCACACCATTCTCGGTCCTGGTGTTGCGGCTGGTTGCTGTTGTCTGGGTTTCCACGTGCCTGAACCTCCACTTCCTTCTGAGCTGCTTCTGTACTGCTGAGGCTGAGAAAAGTAGTGACGGGGCTGCGACTGTTGAAACTGTAGAGAACCAGTTCTCTGCCTCTGAGACGGTCCTGAGCGCCCTGTCTGGTCGGTGTGCTTGTTCTTACTGTGGCGGACCTCCACGTACTCGAGTCTGGACCTCTCGACTATCAGTGCCTTGTCAATCAGCGAGCGAAGTGTCGGGCAGTCGTGAGTGGCCAAGTGGTGTGCCATCCCACGGTGAAGTGCCTTACGAAACTAGTAGACTTTCTTCTTCTCTGTGTTAGTGTCATCTGGCGCGTATCTCATCAGCTCTTGAAAGCGGTTGGCGTACTCTTGCACAGTCATACTTCCCATCCTCAAGTGGCGAAACTCGTCTGCTTTCCTATCCATTACTGCCTCTAGGATATGGTAGTCTCTGAAAGCCTCCACAAACTCGCTCCACCTGATGTGAATCGGGTCTGGGTGTGAGTCACAGTAACTGTCCCACCAAGAACTTGCGGTACCAATCAGCTGGTGTGCGGCGACCGCTACACACTCTTGAGAGCCTGTGTGGTTCGAGGACCGATGGATGGTCGCTTCCTGGTGTGATGAGTGATTGACAACGTTGTGTGGACTGACTCTTGGCTAAGTATTGCAGGTGCAGGTTGCGGCTTGACTGGTGTTGGTGCAGGTGAAGAACAAGCGCGAAAGGTCGTTGCCGGTGAGGCCTCCAGGTGTGGAGAAGACAAGTAGGCTTGGTTCGAGGGACCTGGTGGCCAGCGGGGTAAAGTGCGGGCAGCATGGTGGCAAGAACAGCAAGACGAAGTCGTGGACGGTTTCTTGGTTGAGCCTCAAAACCAACGTCGAGCCGGGACTTTGTGGGAGCCGAGTCATGAGTGGTGATTGGCGGAGGCTACATCAAGTTCGCGGGGTTTGCAGTGGTTCACCAGAAAACCACTGGGTTACTTGGCTGAGCCACAAAGCCAAGGCCGAAGACTCCGTGTGGCTGACAGACCAAAACTGGTCTGACCGGTTGGTGAAACCGGTCTGACCAGTTTGGGGTCGTAGGGCACCGAGATGCTTCGAAGCGGAGGACACACGGCATGATCGCAAGAGTTGCTTCAGTGGTACGCGGGCTTGCGGTGGATGCGCATCCATCCGATGGTGCTAATCATGTGTTGACCAAAACACCCTTGCATGGGCTTGTGTTGTAACTCCTAGTGTAGGGGCACATCGGTCTTTTGTCCGGAGGGCTCTATATGTAGGAGGAGTGGCTGGTTGGGCAGCCATCTCTTTTGGCTAGGTTAGGTGGGTGTGCTCCTTTTTCTTGGAGTGCTCTTGGTGAGAGGTAGAGAGGAGAGAGTGGCTCTTTGTTTGAGCTTTTTGCCATCCAAGATTTGTGATACATGGGAGTGGCTTGTAACTGGATATGGCTACATGATTCATAGTGATTTCTCCATCTTCATCTTGTGCCATGTCTTTTATTCCCTGTGTTTTTCTTTTTCGGAGCTATTTTTGGAGCCTTTTTGAAGGGATTTTCGTGGGGAGGTTTTGGAGGAGTTGCTTTGCGGGATTTGTAGTGGGAATCACACATGAGGACGTGGTGCCTCTTTTCTTGGTGATCTTGCCCCTCCAAACCCATGGAAAGGCCTTTGATTTGGTGGTTTTCGGTGGAGCCCGAGGAGAGGTGTTCTTGGTGGTTGGTTTGCGATTCCCCATGATTGAGAGCGTTTCGGTGGAATTCCTTTGAGGGAGAGGTCGTCCATGAGGTGACCCAGGCATCCCCAAAGTCTCGTTGCAATCCGTTGGGTGAATCGGGAGATCGATTGGTTGGAAGGTTGAGTTTGTCCCGCGGTTTGAGTTCTTCCCGTGCTGTCCTAGAAAAACCGGTCTGACCGGTTTGGTGACCGGTTTGGTCAACACCTTGGGCAAGGTGTGTTTTGGGGAGATCTTCTGGGAACAAGTTTCCTTTTGGTAGAAGAAGCTCTGGCCCAAGTTTCGTCATGTTTCGAGTTTGTTTGCTCTAGTTTTGGGATTTTGAGTTTGAGCTCCCTGGGCAAAACCGGTGTGACCGGTTTGGGAAAGAGGTCTGACCGGTTTTGGTGTGTTGGATTTTGGTTAAGTCTGGCAAAACCGGTCTGACCGGTTTGGCAAAGAGGTATGACCGATTTCGGGTGACTTAGTCATTTTCTCCCCTTGCAAAACCGGTCTGACCGGTTTGAGAAACCGGCCCGACCGGTTTTACTCTGGTAGCAGGTGCTCGAGTTGTTTTCCACTGTGTGTTTTAGAGTGTTGCTTGGTACCCTCAAGAGCACCTTCCCATGGATTCCTCTTGATTGAGTAGGTTTTGGGGACCGAGCTTCTAGCCAAAGCTAGCCCACGAGGTACCCCAGCTATCCCCAAAGTCTCACTTAAATCCGTGGAACGAACCGGGAGATCGATCGAGGTGAAGGCTAGGTTTTTCCCGCGGGCTGAGTTCTTCCCGACTGTCCAGGCAAAACCGGCCTGACTGGTTTCCCAAACCGGTCTGACCGGCTTAGCCCTAGTGGGTTGTCGTGAGGATTTTGAGCAGAGAGTCTTGTTCTGGCTATGGCTTTGCTTGTTCAAAGGTGGAGAGGTTCTTGAGGTGTTTTGAGGCAGTTTTGGCCTCGAAGGTCTTTTGGGGAATTCCTAGACAAAACCGGCCTGACCGGTTTGCCAAACCGGCCTGACCGGTTTGCCAAACCGGCCTGACCAGTTTTCCCTGCCTGTGAGAGGCTAAGTCCCAGAGAATCGGTCTGACCGGTTTCAGAAACCGGCCTGACCGGTTTTGGTTGCCAGCAGCAGTTTTGAGTTGTTTTCCGTTACGTGTTTCGAGTGGCTGTTGGTTGGATCTTGCTCCTAGGTTCAATAGCACTCCAGTGGCTACGTGGACTTGGCAAGAGAAGCTTGCAGAGGTGTCCGAGTGAAATTGGGTTCATAGGCCGAATTCTTGAGTAGAATTTTTATCGGCTCCCATTCACTCCCCCCCTCTCTGGTTCGCCGTTCCGGTCCTTCAAGTGGTATCAGAGCTGGTTGTGGGTCTTTGCGACTCTAACCAGTCTAAGATCCATAGGGCGACAAAAGAGAAGGGGTGATTTGCTTTGCGGTGTTGGTTTGGTCAGTTTGAGCTTGTTTTGCTTGCGGCCTTGGTTTGCGAGATTTGAGTTTGCTTTCAACTAATCCTAACTGGTGCTTTGAGTATGGCACCAAGCTCTTCTCCTTGTGGTTCTTTGAGCAGGAGGAGTATGGAGGTTGAGGCGGAGGCCGGAGTGGAGGAGATGATGTCCCTCATCGAGGACTATCAAGATGGTGATCTCAAGAAGGGCGAGCTCTACCGCAACCTAAGAGACATGAACCAAGGTACGCTTGCTAAAGGCATCTTGATCCTATGCGATAGGTTGAATGATTGTGAATGTGATTGTGAGGATTTGCATAGGAAAAAGATAGATTTGTGTGATGCCTTGCGTAGGAAGAATGAAAAGATGAAATGTTCCCTTGCTAGGTTGAAATGCGGTATGGCTCATTGGAAATCATATGCTTTGACTTCTTGCACTTCTTGTAAAACCATGCATGCTAAGAATGATGATTGGAACTCTTCTCTTGCTAGCTTGAAATCTGAAATTAAGTTGTTGAGATTCAATGCTTCTTTGCCATGCAAATCTTGTGATGCTTTGCTTGTTCAAATTGAGGTGCTAGAAGGAGATATGTTCGAGTTTGCTAGTGAATGTGGTAACTTGAATGATGATCTTGCTAAGGCTAGAAATGAGATTGCTTCATTGAAGTTGGATGCCTCTATGCCATGTGCTTCTTGTGAGTCTTTGCTTGCTAATTTTAATCAATTAAATTTGACTCACACCACATGTGTAGATGAACTTGAGCATGCTAGGGCTGAAATTTGTGAGTTGAAGTCTATGCCTTGTAGCAAGTGCTCTTTGCAAGTTGTTAATGATGCTTGCCATACTTCTTGTGATGATGATGATGCTTTAGTTGATGTAAATGATGATACTTGTTCATGTGGTCTTATTTGCACCTCTTGCATTGATTTGGAAAAGTGAAGTTTTGGCTTTGAAGAAAATGCGTGATGATATGAGCGCCAAGTTGGTTGAGCATAATGAGATGAGTGCCAACCTTGAGGAAGAGAATGAACTCTTGCGTACCACATATGCTAAGTGCATTGAAAAAGAAATTGATAATTTGAGAAATATGACATGTGGTACTTGTGAGAGCCTCAAATTTCAAAATGTGGTTTTGCGCACAAGATGCAAGAGTCTTTGTGCTAAGGGTTTGGATTCTCGCATTTCTTGTCACTCCGATGTTGATGCTTCTAAATTTGCTTCTTCTCAACCGGAGTCGACTTCTTCTCTTGAGCGTCAGTCTTTGGATGGTACCAAGTGTGCTAGTGCTTCGGATAGCTCTTTCATAGCTACCCCTAAGCTTGTTGCTTCCTCCGGTGTTGCCCAAGATGTGTCGGATGGCAAAGGTGCTTCTCACATATTTGGAACTCATGTTCCTAAACCGAAGTTCCAATGCACCTTTTGCAAGAAGCATACCGTTGAGTTTTGCTTTCGCCGTGTCAAGCACGAGCGACGTGTGCGTGCCAAAGCTTTTAAGAAGCCATGTAGCCTTTCTCATGGCATGTGTGATTCTAATGTTGGCACCAAGTTGAGTGTTGAGGTTGATGCTTCTTGCTCTAAGTCCCTAGGGACTTCTCACTTACAAGAGAATGGTGATGCGTCCACTCGGACCGTGCCTCCCGATAGGCCTTTGTACCATTGCTCTCATTGTGGGAAGGATGGGCATCAAGAGAGCTTTTGCTACCGCCGGGCAAAGAGAATGCGGCGAGCCGGTGCTTCTAGGCCATTGGTTGTTCATAGCCCTTCTCATGGCATGAACACTTGTGCGCCTAAGAAGGCACAATTTGTGGACGGGTTTTATGACACTCTTTCTAGTGAGTTAGGCCATGCTCGTGGACATGCTTCTAGTGCTTCTTGTGTTGGTCCGCGACATGTTTCCCGTGGTGCTTGTGTTGGTTCTTCTCATACAACCTCGAGGGACCTTTGCCTTTTTACTTGTGGTAGCACTCTTTTTTCTTCACGGGTTGCTCCTTTGAGGCATGGTTCTAAGAGTGTCCAAAAACCTTTTCTTTCGAACCGGCATTTGCATCATGCTAACTCACATGATAAGTTGAGTGCATCGCTCACCCGTGTGACCAAGTATTGGATTCCCAAATATGTGCTTGCTAACCCTTTGGGATCCAAGACTCGGCCTTTTTCGTCTCCTTGTGTGTAGGTATGGAGACGCGGTTGGAGAACATGGATTGGATGGTGCTTGATCATTGCACATGGGGTGATCAACACATGATGGTTCTCCACACCGCTTTGGATGGCTTTTGAAAGCCTTTGTACACATGTATAGTGAGTTTTCCTTTTCTCTTTGTACTCACTTGTATACTTGTTGCATGCTTTGTTCTTGTATCATGCTTGTGTATAAACCATGGTAGGCTAGCCACCTTGTTCATGATAGCTTTGTGATCTTGTACACATATCTTGCTATCTTTTGTATGATATTGTGGTGGGTGATATATATGAACATCATGCCATGCTTTATGGTTGCCCTCTTGTGGTTATGACATGTTGTTCATCCATATCTTTTTCAGCTAGCTCTTTGTTACTCTCTGTTGTTAGCATGTTTGTCCCCCATGTATACCTTGTCATGCTAGTTTTGTAATATATCTTCGTGGTTGATCCAAATGAACTTGTTTCATGCCTTTATTTAGTTCTTTTATCATATTTGGCATGGTGTTCATTTGTATCATTTTGGTTAAGCTAGTTGTATAGGTTTGCACCTTGATGACATGCTTGTTAGCCCATGCTTGTATTCATATATGTGAAATCATGTTACAATGCTTTATTTATCTTGTTTCGTATTGTAAATGCATTGTGTAGCATGTTTTGGGGGTTCTTTGGGTTTTGGCCTTGCGTTGTCTTCGGCTTGTGCTTTGTTCCTCTTTTGGTTCTCTCCCTTTTCGGTTGGGTTTAGAGCTTCTCTTTTGCTCTTTCTTTTCCTAACTCTTGCTTTGCTAGTTGTCTTTGGTTGAGGGGGAGCTTGGCTTCACTCGTTAGGGGATTTGATTTTGAGGGTGTGGCTTTTGGTAGCCATTTGTGATCTTTCAATTGGTATCTTTTCTATGGTACTCAATTGGGATCTTTGGTGGTTCTTCTCTCGCTCGGAGCGGTTCTTGGTTTGTGTTGCCCGTGTGAGGCTGTTTGTGTGTGCGCTCTGGCTTGGGGAGTTAGGAGTGCTTTGTGTGGAAGAGACCCTGCTGGCCGGGACAAACCGGCCAGACCGGTTTTGAATCCGGTCAGACTGGTTTGGGTTGCCCGTACAGGCAAACCGGTCAGACCGGTTCCAGAACCGGTCAGACCGGTTTGGAGGCAGCAGGGTGAGCAGTTTGCGTTTCGTGCTCATGGAGCTGGTCGGTTCAGTTCTTTTGGTCGAGGTGCAGGATGTAGGGATGTTGAGTTTGCTGGACGGTCTCCACCTCATGGTCGATACGAGTTTGGGAGGGGTCGCAGCTTTGAGTCTTAGAGGGGCTACAGACCACGCTTTCCCTTTCGTGGTGCTTGTACTCCTCCAGCGAGACGGGAGTGGGTTCCCCGTGGTGGTTCCAGCTTTTATAGGCATGATAGGATGGTTTTGCTAACCCCACTTTTGAGGAGATGGCTCGGCACTGGTTTGACTCTTTTGGTACTAACCCCAGTGTTGAGTCGTTTGCTCGCTCTCGCTCTTGGTTTTGAGTTGCAGGTGGGAGGCTCGGAGAACATTTGGTTGATATCAGGGGTGGTTCTCCGGCCTCATACCCCGGTGGTGTCAAGGAGGTACATCACTTTCGGGGATGGTGGACAAGGACGGGTGACTTCTGAAGAAATGATCAAGGTAAGTAGATTTGTGACCTTCAAGTGTGTGGCCTTGGTCAAGCCACTTGGTTCGTTTTGCTCTTTGCCCTATCTCGTGTGTGTAGGGTGAGCTTTGTATGCTCTTTGACCTAACACATGAGTCTAGGGGGAGCCTGTGTGCTTAGTGTGCTCTTTGCTCTATCATGTGTGCTTAGGGTGAGCTTTGTATGCTCTTTGGCCCTACTACATGTGTTTAGGGGGAGCTTGTGAGTCTTTTGTTCCTTTGCTCTTTTGCCGGTGGTGTCGAGCCCTTTTGCCTCCCCTTGAGGAGCCGGTCGTTTGTGAGCTTTGTGTGTGGTTGTTTTCCTGAGTAGGTGGTGAAGCTCCTTTGTAGCATATGTATAGCTCTCCTTTTGTGCATTCTTGCATTTTGCATTGCATATGTATCATGATGTATAGGCATCTTTGTATCTTAGGTTGTGCATTGCATTTGTATCATATGCATTTTGTAGGAAAAGCTTCTCCTATATACATTGTTCACCATGATGTGGTATATATATGATCTTGTGAGCTAGTTTGGTATGATGTGGCTTAGTGTGGCTTAGCTCTTGATGATCTTGGTTTATATCCATGGTTGATAACTATGTTTTTCAAAAATGTCATATGTATGCTCTCTTGTGAGTAAATGCCTTTATATGATCTTGACATGTTGTTGTGGCTTGGCTATGCTTAATTTGTGGTTGGATAGCTTATTTTGATTATTTGGGGCCAAAGGCTCATTTGCCATCATGAATGTTTAGCCCCCATGCTTCATCTTGTGGAGGGGCATAAGTTCCTTTTTGTCGCAAAGACATTTCATGTACCAATTCAAATCTGAAAATGAAATGTAAATTGCTTGGAAAATGTGCTTCCATGTCATATGTGCTTAATTTACTTGCTTTTGGGTGCTAAACCGTTGCATGTTGCTGACCAATGAGAAGTCTCATACATAGAAGTAAGCACATGGCTCGGTATGCTTTGACATGACATGAGGTGCTTGTGGGTGTTTATGATGGTCTTATGCTTAGAATGGTTGTCCTAGCATGAAGTTTGTGTGGCTTTGCCATTTTGACATGTTTTGCTCATGTTTAGGACTTTGCTCATGAGAGGGTGATTTTTCACAAAAATGATCAATTTCATCTTAGCTTTACCAAATGGTTGTGAAACTTGGTGATCATGTAGTTGATGTTCATACGATGTTGTAGAGTATCTAACTTGCTCATTTGATCATGTGTAGCATCTTGTGATGAATTTTATCTATTTGAGAAGCTCTAGTTGCATCTTTTCCAAATTTGAGCCTTGATTCATGCATTGGCAACAAGGGGGAGAAAGAACGGCTGAGAAAAGTTGCATTGCACCCATAGAACCTATCCCAACAATCAAGGGGGAGCTAGTGCATTTCTTTTGCATTTTTGGCTTTTGGGGGTGTGATCTGCTGAGTTAAATCGGTCTGACCGGTTTTGGGAACCGGCCTGACCGGTTTGGTGGAACCGGCCTGACCGGTTTGGGAAACCGGTCTGACCGGTTTGTGCCCAGTGTTGGCACATGTTCAGGGGGAGTATGCATTTGTGCAGGGGGAGCTCTTGTATGCTTTGGTGGTTTGTGCTCTTTGCTTGAGGTTGTCTTTGACTCGGTTGTGTCGAGCCGTTGCCCTTGCCTAAGGGGACCGAGTCTTTCCTCTTTCAAGTGATCTTGCTCTTTGCCTTTGTTTGGTTTTCGATCGCTTGTTTGAGTTTCTTTTAGTCGTCTCTTTTCTTTTCCTTTTTCTCTTTGGTTACCAAATGTGTGTGTTGTCAATGCACTCATCAAGGGGGAGATTGAGAGCCTGTGTGGTTCGAGGACCGGTGGATGGTCGCTTCCTGGTGTGATGAGTGATTGACAACGTTGTGTGGACTGACTCTTGGCTAAGTATTGCAGGTGCAGGTTGCGGCTTGACTGGTGTTGGTGCAGGTGAACAACAAGCGCGAAAGGTCATTGCCGGTGAGGCCTCCAGGTGTGGAGAAGACAAGTAGGCTTGGTTCGAGGGACCCGGTGGCCAGCGGGGTCAAGTGCGGGCCGCATGGTGGCAAGAACAGCAAGACGAAGTCGTGGACGGTTTCTTGGTTGAGCCTCAAAACCAAGGTCGAGCCGGAACTTCGTGGGAGCCGAGTCATGAGTGGTGATTGGCGGAGGCTACATCAAGTTCGCGGGGTTTGCAGTGGTTCACCAGAAAACCACTAGGTTACTTGGCTGAGCCACAAAGCCAAGGCCGAAGACTACGTGTGGCTGACAGACCAAAACCGGTCTGACCGGTTGGTGAAACCGGTCTGACTGGTTTAGGGTCGCAGGGCACCGAGATGCTTCGAAGCGGAGGACACGCGGCATGATCGCAAGAGTTGCGTCGGTGGTACGCGTGCTTGCGGTGGATGTGCATCCGTCCGATGGTGCTAATCATGTGTTGACCAAAACGCCCTTGCATGGGCTTGTGTTGTAACTCCTAGTGTAGGGGCACTTCGGTCTTTTGTCCGGAGGGCTCCATATGTAGGAGGAGTGGCTGGTTGGGCAGCCATCTCTTTTGGCTAGGTTAGGTGGGTGTGCTCCTTCTTCTTGGAGTGCTCTTGGTGAGAGGTAGAGAGGAGAGAGTGGCTCTTTGTTTGAGCTTTTTGCCATCCAAGATTTGTGATTCTTGGGAGTGGCTTGTAACCGGATATGGCAACATGATTCATAGTGATTTCTCCATCTTCATCTTGTGCCATATCTTTTATTCCTTGCGTTTTTCTTTTTCGAAGCTATTTTCGGAGCCTTTTTGAAGGGATTTTCGTGGGGAGGTTTTGGAGGAGTTGCTTTGCGGGATTTGTAGTGGGAATCACACATGAGGACGTGGTGCCTCTTTTCTTGGTGATCTTGCCCCTCCAAACCCATGGAAAGGCCTTCGATTTAGTGGTTTTCGGTGGAGCCCGAGGAGAGGTGTTCTTGGTGGTTGGTTTGCGATTCCCCATGATTGAGAGCGTTTCGGTGGAATTCCTTTGAGGGAGAGGTCGTCCATGAGGTGACCCAGGCATCCCCAAAGTCTCGCTGCAATCCGTTGGGTGAATCGGGAGATCGATTGGTTGGAAGGTTGAGTTTGTCCCGCGGTTTGAGTTCTTCCCGTGCTGTCCTGGAAAAACCGGTCTGACCGGTTTGGTGACCGGTTTGGTCAACGCCTTGGGCAAGGTGTGTTTTTGGGGAGATCTTCTGGGAACAAGTTTCCTTTTGGTAGAAGAAGCTCTGGTCCAAGTTTCGTCAAGTTTCGAGTTCGTTTGCTCTAGTTTTGGGATTTTGAGTTTGAGCTCCTTGGACGAAACCGGTGTGACCGGTTTGGGAAAGAGGTCTGACCGGTTTTGATGTGTTGGATTTTGGTTAAGTCTGGCAAAACCGGTCTGACTGGTTTGGCAAAGAGGTCTGACCAGTTTCGGGTGACTTAGTCGTTTTCTCCCCTTGCAAAACCGGTCTGACCGGTTTGAGAAACCGGCCTGACCGGTTTTACTCTGGCAGCAGGTGCTCGAGTTGTTTTCCGCTGTGTGTTTTTGAGTATTGCTTGGTACCCTCAAGAGCACCTTCCCGTGGATTCCTCTTGATTGAGTGGGTTTTGGGGACCAAGCTTCTAGCCAAAGGTAGCCCACAAGGTACCCCAGCTATCCCCAAAGTCTCACTTAAATCCGTGGAACGAACCGGGAGATTGATCGAGGTGAAGGCTAGGTTTTTCCCGCGGGCTGAGTTCTTCCCGACTGTCCAGGCAAAACCGGCCTGACCGGTTTCCCAAACCGGTCTGACCGGTTTAGCCCCAGTGGGCTGTCGTGAGGATTCTGAGCAGGAGTCTTGTTCTGGCTATGGCTTTTCTTGTTGAAAGGTGGAGAGGTTCTTGAGGTGTTTTGAGACAGTTTTGGCCTCGAAGGTCTTTTGGGGAATTCCTGGACAAAACCGGCGTGACCGGTTTCCCCTGCCTGTGAGAGGCTAAGTCCCAGAGAATCGGTCTGACCGGTTTCAATAGAATCATATTTTGGTATATGTTCTGTAATGTATACAGGGGAAAACCCACGAGGAAGAGGCAGCAGCAACAAGATGAGAACTAGAGAGTGGAGATGAGGACGACAACAACGAAGAGAACTTTGGGCAATGCTTCCACTAGACCACACATGAAGAAATTCAGAGGCTTGGAACAAAACAAAGACCCCTGGAGCATTGGCAAATGAAGACACATGTTGGCGACATCCGATGCAAGGAGATGTTTGGAGCAAACCACGAAGGAGTACACACAAAGGACAACATCCAATGGCGTAGTCACTTTGGGCTCTCACACGAAGGCTCATGGAGTTACATGAAGACACTTAAGAGTTGTGTGAGCCCACAAATGAAGAGGAGTGATCCTACATAAAGTGACCTTGACGACATGTGGCACGAAGGGAGAGATTGAAGAAGTCTACGTGAGCCACCTCCGATCATCAAGGATCATTCGTTTTCAACTCCGAAGGACCACTCACAATGAAAAGCTCGAGGGCTAAGGTACACATTAAGCTCTCAAGGTACTTTTGGATATGATATCTTTCTTTTGAAATATTCGTGTTCATGTCCAATAGTATGTTTGATTCTATGCTTTACACTTTTATCATGATGGGCTAGAATTTCTTGAGAATGATAAAGAGGCTATGTTGTGCTTTAACTTTGTTAATTTGCATGCCTAATGAACCCATGCCTAATGAGAGCCTTGGCGCTGAGCAAGAAACTTATGCAACCTTTAATCACATTTTATTCATCTAACTTTTAAATTGTGGTTACAATTGCATATGTCTATATTATGTTTTGCAAATCCTAGACTTGCTTTGTGCTTGGTCAAGCTCGTGACCTTAAAAGAGCGTGTGTCGGGAGAAAACCCGAGTTTCACTAACCATGCCGGTCATTAAACCATAATAAAGAGGGGAGAAGCCATGCCCCAAAGGAATTGCAAGCTCGTGCATCGCTATCACCGAACCTCGAAGACAACGCCGCTGTTTTCATCAGTTTTGAGCACCTGATCAGATATGTAGAAGAAGGATAAAGTTTAAAATCAGAAGCTCCATCAAGTGTCAATTCCAGCACCTCCTAGATCGACAAATTTGAAGATCCGTACAAGGAGATATGGCGAAATCATTAGGCGCTGCGCAGTCTGAAATCTTTGGACAGATTGCAGCGTTGGAGTAAAACGGGTGTAACTCACTCGTTCGGAGTCCGTTGGGGGTCAACAAAGACTTGATGGAAAGATAATTTCATGCGTCATGCGTGGAAGTTATTGTTTGCTACATGATCTAATCTGGACAGAGAGTAAAATTCATGAAAAGAGAGGCAGCGACGAAGAGCAAAGGAGAAGGAGGGGATGATGATGCAAGAGACGATTGGGCAAGCCTCTGATCAAGCAAAATGATCATGTCAAGCATGGAGAGTGGATCAAAGCTGCATGGACATCTTCAAATCTTACATGAAGGACCATGGCTTCACGACCACGAGTAGGTACGTAAGAAAGTCAAGCTCTATGACTCTAAATGAAGCGCTTTGCGGGAGGCAACCCGTTTTCTTTTGTTTATGTTTATATATATTATGACCGTCTACATTGTGATCTCAAAAAGAAACATCAAGTAACATTGTATCATTGCTCTAATAAATACCACAACACCATGTTGTTTAATTTAATTGCTATTGAGGGAGCACTTTGTTATTTGATCTTGGAAAGCTTGTAGACCCTTTTTGTGCCTATTAGTGTTTAGAGTCGTTTTTCTTTTGTGTCTTTTTAGAGAGAAATATGAAGTTGGCACCATCCTTTAATTCCAAGCCTTGTGGCTAGTTAATTTAGGCTAACTTTTGTTTTTGTTTTAGACAACCACCATATCATGTTGTTTTGTTCATCCATGTTATACTACATTGCATGTTGTGTTGATCTAAGTCTTTGCCAACCAACCTAGGCCTTCCCATAGCCCCCACCAAAAAAACCAAAGCCAATAGAGGTAGGATTGCTTGTGTTGACCGTTTGCCGTCACCATCCGGATTGAACAAGTCTATCTCTTTCCTCTCTTCTAACTAAAAATTTTGACTAGCCTCCCCATAAAATCCTTAGGAAAACCTTTCACACCTTTAGCCATCCTAAAACCATAGGTTCGTTTTTCATTAAAAGACTCATAGCATACACTTAGTTAGAATTTCTATACTTGACTTCCTCTCTTCAAAATCCTTGTTTGAGCCAAAAATAGAGGATACCCATAACCTACCCTTAAACCTTGTTAGTTTGGTTGATTGATTCTTTTCGATGGGTGACTTCCTTGTTGACAATGCTTACTTTGTATGAAGTGTGAGATCAAGCTTTGTCCTTTGCTTATTGTAGACAGCATCGAAAGTGTTTTCAAACCTTGCTAATGTTTGTTTGTGCTAACTTCTTGCATTTGCATTTTGCATCCATCTCTTTGTCATCATCCACTTTATGTTAGCTTGGGACATTTTGTGAAGCTTTATGATGAATGCTTTCGTACCTATGTTAATGCTTCATATGACGATATGGGCATTTTTCTTTTTGCAATCTTGTGTAAACATAGTGTTTAGACATGATTGGAGACCCACATCATTCAGTTTTATATACTTTGCTATCATATTGCATTGGATTGTTTATAAACTTTGCAATGCGCCCTGCTTATCTTACGCCACGAAGAGTTGTTAATCTTGGGATAAGCATGGTGTTTTGACCTTGGTTAATAAATCTTTTTGGCAATGGAGAAGTTTGGCAACCACTTTGTAAGCATGGAGCTTAGAATTTGGCATAAATATTGTTTTGTTTCTATACCATCCTCTCATTTGCATACACACTTGCACACACGTACACCCATTAGGTTTTAATTTTTCTTTCACTAGCTTAACTATGCCACAAGTTAAGATCTTGGGGGATATCTTTGGTTCATTAGTATAGTGGTGAGTATTCCCAACCATCACCTCGGGGGTACTTTGTGCTTTAGAGTTGTTTTGTAGGCATGACGAATCGCTCCCATGAGTTAGCGATGAAAGACGAAAATAAGATCGTCAACACCTCCGAAATCCCAGAAGAAACACCGCTGCCTTCATCAAGATTAGGCACATGTTCAGAGATGTACAAAAGAGGAAAATTTGGATATTCAGGAGCTCCACTAAGTGTTCTTTTCAACACATCGAGATTCAACATTTTAGGAGACCCGTGCAAGGAGTTACAACCAAATCATTGGGCGTCACACGTTCTGAAATCAGCCGGGACAGTTTGCATTGATGGAGTAAAAAGGGTGTAACTCCCTTGTTCGGAGTCCGATTGGGGTGAATGACCACTCGTTGGAAAGATAATTTCAAGAACTTTACAATGGAGCAATGGTGCAGTACATGTTCTGTTCTGGAAGTTGAAGAAAAATTCATGGAAGTTGAAGCAGTGATAAAGGACAACATAGAAGGAGGTGAAGACAAGTTGAGAGACGATTGAGACTAAGGCTTGTGACAAAGGGTGGACGTTGAAGGACGATCAAGGCAACAAAAGTGAAGAGTACGATGATGATCTCCACATATGGCGGTAGGACTTCAATAAATACATGATGAATCATCATCTTCCATGCCTAGCAACATGCTAAGCATGGGGGAGGACTTGGTGGACGTAAGAAGACTGCATGGAGAACAAAGATCATGGTTGCCACGGGATGCAAATTTTCTTCTTCCATGTTATGCACAATGCTTAAGCATGGGGGAGGCCACGCTACACTTCAAGCATCAAGGGATGGTAATGATTCTTCAACTCTCTTTTGTTCTTGTCTTTTCTATATGTCTGGATTTATGTATGTGCTTTCCATAACCTTAGATACAACCTTCGTATATCTCTCTTTAGAATAACATGGCTACTAGGAGTACAACCTAGGTTTATTTTTAATAATAATCACCGTTACCTTGAGCTCACCATGATGATATCTCGTATGCTCTTACTTATGGATATATGATGATCGTTGCCACTTTTCTCATTCTTGTGCTTGGTTTGTATATGATTAAGCTAGTGCTCTCTTTAAATATGATCTGAAAATTTAATTAATGCTAGCCTAATCTTTTGTGGAGGTTATGATGACTTGAGACCCATAGTATTCTGCTCTCACTTTTGAATGAATCAAAGATCATTTTTTTAAAAAAAAGATATGCTAACCTTGTCTTTGATACCACTTACATTTTGCTCAATCTATCCAAAGCCTTATATTCATTGAGTGCAAAAACCTTAGTATACAAGATTTATTTTTGGGTGCATTAATTCAAGGCTTGATTTCTCTAGCTCAAGGCTAAGAAGCTGGTCATTCCGTTTTTGCATATCTATCTTTATGCTAGCCTTTTCTATCTGTGCATTGTGAGTTTCCACATCGGGAATTTCGCAAACCTCGCCGGATATCCACCCACAAACCCAAAATATCTTTTTGTGTATACCTCCTTGACCACAACCCAAAACTTTGAGTATAGATGAATATTTCGAAGAAGATTACAAAGAAGGTGCCGTCAAGTGGAGCAAGATTTTGGGAGACCTCCATAAAAGGATCCCTAGAAGGTTTCAAGTATCTTTCTTCATGAAAATACAAGAATTTCAGCACATACCTTGGCACAATCATCACCTCTTTGCTTCGGGGTGAGCAATGTCTAAGCATGGGGGGGTTGCCAAGGAAGTACTAGTGTAGTCTAGAGTTCAAGGGGAGTAAAAAAGAAAGAAAAAAAAGAGAAAAAAGTGATGAAAGAAATATATATATATATATATATATAAAGAAGGAAAAGTATGATGAGAAAAGGAAGAAAAGAAAAAAAGAGTGAAGAAAAAATATATAATAAAGCTCCCCGGTTCTCTAGCTACATTTGGAAATTTCAAAAGGATTTCAAGATCAAGACCCATACTCATCTTTCCAACCATGTGCAATCCGATAATGAGGACTTCGTTTGTGCCTCGGGATCACTCTTTGCCATTTGCACATGTCCACCTATCTAAAAAGTGTGTGTTTTTCTCTCCCCCCTCCGCGGAACATTATTTTCCAATGACCTTTTTGATGAGTCTTGGTAAGTCCATGAGAAGCTTGTCTTGTTTTGATAATATCTCAACTATAATATCTTGGTAGGACTAAACTTTCCCATAGCTCCATATAAAGCCTTCCACCAAATATTTGAGAGAGGAAAGGAGTAGAACAAGTAGGCTTGAGAGACAAGATGAGATGAGAGTTCATGAGCAAGATGCAAGGAGGTTTATTATTGATCTTGGTAAAGCAATTTTTCTTCATCCCGCTCTTTATTTTCAAAATTTTTGGGATTTGTTTAAAATTTGAGAGCAAGTTTAATTACTTGTGGAAAGAGCTTAAAAGATATCTACCCTCCATAGAGATGAAAGCTAGATACATTATGGAACTTTAACAAATATAAACTTGGAGAGCATTATGTTTTCTCATGTATGATCAAGTGCAAGGTATGAACATTGAAAGGCAATACTGATGTCCATTAAAGGCTTACTCGAGGACGAGCAAGGTTTAAGCATGGGGGTATGTTGACGGTCGATTTTGGTACACCTAGCTATGAGTTTACCGTCAACATTTGCACGTATTTGATATTCTAACTAATGGTACTAACCCCCCAGAGGTATCAAGTTCACTCTTGCATCTCGATTTTGGAGTTTGTTGTTTACGTAGGAAACTAGCGCTTAAAGGGAGACTTTCGGGATAAGTTCATCAAGCACTTCAAGAGAAGATCATGAAGCCCGGCACAAGTCAAGACACATCATGAACATGACTCCAAATGGCCCAGGGACCGAAGCATGAAGCAGTAAAACTCCAGGGACCTGAACAGAAGATGCTGAAGCTTGCGCGACAAGGAGCTCTATCTAAACCGTGGAGAAGACAACGTCAAGGGCCCACATGCATAAGGGAGCAAGTCAACAATTGACCGAGAAGCATCGGGGAGCGAACCGAGGCCGAACCAGGTCGAAACAGGCCCAGGCCGGTCGGTCCAGGCCGGCCGGCCCAGCCCCTTTTCGTGCTGGTTCGCGACCCCCTTTGACCTAGGTGCTCGTCTATAAATTGCCTCTGCCTCCACCGGCCGCCACATCGATCCATCCATCCATTCATCAGAGAGCCGCCGACATGAAGGAGAAGCACCGGGAGGAAGCCGATGGCCGCCGCAAGTCCTCGAGTTGCTTAGGAGATGGCTTAGGCCATACCCTAGCCGCCATGGTTGGCCCTGCACGGTGAAGCCATGGTGGAGTTCCGGAGCCGCGACTTGAATTCGTCAAGTCGTTTGTACCTTCAACATTCAATGGTGATATAAATCATTCCTTGTCCTTACTTTGATCTACTACGAGTTGTGCTTATTCATATGTATAGCTAGCATATGCTTTTAGTAGGAATAGATCTAATCGTGGTGGTTAGTCTATCTCTTGCAGATACATCGTTGTAGTGCACGGACCGAGGTTGTCATTCGGTGATGATTATCCTTGCGTAGTGACAGTACGGTGGAGGAGAAAGCGGCGAATGAACATGTATCGGACCACTCCATATCGGGTTACTCCATATCGAGTGTACTCCTTATCATAGTATAGATTTAGATTGGTTTGTCACCGTAGCCGGAGCGGCAACAAGAAGGCGATAGGCTAGGGTTACCTTTTGGATGCTTATCTTTATGGCTAGGTCGATGTGATTCATACATCCTTTCATGTATGATTAACCTTTATGCAATCAACACTTCACATAGGGTTAGACTGGTAGGTTAGATATAGAGCCTTAGGAGTTTGCTTCCGATCCTTGGATTGACAAATCTAGGGAGGACCCTCCTTGGTGAAAAAGGCACCAAGTCACCCGTAGGCTTGCGGTGAACTGGAGCACGGTTTTGCACCGTCAACAAAAAACAAAGAGGGAGAGAAAGGAGAAGTGGTGAGAAACAAGTCGAGGTTGGTGGCGCAAGGGTATAGTCAGAAAGAGGGGAGCGACTACGAGGAGACCTTTGCTCCCGTAGCCCGTTTGGAGGCGATTAGGATCCTTCTAGCCTTTTCCGTGGCTAAAGGGTTCAAATTGTACCAAATGGATGTCAAGAGTGCTTTCCTAAATGGTGTTTGGGAGGAAGTAGTGTATGTGAGGCAACCACCGGGGTTTGAGAGTGAGAAGTACCCCCACCGGGTGTACAAGTTGAGGAAGGCGCTGTATGGGTTGAAGCAGGCGCCTAGAGCTTGGTACGGTAGGTTGAGGGGGTTCCTGTTTGAGAGAGGGTTTGAGATGGGGAAGGTCGATCAGACCTTGTTTCTCCTTAGGCAGGGCAAAGATATCCTGATTGTGCAGGTATACGTGGATGATATTGTCTTTGGTGGCTCGTCTAACTCTCTTGTTGCAAGGTTTGCAGAAGACATGAGTAGGGAATTTGAGATGAGCATGATGGGTGAGTTGCAGTTCTTCCTCGGCCTCCAGATCAAGCAATCAAAGGAAGGAACATTTGTGCACCAAGCTAAGTACACCAAGGACATTGTGAGGAAGTTCAAGATGGAGGACTCCAAGGCCATGGCGACGCCTATGAGTACGACTACAGCTCTTGATGCGGACGAGGATGGTGAACACGTGGACCAGAAGGAGTACCGAAGCATGATCGGGTCACTCCTCTACTTGACGGCGACGAGGCCGGACATCCAATTCTCGGTATGTCTGTGCGCTCGTTTTCAAGTGTCTCCGAGGACTTCACATCGGCAAGCAGTCAAGCGCATATTCAGGTATTTGGGACACACTCCCAACTTCGGCCTTTGATACTCTGCGTCTTCTTCGTTGGTTCTTCTTGGATTTTCAGACGCGGATTTTGCCGGGTGTCGGTTGGATAGGAAGTCCACTTCTAGGACTTGCCAGTTCTTGGGTTCTTCTTTGGTGTCTTGGTCTTCCCGCAAACAGTCGAGTGTTGCTCAATCCACTACCGAGGCAGAGTATGTGGCCGCAGCTAGTTGTTGCTCTCAGCTCCTTTAGATCACATACACCATGAGTGACTTTGGTGAGGAGTATACCCATGTCCCACTTCAATGTGATAGCACAAGTGCCATAAGTGTTGCAAAGAACCCAATGCTCCATTCCAAAACCAAGAACATAGAAGTGAGGTATCATTTCCTGAGAGACAACGTAGAGAAAGGGAAAATCGCTTTGATCCATGTACCCACACATAAGCAGCTAGCCGATATTTTCACCAAACCCCTAGATCAAGCAACTTTCACTCGTTTGCGGTGGGAGCTTGGTGTTTGTTTGATTTCTTGAGTTGAGTGTGTGGGAGCTCCGTTGTAGCATATGTATAGTTTCCTTTGTGCATTTCTTGCATTTTGCATGGCATGTGTAACATGATGTATAGGCATCTTTGTATCTTAGATTGTATGCATTTTGTAGGAAAAGCTTCTCCTATATACATTGTTCACCATGATATGATATATATATTCTTGTGAGCAAGTTTGGTATGATATGGCTTAGTGTGGCTTAACTCTTGATGATCTTGATTTATATCCATGGTTGATAGCTATATTTTTTAAAAATGCCATATGTATGCTCTCTTGTGGGTAAATGCCTTTATATGATCTCGACATGTTTTTGTGGCATGGCTACGCTTAATTTGTGGTTGGATAGCTAGCTTTGAGCATTTGTGGCCAAAGGCTCATTTGCCATCATGAATGTTTAGCCTCCATGCTTCATCTTGTGGAGGGGCATAAGTTTCTTTTTGTCACAACGACATTTCATGTACCAATTATAAATCTGAAAATGAAATGTAAATTGCTTGGAAAATGTGCTCCTATGTCATATGTGCTTAATTTACTTGCTTTTGGGTGCTAAACCATTGCATGTTGCTTACCAATGAGAAGTCTCATAAATAGAAGTAAGCACATGGCTCGGTATGCTTTGACATGACATGAGGTGCTTGTGGGTGTTTATGATGGTCTTTTGCTTAGAATGGTTGTCCTAGCATGAAGTTTGTGTGGCTTTGCCATTTTGACATGTTTTGATCATGTTTAGGACTTTGCTCATGAGAGGGTGAATTTTTGCAAAAATGCTCAATTCTATCTTAGCTTTACCCAATGGTTGTGAAACTTGGTGATCATTTAGTTGATGTTCATACGATGCTGTAGAGTATCTAGCTTGCTCATTTAATCATGTGTAGCAACTTGTGCTAAATTTTTTCTTTTTGAGAAGCTCTAGTTGCATCTTTTCCAAATTTAAGCCTTGATTCATGCATTGGCAACAAGGGGGAGAAATGTTGGTTGAGAAAAGTTGCATTGCATCCCTAGAACATATCCCAACAGTCAAGGGGGAGCTTGTGCAGTTCTTTTGCATTTTTGGCTTTTGGGGGTGAGCTTCTGCTGGGTTTAACCAGTCTGACCGGTTTTGGAAACCGTCCTGACCGGTTTGGAGGAACCGGCCTGACCGGTTTGTGCCCAATGTTGGCACATGTTCAGGTGGAGTTTGCATATGTGCAGGGGGAGCTCTTGTATGCTTTGGTGGTTTGTGCTCTTTGTTTAAGCTTGTTTTTGATTCGGTTGTGTCGAGCCGTTGCCCTTGCCTATGGAGACCGAGTCTTTCCTCTTTCAAGTGATCTTGCTTTTTGCCTTTGTTTGGCTTTCGATCGCTTGTTTGAGTTTCTTTTAGTCGTTTCTTTTCTTTTCCTTTTCTCTGTGGTTACCAAAAGTGTGTGTTGTCAATGCACTCATCAAGGGGGAGATTGAGGACCATGTGTGGTTCGAGGACCGGTGGATGGTCGCTTCCTGGTGTGATGAGTGATTGACAACGTTGTGTGGACTGATTCTTGGCTAAGTATTGCAGGTGCAGGTTGCGGCTTGACTGGTGTTGGTGCAGGTGAAGAACAACAGCGAAAGGTCGTTGCCGGTGAGGCCTCCAGGTGTAGAGAAGACAAGTAGGCTTGATTCGAGGGACCCGATGGCCAGCGGGGTCAAGTGCGGGCTGCATGGTGGCAAGAACAGCAAGATGAAGTCGCTGGATGGTTTCTTGGTTGAGCCTCAAAACCAAGGTCGAGCCGGGACTTCGTGGGAGCCGAGTCATGAGTGGCGATTGGTGGAGGCTACATCAAGTTCGTGGGGTTTGCAGTCGTTCACCAGGAAACCACTGGGTTACTCGGCTGAGCCACAAAGCTGAGGCCGAAGACCGGGCGTGGCTGTCTGGCCAAAACCGGCCTGACCAGTTTGGGAAACCTGTCTGACCGATTTGGGGTCGCAGGGCGGCGGAAGCTTCGAAGCGGAGGACACGCGTCGAGATCGCAAGGCTTGCGTCGAGGCTAAGCGAAGTGCGGTCGCCGGGCATCCGTCCGAAGGTGTTATGAAGACAATTTCCCAAAGTGCCCTTGGTGGGCGTGTATCCTAGTTTAGGCCTTAGGGGTATTTTAGTCTTTCGGCTTGCCTCCATGTAACCCAAGTGGGTGAGAGGATGGCAGCCATCTCTTGGAAACCTAGCTCATTTGTTTTGCTATTTTCCTTCCTATTTTCCTTAGGATTTCTAGGACTAGCTTGAGAGCTTCATGGTGAGATCTTGTGAGAGGGAAGGATGATCGGGCGGAAGCTAGACCTTGTATGAACCTTCATGGTATGTATAGATGATTCGGCGTGGTTCCTCAAGGCTTATTTGTGTTCTTCTCGTTTTCCCTTTTTGATGATTTTCGGAGCTTTTTCTTGGAATTTCCGTGGAGAAGTTTTGGGGGCGTTTCTTTGAGGGATTCTTGTTGCATGTCACGTATGAGGACTTTGTGCCTCTTTGCTTGGTGATCTTGCTCCAACAAACCCTCCGAAACGGCTTCGATTTGGTGGTTTTCGGTGGAGTTCTTGGGAAGGTGTTCTTGAGGGTTGACTTCCGATTCCTCTTGATTGGGTAGGTTTTGGGGACTGAGCTTCTAGCCAAAGGTAGCCCACGAGGTACCCCAGCTATCCCCAAAGTCTTACTTGAATCTGTGGAACGAGTTGGGAGATCGATTGAGGTGAAGGTTGAGTTTTTCACGCAGGCTGAGTTCTTCCCGACTGCCCAGGCAAAACCGGCCTAACCGGTTTCCCAAACCGGTCTGACCGGTTTACCCCCAGTGGGCTGTCGAGAGGAGTTTTTGAACAGGAGAGTCTCGTTCAAGCTATGGCTTTTCTTGTTCAAAGGTTGAAGGGTTCTTGAGGTGTTCTGGGTAGGTTTGGTCTTGAAGGTCTTTTGGGGATTTCCTAGACAAAACCGGCCCGACCGGTTTGCCAAACCGGCCTGACCGGTTTCCCCTGCTAGTGAGAGGCTAAGTCTCAGAAGGTTGGTCTGACCGGTTTCAGAAACCGGCCTGGCCAGTTTTGGTTGCCAGCAGCTGTTTCGAGTTGTTTTCCGCTGCGTGTTTCGTGTTGCTGTTGGTTGGATCTTGCTCCTAGGTCCAGTAGCACTCCAGCGGCTATGTGGGTTTGGCAAGAGAAGCTTGCGGAGGTGTCCGAGTGATTTTGGGTTCATAGGCCGAATTCTTGAGTAGAATTTTTATTGGCTCCCATTCACTCCCCCCTCTCTGGTTCGCCGTTCCGGTCCTTCAGCTCGGGATCTCAGGTAGGCGTTGGGGAAAGTCCACGGCACGCGCGCGGGCACTCCGACGCGGGGGGCGGAGCACTGCGCAGCACGGCACAGCGCCGGCGCGTGCGGCGGCGCGGTGCAGCAACGGCGGGGTTGGCCAAGGGCCAAGATTTGGCCTTGGGCGCTGGGGTGCGCCGTGCCAGCTTCGGTCGGCTCGTGCGCAAGCGCAGGGCAGCCCTGGTCGCCACGCGACCGGCGTGTGCACGCGGGGCCCAGAAACTCGGCGCGCGGCACAGCGACAGCAAGGCCACAAGAGAAAGGCGGCGCGTCGCGGTCCCTGCAAAGCGGCTCGAAGGCCGGGCACAGGACGACGCATACGCGGCACGAAGGCACGCTCATAGGCAGGTTCTCGTCCGAGGTTGACAATGGAAACGAGAGAACGCAGCGGCGCTCTAGAGCGCGGCGGCGCTCTGGGTCTCGCGGGCAAAAGAAGGAACCAAGGGATCAAAGGCGCGAGAGAAAAGGGGGCGACGGCACTCACGGCGGGGCGATGTGTAGGTGTGGCCAGCTTGGTGAAGACAGGACCTCAGCGCAGACGTACATGGCGGCGCGGCGTCCCTTGCTTAGCTCCGTTTCCCGCCCGACGCAGATGTCCTCTTCCTCAGCGGTGGCCGCTCCAGCTCCACTCGATCACGGACGGCCTCCAGCTGCGGCGCGTCGGCGGCGACGCGGCGCACGGCTTCTCCTTCTACCTCCTCCACTCTTCCTCTACTTCCCCTCTTTCTTCCTCCTTGCGGCGGCGGAACAGAGGAAAGGGGGAAATCCCAATTGAGCCTTGGCTTGCAAGAGGGGCTCGATCCCGGGGGTAAAGGCGCTCGGTCAAGGCTTGGGCAAGGGCAAGAAGGGTAGGAGGCGCTCCCATTGGTGGCCACGGCGCGGCGGCCGACGTGGCTGCACACCAGTGGCGGCCGGGGCGCCTTTAGCGTCACCAGGCGAGGTCAAAAGGGGAAACTCCCCCTCGCGGAACCCCCTAGAAGGGGACGCTCGGGTGCGGCGCGGCTCGGCGTGCGCGCCAGCTCACCCCCGGCCGTCCCATCGCGCGAGCAGGGCGTGGGGCGGCGCGGTGCGGTCGGGAGCAGGGGAGAAAAGGTGAGGGAGAAAGAGAGTTAGGGGATGACAGGTGGGGATAGGCTGTCATAGAGAGAAAGAAAGGGATGCAGCGTTGGCTGTTGGGCTACTGTTGCTGGGCCGGCCTGCTGGGCTAAGCGGGCCGAACGGTTAAGATCAGGGTTGCTTAAGGGTTTAAGCCGAAGAGATGAGGGACCTCCGTTGGACTTCGGTGAAAGGGATCAGACCCAAGTTAGCTGTTAGGTTATGAAATTGGTTTTGAAAATAGTTTGAACTATTCTTTGAATTTGAATCACTTTCAAATTCAAACAGCACTCAATTAACTCCAAATAAAATCCAAGGAAAATCCAACGCACATATTTTACCATAATTTGAATTTATATTTTTATATTTGGTTTTATTTGTGGAGAATTTAGGAGAGAGACTAGCAAATTAGGATAAAATTTGGTAGCCCACAATAGCAATCAAAAAGTTTTAATTTTTTTGAAATTTTCACACCATGCTAAAACCCGGTCTGTTACAGCCGTGATAAGGAAGCAATTCTTGTGTATGAAAATCCCGGCACCCAAAGGTGTCATCACAGTGTATGGTGACCAAAAAGAAGCAAGAGACATAGAGAAAGGCCACACACCAGGTCAAAGCAATGTGCATCACCTGGACTCCACAGAAGAAAAGAAAGAACCGTACGTTGAAGCCAAAAGAGACTAAGAGAAAGTTGAGATAAGTGCAGATGGTGAAATGAAAAAAGTTTATCTAGATGATATGCGAGATAGAGCGGTAGAGATAGGGGCTCATCTTAGCCCCGAAGAAGAAAAAGAGCTCATCGAATTCTTGAAGAAGAACAAGGATGTTTTCGCCTGGTCAGCAAAAGACTTGCAAGGTGTTGACAGGGACATCATCGAACATATTCTTGATACAGATGAGAAAATAACTCCGAAGAAGCAAAAGCTCAGGAAAATGTCCGAAGAAAAGGCCAAAGCAGTAGAGGCCAAAGTACAAAGCCTTCCGGATGCCAAAGTAATCAGGGAAGTCATGTACCCTGTGTGGCTAGCTAACACTATTCCAGTAAAGAAGAAGAATGGGAAGTGGAGAATGTGTGTAGACTTCACAGATCTTAACAAGGCTTGCAAGAAATATGATTTTCCTTTGGAAAGGGTGGACAAGGTAGTTGATGACGCTGCAAACAGCGAAATGCTCTCGCTTCTTGATATGTTCTCGGGATACCACCAAGTCCGGGTGCGGAGCGAAGATGAGGAAAAGACAAGTTTCATTACATAGTTCGGAACATACTGCTTCGTGAGAATGCCAGAGGGGCTGAAGAATGCAGGGTGCACCTTTTCAAGGATGATAGCAATTGTCCTCCACCCTCAACTTCGGAGAAATATTCTTGCATACGTAGATGACATAATAGTCAAGAGCATCAAAGGAAATGACCACATCAGCGATTTAGCAGAAACTTTCACGAATCTTAGAGCAGCAAATCTCAAGTTAAATCCTGAGAAATGTGTGTTCGGCATTCATAAAGGAAAGGTCTTGGGCTGCCTAGTTTCAACAAAAGGCATTGAAGCAAACCCAGATAAGATCACAGCTCTAGTTGAGATGCAAGAACCCGTTTCAGTGAAAGATGTGCAAAAGTTGACAGGGAGAGTCGCTGCCCTTAACAGATTCATACCAAGAGCTGCAGAGAGAAGTTTACCCTTCTTCCAAATCCTCCAAAGTTCCAAGAATTTCCTGTGGTCTGAGTCACAAAGGCAAGCCTTCCAAGAACTCAGAGATTATTTGTCGAATATGACAAAGCTATGTCCTCCAGAACCAAGATCACCACTTCTGCTATACTTATCTACTTCCAATTCCGTTGTAAGCGCTGTCTTAGTGCAAGAGAAAGAAGAAAAAGGCAAGTTAAAGCAGATCGCAGTGTATTTTTGCTTCGGAAGCTCTTTCAGGATCCAAATTGTTCTACTCTGAGTTAGAGAAAATAGCATACACAGTAATCATGCCAGCAAGAAAACTGAGACACTATTTCGAGGGTCGCAAATAAGAGTAATCACAAATCAACCGCTGAATGACTTGTTCACGAACAAAGAAGCTTCAGCACGAATCATCAAATGGGCAGCCAAGCTTTCAGAATACACTGTAGACTTCGAAAGAAGAAGTGCAATCAAATCTCAGGTCCTAGCAGATTTTGTTGTGGACTGGACATCGCCGACTCTTGACTATAGTGAAGAGGTGACCATACCATGGGTAGTACACTGTGATGGGGCTTGTTGTGATAGAGGAGTTGGAATATCAGCGATTGTAACATCTCCAATCGGAGTCATAATAAGATACGCAGCTATACTTGACTTCGCGGATGATGTGCACTCCACAAATAATACAACAGAATACGAAGCCCTACTTCTATCTTAGAGAAAGATGAAGGCCTTGGGTCAACAGACGTTCATCATCAAAACAGACTGGAAAGTAATTCAAGAACACTTTGAAAAAGAGAGTGAAGCAAGAAACCCGGAATTGATAAAATATCTTCAGAAGGTCAGAGAAATGGAGAAACACTTCAAGGGCTACACATTCCAGCATATTCCAAGAAATGAAAATAATGAGGCAGATAAGTAAGCGAAAGCCGCAGCTCAGAAACAAGCAATGCCGCCGGATGTATTCTTTGAAATAATCAAGGAACCATCCATCAAAGAGCCGAAGCCAAGAAGTGTGGGCAACATAGAAAGTCATGATTGAAGGGCTGAAATCATGGCCTACTTGAGGGGTCATTACGAACCACAAGACGAATTAGAGGAAAAAAGGCTAAGGCAAAGGGCAATGGGGCTATGCTGTAGTAGATGGAGAACTATATAAGTCCGGAGTTACGGAACCATGGTTAAGGTCCATAACTTCCGAAAAAGGCTTAGAACTTCTCAAGGAAATTCACAGCGGATTCTGTGGTGAACATATAGGCACAAGAGCGCTAGCAGGCAAAGCAATAAAGTAGGGATTCTTTTGGCCTTCCATAAACATTGATGCAAAAAAGCTAGTTCAAGAATGCGAAGCTTGCCAAAGAACGACGAATCAGCAAAACCTGCCGTCCATGCCAGTTCACTTAATACCACCTTCATGGCCTCTGCAAAGATGGGGAATGGATCTGGTTGGGCCGTTGCCAACAGCTCAGGGAAACTGCAAGTTCTCTGTGGTCGCAGTTGACTACTTCACCAAATGGGTGGAAGCAAAAGCTCTGGCGAACATCACCACGCCAACAGTTCAAAAGTTCTTCTGGCAAAACATAATTTGCAAATTCGGAGTTCCAAGAGAGTTAACCGTGGACAATAAAAAATAGTTTGATTGCTATTCTTTCAAGGAATATTGCAAAACTCTGGGCACTCATGTGAAGTTCTCCTCTGTTTATCATCCGCAGTCCAACGGGGCTGTAGAAAGAGCGAATGGGTTGATTTTTTCGGGGATCAAGAAGTGCTTGTGTGATCAGAGAAAGGGCAAGTGGATAGATGAGATGCCAAGGGTAATCTGGTCTCACAACACAACAGTCTCAAGAGAAACAGGTTTCACACCTTTTCGCTTGCTTTTCGATACTGAGGCAATGACACCAGAAGAAATTAGAAATGAAACTTTGAGGGTTCTGAAGGCCAAAAAAATTCAAGAAGTTGACATCATGATAGGAAAAGACATGATTGAGCTTACTGTCCTCGAGGCCGCTGAAAATATTGGGAAATGCCAGAAGGAAACCAAAGCATGGAGAGATAAAAAGATAGTCTGAAAAGATATCAGAGTTGGCGACTTAGTACTGAAAAGAAAGAAGAACTGGGAGAATCCTGGGAAACTTCAGGAATCTTGGGAAGGGCCTTACATAGTAAAAGAGACAAACATGCCAGGGGCTTTTCGTCTAACAGACCAAACTGGCGAGGAGCTACCGCATTCGTGGAATGCAAATAATCTCCGAAGGTACTATCCATAAAATTCGTAGAAGTAGTTGGATTCAATTTTCCGCATTTCTTTTGTAGATTTATGTTTCCGCAAGAAAAAATGTAAAACCCCGAGCTGCGGAGCTATAAGTAGCTTCGGGGGCAAAAAGTTTACTTCACGCATTTACTTTACAATAAAAAAGGACCGTACACTTTTCCTTGCAAAGGGGGCCCAAAATCAGGGGTAAGGTTTTTAACGAGGCGGATCCTATATAAATACTCTTTCTATCATTTATGAAAGAAGTTTCCCCCCAATTCATATGTGTCGAGAATTTCTAGATAAGATGAATGATTCCATGAGAAGGCTCTGTGATAGCCGAAATCCCAAAGTGAAACAGAAATTTTGTGAAAAGGCTTCGTGATAGCCTAAATCCCGAACTGAAAGAGAAATTTCATGAAAAGGCTCCGTGGTAGCAGAAGTTCCAAAAGTGAAAGAAAAATTTCGTGAAAAGGCTATGTGATAGCCGAAGCTCCAAAAGTGAAAGAAAAATTTCGTGAAAGGGCTCTGTGATAGCCGAAATCCCAAAGTGAAAGAGAAATTTCGTGAAAAGGCTCCGTGATAGCCGAAGTTCCAAAAGTGAAAGAAAAATTTCGTGAAAGGGCTCCGTGATAGCCGAAGTTCCAAAAGCGAAAGAGAGTTCGTGAAAAGGCTCTGTGATAGCCGAAGTTCCAAAAGTGAAAGAAAAATTTCGTGAAAAGGCTCCGTGATAGCCGAAGCTCCAAAAGTGAAAGAAAAATTTCGTGAAAGGGCTCCGTGATAGCCGAAATCCCAAAGTGAAATAGAAATTTTGTGAAAAAGGCTCCGTGATAGCCGAAGTTCCAAAAGTGAAAGAAAAATTTCGTGAAAGGGCTCCATGATAGCCGTAGTTCCAAAAGCGAAAGAGAGAGTTCGTGAAAAGGCTCCGTGATAGCCGAAGTTCCAAAAGTGAAAAAAAGATTTTGTGAACGGGCTCCATGATAGCCGAAGGCTTCGTGATAGCCGAAATCCCAGAGTAAAGGGACATCCTACGAAAAGGCCTGAGACAACAACAAGTTGTGGCCTAGATCCCAGAGTAAAGGGATATCCTACGAGAAGGCCTGAGACAATAACAAGTTGTGGCCTAGGTCCCAGAGTAAAGGGATATCCTATGAGAAGGCCTGAGACAATAGCAAGTTGTGGCCTACTGAAGGACCGAAACGGCAAACCAGAGAGGGGGGGAGTGAATGGGAGCCGATAAAAATTCTTCTCGAAGGAGATAGACACTCCAACAAGATGAACACGGCTTCCAAAGCACATCTCCGACTCAACTACCCAAGTTGGCCAAGACCACGCAGCCACTGGAGTGCTACTGGTCCTAGGAACCAACCACCACCTACGCCGACTCGAGAACGTAGCGGAACTAGCAACTCGAGCACCACTGACATGCACCGGTCAGACCGGTGAGCAGCACCGGTCAGACCGGTCCGTGCTGGAGCTCCCCAACAGATCCTGAGAACTTCCACAGAAAGCTCCTACACCGGTCAGGCCGGTGTAGTACGCCGGTCAGACCGGTCTAAGCCAGGAAGCCCCAAAATCACAAACCTGACCTTCCGAGCTCCAAGACGAACCAAACTCGAAACAGCAGCAACACGGAACAACATGGAACTCACCAAGACGTTCACCCGAGGCAAAACCCACAGGGCCTCTGCATCGATCAGACTGGTGAGCAGCACCGGTCAGACCGGTCAGGCTGGGACGCTCGGGATGAATAGCACCCGCGGGTCAACTCCTCCAAATCCAACTCCCGATCTCCCGAATCGCTCCACGGATTTGCACAAGACTTTGGGGATAGTAGGAACACCTCATGGGCACTCCAAAGCCAAGGTTTGGTCCTCCAAAACTTGCTAAATCGAGAGAAATCGAAGAAATCCCACCAAGAACGCCTCTAACCCTAGAGACAAGAAAACCCCAAAATCGAGCCCCTTTGCTCATGGATTTGGGAGGGGAATCAAAGGGAAAAGAACCACGAAGGGTTCAAGCATACATCCCCCACCAAATCCCAAAGAGAAAGGCCTCGAAATCGCTCCAAGAAAATCGCCAAGAAAGAGCTCCGAAAATCACCAAAAAGGAGAAACGGGAAAGACACATCCAAGCCTTGAGGAACCATGCCGAATCATCTATACATACCAAAGAGGTTCATGCAAGGTCTAGCTTGCCGCCCGATCATCCTTCCCTCTCACAAGATCTCACCATGAAGCTCTCAAGCTAGTCCTATGGAAATCCTAAGGAAAATAGAAAGGGAAACTAGGAAAACAAATGAGCTAGGGTTCCAAGAGATGGCTGCCATCCTCTCACCACTTGGGTTATATGGAGGCAAGCCGAAAGACTAAAATACGCTTACTAGCTAACTAGGGATACATGCCCCTCAAGGGCGAATTTGGAAGTCTTTGTCTTCGCACCATCAAACGGATGCCTAGCGACCGCAAACTTGCTTAGCCTCGACGCAAGCCTTGCGATCCCGATGTGTGTCCTCCGCTTCGAAGATTCCGGACTGTGTCGTCGCACACCGGTCAGACCGGTGCACCTCACCGGTCAGACCGGTACCCACCGGTCAGACCCACCGGTCAGACCGATCCGTTGCTGCTACACCTCCGTCTTCGGTCTTCGATCTTGGCTTTGTGGATCAACCAAGGAACCCAGTGGTTTTCTGGTGAACCACCGGAAACCCCACGAACTCGGTGTAGCCTCCGCCAATCACCACTCATGACTCGGCTCCCACGTAGTCCCGGCTCGACCTTGGTTTTGAGGCTCAACCAAGAAACCGTCCATGACTTCATCTTGCCGTTCTTGCCACCATGCGGCCCGCACTTGACCCCGCTGGCCACCGGGTCCCTCGAACCAAGCCTACTTGTCTTCTCCACACCTGGAGGCCTCACCGGCAATGACCATTTGCGCTTGTTCTTCACCTGCACCTGCACCAGTCAAGCCGCAACCTGCACCTGCAATACTTAGCCAAGAATCAGTCCACACCACGTTGTCAATCACTCATCACACCAGGAAGCGACCTACCACCGGTCTTCGAACAACACAGGCTCTCAATCTCCCCCTTGATGAGTGCATTGACACCACACACGTTTTGATAACCAAGAGAAAAGAAAAAGAAAAGAAACCGACTAAAAAAACTCCAACAAGCGATCGAAAGCCAAAGGAAAGGCAACGGGCAAGATCACTTGAAGTAGACAAGTCTCGGACCCCTTAGGCAAGGGCAACGGCTCGACACATCCGAGACAAAAACATGCTCAAGCAAAGAGCACAAACCACCAATCCAAAGCTCGAAAACCACAAAGAGCTCCCCCTGCACACATGCAAGCTCCCCCTGCACACTCCCCCTGGACGAATGCATGCAAACCACTTCACAAACTAGAGCAGCTGCTTCAGCTTTGCTCTGACCGGTCAGACCGGTCAGCCTCACCGGTCAGACCGGTGGGCAAGATCGCCCAGCATCCTGACACTCACACCGGTCAGACCGGTGCATTCCACCGGTCAGGCCGATGACACCTGGGAAAAACTGGGAACTACCCGAGCTCAAAACTAGCTCGAAACCACTTGGAAACCTTCTATGCATGCAGCAAGCCAAAACATGCTCAAACTTCTCCCCCTTGTTGACAATGCAAGAATCAAGCCAAAAATGCAAAAAAATGCAACCTAGAGCTTCTCAAATAGACAAAATTCAACGTAGCATGCTACACACCTCCAAATGAGCAAGTTAGATACTCGATAGCTTCGTATGGACAAAAACTACAAGATCACCAAGTTTCACAACCATTGGGCGAAGCTAAGATAGAAATGACTATTTTTGCGAAAAAACACCCTCTCAAGAGCAAAGACCTAAACATGATCAAAACATGTCAAAATGGCAAAGCCGCACAAACTTCATGCTAGGACAACCATTCTAAGCATAAGACCATCATAAACACCACAAGCACCTAATGTCATGTCAAAGACACCGAGCCATGTGCTTACTTCTAAATATGAGACTTCTCATTGGTAAGCAACATGCAACGGTTTAGCACCCAAAAGCAAGTAAATTAAGCACATATGACAGAGAGCACATTTTCCAAGCAATTTACATTTCATTTTCAGATTTGAAATTGGTACATGAAATGTCTTTGCGACAAAAAGGAACTTATGCCCCTCCACAAGATGAAGCATGGGGGCTAAACATTCATGATGGCAAATGAGCCTTTGGCCCCATATGATCAAAATAAGCTATCCAACCACAAATTAAGCATAGCCAAGCCACAACAACATGTCAAGATCATATAAAGACATTTACTCACAAGAGAGCATACATATGATATTTTTGAAAAAACATAGCTATCAACCATGGATATAAACCAAGATCATCAAGAGCTAAGCCACACCAAGCCATATCATACCAAACTAGCTCACAAGATCATATATAGCATACCATGGTGAACAATGTATATAGGAGAAGCTTTCCCTAAACAATGCATATTATACAAAATGCATGCAAGCTATCATACAAAGTTGACTATACATCATGATACAAATGCAATGCAACATGCAAGAAAGCATAAAAGGAAAGCTATACATATGCTACAAAGGAGCTCCCACACACCCAACTCAAGAAATCAAACAAACACCAAGCTCCCCCCGCAAACGAGTGAAAGTTGCTTGATCTAGGGGTTTGGTGAAAATATCGGCTAGCTGGTCATGTGTGGGTACATGGATCAAAGTGATTTTTCCTTTCTCTACGTTGTCTCTCAGGAAATGATACCTCACTTCTATGTGCTTGGTTTTGGAGTGGAGCACTAGGTTCTTTGCAACGCTTATGGCACTAGTGCTATCACATTGAAGTGGGCCATGGGTATACTCCTCACCAAAGTCACTCATGGTGTATGTGATCCAAAGGAGCTGAGAGCAACAACTAGCTGCGGCCACATACTCTGCCTCGGTTGTGGATTGAGCAACACTCGACTGTTTGTGGGAAGACCCAGACACCAAAGAAGAACCCAAGAACTGGCAAGTCCCAGAAGTGGACTTCCTATCCAACCGACACCCGGCAAAATCCGCGTCCGAAAATCCATGAAGATCCATGAAGAGCCAAAGTCGGGAGTATGTCGCAAATACCTGAATACGCGCTTGACTGCTTGCCGATGCGAAGTCCTCGGAGACGCTTGAAAACGAGCGCACAGACACACCGAGAATTGGATGTCCGGCCTCGTCACCGTAAAGTAGAGGAGTGACCCGATCATGCTTCGGTACTCCTTCTGGTCCACGTGTTCACCATCCCCGTCCGCATCAAGAGCTGTAGTCGTACTCATAGGCGTCGCCATGGCCTTGGAGTCCTCCATCTTGAACTTCCTCACAATGTCCTTGGTGTACTTAGCTTGGTGCACAAATGTTCCTTCCTTTGATTGCTTGATCTATAGCCCGAGGAAGAACTGCAACTCACCCATCACGCTCATCTCAAATTCCCTGCTCATGTCTTCTGCAAACCTTGCAACAAGAGAGTTAGACCAGCCACCAAAGACAATATCATCTACGTATACCTACACAATCAGGATATCTCTGCCCTGCCTGAGGAGAAACAAGGTCTGATCAAACTTCCCCATCTCAAAACCTCTCTCAAACAGGAACCCCCTCAACCTACCGTACCAAGCTCTAGGCGCCTGCTTCAGCCCATACAACGCCTTCCTCAACTTGTACACCCGGTGGGGGTACTTCTCACTCTCAAACCCCGGTGGTTGCCTCACATACACTACTTCCTCCAAAACACCGTTTAGGAAAGCACTCTTGACATCCATCTGGTACAACTTGAACCCTTTAGCCACGGAAAAGGCTAGAAGGATCTTGATCGCCTCCAAACGAGCTACGGGAGCAAAGGTCTCCTCATAGTCGATCCCCTCTTTCTATGAGTACCCCTGAGCAACAAGCCTTGACTTGTTTCTCACCACTTCTCCTTTATCTTCTTCTTTGTTCTTCCACACCCATTTTTTCCCAATCGGCTTACACCCTGGGGAGGGTCAACCAATTCCCAAACTTGGTTCCTCTCGAAATTCTCCAACTCCTCATGCCTCGAATTAACCCAATTGTGATCAGACAGCGCATGTCCAATGTCTTTGGGCTCAAAAGTAGCAACAAAAGCAGCATGAGCAAAGTGAGAATTGTTTCGAACCCTCGACCGTGTAGTACGTTCGTTTATGTCGCTGATGATTCTCGAAGCTGGATGATCCACTTGAACTCGCCGGGGAGGTTCTCGCCTTGATGCTACCTCCACCTCAACAGCAGCTTCGCCTTGATCTGGGTTTGTCGTTGTAGGTGTAGGAGAAGGACCGTCCACCACCGTAGTCGAAGTAGTAGGTACATGCTCAGCCGTGGGCACCACACCGCCATCTTCATCATCTCCATGTTCATGCTCATCCTCCTGGAAAATCTCCTCGCCAAGTTTGTCGTCACCTGCACACTCAAAAACAAGCTGACTACGTGGATGTGTCTCGTCGAAGGTAACCTCGCAAGTCTCCACGATTTGGTTAGTTTCAAGGTTGAGCACCCGAAAGGCTCTAGAATGAGATGCATAACCAAAGAAAATGCCATCGACAGATCTAGCCTCGAACTTGTCCAACTTCTTACCTTTCTTCAGGATAAAGCATTTGCACCCAAACACATGGAAGTGACTCACCTTGGGTGTGCGACCGTGCATCAACTCGTAGCATGTTTTCTTCTAGTGCACCCTGAGGTAAATCCTATTCGACACATAGCACGCGGTATTCACCGCCACAGCCCAGAACCTTCTCGGAGTCCTATGCTCATCAAGCATCCTCCGAGCCATCTCGCACAAGGTTCTGTTTTTCCTTTCCACCACGCCGTTCTGGGGAGGCGTATACGCACTCAAAAACTGGTGTTCAAGACCCAAGTCATGGCAAAAGGTTTCGAAGCGAGAGTTTTTAAATTCCGAGCCATTGTCACTGCGAATCGCTCGTATGGCATCTCCGTGCCTCTCGTTTCTTAACCTCAAGACAAGATCCCAAACAAAACCAAACGTCTCCCATTTCTCCTCAAGAAAGAAAACCCACGCATACCGAGAGTAGTCGTCCACCACAACCAGGACGTACCACTTCCCACCCACAGATCGCACACGAGCTGGGCCAACAATGTCCATATGGAGCAGTTCGCATGGACGCTCCATCATCACATCGGTGAGGGGTGGATGGGAAGAAGCTACCATCTTAGCATGCCGACACGGCGCACAAACCAACCCTTTCTCAAACCTCAGCCGTGGCAATCCTTGGACCAAATTGAGTTTACTCAAGCGAGACAAAAGGTCAAAGCTTAAGTGACCCAAATTCCTATGCCACTTCCACAACTCACTCGAAGAACCAGCCAAGAAACAACGCTCCACACCAGAAGATTGAGAAAAATCCGCTCGGAACACTTGAACCTCGGGAACGACCATGCAAACAAGGTCCCCTCGAGAATCCAAAATCCGAGAACCACCAGGCCGAAACAACACCTTAAAGCCCTCATCCAAAAGCTGGGACACCGAAAGCAAATTGAACCCGAGCGATTGAACAAGAGCAACACGCCTGAGAGTGACCTTGTCACTTACCTTAATCTCACCTTCTGAAAGCACACGCCCTCGCCCATTGTCCCCAAAAGTGATGTATGTCTTGGACACCACCGGGACGAGACTTGAGAACCACCCCTTGTCTCCGGTCATATGCCTCGAGCAACCGGAGTCAATCAACCAAACGTTCCTCAAGTCTCCCACCTGAAATTCAAAAGCGAGCACGTGAGTGAACAAACGACTCAGCACTGGGGTTAGTACCAAAAGAGTAAAACCAGTGCCGAGCCATTTGCTCCAAAGTGGGGTTAGCACCAACCAAAGCATCTCTCCTACCAAAGCTACCACCACGAACACCACCACGGTAACCACTATGAGGGAACCAACCCTCTCTAGCTGGAGGAGGACGAAAGCCACGAAAGGAAGACCGTGGACTGTTCCTCCTCTCCATCTCAAAGCTACAACTCCTCCCACCCTCGTATTGAGCACGAGGTGGAGAACGTCTAGCAAACTGACCACCTGCAAACTCTCCAGACCAACCACCTGAACCACGACCACCTGAACCGAATCGAGCATCCGCACGAGCACGAAAACCAGACCCCCTGTCTACCCAGACCTGCACCGGTCTGACCGGTGGTGCTCGGCCAGCAGCACCACCTGCCACCTTTCGATCTCCCCAAGCCGGAACCGTCCTCATAATCGCCTTGGCCCTGGGCATCTGCATACAAGGCTCAGGTACTCCATCTGAAGGGCGGTACCTGTCCTTGTTAGCCCACTCCTTAGCCATTCTCTCCTCACGCCTCCTCTTGAAGCAAAACTCACCCTTGTGACCATCTCTCCCACAATAGTCATAATGAAAGCGTATGGGCTTAGGCTTAGGCTTGGGATGGGGCTGCTCACATGGTTTCTCCTCACTCGGCTTCTCAACCGGTTTCTCCTCACTAGGCTTCTCACCCTTTTTCCCAAAGAACACATTCCCCAAGTCACTCTTGAACTTTATGGGCTTTTGGAAATCATTTGTGGGGCGAGGAAATATGGGAGGATCTGGGGTTGTGTCAAGTTTGTTTCTCAGTGGGTTGGGCTTAGGAGCATAGGCATTTTTGTGGAAGGTTTTTGGTGGAGCTGGGATATCACCAATTTTCTCTCCTCCCTTAGCACTACACTCTCCAACCTTCTCCGAGCCAAGCGCTTGCCCATCATAGCGCTTGTATGCCTCACTCATCATCCTAAGCTGTGGTTCATGACCCGACAACCAACCCATCATTTTCCTCAGCTCATCATTCTCATCCTGCAAACGATCCACATAATGTGCAAGTTCCAGATTTTTCAAAGCATGCACTTCACAAGTAGAGCAAGAAGTGGAAACAGGTTCTTTCAGCTTAGCCTCAAGCGAAACAGTATAAGCATGCATCTCATCAATCTTTCCATGCAAAACAGGGCAAGAAGTGCAAGCACCAAGCAAAGCAGGTCTAGACTTAAGCTCAGCCACTTCAACCCTAAGCACATCTAGTTCATCACAAGTAGAAGCATGCTTATCCTTAAGAGCAGTAAGATCAGCTAGGTACACAGAGCAATCACAGCAATCAATCTCATCAGAAACCACAGGTGAAGCCTTAAGCAAATCAATCTCAAGCATAGCATCTAGGTTCTGGGTTTCTAGCTCAGCCACACGGTTCCTAGCATCTTCTAGTGAGGCCCTAAGCTCTTTCCTCATCTTCTTGGCCTCTCTAAGCATGTCATCACAATTATCAAGCAACTTGCCAAGACGCTCGTTCTCCTCATGCAAGAAGGGAAGCTCGTCACGTACCTCATCCTCGGAGTCGGAGTTCGAGTCGCTCTGGTGACTCTTCTTGCTGCCGGAGCTACGAGCCATGCTGCAGAAGCCATCTCTCGCGTAGCAGCTCAGCCCGCTCAAGTTCTTGGATGACTTCTTATTCTTGCGCTGATCACCTTCATCTTCACTACTACTCGAGCTCGAGGAAGAGTAGGCGGAGCTGGAGTCGATGTCGCTCGCTCCGACCATCGCTCGGGCCTTCCTGCCGCGGCCGTCCTTCTTCCTCGACCGTCGCTCGTCCTAGTGCTTATTCTTGTGCTTGTGATCACGCCTTGATCGGTACTTGGCGTCCTTGCTCGACCGGTGCTTGTAGCTGTCCTTGTAGCCGTCCTTGTTCTCCATCTTCTCTGGACAGTCGGCGACGAAGTGTCCCGGCTTGCCGCACTGAAAGCACGTCCGTGTTGTCCTCGTGTTCACCCAGTTCTCGTGCAGCCTCTCAAACCGCCTGGTCAGCAACGCCAGCTCGTCCTCTCCAAGCACGTCGAACTCCTCGTCTGGCAAAGTCATCAAAGAAGACAGAGAGTACATCCTGGAGGATGCGTTAGCGTTAGACTTAGCCACTTTGCCACCGACGAGAGCAAGACTATGGGAATCAGTCGGGCTCTCAAGACGGGCTGTCAAACCATGATCGACCTCAACAGACTTAAGCTTAGAGAACAGCTCATTCACTGTCAAAGTGGTATACTTCTCGGACTCAAGAATGGCCTCGACCTTTCCATCCCACACGGTACGATCCAGCGCGTGTAAGAGCTTCACAGCCCTATCATGGTCATCGTATGGGAGGATGTCGACATTGGCCCTCATTTTGTTCACAACCACCATGAACCGCTGGAACAAGACATCAATAGACTCACCGGGGAGATGAGTGAAGTTCTCGTACTCTCTCCGGTAAGTCGCATACAACCGTGCCTGAACCTCAGCATTCCCAGCATGAGCATTCTTCAGCTCCAACCAAATTCTACAAGCTAAGTCCTCAGTCTGAACCCGATCGAATTCGGATTGACATAGAGCACAAAACAAGTAGTCGACCGCCTTGTTGTTGGCGTCGAACATGTCCCTCGATCCCGGAGCAAGGAAGTTCATCGGATGAACATAAGCTGTGTTCACCGTGACATCCCAAAGGATCTGACCCTTACCGCGGAGGAACGCCGCCATCCGCCTCTGCCACATCTGGTAGTTTTCACCATCGAAGTGCGGAGGACGCGAACCACGTTACTGGTACGCTATCCTTGGATCTTAGACTGGTTAGAATTTGAAGATCCGTAACCTGCTCTGATACCACTTGAAGGACCAAAACGGCGGACCAGAGAGGGGGGAGTGAATGGGAGCCGATAAAAATTCTTCTCGAAGGAGATAGACACTCCAACAAGATGAACACGGCTTCCAAAGCACGTCTCCGACTCAACTACCCAAGTTGGCCAAGACCACGCAGCCACTGGAGTGCGACTGGTCCTAGGAACCAACCACCACCTACACCGACTCGAGAACGCAGCGGAACTAGCAACTCGAGCACCACTGACCTGCACCGGTCAGACCGGTGAGCAGCACCGATCAGACCGGTCCCTGCTGGAGCCCCCCAACAGATCCTGAGAACTTCCACAGAAAGCTCCTACACCGGTCAGGCTGGTGTAGTACGCCGATCAGACCGGTCTAAGCCAGGAAGCCCCAAAATCACAAACCTGACCTTCCGAGCTCCAAGACGAACCAAACTCGAAACAGCAGCAACACGGAACAATAGGGAACTCACCAAGACGTTCACCCGAGGCAAAACCCACAGGGCCTCTGCACCGGTCAGACCGGTCAGGCTGGGACGCTCGGGATGAACAGCACCCGCGGGTCAACTCCTCCAAATCCAACTCCCGATCTCCCGAATCACTCCACGGATTTGCACAAGACTTTGGGGATAGTAGGAACACCTCATGGGCACTCCATAGCCAAGGTTTGGTCCACCAAAACTTGCTAAATCGAGAGGAATCGAAGAAATCCCACCAAGAATGCCTCTAACCCTAGAGCCAAGAAAACCCCAAAATCGAGCCCCTTTGCTCATGGATTTGGGAGGGGAATCAAAGGGAAAAGAACCGCGAAGGGTTCAAGAATACATCCCCCAATCACTCCAAGAAAATCGCCAAGAAAGGGCTCCGAAAATCACCAAAAAGGAGAAACGGGAAAGACACATCCAAGCCTTGAGGAACCACACCGAATCATCTATACATACCAAAGAGGTTCATGCAAGGTCTAGCTTGCCGCCCGATCATCCTTCCCTCTCACAAGATCTCACCATGAAGCTCTCAAGGTAGTCCTATGGAAATCCTAAGGAAAATAGAAAGGGAAAATAGGAAAACAAATGAGCTAGGGTTCCAAGAGATGGCTGCCATCCTCTCACCACTTGGGTTATATGGTGGCAAGCCGAAAGACTAAAATACCCTTACTAGCTAACTAGGGATACATGCCCCTCAAGGGTGAATTTGGAAGTCTTTGTCTTCGCACCATCGGACGGATGCCCAGCGACCGCAAACTTGCTTAGCCTCGACGCAAGCCTTGCGATCCCGACGCATGTCCTCCGCTTCGAAGATTCCGGACTGCGTCGTCGCACACCGGTCAGACCGGTGCACCTCACCGGTCAGACCGGTACCCACCGGTTAGACCGGTTGTTGACATTGCCATCGTCATCGACTAGAAACGGATATAAGATCCATCTATATCGACGGCACCAGAAATGTAGAGGTACATCTTAACATGATGCTAAGTGTATATCGGATGTTGCTTTCAGATGAACTAAAAGATGAATTCCGACACGATTCATAGCACAACTCGATATAGGTTGTCAGCCTGACAGGTGTGCCTGAAAACGCATGGATATGGTACTCTTACATATGCCTTGGATCTCTAGAAAAGAAGATATATATATATATATAAACAGGGTATTCGCAAGCGCACAGATATGAATATACCATTGTAGCATTTTAACCAGGAGTAAAACCAGGTATCGTATTTATATTCTACCACAGGGAAAGAAGTCTTTCTAATCCATAATAGCTAATACATGCTCATCTCTCAGTTTTATAATGTACAGTGGCCAAAATATATCAATTGCTATAAACAGGGGTAAGTCACATAAAATATAGAGAATGATAGCATTGTTCAAGTCATAACTTCATGAGCAGCTAGAAAGTGTCATTATAGCAAGAGAAACGTAGCAAAGTCTAGCTAGAGAGGATACTCCTAGGTAATTCTAAACTATATGTCAATGCAAACTATGATTAGTGCAAACATTTAGCAATCACGGAAGAAGAACTATTATATCAATGCATGGGGAGACTATCCAGGAGGATCAAGGCCGAAACTTGAAACAACCCAAACAGTATAAGGCTCCACTAGTCCTATACACGGGGGGTGGACTACGAAGGACTCAATAGTGCTGTCACCACCACGATCTACCACACGACCCGGCATATAGGGTGCAATTGCAGATAAATACAATATAAGCACCACGCTTACACTGTCTTTACCGTTCACCTATGTTAACAAATGATCTAGGTGAGGGCTATACGACTCCGTACATGAATATAAAGGCAAATCAACTATGCTAAACATGTAATCATAGTAAACACCAAAGCATATAATGTCGAATATAATCATTAATAAGAACATATGTCTATATAACAAATGTAAAGAACTAGATAAGAACTTACAAGAGCGAAGCTAGATCAGCCTCTAGACGATCAGGAGCCAAGTAGACACCTTGCCTCCTCCTAGATCTAAACTAGCTAGCTACTCTGCTATATGGTGTTTCTAGGGCGTAGAGTCTCTGACTTGATGACTTGATCTGATGTATGACAGATTCAGATGCCTCTGCCAGGGGGCAGGGGGCTGCTTATATAGTCCAGAGGGGTGGACGTGCGCCGTAGGATCAAACCGACCTAAACATGTGGTTTAGATTGATTCTCATAGGCGGTGGAGGAACATTCCAGAAGATGAGGCGGTTCGGGGCCTGGGGGGGACCGACCGGCCCCACCACCAGGCCGATCGGTCTGGGGTGGGCCCCCCTCGGGTCCCACTTCGGCCAGGTGGTCTCTTGATCCTTCTAGATGCTTCTTTTTTAGGTGCTGAGCCACGTTGAGTTCCGGAGCCTTCTGGAGTCTTCTAGAGTGGTTTCCTTGCATATTTTCTGAATAGTCCCTGTAGATTCATAGATTCACCAAAACTCGTGGAAATTGTTAATATAAACCCTAATAAGGTGATCTAATTATATTTTAGTCCTTTTTCCAATGAATGTGAGGGATAAAATGCATAGATAAAATGTGTCAACAAACTCCCCCAAGCTTACCCTTTGCTAGTCCCTAGCAAAGATATGCTTTAGCAGGATCAGGAGTTGCTACAACGCTTTCACACCTCAAAAGTACTATGGTCTTCAAAAACCTATTCTCCTCAACAAGATTACTCTCTTTTACCTTCAACCTTTAAGCACAGCCTTTTCATAAATCTTTAGCAGATAAAAGACAAAACAATCAAGTCAAGCAGTATATCTCAAATTCTTTGATCAGCTATCATCCTGGGGTTTTGCATTTTTTTCAGATAAAACTCAGAGATCCTGTGTATGACCTTCTCAAGCATGGAGTCACACTTAACAAGATATGGATGATAGTGTTGAATGGATGAGGGTGAAAGGTGGTAAGCCTTTTAGCCTAGCTCTTGGACTATATCTCTCCTTCTAAGAATTTTAAGATCTGGGCTTTCCATTCTTGGAGAGGTGGGCCCTACTCGCCCCGGACTTTTGTCCATTTTTCTCTCTCCTTAGAGATGTGGGCTCTACTCACCCTCGGACACGTGTCCATTATTCATCTCTAAAATTTATTTCTTTTAGGGAGGTAGGCCCTTCTCGCCTAGTATGACACTTGTCCTTTTCTCTCCCTCTCTCTTCTCACTTTTTCCGCTCTTTCTCTTCTTTTTTTTCGAATGTAGCCCCAGAATCTCTTTTTTTTAACATTGAGAGAGATATATCCTAGAGTTGCATGAGCTGTATGGCTTGATGGAAAATGCGTACTTCCATATCAGAAGCAGCATAAATGGTAGAATGGAATGATCTTGATGTGTATGACAAGCTCTTAAGGATCATTGACACAGGAACTCATCATATAAGATTTTTCATTTAAGATAAATCCAGGAATCCAGATTCTCTAAGAAAATGATCAATAGCAACTCAACTTTTCATGAATCATCTTTCAAAGCCTAGACTCAGATTAAGCATATACTTGCACAGGTTTTGGGTTTAGAGCAAATTAAGCATTTAAACTTCAGGAGAATCTAGATTTGAAAACTAAGTACTTTAAAAGGAATTACGACGGAGCAACTATTCATCATCTCCAAGCATATATCATCAAGATCATTATTAAGGAGAAAAACCAACTAGCAGACTCTAGCATTTTATTCAAACTAAGACTTTTAACTAAAACTCAAATAACTAGCTAAAAACATAGGATAGTGATACTTATCGTGATAACTGGGGGTGCTCTCCTCCAAGCTGGATCTTGAAGTGATTCTTGATTCATCCTTGGAACATGTTTACCTTCAGGTCCTTATTAAATTCTCCCTGTAAATATTAGTCTCGCACATACCCGAAGGAACAAATTCTAGGATTATGCTGTGAGCCTTCATGTGCCCACTTCTTTTTTGGGTTTTTCTGAAATTTGTGGACCTTCATGTGCCCACGTATTTTTGTGAATTTTTATATGCAAAAGGGATGCTAAAAGAAAAATCATGTGAATGCAAAAAAAATTTTTATATATGCCGCCACGGTACGGAGTACATGGGGCCTTGAAAAATGCAAAAACAGAAAATATTTTTATGATTTTTTTCAATGCAGGTATAGGGAAATAAACATGCTAATCTAAATATGCAGTGCAGAATATAAAGATAAATACCGAGTTACCTCTCGGTGAGAGCTTAGAGTACTTACTCTCATGGCGTAGATGTAGTGGCCATTGATTGATCAGTTGATGACGCGGGTAGTGATTGGTCTTCCGAAGGTGTACTTTGATCTTTCTTCCTCCAAACTTGTTTCTTCGGTAGAGACCTTTCTGGAGTAATAGGTTCAGAATACTGGGCTGGCAGAAGCTGAGCGGACTTCTCCTTAATCTCTTCTTCAATGTTCTTGACATCCGTCAACTTTGTGTTCAACTTGCGTTGTAATCTCTGAAGGCGTCTCCGAATCTTGTTCTTCATGGGCTGCTCAGGATTAGTGTAAGTATTGAAATAGCAGCGTACCTTTTTAGTTTTGAACTGGAAGTAGATCTCGCCAGTCCTGATGTAGATGATTGCTCTTGTTGTGTTCAGGAACGGTCTTCCAAGCACGATGGGAGGATCTTGCTCATCTCCCATGTCTATGACTAAAAAGTCAGTCAGGACATAGTTATCCTTTATCTTGACAGGTACATCTCGTGCAATTCCTTCCGGGAACCGTTGTGATTGATCCGCCATCTGCAACATTATATATGTGGAATACAAAGGCAGGTCACCATATATTAATTCGTAGGTTACCTTAGACATTAGGTTAACGCCCGATCCCGTGTCGCAGATAACTCGCTGGAAGTTCCATTGATTGATGGAGCAGTGGATTGATGGAACTCCAGGGTCTTCAAGCTTTCGCAGTAATGGTGAAGGGAATAGGTTCTTATTCTCTGATTGAATCGTGTTGATCATCCAAACTTCCTTCACATGCGATTGAGGTTGATTATTCTTCTTGTTCCTCCTTCTATCTCTTCTCTTCTTCTCGACAACTGGCTCGTGTTCTTGAGGGTAACGATATCGGGGGTGCGCAGGAGCTTCTAGGATTTTGTTCTTGCAATTGAATCTCTCCTTCCTCCCATTGATGGAGAAGATGATCTTAGCGGCGTCGGCGTAGATGATGGCTTTGGCTGTGGTAAGGAAAGGACGTCCCAAAATGATTGGAGCGTTCTCACTTCCCCCAGTCTCGACAACAACGAAGTCGGCAGCCACGTAGGAGCGTCCTATCCCCAGACATACGTCGTCTAGGATACCCTCGGGGTGGCATAGTGACAGGTCTGCAAGCTGCAAGCACATGGTTGTATAGAATAAAGGTGAACCATTAATTTTCTTATATATTACCTTAGGTATTATGTTGACGCTAGACCCAAAGTCACAAAGTGCATTCTTGAAGGTGTAGGCTCCAATAGTGATGGTGATGACAGGCCTTCCTGGATCTCCTCTTTTGGCGGGCATGCCCCAGTCAGTCCATCTTGGGCCTTCTTCTATCTCATTCGAACACAGATCTGCAGAATAGATATCGACAAGATTTGCAGATTCTAACTCTTCCGGCTGGCCCAGAATCTTACCGGGTTAGCCGTGGGAACAGATGATGCCAGCTGAGAAATCTGAGATTCTAGCATCTTATTAAAGCTATGTTGGTTCTTGATGGCAGAAGAAAAACTTTCCATTTTATTACTAATAGTTTCGAGCATTTTATCATTGGAAGCTAACTTCTTAGACAGATTATCCATAATTCTACCCTGGTTTTGGACTAAGTCTCTTAATGGTGAGAAATTATTGGAAGAATTATTACCTTGATAATTACCTGAATAGTTACCTGGGTAGTTGGTTCTCTGCTGAGTCCATCCTTGATTCTGCTGGGGACGATATTGGTTGTCATTGTTGATGTAGTTCACGTCCTCCTCCAGCTAAGGGCACTGACTCCCTGAGTGTCTAGTGTTTCCACATTCTTCACAGGTCATGCGGGATTCGAAGAGTTGCATGACTTCCTTCTTCTCAGGGGCTCTGTCTTCAAGCCTCTTCATCAGTAAATCCATTTTGGCAGACAGCATGTCTACCTCCTTGAGCTGGTGCATTCCTCTTTCTTTCTTGCGGGGTTGACGTTCCTCATTCCAAGCTTGATTGGACGCCATCTTTTCCACAAGGTTAGTAGCTTGAGTAAGTGTAAGGGACAGGAAAGCACCTCCAGCTGCAGCATCCATCGTTTCACGGGTGTTGGTAGAGAGCCCGTGGTAGAAGGTCTGCAAGAGCAACCAGTTTTCCATTCCATGATGTGGGCAATCTGCAATGTAGTCTTGAAAGCGCTCCCATGCTTCAGGAACAGATTCCTCGTGTTGCTGCTGGAAACTCGAAATTTTCCCCCGTAAGGCATTGGTTTTGCCTATAGGAAAGAACTTTGCCAGAAAGGTAGTAGAACACAATGTCCAAGTTGTAAATTTGTCTTTGTTGGAGTAGAACCATTGCTTCGCTCGCCCCAATAGTGAGAATGGGAATAAACGAAGTAGGACTGCATCACTTGGAACATCTTTGATCGTGAAGGTATCAGATATCTCCAAGAAATTTTTAAGGTGTTTGTTGGCATCTTCATGAGTTTTTCCACAAAATTGGCTAGCTTGTACCATGTTGATCAGCGCAGGCTTGAGCTCAAAAGCAGCATCTCCTACAGCGACTGTCGAACTATTACGAATGTTGTCCGGGGTCGGTGCGGAGTATTCGCGTAGGGACTTGTTTGCCATTACTTCAAACGTGGGTGTTAAGCTTCGCACTGTTGAATCTCCCAAGGCAGAAGTCGTGGGCCGAGAATCAGGAGACCTGAGCTTTGACCTTGCCTTCCTTAAGATTTTCTCTAGATCTGAAACGAAGTTTTCTGGAAGATTCTTATTCATACATTACCCTGAAATAAGATAGACGAAAGTGGAAAGAACAAGGGTAAGCCTGTTTAAGAAATGATTATTTGGATTCTCGATACATTATATGTGAGAGATGCATGCATGCTATTACTGAAATTTTTTCATCTAGGCTATAGACTTTCTTTCCCCGGCAATGGCGCCAAAAATGCTTGTTGACATTGCTAACGTCATCGACTAGAAACGGATATAAGATCCATCTCTATCGACGGCACCAGAAATGCAGAGGTATATCTTAACATGATGCTAAGTGTATATCGGATGTTGCTTTTAGATAAACTAAAAGATGAATTCCGACACGATTCATAGCACAACTCGATATAGGTTGTCAGCCTGACAGGTGTGCCTGAAAATGCATGGATATGGTACTCTTACATATGCCTTGGATCTCTAGAAAAGAAGATATATATATAAACAGGGTATCCGCAAGCGCACAGATATGAATATACCATTGTAGCATTTTAACCAGGAGTAAAACCAGGTATCGTATTTATATTCTACCACAGGGAAAGAAGTCTTTCTAATCCATAATAGCTAATACATGCTCATCTCTCAGTTTTATAATGTACAGTGGCCAAAATATATCAATTGCTATAAACAGGGGTAAGTCACATAAAATATAGAGAATGATAGCATTGTTCAAGTCATAACTTCATGAGCAGCTAGAAAGTGTCATTATAGCAAGAGAAACGTAGCAAAGTCTAGCTAGAGAGGATACTCCTAGGTAATTCTAAACTATATGTCAATGCAAACTATGATTAGTGCAAACATTTAGCAATCACGGAAGAAGAACTATTATATCAATGCATGGGGAGACTATCCAGGAGGATCAAGGCCGAAACTTGAAACAACCCAAACAGTATAAGGCTCCACTAGTCCTATACACGGGGGGTGGACTACGAAGGACTCAATAGTGCTGTCACCACCACGATCTACCACACGACCCGGCATATAGGGTGCAATCGTAGATAAATACAATATAAGCACCACGCTTACACTGTCTTTACCGTTCACCTATGTTAACAAATGATCTAGGTGAGGGCTATACGACTCCATACATGAATATAAAGGCAAATCAACTATGTTAAACATGTAATCATAGTAAACACAAAAGCATATAATGTCGAATATAATCATTAATAAGAACATATGTCTATATAACAAATGTAAAAAACTAGATAAGAACTTACAAGAGCGAAGCTAGATCAGCCTCTAGACGATCAGGAGCCAAGTAGACACCTTGCCTCCTCCTAGATCTAAACTAGCTAGCTACTCTGCTATATGGTGTTTCTAGGGCGTAGAGTCTCTGACTTGATGACTTGATCTGATGTATGACAGATTCAGATGCCTCTGCCAGGGGGCAGGGGGGCTGCTTATATAGTCCAGAGGGGTAGACGTGCGCCGTAGGATCAAACTGACCTAAACATGTGGTTTAGATTGATTCTCATAGGCGGTGGAGGAACATTCCAGAAGATGAGGCGGTTCGGGGCCCGGGGGGGCCGACCGGCCCCACCACCAGGCCGATCGGTCTGGGGTGGGCCCCCCTCGGGTCCCACTTCGGCCAGGTGGTCTCTTGATCCTTCTAGATGCTTCTTTTTTAGGTGCCGAGCCACGTTGAGTTCCGGAGCCTTCTGGAGTCTTCTAGAGTGGTTTCCTTGCATATTTTCTGAATAGTCCCTGTAGATTCATAGATTCACCAAAACTCGTGGAAATTGCTAATATAAACCCTAATAAGGTGATCTAATTATATTTTAGTCCTTTTTCCAATGAATGTGAGGGATAAAATGCATAGATAAAATGTGTCAACACCGGTCAGACCCACCGGTCAGACCGGTCCGATGCTGCTGCACCTCCGTCTTCGGTCTTCGATCTTGGCTTTGTGGATCAACCAAGGAACCCAGTGGTTTTCTGGTGAACCACCGGAAACCCCGCGAACTCAGTGTAGCCTCCACCAATCACCACTCATGACTTGGCTCTCACGTAGTCCCGGCTCGACCTTGGTTTTGAGGCTCAACCAAGAAACCGTCCATGACTTCATATTGCCGTTCTTGCCACCATGCGGCCCGCACTTGACCCCGCTGGCCACCGGGTCCCTCGAATCAAGCCTACTTGTCTTCTCCACACCTGGAGGCCTCACCGGCAATGACCTTTTGCACTTGTTCTTCACCTGCACCTGCACCAGTCAAGCCGCAACCTGCACTTGCAATACTTAGCCAAGAATCAGTCCAAACCACATTGTCAATCACTCATCACACCAGGAAGCGACCTACCACCGGTCTTCGAACCACACAGGCTCTCACCTACAAAGTTCAAATACCCTGATGTGCAGTGTTTATGAACAAGTCTATGAAATGTTATCTATTTCCAGAATATTTTCGATCGTAAGTAAAGATTTGTAGGCTAAGGGGCTTAGTTCTTTAGAATACCACTGAAAGCATCAGGACATGAGCAAATACAGTTAGATGGCTTTCGCTTAAGCGAATATCAGGTTGAAGCAACTGAAAGTTGCGATATCAACCTAAGTGAGATCACTACATAGGCACAAGTCCACAAAACTCGTGAAGCAAGTTTTGTTGACTCGTATCCTGGGTTTAAGTTTCTACAACAAAAGGAACCAAAGTCCAAGAAAAAAGCTTTCTTTGAAATTTCGCATGAAAACAGCAAGGTGGGAAGGGTGACGTTTTTTCTTTAAAAACGAGTTCATTGCCTTAGTTTCATGCAAAATTTCAAAAGTACATTACTCCATACATAGCTTCGATGAGCCAAAGTTCAGAAAGGTAACTCAACAACATGACCTGGCTTACAACCTCTCTTTTCTGCAACATCGCAAGCATAAGCAAAGTCGCAATCATCGCTTATGGGGCTTAGGGGCTCCGTCTTCACGAAGGTGCACGAACTTGAAGCCTTGGTTGCAAGAGCGTAACCATCACGAGAAAGAAAAAACGAACCCAGCTGAAAGCTACCATTGAAAAATATTGACAACACAAGAGCCAAAAATCGGAGAACTTGCATCCAGGATCAGCTTCTTTGTACAAGCGCCAAGCTTCGCCACTAACTATCTGGTCTTGGCGAAGGAAACGTAAAGGTATGATGTCCTGCATAGGCCCACCTTGCAGGACCTGCACAGGTTAAAGTTTACAGAACGAAGTTTAGAAAAGCGGGTCATGACCCACGGATATACAAATACACAATCCCTAAAAAAACAAAAGCACTAGTTTGAACAAGTTCTGCTTCGTTCGTCGATATTGACCTTTGGAGAACTTGCACGCAGTTCGGAGCTTCCATCTTCTTCATCATTGTCCTCGCCGCCGCTACCACTGCTGCTGCTCGAGTCGTCTTCAGCATCACTGCCTTCCTCAACCCGACCGTCGGATTCGGAGCTCATCTCAAGAGCTTCGCGAATTTCATCGCTCGTCTCTTTCCTCATGAGCAAAAAAAATGAATAATTAAAGGTATCAAAGAAAGTACGCAATAGGCGGAATCAGTATAGAGCAGAAAGGAAAAGAGTCCAAAGATTTAAAGAAACACCACCTCTTCAAGTTTTTCACAAGCGGTCTTCTTCGCGAATTCTTTCCCACTTGCAACCCAGAATTCCTTCATAAACTTAATCTTAATAGCTCGTACGTCCTCATGGCTTCGGATAAGTGAAGTGCTGCCGGCATCAGGAAACTCCTGAAGGGCACCTCGAAATTTCTCAAAGTCTATACAATCATAGTTCTCCAGAAGTTTCAGCAAACTTTTGACACTAAAAGCAACAGCGAAGTCACTGGCACTAGATATAACATCAGGAAGAGCCTCAAATTCCGTCAGCATCCAGTTCATCACCTCGTTCGCACCATCGGATTCAGGAAGAGGTTGTGGACGAGCACTAAACTGGCTGAGAGCTTCACCATATTTCTTAAACAAGAGCCGAAAACTCCTTTTTATCCCCTCAGCTCCCTGGTTCATTGTTTCATATCTTTCGTCAACCGTTTTCTCAAGCTCTAGAATTCTTGTTTCTCTAACACTAACTTCAGTAGCAAGATCAACATTTTGTTTGAGAAGCTTGGCATTTGTTCCGTGAAGCTCTGTAATGGCGGTGGTACCTTCATCAACTGATTTTTGAAGATGCTCAATAATCTTGACATCGTCATTTCGGGCTTCCTTAAGCTTGTCGTGTTCCTTCTTTAGACCATGATGAGCAGCATCAACAAGTTTTTTCTCATTTTGAGAAGCCTTCAAGGCTTCCTTTAACTCTTTAACTTGAGTTGCCAACTCTCGACTTGAAGACTGAGCTCTTTCTAAGTCCTGCTTTAAATCATGAACTTCTTTGCCAAGACCGGAGATGTGTTGCTCATTCTCATTGAACTTCTCTGATAGCAATCTACCAGCACCAGCAGTCTTTAGACAAAAAGAACCGCGTTGAACTTGGAAAGTTCTAAAGGAGAAAGTTTTTGGATAGTTGATTCAAAAGCTAAAGAAAAAAGAGAAAAATAATAAGCTCATACAAAGGAGAGAACAAATAAAATAGGTAAAGTTAGAAGGCAAACCTTCTGAGTCAAAAATCTCCGTGGACCCTTCATCAGTGGCTTCAGCAATTTCCATGGATCTTTGATAAGAGGAAGAAGTGTGTCCCTCATGAACAACAATTGCCTTGTCAGTAAGAAGAGGCATCTCCCTCGGAGCGTCTCCTCCTGTTTCACTCACTTGTTTAGTCATAAATTTAGGAGACCTCCACAACAAAGAAAAGCTATGAACATCACCATTTTTATCAACCACCGGACACCTAACACTCAAAAGCTCACCCCTGAAAGATGTACCAAAACTTGCGTTATATGCGGAACCTTCGGGAGTGGGATCTTGACCTTCAGGGATATCTTTGCGATTCCCAATCAAGGAAGGACCTTCAAGAGATCCGCCGCTCCGATCCACAGTGTGATCTAAGTCTTCAATAAATTTTTGTGACGCCTCACCAGTAATAGCGAGAGTCCTGGAAGGATCAGCTTCGGAAGAAACAACGGTAACAAGTTCCTCGGAGGTTGTTCGAGCTTGGGGCAATGCATCTGAAAAGGTTTCAATATCTACTAACTCATTCTCTGAGCCAGGAGTGCAAACAGAATGAAGCCCCAACCTCAACATGTAGCAAAAACAAGAAAAATAACCTGATCGACGAGGTTCGTCTTCCGCTTCGTCATCAGAGAAAGCCGGAGCTACACGTCGAATAACCGAAACCTTCTTCACAGTTTCTTTGGCCTTTTTCTTGCCCAAGTCAGCCAAGCTAACAGCGGCCGCAAGCTCAGCATCAGAAACACCTTCCGAAGCTTTCCGTTTCTTCTTGCTAGGCTCCAGAGCCTTGGTCTTTGATGGCTGAACTGCGGGGGCAGTTTTAGAGGTTTTTTCAGATTTCCCTTTCTTTGAAGATCTCCTCTTCCTAGACTTAGAAGGAGCACTGATCGGCACAGAGCCAGTTGCCCCGGGAGGTTGCATTTTCTTATCCGGGCCAGGTGGCCTCGAACGAAGGGCAAGATCAGCACCAAGTTCAGAGAAAACTCGATTCACCCTCTTCTTGTGCTTCACAAGAAACTTAAAAGCCTTGTACTCATTGAGAGTAAACTCTCCAACAATCTCGCAGACCCTAGACTCGACTTTCGGTGATAAAATCATCCAAAGTCTGGTCTTTATGAAGACTAAGACCAAATCTCGGAAAAGGAACCTTGCTAGGAGCCCAATCAACCGAAAGTTCAACAATTTCATTAGGTTTCCAGCCGTGAGCCAGAGGCCATATCCAAGCAGCAACAAATTCTTCGAGGACGTTGCGTTCGCCGAGAATATGACAAGCGAAACCAAATCTGTTTTTGGAGATCATAAAGCCAGGAGTTTTGTGGTTGAATGTCGCAGTGCAAATGGCGTTCATAGGCCCCATGGGACAGTAGAAGGGATAGAAGGCGCCTGTACGGTCCAATACCTTCGCCATATCAACCTTCACATAAAACCAATGTTGAAGCCAATCATCAGGCCACTTGTTATTGATGCAGGGAGCAAGTTGAATTTGCTCCATCTTCTGACACACATTCTTGCGACGAGTGTTGAAAGTACAGCAACCATAATGAGCTTCGTACAGTTTGCCATCATCTAGCTTGATGGCTTTCCTCTGAATGTGAAGTTCGAAGAGCTGAGCAAACACGTCAGCTGAGATCACACAGTCGAAGGTTCTCATGATCCAGAAAAACTTTGAAAGCTCAATGAAGGAGTTAGGGGTAAGCTGATGCATCTTCACGGAGAACCTATCAAGAAGGAAAGGAAGATGACTGTCGCAGGGGAACCTTAATCCAGCAGTAAACAAATCCCTGAAAACGACAATCTCATCCGCTTGAGGAGCAGGAGTCACTTCATCTGTGGGAGCACGGCCATCACCGGAAGGGAAAAAACCAGCAGCTTCGAATTCCTTGATAAGTTCTGGAGTAACTAGGGATTTGCCGAAAACTAGAGTGGGAGGGTAAGAATCTTTAGGGGCGACGAGTTCTTCAACACTTGCATCCATGTTTGAAATATCTTCGCCTTCCCCTGACTCAATCTCACCCTCTTCATGTGTATCAGGAGCCTTAGAGGCTTCAGCTGCAGAGTCGGTAGCCATCGCTGTACCCTCGGTGTCGGGAGGAACACCAGCTGCGGCTAATTCGTCGAAAGTCATGGGACGAGCAGTGCTTTTGGTATGAGCCACCTACTAAGAGAAAAGACTGGGAAACTAAGAACAGAGAATATCAAAAATCAAGAGAAATAGGTAAAGCACACGAAGACGCAAGGCGACAAGAAAAAGTTACCTTCGAAGATTCAGAATTGCAGAAGAACCAAAACTTCGCGGCGCGAATCTTAAAGCGCGACACTTATGAAGTTTCGAGAGTTCGGCAAAACAGAGAACGGTAAAATAAAATTACCGCTCGAGGCCTCTATTTATAGGGAAGGGGTGGGGAAGTTCCAAGAAAGTGCCTCGATATAGCCGTTGTACTGCCAGAAAGCTGACGCGTGTATCCTCCGACGTTCCGATGGTGACGTTTTTTACCACAATTCGGAGAATGTTTCGTGGAAACGGATCATCGGAGTCAACCCGCTTCCCCGAGGGGCTAGTGTTGGGGAATTGGGTTAAAATCATCACCATTGGAACTTGGGAAGTATTACTATTCTCGAGAATTCTGTGATACGGGTAAGAAAGAGTGGAGTGGTACTTGTTTCATAAGTTCCGGGAGTGTCGTTTCCGCTCGTTGTGAACTTGTCGTATGATTCACGGACTTTCGATTTTATAACACTCTAACGACTTCGGAGGAATTGTTCACCAAAGGAATGTGAATTCTTGATGTTTGTATGACGTTTCAGGAAAAGGAAAGCTTTGGAGAAGGAAGGCAATTTTGGAAACTCGACTTCGGAGCTGAGTTCGATTCTCCGAAGCTAAGATTCGAATCCTCGGTGGGCCTCATGAAAGAAAGTAAAGCCATGAACGAGCCAAGTCAAAGTCGTGGCACTAAAAGTTCGGGTTTGAAGTGTGAATGGATGGCAGGTTTGTAAATTCTGAAGTTATCTCCGCAAATTACGGGGTGTAAAAGATATTCATGTACATGTTCCCATTTGGAATATTCTCTAGATCTGAGGGTAACATCAGAATGTAAAAGTCCCCTCGTCTCCCTATAAAAGGGGGCCGGGGAGCATATGTAAAGGGGTTCACAACTTTTGAGGAGAATACAGGCTTTCGGAGATTCCCTGTCTCCAAGTTCTTGAATTCTTTCTTGTACTTGTTCTTGAGTATCTTGTCACTCGTGTTCGGGGGTTCCATCCGATTTCTGAATCCCCAACACCGGGCTAATAACCCCAAATCACCAATCGCCTCACCGCTCTTCTACCTGCAGAGGTGCGAATCTCGACACGAATCGTGGCCACTGGCACCATAGATGTGAATCACGACTGCTAGCGGGAGCGGAGGCCAGTGGCGGCCGGTGGGACTAGCGGCTTGGGGCGTTGCGGCAGCCAGCACTACTGGAGGCCTGGGGTGCGATGGCACCAGTGCGGTCCTGGCCGGGCGCTATGGCCTGGAAGCTCATTGGCGCACGCGGGGCCAAGCGCAGGCGGCCGCTGGTGTGCAGGACTTGCGGCAGCAGGCCGCATTGACTAGCCTAAGGGAGTAGTAGCGTCTTCCGATCAGGGCCGGCTCAGAGGGGAGGGCAGGCAGGGCGATCGCCGTGGGCCCATAGAGTTGAGGGGCCCAAAAACATGTAGGTAATTAATTAGTATATATAATTTTCTATTTGACATAATAAGTCTTTGAAACTCATGACGTACAGGCGTACAAACCCGCTGTAGGGAAGTCAAATATCATCGAGGGGAGCTAGCGCATGCACTATTGGACATTTTGTTTTGGTTTTCTGCTGCCGCCGCAACCCTGGCACCCTGCGTGCCTATGGACGCACAACGTCGACACCGATCTAGGTTCCGTGCGATGCCTGTCTATCGACACACAATCCCGATCTGATCGATTTTCTCGATGTCTGGCGACCGGCAACAGACGCGCACACAGTCACATTAAGAAGCAACACACCAACACCCGGTCCATGATCCTTAATATTTTTCTAATTTTCTTCTTCTTTGTTTGTGTATGCCATATACCATGTTTACAGTGCTAGGGTTACAAATTTATAATTCAATGTACTTATTTGTATATACCAGATTTTGCCTAAAGAGTATTTGTCGTCTGCTCAGAGAAACAAGTATTTGTACTTATTTGCTTATTATATTATTGTTATGTTTTATGTGATATACATATGAACAATAGTTTTTATTATCTACTATAATTTTGATATTAACAATTATTTCAACATGCCCTTATCTTCTTGCTTGCCCAAGGGCCTTTAAAATTATAGAGCCGGCCCTGCCTCCGGTGGGCAGGTGAGAGTTGCGTTTAGAGTTGATTTGAGTTGATTTTTTATTGATTTAAGATTTGTCGTTGCTACAGTTTTCCTAGCGTTTTTTCTCTGTTTATTTATGGGTGAATGAACTTTGATATTGATCCAAGAAAAAGTTTGCTAGTTCAAAAAAATAGAGAACTTCATAATCAGAGGCTAAACCAACAGACTCTCCAAATCCCTTCACTATCCACGTTCAAAATCACTCATTTTCTACGTTTTCTCGTCGTTCTGTGCGACGACGCCTCAGCTCAACGCATGTGTCTGGTCACCAAACAAAAGAAGAGACAAAAATTGTCACAATGGGACCCGTCCTTGTGTCTGGTCGCTTCCTCCACTGGTGGACTTGCACCTGGACAACGCATCGCATCACACGTCGAGCGCTGGATTTTGATCTCCGTTGAGTCCGACGCCGACTGCTATGTGGCGGCGGAGGTTTTGAGCGGTTGCGAGCAGAGCGACGGGACAACGCCGGTGCGAACGGGCGGGCGGAGCTGGGCGACGGGGTATGTGCGAGGCGAGCAGCCGAGCAAGTTGTAGCGGCACGACGCCGGTGCGAGCTGGCGGACGTAGCGCGAGGAAGCAGGAGCGGCAGAGAAAATGAAGATAGCGAAGGGAGGCCGCTAGGTAAAAAAAGCTAGCGGAGGGGGATGTATTTACCTAGTGGGGTAGCGAGGGGAGCAAGATGAAGAGGCTGTTGGATGGAGTTTTTACCCTTCTTAATCCAAATTTACCTAATCAAATAGATTTACCTAGTCTGTTGAAGTTGCTCTAACAGGTTAACAGTCAATGTCATGCCAAAAAAAATATCAGTACATTAATTAAGGTGCATCTACACACAACATAATAAAGTCTGATGAATTTAAAATTGAATTAGTATTTCATAATTACATATTAAAGCATGAAAATTGAAAATATGTCTTATATCTCCAGCGAAATTTAAAACTAACTTTGAAAAAAATGGCTTAACACTTATTTTGTATGCTGAAAATAATATAAACTTTAATATCAAAAGGTGCACCATATGATCAGATCCAACTATCATATACAAAACCACCATCTCATAACATAAGAAACATATAAAAATCATTTGCAAAATAACTGATTTGATGCTTAAGTCGTCATTTTCCACCCTGCTCTTACGGAGAACTGCCCATAGTTAACCTACAGTACCAAGAAACATGTTAACAAAAACGGATAACTACCCATAGGCCATAGTCAAAGACATAGCAACACATAATTGGCCTGAACTGTTTCCTTTATGTAAGAAATAATAGTATTATTATTGTGGCGTTAGATATATATAATAACTTGAATAAGGGGTCAATGAAACGGTACCTGGATTATACTATTTACTATATACACCAGCATCATTGCTTTCGGATGAGGAAACTTAACCAAATGAGAAGATAACAAGGGCTTTAAAGATTAGAAAATGAACAGGGGTGATGGAGAGATGATATGATGAATCGAGAATAAGCAACACCAGCTTTGCTCTTATATGAATTATATATGCACCCAAGAAAGCAGTATTGGTCGAAGCTTTTGCTTTTTCAAAGCAGGAAGCGACGAAGCAAGGAAGTAGTTTCTTCATTCCCGCGACCTTGAGATGTGATCAGTTCCAGTGGCAATGCATGATGCCACTAGCAAGGATCACGCTGCCTTTAATCATCATGAAGAGGTAACGAAACATACTGCAATTAAAGACATTGAATTAAACAACAGATTTAACAAAGGAAGTACTATTGAAACTGTCTGAGAAACAATCCATACTTTCAAGCCCCTTAACAAGAGCGAATCAGCCTCTGTGCTGTCAGTACACTGCCCAGAAAAGAACATCATAAAAGTTTTGATGGGCATCTGTCAAAAACAACACTATTCCTTGTTACATAAATCCACTACACCTGTTAAGAAGTGTATGTTTGATTTCGCACCCCCCCCCCCCCACCCCCTTTGTTTTAACCATTGATCGAATAGATCATCAAGTAAAATTCAAAGCTGGTGCAATTCAAAAGACTGATATGCACATCCCACCACAGGAATCTTGCATAAGCAGTTAAGCACACTCAAATGAATTATGCCAAATTGTTGGAGATGAGCTCTCTTTTTTTTACTTGGCATATCTTTTTAAAAGTTGTCAAAACGGCAAGTAAATTTAGCAAACTCTTGGAAAAGTCTACTGTAATGTAATGTGTGAACCATCGATCCTTGACGGTTTGTATCGTACTGATGACGAAACTGCTTAAAGCAAGTCTCGGTCTTCTATGTGCTTCCAAATTCTCAGTCATTTCCCTTTCTCAGTACTGTACGATCAAAGAAAAGCCACAACAAAATTTGAAGTCTCGCTCTGACAGGAATCCACGCGCCGGAGATTCCTATGCTCTGCCTTGGCGTTCACGCCGGGCCCTTGTCTGTGTGGTCGATCTCCTCTCAAGACTTCCTGCCATTGATGCATGGAGCCATCGATGGCGACGACCAAGGGTAGACCCGGCAAAGGCCCTGATTGGCCGGTAGCACTTTCTAGGCTACATGTTCTGTTTAAAGGGTTCTTTCCTGTGCTGTGTTGTACTCTGTTCTCTCTGCAATGAAGAATGACGCACGAAAATGACAATGACCTCATAGGTCTGTTTAAAATTATAATTCATTTTCAGTCAGCTGCGTTGACTTGCAGTAGTATAAATCCAGGAACGATGCACCGATGGCCACACGACGTCTCGATGCACTGCAGTGAGCTCACACGACGTCTTTGTTCGAGTATCGCCAAGGGTAACTCTATCTTCGTCTCATTAATCTAATGATTTCTATTGACTCGCTTTATTAATACAAACTTTTAGTTTAAGCATGCACCAAACCTGATTGCCTCTGTTATGTTTGCTCTAGTCAATTACTACAAAGTCCTTGTTAACACAGTGCTACAATACTCCAATTACTAACAGGTAATAAAGTCCTTGTTAATGAATCCGGGCCATTGAATTCTCGACGACTAACAGGTAATAAAGTCCTTGTTAAAAACTAAGAAAACATTTGTGATAATTATCCTGCATGCGTGTTACGGTTCTTGAAGAAGCGATTGGTGTACTCCCGGAGAGTTTCACCTTTCCTCATCCACACTTTGTCGTGAACAGCCGCGACAGGGTTGCCCACGAGGTGATGCACTCCGCAGGAAGGTTGTCAAGCCACAAGAGTGGCGCTTTGCCCATCACAAGGGGGAAGTATCCCGCCATATGTTCTTCGTTGCCTCCTGACGCCTGGGCGGCGATGCTATACGTCTTGAGCCAAATACTGGGGTCGGAGCGACCGTCATATTTTTTAATGGCCGGCTTGAAGTCTTTCGGGTATCTCATCGTCCTGAGACGTCGTGAGAAAGTCAGAAAATTGTTGATTGCTCCAGAACTGTATCCTCATGGGTCGTCGGGACGACGTAGAGGTCGTCGGGGGCGCCGTTATCTTGGTCGTACGGGGCACGACGTTGAAGCTCGATGTCGTGCATCTCGCGGAGCTCTGCTGCTTGGATGGGGTTGTTGGTGTTGAGAGGGTCCGGGGCCCCGCGACTACCCCGGAGGACGTGTGTAGCTCGTACTGGTGGAGGTCGGGCTCCGGCATTTTGTCCTGCGTTGCCGGCGATGTTTTCACTACAAGAAAAACGCCGACTAGTGACGCAAAAAAGGCCGTTTCTCGTCATAAACCGTGATTAATGACGCCGGTTGTTACGAAAATGCTCCGTCATTAATCGAGCGTCACAAACCGCGATTAATGACGAGACCTTATTTCCCGGCGTCATAAGTTTAATGACGCGTGGAAATTCGTCTATATAATGTGCCATAACTTCATTCCTACAGCTTTGCCACACTGGACAGAATCTGATGTGGCATCCGATGTGACATGCCAATTGTGACAAATCGTATGCGTCATAAAACGAATTTGGCCCGTTTGTAGCTGGGTTGAGCCCAAAATTGTTCCTGTAGACTGGTGTTGTTCATATAGCCCAAAAAAGATTTTGTTGGGCCCAATTGTAGCTTTTTCAGATGAAATTTGATTAGGGTGGGCCCGTTTTGGTTGGGTCGAGTCCAACAAGTGTGCACATTATTGCGGCCTTCTGTGTCACGTTAATTTGAAAAAAATTGACTTTTGGCCCAATTAAAAGTGGGCTAAGCCCACTGAAGGACAATATAAAATTAACTAATCATGCATCAGTATTACTAGATTTCATTTCAATTCTGATCCTTTTTTTTAATAATTCTGATCTGGTTGGCAAAATAGTAATCAACACATATTTCTTTATACAATAAAGTAAACTATTGTTTATTATCAAGCACGACCATATTGTTCATCACATATCACAAACTATTACAAGATAACAGTATCACAAGGAACATTGATTAACAAAGCTAAATCCAGTTCATAATCACAAGAGAAAGTGGAGATTTGATCTAATGATCTTAACCTCTTCATCTTTTACTGCTAAGCAGTAGACGAAGGAGGTCATCACTGTCTTCGGTTAGCTTCTGCAACCTCTTAATCTCAGCCGACTGCATTTTCAGAGTTGATTCTGATTCTTCGGTCTTTTCCTTCAAGCTACATAACTCTTTCTGGTGAGCAACAAATTGTTGTCGTAGTTGTACCCCATCCTGATTGGGAGCGTCAACTCGCTCTTCATCAACACTATTACATAAGGATTTGGTACCCATTCTTGAGGACTCGGCTGCCTCTGTTTTAATTTGTTCGGGAAGAAGCATCATTGACTTGGTAGCTTCCATCTAGCAACAGTGGATCCCAAGTCAGATTAGGATCTTGTAATTGATTCGAACTAAGGAAACAAAGGTGTTAAGTTTGTTACCTTGGAGCAGATCTGAACAGGAGTGACTTCAGATGTTGACCCTTTGGCCCGCTGAAACAAGTACAAGAACAAGAGGTAAGGGTTGAGATCATTCGCAATCGAAAACAAAGGTGTTAAGTTTGTTACCTTGGAGCAGGTCTGAACAGGAGCGACTTCAGACGTTGGCCCTTTTGCCTGCTGAAACAAGTACATGAACACGAGGTAAGGGTTGAGATCATCCGCAATCGGAAACAAAGAAGGTGTTGAGTTTGTTACCTAGGAGCAGGTCTGAACAGGAGCGACTACAGATGTTGACCCTTTGGCCCGCTGAAACAAGTACAAAAACAAGAGATAAGGGTTGAGATCATTAGCAATCAGAAGCATTTTCATCTATTAAGTTCAATACGGTACATGAACGATCACACCCAATCCATCATCACCCAAGCATGTAACAAAAATATGGAAAGCCAAAGAACATGGGTAAGCAATATAATAATTTCATCCTTTAATTTCTACAAACCTCAAATAAGTTGACTTGGAACAATCTCTTGCAATAGGGAATAGAAGATCCACAATCACCCAAGCATGCAACAACAATATTCAAAGGCAAAGAGCATGGAGAAGCGGTCCAATAATTTCATCTACAAATTTCTACAAACCTCAAATAAAATGACTTCGAACAAATTCTTGTGATAGGGTACAGTAGATCCACAATCACCCAAGCATGCAACAACAACATTCAAAGGTGAAGAGCATGGGGAAGTAGTACAACAATTTCATCTACAAATTTCTACAAACCTCAAATAAAATGACTTCTAACAAACTCTTGCGATAGTGTACAGTAGATCCACAATCACCCAAACATGAAAGAATATTATAGAAAGCCAAAGAGCATGGGGAAGCAATCTAATTCAATCGATCAATACAGGGAGGAGACCACAGACCTGACGAATAGGACGGGAAGAAGGTGCTGAATGCCATCTCGATTTAGCAGCCCGACCTTGCGCCTTCAGCATGATGTTCTGCGCAACTGTTGCAGATCTGCGGCCGCCAGGGTGAGCCTCGGCGGAGCCGACGGAGCAACGAGTTTGAACCATCTTGCAGCTTCAAGGACGTTGCCGAGGAAGGCCGCCGCTCGTAGAAGAGGAAGGCCGCCGCTCGTAGCAGAGGAAGCCATCGTCGGTAGCTAGGCCGCCTTTGCTGCTTCCACCGCAGATCTAGGTCTCTTTGGCGGTCGAGGAGAAGATCCCCTGATTTTGGAAAATTACCAGGAGGGAATTGGGAGACCTAGTTTCCCTCTTTATTATATATATATAAATGAGGAGGACCAGAAGGAGGAGCGGGGAATTCAAAATTTCAAGTCTCGCCTTTGTGGTTCAGAGTGGGAAACGAAAGACATTGGATCATAGACCCAAACGTCAGTGACCCAAACGAAAGACCGCTTGGGTGTCGGACCCAAACGTCAGTGACCTTACGCAGAGAGGCAAGTTGTTGACTGGGTTGTCCGTGCCACCATGGATCATGGAATGGACAAACACACACATGACTATACTCTACTTCATATTCACATTAGACGGATGATTCGATTTTCGCATTACAAATGTACTCACTGCAACAAAATAACGTACCATTTCAACTGTTTATTACATGACTACAAACACTTAAATAAAACATTAAAACTACAGGGGACCCTGGTACAACCCTTCAGGTAATCTTCTACGGAGATTGTGCATAAATTCGGGATGATCCGTGCATACAACTGCCCAATCATATGTGAGTATTCCGTGAGGAAAGATTCGCTCTAAGAGAGACATGCACTTGTCCTGCAATTGTGTGCAGTTAGCCTGAATTGCCTATCGTAGAAATGAAGTCACAGTTTCCTTACTTGCCATGTCCCACATCTTTGATGCACAGTGCAGCTTCAACCTTTCAACTTGGTACATGTCGGCGATCGAGAGTAAATATGGTCAGGCATTGCGATTCACAATGATCGACACGTCCGTTCAGAGGGGGTGTGCACACAAGTTCGTCGGTTAACGCCCGGTGCCAGTCCTAAACAACAATTCTCAATGACCTCCATTGCAATGCGTATGAATTCCGAATGGTGAGTATGCTCGAATTAATTTGGAATAGATTAAACCAAATCGACATAATAAGATGCATCTCATAGCAACTCATCACCACAAAGTTCACACCACCAGTCCACCAACAAGTAGCAAACATCATACGATGATCCAGTAGCCAACAGCAAAACACAATCATGATACAAGTTTCACAATAATCATCACTACTCATTCATAATCATAACTCCATCTCATGTTTGGCCTCCTGCAGCTGTTCCTTCACCTTCTGCACCTCCTACCGTGAATTTTTGGTCTTGCGGGACTCTCTTGCATTTCTTAAAGTTCTTTCAGAAGATCTGGATGTCTCTTCTCAGGACGAGGACTCTATAGGATCTCGAATGAGATTGAAAACATCATAGAACAATTAGCAGAACAAGGGAAAGAGCTTTAGGACACACCTAAGGACAAGACAACTGAGGGCAGAGATCATTCTTCTTACCATATACATTGGAATAAATGCGTCAATGAATGGGTAGGATATTGAGTTTGTTTGGTCAGCCTTTTCTTTTAAATTTTCAAGAAATTCGTTGTCAGTTGGACTGAAACGGGTACTAATAGGCAAGGGTACCTATTTCAGTCCAACTAACAACGAACTTCTTGAACATTTAAAAGAAAAGACGGACCAAACAAACTCAATGTCCTACCCATTTATTGACGTTTTTATTCCAATGTCTATGGTAAGAAGAATAATCTTTGCCCTCAGTTTTCTTGTTCTTAGGTGTGTACTGAAGCTGTTTCTCTCTTTCAGCTAGTTGTTCTATCATGTTTTGGAGCTCTTTGGAGATCCTAATAGAGTTCTCCCCCGAGACGAGACATCCAGATCTTCTAAAATAACATTAAGATGTTCTTGTAGAAATAAACTCATCCTTGGAGAAAACTCATCTCGATCTGAAAAATAAACTCATCTCAGTCTATAAAAAACCTGAATCCCTTGAACCTAATTGTATGAGTACAGTAAAACAACCACCACACCCACAAAACCTAGTTGTTTGCTACCTACATAAACTCAGCAAGGGCATGGTTGTCCTAAATGAACCTATCGATCCATCGAACGATGCAAATTGGAAACTAACTGAATCTAACACCTGTGAATTGTGCAAACGCTAACAATTGTTGCAGAATCTAGATGTCCCTTCAACGGTCTGTAGATCCAAAATAGTATCTTCAATCTACCAATTCATAAAACGATGGACCTATCAATTGTGCACCTTGAGAAAAATCCATAAAACGAGTGGCTTGAAGCACATCTAGAAGCTACTAAAATACAAAACCTACTATAACACGATGCAAATTGAAAACTAAATGAATCTAACACCTGTCTCTACCCGCCGAGCCTCCGGTCTTGGTTTTGTGGCTTAACCAAGTAACCCGGCGGTTTTGTGATGAACCACCGCAAACCCCGCGTGCAGACTCCGGTCGTGAGCTGCTACCCTACACCGACTCCTGTCCATGACTTCGTCTTGCTTTTCTTTCCACTATGCGGCCCACACTTTATCCCGTTCAGCCACCGGGTCCATCGAGTCAGGCCTACTTGTCTCCCCACTCCTCGGAGGCCCCGCAAGGCTAAGACCTTTCGCGCTCGTTGTTCACGTGCACCAACGCAAATCAAGCCGCAACCTGCACCTGCAATACATGGCCAAGAGTCACTCCACACCATGTTGTAATTCACTCATCACACCAGGGAGCGACCATCCACAGGTCCTCGGACGCTCCGGTCCTCAATCTCCCCCTTGATGAGTCCACCTGCAATTATTGCATTCAATCTGAACTTTATGTTGCAAACATAATAAAATTTCAGCATCTTTCTCCATGTCCATCACCTGAACTTCTTCATCAAAAATTGGAGGGTAGTCATAATTCACCACTTCATTTCCTTCATGAGCCGACAGCACATCAAAAGAGAAACTAGAAGAAATGTCACGTTAAAGAGATGTTTCCTCCCATAACATATCTTCTACTTCACTCAATTTTTGTGTATCTCTTTCACATATGGTGTAATCACTCATATTTTCATGTTGAACTCTCACACTCAATTTTTGTTGGTGGAACTCTTCCTCACATATGATGGAGTCTCTCTTCTTTTCATTTGAACTCTCACACTCAATTTTGGCTGGTGGCACTCCTTCTCACATGGGCGTTGCTGATCATAGGAACTTCTTGGTGTCTCTTGCTGAATTTTTCTTTTTGTGGACACACGGTAATCTTCAGCACCAATCAGCACACGAGGGCGAGAACTATGCCCACGAGCACCTTTCCCATGCTTTCCTATATGGTCAAAATGACCACCACGAGAGTTGGTTGGGCGATATTATTGTGGAGCACGATGGTGCGGTGTAGATAGACATTCATCGAACATCCTCTCTATGGCCTCCACAAGTGAGTTTTCAAATTGATGTAAGTCAGCTCCAGATAGTAGTTGTTCTTTTTCTCTATGTCTACCACCACAAACACTTGGGTTGGATCCAACCAGGTTAGGATATTGCAAGAGAAAGTGGAATACGAAAAATATGTGGAATCACACAACCTTACCACTTACTTACCAATGTTCTTACTCGTTCTCAAGGACTGTGAGTGTGCTTCAAGTGGCAGTACTGCAGCTGTGATTAAGAGATTGAAAGGATACAAGACAAGAGTTTCAGTTTGAGATGTTTTGTGGAGCTATAGGTGGCTGAGTGAGGGAGGCCATGTAACTGAAATGAAGTGAGACAAACCGTCCAAACAACATGGAAATGCTTTTGTCCGGTGCACCACAAACTAGAATTTTCAGATATAAAACTTGGAGTTACACAACCCCTTTTCATTTCTCTTTTCTTTCTTCTTTTTCTTCTTTCTTTCACACTTTTTTCGGATTTTTTCACTAACAGCAAACACAAAACAATCTATGAGGGGTGCGGATAAAAGTTAAACAAGAGTATGATAAGAGAAGAAAGGCGGTGACTAGCAACACGATGAACAGAATGAACACAAAGTAAAAATAACAACAAAATGTCTATAGGTTTTTTTGTATAGCTTTTCAGTGGACTGTAGGACATGAACAAAATGATATAACATATAAGGGTGGGAGGGTGGGTAAAAACAAAAAATTACTGTGACAACGATAACTCTGATACCACATGATAAATGTCGATATAAATCAGCAAGTAGATGTCCCGATCTTCACTACAGTAGGTTCAAGAATAAAGGAAAAATTCTTGTGGAACAGCGAGGATAACTAGCTTTAGACCTGACCAAGGTTGGTTGTGACCAAACGACGGGGAGAGAGGCACCAAAACCGCGAAGGGCTTCGACTTGATCTCCGAACGATCGCAGAACCACAAGCCGGGAATAATCCACACAATACGGCGCAACCGAATGGAAACTGTAGAACACAAAGTAAGGGATCTCAGAGAGATCTTTCACAAGCCCAAGACGAACTCGCAAGAACAAATGTGTGCAAGGCACTCAACAACATCGACTGCGACAAACCATATGAGGCTATCAATTCATGATTATGAAAAACTGAGTTCTGAATGGAACATAGGGGGTATTTATACTAGGAAATTAGAGATGGAAATTAAAAGTCTAAGTATGTGAAAAGTCTCCCCCGAAATCAACTCCCAAATTGGCCTCGTGTGGCTGTTGGCCTTCTGTGCAACCTCTACTAAATCTGTCATAAGTCTTTATTGGGAAGTCCAATGGACATGCAGATTGTTGCATTGGAAAGTTGACTTCAATCCCGTTCCATCAATTACACATGGACCTCTAGAGACGTCAAGACCAAAGAGTTATAGTCGATTCATTGTGCAGGACCAAACTGGTTCGAAGTGGTGGTCCGAACTAATCATGTCTTGCAGGTTCGGACTGATCCGAACTGGTCTATTTCTTCTTGTTTGCTTCGTTTCCAAGTGTAGCTGTACCATCATCTTCCCATATATACCTAAGTACAACTAATGTATAATATTTAGGTAGTACTAGGATCGTGCCCGTGCGTTGCTACGGGCAAATAAAATATAAACACAATACATGAGGCATAGAAAAACAAGATCATGTTGTTATCTTAAGTTTGCACGAACAAAGAACAGATAATAGAATTAGAATGTTCATGATATCCAAGTTAACTATTAAATAAATGTAGCACAGCTCAATGTTCTGGTGGACAAGTTCTAAAAGCACATACATGCACATATTTCAAGACAAATATTTGAAGCATTCATTTGTATGCGAAAGGACTTTGCTACAACTTAATCCCCCCATATAACTTCAGAAAGATTGGAGCACCACATCACATCTATGCTATGCAAGTTAAAAAAAGGAAAGTTGCAACTGAAACTTGCAAGACATGACGAAAAAAATTAGAGCTTAAATTTCTAAAAATGAGGGATGTACATTTTCTAACAGATCTCATATTTACCCATTGTTAGGTACAATTTCGGTTCAAATGATATATTTAGTATCACAATTAAAACATATGGCATTGTACAAACCTAGATATTCAACACAAACATGCAGATGTTGCATTGTACTAATCAGTACCAGAATCAAAAGATGGGAGCATTTTAAAATAGTCTGATATCAAGTTCTGAGCTTTTTAATCGATTTTCAATATAACATCTCATTGGAAAAAAACCAATTGCACAACACCAAATTAATGATCTACAGAGGACTTGAGTATCTAAAGTCAACACCCAGAAATTTAGAAAATACAATGAGACAAATAGATAGCTAAACAATTCAGACAAGCATCACTCGAAGATATCCATATGTATGACCATAGCTTCCTTCAAGATCTTAAACAATCCTTCCAGGGAAACCAAATAGTTCGAGGACATTTATGAGCAGGATAAATAAGAAAAAGTGTAATGCAATCTCTGGCTTCCATTGATTCAGCAATGCAGAATATATATACTATAAGTACAAAGGAAGATTCATATGACTGACTGAATAAAAGTCATTGTCTGTCTGCTAAATAGCATATCTTAACCGTACTATAGATGGAACAAATTAGGCCAGACCTGGCACTTGCGGTCACCCAAATCTATTTTATATTTTTGTTGAAGATAGGTCGATGTCTGTAGCTCTCGCATGGACAAAATAAATATTAAAATCCATCAATTTCAAATACAATATAAACATACATTCCAAGCTTAACTAAGCAGGGTTTTTTACATTATTTTTCATGGATAGAACCAGTGCAGAGACCAAAACGTTCCATGAAATGAACCAAAACATAACTTGCTCCAATTTTGAAATTGCTCAAACATAGCACTTACATAAGTTATATTAGCATCATCATCAAAAGTTCTTATCGCCATTGGACATGGAAGAACCTGGTAAGAAATTGAAGCATTTCATCAAATATATGGACAGCATTGTGTGCTTCATCTTAGAGATGTTGATATGAAATCACAGTATCAAAACTGATTAAGAGCTCTTACCAAATTTGCAGCAACATTGCTTCCATGAGTCACATCCCCCCAATACTTTCATCCATGAACCCGAGACACGGGGGTGTCAGATTTGGGTGAGATTTTGTTCCCTCCTCACTGGCCTTTGGTGAATCGCTTCGAGCCGCATCCCTCATCGTCGACAACCGCTCGATTTGTAACGCCTTGGGTTTTCAAATCGGAAAACCCAGCATTCTGTCTCGTGATAGTCCCTGGATCAGACGCTATCACGCACAGGCATTCATCACAGATAAATAACACAGTCATACATCGAAATAAAGCATCAGAGTACGAATAATAATCTGATTATTACATGTCCTGATTATTCGGAGTACATCAATACTCGCCTCTTGGCGGAATAACAGAAATAAGAGCCTACGCAGCGGTAGCTAGTCTTCAAAAGGTGTCTCCATCTTCAGGCATCTCCCACAGGCATCCTTGAGCGAAGCGTCGTGCCCCCTCAATCGTACCATCCGTCGGCATTGTTGTCGTAGTCGGACTCGTACCCTGCAAGCTCAGGGGCTATCCCCAAGGATCGGGATAGGTCCACGTCACCAACCGTATGCAAGCTTTAAGTGGCCTATTTCTAAGGGGAAAAGAGTATATCAAGGTAGTAGCAGGGTTTCCTATGCAGCAGCAGCAAGAAAATAGAGTAGTATCTCCAATAGTTCACCATATCCCATATCTCTCATCCACATACGGATACATCTGGTTACCCAGATCACCGTCACCATCACCTATCTCCATCTAGAGTCGGTGCGAGAACTCCCACTCCTCGCACCTCAATGGTTGCACCCGGATCCGCGAGGTAGAGGGAGCAACTCTCCTCTCCCCGAATACAACCACGGCTCACCAATCACACTCATCCTATAAGGGGGAGGTAGAAATCCCAAAACGTAAGAGTCGGAGAAACAACGGGCATGTCCATAACCGAGGACGCGGCTATACGTATAGATCTAAACTCTGCAGAGCGTGTACACCAGTACCCAACTCGGAATAGTACCCGGACGGTGTACGGCCGACCGAGCCTATCCTACCGGGCGAACACCTAGGAGTTACGGTTCCATCCTGCATCCGGGTCTCGATGCGGTCCCCCGCAGAAGACCACCCCAGAACTGTGAAAATGCCCCCGTGTGGCCACACGGGAGTCGCACTGAGAGGGTGGACTCACTCCCACCTCTCCCCCACTGATACCCCGCTATCCTGCTGGCAGGTATGGTACCGCACTAGCTAGGGTCGAACGGCCCTATCCCCACTCTCGGCGAGGTGGTGTGTACGAAAGTCCCATGTAACAGGCGACCCACTCGGTTTCAGACCGGGGCGAGCTCATATCCTCCAAGTCATCTCAAAATCCCCAACACCTGTGCTCCTAAAACGGTGTACCCGCCATATGTACCATCTCGGGCAACGTCCGAGAAGACGATCCCTGGCCCCCGATCCCAGATCAGGTTGTCTCGAGCTCACCCCCGCCAAAATATCCCAAAACACCTTCTCCTGCCGGTTTTCCCAACACACACGAAGAAACTATCACAATAATCCCCACACATGCACAGCAAGCTCAGCACATCATCTAGCTTAAGTAAACAGTAGTAGGTCGATCAAGGACAAGTATGTAAAAGAGGCTATGCATGGGTTCATCATATCCATCTCTATGCATTAAATAAAGCACTAGCAGTTCTAAAATAGCCATGCCTAATGGGCATTCAAAGATGGTCGGGCGTGAACCTGGGTACGAGTGGTCGTCGTAGCTGAGGTCGTCGTCGTAGTCCTGGTTCAGCTCTCCGGCTCCGGCAGCTCCTAGAAGCGTATTTAAATAAATAAACTCGGCTACTAATAGCAATAAATCCAAGATGAAGAGCAAATAAGATCCAAAAAGAGTCAAACTCTAGTCTAGTGCGGAGTTTTGGATTTTTAGAAGATTTTCAGAAGAAGTTTCATATTTTTCGGAGCTAAAACGGATTTGTTATGATTTTCCGAAGATAAAATACATTTCTGAAATTAAAATACGCATATACAATATAGCAAACTATAGGCTAGCTTTTACCTAACTCCTGCTATCTCTAGAGGGGCTCTAAGCCAGCGGTAGACCAGCTCATCCTGCCCACGTGGCTGCCACCGGGCGGCTTAAAGCCGTCGCCAGCCCACGTGGTTGCTGCGTGGCAGCACGCGTGGCGGCGCAGCTGGCGGCCGCACGGGATCGATCCCGTGCGCCTCTGCGGCGGCGCACGGTGCGGGCGCGGGTGTGGCGCGACCCTGGGTGGCCGGCCGCACGGGATCCGCCCGGATCGTCTGCGGTGTCGCGTGCGTGTGTGCGTTTGTGTGGGGTAAAACCCCCAGGGTTCTGGGTGTGGCGGCGACGTGCTCGGGGAAATGCCCCAGAGGAGCGGTGGCGCGGCAAAGGGTTCGCCGGCGGCGAGGGTGTCCGACCTGTCCAACAAGTGACAAGGAGAGGTCAAGGAGCACCTAGGGCGCATCCTTGTGCAAAGAGGAAGTGACCGCGGCCGGGGAAGGTGCGTCGGCGGCGAGACAGAGGCACGGCGGCGATGTGCTTGCGCGGGCGCACGACGGTGCTCACCGGCGATGGTGCGCGGGCGCGCCCAAATGCCAGAAACGTGCGTGCGTGCATCAGGTGAACGAGAAGACCCCAAAAACTGGGGCTTTTGCCCTCACGCGTGCGAGTTCCGAAGGGGCGCACCCATGGCGGAGCTCGGGGCGGCGCGTGCGGCGGTGGAGCTCGGGCTCCCGCGGCCGGGCACGAGCGCGTGTGGGGGCGCGCGGTTGCCGGCGACGAGGCGTGCACGGAACGGCCACAAAGGCGGCGCCTTTCCCCCTGCTGCTGTGTGCACGGAGCAAGCCTCCATGGCGACGGCCATGGCGGCGCGGCGAGCAGGGCGACAGCGTTCCGGTGACGTGCGCGACTACGTGTGTCAAGGCAGGCGGCGGAGGCGTGTGTGTGCGCTCGGTGAAGGCGGTGGCACCTGCAGAAGAGATTCCCAGCACGGCACGAAGGCCGGCTTCACCAAAACGCGTGCGCGGCGGCGCGACGGCGACGGTGTGCTCGCGTTGCGCCTCGGCTCGAAGGCCGGGTCGACCACAAATGGGCGAGGGAGCTCGGTCTCACCTTGGTGGCCACGGGCCGGCGTGCAGGCGTTGGTGAAGAGGGACGGAGCAGGGTCGTCGGCGAGGAAGGAGACGGCGGCGCGGAGCAGAGGAAGCAGGGGCGTCGCGGTCCTTGGCTTCGCGGCGTCCCCGAGCTCCCACGTGCGGGCCTTCGGCTTCGCGAGGTCGACGGCGAACTGGTGGACGTGCTCCTGGCCTTCTTCTCCCTTCTCCCTCCTTCTTCTCCTCCGGCGGGCGGTGGCAAGGTGGAAAGGGACAAGTCCCCGAGACGGCTAGGGTTGGGAGGTCTCCGAGGGCTGCGGCGGCGGCTTCTTATAGGCGGGGTGCACCGCGGGGGCACGTGGACGGCTTGGATGCCACGGAGGGGCGCGGGGCGCGTCGCGACGGCGCCATGGGCGGCGCGGCCCCTCGCTTTCGCGCGCCGGCGTCAGCTAAAGGCTAAAGGAGGGGGATGACGGGGTGACGTCGGGTGTGACGCGAGCGCGACGTCACGGTGGGTCCTAGCTGCGGCGACCGAAGGCGCGGGCGGTAGGTGGTAAATGGACCGGCGGGAGTTGGGCCGCGACGGGCTACTTCGAGGGAAAGAGAGGGGAGGTGCGGTGTGCAAGGAAAAAGAGAAGAGGGTGGTTCGGCGGACTTCGGAACGTTGGGCTCGGAGCCCGGCAGCTCCTCTCCTTTCCCTTTTCTGATTAGTTTCAAATTTGAATAAGGATTCAAATTTGAAACTCACAACAAATAAACTCCAAATAAAACCAAATGAGCTCCAAGTTTCTCACACTAGCATTTTATATTTCCTAGAAATTTTATTTAATTCAACATTAAATCTAGGAATAAAGGAGAGAAAAGGAAGACATCCTTAAATAATTTGATAATCACACAAATACATCATCGAAAATTTTAAATCCACATTTTTATTAATTAACATTCCTCAATAAATTTGAGGGATGTTACAGACTCCCCCCCTCAAAAGAATCTCGTCCCCGAGATTAAGAAAATACCTCCGTCTCGAAGAGGTGCGGGTACTTCTCTCTCATGACAGACTCCTCCCACGTTGCCTATCGCTCGGTGTGATTGCTCCACAACACTTTGCAGAGGCGAATGGTGGTGCTCCTGGTAGCCTTCTCGGCCCAATCCAGAATCTTCACTGGGTACTCCAAGTACTCCAAGTTGTCTTGCAGATCGATAGCATCGGTGGAGACATGCTTGTCAAGCTTCGGGTCTAGACACCTTCGGAGTTGCGATATGTGGAACACAGGGTGCACTCCGGCAAGGTCAGACGGTAACTCCAGCCTATAGGCAAGTTTCCCCACCTTTGCCACAATCAGGAAGGGTCCAACGAACCTCGGGGCTAGCTTCCCCTTCACGTGGAACCTCTTCGTACCTCTAAGCGGTGACACTCTCAGGAAGATGTAGTCACCAACTTCGAAGGAGACATCCTTCCGCTTAGGGTCAGCGTAGCTCTTCTGTCTGCTCTGAGCTATCTTCAGGTTCTCTCTAACCTTGGCCACATTCTCCTCAGCCTCAAGAATGGAAGCAGGACCGAAGAAGATCCTCTCCCCCACCTCAGACCACATCAACGGGGTCCTACACTTTCTGCCGTACAGGACTTCAAAGGGTGCCATTTGCAAACTTGCCTGATAGCTGTTGTTGTACGAGAATTTAGCGTAGGGCAAACTCTTTTCCCAATCATTGCTGTAGGTCAACACACAAGCTCTCAGCAGATCTTCTAGAACCTGATTCACTCGTTCAGTCTGCCCATCTGTTTGGGGGTGGAAAGCTGTGCTGTAGTCCAAGTGAGTGCCCATCGAATCGTGCAGACTCCTCCAGAACTGAGCTGTGAACTGGGCACCACGGTCGGACACAATGGTGCGAGGTGCTCCATGCAACCTCAGGATATGCTCAACGTAGAGATCAGCCAACTGACTCACAGAGTACTTGTTCTTAACCGGAAGAAAGTGCGCTACTTTGGTCAAACGGTCCACAATCACCCAAATCGAGTCATTCCCCTTCTGAGTGCGGGGAAGACCTACCACAAAGTCCATACTGATATCATCCCATTTCCACTGAGGTATCGCAAGTGGCTGAAGTAGTCCGGCGGGTCTCTGATGTTCTGCCTTCACTCTCTGGCAAGTGTCGCATCGGGCAACATACTCAGCTATGTCTTTCTTCATATTCTCCCACCAGAACCGACACTTCAGGTCTTGGTACATCTTCGTGCATCCAGGGTGAATGGAATACCAAGAATCATGTGCTTCCTTCAGAATCATCTTCCGAATACCCCCTCCACTGGGCACACATATGCGATCTTTCAACCATAACGTGTCTTGCTCATCAACACGGTAGTCAGGGGCCTTGCCTCTTATCAGAAGATCTTTCACTTCCTCCATTTCAGGACACTTCTTCTGGGCTTGTCTGATCTGGTCTTCCAAGGTGTACTTTACCCTCAACTCGTTGAGCTGACCTTTTTCGATAATGTCAAGCCGCAATCGCTCCATCTCTAGGTACAACTCTGGTTGTTCCTTCTGCACCATTAGGTTGTTGCAGTAACTTCTTCGGCTCAAAGCATCGGCCACGACATTCGCCTTGCCCGGATGATAGTGAATGTCGAGGTCATAGTCCTTTATCAACTCTAGCCATCTTCGCTGTCTCAAGTTCAGCTCTGACTGAGTGAAGATATACTTCAGGCTCTTGTGATCCGTGTAGATATCACACTTGTTGCCCATCAAGTAGTGCCTCCATATCTTCAAAGCATGAACAACAGCAGCCAACTCAAGGTCATGCGTCGGATAGTTCTCTTCGTGTTTTCGGAGCTGCCTTGAAGCATAAGTGATCACTTTGCCTTCTTGCATCAGCACACAGCCAGGACCTTGCCTCGAAGCATCGCAGTACACCACAAAGTCCTTGTTGTCATCAGGAAGCGTCAACACAGGAGTTGTGGTGAGTCGGGTCTTGAGCTCTTGGAAACTTGCTTCACACTTCTCTGTCCACACGAATGGCGTGTTGTTCTTCAGCAACTCGGTCATCGGCTTCGCAATCTTGGAGAAGTTCTCGATGAAACGGCGATAATATCCAGCCATTCCGAGAAAACTCCTGATCTCTGTCACAGTCTTGAGCGTCTGCCACTTTGATACAGCCTCGATTTTTGAGGGGTCCACAGCAACTCCCTCTCCGGACAACACATGCCCAAGAAAAGCCACTTCTTCTAGCCAGAACTCACACTTGCTGAACTTGGCATACAACTGATTCTGCCTCAGCTTCTCCAGCACAATCCTCAGATGCTCTTCATGATCTTCTGTAGTTTCCGAGAATACCAAGATGTCGTCAATGAAAACCACGACAAACTTGTCCAACTCGTCCATGAACACCTTGTTCATAATATTCATGAAGTAAGCAGGGGCGTTCGTAAGACCAAACGATACAACAGTGAACTCATACTGCCCGTACCGGGTCACAAACGCGGTCTTGTAGATGTCCTCAGGGCGAATCTTCATCTGATGGTAGCCCGATCGAAGGTCAATCTTGCTGAAGTACTTGGCCTTCCTCAACTGATCAAGCAGGTCATCAATGCGCTGCAACGGGTACTTGTTCTTGATGGTCACCGCATTAAGAGCGCGGTAATCGACGCACAGCCGTTGCGTCCCATCCTTCTTCGGCACAAACATCACCGGTGAAGCCCAAGGTGATGCACTCAGACGGATGTACCCCTTCTCACGGAGAGCTTCCAACTCCTCCTTCAGTGTTGCCAGCTCTAACTTGCCCATTCTGTAAGGACTCTGTGCCACGGGTGCAGTCCCAGGCACAAGGTTAATCACGAATTCCACGTCGCGGTCTGGGGGTAACCTCGGCAGATCATCAGGAAAGACATCGGGGTACTCACAAACCACTGGAACATCGGCCACTGTCTTGGTTGAGAGGTTGTACACAGCTGGTACTTCTCGAGACTTTAGCGGCTCGAAGGTGATCTTCGTTCCCTTCGGGTGCATCAAGGTCACTTGTCGGGGTGACGAGGAGATTACCCCTTTGTGAGCGGTGATCCAATCCATGCCTAGAATAACATCAATCCCATTGGACTTCAGTACGGTCAGATCTCCGAGGAACTTGTGACCCTTGATGAACATCTCCACTCCCTTGCATAGCAAAGTGCACCTAATATCTCCGAGCGGGGAGCTCGTTATGATGGGTTTCGGACGGGGAGTCATGCGGAGAGATAGTTTGTTTACAAAGTTAGAGGACACATAAGAACTAGTTGCACCAGTATCAAACAGAATCAAAGCCTTAGTGCCACAAACTAAAAACTCACCGATCACGACGTCAGGAGCGTCGGCAGCCTCCTCCTCAGTCAGGAGGTTGAGCCTTCCGCGATCTGCGGCTGGCTGGGGAGCAGCCTGAGGTGGCCTCCCTCCTGGAGCTGGTGCCTTGGCAGGTGTAGCAGCGGCCTTCTTGCTGGGGCAGTCGTACGACTTGTGGCCTTGCTTGCCACAGGCGTAACACGTCAGGGTGAAACCTCCAGTGCTGGGTCTCGACGCGCTCTGCTGCGGGCGGTTGTAGCCACCACCCTGCTGCTGGTAGTTGCTCCTTCCTCCTGGGTATGGTGCACGGTTCCCTCCGAAGCCTCGTCCGGGTTGGTTGTTCCCCGGGCGGTAGCTCCTGCGGAGCAGGTTGCTCTGTCCGCTCCTCGGCCTCTGGAAGGATCGGTCGCCATGGTCCCGATCTCCGAACCTCTTCTTGCCCTTCATGCGCTCCTCATGCCCCCTGCGTTCTTCCTCGAGCGCGATAGCCCTGTTCACCAGGTGGTGAAGGGACTTGTGCTCGCTGGCCTTCAAGCTCTGGCGGAGACCATGGTGCAGGCCTCGCAGAAACCAGAACTGCTTCTTGTCATCGGTGGTGGTGTCGTCAGGGGCATAGCGCATCATTTTCACGAAGTGCCTCTCGTACTCCTCCACCCTCATCGCACCCTGAGTCATGGTGCGGAACTCCTGAGCCTTCTGGATCATGTGTTCCTTCGGCAGGTACTGCTCACGGAACACCTCACAGAACTCCAGCCAGGTGATGAACGCTGGGTTCGGGTGAGTCTCGGAGTAGTTGTCCCACCAAGACTTGGCAGGACCCTCGAGCTGGTTGACGGCGAGAGCGACACACTCCTCGTCGGTGTAGGCGGTGAGGTCGAGCTTCATCTCGATCACGCGGAGCCAGTCACGGGGATCGTCCGAGTAGCTGAAGGTAGGGGCCTTCAGATGGATGAACCTCTCGATCTTCTTGGCGAAGTCCTCCTCCACCGGGGCGTTGCGGTTCCCACCGACTCGGTTCTCGACGGCGTCAGCCATCCTCTGCATCAGCTGTGTCTGCAGGGCCATCACCTCAGCTAGGTTAGGCGGCAGCGGTGGAGGTGCTCCTCCACGGCCACGACCACGCCCACGGCCACGTCCCTGGGGAGCCGGGTGTGGCGCAGGCTCTCCTTCGGCTTCCTCCTCTTCTACTTCCTCCTCAGCGCCTTGTCCGAGGGGTGGAGGCGGTGGTGGTGGCACCACATTGCCTCGGCCACGTCCTAGGACAGGCGCGTGTCCACGTCCACGAGCGCGTCCACGTCCGCGTACAGGAGCGCGGCCACGTCCACAGCCACGGACAGGCGGGGCTTGCTCTTCCTCGGCAGCCTCAAAGCGTCCCAACAGACGTCCGGACCTCCTGATCGACATCTTGCAGAAAAACACGACCAAGGGTACAGGAAAACCTCAGATACGTCTCTCACCAACAAATTGAGTCTGATATACAATCATGAAAATATTTCTACTAATATAAATCCTACACCCAATGAGAAAAAGCAATAAGAACAAACAACTCCATTAAGACCAAACAACCAACATCCATTAAGAGTACATAAGTTCCCTCGAGGCTGACTCAAGCCTTGGAGGTCACACACATCAACGATCTAATATAGCGTTACAAGATCTCAAAAGGGTGTGCACATCTAGGTGTGAAAAGACTCATAACTCAACATGCACCGGAACAGGCTCTCGGCTGCATGGAACGACTCATGGAGACTACCTATCTTACAACTCTACTCTTATTAGCATGCTCAAGCTCCGGCACGCTCCTCGAAACGAGACTTCTTGTACCTCACTGGGTAACGGTCCTCATCGGGGAAGTCCTTGGGGAACATCCGCGACAGCCTGGAGTGAGCGGCCCTCACCTCGTCGGTCTCAACCGGAGTGGCCATGTCGGCCAGGGGACACAGGTGAAGCTTGAGGGCGGATGGGTGGAGCCTGAAGGTCTCCTTGCGGATCGCCCGCTGACGCTCGGGGGGTAGCAGACTGTTGAGCTCCTGAAGCTCGTCCACCCGAAGTGAGTCAGCGTCCTCCCAAGTCTTCAGCATCCACTTGCACTTGTCCAGCAGGAACACGGAAGTCCTGGTGAGTGCGGCGATGTTGGCGGTGTTGTTGTAGTGGTCCTCCACGAGCTCTGTCACTCTGGCCTTCTCACGAACCAAGTTGCGCCCCTGGGCAGCGAACTGGGCATCCTTCTGGTCCAGCTTGGCGAAGAGACGGGTGAACCTAGCCTCCTGCTTGCGTAGATCCTCCTGAGCGTAGATCTTCTCCTCTCGAGCGGTCACCCTCTCAGCCTCAGCCTGAACTGCCAAAGAGTTGGCGTGGCGAAGTCCTCGCTCGAGCTGCTCAACTCGCTGGCGAAGGGTGAGGTTCTCCACGAGCAGGCTCTGGGTGCGGGGCTGAAGCTCCTTCAGCTCCAGAGTGGTGTACTCCAGTCTGCTGAAGAGTCCACTCGTTTGCTCGCTCAGTCGGCGGGCGTGAGTGTCGAGGTCCACGAGGTAGCTCCCAGTGGTGATGAGCGTGTCGTCAGCCTCACGTAGAGGTCCCTGAACAACCTCCTCCTCGTAGAGTGCTGAAGGGTCTGGCAGTCCGTACACGATCGGAGCCACTCTGTAGTAGTCCTGAGGGATCAGCCTCAGGTCTCCAGTCCTGTAGACGTCGCGGTACCTGGCCAGCAGGTGGCGAAGTACGTGGCTGCAGGCGGTGTCCACAGCGTTCCTGACGTTGAGACCTGTGCTGTGCTCGAGCATCCCGGGGAAGCCTGGAAGTGCCGGGTGGGGTAGGACGGCCACCGTGCAAAGCACTAGTGGTCCCGACAGCGTGCGGACGTCCTCAGCGCGGTAGGTGACGTGCGTAGGGGGAATCCCCAGCCTGAGGACGACCCTGTCAACCCAATGGGCGAGTCCCTCCATGTGCTCCGGGAGCAACTCCACCTCCTGACGAGCCATCTCCTGTGACACGGAAGAAATTTCTAGTTAGCGCAGGAGAGATAGAACTTTCCAAAAGAAGGATAAGTTTTGTGATATAAGTCAAGAGTGGTATATAGCAAAAGAGTTTCGTTTAGAGTCCTAATTTCTAACGACCATTTCTAAGGGCACGTGCTACGGTCAAGTATGGCTCTGGTACCATCTGTAACGCCCTGGGTTTTCAAAATCGGAAAACCCAGCATTCTGTCTCGTGATAGTCCCTGGATCAGACGCTATCACGCACAGGCATTCATCACAGATAAATAACACAGTCATACATCGAAATAAAGCATCAGAGTACGAATAATAATCTGATTATTACATGTCCTGATTATTCGGAGTACATCAATACTCGCCTCTTGGCGGAATAACAGAAATAAGAGCCTACGCAGCGGTAGCTAGTCTTCAAAAGGTGTCTCCATCTTCAGGCATCTCCCACAGGCATCCTTGAGCGAAGCGTCATGCCCCCTCAGTCGTACCACCCGTCGGCATTGTTGTCGTAGTCGGACTAGTACCCTGCAAGCTCAGGGGCTATCCCCAAGGATCGGGATAGGTCCACGTCACCAACCGTATGCAAGCTTTAAGTGGCCTATTTCTAAGGGGAAAAGAGTATATCAAGGTAGTAGCAGGGTTTCCTATGCAGCAGCAGCAAGAAAATAGAGTAGTATCTCCAATAGTTCACCATATCCCATATCTCTCATCCACATACGGATACATCTGGTTACCCAGATCACTGTCACCATCACCTATCTCCATCTAGGGTCGGTGCGAGAACTCCCACTCCTCGCACCTCAATGGTTGCACCCGGATCCGCGAGGTAGAGGGAGCAACTCTCCTCTCCCCGAATACAACCACGGCTCACCAATCACACTCATCCTATAAGGGGGAGGTAGAAATCCCAAAACGTAAGAGTCGGAGAAACAACGGGCATGTCCATAACCGAGGACGCGGCTATACGTATAGATCTAAACTCTGCAGAGCGTGTACACCAGTACCCAACTTGGAATAGTACCCGGACGGTGTACGGCCGACCGAGCCTATCCTACCGGGCGAACACCTAGGAGTTACGGTTCCATCCTGCATCCGGGTCTCGATGCGGTCCCCCGCAGAAGACCACCCCAGAACTGTGAAAATGCCCCCGTGTGGCCACACGGGAGTCGCACTGAGAGGGTGGACTCACTCCCACCTCTCCCCCACTGATACCCCGCTATCCTGCTGGCAGGTATGGTACCGCACTTGCTAGGGTCGAACGGCCCTATCCCCACTCTCGGCGAGGTGGTGTGTACGAAAGTCCCGTGTAACAGGCGACCCACTCGGTTTCAGACCGGGGCGAGCTCATATCCTCCAAGTCATCTCAAAATCCCCAACACCTGTGCTCCTAAAATGGTGTACCCGCCATAGGTACCATCTCGGGCAACGTCCGAGAAGACGATCCCTGGCCCCCGATCCCAGATCAAGTTGTCTCGAGCTCACCCCCGCCAAAATATCCCAAAACACCTTCTCCTTCCGGTTTTCCCAACACACGCGAAGAAACTATCACAATAATCCCCACACATGCACAGCAAGCTCAGCACATCATCTAGCTTAAGTAAACAGTAGTAGGTCGATCAAGGACAAGTATGTAAAAGAGGCTATGCATGGGTTCATCATATCCATCTCTATGCATTAAATAAAGCACTAGCAGTTCTAAAATAGCCATGCCTAATGGGCATTCAAAGATGGTCGGGCGTGAACCTGGGTACGAGTGGTCGTCGTAGCTGAGGTCGTCGTCGTAGTCCTGGTTCAGCTCTCCGGCTCCGGCAGCTCCTAGAAGCGTATTTAAATAAATAAACTCGGCTACTAATAGCAATAAATCCAAGATGAAGAGCAAATAAGATCCAAAAAGAGTCAAACTCTAGTCTAGTGCGGAGTTTTGGATTTTTAGAAGATTTTCAGAAGAAGTTTCATATTTTTCGGAGCTAAAACGGATTTGTTATGATTTTCCGAAGATAAAATACATTTCTGAAATTAAAATACGCATATACAATATAGCAAACTATAGGCTAGCTTTTACCTAACTCCTGCTGTCTCTAGAGGGGCTCTAAGCCAGCGGTAGGCTAGCTCATCCTGCCCACGTGGCTGCCACCGGGCGGCTTAAAGCCGTCGCCAGCCCACGTGGTTGCCGCGTGGCAGCACGCGTGGCGGCGCAGCTGGCGGCCGCACGGGATCGATCCCGTGCGCCTCTGCTGCGGCACACGGTGCGGGCGCGGGTGTGGCGCGACCCTGGGTGGCCGGCCGCACGGGATCCGCCCGGATCGTCTGCGGCGTCGCGTGCGTGTGTGCGTTTGTGTGGGGTAAAACCCCCAGGGTTCTGGGTGTGGCGGCGACGTGCTCGGGGAAATGCCCCAGAGGAGCGGTGGCGCGGCAAAGGGTTCGCCGGCGGCGAGGGTGTCCGACCTGTCCAACAAGCGACAAGGAGAGGTCAAGGAGCACCTAGGGCGCATCCTTGTGCAAAGAGGAAGTGACCGCGGTCGGGGAAGGTGCGTCGGCGGCGAGACAGAGGCACGGCGGCGACGTGCTTGCGCGGGCGCACGGCGGTGATCACCGGCGACGGTGCGCGGGCGCGCCCAAATGCCAGAAACGTGCGTGCGTGCATCAAGTGAACGAGAAGACCCCAAAAACTGGGGCTTTTGCCCTCACGCGTGCGAGTTCCGAAGGGGCGCACCCATGGCGGAGCTCGGGGCGGCGCGTGCGGCGGTGGAGCTCGGGCTCCCGCGGCCGGGCACGAGCGCGTGTGGGGGCGCGCGGTTGCCGGCGACGAGGCGTGCACGGAACGGCCACAAAGGCGGCGCCTTTCCCCCTGCTGCTGTGTGCACGGAGCAAGCCTCCATGGCGGCGCGGCAAGCAGGGCGACAGCGTTCCGGCGATGTGCGCGACTACGTGTGTCAAGGCAGGTGGCGGAGGCGTGTGTGTGCGCTCGGTGAAGGCGGCGGCACCTGCAGAAGAGATTCCCAGCACGGCACGAAGGCCGGCTTCACCAAAACGCGTGCGCGGCGGTGACGGCAACGGTGTGCTCGCGTTGCGCCTCGGCTCGAAGGCCGGGTCGACCACAAATGGGCGAGGGAGCTCGGCCTCACCTTGGTGGCCACGGGCCGGCGTGCAGGCGTTGGTGAAGAGGGACGAAGCAGGGTCGTCGGCGAGGAAGGAGACGGCGGCGCGGAGCAGAGGAAGCAGGGGCGTCGCGGTCCTTGGCTTCGCGGCGTCCCCGAGCTCCCACGTGCGGGCCTTCGGCTTCGCGAGGTCGACGGCGAACTTGTGGGCGTGCTCCTGGCCTTCTTCTCCCTTCTCCCTCCTTCTTCTCCTCCGGCGGGCGGTGGCAAGGTGGAAAGGGACAAGTCCCCGAGGCGGCTAGGGTTGGGAGGTCTCCGAGGGCTGCGGCGGCGGCTTCTTATAGGCGGGGTGCACCGCGGGGGCACGTGGATGGCTTGGATGCCGCGGAGGGGCGCGGGGCGCGTCGCGACGGCGCCATGGGCGGCGCAGCCCCTCGCTTTGGCGCGCCGGCGTCAGCTAAAGGCTAAAGGAGGGGGATGACGGGGTGACGTCGGGTGTGACGCGAGCGCGACGTCACGGTGGGTCCCAGCTGTGGCGACCGAAGGCGCGGGCGGTAGGTGGTAAATGGGCCGGCGGGAGTTGGGCCGCGACGGGCTGCTTCGAGGGAAAGAGAGGGGAGGTGCGGTGCGCAAGGAAAAAGAGAAGAGGGTGGTTCGGCGGACTTCGGAACGTTGGGCTCGGAGCCCGGCAGCTCCTCTCCTTTCCCTTTTCTGATTAGTTTCAAATTTGAATAAGGATTCAAATTTGAAACTCACAACAAATAAACTCCAAATAAAACCAAATGAACTCCAAGTTTCTCACACTAGCATTTTATATTTCCTAGAAATTTTATTTAATTCAACATTAAATCTAGGAATAAAGGAGAGAAAAGGAAGACATCCTTAAATAATTTGATAATCACACAAATACATCATCGAAAATTTTAAATCCACATTTTTATTAATTAACATTCCTCAATAAATTTGAGGGATGTTAAACGATTCACCTGAGATTGGGTGGGATGAGAGATGAAAGTGAAGAGGGAGGACGTGAGATTTTGGAGGTTAGAATTTATGTATGAAGGATGCCCTACCTTTTTCGTGGACCATCCATCCAACAGAGCACGGCTTCCACGGTGGCAGCATCTTCAATTCACCGAGATTGGGATTGGGCGACGGCGAAGTCCACGGATGGCGGTGGGGTGTGGCGAACGGGCTGCACGATAGGGTGAGGAAGGAGTTGGCGCGACGACGGCGTCCACCTGGCGGCCGCAACGACCTGGAGACACCACGATGTGACAGTAAACTGTACCAAGAGACGAATCTGCGTGGGGGATGGAAGGCACCGAAGGATAGAGGATGGAGTGAGGGGAGACGGCAGCGGCAAATCAGCGGCCGAGAGGGCGTGGCGTCGGATTGGGCCAAAGCGCAGATAGTGGCGCGGCGCGGCAGGTGGTGAGCAGGAGGAGCGCGCGAGGGCATGGTCTTGGAGCAGGTGATGGAAGAGGAATGGCGGTGGACCTGTCGCGTGAGGCCGAGGGACGACGGCGGCCGCGGCGCGCGAGTGGAGCGAGAGGGAAAAATAGAGTTTTTTTTGACAAATACAGAGCGGCGAAAAAAACGAAAGAGGTGTGCGTGGGCGAGCGGAGGCGCATGCGGGTGGACGCGGACGCGCACGGGGTGTGGGTGAACGTACGTTCACTGGGCTAAAAAGTTCGACCGGAAAAATTCTCCTTTTCATACTTTTTAAGAGTAGAAATAGAGATAGAGATAACATATGTTATACATAATTACAGCTAGGAAAGAATTCACCTCTCCTTGGAATTTGTTAGCACGACTGCACATAATAGGTCTTTGAAATGCATGAGCTTGTGTGCTTGATGCATAATGTTGGGGAATTGGGTAAAAACCTTTCACCCTCGAAACTTCGGAGATGTCGAGACTCTGAAGAATTCATGAAAACATGCAGGAAAGATCCAAATGAAGGTTTCACTTTCATGATTTCTAAAAGAATTCGCTAACCCTCTGACCATGGGCGAAACAATCGCAGAATGACCATGAATTCACAGGTCTGTCTCTTGTTTCAGGACGAGGGAAATTTCGGAGGTCCTTGCTGATTCGGGAAACTCTAGCGATAGAAACTTCGAAGATCTCCGTGGGGACGGGAAAACTCCATTACGGCTGCAGATCTCTGCGAGTTCGGTGAAGTTCGACTTCGGGGAAGATTTCGGCGGTGAAGTGCGGGAAGCTGTCTACCTGCGAATCTTCGCTAGGATAAGGCGAAAATCGTGAATGGACCAAGTCAAAGGAGCAGTGCTAAAAGTCCGGGTTCAAGGTGTGAACGAGTGGCTGGCTTGTAAATGTATGAAATTAGTTCCGCAAATCACGGGATGTAAAAGACGTTCATGTACATGTTCACATTTGGAATATTCCCTAGATTTGAGGGTAATCTCGAAATGTAAAAGTCCCTTCGTCTCCCTATAAAAGGGGGCTCGAGGGCACGTGTAAAGGGATTCACAACTTTTGAGGCGAGAACAGACTTTCGGGGAATCTTTGTCTCCCGGCTCACATTCTCTTTCGTGTATTCATTCAGGAAACTTTTCTCACTCGTGTTCGGGGGTCCCTTCCGATTTTTCGACCCCCCAACATTGGCGCCCACCGTGGTCTCAGCCGATAAACAACTCACGATGCCTCCACAGAAGAAGTCCAAGAAGAACACACCCACTGAGACTGATCAGGAAGATCACCATGTCGAAGAAGACAATGGAAACTCTCTCACTGCAGAACCTTCGCAGATCTCAGACCAGGAAAGGAAAGCAAAACTTGAAGCCCTCCAGAAGGCACGGGCTGAGAAAACTGTGCATACTCTGGAAGCATTTACCGAAGAAGAAGCTGAAGAGGAAGATGACGAGGCCGTGGACAAACAGCTAGAAGCAGTGAACCAAAAAATGTTGATGCTTCAGAAGGAAAAGGAAAGGTTCGCGAGTCAGCTGGAAGCAAAGAGAAGAGCCTCGGAGAAACTGGAGAAACTTAACCAGGCAAAAAAAACTAGAAAAAATGCAAAAAGAAATTGAAGAAATGAAAGAGCAAGAAAACAGTTTACTATGGCGCGAATCGCCATTCCAGAACTCTGGCCAGCACAAAAGAACCCCAAGAGAAAACTTCTTCACGGGCAATGGAATATCGCAATTCGCAGATCTAGAATCACCACTTTCACTAGGGTTGCAAACAGCACCATGGCCACTGAAGTACAAACCAGTTTCTCTCCCGAAATACAATGGATATGGACACTCTAGGCAGTTCATTATGAGCTATGAAGCAGCTGTAAATTCAGCAGGAGGAGATGATGTTGCACTGGCCAAATCTTTTATCATTCCTTGTGAAGGTCCAGTTCTTAACTGGTATTCCTTGCTGCCTCCACACTCAATCTGCAGCTGGATTGATCTCAAGATAAAGTTCATTCAGGCATTCCAGGTATTTCATGAAACTTCTGCAAAGCCATCGGACCTCTTCAGTTGCAAGCAAAGAGATAGGGAGCCATTGCAGAGCTTTGTGAGAAGATTCATGCAACAAAAGTCTCAAATTCCGGGAACAGATGACAAAACAACAATCCAAGCACTAATCAAAGGTCTGACTCCAGGACCAACAGCTTCGCACTTGACCAGAAAAGAACCACAGAGCATTGGAGAACTCTTTGATGAACTAGAACAATACATCAAGTCTGACGAAGATCATCGAAAAAGAGTTGCTAAGCGAAATTAGACAAGGCAAGGCAATAGAGGAACAACATGGAGACCTCATTTTCAAACTCCACGAAATATCAACAATGTGGAAAATCCTCAGTTCAACCAAGACAATAGGCCAAGCACAAGAGGGGGCTTTCCATCAAGAGGAAGAGGGAGAGGAAGAGGACCTCCGAAGATCCAAAATCATGACGCAAGAGATCCATACTTTTACTGCAGATATCATGGGATAGGTCACAGCACCGAAGCTTGCCCAAAAACTAGAAAAAACATAGCAAGAATCCAACAAGAGAAAACCATGATGACCATTGCCTCCACAATGCCGAATCAATTCCGTCAAAACTTCTGGCAACTGCAGCTCATGGGTCCTCAGCAAAGCCCAATCCCGATTCAGCAATTTCAACAAGCACAGTCCTCATGGAAGCCTTCGCAACAATTTTTTCTCAATCTCAGGCGATTCAAACCATCCAGCAGCCGCAACCAATTCAAGAAATGTTACCGCCACCACCAATCAATTTAGTAAAGCCAGAGTCAAGTTCAAGAGGCCATAATCCAAAAGCGTTACCTTCTTTCGAGACTATCATGCCTATCACGGGAGGCTCAGCCATGGAGTTCGAAACAAAAAGGCAAAGAAACAACTATTTTAGATCTGTGAATACAGTCATCAATGACGATCCAGCAGCGTGACCGTAATGGGCCAAAGTGCCAATAACATTCACCGAACAAGATTTTAGGTTGAAGTCAACTGACCACAATGATGCCATGGTCATCGAGGTGAATATCACCGGATGGGTGATTGGAAAAGTCTTGGTGGACAATGGAAGTTCGGCAGATATTCTGTTCATGAAACTTTCGAGAAAATGAGCTTGAGCCCACACATGCTGCAGCCACCAGAATACCCACTGCTGGGTTTCGGAGGAAAGCCAATCAAGCCAGCAGGGAAGATACCTCTCCCAGTTTCCTTCGGAGATCTTGACAATGCTAGAACCGAGACTCTAACTTTCGACGTGGTCGACATGTATCACCCCTACTTCGCAATCTTCGGCAGAGGATTCATTAACAAGTTCGATGCCGTGATACAACAACAGTTCCTGTGCATGAAGATCCCAGCACCCAAGGGGGTCATTACAGTGTTCGGTGATCAACAAGAAGCTAGAAACATAGAAAAGGACCACACACCAGGTCAAAGCAATGTGCTTCACCTGAACTCCACCGAAGAAAAGAAAGAACCATATGTTGAGGCCAAGAGAGACAAAGAAAAAGTTGAGATAGCTGCTGATGGAGAAACGAAGAAAGTATATCTAGATGACATGCCAGATAGAGCAGTGGTGATAGGGGCTCATCTTAGCCCCAAAGAAGAGAAAGAACTTGTTGAGTTCCTGAATAAGAATAAAGATGTTTTCGCTTGGTCAGCAAAAGATTTGCAAGGTGTCGTCCAAGATATTATCGAACATGCCCTAGACACAGATGAGAAACTAACACCGAAGAAACAGAAACTTAGAAAAATGTCCGAAGAAAAGGCTAAAGCAGTGGAAGCTGAAGTGCAGAGGCTTCAAGATGCCAAAGTGATTAGGGAAGTCATGTACCCTGTTTGGCTGGCCAACACTATGCCAGTAAAGAAGAAGAATGGGAAGTGGAGAATGTGTGTAGACTTCACAGATTTGAATAAAGCTTGCAAGAAAGATGACTTCCCCTTGGAAAGGGTGGACAAGGTCGTTGATGATGCTGCAAACAGCAAAATGCTCTCACTCCTGGACATGTTCTCAGGCTATCATCAAATAAGGGTGCGAAGAGAAGACGAGGAGAAGACGAGGAGAAGACACTCCCTTCGAAACTTATTGCTTCGTCAGAATGCCAGAAGGTCTGAAGAATGCAAGGTGCACTTTTTCGAGAATGATAGCAATAGTGCTTCATCCTCAGCTTCGGAGAAATATTCTAGCATATGTCAATGACATAGTCGTTAAAAGCGTTCAAAGAAGAGACCGCATCAGTGATTTAGCGGAAACCTTCGCGAACCTTAGAACAGCAAATCTTAAGCTAAATCCTGAGAAGTGCGTCTTCGGCATTCACAAGGAAAAAGTCTTGGGCAACTTGGTTTTGACAAAGGGTATTGAAGCAAATTCTGACAAAATCAAGGCTCTAGTTGAGATGCAAGATCCCGTTTCGGTGAAAGATGTACAGAAGCTGACAGGAAGAGTGGCCGCCCTTAACAGATTCATTACCAGAGCTGCAGAGAGAAGCCTACCTTTCTTCCAAGTTCTCCGAAGTTCCAAGAATTTTCAGTGGACCGAATCTCAGAAACATGCCTTCCAAGAACTCAAAGACTATTTATCGAACATGACCAAGCTATGTCCTCCAGAGCCAAAATCACCACTTCTGTTGTACTTGTCTGCTTCCAATTCTACCGTAAGTGCTGTGCTAGTGAGGAAAAAGAAGAGGATGGAAAGTTGAAACAAATACTTGTATATTTCGCTTCAGAAGCCCTTTCAGGATCCAAACTTTTTTATTATGAACTAGAGAAGATAGCATATGCAGTCGTTATGGCGGCAAGAAAATTGAGGCATTATTTCGAGGGCCACAGAATAAGGGTTATCACGAATCAACCACTGAATGACCTGTTCACGAACAAGGAAGAATCAACCATAATCGTTAAATGGGTAGCCGAGCTGTCAGAATACACTGTGGACTTCGAAAGAAGAAGCGCGATCAAATCGCAAGTCCTAGTGGACTTCGTCGTAGACTAGACATCGCCATCCCAAGACTCTAGCGAAGATATAACCACACCATGGGTGGTGCACTGTGATGAGGCTTGGTGTGATAGAGGGGTTGGAATAGTAGCAATTGTAACATCTCCAGCAGGAGTCGTGATAAGATATGCTGCTCGGCTTGATTTCGCGGATAACGTTCCTTCCACGAATAACACAACAGAATATGAAGCTCTACTACTATCCTTGAGGAAAATGAAAGCTTTGGGTCAGCAAACTTTCATCATCAAATCAGACTTGAAAGTGATTCAAGAACACATCGAGAAAGAAAGCGAAGCAAGAAATCCGATTCTGGTGAAGTATCTTGAGAAAGTTAGAGAAATGGAGAAACACTTCAAGGGCTACACAGGCCAGCACATTTCAAGAAATGACAACAGTGAGGTAGACAAACTAGCGAAAGCAGTAGCTCAGAAGCAAGCAATGCCTCCGGATGTGTTCTTCGAAATCATCAGGGAACCATCCATCAAAGATCTGAAGCCAAGAACTGTGAACAACATAGAAACTCATGATTGGAGGGCTGAAATCATGGCATATCTGAGGGGCCACTACGAACCACAAGATGAATTGGAGGAAAAAAGGCTAAGGCAAAGAGCAAGAGGCTACGCTGTAGTGAAAGGAGAACTTTGCAAGTCTGGAGTTACCGAACCATGGCTAAGGTGCATAACCTCCAAAAAAGCCTTGGAACTTCTCAAAGAAATTCATAGCGGGTTCTGTGGGGCACACATAGGCACAAGAGCACTAGCGGGCAAAGCAATAAAGCAGGGATTCTTTTGGCCCTCCATAAATGTTGACACAAAGAAGTTGGTTCAAGAATGCGAAGCCTGTCAAAAAACTGCGAATCAGCAAAATTTGCCATCCATGCCAGTTCATCTAATCCCACCATCATGGCCTCTGCAAAGGTGGGGAATGGATTTAGTTGGGCCATTGCCGACAGCTCAAGGGAACTGCAAGTTTCCAGCAGTCGCAGTCGACTATTTCACCACGTGGGTGGAAGCGAAGGCATTGGCGAATATCACCGCACCAACAGTTCAAAAATTCTTCTGGCAAAACATAATCTGCAGATTCGGAGTCCCAAGGGAGTTAACTGTGGACAACGGAAAACAGTTTGACTGCTACTCCTTCAAGGAATATTGCAAGACGCTGGACACTCATGTGAAGTACTCTTCAGTTTACCACCCGCAGTCCAATGGGGCTGTAGAAAGGGCAAATGGGCTGATCTTTTCGGGAATCAAGAAATGCTTGTATGATCAAAGAAAAGGCAAGTGTATAGATGAATTGCCGAGGGTAATCTAGTCTCACAACACAACAGTGTCAAGGGCAACAGGTTTCACACCTTTTCGTTTACTATTTGGGACCGAGGCAATGACACCAGAAGAAATAAAGAATGAAAGTTTGAGAGTTCAGAAGGTGAAAGAAATCGAAGAAGTTGAAATGAAAATCGAGAAGGACATGATCGAGCTCACAATTCTCGAAGCCTCAGAAAACATTGAGAAATACCAAAAAGAGACTAAGGCATGGAAAGATAAGAAAGTAGTCCGGAAAGACATCAAGGATGGTGATTTAGTGTTGAAAAGGAAGAAGAATTGGGAGAATCCAGGGAAACTTCAAGAATCTTGGGAAGGACCCTACATAGCAAAAGAAACTAGCATGCCAGGAGCTTTTCGCTTAACAGACCAAACCGGCGAAGAACTGCCGCATTCGTGGAATGCAGACAACCTAAAGAGGTACTACCCTTGAGAATCATGAAAGTAGTTAGATTTAGTATTCAACATTTCCTTCCGCAAATTTAGATTCCATAAAATTGTAAAAAAAAACTGAACCACGGAACTATAAGTGGTTTCGGGAACAAAAATATTTACTTCTCGCATTTACCTTAGAATAAAAAGGACCGTACTCTTTTCCTTGCAAAGGGGGCCCTAAATCAAGGGGCAAGGTTTTTAACGAGGCGGATCCTATGTAAATACTCTTCGTGATATATATGAAAAGAGTTTTCCCCCAAACTTTGCGTCATGCGAAAATTCCAAAGTGTGAAAGAGAAAGTTCGTGAAAGGCTCTGTGATAGCCGAAATTCCATCGTATGAAAGAAAAGTTCGTGAAAGGCTCCGTGATAGCCGAAATTCCATCGTGTGAAAGAAAAATTCGTGAAAGGCTCCATGACAGCCGAAATTCCATCGTGTGAACGAAAAGTTCGTGAAAGGCTCCGTGACAGCCGAAATTCCATTATGTGAAAGAAAAGTGCGCGAAAGGGCTTCCTGATAGCCAAGATTTCAAAAATGAAAGAGAAGTTTTGAGAAGAGGCTCCTTGATAGCCGAGGGTTTTGCGAAAGCCTAGATTCCGCCGTAAAGGGACATCCTACCGAAAGGCTTGAGACAACAACAAGTTGTGGCCTAGATCCCACTGTAAAGGGACATCCTACCGAAAGGCCTGAAACAACAAGTTGTGGCCCAAATCCCAGAGCAAAGGGATATCCTACCAAAAGGGCAGAGACAATAGAAGGTTCTGACCCAAAAAATTCGAACGTCTTGGTATAAGATTTTCGTGAGAAAAATTATGAAGTGACAATTAATTTTTCAGTTATAAGAATGAATTAGCATAGTGGTAAACATCCCCGAACAAATATATGAAGTTATGTCTATTTAGAAAAGTTTTTTAGCCATAAATGTTATTCTATGAGCTAAGGGGCTCAGCTATCATTCGTGAGAATAGCAAGCGCACAATCCGGTTGAAGCAACTGAAGGTTGCGATATCAACCTGGGCAAGTTTGCCATGTAGGCGCAAGTCCACAAAATTCGCGAAGCAAATTTTGTCGACTTACACTCTGATGAAATACAGATCATTACGCGATAAGAGAGAACAAAAGTAAGCAAAAGGAAACATCCATGAAATTTTGCATGAAAACAGCAAGGTGGGAAAGGTGACGTTTTTTCTTAAAAATGAGTTTATTGCCTTAGTTTCATACAAAATTTCATAAAAGTATAGTTACACAGCTTCGAAGAGCTGAAATTTCAAAAAGGAAGTTCGATGATACGGCCTGGGCTACGACCCCTATTTTCGGCAATATCACTAGCATAAGCAAAGCTGCAATCACCAGTTATGGGGCTAAGGGACTCCGTCTTCACGAAGCCGCGTGAACTTGAAGCCTCAGTCGTAAGAGCATAACCGTCGCGGTAAAGAAAAAACCAACTCAATTGAAAGCTATGCATCGAGAAGTACTGGCAACAATAAGTCCAGAAATCAGAGAACTTGCAGCCAGGATGGGATTCTTTGTACAAACGCCAAGCTTCGCCACTAACTATCTAGTCCTGGCGATGAATTCGCAAAGGTATGATATCCTGCACAGGCCCAACTTGCAGGACCTGCGCAGGTTAAAATTTACAAGACAAAAGTTTAGAAGGGGTCGCAGCCCGCAAATATACAAGTTCGTAGCTTTTTAACATCAAAAGCAAAAGTTCGGATAAGTTTTGCCTCATCCAACAATGTCAACCTTCGGAGAACTGGTGCGTCGATCAGAGCTTTCTTCTTCTCCGCCATCTTGGTCGCCACTGTTGCTACTTCTATCGCCACTACCCTCACTTCCCGAACCTTCCTCCCCATCGTCAGTGTCATCGTCCCCCTCAGATTCAGAAGTCGCTTCTTGAATCTCCTTAGCTTTGGCACGCGTTTCTTTCTGAATCATCTGAAAAAGGAACAAAAGAAGTCTTTAGTATCAAGAAAAAAGACATCTGTAAGACGCTAGAAGTTCAACAAAGTCTAGAAAAATAACCTCCTCAAGCTTATCACGGGCAACCTTCTTCGCAAATTCCTTTCCGCTTGCAATCCAGAATTCCTTCGCGAATTTAACTTTCAGAGCACGGACATCTTCATTAGCTCGGCTAGCTGAGGTACCTGCAGCTTCGAAAGGTCAATACAGTCAAAATCATAGAGAAGTTTGAGTAGCTTTCCACAGAAAAAAGTGCAGCGAAATCGTTAGCTCCTGAAATAACGCTTGGAAGAGCCTGGAACTCTTTCAGCATCCAGTCCATCAAATCAGAAATATCATCACTTTCAGGAAGTGGGTTCGGACGGGTGCCAAATTGATTCAGAGCCTCCTTGTACTCCTCAAACAAAAGTTTCAAACTTCACCTGACTTCTTCAATGTCCTTGCCCACAGTCTCGCTCCGCTCAGACAAAGCCTTCTCAAGATCTAGAATAGTTTGCTCTTTTGTGCTGAGAGTCTTCACGAGCTCTGTGTTCTTCGTCGAAAGTTCGCTGTTAGCGCTACGAAGCTCATCGATAGTTTTCGTGCTCTTGTCAGCATCCTTGCGAAGATTTTCAATCATCTTAAGGTCATCTTCACGAGTTTTGTTAAGTTTTTCGTGATCCTTCTTTGAGTCGCGAAGAGCAGCTTCAGCAAGTTTCTTCTCGTCCTGGCATTTCTTCAAAGAATCTGCTAGCGCAGCAATTCATTTTTCTAGTTCGAGGCTTGAAGCCTGTGCCTTGTTTAAGTCATGCTTCAACTTTCGAGATTCATCGTTGAGCTTTCCAACAAGTTCCTCCTTTTCGATGAGCCTTTCAAAGACAACCTTACCAACAATTGTTGTCTTCAGGTTATAAATGTGGTTGAATCTAGAAAGGTCTGAGGAGGAGTGCTTTTGCACATTTTCTTCAAAACCTGTGAAAACAAGAGAGAATCAGTAACAACATTAATAAGGAATGGAAGAAGGTTGGCAGAAAATAAAGATGAAAACAACCAACAAACCTTTTGCATTAAATGTCTTTGAGGGTCCTTGAATGGTAGGGTCAGAAATTGCTAAAGATTTCTGAAGTGAGGAAGAAGATTGCTTCTCAGCAGTAATAGTTATTTTGGCAGTTAAACGGAGCTTTTTCTTCGGAGCTTCTCCCCCCTGTTTCACCCACAAATTTAGGGGACTTCCACAACACAGAAAACCTAGGACTACCACCGTCCACATCAGCCACCTGACCACCAACACTTAACAGTTCACCTCTAAAAGATGTACCGAAGCTTTTGTTATAAGCAGCGATGGAGGGAGTAGGGTCTTGATCGTCGGGAATGTCTTCGCGAGTCCCGATCAAAGAGGGACCTTGAAGCAGACCACCGCTCTGACTCACCGTGTGCTCCAAATCTTCTGTGAACTTTGGAGAGGCTTCCTCACCAGCAACAACAGTCTTTGAAGTTCCAGCATCAGCGGAAGCAACGGTAGAAGAATCAACTGGAGCAGCCCGAGCCTCAGGAACAGTGTCTGAAAAAGTTTCAATGTCAACAAAATTGTTCTCAGAATTTGGAGTACAACCACGATAAATACCGAATCTCAATTCACAGAACAAGCAAGAAAAGAAACTTGTTCGGTGAGGCTCATCCATCATCTCCTCATCAGAAAGAGCCGAAGGAACACGCCGAACAACAGCAGCAGCAACTTTTTTCACTGCCTTCTTTGATTTGTTCCTGCTTAACTTCGCAAGACTGGAAGCCGCTTGTATCTCAGCATCAGAAACATCTTCGAAAGCTTTTCTCTTCCTTTTGCTGGATTCCAAGGACTTAGTCTTCAACGAGCAAATGGCAGGAGAAGGAGTGTCGCTAGTGATACCTTTGGCCTTATCTTTCTTCGAGGCTCTCTTCCTTCGAGTCTTGGGAGGCGCAGCCGGACAACCGGCCACAGCAACGGCTGGAATTTTCTTGTCCATGCCTGGTGGGCGAGATCGAAGGGCGGTTTCGGCACCAAGTTCTAAGAATACATGGTTAACCCTCTTCTTGTGTTTCACAATGTGCTTATAGGCCTTGTACTCATTCAAGGTGAATTCGCCGACCATTTCTGTAACCTTCTCTTCAACTTCGAGGATAAAATCACTTAAGCTTTGGCCATCCTCGGGTCGCAAATTAAATCGTGGAAATGGGACCTGCTGAGAAGCCCAGTCCACGTCAAGAAGAACAATTTCTGAAGGTTTCCAGCCATGTGACAAGGGCCAAATTCGAGCAGCAACAAATTCTTCAATGGCGTCGCGACCACCGAGAATGGTGCTGGCAAGATAGAAACCATTTTTGCAACCCTTAAAACCCAGAGCGCGGTTGTTGAAAGTAGCAGTACTAACTGCGGTGACCGGGGCCATGGGCGAATAGAACGGGTAGGCCGGACCGCTGTAACCAGGAATCTTCGACATATCAACCTTCAGGTAAAACCAATAGGCTCGCCAATCTTCTGGCAAATTGGTCTTACTGCAAGGGGCAAGCTGAATGCGAGTAAGATGCTGAAATGAATTCTTTCTTTGAGTATTGAAGGTGCAGCAACCATAGTCAGCTTCGTAGAAGTTTCCGTCGTTGAGTTTCAGGATATCCTTCTCAAGAACAAGCTCGAAGAGACGAGCGAAAACATCAGCGCCAGCAGTGCACTTGAAAGTCTTCATGATCCAGAAGAACTTCGAGAGTTCAAGGAAAGAATTAGGTGTTAGCTAGTGTATCTTTACGGAGAATTTCTCGAGAATAGCAGGAAGAAGGGTATCACACGAAAATCTGAGAACACAAATGAAGAAATTCCTGAAAACAACAATCTCATCCACCTCAGGAGAAGGGGTCTCCTCTTCAGAAGGTGGACGACCATCACCAGAAGGAAAGAAACGAGCCTCTTCATATTCCTTGATAAGTTCGCTGGTAACTTTGGACTTCCCGAAGACAAGGGCCGGAGGGTATGAGCCTTTCGAGGAGATCAGCTCATTTAAATTGACTTCAACATTAGAGAGATCCTCACCACCATCTGATTTGTTTTCGGATCTAATCTCTCCATCCTCGCGACTGCCAGATTCTCGAACAGCTTCGGCAGCTTGAGAACTTGCGCCTTGAGGAATATTCTCCGATGACGGAGGAACGCCAGCTTCAGCTAACTCTTCGGAAGTCATTGGTCTAGTAGTGCTCTTAGTACGAGCCACCTTTTCAGAAGAAAAATAAATGCGAAACACATATTAATTTACAGAAAACAAAAAATCTACGAAATAATTGGATACTGCTCGAAAAATATAAGACAGGAGAGTAGAATACCTTTGAAGACCGAAGAAGTCGCCGAACTTCGGGCGTTTAAAAACGAAAAGCCTCGCGCTATGAATGCTTCAAAAATGCGGAGAGAGCGGCGAAGCGATGAAACAAAGTTACCGCGCCGGGCCTCTATTTATAGGGGAAGAGGGGGTAGTTTCAAGAAGGTGTCTCGAGATGACCGTTGCGCGTTTCAGGGGGGACGCGTGTACACTCTGACGTTCCGAGGGTGACGTTTTTTACTGAAATTCCGAGAGTTGTTCGTGGAAAAGGATCGTCGGAGTCAACCCGCTTCCCCGAGGGGCTAGTGTTGGGGAATTGGGTAAAAACCTTTCACCCTCGAAACTTCGGAGATGTTGAGACTCTGAAGAATTCATGAAAACATGCAGGAAAGATCCAAATGAAGGTTTCACTTTCATGATTTCTAAAAGAATTCGCTAACCCTCTGACCATGGGCGAAACAATCGCCGAATGACCATGAATTCGCAGTTCTGTCTCTTGTTTCAGGACGAGAGAAATTTTGGAGGTCGTTGCTGATTCGGGAAACTCTAGCGATAGAAACTTCGAAGATCTCCGTGGGGACGGGAAAACTCCATTACGGCTGCAGATCTCTGCGAGTTCGGTGAAGTTCGACTTCGGGGAAGATTTCGGCGGTGAAGTGCGGGAAGCTGTCTACCTGCGAATCTTCGCTAGGATAAGGCAAAAATCGTGAATGGACCAAGTCAAAGGAACGGTGCTAAAAGTTCGGGTTCGAGGTGAGAACGAGTAGCTGGCTTGTAAATGTATGAAATTAGTTCCGCAAATCACGGGATGTAAAAGACGTTCATGTACATGTTCACATTTGGAATATTCCCTAGATTCGAGGGTAATCTCGGAATGTAAAAGTCCCTTTGTCTCCCTATAAAAGGGGGCTCGAGGGCACGTGTAAAGGGATTCACAACTTTTGAGGCGAGAATAGACTTTCGGGGATTCTTTGTCTCCCGGCTCACATTCTCTTTCGTGTATTCATTCAGGAAACTTTTCTCACTCGTGTTCGGGGGTCCCTTTCGATTTTTCGACCCCCCAACACATAATCATGTGTAACTCGTGGGATGTCCACATCATCCTCCCCCATTTGAAAAGTAATCGTCCTCGACTCTAATGTGTAAGTGTGGCTTGGCATGTGCACATCACGTCACCACGGTGACAAAAAAACAAAGCATCATGCCATTGAGAAACAGACGTGCGGTAGGCAGGTAAGGGGGTGAGCGGCAGTGCGGGTGGCCGAGTGGGTGGATTAATTACGATGTTTAATTTCTTCATATCTCTATGGTGCATGCATGCAAAAAAAATCAAAAGTGCTGATCTCCTCCTCACCTAACATTGTTTTAATCTTAAAAAACCAATAAATGTTAAATCGAGTATCAAAATTAAATAAAAACTTCAAAACAAGATCTCACTTGACTAAATTTTGATGAACCTTTTTATTCATATTTTGTTAGTTAAAGTTGTATATTCTATGCAATAAATAACTGCCGAACAAATTATATGAACTGACGGAACAAATATGTATACCCATTGATAAGGATATATGGGCGCAAACTACAATTCATTAGTTGCTACTCCAACAGAGAAGGGTCACGTGCAAAAGGTGATGATTTACATGCTGCAACTTCTTTTTTATGTGCAGCCCAACCTGTGAGGCTGTGACAGATATGTGCGCATGCTATACATGGTTGGGAGCTCCTAGAAGTCTATTTTCATATGCAATAAACAGAACACTTTTTCTGACTTCCGAGCAAGGAGTTATGACCAAATTAGTGGAAGTTGTACGTGCCGTTTTGTGGCTGTGCGAAAACTGCATAAGACTCTTGGAATTCTCCACCAAGATGACCTTTCACACCTAACTAGGAGGGATGTTCCTAATATATATACTCATGAACTCCTCCATTTAAACCAATGTTAATTTGAGAATTTTTAGAACAACCACATAGCATCTTCTTCTCCACCATAAGGGTGAGTTTATCGAGGGATCCTCATCCACCCCTTGTGTTGCATCTTCCTTGTGAGGTTGTATACATAGCCGCTTCATCGGCACCCAGTTTGTGCTCCTGGTCCATTTGATTCCAGGTTGTGTGTGCTGGTTTCTTGAGAGTGTTGTTGGGGAATCCTTGATCCAGGCCGCCGTATAGCGACGGTGGTCGGCTTATGGTGCGAGTCGTAGGTTGCACTACGTATCTAGTTGTTCTCAGCTATTTATCTTGGCTGAATTTCAGCTAGTTATCTTGTTCGAGATCCTACGTTGTGAAGATCGGGACAACATATGTATCACCCGTAGTATAAATTCTACAAACTACCGGAACAAGTTCTACAAACTACCATAACTAATTCTAAAAACTACCAGAAAATTTTTTTTATACATACGAACAAATTATATGAATTGACCAAATAAATATGTGTAATTGTGGAACAAATTCCACAAACTACGTGAACAAAAAGATTGTACGTACGAAAAAATTATATGACTTGATGGAACAAATATGTATATCCGTGGAACAAATTCATATTTTTTAATCAAGCTTGTATATTTTCTGTGAGATGTACTTGTTGAATAAATTCTACAAACTCGTGGAACAAAATTTTTGTGCATGCGAAACAAATTATATGAACTCACGGAACAAACATATTGTTCAGTCAGTTCATCTAATTTGTTCGGTACATACAACTTTTTATTTTGTGCGTTTGTAAAATTTGTTCCGCATGTATGATGCATAAAAACATTAATCTTCATTAAAACTTATGAATAATAATTTTTTAAATATAGTGAAATTGGGTCTTGTTACGATGATTTCATTGTCAGAAATCCAATGATGCAAACTGAAATTCATTTAGATACTTGTACAAGATTTATAGTTTTTTTAAATTCCAATCCCTTGACACATATGGATGATGTCAGCAATTCGATTTGTTTCTGATGATTTCCCACCTGATGGTGTCCCGGTGGACTGTCCACGGCTGCAGCTTTCCTGTTCCCTTTGCGTCTCTCCAGACACGTGGAGAACATCCATTCGCTCCTTCTAGGAGTTGGGCCCTCCACTTTTTCGGTCCACTGCCATGAGAAGACGGTGCCGTTCCATTTTATCTTTTTCTTATTTCTTTTCTGCTTTATTATTTGGGATCCAGGAAGCACAAGTTCGGTAGCGGGGACCTCGATTCTGTGCTCCACGGTGAAATTTCGTGAATCTGCAACTCTGAAGTTGTTTTTTTAGTCGGAGCACTCCCAAACACACCCTTGACGGGGTCGTGAATTCTGCGACGGCTTCTAGATTTTGGTGGTGTAAAGTTTAATTTGACATTGATTTAGGCAGCTCGGTGACTTGCAGAACCTGATTTTGGTGGGTGAAACATCAATTCTTGGGCACATTAGTCATGAAGAAGGCCTGTTCCTGGTCCACAGAAATTAAAGGCGATGGAGGCCAAGTGAACTGAACAATCCGACCGAGGACGTAGCAAACAGGGGAAAACAGTGTGGACCTCGCATGGAATTTTTTTACATTTTAAAAGGTTGCTCTGTACCTCGTTGCCTGTACCGGTCCCTGCGCATTTGCTTCCACTCCAGACCACCGTTGGAAAAAATAAAGCTTCTTCTAGCGCCGCCGAATAGTAAGCACTTCTTGTTTAAGCTCTCGTTCAATCATATATAGTTGTCTGGCTTTCAGCTCTTCTCCAGTCTCCACAGATTGCTAGTGTGCAGATGATACTATTTCTGTTTGCTTAAATTAATTTTATTTTGGAGCCCCCTGTGACTCCGTGAGTGTACGTGTTTCATTATAAGGTCGTCCGGCCAATCCCTTCCTAGGCATGTTTTGAAGGATTGGACGGAATTGAGGGAGATTTCGAGTTGCCTAACATCCTACAATTATATATCTTCAGCCACAGTTTAGTAAGCACAGTTTCTACAAAGAATTTAATGATTTTCTCAGTCGTCCACATAAAACCAGCATGAACTATATATTTTTCCCAATCCCTTTTTCCCCAAAATTTTATTGCTATTTAACTGACCTTTTTCCCCTGTTTTTTCCTGACCGGTGAACAGAATCAAGATCCAACGTTAACCAAGTCAGCATAGTTTAATCAAAATGCTTCGTACAATCAGACAATTTCTCTTGGTGCTTTTCATGGCGTGCTTATGGCATGTTGCCATCTGCTCCTTCGAAGGTAACAACACAGATAGACTATCTCTACTAGAGTTCAAGAACACCATCAGCGATCCACAACAAGCTTTGTTATCCTGGAATGATAGTACTCATTTCTGCCATTGGGAAGGTGTCTTGTGTAGTGTCAAGCACCCACATCGCGTCACATCTCTTCGTCTCACTAAACAAGGTTTAGCTGGGCCAATCTCTCCTTCTCTAGGAAATCTGACATTTCTCAGAGTTCTAATCCTGTCAGCTAATTCATTCAGTGGAGAAATCCCTCCATCTCTTAGTCATCTACATCGACTCCAAAATCTCAACTTGATTAACAACACGCTGCTAGGAAGGATACCTAGTTTTGCAAACTGTTCAAAACTCAAAGAACTATGGCTGGAGAACAATCAACTAGCTGGACAGATCCCTGAAGATTTGCCCAGTGGCCTCCAAAAGCTTATACTTGCAAATAATAATCTCTCCGGAACCATCCCTACTTCTTTAGCCAATATCACAACACTAAACCTTTTCACTTGTTTGGCTAATTATATCGAGGGCAATATCCCAAATGAATTTGCAAAGTTGAAAGGACTGAAAGAGCTTTACGTTGGTAAGAATAATTTGTCTGGTCGTTTTCCTCAGCTCATTCTTAACCTTTCCAATCTAGTTGCATTTAGCATTGCTTTTAATGGTCTTAGTGGAAAAATACCGTCGAATTTTGGGGACTCCCTACCCAATCTTGAGCTTTTCGAGTTAGGCGGCAACTTCTTTCACGGGCATATCCCATCTGGGCTAACAAATGCTTCCAAGCTGAATCTTATTGATATTTCAATCAATCAGTTCACTGGTGTGTTGCCTAGCTCGATAGGAAAACTTTCTAAACTGTTTTGGTTAAACGTTGAGTCAAACAATCTCCAAGCAAGAAACAAGAAAGATTGGGAGTTTATGGACAGCTTAGCAAATTGCACTGAGCTTGAAATATTCTCGGTAGTAGATAATCGTCTGGAAGGCAGTGTGCCAAAATCATTAGGAAATCTTTCCAATCAACTACAATATCTGCACATGGGAGAAAACAAACTGTCTGGAGGTTTTCCATCTGGTTTATCAAACCTTCATAACCTTCTCATAATACAATTGAACTACAATCAATTTACAGGTGAGCTTCCAGAATGGCTTGGAACACTGAAAAGTTTGCAGGAACTAAGATTAAATAACAATACCTTTACAGGACTTATTCCATCATGCCTTTCCAATTTATCTAGTTTGGTGAAACTCACTTTATACTCAAACCAGTTCTATGGAGGTATACCCCCAAGTCTGGGAAACCTTCAAATGCTTGGAGTACTAAAACTTCACCGCAATAATCTTCATGGAAGCATACCCAAGGAGATCTTTGGGATCCCAACATTGGTAAACCTTAGCTTGTCATTCAACCAGCTAGATGCTCCGATTCATACCGACATTGTTAATGCAAAACAACTCATATATTTTGATATCACATCAAACAATATTTCTGGAGAAATTCCTAGCACTCTGGGTAACTGTGAAAGTTTAGAGGATATCATGATGGGCTTTAACAAACTAGCCGGAAGCATACCCACTTCACTAGGCAGCATAGGGGGCCTACAACTCCTCAGTTTGTCTCATAATAACTTGACAGGATCAATACCAGAGTCTCTTGGCAGACTGCGATTTCTCGAGCAACTAGATTTGTCATTCAACCATCTCAATGGTGAGGTCCCAACAAAAGGAATCTTTGGTAATGCAAGTGCCATGCGTATTGATGGCAATCAAGGTCTTTGTGGTGGCACTCCGGACTTACACTTACTCCCATGTGCTGTTGTGTCGCCTTTGAATTCCAGGAGGTACAAGCATTCAACTGTGCAATACGTGGTGATCCCATTAGCCTCCATTGTGGCATCAGTTGCAATAGTCATATCTGTAATGTTGCTGTGTAGAGGCAAACAGAAGAGAAATTTTATATTTCAGTCCCCATTCGGTACCAATTTTCCAAAAGTTTCTTACCATGATCTTACTAAAGCAACAGAAGGGTTTTCAGCATCCAACTTAATAGGAAAAGGAAGATATTCTTCTGTATATCTAGGAAAATTGTTCCAAAACCGAATCGTGGTTGCAATCAAAGTTTTCAGCTTAGAGATAAGAGGAGCACAAAAGAGCTTCATTGCAGAATGTAACTCCCTAAAAAATCTGCGACACCGGAATCTAGTTCGGATCCTCACTGCATGCTCAAGTATTGATTCCAATGGAAATGATTTCAAAGCTTTAGTCTATGAGTTTATGCCACGAGGTGACTTGCATGCTGTATTGTACTCTAAACAAGGCAACGGAGATGCTTCAATATGTAGCCGTATTACAATAGCTCAAAGGTTATGCATTGTGGTGAATGTTGCAGATGCATTGGAATACCTCCACCATAATAACCAAAAAACTATTGTCCATTGTGATCTAAAGCCTAGCAACATTCTTTTGGATGCAAATATGACAGCACATGTTGGAGACTTTGGTCTTGCAAGGTTCACAATTGATTCTGCAGCATCATATTTTGCTGACTCAGTCTCTACTTCTTCAATTGCTATTAAGGGAACAATAGGATATGTTGCTCCAGGTAACAGCAATCTCTGTCTTCTGTATGTTGAACACCCCGGAGGACGTTTCAGTGAAATGTGTACTAAGCATCCTTGTTTGTGATCTTCAGAGTGTGGAACAGGTCGAGATGTTTCATGTTCTGGAGATGTTTACAGCTTTGGAATTATTGTGCTTGAAATATTTTTGCGCAAGCAGCCAACTGATAATATGTTCAAAGATAGCCTGAACATTGCAAGATTCGTAGAGATGAACTTCCCCGATAGGATATCACAGATCGTAGATCCTGATATTCTAGAGGAGCTGCCGGATTTATCACAAGAAACAAAAGCGTCGTCCATAAAGGTAGACAGCTTGGAGTGTTTACGCTCGGTGCTAAATACTGGACTCCAGTGTGCCAATCCAAACCCAAATGAGCGAATGGACATGCGGGAAGTGGCAGCTAGGTTGCGCGGAATCAAGCAGGCTTATCTGGAGAAAATTGAGGTAACGCTAATTCATACTTATAATTTGGCAATGGTTTAGTGAAAAAAGATTTCTAGATGTGTACCTTACTCATTTTGTTTGCCATGTAGGCTGTTGTGGACGCAAAAATATAGCAATTCTACTGCTATTCTTTCGACTTTCGGCTTATATTACATACGGATCACCTAGTAAAATAAATAAGCGGAGAACTTGTTATCGCTATCCTCCGCTAGCTATATCGGGGGCTTCGCTAGCCATCTTTGGCTAGCCAGTCCCGCTAGCTATCCTCTCTCTCGCGGAGTATGATAGACGGGACCCACTAGCAGTAGAGCATATGGAGAGTTGATTTTAGCTAGTCTGTTGGATTTCATCAACTTTTTGCTAGCTATTTCATTTTACATACTAGTCAAATCAGAATTTTAGCTAGTGATTTTTATAGAGGCTCTTAGAGTTGCTCTTAGTCCCAAAATAAATACATTTAGCAAATTTCTGACACATTTGTAACTGTGATAAATGTATATGTTGGTTTAATAACTAATACTAACACTACAAGAAATGTGCCAATTAGTGACGTAAAAAATGGGGTGTTTCTCGTCATAAATCACGATTAATAATGCTGGTTGTTACGAAAACCCTCCATCATTAATCGAGCATCATAAACCACGATTAATGATGAGTCCTTATTTCGCGGCGTTATGAGTTTAATGACACGTGCAAAATTGTCAATACAAAGCGTCATAATTTTGTTCCTACAGCTTTGCCACGCTATACATAATATGATGTGGCATGCCAATTGTGACAAACTGTTTGCATCACAAAATGAATTTAGCCCGTTTGTAGCTGGGTTGAGCCAAACACTGTTCCTGTAGGCTGGCATTGTTCATATAGCCCCAAAAAGATTTTGTTGGGCCCATTTATTGCTTTTTTAAATCAAATTTGAATAGGGTGGGCCCGTTTTTATTACGACCTTATTTATCATGTTAATTTGAAAAAAAATTGACTTTTGGCCCAATTAAAAGTGGGCTAAGCCCACTGAAGAACAACATAAAATTAACTAATCATGCATCAATATTAATGGATTTCATTTCAATTTTGATCTTTTTTAAAATAATTCCGATCTGGTTGGCAAACTAGTAATCAGCACATATTTCTTTATACAATAAAACAAACTGTTTTTTACTATCAAGCACGACCATATTGTTCATCACATATCACAAATTATTACAAGATAACAGTCTCACAAGTTACATATATTAACAAAGCTAAATCCAGGTCATAATCACAAGACACAATAGAGATTTGATCTAATGATCTTAATCTTTTCATCTTTTACTGCTAAGCAGTAGACGAAGAAGGTCTTTACTGTCTTCGGTTAGCTTCTGCAACCTCAGTCGACTGCATTTTTAGAGTTGATTTTGATTCTTCGGTCTTCTTCTTCAAGCTACATAACCCTTTCTAGTGAGCAACAAACTGTTGTCGAAGTTGTACACCATCCTGATCGGGAGCGTCAACTCGCTCTTCATCAACACTACTATATAAGGATTTGGTACCCATTCCTGAGTACTTCACTGTCTCTGTTTTAATTTGTTCGGGAAGAAGCATCATTGACATGTAGCTTCCATCTAGCAACACTGGATCCCATGTCAGATTAGGACCTTTTAATTGATTCAAACTAAGGAAACAAATGTGTTAAGTTTGTTACCTTGGAGCAGGTCTGAAATGGAGCGACTTTAGATATTGACCCTTTGGCACGATAAAACAAGTACAAGAACAAGAGATAAGGGTTGACATCATTCGCAATCGGAAACAAAGAAGGTGTTATGTTTGTTACCTTGGAACAGGTCTGAACATGAGCGACTACAGATGTTGACCCTTTGGCCCGCTGAAACAAGTACAAGAACAAGAGATAAGGGTTGATATCATTGGCAATCGGAAGCAATTTTATCGTCTATTAAGTTCAATGCGGTACATGAACGATCACACTCAATCCATAATCACCCAAGCATGCAACAAAAATATGGAAAGCGAAAGAGCATTGGTAAGCAATATAATAATTTCATTCATTAATTTCTACAAACCTCAAATAAGTTGACTTAGAACAATCTCTTGCAATAAGGAATAGAAGATCCAATATTCAAAGACAAACAACATGGGGAAGCAGTCCAATAATTTCATCTACAAATTTCTACAAACCTCAAATAAAATGACTTCGTACAAACTCTTGCAATCGCGTGCCGTAGATCCATAATCACCAAAACATGAAAGAATATTATAGAAAGCCAAAGAGCATGAGAAAGCAATCTAATTGAATCGATCAATACAGGGAGGAGACCGCAGACCTGACAAATAAGAAGGGAAGAAAGTGCCGAATGACGTCTCGATTTAGTAGCCCGACCTTCCACCTTGAACACGATGTTCTTTGCAACTGTTGCAGATCTGCGGCCGCCAGGGTGAACCTCGGGGGAGCCGATGGAGCAACAGGTTTGAACCATCTTGCAGCTTCAAGGACGTTGCTGAGGAAGGCCGCCGCTCGTAGCAGATGAGTGCCGGCCCTAGTATTTCGAAGGCCCTCTGGCGAACTTATCGCGTCGGCCTCTCTAAAGACTAGATCTTATATAAAAGGAAAAAGTGTAAGTTTATCCCTTAAGTATTATAGTAGGCACATATATACACACACATTAATTAGAAAAGTGGAGAAGTGGTTGTGTGCAATAGCAAGGAGCCGTGGATGTGGACCCAATCTTTTGATCTTCTGGACTCCTAGTCGTCGTCGCCCACTAGCCGCTGGCGTGCGATCGGATCGCTGCTCCGCCAGGCGGTCAACGTAATCACGCGACTCATGACTTTTCTGCTGCTTTGCGATGATGTTTTGGATAGTCTCCCTCCCTGTGTGTCTATACAAAGTTGTGTACATGTACAATATACATACATGGGCTTGGACCCTCTTCCGGCTTGGGCCCTCGGCGGTCACACATGCTCGCCCATTCTTAGGGCCGGCTCTGTAGCAGAGGAAGGTTGCTGCTCATAGCAGAGGAACTCGTCGTCTGTAGCTAGGTCGCCGTTGCTGCTTCCATCGCAGTCTACTAGGTCTCTTCGGAGGTAGAGGAGAAGATCCCTAGATTTTGGAAAATTACCAGGAGGGAATTGGAAGGCCTGGTTTCCCTCTTTATTTTATATATAAATGGGGAGGACTAGGAGGAGGAGCGGGGAATTCAAATTTTCAAGTCCCGCCTTTCTGCTCCCAAGCGGGAAACGAAAGACTTTGGATCATGGACCCAAACATTAGTGACCCAAACAAAAGACCGCTTGGGTGTCGGACCCAAACGTCAGTGACCATACGCAGAGAGGCAAGTTGTTGACTGGGTTGTCTGTGCCACCATGGATCATGGAATTGACAAACACACATAGGGCTATACTCTACTTCATATTCACGGTATATGGATGATCCGATTATATTGCATTGCAAATGTACTCACTGCAACAAATTAATGTACCACTTCAACTGTTTATTACATGACTAAAAACACTTAAACAAAACATTAAAACTACAGGGGACCCTGGTACAACCCTTCAGTTAATCTTCTACGGAGATTGTGCATAAATTCGGGATGATCAGTGCATATGACCGCCCATCATATGTGACTATTCCGTGAAGAAAGATTCGCTCTAAGAGAGACATGCACTTGTCCTGCAATTGTGTGCAGTTAGCCTGAATTGCCCATAGTAGAAACGAAGTCACAGTTTCCTCACTTGCCATGTCCCACGTCTTTGACGCACAGTGTAGCTTCAACCTTTCGACTTGGTACATGTCGGCGACCGAGAGTAAATAAGGCCAGGCATTGGCAGGAGTGTCCCATAAATCAGCCTCCTTCGGGAGTGATCCTTCCCTAGCATATTTGATCAGGAGCAAGAAGCCATCAGGGTGTGTGTCAATAATTGTAACAGTTTCAGAGCTAGACTCCACACCTGGGCCGTAGAGCATTGCCTCCATCACACAAGATACTTTCGCCACATCAGCACATATCGCTCGTATCACCCGGCATTCTGCACCTACGTGGAAGACAACATCCACGGGGGCTTGGGCTGCAACGCTTTCACATATGCTTCTTTCTACTGATGGAGAAGGAACTTCAATGTAGTCGTCCTCCAGCACTGTAACAACACACGATATGTGTATGCGATCTTCAATGGATGTCACGCACACAATGTCATGATGCTTCACCAGACAATCAAAGCCTCTTTCTTGTAAATCGTGATTCATGAAACAAAATTCTTTTGTAGCCTGAATTCGAAACGTATCATCTTCATCGCTTGGGTCTTCAACCATCGCACACAACAATACTCGCACCTATGTGGAAGGAAGCTGTCATAGGCCTGACAACAATAATACAATGCTACCGTATTGCCATGTGTGAGAGTGTGTATTCATAGCAGCAACGAGACACGTACCATTTGGGATTTGTGCACAGGAACATGGACGAGGGCAATGCCGCCTGGAACATCCATCCACTGATGATCATTCATACCTGTAGGATAGCAACATAGCCTCCATTGACGGCCTCTCGCCATGAACGTACCGGATTCCTTGTACTGGCCTGCGGTTCCTTCTGCTTTCCCTTCCTGGCTTGAGACTGAGAAGTCAACTTGGATGGAAGGAATCAGTTTAGCGTCTAAATCCATGAACGCAAATGGCCTGCAATGATCGTCTCATGCATAAACTGTCTCTTATTATAGTGGGAGTGAATGTGTCGTTCCGAAACATCCGGTCGTGGACATCAGTTACCACCCAGAATGGACACGTCCCTTCAATGCGGGTGTAGCCACATTCGGGGCATGAACTTCATGGTTCTACTCCTAAGTGCGATTCACAATGGTCGACATGTTTGTTCAGAGCGAGTGTGCACACAAGTTCGTCGGTTAATGCCCGGTGCCAGTCCTTAACTGCAATTCTCAATGATCGACACATGGATCAACTTGTGAGAGCGTGTCATTCCCAAACGCCCATTCGAGATGCCCTTCTGTGCTTATATGCATGTTAGTATTACACACACACACACACACACACACACACACACACCGCAACCGTAATAGCTTCGAATGTTTACTCCCTGGACAAATCATATCCATGCGCAGGTCAAACACATTCATTGGAATCCAATTAATTGACTTAATCAACTATTGCATGCATGCAGAAATTCAAATTCATATAACTCCACCCAACTAGCTATAAAGATACATGCCATGGTCATGCATGTCTCCATTTGATTGTCTCTCGAACGCTCCCTCTTTTCTCCTAGCTGATCATTAGGTGAGGACAGCACGGCGACATGGCTACAATGGCAGCTCGACAACATGGTCGTAGCCCTCGACTTCTAACTGCACCGGTGTTGCATGGCGGCCTGACGACCTTGATAGCTATTGTTCCAAAACAATGGTGTCCTACACTTTCTCCCATATAAAGCTTCAAAAATGGCCATCTTGAGACTGCCTTGATAGCTATTGTTATAAGAAAACTCTGCATATGGCAAACTCTTATCCCAACTAATGCCATGCTTCAAAGCACATGCCCTTAACATATCTTCTAAAATCTGATTTATCCGTTCTGTTTGGCTGTCAGTCTGGGGGTGATATGCGGAACTGAAATTAAGCTTTGTATCCATTGATTCATGCAACTTCTCCCAAAAATGTGACGTAAACTGAGTTCCTCAGTTTTGGAACTCCATGTAAACATACAATTCTTGACATATACAACTCTTCCAATCTAGCTCCTGTATATGTTGTCTTGACTGGTATGAAATGGGCAACTTTAGTCAACCTATCCACAATGACCCATATGGAAGCATATCCATCACGAGTATGTGGTAATCCAACAATAAAATCCATTCCAATCTCTTCCCATTTCCATTCAGGTTCTTTCAATGGTTGGAGTAAACCTGCTGGTCTCTGGTACTCCGCCTTTACTCGTTGGCATATGTCACACAAGGTAACATGACTTGCTACATCCTTTTTCATCTCATACCACCAATATTTCTGTTTCAAATCTTGATACATCTTAGTACTACCAGGATGTATTGAATATGTTGAACCATGTGTTTCCTTCAGTATGGTTTCACGAAGATGGTCAATTTCAGGCACACAAATCTTGTTCCTAAACAATACAGTTCCCTACTCATCTTCAGTGAAATCTGGAACCTTGCCTAAACCAATCAATATCTTGTATTCTTTAATCTTCTCATCGGTCAGCTGACCTTTCCTAATTTCCTGCTCAAGCGTAGATTCAACTTCCAATGTCATAGCTTCATTTTGAGCAACAATTCCTAAATTGAGTTGTGCCATTTCGCAACTTAATTCTTGAGGCACCAAACGAGCTATAAGCATATTTGCTTGGCTTTTCCGACTCAAAGCATCTACCACAACATTGGCTTTGCTGGGATGATACTGTATATCGAGATCATAGTCTTTGATCAACTCTAGCCATCTGCGTTGTCTCAAATTAAGATCCCTCTGAGTGAAAATATACTTCAAGCTCTTTTGATCGGTAAAGATCTTGCACTTATTTCCAACAATATAATGTCTCCAAATCTTGAGTGCGTGCACTACGGCAGCCAACTCCAAATCATGAGTGTGGTAGTTTTGTTCGTGTTTTTTTAATTGCCTAGAGGCATAAGCTACTACTCTTCCTTCTTGCATCAAAACACAACCAAGACCAAAGCGTGAAGCATCACAGTACACATCAAATCCATTGTGCATATCAGGCATTATCAACACGGGAGCGGTGGTTAACCTCTTCTTCAGTTCTTCAAAGCTCTATTGACATTTAGCATCCCACTTAAATTCTTTTCCTTTTTCCAACAATGATGTGAGGGGTTTTACTATCTTCGAGAATCCTTCAATGAACCTATAGTAGTAGCCTGCCAATCCAAGGAAACTCTTGATCTCAGAAACGTTCCTGGGTGGCTCCTAGTTTAGCACATCTTGAACCTTGCTTGGGTCTACCGCATTTCCTCCATCGGTGATGACATGCCCAAGGAATGAAACTTCCTTCAACCAAAAATCACATTTGCTAAACTTGGCATACAATTGATGCTCTCGCAGTTTCTGCAACACTAATCCCAAATGCTCCTCATGTTCCTCTTCATCACGGGAGAATACAAGGATATCGTCAATGAACACTACCACGAACTTATCAAGGTATTCCATGAACACCTTGTTCATGCAGTACATGAAGTATGCTGGTGCATTCGTCAATCCAAAGGACATAACTGTTAACTCATATAGGCCATATCGGGATATGAATGCGGTTTTGGGAATATCTTCGGGTCGAATCTTTAATTGATGATTGTTGACACCGTTTTTTTGGAAAAACAGGTCAAAAAGAATAAGGAGAAGCAGCCGATGAAAACAGAGTGCAGTCGGCCGATTAGAAGAGAGAGAAGGGTGGTCAACAGGACTCGCCGATGGTCAAGGAGGCTCAAGTCTGTTGGAGGACCAGCAGGTCAAACCAATCGGCCGATGGTCAAGCATGGGGATCTGCCGATGAAGAGGAAGGCGGCAATCAAGAAGATACGCCAAAAGGAAAGTACGGCGGAGGTGGGTCAATCCACGATTGGCAAAGGGTCAAGAGTCAGTTTTTAGAAGATTTTTGACTCCTGCGAGAGTCCTTTTCTATTTTTAGTAGTTCTCGTTTTTCTTTGGATGCAAGTAAATAATGCCGTGATCGGCTAGGAGTCGGGTTGTCCTCGGGACATAAATAACGACCCTGCGTGGTCGGAAAAAGTGTACACACCATTATCAAACAAACCGCCTCCGGGCAAACCCTTTACTTTACAGCATCTACTTTACAGCATCTACCTTTACAGCATCTACTTTTCGGTGACTTCGCCATTGCGATTTTCTTCTTTTCTTCGACGCCGTGCTTCGAGTTCGTCGGGCTGCATCAACTGATCTCTGGCAAGCTTGTGAGTACCGTTTTACCGAATAACCCTAGGCTTTAACCCCCGGGCGCATCGCTGAGGTTTCGTCTAGTTCTTTATTCACCCCTTATCGATATTAGCTAGATCTGCAAGTTTTCGTACCAATTCTTGTGGTTTTTAGCTATTATCATCACTATCCCACTCGATCTAGATCCTATCGGCTTCTAACATCGCAGCCGATTCCGACCTACTCGAGTGCTGACGTCACGATCGGCCGATCTCAGCCGATCTATCTATCTACGCACCCGCGCTTCGGTCGCTCTCGAGCCGGCCGATCCCACTTTACCCGTATCGACCGATTGGCTGGTACACGTGTCGCTACAAGGCCCTCGGTTCTCTAGCCGATCCCTAATATTTTCCATTGTCAATCAACAGGTCAGATTGGCTGGCATGCCTCGCTACAGACCGGGGAGTCACGTGTGCTGCGTGCAGAGGTGACATCCTATTTTCGCGTCAACACACTTTTGGCACGCCCGGTGGGACACGAAAAAGTCAACAATGACGAAGAACACAAAGAACGGTCCTTCTGAGATTGATCCAAAAAACGTCCAAGCAATCACCAATAATCAGCTGAAAGATACAGACAAAGCTGAGTTCGAAGCTCACATGAAGCATTATGAAGAGCTTTGCCTGGCATCATACGGTCAGACTAAAGGTGGAGTCTTCAAGAAGAATCCTTTGCGAACACCTAAGCAAGTCACCTTCTCAGCCGATCCTGAAGGGCTTCAAGACATGATGACCAAGGTGATGCAGCAAACAATGATTGATCAATCTAAGGTTTTCGCCAATACTATTCAAAATTCCATAATTGAAGCACTCAAGAAAGGAGCAGAAGGAGGATACCTGGGGCCTGCATATTTTCAACCAAACCGAACTTCTCCAGTGTTCCAACATGAACAATCGGCATCTCCGCCGATTGATGATCCAACAGTAAGGGTTGCACCGTCTCCACAGTTTGCCCCTGGTTCTTCATCGGACTCTCAGCCGATTCAGAATCAAGGTGTTGGAGAAAAAGCCAAAGATCCTGCTGTTACCATGCCTGTGATCCAAACACATGCAGTACAGTCCAATACCCAAGATCAAACATTCTCAGTGCAGAATCAAAAGTATCCTGCCATGAGAAATCAAGATGGAAAGCTTGCGAGATGGGATTTACCTCGTGATCATTTTGAGACCGACATCTCAAATTTCCTTGAACCCCAACCTGAGGAAGTTCTAGAAGTGAAGTACCCGCAATCTTATCAAGCCATGTTTGGAGGTACTCCAGGGACTGTACATATGAACAAGGAGGGAGTAGAATTTGTCTACTTCAATCACGGGAGCAAGAACTTTGAAAGAGTCAAGATCAGTCCAGCTCACGCTCACATGGTCATACCGACAGAAAGAAGAGCTCCTGTTCCACCTCAGAAACCAACTCCTGTTCAAATTCAGAAATCGGCTCAGCAACAAACATTGGGGATGCCCGTGCAGACTGCCCCGTTACAGCAGTCAACACCAATGCAGCCTGTCTTGACCCCTGCCAACACAATGGCTCATACAAGATCACTGCCTCAGCAGCCGATCAACCAAGGGGTGATAGGACAGCCAATAATTCCACAGGTGGATTCTGCACAAGTACTGCAAACACTTCTAAATCAATTGGCTATCTCGAGCCAGTTGAATTTGCAGCAATCAACCCCATCGGCTGGTCAGCCGATCGGACAAACTCCACCTGTTGCTAATGTGCAGGGTTCTTCTGGAGCGGGAGCATCAATGGTGCCAAATCCACAGCCAAGAACCTTTGAAGAGCGGCCTCCAGAGACTCCATCAGTTGAGATGCAAGCAATTGAACAAGTATCTACTGAGTTGAAGTCTCACATGAAACAGGAGTTAATCGACCACTTCTTAGAGATGCTGTTGAAGCAATACGGGATAAAACCCAAGCAGCAGTCCTGCATGTGCAGGACGCCATATGCATCTGGCTATGATCAGATACAGTTCCCTCCAAGATTCAAGGTGCCAGATTTCACCAAGTTCTCTGGGCAAGATGAGACATCCACAATGGAGCATATCACTCGATTCATCATCCAATGTGGAGAAGCAGGGAACGTTGATGCACTCAGGATACGGTTGTTCTCTTCATCTCTATCTGGACTGGCATTCTCATGGTTTACCTCATTGCCAGCTAACTCCATTATCAAGTGGTCTGATTTGGAGCAGCAATTCCACAACTATTTCTTCTCTGGCATCCATGAGATGAAGATTACTGATCTGACCAGACTCAAGCAGAGGAACGATGAAACAGTTGCTGATTCGTTCAAAGATTCAGAGAGGTCAGGAACAAATGCTATAGTCTGAATCTGGGAGATAAACAACTGGCTGAATTGGCGTTCCAAGGTCTCTTGCCAACCTTAAGGGAGAAATATGCATCACACGACTTCGAGAGCCTCAGCCAGCTGGTCAGTCGGATGAGTCAAGAAACTGCAAAGTCCTATGAGCCTAGAAAAAACTTTCAGAAGAAGGTGTCTTATGTGGATTACTCTGACTCAGAAGATGAAGACAATATGATAGGACTTGCAGAGTGGGTCAAAGGCAAGAAGACAGTGTCCTGTCCCTTTGGCAAGAAAGAACCAAAGAAATTCGGCTTTGATATTACTAAGGCCGATAAAATATTTGATCTGTTGCTTCAGCAAGGGCAGATCAAGCTCTCCCAGTTCCATACCATACCATCTGCAGAAGAGCTGAAGAGGATGAAGTATTGCAAGTGGCACAATGCAACGTCGCATGACACCAATGATTGCAAGATCTTCAGACAACAGATCCAATCAGCTATTAACAGGGGAGGCTTAAGTTTGAAACCCCTACCAAAGCTGAAAAGCCGATGAAGATTGATCAGCATCCTTTGCCAACTAACATAGTTGAAGTGTCTAGCAAAGACACATCACATGTTAAGCTGCTGACGTCTAATTCGGCTCAGAATAATAGAGCTGTTGATCCCAAGGTGCAAGCAACCACTGCGGATGTCAAAGGAAAAGGGTTGCTGCTTGAATATGGAGACTTGAAGCCACGCCGACCTGTCACATCCCAGATGCTGATCAAAAAGTTTCAGCGTCGACAAGAGAAAGCAAGGGGAAGAGAAGAGTGGGCATGTCGCAATGAAGGACATTGGAGATGTCTGTTCTTCAAGTATTGCTGGGAAGAAGGGATCAAGCTACCAACAGCGGAGAATTGTCAAGAATGCAATGGAGCTTACAACAATAGCAGCTCAGCTAAAAGGGTCTGCTTTGACGATAGAAGACCTACAGCTAGAGATCACCATGAGTTCAGCAATCGACGGATCTCAGTCCACGATCGGCTGGGGGGCAAGGCCAACGTCCACGATCGGCTGGGGGGCAAGGCCGACGTTCATGATCGGCTGGGAGGCCGAGTCAATGAAAAGTCAAACAATCGGTTAGAAGAGATGGTTGATTCCCTAGTCCCTAATGAAGATATCATGTGCCGAGCTCCTGAACGTCGACACACACTGCAACTGGATGACGAAGGATCAAGCCAAACACGTAAGAAGCCCAATCCACAGTGGTGTCCAGATGGCTTGACCAAGTCCCAGAAAAGGAGAGTTCAGCGCCTACGTCAGCTAGAACAGCAAGAAGAAGCAGAGAGACACGTGCTGGACAAGAAGAAAGTTGGGTCTAAAGTTTGGTGCCCAAAGCCTAAGACCGATGATGGAAAATATGACAAACCACAAGCTGATATAAATATGGTTGTATTCTTACCAAAAGAGTTCATGGCTCCAGTTGATTCGGATCTGTCCGATGAAGAATGTGGCATGGCTCAGTTAACACTAGAACCTAGACAAGCCATCTTTGAGAAGCCAGAAGATGGAACGAGACAACATTTGAAGGCTCTGTTTCTCAAAGGATTTGTCAATGGCAAGCCAGTTACCAGGATGCTAGTAGATGGAGTAGCAGTAGTCAATCTAATGCCATACACTATGCTGCGCAAGATTGGGAAGTCTGATGAAGACTTAACCCAAACCGACATGATGTTGGTGGACTTTGAAGGCAACATCTCTCCAGCTCAAGGAGCAATCTGCGTGGAGCTCACCATCGGCAGTAAGACCCTTCCAACTGCTTTCTTTGTCATTAAAGGGAGGGGATTTTATAATCTACTGCTAGGTTGGGATTGGATACATGCAATTTGTTGCATACCATCTACAATGCATCAATGCATCATCCAATGGATCGGAGATTCAGTGGAAGTGGTCCAAGGAGAAACCTCCTTGACAGTAGCAGCTACAGAAGCACAAGGATAGACTTATGATCGAGTAAGCTGCATATCTGGAAAAGCCTGAGATACCAAGTATCTCAAAGTGTCCGATTTTGGACCAAAGCCGATTCAAGCAGTCGGCTCTGAAGACAAGATTTAATGGATCAATTCATTAAAGACGAAGGGAAGCTTGGGCTCGGAATCACAACAGCAGATGGATTGGTCGCCCAAGTATACAAGTAGTTATGTAAGCCGATTGTCTTATCGTGCCTATCGGCTGATTGAGTTTTTGAGCTACAGCCGATTGCAAATGTAATCGTTTCTAGTAGAATAGCCGATATCTGTAAAGAATTGCCTTTAGTTCAAAAAATGTAAAACTGATGTACGAAATTAATATATTCGGTTGTAGCCGATACATGTATCGCCTTCAGAACAAAATGAGTACATTTTTGTCTCTCCTGTTTTGGATTACGGCAATGATATTACCACTCAGATCTACAGATTAACTATGTTCTCAAGAAGTTACAAGAAGTGCTTTGTCCTAAATCTCCAGTATGATGAGGATATGGAATCGATGAATAAAGAGGAGGACACAGCAAAGTGGAAATGAAAGACTAAGATCTTCACCAGAGTCTGTAATCTTCCGCCGGAAGGAGCCTGAGTTGATGACCAAGATGGCCGTCCCTTTGGCACGCTCTTCCTCTGATAAATGTACAGCAAGGCACCCTACCTGTTTTCTTCCCCTGAAGCCAGATCCTCACAAGGATTCTTCTAGCTATGGTGCCTCCTGGCTTTTTAAAAGGAGACGAAGAAGAAGAGAGGCTACTATACTACTTCACAAGAATTCTTCTAGCCATGAAAGGGAGAGAAGAGAAGGGAACAGTCATACAACAAGAGCTTATGATCTATCTGAGTTGGTTGAGATATGGCTGATGAGAGTGAGTTTTCTCCATCGAGCTTCAGACTTATTTATAGCCCCGGATGGCAGAAGGGATAACTACATGAGGGAATTAAAAAAGGGGAAATGAAGAGCATCCGATGTAGTCAAAGCTAGAACAGTTTCCCCGTGAAAGTCTCAGACTGGACAATGGGCAGGCATGCAGTGATACGTTTCCCGAAAATCAGGGGTTGGCTTTGAAGGAGAATTGAATAATAATATGTGGTCCTACTCTGTATTCCAGAAGAGGAGACTATCAGGATTCCCCTCTCTCAACATTTCCAGCAACAACGACAAGCTTTGGTGCATCATTTGGATGCAAGAACACTTCAAGAAGAAACTTGTCAAGGAGTGGGAATGATTGCATTTTCTTGAAGGCACTCTAAAAGAGGCTTGCCTCTTATTCCTCATAGAAGCTAATTTGATGCATACTCAGAAGAATATGGTAACACCCGAAAGGCGAGTTGCATTTTATAGCAAGGAAGTTGAACCAGATCATAAAAGAACACCTACAAATATGAGTAGGAATTCATCACTGGAAGATGGTGCATTAAATCTATCAAATGCTGATCAAGAGGTGGTGATTTTCATTCATAAAAAGCCAATTGCATCGGCTAATAGTAGAACAGAGTTCAAAGGAGGCTCTTGGCTTTGTCTAGTTCTACTCTAACTTGGGCTATCTCTTCACCCACATGATCCAGTTCCTGAAGGAGAGCTGTCCTCCTGGCTTCAAGAACCTCCAGCTTCTTCTCATCATTTGCAATCACCAGACGAAGACCGCGTTCTTGTCTAGATGGGTGGTTTGGCCGATTCACACCAAAGGCATTGATGTTCAACACGATCCTTTCCACAGTATCACGGTTTGGAGACTGAGAAAAGAAGAAAGCATTAGGGAAAGAGATCATGAGAATAAGGAAAAGAAAGAAAAAACCAACCTGATTCACAGAGGAGGAGGAAGAAGAGGAAGCCATCGCAAAGGAAAGATAATAGTTCAAAAGACTAAAGGGGATCTTGGCATCTTATAAAGGCCGGGTAGAACGTTCGGTCAAAATAATTAACACAGAGCGTTGGAAGTTGGCCAGTAAAGGCCAATCACAATTTAGAAAATTACAAATAAAGTTTAAACTATGCCTAAAAGATGGATAGCATTGATGAGGTCCAGACGCAGTTGATCGACCGCCTCTATCTCCTGGCGATCGGCATCGGCCGAACTAGGAATCGGCTGCTCTTGTTGATAGAGAACTTGGGCTTGGCGTGTAGCAGAATCCCTCTGTTCTCGCATGGCAGCAATGGTACCTGGGAGATCTGCAAGCTTCTGCTCTTCAGCTGTTAAGTCCTGATCGACTTGGCCTAGTTCTTTCATCAATTCAGCACGACGCTTCTTCAGACGATCAATACTGTTGACAATATCAGAATGAGAAGAAGTTAGGAATTCAATCCTGTTGTCAAGATCGGCTATACTGCTATCCAAGTTCTCCCTGTCCTGAGTAAGTTGCTCTTGACGTTTCCTTTCCTCCAGCCGATCTTGGGCTTCCTGGACTACGAGCTACTGATTCTCGATGAAAGCGACTTGGAGCATCTTCGCCTTAAGATCTTTAGGCAACTGGCCCTGAATTTGCTTAAAGATAGCTCTGATCGGCTCGGTATCTTGTACAAGCTGACCAATATCTTGGTTCAGCAATGGCAACATCTCGATCAGCTTAGCCTTCACTTCATCTGGGAGAATAACTACCAATGTGCCCTGAACAGAAGGCAAGTTCGTTAGAACACTGCAGGTAAAACAAAAGAGTTGAAGAAGAAATTCGAAGAAATCAGGAAGTTTGCCTCTACAGCAGACGATGTTGCTCGAATTTGAGCAGTTGGGTTTTCAGCTGATGATGATTCAGGGACTTCAACAATCGGCAATTGTGGTTGGTCACCGGCATCTTGCTGAAGATCACCCGAAGACTTGTCATGAACCTCAGTCGATGTCTTGACAATATCCTAAAACAAAGGCAAGGAGTCAGAGGATGAGAGTAATAGAGAAACAACTAATGAAGATTGTACCTCAGTTGGTTGTTCAGGTTGAAAACCGGCTTGTTCAGAGGAACGCCGAGGCTGATTAACGAGAGCATCTGAGACATTGATCCTCTAAGTATCAGGTTGTTCGATCGATGAAGTCAGGGTGTCATCAACCGGGTTCTCCATAACTTTATCTGGTTCAGGCTTCTCAGACGGTTCAACTAGAGTATCATCTGTTGGAACTTCTTGAATTGGTTCTAGAACTGGACTTTGATCAGGGTCAGCATTACCAGACTGCGTTGATTCACTTGAAGACTGGACAAGAGAAGAAAATGATCAATCAGGAAATGACAAAAGGGGAAAGGGAAAAGGTAAAAGTCAATACCTTGAAGGCACTTGCTAACACTCTGGCCATATCAGAGGCATCAACGACCACAGTGTCAATCTTCCTCTTTGTTTTACGGGCAAGAACTTTGCTGGGCCCTCCCTTCCTCTTAAGGGTCGACAAAGGTAAATTATCTGAAGAAAGATTGATCTTGGGACCTTGCATGACCGAAAGAATCGAGGGAGCGTTATAGCTGATGTATGGTGCCCGTCTTGGTGGCCAATAATGGATCGGCTTACCACTTCTGCTGATGACAGAAGGCTCTGTAGTTTCAAGCTGAAAAAAGAAAATACAACAATCAAACTACAACCAATACGGATGCATGAACTTATTACAAGATAATTACCTCATCAGCTGATGCATGATATGCGGGGTCCAATTGCTCACAATAGATTCTTGGAGAGACACAGAAGAGGTGATTGCACCATTCTGCCCACCAGATGTTAAAGAGGGAAGAAGTAAAGCTGGAAAATCTCCAGGAATCGAGGTCAATAGTGGTAGAATCAGGAACCCGATCCAAAAGGCACTGATAACAAGTACCACTAGGAATGATCTCCCATGGCTTAATCAAATCAGAGAAGTAAAGGCCAATCAGCAACTGATCAAACCCCAGCTGACGCGCACACACTGAGGGTGTTGACGGTCCTTACGTCGGTGTTGAGATTAGCCCCGACACTAACTAGTAAAATACGCCGTGATTAGTCTCTCGATGGCGGGTGCTAAGCAATGCAAAGACACAATTTTATCCTGGTTCCGACAGTGGGGGCCGTATGTCCAGCAGATTGCGCTCGTGCACTGTATTACGAAGCACTGGGGGTGCCTGTAGAGGGGGGCTACAAGCGAGGTGGGAGAGGAGGAAAGTCCCCTAAGTCCCTGCTAGATGATTGAGGCAATGTGCCAATATCGAGCGGGGGTACGTGCATGAGCGGAGTGTGGTTGTTAAAAAAGTGATGCCCGCGGCTGGGCGACCCCCTCCCCCTTTTATAGTTCAAGGGGAGGCGGCTTACAGGTGTGCCGCATAGTAGTTTCGTATAGTGACGCGGTACCGGCGTGTAGTGCTTGCGGTTTGACGGATGTCTTGGCGAATCTCGGTCCCTGTAGGTGTCGTAGTGACTTCCGTACTCGCTTGAGGTCAGCTTCGAGGGTGATCTGGTCGGTATTCACACCTGGTTGCTGTTCGTGCGTTGATTCGAGGGTCTTGCTGACGGGAGTGCTTGGGCTGTACAGGGGTCAGTGTGGCGGCGTCCCGTCAGAACAGGGCTCCACTCCGCCGGGCGTGGCCATACCGGGGCGGAGGTGATGGAAAAGACGCGCTTCGCTCACCCTGTGTCACCGTGCCGTCCTAGCGGTGCACTTAGTCGCCGTTCGTACACCGCTCGAGGGTGTCCCCATACCCTTTCGGGGGGCGCAGCATGGGGGAAGGACGAGAGCAGGTGGCACAGCATTTGGGAATGACCCGGCCTCTCCGCACAGCGAGCGAACAGTGTCCGCACAGTGCCCGTGCAGTGCCCGGGAAGGTGGCACAGGGGCGGCATGGCTGCACAGTGCCAGGGGCGGATTCCCGGGCGGTGTCAGAGGGCCGGCGTGGTGGGGATTCGGCCTTTGACTGCAGCGCTCTTGACGGGATAGGGCATTGAATGCCTTGGTTGGGTGGATTAGTTGAAGTGCCCCGTGTCGAGGGAGGCTGAACCTCGAGCGAGGCAGAGATCCGCTCAAGGGGCATCTGACCCTCGATCGAGGCGCAGATCCACCCGCGTGACACCCGACCCTCGAGCGAGGTGGAGATTCGCTCGAGGGCGGGTGGAGTGTGCGCGCGGTGGGCCGCGAAGGCCGTTGGGCTGTAGCAGGCCATGCCTTGGCTGGGATCGAATTGGGAAGGGTGTTCTTGGCATTCCTTATTATTTTTCGAAAAGAGTGACTTTCCCCATAGTTAGGGGACCCCTTATGGCCGTCCCCGACAGTAGCCCCCGAGCCTTTGCGGGAAGAGTTAGATGGTTCCGCAAAGGCTGAAGCTTCTGGTAGGACTTTCTTCCCCTCTGGATGTGTGTGATATTCCGTGGGGACGTGCTAGCACACCCGCGGGTGTAGCCCCGAAAGCCTTGGAGGAGTGTGCACACTCGTGCAAGGTTTTCATGCTGAGCTGCCGATCCGTGGAGCGTTTGTTTCAGCCAGCCTCGGCAATGTTTCAGCTGGCCTCGGCGATCTTACGCGTGCGGAACGGCGTCGACCACGCCTGGGATGAACCCCAGAGGGTTCGCTTGCTGCCTCCGAGGTGGGATGTGGCTTTTTTCAGACATGTCCAGAAGGTGTAGCCGTGTGATGACCCCCCGAGCCCGGGCCCGTGTGGGAGCGATCGGGGTGAACTCCTCGACTTGTTTGTGCGCCCCTCGCCGTCCTTCCACAGGGGGGAGGGGTGAGGTGGTCCATGCTTCCCATCGAGCGGGCCGCGAGTCATGGATGCCTCGTTGAGCTGCTAGCGGGTAATTCAAGTGGACATCCGTGCCCCGTTCGATAGGGGTCGACTCGTGGTCCGGGGACACGTCCATGGGAGCACTTTACGTGGGTGTGCTAGGCAGGGCTCGGTCCCGTTCGGTGGGGACCGAGGGCGCGGAAGCTCTCCCTCGATGGGATCCCTCGGCTAGCTGCCCTCGCTTGGCCTTGAATATGAACTATGGGGCGCCCCCAAACTCTCGAGTTCGGGGATTGGCTCGATCGCACACGCCCTGGTCGTCCCTGACTCTGTTGATCTGAAACACCTATTTCGAACCTTCCGCAGGTCAGGACTCAGATTCCTTATCAGTAAGGGCCTTGCGGGACGTGCTTACGCGACCCTGTCTTTGGTCAGCTTGTGGCGCTCGTCACACCCCCATTGTGGCGAGCTTCGAACCACCGGCCAGCAAGAGTTTCGGGGCGGGGCGTCAGGCGCTCTTCAATCCACGCTTTCGAGGGCCATCTCGAGCAAGCACATTTCGAGGCCCCCTCTGACCCCTGTTTGCTGGGACCCACGGGGGCTACTTCTCACGGAAGGAGCCCCCCGTCCCTTCGTTTTCGGCCGTGGACTCGGGTCAGCTACGCATGCGGGGCCGTGGCCCACGTGGTGCTCCGGGATTGCATTATGCACGCCTTTTCAGGCGATGTGGGGAAACTGCGCGGCGGTTGGCGTTTTTACTGCGCCGTGATGATGGCGCCCGCGTGTGCGCGTGGTGGTTTCGGGACAGCGGGGCCCGGGCGACGTCCATCGCATTAACTGCGACCGCGCGTCTCGGCCCCCGTCTGTTCGATCCCCGTGCCCATTCTCATTATAAAAAAGAACGGGTGGAGAGGAGGAGTTTTTACCTTAGCCATTCTTACTCGCATCGCGTTCGCCTTCTCCTTCCTCTTGCCTCCCGAGTTCGCGTTTTCTCGCAGTCTCCACCTCCGCATCCCTCTTCCACTCCTTTGTCCGCCATGGTTGAGTTTCTGGAGGTCGGGCCGTGGGGTCGCTCCAATGTGGATGCGCACCTCCTTGAAGGGCTCGTCGCCGGTGGGCAACTGGCAGCCAACACCGACCCGAGCAGGCCGGCGTGGATCGTCTCGTCAGCGCAGCATCAGGAGCCACAGCCCCCCGCAGGGTACGTTGTGAGCCTCATTCGTTTGCACGAGCGGGGATTCAATGGTCCCGCCGGGCGGTTCATGCGGGGGTTGTGCTACCACTACGGCGTGGAGCTGCACAACTTCTCCCCCAATGCCATCTCGCAGGCGGCGACCTTCGTGGGCGTCTGTGAGGGCTTCCTGGGCATCCCGGTGTCCTGGGACTTGTGGCTCCATCTGTTCCAGGGCGAGCTCTTCACGCAGGCGGCCGGCGGCAAGGGTAGGCGCCGACCCGTCCGTGCCGGCGGGCTCACGATTGCGCTGCGGGGGAAGGGGGTCGGTGTATACCCATCCTGCACCATGACAAGCAACAATGCAGAGTAGGACAGGGGGTGGTTCTACCTTCGTAATGACGGCGACAGCCTTCCGCCTTACACCGGCAAGGTTCTGGACCACCGCCCGTTCCACTGGGGACCAGGGGTGTCAGACCCTACGCGGAGGGCGAAGCTGGCGCCTTACCTGAGGGCGCTGAGGACCTTGACCGACGTGGGGTTGACCGCGGCTGCTGTCCTCGCGCAGTGCCACCAGCGGCGGGTGGTGCCCCTCATGGAGACGGCGCTTCCCATCTACGAGATGGCGGAGGGCGTGGACCCCGACGCGCTGGCGCAGTTGCGGCTGGTGGCCGAGCCCCTTGCCCCGGCATACGCGGCTACGAGGGCGAAGCATGCAGTGGACACCAGGAAGGTGGTGTGCGACCCCGACGAGGTGTTGTGGTCGCCCCGGATGCGGCCCGATGATGGGGCTATTGTTTTGGTAAGGGATTTATGTCAATTTTTCAGATTTTTGATCTGATTTTGATTTTGAGGGTTGATTTTTGACACTTGCGGTGCCGACAGCCGGAGATGGAGACGAGCGCTTATGGCTCAGATCCTCCCACGCCCAACTCACACACCGCTAACCGCGAGAAGCAGCGGGTGGTAAAGGCGAAGGCAAACGCCGACAGGGTGAAGAAGAAGAGGCGCGAGGAGCACCACCAGGCACACAGCCTGGAATGGGTGCAGCGGGAGAAGGAAGGTCTCTCCCTCCCGCCGACCCCAGAAGATACAAGTAGCGGCAGCGACGGCAGCGTCGCCTGGGCCGAGCTGGAGGAGGACGAAGTGGAGGAAGTGCCCTTGGCCTCGGGGGCCAAGGGCAAGGAAGCGGCTGCTCAGCCTGCGCCGTCACCGGTGCGGGCCTGTGCCGCACTGGCCTCAGAGGTGGGTGCGGCATCAGCTGGTGAGGGCGCCACGACGGGGGGTGTACCCGACGCGGGGGGCCTGCCGCCCACGCAGTCCTCGAGGAACCGCAAGCGTCAGGTGTCATCCCGACGGTAAGTGTCGCATCTTGTCAATCCCATCTAATTTTATTCGATCGAGACCTTGATTTCCCCCTTTCCTTTCCCCCAGCCGCGCCGGCGGCCCCATCGCACCGGAGCTAGCGCCGACTAAGGAGCTGAGGTTGGAGGCGCGGGACACGGTCCGCACAACGCGCCCGCGTTCGGCGAGGACGTCGCGGCCGGCGGCAGTGGCGGCGTCACCCTCTCGGTCGGCGGCGTCGTGAGATGTCCCGCGAGGGGAGGAGCGGGCCCGGGCGGCCGCATCGAGGGTGAGAGGTGATTCGAGGGGCGGAACCCCTCGAATGAGTGGTACGGAGGAAGTTCCGCCCGCAATGGACGTGACCGTCCCACGGGGCGGGACCCTGGTGGAAGATGACGGTCCACAGGGGGAGGGCCCGCTCGAGCACGCGTCCGGGGCACCATCTCAGGGGGTGGGCCCGCAGGGAGTCGGCGCGTCGTCGTCGCGTGCGCGCGACTACGATGAGTTCCCTGGTGATTGGTGCACCAGGCTTGACCACCCCTATGTCCCCTGGGACACAGTGGAGCGCTCGCACGCGGAGTTCCTCAACTGGAGGGAATTCCTCGAGGCAGGGTCTCACGTGCAGGACCTGCTCGGCGAGGCCGCGAAGTTCCGCAAGGAAGTGGCGGCGCCATTGTTTCGGGTTCGTGCTCTAATCCCGTGGCCCCGCACCCCTCCTTGTTCTCCTTTTTTCTTTCCTCGGCCGTGTCTCACCTGGGCCTTTCTCAGTTTTGTCTGTTCTTCTTTTTGACAGCGGTTGTGGGGCGACGCGGGGGACAAAATCTCCTTCCTCACTAGGCTTCACACCCTCCACGAGGCGGCGTGTCGGGGGAACGAGCATCTGGACCTAGCTATGGAGTGCCTCCGCGACAAGATGTTCGAGACAAAGGCGAGCCTCGAGTCAAAAGGGGGCGAGCTGCACTGCGCGGTGGAGGAACGCGACGCCCACCGCGTCACGGCGGAGTAGAAGGCCAAGGAGGCCGAACAGCTCAGCGCCGCACTGCAGAGCAAAGAGGGGGAGCTCCAGCAGGGGCGTGTGGCATTGAGCAAGGCGCAGTCCCAGCTCGCGCTGAAGGACGCTGCTCTCGCCGAGGCGCAGTCCCGCGTCGAGCGCGAGCGCATGTCGTTGGAGGATGTGCAGGTGCGCCTTGCTCAGGTGGAGCAGAAAGCCCAGGAGACCGAGGGGCTCGCCACTGCTCTGAGGGAGAAGGGTGACGCGCTGGCGACAGTGGAGGGCCAGCTCGTCGAGGAGCGCACCGCGCGTGAGGGGGCGCAGTCTCAGCTTACGCTGAAGGACGCGGCTCTCGCCGAGGCTCAGGCCCAATTTGAGCGGGAGCGGAAGGCGCTTGAGGAGGTGCGGGCTCAGCTCACTCAGGCTGCGAAAAAAGCCCGAGAGATTGAGCAGACGGGCGCCGCTCTCCAAGAGACCCAGTCCCAGCTCCAGCTCGTGCGCGAGGAGCTTGGGGGAGTGAGGGACACGCTTTAGCAGCGCGACGCCTCAATCTCCCAGCTCCAGTAGGATGTTGACGCCGCGCGGGCCGCGCTCGAGATCGAGAAGAAGCGGGCTGAGGGTAAATCTCGTCCTTTAACCGTCTTAGTTCTTCGTTGCGCTCTTTCGAGGCTTGATGTTCATTTTGGTGTTGCAGAGCTTCAGAAGAGCACGGCGGACCCTTCAGGGGAGATGCAATCCCTACAGGTTGCCTACAACGAAGCTCAAGGCGAGCTTAAGGCCCTGGAGGCCGCTGCCCTTGAAGTGTGCCATGAGCTCAAGGGAGCAGAGGGTGAAGCCTCGGGTAGCTTGATAGCGAGCCTCCTGCGGTCCCTGGGCGGCAGGGTCACTGAGCGCCTGCACGGTGCTCTTCGACTTGGTGTCCAGAAGACCTTGGCGCTGACCTCGACCCACTACGTCCTTGACTTCAGTCTACTGCGGGACGGCTACATCCTCCCTGAAGACGTCGTGGGTGAATATGTCGAGCTTGAAGCGGTGAGGAGGGTTGATGCATCCATGGCGGAGCCCGCTGCAGCCTTTACCGATATGTTCGAGGTGGATCTGCTCCCCGACGCCGCTGAGGGTGAAGCCGCCGCTGCTCCAAGCCCCCGCTCTCCCTGAGGACTCAGGTCTCGAGGCCCGTCAATACTTTGTTAGATACTTGAACAAGTGTCGGTCGTTTGTATAAACAATGCTTTATGATGTGCGTCTGTTTATTTGTGAATTCTATCTTATACGTTGTCATGTTTTTTCCTCGGGCCTTTCGGGGGAATTTTGACCAAGAAGTTAGCGTTCATGAGCCAACTTAGCCGTAGGGTAGGGAGGGGGATGCTTATCCTCTCGGAGGCGTCAGCGGTCCCGCGGCCCGGCCGACCCTGGGCTTAGTTAGTTTGCGCTTGGCCTCTGTTCTCCCAATGCGCTCGAGGCGTAACATTCCCACGTCTTTGAAAGAAGGAAAGAAAGAAAGTTTTTTTTGCGAAAAAGAGTCGGGATACTCCGGGGGGGACCCCTCATCGTAGCCCCCAAGGGGGACTTGGTTTGTGTCGAGGCCTTGGTCGAGGGTAAAATCGAGTCGCCCTTTTTGTTTTGGATGCGAGATATACAAAAGGAACTTGGAAATCTAAGTGTAGAAGCGACGTAGCTGTTGTATATTCCAAGTGTTGGTGAGGACCTCGCCCTTTTCGTTTGCCAGCTTGTATGTGCCGGGCTTGAGGACCTCGACGACGACATAGGGCCCTTCCCATGGCGGCGACAGCTTGTGTCGGCCCTGGTTGTCTTGTCGTAGCCTTAGCACCAGGTCGCCCTCACTGAAGTTCCGGCGTCGAATCTTTTGCGCTTGTTATCGCTGGAGTGATTGCTGGTACCTTGCCGAGTGCAGCATTGCCACATCGCGGGCCTCGTCCACTTGGTCCAACGAGTCCTCGCGAGCCCGCTGGTTCAAGTTTTCCTGATAGGCCCTGAGCCTTGGGGATCCGTACTCCAAATCCGTGGGGAGGACGCCCTCCGCACCATAGACAAGGAAGAACAGCGTGAATCCCGTAGCTCTGCTCAGGGTGGTTCTAAGGCTCCAAATAACCGACGGTAGCTCTTGGATCCATCTTTGGCCAAACTTGCTCAGTTTGTCGAAGATCCTGGGCTTGAGGCCTTGTAAAATCATGCCGTTGGCGCGCTCCACCTGGCCGTTGGTCTGTGGGTGTGCGACGGCTGCCCAATCCACGCGGATGTGGTAATCATCGCAGAATTCTAGGAACTTCTTGCTGGTAAACTGGGTACCGTTGTCGGTGATGATGGAGTTCGGCACCCCGAACCTGTGGACAATGTCAGTAAAGAACGACACGGCCTATTCGGATCTGAGGTTGATAATGGGCGTGCCTCGATCCACTTTGAAAATTTGTCGATTGCGACCAACAGATGCGTGTAGCCTCCGGGCACCTTTCGCAGGGGCCCGACGATGTCTAATCCCCACACGGCGAATGGCGACGTAATGGGTATGGTTTGGAGGGCGTGAGCCGGAAGATGTGTCTTGCGGGCATAGAATTGGCACCCTTCGCATGTGCGCATGACCTCGTTGGCGTCGGCGACCGCCGTGGGCCAGTAGAAGCCTTGGCGGAACGCGTTGCCCACGAGGGTGCTCGGTGTCGCATGATGGCCGCATACGCCCGCGTGGATGTCCCGAATCAACTCACGGCCTTCGGGGATGGGGATGCACCGTTGTAGAATTCCCGATGTGCCGCGCTTGTACAGCTCGCCGCCAACCACAGTGAACGACTTGGCTTTTCGGGCGATGCGCCTCGCTTCGGTTCGGTCCGAGGGTAGCTCCCCTCGATCGATCCAGGCGAGGTACTTGCTTCGCCAGTCCTCCGCGGGGAGGGCCATGTCGATTTCCATAGCCTCGGCTTCGTCAACCCCGTACCCCTCGAGTAGGGAGAGTACGAATTCCTCGTCCATGGGCTCCGCACCCGCTGGACTCGAGGGAGCCCAGAGGGTTCTTCCGGACTCGGGGAAGTCTTGCTAAGGTCGACGGAAGGCTTAGCGAGGTCGCGGGCAAAGATGTTCGGGGGGACAGTGATCCGCCCCGACGCGATTTTTGCCAGCTCGTCTGCCTCCTCATTGTACTTGCGCGGGATGTGGTTGAGCTCAATGCCGTAGAATTTATCCTCGAGAGCACGCACGGCGTTGCAGTATGCCTCCATCTTCTCATCGTGGCAGCTTACGTTCTTCATGACCTGATCGATCACCAGCTGCGAATCCCCCCTAACGTCGAGGCGCTTGACGCCGGTTTCGATGGCGATTCTGAGGCCGCAGAGGAGGGCCTCGTACTTTGCCATGTTATTTGACGCGGGGAAGTGCAAGCGTACCACGTACCTCATGTGTTCTCCGTGGGGCGAAATGAAGAGGAGGCCCGCACCCACGCCGGTCTTCATCACCGACCCGTCGAAGTAGAGGGTCCAACATTCAGCTTGGATCTGCAACGGGGGCAGCTGAGTATCGGTCCATTCAGCGACAAAGTCCGCCAAAATCTGGGATTTGATCGCCTTGCGCGGTGCGTAAGTGAGAGTTTCACCCATGAGCTCCACAGACCACTTCGCGATTCTACCTGAGGCGTCCGGGTTGCGGACTATCTCTCCCAGTGGGAATGACGAGACCACAGTGACCGGATGGGCCTCGAAGTAGTGCCGCAGCTTGCGCCACGCGAGCACCACCATGTAGAGTAGCTTCTGGATTTGTGGATACCGCGCTTTGGTTTCGGACAACACCTCGCTGATGTAGTATACTGGTCTTTGTACTGGCAGGGCGTGGCCTTCCTCTGTTCTCTCCACCACGATGACCACGCTGACCACCTGGGTGGTTGCCGTGATGTAGAGATACAGAGGTTCGCCGTCTTGGGGCGGTGTGAGGATTGGTGCGTGCGCGAGCGTCGCCTTCAGTTTGTCGAGGGCTTCCTGGGCCTCGTTGGTCCAGGAAAAGCGTTCGTGCTTCTTCAAGAGTCGGTAGAGGGGCAAGCCCTTCTCGCTGAGGTGCGAGATGAAGCGGCTTAGAGCCGCCAGGCAGCCCAAAACCTTTTGCACCCCCTTTAAATCCCGCACTGGCCCCATTCGATCGAGGGCCAAAATGTTTTCGGGGTTGGGCTCGATGCCCCGTTGGGAGACAATGAAACCCAACAACATGTCACGCGGCACCCCGAAGACGCACTTTTCGAGGTTTAACTTGACCCTGTTCGCTCGTAGACAGTCGAATGTCATGCGCAAATCGTTGACCAGGTCGTCCGCCTTCCTGGTCTTGAGGACTATATCATCTACGTATGCCTCCACGGTCCGCCCGATGTGATCCCCGAAAATGTGTTGCATACATCGCTGGTATGTAGCCCCGGCGTTTCGAAGACCAAACGGCATTGTTACGTAGCAAAACATGTCGAACGATGTGATGAAAGAAGTCGCGAGCTGGTCGGACTCTTTCATCTTTATTTACCCCGGTGTAATCTACACACATCCGCCACTTCCCATTCTTTTTCTTAACTAGTACAGGATTAGCTAGCCATGTGGGGTGGAACACTTCCTTGATGAATCCGGCCTCCAAGAGCCTCCGCAGCTCTACTCCGATCGCCCGGCGCCTCTCTTCGTCAAAGCGTCACAAGCGCTGTTGCACAGCTCTGGAGTGAGGTAGGATGTCAAGGGAGTGCTCGGCGACCTCCCTCAGAATGCCCGGCATGTCCGAGGGGCTCCACGCAAAGATATTTGTGTTGGCGTGGAGAAAGTCGATGAGCACCACTTCCTATTTCGGATCGAGGGTGGAACTGATCCTCAACACCTTGCCCTCGGGGGTGGCAGCGTCGAGGGGCACCTCCTTGGTCTGCTCGGCAGCCTCAAAGCTGCCCGCGTGCTTGGTGGGGGAGTCGAGGCCCTCGTTGGCCAGCTTCTCCATGTCTGCAACAAGCGACTCATCCAGTGCAAGCGCCTCGGCGTGCTCGACGCACTCGACGTCGCAGTCGAACGCGTGCTCGATTGATGAGCCCATCGTAATGACGCCTTTTGGCCCCGGCATCTTCGTCTTGAGGTATGTGTAGTTCGGGACCGCCATGAATTTGGCGTAGCACGGACGCCCGAGGATGGCGTGGTATGCGCCCCGAAACCCCACCACCTCGAAGGTGAGGGTCTCCTTGCGGAAGTTGTCCGGCGTGCCGAACCAGACTGGCAGGTTGATCTGCCCGAGGGGCTGGACGCGCTTGCCCGGTGCGATGCCATGGAACGGCGTCGTGCTGGGCCGCAGCTGATCCAGACTGATCCCCATCAGCCGCAGAGTGTGGGCGTAAAGGATGTTGAGGCTACTACCGCCCTCCATCAGCACCTTGGAGAATCGCGATTTTCTGATGACGGGATCGACGACCAGCGGATATTGACCCGGATTGGGGATGCGATTCGGGTGGTCTTCACGACTGAAGGTGATGGCCTCTTCTGACCAGTTGAGGAAGGAAGGAGGGGCCTTCTCCGCGGCGAGAACTTTGTATCGCTCGCGCTTGCGCTGGCTGGTGGACATGTCCACCGTCAGTCCCCCGAAGATGAGGAAAACATTCTCCACGGCAGGGAAACCGTCAGCGCCCCCGTCACCCCATCCTTTTTGGCCTCGTCCTCCTTCGTGGTGACGCGGCTGTAGTATTTCTTGAGCATGTCACACTGCTCGAGGGTGTGGTTGACCGGGGTCTTGTGGTACGGGCAGGGCTTCTTCAGCATATCGTCAAACATGCCGGGGCCTCGAGGGGGGCTCGAGGACCCTTTCGTGCAGGGTCAACCGCGAGGGCCTCGTCGTCGTCCTCGCCGCGATCCTGCGTGCGCGCGTCGTGGCGGGGCTTCTTGCCCTTCTTGCCATGCTTTTGCTTTTTTGCGGGTTCCTTGGACTTGCTGCCCTCCGCGGACGTGTCGTCCACACGCTTGCCTTTCTTGCCATCGAAGATCGCCCCCACTGCCTGTTCTCTAGAGGTGAAGCTGGTGGCAATGTCGAACAGCTCATTGGAGTCGACCGGCGGGCTCCTCTGGAGTTCGCGCACAAGGTCCCGGTAGGTCGTGCCTTCGAGGAAGGCATGCACGATCTCGGACTGGGCGACGTTTGGGAGTTTGGTGCAGCGCTTGGAAAAGCGCCGTATGAAGTCCCGGAGGGACTCACCGGGTTTCTGGGTGGACTCTCACAAGTCCCAAGAATTCCCAGGGCGCACGTACGTGCCCTGGAGGTTTCCCACGAACGTGCGAACTAAGTCCTCCCAACTGTGGATCTGACTAGCCGGCAGATGCTCGAGCCACGTTCGGGCAGAATCCGCGAGGTGTAGCGGCAGGTTGCAAATGATTACCGCGTCGTTGGTGGCGCCGCCCAGCTGGCAGGCCAAGCGGTAGTCGTTGAGCCACACTCGAGGGTCCGTCTCCCCCGTGTACTTGGTGATGGTCGTGGGCTGGCGGAAGCGCTGGGGGATGTTCGCTGTGCGGATTTCACGGCTGAACACGCGGGTGCCCGGGGGTTCGGGTGTCGGGGAACGATCCTCCCGGCTATCGTAGCGCCCACCACGTCGAGGGTGGTCGCCTGCCTCCGTTCGTGCCTCCGCTTCGCCCCTACTTTTGCCGTTTAGGATGTTGCGGGCGTCCCCGTCTTGGGCTTGGCCGCGCCTGTCGAGGATCCGCTCCCTGACAGGCATCCTGCCCTGGTTCGCCGGCTGTCCCACCGCTCCTCCTGCGTGGACGGATGCCTCTTGGTCCTGCACGCCGCTGCCGCCTCACGCATTGGACTGGTTGTGCATGCGGGACGCGGAACTCTCGACCTGCTGTACGGCAGCCTGCTCAATGAGGGCCTGCGCTTCGCGGCGCAGGTTGCGTGCCTCTGGTGTCGATGGCTCGGGCATGGCCCGAAGCAATGTCACCGCCGCGATGAGCTTTTGGCTGGCTCGGGGTGGCGTGTGCAGGTCGTCGACGTTGAAGTCGGCGTTGATGTGCTCACGGGCTTGCCTCCCCGCTTCTCGGACGCGTTCGCCGTGCGCCGAGGCCTTTCCCGTGATGGTGGCACGTAAGAGCCGTACCTGCCGGTATTCTTCTGCGAGCTTGGCCTCGAGCTCGCGTGCCTGAGCCAGCTGCGCAGTAATGACCGTGTTGCCCACCGGTGGGGCCGGTGGCGGGTTTGGCTCGGGGTTTTGGGGTACATCCCCGTCATCTGCTCCGTCCGCGCCGTTGGCGTGTTCGTTGATAGCGACAACGAAACATTCACATGTGGGATCGTGGCTTCCTTCACTGGAGTCGTCGGAGCAACCGAACCAGTAGTCCGCGGCGTCAAGAAACCGCCGGAACACCACAGGGTCCGGTACGCCGGAGAAGTCCCACTCCGCGTATCCGTGTGAGGTTGCGGGTGGCAGTTCGCTGGCCGAGCCGTGGTATGACTCGTCGTTGGTGGTGGTGATGAGGTTCCGGATTGACAGCAGGTGGTGGCCCGGGAGGACTTCATACGCGGCTACGTCGGTGCTGACTGACGAGGCGTACGTTGCGGCGGAATTGCGCATCCCGTGGGGGAACTGCGGCCCCGCGGCTGTGTGTTCCCCTACAGGAAGCGCCGCCGTGTCGATTGGCAGTGGCGCGTCCCTCCGGGCTGCGGCGCGTGCTGCCCGGTGCCGCTCCATACGCGCCTGGCGCGAGCGCTGGCCTGAGCGCCTGCGGTGTCGAGACGTCGAGGCGGCCGCTGCTGCTCCCGGTGCTGGTGTCGTGGCGTCGGGTGCCGGCGTGGCGGGTATCGGGCCTGGCCCGGTCGACCGCCAAGGGTGGAGCTCGTCCCGGTTGGTGAGGTGCATGTGGTAGCCATTCCCCGTGGGTTGAAAGTTCAGGCTCCCGAACCGGATTTCGAACCCGGCTGGGAAGGGGTCGGAGCTGCCCATGGCGTACCTTTGGGACGTCATCTCGGTGCGAATCACCATCGAGACTACTGGTGAGGAATCGATCACAGTGTGAAGACCCCTACCTGGCGCGCCAACTGTCGGTGTTGAGATTAGCCCCGACACTAACTAGTAAAATACACCGTGATCAGTCTCTCGATGGCGGGTGCTAAGCAATGCAAAGACACGATTTTATCCTGGTTCCGGTCGTGGGCGCCGTACGTCTAGCAGATTGCGCTCGTGCGCTGTATTGCGAAGCACCGGGGGTGCCTGTAGAGGAGGGCTACAAGCAAGGTGGGAGAGGAGGAAAGTCCCCCAAGTCCCTGCTAGATGATTGAGGCAAGGTGCCAATATCGAGCGGGGGTACGTGCATGAGCGGAGTGTGGTTGTTAAAAAAGTGATGCCCGCGGCTGGGCGACCCCCTCCCCCTTTTATAGGCCAAGGGGAGGCGGCTTACAGGTGTGCCGCATAGTAGTTTCGTATAGTGAAGCGGTACCGGCGTGCAGTGCTTGCGGTTTGATGGATGTCCTGGCGAATCTCGGTCCCTGGAGGCATCGCAGTGACTTCCGTACTCGCTTGAGGTCAGCTTCGAGGGTGATCTGGTCGGTATTCACGCCTGGTCGCTATTTGTGCGTTGATTCGAGGGTCTTGTTGACGGGAGTGCTTGGGCTGTACAGGGGCCGGTGTGGCGGCGTCCCATCGGAACAGGGCTCTACTCCGCTGGGCGTGTGAGTGCCAGGTGTGGTTCGAGGACCGATGGATGGTCGCTTCCTGGTGTGATGAGTGAAGTAGGCTTGGTTCGAGGGACCCGGTGGCCAGCGGGGTCAAGTGCGGGCCGCATGGTGGCAAGAACGGCAAGATGAAGTCATGGACGGTTTCTTGGTTGAGCCTCAAAACCAAGGTCGAGCCGGGACTACGTGGGAGCCGAGTCATGAGTGGTGATTGGCGGAGGCTACACCAAGTTCGCGGGGTTTCCGGTGGTTCACCATAAAAGCACTGGGTTCCTTGGTTGATCCACAAAGCCAAGACTGAAGAACCAAAGACGGAGGTGCAGCAGCTCCAGACTGGTCTGACCGGTGGGTCTGACCGATCTGACCGGTTGGTACCGGTCTGACCGGTGAGGAGCACCGATCTGACCGGTGTGCGACGACGCAGTCCGGAATCTTCGAAGCGGAGGACACGCGTCGGGATCGCAATGCTTGCGTCGAGGCTAAGCAAGTTTGCGGTCGCTGGGCATCCATCCGATGATACGAAGACAAAGATTTCTGATTTCCCCCTTGAGGGGCGTGTATCCCTAGTTAGCTAGTAAGGGTATTTTAGTCTTTCGGTTGCCTCCATATAACCCAAGGGGTGAGAGGATGGCAGCCATCTCTTGGAACCCTAGCTCATTTGCTTTCCTATTTTCTCTTCCTATTTTCTCTTCCTATTTTCCTTAGGATTTTCTTAGGACTAGCTTGAGAGCTTCATGGTGAGATCTTGTGAGAGGGAAGGATGATCGGGCGGCAAGCTAGACCTTGTATGAACCTCTTTGGTATGTATAGATGATTCGGCGTGGTTCCTCAAGGCTTGGATGTGTCTTTCCCGTTTCTCCTTTTTGGTGATTTTCAGAGCCTTTTCTTGGCGTTTTTCTTGGAGCGATTTCGAGGCCTTTCTCTTTGGGATTTGGTGGGGGATGTATGCATGAACCCTTCGTGGTTCTTTTCCCTTTGATTCCCATCCCAAATCAGTGAGTAAAGGGGCTCGATTTTTGGGTTTTCGTGGCTCTAGGGTTAGAGGCGTTCTTGGTGGGATTTCTTCGATTCCTCTTGATTTAGCAAGTTTTGGTGGACCAAATCTTGGCTATGGAGTACCCATGAGGTGTTCCTACTATCCCCAAAGTCTTGTACAAATCCGTGGAGTGATTCGGGAGATCGGGAGTTGGATTTGGGGGAGTTGACCCGCGGGTGCTGTTCATCCCCGAGCGGCCCAGCCTGACCGGTCTGACCGGTGCTGCTCACCGGTCTGACCGGTGCAGAGGCTCTGTGGGTTTTGCCTCGGGTGAACGTTCTGGTGAGTTCGTTGTAGTCCCGTGTTGCTGCTGTTTCGAGTTTGGGTCAGTTTGGAGTTCGGTAGGCCTGTTTGGTAGATTTGGGGTTTCATGGCTTGAACCGGTCTGACCGGTGAGCTACACCAGCCTGACCGGTGTAGGGGCCTTCTGTGGAAGTTCCCAGGTTGTACCAGCAGGGACCGGTCTTACCGGTGGAGCTCACCGGCCTGACCGGTGTAGGTCAGTAGCGCTCGAGTTGCTAGTTCCGCTGCGTTCTCGAGTTCGTGAAGGTGGTTGTTGGTTCCTAGGACCAGTATCACTCCAGTGGCTGTGTGGTCTTGGCCAACTTGGGTAGTTGAGTCGGAGACGTGATTTGGAAGCCGTGTTCGTCTTGTTGGAGTTCTCATCTCCTTCGAGAAGAATTTTTATCGGCTCCCATTCACTCCCCCCCTCTCTGGTTCGCCTAATCGGTCCTTCAATTGGTATCAGAGCCGGTTCGGGTTTTCATTGACTCTTACCAGTCTAAGATCCAAAGATGGCGTACCAGGAACGGGGTTCGGGTCCTCCGCACTTCGATGGGAAGAACTACCAGATGTGGCAGAGGCGGATGGCAGCGTTCCTCCGCGGAAAGGGTCAGATCCTTTGGGATGTCACGGTGAACACAGCTTATGTTCATCCGATGAACTTCCTTGCTCCAGGATCGAGGGATATGTTCGAAGCCAACAACAAGGCTGTCGACTACTTGTTTCGTGCTCCGTGTCAGCCTGAATTCGATCGGGTTCAGACAGAGGACTTAGCTTGTAGGATTTGGGAGCAGTTGAAGGATGCTCATGCTGGGAATGCTCAGGTTCAGGCTCGGATGTATGCGACTTACCGGAGAGAGTACGAGAACTTCACTCATCTCCCCGGCGAGTCCGTCGATGCCCTTTTCCAGCGGTTTACGGTCGTTGTGAACAACATGAGAGCCAATGTGGATGTGCTCCCATACGATGATCATGATAGAGCCGTGAAGCTCTTGCACTCATTGGATCGTACCGTATGGGACGGGAAGTTTGAGGCTATTGTTGAGTCCGAGAAGTATGACACCTTGACGGTGAACGAGCTATTCTCGAAGCTCAAGTCGGCTAAGTTGGACCGTGGTATGACAGCCAAGATCGAGAGCCCGACTGATTCTCATAGTCTCGCTCTCGTCGGTGGCAAAGGAGCTAAGTCTAACGCTAACGCATCCTCCAGGATGTACTCTCTGTCTTCTTTGATGTCTTTGCCAGACGAGGAGTTCGACGTGCTTGGAGAGGACAAGCTGGTGTTGTTGACCAGGCGATTCGAGAGGCTGCACGAGAACCGGGTGAACACGAGGAGGACAGCACGAATGTGCTTTCAGTGCGGCAAGCCAGGACACTTCGTCGCCGACTGCCCGGAGAAGATGGAGAACAAGGACGGCTACAAGGACGGCTACAGGCACCGATCGAGCAAGGATGGCAAGTACCGATCGAGGCGCGATCACAAGCACAAGAACAAGCACAAGGACGAGCGACAGTCGAGGAAGAAGGACGGCCGCGGTAGGAAGGCCCGAGCGATAGTCGGAGCGAGCGACGTCGACTCCAGCTCCGCCTACTCTTCCTCGAGCTCGAGTAGCAGTGAAGAAGAAGCTGATCGGTGCAAGAACAAGTCATCCAGGAACTTGAGTGGGTTGAGTTGCTTCGCGGGAGATGGCTTCTGCGGCATGGCTCGTAGCTCCGGCAGCAAGAAGAGCCACCAGAGTGACTCGTACTCTGACTCCGAGGATGAGGTATGTGATGAGCTCTCTTCTTTGCGCAAGGAGAATGATGAGTTGGTTGACTTGCTTGATAACCGCGATCACATGCTTAGAGAGGCCAAGAAGATGAGGAAAGAGCTTAGGGCCTCACTAGAAGATGCTAGGAACCGTGTGGCTGAGCTAGACACCCAGAACCTAGATGCTAAGCTTGAGATTGATTCGCTTAAGGCTTCTCCTGTGGTTTCTGATGAGATTGATTGCTGTGATTGCTCTGTGTACTTAGCTGATCTTACTGCTCTTAAGGATAAGCATGCTTCTACTTGTGATGAACTAGATATGCTTAGGGTTGAAGTGGCTGAGCTTAAGTCTAGACCTGCTTTGCTAGGTGCTTGTACTTCTTGCCCTGTTTTGCATGGAAAGATTGATGAGATGCATGCTTACACTATTTCGCTTGAGGCTAAGTTGAAAGAGCCTATTCCCACTTCTTGCTCTACTTGTGAATTGCATGCGGTTAAGAATTTGGAGCTTGCACATTATGTTGATCGCTTGCAGGATGAGAATGATGAGCTGAGGAAATGTATGAGCTGGTTGTCGGGTCAGGAGCCTCAGCTTGGTATCATGATAGCGGCTTTCAAACGCTATGATGGTCAGGCACTTGGGGCTGACAAGCTTGGAGAGAATAGTGGTGAGGGAGTTGAGAGAGTTGGAGAGATTCCTATCCCACCACTAAACAGATACAAGAACAAGTTTGAGCCCAAGCCTAACCATCTCAGAAACAAACTTGACACTACTCCAGATCCACCCATATTCCCTCACCCAACAAATGATTTCCAGAAACCGGTGAAGTTTGTGAGCCCAAAGGGAGGTGAGGAAGGAGAGAAGAAAGGTGAGAAACCGAGTGGGCAGCCACAACCCAAGCCTAAGCCTAAGTCACAGCCCATAAAGTTCCATTGTGGGTATTGTGGGAGAGATGGTCACAAGGATGAATTTTGCTTCAAGAGGAAGTGTGAGGAGAGAATGGCTAGAGAGTGGGCTAACAAGGACAGGTACCACCCCTCTAATGGTGTACCTGAGCCTCGTATGTAGATGCCCAGGGCCAAGGCGATTGTGAGGACGGTTCCGGCTTGGGGAGACCGGAAGGCTGCAGGTGGTGCTGCTGGCCGAGCTACACCGGTCAGACCGGTGCACTACACCAGTCAGACCGGTGCAGGTCTGGGCAGACAGCGAGTTGGGTTTCGTGCTCGTGAGCGTGCTCGGTTTTGTTCTGGTGGTCGTGGTTCTGGTGGTTGGTCTGGAAAGTTTGCAGGTGGTCAGTTTGCTAGGCGTTCTCCACCTCGTGCTCAATACGGGGGTGGGAGGAGTCGTAGCTTTGAGATGGAGAGGAGGAACGATCCACGGTTTTCCTTTCGTGGCTTTCGTCCTCCTCCAGCTAGAGAGGGTTGGTTCCCTCGTAGTGGTTACCGTGGTGGTGTTCGTGGTGGTAGCTTTGATAGGCGTGATGATTTGGTTTGTGCTAACCCCACTTTGGAGCAAATGGCTCGGCACAGGTTTTACTCTTTTGGTACTAACCCCAGTGCTGAGTTGTTTGTTCACTCACGTGCTCGCTTTTGAATTTCAGGTGGGAGACTTGAGGAACGTTTGGTTGATTGACTCCGGTTGCTCGAGGCATATGACCGGAGACAAGGGGTGGTTCTCAAGTCTCGTCCCGGTGGTGTCCAGGACATACATCACCTTTGGGGACAATGGGCGAGGGCGTGTGCTATCAGAAGGTGAGATCAAGGTAAGTGACAAGGTCACTCTCAGGCGTGTTGCACTTGTTCAATCGCTGGGGTTCAATTTGCTTTCTGTGTCCCAGTTGTTGGATGAGGGCTTTGAGGTGTTGTTTCGGCCTGGTGGTTCTCGGATTTTAGATTCTCGAGGGGACCTTGTTTGCATGGTCGTTCCCGAGGGTCAAGTGTTCCGAGCTGATTTCTCTCAGTCTTCTGGTGTGGAGCGTTGCTTTTTGGCTGGTTCTTCGAGTGAGTTGTGGAAGTGGCATAGGAAGTTGGGTCACTTGAGCTTTGACCTTTTGTCACACTTGAGTAAACTCAATTTGGTCCGAGGATTGCCACGGTTGAGGTTTGAGAAAGATTGGTTTGTGCGCCGTGTAGGCATGCCAAGATGGTAGCCTCTTCTCACCCGCCTCTCACCGATGTGATGACTGAGCGTCCATGCGAGCTGCTCCATATGGACCTTGTTGGCCCAGCTCGTGTGCGATCTGCGGGTGGGAAGTGGTATGTCCTTGTTGTGGTGGACGACTACTCTCGGTATGCGTGGGTGTTCTTTCTTGAGGAGAAAGGGGTGACGTTTGGTTTTGTTCGAGATCTTGTCTTGAGGTTAAGAAACGAGAGGCACGGAGATGCCATACGAGCAATCCGCAGTGACAATGGCTCAGAATTCAAAAACTCTCGCTTCGAAACCTTTTGTCATGACTTGGGTCTTGAACACCAGTTTAAGAGTCCGTATACGCCTCCCCAGAATGGCGTTGTGGAAAGGAAAAACAGGACCTTGTGCGAGATGGCTCAAACGATGCTCGACGAGCATAGGACTCCGAGAAGGTTCTGGGCTGAGGCGGTCAATACCGCGTGCTATGTGTCGAACAGGATCTACCTCAGGGTTCATAAGAAGAAAACCTGTTACGAGTTGATGCACGGTCGCACACCCAAGGTGAGTCACTTCCATGTCTTTGGTTGTAAATGCTTCATTCTGAAGAAAGGGAGGAAGTTAGACAAGTTCGAGGCTAGGTCTGTCGATGGCATTTTCTTTGGTTATGCATCTCATTCTAGAGCATTTCGTGTGCTCAATCTTGAAACTAACCAAATCGTGGAGACTTGCGAGGTAACCTTCGACGAGACACAGCCACGTAGTCAGCTTGTTTTTGAGTGTGCAGGTGACGATGAACTTGGCGAGGAGATCTTTCAGGAGGATGAGCATGAACATGGAGATGATGAAGAAGGCGGTGTGGTGCCCGCACCTGAACATGTACCTACTACTTCGACGACGATCGTGAACGGGCCCTCTCCCACACCTACAACGACAAACCCAGATCAAGGCGAAGCTGCTGTTGAGGGGGAGGTAGCATCAAGGCGAGAACCTCCCCGGCGAGTGTAAGTGGATCACCCAGCTTCGAGAATCATCGGCGACATGAATGAACGTACTACACGGTCGAGGGTTCGGAACAATTCTCATTTCGCTCATGCTGCTTTTGTTGCCACCTTTGAGCCCAAAGACATTGGACACGCGCTACTTGATCATAATTGGGTTAACTCGATGCATGAGGAGTTGGAGAATTTTGAGAGGAACCAAGTTTGGGTGTTGGTTGACCCTCCTCCAGGGTGTAAGCCGATTGGGACAAAATGGGTGTGGAAAAATAAAGAGGGAGAGAAAGGAGAAGTGGTGAGGAACAAGTCAAGACTTGTTGCTCAGGGGTACAGTCAGAAAGAGGGGATCGACTACGAGGAGACTTTCGCTCCTGTAGCTTGTTTGGAGGCGATCAGGATCCTTCTAGCTTTTTCCGTGGCTAAAGGGTTCAAGTTGTACCAGATGGATGTGAAGAGTGCTTTCCTGAACGGTGTGTTGGAGGAAGAGGTGTTTGTGAGGCAACCACCAGGGCTTGAGAGTGAGAAGTACCCCCACCGGGTGTACAAGTTGAGAAAGGCGCTGTATGGGTTGAAGCAGGTGCCTAGAGCTTGGTATGGTAGGTTGAGGGGGTTCCTGTTTGAGAGAGGGTTTGAGATGGGGAAGGTCGATCAGACCTTGTTTCTCCTCAGGCAGGGCAGAGATATCCTGATTGTGCAGGTATACGTGGATGATATTGTCTTTGGTGGCTCGTCTAACTCTCTTGTTGCAAGGTTTGCAGAAGACATGAGCAGGGAATTTGGGATGAGCATGATGGGCGAGTTGTAGTTCTTCCTCGGGCTACAAATCAAGCAATCAAAGGAAGCAACATTTGTGCACCAAGCTAAGTACACCAAGGACATTGTGAGGAAGTTCAAGATGGAGGACTCCAAGGCCATGGCGACGCCTATGAGTACGACTACAACTCTTGATGCGGACGAGGAAGGTGAACACGTGGACCAGAAGGAGTACCGGAGCATGATCAGGTCACTCCTCTACTTGACGGCGACGAGGTCGGACATCCAATTCTCGATATGTTTGTGCGCTCATTTTCAAGCATCTCCGAGGACTTCGCATCAGCAAGCAGTCAAGCGCATTTTCAGGTATTTGCGACACACTCCCGACTTCGGCCTTTGGTACTCTGCGTCTTCTTCTTTGGCACTTCATGGATTTTCAGACGCGGATTTTGCCGGGTGTCGGTTGGATAGGAAGTCCACTTCTGGGACTTGCCAGTTCTTGGGTTCTTCTTTGGTGTCTTGGTCTTCCCGCAAACAGTCGAGTGTTGCTCAATCCACTACCGAGGCAGAGTATGTGGCCGCAGCTAGTTGTTGCTCTCAGCTCCTTTGGATCACATACACCATGAGTGACTTTGGTGAGGAGTATACCCATGTCCCACTTCAATGTGATAGCACCAGTGCCATAAGCGTTGCAAAGAACCCAGTGCTCCATTCCAAAACCAAGCACATAGAAGTGAGGTATCATTTTCTGAGAGACAACGTAGAGAAAGGAAAAATCGTTTTGATCCATGTACCCACACATGACCAACTAGCCGATATTTTCACCAAACCCCTAGATCAAGTAACTTTCACTCGTTTGCGGGGGGAGCTTGGTGTTTGTTTGATTTCTTGAGTCGGCGTGTGGGAGCTCCTTTGTAGCATATGTATAGCTTTCCTTTGTGCATTTCTTGCATTTGGCATGGCATATGTAACATGATGTATAGGCATCTTTGTATCTTAGGTTGCATGCATTTTGTATCATATGCATTGTTTAGGAAAGGCTTCTCCTATATACATTGTTCACCATGGAATGATATATATGTCTTTGTGAGCTAATTTGGTAAGCTATGGTTAGTTTGGCTTAGCTCTTGATAATCTTGGTTTGTATCCATGGTTGATGGCTATGTTTTTGAAAAATTTCATATGTATGCTCTCTTGTGAGTAAATGCCTTTACATGATCTTGACATGTTTTTGTGGCTTGGCTATGCTTAATTTGTGGTTGGATAGCTTATTTTGATTATATGGGGCCAAAGGCTCATTTGCCATCATGAATGTTTAGCCCCCATGCTTCATCTTGTGGAGGGGCATAAGTTCCTTTTTGTCGCAAAGACATTTCATGTACCATTTATAAATCTGAAAATGAAATGTAAATTGCTTCGAAAATGTGCTCCCATGTCATATGTACTAATTTTAATTTGCTTTGGGTGCTAAACCGTTGCATGATGCCTACCGATGAGAAGTCTCATATCTAGAAGTAGGCACATGGCTCGGTGGCTTTGACATGACATGAGGTGCTTGTGGGTGTTTATGATGGTCTTATGCTTAGAATGGTTGTCCTAGCATGAAGTTTGTGTGGCTTTGCCATTTTGACATGTTTTGCTCATGTTTAGGACTTTACTCATGAGAGGGTGATTTTTCGCAAAATTGCTCAATTCTATCTTAGCTTCACCCAATGGTTGTGAAACTTGGTGATCTTGTAGTTGATGTCATTACGAAGCTATAGTGTATCTAACTTGTTCATTTGGACATGTGTAGCATCCTATGTTGAATTTTGTCTATTTGAGAAGCTCTAGGTTGCATTTTTTGCATTTTTGGCTTGATTCATGCATTGTCAACAAGGGGGAGAAGTTTGAGCATGTTTTGGCTTGCTGCATGTATTTACAAGGTTTCCAAGTGGTTTCGAGCTATTTTTGAGCTCTGGCAGTTTCCCAGGTTGCATCGGCCTGACCGGTGAGGTACACCGGTCTGACCGGTGTAGTTCCCAGGTGCTGGACGATCTTGTCCACCGGTCTGACCGGTGAGGGTGACCGGTCTGATCGGTCAGAGCAAAGCGGAAGCAGCTGCTCTGTTTTGCGAGGTGGTTTGCATGCATTCATCCAGGGGGAGTTGCATTAGTTCAGGGGGAGCTTGCATGTGTGCAGGGGGAGCTCTTTGTGGTTTTCGAGCTTTGGTTTGATGGTTTGTGCTCTTTGCTTGAGCATGTTTTGTCTCGGATGTGTCGAGCCGTTGCCCTTGCCTAAGGGGTCCGAGACTTGTCTTCTTCAAGGGATCTTGCTCTTTGCCTTTCTTTGGCTTTCGATCGCTTGTTGGAGTTTCTTTTAGTCGTTTCTTTTCTTTTTCTTTTCTCTTGGTTACCAAAACGTGTGTGTTGTCAATGCACTCATCAAGGGGGAGATTGAGAGCCAGGTGTGGTTCGAGGACCGGTGGATGGTCGCTTCCTGGTGTGATGAGTGATTGACAACGTGGTGTGGACTAATTCTTGGCTAAGTATTGCAGGTGCAGGTTGCGGCTTGACTGGTGCAGGTGCAGGTGCAGGTGAAGAACAAGCGCGAAAGGTCATTGCCGGTGAGGCCTCCAGGTGTGGAGAAGACAAGTAGGCTTGGTTCGAGGGACCCGGTGGCCAGCGGGGTCAAGTGCGGGCCGCATGGTGGCAAGAACGGCAAGATGAAGTCATGGACGGTTTCTTGGTTGAGCCTCAAAACCAAGGTCGAGCCGGGACTACGTGGGAGCCGAGTCATGAGTGGTGATTGGCGGAGGCTACACCAAGTTCGCGGGGTTTCCGGTGGTTCACCACAAAACCACTGGGTTCCTTGGTTGATCAACAAAGCCAAGACTGAAGAACCGAAGACGGAGGTGCAGCAGCTCCAGACCGGTCTGACTGGTGGGTCTGACTGGTCTGACCGGTGGGTATCGGTCTGACCGGTGAGGAGCACCGATCTGACCGGTGTGCGACGACGCAGTCCGGAATCTTCGAAGCGGAGGACACGCGTCGGGATCGCAAGGCTTGCGTCGAGGCTAAGCAAGTTTACGGTCGCTGGGCATCCGTCCAATGGTACGAAGACAAAGATTTCCGATTTCACCCATGAGGGGCATGTATCCCTAGTTAGCTAGTAAGGGTATTTTAGTCTTTCGGTTGCCTCCATATAACCCAAGGGGTGAGAGGATGGCAGCCATCTCTTGGAACCCTAGCTCATTTGCTTTGCTATTTTCTCTTCCTATTTTCCTTAAGATTTTCTTAGGACTAGCTTGAGGGCTTCATGGTGAGATCTTGTGAGAGGGAAGGACGATCGGGCGGCAAGCTAGACCTTGTATGAACCTCTTTGGTATGTATAGATGATTCGGCGTGGTTCCTCAAGGCTTGGATGTGTCTTTCCCATTTCTCCTTTTTGGTGATTTTCGGAGCCTTTTCTTGGCGTTTTTCTTGGAGCGATTTCGAGGCCTTTCTCTTTGGGATTTGGTGGGGGATGTATGCATGAACCCTTCGTGGTTCTTTTCCCTTTGATTCCCCTCCCAAATCAGTGAGTAAAGGGGCTCGATTTTGGGGTTTTCGTGGCTCTAGGGTTAGAGGCGTTCTTGGTGGGATTTCTTCGATTCCTCTTGATTTAGCAAGTTTTGGTGGACCAAATCTTGGCTATGGAGTACCCATGAGGTGTTCCTACTATCCCCAAAGTCTTGCACAAATCTGTGGAGCGATTCGGGAGATCGGGAGTTCGATTTGGGGGAGTTGACCCGCGGGTGCTGTTCATCCCCGAGCGGCCCAGCCTGACCGGTCTGACCGGTGCTGCTCACCGGTCTGACCGGTGCAGAGGCTCTGTGGGTTTTGCCTCGGGTGAACGTTCTGGTGAGTTCGTTGTAGTCCCGTGTTGTTGCTGTTTCGAGTTTGGGTCAGTTTGGAGTTCGGTAGGCCTGTTTGGTAGATTTGGGGTTTCCTGGCTTGAACCGGTCTGACCGGAGAGCTACACCAGCCTGACCGGTGTAGGGGCCTTCTGTGGAAGTTCCCAGGTTGTACCAGCAGGGACCGGTCTGACCGGTGGTGCTCACCGGCCTGACCGGTGTAGGTCAGTAGCGCTCGAGTTGCTAGTTCCGCTGCGTTCTCGAGTTCGTGAAGGTGGTTGTTGGTTCCTAGGACCAGTAGCACTCCAGTGGCTGCGTGGTCTTGGCCAACTTGGGTAGTTGAGTCGGAGACGTGATTTGGAAGCCGTGTTCGTCTTGTTGGAGTTCTCATCTCCTTCGAGAAGAATTTTTATCGGCTCCCATTCACTCCCCCCCTCTCTGGTTCGCCTAATCGGTCCTTCAGCGCGGCCATACCGGGGCGGAGGTGATGGAAAAGACGCGCTTCGCTCACCCTGCGTCACCGTGCCGTCCTGGCGGTGCGCTTAGTCGCCGTTCGTACACCGCTCGAGGGTGTCCCCATACCCTTTCGGGGGGCGCAGCATGGGGGAAGGACGAGAGCAGGTGGCACAGCGTTTGGGAATGACCCGGCCTCTCCGCACAGCGAGCGAATAATGTCCGCACAGTGCCCGTGCAGTGCCCAGGAAGGTGGCACAAGGGCGGCATGGCTGCACAGTGCCGGGGGCGGATTCCCGGGCGGTGTCAGAGGGCCGGCGTGGCGGGGTCGGCCTTTGACTGCAGCGCTCTTGACGGGACGGGGCGTTGAATGCCTTGGTTGGGTGGAGTAGTTGAAGTGCGTCGTGTCGAGGGATGCTGAACCTCGAGCGAGGCGGAGATCCGCTCGAGGGGTATCCGACCCTCGATCGAGGCGGAGATCCACCCGTGTGACACCCGACCCTCGAGCGAGGTGGAGATTCACTCGAGGGCAGGGAAAGTGCACGCGCGGTGGGCCGCGAAGGCCGTTGGGCCTTAGCAGGCCGTGCCTTGGCTGGGATCGAATTGGGAAGGGTGTTCTTGGCGTTCCTTATTATTTTTCGAAAAGAGTGAGTTTCCCCATAGTTAGGGGACCCCTTATGGCCATCCCCGACACTTACGACAAACTTTTGACCGTCAACATCTCAGCTACGGTAGGGCTTTATAACAAATTTCGTGCATGTTTTAGGTGCTAACAAGGTTCCACACGCTGTGTTGAGTTTTTATCTGCAGAATCAAGATTAGGGGGCAATTCTGGAGCACCAAGCCACATAAGGTAGGCACGGCCGCACCTAGTGGTACGGCCGGCCCTACCTTGCACCACAATGCAGGTTCACACCGAGTGAAGTCCTGTGCATCAGCTCCCAAAAGACCAAACTCATCACGATCATGTTGGATCAAGCAAACACACCACAAGCGAGCAACACAAGAGCCAGGAGGCAGGGCCGGCCGCACCACTAGGGCCGGCCGAACCTCCAGGGCCGGCCGCACCACCAGGGTCGACCGCACTTGCCCGACTCGCCCAAACGTGCCACCAAACCTCGGTCACTCAAGGGAACACAGCTACGAACGATCCTGATCGAAGGAACAAGGTCGGTTTGATCCAGAGGTTGAGATTAGCCTCACTTGGACCCATGGACCCACAAGCTAGTGAACAACCAACGTGGGGCAACGTCCAAGACTACATCTACCCATTAGAGCATGATCCGGAGTGAATGACAAGAGGGCCCAGGGCCGGCCGCACCAAGAGGACCGGACGCACCTCCTTTATTCAGCAAACCGACCCACAACCACCTTCTAACTGCCTCAGGGACCAAATCACAGACGCACGATCGAAGGCGGTGGAAATCACAGGGCCGGCCGCACCTAGAGATACGGCCGCACCTCCTTGCCGGGCACTGTAGCTCCCTCTCGCCTACAAGTACCCCCTCTTGCAGCCACCGACCTATTGGGTCTATAAATTGAGCCTGGCACCCCGTGGAAGAACACAAGCGATTAGAAGCAAGTGGCGGAGCACTACAGAAGTTAGTATTCAGAGAGTAGGGAGAGAGAGTTGAGTGTAGGAGTAGAAGCTGGAGTCGGTCTTCCTCTTGTACCTCGGCGGGTGCGGTACCACTTCGGTCATCCACACCCGGGATACTTTGTAAGTTCGGATTCGTGAGTAACTAAGTTTCAAGTCATTTCATTGTTCGCTCTTAGGTTCCTCGATTGTGGTTTAAGTAGTTTTACTTATCGTGATTGCTTTGCTCTAGCGCGGGGTAAAGTAGTGCTTGGTTAGTGTAGACGCGGTGTCTAGACTCTCCGGTACCTTGGAATGCTTCCCGGTTCAACGGAATAGTTGTTGTACCCTAGGGAGGTGACAGCTCCGGACGGGCTCTGTAGTCCACCACGTTAGTTCCAGAAGGTAGGAGTTACGACATCAGAGCCCCCTTCTCAAACCTTTCTATGGCTCTTTTCCCTCTGGCCCCGACGAGTGACAAGTTGTGCCTTGATTCTATCCGTGACCCTCATGAGTCCCAAACTTCATTAGCTATCCCCTCTCTACCCGAAATCTACCCTTGCTTTTCTATCCTTCGTCACCATATCCCCCGGACGAATTAGTTCAGGTTCTCAACACTTCTCGTTCCCCGTGGAAATCGATACCTTGGAATACTCCCGGGTGAAAGCTACAGCGGTATCCGTGTGCTTGCGGATTTATCTGTGATCGTGTAGTTACCAATAGGCTTTCTATCGCTGTTGCAAATCTAGTAACGACATAAGAAGTGCCAACAAGCTTTCTGGCACCGTTGCCGGGGAACGGTAGCTATTCTGATCCCGAACACAGTTCATCCGTATATCACCCCATTTATCCCATGGATTTCGATCCAACCCTTTTCGATTTTTCCGCTCCAAAGGGCGATCGTTTGGAGCCTCCACCTCCATCACATTCCATTGAAACACCTGGCTATGAGCTACGTCCTGGCTTCATAGCTATGGTCCGAGAGCAAAGCTTCTCTGGAGATAAGGATGAAAGTCCTTATTCCCACCTGTGCGAGTTCGAACAACTTTGTTCGTGTCTTGTGATCGCAGGAATGAGTCAAGATACCATGAAATGGAAACTCTTTCCGTTTTCATTAACGGGGAGAGCAAAACAATGGTATTCGCTCAGTGTGAGAAGTATGGAGGGGGGCTGGGAAAGTTTACAAAAGGCTTTTTGCCTAACATTCTTCCCGACTCCCCAAGTAGTGAAACTCCGACGAGATGTCATCTGTTTTGAGCAAAAGAAGACCGAATCTCTAGGAGCCGCATGGGCAAGATTTACGAAAGCCGTAGACTCTGGTCCAGACCTTGGTATCGCAGAGCCCATTCTTTTGCAACATTTTCGCGATGGTCTTGGACCAGAGTCAGCAATTTTCTTAGACTCTTCTTCCGGAGGATCTTTCACTCACCTCACCTTGTCTGAGTGTAAGGACATTCTAACAAAAATCCTTCAAAATACCCCTTACACGGGTGTTTATGATGAATTTCCGGATGAGGAAGAGATCACTCAGGAGGAGCACATGCCAAACACTCTCTCGGAACCAAAACCCATAGAGGAGGAACCCACTTTCCCAACTATCCAATCCGTAGAGGATTGCACTCCTCTAACAAAAACATGGTTCACCGATGAACCATTTCAACCATACAGAGAGTTTGACGACCCCTCGTGCGATTTTGTCTACGAGTTTTACGATGAGCTATTTGCTGACTTTGGGAATACTTGGAATTACCAAAGAGTAGAGAGACCAAAAGCACAGAGGACCCAGAAACTCCAATCTCTTGCTCAGAGGAACGAGCCGAACATTTTAGGCTCATTACGAATCTTTCGACCATCATGAGTAGAGAATGGTTGGATGAGGCGGAAGCCTCGACCGATGTCATAAAACTCCCAACCAAAATGAGGCACACTAGATGTGAGCTCATGGGAAATAAGCAGGATGTCGGGTATGAACCTAGCCTAGGGATCAACATTATCAGTTCATCTTTAGCGAAATCCCTAGCAGCCGTATCTTCTCTCTCAAGATCTTCAAAACTCCTTAACATCCCTTCAGGAGAGACATTAGGTTGCCAGGGCATTCTTCGGGTGTTTCCCGTAAAATTTACGGAACACAAGCTCTATCTTGATTTTCATCTCTTTGACCTACCTTGTCATCACACCCATTCAATCATCATCGGTAGACCTATCATGAAAATCTTAGAGCAATCCCCAAGGAAACCAGTGTTAGAGCTAAAGATCGGTGACGACTTCCTACCGGTGTCTTACCTTAGAACCGAAAACACCCCCGTAGAAGCCGAACCCAAACCAGATCTACTAGAGGAGGTAATGGCCGCCTCCCTAGCAGAGCTAGCTCAACCAAACTTTGAAGAGGAAATCCCGTTCTTCACAGAGGAGGATGAGGCCCCAGTCTCATTTAAGCTAGATCCGACCGAAAAGCCGGAACGACCACCAATAGAGCTTAAACCTCTTCCTCCGGGATTAAAGTACGCGTTTCTCCATTGGAATCGAGAAACTCCAGTGATCATCAGCAATAAGCTATCTGAGTATTCCCATCGAACCCGACGCAACCCCTTCAAGAGAACCAAAAGGTGGCACGATAAGAGGATCAAGAAGAAATCTTTTGAACCGGGAGATAAGGTACTACTCTTTAACTCTCGCTTTAAACTTTTTGGTCATGGAAAGCTTAGAAGTAAATGGGACGGCCCTTTCACGGTTTTAAATTCTGCTTCGCATGGGGCCGTAACCCTACAAGATTCAGATGGAAACACTTTTAAAGTAAATGGGCAAAGACTTAAAATCTTCCTTGAACCAAACATGCCTAACCTCGAAGAATTTGATGTTATCGAGGTCCTTAACTTGGATTGATTGAAGTCTTGCTTGTCTTATGTATATAGAGTGTTTCTTGTGTTGTTTTCCTGTTTCTTTTTGCTCTCCTCTCTTAGTTGCCACAAAGCCAGCCTTTTGGGGTAGTGGGCTAGGGCCGGCCGCACCTAGTCGGCCGGCTGCACCTCCCTCATTTGGCTCTTGGCTGCGCGTGAGCTAGGGTATCTAGTATCTCCCCTTGTGCTATCCAGATAACCCCTGAAAACCTCGTGTAACGAGTTCCTCCCCAGAAACCAATCTCCTTTCCAAAAACCCTCGCTTTCTCGTCATCTCCTAGCAAACCATGGGTGGTGACGGCCCTAGCAACCTCTCCAAGGGCTCGGCACCCCCAACCCCTGGCGGTGCATCCTCGAAAGCGCTCGCAGGAGGTTCCGGGGTAGGATCGATCCAAAACTCGCCTCACCAGGGGTCCCTGGCCCTTGCTCATGCATCCCAGGAGGCAACCCTAGGAGGGGGTAGGACCGGCTGTACCTCCCAGGTCCGGCCGCACCAAGCCCATTCAGCCAGCCCGGCCGACGTGTAGAGGAGGTCCTTGTCCCCCAGGAGAATGATCGGAAAAGGAAAACCCCGACGTTCAGAGTCACCGGCACGCCCGACAACAGGCCAGCTGAGGTTGAAGGAGCCGGAGACGCCAATCTCTAGGCGGCTCTTCAACGAGTCGCCAAGGGAGAACATCTTCGCCATAAAGACGGCCGGGGCAGAATTCTTCAAGCCCCCAACAGAGGGGAAATACAAGATCATTGGGCGCAAGACTCCCCGTGGGTATGAGAAGCAGTTGATCCCTCGGTTGGACAGGGATGATTTGGAGCCCGATGAGTCCATCTTCTCCACCCCAACTAGCGGGATGCGCTACCGCAAGCCTCCACCGATCCGTGGTCCTCCTGGCCAGTTTGAAGATTCAGAGGAGGATTCGAAGGACGAGGATCCTTATGAGGGTCTTCGTAATGAGGTCGCTGAGCTAAAGATGAAGAACAACTTGCTGGAGGAGCGCATAGCCGAGGCTGGGCTCGGGCGGATGGACATGGATGACAAGATGGAAATTCTCCCAAAGCCCTCTGCAGCATGTTTAGGCGGCTGTTAAAGGAACTAGGGCGTCCGGATCTCTACGACTGCATTTTACCTTAGATCTCTAAGCGTAGGATCCGTGTAGCATCTCGTTAGTGTCCTTTCCTTTCTTGTGTGTTAGTTTTGCTCTTTCAAAAACTTGTTTGCTTTAATTCGTTTAGGTAGCCTGAATAAAGAGATGCTACAAACGCTTTGACAGCCTTATAAGTCTCTGGTTATTTTGCTACTTTGGCTGGTGATTGGAGCCAGCTAGAGAATGTTATTTCACCCGGTTCACGAGTGTGCAGGAAAAACGAAAGGAGGTAGGGCCGGCCGCACCTAGAGGCCCGGCCGCACCTACCTTCATCACACAAATGCGAAACCAACAACGTGCAGGTAACTGAGGTGCACCAGAGACAGCTCACGAAGCACGACACAAAATTTGGGAGGGCCGGCCGCACCTGTCATTTTTTCACGAACCGAACATCTTCATGCTGAGTCACGCTGGTTTGAATCCCTAACTCATCTCGTGATGTTATCTTATGGCTATCCTATTTATATTGCTTAGTATCAAAACTGCATTATCATGCTTTTGAAAATGTTGCCTACCCATCCTCACTTTTGAAATGAGGAATTATTGCTAAGTTAAACCCTTACTCTATAGGCTTGATGAATTTATAGGTTCTCTTCGAAACATGAGCCTTAATTAAACCTTTGTGCGAAGCAAATGCTTATGACCAAACCTAAGATGTTGACAAGTGTGATATGGTGCGATAATGTTAATCTTGCTCTGTCTCATAGTATGGTGAAAATCTCGGATGATTTCTTTGAGAAAATAAAACAAGACAAGTTCCTCAATGGTCATATCACCTACCAAAGCCATATGATGCTATCAAAGTTAAACCTTCTACATATGCTTGCTTGTGACCCATTGAGTTTTGCCAAATTGTTGTGACCCTTGGTAGAATCTTTTCATGCTTTCATGATCGAGATCACGTACACCCACATATACATGCTAACTCTTACACCGGGAGTTACGCAAAATATGCCATCCATCCACCAAAAATAAATTCTCCAAGTTCCAAAGAGATTTCTCTTCTTGCAAAAGGAGAGAGGGGTCATTGAAAAGAAAAAAAAGAAAAGAGAAAAATAAATGCTCAAAGAAGCATAGAAAAATGTGCTCCGATCAAAGAGCATAGAAAAAAAAGGGAAGGAAGCATGACCCCCCCTCCAAAAAGCAAGAGGAGAATCTCAAAGCAAGGAGTACTTAGAAAAAAACAAACAAAAATATTCCACACACTTGCACATCTCGATCAAGTTGCATGACTAGTTTCCTCTTGGGTCCGGTCTTTGGCTCAACAACATCATGTGGCACAAGTGAGTCTCATGCTTATCCTACCCAAAGCTCCACATACAAGCCATAGAGTAGGAAGTTGAGGCTTGTTCAAAAGCCTTTGGTGAGGTGACAAACACCACTTGAGTGATTGAGGGAACCATCCGAGGAACTTTGTCTCTCTTTGCAAAAAATTTTCAAAAACTCTGAGATAGAATCCAGAAAATGAGAAGAGTGAGTGATGCAAAGTCAAAACCGTTCTACTCTTCAACCTCCAAAGGCAAGGTGAAAAGTTACAAGCCCCACAGGTAAGCAAGGCAAAGTTTCTTTGGTGCCAATAGTTTCAAATAGCCAGTAGAGCATGGAATTGTGCTCTAGTACATGCAGGGAGGTAACATAAAGCAATGTCCGATCCACCTTTCAAGACTAGGCTTTGCTCGAGGACGAGCAAACGTCTAGCGTGGGGGAGTTTGTTGACGGTCCTTACGACAAACTTTTGACCGTCAACATCTCAGCTACGGTAGCGCTTTATAACAAATTTCATGCATGTTTTAGGTGCTAACAAGGTTCCACACGCTGTGTTGAGTTTTTATCTGCAGAATCAAGATTAGGGGACAATTCTGGAGCACCAAGCCACATAAGGTAGGCACGGCCGCACCTAGTGGTACGGCCGGCCCTACCTTGCACCATTATGCAGGTTCACACCGAGTGAAGTCCTGTGCATCAACTCCCAAAAGACCAAACTCATCACGATCGTGTTGGATCAAGCAAACACACCACAAGCGAGCAACACAGGAGCCAGGAGGCAGGGCCGGCCGCACCACTAGGGTCGGCTGAACCTCCAGGGCCGGCCGCACCACCAGGGTTGGCCGCACCTGCCCGACTCGCCCAAAAGTGCCACCAAGCCTTGGTCACTCAAGGGAACACAGCTACGAATGATCCTGATCGAAGGAACAAGGTCGGTTTGATCCAGAGGTTGAGATTAGCCTCACTTGGACCCATGGACCCACAAGCCAGTGAACAACCGACGTGGGGCAACGTCCAAGACTTCATCTACCCATTAGAGCATGATTCGGAGTGAATGACAAGAGCGCCTAGGGCCGGCCACACCAAGAGGACCGGCCGCACCTCCTTTACTCAGCAAACCGACCCACAACCGCCTTCTAACCGCCTCAGGGACCAAATCACAGACGCATGATCGAAGGCGGTGGAAATTACAGGGCCGGCCGCACCTAGAGATACGGCCGCACCTCCTTGCCGGGCACTGCAGCTCCCTCTCGCCTACAAGTACCCCCTCTTGCAGCCACTGACCTATTGGGGCTATAAATTGAGCCTGGCACCCCGTGGAAGAACACAAGCGATTAGAAGCAAGTGGCAGAGCCCTACAGAAGTTAGTATTCAGAGAGTAGGGAGAGAGAGTTGAGTGTAGGAGTAGAAGCTGGAGTCGGTCTTCCTCTTGTACCTCGGCGGGTGCGGTACCACTTCGGTCATCCACACCCGGGATACTTTGTAAGTTCGGATTCGTGAGTAACTAAGTTTCAAGTCATTTCATTGTTCGCTCTTAGGTTCCTCGATTGTGGTTTAAGTAGTTTCTACTTATCGTGATTGCTTTGCTCTAGGGCGGGGTAAAGTAGTGCTTGGTTAGTGTAGACGCGGTGTCTAGACTCTCTGGTACCTTGGAATGCTTCCCGGTTTAACAGAATAGTTGTGGTACCCTAGGGAGGTGACAGCTCCAGACGGGCTCTGTAGTCCACCACGTTAGTTCCGGTAGGTAGGAGTTACGACATCAGAGCCCCCTTCTCATCCCTTTCTGTGGCTCTTTTCCCTCTGGCCCGGACGAGTGACAAGTTGTGCCTTGATTCTATCCGTGACCCTCACGAGTCCGAAACTTCATTAGCTATCCCATCTCTACCCGAAATCTACCCTTGCCTTTCTATCCTTCGTCACCATATCCCCTGGATGAATTAGTTCAGGTTCTCAACACTTCTCGTTCCCTGTGGAAATCGATACCTTGGAATACTCCCGGGTGAAAGCTACAGCGGTATCCATGCGCTTGCGGATTTATCTATGATCGTGTAGTTACCAACAGGCTTTCTAGCGCTGTTGCAAATCTAGTAACGACGTAAGTAGTGCCAACAGAGGGGTTGTAAAATTCGTAGGTGGCCGATTGAACCTTTCCAAAAACACAAGAAGGGAGAAGCCCCGGTTTGATGATTTCTACAAAAACAATCCTATCTTCATCATCCTTGTGGATATCATCAAAGCTGAATGAGGTCTCAAAGTAAGTCTCATCATCTCTATAGGCAAACCAGATAATGGATTCTGGATTGAAGCCGAGGTAAAAACTTCTGAAGTGCTCTGCTATACGAGAAGGAGTTCTTTTGTGTCCTGGAAAGACAGAGATAGCTTCTCCAAAATTCATACATCGGCGCCTCACAATTGGAACACCATCTGGTTGGTCTCTCGGGAAGGTCTTGGTAAAAATATTCTGCTCCAACCTATCTCGAAGATGAAGATTTAGCCACATGTTGATGAACCACCAGGGACCTCCCGGGGTGCCTATGGGAGAATTGGTTGACAAGCTGGCTGCTACTTGGTGAAGGAGATGATAAACCGTGCCTAAGAGATACTTTCCAAGGGGGATGCAATTGCCAGCAGCCAACTGTTCAGCCACTATCTGATAATTGGCAGTAGGGCCAAAGGTTTTGCCACAGAAGACAAATTTCTCAAGCCACATGTTCAGAAAAGCAACATGTTCCCTGTGACCCACAGTTCCCTCTTTCTTGTGCTCAGCAATGTTCTTGGTTTTCAGCTGGTGAGAAGGTTTATCATTACGACGGCTAAATAGGGCATCTGGTGAGGAGATATCTAAACCAGTTAGCAGGAAGACGTCGGCCAAGGTTGGAGCCATCGGCCCATGGCCAAACAAAAAGGCGTTAAGCGCATCAGACCAGAAATAAGAGGCAGCTATCAGAAGAGATTCGTTCCGGGACATCTCAGACAAAGATAAAATGATGCAATGACTGATTTTGTATTGCCCCCAAGATTCCCTGTTCTTCGCAGAAACTCTAAGGTACCAATCTCTCCACTTTGACATAACCTGTCCAAGACCTGAAGCAGCTGTCCCAATCGGCTAGATTCAAGGAGGCATGCTTGAAGGGGATTCAGCCGGTTTCAAAGTTAATCATTTCAGTGGGGTCAGCATCACCCATCGGGCCGAGAAAAGCAAGTCCGGGTTTGTCATGAACTGGGATGATGACATTAGATCTAAGCTCCTGAAGAAATAAATAAAATCTGGGCTTCAGACAAAACAAGGCCGCAGCATTTTGAGTAAATAAAGGCAAAAGAACAAAAGAAATACCGGGGGGATTGAAGAGAGAGACGCCTTCGGAGGCACAGAGGTAGGGTGAGAACCTCCGGCGGAACATGAGGACGCCATGGATCAGTGAATGCTTTGGAGCTTAGGGTTCGTCGCTTGAAAGCTTGAGTTTTTCGGAGCAACAAGATTTGGGGAGAAAGAAAGAAGCCAAGGCAGTCGTACTTATGGCCCCTAAGATTTGTTGAGATTCTTCGGCCGACTTCGAATCAAGGAAGATAACGGATCTGAGGAAATTTTGGAGCAAAAGATTATTTACTACGAAACTGGGGGGCATGTGTTGACACCATTTTTTTGGAAAAATAGGTCAAAAAGGATAAGGAGAAGCAGCCGATGAAAACAGAGTGCAATCGGCCGATTAGAAGAGAGAGAAGGGTGGTCAACAGGACTCGCCGATGGTCAAGGAGGCTCAAGTCTGTTGGAGGACCAGCAGGTCAAACCAATCGGCCGATAGTCAAGCAAGGGGATCGGCCGATGAAGAGGAAGGCAGCAATCAAGAAGATACGCCAAAAGGAAAGTACGATGGAGGTGGGTCAATCCACGATTGGCAAAGGGTCAAGAGTCAGTTTTTAGAAGATTTTTGACTCCTGCTAGAGTCCTTTTCTATTTTTAGTAGTTCTCATTTTACTTTAGATGCAAGTAAACAATGCCATGATCGGCTAGGAGTTGGGTTGTCCTCGGGACATAAATAACGACCCTGCGTGGTCGGAAAAAGTGTACACACCAATATCAAACAAACTGCCTCCGGGCAAACCCTTTACTTTACAGCATCTACTTTACAGCATCTACCTTTACAGCATCTACTTTTCGGCGACTTCGCCATTGCGATTTTCTTCTTTTCTACAATGCGTGCTTCGAGTCCATCGGGCTGGATCAACTGATCTCCGGCAAGCTTGTGAGTACCGTTTTACCGAATAACCCTAGGCTTTAACCTCCGGGCGCATCGCTGAGGTTTCGTCTAGTTCTTTATTCACCCCTTATCGATATTAGCTAGATCTCCAAGTTTTCGTACCAATTCTTGTGGTTTTTAGCTATTATCATCACTACCCCACTCGATCTAGATCCTATCGGCTTCTAACATCACAGCCGATTCCGACCTACTCGAGTGCTGACATCACAATCGGCCGATCTCAGCCGATCTATCTATCTACGCACCCGCGCTTCGGTCGCTCTCGAGCCGGCTGATCCCACTTTACCCGTATCGGCCGATTGGTTGGTACACGTGTTGCTATAAGGCCATCGGTTCTCTAGCCGATCCCTAATATTTTCCATTGTCAATCAACAGGTCAGATTGGCTGGCACGCCTCGCTATAGACCGGGGAGTCACGTGTGCTGCGCGCGGAGGTGACGTCCTATTTTCGCGTCAACAATGATACCCTGATCGTAGGTCGATCTTGGAGAAAACTTTGGCACCTCTCATCTGATCAAACAGATCCTCAATCCTAGGCAGGGGGTATTTATTTTTAATGGTTACGTCATTAATAGACCTATAGTCTACACACATCCTTCTAGAACCATCCTTTTTGTCAACAAAGAGAACAGGTGCTCCCCAAGGAGACGAGCTAGGATGGATATACCCTTTTCTTATTAACTCCTCTATTTGTTTCTTTCATTTAACCAAATCCTTAACATCCATTCTATATGGTCTTTTAGGAATAGGACCGGTGTCGGGTAAAAGATCAATCTTGAACTCAATATCACGGTCAGGTGCATACCTGGTGTTGGTATTTCTTAACCTCACCACTATGGCGTCGGGTTAGCGTGAGCGTGTAAGAAACACCCGGGTACACTGACGGGTGCGAACTAATCCGCAAGCGCACGGATACACCGTTGTAGCACTTCTCCCTCGGGAGTATTCCAAAGGGTATCGAATCCAAGGAACGGTTGGGAGCTCTACGAGCGATTTATCCAAGGACACAGGATCTCTTCTACGGTAGGTGAGAGGTATGGTTTCCCTTGTAGGCACTTGGTTCTAGGGAAGTACAAGCTGCAAAGGATCTCGCTTCGGACACCGGACCCTCCTGGGTATAACAGTCGGTTCATGACAAATGGTCGCCTACACCTGTATCCGAACGTGGGGGATTCCAAAAGGGTCCAACGGCTGTCACCACCGCGGCCTACCCCAAGACAAACCGTGGGATACAGGGCAATCGAAGGATAACCTGTAGCCCAGACACCGCGTCTGCACCACTGGCTACTACTATAGCACAGCTACGCCTGACGTCTCGTAACAACACTATAGCACTCCGTAAAAATACGGAGCGACGATCCCGCGAGTACAACTAGTCCTTACCCATCATGGATTTAGGATCATACAAAGGATATGAATGACACTTTGGTCTAAACTAGGTATGCAGAGTTCTCACTATATTCTAATTGACAAGCAGTCATACAAACGGAATGCAGGAATACTCATCCAATCAACAAGATCAGAGGATCATGTCACGAAGAACACGAGCCTCTAAATGATGAACAGATGAAGAACTCTAGAACATATCACCCATGTATGAATACAACTTTAGTCTAATTGGAATATAACGAAATACTCACTTTAGTCTAAATGAAGAACAATATCACTCATGAGGTACAAAGAGATGATGAACGAAGAATGGATCATTGCATCTCCCTTCTACTCAACCACACCCTCTCCTCTCTGCCTAGCACTACCTAAGCTAGATCTTCCCCACACTCATATTCCTGGTGGGATGAGGTTTCACCTCCACCAAGAAGGAATGAGAAGGAAGAAAGGAGGCTAAGGTAAGAAGTTGCCTTCAAGTGTGTTGTCCTATTCTAACCCCCCCTCTCCTCCTATTTATAGGCACGGGAACCGGCGTCAAGTGGAGCGAGACACCCCGGGGATGGCATCTAGGGCCAATGGGAGACCACCACGTGGAGGCCTGGGATCAGCCGACCAAAGGTCGGTTCGGCCGATCCCAGGGTTGGCCGATCCCCACGTGGCCCGCCTCGGCTTGTGCTTTCTCTGAGCAGCTGACTGGTAGGTCCTGAGGTCGGTTCCCGGTGTACACGTGTGTTGGAGGCGGTTTAGGCGCTCTGGTGGGCCCATGGATCCATGTGAGGTACGCGTGGTGATCTCTGATTCGTTGAGGCTCTCTCTCTTGGATTGGTGACATCATTGATCCAGGGGATGCTTGCATGGCGGCTCCTTATTGGCTGAGCCTGAAGTACTAGGATCAAAGAGGTGTGCTTTCTCCTCATTTCTTATGCTAATCACCTGCATTCATCTTTATACAGCCACTTGTGGAAATTGTCAGTTTAAGGCCCTATTCTAGTGTGGATGCATGATTCTCATGTTGAAATGTAGGGATTGACGACCCTAAATTAGGTACTTAACAGCCGTCAACAACTCCCCCACACTTCCCCTTTGCTCGTCCCGAGCAATAGGGAAGAGATTGAGCGGGTTAAACCATGGGATGAAACATACATAAGAATTATTCCAGATCATACCTTCCTCTTGTGAACTTTGTGGAGTGGCTACCATGCCATCTTGGGTAGTTGATAAAAGGAATGATCATGAATCGAATCTCTCAGACATCTGAGGGTAAGGACTTGGGGTTTTCAAAAGATTTTGAAAGAAAAGCATGCGCTGCTTCCTTCTTTGATTCTCTCGGATCGCTCAATGTGTATATGTCCTTACCAAGGCATTAGAATTGTCTTTCTTTATCCTACTTCTAATGATGGCTATATGTGGAGCTCAGGGTAGGATAAGATATAAAGCATACTTATTTCACATATATTGCAAAGTCAAAAAACTAGATCCAAGAAGAAAATCAAATCATACGATCATATCAAGATGTGCACATGTATGGGTATGATGGGTATGGTAAGGTGGATACTAGGCCCGGAATGGGTTCTAGATATTACCATACATGATGAAATGCTATGGTGATGGTAAGGTGGACACTAGCCCCGGAGTAGGTACTAGTTATTACCATCTAAAATATGAAACTCCTTTTTGCATGATTTTCTCCTCTCTCCTTCTTGAAATATTTGAGACATGGGCTATCTTCCTCTTCTTTTCTTTTTTTTTCTTTTTCTTTTTTTTTTGGTCATGCTTTTTGAGCATGTCTTTCTCTCTTTTTTTTCTTTTTGTATAGCCCAGTCTCTTTTGGAGATATTTGGAGAGGGGTAAATCATGGAACAATGCATAGAGCTTTATTTGGTGCAATCGATGGATGATACAATGCTAACTTCCAGTGTAGAAGCATAGCGAGGGGGAAATGGTGGTGTGCACATAAATCTTGATCATGAAAGCACGAAAAGAATTCCCGAAAGGGTCACAGTATTTGACAAAGGTCAATGCAATAACAAGCAGCATATGAGTATAAGGTTTTCAACTTGAACATCATATGGCTTTGGTAGGACTATGGCATATCAAAGAGGAGCTGCAAGAGCGTTTTTTTTTCAAATAAACCCAAGAACTTAAACCTTCAGAGATGAGATCATGTCTTCAAGCCATATCTCTCTTGTCAACTACTTAGACGAACATGCTGTCCTTATAAAGATATGGTTCACAAGCCTCAAGGGTATAAACAAGAAATAGAACTTATGCATGTCAACCACAGGTATGGAGCAAGCATTACCGTAAAATTCTTGAGTTGCTCATAAAAGATTTTACAAACAGGGCATAACGAACTCAAGCAACATGGTTGAAAAGGGTAGAGATGCAAACCAGCGCTGGTTGTTGATGCGGACCGAACGGGGTTGTTCGTGATGTGCAAGAATGTGTCTGCATTCAGGTTCTTTTAATCATGAGTGATCGCAGTGCTGTGCGAGCGTGGTGTGGGTGCAAAATATCCGTCATGTTCGCATTTGGAGAGTGCATCTCTCCCCCACACTATGTTGTACCTGGGTGTAGTTCTTCAAGACAAATAGACAAAAATAGAAACAAACGACACATATGCGACTCAACCGGGTTATATGACTAGTGGAGCCGAAATTATTTTATCCAAATTCATAATGAAATAGGCGCTTACACACATGATGGAAATAAAAGATTGTAAGGGAAATAAACTTGGAAGGAATTAAATTAAACTGAACTAAGCACCTATGGAAAATGAAAAGTGGGCGTAGCCCTCTACTCTGCGAAAAGGGCTTCCAAACCCTCTGCCTTGATCAGGCGCTGTAGCATAACATCCATCTCCTCACGGGTCTCGAGGAGAAGACGCCTGAGCTGCTGATACTCTTCTCGCTGCTTCCCCACAACCTTCACCAAGGCCTCGTACTCGAGGTACACATCTGCCAATCTATTCGCCACCTTGCTTGTCTGGAGACTCCTTCTGTTAGGTAATGACGCCAGGATATCCTCAAGTTCTATCTCCCAGCGCGGTGGATATGGTTTCGGCACCCTGCAGCTGTCCTTCGGGGTCCTCACCCCAAAGATGCGAAACCTGGTCTGGGGCTGCGGGAACTCATCCCAAACATCCTGCTCATACTTGTGGCAAAAAGGCTCACCATCCTTGCTGAAAAGCGATCCTGCGTAGCGCTCTCCGGGCTTCAACGGTGGGCCTGGCCAGTCATCGTAGAGCACCATCTTGCTTGAACCAGGGGTTGGTTTCTTCCCTAGGGCGGCAAATCGAGGAAAATGACCAGCAAAAGTGGGGGGTGAAGATGAGCTGTGCCTAGCCAAGGACTCTATCGAGTCTCCAGTCGGGCTTCTCGTCCTCCTCCCCCATTCTAGGGTCGTCAAATCATCCTGAGATCCTTCCCATGGATGCAGCCTGCTGCACCCTATGTCGCTGAAGAAGAAGGACTTCTCCCCCTTGAAAGGGGACGGGGTCATCATCTGACGAGGCTGCGTGTCCCGGCTACTCATGACGGGTGATAGGGTGGCTGCGAGGAGGAGGGAGCAGGGGAGATGGAGTTCTGCGTGGCTCGAAATCCATCACGCAGCGAGGAGGAGATCTCTGGGGGACGAAGGGGGGCACACGCGAAAGGGGAGAGGTGGCGGCGCCCAGCCTGGGTCGGCCGACCTAGTGGGTCGGTCGAACCCTTATGGGCCTCGCTGGGCCTCCCCTTTGGCCTGTGGGTTCTAGCAAGGGTCACGGCCTCAGGGCCAGGTGTCCCGCAGGTTTTGAGGTTGGAGGCTCAAGAAATGGCTAAGGCAAGGTGTTGAGCATAAATGCTCTCGCTCCTCTGTTAGCTTTACTTAAACCTCTCCCCGCACAGACAGCACATCGGGAACTCACCTGGACCCCTATCTCCGGAAGCATGGCTCAAGAACACTCGGACCCCAGATCAAGCGAATGGGATTCCATGGGTCGGAGGGGCATTCGAGCCTTAGGTCCGAAGAAGCAAACTTTGCAGTTCAGTTTCTCCTTGGGTTGCCACAGGTTTTCACCCTCACTTACGTGAGGACATCACGCAGGCTAACCCAGCTTCCAACGGAGGTGCAAAAGGTAGGGATGCAACCACACTTTCGCATGGCATCGATCAAGTCAGAGTATTAGAATGGGATTTATGCCTACCGAGCTTGATCAGCATCGGTCCTAGCTGAGCTCATGATGATGAGATGAGTTGCTCGGTTGGACCAAAATAAAGCGGAGCTTTCCAAGGCCAAAGATTTTAGGGATGTACAATCCTGAGGCCAGTGTCTTGACCTGACCCTCGGTGTGGTGGCACCTCAGGCTGAGCCTTGATGCAAAGCACAAAACATCCGTCGTAACCTCTCCCGGAAAGTTGTAATCGAAATCGTGATAGTTGTTCTTGCCAGGAACAACCACCCTTCTTTGATTACTCCTTTCCTCCCTCCTTCGAGACTAAGTCTTGAAGGTCGGGGTTTTAAGAGAAGAAATGATAAGGGAACCTAAGGGCAGAACTCACACTAGGTGCTCTTTCCCACAGATTCCTGCTAGTCAAGAATGACATCTTCGACAAGAGTGTAGAGAAGGTTGGTATGTAGGCTCGAACTCTACCGAGGATAGGTCTAGGCAACTCATTACTATGGTTGGCTACCTCGGTGCTCAGGACGGGCGGGGAGCTGAAATCCTAGAGTTTCTCTAGAATTTCCTTTCCCTGCTCCGGCTCTAAGAAAACAAAGGCGCCTCCTGACATGGCATCAAGCGTCATGCCACTGTCCCTTAGCAGACCAAACCGGAAATGCTGCAAGAGCACCAGGTCTGGCAGATCAAGGACTGGGCATGACTCGGTCATAGAAGCAAAACGATCCCATGCCATGCCTAGAGATTCCTGCTCTCTTTGTTGGAAACTGAGGATTGCCATTCTTAGGGAAATGATACGCCTCAAAGGAAAGAATCGGGTGCAGAAAGCTGCTCTCAATGCTCCCCAATAGATGTGTTTATGCCCAAAACAACGGTACCAAGTTCTCGCTCCCCCCGAAAGGGAGAATGGGAACAAGTTCCCCCTAAGAATGTCCTGTGTCGCACCGGTCTTACCCTGGGTCGAGCACAGTTGTTCAAAGTCTCTCACATGGGCATAGGGATTTCCATGATTTTCCCCTAAGGAATTGCTCTCAACTAGCTTAAGGATGGATGGATGAACCATGCAGGGTGTTAAGGAGACGGGTTGCCTCCACAAAGTTTATTCCATTGGTTCATTCATAATGAGTGGAAGGTGTGTACAAGGATAACCTTCCTGGGATAACGGGGGTAGAGGTAGAAACAAAGAAGGAAAACAAAAGATACGAGGACAATCGGGTTCGTAGACTCGTGACAATCGCTCCCCGGCAATGGCGCCAGAAATGCTTGTTGGTATTTCTTAACCTCACCACTATGGCGCCGGGTTAGCGTGAGCGTGTAAGAAACACCCGGGTACACTGACAGGTGCGAACTAATCCACAAGCGCACGGATACACCGTTGTAGCACTTCTCCCTCGGGAGTATTCCAAAGGGTATCGAATCCAAGGAACGGTTGGGAGCTCTACGAGCGATTTATCCAAGGACACAGGATCTCTGCTACGGTAGGTGAGAGGTATGGTTTCCCTTGTAGGCACTTGGTTATAGGGAAGTACAAGATGCAAAGGATCTCGCTTCGGACACCAGACCCTCCTGGCTATAACAGTTGATTCACGGCAAATGGTCGCCTACACCTGTATCCGAACGTGGGGGATTCCAAAAGGGTCCAACGGCTGTCACCACTGCGGCCTACCCCAAGACAAACCGTGGGATACAGGGCAATCGAAGGATAACCTGTAGCCCAGACACCGCGTCTGCACCACTGGCTACTACTATAGCACAACTACGCCTGACGTCTCGTAGCAACACTATAGCACTCCGTAAAAATACGGAGCGACGATCCTGCGAGTACAACTAGTCCTTACACATCATGGAATTAGGATCGTACAAAGGATATGAATGACACTTTGGTCTAAACCAGGTATGCAGAGTTCTCACTATATTGTAATTGACAAGCAGTCATACAAACGGAATGCAGGAATACTCATCCAATCAACAAGATCAGAGGATCATGTCATGAAGAACATGAGCCTCTAAATGATGAACAGATGAAGAACTCTAGAACATATCACCCATGTATGAATACAACTTTAGTCTAATTGGAATATAAAGAAATACTCACTTTAGTCTAAATGAAGAACAGTATCACTCACGAGGTACAAAGAGATGATGAACGAAGAACAGATCATTGCATCTCCCTTCTACTCAACCACACCCTCTCCTCTCTGCCTAGCACTACCTAAGCTAGATCTTCCCCACACTCATATTCCTGGTGGGATGAGGTTTCACCTCCACCAAGAAGGAATGAGAAGGAAGAAAGGAGGCTAAGGTAAGAAGTTGCCTTCAAGTGTGTTGTCCTATTCTTACCCCCCTCTCCTCCTATTTATAGGCACGAGCACCGGCGTCAAGTGGAGTGAGACACCCCGGGGATGACCTCTAGGGCCAATGGGAGACCACCACGTGGAGGCCTGGGATCAGCCGACCAAAGGTCGGTTCGGCCGATCCCAGGGTCGGTCGATCCCCACGTGGCCCGCCTCGGCTTGTGCTTTCTCTGAGCGGCTGACTGGTGGGTCCTGAGGTCGGTTCCCGGTGTACACGTGTGTTGGAGGCGGTTTAGGCGCTCTGGTGGGCCCATGGATCCATGTGAGGTACGCGTGGCGATCTCTGATTCGCTGAGGCTCTCTCTCTTGGATTGGTGACATCATTGATCAGGAGATGCTTGCATGGCGGCTCTTTATTGGCTGAGCCTGAAGTACTAGGATCAAAGAGGCGTGCTTTCTCCTCATTTCTTATGCTAATCACCTGCATTCATCTTTATACAGCCACTTGTGGAAATTGTTAGTTTAAGGCCCTATTCTAGTATGGATGCATGATTCTCATGTTGAAATGCAGGGATTGACGGCCCTAAATTAGGTACTTAACAGCCGTCAACACCTGGTAACTCATCTAGAAATACGTCAGGGTACTCATTTACAACCCTTATTTCTTCCAAGGTCTTTCCTTGTACCGTATTCACTGTCCCTTGTTCTTTTGGTGGGGCATCAACAAGGAACTCCATTCTATCTCCTTGCGGGCTAGTCATGTGCACTGACCTCTTGCGACACTAAATAATTCCATCATCTTTGTCCAACCAATCCATTCCAAGGATCACATCTATTGCCCAAGATTTTAGAACTATTAAATCAGCTAGGAAATCTATCCCCAAAATTTTATGATTCACTCGTGGGCATATGTGACTAGCTTTCATTTCACCTCCTGGGGAACTAACTAGCAACGGTGTCTTCATAAGACTCATAGGTAGGTTATGTTTTTCCACAAATTGATTGGAAACAAATGAATGTGATGCTCCAGAATCGAATAAAACCGATGCGGGTTCAAAGTTCACAAGGAACATTGTTGACATTTCTTAACATTGTCACTAGGTTTGTATCCCCAGCAACAGCGCCAAAAATGCTTGTTGACATTTCTTAACGTTGTCACTAGGTTTGTATCCCCAGCAACGACACCATAAATGTTGGTCGGCATTCCTTAACATCATTGCTAAGTTCATGAGTCCCTAGCGATGATGCCAGATATGTCCGATGGTAATCTTAACGTTTACAAAGAATCCACAAGCGCACGGATATACCATTGTAGCATTTCCCCAAAGGAGTATTCAAAAGGGTATCGAATCCAAGGAAGGCATGGTCGGATTAACAAGTGCAACACTATTGCAATGAGTATAGATCAATGACGAGAATAAGTGAGGTTCTGAACACAGGGATAAGATATGATAATGATAGGGTAGTGTGAACACACTCGAACTCATTCTCTCTTTGGTACACTACGGCTTAGGAGGCAACATACGAGTAAGCTCTAGGTTCTAAGGTACTATAAATACAAAGTTAATAGATACCGGTCAGTCACATAAGTATTGTATGAATATCAGCTCAGCACCCAGGCACAAACGGGGAGCTAACCGCCCGCGTCACTTCCGCACGACGTCGGTTGTTAGATTTTAGACTCCTACAGTGTACCCAAACGTGGAGGATTACAAAGGGTCCAACGGCTGTCATAACCGCGGCCTACCTTAAGACAATCCGTGGGGCACACTCATATGCAACGTAGCTACTCAACCCAAGCACCATGCTTGCGTTGTTAATTAAACATTGACCGGCCCAAGCTATTGTGACCCAGGTCAGTGCCACCAGATAACTGGCCACTTACACTGAGTACCGTAGCTTGAACTCGAACTTCATACAACACAAACACGTGATCTAAATGGATCAAACTAGGCTAGTCATACAAATAGATTCGTGTTCTACTATGTCTATTCAACTAGATCAAAGGGTCGTGTTCGTGAGGAACACGAGCCTCTAACTTATGAACAAACAACAAGAACATGAATAAATCATTCGTCAACTGGATCGAAAGGACTTGTTCATCAAGAACAGGAGCCTCTAAATGATGAATGAACAAAGAACACATGAACACATCACTCATGTATGCCAACACTACTTTATATGAAATGGTTGAATAACTGAAGTAGACCAAAGTCATAGAATAAAATAAAGATACAAGAGAACTCATACATAGATCCCAAAGTAGACTTGGAACCTGAAGTAGAACAAATCAAGCCTACCTCCTAGCCTTGGAAACCAAAAGTGAGAGAGGAGTTGGAAAGTGAGTTGGGTAAGAAATGAGTCCCCTCCCTTCTATTTATAGGCCTTGGACAACTTGTGGAAGCAGCGCAAACACCCCGGGAATGGACTCCAGGACCAACCAGGGATCACCACATAGAAGCCCCTGTGTGGCGGTCTCAAGGTCGGTTCGGCCGATCTGTGGGGTCGGTTGACCCCTTGTGGGCCCCACTTGGGGTGTGCTTCCTCCTGGTTGCTGTCCTGTGGGCCCTTATGTCGGTTCCCGGTGTGCACTTGATTTTGAGGCGGTTTGCCTGCCCGTGGGCCGTTCAATCCATGTGATGTCGACGTGTCACCCTCTGATTCGTCGGGGTTGCCTCCCTTGGATTGGTGACATGGCTTGCATGCATGAGATCCTAGGTGGTAGCCCTTCCTTCGCTGAGGTGACATGGCATGGACCATAGAAGGTGAGCTTGTCATTTCTTTTATGCTTATTTTACCTTCAATCACAAAATATCCAAGGGCAAGTGGAACTACATTATTCTTAACTAAATGTGTGTAAGAAATGCCTTTTGCTCCTTTATTCATGAGCAAATTGACGGCTAAAGTAAGCACTTAACAGCCGTCAACAAACATACCAAGCACAACTTCTGGAGCTTCTTGGGCTTGTTCAACAGTCACGTGGCACTACGTGAAAAACTCACTTTGGTAACGGGCAAAGCGCCCGTTACCGATCAAGTGTTACAAGATAACACATATTCGTAACGGGCAACAAACAACGACCGTTACCACAACTAGCCACCGATCACGTGAAATGGCTGTTTCTCTGGGCCCACAGGGAACTTTGGTAACGGGCACCAAAACAGAGCCCGTTACAGTAGCTCAACAACGGAGACACCTGCTGGTAACGACCGTCTCCTCTATCTAGACGAAATGAGATGCGTCTATTTCACACGCGTCTCAGCACATCTAGGATTCGTAATGGGCATCAAACAACAACCATTACCACAACTAGTCATCGATCACGTGAAATGGCTGTTTCTCTGGACCCACAGGGAACTTTGGTAATGAGCATGAAAACAGAGCCCGTTACTGGGAACTCAACATTAGAGACGTGTGCTGTGAAACTACGTCTCTTCTGTCTCGACGAAATGAGACGCATCTGTTTCCACGCGTGTCTGCTATCTCTCGACTAAAGGAGACGCGTGATTTCAACCCGCGTCTCCTATATCTCGACGAACGGGCCAGGTCCTGGGGCCCACCGATCAGTACTGGTAACAGGCTTTTACACTACCCGTTACATTGTTGGCATGTTTGTAACGGGCTTTCCGAATTAAGCCCATTACTCACAGATCAGTGTTTGTAACGAGCTTTAATTAACATCCGTTACAGATACGTAGGCCACCCCTACAGTAACATGCCTGCTTGCCAGCTGCATCCTGGAACCAACTAGGATTTGGCAGCCATCAGGGGCTGCATCCTGCCATCCTGGAACCTGCCAGGATATGGCAGCCACCACGCAAGGAGACATCACAAACACATTCTCACATCACAGATATAGGCAAGCAATATCACATTTATAGACAAGCAAGATCACATTTATAGACAAGCTAGGATCATATCAAGTTTCAAGTTACTCTCATCAGGCCTTGTTTGGATGGAGTCATGATAAAACTGCCTGAACCAGGCAGCATTTGACCCCAACCAAGCAAGCCAAGCAGGTTTCTCAGGCAACAACACCTGACTAAAGAAGACTGAATGAGTTTCAAGTTTCTGGCTACAATGAACTCACGGTGCACCATTATAGAAGTTTCCCTTTCGGTCGATGGTCTCCTTAAGAATGTACTCGCACAGCATCTCCCGGACACGCTTTAGATCTTGAGGACCATGTGTGGTTCGAGGACCGGTGGATGGTCACTTCCTGGTGTGATGAATGATTAACAACGTTGTGTGGACTGATTCTTGGCTAAGTATTGCAGGTGCAGGTTGCGGCTTGACTGGTGTTGGTGCAGGTGAAGAACAAGCGTGAAAGGTCATTGCCGGTGAGGCCTCCAGGTGTGGAGAAGACAAGTAGGCTTGGTTCGAGGGACCCGGTGGCCAGCGGGGTCAAGTGCGGACTGCATGGTGGCAAGAATGGCAAGATGAAGTCGGTGGACGGTTTCTTGGTTGAGCCTCAAAACCAAGGTCGAGCGGGGACTTCGTGGGAGCCGAGTCATGAGTGGTGATTGGCGGAGGCGATATCAAGTTCGCGGGGTTTGCGGCGGTTCACCAGAAAACCACCGGGTTACTCGGCTGAGCCACAAAGCCGAGGCCGAAGACCGGGTGTGGCAGTCAGGCCAAAACCGTCCTGACCGGTTTGGGAAACCGGTCTGACCGGTTTGGGGTTGCAAGGCGCCGGAAGCTTCGAAGCGGAGGACACGCGTCGGGATCGCAAGGCTTGCGTCGAGGCTAAGCTAAGTGCGGTCGCTGGGCATCCGTCCGATGGTGCTACGAAGACAATTTCCCAAAGTGCCCTTGGTGGGCGTGTATCCTAGTTTAGGCTTTAGGGGTATTTTAGTCTTTCAGGTTGCCTCCATATAACCCAAGTGGTGAGAGGATGGCAGCCAATCTCTTGGAACCCTAGCTCATTTTCCCTTTGCTATTTTCCTTCCTATTTTCCTTAGGATTTCTAGGACTAGCTTGAGAGCTTCATGGTGAGATCTTGTAAGAGGGAAGGATGATCGGGCGGAAGCTAGACCTTGTATGAACCTTCATGGTATGTATAGATGATTCGGCGTGGTTCCTCAAGGCTTGATTGTGTTCTTCCCGTTTTCCCTTTTTGGTGATTTTCGTAGCCTTTTCTTGGGTTTTCCGGTGGGAAGTTTTGGGGGTGTTTCTTTGATGGATTCTTGTTGGATGTCATGTATGAGGACCTTGTGCCTCTTTGCTTGGTGATCTTGCTCCAACAAACCCTCCGAAACGGCTTCAATTTGGTGGTTTTCGGTGGATTCCATGGGAAGGTGTTCTTGAGTGTTGACTTCCGATTCCTCTTGATTGAGTAGGTTTTGGGGACCGAGCTTCTAGCCAAAGGTAGCCCACAAGGTACCCTAGCTATCCCCAAAGTCTCACTTCAATCCGTGGAACGAATCGGGAGATCGATCGAGGTGAAGGCTTAGGTTTTTCTCGCGGGCTGAGTTTTTCCCGACTGTCCAAGCAAAACCGGCCTGACCGGTTTCCCAAACCGGTCTGACCGGTTTAGCCCCAGTGGGCTGTTGTGAGGGTTTTTGAGCAGGAGAGTCTTGTTCTTGCTATGGCTTTTCTTGTTCAAAGGTGGAGAGGTTCTTGAGATGTTTTGGGGCAGTTTTGGTCTCGAAGGTCTTTTGGGGGTTTCCTCGACAAAACCGGCCTGACCGGTTTGCCAAACCGGCCTGACCGGTTTCCCCTGCCTGTGAGAGGCTAAGTCTCAGAGAATCGGTCTGACCGGTTTCAGAAACCGGCATGACCGGTTTTGGTTGCCAGCAGCAGTTTCGAGTTGTTTTCCGCTGTGTGTTTCAGGTGGCTGTTGGTTGAATCTTGCTCCTAGGTTCAGTAGCACTCCAGTGGCTATGTGGACTTGGCAAGAGAAGCTTGCAAAGGTGTCCGAGTGAGATTGGGTTCATAGGCCGAATTCTTGAGTAGAATTTTTATCGGCTCCCATTCACTCCCCCCTCTCTGGTTCGCCGTTCCGGTCCTTCAAGTGGTATCAGAGCCGGTTACGGGTCTTGATTGACTCTAACCAGTCTAAGATCCAAAGATGGCGTACCAGGAATGGGGATCGGGTCCTCCGCACTTCGATGGAAAGAACTACCAGATGTGGTAGAGGTGGATGGCAGTGTTCCTCTGCGGTAAGGGTCAGATCCTTTGGGATGTCACGGTGGACACAGGTTATGTCCATCTGATGAACTTCCTTGCTCCAGGATCGAGGGACATGTTCAACGCCAACAACAAGGCGGTCGACTACTTGTTTCGTGCTCTGTGTCAATCCGAATTCGATCGGGTTCAGACGGAGAACTTGGCTTGTAGAATTTGGGCACAGCTGAAGGAGGCTCATGTAGGAAATGCTCAGGTTCAGGCTCGGATGTATGCGACTTACCGGAGAGAGTACGAGAACTTCACTCATCTCCCCAGTGAGTCCATCGATGCCTTGTTCCAGCGGTTCACGGTTGTGGTGAACAACATGAGGGCCAATGTGGACGTGCTCCCGTACGATCATCATGATAGAGCCGTCAAGCTCTTGCACTCGCTGGATCGTACGGTTTAGGGCGGAAAGTTCGAGGCCATTGTAGAGTCGGAGAAGTATGACACTCTGACCATGAACGAGCTGTTTTCGAAGCTCAAGTCGGCTGAGGTGGATCGGGGTATGACAGCCAAGCTTGAGGGCCCGACTGACTCTCATAGTCTCGCCCTCATCGGTGGCTCAAAAGGAAAGTCTAACGCTAACCCATCCACCAGGATGTTCTCTTTGTCTTCCTTGATGTCTTTACTAGACGAGGAGTTCGACATGCTTGGAGAGGACGAGCTGGCACTGCTAACCAGGCGTTTCGAGAGGATGCACGAGAACCGGGTGAACACGAGGAGGAACACGAGGACATGCTTCCAGTGTGGCAAGCCAGGACACTTCGTCGCCGACTACCCCGAGAAGGTCGAGAACAAGGACAGCTACAAGCACCGGTCGAAGACGGATGGCAAGTATCGATCAAGGCGCGATCACAAGCACAAGCACAAGAACAAGCACAAGGACAAGCGACGATCGAGGAAGAAGAATGGCCAAGGCAAGGCCCGAGCGATGGTTGGAGCGAGCGACGTCGACTCCAGTTCCGCGTACTCCACCTCGAGCTCGAGTAGCAGCGAAGATGAAGGCGATCATCACAAGAGCAGGAAGTCATCCAAGAACTTGAGTGGGCTGAGCTGCTTTGCTAGAGATGGCTTCTGCACCATGGCGCGTAGCTCCGGCAGCAAGAAGAGTCACCAGAGCGACTCGGACTCCGACTCCGAGGATGAGGTACGTGATGAGCTCCCCTTCTTGCGTAAGGAGAATGAACGGCTTGGCATGTTGCTTGATAATCATGATGATATGCTTAGAGAGGCTAAGAAGATGAGGAAGGAGCTTAGGGCCTCACTTGAGGATGCTAGGACTAGAGTGGCTGAGCTAGAAACACAGAATTTAGATGCTAAGCTTGAAATTGATTCGCTTAAGGCTTCACCAGTTGTTTCTGATGAAGTTGATTGTGCTGATTGCTCTGTGTTCCTAGCTGCTCTTGTTGTGTTCAAGGAAAAGCATGCCTCCAAGTGTGAGGAACTAGATGTCCTTAGGGTTGAGTTGGCTGAGCTTAAGTCTAGACCTACTTTGCTAGGTGCTTGCACTTCTTGCCCTGTTTTGCATGGAAAGATTGATGAGATGCATGCTTACACTGTTTCTCTTGAGGCTAAACTGAAAGAACCTGTTCCCACTTCTTGCTCTACTTGTGAATTGCATGCTTTGAAGAATCTGGAACTTGCACATTATGTGGATCGTTTGCAGGATGAGAATGATGAGTTGGTTGTCGGGTCATGAACCACAGCTTAGGATGATGATTGAGGCATACAAGCGTTATGATGGGCAAGCGCTTGGCTCGGAGAAAGCTGGAGAGTGTAGTGGTGAGGGAGAAGACAAAATTGGTGATATCCTAGCTCCACCAAAAACCTTCCACAAAAATGCCTATGCTCCTAAGCCCAACCCACTAAGAAACAAACTTGACACAACCCCAGATCCTCCCATATTTCCTCACCCAACAAATGATTTCCAAAAACCGGTGAAGTTTGTGAGCTCCAAGGAGAGTGAGATTGGAGAGAAGAATGGTGAGAAGGCGAGTGAGGAGAAACCGAGTGAGCAACCCCAACCAAAACCAAAGCCAAAACCAATCCGGTTTCATTGTGACTATTGTGGGAGAGATGGTCACAAAGGGGAGTTTTGCTTCAAGATGAAGCGAGAGGATAGAATGGCAAAGGAGTGGGCAAACAAGGACAGGTACAACCCATCTCATGGTGTGCCTGAGTCTCGTATGCCACTGCCTAGGGGTAAGGCCATTGTTCGCACAGTTCTAGCTTGGGGAGAAAAGAGTGCTTTGGGTGGAAGGGACCCTGCTTGAGGAATTAAATCGGCCGACCGGTTTGGAAACCGGTCAGACCGGTTTGGGCTGATCGGACAGCGAAACCGGTCAGACCGGTTCCAGAACCGGTCAGACCGGTTTGGAGACAGCAGGGTGACCAGTTTGGTTTTTGTGCTCGGGATGAGGCTCGGTTTAGGTCCTTTGGTCGTGGTCCACGTGTTTGGCATGGAGAGTCTGGTGGTGGTCAGTTTGCTAGACGTTCTCCACCTCGTGCTCAATACGATGGTGGGAGGAGTCGTAGCTTTGAGATGGAGAGGAGGAACGGTCTACGGTCTTCCTTTCGTGGTTTTCGTTCTCCTCCAGCGAGACAGGGGTGGTTCCCTAGTGGTGGTTCCCGTGGTGGCTTTAGTGGTGGTAGCTTTGATAGGCGTCATGATTTGGTTTGTGCTAACCCCACTTTGGAGCAAATGGCTCGGCACTGGTTTTACTCGTTTGGTACTAACCCCAGTGCAGAGTCATTTGTTCACTCACATTCTCGTTTTTGAATTTCAGGTGGGAGACTTGAAGAACATTTGGTTGATTGACTCCGGTTGCTCGAGGCACATGACCGGAGACAAGGGGTGGTTCTCAAGTCTCGTCCCGGTGGTGTCAAAGACATACATCACCTTTGGGGACAATGGGTGAGGGCGTGTGCTCTCAGAAGGTGAGATTAAGGTAAGTGACAAGATCACTCTCAGGCGTGTCGCTCTTGTTCAATTGCTTGGATACAATTTGCTTTCCGTGTCCCAGCTATTGGATGAGGGTTTTGAGGTGTTGTTTCATCCTAGTGGTTCTCGGATTTTGGATTCTCGAGGGGACCTTGTTTGTATGGTCATTCCCGAGGGTCAGGTGTTCTGAGCGAATTTCTCTCAGTCTTCTGGTGTGGCTCCTTGTTTCTTGGCTGGGTCTTCGAGTGAGTTGTGGAAGTGGCATAGGAAGTTGGGTCACTTAAGCTTCGACCTTTTGTCTCGCTTGAGTAAACTCAATTTGGTCCGAGGATTGCCACGGCTGAGGTTTGAAAAAGAGTTGGTTTGTGCGCCGTGTCGGCATGCTAAGAAGGTAGCTACTTCCCATCCACCCCTCACCGATGTGATGACAGAGCGTCCATGCGAGCTGCTCCATATGGACCTTGTTGGCCCAGCTCGTGTGCGATCTGTGGGTGGGAAGTGGTACGTCCTTGTTGTGGTGGACGACTACTCTCGGTATGTGTGGGTTTTCTTTCTTGAGGAGAAAGGGGAGACGTTTGGTTTTGTTCAAGATCTTGTCTTGAGGTTGAAGAACGAGAGGCACGGAGATGCCATACGAGCGATCCGCGGTGACAATGGCTCGGAATTTAGAAACTCTCATTTTGAAACCTTTTGCCATGACTTGGGTCTTGAACACCAGTTTTCGAGTCTGTATACGCCTCCCCAGAATGGCGTGGTGGAAAGGAAAAATAGAACCTTGTGCGAGATGGCTCGGACGATGCTTGATGAGCATAGGACTCCGAGGAGGTTCTGGGCTGAGGCGGTCAATACCGCGTGCTATGTGTCGAACAGGATTTACCTCAGGGTGCACAAGAAGAAAACATGCTATGAGTTGATGCACGGGCGCACACCGAAGGTGAGTCACTTCCATGTGTTTGGGTGCAAATGCTTTATCCTGAAGAAAGGTAAGAAGTTGGACAAGTTCGAGGCTAGATCTGTCGATGGTATTTTCTTTGGTTACGCATCTCATTCTAGAGCCTTTCGGGTGCTCAACCTTGAAACTAACCAAATCATGGAGACTTGCGAGGTAACCTTTGACGAGACACAGCCATGTAGTTAGTATGTTTTTGCGTGTACAGGTGATGATGAACTTGGCGAGGAGATTTTCCAGGAGGAGGAGCATGAACATGGAGATGATGAAGATGGTGATGTGGTGCCCGCGGCTAAGCATGCACCTACTACTTCGACTACTGTAGTGGACAGCCCCTCTCCCACACCTACGACGACAAACCCAGTTCAAGGAGAAGCTGTTGTTAAGGGGGAGGTAGCATCAAGGCGAGAACCTCCCCGGCAAGTTCAAGTAGATCATCCGGCTTCGAGGATCATCGGCGACATCAATGAACGTACTACATGGTCGAGGGTTTGAAACAATTCTCATTTCGCTCATGCTGCTTTTGTTGCTACCTTTGAGCCCAAGGACATTGGACATGCGCTATCTGATCACAATTGGGTTAACTCGATGCATGAGGAGTTGGAGATTTTGAGAGAAACCAAGTTTGGGAGTTGGTTGACCCTCCCCCAAGGTGTAAGCCGATTGGGACAAAATGGGTGTGGAAGAACAAAGAGGGAGAGAAAGGAGAAGTGGTGAGGACCAAGTCAAGGCTTGTTGCTCAGGATCGTTCTAGCCTTTTCCGTGGCTAAAGGGTTCAAGTTGTACCAGATGGATGTCAAGAGTGCTTTCCTAAACGGTGTCTTGGAGGAAGTAGTGTATGTGAGGCAACCACTGGGGTTTGAGAGTGAGAAGTACCCCCACCGGGTGTACAAGTTGAGAAAGGCGTTGTATGGGTTGAAGCAGGCGCCTATAGCTTGGTACAGCAGGTTGAGGGGGTTCCTGTTTGAGAGAGGGTTTGAGATGGGAAAGGTCGATCAGACCTTGTTTCTCCTCAGGCAGGGCAGAGATATCCTGATTGTGCAGGTATACGTGGATGATATTGTCTTTGGTGGCTCGTCTAACTCTCTTGTTGCAAGGTTTGCAGAAGACATGAGCAGGGAATTTGAGATGAGCATGATGGGTGAGTTGCAGTTCTTCCTCGGGCTACAAATCAAGCAATCAAAGGAAGGAACATTTGTGCACCAAGCTAAGTATACCAAGGACATTGTGAGGAAGTTCGAGATGGAGGATTCCAAGGCCATGGCGACACCTATGAGTACGACTACATCTCTTGATGCGGACGAGGAAGGTGAACACGTGGACCAGAAGGAGTACCAGAGCATGATCGGGTCACTCCTCTACTTGACAGCGACGAGGCCGGACATCCAATTCTCGGTATGTCTGTGCGTTCGTTTTCAAGCGTCTCCGAGGACTTCGCATCGGCAAGCAGTCAAGCGCATATTCAGGTATTTGCGACACACTCCCGACTTCGGCCTTTGGTACTCCACGTCTTCTTCTTTGGCTCTTCATGGATTTTCGGACGCGGATTTTGCCGGGTGTCAGTAGGATAGGAAGTCCACTTCTGGGACTTGCCAGTTCTTGGGTTCTTCTTTGGTGTCTTGGTCTTCCCGCAAGCAGTCGAGTATTGCTCAATCCACTACCGAGGCAGAGTATGTGGCCGCAGCTAGTTGTTGCTCTCAGCTCCTTTGGATCACATACACCATGAGTGACTTTGGTGAGGTGTATACCCATGTCCCACTTCAATGTGATAGCACAAGTGCCATAAGCGTTGCAAAGAACCCAGTGCTCCATTCCAAAACCAAGCACATAGAAGTGAGGTATCATTTTCTGAGAGACAACGTAGAGAAAGGAAAAATCACTTTGATCCATGTACCCACACATGACCAGCTAGCCGATATTTTCACCAAACCCCTAGATCTAGCAACTTTCACCCGTTTGCGGGGGGAGCTTGGTGTTTGTTTGATTTCTTGAGTTGGGTGTGTGGGAGCTCCTTTGTAGCATATGTATAGCTTTCCTTTTATGCATTCTTGCAATTGCATGGCATGTGTATCATGATGTATAGGCATCTTTGTATCTTAGGTTGCATGCATTTTGTATTATATGCATTTGGTAGGAAAGGCTTCTCCTATATACTTTGTTCACCATGACATGCTATATATGATCTTGTGAGCTAGTTTGGTGTGATATGGCTTAGTGTGGCTTAGCTCTTGATGATCTTGATTTATATCCATGGTTGATAGCTATGTTTTTGAAAAATGACATATGTATGCTCTCTTGTGAGTAAATGCCTGTATATGATCTTGACATGTTTTAGTGGCTATGCTATGCTTAATTTGTGGTAGGATAGCTTATTTTGATCATATGGGGCCAAAGGCTTATGTGCCATCATGAATGTTTAGCCCCCATGCTTTATCTTGTGGAGGGGCATAAGTTCCTTTTTGTCGCAAAGACATTTCATGTACCAATTATAAATCTGAAAATGAAATGTAAATTGCTTGGAAAATGTGCTCCCATGTCATATGTGCTTAATTTACTTGTTTTTGGGTGCTAAACCGTTGCATGTTGCTTACCAATGAGAAGTCTCATACATAGAAGTAAGCACATGGCTCGGTATGCTTTGACATGACATGAGGTTCTTGTGGGTGTTTATGATGGTCTTATGCTTAGAATGATTGTCCTAGCATGAAGTTTGTGTGGCTTTGCCATTTTGACATGTTTTGCTCATGTTTAGGCCTTTGCTCATGAGAGGGAAATTTTTCGCAAAAGTGTTCAATTCTCTCTTAGCTTTATCCAATGGCTGTGAAACTTGGTGATCATGTAGTTGATGTTCATACGATGCTATAGAGTATCTAGCTTGCTCATTTGATCATGTGTAGCATCTTGTGATGAATTTTGTCTATTTGAGAAGCTCTAGTTGCATTTTTCCAAATTTGAGCCTTGATTCATGCATTGGCAACAAGGGGGAGAAAGAAAGGCAGAGAAAAGTTGCATTGCATCCCTAGAACATATTTCAATAGTCAAGGGGAGCTTGTGCATTTCTTTTGCATTTTTGGCTTTTGGGGGTGTTTCTGCCGAGTTAAATCGGTCTGACCGGTTTTGGGAACCGGCCTGACCGATTTGGGAAACCGGTCTGACCGGTTTGTGCCCAGTGTTGGCACATGTTCAGGGTGAGTATGCATTTGTGCAGGGGGAGCTCTTGTATGCTTTGGTGGTTTGTGCTCTTTGCTTGAGCTTGTTTTTGACTCGGTTGTGTCGAGCCGTTGCCCTTGCCTAAGGGGACCGAGTCTTTCCTCTTTCAAGTGATCTTGCTCTTTGCCTTTGTTTGGCTTTCGATCGCTTGTTTGAGTTTCTTTTAGTCGTTTCTTTTCTTTTCCTTTTCTCTTTGGTTACCAAATGTGTGTGTTGTCAATGCACTCATCGTGGGGGAGATTGAGGACCTTGTGTGGTTCGAGGACCGGTTGATGGTCGCTTCCTGGTGTGATGAGTGATTGACAACGTTGTGTGACTAATTCTTGGCTAAGTATTGCAGGTGCAGGTTGCGGCTTGACTGGTGTTGGTGCAGGTGAAGAACAAGCGCGAAAGGTCGTTGCCGGTGAGGCCTCTAGGTGTGGAGAAGACAAGTAGGCTTGGTTCGAGGGACCCGGTGGCCAGCGGGGTCAAGTGTGGGCCGCATGGTGGCAAGAACGGCAAGATGAAGTCGGTGGACAGTTTCTTGGTTGAGCCTCAAAACCAAGGTCGAGCCGGGACTTCGTGGGAGCTGAGTCATGAGTGGTGATTGGCGGAGGCTACATCAAGTTCGCGGGGTTTGCGGCGGTTCACCAGAAAACCATCGGGTTACTCGGTTGAGCCACAAAGCTGAGGCCGAAGACCGGGCGTGGCTGTCAGGCCAAAACCGGCCTGACCGGTTTGGGAAACCGGTCTGACCGGTTTGTTGTTGCAGGGCGCCGGAAGCTTCGAAGCGGAGGACACGCGTTGGGATCGCAAGGCTTGCGTCGAGGCTAAGCGAAGTGCGGTCGCCGGGCATCCGTCCGATGATGCTACAAAGACAATTTCCCAAAGTGCCCTTGGTGGGCGTGTATCCTAGTTTAGGCTTTAGGGGTATTTTAGTCTTTCGGCTTGCCTCCATATAACCCAAGTGGTGAGAGGATGGCAACCAATCTCTTGGAACCCTAGCTCATTTTCCCTTTTTTATTTTCCTTCCTATTTTCCTTAGGATTTCTAGGACTAGCTTGAGAGCTTCATGGTGAGATCTTGTAAGAGGGAAGGATGATCGGGCGGAAGCTAGACCTTGTATGAACCTTCATGGTATGTATAGATGATTCGGCGTGGTTCCTCAAGGCTTGATTGTGTTCTTCCCGTTTTCCCTTTTTGGTGATTTTCGGAGCCTTTTCTTGGGTTTTCCGGTGGGAAGTTTTGGGGGTGTTTCTTTGAGGGATTCTTGTTGGATGTTGAGAGCCATGTGTGGTTCGATGACCGGTGGATGGTCGCTTCCTGGTGTGATGAGTGATTGACAACGTGGTGTGGACTGATTCTTGGCTAAGTAATGCAGGTGCAGGTTGCGGCTTGACTGGTGCAGGTGCAGGTGAAGAACAAGCGCGATAGGTCATTGCCTGTGAGGCCTCCAGGTGTGGACAAGACAAGTAGGCTTGGTTCGAGGGACCCGGTGGCCAGCGGGGTCAAGTGCAAGCCGCATGGTGGCAAGAACGGCAAGATGAAGTCATGGACGGTTTCTTGGTTGAGCCTCAAAACCAAGGTCGAGCTGGGACTACGTGGGAGCCGAGTCATGAGTGGTGATTGGCGGAGGCTACACCGAGTTCGCGGGGTTTCTGGTGGTTCACCAGAAAACCACTGGGTACCTTGGTTGATCCACAAAGCCAAGACCGAAGAACCGAAGACGGAGGTGCAGCAGCTCCAGACTGGTCTGACCGGTGGGTCTGACCAGTCTGACCGGTGGGTCTGACCGGTCTGACCGGTGAGGAGCACCGGTCTGACTGGTGTGCGATGACGCAGTCCGGAATCTTCGAAGCAGAGGACACGCGTCGGGATCGCAAGGCTTGCGTCGAGGCTAAGCAAGTTTGCGGTCACTGGGCATCCGTCCGATGGAGAGAAGACAAAGATTTCCGAATTCGCCCTTGAGGGGCATGTATCCCTAGTTAGCTAGTTGGGAAACCGGTCTGACCGGTGCTGCTCACCGGTCTGACCGGTGCAGAGGCTCTGTGGGTTTTGCCTCGGGTGAACGTTCTGGTGAGTTCGTTGTAGTCCCGTGTTGCTCCTGTTTCGAGTTTGGGTCAGTTTGGAGCTCGGTAGGCCTGTTTGGTGGATTTGGGGTTTCCTGGCTTGAACCGGTCTGACCGGTGAGCTACATCGGCCTGACCGGTGTAGGGGCCTTCTGTGGAAGTTCCCAAGTTTTACCAGCAGGGACCGGTCAGACCGGTGCTGCTCACCGGTCTGACCGGTGTAGGTCAGTGCCGCTCGAGTTGGTGTTCCACTGCGTTCTCGAGTCCGTGAATGTGGTTGTTGGTTCCTAGGACCAGTAGCACTCCAGTGGCTGCGTGGTCTTGGCCAACTTGGGTAGTTGAGTCGGAGACGTGATTTGGAAGCCGTGTTCGTCTTGTTGGAGTTCTCATCTCCTTCGAGAAGAATTTTTATCGGCTCTCATTCACTCCCCCCCTCTCTGGTTCGCCTAATCGGTCCTTCAATTGGTATCAGAGACGGTTCGGGTCTTTATTGACTCTTACCAGTCTAAGATCCAAAGATGGCGTACCAGGAACGGGGTTCGGGTCCTCCGCACTTCGATGGGAAGAACTAATAGATGTGGTAGAGGCGGATGGCAGCGTTCCTCCGCGGAAAGGGTCAAATCCTTTGGGACGTTACGGTGAACACAGCTTATGTTCATCCGATGAACTTCCTTGCTCCAGGATCATGGGATATGTTCAAAGCCAACAACAAGGCTGTCGACTACTTGTTTCGTGCTCTGTGTCAGTCCGAATTCGATCGGGTTCAGACAGAGGACTTAGCTTGTAGGATTTGGGAGCAGTTGAAGGATGCTCATGCTGGGAATGCTCAGGTTCAGGCTCGGATGTACGCGACTTACCGGAGAGAGTACGAGAACTTCACTCATCTCCCCGGCGAGTCCGTCGATGCCCTTTTCCAGCGGTTTATAGTCGTTGTGAACAACATGAGAGCCAATGTGGTCGTGCTCCCATACGATGATCATGATAGAGCCGTGAAGCTCTTGCACTCGTTGGATCGTACCGTATGGGATGGGAAGTTTGAGGCTATTGTTGAGTCCGAAAAGTATGACACCTTGACGTTGAATGAGCTGTTCTCGAAGCTCAAGTCGGCTGAGTTGGACCGTGGTATGCGAGCCAAGATCGAGAGCCCGACTGATTCTCATAGTCTCGCTCTCGTTGGTGGCAAAGGAGCTAAGTCTAACGCTAACTCATCCTCCAGGATGTACTCTCTGTCTTCTTTGATGTCTTTGCCAGACGAGGAGTTTGACGTGCTTGGAGAGGACTAGCTGGCGTTGCTGACCAGGCGGTTCGAGAGGCTGCATGAGAACCGGGTGAACACGAGGAGGACAGCACAGACGTGCTTTCAGTGCAGCAAGCCAGGACACTTCGTCGCCGACTACCCGGAGAAGATGGAGAACAAGGACGGCTACAGGCACCGGTCGAGCAAGGATGGCAAGTACCGATCAAGGCGCGATCACAAGCACAAGAACAAGCACAAGGACGAGCGACGGTCGAGGAAGAAGGACGGCCGCGGCAGGAAGGCCCGAGCGATGGTCGGAGCGAGCGACGTCGACTCCCGCTCCGCCTACTCTTCCTCTAGCTCGAGTAGCAGTGAAGATGAAGGTGATCAGCGCAAGAACAAGAAGTCATCCAGGAACTTGAGCGGGTTGAGCTGCTTCGCGGGAGATGGCTTCTGCGGCATGGCTCGTAGCTTCGGCAGCAAGAAGAGTCACCAGAGCGACTCGGACTCCGACTCCGAGGATGAGGTATGTGATGAGCTCTCCTCTTTGCGCAAGGAGAATGATGAGTTGGTTGACTTGCTTGATAATCGCGATCACATGCTTAGAGAGGCCAAGAAGATGAGGAAAGAGCTTAGGGCCTCACTAGAAGATGCTAGGAACCGTGTGGCTGAGCTAGAAACCCAGAACCTAGATGCTAAGCTTGAGGTTGATTCGCTTAAGGCTTCTCCTGTGGTTTCGGATGAGATTGATTGCTGTGATTGCTCTGTGTACCTAGCTGATCTTACTGCTCTTAAGGATAAGCATGCTTCTACTTGTGATGAACTAGATATGCTTAGGATTGAGGTGGCTGAGCTTAAGTCTAGACCTGCTTTGTTAGGTACTTGCACTTCTTTCCCTGTTTTGCATGGAAAGATTGATGAGATGCATGCTTACACTATTTCGCTTGAGGCTAAGTTGAAAGAGCCTATTCCCAGTTCTTGCTATACTTGTGAATTGCATGCGGTTAAGAATTTGGAGCTTGCACATTATGTTGATCGCTTGCAGGATGAGAATGATGAGCTGAGGAAATGTATGAGCTGGTTGTCGGGTCAGGAGCCTCAGCTTGGTATCATGATAGCGGCTTTCAAACGCTATGATGGTCAGGCACTTGGGGCTGACAAGCTTGGAGAGAACAGTGGTGAGGGAGCTGAGAGAGTTGGAGAGATTCCTATCCCACCACCAAACAGATAGAAGAACAAGTTTGAGCCCAAACCTAACCATCTCAGAAACAAACTTGACACTACTCCAGATCCACCCATATTCCCTCACGCAATACATGATTTCCAGAAACCGGTGAAGTTTGTGAGCCCAAAGGGAGGTGAGGAAGGAGAGAAGAAGGGTGAGAAACCGAGTGGACAGCCCCAACCCAAGCCAAAGCCTAAGCCACAGCCCATGAAGTTCCATTGTGGGTATTGTGGGAGAGATGGTCACAAGGATGAGTTTTGCTTCAAGAGGAAGCGTGAGGAGAGAATGGCTAGAGAGTGGGCTAACAAGGATAGGTACCACCCCTCTAATGGTGTACCTGAGCCTCGTATGCAGATGCCCAGAGCCAAGGTGATTGTGAGGACGGTTCCGGCTTGGGGAGACCGGAAGGCAGCAGGTGGTGCTGCTGGCCGAGCTACACCGGTCAGACCGGTGCACTACACCGGTCAGACCGGTGCAGGTCTGGGCAGACAGCGAGTTAGTTTTCGTGCTCGTGAGGATGCTCGGTTTGGTTCTGGTGGTCGTGGTTCTGGTGGTTGGTCTGGAAGGTTTGTAGGTGGTCAGTTTGCTAGGCGTTCTCCACCTCGTGCTCAATACGAGGGTGGGAGGAGTCGTAGCTTTGAGATGGAGAGGTGGTCCGATCCACAGTTTTCCTTTCGTGGCTTTCGTCCTCCTCCAGCTAGAGAGGGTTGGTTCCCTCATAGTGGTTACCATGGTGGTTTTCGTGGAGGTAGCTTTGATAGGAGAGATGCTTTGGATTGTGCTAATCCCACTTTGGAGCAAATGGCTCGGCACTGGTTTTACTCTTTTGGTACTAACCCCAGTGCTGAGTCGTTTGTTCACTCACGTGCTCGCTTTTGAATTTCAGGTGGGAGACTTGAGGAACGTTTTGTTGATTGACTCTGGTTGCTCGAGGCATATGACCGGAGACAAGGGGTGGTTCTCAAGTCTCGTCCCGGTGGTGTCCAAGACATACATCACCTTTGGGGACAATGGGCGAGGGCGTGTGCTATCAGAAGGTGAGATCAAGGTAAGTGACAAGGTCACTCTCAGGCGTGTTGCTCTCGTTAAATCGCTGGGGTTCAATTTGCTTTCTGTGTCCCAGTTGTTGGATGAGGGCTTTGAGGTGTTGTTTCGGCCTGGTGGTTCTCGGATTTTAGATTTTCGAGGGGATCTTGTTTGCATGGTCGTTCCCGAGGGTCAAGTGTTCCGAGCTGATTTCTCTCAGTCTTCTGGTGTGGAGCGTTGCTTTTTGGCTGGTTCTTCGAGTGAGTTGTGGAAGTGTCATAGGAAGTTAGGTCACTTGAGCTTTGACCTTCTGTCTCGCTTGAGTAAACTCAATTTGGTCCGAGGATTGCCACGGTTGAGATTTGAGAAAGAGTTGGTTTGTGCGCCGTGTAGGCATGCCAAGATGGTAGCCTCTTCTCACCTGCCTCTCACTGATGTGATGACTGAGCGTCCATACGAGCTGCTCCATATGGACCTTGTTGGCCCAGCTCGTGTGCGATCTACGGGTGGAAAGTGGTATGTCCTTGTTGTGGTGGATGACTACTCTCAGTATGCGTGGGTGTTCTTTCTTGAGGAGAAAGGGGAGACGTTTGGTTTTGTTCGAGATCTTGTCTTGAGGTTAAGAAACGAGAGGCACGGAGATGCCATATGAGCAATCCGCAGTGACAATGGCTCGAAATTCAAAAACTCTCGCTTCGAAACCTTTTGCCATGACTTGGGTCTTGAACACCAGTTTTCGAGTCCGTATACGCCTCCCTAGAATGGCGTTGTGGAAAGGAAAAACAGGACCTTGTGCGAGATGGCTCAAACGATGCTCGACGAGCATAGGACTCCGAGAAGGTTCTGGGCTGAGGCGGTCAATACCGCGTGCTATGTGTCGAACAGGATCTACCTCAGGGTTCATAAGAAGAAAACCTGTTACGAGTTGATGCACGGTCGCACACCCAAGGTGAGTCACTTCCATGTCTTTGGTTGTAAATGCTTCATTCTGAAGAAAGGGAAGAAGTTGGACAAGTTCGAGGCTAGGTCTGTCGATGGTATTTTCTTTGGTTATGCATCTCATTCTAGAGCATTTCGTGTGCTCAATCTTGAAACTAACCAAATCGTGGAGACTTGCGGGGTAACCTTCGACGAGACACAGCCACGTAGTCAGCTTGTTTTTGAGTGTGCAGGTGACGACGAACTTGGCGAGGAGATCTTTCAGGAGGAGGAGCATGAACATGGAGATGATGAAGATGGCGGTGTGGTGCCCGTAGCTGAACATGTACCTACTACTTCGACGACGATCGTGAACGGGCCCTCTCCCACACCTACAACGACAAACCCAGATCAAGGCGAAGCTGCTGTTGAGGGGGAGGTAGCATCAAGGCGAGAACCTCCCCGGCGAGTGCAAGTGGATCACCCAGCTTCGAGAATCATCGGCGACATGAATGAACGTACTACACGGTCGAGGGTTCGGAACAATTCTCATTTCGCTCATGCTGCTTTTGTTGCCACCTTTGAGCCCAAAGACATTGGACACGCGCTATCTGATCAAAATTGGGTTAATTTGATGCATGAGGAGTTGGAGAATTTTGAGAGGAACCAAGTTTGGGTGTTGGTTGACCCTCCTCCAGGGTGTAAGCCGATTGGGACAAAATGGGTGTGGAAAAATAAAAAGGGAGAGAAAGGAGAAGTGGTGAGAAACAAGTCGAGACTTGTTGCTCAGGGGTACAGTCAGAAAGAGGGGATCGACTACGAGGAGACTTTCGCTCCTGTAGCTCGTTTGGAGGCGATCAGGATCCTTCTAGCCTTTTCCGTGGCTAAAGTTTTCAAGTTGTACCAGATGGATGTGAAGAGTGCTGTAACACCCGATTTATAAAGGACAAACCGAATGCACCCTTTATGCATGCCCAGGATCAAATTCATGCATAAAGTGACATCATCAGTGTAATATCACAACATATATCATTACAACGTTTAGATTACAAAATGACCAGAGGGTCTAAACAGAAAATTACACAATGTATGTCTATCGTAGCGGAGTAGGCACCATCTTCCACAGGAACGTCGACTGGGGGCACGCCAACCTAGATCTCCAGGTCTTCACGATGGTCTTCACGATGTAGCTCCTTCTTCTAGCTTCTGTTTTCAGTCTATCTGAGCAGCAGTGGGGAGGGAACAGCAAGGGTTGAAAGGGAAAACGGTGAGTACACCTGGAGGCGTGTACTCCGCAAGTGGAGGGAAAGTAAATGCATAACATGCAGGCTTAGAACAAGGAAGGCTTTATTTGGTAGACTGCAAAGCTCCAGTTTTAGTTGGTCAAGTTTTAATTAAGCACCAAGAATTTATTGTGTATAAAGCTTCCCATCCCATTCAAGGCACAAGCACCCACTTGTCCTGATCCTAAGGTTAAAACATCTCATAACCATAACCAACTCCCAAACCACAGTTCCACCACTGTGATCCACCCAAACCACCAACTAACCATGTGAGGGTCCAGGCCGCTCATGACCATGAGCACGGCTGTTATAACAGTTTTTAACACTCTGCAGAGGTTGTACAACTTTACCCACGAGTCGTGATACCCGTCACGCGAGATGTTGCGAGCCTCTTCACAACACATTTCCGAGATGTGCTGGCATGGGTTCACTACGAGGCCTTTACATAGGTTCACCAGCAGCGCATTAACCCAACTCAGGGTTCGGGTACCCGTCCTCGTGCCATAGAATGTTGGGGGCCTAGCCTCCCTCACTGGAACCAACAGCTTAACGCAGGCCAGCTGGATTTCTCGATTTACCCTACTTAATTGGCCAAGACCATAGTCCATTAGTTCTCGTGGTTGTACGGTAAGTCCCAGGTGGTCACTCCATAGACCGGTCCTTAAAAGATCGACTCAGGCAAGACCAACATCAAGCATCACAAGTCACCATCCCAACCACTTGCCTGAGTCGCCTAGGGTGTTCATGTTGCTAACCATAACCCACATTAACATATTGCATAGTAATTAATCAAGTTAAGATTTAACCCAACCCATGTTGAGCAAGCTAAGCATAAATCTACCCATATAGGTAACCTATAAGGGTAAGCAAGGAATGATCATGAAAATCTAGTAAACAGTCCTTAATAGGATTCCCAGCAAAATTAGACATCTAATGCAAGAAACCATAAATAAAGCAGTGATTATGGTGAATAAAAACATAAAGGTATAAAATAGCAAGATGTCAAGGACACTTGCCCGTTTCCCGATGCTCCACTGCTCAGAAGCGTTCCTTCACGTGCAACAATCAACTGAAACATCACAATGCTACACTAAGAACAGAGCACCAGATGATAAAAGCATTTTAGAAAGGCGTACTACTAGCTAACGCGAGCTAGCTACGAACAAGAGAGCGCGTGAAAGGCTAAAGCAAAGCTACGGGTAAAAAGGCACAACTATCAGTCGGGTTTAAATGATGAGGAACAAAGGAACTATATGCTTCATTTATTTTAATTAAAGAAATATGTTTAATGGGTATTTTGGAGAAATACCACATGTTGTAACTTAATCAAATTATATTTGAAATATGAAGCACGGTATAAACCTAGCCATATTTTATTTATAAAAGTTTGTTAGAGTGTATACCGATTAAGGATTTAATTTAGAAAACTATGTACTATGTGAGAGCAACTAACGAATTTTCATGTGTCGGGTTGAACTAAACAAGTTATAATTGGAACACATTCATGTTCATATTAATCAAGTTATCTTTTGTTAAAGAAGAGACGAGAGTTGAGCCTATATTTGATTTTATTTAAAAAGAGGTTGAGATGGACATTAATCAAATTAATATAAGTTTAATTTTTATAAACAAGAAACATGGTTAACGTCGCTGCTAACACGTGCGCTACGACGAAACGAAGCTAACGCAACTTGAACGAGTCGAAACGGGGCTAAAACGTGAAAGATATGGAGTTTTGAAGGTTGTAGGGACCTATCTGCAATTATCTAAAGATTACAGGGGCTAACATGAAAGATCTGCAAGGCACAGTGAATAGTGCTCGCGAAAAGGTTGAAACAGAGGGTTATATGTGCAAAACAGGGTCGGCTAGACCAAACTGCAAAAGGTGGGGTTTTTATGGGGTGTTTCGTGCAAAGTGGCAAGACATAGAGAACAGTGGACGGGATTTCAGGGTTCCGCAGGGGGTTTTCTGCAAAACAGGAGCAGACGGGGTGGATCTGCTGACTGGTCGCCACGTGGCGTGCGCTGGTTGGCTCGGACCACCACATGGCGCTGACGTGTGCCGTGACTGGGCCATAGACCGGGGTTGTGGTCCTGGTCTACGGGTCCATGGTGGACCACACGAAGGGGCACGCCTTGATTTAATCGTAGCCGCCCGCGCTGGGTCAAATGGCTGGGGAGCGCCGCTCGGCTTCGGTCGCCGGAGCAGAGCGGAAGACGGCGACGCTTCGCCGGAGCATCGCCGGAGATGTGGGCCCCGGCGCTACAGGGCACCATTTCGCGTGGGGATTGGTCGGGGAGAAAGAGGGGGACGTGACGGAGCTCACCGGGGGCTCGTTGACGGCGGTGGGGTGACGGAGATCGCGCGTGACGGCCTGAGGCAGATGGGATGCCGGGCGCACGCGGAGGAAGGCGCTCCGGCCTCGGGTTCTTGCTTCTGGGTGCCGGGGTGGCCTCCTGTGGTTTCCTGGGTGCACGAAAGAAGAGAGGGAGGGGTGAGGCACGGTTCTTCGGCGACGATGAGAGGCGATGGCGCTCTGCTTACCGAGGCGGCTCCGGCGGTGAAGACCTGGGCGGCGGTGGCGCGCGAGATTGTGAAGAGAGGCAAAGGGAGATGAGGGAGTTCGACACCGCCCTTTTATAGGCCAAGGAGCAGCGGGCGTGGCCTAGATTTGGGGGAGCGGTTATGGCGGCCGTGATTGCCGCACCTGCAGGCGCTTGCCATAAGCGGCGGGGACGGCGTGCACCGGGACAGGTTGCGGGGCAGGGGAGGCGTGGAGAGGCCGAAGGAGTGGGTCCACGGAGCGGGGATTGGGGCGGAGGGCGCGGGTGCTCCGGGATTCAATTCCCAGGCCGGCGGCTTGCTCTGCTCGGTTGGAAACAAGGGAGGGGGAAGAAGGAAGGTGGAGGGGAGGGGATGACCGGTGGGGTTGGGGCGTCAGTGAGAGAGGGAGGAGGAGAGGAGCTGGGCCTAGTTGGGCCGGAGCTGCTAGTGGGCTGGCGCAAGGGAGGTGAAGGTGGGCTGGGTTGGCCGAGATAAGAGGAAAGGGAGGGCTGGTTTGGGCCTGCTCCGGTTGGAGGGAAAAAGAGAGAAGGAGAGATGTGGGTCATGTTTGAGAGAGTCAGAAAGAGAGATATGGTCTGGGCTCAACTTTAGAGATAGAAGAGGGGACCTTTGGTATAAGAAGATGTAGAGAGAGAGATTGGTCCCAAGAGATTAGAGAGAGAGATTTAGAGATAAAGATTTAAAGAGATCTAGAGATACCAGGATTAACTTATGGACGAACCTATTCGAGTTTGAAAACTCAAAATCGTTTTTCACACAATAAACACTATGCACTGCAGCATGAATGCAACAGTCAAACATTTATAACCTATGATTCATTTATTTATTTTAGAAAATATTATTTATTTTGGAATAATTGCACAAGCTTCCTAATTAATTCTAACATATTTTAATAAAATTTTAAATTCTAACCAAATCAAAAACTAGGGTGTTACAAGTGCTTTCCTGAACGGTGTGTTGGAGGAAGAGGTGTTTGTGAGGCAACCACCGGGGTTTGAGAGTGAGAAGTACCCCCACCGGGTGTACAAGTTGAGGAAGGAGCTGTATGGGTTGAAGCAGGCGCCTAGAGCTTGGTATGGTAGGTTAAGGGGGTTCCTGTTTGAGAGAGGGTTTGAGATGGGAAAGGTCGATCAGACCTTGTTTCTCCTCAGGCAGGGCAGAGATATCTTGATTGTGCAGGTATACGTGGATGATATTGTCTTTGGTGGCTCGTCTAACTCTCTTGTTGCAAGGTTTGCAGAAGACATGAGCAGGGAATTTGAGATGAGCATGATGGGCGAGTTGCAGTTCTTCCTCGGGCTACAAATCAAGCAATCAAAGGAAGGAACATTTGTGCACCAAGCTAAGTACACCAAGGACATTGTGAGGAGGTTCAAGATGGAGGATTCCGAGGCCATGGCGACGCCTATGAGTACGACTACAGCTCTTGATGCGGACGAGGAAGGTGAACACGTGGACCAGAAGGAGTACCAGAGCATGATCGGGTCACTCCTCTACTTGACGGCGACGAGGTCGGACATCCAATTCTCGGTATGTCTATGCGCTCATTTTCAAGCGTCTCCGAGGACTTCGCATCGGCAAGCAGTCAAGCGCATTTTCAGGTATTTGCGACACACTCCCGACTTCGGCCTTTGGTACTCTGCGTCTTCTTCTTTGGTGCTTCATGGTTTTTCAGACGCGGATTTTGCCGGGTGTCGGTTGGATAGGAAGTCCACTTCTGGGACTTGCCAGTTCTTGGGTTCTTCTTTGGTGTCTTGGTCTTCCCGCAAACAGTCGAGTGTCGCTCAATCCACTACCGAGGCAGAGTATGTGGCTGCAGCTAGTTATTGCTCTCAGCTCCTTTGGATCACATACACCATGAGTGACTTTGGTGAGGAGTATACCCATGTTCCACTTCAATGTGATAGCACCAGTGCCATAAGCGTTGCAAAGAACCCAGTGCTCCATTCCAAAACCAAGCACATAGAAGTGAGGTATCATTTCTTGAGAGACAATGTAGAGAAAGGGAAGATAGCTTTGATCCATGTACCCACACATGACCAACTAGCCGATATTTTCACCAAACCCCTAGATCAAGCAACTTTCACTCGTTTGAGGGGGGAGCTTGGTGTGTGTTTGATTTCTTGAGTTGGTGTGTGGGAGCTCCTTTGTAGCATATGTATAGCCTTCCTTTGTGCATTTCTTGCATTTGGCATGGCATATGTAACATGATGTATAGGCATCTTTGTATCTTAGGTTGCATGCATTGTGTATCATATGCATTGTTTAGGAAAGGCTTCTCCTATATACATTGTTCACCATGGAATGATATGTATGTCTTTGTGAGCTAGTGTGGTAAGCTATGGTTAGTTTGGCTTAGCTCTTGATGATCTTGATTTATATCCATGGTTGATGGCTATGCTTTTGAAAAATGTCACTTGTATGCTCTCTTGTGAGTAAATGCCTTTATATGATCTTGACATGTTTTAGTGGCTTGGCTATGCTTAATTTGTGGTTGGATAGCTTATTTTGATCATATGGGGCCAAAGGCTCATTTGCCATCATGAATGTTTAGCCCCATGCTTCATCTTGTGGAGGGGCATAAGTTCCTTTTTGTCGCAAAGACATTTCATGTACCAATTATAAATCTGAAAATGAAATGTAAATTGCTTGGAAAATGTGCTCCCATGTCATATGTGCTAATTTTAATTTGCTTTGGGTGCTAAACCGTTGCATGATGCCTACCGATGAGAAGTCTCATATCTAGAAGTAGGCACATGGCTCGGTGGCTTTGACATGACATGAGGTGCTTGTGGGTGTTTATGATGGTCTTATGCTTAGAATGGTTGTCCTAGCATGAAGTTTGTGTGGCTTTGCCATTTTGACATGTTTTGCTCATGTTTAGGACTTTGCTCATGAGAGGGTGATTTTTCGCAAAATTGCTCAATTCTATCTTAGCTTCGCCCAATGGTTGTGAAACTTGGTGATCATGAAGTTGATGTCATTACGAAGCTATAGAGTATCTAACTTGCTCATTTGGACATGTGTAGCATCCCTTATTGAATTTTGTCTATTTGAGAAGCTCTAGGTTGCATTTTTTGCATTTTTGGCTTGATTCATGCATTGTCAACAAGGGGGAGAAGGTTGAGCATGTTTTGGCTTGCTGCATGCATTTAGAAGGTTTCCAAGTGGTTTCGAGCTAGTTTTGAGCTCGTGCAGTTCCCAGTTTTTCCCAGGTGGTCATCGGCCTGACCGGTGAGGTACACCGGTCTGACCGGTGTGAGGTTCAGGTGCTGGACGATCTAGCACACCGGTCTGACCGGTGTGGTTGGCCGGTCTGACCGGTCAGAGCAAAGCTGAAGCAGCTGCTCTGTTTTGCGAGGTGGTTTGCATGCATTCGTCCAGGGGGAGTTGCATTGGTCCAAGGGGAGCTTGCATGTGTGCAGGGGGAGCTCTTTGTGGTTTTCGAGCTTTAGATTGTTGGCTTGTGCTCTTTTCTTGAGCATGGTTTTGTCTCGGATGTGTCGAGCCGTTGCCCTTGCCTCAGGGGTCCGAGACTTGTCTTCTTCAAGTGATCTTGCTCTTTGCCTTTTCTTTGGCTTTCGATCGCTTGTTGGAGTTTCCTTTGGTCGTTTCTTTTCTTTTTCTTTTCTCTTGATTACCAAAACGTGTGTGTTGTCAATGCACTCATCAAGGGGGAGATTGAGAGCTATGTGTGGTTCGAGGACCGGTGGATGGTCGCTTCCTGGTGTGATGAGTGATTGACAACGTGGTGTGGACTGATTCTTGGCTAAGTATTGCAGGTGCAGGTTGCGGCTTGACTGGTGCAGGTGCAGGTGAAGAACAAGCGCGAAAGGTCGTTGCCGGTGAGGCCTCCAGGTGTGGAGAAGACAAGTAGGCTTGGTTCGAGGGACCCGGTGGCCAGCAGGGTCAAGTGCGGGCCGCATGGTGGCAATAACGGCAAGATGAAGTCATGGAAGGTTTCTTGGTTGAGCCTCAAAACCAAGGTCGAGCCGGGACTACGTGGGAGCCGAGTCATGAGTGATGATTGGCAGAGGCTACACCGAGTTCGCGGGTTTCCGGTGGTTCAACAGAAAACCACTGGGTTCCTTGGTTGATCCACAAAGCCAAGACCGAAGAACCGAAGACGGAGGTGCAGCAGCTCCAGACCGGTCTGACCGGTGGGTCTGACCGGTGAGGAGCACCGGTCTGACCGGTGTGCGACGACGCAGTCCGGAATCTTCGAAGCGGAGGACACACGTCGGGATCGCAAGGCTTGCGTCGAGGCTAAGCAAGTTTGCGGTCGCTGGGCATCCGTCCGATGGAGCGAAGACAAAGATTTCCGAATTCGGCCTTGAGGGGCATGTATCCCTAGTTAGCTAGTAAGGGTATTTTCGTCTTTCGGTCGCCTCCATATAACCCAAGTGGTGAGAGGATGGCAGCCATCTCTTGGAACCCTAGCTCATTTGCTTTCCTATTTTCTCTTCCTATTTTCCTTAGGATTTTCTTAGGACTAGCTTGAGAGCTTCATGGTGAGATCTTGTGAGAGGGAAGGATGATCGGGCGGCAAGCTAGACCTTGTATGAACCTCTTTGGTATGTATAGATGATTCGGCGTGGTTCCCCAAGGCTTGAATGTGTCTTTCCCGTTTCTCCTTTTTGGTGATTTTCGGAGCCCTTTCTTGGCGATTTTCTTGGAGCGATTTCGAGGCCTTTTTCTTTGGGATTTGGTGGGGATGTATGCATGAACCCTTCGTGATTCTTTTCCCTTTGACTCCCCTCCCAAATCATTGAGTACAGGGGCTCGATTTTGGTGTTTTCGTGGCTCTAGGGTTAGAGGCATTCTTGGTGGGATTTCTTCGATTCCTCTTGATTTAGCGAGTTTTGGTGGACCAAATCTTGGCTATGGAGTGCCCATGAGGTGTTCCTACTATCCCCAAAGTCTTGCACAAATCCGTGGAGCGATTCGGGAGATCGGGAGTTGGATTTGGGGGAGTTGACCCGCGGGTGCTGTTCATCCCCGAGCTGCCCAGCCTGACCGGTCTGACCGGTGCTGCTCACCGGTCTGACCGGTGTAGAGGCTCTGTGGGTTTTGCCTCGGGTGAACGTTCTGGTGAGTTCGTTATAGTCCCGTGTTGCTGCTGTTTCGAGTTTGAGTCAGTTTGGAGCTCGGTAGGCCTGTTTGGTGGATTTGGGGTTTCCTGGCTTGAACCGGTCTGACTGGTGAGCTACATCGGCCTGACCGGTGTAGGGGCCTTCTGTGGAAGTTCCCAGGTTTTACCAGCAGGGACCGTTCTGACCGGTGCTGTTCACCGGCCTGACCGGTGTAGGTCAGTGGCGCTCGAGTTGGTGTTCCGCTGCGTTCTCGAGTCTGTGAATGTGGTTGTTGGTTCCTAGGACCAGTAGCACTCCAGTGGCTGCGTGGTCTTGGCCAACTTGGGTAGTTGAGTCGGAGATGTGATTTGGAAGCCGTGTTCGTCTTGTTGGAGTTCTCATCTCCTTCGAGAAGAATTTTTATCGGCTCCCATTCACTCCCTCCCTCTCTGGTTCGCCTAATCGGTCCTTCAGATGTCACGTATGAGGACCTTGTGCCTCTTTGCTTGGTGATCTTGCTCCAACAAACCATCCGAAATGGCTTCAATTTGGTGGTTTTCGGTGGATTCCATGGGAAGGTGTTCTTGAGGGTTGACTTCCGATTCCTCTTGATTGAGTAGGTTTTGGGGACCGAGCTTCTAGCCAAAGGTAGCCCACTAGGTACCCTAGCTATCCCCAAAGTCTCACTTCAATCCGTGGAACGAATCGGGAGATCGATCGAGGTGAAGGCTTAGGTTTTTCTCGCGGGCTGAGTTTTTCCCGACTGTCCAGGCAAAACCGGCCTGACCGGTTTCCCAAACCGGTCTGACCGGTTTAGCCCCAGTGGGCTGTTGTGAGGGTTTTTGAGCAGGAGAGTCTTGTTCTTGCTATGGCTTTTCTTGTTCAAAGGTGGAGAGGTTCTTGAGATGTTTTGGGGCAGTTTTGGTCTCGAAGGTCTTTTGGGGGTTTCCTGGACAAAACCGGCCTGACCGGTTTGCCAAACCGGCCTGACCGGTTTCCCCTGCCTGTGAGAGGCTAAGTCTCAGAGAATCGGTCTGACCGGTTTCAGAAACCGGCATGACCGGTTTTGGTTGCCAGCAGCAATTTCGAGTTGTTTTCCGCTGTGTGTTTCGGGTGGCTGTTGGTTGAATCTTGCTCCTAGGTTCAGTAGCACTCCAGTGGCTACGTGGACTTGGCAAGAGAAGCTTGCGGAGGTGTCCGAGTGAGATTGGGTTCATAGGCCGAATTCTTGAGTAGAATTTTTATCAGCTCCCATTCACTCCGCCCTCTCTGGTTCGCCGTTCCGGTCCTTCAGATCTTCTATGGAAACATCTACAGCATATTTGAAATCCTGCAAAATATAATCATTTATGAGAATACAAGTAGAAATCAGTTTCTAAAATCAGATAGAGAATATGAGCAGAGACAAGGTTGAGCATTATTATCTACTTACAGCAGCCTTCTTGATGTCAGGTATGTCATCGAGTAGTCTTAACATATGGAATGCCACATGGAACCCACACAAAGAGGACCGCCATGGCTGCTGAGCACACTGCATCGAGGTAGCAAAATGACAAGTTAATGCAGTACCAAATATATAAGAAGGGACCATAAAAAAACCTCGGTCTTACATCGAGATTTGTTCTGTGCTTGAGTATGGCTTTTGGCTTTTTTTTCTTTCCTTTCGTCACTCCGTCCTGTGCATGATCACCAAAGGCCCTGCATGGTCAGCAATACCGATTAGAAACACCAAGAGATTAAATTTTTGTTAACAAAACCTACAAGATACTGACTAGATCACAACAGATTTGAGGTCTGAGAACTTTAGCCGGGGATGTTGTTTAGCAGAATCTAGATACCAAACCTCTTTGAACTTCATACAGATGATCAATGTTACCCAGTGGCTAGTGTAGTAGGCACCCAGCACGTAGTAGTTGTTCATTGCATTTGCGATTGCTTTGGTAACAAGGCCAGAATGCTGAGAAATATTTGTGGAAGTAATAAAACCTGGATCTAAAAACCCAACACTGATCTGCATCTCCGCTGCCTTGTCCATCATTTTCCTACAAAAAATCAAATTGTTAGCATGCATGAACTTTGTGGTCAAAATTAAAGAAATATCTTTTTAGGTTTTAAGGGACTTACAATGTCCACAACCTCAAGAATGTAACATCCAGAGAAGCCAGGGTTATAAGGTTATACACGTTGCTGAATGCAATGTTTAACATTAAAGCACCACCACCACCTTTAAAGTAGTCTTGATCCACCTTTGCTAGAAAGGCAAGTTTATCCTTCCTGTGTTCCATGACGTAAGCATGCAACCTGGCACAATTTGGTCCAGCAGCCTCTAAGTTTGCTTCTGACAACATAGGTGCACCAGGCTTGTATTTTGGTCTTTCCTGTTCTGTCCCAATAATACAGTTAAGAATCTCATCTTTAGACAGAGGTTTCCTGGCCTGGTTCCCCTTCTGTAGTGGAGATTGCCTGGGCTCCTCCTCCTGTTGTAGAGGCTGCTGTACATGTTGCATCTGCTGCTTAGGGGGAGATTGTCTGCGCTCCTCCTCCTGCTGCTGGAGAGGTTGCTGTTTCGTCTGTTGCTTATCCTCATGTTGCAGCTGCTGCTTAGGCGGAGTTTGCTTGGGCTCCTCCGGCTGTTGTCGACGCTCCTGCTGCGTAGTTTTGATGATCTGCTGCTGCTGCTGTTGAGCCTTCTCTTGCTGACACTGAGCTACAGTACCTCCATCTGATGCTGTACCCCTGCTACCTTTTGCGGCTTCAGGGCTGGGATGTCTCGTCATGGGTGGTATAAGGATCCTATCTTTTGGCCATTGGATCCTTTGAACGAGAGCCTCAGCTAGGGTTGCTATGTCACCCCCATCAATTGGTACAGGCAGAGGGTAGTGACTCGCATTGGCCCACACATAAGTAGGTTGCACCACAACATACCCATCCTGCACCGGTACTGAATGGCAAGCCATTTGAAATGGAAAGACTTTCACTAGTGTGAGCTCCACATTATTCCCGGTGCCATCCAAAAGGATGCACGCAGTTGGCTCTGTCAGCTTATCTATTGTGTCCAGCATAGGTGATCGACTATCACTGTGCACTTGATTCGCTTCGTCCTAGTTGGCGTTCCAATGGTCTTGCTCTTTGCCACACGCATCTTCCTCGCTGTCATGCGCATGTTCTTCCTCGCGGTCATGCGCATTTTCTTCCTCGCTGCCATGCACGTCTTCTTCCTCATTGCTACTGACAGGCACTGGTAATTGGGAAGGAAGAAGTACATTTTTCGGTATTTCGATGCCTGATAGTCTTAGAGCATGGACAACTGATTTAAATGTTATGTCCATCATATCGTGAGCATCAGACCTCTTGTTCCTCCTCTTCTTCCTGTACATTCCAGCAAACTCTTCACCAAACCCTTTACCCCAGCCAAGTGAACTAGACACGCCTCAGACCCGACCTCGATGCTCTGAAGTCTCAAGTGCTGTGGTGAGGATATCATCCTCCCTAACCCCAGAGAAAGAACCATCGCTACCCTGAGCTGCAAGTGTTTTCACCCTATCTGCTACCCCCACCACCGCAGGGTTACTGAATGTTATGCCCCCGCTTCCTTCACTAGTATTCTTCCTCTTCTTCCCTACCCTTGCCCGCATATAAGGTCTCGAACGTCTAGGAAATTGGTGCCAAGGGTTCTGTTTTCCTTCTGCAGCTAGGTTTGCATCCTCCTCCTCCCACTCTTTCCTTTTACCACGATAACCTTTCCTGCCCGTCTTGTGTGGCTTATTATGCAATGCTCTCTTTTGTTTCATCTCCTGGTTCAATTGCTGAAATGAAGGAGAATTGGTTTCCTGCACAAACATGTCCCAGTCTTGTTGCTACAAAAAGGCATACTTCACAAAGGGAGTCTCCTCTTCGCTCACATATTTTTTTTCTTAAATGGGCCTTGAACCGCCGTTGCAAGGTTCCAATCTCTGATATAGCTGCCTTAACTGCCTTGTTGCGAACAGATTTTTCTAGATTGGCTGGGTAATCTAGCTTTTCCTCTAAAACTATGAACAGATGTTCCTTCTCAATTGGTGAGAGATCATCAACCGCCTTGTTGATTGACACCCTCTCCCGAGCAATGAGGCCACAGACCAATACAAATCTATCCCTCACAGCATCTGGGGTAGGCCAAAAATTGGCATCAAGTCCAGTTGCAGTCAACTTGTCTTCTGGCCATTTGGTTTGTGTCCTTGACCCGTGGGATCGAGTACTACTCGCAGCAGTCTGTGCTGAGTGACCCTGTGAAGAAGGTTCACCGCCGATGGGCTGTGATGGTGCACTAGAGGTAGAGGAGTTTGTTGTTGTGGGAGACTACATAGATGATATGTCAGGTTGTCAGTAGAGCAACATAAGCAAGACTGAAAATCTAAACAAAATTCTTATTAGATAAATTTGTTTTCTCTGACAGGCAAAATAGCTGATATTACACTAGAAATCATTAGAAGTCATAAATAAAATCAGCATAGATATACACAGTTCATATTTTACTTAATTAGCATACAGGGATAGGTGCTAACCATTTTGACAGGGACACAACAATATGCTTATATATCAAAGCAGAGAATAAATTCCTTCAACTGCTTCCTTGCCCAACTTCAGCAGCGATGGATTGTGTGTTCCATGTGTACATGCAACAAGAGGATAAAGCAATGATCATGACATTATATATGACAGTAGTGAAACAACACTCACAACACATCATGACACCAACAATAACAATATATATGATAGTAGTGAAACAATTAACACTCACAATGTTGGGGGATTCGGAAGCGAGTCTAATAAGGTTAACACCATGAAATTGCCATGATTCGACGGGGGCAATTCGTAAGCTAGAACAGCGAAACCCTTAAAACTAATCAACACCTTTTCGTTTGTTCATGTTACCTTTCGCTCATCACTCTTCGCCGTCCGAAAGCACAAGCAAAGGGTGAAGGTTTTAATTTCCCAAATGATGGGGGTTGAGGCTTTCGGTTCTATCCAGGGCGAAACCCCTGACACCATTCGGTCTGTTCCTTTCGTCAACCCGCGAGTTTCCCCTGGGCACCTTTCGTCGCCCGAAAGCCGTAGCGGTATAGGAAGTAATGATTTCTAACTTGTAATATTAACACCACTGATTTTCGCAGGACGAAGCCCTCGAGACAAATTTGGGATGAACGAAAGACCTTAGTTGGTCTTTCGCTCGGGGCTTCGTCGCAACTAATGGTGAGTTTTACAATGTTTCGCTTGTGATATATTTCAGGTGGCGAAATCCGCTGGGCGAAGGGTGGCCTTCGAAAGTCGAAAGTCTTCACCCGACAAGCGCATGTGCTGATGCCGGAAAAAGCGTCGTGATATGCGGCGGGAAATCAGGAAAGCGCCGATTACGTGAAGACTTTATGGAGGACTGCCAAAATTAGCCTAGTACATTCTTGTTAGATTCTTTCCACACAAGGTCAATTTCGGTATGTAAAAAGTCCGTTTGTCACCCTATAAAAGGAGGCCAACCGGCACTTGTAAAGGGGATTGTCTTTTGAGAATTGCACTGTTGAGAGTTAGCTTTTGTCTTCCCACTGTTTTGTGATCTTTTGTGTCTATTGCTTGAGCCTTTTCGTTTCTCTTCATTGTTCGTGTTAAGCTTCGCTATAGCACAACAATTGGTGCCCACCGTTTGTGTTTGGCTCGAGTAAGAAACCCAAGATGTCCACAAGGAAGAAGAGGACTACCGCTAATTCAAGCAAGGGGGCTTCGTCATCCCTTGACGAGGAGTTAAATCAGTCCAACTTGCTCACCCAGGGAGAGGAGCTCCCAGAAGCAAACACCACTCAGCCCAGGCCAAACCAGGATGCTGCGGCGGCCACGGCCAAGGCAGCGTACGAGGCCGAGCTGGCTAAATTGCGCAAGGAGGCCGAGGAGCTGGCCAAAACTAAAAAGAGGCTTTTGGCAGTGCAACAAGAGGCCGAAGTAGCCAAGGAAATCCAAAGGCAAAAGGTAGAGATCGCCAAATTGCAAGAAGAGTTGCGCGTTATAAAAGCAAAACAGTCCTCAAGTTTCAACCAGCCTTCGCCCGAATATAACGTACCTATCCAATCCACATATGCGGAGGGTAACATGCTTTTCACCCAGCCCCCTCCGCATACCACTTTCAGCCATAACCCTTTCTTCAACCCTTTCAAGTCTAGCCCGTCGAACCAGGATACTCGCACCATCCGCACGAGGGCTTGGGACCCTAAATCGCCTTTGTCTCAGGAGATCCAAATTACCCCGTGGCCCCAGTCCTAGAGGCCTGTGCCACTCCCAAAGTTTTCGGGGCAATCAGACCCCAGGCAATTCTTAATGAGCTATGAGGCTGTGATCCTTTCAGCCGAAGGTGACGATTCCGTGCTAGCCAAATCATTTATTATCGCCACGGACGAGGCAGCAGCACAGTGGTATTCTCACCTGAGCCCCGGAGTGATTCACAGATGGGAAGACCTAAAACAACGGATCCTCTCAAATTTCCAGGGTTTCCAACATCCAGAGCTTACTGAGAGCGACCTTTTCTCTTGTAAGCAAAAGGACAAAGAACCTCTTCAGAACTACTTCAGAAGATTCGTTCACCTCAGAGCTCAGGCACCAAATGTGTTGGACGCCATCGCTATCAATGCTGCAATTGTGGGTTTGAGGGCAGGTCAATTTCGCTCGCATCTCATGCGCGAAAGGCCCAAAACAATCCAGCACTTGTATGAGGAATTCGAGAAGTACTGTCGCTCAGACAATGACTTCAGAATGTCTATGGAGGAGCAGTCTCAGCAAAAGAAATCTGCTAAAGTTAATTAGTCCAGCGAAAGGGAATGGTCCAACCCCAGAAACGCCTCGCATGCTAACCCCAGAAATGTTTTCGGCCTAGAAGGAGAAAATGCTCAGGAAATATCCAACCCTCAGAGCGACACTCCAAACCAAAATCCCAACCCACCCAGCCCACCGCACCAAAATCAAGGGGGCGGCCGCAGAGGTGGAAGGGGAGGCAGCAGAGGCAGAGGTCGCGGCAGGGGCCGAGGCAACCAAGAGAAAAGAAAGTGGTACTGCATCTTTCACAAAGAGAATGATGACCACAACTCAAATTATTGCCCAGACAAGAAACGGTTTGAGGCTATCCTAGAAGAGGAGAAGGAGAAAGAGAGGAACAGCTCTGTAAACCATTCCGCCCCGGCTTGGCAAAACCCAAATTTTGGAAGGAATCCTTTCGTCAATCCTTTTCAGCAACCTCAATTCCCGCCATCTATCCCAAGCTACACTCAACCACCACCCTGGCAATCCCAAGGTTTCCAGGCTCAAAATGTTGAGCGTAGGCCCATTGATCAGCACCCCATCACTCCTCCTCCTCCCCCATACAAAGGCCCAACCGCTCCACCACTACCAGCAAAGCTTGAGGGCCAAAATGACCCATTACCGTCTGTAGGAACCATCCTCCCCATTTCGGGTGGCTCCGCTCTGGAGTTTGATTGCAAGAAGGACAGGAAGCACTACTTTCGTGAGGTCCGGAACATTTGCGTGGAAGGGAGAGTAGAAAGAACAAGATGGTCCCATATTCCAATCACCTTTTCGGAGGAGGATGTGAGATTACAAGGTTTTCCTCACAACGATGCCTTGGTAATCGAAGCCAACAAAGGAAGCTGGACTTTGGGAAAACTCTTAGTTGATAATGGCTCATCAGCAGACATAATCTTCGCCGACGCGTACAACAAAATGGGGTTGAGCCGAAATCTTTTACAGCCTCCCGATACACCATTATATGGTTTTGGAGGACGTGTCATCCACGCAATAGGAAAGGTTTCGCTTCCAGTATCCTTTGGCACTGTCCAAAACGCTAGAACAGAGTATTTGTCTTTTGATGTGGTGGAAATGTATTACCCATACAATGGAATCCTCGGGAGAGGATTTCTCAACAAGTTTGAAGCTGTCATTCATCAAGCCTACTTGTGCTTGAAAATACCAGCGACGCAGGGGGTCATCACAATCTGGGGTCACCAAAATGATGGCCGAAATCTAGAGAGAGGCAGAACTCCAGGGCAAAGAAATGTCAATGCTCTCGACGAGGCAGTCAAGGCCAATGACGTGGAGAAGCAGCCGAAAGCAGACAGGGAAAAAATCAACGTACAGCCAGATTGTGACACTAAGAAGGTTTTGTTGGATGAGATGGTTTGGGATCAGGCCGTCGTCATTGGGTCCGATCTCACATCCAGCGAAGAGGAGGCGTTAATCCAATTCCTTCAGAAGAATAGAGACATGTTTGCCTGGTTTGCTAAAGATCTCACAGGTGTGGATCGAAACTTCATCGAGCACAAGTTGAACATTGACGCTTCGGTCAAGCCATGAAGGCAAAAGCTCAGAAAGATGTCTGACGACAAAGTGGTAGTAGTCAAGTCTGAAGTCCAAAGATTGCTAGACGCTAGTGTCATTCACGAAGTCATGTATCCAAAATGGCTAGCTAACACTGTACCAGTCAAGAAGAAGAACGGAAAATGGAGGATGTGCATCGATTTCACAGACCTCAACAAAGCCACACCCAAAGACAATTATCCACTTCCGAGAATGGATCAGGTCATTGATTCAGCAGCCAGCGCCGCTATCATGTCTCTTTTGGATTGTTTCTCTGGTTACCATCAATGCTGGATGGCGAAAGAGGACAAGGAAAAAACTAGCTTCATCACTCCTTTTGGCACCTTCTGTTTCGTGCGAATGCCTGAAGGTCTGAAGAATGCCGGCCCAACTTTTACCAAAATGACTGGGGAAGTATTCAAGCCACAAATCGGCAGGAACATTCAGGCCTACGTCGATGACCTCATAGTGAAAAGCTGCGAAAGGGCCAACCACATCAGTGACTTGGCAGAGACTTTCGCCAACATGAGAAGAGCAGGCTTGAAATTGAATCCAGAAAAGTGTGTATTTGGAGTCACAAAGGGAAAGATATTGGGATGCCTAATCTCAACCAAGAGGATTGAGGCGAATCCGGACAAGATAAAGGCCATCAGGGAAATGGAGGAGCCAAAAACGAAGAAGGACATTCAGAAGTTGAATGGTCGAGTTGCGGCTCTGAATAGATTCATTTCCAGATCAGCCGAGCGAAGCCTTTCATTCTTCAGAGCATTGAAAGGAAAAGGCAAAATTGAGTGGGGTCCTGAGCAGAGTAAAGCTTTCGCCGAGCTAAAGGCTTATATCGAGGAGATGGCAATACTTTCACTGCCTCTCCTGTCTGAGCCACTTTTTCTGTATGTAGCTGCATCCAAAGCAGCAGTCAGCGCAGCCCTCGTGCGAGAGGTCGATGGCGAAAAAGGGAAGTACCAAAGCCCAGTTTACTTTGTATCTGAGGCTCTATCAGGTTCCAAACTGTTGTACTCGGAACTAGAGAAAATTGCATATGCAGTTGTTATGGCCACAAGAAAGCTCAGGCATTACTTTGAAGCGCACAAAGTCACCGTGCTCACCGATCAGCCCCTCAATGATCTTTTCATCACCAAAGAAGCCTCATTCAAAATCGCTAAATGGGCAACCGAGCTATCGGAGCACACAATAGATTTTGGGAAAAGATCAGCAATCAAATCCCAAGTCTTGGCAGACTTTGTGGTGGATTGGACTTCACCAAGTAACACCGCTGGGGATGAGGAGCTGATTCCCGTGTGGGAGATCAGGTGCGACGGAGCATGGGGCGCAAAGGTACCGGAATTGCAGCTATCGTTACTTCACCGGCTGGAGTCAAGCTAAGATATGCCGCTAGGCTGGATTACTCAGATCCATCCGACAGGTGCACCAACAATACCACCGAGTACGAGGCACTCCTTTTAGGCCTCAGAAAGGTGCGAGCCTTGGGAGCAAGTAATTTTCTGGTCAAGTGTGATGCCGAGGTCATCATAGATCATGTCGAAAAGGAGAGTGAGGCCAAAGAGCCAGAGCTTGTCAAGTACCTTGCAGAGGTACGAAAAATGGAAAGGCATTTTCGGGGTTTCACTATAGAGCACCTGCCGAAAAAGAGAAATGGGGAAGCTGACGAACTGGCAAACAAAGCTGCCAGGGGGGAGGCGATGCCCTCAGATGTATTCTTTGAGATTCTAACTGCCCCATCCATCAAGCCGGATAAGCAACCCCTCAGTACAGTCAATGCAATCGCAAGCTTGGATTGGAGAGCCCCTATCATCGCTTTCCTCCGTGGGCATTATGAGCCGGTCAAAACCCATGACTTGAAAAGGATGCAAGCTCGAGTGAAGGGCTTTGTCCTCAAAGATGATAACCTTTTCAAGTTAGGAGTGTGTGCACCGCTGCTAAAGTGCATCACACAAGAGCAAGGCATTGAGCTCATGAAAGAAATTCACAGTGGAATGTGTGGATCTCACATCGCAGCGAGAGCTTTAGCTAGAAAGGCTTTCAGACAAGGTTTCTATTGGCCAATGGCAATAAGAGACGCCGAGCAGATTGTCAAGACATGCAGGGCATGCCAATTCGCAGCAAAGCATCAGCGAAGGCCAGGGGCTCTTTCGCAGCTCATCACACCTTCTTAGCCATTGCAACGATGGGGCATGGATATTGTGGGACCACTACCTACAGCTCAAGGCAACTTCAAATTCGCCGTGGTAGCGGTCGAGTACTTCACCAAGTGGATTGAAGCGAGGCCCGTCGCCACCATCACTTCAGCCACTATCAGAAAGTTTTTCTGGCAGCAAATCATCTGTAGATTTGGCGTACCCAAAGAACTCACAGTTGATAATGGGAAGCAGTTTGATTGCCAGGATTTCAGAGAGTATTGCCGCACAATTGGGACAAAGCTTCGCTTTGCTTCTGTGTATCACCCTCAGTCCAATGGCGCATTCGAAAGAGCCAATGGTCAAATCTTTTCAGCCATAAAGAAGTGTCTCTTCGATCAGAAGAAAGGAAAGTGGGCTGATGAGTTACCCAGAGTCATTTGGTCACATAACACCACCGAATCAAGAGCTACCAAATTCACCCCATTCAGGTTGTTGTATGGAGCCGAAGCTATGTGTCCAGAAGAATTAGCCAATGAGAGTGCCAGAGTTTTGGTGGGAAGCTCTCGTGAGAACGAAGAAGTGGACAAAGACCTGGTAGAGATCGACAGGCTCGATGCAGTGGCAAATCTGCTGAAATACCAAGAGGAAACCAGAAAATGGAGAAACAAGAAGGTTTCTCTGAAGAACATTCAGGTCGGAGATTTCGTCTTGAAGAGGAAAAAGAATGCTGATTCAGTGGGCAAGTTGCAATTCGCGTGGGAAGGGCCTTACATTGTCGCGAGTAGTGTTAGAGACGGAGCCTTTCGTCTCAAGGACGAGGAAGGCATGGAGTTACCACATTCATGGAATGTGGATAACTTGTGCAAATTCTTTCCATAGTGTAAATTGGTTGGAGTCAGTCGCATAGAACTATAAATGCGAAGGACTCATAAGTATTACTTTTTCTAGTCTTTACTTTCGCATAATTTAAATTCAATAACAAGGTGTGTACTCTTTTCCTCACATAGGGAGGACTCCATCCTGGAGCGTGAGGTTTTTAATGAGGCAGCCTTGATGTAAAATTTCCTTTCCCTAATGAATGGAATAATTCCTCCCTACATTTTTTACCTTTTACTTTCATGCATGTTTTAAAGTGCTGTCCACGAAGTGGTACTCGAAAGTAGCCCACCCACAAATGGTGAAATGTAAACGATTCACAAGAATCAATATTGTTAAAAGAGCTATTTTCACAACAGCCCATCCACAAAGGGCGCATAAAAAGCGATTCAACTTTGAATCGAAATAGCGTGAATGGTTCACAAGGATCAACGTTTTAAAGAGCTATTTTCGCAACAGCCCATCCGCAAAGGATGCGTCAAAAGCAATTCAGTCTTGAATCGAAATAGCAATGAAAAGTTGCCAAATATAAAATCAATTTTTAAGCTTTTGTGTAAGCGAAACCTGACGTTGCACCAAGGTGTTGAGGCCAAGTTAGGGAAAAACTTTCGTTGTCGAAAAACTGCTCCAAAGCTGTAATATTCGACGTGATTTATATGGCTCCTAGTCCTTCAATGCGTTACACGCCTACGCGTCGCATAGTAGGCTAGCTTTTCCATGACGAAAAGAGACAAGGAAAGGTAAACAAATTCATGCAAAATCTCTCGTCAACAAAAACATTATTAAGCGAAGCATTGTTTAATACAAACACTCAAACAAAGTTCATAGTACAAGCTCTCGTTTATTACAACTTGAAATGTTCAAATCACATTCTCCCAATTTTCGAAGGGGGGGAGACGTTTTCTTTCAGAAACATCAATCGAAACCAGCGAGAATGCTAATCTAAAGTGCATTGCTTTCACGAGAAAGGTAGTTCTATGCAACTACCATCTGAGTACCACCCCTCGCGATTCTTAGCCATGTCGTACACGAAGCAATAATCCGGGTCTTCCTCTTCATATGGCTCCTGTTTCACCTCCAAGGCTTCGTAAGCTTTCAGCTCCACCAAAGTAACCTTGCTAGTATCGTTCATGGTCATAAAAAAGCGAAGGGGATAACTGTGCAACGAGTGATATCGACAGCAAAATTCCCAAAACTCGTCAAAAGTTTTGCTAGGATATTGGCGTTTAAAACCTTCCAAGATGCACCGCTAACGTAGGTGTTGGCACGGCAGAAAGTCCTAGGCATCACATCCAACACTACGCCTTTGTTCGACGTCTGCGAAAACAATTCACACAAAATTTACACCACAGTCCTGAGAACCCACACGAGTTTACATCGATCAATCTCCTAAAAGTTTCGATCGTCCAACACCTCGAAGTTGGATTGGCGGTCGAATCGCGGGGCAACCCTTCGTGCTGCAAGGGAGCGAGGGTCTCACCGGTGATCGGGTCCACGCGCTCGCCTTCAGTGTTGGCTGCTTCGCGAACTGGGGCTCCAGGAACGGCAGTCTCGCCTTCTTCAGCACTAGGTTTCGGTGGCCAATCCCTGTACGACCCATAAGGTCCAAGAGTCGCCTCCGCGCCATGCGTCGCACGATGCTCTCGAAGCTCCAAAGCTTGTTTCGCCTGGCCAAAATAGAACTATGAGAAAGGAAATGTATCAATAACACCAAACATTAGGATCAAAATACATATGGACAATCGAAACTGTGCAAACAAGACGAAGGGTAATACCTTAGTCAAACGGTCCACGGCTTTCTTCCGAGCATATTCCCGACCGCTTTTCATCTAGAAATTACGAAGAACTATCTTGGTAATTAGGTCGATAGTTTTGCTCGGCGCTGGCATATTCTCCGACGAAGGAAACTCAAAACCTCGTGCGCAAAAGCTTTGAAGTGTTCACAGCCTTGTTGCTCTAGCAGATGGAAAATGGCCTTAGAGCACGTCGCCGCTCCGTAATCCCCAATTTTCGACTTAGTATCAGGCGAAAGCTTAAGTTCACTATTCATCCAAAGGCAGTAGCTGGCTATATTGTCAGTAATTTTGAATTCTTGAGCTTCGACACAATAGTGTTCAAGCACACGGCGATAGGCTGCGACTAGATGTGCCCCCCATTGATGGCAATAAGTCTCATTCTTTTCCAAAGTTTCCTCCAATTCGCCCTTCACCTTTTCTAACTCCGCGATCAGATTATCGCGGGTTTGTATCTGCACTTGTTGGGCGTCATAATGGGTGACAAGGTCGCGAAGCTCAACGCGGCATTCCTCATAGCATTTCATGCTTTTCTCCAACTCCTGTTTTGGAGCATCCATTGCAGTCTTCTGATTCGAACATTGTGCTGTTAAGGTTTCAACTTGGCCGATCAGTTGCTGAGAATGATTTTTCAACCTTTTATTTTCCTCACGCAACTTGCGGTTTTCCTCTTCCAGGAGAATTTTCTCTTCTCGAGAGACCTTCGCTTCATGCGCGATTCGCTCAAATCCCTTTTGGCCAGCAGTGATGCCTTTCGAAAGGAAGGATTGCATCATCTTTAGCAATTGCTCTCCATTAAGCCCTTCCAAGGATTGGAGGAAATCTACAATTACAGAGCGATGAAGGGTCGTCAGTTCAAATCATGAATTAGAAGCATCTTGCACTCAATAGCAAAAGTTCAATCCAAAATCCATTCAGGAAATCAGCCAATTAGAGATGCATACCAGGTTCCAGCACCGAAGCATCAGTGCCCAATCCAAATGAAGGCGATGCATTCTGCTGATCGAGTGGGTCTTTTTCCTTGCCACTCAGGGCGATCAAAGTTGTAGCCACTAACACGACAAGCAAAAAAGTGGTAAGCTTACAATAGCAGAAACTTTCACCTAAGTCAGGAAGAAAGTAACCCGAAGAAACATACCAGTGCTTTCGAGCAGAAGGGCGTCGTCGCTTTTGGATTGTACAACGGCATCACCTCCTTCTGTCTCTTCAGTTCGCTTTTCAGCTTCTTCAAATGAGGGAGGTGGAGACCGAGACAGGTTTGCATTGAGTTTCTCAATGTCGGACGAACCCAAGTCGATAGGGTCACTCGCTTTCAAGCCTAACCCTTGTCCTTCATCTGGTGTTGGTTTGATCTTGGTCTCATCAAGTGCAGAAGCAGATGGATTCATTCCTGAGGTTTCCATCGAGGTGCCATCATCAATATAGCATAGTTCTTCGGTCTCGTCGATCACATCCATCAGACCGGCAACGTGACGCTCAGGAGCGGGGCCTTTCATCAAAAGTTGTTTCTGCAGCATTTCCGCCATGCATTTGCTTCTAGCCTCAAGCTCCGCCGCCTCCACAGGATCGAGCGGAGCAACTGCGGGCAATTCTTTCTGCTCCTCAGACTCTTTGGCCTTCGGAGGATAACGAGTCGATAGTTCAATCTGGGGTGCAGCTAAGACGTCCACGTCTTCATCCGTTTCTGCGGACGGATCCGTACGCGCTTTCTTTCCTTGAGGTTTTGCAACCTCAGGCTGTCGTTCTTCAATAACAATCCCCTTGTCTTTTTCAAATGCGCTTGGGGCTTTCCTCTTGGAAGACGTTTTCTTCTCAAGATTAGCGGCCGGAGGCACGTCGTGAATTTTCTTTTTCTCCTTCTCCGCAGCAGCCACTTTCGCTGCCTCAGTCTTTCGACGAATCAAATTTTCATTGATCTTCATAAGTTTAGAGGACTTCTCAGCAAGTGGAGGCAATGTGGTTTTGGCAGCTTCAGCCTTGCGCTGTGCCAAAACTTCGGTAGCTTTCGCACTCTTCGATGTGCCCTCCGCCGTAACAGCAATCTTGCCAGCCTTTCCCTTTTTAGAAGTCTCCACCAGCTCGGACCCAATGTTACCAGGTGGTTGCATTTTCTTGCCCGGGGCTGCAGGTTTCGGGCGCGGAGGGCACTGGACTTTCATCTCTTCCAGGACGCGATTAACGCGGCCTTCATGCTTCAAAATCTTTTGGGCACACTCCCACTCCTTGTGAGTGTAGTTGTCGATCATTTGAATGACTTTCCTCTCAACTTCAGCCAAAATCTCTTCATCAGTCTTTCCCTCAGGACGCTTCACATTAAACTTGGGGCTTCGCTTTTCGAAGTCTAGCCCGGGCAATTTTTCATTCTGAAAGCCCACGAGCCCCACCGAGGCCTGCAGGGCCAAATATCAGCTGCCACGAATTCTTCAAGCGCATCTCGTGTGGTGATCAAATGGGTGGCTTGGAAAAAAGCACTTGTGCTAGCGGAGCTGCGGCTGGCTTTCGTAAGCTCTGGGGCCAAATCAATATCCAAATCAATCATGCGACTGGCCAAGTCATAAGTTGTTACTTCCTCACACTTTGCATCCAGACCAATCACAGGAATGGTGGCATAAAACCAGTAAGAATTCCACCGGTTAGCCCATTTGTTCTTGTATGCAGGGGCTAGCTCCACCGGTGCCTGATTTTTGTTGACCCGACGGGTTTGAAAGGTACAACAGCCATATTGTGCCTCTTTGTCCTCGTCATCAACAGTGACGATCCTTTTTGCCCAATGAATCTCAAAATGACGAACAAAGGTGTCCACTTCATTGTCACCTGCAAAGGTCCGACAAACCCACAAAAACTTCATGACCTGAGGGAAGGAGTTCGGGGTCAGCTGATGAATCTGGACCCTATAAGCAGCCAGGATCTCAACAAATCTTTTCGACACTGGCAGTCGCAGGCCCGCTGTAAAGAAGTCCCAAAACACGACACTCTCATTTTTCCTAGGCTTCGGTGTAGTCTTCCTACCAGGTGGTCGACAGCTGCCAGGCGCAAAACAACCTTCCGAAGCCAGGGCGTCCAAATCAGCCTGGGTCATCAAGGAACGACCCATAAAGCAAGTGCTCGGCTTAACCAAATCTTGAGGGCCAGCATTCACGCCTGCCAAATTTTCCCCAGATTCTTCAGCCGCCGCCACCGCACCACCTCCTTCACCAATTTCACCCTCCTCAACGTCAGTAGCGCGTTTCTTGGCATCTGTGTCGCTCAGCATTATTTCCACATCACCTCCGCTATCGGAATCACTACTTGCATCGCTATTCGAGGTGGATGAAGAACTGCCGCTCTCGCGAGAGCTAGCCGTTCCATCCAAGCCAGAAATCTTACCAGATTCCGAGCTGGATGACGCCGAGGAAGATGCGGCGGCAGCCTCCGCAGCTTCTGGGGAAGTAGGTCGATCCTCGTGGTTTGATGGGGAGCTTTCGCCTTCCATTGCTTTTGCAGTGTGCCTAACACGAGCCATGCATCTATAAAGTCCCCATCTCAAAACATACCACAGCAAGGGACAAATGATCGAAGAAACTACCCATCGGAGATGGGAACTAACCTTCGAAGATGGTCGGCCTCCGTGGAGCGTGAATCGTAGGAAGCGAAGCCCAAGAACTGAATCGCAAAATCTAAAAGGAAGAGGGGGTCGTGAAAGTGACAGCAGCAAGAAGGCGCTGTCGACCCCCCCCCCCTCTATTTATAGGCAGTAAACCGCAACGGTCGAAATTTTGAACCTAACGGCTAAAAAGCGGGGGCTTTTTGGTAACTTGCGCGGTTTTCTCGGGAGTCGACGCCGTGGAAGACGTTTTCTTTCGCCTCGATTCTCGAATCTTAAGTTTCGATGGCTCAGGTTTGTGGTCTCGCAAACGTTTCGCCACCAAGGGGCTTCTGTTGGGGGATTCGGAAGCGAGTCTAATAAGGTTAACACCATGAAATTGCCATGATTCGGCAGGGGCAATTCGAAAGCCAGAACAGCGAAACCCTTAAAACCAATCAACACCTTTTCGTTTGTTTATGTTACCTTTCGCTCATCACTCTTCGTCGTCCGAAAGCACAAGCAAAGGGTGAAGGTTTTAATTTCCCAAATGATGGGGGTTGAGGCTTTCGGTTCTATCCAGGGCGAAACCCCTGACACCATTCGGTCCGTTCCTTTCGTCAACCCGCGAGTTTTCCCTAGGCACCTTTTGTCGCCCGAAAGCCATAGCGGTATAGGAAGTATTGATTTCTAACTTGTAATACAAACACCACTGATTTTCGCAGGACGAAGCCCTCGAGACAAATTTGGGATGAACGAAAGACCTTAGTTAGTCTTTCGCTCGGGGCTTCGTCGCAACTAATGGTGAGTTTTACAATGTTTCGCTTGTGATATATTTCAGGTGGCGAAATCCGTTGGGCAAAGGGTGGCCTCCGAAAGTCGAAAGTCTTCACCCGACAAGCGCATGTGCTGATGCTGGAAAAAGCGCCGTGATATGCGGCGAGAAATCAGGAAAGCGCCGATTACGTGAAGACTTTATGGAAGACTGCCAAAATTAGCCTAGTACATTCTTGTTAGATTCTTTCTACACAAGGTCAATTTCGGTATGCAAAAAGTCCGTTCGGCTCCCTATAAAAGGAGGCCGACTGGCACTTGTAAAAGGGATCGTCTTTTGAGAATTACACTGTCGAGAGTTAGCTTTTGTCTTCCCACTGTTTTGTGATCTTTTGTGTCCATTGCTTGAGCTTTTTCGTTTCTCTTCATTGTTTGTGTTAAGCTTCGCTATAGCATAACACACAACAAAGCATAGGACAGTCTAGTTATCACTACATTATAAACCACTTCTATGCAATTCCCACTGACATTATGTGGCCATCAGAATTAAAGTATGATAACAGGTCCAAAGCATAACTGTCGATCTGGTAAATTGACAGCATAGTAGAATTAAAGTATGCTAACATCCTCAATGCTTTCCATGAATTTACAGTCCAAAAATTGTAGTACCAGGAACATGAAAATGAATTTCAACAGTTCATATAACTTCATCTGTTTGCAACAATTTATTCAAATAGACTTGGAGCAACAAAATCCATCCATCAAATCCACAGTCAATCAATTAAAAATGAACTATTAAGGCATGTCTCCCTAATCCACCTTGACATGAATATATAGCAGATTGGGTGGACTACATTATAAACCACTGCGATGCAATTCCCACTGACATTATGTGGCCATCAGAATTAAAATATGCTAACAGGTCCAAAGCATAACTGTCGATCTGGTACATTCAAAGCATAGCAGAATTAAAGTATGCTAACAGGTCCAAAGCATAACTGTTGATCTGGCACATTCAAAGCATAGCAGAATTAAAGTATGCTAACATCCTCAATGCTTTTCATGAATTTACAGTGCAAAAATTGTAGAACCAGGAACATGAAAATGAATTCCAACAGTTCATATAACTTCATCTATTAGCAACAATTTATTCAAACAGACTTGGAGCAACAAAATCCATCCATCAAATCCACAGTCAATCAATTAAAGATGAACTATCAAGGCATGTCTCCCTAATCCACATTGACATGAATATATAGCAGATTTGGTGGCCGAGCAGAGAGAGGGCGTCGGGGTTCAAGCAGGACTAACCTCTGTCGTGAATGAAGTAGTTGTTCTCGTGATGGTCAGAGGGGCCGGATCCAGGTCAGCTCGTGGCCTGAGGTGGCCGGCTCGTCGTCGTGGCCGGGGATACGGATCCGCATCAACCGTCTTTAGGTTGGCCGGGAAGCCATCCGACGCCAGTAACTGCGTCCTCATCACCGTCGTCACGCAGGGAGTGGTGGGGCTGGAGAAGAGCAGGGCTGCGGCGGGGAGAGAGCAGCGAAGGCGAGCGGGGAGAGTGGCGGCGGCGGTGGGGAGAGTGCGAGCGTTGTGGATCTGTTTAGCGAGGAGCCGAATATGAACTGCGCACGTAACTGTGTTTAAGGAAATTACTGGCGTGCCCTTGACGGCTCTTTGGTGGAATTGGAATCCCATGGGCATTATAGTCAATATAGGTGGGAAATTTTGAGCAGCCCGCGCACGATTTGCCTGCTGATGCTGACGTGTGGGCCAGTGTCATTGGCGACGATGGTTAGTGAACCCGCATCGCCTTTGTTGGCAGTTGAGTCTAGCAGGCGGGCAGCGGTTATCTTTTTATTTTTGCTGCTGACGCTGACGCGTGGGCCAACCACTATTTTTTCGAATGAAATGTGCTTCCCTAAAATATTAGAGCCCATAAAAAAGCACCTAAAAAATCATAAAAATATGAACAATTCGTATTTGGACATTTAGTATTTGAATAAAATATCAACAGTCACACTTGTGTGCCCAAGATTCTTAGAATTCGTTTTTACATCCCATGTTAATGATGTAATAATTCAAATAACATCTAGTGTGCTCTAAAAAATCTACAAATTGACTTGGCAACATAATTTGGGTACCTAGACTTGTCTTCAAAATTTCAAATGGTTTCGATGAAGAAATAATATACTTGTGTACAAATATCTACATCTCTCACATAGTTTCCTAGAATGTTCCTTGAACATTGAAGTTTTCCACAATTTGCAACATGTTCGAACACATATGCATTTGAAAACTTAACAAAACCTTGTGTTCACCTTAAGATTACGAAAATGCAAAGTTTCATTACAGGAGGTGTGGAAAACAAATACTATTTATATGTTGTACTTACATAGAACAAGATAAGGCATATAAACGGAATATACACTAAACAATGAAAATAATGAAAACACAGTGATTTTAGAAAACTGTAGAAAAAAATAATCAAATTTGGACTAATTACGACGGAGAAATACATGTTACAAAATTTGATTGTAGATTAAAAAGAGAAATGTCGTCGGCGACGCGGGACGGATAAACTGTTCTTCATTCTCCAATAGAACAAAGGAGGAAGCAGAGGGCACCACCGCCCGCCGCTGCCCCCACCGTGCCCGCTTCGGCGGTTTTGACACCCAAGAGGGCATCCTAGGCCTCATCGGCGGCAAATGAGACCACCGCAACCTTCGATTTGACTCACAAACGTGACAAATCAAATATTATCTATCAAAAACCGATTAAAACCTGACATCCCGATAAAATCAAATCCGTGTTTACTAATATCTAATAATTTACATTCAAGATAGATAATGTTCATTGATGCTTGCGCCTACATCCCGATGTTCATCCTGCTGACGGCGTACTCCACGGTGGGGTGGAAGTTACGCGTCCAGAGGTCGAACTCATGACGGATGCGACACTCGGCGCTGCAGTAGTGGATGATCTCTGAGGTCTCCGGCCCGTAGCGCCTACATCCTGCTGCCCAAATGCAGACGTGGGGATTCTGGACGGGCAGCAGCGGAATGTCGTCGTCGCCGTCATCAAGCCAGTACCACCACGCAATGTTCTTGAGATCCCGGTTGACGAGGTAGCGCAGCCGCCACAGGTTGTGGTTCTTCCACCGCCCGTCAGGGGGCAACGTGCCGCTGCTGATTTCCTGGAGCAGTGCCATGGCTTCGGGGTCCGCCGGGTTGCAACGGTACTTCAGCATCACTAAGAAGTACTTGGCACCGGAGTCTTCAACAGCGGCATCTCCGATGAGCTTCAGACCCTTATCGGAGTTCCGCCACCTCATCAACCTCTCCTTCCCCTCAAAGCATAATGCCTCCGGATGATTGGCCTTGCGGAAGCGCCGCTCAAAGCACGACCTGACATAGCGATTCTTGCACACCCGACGAAGATCACACAGAGACACATGCAGTAGTACCTCATCGGAGTCGCAGATGCGCCGGAAGGTGCCCCATATTTTATTGCGAAGGTTCAGAAAATGGATGACGAGCTCATCCTTGATGGAGTGGATGATGATCTGGGTGACAAGATCATCTGGCAGCAGCTGCATCAAGCACACCGCGGCCATCAAGGAGAAGGGCAGGAAATAGAAAAGCGACGGGGTTTGGAAATTGAAAGGCGACGGGGGTTGAAGTTGAAGGCGACGAGGGTTGAAGTTGGCGACGAAGGTTGAAGTTGGCGACGAGGGTTGAAGTTGAAGGTGACGAGGGTTGAAGTTGAAGAAGGCGCCTCGGCCATCTAAAATAATAAATGGAAATTGAAAAGGTGCCACAGTTTGGCTGCTGCTGCTGACGAGTGGGCCCGACATCATTGCCCCTGCCCCTTGTCCTTCCCGCGTAATTGAAAGGCGATGCGTGGTTTTGGATGGTTTTGCACCCGAAACGGAGCCTGATGCACAATTGTGTGGCACGTACTGGCAGTAGTGGAGTAGTGGGTGGGGGCAGAGGTGCCTGAAGGTTCCGCGTCTTGTCAATATAAATCCCCTGCATTCCCCTGCTTTCCCCTGCTTCTTCCATAAGCTAATCATCTCTTTCGCATCTTCTTCCTCCTCGTGACCCACCACTACAAATCTTCGGTCACCGAGAGATCACCAAGGAGGAGATGGCGTCGAGGAGCCCACCGCCGTCGAAGCGGGGACGAAGGGAGGATGACGACAACGAAAGCCGCCATCAGAGGAAATTGGAGAATGTAACGACCCGAGTTTTCGGTGAGGAAAACCCGACTCCCTGTACCCTTGTGATAGTCCCTGGATCAGTAGCTATCATGTACAGAACTCATTACAGAATAATATCATTTCCATACAACGAAATCAGTGTACAAAATAGAATATTTACATCTGAAACAACTCGGTATACGAATTTAGTACAAGCCCCTTGGGCTGAGTGACAAGTAGAAATCCTGCGTAGCGGTAGCTAGGGCTTCAAGTCTTCATCTTCAATCTTCACCACAGGCATCCTTGAGTGAAGCAACGCAACTCTTCCTTCATGGATTCCTCAAACTCGGACTATCACTCCAAGTCCAATCCAGCACACTCACCAAAACTATCTCTAAGGAATGGGATAGGTTCACGTCACCGACTATATGTAGCTTTAATGGTCTATCTCTAAAGGATAAGAAAAGTGGCAAGGTAAAAGCTCAGGTTTCCTATGCAGCAGCAGCGAAGCATAAAAAGAAAACATCACCATATAAGTCCCAATCCATACTCTCATCACAACTCGGGAACACCTGGTACTCCAGGGACCCGTCTCCACATCCTATCTCCATCTAGGGTCGATGCGAGAACTTCCTCTCCCCGACTACAACCACGGCTCACCACACTCACATCTATAGGGGGAGGTAGAAATCCCAAAACATGAGAACCAACAATCCACTGGGCTCGTCCATGACTGAGGACGCGACTATACATATAGATCTAAACTCTGCAGAGCGTGTACACCTGTACCCAACTCGGAATGGAGCCCAGTCGGTAGCGAACTAACCAAACCCACCCTACCGTGCGAACTCTCGGTAGTTACGGTCCCATCCTGCATCCGGCCCTCAAAGCGATCCCCTCCGCGAAGGGAATTGCACCGGAACTGTGAAATGCTCCCGTGTGGCCACACAGGAGACGCTCTGAGAGAAGGTGGTCTCACTCCCACCTCTCCCCCACTGATACCCTCTATCCTGCTGGCAGGTATGCTTCCGCACTTGCCAAACTCAACTTGGCCCTAACCCCACGCTCGGCGAGGTGGTGTGTACGAAAAGTCCCATGAAGCGGTTGGCCCACTCAGTTTCAGACCGGGGCGAGCTCATGCCCTCCAAGCGTAAAGTAAAACCCCAACACCTGTGCTCCAAAAACCATAAAAGCGGAAATGCACTGAAGAGTGCATCCCCATCCCCGATCCCAGATCGGTTGTTTCGAGCTCACCCCCGCTAAAGTACCCAAAACGCCTTCTCCTGCCAGTTTTTACACCACACACGCCAAGAACCACTATACCCGTCCCCACACATGCATCGCGAAGCTCAGCGTATATACATGCTTATATATATATATAGTAGTAGTAGGGCAATCAAGGACAGGATAATTAAAGAAGGCTATGCAAGGTTCATCATCATGCAATTTAAGTAAAGCGCTAGCATACTACATAGCAATGCCTAATAGGTACTCAGAATCAGTCGGGCGTGAACACCTGTGTGCAAGTAGTCGTCGAAGTTTCCGTAGTTGTTCACGATCTTCTGGCCTGACTCCTCGGCTCCAGGAATCCTAGATTCGCAATTATAAATAAACACGGTGTCTAGATGCAAATAACTCCAAAGAGAAGCAATAAGAACCAAATAACTCCAAAAGCTAGTCTACGGGTGCTTCATGATTTTAGAAGAACAAAGAAACTAATTTCATATTTTTCTAAGCTAGCATCAATTTTTTATGGATTTTCAGATAAAGAAATATTTTATGAATTTAATGAATTGCGATAAAGCACAGAAAACATAAGTCAACAAGTTAGAGAACCATAAGCTAGGTTTTGGGTTAGTCTACATGGTAAGTTGACTAGTCAACTATCAGTGTTGACGAGGTCAAAAAGGAAGGTCAGAGGTCAACCGGACCCCACAAGTCACCCTGTGGGTCCCGTATGTCAAATGAGACCAGGTTGGACAGTTAGCGGCCTCTCAAGTTAGTGGGATGTAGCGGTAAGTCCGTAGGCCCCTTTCTGGTTAGATTAGAGGGGTTTTGCAGGATGGATCAACTGCTCAAGGTCACAATACTCGATCTCACCAGCCAGAGCTTGGCTAAGGATTGGAAGAGCATTAATGCCATGGTTGCTAGCTTTCTGGACTGAAAGGATTTGGTGGAACAGGGAACAAGCTAGCATGTCCATGGCCTACAGGAACACATGCATGAGGTGCTGCTTTAAAGGCTGAGATCAAGCACTTGTACGTTTTAAGCTCACGGAGGGTCAAAGCGGTAGCTCAAAGGATGGTGATAGCAAAGCGAGACAAAGATAAACTAGAAAAGACATTACCATGCCACGATACGTGGCGACAGCTCAAAATGGGATGAAAGGATCAACTGGTAACCGATATTGGGTGACGATGTGGAAAGGCATGCTTAAGAGCGCTATGAGGCATGTACTCGCGAAGCAGCAACATCCATGGCGAGGCAGTTAGGTTGCAGCTCAGGGTTACCATGCGTGAAGCAGAGGCCTCTGCTCACGACACGGCCGTCCATCACGTGCGGCATCCTGGTTTCAAGCACCCGGCATGGTACACGCTTCACAGCACGTAGAGCGGGAGTGGGTTATGCGCGAAGCAGCACAAAGTGGAGGTAGCGGTGTAGGAAAGGTAAGCGATGCGAACATGGGGTAGGATTCCTGTCTGCGGCATGCCAATGGCTAGTTACAGGGCTCCGGTGTCCCAGACCCATAATAGCGTAGTGGTGGCAGCAGCCACGAATTCTACACCAAGAACGCGGGGCAAAAAAGGGCTCGGTTCAAGGGCAAGAGCAGAAAAGGATAGGATAGCGGCGAGCACCTCGGAATCATGAAACCAACGCAATTGGTTTCATATTTTTAGAGCTCCCGATAATTAGTTACGAATTTTTGAAGGTGAAAGCATTTATAAAACATTTATTAAAACCTTTATTAACATAAAGGGATTTTATTAAAAACATGCTGATGTCAGCATGACGTCAGTGATTGGCCCAGGTCGTGGGTAAGTGGGCCATTAACGGGCCAAAAGTGGTAGTGGCCCAATGGGCTGGCCCGGTTCGGCCCAATGTTCCCAAAGTCTACAAAACCCCCCTCTACTATCACTCGGTCCAGCCTGACCCTTAGGCTCAGATGGCTTTGGTGGGCCGAAGCCCAATCAGGGTTTACGCGAGCAGTCTAGGTTTACACCTCGAACTCTCCCGCGGTTCACTCAGCCTGGGATCTGAGATCCTCTGTGGCTCGGTGTGGCTGTGCTCATGTGGCCCACGGTGTGGCACCACTCAGGGCTCAAGAAAAAGGAGTGCACACAAGGTGCTCGATGGATTGTCCCAAAGGAAAGGCAGGGCGGCAAGGCTCACCGGCGGTGGGGTTCAGCTGCGGCAGCAGTGCGTTCTCCTACAGAAAGGACACCACGGCACGAAGGCCGGTACACAGCACACGGCGAGCATAGGCACGACGGCACGACGGCTGGTCCAGAACGGGTCAACGAGGGAGAGAGAGATACGGCGGACCGGTGACAGGAACAACGGGGGCTCCGGTTCGGCGGCTCGATGGCACACATCTCAGGCAGGGGGAATAAGAAAGAGAGCAGTGGCGTGCTCACTTAGGGGTGGCGGTGTAGTCAACACCGGCTCGATGAAGACAGCAGTGCCGTGTAGATGTTCACGGCGTTTCGGCCTTCCTCTGCTCCCTACCCTCGATCGGCTCGTCGACGAGGTCGTGATGCTCGGTGCCGCGGTGTCGTGGTGCGGCGCGGGACTTCAGAGCCGTGACGACGGCTTGCTGGTGATGGCATGGGCGACCTCGTCTTCTTGCCGACCCGCGTGTGGCACGACATCTTCGAGTCCTCCCATGGCGTCAGTGTCCTTCCTCCGCGTGCGCCGGCGCAGATGCTGCAAGACGGTGAAGGCTCGGCGCAGGGCAGCTCCTCCTCGGACAGGCGGCGAGCCGTTGGCTGGGCGCACTCCAAAGCTTCAGCGCGGCGCGGAGCTCCTCAAGCGCGCCACAGCGCAGGTCTTCGAGCAGCTTGCCCCCCTTGCTGGTGCTTGGCGCCGAGGACGTGCTCTCCTGACGCGGCCGGTCTTCCTCCACGCGGTGGTGCTTGGCTCCAATTTCTCCTCCTTCTATTTCTTCTCCTTCTTTGCTCTTGATTTTTCTCTTCCTTCATCTACTGGCGATGGTGGCTTGGGAGCACGGGCAGAAAATAGAGGCCGGTGGCGGCTACTTCAGACCCTCCAGCTTCTCTCCGCGGGTGGCTCCCCATTCTGCTCCTTCCCTCCTTCCCCTCACAGGCAGCACGGCGGATTGGGTTTTCCCCCTCCGGCGGCGGACGCAGGGGCAAGGGCTCCGCATGGTCTTATATATGGGGATGCTAGGGTTCGAGAGCGGCCACGAATGGCAAGGATGCAGGGGAGAGGACAAGTGATTCCCATCCGCGGGCGCCAGTGCGGCAAGGGCGGCGCCATGGGTGAGGCCGAGGCACGGTGCGCTGCGGTTCCGGTCGCCATCGGCGTGCGTCACGAGGAAGAAAGGGGAATAGAGGTGGCTGACGGCTAGGCCCCACCGGTCAGCGGAAGAGGAAAAGAGAGGTGCGTGCTGTGCTTGTTGGGCCTCGGTGTTGGGCTGTGCGAAAAGGTCAAGGTGCGGCCTGGTTGGGGGAAAAAAGTTGAGGGACCTCCGAAGGACTTGAGCTGTAGAGGCTAAGGCCCAAGTTAGGAGTTAGCTTTTGAAATCAGTTTTGAAATTAGTTTCGGGATATAGTTTGAATTCGAATTCCATTCAAATTCAAACAGCACACAACTGAACTTCCAAAATTAAAATCCAAAAAAGATACAACTCACATTTTTACTATAGTTTGAAAATAATTTTTATATGGTTTTATTTTATAAGGGATTAAAGGTGAGAGGCTAGCAATTTGGTCCAAAATTTGGTATCACACAACTTCAAACAAGAAGTTTTAAAATTTTGCAAAAAAAATCTCACATGGGAAAACAGTCAAATTTCTGGTATGTTACAGACTCCCCCCCTCACAAGAATCTCATCCTCGAAATTAGGCTCGTACCGAGTGTGATGGGGTCTTCTCTTCAATATGTCTTCTCTTTTCTTCTTTAGCTTTAGCTTCTAGATGTTGATGATCTTAATAATGTAAGTCTTTATCTTATCTTAGCTTGATCCCATGTGAAGGCATCCGAAGTTAAGTGCCAAGGTGTGTCCTCTTCTGTTAGCATCCTTAAGCAATCTCCAAATAATCCATATATCTCACGACTATACTCTGGTTCAAGCGCGTGTGCAATTCTAACACGGGCTAGATTTCCCTTAACACAATCCATCTTATCTAGCCGTGTTACGTAAGCTTGGTAAGCTTAGGATTAAAAATCTCTTGTGGTAGAATATGGTAATCTTATGTTATTCCAATCCTCGTGTTGGAGGTCACATCCTTCTTATTAATTCAGCTCATTCTAACATTATCGCTTATGCACTTGGCCACATTCTCATGGCATCCATTCTGTACCTTTAATCCACGTAGGCACGATTCTCCCGCTTCGTTCCATATGAGGGAGTCGTGTACATTATGCCTAGCAGAGTTCTGCAAATCTGGTATATCTCGGCCTGTCTTGTGGCATGCATGTAGTGGGATTTTATATGGCAAGATCTTATCCAAATGGTTGCCATATACCCACGCTCACATTCTTAGCGTACCCATAAGATTATCTTTGTCCAAAACTGTCTGCTTGTCCATAGTTGGCACGCTAAGTAGAAATTGAATCTTATCCCATAGGTTTCACTGGTAAAGCTGCATTGCTACCCATTGTGGCTCCGCTCATGACACTTGCCTTCATAGACCGTGAAGTTGGTAACCCAACTTTTCATCATTGGCCATCAAATCTTCATCCAAGTCTTCGTATATCCTCTAGGTTTCCCTAGTTTATTCCAAGAAATCTTCTTGAAACCATATCCATCGGGGTTATGTTGAAGATATATATTATTATCTCTTGTTCCATAGGTAGATACCTTGGTTTTCCAAAGTATGAGTGCAATCGCACCTCTTATGGCGTGTATTCTCAGCAACTAGCTGAACCTGGGTGTACATAACTTCCTTCCTCTGAAGGTCCAATAATCCTTGCCAACTTCGTATGCCCCTCATGTTGTAACACATTTGTTGGCTTTAGCACATCCACAACTATTCTCGTTAGAGTGCTAGTGATATATGTATGTCCGATTAGCTTCTGATTGTAGACATCATGAACAGTTACTCCCCTTTCATGACAGTCCATGTTGATAGGGGTCAACTGCAACACCCTCGACTATGTGAGTGACTCTATCCATCCGAAATCTCACACTAGTCCTTTTGATTCCAACTCTTTCAGATGGATCTTCTCGAGAAAGTCGCATCTATTTTCACTCATGCATGTTTAGCAAACTCAGGATACATAGCAGATGTCAACCCTTAGGAATACCATCAAAACTTTAATCAATTCCTAAGGACGTCCTTAGTTGTCGCATCCGCGAGGAAGGATCAGTTCTCTTATCCAACCGTGGTGTAGATCATGATCCTTCGCAATTTCTTTGTCTTATTCCTCTGAATGGTATTCTTACCTTCTGGTATCCTGGAAATATTCTTCGCTTTAAGGCCTTGTCGTGCTATTCCACAATTCCAAATAATGTCACTTGTTTAAATGAGCAATATTCCACACTTGTGCTCACAAATTCTTCTTACTTATTTTCCAATAGTGTGGTAGGTGCCAGATGCGAGATCGTACAGATAACTTGGGTCTAGTAGTTGTCGAAGTAGTTCTTTTTCCCACTAGTTCAATATACGGTGTCCAGTAGGGCTTCTTTAACATTTGTTTATTCCAAAAGTGGGATCGACCGAACTTCACATCTCACTCCAATTATCGACCTCATAATTACTTTAGATACCCTTCAGGTTCCATATTCCAGAAGCACAACTTGTGGTGCGTAGTTGTTTCCCGCTTACACAGTAATTCCAAAAGAACTACTTAGGGGTGTAAGAGGGGTTAATCCAATAAAAATGACTCTAGGATGACTACTCAGGTAGTGGAAACCTTGTATTTTTTTGAGTTTAGTCATCCGAATCAAATCCAAAACCTCAACAATACCTTCCAGGTCGAGGTACTGTCTACTTAGGGGTGATCCCTTATGCATGGATTCGTTACATCCGAATACATGGGCGGGGGCGCAATTCCATATATCATGTGTGATTGTCCATCCGTGGAGGGTTCGATGCGCGTATATCCACTCCCTCATTATCTTGGGTTGTCTTCTGATTTGTTAGCCGCTCACATCGATGAATCCATTACCAAGATATGAGGTTACCATGTTCCTTCGAGTCTCCACATAGGTCAATTCGCATTTAGTGCGAAGATCCTTATCGACAATCTCTGTATTCCATTAGCAAATTCCAAAGGTGGACATTCATAAGGTACCTTACGGAAGCTAAAGTACTCGAATAAAATTTCCAGTATTGATTGTTGCTCCACATGGAGTACTTCATCTTTATCCGATAATTGAGTTCCGACTGAAATTATCCAAAATGCGTCACTGACATCATAGGGTACTCAATTGATCTTGACCATTATATGCTTCCACAGAGGTACATGCACTTCCGAGCTTCAAGCATCTTCAGCTTCATTGTAGTTGCTTTCTGGTCATTATTGTGCACACAACAAAAAGTCTCGGGAATTAGAAATTGTTCTGAGGTAAGGTTGATCTTGATCTCCTTCTCTTGATCCATAGCATAATGATTCTTAATGCTTCCACTTGAGTATACTTGAGGGGCTTTGGTTGCAACTCCTTTACTCCTAAACCCTGTTAGCTTAGAGGTATTGGCTGGTTCCAACTCGACTACTCTCTAATCCAAATTAGTAACTTGATCCCAAAATGCATGAGGTGGCTTATCCAAAATCTAGACCTCGTATGGCAGTGTTGTCCTTTCCGTCTTCGGTTGCTGAGGCGTAACTCTGATACTCCTTATACTTGGCTTATAGAGATGACTTGTCCTCATTTTGTGGCTTACCTTAGGATTCCTCAGGCCAACAACCTCCAAAGCATTGCATTGTGGTGGTCTTTCCTATGAAGGGTAGCACTCGGGTTACCTATTCTAGCAGTCAAGTACAAACATGAAAATAATCGCTAATATATAGTCCTACACTCAATAGTAAGAATCACAAGATCCAATAAGATCCACAAGAATCAATCACTCAAACATTCAAAGTATTATAGATAGTGAGATCTCACACACTGACCAATCTAATTACTTCGTGGCATGTCAAACAAGGTAGACTCTACTCTTAGTGGTCAAAGATATTCTCATACCATCCAAACTATCTTCAGTCTCCTCCTGACTAGTCCACGTAAGAAGTTGCTTTGATGCAAGTAAGGTAGAAGATTTTCAAAGCAGGTAAGGCAGATTTAAAATAGTTCAAGGGGGTATATATAAAATAGAGCGTATAGAATGTTCCTAAGTTATCGACCAAGCTATGGTTGCGTGCTATGGTCAAGTACGGCTCTGATACCACCTGTAACGACCCGAGTTCTCGGTGAGGAAAACCCGACTCCCTGTACCCTTGTGATAGTCCCTGGATCAGTAGCTATCACGTACAGAACTCATTACAGAATAGTATCATTTCCATACAACAAAATCAGAGTACAAAATAGAATATTTACATACGAAACAACTCGGTATACAAATTTAGTACAAGCCCCTTGGGCTGAGTGACAAGTAGAAATCCTGCGTAGCGGTAGCTAGGGTTTCAAGTCTTCATCTTCAATCTTCACCACAGGCATCCTTGAGCGAAGCAACGCAACTCTTCCTTCATGGATTCCTCAAACTCGGACTCCCACTCCAAGTCCAATCCTGCACACTCACCAAAACTATCCCCAAGGAATGGGATAGGTTCACGTCACCGACTGTATGCAGCTTTAAGTGGTCTATCTCTAAAGGATAAGAAAAGTGGCAAGGTAAAAGCTCAGGTTTCCTATGCAGCAGCAACGAAGCATAAAAAGAAAACATCACCATATAAGTCCCAATCCATACTCTCATCACAACTCGGGAACACCTGGTACCCCAGGGACCCGTCTCCACATCCTATCTCCATCTAGGGTTGATGTGAGAACTTCCTCTCCTTGCACCTCAATGATTGCAATCGGATCTGCGAGGTAGAGGGAGCAACTCTCCTCTCCCCGACTGCAACCACGCTCACCACACTCTCATCTATAGGGGGAGGTAGAAATCCCAAAACATGAGAACCAACAATCCACTGGGCTCGTCCATGACCGAGGACACGGCTATACGTATAGATCTAAACTCTGCAGAGCGTGTACACCTGTACCCAACTCGGCATGGAGCCCAGTTTGTAGCGAACCGACCAAACCCACCCTACCGTGCGAACTCTCGGTAGTTACGGTCCCACCCTGCATCAGACCCTCAAAGCGATCCCCTCCGCGAAGGGAATTGCTCTGGAACTATGAAATGCTCCCGTGTGGCCACATGGGAGACGCTCTGAGAGAAGGTGGTCTCACTCCCACCTCTCCCCCACTAATACCCTCTATCCTGCTGGCAGGTATGGTTCCGCACTTGCCGAGTTCAACTCGGCCCTAACCCCACGCTCGGTGAGGTGGTGTGTATGAAAAGTCCCGTGAAGCGGTTGGCCCACTCGGTTTCAGACCGGGGCGAGCTCATGCCCTCCAAGCGTAAAGTAAAACCCCAACACCTGTGCTCCAAAAACCGTAAAAGCGGAAATGCACTGTGGAGTGCATCCCCATCCCCGATCCCAGATCGGTTGTTTCGAGCTCACTATCGGGCATACACCCCAGGTACTCATACAAGGAAGGATGAAGACGGACTCCTACTAAAATTCCCCTATAATCCTACTAGGACTCGTTTCGTGTAATCCTACTAGGACTCCTGCCTTGTAACTGACTAGGAACCCGCCCCCTGGACCACATAAAGGAGGGCCGGGTACGTAGGAGGACATCTGAATAACCCAACACCAAGCGCAGGGCGCCATACTTGATCCCCAGACAGGACGTAGGGTTCGCCACTATGGCGGCCCGAGCCTGTATAAATCTTGTGTCCCGTGTCCTTGCGCATACCTTCGAGTTCCAGGTCTCCCGATCACGATCCTCACCGCACAATCTACTACCTCGGGTACCCCCTTGGTAGGTTTGCCGGTCTAAAACACCGACAGCTGGCGCGCCAGGTAGGGGTGATCATCACCACCGGGCGAATTCGAAGGACCTTTTCATCATCAAAATCAATCTACTCGACGACAAGCAAGTCAAGTCACAATGCAAAGCAAGTCACCGAGTTCTATCGAAAAATGGAATCGATTTCCGTACTCTGTTCACGCGTCGGCAGAACACGCTCAACTATGCCGTGCGTCCGGGTGCCTCGCCACGTCGCGCGGCTCATCGTCGACTACTTCACCTACACCGTGCGATCGGGTGCCTCGGCTCGTTGCGCGGCTCGTCGTCGACTACTTCGCCTATGCCGTGTGTCCGGGTGCCTTGGCACGTCGTGCGGCTCGTCGCGCGGCTCGTCGTCGACTTCTCTTACGTCGTGTGCCACGTCGCGCGGCTCGTCACGTGGCTCGTCATCAACTGCTTCACCTCACGCGGCTCGTCGTCAACTACTTCGCCTACGCCGCGCGTCCGGGTGCCTCGGCACGTCGCGCGGCTCGTCGCGCGGCTCGTCATCAACTACTTTGCCTCGCGTAGGCTCGTCGTCGACTACTTCGCCTACACCGCGTGTTCGGGTGCCTCGGCACGTCGCGCGGCTCGTCGTCTACTTCTCTTACGCCATGTGCCGCCGCGACATCGTCTTGCGGCCCCACTGGCTCGTCGTCGACTACTTCGCCTACATCATGCGTTAGCCTCGTCGGCTCGTTGCACGACTTGTCGTTGACTTCTCTTACGCCGTGTGCCGCCGCGACATCGTCTTGCGGCCACACCGGCTCGTCATCGACTACTTCGCCTATGCCGCGCGTCTGGGTGCCTCGGCACGTCACGCGGCTCGTCGCGCGGCTCGTCGTCAACTACTTCACCTACGCCGCGCGTCCGGGTGCCTCGGCACGTCGCGTGGCTCGTTGCGCGGCTCATCGTCGACTACTTCGCCTACGCCGTGCGATCGGGTGCCTCAGCTCATTGCGCGGCTCGTCATCGAGTACTTCGCCTACGCTGTGCGATCGGGTGTCTCGGCTCGTCGCGCGGCTCGTCGTCGACTACTTCGCCTATGTTGTGCGATCGGGTGCTTCGGCACATCGCGCGGCTCGTCACGCGGCTCGTCGTCGACTACTTCGCCTCACGTAGGCTCGTCGTCGACTACTTCGCCTACGCTGCGCGTCCGGGTGCCTCGGCACGTCGCGTGGCTCGTCGTCGACTTCTCTTACACCGTGTGTCGCCGCGACATCGTCTTGCGGCCACACCGGCTCGTCGTTGACTACTTCGCCTATGTTGTGCGTCTAGCCTCGTCAGCTCGTCGCACGGCTTGTCGTCGACTTCTCTTACGCCGTGTGCCACCGTGACATCGTCTTGCAGCCACACCGGCTCGTCGTCGACTACTTCGCCTACGCCGCGTGTCCGGGTGCCTCGGCACGTCACGCGGCTCGTCGCGCGGCTCGTCGTTGACTACTTCACCTCGCGTAGGCTCGTCGTCGACTACTTCGCCTACGTCGCGCGTCCGGGTGTCTCGGCACGTCGCGCGGCTCGTTGTCGACTTCTCTTACGCCGTGTGCCGCCGCGACATCGTCTTGCGGCTACACCGGCTCGTCGCACGGCTTGTCGTTGACTTCTCTTACGCTGTGTGCCACCACGACATCGTCTTGCAGCCACACCGGCTCGTCGTCGACTACTTCGCCTCGCGCAGGCTCGTCGTCGACTACTTCGCCTACGTCGCGCGGCTCGTCGCGCGGCTCGTTGTCGACTGCTTCGCCTCACGCGGTTCGTCGTCGACTACATCGCCTACGCTGCGCATCCGGGTGCCTGGGCTCCTCGCGCGGCTCGTCGTCGACCACGTGCCGTCTCGCTACTCGACTTCTCGTCAGTCGGTCGCACTGGCTCTCGCCGTGCACCCGGTCGCTCCGTCTCGCGGCTCGACTACTCCGTGCGCCGCCGCTCGACTTGTTGTCCGGTCGCACTGGCTCTACTTCAGCCATGCCGTGCGTCGCGACTACTTGTCTCGCGGCAACACCGGCTCTACTTCGAGTACGCCGCGCACCGCCGTGACACCGTCTTCCGGCCGCATCGCGTCGACCACTCATCTTGACTAGTTTTCCAAACTAGTCGAGAGCGACAGAAACGCGCCAACAACTAGTCGGCTTCAACTCTGACTGGTCAAACTTCAGCAACAATCATCGCGGCTCCATCTCCGACCGCCACGGCTTCATCTACAAGAATGCCCTAGCGGCAACAGCTAAGTCATTTATTTAAATGATTGTTTTTTCTTCTTTGGCTTGTCTTCCATGCGTAGGACAAACACGCCAAGGACTACCCGTCTGTGCAGGCTTCTACACGGGAACTACCCTTCAGAACTGCACAATCTCAAGTCCGCTACGGCGGCACAAGTCGACGCCAACGGTCGCAATCTAAAGTCCGCTACAGTGGCACAACTCAACTCCGGTCGCATCAACAGTCTGCCCAGGCAGCAATAGCTAAGTCATTTATTTAAATGATTACTGCTTTCTTTTCTTGGCTTGTTCTCCTCATCATGTAGGACAACATGCCGACTACTCATCGGTGTACACTTCTCGTCGGGTTTTTCACAAGGGCTACACTCTGTTGACTACTCATGGGGTATATCGATCAAGTCACCACGAGCCTATTTCATCAACTCGGGGGCTATCCCAAGGAGACAGCTTCTAAAGTCCGCTCTGCGCGGCAACTTAAAGTCGACTCCGGTCGCACCTTCGCCTGCTTTGGCGGCATACTGCGTGTGTAAGCTTCAATGGAACTTAGCTGTAAGTGGCCCTCGCGTCCTGGCGACGATGGTACCTAGCTGCACGTGGTTTTCATACCCTATACCATGGGTTTCGTACCCTAAGTACTCGCGCTCTGTACCATGGGTCCTAGTACCCTAAGTACTCAAGTCGACTTCTATAGTCGCAACCTCAAGTCCACTCCGGTGGCACAAGTCGACTCCGGTCGCACCTTCAAGCCCGCTCCGGCGGCAAACGTACCTTGGGTCTGAAATCCATGGCCCAGGTACTCAAGTCGACTCCAGTAGCACCTTCAACCCCACTCCGGCGGCAAACGTACCTTGGGTCCGAAATCCATGGCCCAGGCCCAGGTACTCAAGTCGACTCCGGTCGCACCTTCAAGCCTGCTCCGGTGGCAAACGTACCTTGGGTCTGAAATCCATGGCCCAGGTACTCAAGTCGACTCCGGTCGCACCTTCAAGCCCGCTCCGACGGCAAACGTACCTTGGGTCTGAAATCCATGGCCCAGGTACTCAAGTCGACTCCGATCGCACCTTCAAGCCCGCTCCGGTGGCAACCGTACCTTGAGTCTGAAATCCATGGCTCATGTGCTCAAGCCTGCTCCGGCGGCACAACTATTCGTTTTGTCTGATTTTTCATTCGCTTTGGCTTTCCGAAAAGTGCTTTTCGTTTTTTGCATCTTAAGTCCACCCCGCGTGGCACAAAGTCGACTTCTTTAGTCGCATCTCAAAGTCTGCTCTACGCGGCAATCTAAAGTCGACTTCTTCAGTCGCATCTCAAAGTCCGCTCTACGCGGCAATCTAAAGTCGATTTCTTCAGTCGCATCTCAAAGTCCACTCTACGCGGCAATCTAAAGTCGACTTCGGTTTTCAAGTCGCATATCAAAGTCCGCTCCACGTGGCATCCTAAAGTCGACTTCGGTTTTCAAGTCGCATCTCAAAGTCCGCTGCGCGCGGCACAAAGTCGACTTCGGTTTTTAAGTCGCATTCTAAAGTCCGCACTACCGGCATCTAAAGTCGACTTCGGTCGCATCTAAATTCCGCTCTGACAGCACGGCTACTTCTCAAGCTCCACGGCTCGACGCCAAATTACTACTCGGAAACCCTCCAGCTCGGGGGCTGCATTCAAATTACTACTCTAGAACAACTCTAGCAGACTTCGCTCGCTCTCAAGCTCAAAGGTTCCGTACCAACAACTACTCGACGTGGCTCATATGGCTCTCTTATCTCGGGGGCTACACGCTGCAAGAGTACTCGGATGATGGCTTTCACGAACACTGAAGACCCTTGGAATGATTACCTAATCATTTCAAGGCTCGGGGCTGCTATGCTATACCCATCATTCAATTTTTCAAGACGGAAGATTCGGAATCAAGACAGACCCTCAGCTAGAGTCTGCGACTCAACCTAAGGCTCGGGGGCTACTCCATATGGAGTGCGATTTTGCAACCGCACTTCCATATAATCTCGACTTCAAGACTGATGAGCTGGACCACCTTCTAGCCTCGCGGCAGTTCAAGTACTATTGAAGACTTCTCCAAGCAATACTCGAGGATGCTCAAGAACTACTCAAAGAGGCTTCAAGACTACTCGAACTACTACTCTCGACTCCAACGTGCTTGGGGACTTGTCGGGCATACACCCCGGGTACTCATACAAGGAAGGATGAAGACGGACTCCTACTAAAATTCCCCTGTAATCCTACTAGGACTCATTTCGTGTAATCCTACTAGGACTCCTGCCTTGTAACCGACTAGGAACCTGCCCCCTGAACTATACAAAGGAGGGCCGGGTACCTAGGAGGACATCTGAACAACCCAACACCAAGCGCAGGGCGCCATACTTGATCCCCAGACAGGACGTAGGGTTCGCCACCATGGCAGCCCGAACCTGTATAAATCTTGTGTCCTGTGTCCTTGCGCATACCTTCGAGTTCCAGGTCTCCCGATCACGATCCTCACCGCACAATCTACTACCTTGGGTGCCCCCTTGGTAGGTTTGCCGGTCTAAAACACCAACACTCATCCCCGCCAAAGTACCCAAAACGCCTTCTCCTGCCGATTTTTACCCCACACACACCAAGAACCACTATACCCATCCCCATACATGCATCACGAAGCTCAGCGTATATACACGCTTATATATATAGTAGTAGTAGGGCAATCAAGGACAGGATAATTAAAGAAGGCTATGCAAGGTTCATCATCATGCAATTTAAGTAAAGCGCTAGCGTACTACATAGCAATGCCTAATAGGTACTCAGAATCAGTCGGGCGTGAACACCTGTGTGCAAGTAGTCGTCAAAGTTTCTGTAGTTGTTCACGATCTTCTGGCCTGACTCCTCGGCTCCGGGAATCCTAGATTAGCAATTATAAATAAACACGGTGTCTAAATGCAAATAACTCCAAAGAGAAGCAATAAGAACCAAATAACTCCAAAAGCTAGTCTACGGGTGCTTCATGATTTTAGAAGAACAAAGAAACTGATTTCATATTTTTCTAAGCTAGCATCAATTTTTTATGGATTTTCAAATAAAGAAATATTTTATGAATTTAATGAATTGTGATAAAGCACAGAAAACATAAGTCAGCAAGTTAGAGAACCATAAGCTAGGTTTTGGGTTAGTCTGCATGGTAAGTTGACTAGTCAACTATCAGTGTTGACGAGGTCAAAAAGGAAGGTCAGAGGTCAACCGGACCCCACAAGTCACCCTGTGGGTCCCGTATGTCAGATGAGACCAGGTTGGACAGTATAGGCCTCTCAAGTTAGTGGGACGCAGCGGTAAGTCCGTAGGCCCCTTTCTAGTTAGATTAGAGGGGTTTTGCAGGATGGATCAGCTGCTCAAGGTCACAATACTCGATCTCACTAGCCAGAGCTTGGCTAAGGATTGGAAGAGCATTAGCGCCACGGTTGCTAAATTTCTGGACTGAAAGGATTCGGTGGAACTGGGAACAAGCTAGCATGTCCATGGCCTACAGGAACACGTGCATTAGGTGCTGCTTGAAAGGCTGAGATCAAGCACTTGTAAGTTTTAAGCTCACGGAGGGTCAAAGCGGTAGCTCAAAGGATGGTGATAGCAAAGCGAGACAAAGATAAACTAGAAAAAACATTACCATGCCACGATATGTGGCGACAGCTCAAAATGGGATGAAAGGATCAACTGGTAACTGATATTGGGTGACGATGCGGAAAGGCATGCTTAAGAGCGCTATGAGGCATGTACTCGTGAAGCGGCAACGTCCATGGCAAGGCAGCTAGGTTGTGGCTTGGGGTTACCATGCGTGAAGCAAAGGCCTCTGCTCACGACACGGCCGTCCATCACATGCGGCATCCTGGTTTCAAGCACCCGACACGGTACACGCTTCACAGCACGTAGCAACGTAGAGCAGGAGTGGGTTATGCGCGAAGCAGCACAAAGTGGAGGTAGTGGTGTAGGAAAGGTAAGCGATGCGAACATGGGGTAGGTAAGCGATGCAAACATGGGGTAGGATTCCTTTCTGCGGCACGCCAATGGCTAGTTACGGGGCTCCGGTGTCCCAGACCCATAATAGTGCAGTGGTGGCAGTGGCCACGAATTCTACACCAAGAACATGGGGCAAAAAAGGGCTCGGTTCAAGGGCAAGAGCAGAAAAGGATAGGATAGTAGTGAGCGCCTCGGAATCATGAAACCAACGCAATTGGTTTCATATTTTTCGGAGCTCCCAATAATTAGTTACGAATTTTTGAAGGTGAAAGCATTTATAAAACATTTATTAAAACCTTTATTAACATAAAGGGATTTTATTAAAAACATGCTGACGTCAGCATGACGTCAGCGATTGGCCCAGGTCGTGGGTTAGTGGGCCGTTAACGGGCCACAAGTGTTAGTGGCCCAATGGGCTGGCCCGGTTCGGCCCAAGGTTCCCGAAGTCTACAAAACCCCCCTCTACTGTCACTCGGTCCGGCCTGACCCTTAGGCTCAGATGGCTTTGGTGGGCCGAAGCCCAATCAGGGTTTACGCGAGAAGTCTAGGTTTGCACCTCGAACTCTCCTGCGGTTCACTCAGCCCGGGATCTGAGATCCTCTGTGGCTCGGCGTGGCTGCGTTCATGTGGCCCACGGTGTGGCACCACTCAGGGCTCAAGAAAAAGGAGTGCACACAAGGTGCTCGATGGATTGCCCCAAAGGAAAGGCAGGGCGGCAAGGCTCGCCGGCGGCGGGGTTCAGCAGTGGCAGCGGCGCGTTCTCCTGTAGAAAGGACACCATGGCACGAAGGCTGGTACATAGCACACGGCGAGCACAAGCACGACTGCACGACGGCCGATCCAGAACGGGTCAACGAGGGAGAGAGAGATACAGCGGGCCGGTGACAGGAACGACGGCCGCTCCGGTTCGGCGGCTCGATGGCACAAATCTTAGGCAGGGGGAACAAGAAAGAGAGCGGTGGCGTGCTCACGTAGGGGTGGTGGTGTAGTCAACGCCGGCTCGACGAAGACAGCAGTGCTGTGTAGATGTTCGCGGCGTTCCGACCTTCCTCTACTCCCTCCCCTCAATCGGCTCGTCGATGAGGTTGCGATGCTCGGTGCCACAGCGTCGTGGTGCGGCGCGGGACTTCAGAGCGGTGACGAGGGCTTGCTGGTGACAGTGTGGGCGACCTCGTCTTCTTGCCGACTCACGATGCTTCAGGTGCGGCACAACGTCTTCGAGTCCTCCCGTGGCGTCGGCATCCTTCCTCTGCGTGCACCGGCGCAGATGCTGCAAGATGGTGAAGGCTCGGCGCAGGGCAGCTCCTCCTCGGATCGGCGGCGAGGTGTCGGCTCGGGGCGCTCCTAAGCTTCAGCGCGGTGCGGAGGTCCTCAAGCGCGCCACGGCACAGGTCTTCGAGCGGCTTGCCCCCCTGCTGGTGCTTGGCGCCGAGGGCGTGCTCTCCTGATGCGGTGTGGTCTTCCTCCACGCGGTGGTGCTCAGCTCCAATTTCTCCTCCTCCTTCTATTTCTTCTCATTCTTTGCTCTTGATTTTTCTCTTCCTTCATCTGCTGGCGACGGCGGCTTGGGAGCACGGGCAGAAAACTGAGGCCGGTGGTGGCTACTCCAGACCCTCCAGCTTCTCTCCACGGGTGGCTCCCCCTTCTACTCCTTCCCTCCTTCCCCTCACAGGCGGCGCGGCGGATTGGGTTTTCCCCCTCCGGCGGCGGACGCAGGGGCAAGGGCTCCACGTGGTCTTATATATGGGGATGCTAGGGTTTGAGAGTGGCCACGAACGGCAAGGATGCAGAGGAGAGGACGCGTGGTTCCCATCCGCGGGCACCAGTGCGGCAAGGGCGGCGCCATGGGTGAGACCGAGGCGCGGTGCGCTGCGGTTCTGGTCGCCATCGGCGTGCATCACGGGGAAGAAAGGGGAACAGAGGTGGCTGACGGCTAGGCCCCACCGGTCAGCGGATGAGGAAAAGAGAGGTGCGTGCTGTGCTTGTTGGGCCTCGGTGTTGGGCTGTGCGGAAAGGTCAAGGTGTGGCCTGGTTGGGGGTAAAAAAAGTTGAGGGACCTCCGAAGGACTTGAGCTGTAGAGGCTAAGGCCTAAGTTAGGAGTTAGCTTTTGAAATCAGTTTTGAAATTAGTTTTGGGATATAGTTTGAATTCGAATTCCATTGAAATTCAAACAGCACACAACTAAACTTCCAAAATTAAAATCCAAAAAAGATCCAACTCACATTTTTACTATAGTTTGAAAATAATTTTTATATGGTTTTATTTTATAAGGGATTAAAGGTGAGAGGCTAGCAATTTGGTCCAAAATTTGGTAGCACACAACTTCAAACAAAACATTTTAAAATTCTGCAAAAAAAATCACACATGGGAAAACAGTCAAATTTCTGGTATGTTACAGAGAAGGGGAAGGAGCCGGCGACCAAGGACGCCGATGAGGAACCGTTCTTCGACGACACTAAGTTCGCCGTCGACCTGCTCTGGAGCGCCTTTAGAAAGTTTGAAGATGTTGGCGCGGCCTTCAACATCAAGGCGCATCATGAAGTGGACAAGGACCCGAGCGTGAAGGGTCTCGCCTTGAGGATCCACGGGTTGGCTGCGAAGCTTGAGAACTGAGAGCCTGTGTGGTTCGAGGACTGGCGGTAGGTCACTTCCTGGTGTGATGAGTGATTGACAACGGTGTGTGGACTGATTCTTGGCTAAGTATTTCAGGTGCAGGTTAGGGCTTGAGTGGTGTTGGTGCAGGTGAAGAACAAGCGCGAAAGGTCGTTGCCGGTGAGGCCTCCAGGTGTGGAGAAGACAAGTAGGCTTGGTTCGAGGGACCCGGTGGCCAGCGGGGTCAAGTGCGGGCCGCATGGTGGCAAGAACGGCAAGATAAAGTCATGGACGGTTTCTTGGTTGAGCCTCAAAACCAAGGTCGAGCCGGGACTACGTGGGAGCCAAGTCATGAGTGGCGATTGGCGGAGGCTACACCGAGTTCGCGGGGTTTCCGGTGGTTCACTAGAAAACCACTGGGTTCCTTGGTTGATCCACAAAGCCAAGACCGAAGACCGAAGACAGAGGTGCAGCAGCATCCGACTGGTCTGACCGGTGGATACCGGTCTGACCGGTGAGAAGCACCGGTCGGACCGGTGTGCGACGACGCAGTCCGGAATCTTCAAAGCGGAGGACACGCGTCAGGATCGCAAAGCTTGCGTCGAGGCTAAGCAAGTTTGCGGTCGCCGGGCATCCGTCCGATGGTATTACGAAGACAATTTCCCAAAGTGCCCTTGGTGGGCGTGTATCCTAGTTTAAGCCTTAGAGGTATTTTAGTCTTTGGGCATGCCTCCATATAACCCAAGTGGTGAGAGGATGGCAGTCATCTCTTGGAACCCTAGCTCATTTGTTTTCCTATTTTCCCTTCCTATTTTCCTTAGGATTTTTATAGGACTAGCTTGAGAGCTTCATGGTGAGATCTTGTGAGAGGGAAGGATGATCGGGTGGAAGCTAGACCTTGTATGAACCTTCATGGTATGTATAGATGATTCGGCGTGGTTCCTCAAGGCTTGAGCTTGTTCTTCCAGTTTTCCCTTTTTGGTGATTTTCGGAGGCTTTTCTTGGCGAGTTTCTTGTGGGGGATTCGAGGCCTTTCTTTTTGGGTTTTGGTAGGGGATGTATGCTTGAACCCTTCGTGGTTCTTTTACCTGTGATTCCCCTCCCAAATCCGTGAGCAAAGGGGCTCGATTTTGGGGTTTTCTTGGCTCTAGGGTTATAGGTGTTCTTTGTGGGATTTCCTCAATTCCTCTCAGTTTGGTGAGTTTTGGTGGACCAAATCTTGGCTATGGAGTGCCCATGAGGTGTTCCTACTATCCACAAAGTCTTGCGCAAATCCGTGGAGCGATTCGGGAGATTGGGAGTTGGATTTGGAGGAGTTGACCCGCGGGTGCTGTTCAACCCGAGCATCCCAGCCTCACCGGTCTGACCGGTGCATCTCACCAGTCGGACTGGTGTAGAGGCCTTGTGGGTTTTACCTCGGGTGAATGACTTGGTGAGTTCCTTGTTGTCCTGTGTTGCGGCTGTTCCAAGTTTGCTTCGTTTTGGAGCTCAGAAGGCCAGGTTTGTGATTTTGGGGCTTCCTGGCTTAGACCGGTCTGACCGGCGTACTACACCGGCCTGACCGGTGTAGGAGCGTTCTGTGGAAGTTCGCAGGGTCTGTTGGGGAGGTCCAGCAGGGACCGGTCTGACCGGTGCTGCTCACCGGTCTGACCGGTGCAGGTCTGTGAGTCTCGAGTTGCTAGTTCCGCTGCGTTCTCGAGTCGGTGTTGGCGTTTGTTGGTTCCTAGGACCAGTAGCACTCAAGTGGCTGCGTGGTCTTGGCCAACTTGGGTAGTTGAGTCGGAGACGTGATTTGGAAGCCGTGTCTGTCTTGTTGGAGTTTTCATCTCTTTGGAGAAGAATTTTTATCGGCTCCCATTCACTCCCCCCCCCTCTCTAGTTCACCGTTTCGGTCCTTCAAGTGGTATCAGAGCCGGTTATGGATCTTTGGATTCTAACCAGTCTAAGATCCAAGGATGGCATACCAGGAACGGGGTTCGGGTCCTCCGCACTTTGATGGCAAAATCTACCAGATGTGGCAGAGGCGGATGGCGGCGTTCCTCCGCGGTAAGGGTTAGATCCTTTGGGATGTCACGGTGGACACAGCTTATGTCCATCCGATGAACTTCCTTGCTCCGGGATCGAGGGACACGTTCGACGCCAACAACAAGACGGTCGACTACTTGTTTCGTGCTCTGTGTCAATCCGAATTCGATCGAGTTCAGACGGAGAACTTGGCTTGTAGAATTTGGGCACAGCTGAAGGAGGCTCATGTAGGAAATGCTCAGGTTCAGGCTCGGATGTATGCGACTTACCGGAGAGAGTACGAGAACTTCACTCATCTCCCTGGTGAGTCCATCGATGCCTTGTTCCAACGGTTCACAGTTGTGGTGAACAACATGAGGGCCAATGTGGACGTGCTCCCGTACGACGATCATGATAGAGCTATCAAGCTCTTGCACTCTCTGGATCGTACGGTTTGGGGTGGAAAGTTTGAGGCCATTGTAGAGTCTGAGAAGTATGACACTCTGACCGTGAACGAGCTGTTCTCGAAGCTCAAGTCGGCTGAGGTGGATCGGGGTATGACAGCCAAGCTTGAGGGCCCGACTGACTCTCATAGTCTCGCCCTCATCGGTGGCTCAAAAGGAAAGTCTAACGCTAACCCATCCACAAGGATGTTCTCTTTGTCTTCCTTGATGTCTTTGCCAGACAAGGAGTTCGACGTGCTTGGAGAGGACGAGTTGGCACTGCTGACCTGGCGTTTCGAGAGGATGCACGAGAATCGGGTGAATACAAGGAAGAACACGAGGACATGCTTCCAGTGCTGCAAGCCAGGACACTTCGTCGCCGACTGCCCCGAGAAGGTCGAGAACAAGGACGGCTACAAGCACCGGTCGAAGACGGACGGCAAGTACCGATCAAGGCGCGATCACAAGCACAAGCACAAGAACAAGCACAAGGACGAGCAATGATAGAGGAAGAAGGACGGCTGAGGCAAGGCCCGAGCGATGGTTGGAGCGAGCGACGTCGACTCCAGTTCCACGTACTCCACTTCGAGCTCGAGTAGCAGTGAAGATGAAGGTGATCGGCACAAGAGCACGAAGGCATCCAAGAACTTGAGTGGGCTGAGCTGCTTTGCTAGAGATGGTTTCTGCACCGTGGCGCGTAGCTCCGGCAGCAAGAAGAGTCACCAGAGCGACTCGGACTCCGACTCCGAGGATGAGGTACGTGACGAGCTTCCCTTCTTGCGTCAGGACAATGAACAGCTTGGCATGTTGCTTGATAATCGTGATGATATGCTTAGAGAAGCTAAGAAGATGAGGAAGGAACTTAGGGCCTCGCTTGAGGATGCTAGGACTAGAGTGGCTGAGCTAGAAACACAGAATCTAGATGCTAAGCTTGAAATTGATTCGCTTAAGGCTTCACCTATTGTTTCTGATGAGGTTGATTCTGCTGATTGCTCTGTGTTCCTAGCTGATCTTGCTGTGTTCAAGGAAAAGCATGCCTCCAAGTGTGAGGAACTAGATGTGCTTAGGGTTGAAGTGGCTGAACTTAAGTCTAGATCTGCTTTGCTAGGTGCTTGCACTTCTTGCCCTGTTTTGCATAAGAAGATTGATGAGATGCATGCTTACACTGTTTCTCTTGAGGCTAAGCTGAAAGAACCTGTTTCCACTTCTTGCTCTACATGTGAAGTGCATGCTTTGAAAAATCTGGAACTTGCACATTATGTGGATCGCTTGCAGGATGAGAACGATGAGTTGAGGAAAATGATGGGTTGGTTGTCGGGTCATGAACTACAGCTTAGGATGATGACTGAGGCATACAAGCGCTATGATGGGCAAGCGCTTGGCTCGGAGAAAGTTGGAGAGTGTAGTGGTGAGGGAGAAGAGAAAATTGGTGACATCCTAGCTCCACCAAAAACCTTCCACAAAAATGCCTATGCTCCTAAGCCCAACCCACTGAGAAACAAACTTGACACAACCGCAGATCCTCCCATATTTCCTCGCCCAACAAATGATTTCCAGAAACTGGTGAAGTTTGTGAGCTCCAAGGAGAGTGAGATTGGAGAGAAGAAGGGTGAGAAGCTGAGTGGAGAGAAACCAAGTGAGCAGCCCCATCCCAAGCCTAAGCCAAAGCCCATAAGGTTTCATTGTGACTATTGTGGGAGAGATGGTCACAAGGGTGAGTTTTGCTTCAAGAGGAAGCGTGAGGAGAGAATGGCTAAGGAGTGGGCTAACAAGGACAGGTACCGCCCTTCAGATGGTGTACCTGAGCCTCGTATGCAGATGCCCAGGGCCAAGGCGATTGTGAGGACGGCTCCGGCCTGGGGAGACCGGAAGGTTGCAGGTAGAGCTGCTGGCCGAGCACCACCGGTCAGGCTGGTGCGCTACACCGGTCAGACCGGTGCTGGTCTGGGCAGATAGCACTTTGGTTTTCGTGCTCGTACGGATGCTCGGTTCGGTTCAGGTGGTCGTGGTTCTGGTGGTTGGTTTGGAGAGTTTGTAGGTGGTCAGTTTGCTAGACGTTTTCAACCTCGTGCTCAATAGGAGGGTGGGAGGAGTCGTAGCTTTGAGATGGAGAAGAGGAACGGTCCACGGTCTTCCTTTCGTGGCTTTCGTTCTCCTCCAGCTAGACAGGGGTGGTTCCCTAGTGGTGGTGTTCGTGGTGGTAGCTTTGGTAGGAGAGATGTTTTGGTTGGTGCTAACCCCACTTTGGAGCAAATGGCTCGGCACTGGTTTTACTCTTTTGGTACTAACCCCAGTGCTGAGTCGTTTGTTCACTCACGTGCTCGTTTTTGAATTTCAGGTGAGAGACTTGAAGAACATTTGGTTGATTGACTCCGGTTGCTCGAGGCATATGACCGGAGACAAGGTGTGGTTCTCATGTCTCGTCCCGGTGGTGTCCAGGACATACATCACCTTTGGGGAGAATAGGCGAGGGCGTGTACTTTCAGAAGGTGAGATTAAGGTAAGTGACAAGATCACTCTCAGGTGTGTTGCTCTTGTTCAATCGCTTGGATACAATTTGCTTTCTGTGTCCTAGCTTTTGGATGAGGGCTTTGAGGTGTTGTTTCGTCCTGGTGGTTCTCGTATTTTGGATTCTCGAGGGGACCTTGTTTGTATGGTCGTTCCCGAGGGTCAGGTGTTCCGAACGGATTTCTCTCAGTCTTCTGGTGTGGCTCGTTATTTCTTGGCTGGTTCTTCGAGTGAGTTGTGGAAGTGGCATAGGAAGTTGGGTCACTTAAGCTTTGACCTTTTGTCTCACTTGAGTAAACTCAATTTGGTCCGAGGATTGCCACGGCTGAGGTTTGAAAAAGAGTTGGTTTGTGCGCCGTGTCGGTATGCTAAGATGGTAGCTTCTTCCCATCCACCCCTCACCGATGTGATGACGGAGCGTCCATGCGAGCAGCTCCATATGGACCTTGTTGGCCCAGCTCGTGTGCGATCTGTGGGTGGGAAGTGGTACGTCCTGGTTGTGGTGGACGACTACTCTCGGTATGCGTGGGTTTCCTTTCTTGAGGAGAAAGGGGAGACGTTTGGTTTTGTTCGAGATCTTGTTTTGAGGTTGAAAACGAGAGGCACGGAGATGCCATACGAGCGATCCGTAGTGACAATGGCTCAGAATTTAGAAACTCTCGTTTTGAAACCTTTTGCCATGACTTGGGTCTTGAACACCAGTTTTCGAGTCCGTATACGCCTCCCCAGAACGGCATGGTGGAAAGGAAAAATAGAACCTTGTGCGAGATGGCTCGGACGATGCTTGATGAGCATAGGACTCTGAGGAGGTTCTGGGCTGAGGCGGTGAATACCGCGTGCTATGTGTCGAACAGGATTTACCTCAGGGTGCACAAGAAGAAAACATGCTATGAGTTGATGCACGGGCGCACACCCAAGGTGAGTCACTTCCATGTGTTTGGGTGCAAATGCTTCATCATGAAGAAAGGTAAGAAGTTGGACAAGTTCGAGGCTAGATCTGTCGATGGTATTTTCTTTGGTTACGCGTCTCATTCTAGAGCCTTTCGAGTGCTCAACCTTGAAACTAACCAAATCATGGAGACTTGAGAGGTAACCTTTGACGAGACACAGCCACGTAGTCAGCTTGTTTTTGAGTGTGCAGGTGACGACGAACTTGGCGAGGAGATTTTCCAGGAGGAGGAGCATGAACATGGTGATGATGAAGATGGCGATGTGGTGCCCGCGACTGAGCATGTACCTACTACTTCGACTATGGTGGTGAACGACCCTTCTCCTACACCTACAACGACAAACCCAGATCAAGGCGAAGCTGCTGTTGAGGGGGAGGTAGCATCAAGGCGAGAACCTCCCCGGCTAGTTCAAGTGGATCATCCAGCTTCGAGGATCATCGGCGACATCAATGAATGTACTACACGGTCAAGGGTTCGAAACAATTCTCACTTTGCTCATGCTGCTTTTGTTGCTACTTTTGAGCCCAAGGACATTGGACATGAGCTATCTGATCACAATTGGGTTAACTCGATGCATGAGGAGTTGGAGAATTTTGAGAGGAACCAAGTTTGGGAATTGGTTGACCCTCCCCCAGGGTGTAAGCCGATTCTGAAAAAATGGGTGTGGAAGAACAAAGAGGGAGAGAAAGGAGAAGTGGTGAGGAACAAGTCAAGGCTTATTGCTAAGGGGTACTCACAGAAAGAGGGGATCGACTACGAGGAGACCTTTGCTCCCGTACCTCGTTTGGAGGCGATCAGGATCCTTCTAGCCTCTTCCGTGGCTAAAGGGTTCATGTTGTACCAGATGGATGTCAAAAGTGCTTTCCTAAACGGTGTTTTGGAGGAAGTAGTGTATGTGAGGTAACCACCGGGGTTTGAGAGTGAGAAGTACCCCCACCGGGTGTACAAGTTGAGGAAGGCGCTGTATGGGCTAAAGTAGGCGCCTAGAGCTTGGTATGGTAGGTTGAGGGGGTTCCTGTTTGAGAGAGGGTTTGAGATGGGGAAGGTCGATCAGACCTTGTTTCTCCTCAGGCAGGGCAGAGATATCCTGATTGTGCAGGTATGCGTGGATGATATTGTGTTTGGTGGCTCGTCTAACTCTCTTGTTGCAAGGTTTGCAGAAGACATGAGCAGGGAATTTGAGATGAGCATGATGGGTGAGTTGCAGTTCTTCCTCGGCCTCCAGATCAAGCAATCAAAGGAAGGAATATTTGTGCACCAAGCTAAGTACACCAAGGACATTGTGAGGGAGTTCAAGATGGAGGATTCCAAGGCCATGGCAACGCCTATGAGTACGACTACAGCTCTTGATGCGGACGAGGAAGGTGAACACGTGGACCAGAAGGAGTACCAGAGCATGATCGGGTCACTCCTCTACTTGACGGCGACGAGGCCAGACTTCCAATTCTCGGTATGTCTGTGCGCTCGTTTTCAAGCGTCTCTAAGGACTTTGCATCGGCAAGCAGTCAAGCACATATTCAAGTATTTGCGACACACTCCCGACTTCGGCCTTTGGTACTCCGCGTCTTCTTCTTTGGCTCTTCATGGATTTTCCGACGCGGATTTTGCCGGGTGTTGGTTGGATTGGAAGTCCACTTCTGGGACTTGCCAGTTTTGGGTTCTTCTTTGGTGTCTTGGTCTTCCCGCAAACAGTCGAGTGTTGCTCAATCCACTACCGAGGCAGAGTATGTGGCCGCAGCTAGTTGTTGCTCTCAGCTCCTTTGGATCACATACACCTTGAGTGACTTTGGTGAGGAGTATACCCATGTCCCACTTCAATGTGATAGCACAAGTGCCATAAGCGTTGCAAAGAACCCAGTGCTCCATTCCAAAACCAAGCACATAGAAGTAAGGTATCCTTTTTTGGGAGACAACGTAGAGAAAGGAAAAATCGCTTTGATCCATGTACCCACACATGACCAGCTAGCCGATATTTTCACCAAACCCCTAGATCAAGCAACTTTCACTCGTTTGCGGGGGGAGCTTGGTGTTTGTTTGATTTCTTGAGTTGGGTGTGTGGGAGCTCCTTTGTAGCATATGTATAGCTTTCCTTTGTGCATTTCTTACATTTGCATTGCATTTGTATCATGATGTATAGTCATCTTTGTATGATAGCTTGCATGCATTTTGTATCATATGCATTGTGTAGGAAAAGCTTCTCTTATATACATTGTTCACCATGGTATGCTATATATGATCTTGTGAGCTAGTTTGGTATGATATGGCTTAGTGTGGCTTAGCTCTTGATGATCTTGGTTTATATCCATGGTTGATGGCTATGTTTTTCAAAAATCTCATATGTATGCTCTCTTGTGAGTAAATGTCTTTATATGATCTTGACATGTTTTTTGTGGCTTAGCTATGCTTAATTTGTGGTTGGATAGCTTATTTTGATCATATAGGGCCAAAGGCTCATTTGCCATCATGAATGTTTAGCCCCCATGCTTCATCTTGTGGAGGGGCATAAGTTCCTTTTTGTTGCAAAGACATTTCATGTACCAATTTTAAATCTGAAAATGAAATGTAAATTGCTTGGAAAATGTGCTCCCATGTCATATGTGCTTAATTTACTTGCTTTTGGGTGCTAAATCGTTGCATGTTGCTTACCAATGAGAAGTCTCATATTTAGAAGTAAGCACATGGCTCGGTGGCTTTGACATGACATGAGGTATTTGTGGGTGTTTATGATGGTCTTATGCTTAGAATGATTGTCCTAGCATGAAGTTTGTGTGGCTTTGCCATTTTAACATGTTTTGATCATGTTTAGGACTTTGCTCATGAGAGGGTGAATTTTCGCAAAAATAGTCATTTCTATCTTAGCTACGCCCAATGGTTGTGAAACTTGGTGATCTTGTAGTTTTTATCCATACGAAGCTATCGAATATCTAACTTGCTCATTTGGAGGTGTGTAGCATGCTATGTTGAATTTTGTCTATTTGAGAAGCTCTAGGTTGCATTTTTTTGCATTTTTGGCTTGATTCATGCATTGTCAACAAGGGGGAGAAGTTTGAGCATGTTTTGGCTTGCTGCATGTATTTAGAAGGTTTCCAAGTGGTTTCGAGCTAGTTTTGAGCTCGGACAGTTCCCAGTTTTTCCCAGGTGTCATCGGCCTGACTGGTGCTGCACACCGGTCTGACCGGTGTGAGTTCCCAGGTGCTGGACGATCTTGCCCACCGGTCTGACCGGTGAGGCTGACCGGTCTGACCGGTCAGAGCAAAGCTGAAGCAGCTGCTCTAGTTTGTGAAATGGTTCGCATGCATTCGTCTAGGGGGAGTTACATTGGTTCAGGAGGAGCTTGCATGTGTGCAGGGGGAGCTCTTTGTGTTTTTCGAGCTTTGGATTGGTGGTTTGTGCTCTTTGCTTGAGCATTTTTTGTCTCAGATGTGTCGAGCCGTTGCCCTTGCCTAAGGGGTCTGAGACTTGTCTTCTTCAGGTGATCTTGCTCTTTGCCTTTTCTTTGGCTTTCGATCGCTTGTTGGGGTTTCTTTTAGTCGTTTCTTTTCTTTTCCTTTTCTCTTTGGTTACCAAAACGTGTGTGTTGTCAATGCACTCATCAAGGGGGAGATTGAGAGCCTGTGTGGTTCGAGGACCGGTGGTAGGTCGCTTCCTAGTGTGATGAGTGACTGACAACGGTGTGTGGACTGATTCTGGGCTAAGTATTGCAGGTGCAGGTTGCGGCTTGACTGGTGTTGGTGCAGGTGAAGAACAAGCACGAAAGGTCGTTGCCGGTGAGGCCTCCAGGTGTGGAGAAGACAAGTAGGCTTGGTTCGAGGGACCCGGTGGCCAGCAGGGTCAAGTGCGGGCCGCATGGTGGCAAGAACGGCAAGATGAAGTCATGGATGGTTTCTTGGTTGAGCCTCAAAACCAAGGTCGAGTCGGGACTACGTGGGAGCCGAGTCATGAGTGGCGATTGGCGGAGGCTACACCGAGTTCGCGAGGTTTCCGGTGGTTCACCAGAAAACCACTGGGTTCCTTGGTTGACCCACAAAGCCAAGACCGAAGACCGAAGACGGAGGTGCAGCAGCATCGGACCAGTCTGACCGGTGGGTCTGACCGGTGGGTACCGGTCTGACCGGTGAGGAGCACCGGTCTGACCGGTGTGCGACGACGCAGTCCGGAATCTTCCAAGCGGAGGACACACATCGGGATCGCAAGGCTTGCGTCGAGACTAAGTAATTTGCGGTCGCTGGGCATCCGTCCGATGGTGTTACGAAGACAATTTCCCAAAGTGCCCTTGGTGGGCGTGTATCCTATTTTAAGCCTTAGGGGTATTTTAGTCTTTCGGTATGCCTCCATATAACCCAAGTGATGAGAGGATGGCAGCCATCTCTTGGAACCCTAGCTCATTTGTTTTCCTATTTTTCCCTTCCTATTTTCCTTAGGATTTTTATAGGACTAGCTTGAGAGCTTCATGGTGAGATCTTGTGAGAGGGAAGGATAATCGGGCGGAAGCTAGACCTTGTATGAACCTTCATGGTATGTATAGATGATTCGGCGTGGTTCCTCAAGGCTTGAGCTTGTTCTTCCCGTTTTCCCTTTTTGGTGATTTTCGGAGGCTTTTCTTGGCGAGTTTCTTGTGGGGGATTCGAGGCCTTTCTCTTTGGGTTTTGGTAGGGGATGTATGCTTGAACCCTTCGTGGTTCTTTTCCCTGTGGTTCCCCTCCCAAATCCGTGAGCAAAGGGGCTCGATTTTGGGGTTTTCTTGGCTCTAGGGTTAGAGGCGTTCTTGGTGGGATTTCCTCAATTCCTCTCGGTTTGGTGAGTTTTGGTGGACCAAATCTTGGCTATGGAGTGCCCATGAGGTGTTCCTACTATCCCTAAAGTCTTGCGCAAATCCGTGAAGCGATTCGGGAGATCGGGAGTTGGATTTGGAGGAGTTGACCCGCAGGTGCTGTTCATCCCGAGCGTCCCAGCCACACCGGTCTGACCGGTGCATCTCACCGGTCGGACCGGTGCAGAGGCCTTTTGGGTTTTGCATCGGGTGAATGACTTGGTGAGTTCCTTGTTGTCTTGTGTTGCAGCTGTTCCAAGTTTGGTTCGTTTTGGAGCTCAGAAGTTCATGTTTGTGATTTTGGGGCTTCCTGGCTTAGACCGGTCTTTCCGGGGTACTACACCGACCTGACCAGTGTAGGAGTGTTCTGTGGAAGTTCTCAGGGTCTGTTGGGGAGGTCCACCAGGGACCGGTCTGACTGGTGCTGCTCACGGCGGCGACGACGGCTCCGACAGCTGCCACGGCGGCGACGACGGCGGGACTCCGACGGCGGCGACCGACTAAATGTGTGTGTGTGTTTGTGTCTTCGTTAGGTTGTTGGACATGAACTGCTTAGTTTGTCTGTCGATCATGAACTGCTCAGTTAATTAGTTTGGTTGTTGGATTTTGTATGTTATCAACTCGATCTAATAGACGCGAGTAGATCCGTCCATGTCTCCTATAATATGTGTTCTGTTGTGATGAACTGGCTATCTGTTGTGATGAACAGGAGATCTGTTGAGATCAATTAGATCTTAGAGACAATGGATAGTCATTGCCGACGCGGGTTAGCCTGCTAACGCTGACGATGACGCGTGGGCCAGTGTCATTGGCGACGATGGTTAGTGAACCCGCATCGCCTTCGTTGGCAGTTAGGTCCGGGCGGGCAGGCAACAGTTATCTTTTTTATATTGGCTGCTGACGCTGACGTGTGGGCCCGTCACTATTTTTTTTAAATGAAACTTACTTCCCTAAAATATTAGAGCCCATAAAACAGCACCCAAAAAATCATAAAAATACGAACAATTCTTATTTAGACATTTAGTATTTGAATAAAATATCAACAGTCACACTTGTGTGCGTAAAATTCTTATATTTCGTTTTTACACCCCATGGTAATTATATAATAATTCTAATAACATCAAATTTGCTCTAAAAAATCTACAAATTGACTTGGCAACATAATTTGGGTACATAAACTTGTCTTCAAAATTTCAAATGGTATCGATGAAGGAATAATATACTTGTGTACAAATGTCTACATCTCTCACATAGTTTCCTAGAATGTTGCTTGAACATTGAAGTTTTCCACACTTTGCAACATGTTCGAACTCATATGCATTTGAAAACTTAACAAAACCTTGTGTTCACCTTAAGCTTACGAAATGCAAAGTTTCATCACTAATGGTTGTGTAAAACAAATATTATTTATATGTTGTACTTACAAAGAACAAAATAAGGCATATAAACATTATTCAAGAAACGGAATATACACTAAATAATAAAATTAATGAAAAGATGGTGATTTTAGAAAAAATTAGAAAAAAATATCAAATTTGGACTAATTACGACGAAGAAATACTTGTTACAACATTTGATTGCAGATTACAAGGAGAAATGCGAACTGTTCTTCATTTGAATAGAACTGGGCCCCACAGTCATTAGCGACACAGGACTGATAACCCGCGTCGGCTTTGCTGCTCTTGCAAAATTTTACACAGATAATACGAGCATGTCAGAGGTTTAGATCTGGACAGTCCACAGGGGGTTAACCCTAGTGGTTTATTTGTTCGGCGAGGTGGAATCTAAGGTTAAGAATTCGAAGGTTGCGCACGAGCACATAGAACACAGAGAACACGGCGAGTTTATACTGGTTCGGACCTCCGGAGAGTAAAACCCTACGTCCTGCTGTTGGTGTAGATTGCTTGAGGATTGCGTGATTGTACAAGGGGTCGTCCTGCCCGCCTTATATTGGCCAGCGGACAAGGTCGGTTCCCAGATTCCTGGTCGGTTACGACCAGGAGACCTAAGTCTAATTGATTACAACACTTGCCATATCCGTCGATCTGCTGGGTCGGAATCCACCGATGTCTTTTCTTGCACGCCAAGTCTTGAAATCATTCCAGATAAGGTCGTCTGGAATCTTCTGGAAGGTCTTCAGGAGGTCGTGTGGGCCGCCGACTAGGTCGGTTGGGCCTACTGTCAGGTCGGCGGGTCTTCTGATAGGCCGGACCCACTTGTCGGGGACGCCCGTGAGCCTGGTCGATGGGGACCCAAGGGTACCCATGTCTCACAAGTGAAGGACCGAAACTGGCGACCAGAGAGGGGGGGAGTGAATGGGAGCCAATAAAAATTCTTCTCGAAGGAGATTAAAACTCCAACAAGACGAACACGGCAGCCAAGCACGTCTCCGACTCAACTACCCAAGTTGGTCAAGACCACGTAGCCACTGGAGTGCTACTGGTCCTAGGAACCAACACACAGCCTTCCAAACCAAACCTCACGAACACACACAGCAGAAATTTGCACGGCTTGCTGCCTGTGCTACACCGGTCAGACCGATGGCCTGCGCCGGTCAGACCTGTGACACCGGTCAGACCGGTGGACAGAGCCAGTCAGGCCGGTGGCTACAGCAGCCGCAAAGCAAACATTCCAGGAAGCCTCAGTGACTCCTCTAGGCCCTGGAACAAAAACCACCTCCAAAACACAAACTGCAAAGAAGGAAAACCCTACACAAAGCCTAGCAAAACCCCTCGAAACCTTCCAAGAACTAGCCAGCAACAACTCAGCTCAAAGACACACGAACCAGGTAGTTCACCCGAGGCAAATCCCACAAAGGGCTCGCACCGGTCAGACTGGTCAAGGGCACCGGGCAGACCGGTCACGCCTGGGTAGCTCGGGATGAACAGCGCCCGCGGGTCAACTACCCCAAATCCAACTCCTCATCTCCCGATTCGCTCCACGGATTCGCACCAGACTTTGGGGATAGTAGGAACACCTCATGGGCACTCCATAGCCAAGTTATGGTCAACCAAAACTCGTTGAATCAAGAGGAATCGAAAGATTTCTGCCAAGAACACCACGAACCCTAGGACAACGAAAACCCCAAAATTGAGCCCCTTTACTCACGGATTTGGGAGGGGAATCAAAGGGAAAAGAACCACGAGGGGTTGATGAATACACCCCCCACCAAATCCCAAAGAGAAAGGTCTCAAAACCGCCACGAGAAAATCGCCAAGAAAAGGCTCCGAAAATCACCAAAAAGGGAAAACGGGAAGAACACTATCAAGCCTTGAGGAAGCACGCCGAATCATCTATACATACCATGAAGGTTCATACAATGTCTAGCTTCCGCCCGATCATCCTTCCCTCTTACAAGATCTCACCATGAAGCTCTCAAGCTAGTCCTAGAAATTCCTAAGGAAAAAGGAAGAGGAAAATAGCAAAACAAATGAGCTAGGGTTCCAAGAGAGATGGCTGCCATCCTCTCACCTCTTGGGTTATATGGAGGCAAGCCGAAAGACTAAAATACCCTTACTAGCTAACTAGGGATACATGCCCCTCAAGGGCAAATTTGGAAGTCTTTGTCTTCGCACCATCGGACGGATGCCCAGCGACCGCAAACTTGCTTAGCCTCGACGCAAGCCTTGCGATCCCGATGCGTGTCCTCCGCTTCGAAGATTTCGGACTGCGTTGTCGCACACCGGTCAGACCGGTGCTCCTCACCGGTCAGACCGGTACCCACCGGTCAAACCGGTCAGACCGGTCCGATGCTGCTGCACCTCCGTCTTCGGTCTTCGGTCTTGGCTTTGTGGATCAACCAAGGAACCCAGTGGTTTTCTGGTGAACCACCGGAAACCCCGCAAACTCGGTGTAGCCTCCGCGAATCACCACTCATGACTCGGCTCCCACACAACGTTGTCAATCACTCATCACATCAGGAAGCGACCTACCACCGGTCCTCGAACCACACAGGCTCTCAATCTCCCCCTTGATGAGTGCATTGACAACACACACGTTTTGGTAACCAAAGAGAAAAGGAAAAGAAAAGAAAAGAAACGACTAAAAGAAACTCCAACAAGCGATCGAAAGCCAAAGAAAAGGCAAAGAGCAAGATCACTTGAAGAAGACAAGTCTCGGACCCCTTAAGCAAGGGCAACGACTCGACACATCCGAGACAAAACATGCTCAAGCAAAGAGCACAAACCACCAAAATAAAGCTCAAAAACCACAAAGAGCTCCCCCTGCACACATGTAAGCTCCCCCTGAGCCAATGCATGCAAACCACTTGACGAAACAGAGCAGCTGCAACAGCTCAATTCTGACCGGTCTGACCGGTCGACACCACCGGTCAGAGCGGTGCTCAACATGTGAACATAACCAGCACTCTGACCGGTCAGACCGGTGACCTCAACCGGTCAGACCGGTGACAAACAGAGCCCAGAAATGGCTCGAAACCACTTGAAAACCCTCTAAATGCGTTCAGTAGGCCAAAACATGCTCAAACTTCTCCCCCTTGTTGACAATGCATGAATCAAGCCAAAATTAGGAAAATTTCAACCTATAGCTTCTCAAATAGACCAAATTCAACATAGCATGCTAGACACCTCCAAATGAGCAAGTTAGATACTCTATAGCTTCGTATGGACAAAAACTACAAGATCACCAAGTTTCACAACCATTGGACGAAGCTAAGATGGAAATGACTATTTTTGCGAAAAATTTCCCTCTTATGAGCAAAGTCCTAAACATGATCAAAACATATCAAAATGGCAAAGCCACACAAACTTCATGCTAGGACAACCACTCTAAGCATAAGACCATCATAAACACCCACAAGCACCTCATGTCATGTCAAAACCACCGAGCCATGTGCCTACTTCTATATATGAGACTTCTCATTGGTAAGCAACATGCAACGGTTTAGCACCCAAAAGCAAGTAAATAAAGCACATATGACATGGGAGCACATTTTCCAAGCAATTTACATTTCATTTTCAGATTTGAAATTGGTACATGAAATGTCTTTGCGACAAAAAGGAATTTATGCCCCTCCACAAGATCAAGCATGGGGGCTAAACATTCATGATGGCAAATGAGCCTTTGGCCCCATATGATCAAAATAAGCTATCCAACCACAAATTAAGCATAGCCAAGCCACTAAAACATGTCAAGATCATATAAAGGCATTTACTCACAAGAGCGCATATATATGGCATTTTTGAAAAACATAGCTATCAACCATGGATATAAATCAAGATCATCAAGAGCTAAGCCACACTAAGCCATATCACACCAAACTAGCTCACAAGATCGTATATAGCATACCATGGTGAACAATGTATATAGGAGAAGCTTTTCCTACACAGTGCATATGAAACAAAATGCATGCAAGCTATCATACAAAGATGACTATACATCATGATACAAATGCAATGCAAATGCAAGAAATGCACAAAAGGAAAGCTATACATATGCTACAAAGGAGCTCCCACACACCCAACTCAAGAAATCAAACAAACACCAAGCTCCCCCCGCAAACGAGTGAAAGTTGCTTGATCTAGGGGTTTGGTGAAAATATCGACTAGCTGGTTATGTGTGGGTACATGGATCAAAGCGATTTTTCCTTTCTCTACGTTGTCTCTCAGAAAATGATACCTCACTTCTATGTGCTTGGTTTTGGAATGGAGCACTGGGTTCTTTGCAACACTTATGGCACTTGTGCTATCACATTGAAGTGGGACATGGGTATACTCCTCACCAAAGTCACTCATGGTGCATGTGATCCAAAGGAGCTGAGAGCAACAACTAGCTGCGGCCACATACTCTGCCTCGGTAGTGGAATGAGCAACACTCGACTGTTTGCGGGAAGACCAAGATACGAAAGAAGAACCCAAGAACTGGCAAGTCCCAGAAGTGGACTTCCTATCCAACCGACACCCGGCAAAATCCGCGTCTGAAAATCCATGAAGGGCCAAAGAAGAAGACGCGGAGTACCAAAGGCCAAAGTCAGGAGTGTGTCGCAAATACCTGAATATGCGCTTGACTGCTTGCTGATGCGAAGTTCTCGAAGACTCTTGAAAATGAGCACACAGACATACCGAGAATTGGATGTCCAGCCTCGTCGCCGTCAGGTAGAGGAGTGACCCGATCATGCTCTGGTACTCCTTCTGGTCCACATGTTCAACGTCCTCGTCCGCATCAAGAGTTGTAGTCGTACTCATAGGTGTCGCCATGGCCTTGGAGTCCTCCATCTTGGACTTTCTCACAATGTCCTTGGTGTACTTAACTTGGTGCACGAATGTTCCTTCCTTTGATTGCTTGATCTGTAGCCCGAGGAAGAACTGCAACTCACCCATCATGCTCATCTCAAATTCATTGCTCATGTCTTCTGCAAACCTCGCAACAAGAGAGTTAGACGAGCCACTAAAGACAATATCATCCACATATACCTGCACAATCAGGATATCTCTGCCCTGCCTGAGGGAAACAAGCTCTGATCGACCTTCCCCATCTCAAACCCTCTCTCAAACAGGAACCCCCTCAACCTACCGTACCAAGCTCTAGGCGCCTGCTTCAACCCATACAACGCCTTCCTCAACTTGTACATCCGGTGGGGGTACATCTCACTCTCAAACCCCGGTGGTTGCCTCACATACACTACTTCCTCCAAAACACCGTTTAGGAAAGCATTCTTGACATCCATCTGGTACAACTTGAACCCTTTAGCCACGGAAAAGGCTAGAAGGATTCTGATCGCCTCCAAATGAGCTACGGGATCAAAGGTCTTCTCGTAGTCGATCCCCTCTTTCTGTGAATACCCCTGAGCAAGAAGCCTTGACTTGTGCCTTACCACTTCTTCTTTCTCTCTTTCTTTTTTCTTCCACACCCATTTCGTCCCAATCGGCTTACACCTCGGTGGAGGATCCACCAACTCCCAAACTTGGTTTCTCTCAAAATTCTCCAACTCCTCATGCATCGAATTAACCCAATTGTGATCAGATAGCGCATGTCCAATGTCTTTGGGCTCAAAAGTAGCAACAAAAGCAGCATGAGCAAAGTGAGAATTGTTTCGAACCCTCGACCGTGTAGTACGTTCATTGATGTCGCCGATGATCCTCGAAGCTGGATGCTCCACTGGAACTCGCCGGGGAGGTTCTCGCCTTGATGCTACCTCCCCCTCAACAGCAGCTTCACCTTGATCTGGATTTGTCGTTGTAGGTGTGGGAGAAGGACCGTCCACCACCGTAGTCGAAGTAGTAGGTACATGCTCAGCCGCGGGCACCACACCGCCATCTTCATCATCTCCTTGTTCATGCTCCTCCTCCTGGAAAATCTCCTCGCCAAGTTCGTCGTCACCTGCACACTCAAAAACAAGCTGACTACGTGGCTGTGTCTCGTCGAAGGTAACCTCGTAAGTCTCCACGATTTGGTTAGTTTCAAGGTTGAGCATCCGGAAGGCTCTAGAATGAGATGCGTAACCAAAGAAAATATCATCGACAGATCTAGCCTCGAACTTGTCCAACTTCTTACCTTTCTTCAGGATGAAGCATTTGCACCCAAACACATGGAAGTGACTCACCTTGGGTGTGCGCTCGTGCATCAACTCATAGCATGTTTTCTTCTTGTGAACTCTGAGGTAAATCCTATTCGACAAATAGCACGCAGTATTCACCGCCTCAGCCCAGAACCTTCTCGGAGTCCTATGCTCATTGAGCGTCGTCCGAGCCATCTCGCACAAGGTCCTGTTTTTCCTTTCCACCACGCCATTCTGGGGAGGCATATACGGATTCGAAAACTAGTGTTCAAGACCCAAGTCATGGCAAAAGGTTTCGAAGCGAGAGTTTTTAAATTCCGAGCCATTGTCACTACGGATCGCTCGTATGGCATCTCCGTGCCTCTCGTTTCTCAACCTCAAGACAAGATCTCGAACAAAACCAAACGTCTCCCCTTTCTCCTCAAAAAAGAAAACCCACGCATACCGAGAGTAGTCGTCCACCACAACCAGGACGTACCACTTCCCACCCACAGATCGCACACGAGCTGGGCCAACAAGGTCCATATGGAGCAGCTCACATGGACGCTCCGTCATTACATCGGTGAGGGGTGGATGGGAAGCAGCTACCATCTTAGCATGCCGACATGGCGCACAAACCAACACTTTCTCAAACCTCAGCCGTGGCAATCCTCGGACCAAATTGAGTTTACTCAAGCGAAACAAAAGGTCAAAGCTTAAGTGACCCAACTTCCTATGTCACTTCCACAACTCACTCGAAGAACCAGCCAAGAAACAACGCTCCACGCCGGAAGACTGAGAAAAATCAGCTCGAAACACTTGACCCTCGGGAACGACCATACAAACTAGGTCCCGTCGAGAATCCAAAATCCGAGAACCACCAGGCCGAAACAACACCTCAAAGCCCTCATCCAAAAGCTGGGACACTGAAAGCAAATTGAACCCGAGCGATTGAACAAGAGCAACACACCTGAGAGTGACCTTGTCACTTACCTTGATCTCATCTTCTGAAAGCACACGCCCTCGCCCATTGTCCCCAACAGTGATGTATGTCCTGGACACCACCGGGATGAGACTTGAGAACCACCCCTTGTCTCCGGTCATATGCCTCGAGCAACAGGAGTCAATCAACCAAACATTCCTCAAGTCTCCCACCTGAAATTCAAAAGCGAGCACATGAGTGAACAAACGACTCAGCACTGGGGTTAGTACCAAAAGAGTAAAACCAGTGTCGAGCCATTTGCTCCAAAGTGGGGTTAGCACAAACCAAATCATCACGCCTATCAAAACTACTACCACGAACACCACCACGGTAACCACTACGAGGGAACCAAACCTCTCTAGCTGGAGGAGGACGAAAGCCACGAAAGGAAGACCGTGGACCGTTCCTCCTCTCCATCTCAAAGCTACGACTCCTCCCACCCTCGTATTGAGCACGAGGTGGAGAAAGTCTAGCAAACTGACCACCTGCAAACTCTCCAGACCAACCACCAGAACCACGACCACTAGAACCGAACCAAGCATCTGTACGAGCACGAAAACCAGACCCCTGTCTGCCCAGACCAGCACCGGTCTGACCGGTGGTGCTCGGCCAGCAGCACCACCTGCTACCTTTCACTCTCCCCAAGCCGGAACCGTCCTCACAATTGCTTTGGCCCTGGGCATCTGCATACGAGGCTCAAGTACACCATTGGAGGGGTGGTACTTGTCCTTGTTAGCCCACTCCTTTGCCATTCTCTCCTCACGCTTCCTCTTGAAGAAAAACTCACCCTTGTGACCATCTCTCCCACAATAGTCACAATGAAACCTTATGGACTTAGGCTTAGGCTTGGGATGGGGCTGTTCACTTGGTTTCTCCCCACTCGGCTTCTCACCCTTCTTCTCTCCAATCTCACCCTCCTTGGGGCTCACAAACTTCACCGGTTTTTGGAAATTATTTGTTGGGCGAGGAAATATGGGAGGATCTGGGGTTGTGTCAAGTTTGTTTCTCAGTGGGTTGGGCTTAGGAGCATAGGCATTTTTGTGGCATGTTTTTGGTGGAGCTGGGATATCACCAATTTTCTCTTCTCCCTCACCACTACACTCTCCAACTTTCTTCGAGCCAAGCGCTTGCCCATCATAGTGCTTGTATGCCTCAATCGTCATCCTAAGCTGTGGTTCATGACCCGACAACCAACCCATCATTTTTCTCAACTCATCATTCTCATCCTGCAAGCGATCCACATAATGTGCAAGTTCCAGATTTTTCAAAGCATGCACTTCACAAGTAGAGCAAGAAGTGGGAACAGGTTCTTTCAACTTAGCCTCAAGTAAACAGTACAAGCATGCATCTCATCAATCTTACCATGCAAAACTAGGCAAGAAGTGCAAGCACCTAGCAATGCAGGTCTAGACTTAAGCTTAGCCACTTCAACCCTAAGCACATCTAGTTCATCACGAGTAGAAGCATGCTTATCCTTAAGAGCAGTAAGATCAGCTAGGTACACAGAGCAATCACAATAATCAATCTCATCAGAAACTACAGGTGAAGCCTTAAGCGAATCAATCTCAAGCTTAGCATCTAGGTTCTGGGTTTCTAGCTCAGCCACACGGTTCCTAGCATCTTCTAGTGAGGCCCTAAGCTCTTTCCTCATCTTCTTGGCCTCTCTAAGCATGTCATCACGATTATCAAGCAACTTGCCAAGACGCTCGTTCTCCTCACGCAAGAAGGGAAGCTCGTCACGTACCTCATCCTCGGAGTCAGAGTCCGAGTCGCTCTGGTGACTCTTCTTGCTGCCGGACCTATGAGCCATGTCGCAGAAGCCATCTCTCGCGTAGCAGCTCAGCCCACTCAAGTTCTTGGATAACTTCTTGTTCTTGCGCCGATCACCTTCATCTTCACTGCTACTCGAGCTCGAGGAAGAGTAGACGGAGCTGGAGTCGACGTCGCTCACTCCGACCATCGCTCGGGCCTTCCTGCCGCGGCCGTCCTTCTTCCTCGACCGTCGCTCGTCCTTGTGCATGTTCTTGTGCTTGTGATCGTGCCTCGATTGGTACTTGGCATCCTTGCTCGACCGTTGCTTGTAGCCGTCCTTGTTCTCCATCTTCTCCGAACAGTCGGTGACGAAATGTCTCGGCTTGCCGCACTGAAAGCACGTCCGTGCTGTCCTCCTCGTGTTCACCCGGTTCTCGTGCAGCCTCTCGAACCGCCTGGTCAGCAACGCCAGCTCGTCCTCTCCAAGCACATCGAACTCCTCATCTGGCATAGACATCAAAGAAGACAGAGAGTACATCCTAGAGGATGTGTTAGCGTTAGACTTAGCCACTTTGCCACCGACGAGAGCAAGACTATGGGAATCAGTCGGGCTCTCAAGATGGGCTGTCAAACCACGATCAACCTCAACAGACTTAAGCTTAGAGAACAGCTCATTCACCGTCAGAGTGGTGTACTTTTCAGACTCAAGAATGGCCTCGACCTTTCCATCCGACACGGTACGATCCAGCACGTGTAAGAGCTTCACAGCTCTATCATGGTCATCGTACGGGAGGACGTCGACATTGGCCCTCATGTTGTTCACAACCACCGTGAACCGCTGGAACAAGGCATCAATAGACTCACCGGGGAGGTGAGTGAAGTTCTCGTACTCTCTCCGGTAAGTCGCATACAACCGTGCCTCAACCTCAGCATTCCTAGCATGAGCATTCTTCAGCTCCAACCAAATCCTACAAGCTAGGTCCTCTGTTTGAACCCGATTGAATTCGGATTAACACAGAGCACGAAACAAGTAGTCGAAAGCCTTGTTGTTGGCGTCGAACATGTCCCTCGATCCCGAAGCCAGGAAGTTCATCGGATGAACATAAGCTGTGTTCATCGTGACATCCCAAAGGATCTTACCCTTACCGCGGAGGAACGCCGCCATCCGCCTCTGCCACATCTGGTAGTTTTTGCCATCGAAGTGCGGAGGACCCGAACCCCGTTCCTGGTATGCCATCCTTGGATCTTAAATTGGTTAGAATCCGAAGATCCGTAACTGGCTCTGATACCACTTGAAGGACCGAAACTGGCGACCAGAGAGGGGGGAGTGAATGGAAGCCAATAAAAATTCTTCTCGAAGGAGATTGAAACTCCAACAAGACGAACACGGCAGCCAAGCACATCTCTGACTCAACTACCCAAGTTGGTCAAGACCACATAGCCACTGGAGTGCTACTAGTCCTAGGAACCAACACACAGCCTTCCGAACCAAACCTCACGAACACACACAATGGAAACTTGCACGGCTTGCTGCCTGTGCTACACTGGTCAGACCGATGGCCTGCGCCGGTCAGACCGGTGACACCGGTCGGACCGGTGGACAGAGCCGGTCAGGCCGGTGGCTACAACAGCCGCACAGCAAACGTTCCAGGAAGCCTCAGTGACTCCTCTAGGCCCTGGAACAAAAACCACCTCCAAAACACAAACTGCAAAGAAGGAAAACCCTACACAAAGCCTAGCAAAACCCCTCGAAACCTTCCAAGAACTGGCCAGCAACAACTCAACTCAAAGAAACACGAGCCAGGTAGTTCACCTGAGGCAAATCCCACAAAGGGCTCGCACCGGTCGACCGGTCAAGAGCACCGGTCAGATCGGTCACGCCTGGGCAGCTCGGGATGAACAGCGCCCGCGGGTCAACTCCCCCAAATCTAACTCCCGATCTCCCGATTCGCTCCACGGATTCGCACAAGACTTTGGGGATAGTAGGAACACCTCATGGTCACTCCATAGCGAAGTTATGGTCAACCAAAACTCGTTGAATCAAGAGGAATCGAAGTATTTCCGCCAAGAACACCACGAACCCTAGGACAACGAAAACCGCAAAATTGAGCCCCTTTACTCACGGATTTGGGAGGGGAATCAAAGGGAAAAGAACCACGAGAGGTTCATGAATACATCCCCCACCAAATCCCAAAGAGAAAGGTCTCAAAACCGCCACGAGAAAATCACCAAGAAAAGGCTCCGAAAATCACCAAAAAGGGAAAACGGGAAGAACACTATCAAGCCTTGAGGAACCACACCAAATCATCTATACATACCATGAAGGTTCATACAAGGTCTAGCTTCCACCCAATCATCCTTCCCTCTTACAAGATCTCACCATGAAGCTCTCAAGCTAGTCCTAGAAATTCCTAAGGAAAAAGTGAGAGGAAAATAGCAAAACAAATGAGCTAGGGTTCCAAGAGAGATGGCTGCCATCCTCTCACCCCTTGGGTTATATGGAGGCAAGCTAAAAGACTAAAATACCCTTACTAGCTAACTAGGGATACATGCCCCTCAAGGGCAAATTTAGAAGTCTTTGTCTTCGCACCATCGGACGGATGCCCAGTGACCGCAAACTTGCTTAGCCTCGACGCAAGCCTTACGATCCTGACGTGTGTCCTCCGCTTCGAAGATTCCGGACTGCGTCATCGCACACCGATCAGACCAGTGCTCCTCACCGGTCAGACCGGTACCTACCGGTCAGACCTGTCAGACCCACCGGTCAGACCGGTCTGATGCTGCTGCACCTCCGTCTTCGGTCTTCGGTCTTGGCTTTGTGGATCAACCAAGGAACCCTGTGGTTTTCTGGTGAACCACCGGAAACCCCGCGAACTCGGTGTAGCCTCCGCCAATCACCATTCATGACTCGACTCCCACGTAGTCCCGGCTCGACCTTGGTTTTGAGGCTCAACCAAGAAACCGTCCATGACTTCATCTTGCCGTTCTTGCCACCATGTGGCCCGCACTTGACCCCGCTGGCCACCGGGTCCCTCGAACCAAACCTACTTGTCTTCTCCACACCTGGAGGCCTTACCAGCAACGACCTTTTGCGCTTGTTCTTCACCTGCACCAACACCAGTCAAGCCGCAACCTGCACCTGCAATACTTAGCCAAGAATCAGTCCACACAACGTTGTCAATCACTCATCACACCAGGAAGCGACCTACCACCGATCCTCGAACCACACAGGCTCTCAACAAGCCCCCGAGCGAGGTGTAGTCACAGCGACCTTAGAAAGGTCATGACGAAGTCGTAGAGCTATCGACAGGTCGAATAGCATGCACGTCGATCAAAAATAAAAGAACAAATCAACTTTGCAGCCGACCCGTTTATAGTCTTGCTGAACGAAGAGAGGTCGAGTGACGACCTATAGGAAGCTGGCTTTCAATAGATCGAAATGATGATGAAAAAATTTCAGAGGGCATCAAGGATTTACTCGTAGAGTAGTATCCGAGCATCGTGGGGGGCAGGATGGCCGGTATGATGATCCAAAAAAAGAAAGAGAAGAAAAGAAATAGTAGGTCGGGTAACGACGTGATGAGAAACAGGTTTCCCAATAGGTCGGTACGACGAAGAAAACAAGAGAGTGTCAAAGACGCTCTTGTAGAGTAGTCCCCGAGCATTGAAGTAGGCAGCATGGCTGGTTTGATGCTCAAAAAAAGAGAAGAAAACTGAGTCATGGCCTTGATCGAACGAAGTGTAGAGACACCCAGATCTCCCAGCATGGCTGCAAAGAGTCCGGCAGGGCCGACCTCAAGGAGGCCTTTGTAGGCGTGCCGACCTCGAAGAGGCCTTAAATCAACAATGTCCAGTATCTGAGGATACCCAGTAGGATCTTGAAAGGCATATCATATGAAGAGGTCATCAATGATGCCGCAGCTGGAGTTTTGATGTTCGGAGCCGTTGCTGACGAAGCTATGAGAATATGTAGATCTTGATCGAGTAGAGTGTAGAGACACCTAGATATCCTACATAGCTGCAAGGAGTCTGGCAGAGCCACCCGAGGCATGCCGACCTCAGGAAGGTCTCAAATCAGAAGTGCCTAAGCACCCGGAGATACTTGGCAGGGCCCTTAGGCGCGCACCCCACAGGGAGGCCTTCATTCCCGACGTAAAATTCTGGGTGTCCAGAGCAGGCTGGCAGAGCTGTAAAAAGCACACCGACCTCAGGAAGGTCATGCATCCAGGGCGCCCAACTAGGTTGGCAGAGCCTTAGACATACCAAGGTATTGCAAGATCTCGATATAAAGGCACACCGACCTCAGGAAGGCCATCTTGGTGTCCAGACGACCAACATAGCTGCCAGCCATCCAGTGGAGCCATGACACTAAGGTTTTGATGACCTCAGCAATAGGCACACCGACCACGGTGGCCCGATGAAATCGTAGATGTGAAGCTTCTGATCTCCAGGCGCCTAGACGGATCTAGCAGAGCAGCAAGGCACGCCTACCCCGGAAGGTCTTCAATCGAACCTATGACCATTCTGCTCAGGAAACAAAGATAAAGGCTGATTGGAATAGGTCCATTTACGTGTAGAGCCATAGCGGGTGCACTAGGACGCAGAGCCTAGCGGGTGCAATGAAAACATGGAGCTGTAAAGGGTGCATTGATCATCGCCGTCGTCTTGTAGTTGCAATGAGGCGCAGGGCCCTCTGACACAGGGTCAGGCTTGCTTGCTTCTGTAGACTGCTGGGTCACGGGTCAACAATGGTCGGAGATTCTCTTGCCACCCAGAAAATGACAAGCTGCCCACGAATCAAGGGATGTACGGTAGACATGTCACGCTACGGCGGCCTCAGGCATCATTGATGCGCTAGTGACAAAAGATGTCGCGAGGCAGGGAAAAAGATGTTGATTTTAATCATGCACATGTCTACAGGACCTCTGGACCACGTGGTGACAGTGTCATCACTTCGCTAGCTGCGCGAGGTTTGGCTTTGGCTATAAATAGCACCATAAGGCTGAAGGGGGCAAGTACCGAGCATTGCTGAGCTATGAAGCCACAGGGTAGTATTGAGGCCATGCCATGGGCATGTGTCCCTCCACCAGATTATAAGATGCAAAGTTTGTAGAGGCTTGGAGCTAGAATAACTCTTGCGAAATGTAGGCAGCGCACCCACTCTTTGTACCTTGCCTCAGCGAGGAATCAAGGAGAGTTTGGAGGTGATGCTGTAGAGGCCCGAGGTGAAGCTGCAAGTTCTTGGTAAGCATGTGATGCTCGTCGAGGGCCTGCGGTCCGCGCTGAAGAGCAAGCTCGTGCCTGCATTCCATAATCTGGCACAAAGTGTGCCTTGCTATGTGCAGCGTCGTGCAGTTGTTCGCCGCAAGGCCACCATCGAGGTCCTGAAGCTAGAAGAATTCTTGCGACATGCTCGGCTATAGCAGAGTACACCTCAAGGATTGCTCTAGGTAGATCAGGTCTTCCAATATGTTTGTATTTTGTGACGGGTTCTGGATCCAATAAGGTCGCAGGCGACTTGTGTACCTTCGAAGTTCCCATGTAATGTTTGCTCTCTTCTGTCATGTAATGGTCGTTTTGAAGAAATTATTCATCAATGACCTATAGTGACACAATTTGGGGGCTTAACGACCTCATGGAGATCGAATGTACTATCAGGATGACTTGATATCTTAGTTGTGTTCACAACCTAAACTCGGGGTGTAGGTCGCCAAGCTATCCGTTGGGTGTATAGCTGTTGGCGTGAAATCTGGCGAGATCATCTCGCGAAATTAGCGGCGCATAGCCGTTACGGTGAGCTCCTTGCGACGAAAGGATCCGCAACGGGCACCCACAGTGGGGCCCTTATAAATAGAGCGGCGGGGACCACCGTTGACCGTCCCTTTCCATCTTCTTCCTCCTCTCGCCGCCTCCATCGCAATCTTCGTGCCCTAGCCGCCGCGCACTCCGCATCCAAGCTCCACCCAGGAATCCTCAGCCCACCGCTATCTGTAGCAGACCGTGCGTCGGCTCTGCCATCCACACGCCGTGCCACTCCGCATGTGTGTAAAATCCCTAGTGCATTTTAGATCCAAAGCTCCTCGACTTCAAGAAATGGCAGCCGCTGCTCCTCAGATCCCAGATCCACGGTGTGGGAGCCCTCGGTGATGACCGAGGTGAAGGTTCAAGCACTGGTGGACCGCGGGCTACTGAGGCCCAAGGCGGTGGGGAGTGGAAGGCGCCTGCGGGCGAAGCCTTCCCAACGGAGGACGACAAGGAGCAGGTCGTCTTCGCCTCTTTCTTCGAGCGCGGGTTCAACATCCTCGCTGGTGACTTCTTCAGAGGACTCCTCTTCTACTACAAGCTGGAGTTGGTACACCTCGTCCCCAACTCCATAACTGTAGTGTCGTCATTCATATATTTCTGTGAGGCGTATCTAGGAATACCGCCCCACTTTTTGCTTTAGCGTCATCTTTTCAATGTTAAGAGCACCGGCAAGCGTCTAGGCGTAGTAGGGCCGGTCATGTTCTGCCTGAGACCAGGTCTCAAAGCAGAGTGGATAGATATGGATCTACTGGATAACACAGCTGGCTGGAGGTCGGAGTGGTTTTACATCGCCGACCAACAGCCAGTGTTGCCGAAGCGAACCGGGCATAAGCCCGAGAAAATACCGGAGTGGGATCTGCCGCTGTCCTCCCACAAGCTGGACGACATCAAGGAGCTGCTCCCCCTAGTGCGCGACCTCAAGAAGAACAGGCTGACAGGGGGCTCGGTGGCGAGGTCGTTCTGCCGTCGCCTGATCCAGCCGATCAAGGATCGGGTGCATCCGGCGTATGAATACTGGGGACAGTCAGACCCCACGCGCGAGGTGAACCACAAGGTCTCCCAAGAGGAGATGGTGGCCAGGGTGTCACAAATCTACACCGGGGGTGCCCAGGGCAGAAAGTGCCCCAAAGCACACTCCCTGACCCGACCATCTGACCCTGTAAGTCCTTGGACAACTAGGTCGTTTGTGTTGCTTAGTTGCTTGCGTCGATCTTATTCTTTAGTACTTGTTTGTTGCAGGTTCGGAAGATGCAGTTTTGGTGTCCTACACCCTTGCCACAGGGTGAGGAACGTCATCGAAAGCTGAGGTCAGAAGAGTATCAACCTCCAGCAGCTGTGCTGCTGGAGAATTACCAATCCGATTCATCGGTTGAAGCTGATGAAGATACCGACCAGGAGGTCGGTGATGATGTGGCGAGCCGCCCTGTGGTAAGCAGCGCCACAAAGCCGAGGCGCAAGACGAGGGCAACAACAGCAAAGCAGTCGACCACGAGGGCCACTGCCAAGGTCGAGACAGTGAAGACCGCCAAGCTCGAGGCCGACAAGAAGAATAGGAAGAGGAAGGCGAGCCCTCCTCCGGCGGTCCCCACACCGACAATTCCCACTCCGTCGACCAAAGAGGTCGAGGAGGATGAAGATGAGGCTATCGACGATCCGCTAGTTGTTGAGGATCATACGGCGAGGAGGTCGCTGAGTCCCGCGGCCAAGAGGCAGCGGAAGTTAGAGCAGCAAGTGAACAAAGAAGACCTCCGTCGGATGAGGGAGGCAAAGCGGGCTGCCGCTAGTGCACAGGCGAAGATGCCTGTGAAGATACGAGTTTGGCCCTTTAGGCCGAAGTTGCGTGCCCCGGCTACTGTAAGGTAAGGTCTTGACACTGAAGTTGATTCATTTGCTAACTGTCATTGGCTCTTGTATTGTGTTGACAAGGATTACTGTAGGTCAGACGTCCAACCTCAGAGCGCCTTGGGTGCTCAAGATTCACCCTCGCAGACAAGGTCGTCCGACCATAAGGTCGGGACCCAGGCCTCGGTCGGTGATGTGGAGACATCGGCTCCTCTGCCTATCGCTGAGGCCGGAACACAGAGTTCCGTTGGTGATGACAGGTCGTCGTCTTCTCTGCCTATTATCGACGCAGACCCCATCAACTTGATGCCCAGCACATTGGCTCAGGGCCCAACTGCGGATCCGGTACAGATCGAGCCGCCACAGGAGAACCCAGAAACAACCAGTATGCAGGCATCGGGTCCGACGTCGACGGGGCCAAGCTTGGGGCGTGAGGATATTGACTGGACTGGCACTCCCTGGGAGGGAGATATCTTCGATGATGATGAGGATATGAGGGAGGTCCGCTGATCGATCTTGACACTTAACCGATCTCTGACGGTGAGCAGCTGTTCTTTGAGTTAAATAAATGACTTGCTTTCTGGATGTAGCTAACGACCTGCTTTGTCTTTGCAAAACAGTCACTAGCCAACCGTGCCAAGGGCAGGGCCGACCAACTTAAGGATGCTGCAGCTTTACAACTGTGGGTGGTCGAGCTTGAGCAGGAGCTCAAGCAAGCCCGTGAAGCGGCGGCGGCTGACAAGAAGAACCTCGAGGACGAGCTGGCCGAGAAGAAGCGTAAGACTCAAGAGGCCAATTCGCAGTTCAACGCCATGAGCATTGGTAAGACCAACTTTCTTGCAACTTTTTCCATCATTGACTTGTACTGCTGAGGGCTAGACCTCAGGACTCCTTGTATATTGCAGAGTTCCACAGGCGAGAGGATGACCTCAAGAACGACCTGAAAAACACTAGGGAGAGGGTCCGAAGCCTAGAAGTGAACCTGCGGGAGGCGGAGGTCGGTGCTGAAGATTTGAAGCAGTTGCTGAAGGGCACCATAGACAGTGAGTACGCTGTATCTCAGAAGCTGGCTTATGAGAAACAGGCTCGAAAGGACCTTGAGGTCAGTCTTGAGGTAGCTTTGAAGGCGTTGCAGAATGACCAGGTGATCATTGCAGGGCAAGAGGTGGAGCTTAACGATCTGAAGAATGTTGCCCACTTTGCGATGGATGTAGTGGCGTCGCAGGTCGAGGGGGAGGAGCCCAAACCAGCTATCGATCGTCTTCTAGCTGCGCCCGAGAAGTTGCTCGACCTCTTGAAGGCGACGAGCTTGGTGGTGGCTACAGAGGCGCTGGTACGGGTGAAGTCTCACTACCCCGACGTTGACATGGTCAAGGTCGGAGAAGGCCCAGACGCGATGAAGGATCCCAAGGTCATGGAGCTTGAAGTGCGGGAAGCCGCTATGGCGATAATGGATGCCATTGACTATGAGGGTGACGACGATGAAGAGTAGTCGTAGCCTTAGAGCTGTACCCCCTCCCTCCTCCGGTCATGTAAAACATTACTTGATAACTTTCTTTTGGCCTGCATGACATACTTGATTTGTGTTTGCGCAAACTTGGTAGCCTTGAAGTGATGTGTCTTTTGTCATACTCCACTAACCACTACTCACGGAGAGGCTGGCTTACTGACCATCACAGCTCAGCAGGGTGACTTACGTGCAATCAGCGCGTGGGAGGGAGTCTAGGACTCGGGTTTTGCAACCTTACGACCAAGCAGGTTCGCAACAACACAAAGTAGGTTGTCATGAGGGACGACGTCCTCAGGTCGAATGACCCTTATGTTGGCTTGAGCCAAGCCCCCGAGAGGAGTAGGAAACTTCACCCTCAGGTCTTTCGACCCATGTATTGGCTTTGGCCAAGCCCCCGAGCATGTCGTGGGTGAGGGTTCATGACTTGAAGGAGGAGAAGGTAGGGCTCGAGACACAGCAGATGACTGCTTTAAATATTTATTAAACTAAAAAAGTATAAGGACGAGGAATACATAGCTGTAATAAAAACTATTCTACGGGTAGAATCGTCGTAGGTGCTCCACGTTCCATGGGTTGGGTACGCCTTGCCCGTCGCCCCACTGAAGGCGATATGTGGATGGGCTGATGACTTTAGTGACGATGAAGGGTCCTTCCCAAGGGGCAGATAGCTTGTGCATGTCTCGGTCTTCTGGATACGCCTTAGGACTAGGTCGCCAACGTTGAAGGAGGTCTCCTTGACGTTGCAATCATGATACCGACGAAGTTGCTGGTCGTGGCGAGCTTGCCTCATAACAGCAGCCATTCTCTGTTCTTCAAGGCTGTCAAGGTCGACACGACGAGTCTGCTCGGCTTCTCCCTCTTCGTAGAACTGTATGCGTGGAGCTCCGAAGGTGACGTCGGTGGGTAGGATGGCCTCTGAGCCGTAGACCAGGAAGAAAGGCGAGAAGCCCGTGGCGGAACTTACTTGGGTCCTCAGACCCCAGATCACGTGTGGTAGCTTGACTAACCACCGGGTGGTGTAGTTTGAAGCGTCGTCAAAGATACGATCTTTGAGAGCTTGAAGGACCATGCCATTGGCACGCTCGACCTGGCCGTTGCACCTGGGGTGGGCGACCGAGGAGTAGTAGACGTCAATCATGTTGTCTTAGCAAAAATCCCAAAAGGCAGACCCTGTGAAGGCCGTCCCTAGGTCGGTGATGATTCTGTTGGGCACACCGAAGCGGTGTGTTATGTCTTGCATGAATTTCGCCGCTTCCTCCGACGTGACTTTTGCGACAGGTCGGACTTCAATCCACTTGGTGAATTTATCAACGGCCACAAGGATATACCTGTAGCCGCCCGGAGCGGTTCGGAATGGTCCTACGGAGTTGAGGCCCCACATGGCAAAGGGCCAAGATGGGGGAATCGTGCGCAGGACCTGAGCTGGCAGGTGCTGCTGTTTGGCAAAGAATTGGCATCCTTTGCACCTCTTAATGATGTCTTTGGCATCAGACATGGCTGTGGGCCAGTAGAAGCCGGACCGATATGCTTTGCCGACCAGGTTGGCAGATGCCGCGTGGCAGCCACACTCACCGCCATGAATCTCAGCCAAGAGCTGGAGACCTTCTGATCGCAAGATGCATTTCATTAAGACGCTAGTAGAGGCGGCTTTTTTGTATAGGTCGTTGCTGATTACGACGTAGTTAGCACTTCGTCGTGTGATATGCTCTTGTTCAGCCTTGTCTTCTGGGACCCGTTGGTCGAGTAGGAAGGCTAAGAAAGGCTCGTGCCAATCGTCTTCTTTATCTGTCATCAGCACGTCTCGGGGAGGTGCTGGAGTTAGGTCGGGCTGTGATTGGTCCGGGTTGCACGGGTCCAACAGCTTGATGGATGGCTTGCGTAGGTCTTGGACAAACACACCCGCCGGGACTAGAGGTTACCTGGAGCCTAGTTTAGATAGTACGTCAGCAGCCACGTTGTTGTTGCGTGGCACATGCTGAAACTCAATTCCCTCGAAGTGGCCTTCGAGCTTGCGGATCTCAGCACAGTAAGCATCCATTGTGTCTTTGACGCAATCCCATTCTTTGTTTACTTGCTCGATGACGACCTTGGAGTCGCCGTATGCTAGTAGTTGCTTGATGCCAAGGGACACTGCTATACGGAGCCCATGAATTAGAGCTTCGTATTCTGCTCTGTTGTTGGAGGCCTTGTAGTGTATCTGCAGGACGTACTTGAGCTGCTCTCCCTGAGGAGAGATGAATAGCACTCCTGCTCCTGCACCTTTGAGGTTAAGGGCACCGTCGAAGTACATTATCCAGTGTTCAGGCCGCTCCTTGGGAGGGGGCATCTGGATCTCTGTCCACTCTGATACAAAATTAGCTAGGATCTGGGACTTGATCGCCTGCCTAGGGCAGAACTTGATGTCGAACTCTCCAAGCTCTACCGACCACTTGATGATGCGGCCGTTAGCGTCGCGGTTGCGGATGATCTCTCCCAGCGGGAACGATGATGGTACCGTGATCTTGGGAGCTTGGAAGTAGTGGCGAAGCTTTCTCGATGTGATCAGGAGTGCATAGAGCAGCTTTTGAGGCTGTGAATAACGTGTCTTAGCGTCGGCAAGGACCTCGCTTACGTAATACACAGGTCGTTGAATAGGGTAGGCCTGCCCTTCTTCTTCTCGTTCTGCGACGAGGACCGTGCTAACCACATGAGTGGTGACAGAGATGTAGAGTAGGAGCGTTTCCCCTGGTATAGGTGGCGTCATGATTGGAGGCGTAGTCAAGGACTCTTTGAGAGCCTCGAAAGCCTTCTGTGCTTCTTCATCCGATACGAACTTATCTGCTTTCTTCAATAACTTGAAGAAAGGCAGACCTTTTTCGCCGAGCTTACTGATGAAACGACCTAGAGCCGCCATCATGCCTGTGAGTTTCATGACGTCCTTCTAGCAAGATGGCTTGGCCATGTTGCGTATTGCGTCAACCTTGACAGGATTTGCTTCGATGCCCCGGTGTCCGACCATGAAGCCCAGGAGCAATCCTGAGGGACACCGAAGACGCACTTGGTCGGGTTGAGCTTCCACTAGTATTCGTGTGGATTGGAGAAGGTCTCGGCGAGGTCGGCGATGAGCTGATCTTGCCCAGTGGCCTTGATGACCACATCGTCGACGTAAGCGTCTACGTTCTTCCCGATCTGCGACTTTAGGCACTTCTGTATCGCCTTCTGGTATGTTGCGCCAGCGTTTTTGAGGCCAAAGGTCAAGACCTTGTAGCAGTAGATGCCATTGGGCATTATGAATGCTGTTTTGTCTTTGTCGTCAGGATTCAAGGCTATCTGGTGATAACCTGAGTAGCAGTCGAGGAAGCACAATAGGATGCTACCAGTCGTGGAGTCCACAACCTGGTCGATGCGAGGAAGAGGGAAGGGATCTTTCGGGCAGTGCTTGTTGAGGTCGGTGTAGTCGATACACATCCTTAATCCTCCAGTCTTCTTGGGTACAAGGACCGGGTTTGCGAGCCAAACCGGGTGTTTACATTCACGGATGAATCTTGCGGCTAAGAGCTTGCAGACTTCTACTTCTATAGCTTGCTTTCTATCTTTCGCAAATCGTTAGAGCTTTTGCTTGATAGGTCGAGCGGTCTTTCTTACTTCAAGGGCGTGCTCAGCCAGCCTCCTAGGGACACCGGGCATGTCGGACGGACTCCATGCGAAGCTGTCAACATTGTCCCTGAGGAAACTGGTGAGCGCGAGTTCCTATTTGGGGTCGAGGTTGGCCCCGATGGTGACTTCCTTGGACGCGTCAGGCAGGCCGAGGCAAACTTTCTTCACAGCGGGACTTGAGTCCAAGGCAGTGGCTGTGCGCTTCTGTTCTGGCACCTCTAGAGTAGTTTGGTCAATCTTGGCGGCCTGAGCGACCATGACCGTAGTAGTAGCTTTACACGCAGAGACCTTGGAGAGGTCGATAGTGTCGCTCTCGTAGTTGTAGGGGATGAGGATGTCACCGTGGACAGAAAGGATCCCGTTTGGTGCTGGCATCTTCATGGTGAGGTAGGTGTGATGCGGTATGGCCATGAATTTGGCCAACATAGGTTGACCAAGGATGCCATGGTAGGAGGAGCGGAAGTCTGCGACCTCGAATGTCAGGTACTCTGTGCGGAAGTTTTCCTGTTTGCCGAAGGTGACCAGCAGGCACACACGACCTATGGGGTATGCAGCCTTGCCGGGCATGACCCCGTAGAAGGGTTCGTCGCAGGCGGTCATCTTGGAGAAGTCGAAGTCCATCTTTCTCAATGTTTCTATGAAGATAATGTTCAAGCTGCTGCCCCCATCGATGAGGGTCTTAGGCAGGAATGCGCCGTCCACTATGGGGTTCATGACCAGTGGGTAGGTCCCGAGGTCAGGTATGTGCACCCAATGGTCTTTCCTGGAGAAAGTGATGGGGTACTCCGACCAATGCAGAGGTTGTGGAGTTTCTGTTTTGACTTGGCCGATTTCCCTTGCGTTTGATCGTTGCTGTCTGTTGCTCTTGGCTGCCTGACGACCACCAACTGATCTGCCGGTTGGCGGTCTGAAATGCGCCATTGGGGTTGCCCCCTTTTGGCGGTGGTGGCGGAGAAGGCTCCTTACGGCCATTGTCATTGTGGTTGTGGTCGTCTTGTCGATGACGATCGTCACGCCGGTCGTCGCGGTGCTCATCATGCCGATCATTGCGGTTGTTTTCGCGGCGATCGTCGCGGCGGTAGTCGTCACGTCGATCATCACGGCGGTCATCGCGGCGATCATCGCGGTGATAGTCACGACGATAGTCACGGTGATCCCTGTCGTCATTGTGACGGTAGGGTCGACGGTCACGGTAAGCACGTCGATCAGGTCGACGGTTACGGTTGTCATAGTGGCGGCTGCTGTTATGGTCATCGTTGTTGCCGCTCTTGGTCTTCTTGGGCTCTGGAGGTACCCCTAGGGCGCGCTTCAGCTGTTCGCACTCCCTCATGGTATGCTTGGCGTCACGGTGGAACTGGCACCGGTCGTCCATGACCATGTTGAAGTCACCTTCAAGGAAGATGGAAGGTCTGGGTGGATCAGTCGCATAGACCTCGCCGGATCGCTTGCGCGACCTGCTGCCACCATCATCATGGTCTTCTCCTTTGAAGTCGTGCATCACCGCATCTTGAGTGTCGACAAGCTTGTCGTCGTAGGCCATGAGGTCGGCAATGGTATGGGCATCAGCCTCGTGGATCTTCTCGAAGAGCTTGATGTTGGTTACCCCCTTCTTGTAGAAGGCTATGACGTCTTCGTCTTTGACACCTACGAGAGTGTTGCAGTTCTCAAAGTAGCAGTTAGTGTACTCTCAAAGAGTTTTGTCGCGCCTCATCCGCACTCTGGCGAGGTGATGTGTGTTGCCAGGCCGATGACCTTATCTAGCAGAGTCTGGATGTTGGGGAAGGTGTGACTCTGGAGCTGGTAGTTAAGTGGCCCTATGAGACCATCCAAGAAATGTTCTTGCCTCTTTGGATCTGTGTCAACTTGATCTGGAGCATAATGAGATAGCTGGGTGAACTTATCCCGATACTCACTGATAGACATGTTGCCTTGCTTTAAGGTGAGAAACTCCTTCTGTTTGAGCTTTATCACACCAGCCGGAATGTGATGTGTACGAAAAGTTTCCTGGAACCCTTGCCAGGTGTTGACGCTCCTTAGCCTCACCACTAGGTTTATACCCCTAATAATGGAGCTAGGAACGTCGTTGGTAAAACACACGATCACAGAAAGGTCTGCAAGCGCACGGATTACCGTTGTAGCACTTCACCCGGTGGTATTCGCGCTATCGTATTTATATTTTCTCAAGGGAGGCACTACGGCAAAGATAATCGAATAAACGGTGGAGAAAGACAAGACTTGGTAAAGTGCTATAGCAGGGGTAACGAATAAAGATATTCGGGGATAACATGACACACACAAGGAGATCTTGATAAAGGACTAGAGAGGATCTAGCGAGCTGGGAGGACAACGAGACGAGAAAGGATCCTAATACAATCTATCTATTCTTGTCAACTCTAGGCAAAGAACTAAAGCAAAGGATAACCAAGGCAAGCTAACTCGACAAGCTCTTCTAGTGCTGCAGGGGCATGCAAAGCTGCGCTCTCAGACTGGGATGAGAAGGGAGAACGACGACACGCTGAATCCTACCGGCCCGAACTAACGTGGTGGACTACAAAGCCCGTCTGGAGCTGTCACCTCCTTAGGGTACCACAACTATTCTGTTGAACGGGACACCAATCTAAGACTAAGATAAGCTCTGAGCACCGCGCTCACAATGAACCAAAGAACCTTTCCCCGGATATCACGAAGGAAGGTCTCTCTCTCCCGTGAAACACCAGAGATCAAGCGAAGAATGACCACAACACTATAGGGTTCAAGAGAGCTAAGCTAACCAAGACTAAACTAACTTTAGTCTAAACCAAGAATAAAGCTTCTAGAGCAAAGTAAAAGCTGAATGTAATTGACTCGAAAGGTAAGATAGAAAGATAACTTGAATTGTACATGAGTCTAAACAAAGAAAGGATACAAGAGTAGTACCAGAACTCTGAATAAGACTCCTCCGGAACCCCGAGACTAGCTCAACTCGACTCTAACTCCCAAGCTACACTAATCCTACTCTAAGTAAACAAAAGAGAGAAATGGAGATGCTCCTGCGTTGTGTGTGTGATCCAACGAGTGGGAGGTGGCTTTTATAGGCAAGGAAGGTCGGTGGAGTGCAGGGGGGCCACATCACAGGTGCGGCCGGCTCACTAGGTGCAGCCGGCCCTGTGATGTGCCACCTCTCGCCTTGGACGCCCCTGATCACTGCTCCTTAGGCGGTTGTAGGTCGGTTTCGCCCGGTACGTCGGTTGATAGGTGCGGCCGGCCCTCTAGGTGTGGCCGGCCCACCTCCGTGCCGTGTGATGCACCGCCTATGTTCAGGGACGCCTAGGATCACCTCTGAATGGTGGTTGCGGCAGTTGGGCGATCAGATAAGTGGACCCATTGATCCTAGCCTCCACCCTTTGATCAAACCGACGTTCTTCAGTGAATCGTGCTCGTCCAAGTTGTGCTCGCGGGAGAGCGGGTGCTCCGGGCCAGGGACATGCCACGGGGCAGGGCCGGCTGCACCAGGCAGGGCCGGCCGCACCTGCCAGGCAGGCCGCACCTGCAGGGCCGGCCGTGCCTAGCACGTGTGGTGTGTTGGTCCCAATTTATCCCAAAATGTGTACCTGCCTATGAAAATCACAACACAACTCGTGGATCTTTATTAGTACTAAAAATGTGCATGAAACTTGCCATATACTCCTCTCGAACCCGAGGTTTTGACGGTCGAATCTTTGTTGTAAGGACCGTCAACAAACTCCCCCAAGCTAAACGTTTGCTCATCCTCGAGCAAAGCCTAGACTTGGCCTCAGCAGATCAGGAGTTGCATGATGTTGCCACTCGGCAGGTACCTGTGCACAAACTCATGCTCTTCTTGGTATTTAAAAAGATTGGTACAAGAGAAACTTAGCCTTATCTTACCCGTGGGGCTTGTAGCTTTCCACCTTGCCTTCGGAGGTTGAAGAGTAGAATGGTTTTTGACTTTGCATCTCTCACTCTTCTTCTTTTCTGGATCCTATCTCGGAGTTTTTGAAAAATTTTCAAAGAAAGACAAGGTTCCTCGGATGGTTCCCTCGATCGCTCAAGTGGTATTTGTTACCTCACCAAAGGCTTTAAGCGAGCCTCAACTTCCTACTCTATGGCTTGTATGTGGAGCTTTGGGTAGGATAAGATGAGACTCACTTGTGCCACATGATGTTGTTGAGCCAAAGACCGGATCCAAGAAGAAACTAGTCATGCAACTTGATCGAGATGTGCAAGTGTGTGGAATATTTTTGTTTGTTTTTTTCTACGTACTCCTTGCTTTGAGATTCTCCTCTTACTTTTCTTTTGGAGGGGGGGTCATGCTTCATTTTTTTCCTATGCTCTTTGATTGGAGCACATATATATTTTTTTCTATGCTTCTTGAGCATATACCCTCTTTTTTTTCTTTTGATGACCCCTCTCTCCTTTAGCAAGAGTACAAGAAGAGAAATCTCTTAGGAACTTTGGAGTATTTATTTTTTGTGGATGGATGGCATGTTTTGCGTAACTCCCGGTGTAGGAGTTAGCATGTATATGTGGGTGTACGTGATCTCGATCATGGAAGCATGAAAAGAATCTACCAAGGGTCACAATAATTTGGCAAAACTCAATGGGTCACAAGCAAGCATATGTAGAAGGTTTGAACTTTGATATCGACATATGGCTTTGCTAGGTAATATGACCATTGAGGAACTTGTCTTGTTTTATTTTCAAAAGAAATCATCTGAGATTTTCACCATACTATGAGATAGAGCAAGATTAACATTGCCTTACCATATCATACTAGTCAACACCCTAGGCTTGGTCATAAGCATTTGCTTCCCACAAAGTTTTATTTCAGGCTCTTGTCTCAAAACATACCAACAAATTCAAATGCTCATAGAGCACAAGGTTGTACACTGGGTTCTTGCAAAGTTTTAACATAGCAACTTTTCATCATTTCCGAAGTGAGGATATAGACAAGATTTCAAGCACATGGTTGAAGCAAATATTTTTTGTTGTTTTCTTTTATTCAAAAGTGATAAACAAGATATTGAAAATCGGTTTGGATGGACATACCTTCCTTGATTGAAAATGGGGTCTCCCCCAAGCTATCTTTTGGCTACCTGGTTGGCGTGTCTTCATTTTGGTGATGAGTTGAGCACTTGGAAGCTTGTAGTGGTTGACTTGATGGATTTGTGGAAAATCATAGGTACGGCCGTACCACTTGGTTCAGCCGGTCCTACTATATTTGTTCCAAGCACTCGTGTTCCCCCCTGTAAACATCTTGCACAAAAATTTTGTCGAGGGGAGGTACGGCCATACCACTAGGTTCAGCCGTATCACTAAAATTCTCCAAAACTATTTTTCTATGTCTTGTTTACTTACTAATGCAATGGTGAAATCAAATTTGAAATTTAAATATGCTTGATGCACGAAATAAAGTGTTGAAAGGGAAATATGAGATAAATACCGGTTTGCCTCTCAGTGAGGGCTCGTGGTTTAGAGTCCGTGAGCGGGACTCCTCCGTTTGCTCAATTGATCTTGGATTCATCCGGTCCCGAAGTGGAAGACTCGGATGATGCTCTCTTCACCCGCCACACCCTCTTTGTTTTCTTTGGTGGCGCTGAGGTTGGTGAGGCTTTAGCGGGGGTGTTCTTGATTTCCGTCTTCTTTTCCCCCTTAGCCTTGTTGATGTCCTTTAACTTCTTGGGTTGGTGGCGCCCTTTGTATGCTTTCACCTTGGGCTTGGTCGGGGCCACCTCATCTTCCTTGTATTGGGGCTGTGGCTTCCTCCACTCCCTAGATTCCTCATCTTTCACTAGGTAACATTGCTCTTCCTTTGCTTGGAATGGGAATGTCATGTTTCTTCGCCCTATGCGAAACTGAATCCTTCCAGCTCCGACATCAATCCTTGCATTGACATCTCTTAGGAATGGTCGCCCAAGAATAAGCGGCATTTCTTCTTGTGTGTTGAGGACCACGAAATCCGCAAAGACATATGAGCTTTTGACCTTCACCAAGAGATTTTCCACTATACCCTCTAGATCTTTGATCGATGAGTCGGCAAGTTGGACTGCCATCATTGTCAGAGATAGAGTAGGATATCCTAACTCCTCAAACATGGCCTTGGACATGAGGTTGATACTTGCACCAAGGTTGCACAGAGCATTCTTGATCTTTTGGTAGTAGATCGTGCATGTGATAGCCAGATATCCATTGTCTTCCCTGTGCAAGACTACCGATTCGCCCCATGGGTCTTGGATTTGATGTATAAGCTTCCCTACATGGTTAGGTGCATACATCCTCCTAGATGGCTTACCCCATCAGGTGGATACAACCTTAACACTCTCTCGGGTAGGCTCGGGTTGCCCCGGGATTCCACCCAACTCAGAAGAAGGTAAAGAAGCAGCAAGTTGAGCAAGTTGAGTTTCTATCATTTTATTAAAGCTTAGCTGATTCTTCATAGCAGTGGTGAAGGATTCTATGGTGGAATTTAGATTTTTGAGAACTTTATCATTGGCGGCTAGCTTCTTGTTTAAATTTTCATTAATTCTAGCTTGGCCAAAGACAAGATCTTTAATGGAAGGCTGATTATTGAAAATGTTAGGATAATTACCTCCATTTTGATTGTTGAACGGGAAGTTGGGCCTCGAGTTCGACCCTTGATTTTTGTAGTTGTTGTTGCAGAACCCATTGTTGTTGCCATTGTTGATGAAGCTGGCTCTTCCCTTGTCTCAGGACAATCATTACCCGAATGACCCACATTACCGCAAACATCGCACGTCATGCGAGCGCCCATGATCTTGGCGGTCTCCATATTGCTTGGTGCCTCCAATTTCTTCATTAGGAGGTCCATCTTGGCGGCGAGCATGTTGATTCCATCGACTTGGTGTACACTACGGGAACGGGCTTGGAGATGATCTCCATCCCAACTTTGATTTGCCACCATCTTCTCGATCAATTCCTTGGCGGCGGGTACTTGTAGCGAGAAAAAGGCTCCTCCAGCGGCTGCATCTAGGTGCTCACAAGCGGTACGCTTGAACCCATGGTAGAAGGTTTGAATCAAGAATGACCCCTGCATGCCATGATGCGGGCACGCGGTGATGTACTCCTGGAAGCTTTCCCATGCTTCCGGGATACTCTCATCATTCTGCTGCTGGAAACCCGAAATTCTTACATGGAGGGCATTGGTTTTGCCCACCGGGAAGAACTTTGCGAGAAATGCCTTTGAGCACTTATCCCATGTGTTGATGGCATCTCGCTCCACATAAAATCATTGCTTCGCCTTCCCAAGCAATGAGAACGGGAATAGGCGAAGACGGATTGCATCATCCGTCACTCCATGGATAGTGAAAGTCCTGCACACCTCCAGAAAATGCTGGAGATGTGCATTGGCATCTTCATTCGACTTGCTGGAGAACGGATTTGCTTACACCATGTTGATCAACACTGGCTTGAGTTCAAAGTTTCCATCTCCCACCGTCGTGTTTGGTCCGGTAGGGACATTGGTGTTGGAGGGAGCGGAAAACTCGCGTTTCGTCCTCTCGGCCATCGGTGCTGACGAGGTGCTGTCTACGGGATCAACGGTGTTCGTCTCTTGATTCGAGAGAGACTTTTGAGGAATGAGGACGCAAGGTCGCACTCTCCTCACAAATGACTCTGGATTGTCGTTAAAGTTGGACGGTAGGTCGAAACCGGTCATGCACTACTCTGCGTACATGAGAGTAGAGCAAGGGTAAACCCGCTTAAATAGCAGTTCACCGAACCTTGATAATTCTACCACTATGTTTAAACGATATCTTATGCCTATTGCCTCACCGGCAACGACGCTAGAAATGCTTGTTGACGCTCCTTAGCCTCACCACTAGGTTTATACCCCTAGTAATGGAGCTAGGAACGTCGTTGGTAAAACACACGATCACAGAAAGGTCCGCAAGCGCACAGATTACCGTTGTAGCACTTCACCCGGTGGTATTCGGGTTATCGTATTTATATTTTCCCAAGGGAGGCACTATGGCAAAGATAATCGAATAAACGGTGGAGAAAGACAAGACTTGGTAAAGAGCTATAGTGGGGGTAACGAATAAAGATATTTGGGGATAACTTGACACACACAAGGAGATCTTGATAAAGGACAAGAGAGGATCTAGCGATCTGGGACGACAATGAGACGAGAAAGGATCCTAATACAATCTATCTATTCTTGTCAACTCTAGGCAAAGAACTAAAGCAAAGGATAACCAAGGCAAGATAACTCGACAAGCTCTTCTAGTGCTGCAGGGGCATGCAAAGCCGCGCTCTCAGACTGGGATGAGAAGGGAGAACGACGACGCGCTGAATCTTACCAGCCCAAACTAACGTGGTGGACTACAAAGCCCGTTCGGAGCTGTTACCTCCTTAGGGTACCACAACTATTCCATTGAACGGGACACCAATCTAAGACTAAGGTAAGCTCTGAGCACCGCGCTCACAACGAACCAAAGAACCTTTCCTCGGATATCACGAAGGAAGGTCTCCCTCTCCCGTGAAACACCGGAGATCAAGCGAAGAACGACCACAACACTATAGGGTTCAAGAGGGCTAAGCTAAACAAGACTAAACTAACTTTAGTCTAAACCAAGAATAAAGCTTCTAGAGCAAAGTAAAAGCTGAATGTAATTGACTCAAAAGGTAAGATAGAAGGATAACTTGAATTGTACTTGAGTCTAAACAAAGACAGGATACAAGAGTAGTACCGGAACTCTGAAGAAGACTCCTCCGAAACCCCGAGACTAGCTTGACTCAACTCTAACTCCCAAGCAAAACTAATCCTACTCTAAGTAAACAAAAGAGAGAAATGGAGATGCTCCTGCGTTGTGTGTGTGATCCAGCGAGTGGGAGGTGGCTTTTATAGGCAAGGAAGGTCAGTGGAGTGCAGGGGGGCCACATCACAGGTGCGGCTGGCTCACTAGGTGTGGCCGGCCCTGTGATGTGCCGCCTCTCGCCTTGGACGCCCCTGATCACTGCTCCAGAGGTGGTTGTAGGTCGGTTCCTTGGGTCGGTTTCGCCCGGTACGTCGGTTGATAGGTGCGGCCGGCCCACCTCCGTGCCGTGTGATGCACCGCGTATGCTCAAGGACGCCTAGGATCGCCTCTGAATGGCTGTTGCGACAGTTGGGCGATCGGATAAGTGGACCCATTGATCCTAGCCTCCACCCTTTGATCAAACCGACGTTCTTCAGTGAATCGTGCTCGTCCAAGTTGTGCTCACAGGAGAGGGGGTGCTCTGGGCCAGGGACACACCACGGGGCAGGGCCGGTCGCACCTGTAGGGCCGACCGTGCCTGGTGGTTCGGCCGTGCCTATCACGTGTGGTGTGTTGGTCCCTATTTCTCCCAAAATGTGTACCTACCTATGAAAATCACAACACAACTATTGGTATTTCTTAACCTCGATGCTAAGTTACGAGTTCCTAGCAACGATGCCAGAAATATCCAAATGGTAATCCTAACGATTACAAAGATCCGCAAGCGCACAGAAGTACCATTGTAGCATTTCCCCAAAGGAGTATTCCAAAGGGTATCGAATCCAAGGAAGGCTGGGCGGATTAACTAGTCCAACACTATTGCAAAGTGTATAAATCATAGACGGGGACAAACCAGATACTCAAGTGCAGGGGTAAGATAAATAGATAAGATAGTAGTGCGAACACACAAACACACTCTCTCTAAAGGTCCTAGGCTCAGGAGGCAACATACGAGTTAGTTCTAGGTTCTAAGGTACTAAACATATGAAGTTAGTCGGACAAGTTAGTCACACACTAGCATCGCATGATGCCGGCTCAAGCACCCAGGCAAAACGGGGAGCTAACCTCCCGCGTCGCTTACGCACGACTCCGGTTGTTAGACTTTAGACTCCTACAGCGTATCCGAACGTGAGGGATTCTCAAAGGGTCCAACGACTGTCACCGCCGTGGCCTACCCCAAGACAAACTGTGGGATACACTCGTAAGCAATGTAGCTACGCAACCCAAGCACCACGCTTACGTTGTTAGCAGGACCCTAACCAGCCCGGGCTATTGTGACCCAGGTCAGAGCCGCCAGGTAAACCGGCCAATTACACCGAATACTGTAGCTTGAGCACGAACTTCATGCAACACAAACATGGGATCTAACTAAATCAAACTAGGCTAAGCACACAAACGGATTCGTGCTTTCATATGTCTATTCAACAAGATCAAAAGGTCGTGTTTGTGATGAACACGAGCCTCTAACTTATGAACAAACACCGAAAACATGTATAAGTCACTCGTCAACTAGATCGAAAGGCCTTGTTCATCAAGAACAGGAGCCTCTAAATGATGAACAAGTGAAGAACACATGAAAAAATCACCCATGTGTACAAGCACAACTTTATATGAAATAGCTGAATAACTGAAGTAGATCAAAGTCATACAAGGAAATAAAGATACAAGAGGACTCATACCTAGATCCCAAACTAGACTTGGAACCTGAAGTAGAACTACTCTAGTCTACCTCCTAGCCTTAGATACCAAAAGTGAGAGAGGAGTAAGTTGTGTTGGTAAGAAATGAACCCCCTCCCCTTCTATTTATAGGCCAGAGCACCGGTGCAAGACGGAGTGAAAAGCCCCGGGGATGGCCTCTAGGAGCAATGGACAAGCGCCACGTGGAAGCCCAAGATCAACCGACCCAAGGTCGGTTCGGCCGATCCTGGGGTCGACCGATCCCAGGTGGGCCCCACTCGGGGTGTGCTTCCTCGGGGTGGCTGTCCTGTGGGCCCCTACGTCGGTCTCCGGTGTACACGTGTTCTTGAGGCGGTTTAGGCGCTCTGGTGGGCCCATGGATCCATGTGAAGTCCATGTGTCACACTCTGATTTGTCGGGGCTTGCCTCTCTTGGATTGGTGACATGGCGTGCATGCGTGGTACCTGAGGTGGCTTGGCTTGCATGCATGGCAATTGAGGTGGCAGCCATTCCTTGAGGTGACGTGGCATGAATCATAGAAGGTGAGTTTGCCACTTCTTTTGTGCTTATTTTCCTACAATCACATAATCTCCAAGGACAAGTGGAACTACATTATTCTTAACTAAAATGCGTGTAAGAAATGCCTCTTGCTCCTTTATCCATGAGTAAATTGACGGCTAAAGTAAGCACTTAACAGCCATCAACAACTCCCCCAAGCTAGCCTCTTGCTCGTCTCGAGCAAGATACTTAGGACTTAGGTTGGTCGATCAGGAGTTGCTTCGATGTTGTGTTCCTAGTTTATGTCAAGCATACGACTAGGTACTCTATCAAGAATTGAATGAGTCGGCATCGATCTTACCTTACGCTTGATAGCTATGGGGCTTGTAGCTTCACCTGCCTTGAGCGGTTGAAAGATAGAATGGTTGTATAGGATTTACTAATCCCGAATACCTTGATCAGTCGTCAATCTGGAGGTTTTGCAAATTTTCGCAAAGAAATCAAAGTTCATTGAATGATACTCTCGGATCGCTCAGTGTGTATGATTCCTCACCAAGGCATTGATTTGCCTTCTTTCTCCACCTACTTCTAATAAGCTTATGTGGGGTTGTAGGTAGGGAAAACATGTGGCATACCTGTTCCTCATGTATTGTCGAGTCGAAAACTGGATCCTTGGGAGTAACAAGTCATACAGCCTGATCAAGATGTGCATGTGTGTGTATATGGTGGATGGATGAAAAACTCCTTTTTGTATAAGATTCTTTCCTCTCCTTTTGAGATTTTTGAGACTTGGGCTATGTCTCTTTATTCTTTCTCTTTTTCTCTTTTTTTTCTTTTCATGCTCTAGAGCATGTACTGCCCCTTTTTTATAGCCCATAGTCCTTGCTGACATTTCTTTGGAAAGAGAGTAATCATGAAACAATGCGCGGAGCTTTATTTGCGGAATGGATGAAATGATGGGTGCTAACTCTCGGTGTAGAAGTTTAGCAAATAGTGGCTGTGTACGTGATCTTGATCATGGGAGCATGACAAGTTTCTCGCCGAGGGTCGCAACAATTCGACAAGACTCAATGAAGAAAATAAGCAGCATATGTGGAGGCTAACAAAAGCTAGGATCTACATATGGCTTTGGATAGGAATTTCTCATCATTGAGGAACTTATCATTTTATTGTTTTTCAAAAGAAAACTCCGGATATCAAACATCACTTAGCACAGGCTCATAGCAACCCTATTATACCGTATCATACCTCACAACAACCTAGACAAAGGTCATGCTTTTGCTACCCACAAGTTTCAAGCTAAGGTTTGATCGTACAAGCCAACAAACTCAAAACTAAGATAGGATACTAAGCTGTAGCAAGGCATACAAGAGGAATAAACAGAGCAACTCATCATTTCGACCATAAAGAGACATAAAGCATTCTTACCACGCATATGAAAGCAAACTAATTTAAGGAAGCAAAATAAATATTTTTGGTCTTTTTAATTTTTGCTGATTTTTATGGGTTTTTAGCATATGAGATTCTGAAAATAAAGATACAAGTTACCTCAGAGTGGGGGTCCTCCCCCAAGTTAGCTTCAGGCTCACTACTGTGGAGGAGAGAATCCCATCCACCGGTAGTAGGCCCTCTGCTCCTCCAGCTGCTGCTGCTGTGCCAGCTCGATGGCGTGAAGTAGATACAAACTCAAGGGGGTGTCCGGACGGACTCCAATGAGCTCGAATCTTAGTGTAAGCAAACAGGTGGAGCAAGAGTAGCTTGTTTCTACTAGGTATTAGAATCTTTTTATTTGAGGGAAACGTCTTACCATTCTTACCTGTCGGCGCAGAGCTCTTTTATTCAAATCTTCTAGAGCCCCTGAGTACCTTCCCTTTTACTTACCTTGGGGGACGGTCTGCCTTTGAGGATGAAAGAGTCAGCCCCCCCGCCCACTCTTTTCCACACCTTCTTGATGTTCTGCTGCTGCTTAAGTGTGGGGTACTGCTTCTTGGAGGGGGACTCAGATTCTGGCTTTTGTTCTCGAGAATCCTTCACGTGAGTAATGAAGTTGTCTCCTTGTGACTGAATAGATTCAACACTTCGTGCAAGGGTATCCATCCTTGGTATGTCCTCGGCCATTAAGCATTGTTCCTTTCGCGGACGGAATTCAAACCTCTCCTCCCGACCATTAATGTGGAGTCGCATTACTCCGGCGCCAACATCAATTTGTGCATCGGCCGTACTTAGAAATGGATGCCCCAGAATGAGAGGTATTTCATCACCAATGTCCATGTCGAGTACCACAAAGTCCACTGGGATGAAACAATCTTGCACCTTCACCGGGATGTCCTCGGCTATCCCTGCTAGGTACCGTACTGATGAATTGGCCAACTGTAGCCGCAGGGTGGTTGGGGACAATTCCGTATAATTGAGTTGGTCGAAGACTATCTTTGGCAAGACGCTAACACTGGCGCCCAGATCACAGAGGGCATGATCAAATCTCTGCGTCCCAATCGTGCATGTGATCATAAGGCACCCTGGATCCTTTTTCTTTTCTGGAAGGTGATTGAGTATAGCCGCGCTACATTCCTCCGTAAGCTTTACCACCTCTGACATGGGTAGAGCCCATTTCTTGGTGAGGATGTCCTTGAGATATCGTGCTTATGTGGGCACATGTATAGCTTCAAGGAGGGGAACATTGATGTGGACCTTCTAAATCATATCCACGAAGCGAGCGAATTGCTCATTGTTGGTATTTCTTAACCTCACCACTATGGCGCCTGGTTAGCGTGAGCGTGTAAGAAACACCCGGGTACACTGACGAGTGCGAACGAATCCGCAAGTGCACGGATACACCGTTGTAGCACTTCACCTCAGGAGTATTCCCAAGGGTATCGAATCCAAGGAATGGTGTGTGCTACCTCCTAGCCTAGCTATGGTCCAAGGACACAACTCTGTAGAGTTGAGATGGAGATGGGAAGGATCCTGCAGATGGTGGGCAGAGTTGAGAACAGTCTCTCGGTCGTTTCGGACACCGGACCCTCCTGGCTATAACAGTCGGTTCACGGCAAAGGGTTGCCTACACCTGTATCCGGACGTGGGGGATTCCGTAAGGATCCAACGGCTATCACCACCGCGACCTACCCCAAGACAAACCGTGGGATACAGGGCAATCGAAGGATAACCCGTTGTCTAGACACCACGTCTACACCACCGGTTACTACTACAGCACGGCTACGTTTGCTAGCCCGTAACAACACTATAGCACTCTGTACGAAGACGGAGCGACGAACCCACGAGGGAGAGACCAGAACTCACTCAGGTAACCGCTATCTATACAAGGATAATGGAAGGACTTTGGTCTAAACTAGAATGCAGGAGCATCCACTTTACTCTAATTGGACTAGCAGGCATACAAACAGAATTAGTAACTTATGAACTACACCAGAAGATCAAAGGCTAAGCTCATGAAGAACACAAGCCTCTAAATCATGAACAAGTGAAGAACACAAGAACTATTCACCTATGCATGAATACTACTTTAGTCTAAATAGGGAATGCAGAAATACTCACTTTATTCTAATTGAAGAACGAAGCATCCACAGAGATACAAATCCCTCTCTCACTCTCCTACTCTCTAATCTACCAAGGAGAGGCCTCTCCTTTGAAGGGAAGCTCTCATCCTTGGATGGAGTGGTGTTGAAGTGTGTGTCCTTATTCTTACCCCCTCCCCTTCTATTTATAGGCAAAGCTACCGGCGCGAGAACAGCTTGGGCACCTGGGAATCCACTGTAGGACCAATCACCGAGCACCACGTGGAAGCAGATGGCGATCCATGGCAAGGTCGGTTCGGCCGATCCAAGGGATCGGCCGACCTGGCCCCACCACGTCTCGCGCTGTGCTTTCTCCCAGTGACTGACAAGTGGTCCCTTATGACGGTTCCAGGTGTATGGGTCAGTTGGAGGCGGTTTGCTTGGGTTGTGAGCCCTTGAATCCTTGTGCTGAACACGTGGTGGCGTCTGATTCGTTGGGAGGTGCTTCTCTTGGATCGATGAGGTGTCATGGCCACGTGGGCGCCTGTGTGCCAGCACGTCGCCACGTGGCCTGGTGTGGGTCCCACCGGGCCCATGATATAGTGTGATCTTATCTTGTGCATATCTCTTTCATCCGAGCTCCGAAGTATACAAATGATATATCCATTTCGATCGTCTCGACGAGCCCGTCACAATGGTGCAGTCCAAATTGGCATTTAGGACTGTTCATGATGATGCCATATTCATACCATTAATGCACTTGCTCTCAGTTATATCATTTCATGTGTATTTTGGCCTGTCCTGCATCAAAAGCTAGAAACACCAACACTTGTGGAATTGTCAGTATAAAGTCCTATCCTAGTGTTGATGATCACTTTCCATTTATTTTATGCAGGAGTTGATGGCATAAAAGTGGTACTTAACAGCCGTCAACAACTCCCCCACACTTGACCTTTGCTCGTCCCGAGTAAAGGGAGAACAAATCAAGTGGGACATGATATCCAGAGATATGAAGCGAGCATAAGAGATATTCGAAACCATACCTTGTACCTGTGAACTCTGTGGAGTGTCTATCATGCCATCTTGGGTAGTTGAAGAATGGAATGGTCATGAATCAAATCACTTTTGCTCATCATGTCAAGTAACTTGGGGTTTTGCAATAAGTTTTCAAAACAAACCTTGCTTAGCTCCTCATTTGATTCTCTCAGATCGCTTAATGTGTATATGTCCTCACCAAGGCATTAGAATTGCCTTTCTTCATCCTACTTCTAATGATGGCTATATGTGGAGCTCAGGGTAGGTATGAATGATAAGGCATACTTGCATCACATATAATGCAAAGTCAAAGACTGGATCCAAGGAGAAGAGCAATTCATACAATCAGATCAAGATGTGCACGTGTATGGGTATGATGGGTATGGTAAGGTGGACACTAGCCCTGGAATAGGTACTAGTTATTACCATTATGGAACTCCTTTTTGCATGATTTACTCCACTCTTCTTTTTTGAAATATTTGAGACATGGGCTATCTTCTGTGTTTTTTTTCTTTTTTTTTTGGTCATGCTTTTTGAGCATGTCTTTCTCCTTTTTTTCATAGCCCAGTTTCTTTTAGAGATATTTGGAGAGGGGTAAATCATGGAACAATGCATGGAGCTTTATTTGGTGAAATAGATGGATGATACAATGCTAACTTCCAGTGTAGAAGCATAGCAAGGGGGAAAAGGTTGTGTGCCCATAAATCTTGATCATGAAGGCACGAAAAGAATTCCCGAAAGGGTCACAGGATTTGACAAAGCTTAATGCAATAACAAGCAGCATATGAGTATAAGGTTTTCAACTAGAACATCATATGGCTTTGGTAGGACTATGCCATATCAAAGAGGAGCCTTGCAAAGGGTTTTCAGATTTTTTAAATAAAATTCCCAAGCACTCAAGCATTTAGAGAGAAGATCATATCATCAAACCATATCACAAACATCAACTACTTAGATAAACATGAGTTCCTAATGATATTTGTTCACGAGCATCAAGATAAAGAGTAAGGAATAAAACATATGCAAGCCAACCACATGAATCATGTAGAGCAAGCAGAGCACCATTATTTGAGTTTGATTCATGGATAAGAATTGAAGAGCATTCAAACTCATAGGTAGAGAGAGTGAGATGAAGGGTGCACATACCATCGCTCCTAGAGGATATGGGGAACAAGGAAGTCTAGTGGTGATTTGGCGAACCCGTAGGGTAGCCATCTCACTCTAGTTTACCTTGTCCTTGTCATGAAGGTGTAGTCGATGTCGTGCAGCCCTTTGTGTGGGAGTTCTCAAGTGGGTATGTTGACGATGAGCTTGAGAGAACTCCCCCACACTGGTGCTTGTACTGGTGCTGTTCTTCAACCAAAAGTGGAAACAAAAGATGGACTCTACTGGTTTGAGAACCACAGAGCTTTTATTTGAAAGCAAATATTTTTGTTTTTTTTATCGTCACCATGTCATTTACTCAAGCAGGGTTAGATTAATATTGCACTTCATAAACAAAAGGGGAATATACTTACCTTGGACCTTCGAGAGGTCATATGTACCTCATTTGTATGTCGTGCAACATGAATCCGACCCTTTACTTACCTTCCCATTTGAATCTAGCTCAATGACTTACCCATTTGGATTTGATTTCCTGCAGGGGTTAATCCACATACATGCAACCAAGATCTTATGAACGCATAACTCTAAGGTCCATCAATCAAAACTCGACACCATGTCTTGTTTTGATTGAGGAAGACAATTTTAACCTAAGCACCACTCTTAATTCAAAACAGTCTATGAATGTATGCCTAGAACATACAATCACACCCGAGCATATGAACAAAGACACAGGAAGCATGCAAGCATGATCAAACTATTTTCAAAGGGAATATAAGCATGAGCACAAATGGTGAACCTCGGGCAACCTCCCGATAGGACTTTGTTTAAAGTCAAAAGCAAGACTTACCAAGCTAATCGGGCAAGATGAAAGAGCTTACATCATTTCCAAGCCAGGATAAGATTTGGCATGAGAGGAACTTTACTCGGGATGCTCACATTTCTCCCCCACACATGGAGTTTGCATTGCTAGGCAACGAAGCTCAAGTGTGTGGAGATCAAGCTTCCTTTGTAAATGTTCCCTCACCAGAATCTTAGCAAAGTGTTGTAGTTGATGTAGCTCACATGTTCTTAGACATCGCTGTCCATCGTTCTTTTCAATCTCTACCTGAAAGGTTAGTGACCAAAAATACTCGAAGGACAACTTTATCTTAAAAACATGTTCTTGCTTTTATTCGAAAAGGGAAATAAAACCTACGCTAATCCAGGCTATCTCCTAGTAGTGCTTTGTTTATTATGGTCATAAGCTCGACCAGGGGAACTTCATCTTGCAGCTGTCATTGGTGGTGTTGTTCCCATCTCATCACCAATCTTGGATGTATCAGTGAAGCTTCAGTTGCAAGGTTGGCGCCACGGTGCACACACGAAATCTGATATGCTTATGGTAGATATATGCATCCACAATCAACCTTCTAAACATTTTGCAAAAGAGGACCAGAAGGTAGTTGCAGCCCTCATGTGTGCTTGGTGCACTAGGCATGGCTCGCTCTGGATAGGCATGATGCAAGCATGGTCCGTGTGGTGCATCAAGGATGAAACTGCCATGCTTGTCTGCGGAACCTTCACCTATGAATTCCAGAGTCGGTGCCTCACGAGATTCCATGGCCCATGAGTTCTCTATCTCTAGAGATTTATCATGAAAGCTCGATATCATCTCTCGATCATGATCAAAAGCAACATCATACGGACCAGCGGGAAGAGGCTCAAACTCGGTCGAGAGGGATGATGATCGTTCGCCTTCACAGAGGTGAAGCGAATCTTCCGAGTCATTCCCATGAGGGGTAGAGAAGTCTACATCCTCTATGAGAACAGGCTCGGGTGACACGAACAGAGATACATGCATCGTCTCCTCGAGCGGGTCTTGCTTGGGAAGAGGCTTCACTAGCAGAGGTCCTAGACCTGTGATGGAAGTGGTTGAAGCGAATTCCCTAGGCTTATGATCTAGGCTCCCTAAAGATATATCGAGGAATTTCTTCACTAGGGAGCCTAGGAGTAGATCAAGATCGAGGGTATCGATGATGTGAAAGTCTAAGCTAGCCTCGATCCCATCTATGATGAGCGGCACGGCTCTTGCGATCCCCCGACATTCAAGAACGTGTCCCAAGGGACAGCTCTTGAGGAGTATGGCAGATGGTGCTAGCGGAACATTGCCCAGGAGAGTTTCCATTGAGAGCCATGGCAGGATGTTAACCTCCATGATGGGGTTACAATGGGCCTCTACGGTAATTCCTCTAATTGAACAAGGAACGATCAAAGAAGGTGAACTAATCCAAATTGCTTTGAAAAAGCACGTCACTCCGTCTAACCATTCCTCCTTCGTGGCCTCCTCAATATATGCTTCATCAGGAGGATCAGGAGGTAGAGGTGGTACCGAGGGCCTAGGGGAGAGTTCTGTTGAGAGATTTTTGGAATGATTGATTTGGATAGAATGAGGATCCTCCCCTAATTGGGCAACAGAATTCGAGGTGTCTAAATGATATCTAGAATGACCGTCCTCGAATTTGGAAGTGAACTCCAATGGTTGAATTTCTTCTCTCTTCGGTGTCTGTGGTTCGGGAGAGGCTTCAACAAATGAATCTTGGGATGTGGAAGTCAAAGGCTCAGGTTTAGCTACTGAGAGACTCTCATGGATCGACTCTGATTCTTGGCGGGGTTCGTTATGGCAGGTAAGAAAGGAAGAGTTTTCTAAGAAGCCATCTAGGATTTCCCTTCCTTCCTTTGGTGTCTTGTCTTCAAACGAGCCCCCGACGTTGATGTCAAGTTCCCGGGCAAACTTCATGTCTAGACACGAGCAAAAGATGTACAAAGATACACCCTCGGGTATAGACAAGTGTGGGTAAAATGCTAGGAGGCGTAAAAATCTTGCCCACACTGCGCCAAGGGATTCCTTCTCTAGTTGCTCAAAACGAGGATGTCCATCGGTAGAGAATTTATGCGTTTCCGGAGGGAAAACGAGGAACAAAAGTTAACTCGTAGTTTCTCCCAATCGCCGCTCACTACCGAACGGATGTACCATTGTTTCGCTATCCCTATGAGAGAGAAATGAAACAACTTCCATCTCAAGGTTTCCTGCGTCATTCATGGAATAACCAAGAGTGAACACATATCCTCGAATTCTCGCAAGTGATCGTGAGGTTCTTCATTAACTACTCCAGAGAAGGCGTGACTCCCAACCTTGGCTATAATGTCGGGACGATTGCGTCCATAGATGGGTGCGGAAGTTGACGGATCAGTGAACTCATTAGATGTGGTGGAGAGGCTGTGAAAGGATGGCTTCTCCATTGGTAACAGGGGTAAAGGTAGAAACAAAGAAAAACGAAAAAGATAGATACGAGGACCACTAGGTTCGAAGATAAATAGGGCAACCGTTCCCCGGCAACAGCGCCAGAAATGCTTGTTGGTATTTCGTAACCTCACCACTATGGCGTCGGGTTAGCGTGAGCGTGTAAGAAACACCCGGGTACACTGACGAGTGCGAACGAATCCGCAAGCGCACAGATACACCGTTGTAGCACTTCACCTCAGGAGTATTCCCAAGGGTATCGAATCCAAGGAACGGTGTGTGCTACCTCCTAGCCTAGCTATGGTCCAAGGACACAACTCTGTAGAGTTGAGATGGAGATGGGAAGGATCCTGCTGATGGTGGGCAGAGTTGAGAACAGTCTCTTGGTCGTTTCGGACACCAGACCCTCCTGGCTATAACAGTCAGTTCACGGCAAAGGGTTGCCTACACCTGTATCCGGACGTGGGGGATTCCGTAACGGTCCAACGGCTGTCACCACCGCGGCCTGCCAAAAGACAAACCGTGGGATATAGGGCAATCGAAGGATAACCCGTTGTCTAGACACCACGTCTACACCACCGGTTACTACTACAGCACGGCTACGTTTGCTAGCCCGTAACAACACTATAGCACTCTGTACGAAGACGGAGCGACGAACCCACGAGGGAGAGACCAGAACTCACTCAGGTAACCGCTATCTATACAAGGATCATGGAAGGACTTTGGTCTAAACTAGAATGCAGGAGCATCCACTTTACTCTAATTGGACTAGCAGGCATACAAACGGAATTAGTAACTTATGAACTACACCAGAAGATCAAAGGCTAAGCTCATGAAGAACACAAGCCTCTAAATCATGAACAAGTGAAGAACACAAGAACTATTCACCTATGCATGAATACTACTTTAGTCTAAATAGGGAATGCAGAAATACTCACTTTATTCTAATTGAAGAACGAAGCATCCACAGAGATACAAATCCCTCTCTCACTCTCCTACTCTCTAATCTACCAAGGAGAGGCCTCTCCTTTGAAGGGAAGCTCTCATCCTTGGATGGAGTGGTGTTGAAGTGTGTGTCCTTATTCTTACCCCCTCCCCTTCTATTTATAGGCCAAGCTACCGGCACGAGAATAGTTTGGGCACCTGGGAATCCACTGTAGGACCAATCACCGAGGAGCACGTGGAAGCAGATGGCGATCCGTGGCAAGGTCGGTTCGGCCGATCCAAGGGATCGGCCGACCTGGCCCCACCACGTCTCGCGCTGTGCTTTCTCCCAGTGACTGACAAGTGGTCCCTTATGACGGTTCCAGGTGTATGGGTCAGTTGGAGGCGGTTTGCTCGGGTTGTGGGCCCTTGAATCCTTGTGCTGAACACGTGGCGGCGTCTGATTCGTCGGGAGGTGCTTCTCTTGGATCGATGAGGTGTCATGGCCACGTGGGCGCCTGTGTGCCAGCACGTCGCCACCGGGCCCATGATATAGTGTGATCTTATATTGTGCATATCTCTTTCATACGAGCTCCGAAGTATACAAATGATATATCCGTTTCGATCGTCTCGATGAGCCCGTCAGAATGGTGCAGTCCAAATTGGCATTTGGGACTGTTCATGATGATGCCATATTCATGCCATTAATGCACTTGCTCTCAGCTATATCATTTCATGTGTATTTTGGCCTGTCCTGCATCAAAAGCTAGAAACACCAACACTTGTGGAATTGTCAGTATAAAGCCCTATCCTAGTGTTGATGATCACTTTCCATTTATTTTATGCAGGAGTTGATGGCATAAAAGTGGTACTTAACAGCTGTCAACACTCATCCACTGTCACCTTCCTATTTCGCTGAGGGAATGGTAGTATATTTGTATCAATAAACTCAGGCCTGTCTGCCTTCTCCTCAGGTACCCTTGCCTGCGAGGGTTCTGTCATGCCTAGCGACTCGTTGTCATGATCCTCGCCCTTTTTCGGGGTTTTCTTGGGTCCTACATGGTGAGGATAGGGCGGGTCACGAGTGGTCTTACCCCCTCTCGTGACTACCGCCTTAGCATTCTCGACTGGAGGAACCAAAGCGATCAAACGAGCTAATCGGTCTTCTATCATTTTATTTAAGCTCACTTGATCCTTAAGGGCAGAAAAAAGACTATCGATTTTAACGTTGAGGCTTTCCAAAGCCATATCATAGGCAGCCGTTTTCTTGTTCAAGCCTTCATTAATCTTGGCTTGCCCGAAAACCAGATCTTTCAGGGAAGGTTGGTTGGGATTGTAAGTACTACCTTGATTACCCCCCTGATAGTAAGGGTGTGGTTGATTCCACGTTTGACCTCCTTGTGGACGATAATCATTGTTGTTGCCGTTCATGTACATCACATCCTCCTGGGTAGCGGGGCAATAATTTCCCGAATGCCCAGTATCACCACAGACTTCGCAGGTCATGCGAGCATCCATAGCTTGAGTAGTGATGGCCATGGCAGCCTTCTCACTGGTCAGAGCATCCATTCTTTTCATGAGTAGGTCCATCTTGGCATGCAACATATCCGCTTCCTTGACGGTATGTGTACCCCTCTGACGTGGCTGGAGTCGATCATCACTCCACCCTTGGTTGGAGACCATCTTCTCAATAAGTTTGGTTGCTTCAGCGATAGTGAGAGAGAAGAAAGCCCCTCCAGCAGCAGCATCAATATGGCCTCGGGCTATCGGAGTCAGCCCATTATAGAAACTCTGAAGAATAAGCCAGTTGTCCATCCCATGATGGGGACAAGCCAGGATGTACTCCTAAAGCCTCTCCCAAGCCTCTGGAATGGTTTCATTTGCCGCTTGCTGAAAGCTCAAAATTCTTCCCCGGAGACCGTTGGTTCTGCCCATCGAAAAGAACTTCGCGAGGAACAGTGCTGAGCACTTTGCCCAGGTGTCAATATCTGCACGGTTCACATAGAACCACTGCTTCACCTTTCCCAGGAGTGAGAATGGAAATAGCCGCTGACGAATGGCATCTTCCTCCACTCCTCGTATAGTGAAGGTACTGCAGAGCTCCAGGAACTGTTGCAAGTGGGCTCTCGCGTCTTCATTAGGCTTGCCGCAGAATGGGCTAGCCTGTACCATCGTAATGAGGCCAGTCTTGATCTCGAAGATTCCATTCCCGGTGTTGATCTCGGGGCCAGAAGGCACCTGATCAGCAGAGGGGGCAGAATATTCGCGAAGAGTCTTCTCCAGATTGGCCATAGGAGTTGATGTAGATGGCACAAAGGAAGCTGGATCGACTTTCGTGCGTGCACGCTGGGGAGAACCGAAATGAGTTCTAGCTCTCCTCACGAGTGACTCAGGATCTTCAGTGAAGTTCGGCGGTAAGTCGAAACCAGTCATACACTACCTGTCTTCATCATCGATAAACAAAGAAGACATTCAAAGTTAGCCTGCATTAAGAACTATTTTATTCCTATCATGATTATAAACATTGCAAAGTGCTGACAAGTTATCCTAAGCCTTCCCCAGCAACAGCGCTAGAAATGCTTGTTGGTATTTCTTAACCTCGATGCTAAGTTACGGGTTCCTAGCAACGATGCCAGAAATATCCAAATGGTAATCCTAACGATTACAAGGATCTGCAAGCGCACGGAAGTACCATTGTAGCATTTCCCCAAAGGAGTATTCCAAAGGGTATCGAATCCAAGGAAGGCTGGGTGGATTAACTAGTCCAACACTATTGCAAAGAGTATAAATCATAGACGGGGACAAACCAGATACTCAAGTGCAGGGGTAGGATAAATAGATAAGATAGTAGTGCGAACACACAAACACACTCTCTCTAAAGGCCCTAGGCTTAGGAGGCAACATACGAGTTAGTTCTAGGTTCTAAGGTACTAAACCTACGAAGTTAGTCGGACAAGTTAGTCACACACTGGCATCGCATGATGCCGGCTCAAGCACCCAGGCAAAATGGGGAGCTAACCTCCCGCGTCGCTTACGCACGACTCCGGTTGTTAGACTTTAGACTCCTACAGCGTATCCGAATGTGGGGGATTCCCGAAGGGTCCAACGGCTGTCACGACTGCGGCCTACCCCAAGACAAACCGTGGGATACACTCGTAAGCAACGTAGCTACGCAACCCAAGCACCACGCTTACGTTGTTAGCAGGACCCTGACCGGCCCGGGCTATTGTGACCGAGGTCAGAGCCGCCAGGTAAACCGGCCAATTACACCGAATACCGTAGCTTGAGCACGAACTTCATGCAACACAAACATGGGATCTAACTACATCAAACTAGGCTAAGCACACAAACAGATTCGTGCTTTCCTATGTCTATTCAACAAGATCAAAAGGTCGTGTTCGTGACGAACACGAGCCTCTAACTTATGAACAAACACCGAAAACATGTATAAGTCACTCGTCAACTGGATCGAAAGGCCTTGTTCATCAAGAACAGGAGCCTCTAAATGATGGAGTGAAGAACACATGAACAAATCACCCATGCGTACAAGCACAACTTTATATGAAATAGTTGAATAACTGAAGTAGATCAAAGTCATACAAGGAAATAAAGATACAAGAGGACTCATACCTAGATCCCAAAGTAGACTTGGAACCTGAAGTAGAACTACTCTAGCCTACCTCCTAGCCTTAGAAACCAAAAGTGAGAGAGGAGGAGTAAGTTGTGTTGGTAAGAAAAGAACCCCCTCCCCTTCTATTTATAGGCCAGAGCACCGGCGCAAGATGGAGTGAAACACCCCGGGGATGGCCTCTAGGACCAATGGACAAGCGCCACGTGGAAGCCCAGGATCAACCGACCCAAGGTCGGTTCGGCCGATCCTGGGGTCGGCTGATCCCAGGTGGGCCCCACTCGGGGTGCGCTACCTCGGGGTGGCTATCCTGTGGGCCCCTAAGTCGGTCTCCGGTGTACACGTGTTTTGAGGCAGTTTAGGCGCTCTGGTGGGCCCATGGATCCATGTGAAGTCCATGTGTCACGCTCTGATTCGTCGGGGCTTGCCTCTCTTGGATTGGTGACATGGCGTGCATGCGTGGTACCTGAGGTGGCTTGGCTTGCATGCATGGCACCTGAGGTGGCAGCCATTCCTTGAGGTGATGTGATGTGGCATGAATCATAGAAGGTGAGTTTGCCACTTCTTTTGTGCTTATTTTCCTGCAATCACATAATCTCCAAGGACAAGTGGAACTACATTATTCTTAACTAAAATGCGTGTAAGAAATGCCTCTTGCTCCTTTATCCATGAGTAAATTGACGGCTAAAGTAAGCACTTAACAGCCGTCAACAACAACTCGTGGAACTTTATTAGTACTAAAAATCTGCATGAAACTTGCCATATACTCCTCTCGAACCCGTTGTTATGACGGTCGAATCTTTGTTGTAAGGACCGTCAACACCTGGTGATGGTGTCGACAGCTACATGTGCGGCGGTGTAAGCATCCCACCAATCGGTTGCTGCACCCTCCAAGCGGCCTGAGGCGTACAAGACCTTCTCATGATCATTGCAATGTGTGATATTCAGCTTCTTGTTAATGGTCTTAAGCCAATCGTCAGCGTCGAGAGGATCCACTGAATGGGAGTAAGTGGGTGGGTGGTAGCTCTTGAACTCTATGTTTGTTCACTGGTGGTGGAGGTGGCGGGGCTCCATGCAGTGGCAGCTGGTTCTGCTATGCTTACATGTTCTAAACAGTGGCGGTAAGGTTCTGAATTAGCTGCATCTGTGCTGCAAAAGAACTGCTACATCACAGGATCCATTGGTAATCCTTGTGGTGGAGGAGGGACTTGATTCTGCTGGTTAGCGATGTGAGCACGTGTCACTGGCGGAACGTCTTGTCCACCTCCTGACCTTGTGTTTACCATCTGATTGTTAGAGAAAGGTATTTTAGATAAGAAGCAGAATTGATGAACATGAGTAAGAGAAAAAGGGGCTAAGATTTAAATTTAACTTAATTATTTTATTGATGCATATGTGGCCATCACTCCACAAAGCATTGCAATCATGACAAAGATCCAAAACATGCATGTTCACAACCATCAAGCATTATTTCATCAATTATGTTCTCACAAGAATGGATCTAGCGAACATAACTCAGGGGTGGGCATCCTAGTCCAGAAGACCAGTGGTGGCAATGGAACAGCCGTAGTGAAGCCTCTTGCGGGGTGGTGACTCCGCAGGGAAGGGAGTCGCGTCTGGCTGCACTGGTGGCTCGTTGCCGTTGCGCTCGGCCTCCAACTATGCGATCCTAGCGTAGGCCTCCTTCAGCTTGTCGTGTGTCTGCTCGAGCTCAATAGTAACCCCCTCCAAGTCGGTGTTGAGTGCTGCAGTGACCTGGGTGAGGGTGTGGAGGCGAGGGTCCTCGGAGCCCGCCAATGGTACCATTGTCTGCTCAGTGCCACTGGTGTGATGAGGAATGTGGCGGTAGTCACTGATGCTCAGCTCCTGGTCATGCCTAGAATAGAGATAAAACAAAGCCTCCTGGCGGCATTGTTGACGGATGCACGGTAGGTGGTGTGGGGTGTAGTGGAGTCATGCGTCGTGCACGAGATGTAGCCTCCGCTAGTATTGTCACGCACCCTGATGTCAACTCGAGTCATGAAGTGGGTGCCAAGCTGTGGCTCGGTCCAGCTATGAGTGACGTACATGGGATACACAGTGTTTCCCAACTCCAGCAATGCCTTCGGAAGCAACCAGGAAAAGTAGCCAGGTGCCGTCTCGGATGAGTGCATGAGACAGAACGGATCTCCCTCGCGAGGACCATTATAGTAGGAGTCATTGTACTCATGGGCACCTTCATTTTCTCCTTCATTGTAATCATTAATCTCATCACCATCCTCTATGTCGTCTCTAGAGTAATCCAGGTCTCCGCCCGCGGCAGCTGGTGCGGGAACAACCGGGGTGGCAGGGGCATCTGGTGGCGGCACCTCCACTGCTGGTGGGGAAGGTAGAGCCCACGGAGACCTTAGCTCTCCATCAGAGTCGACCTCCAGGATAACTCCATCCCCCACATCGACGAAGTAGTAGGAGTCCTCCTACTCCTCCTCAATAGGCTGGACCGGAGGGGGTAGTTGCGCTCCAAAAGGCTAAGTCCTGGCCATCTATGAGATCAAAACCGAACTGAGAGCAGAATAAAACATAAAAGAGGACAAAATTTTAACCAAGAGCAAATAAGATAGATTTTTAGGTGTATTTAGGTGATTTTTTTCGAGTGAGAGAGCTAACATATCTTTCTAGAAAATGTCCTTATTTTGACCATTTCTATCTAAGGCAGCGTCATACAGTCAGCACTGCTCTGATACCACTCTGTCACACCCGTTTTTCCGAAGAAAACCGAATGCATCTCATACGTGTGCCAGAATCATTAATTCACACATATGATAGACAAATGAGTGTAATATCATAAGACAATGCTCAAAATGTACAAAGAGAGGTTTATTAACTTATTGCACTCATAAGGTTAGACTTGAAGGTCTTTACACGAACATCGATAACTAAGACGATGAAACACCATCCTCATCTCCACAGGCATCCGACTGGGGTGACGCATGCCTAAGAACCCATCGAACTCGTCGAAGACCTCTACTCCAACATCCTCCTCTGAACACATATATGCTAGGGTGAGTACACTTATAGTTGGTACTCAGCCCATGGGGGGAGATGCAAAGCTGTCAAGGATAGGCTAAGGTTTTCAGCGATTAGTATTTTTAAGTTGGTCAAATTTTATTAGCAAGCACCTATTTACTAAGTGTAAGTTTATACCAACCCAAAACATAGCATTTATAAACCATTCTCCCAAATCATATAACAACCACGATTTAAATTTCATCTTCAAGTTCACTTATCATGTGAGGGTCCAAGCTGCTCTTGACCGCGAGCACGGCTGATCGATCAATTTTACACTCTACAGAGGTTGTACACTTTCACCACAGCTCGTGTTCCCCATGTTGCCCGGGTTGGCTAGATCCTTAAACACTTCCGAGGTGAGTGTCTAGGGGTCCACTACGAAGCCTTTACAAAGGTATGCAAAAAGACCAACAACCCGCAAGAGTTACAGTTCAGGGCGGACCATAACCCTCCCTAGTGGTCAGCACCTTAGAAAAGGCTGCTACCCCAAGAGGACCGGGCTATACCCCTACAACCCCGATCCACCTCTGCTCCTTTCGGAAAAAGGTCATCAGTTAATTTGCACACCTAATTAATTGGCTAAGCTAGAGCCATGTGGAATGTGGTTGCACTATTTTCTTGGGTGGTTCTCCATGTTCCGATTTAAATCATATGATCTTGTAGATAGTTACAAATTCACCAACTTTATATTAATCAACATTTTATAAAGATTCATTTCCACCATCCCATAGTATAGCAACTAAGCATTTCTCTACCCAAAAACATTTTGTTTAAACCAAGGTATTCATGGTATAAGGATAAAAACTAGTCATGTCCTTAATAGGCATTTCCCGTCAAATTTATGCATAACAACATATAAAAGTAAAGTGATAACATGCTTGTTATTAGGACAAGAAGAGTATGCAGGGGGAAAACCACTTGCCTTCCTCGCCTAAAAAGTGTGGCTCGTCTTCTTCAAACGGCTGCACTTACTCGATCTCGAACGACACATCTTCTACGATCACACAAGAAAACATGCAATAAATAAAACAATACATCAAACACTACTAAAAGACCAAAACAAGATTTTAAAACTAAAGAGCACGGAAAGACGATCGCATGGACACCAAGAACGCTTAAAACGGAGCTAGGACGAAAAAGATATGGCTTAAACAAGGATAAGGTCTAGATTGAGAAGCAAACTAACTTCCAGGGGCTTACCTGCAAGAAACCAGGGACCTAAACCTAATTATGTTTATAAACAGAAGGTCTAACAAGCTAAAAACCAACTAAGGACTGCGGGTGGGAAAAGCTGAAGAACTCAGGGGCCTAAACAGAAAAAAAGGACATAACCGAGAGGATTTATATAGGTGGGAGGGTATGATTGTGATATTAGAAACTGCAGGGGCCTTTTTGTAAAATGGCAGCGGTCAGCTCGGGTTGACCATTACTTCAACGGTTGACTGGAGGGACAGGCGGATCTGGGCCGCTGATCTCGCGGACGGCCGGCAACTGCGGGCAACGGCCGGCGACGGCGGATGCGGCGACACGCGGCGGTGCTGAGCGGTGGGCTTGCCGGTGATGCTCAGAAATGAGCATCCGGCCTCGGTTTTGAGCGCAGAAAAGCCCTATGTACAACTAGCGAGCATGCGGACTCAACCAAAGGGTCAAGGAGGCATCTAGGGCGGCGAACTAGCGATGTGGCGGTGCATGGTGGTGGCAGGCGGCGCATGGCGGTGGCAGGCGGTGAGCTTGCCGGTGAGGCTCAAATTCGAGCTACTGGGTGCCAAACTCGACGAGATCAAGACGAAACCAAACCTAATAAGGAGAGGAAATCACCTAGGGCTCGGAGAGGAAAAGAAATCGACGACTTGGGAGATCGAGTGGCCGGTCGAGCTTCGGACTCCCTCCTTGGGGCGACGGAGCAGGACGAGAGAGGAAAGCGGGAGCTCGGGTGGAGAGGTGCGGGGTGGAAACGGCTCGGGGTCGCCCTTTTATAGGACCGAGAGCAGTACGGGAAGGGGAGCGGTGAGGCGATGGGGGAGCTCCAGCGGTGGCGCGCCATTATGGCTTGGTAGGTTGGGTGGAGGAGGCGTTGCGGGAGAGGAGGCGAGGTGGCAGTTGCGAGTGCTCCATTGAGCACTTACTCCAGCTCGGTGGAGGGAGAGGAAGGGCGAGGGACGCCGGGGAGGCGGCGGGAGGTAGGAGACGGGCCTGACGGGCGGGCCCCGTCTGTCAGCCAGTGGGAGAGAGGGAGAGAGGAAGGTGGGCCTGTGGAAGGTAAACGGGCCGGTGGAGTTAGATGGTCCAGTTGGACCGTGCTGTGAAAAGAAAGAAAAAGGCTGTTGGGTTGAAATGAAAAGGGGGAAGGGCAGCAGGCCGAGAGAGGTAGGGAGAGATAGGGAGAGGAGTTTGAGGGTGGATTTCAGACTTTGGAACTTTTGAACTTTTGTTTGAAAAGTACAACACACATTCAAACAAAACAAATGCAACGGCATGTATGCATTCAATCACTAGGTGATTCTAAATTATTTAAAGATTGTTCAAGTATTTAAAAGTCAAATTTATTTGATCAAATTATTTAATCCTTAGAAAATAAAATCTAAACCATGTTGCTAACCAAGTTTTAAGGTGATGGAGTTTTAGGGTGTTACAACCGTTCAGCGGAATGTTAAAAGACCAGAATAAATAATAGTAGTCCAGAAGGTCTTTTTAGCAATACATCAGTATACCGCACCTTTGTAACCTTTTCCACTCATTTGTCTTTGTTGGAGCTGTAACTCCTCCATTGTTCTCTTGTTCTTTGGCTATCCTATCAATGATGCCTCGTCCCTGGGCAAATCTTATTCCTGACATTGTTGTGAGCGTCGCCATTAAGATCAGTGATGCAAGAGATTTCATCATGTTCAAAGTTGTTTTCAAGGCTTGGAATTGCGCCCGTTCAGGTGAGGCATGCCCGTTTGACCATTGGATTCTAAAATCTGAATTTATCGGTGAATCTGGAGCAGTGACATTCGCATCCGTCGCGGATATGCGGCTTTTTGAGGTCCCCTTTCCTGTATTGGCTGGGAAAAGGACTAGATTGATTGGTTGCGGTGGATCTGGAAGCCTAGTCGCCTTAGATTGTAGAGATTGGTGCAACACACTCATGCTGAATCCTTTGTCTCCTCGGAAGCACATTCACTTTCCATGACTTCCAAAATGGAGCCAAATGGCTACTCTCCAAGCTTGTATCTTATACCTTGAAACAGCAGCTAGTGCAGAGTCATTTGTCGTCATTACTTTCTTTTGGCCAGAGAAATCTTTTGCAGCGCTAGGGCCATTGCCTGTTTTCATGTGGCATTTGGGTAGCCAATCCGACTGGACTACACTACCTTCAGAAGATTTCTGGTGTAGTTCTTTTGAACACATGCGGATCTACTTGGGGCAAGATCTTTCAGCACCTCCCCATCCTGTTGGGCTTCGGTTGTCATGGGTTATTGGCATGGGCAACTCTTCTCTACTCAAAGGTGAAGACTGATTGTTCTTTGTTGTTCTGGAGGAGAAAGAAGCTGAGGTGGTGGAATTAACTTTGCATTCATTCGTCAGGGACATTTGGCAGCCTATTCCCTGGGAGAGAGCTCCTGAGTTCCGTAATAAGATCATCTTGTTTGGTCCTGACAAGTGCATTGTTACAGAAGAGCATGTCATTTCTAGTTTGCCTGACCTGAGGGCAAATCACATTTACTTCCTACGAACTTATCTTCACGATGAAAAGAATGAGTACTAGATCTACCAGTAGGGAATAGGTATTGTTCCATGCGTCAACACTACTCCTTCGATCCGCATTAAGCAAGTTCATGGGGACTGGATTTGGTCACGGGGAACATGGCTGTTGCTTGCTACAACTTCGATTATGTACCACCTGCAACGCAATTCAATGTACAAATATCTATATTATCAGCCTTCCTCCATTATTTAGCGCATATGTTTAGCATATGCATGTGTGTAGTGGTGTTCATCATCATTAAGAGCTAGCTAGGGTAAGGTTTTGCTGTTGCTGTTTTGATCATGCAGTCACTCTACGCAATCTTTATTAATGGCAGTTTTACATGATCTTAAGAGCTTCAAAAAATATTAAACCTTTATATGATCTTGTGTAATGAACACCACAAACACACCTGCGAGATATTCAAATTGTTTCTGTCAGGATTTCCACCTCGTAATTATTGTCAAAATCGGTTCATGGAAAGACTAAACCAAACAATAGAATTGATTTTTTTTCTCTACTAAGAAGTTGTAGGAAATTTCAAAATATTACCAAATTAGTAAGTTCATCTTTGTATGAATTTTGGAGCCCCAGTTATACCTTTTTTACTAGCAAGGACCATTCTGCACTTATATCAGATTTTAAGATTATGGTTCATCTCGAGATTTTCCTATGTTAATTCCTCTCTTTTTGGATCTCTGGAAGGTTGTGATTTTTAAAGTTACATTTTTTGTGGAACGCGACAGAAGTTTTGAGCCATCGCAATTAGAATGTCCGGTTCGAGAGTATGAATGCTTTAAATTATGTTTATTTATGCTTGTGTGTTTGTGTTGGTGTTGAGTAATGTTAGTGAACGGGTGGTGCCCACATATATGGATTGTTCTTAGCTCATGTTCTTGGTCTTTGGTGAAGGCAAGTAAACATAGTATTGTGGTCTACAGGCTTTAACTTTGTTGTTTGATGTGTGTCAATTTAATTTCAGTATCTCGACTAGTAAAAAAACATAAAACTGACTTTAAATTAAAGTATGTTTCATTCACATGAGGCTTGAAGTTATGAATTGTAAAAGTATACAATGTTCATATATTGTAGTTTTGCATCTGCGTCTCATGTTATTTATTTATATGAAGAAACCATAGCTGAAGCATTGAAGGGGATTTCATGCACCTCTTTTTTTCTTGCCCTTTTAGTGATGCCTGCTAGACTTATCTTGGTGTTCAATGGGATTTATCACTAGATTTTCAGCTAATGGTCCTTGCTACAAGGCTAAGCTTTAACTCGATCATCTTCAGGGAGGTCTTCATTATTGGTTGTTCGGCCATTTGTGTCACAGGAATGATATTATCTTTGATGGCTCCTCTCTGTCATTCACCAAATGGAAGTTCCTTTTCTTTAAGAGAACTGTCAACGGTTACTTTGAGAGTTAAACCGCAGGTGAAGAATAAACTTTAATGTTTATGAGTAGTCTCCTATAGCTTTTCCTCTCTTTTCTGTTTGGGCCTTGGGCCTTGTAACTGTACATATTTTGTTCATATATATATATATATATATATATATAAGTGGGGGTAGGGGCCTCCCCTACTGATTCCCATCAAAAAGAAGTGGTGCGGTAAAGAATTGGTACAACAACTGCATGTTAAACTCGACCATTGGGGTAAGAGTGCCCCCAGAGTTTTCAATTTAGAAGGATACTTTGGCTCCCAACCATGAAAACCCGACTCCCAACAAGTAGTTTTTAAGAAGTAATATCGTCAAATATTTGTTGATAGCAATGGAGAACGCGACGCGAGCGAGGGCGTCATGCTCCTTCACGGCGGCGGCGGCCTCTCCCTCAGCCTGGATAGCATGGGCTAGAGTGGTGGCGTGCTTCTCCATGTCGGTGGCATGCTCGTCAACAATGCACTTGGCCTCTGCTTCGTGGGCGGCGGCGTGCTTGGAGGAGGTTTTTGCAGCGACAGGATGGGAACCAGCCATGGATGCAGCGACAGCGGGAGGATCAGTGCAGGGGCACAGCAGGAGAGTCATGTGCCCCCCTCCTCACTCTTCTTCCTCTCTCCAACTCGAGCTCCCTCTCCCCAATGGCGACCTAGGTAGGTTTTGCCTGATTTGCAACGATTTCTCCACGATTTCACTCATTGAAGTGGTGAAGAGGTTAGTTACTTCATCCTACCTTGATATACGGTTGCCATTTTAAGTATTATGCTTTGCACTTAGAGTATTTTATTAAATTTCGAATGAGATAAGAATGGTGATTTTTTAGATGAATATTGGTCTATGTTCTAATAGAAAGAAAGTGTCATGATAGATGTATGAGATGTTGTATGTGATGATAGATTGTTTTTCGATTTATTTATTTATATTGAAAATTAGTTTACTCAATTAATTTCATCATCAGAAAATTAGTTTCATTATTACAAAATTAGTTTTCATCATTAGAAAATTGATATCTTTAGTAGAAAAGTAGTTTCCTTAATACAAAATTAGTTTTCATCATTAGAAAATAGATATCTTTAGTAGAAAAGTAGTTCATTACTATAAAATTAGTTTTCATCATTAGAAAATTCATATCTTCAATAGAAAAGTAGTTTCCTTATTACAAAATTAGTTTACTCATTATATTTTCTTATATATATATATTCATACCTAAAAATAATATTTCATAGTTTAGTCTTTCACTAGTATTTAATAATTAGGTATAATTGAGTGGGGTAGCCCTTCACCATTTAAGAGGACTTTTGAAAGGACCACCATACAGAAGTGCTTAGAACAACTTGGCGCTAATGGGTACTTTCTGCCAGGTTACTATTAGTTTCTAATCAAGGCACTCGAGGAGGGACAAAGTGTGACCACGACCGCAGAGAGACATTGTCGCCTGAATCATAATGACATGGTATAGAGCTTAGAAATGTAATTGAGCATTTTTTTAGTTTAACTAGCTGTGCTACATTTTTTAACATTCATATTTTTCTTAACTTCATAATAGCATTGGTGAAACCTTGGCGGCAATGAGTTTTCATGCTATTCTAGAGCAAGCATGTAATGATTTGGGATTTTCTTATGAGGAACCAAATCCGGAACGCACAAGAGATGGGAAGTTCCAGGCTCATCTTTCATTTTACCCGCCATATCAATTCAACTCTCCACTGTTTGAGATATATGGAAGTCCATGTGACCGTTCAAGTGAAGCTAAAGAGAGTGCACTAATTCATGCTCTAGCATATATTAGTGAAGTTCTGGACTTCAAGATTGGTGACTTCAACTATATGGATTACCTGTTTAAGAAAAATGGTGGATCCGTATGAAATATGTGTTGTGCATAGATGTACCTTGTTAAGACTTAAGTATTGATGTACCCTTTTAATTTCAATGGATTTGAATTTGTTATCTTTGTTAATTAAGACTTAAGTATTGATGTACCCTTTTATTTCTATGGATTTGAACTTGTTGTGTTTGTTAAGATCAACTTAAGTATTGATGTACCCTCTTATCTCTTGAATGCCTTATTACTTGTGAGTTTTGAATTACGTGAAATCGATCCGATATTGAGTCAACATGGTCTACAAGTATCAAGCCACTATATACTATTCACTAGTCAATTTTTGTAACTATATCTTAATAAAAATAGTAACCATATCAATTTTTGTAAGTTCATTAAATGTAAAATAATAATTTTACGTAGAAATAGACACGAGCAAGAACAAATCATTATTATCATATTAATAACACTAGATGTTCTACTTAAAGAGGATTTTCCATGAAAAGAAAAGATTTATTTGTAGTTGTTGCAGTGAAGGAAAAAATAATGCCCGTTAGAAGATATTACTCATTAATGATAATAAAGTTATCATTTTGATTGTTAAATGTATTGTTGCATATAGTATATATGTAAAGTAAGAACACTAGGTTTTTTCTGCCATTTTATGCGTTGTATACAATTTATAATAATAAACTACCAATTTAGGATATTTAAAGCAAGTTAAAAGAAAACAAAACGAAATGTACATTTGTACCGGGCTAGATCTGGTCAACATGGTCTACAAGTGTTAAGCCACTGTATACTATATCTTAATAAAAATAGTAGCCATATCAATTTTTGTAGCTTCATTAAATGTATAATAATAATTTTACATACAAATATACAAGAGTAAGACCAAATCATGATTAACATATTAATAACATTAGATGTTCTACTTAAGGAGGATTTTGCATGAAAAGAAAAAAAAATTTGTAGTTGTTGCAGTGAAGGAAAAAATAACACCCATTAGAAGATATTATTTGTTAATGATAATAAAGATGTCATTTCGATTATTGAATGTATTGTTGCATAATATATATGTAAAGTAAGAATACTAAGTTTTTTTTGCCATTTTATGCATTGTATACAATTTATAATAAATAAACTAAAAATTTAGTATATTTAGAGCTAATTAAAATGAAAAACAATGAAAAGCACATTTGTACTAGGCCTTGTCTTGCCCCGGTACAAATGTGCTTTTCATTATGGCGCGAAACGAAAAGCACATTTGTACCGGGGCAAGATGAGGCCTGGTACAAATGAGAGCATTTGTACCGGGGCGTAAGGCCACCCGGTACGAATGAGGTTATTTGTACCGGGGCCAGCTATGCCCCGGTACAAATGAGGTAGGGGTATATATGCCTCTTCTCCTCCCCTTCTTCTCTCCTTCCTTCTTCTTCCTCCTTGCCCCGGCCACGCGATACGCGTCGTCGTCGCCGCCTCCCCATCCGTCGCCGGCCGCATCCCACGCTCCCCGCCAGCGGCTCCACCTCCCTCCCGGCCGCGCCTCCCTCTCTCGTACAGTCCCCCCGCCGCGCCGCGCCTCAATGCCACCGCGTGATCCGCCCGCCCCCCGCGCCCGTCGTCGACACACCACCATCGGGCACCCGCGCACTGTCGACGCCGTCCCCACCACCAGCTCCATCGACGTCGCGTGCCGTCCCCGCCACCCGCGTCGTCTGCCGCCGTTCCCACCACGCACCCACGCCGGTGGGTAACGCCTCGGTCGGCACGCCGTCGTCTTTCATTGGGGGCTGACGTCAGCCCTATGGTAGATGACGTCAGCCCCTTTTTTCTATTAGTTATAATTTAGTTTATTTAGTTTAATAGTTTAAAATTAAATTTGATTTAGATTTTGTTATAGATTTAAATTCGATTTAGATTTTGTTATAGATTTAAATTCAATTTAGGTTTTGTTATAGATTTAAATTCAATTTAGATTTTATTTGGAATTAGATTTGATTTAGGTTTTCTTATAGATTTAAATTTGATTTAGATTTTGTTATAGATTTAAATTCGATTTAGATTTTGTTATAGATTTAAATTTGATTCAGGTTTTGTTTAGAATTAGATTTATATGTAAATGTTATTTGGAATTAAATTTCGCTCAACTCGCCCACATTCGACTCGCACAACCCCGACACGTTTGACTCTCGTATACGACTCGCTCAACACGTTCGACTCTCGTATTCCATTCGCTCGACACGCCACTCCCGACTCGGCCCGACATGCTCGACTCGCACACGCCACTCCCGACTCCCGACTCGCCCGACACGCTCGACTCGCACACTCCACTCCCGACTCCTGACTCGCCCGACACGCTCGACTCGCACACGCACTCACCCGACTCACGTTAGAAAATTAGTTACTTCATTACAACATTAGTTACTTCACTGGAAAATCCATTTCTTCACTAGAAAATTAGTTACTTCATTACAAAGTGAGTTACTTATTTAGAAAATTAGTTACTTCATTACAAAATTAGTTACTTCACTGGAAAATCCATTTCTTCACTAGAAAATTAGGTACTTCATTACAGAATTAGTTACTTCATTAGAAAGTAATTGTTATTTGTTCTTGTTAGTGACAATGGATCCAATAGAGGAGCAGCAATGCAAAGAGGCATTGTTAATGGACATAATTGCTAACAACAATGGTTCGAACAATCCGGATAATGAACAAGATCAGCGGGAGGCTGACAGCTACCTGAACATGTCTGGTGATGGCATCGATGCGGAAGAGCAACCAATTGCCGATACAAGTAATGATGGGCAACCATCAGAGGTATAATTAGTACAAACTAGTACCAAGCTACGCTTTAAGTTTAATTACTAATAAATAGGATCAATCAGTTAATAGTCCTTACTTTTCCAGGAACCGTCATCGAGCAGCAAAAAGCCTCGTGGAAAACGTGGTCCGAAGAGGAAGCTAGAGGGTCGTTTCATCATCACAGAAGTTTCGGATGAAGGCATGCCAATAGCTCCACATGACAATGTCGTCAAGTTGTCAAACCACATTGGGGCTCTTGTTAGGGATAACATCCCAATAAGCTTTCGGTATTGGAAAGGATCTGAAGTTGCAGCTGACTTCAAAATGAAGATGAAGTGGCACATGAGAATGCACAACAATTTGTGGTCCCGGACACAGAGAAGAACATGATTTGGGCCGAGGTGCAATTACACTTCTCATTTCTAGAAGGTACAAATCTGGCAAATGTGCGGACTTGGGCCATGCAGAAGGGTGCAATAGCCTTTCAGTCGTACAAGAAGCGTCTGAACAAAGACTACATCAAGAAGGGACTTGCACCCGATTTCACAAAGAAAGGACGTGCAAAGTTGCGAGATCACTGGGTTTCATTTGTGTAGTACAAGCAATCGCAAGAAGCCGCCAAGATGATTGAAACGAACACCATCAATGCATCTAAAAAGAGAGAATTTCGTAAGCTTGGGTCTGGAGGTTACAAGGAGGCTATGCCCAAATGGAATAAGATGGAACATGATTGTATTGCACGTGGACTCATACCGGCAACTATAGATTGGCCCGAACGAGCAAGGACTTATTATTATGCACATGGTGGCACGATCAATCCTGAAGATGGAACATTAGTACCGGGCGACCAAATAAGAGAGATGGTGGCAAGGCTTGTTGACTTGATCCGCATGACTGCTGAAGGAACATTTGTGCCTGATCGAGAGAGAGACGAGCTTAGTGCTGCAATAGGCACTCGAGAACACGGTGGACATTGCCGAGGCAAAGGTGTAGTTCCATGGAAACTCGCATGGCGTGAGCAAATTGAGTCCTATAAAAGTCGCAAAAGGTCTAAGGACCAACAAGAATGACAACTAAAAGAGTTGCAAGATCGCGTAATCAGAACCGAGGCAAGAATGGAGCAAATCATTGAAGAGCGTGTGGCTCTTGCTCTTAGCAAACAATCATCTCATCAGGAAGGTCCTACTAATGAAATGAGCCGATCTGCTAACGGGGAAAGTAGCGTCGCTTCAACAGAACATGCACCAACAGCCACAGAAGCAGTAGGAGCACCATCTATTGAAGCAGCAAACCCAGGCTCACCAGAAAAGCGGCCACACTGGCCCATGGATGACATCACCATGAGGTCAGCGTGTGAGCTTCTTGATCAATGCAGAAACAAGAAGCTTGTGGTGGCTTATGGCGTTGCTGAGAAAACTATAGAAGGGGATAGCATCACGAGCCACCATTGTGGAATTGAATATTACACCAAAGTTTTTGTGGACCGAGTGGTCGATGGTTGGGATGACCTAGAGCTGGAGATACGAGGACCTAATAGGGAAGAGTTTCTTCAAGATGCTGTGCATACTTGGATTTTTTTGGCCCAAAGCTCACATAAGGATTACGCAACAGCCACCTTCTCCTCTAGCTGACTCACCTACATCACCAGCCGCCATGCCTGAATGCCAAGATCAACTACCACATTCTCCAGCTGCAAGGGCAGAGCGCAGCATGAGTCTTGTAGGTGACAGGGACCCAATCAAGAGTCCATCTCCTTCTCCACCTCCTGCACATGTTAAGGGCAAGGGCAAGTGACAAGCTCCTCCTCCTCCGCCTCCAAAGAAGCAGAAGAAACCAAAACAGAAGAAGCCTCCACCAAAACTTGCTTATGAGAAGACAAACGAGGAACTTGACCTGTCAGTTTCAGAAAAATGGGATAGACAGATATTCAAAGCTCCCAAGCCTCCAGTTGAGAAACCAATTGACCGAGTCAAATTTCATCGTTTCATGAGGAAAATGGAGGAGGAAACCAGAACAAAACCAGATGATATTCCCAAGCCACTGACTTGACTACGACCGACAAGTACTCAAGACTCAACGCGTCAAGAAAAAACCTGCATCTAGTGTTCCACAACTTGGTACCCAGTCAAAACAATCTATCCCCGACCTCAAGGTGCTTTCAATGTATGAGCAGCAAGTGTCGGTGTTTTAGACCGGCAAACCTACCAAGGGGGTACTCGAGGTAGATGATTGTGGTGGGGATCGCCAGACCTGGAACTCGAAGGTAAAGGCAGAGACGCGGGACATAGATTTATACAAGTTCGGGCTGCCAAGGTGGCGAACCCTATGTCCTGTTTGGGGTATCATATGTGGTGCCTTGCGCTTGGTGTTGGTGGAGATGTTCAGCTAGGTACCCGGCCCTCCTTTATATAGTCTAGGGGGCGGGTTCCTAGTTGATTACAAGATAGGAGTCCTAGTAGGATTACATGGAACGAGTCCTAGTAGGATTACAGGGGAATTCTAATAGGAGTCCATCTTCATCCTTCCTTGTATGAGTACCCGGGGTTAGGGATGAAAGCGGATCGGATCGGATCGGATAATACCTTTACCACATCCACATCCATATTTTTTTGTCGGATGTGAAGCGGAGCGGATGTTACACGGATGCAGATTTTTTCGAATGTCGGATATGGTGCAGAGTCGGATTGGTGTCGGAGCGGATGCGGATTAATATAGTCGGATAATACATACTTATATTCGGTTTCAAATTGTGACAAATGGTTCTCTACGCAGGACTGCGGCTAGGGTTTTTGATGCACGTGCACACACTATATATATAGCTAGAATTTTGTGGGCTAAAAAATTGTGTATAGGTAAAAGGTCATAGTGTATGGGGCGTATTAGGCTGTCATAGTAGTCGGATATCCTATTATAGGCCTCAGATTATCCGCATTCAATTATCGGATAATCCATACCCGTCAGATATCACTAACACCATATCCTATTCTGCATCCGCACACAATCGGATTCGGATTATCCACATCCGCATGGATATAAAAACCCTTCTCCATATTCGCATAATTCGGATTCGGATCGGATCGGATGCGGAAATTATCCACACCACTTTCATCCCTACCCAGGGTGTATGCCCGACGAGCCCCCGAGCACTTTGTAGTCGAGAGTAGTAGTTCGAGTAGTCTTGAAGCCTCTTCTAGTAGTTCTTGAGCGTCCTCGAGTACTGCTTGGAGAAGTCTTCAATAGTACTTGAACTGTCACGAGGCTGGAAGGTGGTCCAGCTCATCAGTCTTAAAGTCGAGATTATATGGAAGTGCGATTGCAAAATCGCACTCCATATGGAGTAGCCCCCGAGCCTTAGGTTGAGTAGTAGACACTAGCTGAGGGTCAATCTTGATTCCGAATCTTCCGTCTTGAAATTTTTGAATGATGGGTGTAGCATAGCAGCCCCTGAGCCTTGAAGTGATTAGATAATCAATCCAAGGGTCTTCAGAGTTCACGAAAGCCATCATCCGAGTACTCTTGCAGCGTGTATCCCCCGAGATAAGAGAGTCGTATGAGCCACGTCGAGTAGTTGTTGGTGTGGAGCCCCAGAACTTGAGAGCGAGCAAAGCCTGCTGAAGTTATCCTCAAGTAATAATTGAAGTGCAACCCTCGAGCTGGAGAGTTTTCGAGTAGTAATTTGGCATCGAGCCATGGAGCTTTAGAAGTAGTCGTGCCATCAGAGCGGACTTTAGATGCGACTGAAGTCGGCTTTAGATGCTGACAGAGCAGACTTCAGAATGCGACTTAAAAACCGAAGTCGACTTTGTGCCGCGTGGAGCGGACTTTGAGATGCGACTTGAAAACCGAAGTCGACTTTAGTTGCCGCACAGAGCGGACTTTGAGATGCACTTGAAAACCGAAGTCAACTTTAGAATTCCGCATGGAGCGGACTTTAGATGCGACTACAGTAGTAGACTTTGTGCCACGCGGGGTGGACTTAAGATGCAAAAAACGAAAAGCACTTCCAAAAGGCAAAATCGAACAAAAAATCAGAGAAAACCAGTAGTTTGCCACCAGAGCGGGCTTAAGATTGCGACTGTTGAAGTCGACTTGAGATTGCGACTATAGGAGTCGACTTGTGCTGCTAGAGCAGACTTTAGGTGCGACCATTGGCGTCAACTTGTGCCACCGGAGTGAGCTTGGGTGCGACCGTTAGCATCGAATTGTGCCACCGGAGTGGGCTTGAAGGTGCGACCGGAGTCGACTTGAGTACCTGGGCCATGGATTTCAGACCCAAGGTACGGAGCGCAAGTACTTAGGGCTATGCAGTTCAGACCCATGGTACGGAGCGCGAGTACTTAGGGCCATGCATTTCAGACCCATGGTATGGAGCGCGAGTACTTAGGGTAATTGGACCCATGGTACGGTGCACGAGTACTTAGGGTACGAAACCCATGGTACGGTTGCCACCAGAGAGGGCTTGTGATTGCCTCCTTTGGATACAGCCATTGTGACCTCCAAAACTTGGTACACCCAAAGCCGTGACCAGAGCCCCGGGATGTAATGTACCGAACTCGTGGTTGAGCCTCCGAAACTTAGTATACCAAATTCGTGGCCGAAGCCCCGAGATTTAGTGTAGCAAGCTCGTGGCGGTTTGATCGATATACCCCAAGAGTAGTCGGCAGGGTGTAGCTCTCGTGAAAACCCACTGAGAAGCTTACACAGATGAGTAGTCGCTAGGACCCGTAGGCTGCTTACAGCTGAGTAGTTGCTAGGACCCATCGGCCGCTTACAGCTGAGTAGTCGCTAGGACCTGCAGGCTGCTTACAGCTGAGTAGTCACTAGGACCTGTAGGGCGCTTACAGCTGAGTAGTCGCTAGGACCCGTAGGCCACTTATAGCTAAGGATCCGTTAGGTAGTTGTTGACACTTTTTATGGCCAACACACGAGAGCACTAGAGCGTGCGGATCACGAACGAACCAAAAAGGCAAAGATGCTGCCTAGGGAGGTTAGACCGTCCTGACAAGGAGGTTAGACCGCCCCCTGGGGTTTTGGCTCGGGATGGTCGTTCGGAAAGGTAAATACCACACTTACGCGATGGCAGTCGGCTAGGTTTACGAGCAAACCAGCAAAGAGATAAACAACGCACTTACGTGGCGAAGAACGACTAGTTTACGAGCAAACTAGCAAAGACCGTCGAATCTCTCGCCCGGGAGGGACCCCGTCAGGGCATGGACGTCGCTGGTGTGCCCTAGGTCGACCAGCAGGCCCTAGGACGCCATCTCAAGTCGTGGGGATCAAGAGATGAGAAGCATGGAGGTTGGAAAAGGGTGTTGAGAAGGTAAAAAGTAGATGTAATTGATAGATTCGATTGTGTTCCCCTCAATCGGCCGTGGCCCTTCATAAATATAGGGTGGGGAGGTCTTGCCCCAGTAGGAGTCGAAGCCTATAAAAATTCCATGTCGAAATACAACTCCTAACTCGGATTTGGTAGGGTAGGCCGATAAAACCGCCCCCGGGACCTGGTTTAACCGCGTGTCCGACTGCAGATCTTTCAGAAGCCATATCTCTCTCATCCGGACTCCGAATTGGACGTTCTATATATGGATCTTGATCTACTCGACGAGAACTATCCAATGGTGATGTCCAAATTACCTTTTGAGCAACTTGCCCAGACCTGTCTAACTGGGTCACTAGGGCGGTCTAACCGGTCCTCTCAGACATGCCAAATTTGGGTGTCAACATATACCCCCCTGTTTCTTGGTAAAGCTTGCGTACCAAGAAATATTTATCAGCACTAAAACTGCACAGGAACAATGTTAAGCACAAGAATAGCAACCAAGTTTTACTTTTTAAGGACGATAGAATCTATCGGCCATATTACTTGAATTTGCGAAATATGAAGAATGCAACTTGTTGCTGCTGTTTATGCATATTGTGTGAATTAAACAAACCTGAGCACACTAGCTCGGTTGTGGGGTATTGAAATATTAATTCAAACTCATTTCACACTTGCAAGTTTTTATGGATGCTTAAAGCGTCCAAATTACTTTTATGTCAATTGGTCATTGCAACACTTCTCAATTTAACAATAGAGAAGGATAAAAAAATTCAGTATTACATCCATAATTAATTTTAACCATAAGCGAAGTAAGGTGAGTAATCAGCCCCAAAAATATGAATATGATACAATTACCTCAGAATTGGCAATGGCCAGATTACCCTCGAACTCCTCTTGCTTGTATTTTAATGCATCTTGATTTATGCAAATATCCGACAAGAAACTCCAGCGGCTACCAATCTTGTCTTGATCAAATGCAGAAACTTCAAAGCCAAAATTATAGCCATACCGGTCAGACCGGTTCCCATTGGCGGTCAGACCGGTGCCACACGGTCAGACCGGTCACAATGGCGGTTAGACCGGTCGGTCCAGGATGTGCCCCAATACTCTTTAAACATCGGCCTCTCTCATGTAAATGTCCTCTTGTACATTGTAGCCTGATGTTTATTATTTCAGAATATTGATCCTGAACTTTTGTGTCTAGATACAAGGTGGATATAAAATTGAAATAATTTTCTAGACATTCATTAAGAAAACATTTAGTGACCCATGTAAACATAAATGCTTGCTGCACTTTAAACAATGAGTCACTAAATGTCTATGTATGATTTTTAGAACCATGGATCCCCAATTCTAGCCTGAATTGAAAAATTCACATTCAGCTTGTTAATTGAGGCTAAATATACCAACCGGCTAAAAATCTCAAAATGCCATTATTTGGTGAGATAAGGACAGCACCAACATTCTGAGAAATCTTGCAAGCCGATTTAGTAAATATAAACTCCATAGTGGTAAATTACTCTTTTTGCTTAAGTCTTGCCCCCCGAGCACTTAAGGCACCAAAAAGGTTATAAGAAACCTCTCATCGGGAAGCTTATCACTTTAGGACGATGAGCTAAGAGATTCATCGGCCATGTATGTTGTCAAAGACGATAATTCAATATCATCCATAAAGAATCCATCCATAAGAATACGCACAACCAAAATAATAAAGTAGAGATATATAAATTCTGAAATTAAAACCATCTCTAAGAACTAAATATTTCGGCTATTGTTATTGATCAATATGCATAGCAATATGGTGATGACCCTCTATGATATAAATATGATCCATGTGGAACCCAAGGACCAAAGTATGAGGGATAATCAATCATATCTAAGGATGAATTCCGATACATATGCATATGTGGCATTTGTAAAGTAAATGAACTAGGTAATGACCAATAATTTTGATGATTTGGTGCAAACCTCAATTTTGAAGACTGTCTCTCATATCTTTTCTTCTCCTTCAACTGTGTTGCACCTTTTGCTTGATCATTACCCATGTCTTGAGTCCGAATGCTTCCTTTAGGAAACCATGCCATGCCTTTCTTCCTCAGCTCTTGAGCACTAAGCTTTTGTAGCTTCTTCTTCTGCCAATTTGATAAACCAAGTGTATGACTTGACTTTGCTTCAGTTTTGGACAGCAATGCTCCTCTCTTGTTTTTCGATCTCTTCAACTCCTTTTGCTCAGATTTGGCACTTGGAGGATCAACAGATGATTTTTCCTTCCCTTTGCCACCAATAGCCGAAGTGATTAACACATTAATCGGCTTTTCATTAATTGAATTTAGATCTGAACTTTTATCCTTGCGACCATCTCTTTTCTCTCGGTGAACTTGCTTGACAACCTTGTTCTTGTTTTGAGCACTAGACCGATCTTTATACTCAAAACGGTCACTTTCAACATATGGCTGCCTTGCATGTGATGGTCGTCTTGGAGCTGCATACTCAACATGATATGGTCTGAAATATGAAGGAGTATGTGTCCATGAATCACTCCACCCCCATGATGAATAAGGATGAGCACTAGTGGAATATGGAGCATATGAAACCGGCATTGATGGCTCAAAAGGAGAATATAATGGTGCTGAATGAAAACCCTTTCTTGGCCGATTCCAATTCCCATAATTATGTCTAGGAGGCAATCTTGAATATTTAGCATCATTTGACCGATTAGCATGCTTGGACTCATTTTCTTTTTGATATTTAGCCCAAAGTTCAGCAAAGGTGAGCTTCGGCTTCTTACTATTGTGTTTGACATGGTCTTTACCTCCATTACCTACAGGACGTTCAAGTCTCAACATTTTTTGATCTTTCAGACCTAACCCGGTTTGACCAACTTGGGAAGCCGGTCTGACCTGTTGGTCCAACCCGGTTAGACCTCCTTGCCTAGGGGGTCTAACCGCCTATTCTAGCACAGCGGCAGCAACAGGTTCTTGGTTTGATGGAGAAAAATCCATTTGCCCCCCAGTAACTTTTGGGATTTTGATAAGCTCATCGTCCTCAATAATTGCTTGATCTTGCAAGTCATGGACGATGTCTTTCTCATCACTTGGGAGCTTTGAATCTTCCTTTGTGGCAATTAAATTCGGATCTTTGGATAAACCGGCTAATGCTAACCGATTTGATGATCCTTTGCCATCAAAACCAATTGTGGCCAACTGGTCATCCCCTTGTGTTTGAGCAAACCTCAATCGTCCAGAATCAATGGCCGATTGTATGAATTGACGAAAAGTGTTGCAATCACTAGTATTATGATTAAAAGAATTATGCCACTTGCAATATTTTCTATCTTTTAACTCAAGAGGTGATGGACTAACTTTGTGATAAGAGAGTTTAATAAAATTATTCTCTAGCAAGATCTCAAATAAATTATCACACAAAGTTAAATCAAAGGTCTACTTACTTTTTTCCAACTGATGCTTTTGTGGAGAAGGCTTTAAGGCCAAGCAAACGAATGGTTCAGATTTCTCGACCCATTCGGCTGTACCTTTCTTAGCGCTTCCCATACCCGATGCTTTAGAGTGGATCACTATATTAGCATCGGACTTCGCAATTGCTCTCGGCTTTGATCTCTTGCATTTAAGTCCAGAATAACCATAAGCACACCATGAAGAGAAAAACTTTGATAATGATGATGTAGAAAATTTAAATGCTAAAGTATTTTTATGATCAGCCTTTTTAATTTTCACAATGCATTGGCTGATAGGTTCTGAAGGTATACTATTGCTAACAAGTAAATTGTCATCCTCAATTGATCTAGAATTATTTACGATAGCATCACTAATACATGAATTAATTGCAAATACATGATCTGATTGAGAATTACTTGAAAAGCATACCTTATCAAATAAATTGTAGGGGCGAGGAACCTTGATGTGGATAATATCATACTTCTCCTCCGGATGGCAGCCAACAATCACACTCTGTATAGGCCGGTCAGACCGGGTCATGGGGCCAGTTAGACCGGGTCTTCCAGATTTGCTGGAAATCATCTCGTGTCAACATGCTAATGTTTTCTTCTCGCCTCCTTTGTCTTGGTTTTCAACAATTTGATTTTCTGAATTTTTCTTAGCCTGAACTTGTCGTCCAATGATATGATAATCACTAGAAAAGTGCACGACACCTTCGGCTTTAGAAAAATCAAGTATTGTTGTTTTGTTATGCTTAACATGCTCTTGTGCAGCAAGACTTGACTCTTTTGACTTAACAAATTCAGATTGTACATTCATCAAATTTGAATTGTTTTCATCTTCTTTTTTCATTCTTAGTTCATGTGCCATAGCCCTTACAAGCACACTAGCAAGCGAATGAAACTCTACACCTTTCAAACTATCTCTAAGGGATGATTTTAAACCTCTAAAAGCAAGATTAGCTAGATCTGAATCAGAAATAGATAAATTAAAATATTGACTCTTTATTTCTTTGAATCGTTCTAAATACTTAAAAACTGATTCATCTCTACCTTGTTGAATATTATAGAGATTGGTGGCACATGATGTTTGAGAATAGCTGGTCGGATGGCTAGAATTAGCATAACCAACTTTCTCATTCACCGGCAAGTTTTGTGGCATAATCATATACATTGAATTTCCAGCCGATGAATGCATAGATGAAACACCTTGCTGAATATTTGTAAAATTACAAGTATGCGGTGTTCCATAATAATTGGCCGAACTCACCATGTTAGTTTGGCCTTGATACATGTTAACCGACTTTTGAACTTATTGCACAGTCGGTGTGTGAGTGTAATGTTGTATGTTGGTAGTATCATTAAAACTCAAAGCATGCATATTATTTGACAATGGCTTTTGGATATAAAATTCAGAATTATAATTTGCATAATTAACACCATATGAATAAGTACTAGCTGATGCAATATGCCTACTATTATCAAATCTAGCAACATCAACATGAGGATTTATGATACTTGCAAAATAACTATTAACATTAGACATAGGCAATGTATTTGCAAATTGTACCTTGGGGTCGTTGTAGATGAATTGATGCGAAGTATATGGATAGCCCACCATAATAGGTCTTGATGCTTCAGATCTTGTAATATAGATAAATCCAGATATCCTCGAAAATCCAGGCAATCAATGACCAAAGTCTCGCTTCACTTTTAATCTTCAATATGTAGTGGCAAGCAAGACAAAACACAATGAAAATGGCTTGAGCGGCCTGATGCAATGTGACAATTATAGATGCAATCAGTCCCGAAAGACCTGATTCAACTATAGTGGCGAATCAAAGTAATAGATCAAATTAGTAAAAGGCTAGGGATCGATTAAATGGTTTGAGCAACCTGATCTTTCTTCCCCAGCGGAGTCGCCAATTTGTTGACGCCTTTCAGGGCCAACACACGAGAGCACTAAAGCGTGTGGGTCATGAACGGAACGAAAAGCAAAGATACCGCTGGCACCGGTTAGACCGGTCAGGCGCACCGGTCAGACCGGTGTCCTAGGGTTTGCCTAATTCGAGCGTTCGGGAGGGTAACTACCACGCTTACGTGATGGAGGACGGCTAGGTTTACGAGCAAACCAGCAAAGAGGTAACTAACGCACTTACGTGGCGAAGAACGACTAGTTTACGAGCAAACTAGCAAAGGCCGTCGAATCTCTCACCCGGGAGGGACCCCGTCAGGGCGTGGACGTCGCCGGTGTGCCCTAGGTCGACCAGCAGGCCCTAGGATGCCATCTCAAGTTGTGGAGATCAAGAGACGAGAAGCATGGAGGTTGGAAAAGGGTGTTGAGAAGGTAAAAAGTAGATGTAATTGATAGATTCGATTGTGTTCCCCTCAATCGGCCGTGGCCCTTCATAAATATAGGGTGGGGAGGTCTTGCCCCAGTAGGAGTCAAAGCCTATACAAATTCCATATCGAAATACAACTCCTAACTCAGATTTGACAGGGTAGGCCGGTCAAACCGCCCCCGGGACTAGGTTTAACCGCGTGTCCGACTGCAGATCTTCCAGAAGTCATATCTCTCTCATCCGGACTCCGAATTGGGCGTTCTATATATGGATCTTGATCTACTCGACGAGAACTATCCAATGGCGATGTCTAAAATGCGTGTAAGAAATGCCTCTTGCTCCTTTATCCATGAGTAAATTGATGGCTAAAGTAAGCACTTAACAGCCGTCAACAGGTACCTCCACCCGGTACAAATGCCCCCTGCCACGTCGGAGGGGCCTAGGGACATTTGTACCAGGTATCTCACCCGGTATAAATGCTAACCCTCATTTGTACCAGATGCACTACATGAAAACCTCAAATAGGTCACGCAGCATTTGTAACGGGCCCTTAACGCCCGTTACATCCACCCACATCTGTAACGGTTGTTGTTTGGCGCCCGTTACCCATAAGCACGCCAGGACGACCCCGGGGTTGGCCTCCACAATGCCCGTTACCGATGTGGACTTCTGGTAACAAGCTTCTTAAACGCCCGTTACAAGAATTCTTTGTAACGGACGTTTAATAGAGTCTGTTACAAAAGTTAAACCTATCGGTAATGGTCTTGTAAAGTCTGTTACCGATCAATGCCCTATCAGTAACAGGCTGTTTAAGTCCGTTACTGATCATTACCGTACTAGTAACGGGCTATAAAGTCCGTTACCGATAATTTCGTACTGGAGACACATGCTTGTTAGGATGCGTCTCCCTTGCTGGCGACCCAATTGGATACGCTTGTGTCTTAGGACTCGTCTCCTTTGATTGCCACCCAAGGTCGCCTTTTTTCTCACATCAGAGACACACGTTGTTATTGCTCGTCTCTGTCTTCTCCTTCCGATACCACTCGCTCTCTCTCCGCAGAAGGCCACTCCCGTTCCGGCAACAACACTCGCTCTCTCTCCTCAGAAGGTCACTCGCTCCATATCTCTGCTCAGATCTCCCCGCCAGCCTATCCCATCTGCCACAGCCAGCTGCACGCGCTCTGGGGATTGCGCTTAATTTCTCTCCTCAGAAAGTCGGCGCTGCAGCAGGACGGCCGGCCGCGTGCGCGACGGCGAAAGGGGCCAGCGGACGTCGACCGCGGCGTCATCCAAAGCAAACGCCTCCGTGTCCCCTCCCCCGGGGGCTCGGCGCCGTCCTCCGTGCTGTCGCTGCGGCCGCGACACAGCCTCAGATCCTCCTCCTCGGCCACGCTCGCCTCGTAGAAAGTCCTCGTCAAGGTGGAAATTAATTACCCCCTTTTATTGAAATTCTTCAGCTGTCCTAATCCTCTTATGTTATCGGTTTTTTTGTGTGATGAATTATGCTCATTTGATGTATGGAATGCAGATGGTGTCTGCTGCTCGGGCTTGGATGTACAGACAGCCCCAAGAAGATTGGGAGAATTTCTTAAGCGGGGTCAATGGTTTTCTAAATCAAGTAGAGGCGGGTATGAGAAACCGTGGTGTTCAGGCAATGCTTTGCCCCTGTATAGATTGTCTCAACCAGAAGAAATTCGCACAACGGGATATCATTTTTCATCATTTGGTCACATGTGGTTTCATAAAAAATTACACGTGTTGGAATAAACATGGTGAGGAAGCAGGCTGCCTAAATGAAGGTGAAGTACGACACCATTCTACCGACCATGATGAAGACCTTGATGATGGTGGAGTTTTTGAGGAAAATGAACCATTATTCCCACCAAATGTGATGAGGCCTGAGGATATCACTAATCAAGAAGTTAGGGGCTTCGATGATGGTGAGGTGTTGCAACGTGTGCACAATGTTTATCAAATGTTGCGGGATGTTGAGTTTCAACGAGTGTACACACCTTCTGAATTAGCGAGGCTGAAGCAGTTCATTGAAGATTCAAAGAAACCCCTCTATCCTGATTGCTAGAAGTACTCTTGCCTTTCTGGTGATCCAAAACTTCTGCAGCTTAAGGCAGATCATGGTTGGAGCAACAAAAGTTTCAAACATCTATTGGATGTGCTTAGAGACATGCTACCTGAAGGAAACCAAATAGCAGAGTCTGTCTATGAGGCGAAGAAGATAATCAGTCCTCTGGGAATAGAGGTTGAAAAAATCCATGCATGCAAGAACAGCTGTGTATTGTTCCATGGAGATTATGCAGACCTTGACAAGTACCCCAAGTGTGGCTATGATCGGTACAAGAGGAAAAAGGATGGTGGAGATGATAATAATGTTGATGACGAGAACGAGCCCGGCGAGATCAGAGGCAAGAAGAAGAAGGCTAACAGAGGGGCTCCTGTGAGGGTGGCATGGTATTTTTGCATCATTCCTCGGCTGAGAAGATGGTTCGCAACACGAAAGGAGGCCCAACTCTTGCGTTGGCATGACGAAGGCCGAAAGGAGCTTAAGAAAGATGGCAAGTTTAGGCACCCCGCAGATGCAGCACAATGGGGTAACATTAATAACCACTTTTCGTGGTTTGACAAAGACGTAAGGAGTATACAGTTTGCTATGAGCACAGATGGCGTGAACCCATTCAGTAACCAGAGCTCAACACATAGCACCTGGCCTGTTGTGCTGTCGTTGTACAACCTTCCACCCTGGCTATGCTAGAAACAGAAATATATGATGCTGACAATATTGGTCTCCGGGCCAAAGCAACCTGGCGACCGTATTGATGTCTACTTGAGGCCACTAGTTGATGACTTGAAGATACTGTGGAAGCCTGGTGTGAAGGAGGTTTGGGATGAGTACAAGTGTGAGGACTTCACAATGCGCGCCATGTTGTTCACCCCCATCAACGACAACCCGGCTCATCGCAACCTCTCTAGCCACAGTAAAAGGAAAGGTGCAGCTTGCCCACACTGCTTGGAAGATACTTGCGCAGTATGGCTAAGACATTCAAAGAAATACATATTTATCGGGCACCGTCGTTTCCTCGGCAAGAAACATCCATACCGGGCCATGGATTGTCAGTTTAATGGGAAAAAGGAGAATCGAGAGGCACCGTTGCATGTGACTGGAGATCTGGTCCACTTGAAAGTCAAGGACGTCAAAACTATCGAGGAGTTACCCAAACTGACTGAAAAAACCCTTGGCAAAAGAAAGAAACGAGATGGTGAAGAAGAAGAAGAAGGAATGTGGAACAAGAAATCAATTCTATGGGAGCTAGAGTATTGGCCGATGTTGGATGTGCGTCATTCGATTGACAACATGCACGTCAAGAAGAATGTGTGTGAAGCTACTTGTGGAACATTGCTACAACAGAAGTCCAAAGGAAAAGATCATAAAAATGCAAGGGATGATCTTAAAGAACTGGGCATTAGACCGGAGCTCTATGCAGAGGAAACAGAGACGGGGACGAACCTTCCCGTTGCTGCAACCACCTTGTCAAAGGCAGAGAGAAAAGAATTCTGTCAGTTTTTGCATGATTTGAAAGTACCTTCAGGCTACTCATCAAACTTCAAGAGGCTAGTGTCGGTGAAGGACATGAAAATGAACTTCAACTTGATGAAATCTCATGATTGCGATGTGTTGATGACAGCTCTTCTTCGTGTTGCACTTAGAGGTATCAAGACAGAACTGGTTCGCGATGCGGTCATGAGCTTGTGTTTATTCTTCAATGCAATAGAACAGAAGGTGATTGATGAGGAAAAACTATTAGACTTAGAGAGGAGGCATTTCAAGACCCTATGCCTACTTGAAGCTACCTTCCCACCATTATTCTTTGATCTCATGCTGCATCTAACAGCACACCTCATGAGGGAAATCTGGTTCCTTAGCCCATCTTACCTTCATCAGATGTTTCCATATGAGAGGTTCTATGGATTCCTAAAATCATTGGTACATAACCGGTTATTTCCGGAGGGAGCCATTGTTCGTGGCTATGAGACCATTGAAGCAGTGGAGTGGGCCATGGGTCATATGGACCCCCAAAACCCCATTGATATTCGGTTCATTTACATCTGCAATATTCGATTGCGTGTTTACCATTTTCTTGCTTGTGTTCTCGATTCACTTGCAGGGAAAAGCCTTCGTGGCGAGGTCAATCAAGTTGTGCTTGGTTGATAACCAACGGAGCAGTGGTGTAACAGTTGCGGGGTCCGAATCGTGCCGATTCGAAGCCAAGATCGCCAATGTCGAGTCTCCACCAATCGACATATCCATCTACCTCTCGGAAGATCGGGCCATCGCCTATCATTTGGTATCAGATTCCTAGGTTTCCCGTGAGTTATTATCTTGTTTCCGTTTAGGTTCGTTTGTGTTCATCACCTATAGTACACAAAAAGCCCAAAAATATTTACTTTTCTGCTGTCCTACCACCCCCCTTTAGCCTTGCAATTTCATTTTCAGATTGCTTTGTTGAGTTTGTGGCCGTGGTCGAGTCTTGTTGCTGGTTTAGGTTGTGTTCGTCGACGTAGTCCAATGTGCCCGTCGCTGTTATTTTGTTTCCACCACTAGCCCATCCACCATTAGCCATACAACAAGTCGAGCCACCACATTACTCGATTTGCCCTCGCTAGCCGCCTTGTGTGAACTCTCGCCGTGCAAGCCCTAGATAGGTTGCAAGCCGCTTTGATCGCTTTTGCATCGCATACTTGATCCTTAATTCGTTATCTGGCGAATACCTATTGCTTTGTATCTACTACCAGGGAGGATCATGCCCCTGTGCTTGTTTCTGCCGCTGCTAGGAGGAAGTTTCACCCTAGCCGCCGCTGTGTTTCCTGCCGCGTTGTGCCTTTCTGAAATCATAGGTTGAGATACCTTTCATAAAACAGGCATAACTTTTCACTCGGTGCTCCGTTTTTGCTCAAATTTTTACACGAGCTTGGCAAGAAAAAGTTGGGCAAACTTCGTTAGTCAGGCCATTATCAAAAAATTCAAAAAAATCAGGAAGATAAAGAAAAAAATCGTTTAAGTGTTTTGAGGGGGTTTTCCAAGATCGTTCCTGATTTTCCCTAGACCACAATACACCTCTGTTTCAGGTGAAATTTTGTGTGCTTCCATCCTTGGTGATTTTGGATCAGTGGTAAAAAATTCAGAAAAACTTGAGTTCATTTGCTAGTACTTCTTTAGAAACGCTATTTTGTGATTTCTACTAGTGCCTTTTTGGCAAGGTTTTCAGCATTAATTACAGAACTGCCGTTCTGCTGATTTTCAGAGTTTTCTGTCCATCATTTCTTGTTTCTTTTACCTTGTTGTGCTACGACTAGGACACGTCTTAGCTAGCAATTGTGACTTGTACTTTGGACACTTATTGAACTTTGCTAATCTGCATTCGTTATTTGCTAATCCTTGCTATCAAATTGTGCCTATCCATAGTTCCACAGATACTTCTGTCAGCATAGGTTCGTCTTGCAACTCGTTACACCTAAACTCAACAACTGATTGTGCCGCCCTGTTGTCTTTGGTAAGAACACTTGTAAGACGGTGGTAAGCCGCTTGAGATACTGCCTTCCACTTCCATACACACGCACTAGTTGTTAGTTGATAGGGATAACCCTTTTGGTGTTGTCTTTTGCTGTCTTCTAACCATGTCAGATAACAGGAAAGGAAAGGAGTCTCCCACAGACTTCAATGAGTGTGTGTCCAAGGATGAGCTTACGAGGCTTGTTACTGAGCAGCGTACCTACATGCAAGAACAGTTTGATGCATTGACTCGACAGCTCAACGGTTTGGTGACCCGGATTGAACATGTTGAGCAACGACCTCCAGCATTTCAACCTGAGGATGATGATGAGTTCGAGGATGTTGATCTTGATGAGGAGTGTCTCCGACGTAATCATTTTCAGATGGGAGGAGGTAATCGCAATCGTGGAGGAGGTAATCAAAATCGTGGTAATAATGACCCTTTTGCTAAAGTTAAGTTTACCATGATTCCTTTTGCTGGTAGTGCTGATCCAGAGGCTTATTTAGATTGGCAACTTGCTGTTAATCAGAAATTTAATTCCCATCAAGTGCCTGAAGAGCATAGAGTTAGGCTTGCTACTAGTGAGTTTACTAGTTTTGCTCTATTCTGGTGGAATGATCTTTGCAATGTTAATAATGTTGCTGATCGATATACCTCAAACTTGGAATGTGTTGAAGCGCCGTATGAAATCTCGCTTTGTTCCTCCTTATTATCAACGTGATTTGCGTATGAAACTGCAAACTTTAAAACAAGGTGATAAAAGTGTAGAAGCTTATTATCAAGAGTTGCTTATTTCTTTATCACGCTGTGGCATACATGAGGAAGATTAGGCTATTGCTGTTAGATTTTTTGGTGGTTTGAACTGTGATGTACAGGATATTCTTGATTACAAAGATTGGACAAGGTTCAGCTAATTGTACCATCTTGCTATTAAGGCTGAACGTGAGGTACAGGGATGTCGCCAGCAATTTTCTTTCAGGTCCAACACTGGGAGAACTTTTCAGCAACGTCCGGATGTTGAAAAATCCAAGGCTACCGCTACTCCTAAGGCACCATCAACTACACCGTCTACTACACCAACTTCTGAGGTGAGCAATTTGTCTCCTGTGCAGGTCCAGTCGCATAAGAAACCTTTTATTCCAGGTGCATCCTCAAGTAGTTCCGCTAGCATCTAGTGCCACCGCTGTAAGGGCATGGGACATGTGTCGAAGGAATGCCCAAGTCGTCGTGCTTTCATCACTGCCCCTGATGGTAATGGTTTATATCAGTGCTAGTGATGAGGAAGATTCTTTGTCTCTTGCTACTAATCTTGTTGCAGATTCTTTGGTTGAGCAAGAGGTGGATACCATTGATTCTCATGCTGCAGCCGCAGGCTTCCCTAGCCTTCTTGTGCAGCGTGTGTTGGCCGCTCAATTGACTGATGAGGAGGACACAAAGGTACAACGTAACAATTTGTTCCATATGTTTCTCATTGTCCAGGAGCGTCGTGTTCTCACCATAATTGATACCAGGAGCTGCAACAACTTGGTGAGTTCAGATCTGGTCCGAAAGCTTGGTTTGACCACTCGTGAACTACCTCACTCATATCACATACAATGGTTCAATGCAGCGCCCTCTTCTCTTCTAGGACTCAATCAAACTATCCATGCAAAATTTCCTCCACACAAAATACTAACTCAACCCAGACCAAGACTAAGATCTAGACGCGAAGAACACAATGACTGCGCGAGGGACTGAAATTCAGAAAAGCAAACTAAACTGAAAATTGCAGGCACAAAAGGGCTATAGGACAACGGAAACACGATGATCAAATATTTTTGTAGGGCAATTTTATGGAGTTTTAGGACGATGCCACAAACTAAACTACTGTAAGCCTGACGGTAGTACCTGAGAATCTGATTACCACTTGATGGGAACAAGGTGGCCCGATCTTCCGTCTGGTAAGGATAAATCTCGATTTGGGCGGAGAGCGACACACCGATCCGGCTTCAGATCCAAAGACCCAATAAGGCTAATCCCTGCTGCGAATTTTGAGATGCCACTGGAAGCTCTATGAAATTCTGGTTCCACCTCAAAATTCCATCTGAGTCGTCGGGAATCGTCGAAACAAGTTGACGTCTAGAATCTGACCGGGTGGTGCAATGCCGTCTTTTGCGTTGTTGGCCCATGTATCGTGTTAGGGTCCATTATGGTCGTGGCTAGGGGGTTATGCACGCCCCAACCCTCATATAATCAGTGGCTGCCACCACATTAGGGTTTGGGTTTTGCTTTAGATTAGTCTGTCGTTGAACAGTCGCCGTTTTCGGTTTGTGAAACCCACATTGAGATCTTAATCATTCATCTGCAAATTGTCACTTCAATTGACTTGCATTTTACCTTGTTCTTGCTTGTGTTCCTCGTTTCGCAGCAGGGATTAACCTTCTTGGCGAGGTCAATCGGACTGTGCACGGTTGATAACCAGAGGAGAAGTGGTGCTTCGGTTGCGGGGTTTGGATCTTGCTGATCAAAAGCCAGATCGAGTGTGTCGCTACTCCACCAAATCGAGAGTTACCTGAACCTTCCAAAAGATCGGGAACTATAGTTCACATCCAGGAACATCCAAAACCGAGTTCGTATGCAATCCGGGCATCCGTTTTAGTGCAGACTGTTTCTGGACTCCGAGACAGACACGAAGCCAACTTGATTGGGCCTCCAACTTGGTTTGGACGCCCTCACTGTCCTCCTAAGGTGCACTACGTGAAAACCTCAAATAGGTCATGCAGAATTTGTAACGGGCCCTTAACGCCCGTTACATCCACCCACATCTGTAACGGTTGTTATTTGGCACCCGTTACCCATAAGCGCGCCAGGACGACCCTGGGGTTGGCCTCCACAACGCCCGTTACCAATGTGGTCTTCTGGTAACAGGCTTCTTAAATGCCCGTTACATGAATTCTTTGTAACGGATGTTAAATAGAGCCCGTTACAAATGTTAAACCTATCGGTAACGGGCTTGTAAAGTCCGTTACCGATCAATGCCCTATCAGTAACGGGCTTTTTAAGTCCGTTACTGATCACTGCCGTATTGGTAACGGGCTATAAAGTCTGTTACCGATAATTTCGTACTGGAGACGCATGCTTGTTAGGATGCGTCTCCTTTGCTGGCGACCCAATTGGATACGCTCGTGTCTTAGGACTCGTCTCCTTTGATTGCCACCCAGGGTCGCCTCTTTTCTCAAATCGGAGACGCACGTTGTTATTGCTCGTCTTTGTCTTCTCCTTCCAACACCACTCGCTCTCTCTCCGCAGAAGGCCACTCCCGTTCTGACAACAACACTCGGTCTCTCTCCTCAGAAGGTCACTCGCTCGATTTGTGTGCTCAGATGTCCCCGCCGGCCTGTCCCGTTCGCTGCCGCCAGCTGCGCGCGCTCTGAGGATAGCACTTAATTTCTCTCCTCAGAAAGCCGGCGCTGCAGCAGGCCGGCCGGCCGCGTGCGCGACGACGAAGGGGCCAGCAGACATCGACCGCGCCGTCCTCCGCGCTGTCGCCGCCGCCGCGACGCCGCCTCCGATCCTCCTCCTCGGCCGCGCTCGCCTCGTAGAAAGTCCTCGTCAAGGTGGAAATTAATTGCCCCCTTTTATTGAAATTCTTCAGCTGTCCTAATCCGCTTGTGTTATCGGTTTTTTTGTGTGATGAATTATGCTCATTTGGTGTATGGAATGCAGATGGCGTCTGCTGCTCGGGCTTGGATGTACCGACAGCCCCAAGAAGATTGGGAGAATTTTTTAAGCGGGGTCAATGGTTTTCTAAATCAAGCAGAGGTGGATATGAGAAACCGTGGTGTTCAGGCAATGCTTTGCCCCTGTATAGACTGTCTCAACCAAAAGAAATTCGCACAACGGGAAATCATTTTTCATCATTTGGTCACATGTGGTTTCACAAAAAATTACACGTGTTGGAATAAACATGGTGAGGAAGGCCTTAATGAACTCGAAGCAGGCTGCCTAAATGAAGGTGAAGTGCGACACCATGCTACCGACCATGATGAAGACCTTGATGACAGTGGAGTTTTTGAGGAAAATGAACCATTATTCCCACCAAATGTGTTGAGGCCTGAGGATATCACTGATCAAGAAGTTAGGGGCTTCGATGATGGTGAGGTGTTGCAACGTGTGCACAATGTTGATCAAATGTTGCGGGATGTTGAGTTTCAATGAGTGTACACACCTTCTGAATTAGCGAGGCTGAAGCAGTTCATTGAAGATTCAAAGAAACCCCTCTATCCTGATTGCCAGAAGTACTCTCGCCTTTCTGGTGATCTAAAACTTCTGCAGCTTAAGGCAGATCATGGTTGCAGCAACAAAAGTTCCAAACATCTATTGGATGTGCTTAGAGACATGCTACATGAAGGAAACCAAATAGCAGAGTCTGTCTATGAGGCGAAGAAGATAATATGTCCTCTGGGAATAGAGGTTGAAAAAATCCATGCATGCAAGAACAGTTGTGTATTGTTCCGTGGAGATTATGCAGACCTTGACAAGTGCCCCAAGTGTGGCTATGATCGGTACAAGAGAAAAAGGATGGTGGAGATGATAATAATGCTGATGACGAGAACGAGCCCGGCGAGATCAGAGGCAAGAAGAAGAAGGCTAATAGAGGGGCTCCTGTGAGGGTGGCATGGTATTTTTGCATCATTCCTCGGCTGAGAAGATGGTTCGCAACACGAAAGGAGGCCCAACTCTTGCGTTGGCATGACGAAGGCCGAAAGGAGCTTAAGAAAGATGGCAAGTTTAGGCATCCCGCAGATGCAGCACAATGGGGTAACATTAATAACCACTTTCCGTGGTTTGACAAAGACGTAAGGAGCATACAGTTTGCTATGAGCACAGATGGCGTGAACCCATTCGGTAACCAGAGGTCAACACATAGCACCTGGCCTGTCGTGCTGTCGGTGTACAACCTTCCACCCTGGCTATGCTAGAAACAAAAATATATGATGCTGACAATATTGGTCTCCGGGCCAAAGCAACCTGGCGACTGTATTGATGTCTACTTGAGGCCACTAGTTGATGACTTGAAGATACTGTGGAAGCCTGGTGTGAAGGAGGTTTGGGATGAGTACTGAAGGACCGATTAGGCGAACCAGAGAGAGGGGGAGTGAATGGGAGCCGATAAAAAATCTTCTCGAAGGAGATGAGAACTCCAACAAGACGCACACGGCTTCCAAAACACGTCTCCGACTCAACTACCCAAGTTGGTCAAGACCACGCAGCCACTGAAGTGCTACTGGTCCTAGGAACCAACAACCACCTACACCTACTCGAGAACGCAGTGGAAAAACTAACTCGAGCAGCTACTGGGCTACACCGGTTAGGCCGGTGAGCAGCACCGGTCAGACCGGTCCCTGCTGGCAAAATCTGAGAACTTCCACAGAAGGCCTCTACAACGGTCAGGCCGGTGTAGCTCACCGGTCAGACCGGTTCAAGCCAGGAAATCCCAAATCCACCAAACTGACCTATCGAGCTCCAAACAGAACCAAACCCGAAACAGCAGCAACACAGGGCAACAAGGAACTCACCAAGACGTTCACCCGAGCAAAACTCAACAGAGAGTCTGTACCGGTCAGACCGGTGAGAGGCACTGGTCAGACCGGTGTGACCTGAGCTCTCGGGATGAACAGCGCCCGCGGGTCAACTCCCCCAAATCCAACTCTCGATCTCCCGAATCGCTCCACGGTTTTGCACAAGACTTTGGGGATAGTAGGAACACCTCATGGGCACTCCTTAGCCAAGATTTGGTCCACCAAAACTTGTCAAAACAAGAGGAATCAAGGAAATCCCACTAAGAACGCCTCTAACCCTAGAGCCAAGAAAACCCCAAAATCGAGCCCCTTTGCTCACGGATTTGGGTGGGGAATCAAAGGGAAAAGAACCACGAAGGATTCACACATACATCCCCCACCAAATCCCAAAGAGAAAGGCCTCGAAATCGCTCCAAGAAAATCGCCAAGAAAGGGCTCCGAAAATCACCAAAAAGGAGAAACGGGAAAGACACAACCAAGCCTTGAGGAACCACGCCGAATCATCTATACATACCAAAGAGGTTCATACAAGGTCTAGCTTGCCACCCGATCATCCTTCCCTCTCACAAGATCTCACCATGAAGCTCTCAAGCTAGTCCTACGAAAATCCTAAGGAAAATAGGAAAACCAAAATGAGCTAGGGTTCCAAGAGATGGCTGCCATCCTCTCACCCCTTGGGTTATATGGAGGCAACCGAAAAAAGAAAATACCCTTACTAGCTAACTAGGGATACATGACCCTCAAGGGCGAATTCGGAAATCTTTGTCTTCGCTCCATCGGACGGATGCCCAGCGACCGCAAACTTGCTTAGCCTCGACGCAAGCCTTGCGATCCCGACGCGTGTCCTCCGCTTCGAAGATTCCGGACTGCGTCGTCGCACACCGGTCAGACAGGTGCTCCTCACCGGTCAGACCGGTACCCACCGGTCAGACCCACCGGTCAGACCCGTCTGGAGCTGCTGCACCTCCGTCTTCGGTTCTTCGGTCTTGGCTTTGTGGATCAACCAAGGAACCCAGTGGTTTTCTGGTGAACCACCAGAAACCTCGCGAACTCGGTGTAGCCTCCGCCAATCACCACTCATGACTCGGCTCCCACGTAGTCCCGGCTCGACCTTGGTTTTGAGGCTCAACCAAGAAACCGTCCATGAGTTCATCTTGCCGTTCTTGCCACCATGCGGCCCGCACTTGACCCCGCTGGCCACCGGGTCCCTCGAACCAAGCCTACTTGTCTTCTCCACACCTGGAGGCCTCACCGGCAACGACCTTTCATGCTTGTTCTTCACCTGCACCAACACCAGTCAAGCCGCAACCTGCACCTGCAATACTTAGCCAAGAATCAGTCCACACCACGTTGTCAATCACTCATCACACCAGGAAGCGACCATCCACCGGTCCTCGAACCACACATGGCTCTCAATCTCCCCCTTGATGAGTGCAATGACAACACACACGTTTTGGTAACCAAGAGAAAAGGAAAAGAAAAGAAACGACTAAAAGAAACTCCAACAAGCGATCGAAAGCCAAAGAAAGGCAAAGAGCAAGATCACTTGAAGAAGACAAGTCTCGGACCCCTTAGGCAAGGGCAACGGCTCGACACATCCGAGACAAAACCATGCTCAAGCAAAGAGCACAAACCATCAAACCAAAGCTCGAAAACCACAAAGAGCTCCACCTGCACACATGCAAACTCCCCTTGAACCAATGCAACTCCCACTGGACGAATGCATGCAAACCACCTCGCAAAACAGAGCGGCTGCTTCAGCTTTGCTCTGGACCAGTCAGACCGGTCAACCACACCGGTCAGACCGGTGTGCTAGATCGCCCAGCACCTGAACCTCACACTGGTCAGACTGGTGTACCTCACCGGTCAGGCCGATGACCACCTGGGAAAAATTGGGAACTGCACGAGCTCAAAACTAGCTCGAAACCACTTGGAAACCTTCTAAAAGCATGCAGCAAGCCAAAACATGCTCAAACTTCTCCCCCTTGTTGACAATGCATGAATCAAGCCAAAAATGCAAAAAATGCAACCTAGAGCTTCTCAAATAGACAAAATTCAACAAAGGATGCTACACATGTCCAAATGAGCAAGTTAGACATTCTATAGCTTCGTAATGACATCAACTACATGATCACCAAGTTTCACAACCATTGGGAGAAGCTAAGATAGAATTGAGTAATTTTGCGAAAATTTACCCTCTCATGAGCAAAGTCCTAAACATGAGCAAAACATGTCAAAATGGCAAAGCCACACAAACTTCATGCGAGGACAACCATTCTAAGCATAAGACCATCATAAACACTCACAAGCACCTCATGTCATGTCAAAGCCACCGAGCCATGTGCCTACTTCTAGATATGAGACTTCTCATTGGTAGGCATCATGCAACGGTTTAGCACCCAAAGCAAATTAAAAATAGCACATATGACATGGGAGCACATTTTCCAAGCAATTTACATTTCATTTTCAGATTTGAACTTGGTACATGAAATGTCTTTGCGACAAAAAGGAACTTATGCCCCTCCACAAGATCAAGCATGGGGGCTAAACATTCATGATGGCAAATGAGCCTTTGGCCCCATATGATTAAAATAAGCTATCCAACCACAAATTAAGCATAGCCAAGCCACAAAAACATGTCAAGATCATATAAAGGCATTTACTCACAAGAGAGCATACATATGAGATTTTTGAAAAACATAGCCATCAACCATGGATATAAACCAAGATTATCAAGAGCTAAGCCAAACTAACCATAGCTTACCAAACTAGCTCACAAAGACATATATATCATTCCATGGTGAACAATGTATATAGGAGAAGCCTTTCCTAAACAATGCATATGATACAAAATGCATGCAACCTAAGATACAAAGATGCCTATACATCATGTTACATATGCCATGCCAAATGCAAGAAATGCACAAAGGAAAGCTATACATATGCTACAAAGGAGCTCCCACACACAAAGCTCACAAACGGCCGGCTCCTCGAGGGGAGGCAAAAAGGGCTCGACACCACCGGCAAAAGGGCAAAGGAGCGCAAAACTCACAAGCTCCCCCTAAACACATGCACTAGGGCCAAAGAGCATACAAAGCTCACCCTTTGTACACATGATAGAGTAAAGAGCACACTAAGCACACAGGCTCCCCCTAAACTCATGCATTAAAGTCAAAGAGCATACAAAGCTCACCTTACACACATGAGATAGGGCAAGGAGCGAAACGAACCAAGTGGCTTGACCAAGTCCACACACTTGAAGGACACAAATTCACTTACCTTTATCATTTCTTCAGAATTCACCCGTCCTTGTCCACCATCCCCGAAAGTGATGTACCTCCATGTCATCACCGGGATATGAGGCCGGAGAACCACCCCCGATATCAACCAAATGTTCTCCGGGCCTCCCACCTGCAACTCAAAACCAAGAGCGAGAGCGAGCAAATGACTCAACACTGGGGTTAGTACCAAAAGTGTCAAACCAGTGCCGAGCCATCTCCTCAAAAGTAGGGTTAGCAACATCCATCCTACCGCGCCTATCAAAACTGCGATCCATCCTATCAAACCTATCAAACCTGGAACCACCATGGGAAAACCACTCCTGTCTCACTGGAGGAGTACGAGTACCACGAAAGGGAAAGCATGGTCCGTAGCCCCTCTGAGACTCATAGCTGTGACCTCTCCCAAACTCGTATTGATCACGAGGTGGAGAACGTCCAGCAAACTCAACACCACTTGACTCAAAGCGCCTACCATCGGTTCCACGACCAAAAGGGCTGAACCCTCTAGCATCACGGCCCCGGAAATCAAATTGTCTAGCACTCTGCCTAGCACCGGTCTGACCGGTCACTCTGACCGGTTTGGCCGGTGGTCCTCGGCCAGCAAACTTGCCTCCACCTGAAGCTCTCCTATCTCTCCATGCTGGAACCGTATGCACAACACCCTTTCCCTTAGGTAGTGGCATACGAGGCTCAGGCACACCATGAGAAGGGTGGTACCTGTCCTTGTTTGCCTACTCCTTAGCCATTCTCGCCTCTCTTCTTCTCTTATAGCAAAACTCTCTCTTGTGACCATCCTTTCCACAAAACTCACAATGGAAATGGATTGGTCTTGGCTTAGGCTTGGGGTGAGGCTCTTCACAAGGCTTCTCACTAGGTTTCCCACTTGGTTTCTCACTAGGCTTTTCACTTGCCTTCTCACTTGGTTTTTCTCTCAGTTTAAGCAACTGGTTTGGATTGGGTGCAAACTTGTCTTTGGGCGTGGGTTGTGGTGGAACTGGAATATTCCCAAATTTCCCTTCTCTCTCACCACTGCTCTCACCAAACTTAACAGATCCCAAAGCCCAACCATCAAAGTGCTTATAACCGGCAATCATCATGCCAAGCTGAGGTTCCTGACTAGACAACCAACTCAGCACTTCACGCAACTTACTGTTCTCATCCTGCAAATGATCAACACATTGTGCAAGTTCCAAATTCTTCACAGCATGCAATTCACAGGTAGAGCAAGAAGTAGGAATAGGCATTTTCAAATCAGCCTCAAGTGAAACAATGCGAGATCAAAGCTCAGCAATTTTTTCATGCAAACCAGGGCAAGAAGTACATGCACCAAGCAAAGTGGGTCTAGATTGCAGCTCAGCCAACTCAACCCTAAGCACATCTAGTTCCTCACACTTAGAGGCATGCTTTTCCCTAAGAGCAGTCAAATCAGCTACGAAAACAGAGCAATCAGTACAATCAACCTCATCAGAAACCACAGGGCTAGCCTTAAGCGAATCAATTTCAAGCTTGCCATCAAGAACCTGTGTTTCTAGCTCAGCCACTCTAGTCCTAGCATCTTCAAGCAAAGTTCTAAGCTCCTTCATAAGCTTCTTAGCCTCTCTAAGCATGTGATCGCGATTATCAAGCAAGTCAACCAACTCCTCATTCTCCTTGCGCAAAGAAGAGAGCTCATCACATACCTCATCCTCGGAGTCAGAGTCTGAATCCGAGGTGTTCTTCTGGCTTCTCTTGCTGCCGAAGCTGTGTGCCATGCCGCAAAGACCATCCTTCTTGTTGCAGCCTCTCGAAGTCTTGCTTGTGATACAGCAAAGGCCGTTCAAGTACTTGCCGAAGTCCTTCTTCTTCTTCTTCCTGTGTTTCCTCTTGCTGTCCTCTTCTTCTTCTTCACTCGAGCCTGATGACACGTCCTCAGAGTCAGAGTCGATGTCGCTCAATCTCTTGATCTTTTCTCAGGTCCATGTCTTCCTCCCATGTTCATGTTCCTTCTTCTTGGATCTTCTTCCTTTGTCCTTGGACTTGTGCTTGTCGTGGTTGTTCACCTTCGGACACTCAGCGAAAAAGTGTCCGGTCTTGCCACACTTGAAGCACGTCCTCGAGTTCCTTCTTGAGTTCACCCGGTTCTCGTGCATCCTCTCGAATCTCTGTGTCAGCGACGCCAGCTCGTCCTCTCCAAGTACATCGAACTCCTCGTCTAGCAAAGACATCAAAGAGGACAAAGAGTACATCTTGGAGGATGGGTTAGCGTTAGTCTTAGCACCTGAGCCACCGACGAGAGCAAGACTATGAGGATCAGTCGGGCTCTCAAGACAGGCTGTCATACCACGGTCCAACTCAGCCGACTTGAGCTTCGAGAACAGCTCATTCACGGTCAAGGTGTCATACTTCTCGGACTCAAGAATAGCTTCAAACTTCCCATCCCATACGGTACGATCCAACGAGTGCAAGAGCTTCACAGCTCTGTCATGATCATCGTATGGGAGCACGGCCACATTGGCTCTCATGTTGTTCACCACGACTGTAAAACGCTGGAAAAGGGCATCGACAGACTCGCCGGGGAGATGAGTGAAGTTCTCGTACTCTCTCCGGTAAGTCGCGTACATCCGAGCCTGAACCTGAGCATTCCCAGCATGAGCATCCTTCAACTGCTCCCAAATCCTACAAGCTAAGTCCTCTGTCTGAACCCGATCAAATCCAGGCTGACACAGAGCACGAAACAAGTAGTCGACCGTCTTGTTGTTGGCTTCGAACATATCCCTCGATCCTGGAGCAAGGAAGTTAATCGGATGAACATAAGTTGTGTTCACCGTAACGTCCCAAAGGATCTGACCCTTTCCGCGGAGGAACGCTGCCATCCGCCTCTGCCACATCTGGTAGTTCTTCCCATCGAAGTGCGGAGGACCCGAACCCCGTTCCTGGTACACCATCTTTGGATCTTAGACTAGTAAGAGTCAATGAAGACCTGAACCGGCTCTGATACCAATTGAAGGACCGATTAGGCGAACCAGAGAGGGGGGGAGTGAATGGGAGCCGATAAAAATTCTTCTCGAAGGAGATGAGAACTCCAACAAGACGCACACGGCTTCCAAAACATGTCTCCGACTCAACTATCCAAGTTGGTCAAGACCGCACAGCCACTGAAGTGCTACTGGTCCTAGGAACCAACAACCACCTACACCTACTCGAGAACGCAGCGGAAAAACTAACTTGAGCAGCTACTGGGCTACACCGGTCAGGCTGGTGAGCAGCACCGGTCAGACCGGTCCTTGCTGGCAAAATCTGAGAACTTCCACATAAGGCCTCTACACCGGTCAGGCCGGTGTAGCTCGCCGGTCAGACCGGTCAAAGCCAGGAAATCCCAAATCCACCAAACTGACCTACCGAGCTCCAAACAGAACCAAACCCGAAACAGCAGCAACACAGGGCAACAAGGAACTCACCAAGACGTTCACCCGAGCAAAACTCAAAAGAGAGTCTGCACCGGTCAGACCGGTCAGAGGCACCTGTCAGACCGGTGTGACCTGAGCTCTCAGGATGAACAGCGCCCGCGGGTCAACTCCCCCAAATCCAACTCTCGATCTCCCGAATCGCTCCACGGTTTTGCACAAGACTTTGGGGATAGTAGGAACACCTCATGGGCACTCCATAGCCAAGTTTTGGTCCACCAAAACTTGTCAAAACAAGAGGAATCGAGGAAATCCCACCAAGAACGCCTCTAACCCTAGAGCCAAGAAAACCCCAAAATCGAGCCCCTTTGCTCACGGATTTGGGTGGGGAATCAAAGGGAAAAGAACCACGAAGGGTTCACACATACATCCCCCACCAAATCCCAAAGAGAAAGGCCTTGAAATCGCTCCAAGAAAATCACCAAGAAAGGGCTCCGAAAATCACCAAAAAGGAGAAACGGGAAAGACACATCCAAGCCTTGAGGAACCACGCTGAATCATCTATACATACGAAAGAGGTTCATACAAGGTCTAGCTTGCCACCCGATCATCCTTCCCTCTCACAAGATCTCACCATGAAGCTCTCAAGCTAGTCCTTCGAAAATCCTAAGGAAAATAGGAAGGAAAATAGGAAAACCAAAATGAGCTAGGGTTCCAAGAGATGGCTGCCATCCTCTCACCCCTTGGGTTATATGGAGTCAACCGAAAGATGAAAATACCCTTACTAGCTAACTAGGGATACATGCCCCTCAAGGGCGAATTCGGAAATCTTTGTCTTCGCTCCATCGGACGGATGCCCAGCGACCGCAAAGTTGCTTAGCCTCGACGCAAGCCTTGCGATCCCGACGTGTGTCCTCCGCTTCGAAGATTTCAGACTGCGTCGTCGCACACCGGTCAGACCGGTCCTCCTCACCGGTCAGACCGGTACCCACCGGTCAGACCGGTCAGACCCACCGGTCAGACCGGTATGGAGCTGCTGCACCTCCGTCTTCGGTTCTTCGGTCTTGGCTTTGTGGATCAACCAAGGAACCTAGTGGTTTTCTGGTGAACTACCGGAAACCCCACGAACTCGGTGTAGCCTCCACCAATCACCACTCATGACTCGGCTCCCACGTAGTCCCGGCTCGACCTTGGTTTTGAGGCTCAACCAAGAAACCGTCCATGTCTTCATCTTGCCGTTCTTGCCACCATGCGGCCCGCACTTGACCCCGCTGGCCACCGGGTCCCTCGAACCAAGCCTACTTGTCTTCTCGACACCTGGAGGCCCACCGGCAACGACCTTTCACGCTTGTTCTTCACCTGCACCAACACCAGTCAAGCCGCAACCTGCACCTGCAATACTTAGCCAAGAATCAGTCCACACCACGTTGTCAATCACTCATCACACCAGGAAGCGACCATCCACCGGTCCTCGAACCACACATGGCTCTCAAGTACAAGTGTGAGGAGTTCACAATGCACGCCATGTTGTTCACCACCATTAGCGACAACCCGGCTCATCACAACCTCTCTGGCCACAGTAAAAGGAAAGGTGCAGCTTGCCCACACTACTTGGAAGATACTTGCGCAGTATGGCTAAGACATTCAAAGAAATACGTATTTATGGGGCACCGTCGTTTCGTCGGCAAGAAACAACCATACCGGGCCATGGATTGTCAGTTTAATGGGGAAAAGGAGAATCGAGAGGCGCCGTTGCATGTGACTGGAGATCTGGTCCACTTGAAAGTCAAGGACGTCAAAACTATTGAGGAGTTACCCAAACTGACTGAAAAACCCTTGGCAAAAGAAAGAAACAAGATGGTGAAGAAGAAGAAGAAGGAATGTGGAACAAGAAATCAATTCTATGGGAGCTAGAGTATTGGCCGAAGTTGGATGTGCGTCATTCGATTGACAACATGCACGTCAAGAAGAATGTGTGTGAAGCTACTTGTGGAACATTGCTACAACAGAAGTCCAAAGGAAAAGATCATAAAAATGCAAGGGAGGATCTTAAAGAACTGGGCATTAGGCCAGAGCTCTATGCAGAGGAAACAGAGACGGGGACGAACCTTCCCGTTGCTGCAACCACCTTGTCAAAGGCAGGGAGAAAAGAATTCTGTCAGTTTTTGCATGATTTGAAAGTACCTTCAGGCTACTCATCAAACTTCAAGAGGCTAGTGTCGGTGAAGGACATGAAAATGAATTTCAACTTGATGAAATCTCATGATTGTCATCTGTTGATGACAGCTCTTCTTCCTATTGCACTTAGAGGTATCAAGACAGAACTGGTTCGCGACGCAGTCACGAGCTTGTGTTTATTATTCAATGCAATAGAACAGAAGGTGATTGATGAGGAAAAACTATTAGACTTAGAGAGGAGGCATTTCGAGACCCTATGCCTGCTTGAAGCTACCTTCCCACCTTCATTCTTTGATCTCGTGCTGCATCTAACAGCACACCTCACGAGGGAAATCTGGTTCCTTGGCCCATCTTACCTTCATCAGATGTTTCCATATGAGAGGTTCTATGGATTCCTGAAATCATTGGTACATAACCAGTTATTTCCAGAGGGAGCCATTGTTCGTGGCTACGAGACCATCGAAGCAGTGGAGTGGGCCATGGGTTATATGGACCCACAAAACCCCATTGCTGTGCCTCGCTCACGGCATGAAGGTAGGCTTTTAGGTGTTGGGACCCTGTGGAAAAAGTCAGTCACTCCGGAACCAGATGCCTTCCAAAAGGCTCATTTCACCGTGATACAACAGCTGCACCTAATTACACCATTTGCCAATGAGCACAAACGACAACTACGTGAAGACAGCCCTGACTGTGGTAGGGCTTGGCTTGCAAAGATGCACATGCAAGGTTTCAGCAGGTGGCTCCGAGATTATGTCGAGACATGCAGCAATAATGCTGTAATAACCGACGAGATAAGGAATCTAGCAGCGGGGCCATTGTTCACTGTTACAAGATACCAAGCTATGGATATCAATGGATACACGTTCTACACCATGGCCCAGGATAAAAAGAGCGTCTATCAAAATAGTGGTGTGCGTGTACGGGCCGTCGTCGACGACAGTCATGATGATGATGACACGGAGACAGACACATATTACGGGCAAGAGACGAGGATTAACGAACCCGCGTCGCCTTTGTTACGGGCAAGAGACGAGGATTAACGAACTCGCGTCGCCTTTGTTATGGGCAAGATATGCGAAATCACACACAGATTACATCAAAAGAGACACGGATTAGCCAGCCCCCGTTGGCTTGTTCTTCTTCATGCTTGCAAGTGAGTAGGTAAATCATACAAAAAATTGTACTGCACACAGATAATCACACAAGCATGTCTCTTGAGATGCAAAATCACACACACACAGATTACAGTCATCATTGATACATCAGAAGGTTACAAAGCGGCCATCTATGTTCATCATCACTAGGCACTACCAGGATGAGGAACATAGATCTAAACTAAGCAAAAGAGATATACTTCCGTCGGCTTGTTCTTCATGACGAGATATGCAAAATCACACACACAGATCGATCTTGCTCACAGGTCGATCTTGCTCGCAGGTCGATCTTGCTCGCCTTCGGCTTGTTCTTCGTGACGAGATATGCTCCAGATTCTGGCTTCTTCTTCATGCTTACAAGTGAGCACAAGAGAAAGATACAGAGAGGGTGGAAACATATCCCTTCAAAAATCCTCCTCCTGGTGGAGGGAAAGCAAAAGGAAGCGCAAGTTTGACGGGAAAGCTGCAGCAGGATGGTTCTGGGCTTCTCTCCCCAGACCTGATCTTTCCGTCGGCTTGTTCTTCCTGATGCCAGGAGGTTCTGGGCTACCTTCCCCCGACAGCTGATATATCACAAGGATTTTTCTAGCAGCTGTGCTAGAGGGATGAGCAACCCAGTCACCCATATCACAAGAATTCTTCTAGCAACTGAGAGAACGAGGAGGAGGAAGAAGAGAGAAAAGCAAAAGCTTGTGCCCTACAAGATCTATTCTTTGTGCCATAGCTAGATCTAGATCTAGAGAAGAAGGAAGCAAGTGAGGAGGACCGATAGGCGTCGGTCTTTTTTATAGCAAAAACAAGGAAGGGATAACATCGGTTGTAAAAAAAAGAGGAAGGGATAAGATCAAGAGCACAGGAAACGGGAAGGTTCCCAAGATCCGGTCAATGGGGAAACTGTTGCCCAGTCAATGGCTGAGAGCAGAGGTAGTGATTCCAATGTAGAATTAAATGATACGCGGATTAACCAAACGTCGTCTCCAATGTACTCACATCCCGAGGAGTCAAACTATATGAAAAACTACTAACAATTACGAAATAAAACATGCAATTCTCACATCTGGAGGAGTATATTTTTTATAAAAAAGTTATTTCAAGACATAAATGCTAATATTTTTTTGCTATAAACTTGGTTAAAGTTGTAATAGTTTGACTGGACGTTTCCCATAACTGCATGTTTTTTGGGACGGAGGGAGTAGAATTAAAGCATACGCGGCTTAACCAAACGTCGTCTGCAATGGAGAATTAAGGATACGCGGATTAGCCAAATGTCGTCTCCATTGCTTACTTAAACCGTGTTTGGAAACAAATCTGCTGTATCTTCTCCTTCCAAAATAATTTAGATCCCCTGCCCCTTCATCTACCCGCGAAAAACAGCAATTGCCTACTCCTTATCGTCACCATTCCCGGCCGGAGATGAATAGCATGCCGGGAAGAAGCAGGCGGCACCAGCCATCGTTGCTGCTGGACCTCCCTCAAGACCTCAGCATTGCGATTGCGGCGCGCATCGGTGCAACCTCAGAGCGGCCCTTGGCTGACCTCCGCAGCCTACGCGGTACTTGCTCGACCATGCGCCGCGTGTGCAGCCACGACGACGTCAGCCGGTGTTTGTCGATAGAGGGGATACGAGATGAGATTTCTTGGGTGTGGGACCCCACAGCCTACAAAGCCTTCCTTGCTATGCTAACCGATCTCGGGAATCTGGAGCCTTGCTTCTTCTCCGGGATCAAAGCCGTCTTCATGGAAAACAGGGGATGCAATGATCTCCGGCGCGCCGCCGAGGGTGGGCACGATGCGGCGGCCTATCTATACGCCATCTTGCTCTACAGGGACAATGGCGGTGCCACCGCTGACGACACCGCGAAGCGGCACATGAGGCGGGTCGCGGGTGGCGGCAGTACGACGTCGAGATGGCTGAGCAACGAGGGGTGTCTGCCTTTGCACGAGAAGGCCGCATGTGCAATCCACTCCTCGACTTGACGCATTTGGGGTGAACCGCTGCCACCTCCGGCACAGGTGCGCGGCGATCAGCCGTGCGCAGGCAACGGCGGCGGCTGCGGTGTGGATAAAGGATGGCTTGGAATTTCTCTGTTTTGCAGCAAAGACTGTAGGCTCCGCCGCGAAATGGTGAAGTTCGAACGGAGTATTGGAATAGGAAATCAGTAGTGGATTATCTTTTGTAGGTTGCTTGTATTATCTGTGTAAAATTTTGGAATAGCAGCAAAGCCGACACGGGTTATCAGCCCCGCGTCGCTAATGACTGTGGGGCCCAGTTCTATTCGAATGAAGAACAGTTCTCATTTCTCCTTTTAATCTGCAAACAAATGTTGTAACAAGTATATCTTCGTCGTAATTAGTCCAAATTTGATATTTTTTTCTAAATTTTTCTAAAATCACCATCTTTTCATTAATTTTATTGTTTAGTGTATATTCCATTTGTTGAATAATGTTTATATGCTTTATTTTGTTCTTTGTAAGTACAACATATAAATAATATTTGTTTTACACAACCATTAGTGATGAAACTTTGCATTTCGTAAGCTTAAGGTGAACACAAGGTTTTGTTAAGTTTTCAAATGCATATGAGTTCGAACATGTTGCAAAGTATGGAAAACTTCAATGTTCAAGCAACATTCTAGGAAACTATGTGAGAGATGTAGACATTTCTACACAAGTATATTATTCCTTCATCGATACCATTTGAAATTTGAAGACAAGTTTAGGTACCCAAATTATGTTGCCAAGTCAATTTATAGATTTTTTAGAGCAAATTTGATGTTATTAGAATTATTATATAATTACCATGGGGTGTAAAAACGAAATATAAGAATTTTGGGCACACAAGTGTGACTGTTGATATTTTATTCAAATACTAAATGTCCAAATATGAATTGTTCGTATTTTTATGATTTTTTAGGTGCTGTTTTATGGGCTCTAATATTTTAGGGAAGCAAGTTTCATTCCAAAAAATAGTGACGGGCCCACGCGTTAGCGTCAGTAGCTAATATAAAAAAAGATAACTGTTGCGTGACCCACCCGGACCCAACTGCCAACAAAGGCGATGCGGGTTCACTAACCATCGTCACCAATGACACTAGCCCACGCATCAGCGTCAGCGTCAGCAGGCTAACCAGCGTCGGTAATGACTATCCATTATCTCTAAGATCTAATTCATCTCAACAGATCTCCAGTTCATCACAACAGAACACATATCATAGGAGACGTGGTTGGTTCAAACAACCAAACTAATTAACTAAGCAAACAAAATCAAACAACCAAACTATTTAACTTAGCGGTTCATGATCTAGAAACAAACTAAGCAGTTCAACAACATGATGAACACAAACACACACACACAACCTAAGCAGTTCGACACAAGCAGGAGTCTATCATTTAGTCGGTCGCCGCCGTCGGAGTCTCGTCGTCGTCGCCGCCGTGGCTGCCGTCGGAGCCGTCACCACTGCCGTGGCTGCCGTCGTTGCCGTCGGAGCTGCCATCGTCGAAGACGAAGTGGCGGCGGCCAGCCCGCTTGACCACGGGGAGGTTCTCGAGCTTCTCAGCCAACCTGTGGATCCTGAAGGTGAGACCCTTCACGCTCGGGTCCTTGTCCACTTCATGATGCGCCTTGATGTCAAAGGCCGCGCCAACATCTTCAAGCTTTCTGAAGGCGCTCCTGAGCAGGTCGACGGCGAACTTAGTGTCATTGAAGAACGGTTCCACATCGACGTCCTTGGTCGCCGGCTCCTTCCCCTTCTCCAACTTCCTCCAACGGCGGCTTTCGTCGTCGTCATCCTCCCTTCGTCCCTGCTTCGACGGCGGCGGGCTCCTCGACGCCATCTCCTCCTTCTCTCAGTGACTGAAGATTTGTAGTGGTGGATCGCGAGGAGGAAGAAGAAGCGAAAGAGATGATAAGCTTATGGAAGAAGCAGGGGAAAGCAGGGGAAGGCAGGGGAGTTATAGTGACAAGACGCGGAACCGTCAGGCGCCTCTGCCCCCACCCACTACTCCACTACTGCCAGTACGTGCCAATCAATTGCGCATCAGGCTCCGTTTCAGGCGCAAAACTGTCCAAAACCATGCGTCGCCTTTCAATTATGTGGGAAGGAGAAGGGGCAGGGGCAATGATGTCGGGCCCACTCGTCAGCGGCAGCAGCCAAACTGCGGCGCCTTTTCAATTTCCATTTATTGTTTTACATGGCCGAGGCGCCTTCTTCAACTTCAACCCTCGTCGCCTTCTTCAACTTCAACCCTCGTCGCCAACTTCATCCCTCATCCCCAACTTCAACCCTCGTCGCCTTCAACTTCAACCCTCATCACCTTCAACTTCAACCCTCGTCGCCTTTCAATTTCCAAACCCTGTCGCATTTCTATTTCCTCCCCTTCTCCTTGATGGCTGCGGTGTGCTTGATGCAGCTGCTGCCAGATGATCTTGTCACCCAGATCATCATCCACTCCATCAAGGATGAGCCCATCTTCCATTTTCTCAACCTTCGCAATAAAATCTGCGGCAGCTTCCGGCGCATCTGCGACTCCGATGAGGTACTACTGCATGTGTCGCTGTGTGATCTTCGTCGGGTGTGCAAGAATCGCTACGTCAGGTCGTGCTTTGAGCAGCGCTTCCGCGAGGCCAATCATCCGGAGGCATTATGCTTCGAGGAGATGGAGAGGTTGATGAGGCGGTGGAACTCGGATAAGGGTCTGAAGCTCATGAAAGATGCCGCTGCTGAAGACTCCGGTGCCAAGTACTTCTTAGCGATGCTGAAGTACCATTGCAACCCGGCGGACCCCGAAGCCATGGCACTGCTCCAGGAAATTAGCGGCGGCCTGTCGCCCCCTGACGAGCGGTGGAAGAACCACAACCTGCGGTGGCTATGCTACCTCGTCAACCAGGATCTCGACAACATTACGAGGTGGTACTGGCTTGATGACGGTGACGACGACATTCCGTTGCTGCCCGTCCAGAATCCCCACATCTGCATTTGGGCAGCGGGATGTAGGCGCTACGGGCCGGATACCAAAGAGATCATCCACTACTACAGCGCCGAGTGTCGCATCCGTCATGAGTTCGACCTCTGGACGCGTAGCTTCCGCCCCGCTGTGGAGTACGCTGTCAACAGGATGAACATCGGGATGTAGGCACAAGCATCAATGAACATTATCTATCTTGAATGTAAATTATTAGATATTACTAAACGCGGATTTGATTTTATCGGGATGTCAGTTTTTAATCGGTTTTTGATAGATAATATTTGATTTGTCACGTTTGTGAGTCAAATCGAAGGTTGCGGTGGTTTCATTTGCCGCCGACGAGGCCTGGGATGCCCTCTTGGGTGTCAAAACCGCTGAAGCGGGCACGGCGGGGGCGGCGGCGAGCGGCGGTGCCCTCTGCTTCCTCCTTTGTTCTATTGGAGAATGAAGAACAGTTTATCCGTCCCGCGTCGCCGACGGCATTTCTCTTTTTAATCCGCAATCAAATTTTGTAACATGTATTTCTCCGTCGTAATTAGTCCAAATTTGATTATTTTTTCCACAATTTTCTAAAATCACCGTGTTTTCATTTTTTCATTGTTTAGTGTATATTCCGCTTCTTGAACAATGTTTATATGCCTTATCTTGTTCTATGTAAGTACAACATATAAATAATATTTGTTTTCCACACCTGTAATGAAACTTTGCATTTTTGTAATCTTAAGGTGAACCACAAGGTTTTGTTAAGTGTTCAAATGCATATGAGTTTGAACACGTTGCAAAGTGTGGAAAACTTCAATGTTCAAGGAACATTCTAGGAAACTATGTGAGAGATGTAGATATTTGTACACAAGTATATTATTCCTTCATCGAAACCATTTGAAATTTTGAAGACAAGTCTAGGTACCCAAATTATGTTGCCAAGTCAATTTGTAGATTTTTTTGAGCACACTAGATGTTAGTAGAATTATTACATCATTAACATGGGATGTAAAAACGAATTCTAAGAATCTTGGGCACACAAGTGTGACTGTTGATATTTTATTCAAATACTAAATGTCCAAATACAAATTGTTCGTATTTTTATGATTTTTTAGGTGCTGTTTTATGGGCTCTAATATTTTAGGGAAGCACGTTTCATTCGAAAAAAATAGTGGCTGGCCCACGCGTCAGCGTCAGCAGCCAAAATAAAAAGATAACCGCTGCCCGCCCGCCGGACCCAACTGCCAACAAAGGCGATGCGGGTTCACTAACCATCGTCGCCAATGACACTGGCCCACGCGTTAGCGTCAGCAGGCAAACCGTACGCGGGCTGCTCAAAATTTCCCACCTATATTGACTATAATGCCCATGGAATTCCAATTCCAACACAGAGCCGTCAAGGGCACGCCAGTAATTTCCTTAAACACAGTTACGCGCGCCGTTCATATTCGGCTCCTCACTAGACAGATCCACAACGTCCGCACTCTCTCTCCACCGCCGCCGCCACTCTCCCTGCTTGCCTTCGCCACTCTCTCCCCGCTCGCCTTCGCCGCTCTCTCCCCACCGCAGCCCTACTCTTCTCTAGCCCCACCGCTCCCTGCGTGACGACGGTGACGAGGACGCGGTTACTGGCGTGCGGACGGCTTCCCGGCCAACCTAAAGATGGTTGACGCGGATCCGTCATCCCCGGCCACGACGATGAGCCGGCCACCTCAGGCCACGAGCTGACGTGGATCCGGCCCCTCCGACCATCACGAGAACAACTACTTCATTCGCGACAGAGGTTAGTCCTGCTTGAACCCCCAATGCCCTCTCTCTCCTCGGCCACCAAATCTGCTATATATTCATGTCAATGTGGATTAGGGAGACATGCCTTGATAGTTCATCTTTAATTGATTGACCATGGATTTGATGGATGGATTTTGTTGCCCCAAGTCTGTTTGAATATATTGTTGCTAACAGATGAAGTTATATGAACTATTGAAATTCATTTTCATGTTCCTGGTGCTACAATTTTTGCACTGTAAATTCATGAAAAGCATTGAGGATGTTAGCATACTTTAATTCTGCTATGTTTTGAATGTACCAGATCGACAGTTATGCTTTGGACCTGTTAGCATACTTTAATTCTGCTATGCTTTGAATGTACCAGATCGAAGTTATGCTTTGGACCTGTTAGCATATTTTAATTATGATGGCCACATAATGTCAGGGGGAATTGCATCGTAGTGGTTTATAATGTAGTTCACCCAATCTGCTATATATTCATGTCAAGGTGGATTAGGGAGACATGCCTTAATAGTTCATCTTCAATTGATTGACTGTGGATTTGATGGATGGATTTTGTTGCTCCAAGTCTGTTTGAATAAATTGTTGCTAACAGATGAAGTTATATAAACTGTTGAAATTCATTTTCATGTTCCTAGTGCTATAATTTTTGCACTGTAAATTCATGAAAAGCATAAAGGATGTTAGCATACTTTAATTCTGCTATGCTTTGAATGTACCAGATCGACAGTTATGCTTTGGACCTGTTAGCATACTTTAATTCTGATGGCCACATAATGTCAGTTGGAATTGCATCGCAGTGGTTTATAATGTAGTGATAACTAGAAGGTCTTATGCTTTGTTGTGAGTGTTAATTGTTTCACTATTGTCATATATATATATATATTGTTATTGTTGGTGTCATGATGTGTTGTGAGTGTTGTTTCACTACTGTCATATATAATGTCATGACCATTGCTTTATCCTCTTGTTGCATGTACACATGGAACACACAATCCATCGCTACTGAAGTTGGACAAGGAAGCAGTTGAAGGAATTTATTCTCTGCTTTGATATATAAGCATATTGTTGTGTCCCTGTCAAAATGGTTAGCACCTATCCCTGTATGCTAATTAAGTAAAATATGAACTGTGTATGTCTATGCTGATTTTATTTACGACTTGTAATGATTTCTAGTGTAATATCAGCTATTTTGCCTGTCAGAGAAAACGAATTTATCTAATAAGAATTTTGTTTAGATTTTTAGTCTTGCTTATGTTGCTCTACTGACAACCTGACATATCATCTATGCAGTCTCCCACAACAACAAACTCCTCTACCTCCAGTGCATCATCACAGCCCATCGTCGGTGAACCTTCTTCACAGGGTCACTCAGCATAGACTGCTGCGAGTAGTACTCGATCCCGCGGGTCAAGGACACAAACCAAATGGCCAGAAGACAAGTTGACTGCAACTGGACTTGATGCCAATTTTTGTCCTACCCCAGATGCTGCGAGGGATAGATTTGTATTGGTCTGTGGTCTCATTGCTCGGGAGAGGGTGTCAATCAACAAGGCGGATGATGATCTCTCACCAATTGAGAAGGACCATCTGTTCACAGTTTTAGAGGAAAAGCTAGATTACCCAGCCAATCTGGAAGAATCTGTTCGCAAGAAGGCAGTTAAGGTAGCTATATCAGAGATTGGAACCTTGCAACGGCGGTTCAAGGCCCATTTAAGAAAAAAATATGTGAGCGAAGAGGAGACTCCCTTTGTGAAGCATGCCTTTTTGCAGCAACAAGACTGGGACATGTTTGTGCAGGAAACCATTTCTCCTTCATTTCAGCAATTGTGCCAGGAGATGAAACAAAAGAGAGCATTGCATAATAAGCCACACAAGACGGGCAGAAAAGGTTATCGTGGTAAAAGGAAAGAGTGGGAGGAGGAGGATGTAAAGCTAGCTGCAGAAGGAAAAACAGAACCCTTGGGACCAATTTCCTGGATGTTCGAGACCTTATCTGCGGGCAAGGGTAGGGAAGAAGAGGAAGAATACTAGTGAAGGAAGTGGGGGCATAACATTCAGTAACCCTGCGGTGGTGGGGGTAGCAGATAGGGTGAAAACACTTGCAGCTCAGGGTAGCGATGGTTCTTTCTCTGGGGTTAGGGAGGATGATATCCTCACCGCAACACTTGAGACTCCAGAGCATCGAGGTCGGGTCCGAGGCGTGTCTAGTTCACTTGGCTAGGGTAAAGGGTTTGGTGAAGAGTTCGCTGGAATGTACAGGAAGAAGAGGAACAAGAGGTCTGATGCTCATGATATGATGGACATAACATTTAAATCAATTGTCCATGCTCTAAGACTATCAGGCATCGAAATACCAAAAAATGTACTTCTTCCTTCCCAATTACCAGTGCCTATCAGTAGCAGTGAGGAAAAAGATGTGCATGGCAGTGAGGAAGAAGATGCGCATGACCGCGAGGAAGAACATGCGCATGACAGCGAGGAAGATGCGTGTGGTAGAGAGCAAGATCATTGGAATGCCAACAGTGACGAAGCGAATCAAGTGCACAGTGATAGTCGATCACCTATGCTGGACACAATAGATAAGCTAACAGAGCCAACCGCGTGCAACCTTTTGGATGGCACCGGGATTAATGTGGAGTTCACACTAGCGAAAGTCTTTCCATTTCAAAAGGCTTGCCATTCAGTACTGGTGCAGGATGGGTATGTTGTGGTGCAACCTACTTATGTGTGGGCCAATGCGGGTCACTACCCTCTGCCTGTACCAATTGATGGGGGTGACATAGCAACCCTAGCTGAGGCTCTCGTTCAAAGGATCCAATGGCCAAAGGACAGGATCCTTATACCACCCATGACGAGACATCCCAACCCTGAAGCCGCAACAGGTAGCAGGGGTACAACATCAGATGGAGGTACTGCAGCTCAGTGTTAGCAAGAGAAGGCTCAACAACAGCAGCAGCAGCAGATCAGCAAAACTACGCAGTAGGAGCGTCGACAACAGCCGGAGGAGGAGCCCAGGCAAACTCCGCCTAAGCAGCAGCTGCAACTTGAGGATAAGCAACAGACGAAACAGCAGCCTCTCCAGCAGCAGGAGCGTCGACAACAGCCAGAGGAGCTCATGCAAACTACGCCTAAGTAGCTGCTGCAACATGAGGATAAGCAACAGACGAAACAGCAGCCTCTCCAGCAGTAGGAGGAGGAGTGCAGGCAATCTCCCCCTAAGTAGCAGATGCAACATATACAGCAGCCTCTGCAATAGGAGGAGGAGCCCAGGCAATCTCCACTGCAGAAGGGAAACCAGGCCAAGAAACCTCTGTCTAAAGATGAGATTCTTAACTGTATTATTGGGACAGAACAGGAACGACCAAAATACAAGCCTGGTGCACCTATGTTGTCAGAAGCAAACTTAGAGGCTGCTGGACCAAATTGTGCCAGGTTGCATGCTTACATCATGGAACACAGTAAGGATAAACTTGTCTTTCCAGCAAAGGTGGATCAACACTACTTTAAAGGTGGTTGTGGTGCTTTAATGTTAAACATTGCATTCAGTAGCGTGTATAACCTTATAACCCTGGCTTCTCTGGATGTTACCTTCTTGAGGTTGTGGACATTGTAAGTCCTTTAAAACCTAAAAAGATATTTCTTTAATTTTGACCACAAAGTTCATGCATGCTAACAATTTGATTTTTTGTAGGAAAATGATGGACAAGGCAGTGGAGATGCAGATCAATGTTGGGTTTTTAGATCCAGATTTGTTTACTTCCACAAATATTTCTTAGCATTCTCGCCTTGTTACCAAAGCAATCTCAAATGCAATGAACAACGACTACGTGGTGGGTGCCTACTGCACTAGCCACTGGGTAACAGTGATCATCTGTATGAAGTTCAAAGAGGTTTGGTATCTAGATTCTGCTAAACAACATCCCCCGCTAAAGTTCTCAGACCTCAAACCTGTTGTGGACTGGTCAGTATCTTGTAGGTTTTGTTCACAAAAATTCAATCTCTTAGTGTTTCTAATTGGTATTGCTGACCATGCAGGGCCTTTGGTACAGTATTTGTAGGTTTTGTTCACAAAAATTTAATCTCTTAGTGTTTCTAATTGGTATTGCTGATCATGCAGGGCCTTTGGTGAACATGCACAGGACGGAGTGACGAAAGGAAAGAAAAAAAAGCCAAAAGCCATACTCAAGCACAAAACAAATCTCACTGTAAGACCGAGGTTTTTTATGGTCCCTTCTTAGCTATTTGGTACTGCATTAACTTGTCATTTTGGTACCTCGATGCAGTGTGCTCAGCAGCCATGGGGGTCCTCTTTGTGTGGATTCCATGTGGCATTCCATATGTTAAGACTACTCGATGACATACCTGACATTAAGAAGGCTGTTGTAAGTAGATAATAATGTTCAATCTTGTCTCTACTCATATTATCAATCTGATTTTAGAAACTGATTTCTACTTGTATTCTCATAAATGATTGTATTTTGCAGGATTTCAAATCTGCTGTAGATGTTTCCACAGAAGATCTAAAGCGTATCCGGGAGATGTTGTGCGAGTACATCCTTAAGGAGACCATCGACCGAAAGGGCAACTTCTATAATGGTGCACCGTGAGTTTATTGTAGCCAGAAACTTGAAACTCATTCAGTCTTCTTTAGTCAGGTTTTGTTGCCTGAGAAACCTGCTTGGCTTGCTTGGTTGGGGTCAGATGCTGCCTGGTTCGGGCAGTTTTCTCATGACTCCATCCAAACAAGCCCTGATGAGAGTAACTTGAAACTTGATGTGATCCTAGCTTGTCTATAAATGTGAGCTTGCTTGTCTTGCTTGCCTATATCTGTGATGTGAGAATGTGTTTGTGATGTCTCCTTGCTGTGGTGGCTGCCATATCCTGGCTGGTTCCAGGATGGCAGGATGCAGCCCCTGATGGCTGCCAAATCCTGGCTGGTTCCAGGATGCAGCCGACAAGCGGGCAGGTTACTGTAGTGGTGGCCTACGTATCTGTAACGGGCGTTAATTAAAGCTCGTTACAAACACTGATCAGTGAGTAACGGGCTTCATTCGGAAAGCCCGTTACAAACATCCCAACAATGTAATGGGCAGTGTAAAAGCCCGTTACCAGTCCTGACCGGTGGGCCCTAGGACCTGGCCCATTCATCGAGATATAGGAGACGCAGGTTGAAAGCACGCGTCTCCTTTAATCGAGAGGAAGCAGACGCGCGTGGAAACAGATGCGTCTCATTTCGTCGAGACAGAGGAGACGCAGGTTCACGGCACGCGTCTCTGATTTTGATTTCACAGTAACGGGCTCTGTTTTCATGCCCATTACCAAAGTTCCCTATGGGCCCAGAGAAACAGCCATTTCACGTGACCGGTGACTAGTTGTGGTAACGGTCGTTGTTTGATACCCGTTACGAATCCTAGATGTGCTGAGACGCGTGTGAAATAGACGCGTCTCATTTCGTCAAGATAGAGGAGACGCAGGTACACAGAAGGCGTCTCCGATATTGAGCTACTGTAACGGGCTGTGTTTTCGTGCCCGTTACCAAAGTTCCCTGTGGGCCCAGAGAAACAGTCATTTCACGTGACCGGTGGCTAGTTGTGGTAACGGTCGCTGTTTTATGCCCGTTACGAATATGTCTTATCAGTAACGGGCATCTGCCCGTTACCTCTCTTAGCTCATTTGTAACACTTGATCGGTAACGGGCGCTTTGCCCGTTACGAAAGGCAATCTATGCCCGTTACCAAAGTGAGTTTTCCACGTAGTGGTGGTGGCCAAGGTGGAGGACGTCTTGCACTATTCTTTAAAGTGTTCTCCACGTCCTTGAAGCATGCTCCTACTTGGACCGGGGTCCCAAGGGTGAATATAATGCTCATGATGACGACGTCGCTTCCGAATGATGGACTTTGATGAGCTTGCACATTGAAACACACATTCAATCAAATAAAGATATGTACATGTGGAACCAACTGAGTTGTACCAAGAGTTACTATGCAAATATCGAAACGAGCTCACCATATAATCAATGGTCGTATCCAAAGATGTCAAGTCCTCATCACTAAAGGCCCGCGTTAATCATTGCTGAAAATAGACGTTGGAAGACAACCTTTTTGTCATGGTTGGTTATACCAACTGGGACTAAAGGGGGGTGCCTCCCGCACCCAATTCAGGCCACGTCGACGAAACACCTTTAGTCCCGGCTCGAAACTTGAACCGGGACTAAAGGGGCATACAGAAGCCTCCGACTCTACCGGTGGTAGTTTTAGACAGTTTTAGACATCACAATTTTTAGCACATGGAATCCAAACAGGCCCTAAGTGTTTGTATGCTCCAGATAGTTAGAAGCCATCAGGAATATTATTTGTTGCGGACTTTGAGTGTTTGTATGCTAGAGCTAGATAGAAGCCAGCACGCATACTATTGGGTTCCGGGTCTTGAGCACTTGAGAGAGCCATGCCGCTGGTCCTCTCACTCAGCCAGCCAAGATAACACTTGACCATCGTTGCAATTTGGATCGGTACAGATGTACTGACACGGACGATGCTTGCACATGCTAGCTACTTGATTATTCCGTGTGATATCGCATAAAAGCTTGTCAATTAGCTGCTGCAGCCTGCAGAGCAAATCGTTGTGTTTCATTGGCTAACTAAAGAATGATATTAAGCTTTAATCGATCTTTGCCTTTAGACGAAAACCCTAAAGCAGCTAGGTGGCCACACGCAAAGAATTAATTACCTGGTGCCCACAAAAGACCTGTACTGAATACAGCTTTGTAAAAAGAAAATATGTGTATCATCATTTTGCTTTCATCTAATTTCTCCAAGGCATCTCCGTCTCTCCACTTTTTTTTAATTCACTAGTAATTGGTCTATGACAATGCCTTCTGACACTAGCTAGTGTCCAAAATAAGGCCTCTTTTAGCTACATTTAAAAGAACTATTCACCCGTCACATCGAATATTTAGACACATGCATGAAGTATAAATGTAGATGAAAAAATAACTAATTGCATTGATTGTCATAGCCTTGCGAGACGAATCTATTAAGCCTAATTACTTTATGATTGGACAAATCATGCCACAGTAAACATATGTTAATGATTTTTTTGAAGAGGCGATGGCGGGCCTGAACTTTTCATTAATAGGTGTGGCAAACCACAGATTACAGAAGCAAGGAGTACAACTGGAAGCAATGCAGAAAAGAGAGAACAAAAGTCGACAAACAAACAATTCAAGGACCATCCATGACACAAGCCAAAACACTACTCCAAATCGTGAGTTTGTGTCTCCATCGAACAACATGCTCGCGCAAATAAACCATGACCATTACACCTCCACAGCACCACTCGTAGCTATGCCGCTCCGATGAAACCCTCCATTTGAGGGATGCTCAATGGAATGGGGTCTAAGGGTGGTGTAAGATATGCAAGTCAAAGCTTCACCAGATATGATGATCTTCCGGCCAACTAGCTAGTGGTGACACCATTCGTCGCACATCCAGGCTCCACCGCCTACAACCATCCAACGCCGCCCAAGGGGAAGAACCCCTGAGGGGGAATGGCGTATCAGTGGAAACCACCCGACATTAGATGTGAGACCAGCTAGACAAACAAGGAGCACGCCGACGGAGCAGAGGAGTCAATGAAGGACCCCTAGGCAGCGCTAGGTGAGGGGTGCTGGTGCCGGATCTGGGCACCAGGAGCCCAGAGGCGAGGACGGGGAGGATGCGGAGAGGGAGCAGGGAACCTCGTGGGGGTGGGTGGACAGTAGATCTAGACCCTGCGCCTGGATTCGACCATGGAGGGGGCACCGCTGGCGGCGACGACCGTAGCCATACCAGGGCCGTCGCGGCTGCCTCAAGTCGTCCTCCGCCATAGCGCGCCTCGAGTCGGGGTCACACGTATTGCCGGCTGCCCCCTCCGGGGAAGGGGGACGGGAGGTAGGGGCACACTGGGTTTCCTAGTCACCTCCGGGGTCGCTCGAGCGAGGTGCGATGTGGGAGGGTGGGGCAACAAATGTTAATGATGAATTAATAATTAGGCTTAAAAATTTGTCTCATCATTTCTAGGCGAGTTGTGAAATTAGTTTCTTTATTAGTATCTGAACATCCATTCTGACATCCCATGAAATATCTGATGTAACACCACAGTTTTTTAGCTAGCAACTAAATAAGGCGTAATAAGTAAATGAGAATAATATAATGATAGTCTGTGTGTGTGCGCAGTGTGTGGAAACATGTAAAAGAAAAAGAGGCAACCTGCTTGAACTATTACAACAGTAGCTTATAAAGGAAAAAGAGGCGCCCTTTGCCTCCAGCGGCCGTCCTGCATAAGAAAAGAGAGCCCTAGCTACGGCTTGTACGAGGTGCATTGAGCTGGCCATGTCCATGTGGTTACAGCGTCTCAGCTTTCGACATCTTTTCTCGACCTGATCCCATTTAACAGGAAAACCTCAGGGGATGAGGTCTCTTTCTCCAGGGTGTAGTAATTGAATGAAAAAGGGATCGGATCAGACGACAGCAGCCAAGGCCGTATGCATGTATATAAAGAATGTGCCTTGTTTGCAACCAGCCAAACCATGAGACCATCGATCGAGTAGGAAACAGAGTCATAATGCACGAGTTGAGTGCTGCTGATGTATCGACATGGTGGGACACGAGTGGCAGCTGCGCCTCTTCGTTCTTACCAGCCTCACCCTTCAGTACGTCATGTGGTTCACGGCTGGCAAGCGTAAGTTCAGCACACCAACCTCGTTCATAATATTTGTACGCTTGCTATTTGTTGCATCAGATGCTGTAGCGCTATACGCACTTGCAACACTGTTCAACCGTCAAAAATTTCCCTCCGCGACACAAAGAAGAAGAAGCAGCAGCAGCAGCGACCTAGAGGTGCTATGGGCACCTTTCCTGCTGATGCACATCGGTGGATACGCTGTTCCAACCATTTCGAGCATCGACGGCAGCGATAAGTGGGAAAGACTCACCCTAGTTACTCTAACCAAGGTTAGTGTTATGTCCTTGTACGGGTCAACCTATTCAGTTCATTCCATTAATCAAGTGCCTAGCTAGAATCTTTTCATGAAAAATCGTAATTAATTTTGTACTTTGCCACCAAACCATTAAGGTTGGGAAGAGGTATTTATTTGTTTGCCGAGGAAGGGGTACCATGAGGGCATTAACCTTTTTTGAAAAAGGGAGGGGGGGGGGGAAATCAATGCCCTAGGTTTGGTGGCCCATATATATATCATCACTACTGGATTCGGCACACCATTGACGTGTCGCAAGGGCACACGGCGAAGCCCCGAATGCACACAGTGGAATTAGTCACATCATAATATTAGTCTAAGTAGATTCGGGCCAGTTGATAGTCCTTTATTGTTTTATTAAACATAGCACCTCCACGTGAGGATCGAAGTATAAAATTGTAAGCACGATAAGCATCCCGTATCGTTTCCATGTGAGAAGTTAGACTTTCGGTGCGACCCAAAACCCTAGGGGAATTAAATGTCCTAACCCATGTTACAAAACTGGACTAGTCATTCCCCAAGCAACTAAGCAGGTGAAAACTAGAAAGTCGGGTTTTCCCAATTGAAACTAGCTGATTCACAAATTAAAATCAGTTTATTTGGTTTGAAATCAGTTCAAGCACCATGGGTCCCATGAATACTGTCATAAAAAATGGCATGACGTACTCAATAAAAATGATGTCTTATATTTATGAAATTTAACCATATTTTCACTAATACCAGAGCCCCGAAAATTTCTAAAATACATGTTGACTATAATCCTTAAAAGGACTCCTTCAAATGTTCAAGAAATCACGAAGAATTGCAAGGTTGGAGCCTGTCTAGGATAAGCCCATGGCCGGCCCAAGCCTAACTAGACCTACCATTTTGACCCGTGTTTGGGAGGGTGCATAAGGAATTTTGGTCTATGCAAGCATATGATTGGTAGCTAGGGTGCATATGTTGAGTGGGCTTACCAATTGCACAATCTAGGTGAGTTTACCATTCTCACCGCAACATCACTTCTTCCCTTGGTCTTCCTCACGCTGCCACCGGATGAGAAGGGCAGCAGCGCTTCTCAACTCCCCTTCCCAAGATCCTCCTCCCTCTTTCACCACCAATATTTAATTACTGCCATGTCGCACCCAACAGTCTCCTCCTTCACCGGCCACCACACTCCAGCTCGGGACGGCGGAGCAAAGATGGGCTCGAATCCCTTCTCCTCCCTTGTCGCAGCAGCAGAGTCCTGCATGGTGTCCCTCGTTGAGCACGCCACCTGCACCATCGCGCCCACCATCAACCCGGTCCTCCTATGCGCCATCAAGTTCTTAGCTCGCGCCTCCGGCGACACCATTATTCATGACGCCTTCCACCTACTCTCCCTCATCCCATGCAGGTGCAGCTCCACGCTCTTGAGCGTTGCCGACAAGCTCTTCATGCACTCCAAGCTCTTTCACTCCCTCCTCAGTCATCGCTGATGCGCTCAATGGATTCCTCTTGCACGCCATTGGGTTCCAATCCGTCGAGCACACACGCTCCCGCCGCCAGCCGCCTCGACAACTCTGCCTCAACAAAGGAGGTATGATGAGGAGAGGAAGGCTCGTTGCAGAGGCAACGATGGGGACGACAGATGAGTGGCGACAAGGGCGGTGGGCTCAATGCGGATGTGGTGATGGGGAGGACAAAGTTTGATGGGGTAGGAGGTAAGTGGAAGTGTATGTTGGGCCAAACGAAGCCTGGCCCCGTGGAAGCAACCTTCCCTCACGTTTCCAGCTAGCCAGGACAAGGGGGATGTGATGCATAAGTTGAGCCTGGCTAAGAGGCTTATGCACAGAACAAAACAAGTCTACACTGCATAATCGAAGCCTGGCTAGGACTTCTGCAGCCTACCAATCACTGCCTAACTACATGGTCCATGTATACATGCCAAAGTTCCTGCTAGACCTACACCATCTCATGATCTGTAGCTGGCAAACGGAATCTACCATTCACAATCACTAGTGCCATATGCCTCATCATTACATAGACATTGATGAGGACATCACAGGGCACGATTTAGCCAGGCGCACAACAGTGTAGGCTGCAGCCGTGGATCACAGTTTGGCTAGGCGCACAACAGTGTAGGCGGCAGCCGTGGAGCACGGTTTGGCCAGGCGCACGACGGTGTAGGTGGCAGTCGTGCACACCTAAATTATCCCACCTTGCTGAGCTTGGGAGGAGAAAACCGCCTTAAAAGGGAGAGCCACCCTTCCCCTATTGGACTAGTCTTTTGGGGCGATTGGGCCTTTCCTCGAGTGGGTGCACTATTGGAGTCCAACCCCACGCCTGGGTCGGACTCATGAGACATCACAAGCAAAGAGATATTTTTCCAACACCTTCCGGTCAACCAAAGCATATTCAAGCAAACATGCAAGTAGTGGTCACAATTCACCACCTCAGCTAACTTCCACAGCATTATTTATATATATAGTGCAAAAAATAAACATGAGGAAATGGTGTCACATGCAAGAAATGGTGTCGGTGCGTCATTTAACGAACAAAGAAACCACCATAGGTGAGCCAGACATTATCGCTGACCTCGCTATGCTGCCTGACATCGTTCCTAACCTTGCAACTGTATGGGGACGATGTCGGTTGCTGGAACTAGGGACGGTAGTGGGACAGGCAAGGTGTGGGTAAAACATTTGCCCACCAGCAAGCTTGCCCATGTGCTCGACCTTTGCCCGCCCGCGGGTCAAAAACTTTGTCCGTGCCCATGCCCGACGGATATCTGGCGGGTATCGGGCATCCGCAGATGAGCATTGGTCGCATGAGCCTCCTGCTTGTTAGAGCCTCACATTCAGCTGCGTCGTGCCGCCGTCACGTGGGGCCTGTGAGATCTGCGCGTGCTGGCAGGGGGAAGGCGTCGGGTGGGATCCAGACGCCGAGCGAGACAGTCTCGAAGTCAGAGATGTGGACACCGAGTGGATAAGGCACCAGGCAAGGGAAAGGGTCAGTGGGGTCAATACACACATGTAGATGCCCTCTCCTATAGGGGCGCCACCGCATGCGCAGGCGTGCTTCCACCGCCACTTGTGTCCCTGCTTGCACCGTGCTTCGGGTAGTGCAGATGGAAAGAAATCACCTGGAGCAGGAGCTGCACAGTATCTCGAACAGAGAGGTGGAGCAGCAGAACATTGTCACGGCTGGGCGTCGGGTGGCATAAAGCGAGGCGGCCAAGGACGCTCTTGACCGAGTGCTGCAGGAGGGGGGCCTGCCGCTGTGCGGACGACGGGACGAACGATGCACATGGATGCAGTGCCGAGCGGATAAGGCAGGGCAAGTGGGGTGGGCTGTGAGGGAAAGGGGATGGTGCGACTGTTTTTTTTATGCTGGGCCGAGTGAGGCCTTGATTACTATATGGTAACAGGTAGTGCCCGCAGGTAAGATTTCTTGCCAGCATTCTTCCCGTGGGTGAAATGAGTTGCCTGAATCTGTGCCCGCAGGAGGGATTAGCTACCCTTATCCGTGCTCATCAGGTAGGATATCCGCGAATATCCGCGCCCGCGGGCAGGATTGCCATCCCTAGCTGGAATTTCCTCTCTGCAGATCTATTAATTCAGGCTCCTACCAAGGCCGCGCTTGTGTGCACGATGCTACTGCAACCTTCCCATGCACAAAAATGGGGATGCCTGATGTAAGCTTCGCATGTGACGGGTTGGCCAAGGAGCAAGGATGTGCGCCGCAGGAAGAAGACTTCATCGTGTCATATGCGGTAGGTCTATGGGATGACATCGAGCTACTCGTTGAACACGTTGCACGACCAACACTGATGAGAGCAAGAAATCAGCATACACTAGTAGAGAGGCGACCTTTGTTCCTACCCTTTAGTCCCGGTTGGACTTTCGAGCCGGGACTAAAGGGTTTGGGGCGACGTGTCCTAAAAAGACGGCAGTCTGCAGCCCCACCCCCCTAGTCTCGGCTGGTAAAACCACCCGAGACTAAAGGCATGGCCGCCAACAGCTCTCTGGCTGCAATAATTGGCGCCCACCTTTAGTCCCGGGTCGTTTTACCACTTGAGGCTAAAGGGGCCTTTAGTCTGGGGTGATAACACCACCCGAGACTAAATACCCGAGACTAAAAGAGCACCTTTAGTCCGGGGTGGGGAAACGACCTGAGACAAAAGATCCAACCACCGTTGGTCTCCTCCTCCTCTCTCCTTCATCTCTTGTAATTTTTTCCCCTCTACCCACCAACCAGTTCTTCTCTTCTCTCGTCTTAATTATCTTCTCTGTCTTACTTCCTCCTCTTCTTGTTGCTGAACAGGGTGGCTAGCCAGCGGGAGGAGGGCGGGTCGGTGGTAAGGCGTGGGGGAGCATGGTGCACTCGACCTCCGGCTGGCTGGCGCGGCGCGGCCGGCCCGCCCTCTGACGGCGGGTGGGGTGCGGCGCGGGCGTCCCCGGCCTGGCGCATCACGCCATAGAGTGCTGGCGTGGTCAGGTGTTGGCGGCCAGGCAAGGTGGCGCTGGTGGAGCGGCCCGGCTCGGTGGGCGCGCTGTACTTCATTGTGTGGTACCAATAGAGCCTAAATCATGGCAATAGGGCCTGTGGTACTAGTTTTCGTTTAGTTGCTATAGCAATAGATGTGTTTATTGTCATGCAATGAAGTGTTACAGTAGATAGTTTTGTGGTAAAAAAATAATTTGGAATCAATACAATTACCACAACACTAGAATAAATTTTGGTGCATTTTTTGCTAGGAATTCTCCTTCATCCCCTCAGTTCCAAATTCAAGTTGTTTTGACTTTTCTAGATTCATGCATGTTCGTATGCATCAAGACATACAGTTTATTTAGATTCATATAAACTTCTATCAAACTAGAAAAGTCAAAACGACTTATAATTTGAGACAGAGGGAGTAGTAAGAATAGAAATGGACATTTTACTATCACTATGTAAGAATTCAGCTAAGGAGACGCGGGTTTAGCCACATCGGAGACGTGAGTAAAAAGCGTCATTATTTTTTCGTCGCTAGTGACTCTACATTGGAGACCCGGAAAATTCATGTCTCCTTTGAGAAGGACACATGAGACGTGTCTTAGCCACATTTCCAATGTGCATTAACCTACGTCTCCTGTATATATAACATGCTGGCTCGTTTATAAGGCTACGCACACGGGTGACTTATCTGTGTCAATTATCCTAGCTATTATGAATGTATCAAACTCAGTAACATGTAAGAGTAATAGAGTATTGAATTTGCAGGGTGCAGTGGCCCTCTATGTGTTTTACAAGTCGTGGAAGTCGACTGACAAGCGATTGTTGGCAGCAGCGATTCTGCTATTTGTAACCCAGGCCCGCAAAGCCACACACAAATCCTTGTATCTCAAGTTAACAAGCTTTGATGCCATGCGTAACCATGCGCGGCACGCCAGCCGGTCCACTGATGATGAGGATGAAACTATAAGTCCGGAGAAATTCATAGAAGACGTGTCGGCCCTCATCCCCAGTTTAATTCTAGGCCACACCCACTTCAATGGAAATGTTACCACTAGGATCGGACGGGTGTTGGATCTGCCTCAGACGCTGTGCTTAGATAAGGCTATCACCATCAGAGATCGTCTTGTATGTCTGAAGTACTTTTGGTTCCTGAGCGACAGACAAGCTTACAAATTAGTAGAAGACGGGCTTTCCAGAATCTTCAGCCTTTACTATACCAGGGACCTTTTAGCAGATATTATTTACAACCTTTGGCAATATACCAAAACAGTGTATTATATAAGACTTTGCCTCATTACACTCATAAGATTGGCGCCAATCATCAGCTCCGTCAGCCTTTTTCACATGAGTGATACAGAAGGCTACAGCCGTGAAGATGTCCTGGTTACATTTGTGCTGTTTTATGGCACAGTTTTGCTGGATCTCAGCTTCCTCTTCCTAGTAGTAACATTTCCATTGAAGTGGGAGTGGCCTAGAACTATTGCCCAGAACAGCCTCCTGAAGTATTATATCTACAAACAAGACCACCGCAAGTGGATGTTAATCACGAAATATTTTAAATTTGAAGGCTGGCACAAGATGCAGAGTTCGTGCGATTCATGGAAGGGGATCCTAGCATTGGTTCAGCAGCATGTGAAAGATGGGTGGTTGCACGGCATAAAGGATGTTGAGGAATACAAGGAGTTCAACAATACCACTGGCCAGTGGACACTGAAGCGGGAGAATTGTAACCAACTGCTAGAATGGATCTCGCGATATCCAATGGATGAGAGTGTCCTTGTGTGGCATGTGGCCACGGAATTATGCTTTTATCTTGGAAGCCCTTCTGTCGATAATGGCTGTGCCAAGCGGTCCAGAGAAATGTCCAACTATATGGTATATCTGTTGCACGCTAAGCCTGATATGCTGACTGTCGGCAGCAGCAGTGCTCTGTTGGATGTCAGTGTTGAACAACTTGAAAGACTCTTAACTCGTCATAGACGGCATGGTACAACAATCAAATATGTTAGAATCAGGGATGTTGCCCTTGATTTAATAGCTGAACAGCGGGGAGTTACAGAATCTTCAGGTATTATTGGCAAGGCTTGGGAGCTTGCTCAAAGGCTGAGGGGTTTAAACGACGAAGCCAAGTTGTGGCGGGTGATCCAAGGCGTGTGGGTGGAGATGCTCTGCTTTTCTGCTGCAAGATGTCCATCAAAAGTACACGCCAGGAGCCTTGGCTCTGGTGGGGAGTATCTGTCCTATGTCTGGCTCCTCCAGGTATATGCTGGATTGGAGACATTCCCAGATAAAATTCAGAAGAGGCACCTTAGTTCCGTTTTTGGATCATCCGAGCTTAGATCTGCTAACCAAAGAGACCTTGCGTAGCTGATTCTCTTGTTTTACTTGTGATGGTTCTGGACCCTTATTTACCACTGTAGTTGCAGTTATACCTCTACAAAAGCCAAGTTATGTATTGCCTTTTACATATTGATTGTTGTTTTTAATAATATATATGCAGATCAATATATATATATATAGGTATATTATATAATACCCTAGGTACTGAATAACTCTATCAGTACCCGAGCCTGTCACGTCTCCGTTTTCCTGGGCCCCCACCTCCGCTGGACACCGTTCGCGTCAGTTCCCCCGTAGCCGCCGCCGCTCCCCCAGTCCGTTCCCCCGCCGCACGCCCCGTCGTCCCGTCCCCGGCGACACGCCCGCTTCCTCCTCCGCCATCTCGGGTCGGGGGATGAGAGCGCAGCTGCCCCCATCGGTCTCTGCCTCCTACAGCTCGACGGCGACCTCCGGCTCCTCCAGCTCGACTCCATCTGCCGCCGCTCAACCCGTTCATCGACGTCGATCTCCAGCTCCTCCAGATCGACCCCATCGCCCCCCCCCCCTGCTCAACCGATTCGTCGCCCTTGGTCCCCTGCCCCTGCTCGGATCGGGGGGCGAACGCGGCTCCTCGCCACCGGCCTCCGCCTCCAGCTATGGTCTTTTGACAGCTCATCCCCGTCGGCCAGAGCATCAAGGTTCGTCACCGTCCTCTATCTCCACTCCATCGTCACCTCCTCATAAGGTTCGTCGCCCTCGCAGATTTGATAAGTAGGGATTTAGGGTCAACAATTTGCCCACCCGCGCTTTGTTGTTTTCTAATCCCAGGTCAACATACAAAACCTACCAATTGGCATGCAAGGGAATTCTGTTTATGCATAATTTTTGTCATCTGCTTTTGGCTGAAGGTGGGTTTAGTTAATTAGTAATTACTGACAAGTTGTTGCTCACTTAAACTAGATCCAGGGAGTTGTGCCTTGTGTCCTGGGTATTGGAGCTGTAGCATTAAGTAGGACAGTGGGCATTTTGGAGATTGAGTGTGGACTTGCCAACAGTTGCTGTCGGAAATCGCTCCATCCCGCAACAACACATCCAGCCATAAGGTATGCAGGATATATACCTCCTGTCAGCATCAGAGACTACAAATCTAGGGATTGGATTTTCCCACTTTTTACACCCTATATTTTTACCTGTGGTGATTCATGTAAAATCGATGAATGTCATCCTTCTGATTTGGGTACTTTCACATATCCTTTTTGGAATTAGTGTTTTTAGATGATTAGGCAATCGTACTATGGATAGCATGGTCGGTGTTTGGTGCTCAACCTGAAAGGTAGAAACAGTGCTTATGTTGATGCGTTTGTGACCACCAAGTCAAAAGGTAGATTTTGTGAGTCTAGCTTCTGAAGTTCTTTTAATTTAACTCAATTGTTGAGTTGTGACAAGTTGTTAGGGGAAACTGGCTAGATTGTTTCTGTGTACAATGGTGAGCCGTATGCTGAGTTTACTTGATTTGACCAAGGGCAACATATTCGATATTAAGTGCTCCTTTTTTTAACATGTTTGTGTTGAGAGATGAATGGAGATTAGAAGACATGAAAGCTTTTTTGCAAATATATCACCTGATGTGGTTTATGGGATTGTGCTGTGCCTTCTTATATGCTTCAGCCAGAGCAAAGTGAGTTTATATCAGAAAATGACACCCATTTAGTTGTTTCATCCCTTTGCGGGTATAGATCGACTTGCTGTTAATTCAGCATTCCCCCTCACTAATGGAGTCTTTTGATGATCCAGCTTATCCATGTTAAATTCTAATTTCTTTGATCTGGTAAATCATTCCGAATTACATTTGTAATTATTGTACATGTAGATCCAGCGCCCTCCCATTCACATGGTGTTCATCGATCACCACCACTGGAGTGCTCAACTCCCAGGATTGAGTGATAAGTACATCTGGGCAGCTAACAACAAAGTGCGCCTCTCATACTTACCCAGGATTGCTAACCATTTTCTGTAATTCCATTGGTAGCGCTAATCAGAAGATTTGCTGGAGGCCGACCAAAACAATGTTGAAAACTATGGAATAATCCCCTGTTCACCGAGCAAGATTAAGCCTTATTTTTCAGCACTTTGGTTAGTAACATTATCATAATTCCTTTTGGAAAAAAATCTTATCAGGCCATTTGAGATGTGATTGGTCTATACTGCTTCAGAGATTGATGATCTATGATTGTGGAATTATTCTTTTATCATGAATGATGCATGTTTAATTTCTGTACGTGTTTCTTTCTTTTGTTTTTTGGACTTTTGATTTTCCCCTTGCTTGTTCAAGCAATTTTCCTTGTCAATGTGCTTTTAGGTGTAATTAACAATAGGATTTGGAAGTAATTATATCCTATTCCAGGGATGCAGTGTTTAATTTCTATTAGAGCTTGGTCTTACATTGAACTGCAATGTATTTGTGGTTCAGTGAAAAATTCGTAGTTACAACCATATTCCACCATGGGTTGGTGCAAAAGATTCTATTGTGATCCAGATGACCTGTAAGTGTTATGTGAGCTGTAGTGAGTATTTTATGTTTACAAACCTCTGTTTTCCTGAGTATGGATTAATTGATTCAAACTAGATGTTCTGTGATTCTGCAAGTATATCCCACCTAGTCCATTTATAATAATCTCCCAGTAATGTATAAATTATACTTGTTCTGTACTAGTGTAGAAGTACCAAAAGCTTCTTTCCTTGCCTAGTGTTTTGACTTTTGACATACATTAGGTTCATTATTTCATTTTTAACAAATTTTGAAAACTTTTTTGTTTCTTTTTTACCTGCATCTTGGCGCTCTGTTAATTGTTCAAATGATGCCAGTGCTTGCTGAAATTGATAATTTATTTCTATTCTGATTTGATATTCTGCTATATTCTGAAAACTCTTAGTTTCTATTTTACCTGCAACTTGACCCCTGTTCTAGTTGTTCAGATTCTTTGCTGTCTTTCTTATTTCCAGGATGCTTTCAAGGATGCCATTGCATGTTGCCCATCTATCTGGTCCTGCAACACTGACGCCTACAGGTGTGTGTCCAACCCCTAGGCCTTGGAATCTGATTTTTGCATCAATTTGTTGATTGAAGGAAGGTAGTAGTAAGTTTCTTACCAATTTAATGAGGATGGAGCTATGTTGTTATCAATTTTGTTTTGCTGAGGGATACTTGTTCATATCACTAGAGATTTATGCTTACTTTTTTAAAAATAGAAAAAATAAACTGATGATTTTTATTTGTAAAGATAAAGATAAATACCCTGTCAAGTATACAGCATGTTTTATCAAGATATGTAAATGTTCAGATTTGCATGACATCTGGAAACATATATCTCATAAGATTTCTTTCATGAAAACTATTGTTGTTTAGATTGTTAGTGATAATTTATTTCCTCCAGTAACTGAGATGCATGATTGTTCACCAGAGATGCAACTAGATTAATCCAAGTTCAGCAGACAGGCTACTAGCTTAATCCAAATTTGATAGTACGAGGATACCTGTTCTTTTTTTTTTGTGAGGTCTGTATGTATGTGAAACAGTGTCTGGCCAATATACTCGTTGTTGGCTGGTCGTCAATGCTATTTTGAAGCACCCCCTCCCCCTCGATTAATGTGTCGTTTTTGAAGCAATATTTTCTTTCCTTTATTTGTGTGGATATAACAATAGAATTAAGGATGACACCAATTCTGCTTGGATCATTGTGCAGGTCTGATCAAGCCTCCTAGTGTACCTGCCGCATCAGGAAGAACCAGAAACGAGCAAGCTGCAGGTCTGACGCCCAAACCTAGACGAGGACACAAAAATTCCAACCTCTGTTAGTTTTTCAGGCAGCCAAGTATTCAGATCCAGCTGTGATACGATCTTTGGCCTCAGGAAACTGGTGCAGCATCTTAGTTTTTCACTCTACATGGCCTCAGATGCAGCTGAAAAAGTATATAGAGAAGCTGTTTTACTTGTTGCAAAGCTACCTATTCGAAACTTTCTACCTGGAAAGCAATTTTGGCACAGTTGTAATTAGGAATTTCGACCACAGCCATAAAAAAATATTTTAATCTTCATCATGTGTTGAAGAAAACACGATAAATCTATTTGAGTTCCTAAATGTTGAATAAACATATTTTTGTCTCCTCCAGTTCGTAAAAGCCATTTCACGTGCAGACATGGTATAATTTGTGATCATATCACTCCAATTAGTGTCCTCACAACACACTAATATAATTTTTATACACCACTTCCTTTTCCTCTTAGCGCAATCACGATATCTTTATTCTGGTGAACTCCACTTATAGAAAGAGGAGGGAAGGAAACCTTCTCTGACACTTCAAAATAAATTCTGCCGATCTATTTTCCGCATGTGAAAAAAATAAAAAGCAACGGAACTTCTCATCTCACGTAAAGAAAAAGAAAACGAAAACCGCGCAGATCAGATCATGGCACGTGAAAAAAATCCAACGGAATCTACGAAGAGATGCCATGTGGTTTGCGAGAAAATAGGACGGAGTGACGTGGCAGGATCGGGAAGGAGTGCCGGGGGTGGACTCGGGTACTGAATAATTATTCAGTACCCTAGGTAACAAATAGCGGAGTCATATATATATATATATATATATATATATATATATACACACATGGCAGTGCTATTCTACACCCAACCAACCCAACATAGCACCCAACCTAACCAAACCGAATTCCACCCCTCCTCTTCCTAACCCGTTAACAGGCGACCGAACCCATGCTTTCCCCATCTCAACCGGGCTTCCACGCGAGCGGGAGCCACGAGCGGCTGAGGACCGGAGCGTCCGAGGACCGGTGGATGGTCGCTCCCTGGTGTGATGAGTGATTGACAACATGGTGTGGACTGACTCTTGGCCGAGTATTGCAGGTGTAGGTTGCGACTTGATTTGCATTGGTGCAGGTGAAGAGCGGGCGCGAAAGGCCTTAGCCTGTGTGGCCTCGAGGAGTGGAGAGACAAGTAAGCTCGGCTTGATGGACCCGGTGGCCGAACGGGATCAAGTGCGGGCCGCATGGTGGCAAGAAAAGCAAGACAAAGTCGTGTACGGTTTCTTGGTTGAGTCTCAAAACCAAGGTCGAGCCGGGACGACGTGGCGACCAAGTCATGAGTGGGATTGGCGTGGAGGCTGCACCGAGTCCGCGGGGTTTGCGGCGGTTCACCACAAAATTGTCGGGTTCCTTGGTTGAGCCACAAAGCCAAGACCGAAGACTCGGCGGACGGAGACGAGATCCGGGCGCGTCGAGAGACTTCGAAGCGGAAGACACACGTCGGGATCGCAAGGCTTGCGTCGAGGCTAAGCGGTGTGCGGTTGCCGGGCATCCGTCCGATGGTGCTACGACGAGAATTCCCAAAGTGCCCTTTGGGGGCATGTATCTTACTTTCATGTAATAGGGGTAGTTTCGTCTTTCGGTTGCCTCCATATAAACTTGGAACCCTAGCTCATTTGCTTTCTTATTTTCCCTTCCTATTTTCCTTAGGATTTTCTATAGGACTAGCTTGAGAGCTTCATGGTGAGATCTTGAGAGAGGGATGGATGTTGAGGAGGCAAGCTAGACCTTGTATGAATCTTTCATGGTATGTATAGAAGGTTCGGCGTGATTCCTCAAGCGTTCTTGTTGCTCCTCCCGTTTCTCTTTTTCGGTGTTTTTCGGAGCCTTTTCTTGGGATTTTCGTGGGAAGGATTTGAAGGTGTTTATTTGCGGGATTTGTTTTGGGAATCACACATGAGGTTGGTGTGCCTCTTTTCTTGGTGATCTTGCCCCTCAAATCCCGTAGGAAGGCCTTCGATTTTGGTGGTTTTTGAGTTCTTTGTGTTCTTGAGGTAGAGGCACGAGATTTGCGATTCCGGGAGTTGTATGGAGTTAGAGGCCGAAATTTTTGGGGCATATCTTCTCTTTAGGGTGCTCATCATCTCCCCAAAATTTCGTCTCAAGACTCCAAGTGGTTTGGGAGATCCATCGATCGGAAGTTTGAGGTTGTTTCTCGGGTTTCTCGGCTGTGCTGATTCGCACCTGGTGGACCATCCGCGAGGTCATCGCGGACCGTCCGCGAGGTCACCGCGGACTGTCCGCGAGGTGCCTGACAGCCCAGCTGTTCTTCGTGTTCGTGCGAGTTTTTGAGCGCCTTTCTTTCGATCCATTTTGTCGGTGGGTTTTTGGTGCATGAAGTTTGCGGACGGTCCGTACTAGAGTGCCGGACGGTCCGTGACGAGGCGGACGGTCCGCGGGTCCATCACGGACGGTCCGTTTTTCTGGGTGCACTACTGGATGTTCGGGAAGCAATTTCGGACGGTCCGCCCCCTACCCGCGGACAGTCCGCGCCCTCCTCGCGGACAGTCCGCCCGGACACTGCGGACAGTCCGCCTGGTGCTTTCCAGATTGCCTAAGTCCCTCGCTTTTTTGAGTTGTGCTTCCGTGTTGGATTGGTTTGAGACTTGTTTCTAGGGTTGGTAGGTCTGTTGTGACTACGCGACCTTGGCAAGCTCGTGTGGGAATCATTGGTTGTGGATTTGGGGCATAGGCCGAGTTCATCCTTCGGGAAGAATTTTTATCAGCTCCCATTCACTCCCCCCTCTCTGGTCGCCTAATCGGTCCTTCAATTGGTATCAGAGCCGGTTACGGATCTTCGTGATTCTAACCAGTCTAAGATCCAAAGATGGCGTACCAAGAACGGGGTTCGGGTCCTCCACACTTTGATGGTAAGAACTACCAGATGTGGTAGAGAAGGATGGCCGCTTTTCTTCGCGGCAAGGGTCAGTTGCTTTGGGACGTTACGGTGAACACAGCTTATGTTCATCCGGCTAACTTCCTAGCTCCCGGTTCGAGGGACATGCACGACGCCAACAGCAAGGCGGTCGACTACTTGTTTCGTGCTTTGTGTCAATCCGAATTCGATCGGGTTCAGACAGAGGACTTGGCTTGTAGGATTTGGGAGCAGTTGAAGAATGCTTACACTGGGAACGCTCAGGTTCAGGCTCGGTTGTTTGCAACATACCGGAGAGAGTACGAGAACTTCACTCATCTCCCCGGTGAGTCCATAGACACCATGTTCCAGCGGTTCACTGTGATTGTGAACAACATGAGGGCTAATGTGGCCGTGCTCCCGTACGATGATCATGACAGGGCTGTGAAGCTCCTGCACTCTCTGGATCGTACCGTGTGGAGTGAGAAGGTCGAGGCCATTCTTGAGTCGGAGAAGTATGAGACCCTCATGATGGATGAGCTGTTTTCCAAGTTCAAGTCGTCTGAGGTGGACTGTGGGGTGCGAGCAAGAATCGAGAACCCGACTGACCCTCATAGTCTGGCTCTTGTTTCCGGTTCCAGGACTAACGCTAACTCATCCTCCAGGATGTACTCTTTGTCTTCTCTTGTGTCCTTGCCAGACGAGGATTTTGACGTGCTGGGCAAGGATGACCTAGCATTGTTGTCGAGGAGATTCGAGAGGATGCACGAGAACCGGGTGAGCTCAAGGAGGAACTCGAGGACGTGCTTCAAGTGCGGCAAGACCGGACACTTTTTCGTTGAGTGTCCGAAGTTGAACGATGACGACAAGCACAAGTCCAAGGACAAGAGGAGGAGGTCCAAGAAGAAGGATCATGGACATGGGAGGAAGGCACGGTCTCGAGAGAGAAGACGAAGAAGTCGAGCGACGTCGAATCTGATTCCGAGGACACGTCATCAAGCTTGAGTGATGAAGAAGAAGAGGGTGACAAGAAGAAGAAGAAGAAGAAGAACCTCAGCAAGTATCTCAACGGCCTTTGTGTGATGGGCCTAAGCTCCAAGGACAATTTCTACGGCATGGCTCGCAGCTCCAGTAGCAAGAGAAGCCAGAAGGACGCCTCGGACTCAGATTCTGAGGATGAGGTATGTGATGAGCTCTCTTCCTTGCGCAAGGAGAATGAGGAGTTGGTTGACTTGCTTGATAACCGCGATCACATGCTTAGAGAGGCCAAGAGGCTTAGGAAAGAGCTTAGGGCTTCACTTGAAGATGCTAGGAGTAGAGTAGCGGAGCTAGAAATCCAAAACCTTGAGGCCAAGCTTGAGATAGATTCACTTAAGGCCAATCCTGTTGTTTCTGATGAGGTTGATTGTGGTGATTGCTCTGTCTTCCTAGCTGATTTGACTGCTCTTATGGAAAAGCATGCCTCCAAGTGTGAGGAACTAGATGTGCTTAGGGTTGAATTGGCTGAGCTGCAATCTAGACCCACTTTGCTTGGTGCATGCACTTCTTGCCCTACTTTGCATGAAAAGATTGCTGAGTTTCGCTCTCGCATTGTTTCGCTTGAGGCTGATTTGAAAGTTTCTATTCCTACTTCCTGCTCTACTTGTGAATTGTATGCTGTGAAGAATTTGGAACTTGGGCAATGTGTTGATCGCTTGCAGACTGAGAATGACGATTTGCGAAACTTGTTGAGTTGGTTGTCTAGTCAAGAGCCTCAACTTGGTATGATGATTGCGGCGTTTAAGCACTTTGATGGTCAGGCACTTGGGTCGAATAAGTTTGGAGAGTGTAGTGGTGAGAGAGAAGGGAAATTTGGGAAAACTCCAGTTCCACCACACACTACACCCAAGAAACAGTTTGCCCCCAAGGCAAACCAGACGCATAAACTAAGTGAGAAGCCAAATGAGCAAGGCAAAAAGCCTGAGAAGAAACCACAACCGACACCCAAGCCAAAACCAATCCGCTTCCATTGTGAGCATTGTGGGAGGGATGGTCATAAGAGAGAGTTTTGCTTCAGGAGGAGAAGGGAGGAGAGGCTTGCTAGGGAGATGGCAAACAAGGACAGGTACCGCCCTTCTCGTGGTGTGCCTGAGCCTTGTGTTGTGCCTCAGAGTAAGGGTGTTGTGCATACAGTTCCAGCTTGGAAGGATCGGGACTTTCCTACTCGAGGTGTTGGGAGTTTCGGCTCTAGAGGTCGTGGTGTTGATCGGTTTGGTCCCTTTGGTGGTGGTGGAGGTGATAGGTGTGTTGAGCTTGATGGTGGTAGGTTTGCTGGACGTTCTCTACCTCGTGATCAATACGAGTTTGGGAGATGTCGCAGTTTTGAGTCTCAGAGGGGCTACGGACCACATTTTCCCTTTCGTGGTGCTCGTACTCCTCCAGTGAGACATGAGGTGACTCCCCGTGGTGGTCATAGCATTGGTAGGATGAATTTTGCTAACCCCACTTTTGAGCAAATGGCTCGGCACTGGTTTGACTCTTTCTGTGCTAACCCCAGTGTTGAGTCGAGTGCTCGTTCTCGCTCCTGGTTTTGATTTTGCAGGCGGGAGGCTTAGAGGACTTTTGGTGGATCGACTCCGGAGGCTAGCAACACATGACCGGATATCGAAGGTGGCCCTCCAGCCTCACCCCAGTGGTGTCAATGGAGTACATCACTTTTGGGGACGATGGACGAGAACGAGTAATCAAGGTAAGTAGTCTTGTGACTTTGGGGCGTGTGGCTCTTGTCAAGCCACTCGGTTGCTTTTACTCTTTACCCTTTCACATGTACTTAGGATGTGCTTTGTATGCTCTTTGGCCCCAGTGCATGTGTTTAGGGCGAGCTTGTATGCTTTGTGCTCGTTTGCCCATTTTGAGTTTGGGTTGGGGATCTCATGTTCATATGCATCTTGCATTCTCTTTCATGTTTCATATCATGTTTGCATCTTTGTATCATAGACTGCATTCGTATCATATGCTTTAGAGATGTGCTTCTCCTATATACATTGATCACCATGATATGCTGGATGTGAGCTTATGACTTTGCTAGCGATGCTCATGTGATGTATAGCGATGCTCTCGGTAGCTTTGGGATGTATATGCTTGTGGATGGCTTACTTTTGTGAAAATGCTATATATGATCCTCTCTTGTGAGTTGAATGCCTCTCATGTTCAAATTGTGCACATATGGCTATATCTTGCTTAATTTGTGCTTGGGAACCATGTTCTTTTCATTTAGGGTCAAAGACCCATTTGTCCTCATGAATGTTTAGCCTACATGTTACCTTGTGGAGGAGCCTAAGTTTCTTTTTGCCGCAAAGGCACTTCATGTACCATGCTTAATTCTAAATCATGAAATTGGTATGTTGAAATGTCTATGCTTGATGAATTTGCCCTCAGTTGGTATCATGTCATGTGTGCTTTAATTTCCTTATCTTGGGTGCTAAACCGTAGCATGATGTCTACCATTGAGAAGTCTCATGTTTAGAAGTAGACACATGGCTCAGTGGCTTTGACATGACATGAGATAGCTTGTAGGTGTTTGTGATGATCTTGTGATGAGAACTTGTGACCTCGCATGAAGTTTGTGAGTATATGTTGTTTGTGCTCATTTTGACCATGTTAAGGTCCTAGGCTCATGAGAGGGACATTTTTGTTGAAAATGCTTCATTTTGATCATGGCTATGTCACATGCTTATATGTTCTTTCCTATCATGTTGGCGATGCTTGTACTGAATATATGGCTATCTTGCTTGTCTATGTCTCATTTTAAGCATGTTGTAGTGCTCTTTGTCTATTTGAGAAGCACATGCTTGCATTTCTAGCCTTGATTCATGCATTACCAACAAGGGGGAGAAAATGTGTATCCAATTCATAACAAGGGGGAGAGTTGCATCAAGGGGGAGAAAAAGATGGATACTCAGTTCAGGGGGAGAACCTAACAAGGGGGAGAATTGCATCAAGGGAGAGAAAAAGATGGATACTCAGTTCAGGGGGAGAACTTGAGTTTTGCATGCATTTGTTCAGGGGGGCTTGCATTCTTGCAGGGGGTGCTCTTTGTGTCACATGAATGTGTTGTGTGCTTTGCTCTTTTGCCGATGGTGTCGAGCCCTTTTGCCTCACCTTGAGGAGTCGGCAGTTTGGAGCATTTTGTCTCGGTTGTGTTGAGCCGTTGCCCTTACCTTAGGGGACCGAGACTTGCTCTTTCAAGTGATCTAGTTTTGGCTTTGTTTGGCTTTTGATCACTTGTTTGAGTTCTTTGTTCGTTTCTTTTCTTTTTCCTTCTCTTATGAATTGGTGACTATGTGTGTTGTCAATGCACTCATCAAGGGGGAGATTGAGGACCGGAGCGTCCGAGGACCGGTGGATGGTCGCTCCCTGGTGTTATGAGTGATTGACAACGTGGTGTGGATTGACTCTTGGCCGAGTATTGCAGGTGTAGGTTGCGGCTTGATTTGCGTTGGTGCAGGTGAAGAGCGGACGCGAAAGGTCTTAGCCTGTGTGGCCTCCGAGGAGTGGAGAGACAAGTAGGCTCGGCTCGATGGACCCGGTGGCCGAACGGGATCAAGTGCGGGCCACATGGTGGCAAGAAAAGCAAGACGAAGTCGTGTACGATTTCTTGGTTGAGCCTCAAAACCAAGGTCGAGCCGGGACGACGTGGCGACCAAGTCATGAGTGGAATTAGCGTGGAGGCTGCACCGAGTCCGCGGGTGTGGAGTATTGTTAGCAAAAGAAAGGTTCTAAAACTAGTCCACACACTCCTAGTAATAACGGACGACATAAATATAAAAACATTGCTAAGAGAACAGGGAATGTACATGGAAATGGAGGACACCTTATTACTTAAACAACATCTAGATCAGGGTGTGTGGAGTATGTTTTTTTAAAAGAGAAAATTTCTATAAGGCTATTAGCAAAAAAGTACTGGACCACCGAGCAAGTTACAAAACATACCTCAAGAGTTTCAGTAGAAGGCCATAGCTGTAATCTTGCTAGGGAAAATTGATAACAAACTTGGGAAGAGTAATGCAACCAAAGGTGGGAGTCCTTGAAATAAACCCAAAACCATTAACATATCCGGCAATAAAGAGCCTTGGATGACTTATCACTTTCTCTTTGCCATATTTTCGATTTACAACATTTGTGGCCGACATTATATTGTCATGGTCGGTGTGGGATTCAGTAGGAGGAGGCGTCGGCAGAACCGTCCAGCCAGGGAGCAGGACACTTAGTTGTGCGGCAAGATATTAGAGATAGAGATTAGATTAAATTAGTTAAAGAGATAGCAGTTGGTTTAGATTCATTAGAGTTTTGGTTGATTAGGAGATGTAATTCCAGGGTATTCATACCCAGCCGTACAAAGAATAAAGGTTAAGCTTGAGAATCAATCTAACCTCTCTCTCCCCTGTTCTCTGCCTCTCATCTCCCTTTGCTGCCGTCGCTGTGAGGCGACCTCGCCGCCACGGGCAAGAAGCCGGCAGCATAGTGGCCGACCACCTCCCACAGCTAGCCAATCCGCTCCCTGCCGCACGCCTGTGACAACTTGGTATCAGCTTTCTGGGTCTCCATTGGGCTCTAGCTCCGACGAGATGAAGAAGCTTGTCGCAGACGAGATTAGCACCCTCCGCCAGGAGAGCACTGAGCGTGACAACAGGTCGAGGGCATTAAGGGCAATTAAGGGCCTCAGCGACCGCCTCGCCACGGTCAAGGGCATGGTGCCTCTGCCGGATCCTGACTCCGCGTCCTCGGCTTCGCCGAACCCAACGGCCCCGCCGAATCTAGCGCCGCCGCCCAACCCATCCGGGCAGCCATGATTTGCCGGCAAGGGCATCTTCAATAAGGACGGGGTGCTTTAGCACGGCCCGAACCTCCTTCCCAAGAAGCCTTTCGACGATGTGCTCAACCTGAAGACGGCGCACTCTTCTTCCTCCGACTCGGGCAATCAGTTGGATAGCGTGCTGCCGCGCTACGTCAAGCTGGAGTTCCCACGTTATGATGGGTTAGATGACCCCCTGCCATGGCTAAGTCGATGCGAGCAATTCTTTTGAGCCCAGCGATGAACAGAGCCGTCACAGAAGATTTGGCTGGCGACATACCACCTCGACGGCGACGCGTTCCATTGGTACGCCCACCTGGAGTGCTGCCGTGGCAAACAGCCGTGGGATGAGTTCTACGAACTCTGCAACACCCGCTTCGGGCCGCCTATCCGGAGCAACCCCCTGGGTGAGCTCCGCCTCCTCCGACAGACAGGTATAGTGGCGGAATACCAGAGCAAATTCCTTGCTCTCCTGAGCAGCGCTGATCCACTGACCGAGCACCAAGAGCAGCAATTGTTCACGTCTGGCCTCAGCAACAACATCTGCATTGACGTGGAGCTGCAGGGACCCCGTGACCTGGAGCGTGCCTTCACCCTTGCCAGGCGTACGAGAAGAGGACGGCGCGCACGCCGAGTGCTCCTCGTGGCCAGCCATTCCAACAGTCACGGCCAGCACCAGCAGCGACACCGACCACAGACACGACACCACCTCGCGCGGTTCGATGACTCACACACGCGGAGATAGCAGAGCGATGGCGCCAAGGCCAATGCTTCAAATACGATGAGAAATTCGTCCACGGCCACAAATGCGCCCACTTGTTCTTCATCGAGTACGACGACACGACGCCGAATGATGATGCGACTACTAGCGATGCACCTGCATACGACGAGCCACAGATTACCTTGTACGTCGTGGCGGGAGTTGAGGCAGCCGACACGGTGCGCATCCATGTCATCATCAACGGACAGGAGTTCCTGGCGCTCGTAGATTCTGGCTCTTCCCACAACTTCATCTGAGCTGACGTCGTGACGCGTTTGGCCGTCCCCTCTAGCCGGTCCGCAATGGCCTCAATATCATCGTCGCCAAGCTTCCCTGCCGAGGCTTCTGCAGCAGCTTTGATGTCATGGTGGGCACCGAGCCATTCCGGCTCCCCTGCTTTTCTCTGAAGTTGGGCGGCTACGACTTCATCCTGGGATGCACTGGCTCCGCACTCTCGGGCCAATCTTGTGGGACTTCGAACGCCTCTCCATGACCTGCTTCATCAACGGCAAGAGGGTTTCCTGGCAGATTGCGCTGGGGCGTGCGTCCACGTCATGCCGCTAAATACAAGGAGAGGAGCTCCTGGAGCATCTATTGGGCGAGTTCGCAGACCTCTTCGCCACGCTCGCCGGCCTGCTGCCCCAACGACGCCATGATCACCAGATTCACCTAGAGACTGGCGCCCAACCTGTAGCGGTGCACCCATACTGCTATCCACAGCTCCAAATGGATGAATTGGAGCACTAGTGCACTGAGATGCTCAGCCAAGGCATTGTTCGCCTAAGCACCTCGGCATGCTCTTCTCCTGTGCTCCTCGTCAAGAAGACCGATGGCACATGGCGCTTTTGCGTCGACTACCGCGCGCTGAATGCCATCACCATTAAGGATAAGTTCCCGATCCTAGTGGTCAAGGAACTTCTGGACGAGCTCCATGGTGCGTGGTTCTTCTCAAGATCGATCTCCGCTCCAACTACCATCAAGTGTGCATGTACTCCGACGACATGAGGAAGACAGCGTTCCGCACACATCAAGGCCATTACGAGTTTCTAGTGATGCCGTTCGAATTGATGAACACACCGGCGACCTTCCAAGCTCTGATGAATGACATCCTCGGCGAGTACCTGTGTCACTTTGTCCTTGTGTTTTTTGATAATCTACAGTAACACTTGGGCGGAGCACCTGCGCCATGTCCACCTCATCCTCGACACGCTGCGTCGTCACCAACTCCGCCTCAAGCGCTCTAAGTGCAATTTTGGCGTGCCCTCCGTCTCGTACTTGGGACACGTTGTGTCTGCCGACGGCGTCGCCATGGACTGCCAGAAGGTGCAGGCTGTGGCGGATTGGACGCGACCCCACTCCGTTTGTGCTCTTCGCGGCTTCCTCAGCCTAGCCGGCTACTACCGGCGGTTCATTCAAGGATACAGTGCCATCACCGTGCCGCTCACGCGCTTGCTATCCAAAGACGGCTTCCTGTGGTCTGAGGAGGCGGAGGCTGCTTTCCAGGAACTCAAGCGGGTGCTATCGTCGGCCCCAGTGCTCCAACTACCAAACTTCGACAAACCCTTTGTGGTGGAATGCGATGCATCAGGGTCCGGCATGGGGGCAGTGCTACATCAAGGTGAGGGCGCGGTCGACTTCTACAGCTGGCCCATGGTGCCAAGACACACTGGCTTAGCGGCGTACGAGCGCGAGCTGATCGCGCTGGCACAGGCGGTCAAGCATTGGCAGCCATATCTTTGAGGGTGCTCGTTTCGTCGTGAAGACTGACCATTACAGCCTCAAGTACCTTCTCGATCAGCGGCTCTCAACAATTCCTCAACATCGCTAGATCAGCAAGCTCATGGGGTTCAATTTGATCGTCGAGTACAAGCCGGGCAAAACCAACACAGTGGCAGACGTGTTGTCTAGACGCGACACTGATGCAGGGGAATCTCTGGCGCTCTCGTCACCTACGTTCGACTTGTGGAACGAGCCCAGGTTGCAGGCTAATGAACACAAGGAGTACAAGCACATCTTGGCCGACGTCCAGGCAGGATGCAAAGGGCCTGACTGGGAGATCTTGGACGGCCTGGTGACGAAGGTACCTTGGGTGTTCGTGCTGGCATTGCTTCCCATCATGCAGGTGTTGCTGGAACGCGCCCATGACGCGGGCAATGAAGGAGTGCAGTGCACGCTCCACATGCTTCACGCGGATGTCTACATTCCAGAGGAAAAAGTGTCACACCTGTTTTTCCAAAGAAAACCAAGTGCAGACCTATATGCATGCCAGGATCAAGTTTCATGCATATAGTGACATATAAGTGAATACAAAAACAGTATCACGTAAGAAAAAGGGAGATTATCAGAGATTTATGCTTAATCCTGGAAACGAAGGCTCCAAACATCACAGGCAGTCGACTGGGGGTTGTGTACGTCTAGCACCAGCAACATCTTCATAGCAGCATCCTCTTTCTGAGTAACATTGTTTATAGCAAGGGTGAGCACTTGTCGTACTCAGCAAGTGTGGGGAAAGTATGAATGCAAAGGCTTAAACAAGGAAAGGCTGACAGGTTGACTGCATTAAGCAATTTTAGTTGGTCAAATTTTATTAGCACCTGATTACTAATAAAGTATAAGTATATACCACCCAACAATTAAGCATAAAGGTAAGAGATACACCATAAGAATATGGCAAGCATAACCAGGAACCACGATTTAAGTCCATCTTCAAGTTCAATTATCATGTGAGGGTCCAGGCCGCTCTTGACTGTGAGCACAGCTAACTAGTTAGTTTTACACTCTGCAGAGGTTGTACACTTTCACCACAAGTCGCGTAAAAGTCCCGAAGAACTTTAGACCCAACCATGCGATGCCGGCTAAGCATCATACCACACTACTGAGGTGTGATTGCATAGGGACGCTACGAGGCCTTTACAAAGATTCCCCAATGTGCAGCAACCCACTAGGTTTCAGGTCGAAGCAGAGCATAAAGCTCCCTAGCGGGTCAATACCCCACCATAAATAAACAAACCCAACTCCCCACTAGAGCAGGTCTATACTCTGACAACGCCTCCCCATTGGCCCCTTTCAGGTAAGGTTGCTACAATATCAAAGTTTCTAGTTATTCAGCCAAGACAGAGCCATATGTCTTGCGGTTGTACGGTTTTCCTAGGTGGTTCTCCATGTTCCGATTAATGCATATGATCTTGTATTAGCAACCAAAGATATAACATAAAGGTAAAGCATGTTTATCATTAATGTTCATTATAACCACCAAAACCCAGAGTATAGCAACTAAGCATAGCTACCCAACATAAAGGTAAACCCAGGTTAACAAGGAATGATGATAAAGACTAGGCAAACCTTAATAGGACCCGTCAAATTAAATGCAAAGCATATGCAAAGTGATTAAATATAGTTATTGGGACAAAAGCACAAGGACACACTTGCCTTTAACCACAACATAGTTGCTCAAAATATCTTCACTTCTTGTTCTTCAAGCTTCTCGAACCACGTTCACTCTATGCGCATCAATCATCGGTACAAGCATACAAAGCAAACAAACAAGCAAACTAAGAACAATGCACCACTCAAAAGAAAAGCTTTAAAAGATCGCACTAAAGGATATGCTTCATTCTATGGATCACTAAAGCACACCAAACCGTGCTGAGAAAAAGAAAGGCTTGGTTAGCTTTAAAGAGATGGCTGTTGACGGTCGATTTTGGTACACCTAGCTATGAGTTTACCGTCAACATTTGCACATATTTGATATTCTAACTAATGGTACTAACCCCCCGGAGGTATCAAGTTCACTTTTGCATGTCGATTTTGGAGTTTATTGTTTACGTAGAAAACTAACGCTAAAGAGGAGACTTTCGGGATAAGTTCATCAAACACTTCAAGAGAAGATCATGAAGCCCAGCACAAGTCAAGACACATGATGAACACGACTCCAAATGACCCAAGGACCAAAGCATCAACACGTAAAACTCCGGGGACTTGGAGGTTTACCAACGAGATCAACTCAGCCCGAGAGATATTCTCGCAGCCCAGAACAGCATGATCTTTCGGTGTAGATTCGGAGATTTAAACGGCCTCTAATGGCAAAAGTTTGAGTACCAAAGTTGTGGGCCTCGACGATAGCTTCGATTTGGATATGTGGAAGGCCCAATTCGGGTCAAGGAGCTAGAAGATATGGCCCCCGAAATGCCAGCTGCGCAGACAAGTTCGAAATCAGACAGATTATCTTCCGAGACTGTTTTGGGGATCGTATCTTCGTTTCTAAGGAAAGCAATGAATACCAAAGTTGAAGATAATTTCGTGGCACACAATCTGGACACCGAATTTGCATTATTTGTAGTCCGGACGTGGGAGATATGGTGCCGGAAAGGAAGGGCTGCGAATCTGGAAAATCTGGACGAGGCTAATTTTATGAAAATCAAGTTTGCTTCTCTCCCAAGGAGGATCTCGTGCAAGGCAAGGTGGAGCACGCCCCAAGGCACACCAAGGGTATAAATACAACCCCCTAAGCGCCCCAAGATGGTGAACCATTCAGATCCATTCATCAGAGAGCCGCCGACACGAAGGAGAAGCACCGGGAGGAAGCCGACGGCCGCTGCAAGTCCTCGAGTTGCCTAGGAGATGGCCTAGGCCATGCCCTAGCCGCCATGGTTTGCCCTGCGTGGTGAAGCCATCACTACGTGAAAAACAGACATTGGTAACGGGCACGGATGGCTATTGGTAACAGGCATCGCGCCTGTTACCGATCAAGCGTTACAAATAACCCGTCACCGGTAACGGGCATTTTGCCCGTTACCAATAATCTAGATTGGTAACGGACATAGATTGTTGCCCGTTACCAATAGTAGACATATTGGTAACGGGCTACATTCTATGCCCATTACCAATGTCTGCTATTGGTAACGGGCAACAATCTATGCCCGTTACCAATCTGGATTTTAAAATAAAAAAAAGAAATCAGAAATCCTTATATTCTTTATTTTTATACATACATGTAGACAAACAAGTATACAGTTGCATACATACATGCTCAGTTACACAATACACTCAGTTACATCCATACATGCTCACCAATCTGTAATTCAATCAATGGACAGAATAGAAGTTGCTTGTTCTATGTATTAGCTACTACTATCTGGCTGCAGTCATCACATCAAAGCATTATGGACCTCAATGACAAACCTGCAAAGGAATGGAAATCTTAATTGTGCTAATAGCTAGTATTGACTTGTAGTTCGCTTATTTGGATCAGATGCAACAGATACGCAAATACTGCAAGCTACAACTCAGAATGTATGAATCTTTTTCTCTTGAGGGCACATAATGTATGAATATGAATTAACATATGAAATTGATGGAAAGAGAAACCACATTGAGATTGTACGTGTGAAAAAAGCATCATCTAACAAAAGCATGTGAAAAAGCTCACTAACTCAGATTGGTTTCATTCCAACTTTCTTAGTTCAGAGTCCAAACTGGACAAAGAAAAATAGAGAGGCTCAGATAAACTGTTTGAAGTTATACTTGGAGTATACTGCTTATCAATTGTTCATCTGCAAATAGACTAAGTTGTACTTTTCAATTTCATTCAGATTAACTGGCTTCATGTACAACCATATGCAGGATTTCTCATCAAAAAGGAAAAGGAAGAGGCTACTATAAGATAACTCAGTCTCTGCCAGAGGTTGTCTTCCTCTAGACAATTTAATTTTGCATTGATCTATCTATGCCCAAAACTGCTTTTCAGTTTACTAGAATGCTACTTAAAGAAATCCAAAAACATAAAGGATAATGCCATGAGCAAACTTTAGAGACACTCAAAATTTACTCTGGATAATTTCAGCATAGTACTTAGCATGAAGGAGAACAAGATGACAAGCAAAAACATAAAGGCTACATGCTGACACACATAAAACACAAAGACATGTACCTTTTGCTGGTTTGGAGAGCATCTTCAAGAAAACAATGTAAGGCGGACGGCATGATTATCACCATCTGATCAGCAAAAACATAGGAGGCCTCAACACATGAAGGAACAAGCACACTAATCCAAGCAAAAGAAAAGGCAAATATTCAAACAGTAAATGGAGTGAGACTATGAAGTTACCTCACTTATCCAGAGCTCAGGCCTTGATACATCATCTAGAAGAGATCATCTACTAGAAAAGATCATTTACTAGAAGAGATCATCAGTTTACAGAGTTACTCAAACCATCATCTAGAAGAGATCATCATCAACTCAAGATGGAGTCAGCTTCAGTTTCTCAAGTAAACATTTGCAATGGTCAATCTATTGAATTGCATTGCATCACCAGGGAAGAAAGAGAGGAAAATTATACCTCGACAGGGATGAAACACATGTGCACATCCTTGTGTGTGCAATTCTACCTTTGAGCTTCAGACATATTGACACCTGTTTGTTTTTTATCATCCTGGTCCAATTTGCAGTTACATTATACATTGTAATTCAGCTCATCATAGACATTATCGAAACAGTGTGCTTTTTGCATTGGCTAAAAGTGGGTGGATTAAATATACTATCTGCAGTTGATCGGCAGAAGACATGCACCATGTGATTTCAAGTTTCTTGACTACATTTGTGCCACATGAAACAAAAGCCAAACTCGGGCAAAAAGCACAGAAGTATTCACAAAATGTGATGTTAATAGTAATAGTATCAACTATGGCATATTCATTCAAGCAATGGAAAATAGAGTGGGTTCATTATCATGTCATGAAAAAATTTGTACTCATTGTGGTGGGGATTGCAACAGCTAAAGCATCAAATAGCAATTGCAATACACCATTCATACACACACACCAAGGAATCACACAGATTCCAGTCATCAAAATAGTAATCATATTTTCCTGAGCAAATCAGGACTACTAATATGTAGAGTTGAAATAGTACTAAAGTTCCTACAGGAATCACTACTAATAACAATTACTGAGAAGGTCATGAGAATCACTAATAGGGCAAAGGATGTTTTCAGAAATCTCACTTGGCGGCAACCAAACCCATCTACATTGAGATCGATTTACTGGTGAGGGAGGAAGATGAAGGCCATACGCGTCGCCCGTGCCCTGCACCTACACACCGCCGCTGACGCCCTGCAAACGACGCCGCACCCTCACCACTCACTACTCGCTACCGAGGAGGCAGATCTATAGAAGAGGAGCAGATGTGAGGGACCTCTGGTCTTCTTACCGTTGTCGCGTAAAGACCTGGAGCCGTCAGCGGCGGACGGCCGCTAGGGTTTCCCACATGGTGAGGAAGACGAGAGCTGACCCGCCTCCGCTTGTGCTCGCCGATACCTTGTGCTCACCCGCCAAAGCCGCCGTGTGTGATGGCACCACCGTGCACGGACGCGGAGCTACGCCCAGACCTACCCGCCGCAGGCCGCCCGTGCGACCCCAGATCCGGCGGGAGGTGTGTCGGGAGAGGGAGGGGGCAGTCGAAGGGGGAGGGGAGGCCGGCGGAGGCCGCCTCGCCGGGGAAGGGAGGAGGTGCCGGCGCAGGCAGGGAGGGAGGGTCACGGTGGGCGACGACGGGCAGAGGGGAGAGGTGGTGTCTGCGAGGATATGGATAGAGTCGCGTTCCGTGTGTGGGGACGCAATGGGGATGGGGTAGGCGGATGCGAGGGGTGGAAACTTAACGGGAATGAAATGAAAATTCAGGTCCGAGAGTCAACAATGGTAACGAGCATTGCTCTGGTCCGTTACACAAATATCAAAAGTAACGGGTGTTGATTAGTGCCTATTACAAATAAGGTTGGATTGCAACCTGGAGGTTTTATGGGTAACAGACGTAAACGAATTGGTAACGGGCTTCAATAAAGCCCGTTACCTTTAGAATTTATGGTAATGGGCTTTATGGGCCCGTTACCAATGTTGCGTGACCTATTTGAGGTTTTCACGTAGTGCATGGTGGAGTTCCGGAGCCCATGCCTTGATTCCATCAAGGCAATTGTACACTCGACATTCGATGGTGATATAAATCATGTCTTGTCCTTATTTTGAGTTACTTCGATGCGTGTTTATCCATATGTGTAACTAGCATATGCCCTTAGTAGGAATAGAGTAATCATGGTGGTTAGTCTATCTCTTGCGGATACATCGTAGTAATGCACAGACCGAGGTTTATCGTTCGGTGATGAATATCCTTGCGTAGTGATAGTACAGTGGAGGAGAAAACGGCGAGCGAACGTGTAATGTTGAGTCGATGACTCATTCTCATGTTGTAGGATTAGATTGGTTTGTCACCTTGGCCGAAACAGCAACAAGAAGACGATAGGCTAGGGTTACCTTTTGATGTTTACCTTTATGGCTAGGTGGATGTGATCCATACATCCTTTCATGTATGTTTAACCTTTATGCAATCAACGCTTCACATAGGGTTAGACCGGTAGGTTAGATAGAGAACCTTAGTGGTTTGCTTCTGATCCTTGGATTGACAAACCTTGGGGACCCTCCTTGCTGAAAAAGGCACCAAGTCACCCGTACGCTTGCGGTGAACTTCAACACAGTTTTGAACCATCAACAATGGCTGTGGAAAGTTGAGCATAAACTTGCACCGGAAAGATCACACTGAGATAGAGCTTGATAAAGAACGTCTAACGAACGATTTGCATTTATGAGAGAACAAGACTATGAGCTTGGTTTATTTTAAATAGCAAAAGGTATGTAAAGGATATTTCATAAAGAAAATACCCTAAGTTAGAATTAATGCAATATTGTATTTTATTTGCAAAGACCGAAGTAAGAACCTAGTCACATTTTATTTATAAATGTTTATGTACAAATCATACCAATTAAACTTTTAACTTTAGAAAAAGTAAACTATATGGATCATCGAAACGTAACTTTATGATTCGAGTAGATCATATTATTATTGAAAACATCATAACATTGGTATTAATCAAATTAACATTTATTTATAAAGCCGGAGTAAAAGCCTAATCAAATTTTAATTAGAAAAAATTAATTAACTATTAAACAATTTAATATTTGTTTATGAAAAACCGAGATAAAGACCTAGTTAGATATTATTTACAAAAGCATGTAAAATAAAAATTAATCAAATTAATATTGATTATGAAAAACGGTATATGGCACTATATAGCTTTTATTTAGAAAAAGGCATGTTTAATAGATATTAACAAAAATAATATTAAATTAATTTTCAGAAAACAATCATGATGCAAACACACCACTAACGCGTACTTTATTTTATTATGAACCTAACGCAATTTGAACGGATGAAAACGGATCTAAAACAAAGGATCTATGCATAAAACAAGATTGGAAGGACCTATACGCAATTAACTAAAGATTTCAAGGCTAACAGAAAAGATTCTCGAGACACAGTAAATAGTGCTCGCGAATAGATCTAAATCTAGGGTTAGATGGTTCGGGTTGGATCTAGATGCAGGAACCCCATAGATCTAAGGGGTTATATGAAAGAACTGCAAGACACAAGAAACATGCTACTGATTACAAAACTCTATAGGGGGCAACTGCAAAACAAAGGAGGCCTTTCTTCTACCTCTGGTCAGATGGACAGGGGCTCAGGCGGCCAAAATCGCCGACGGGGTTGGGGTGCTCCGGCGACTTGCAGCTCGATTGGATCGCGCAAAAGATAGAGGAGGAGTAGAGGACCACGTTAGGGTGCTCACCGAGGTGGGAGGCAGAGGGAGGCAGCTAGACTTCGGAGAGAGGCGGCCGGCGATGCGAGCTCGAGTGGCCGGCGGCTCGGGCTTCAAGGGGCGACGTTACTCCGGTGAAGGGAAGCGGCAGAGGGGTGCGGCTCGACGTTCTGGAGCTCCTGGTGACCGTGGTTTGCTCCGCCGGTGCTCCTCCGCAGCGAACCAACGACGTCCAGAGGAGGCGCCATGGCGGACGCTCGGGTTGCACCTCCGTCGAGCGGCGATGGCGGTGGCGCGCGCGCAAGGAGGCGAGGCGCGGGTGGCGGCGGTGCAACTAGGTGAGAGCCAGGTGTGGTTCGAGGACCGGTGGATGGTCGCTTCCTGGTGTGATGAGTGATTGACAACGTGGTGTGGACTGATTCTTGGCTAAGTATTGCAGGTGCAGGTTGCGGCTTGACTGGTGCAGGTGCAGGTGAAGAACAAGCGCGAAAGGTCGTTGCCGGTGCGGCCTCCAGGTGTGGAGAAGACAAGTAGGCTTGGTTCGAGGGACCCGGTGGCCAGCGGGGTCAAAGGCGGGCCGCATGGTGGCAAGAACGGCAAGATGAAGTCATGGACGGTTTCTTGGTTGAGCCTCAAAACCAAGGTCGAGCCGGGACTACGTGGGAGCCGAGTCATGAGTGGTGATTGGCGGAGGCTACACCGAGTTCGCGGGGTTTCCGGTTGTTCACCAGAAAACCATTGGGTTCCTTGGTTGATCCACAAAGCCAAGACCGAAGAACCGAAGACGGAGGTGCAGCAGCTCCAGACCGGTCTGACCGATGGGTACCGGTCTGACCGGTGAGGAGCACCGGTCTGACCGGTGTGCGACGACGCAGTCCGAAATCTTCGAAGCGGAGGACACGCGTCGGAATCACAAGGCTTGCGTTGAGGCTAAGCAAGTTTGCGGTCGCTGGGCATCCGTCCGATGGAGCGAAGACAAAGATTTCTGATTTCGCCCTTGAGGGGCATGTATCCCTAGTTAGCTAGTAAGGATATTTTAGTCTTTCGGTTGCCTCCATATAACCCAAGGGGTGAGAGGATGGCAGCCATCTCTTGGAACCCTAGCTCATTTGCTTTCCTATTTTCCTTAGGATTTTCTTAGGACTAGCTTGAGAGCTTCATGGTGAGATCTTGTGAGAGGGAAGGATGATCGGGCGGCAAGCTAGACCTTGCATGAACCTCTTTGGTATGTATAGATGATTCGGCGTGGTTCCTCAAGGCTTGGATGTGTCTTTCCCGTTTCTCCTTTTTGGTGATTTTCGGAGCCCTTTCTTGGTGATTTTCTTGGAGCGATTTCGATCCCTTTCTCTTTGGGATTTGGTGGGGGATGTATGCATGAACCCTTCGTGGTTCTTTTCCCTTTGATTCCCCTCCCAAATCAGTGAGTAAAAGGGCTCGATTTTGGGGTTTTCGTGGCTCTAGGGTTAGAGGCGTTCTTGGTGGGATTTCTTCGATTCCTCTTGATTTAGCAAGTTTTGGTGGACCAAATCTTAGCTATGGAGTGCCCATGAGGTGTTCCTACTATCCCCAAAGTCTTGCACAAATCCGTGGAGCGATTCGGGAGATCGGGAGTTGGATTTGGGGGAGTTGACCCGCGGGTGCTGTTCATCCCCGAGCGGCCCAACCTGACCGGTCTGACCGGTGCTGCCCATCGGTCTGACTGGTGCAGAGGCTCTATGGGTTTTGCCTCGGGTGAACGTCTGGGTGAGTTCGTTGTTGTCCCGTGTTTCTGCTATTTCGAGTTTGGGTCAGTTTGGAGCTCGGTAGGCCAGTTTGGTGGGTTTGGGGTTTGCTGGCTTGAACCGGTCTGACCGGTGTGCTACACCAGCCTGACCGGTGTAGGGGCCTTCTGTGGAAGTTCCCAGGTTTTACCAGCAGGGACCGGTCTGACCGGTGCTGCTCACCGGCCTGACCGGTGTAGGTCAGTGGTGCTCGAGTTGGTGTTCCGCTGCGTTCTCGAGTCCGTGAAGGTGGTTGTTGGTTCCTAGGACCAGTAGCACTCCAGTAGCTGCGTGGTCTTGGCCAACTTGGGTAGTTGAGTCGGAGACGTGATTTGGAAGCTGTGTTCGTCTTGTTGGAGTTCTCATCTCCTTCGAGAAGAATTTTTATCAGCTCCCATTCACTCCCCCCCTCTCTGGTTCGCCTAATCAGTCCTTCAATTGGTATCAGAGCCGGTTCGAGTCTTTATTGACTATTACCAGTCTAAGATCCAAAGATGGCGTACCAGGAATGGGGTTCGGGTCCTCCGCACTTCGATGGGAAGAACTACCAGATGTGGCAGAGGCGGATGGCAGCGTTCCTCCGCGGAAAGGGTCAGATCCTTTGGGACGTCATGGTGAACACAGCTTATGTTCATCCGATGAACTTCCTTGCTCCAGGATCGAGGGATATGTTCGAAGCCAACAACAAGGCTGTCGACTACTTGTTTCGTGCTCTGTGTCAGCCTGAATTCGATCGGGTTCAGACAGAGGACTTAGCTTGTAGGATTTGGGAGCAGTTGAAGGATGCTCATGCTGGGAATGCTCAGGTTCAGGCTCGGATGTACGCGACTTACCGGAGAGAGTACGATAACTTCACTCATCTCCCCGGCGAGTCTGTCGATGCCCTTTTCCAGCGGTTTACTGTCGTTGTGAACAACATGAGAGCCAATGTGGCCGTGCTCCCATACGATGATCATGATAGAGCCGTGAAGCTCTTGCACTCGTTGGATCGTACCGTATGGGATGGGAAGTTTGAGGCTATTGTTGAGTCCGAGAAGTATGACACCTTGACGATGAATGAGCTGTTCTCAAAGCTCAAGTCGGCTGAGTTGGACCGTGGTATGACAGCCAAGATCGAGAGCCCGACTGATTCTCATAGTCTCGCTCTCGTTGGTGGCAAAGGAGCTAAGTCTAATGCTAACGCATCCTCTAGGATGTACTCTCTGTCTTCTTTGATGTCTTTGCCAGACGAGGAGTTCGACGTGCTTGGAGAGGACGAGCTGGCGTTGCTGACCAGGCGGTTCGAGAGGCTGCACGAGAACCGGGTGAACACGAGGAGGACAGCATGGACGTGCTTTCAGTGCGGCAAGCCAGGACACTTCGTCGCCGACTGCCAAGAGAAGACGGAGAACAAGGACGGCTACAAGGATGGCTACAGGCACCGGTCGAGCAAGGACGGTAAGTACCGATCGAGGCGCAATCACAAGCACAAGAACAAGCACAAGGACAAGCGACGGTCGAGGAAGAAGGACGGCCGTGGCAGGAAGGCCCGAGCGATGGTCGGAGCGAGCGACGTCGACTCCAGCTCCGCCTACTCTTCCTCAAGCTCGAGTAGCAGTGAAGATGAAGGTGATCGGCGCAAGAACAAGAAGTCATCCAGGAACTTGAGCGGGTTGAGCTGCTTCGTGGGAGATGGCTTCTGCGGCATGGCTCGTAGCTCTGGCAGCAAGAAGAGTCATCAGAGTGACTCGGACTCCGACTCCGAGGACGAGGTATGTGATGAGCTCTCCTCTTTGCGCAAGGAGAATGATGAGTTGGTTGACTTGCTTGATAATTGCGATCACATGCTTAGAGAGGCCAAGAAGATGAGGAAAGAGCTTAGGGCCTCACTAGAAGATGCTAGGAACCATGTGGCTGAGCTAGAAACCCAGAACCTAGATGCTAAGATTGAGATTGATTCGCTAAAGGCTTCTCCTGTGGTTTCTGATGAGATTGATTGATGTGATTGCTCTGTGTACCTAGCTGATCTTACTGCTCTTAAGGATAAGCATGCTTCTACTTGTGATGAATTAGATATGCTTAGGGTTGAGGTGGCTGAGCTTAAGTCTAGACAAGCTTTGCTAGGTGCTTGCACTTCTTGCCCTGTTTTGCATGGAAAGATTGATGAGATGCATGCTTACACTGTTTCGCTTGAGTCTAAGTTGAAAGAGTCTATTCACACTTCTTGCTCTACTTGTGAATTGCATGCGGTTAAGAATTTGGAGCTTGCACATTATGTTGATCGCTTGCAGGATGAGAATGATGAGCTGAGGAAATGTATTAGCTGGTTGTCGGGTCAGGAGCCTCAGCTTGGTATCATGATAGCGGCTTTCAAACGCTATGATGGTCAGGCACTTGGGGCTGACAAGCTTGGAGAGAACAGTGGTGAGGGAGTTGAGAGAGTTGGAGAGATTCCTATCCCACCACCAAACAGATACAAGAACAAGTTTGAGCCCAAGCCTAACCATCTCAGAAACAAACTTGACACTACTCCAGATCCACCCATATTCCCTTACCCAACAAATGATTTCCAGAAACCGGTGAAGTTTGTGAGCCCAAAGGGAGGTGAGGAAGGAGAGAAGAAGGGTGAGAAACCGAGTGGGCAGCCTCAACCCAAGCCAAAGCCTAAGCCACAGCCCATGAAGTTCCATTGTGGGTATTGTGGGAGAGATGGTCACAGGGATGAGTTTTGCTTCAAGAGGAAGCGCGAGGAGAGAATGGCTAGAGAGTGGGCTAACAAGGACAGGTACCACCCCTCTAATGGTGTACCTGAGCCTCGTATGCAGATGCCCAGGGCCAAGGCGATTGTGAGGACAGTTCCGGCTTGGGGAGACCGGAAGGCAGCAGGTGGTGCTGCTGGCCGAGCTACACCGGTCAGACCGGTGCACTACACCGGTCAGACCGGTGCAGGTCTGGGAAGACAGCGAGTTGGTTTTCGTGCTCGTGAAGATGCTCGATTTGGTTCTGGTGGTCGTGGTGCTGGTGGTTGGTCTGGAAGGTTTGCAGGTGGTCAGTTTGCTAGGCGTTCTCCACCTCGTGCTCAATACGGGGCTGGGAGGAGTCGTACCTTTGAGATGGAGAGGAGGTCCGATCCACGGTTTTCCTTTCGTGGCTTTCGTCCTCCTCCAGCTAGAGAGGGTTGGTTCCCTCATAGTGGTTACCGTGGTGGTGTTCGTGGTGGTAGCTTTGATAGGCGTGATGATTTGGTTTGTGCTAACCCAACTTTGGAGCAAATGGCTCGGCACTGGTTTTACTCTTTTGGTACTAACCCCAGTGCTGAGTCGTTTGTTCACTCACGTGCTCGCTTTTGAATTTCAGGAGGGAGACTTGAGGAACGTTTGGTTGATTGACTCCGGTTGTTCGAGGCATATGACCGGAGACAAGGGGTGGTTCTCAAGTCTCGTCCCAGTGGTGTCCAAGACATACATCACCTTTGGGGACAATAGGCGAGGGCGTGTGCTATCAGAAGGTGAGATCAAGGTAAGTGACAAGGTCACTCTCAGGCGTGTTGCTCTTGTTCAATCGCTGGGGTTCAATTTGCTTTCTGTGTCCCAGTTGTTGGATGAGGGTTTTGAGGTGTTGTTTCAGCCTGGTGGTTCTCGGATTTTAGATTCTCGAGGGGACCTTGTTTGCATGGTCGTTCCCGAGGGTCAAGTGTTCCGAGCTGATTTCTCTCAGTCTTCTGGTGTGGAGCGTTGCTTTTTGGCTGGTTCTTCGAGTGAGTTGTGGAAGTGGCATAGGAAGTTGGGTCACTTGAGCTTTGACCTTTTGTCTCGCTTGAGTAAACTCAATTTGGTCCGAGGAATGCCACGGTTGAGGTTTGAGAAAGAGTTGGTTTGTGCGCCGTGTAGGCATGCCAAGATGGTAGCCTCTTCTCACCCGCCTCTCACCAATGTGATGACTGAGCGTCCATGCGAGTTGCAGCATATGGACCTTGTTGGCCCAGCTCGTGTGCGATCTGCGGGTGGGAAGTGGTATGTCCTTGTTGTGGTGGACGACTACTCTCGGTATGCGTGGGTGTTCTTTCTTGAGGAGAAAGGGGAGACGTTTGGTTTTGTTCGAGATCTTGTCTTGAGGTTAAGAAACGAGAGGCACGGAGATGCCATACGAGCGATCCGCAGTGACAATGGCTCGGAATTCAAAAACTCTCGCTTCGAAACCTTTTGCCATGACTTGGGTCTTGAACACCAGTTTTCGAGTCCGTATACGCCTCCCCAGAATGGCGTTGTGGAAAGGAAAAACACGACCTTGTGCAAGATGGCTCGGACGATGCTCGACGAGCATAGGACTCCGAGAAGGTTCTGGGCTGAGGCGGTCAATACCGCGTGCTATGTGTCGAACAGGATCTACCTCAGGGTTCATAAGAAGAAAACCTGTTACGAATTGATGCACGGTCGCACACCCAAGGTGAGTCACTTCCATGTCTTTGGTTGTAAATGCTTCATTCTGAAGAAAGGGAAGAAGTTGGACAAGTTCGAGGCTAGGTCTGTCGATGGCATTTTCTTTGGTTATGCATCTCATTCTAGAGCATTTTGTGTGCTCAATCTTGAAACTAACCAAATCGTGGAGACTTGTGAGGTAACCTTCGACGAGACACAGCCACGTAGTCAACTTGTTTCTGAGTGTGCAGGTGACGATGAACTTGGCGAGGAGATCTTTCAGGAGGAGGAGCATGAACATGGAGATAATGAAGATGGCGGTGTGGTGCCCGCGGCTGAACATGTACCTACTACTTCGACGACGATCGTGAACGGGCCCTCTCCCACACCTACAACGACAAACCCAGATCAAGGCGAAGCTGCTGTTGAGGGGGAGGTAGCATCAAGGCGAGAACCTCCCCGGTGAGTGCAAGTGGATCACCCAGCTTCGAGAATCATCGGCGACATGAATGAACACACTACACGGTCGAGGGTTCAGAACAATTCTCATTTCGCTCATGCTGCTTTTGTTGCCACCTTTGAGCCCAAAGACATTGGACACGCGTTATCTGATCATAATTGGGTTAATTCGATGCATGAGGAGTTGGAGAATTTTGAGAGGAACCAAGTTTGGGTGTTGGTTGACCCCCCTCCAGGGTGTAAGCCGATTGGGACAAAATGGGTGTGGAAAAATAAAGAGGGAGAGAAAGGAGAAGTGGTGAGGAACAAGTCGAGACTTGTTGCTCAGGGGTACAGTCAGAAAGAGGGGATCGACTACGAGGAGACTTTCGCTCCTGTAGCTCGTTTGGAGGCGATCAGGATCCTTCTAGCCTTTTCCGTGGCTAAAGGGTTCAAGTTGTACCAGATGGATGTGAAGAGTGCTTTCCTGAACGGTGTGTTGGAGGAAGAGGTGTTTGTGAGGCAACCACTGGGGTTTGAGAGTGAGAAATACCCCCACCGGGTGTACAAGTTGAGGAAGGCGCTATATGGGTTGAAGCAGGCGCCTAGAGCTTGGTATGGTAGGTTGAGGGGGTTTCTGTTTGAGAGAGGGTTTGAGATGGGAAAGGTCGATCAGACCTTGTTCCTCCTCAGGCAGGGCAGAGATATCCTGATTGTGTAGGTATACGTGGATGATATTGTCTTTGGTGGCTCATCTAACTCTCTTGTTACAAGGTTTGCAGAATACATGAGCAGGGAATTTGAGATGAGCATGATGGGCGAGTTGCAGTTCTTCCTCGGGCTACAAATCAAGCAATCAAAGGAAGGAACATTTGTGCACCAAGCTAAGTACACCAAGGACATTGTGAGGAAGTTCAAGATGGAGGACTCCAAGGCCATGGCGACGCCTATGAGTACGACTATAGCTCTTGATGCGGATGAGGAAGGTGAACATGTGGACCAGAAGGAGTACCGGAGCATGATCGGGTCACTCCTCTACTTGACGGTGACGAGGCCGGACATCCAGTTCTCGGTATGTCTGTGCGCTCGTTTTCAAGCGTCTCTAAGGACTTCGCATCGGCAAGCGGTCAAGCGCATTTTCAGGTATTTGCGTCACACTCCTGACTTCGGCCTTTGGTATTCCGCGTCTTCTTCTTTAGCGCTTCATGGTTTTTCGGATGTGGATTTTGCCGGGTGTCGGTTGGATAGGAAGTCCACTTCTGGGACTTGCCAGTTCTTGGGATCTTCTTTGGTGTCTTGGTCTTCCCGCAAACAGTCGAGTGTTTCTCAATCCACTACCGAGGCAGAGTATGTGGCCGCAGCTAGTTGTTGCTCTCAGCTCCTTTGGATCACATACACCATGAGTGACTTTGGTGAGGAGTATACCCATGTTCCACTTCAATGTGATAGCACCAGTGCCATAAGCGTTGCAAAGAACCCAGTGCTCCATTCCAAAACCAAGCACATAGAAGTGAGGTATCATTTCCTGAAAGACAACGTAGAGAAAGGGAAGATAGCCTTGATCCATGTACCCACACATGACCAACTAGCCGATATTTTCACCAAACCCCTAGATCAAGCAACTTTCACTCGTTTGCGGGGGGAGCTTGGTGTGTGTTTGATTTCTTGAATTGGTGTGTGGGAGCTCCTTTGTAGCATATGTATAGCTTTCCTTTGTGCATTTCTTGCATTTGGCATGGCATATGTAACATGATGCATAGGCATCTTTGTATCTTAGGTTGCATGCATTTTGTATCATATGCATTGTTTAGGAAAGGCTTCTCCTATATACATTGTTCACCATGGAATGATATATATGTCTTTATGAGCTAGTTTGGTAAGCTATGGTTAGTTTGGCTTAGCTCTTGATGTTCTTGATTTATATCCATGGTTGATGGCTATGTTTTTCAAAAATCTCATATGTATGCTCTCTTGTGAGTAAATGCCTTTATATGATCTTGACATGTTTTTGTGGCTTGGCTATGCTTAATTTGTGGTTGGATAGCTTATTTTGATCATATGGGGCCAAAGGCTCATTTACCATCATGAATGTTTAGCCCCCATGCTTAATCTTGTGGAGGGGCATAAGTTCCTTTTTGTCGCAAAGACATTTCATGTACCAATTTCAAATCTGAAAATGAAATGTAAATTGCTTGGAAAATGTGCTCTCATGTCATATGTGCTAATTTTAATTTGCTTTGGGTGCTAAACCGTTGCATGATGCCTACCGATGAGAAGTCTCATATCTAGAAGTAGGCACATGGCTCGGTGGCTTTGACATGACATGAGGTGCTTGTGGGTGTTTATGATGGTCTTATGCTTAGAATGGTTGTCCTAGCATGAAGTTTGTGTGGCTTTGCCATTTTGACATGTTTTGCTCATGTTTAGGACTTTGCTCATGAGAGGGTGATTTTTCGCAAAATTGCTCAGTTCTATCTTAGCTTCGCCCAATGGTTGTGAAACTTGGTGATCATGAAGTTGATGTCATTACGAAGCTATAGAGTATCTAACTTGCTCATTTGGACATGTGTAGCATCTTTTGTTGAATTTTGTCTATTTGAGAAGCTCTAGGTTGCATTTTTTGCATTTTTGGCTTGATTCATGCATTGTCAACAAGGGGGAGAAGTTTGAGCATGTTTTGGCTTGCTGCATGCATTTAGAAGGTTTCCAAGTGGTTTAGAGCTAGTTTTGAGCTCGTGCAGTTCCCAGTTTTTCCCAGGTGGTCATCGGCCTGACCGGTGAGGTACACCGGTCTGACCGGTGTGAGGTCCAGGTGCTGGGTGATCTAGCACACCGGTCTGACCGGTGTGGTTGACCAGTCTGACCAGTCAGAGCAAAGCTAAAGCAGCTGCTCTGTTTTGCGAGGTGGTTTGCATGCATTCGTCCAGGGGGAGTTGCATTGGTTCAGGGGGAGCTAGCATGTGTTCAGGGGGAGCTCTTTGTGGTTTTTGAGCTTTGGATTGGTGTTTTGTGCTCTTTGCTTGAGCATGTTTTGTCTCGGATGTGTCGAGCTGTTGCCCTTGCCTAAGGGGTCCGAGACTTGTCTTCTTCAAGTGATCTTGCTCTTTGCCTTTTCTTTGGCTTTCGATCGCTTGTTGGAGTTTCTTTTAGTTGTTTCTTTTATTTTTCCTTTTCTCTTGGTTACCAAAACGTGTGTGTTGTCAATGCACTCATCAAGGGGGAGATTGAGAGCCAGGTGTGGTTCGAGGACCGGTGGATGGTCGCTTCCTGGTGTGATGAGTGATTGACAACGTGGTGTGGACTGATTCTTGGCTAAGTATTGCAGGTGCAGGTTGCGGCTTGACTGGTGCAGGTGCAGGTGAAGAACAAGCGCGAAAGGTCGTTGCCAGTGAGGCCTCCAGGTGTGGAGAAGACAAGTAGGCTTGGTTCGAGGGACCAGGTGGCCAGCGGGGTCAAGTGCGGGCCGCATGGTGGCAAGAACGGCAAGATGAAGTCATGGACGGTTTCTTGGTTGAGCCTCAAAACCAAGGTCGAGCCGGGACTACGTGGGAGCCGAGTCATGAGTGGTGATTGGCGGAGGCTACACCGAGTTTGCGGGGTTTCCGGTGGTTCACCAGAAAACCACTGGGTTCCTTGGTTGATCCACAAAGCCAAGACCGAAGAACCGAAGACGGAGGTGCAGCAGCTCCAGACCAGTCTGACCGGTGGGTCTGACCGGTCTGTCTGGTGGGTACCGGTCTGACCGGTGTGCGACGACGTAGTCCGGAATCTTCGAAGCGGAGGACACGCGTCGGGATCGCAAGGCTTGCGTCGAGGCTAAGCAAGTTTGCGGTCGCTGGGCATCCGTCCGATGGAGCGAAGACAAAGATTTCCGATTTCGCCCTTGAGGGGCATGTATCCCTAGTTAGCTAGTAAGGGTATTTTAGTCTTTCGGTTGCCTCCATATAACCCAAGGGGTGAGAGGATGGCAGCCATCTCTTGGAACCCTAGCTCATTTGCTTTCCTATTTTCTCTTCCTATTTTCCTTAGGATTTTCTTAGGACTAGCTTGAGAGCTTCATGGTGAGATCTTGTGAGAGGGAAGGATGATCGGGCGGCAAGCTAGACCTTGTATGAACCTCTTTGGTATGTATAGATGATTCGGCGTGGTTTCTCAAGGCTTGGATGTGTCTTTCGCGTTTCTCCTTTTTGGTGATTTTCGGAGCCCTTTCTTGGCGATTTTCTTGGAGCGATTTCGAGGCCTTTCTCTTTGGGATTTGGTGGGGGATATATGCATGAACCCTTCATGGTTCTTTTCCCTTTGATTTCCCTCCCAAATCAGTGAGTAAAAGGGCTCGATTTTGGGGTTTTTGTGGCTCTAGGGTTAGAGGCGTTCTTGGTGGGATTTCTTCGATTCCTCTTGATTTAGCAAGTTTTGGTGGACCAAATCTTGGCTATGGAGTGCCCATGAGGTGTTCCTACTATCCCCAAAGTCTTGCACAAATCCGTGGAGCGATTCGGGAGATCGGGAGTTGGATTTGGGGGAGTTGACCCGCGGGTGCTATTCATCCCCGAGCGGCCCAGCCTGACCGGTCTGACCGGTGCTGCCCACCGGTCTAACCGGTGCAGAGGCTCTGTGGGTTTTGCCTCGGGTGAACGTCTGGGTGAGTTCGTTGTTGTCCCGTGTTTCCGCTGTTTCGAGTTTGGGTCAGTTTGGAGCTCGGTAGGCCTGTTCGGTGGATTTGGGGTTTCCTGGCTTGAACCGGTCTGACCGGTAAGCTACACCGGCCTGACCGGTGTAGGGGCCTTCTGTGGAAGTTCCCAGGTTTTACCAGCAGGGACCGGTCTGACCGGTGCTGCTCACCGGCCTGACCGGTGTAGGTCAGAGGTGCTCGAGTTGGTGTTCCGCTGCGTTCTCGAGTCCGTGAAGGTGGTTGTTGGTTCCTAGGACCAGTAGCACTCCAGTAGCTGCGTAGTCTTGGCCAACTTGGGTAGTTGAGTCGGAGACGTGATTTGGAAGCCGTGTTCGTCTTGTTGGAGTTCTCATCTCCTTCGAGAAGAATTTTTATCGGCTCCCATTCACTCCCCCCCCCTCTCTGGTTCGCCTAATCGGTCCTTCACTAGGGCACAGAAGGGCTAGGGCGGCACGCTTTATAGGGGCGCGGAAGCCAAGGCGTGCCGGGCACGGACGCCGAGGAAGGCCGGCGGCGGGCGTCCTGGCCGTGGCCATGGCGGACTGCAGCGCCGGGCCCGGATGGGCTCCCACGGGCTCGAGGCTGGACCGGAGCGGGTGGGTGGTTTGCGGTTGGGCCGAGCTGGGCTACGACCTACTTAGCTGAGGAGCATACATAGGCAGAGAGGGGGAAACCAGGGTGGAGAATTGAACTTCCGTTTGCTGGGCAGAAAAACAACTCAGGGACAAGGCGAAGGAGTCTGAGGTGCATTACGAGACTTCCAGTGTTTTGCCTCAAAGGGAGATGGGCTGAGGAAAGGCGATCAGGCGAAGAAAGGGAAGTTAAGGGAGCAAAACCGGACTTCAGTTGCTGGGCCGATAGGATAGGAATAGATTTCTTTATTATTTTCCGAAAATATTTTAAGCGCGAAAACAATTCCAGGAAATTCTAGAAAATGTTTTAAAGCACGAAAAATACTCAGAAAATTTCAAAAATTCTAGGAAAATTCCCAGAGATAGATTGGAACATGAACAATCCAAATAAAGTATTTGGAGCTCATGAAAAGAATTTTAGAGCCTTCTAATAAATAGAATAAGCTCAGGGAAAATGAGAATAAGTTCCAGAAAAATCTGGAAAATTCTCGGAAGAGTTTGGTCAGCACCTAAGCGCATTTTTGAAACCTTTGCACTCAAGAACACTAAGATGCATCGGTATGAACACACATAAATATTTTATTTAATTCAGAAAAACAAACAAGGCTTTTTCTATACTATATTTCCTGTAAAGAAAATAAATGTTGGAAAAATTTTAAAATTATGAGAAAATTGTTATTTAATTATTCTTTCTATTCACATCCTAAAATTGGGAATTTCAGGGTGTGACAAATCTACCCCCCTTAAACGGAATCTCGTCCCGAGATCCGATGAAAGAAGAAATAAGGAGAAGGGAGATAAACAAGAATATTGCTATTGAGGTAGGTAGGCGGTCATCCTCTTTTGTCGATCGGTGTGGAATCTTTAATCTTCATCTTGTCTTGGTCATTGGGGTCTTCATCAGAGTGAGCTAGATTGGATAGAAGCAAGCATAAGGTGGGAGAGAAAGTAGAGTGAAGTCTTCTTTTCTTCAACTTGCTCACTTCTAACTGGTGAAGGCGGTAGTAGCATTTGCTTGTTAGCATTTGGTGAGGGCTTCAATTTCTTCTTCTGGAGTTCTTCATTTGATCAGGTGGAGAGGAAGAGAGATAACAAGGATGGGAGGCACAAAAGAAGAATCCAACTAAGCAACTGATGTCATTGCAGATATAAGATCCACATTACACCAACACTCACTGCAAAGAACCAACACAAGCAATGTCATAAAACCAAGCATCATCATGCAAGCACTGAATTCCACCAATCAAGATAGTCAAGGGAACGATGCTAAACGTTGTTAACAGTCATAGGGTATCCTCCTAAGCATGGGCATAGCATCACCGATCATTGAGGCTTGTCTTCCTGCGATGTATTGATAGCTCCTTTGTTTGGGTGACTTGGGCAGGCTTACTTCAGGGTACGTGGCATGGATCAACTAAGAATTTTGAATTAGAACGACACTTTGGAATCAAAAGTCAAGAGGGAATCCAAAGTAGCATTACATAAAGAAGGGGAAGTTCAATGAGGAAGATAGAATTGATAGCTATGTTCGATGTAGATAAGTAGATAGGCAAGCAAGATATCAAGGAGGTGCATTGCATGGAACAAGTGAGAATGGAAAGAAGGATCAAGATCAAGATCAGATCAAGGGGAGTGTATAAACAAGGATTAGTGATTTAACATTTGCAAAACAAGATGTGCAAACGAAAAGAAGTATAAAAGGTTAAAGTTTTCAAGAATGGGAGAGAAGAGATAGGTCAAGGAGTGAGAATATTCATCACCGAGCTGGTAGTGATGAATTTTAGATCATAGGAAAACTTGAGGAACGACCATAGCTAACTAGGCTTACGTCCTACAGTTGATACAGCTCTGATACCATTCTGTCACACCTGTTTTACCAAAGAAAACCAAGTGCAAACCTATATGCATGCCAGGATCAAGTTTCATGCATATAGTGACATATAAGTGAATACAGAAATAGTATCACGTAAGAAAAAGGGAGATTATAAGAGATTTACGCTTAATCCTGGAAACGAAGGCTCCAAACATCACAGGCAGTCGACTGGGGGTTGTGTATGCCTAGCACCAGCAACATCTTCATAGCAGCATCCTCTTTCTAAGCAACATTGTTTATAGCAAGGGTGAGCACTTGTCGTACTCAGCAAGTGTGGGGAAAGTATGAATGCAAAGGCTTAAACAAGGAAAGGCTGACAGGTTGACTGCATTAAGCAATTTTAGTTGGTCAAATTTTATTAGCACCTGATTACTAATAAAGTATAAGTATATACCACCCCACAATTAAGCATAAAGGTAAGAGATACACCATAAGAATATGGCAAGCATAACCAGAAACCACGATTTAAGTCCATCTTCAAGTTCAATTATCATGTGAGGGTCCATGCCGCTCTTGACCATGAGCATGGCTAACTAGTTAGTTTTACACTCTGCAGAGGTTGTTCACTTTCACCACAAGTCACGTAAAAGTCCCGAAGAACTTTAGACCCAACCATGCAATGCTGGCCAAGCATCATACCACACTACCGAGGTGTGATTGCATAGGGACGCTACGAGGCCTTTACAAAGATTCCCCAATGTGCAGCAACCCACTAGGTTTCAGGTCGAAGCAGGGCATAAAGCTCCCTAGCAGGTCAATACCCCACCATAAATAAACAAACCCAACTCCCCGCTAGAGCAGGTCTATACTCTGACAACGCCTCCCCATTGGCCCATTTAAGGTAAGGTTGCTACAACATCAAAGTTTCTAGTTATTCAACCAAGACAGAGCCATATGTCTTGTGGTTGTACGGTTTTCCTGGGTGGTTCTCCATGTTCTGATTAATGCAAATGATCTTGTATTAGCAACCAAAGATATAACATAAAGGTAAAGCATGTTTATCATTAATGTTCATTATAACCACCAAAACCCAAAGTATAGCAACTCAGCACAGCTACCCAACATAAAGGTAAACCCAGGTTAACAACGAATGATGATAAAGACTAGGCAAACCTTAATAGGACCCGTCAAATTAAATGCAAAGCATATGCAAAGTGATTAAATATAGTTATTGGGACAAAAGCACAAGGACACACTTTCCTTTAACCACAGCGTAGTTGCTCAGAATATCTTCACTTCTTGTTCTTCAAGCTTCTCGAACCATGTTCACTCTATGCGCATCAATCATCGGTACAAGCATACAAAGCAAACAAACAAGCAAACTAAGAACAATGCACCACTCAAAAGAAAAGCTTTAAAAGATCGCACTAAAGGATAGGCTTGATTCCATGGATCACTAAAGCACACCAAACCGTGTTGAGAAAAAGAAAGGCTTAGTTAGCTTTAAAGAGATGGTTGTGGAAAGTTGAGCATAAACTAGGACCGGAAAGATCACACTGAGATAGAGCTTGATAAAGAACGTCTAACGGACGATTTGCATTTAAGAGAGAACAAGACTATGAGCTTGGTTTATTTTAATTAGCAAAAGGTATGTAAAGGATATTTCATAAAGAAAATACCCTAAGTTAGAATTAATGCAATATTGTATTTTATTCGCAAAGACCGAAGTAAGAACCTAGTCACATTTTATTTATAAATGTTTATGTACAAATCATACCAATTAAACTTTTAACTTTTGAAAAAGTAAACTATATGGATCATCTAAACATAACTTTATGATTCGAGTAGATCATATTATTATTGAAAACATCATTACATTGGTATTAATCAAATTAACATTTATTTATAAAGCCGGAGTAAAAGCCTAATCAACTTTTAATTAGAAAAGATTAATTAACTATTAAACAATTTAATATTTGTTTATGAAAAACCGAGATAAAGATCTAGTTAGATTTTATTTACAAAAGCATGTGAAATAAAAATTAATCAAATTAATATTGATTATAAATTAAAACGGTACACGGCACTATATAGCTTTTAATTAGAAAAGGCAGGTTTAATAGATATTAACAAAATTAATATTAAATTAATTTTCAGAAAATAATCATGATGCAAACACACCACTAATGCGTACTTTATTTTAGTATGAACCTAACGCAATTTGAACGGATGAAAACGGATCTAAAACAAAGGATCTATGCATAAAACAAGATTGGAAGGACCTATACGCGATTAACTAAAGATTTCAGGGCTAACGGAAAAGATTCTCGAGACACAGTAACTAGTGCTCGCGAATAGATCTAAATCTAGGGTTAGATCTGAAAAAGGGTTCGAGTTGGATCTAGATGCAGGAACCCTATAGATCTAAGGGGTTATATGAAAGAACTGCAAGACACAAGAAACATGCTACTGATTACAAAACTCTATAGGGGGGCAACTGCAAAACAAAGGAGGTCTTTCTTCTACCTCCGGTCAGATGGACAGGGGCTCAGGCGGCCAAAATCACCGGCGGGGTTGGGGTGCTCCGGCGACTTACAGCTCGATTGGATCGCGCAGGAGATAGAGGAGGAGTAGAGGACCAAGTTAGGGTGCTCACCGAGGTGGGAGGCAGAGGGAGGCGGCCGAACTTCGGAGAGAGGCGGCCGGCGACGCGAGCTCGGGTGGCCGGCGGCTCGGGCTTCAAGGGGTGACGGTACTCCGGTGAAGGGAAGCGGCAGAGGGGTGCGGCTCGACGTTCTGGAGCTCCTGGTGACCGCGGTTTGCTCTGCCGGCGCTCCTCCGCAGCGAACCAATGACATCTAGAGGAGGCGCCATGGCGGACGCTCGGGTGGCAGCTCCGTCGAGCGGCGATGGCGGCGGCGTGCGCTCGCAAGGAGGCGAGGTCCGGGTGGCGGCGGTGCAGCTAGGGCACGGGATGGCTAGGGCGGCACGCTTTATAGGGGCGCGGAAGCCAAGGCGTGCTGGGCACGGACGCCGAGGAAGGCCAGCGGCGGGCGTCCTGGCCGTGCCCATGGCGGACTGCAGCGCCGGGCCCGGATGGGCTCCCACGGGCTCGAGGCTGGGCTGGAGCGGGTCGGTGGTTTGCGGTTGGGCCGAGCTGGGCTACGGCCTACTTAGATGAGGAGCGTACATAGGCGGAGAGGGGGAAACCAGGGTGGAGAATTGAACTTCCGTTTGCTGGGCTGAAAAACAACTCAGGGACAAGGCGAAGGAGTCTAAGGTGCATTACGAGACTTCCAGTGTTGGGCCTCAAAGGGAGATGGGCTGAATAAAGGCGATCAGGCGAAGCAAGGGAAGTTAAGGGAGCAAAACCGGACTTTAGTTGCTGGGCCCATAGGATAGGAATAGATTTCTTTATTATTTTCGGAAAATATTTTAAGCGCGAAAACAATTCCAGGAAATTCTAGAAAATGTTTTAAAGCACGAAAAATACTCAGAAAACTTCAAAAATTCCAGGGAAATTCCCAGAGATAGATTAGAACATGAACAATCCAAATAAAGTATTTGGAGCTCATGAAAAGAATTTTGGAGCCTTCTAATAAATAGAATAAGCTCAGGGAAAATGAGAATAAGTTCCAGAAAAATCCGGAAAATTCTCGAAAGAGTTTGGTCAGCACCTAAGCGCATTTTTGAAACCTTTGCACTCAAGAACACTAAGATGCATCGGCATGAACACACATAAATATTTTATTTAATTCAGAAAAACAAACAAGGCTTTTTTCTATACTATATTTCCTGTAAAGAAAATAAATGTTGGAAAAATTTTAAAATTATGAGAAATTGTTATTTAATTATTCTTTCTATTCACATCGTGAAATTGGGAATTTCAGGGTGTGCCCTAGTGCAGGACTACGTTTTGATTGTGCAGTGTGTCATCGCAACAAGACCAGCCATCTTCGGCCCTCCAGTCTCCTTCAGCCGCTGTCGGTTCCCACGTTGATTTGGAGCGATCTCGCTATGGATTTCATCGAAGCTCTTCCCCGGGTGAATAACAAGACGATGATCCTGACCGTTGTCGATCACCTCTCCAAGGCAGCATATTTTATTCCGTTGGGCCACACATACACAATGACTACGGTGGCCTAGGCGTTATTGATGAAGTGGTTCATCTTCACAGCATGCCTTCATCCATTGTCAGTGACCGGTATCCGGTCTTCACCAGTAACCTATGACATGAGCTCTTCCGCCTGTCCGGGACGAAGCTGCAGATGAGTTCAGCGTTTCATCCTCAGAGTGATGGTCAGTCCGAGGCAGCCAACAAGGTCATTATGATGTATCTTCGCTGCCTTACTAGCGACCGACCCAGGCAATGGTTGCATTGGTTACCATGGGCAGAGTACTGCTTCAATACTGCCTATCATTCAGCGCTTCGTACGACGCCATTCAAGTTAGTCTATGGTCGGGATCCACTCTCATTGGTCGGTTATGACAAGGGTGATGCTCGGGCTCCGACGATCGACCAGATGTTGCACGAGTGGGATGACTTCCTCCATGATGCACGCAAACGCATGCTCCAAGCAACATAGCAGATGAAGCTCTTCTATGATGCCAAGCATACAGATGTGGCCTTTGGAGTTGGAGATTGGGTCTGGGTAAAGCTCTTGCAGCGACCTGTAGCGTTGTTGCCGTCACAGACAAAGGGGAAGCTGGCTCCTCGGTTCTACGGGCCGTATCAAATTTTGGAACAGATCGGGGTGGTCGCGTACAGGCTACAATTACCACCGACAGCTTGTATTCACAATGTCTTCCATGTCGGGGTTCTCAAAGAATTTCATGGCCCAGCTCCAGCTGAAGTTCCACCGCTGCCCCAGATGTTGAATGGGCGCGTCCTGCCTACACCGATCCTTGGTGGTAAGCAGTCGCCTGGCTCACGGTCGCTGGCAAGTTCTGGTTCGATGGGAGGCACTGCCGCCTAGTGAGTCTACTTGGGAGGATGTTGAGGAGTTCAAGAAGTTGTATCCAATGTTCGAGCTCGAGGATGAGCTCTTTCCGGAGGAAGAGAGAGTTGTCATGGTCGGTGTGGGATTCAGTAGGAGGAGGCGTCGGCAGAACCGTCCAGCCAGGGAGCAGGACTCTTAGTTGTGCGGCAAGATATTAGAGATAGAGATAAGATTAAATTAGTTAAAGAGATAGCAGTTGGTTTAGATTCATTAGAGTTTTGGTTGATTAGGAGATGTAATTCCAGGGTATTTATACCCAGCCGCACAAGGAATAAAGGTTAAGCTTGAGAATCAATCTAACCTCTCTCTCCACTGTTCTCTACCTCTCATCCCCCTTTGCTACCATCGCCGTGAGGCGACCTCGCCACCATAGGCAAGAAGCTGGCAGCGCAGCGGCCAGCTATCTCCCACAGCTATCCAATCCGCTCCCTGCCACACGCCCGTGACAATATTGTTCTGATGATTAAGAAATATCTGTTAATAATGTAGATTTGCATATAGAAATATAAATTTATATTTCTGAAAGCTGTGGATTTGTAAGTCAGTTGAGTTTTGGTACTTTGTGAAGTTGAGAGTTGAGTTGACATTTCTCAAAAAAAAAAGAAGTTGAGAGTTGAGACATCCATACCTGGTATAAAATTCTAGGGAGATTGCTGATCTTGCCCCGGTTGTGAACTCTAATGGTGATTTTGCCCTCACTTTTTGAACTTTATGATTTTACCCCTTCTTTTTCTAGATGAAGCCTCCGTTTACCCCTAGAAGTAACTCTGTTAGTTGATGATCCTTTAAAAAATAAAAGAAATAGGAAAAATCACAAAGATCATGGGAAAAGACGTACCTACCCTTACCTTATCCATCTCATCCTCCTCTCTCTGCCCAACACCCGGCTCCTATCTCCTCTCCCACGAACCCTAAGGGCGGTGGCAGTGGACTGTGGGAGATCGGGTGGGAAGCGGCCTCGCGCACCTTCGCGGCCCCTTCTGACCCCGACGATTCTGGGAGGAGGCTGCAGCGGGCGAGCACGTGCAGCCCCGACGCCGGCGAGAGCCCGTGCGTCCCCTACGTGTGGCGTGGGCAGGCGTGTGCGGCCTCTGACGCGGGCGGACGCGGCCATGCGAGCGGCTCCCCTGGCGCGTGCGTGTGCCCGGCCCCGACACCTCCTCTCCTCAAGCGCAACACAAAGGTCACCATGGAAGGGGATAGGTAATCCCTGATCTTGAATTTCCCTTTTGGGCCATAGATTTCAATCGAAATGTGTCTGTAGGACGAATTAGATGCGTTCTTTAGAGCCTGATTTAGCTAACTTCATTCGGTGCTTTGATTTGTAGGCCAAATCATAGGGACAGGAACTGGAAGGTGGAGAGGAAGGGAGTAGGTTTAGGTTCAGATGCAGGTGGAGGAGGTGAAAGGGGAAGGGGAAGACGAAGAGGAGAAAACTCAAAAAGCTTGGCCTCATTGCTAGGCATAAATGCTCTGGATTAGTATGTGCTCTGTACTATTTGGGATGACTTGTGAATTGTGATATAAATGATGGGATGATGTGAACATCTAGTGCTTTTGGTGTCCAGTATATGTGATGTGGACATCTGGTGCTTTATGTTGGACTCAGGTACTCATGATCTGGTGTTGTTATCTGGTCTAATATATGTGATCTTGTGCAGTGATGCTGTCAATATTTTGATCCAATTATGTGTCACATTTTTCCTTGTCAAATACATGTGTCAGATTGGTGACATTATGTCAAAATGCTATTTTTTTATTTTGGTCAAAACAGGGGTAAAATCACAAAGAATTCATAATAGTAAGGTAAATTTGCACGGGAAAATTTGTCATTTTGTACCAATTTTAACACCTGTCAAATGTACTTCAAAGAATAGGGGCAAAGCCTCTCTTCGATTTCAAAAAGGAAGGGCAAAATCGCAAAGTTGAAAAAACAAGGGCAAAATCACCATTCATATTCAAAACAGGGGCAAGATCACCAATCCCCCAAAATTCTAACAGCACCATACAAAATGGTGAATCCCCTAGATGAAGAGGCCAATTAAGCCCCGCAAACAAGCCACAACAGCTAGCACCCCAAGAATTCCTTAAAGTCAAGAGCCTGCAGACATTATGACGCTAATCTGAAAAAAAATAAAATCAATGTCCTGTCAAGGCAATGAAGTTAGCATATATAATATATAAGAAATTGTAGCGAACATGGCCCCATTTGCCATTTGTTCGAGTTGATTTTGGTGATTCATGCTAACACAAGCAATGGGACTAACCACATTGTCTAGCATGTCCTTGTAGACATATCTAGGTCCCATGGATGCAACCACAATCAAAGAAGCAAAGAAACAAGTTAAAGACGCAAGAAAACAAGCAAAATGCACCGTCGGATGAACCGACGATACCATCGGTGCAAGCGTCGGTGTAGTTGGTACATTGCGAGAAGCCTCAACTCAACAGGCACCGTCGGATGATCCGACGGTCCATATTTTAGTTGCGTCGGATGAATTGCAGAGATGAAGCCGCGAAGACAGTAGTCTCGGATGAACCGACGGTCTATTGGAGGGAACCGTCGGTCTATCCGGTGACCCAGTTTGAACAAGACAGAGATGCGCCAAGACTGGACCAGTAGCACCGGATGAACCGATGGTGGAGCAGCGGTTCATCCGACGGACTCAAAGAAGCTAACAGTAAGGTTTTGGCCGCGAGGTCTTCAGCACCAGATGAACCGACGGTGCATCGGATGAAGCGTCGGAGCAATTGTGTCAACGGTCATGTGCAGTGGAGGGCAACGGCTAGTAGCACCGGATGAACCAACGCTTGGAAAAGTATAGCATCAGATCATCCGACGGTACTACTTTCAGGAGCTTTTAGCCAACGGCTAGTTTGATGCCTTGGGCTATTTATACCCCTCCACTCGCCCATTTGAGGTTGCTGGATTGTGTGGAAGTGCAGAGGAGTGCAAGACACCTAGAAGATCATATCCAATCCATCCAAGTGCTTAATTGCTCATCCATAGACTTGCATATGCTTTGTGTATGTGCTTAGTGCTAGGCTTAGCTTAGAGCTGAGTGAGTGCAAGGTTGTGCCAACCTTGTGAGGTGATTCTTGAGTGAATCAAGGTGTACAAGGTTCGCCGGAAGCCTTGGGGCCTAAGTGGCTCACCGGCAATCGTCATCGACCCTCCGGCTTGGTGTGGAGTGGCGAGGACACTTTGTGCGGGGGACGTGGAGACCCCCTTCCTTGGTGGAGAAGCTCCTTAGTGGAGCCAGAAAAAGGGGCTTGTTGACGGTCTATATGTGTATCAAACTTCATTTAGACTTACAAGCAGACAAGTCCTCTGTCGTAGTCAAGGGACCCTTCTTCCCTTAAGTGTGAACCCAAGGTATCGAATCAGTGGAACAATGTGTAACACAAGATCCAATCTAATAAGCGGAAAACACTTTGATCTTGAAAGGGGGTTTTGCATCTAATCTATGGAAGAACCATAAAACTCATCTAATCTACCGCACACCGGAGGTAGCAAGAGAAAGAGAGGGGAGAACCAATCTAGAGATTGGATCGGGTCTTTTGTTGAAGTTCCAAAGTAAAGAAGAATGTAGCAAAACGAATCTCATTGAAAGCAAGGCTCCCGTTCCGACTCCGAGGACTCCCATTTTTCTCCTTTACCGTACTGTCACTATGGGGGATAATCTTACGGGTTGGTACTACTCGGCGGGTTCAAGAAGAACAAGATGAAAATGTTTGGTAGATCGGGTATGCACCTCTAGCCACCATGGCTACAAGAACATCCTATGCAATCTACGCGCGGGATAGATTGGGGAGGAAAACACCCAAATGAAGACAAAATCACAACGAAAGCACTTGATGCTAAGAATCGGATTCAATCTACTAATTCAACATAGAAGTAATACATGGACAAGATCACCACCGGGATCCTACCTTGATCTTGATCCAAGCTCCTGGAACTCCGATGTGGTCTTCCATGCAAGGTTCCCACGCCGGCTAGGCGAACCCTAGTCAACCATCTCGACCCTCTCCTCTCCGGAATGGTGTCCTTCTCTTCTCTGCTCCTCGGCGGCGGATGACGAATGTATTTCTTCGTGGCTCTTGGCGAGGGGGCTATAAATAGTCTGAATGGCGGCTAGGTCAAAGGGGGCACCGAACCGAGCCGAAAACGGGCCAGGCCGGTCCGCCCAAGCCGGTCGGCCCAGGGCCTTTTTGGCCCGGTTCGGTCCCGGCTTCCTCCTCGGTTGCTTCTCGCGTGATTCCCTATTTGTGTGCACTTGCATGTGGGCCTTTGACGTCGTTTCCTTCGCGGTTAAGGCTTGAATGCTTGCCATCCAAGCTTCGCTGTTTCCCGGATGAGTCCCTAAAGATTTGCACATTGACGCTTCGGTCCTCATGTCATTTGGAGTCATGTTCATCACGTGTCTTGACTCTTGTCGGGCTTCACGATCTTCTTCCAAAGTGCTTGATGAACTTATCCCGAAAGTCTCTTCTTTAGCGTAAATTTCCTGCGTAAACAATAAACTCCAAAATCGACATGCAAGATTGAACTTGTTATATACGGGCGGTTAGTTCCAGTGGTTAGAATAATAAATCAATGCCAACATTAAAGGTAAACTCATGGCTAGGTTGACGGAAATTCACCGTCAACATCTCCCCCATGCTTAAACCTTGCTCGTCCTCGAGCAAGCCTTTAATGAATATCAGTGTTGCCTTTCATTGCTTATACCTTGCACTTGATCATACACGAGAAAACATAATGCTCTCAAGGATTTAATCATTAAAGTTCCATAATGTACTAGCCTTCATCCTTATGGAGGGTAGATATTAATTTAAGCACTTCCCACAAGTAATTACCTCATGCTCCCAAATTTCAAATGAATCTTAGAAATTTTGAAATGAAGAGCGAGATGAAGAAAAAGAGCTAAACCAAGTTCAAAAATAAACTTCCTTGCATCTTGCTCATGTACTCTCATCTCATCTTGTCTCTCAAAACCTATTCATTCTACTCCTTTCCCCTCTCAATATATAGTGGAAGGCTTTATGTGGAGCTTTTTGGGAAGGTTTAGTCCTACCAAGATATTATAAATGAGATGTTGTCAAAACAAGACAAGCTTCTCATGGTCTTACCGAGACTCGTCAAAAAGGTCATTGGAAAATAATGTTATATCAAGGAGGGGGAGAGAAAATACACACACTTTGAGATAGGTGGACATGTGCAAATGGCAAAGAGTGATCCCGAGGCACAAAGGAAGTCCTTGTTATCGGATTGCACATGGTTGGAAAGATGAGTTTGGATCTTAAATCTTGAAACTTTTGAGATTCCTAATACACTTTAGAGAACCGGGGAGCTCACTTTATTTTATTTTTATAAACTCATATTTTTTTCTCATACATATTTTTCTTTATCTCCCTTTTTTTCTTTATACTCATTTTTTTTCTTTTTTTTTCTTTCATCATTTTTTTATTTGCTCCCCATAAACTCTAAATTGCATTGTACCAACCTCCTCCCCCATGCTTAGACGTTGCTCGTCCTCGGGCAAAGACGTGAAAGAGATAAGGTAGGTACTAGAAATATATTTCCTTTGGAGAGATACTTGAAATCTTCAATCTTGGCACCATCTTGCGATCTTTCTTGAATTGACGATCCATACTCATATGATAGGTTGTGGTCAAGGAGGTAAACATAAAAGATGATATTTTTGGTTTTAGGGTGGATATCCGGCGAGGTTTGTGAAATCTCCGATGTGGGGATACACAATGCACGGATAGAAGGGCTAGCAAAAAGATAGATACGCAAAAACGGAATGACCAGCTTCTTAGTCTCGGGCCAGAGAAATCAAGGCCTGAAATAACTCACCCAAAAATAAACCTTGTATACTAAGGTTTATGCACTCAATATATATATATGGCTTTGGAAAGGTAGAGCAAAATGCAAGTAGCATTAATAACAAGGTTAGCATATATATTTTTAAGAACAAATCATCTTTAACTCATCCAAAATTGAGAGTATGAAAATAACACTATGGGACTTATTTTTATCATAACCTCTACAAAAGATTAAGCTAGCATTTAATTAATTTCAGATTCATATTAAAGAGAGCATTAGCTTAATCATGCATAAAACAAGTACAAAAGTTGAGCAAAGTGGCAACTTTTCATCATATATTATCATGGCATCAACTTAATATTTTTACCAAAGGTTGATCAAGGTGGGAAACTTTATTCATAGTTATCTTAAACTAACTCTACTATTATCACACATGCTGAAAATAAATAAAAACAGAAAATGCTACACATATATAAACTTGCACAAAAGCTGAAAATAAAGAAAAGGAAAAGGAGAAAATCAAACCGAATTTGAAAGCATTATTATTTTCTTTTCTTCCTCCTTCTTCCTTTATTTTCCGGTGGTTGATATTGATGGTCCGGCGCATTGTATCCTTGCTTGTATTATGATTGTGCCGGTCCTCCTCTAAATTGCTCTAATGGTGAAGGCGACCAATTTGATAGGCAATGTTTGCGGTCCCTTCTTCTTGCATTTGTTGGATGGGGCGCCATGAAAACTTCGTGAGGAACATGTATGGTGGAGGACGTGGTGGCGTGGCTGCCCCACTCCCCCGTGCTTGCATTTGACATACTTCCTTCATATGGTGGTGGCATTGGAATCCTTCCATGGTTGTTTATTAGCTTCATGCGCAGCCCTCTTGGGCTACGGAGGATGATCCCTCTTACACAATTTTTCTTTTTAATCTTTATTTTTTTCCGGTACAAGAAATCCTTCCTCTAACCAATTTTGTCTTCAAATGATCTCAGCCTCTCGTTGGGAAGAGGAATATTAACCTTCGTCAACTTGTACCTTCTCCTCTCATCTCCACTTTTCTTGCTTCATGTACTCGATCCCAAAGAAATCCTCTTCATGTACTCGATCCCAAAGAAATCCCGACAAGGAGAAATTTTGGGTTCCTTGTAATCTTCTCTCGAAATCATTCCCCAAAAATCCTTCTAACATTTTTTTCTTGGATATCAACTTGCTCCGGGCTTCCTTCTTGTAACCGAGTAGTTCTCCAATATATCCATAAGGAACTAGTTGCTCTTCATCTTCAAGGCGGAATGAGAGGCACGACACTCCTTCATTAATGATCGGTGCTAATGTCATAAGAACTTCCAAATCAAGCTCCTTGTGAGTATTCACACCAACTCCATAAAGAATCGCACCCATCCAAGGTTGCTCAAGATTTGATATCCGAGTAAAATCCAACACTTGGAGGGCGCTGTCATCAAAATCAACATTTGGCTCGACCCTCTTCAAGACAAACAAAACTATCCTCCTCCTCCGTCTTTATGATGAATCCATTGGGACGCCTCGGAGTGTATGGTGGTGGAGAGGATGAATGAGTTGAGCATCGTGGTGGAATGAGTGGCTCCTTCTGTGTCCTCGTGGTTTAGTGTGCCGCACAGACGAGCTTCGTGTACTCCTCGTGCCACCGAGGGGCAGCGTGTCGCTCCTCGGGGGTGCCACATCTTCCTCCATGCTTCGGGGAGACTCGGAGACCGAGTGCCTCCTCGAAGAGCTCGATGATTTCGCCTTCGATGATCGTATCTTCTTAGGGAAGATATTGGTGGCTCTCTTCCACATTGTTGATGCACTAACTCACAACGAGTGCACCGGGGGTTTCTTACCGGTGGGAAAACACACAAGAGAAGTATATGGAGTGATGGAAATTATGGTGAATTTTCCTTATTATTATTGTTGGAGGGTGGTGAGTGAGTTGCACAAGTTTGGATGGATATTAGCCCATAGGGTTTATGGATATTTGATCATGCAACCGCCTATCATGGTGAAGCTAAACCAATTTATTAAGGTGTGAACGTGAGGCCACTTTAGCTAAACCTACAAATTATATGTTGATGGGATCTATGGGAGTAGTGAGACCTATACTCCCGAAAAGCATGGTGGCTAACCTTAGGCATCAAAGCATTATCAACATGAATGAAACAAAAGATTCAGCGATTACAAGACAAGATTCCTACAACACCATGGAACTCAAATTTTTCTAGGTTGTTTCTGAAACTTATGGGCTATGAAAAGAACACAAATTAACAAATGCATAAATTACTTACCAGGCGAAGGGGAGCACCAGGGGCCACGAGAGGATGCCAGGCCGGCCAGCCTAGGCCGATCGGCCTAGGGGGCCTCCTGCTCCTTTCGCTTTGATCTTTCTCCGAGATGCTTCTTGCTCCCTTCTTGCCTTGTGTCCGCGTGATCCACGAGATTCCATTGCCCGAACCGTTCACAACCACTCCTTTGCTTGCGTGATTAATCTTCCACCTCCATTGTTTTGCTTTGTGTCACTCCCCCCCTTTTTTTCTTTTCTTGCCTCTTGTGCTTCCACTAATTTCCTGCAAAACAAAGCCCTTGCTTCCCCCATGCTTGTCCTTTACATGTGCCCGAGATGCCAAAAGATGGAGGCTTCCCGAGATGCGTCATGGGGCACTATATGTTAATCAAGCTCAAAAACCTCTCTTAATCATGTTTAGATGCTAATCACTCCTCTAATTTTGAACCTTTTAAAAATTAACTCAGCGCTAGCGATGAGTCCAAATATATCATTAGAGGAGCTTTTAGGCATCAAAAACAATTATAAAATTTATTTTGGTTGCACTAGGATCGATTGCTTTCATTTATTGATAGCAAGTTCCTCCGGCTTGACCGTGGGGGTATAGGTTTAGGTTCTAATTTTGGCCAAACATGAGAGAGATATTTTGAATAAAAATAAAGTCAATGGGGCTTAGAAAAATTCTAAATCTAGAGAAATCGGTGGATGTCAAGTTGAATGAAACCAAAAATCAAGTTCCTTAGGTTCACGCGAGTGCTACCATGTGTCAAAGATTAAAAACATTAAGAAACATAGCAAGGCTCTATTCGCGTGTTCTTATCATGTAAAACAAGTCAACCTTAACACCATGGAGAGGATGAAAGGTTGGGGTAGGTTCTGAATTTTTGGTACTAGGTTCTCAAAAAGAAGCAAATAGAACTTCGGATGGCTCAAGTCATTGGTTTATGATCAATATAAAATTAAGTAAAATGACCGAGCAATTATAATGTCTCTAAAAATTATTCAACCACACAATAGTTTATGGTATGTATTGCGTAGCAAACTCTAAGACCAACTTACCTTGAAAACATGAAAAATTCTTCGGGTTGCCCTCCCGGTAGCTTGACTCTTCAACGGGTTGTCCTCCCGGTAGCTTATTCTTGACTTGATGAACGGGTTGCCTCCCGCCAAGCGCTTCGTTTATAGTCCATGGCTAGACTTCTTCTCTTCTTCACTTCGGATCAACACTCTTTGCGGGTGTTGCAATCTTGGGGACCCTACTTCTACACCATCCTTGGCTTTGGTGTAGGTTTATTTTTCGGCTTAGTCATCTTTTTGGTATTCGCAGGCGGGCGTCGATTCATGGTCTTGACGGATGCAACATCTTTTCTTCCTTGGCTCCTCCCTTCCGATGTGACGATGAGGTAGAACATAATTAACATTGATCATGATACATACCTCGAATCGTAGTTGACTTGAATGCACTCCTCACGCCATCGATGTTGAACTTGATCTCCCTCTTGCCGACGTTGATTGCTCTGACGATCTTGAGGAACGATCTCCCTAGGATGAGTGGCGGGTGAGGTTGATCTCCCTTCGAGCTTGGAGGTGGAGTTTCTCTTAGAGATTCCAACGATCTTCGGCCTCCGCTTTTAGATCTTGTGTAGCATGTCACCTTTACCTGCAAAGTTTTTCTAGACCATCCACAAAATATATTTTTTTTGTTGGAGATGTAGCCGTCCATCTCCGGTTAGGGTTAGCAATAAACAAAAAAATATACAAAAACTAGGGTTTAGCAAAACCCTAGATTGATTTTTTTTTGTTTTGACGATGATCAAAATTAAGAGATGCAAAAGAAAAATCAAGAGGAAAACTGAAAATATTCACAAACGCAAACTAGATTGAATCTTGATTACTTGCTCCCCGGCAACGGCGCTAGAAAAAGGGGCTTGTTGACGGTGTATATGCGTATCTAATTTTGTTTGGTCTTGCAAGCGGACAAGTCCTCCATCGTAGCCAAGGGACCCTTCTTCCCTCAAGTGTGAACCCAAGGTATCGAATCCGTGGAACAATGTGTAACGCAAGATCCAATCTAATAAGCGGAAAAGCTTTGATCTCAAGAGGTTGTTTTTGCATCTAATCTACTAGATCATCATCAAAACTCATCTAATCTACTAAACACCGGAGGTAGCAAGAGAAAGAGAGGGGAGAACCAATCTAGAGATTGGATCGGGTCTTTTGTTGAAGTTCCAAAGTAAAGAAGAATGTAGCAAAACGAATCTCATTGAAAGCATGGCTCCCGTTCCGACTCTGAGGACTCCCGTTTTTCTCCTTTACCGTACTGTCACTACGGGGGACAATCTTACAGGTTGGTGCTACTCGGCGGGTTCAAGAAGAACAAGATGAAAACGTTTGGTAGATCGGGTATGCACCTCTAGCCACCATGGCTACAAGAACATCCTATGCAATCTACCCGCGGGATAGATCGGGGAGGAAAACACCCAAACGAAGACAAAATCACAATGAAAGCACTTGATGCTAAGAATCGGATTCAATCTACTAATTCAACATAGAAGTAATACATGAACACGATCACCACCGGGATCCTACCTTGATCTTGATCCTAGCTCCTAGAACTCCGACGTGGTCTTCCATGCAAGGTTCCCACACCGGCTAGGGGAACCCTAGTCAACCATCTCGACCCTCTCCTCTCCGGAATGGTGTCCTTCTCTTCTCTACTCCTCGGCGGCGGATGACGAATGAATTGATGCGTGGCTCTTGGCAGGGGGACTATAAATAGTCCGAAGGGCGGCTAGGTCAAAGGGGGCGCCGAACTGGGCCCGGAATGGGCTGGGCCGGCCGGCTTAGGCCGACCGGCCTGGGCCCATTTCGGTCCAGTTCGGCCCCGGCTTCCTCCCGGTTGCTTCTCGCATGATTCCCCATTTGTGTGCACTTGCATGTGGGCCTTTGACGTCGTTTCCTTCGCGGTTAAGGCTTGAATGCTTGTCATCCAAGCTTCGCTGTTTTCTGGTTGAGTCCCTGAAGATTTGCACGTTGACGCTTCGGTCCTCAGGTCATTTGGAGTCATGTTCATCGCATGTCTTGACTCTTGTCAGGCTTCATGATCTTCTTCCAAAGTGCTTGATGTACTTATCCCGAAAGTCTCCTCTTTAGCGTGGATTTCCTGCGTAAACAATAAACTCCAAAATCGACATGCAAGAGTGAACTTGTTATATACGGGGGGTTAGTTCCAGTGGTTAGAATAATAAATCAATGTCAACATTAAAGGTAAACTCATGGCTAGGTTGACGGAAATTCACCGTCAACAAAGAACAAGCGAAGAACACAAGAACATATCACCAATGCATGAATGCTACTTTAGTCTAAATAGAAAATGCAGAAATACTTACTTTACTCTAATTGAAGAACAAGCATCCATAGAGATACAACTCTCTCTCTCTCACTCTCCTATTCTCTAATCTACCAAGGAGAGGCCTCTCCTTTGAAGGGAAGCTCTCATCCTTGGGCGAGATGGTGTGTCCTTATTCTAACCCCCTCCCCTTCTATTTATAGGCTAGGTAGTGTGAGAGTTAGGGGGTGTTTCAACAGTGTTTTGGGTGCCCCTGGTACTGTAATGTACTATAGAAGGAGCCTTTAGGTTGGTGGAAGAAAGAACCGGAGGAAAACCGGATCCTAGGGGCGAGAACCGGAGCTGAACCGGCTGGTTGGGCGCTGAACCACTGCAGAAAAAGGAAAAACCGCCGGCTCACTGGGCAGACAGGCCAACCGACCCTGGCCCGGCCTACCGCTGCCTGGCACGTGTCTGGACCGTGGCGCGATCCGGCTTCCCGCCCACGTGGGACGCGTTCGCGGCCGCGGCCAACACCGCGAGGCCACGTGGCCCGGCAGCACGGCGCGAGCGCGCTTTGCGCGATCCGCAGGAGGCCGCAGCAGCCAACGGCTGCGCGCCGCGTGGCCCAGGTGAGACCCCGCTGTGCGCCCTCCTGCGCGCCTTTGACGTGGGTTGTGGGTCCTGTTGGTCCCACGATGATGTCTGCTCTTTGTTTTATTTTGTGTATTTGATATCTTTTGCATCGGAACTCCAAAGTAGCCAAGTAATATATCCATTTTGATCGTCTCGACGAGTCCGTCGCAATGGTACAATCCAATTTGTCATTTGGGACTGTTTGTGATGACGTCCTATATAAGTCATTGATTCACTTGCTCTCAACTATATCATTTAACACGTATTTCAGTGCAACCTGCAACAAAAGCCAGAAACACCAACACTTGTGGAACTTGTCAGTATAAAGCCCTATTCTAGTGTTGATGATCACTTTTCAATTATTTAATGCAGGAGTTGACGGTGTAAAAGCGGTACTTAACAGCCATCAACACTTATGCTTTCCCGAATTTTTATTAGAAGAAGAAGAGAGTTGACCCAGTTTATAAGGAAAACTGAGCCCGAAAACCATACAACTCTGGTCCAAAACCATACAATAAGGGAGGTATCCGAACCATCCCACACAACTCTGGTACATCGATCGCACAACTCAAGGGGTAGAAATCCCCGAACAACTCTGAGCCCGGTGGGTTGGATTGGGACATCAATGCGCACCACTCAATTAACTCAAACAACTTCAGAGGACCGGTTTGGTTGGATTGGGACCTCAACCGAAGCCTCTACGAAATTCCGCTTGATCCGATCGGGACGTCAACACAAGCCACCACAAATTACTGTCATGCACTGAAACCTCTCTTCTTATTCTCTTCTCACTTTTTTTGAATTTGTTTTTTTAACAAAGGAAAGAAGAACAGAGAAAAAAGGAAAGGAAAGAAAGCACCAACATCCTCACAGAATAGTCACCGATTCACAAGCAGGAGAAGCATGACGAAGGGAAAGGCCCTAGGTAGGAATCAAGGTCCACTCTGGTGATGCGTGTCGCCTCCAGGAAGGACAAGATGCACGATGTGCCATTGACGTCATCCCTAGAAGAGATGGAGATGGCCGACACCACCAACCACGCTAACATGGAGCCGCTGGAGAGCAGCCGCACAGTTCCAGCTAATGGCACCACCACAATGCCGCTGACAAACGTCTGCACGAACCGTTGTCGGTCATGCCACGGCACCACCGACACACCACCGCTGGAGATTGGCGGAGGGGCAACCAGCTACGCCACCATGGCGTCTCTGGTGCACCATCGCCTGGCCGTCGTGTAAGGAATCGGATGCTCGTAGCCTAAGATGGGGAGGGGGTGAATTAGGCTTCTTAAAACCTTAACCTATGGCTTCACTACTTTTGCATAAAGTAAAACTAAAACATACTACCTAGATGTGCAACTACGGTTGTTCTAGTGTGAAACTCCCATCCCAAAACAAGTTTTGCAACCTATAGCCAATCCTAGCATGATACTACTCTAGGAAAGTAAAGGCAAGCAAAGATTGTAAGAGAGTAATGCGGAAACGTAAATAGGGATGAGAGGAAGCAAACTCTTGACACGCGATTTATCCCGTGGTATCGGTAGGCACTAAGCCACCCCTAGTCCACGTTGTTGAAGCACTCACACAAGAGTTTTGCTTCCTGGTCACCAAGTCTCTCCCAAGAGCACAACTTGACTCGCCACAAAGGCTCGCCACTTGGGCACTCGCCAAGCTCCCTTGGTCACCTTGATGCCACCTCCACTAAGGAGCTTCTCCACTTAGGAAGGGGGTCTCCACGTCCCCCGCACAAAGTGTCCTCTCCGCTCCACACCAAGACGGAGGGTTGAAGACGATTGCCGGTGAGCCACTTAGGCCCCAAGGCTTCTGGCGCACCTTGTACAACTTGATCCACTCAAGAATCACCTCACAAGGTTGGCACAACCTTGCACTCACTCAGCTCTAAGCTAAGCCTAGCACTAAACACACACACACAAAGCATGTGCAAGTCTATGGATGAGCAATTTAGCACTTGGATGGATTGGATATGATCTTCTAGGTGTCTTGCACTCCTCTGCACTTCCACACAATCCAGCCTCCTCAATTGGGTGAGTGGAGGGGGTATAAATATCCCAAGGTAACCAAAGAGCCATTGGCTAATGGCCACAAAAAAAGGTAGTGTCGGATGAACCGATGCTATGCTTTTCCTAGGCATCGGTTCATCCGGTGCCCTCCACGTCACTTAGCCGTTGCAGCTCTGCTGACACAACTGTTCCGACGTTATACACCGACGGTGCGTCGGATCATCCGGTGCTGAAGGTCTTCTCGCCAAAACGTCTCTGTTGGTTTCTTCGTAACCGTCGGATGGACTGACGCTTCCTCTGACCATGGCGTCGGTTCATCCGGTGCTGAAGCTCCTGTCTTGGCGCGTCTCTGTCTTGATTCAAACAAGGCATCGGATAGACCGACGGTGTCCCCACTTAGACCGTCAGATCATCCGGTGCTACATACTTCGCAGCTTCTCCTCTGCAATTCATCCGGCGCATCTAGAATAGAGATCGTCGGATCATCCGACAGTGTCATGTTGATTCCAGCCTCTGCGCAGTGTACCAAGTGCAAGCATAAATTTTCAAAAATTGACAAAATTAGAACCACTTACACTTGCTTGGATGCTTACCATCATCCAAACTCCCCCTAGATCAAACTTCCCCCTTTTTGATCTTCTCTTCCTATGTTCACACATAGCTTGCTTCTTCCCACTTTGGAAACACTAGCTTGCTTTGGTCCCACATTCTCCCCCTTTGGAATAAAATCTCCAAAAAGGTCCAAAACAAAAGGTCTCCAAGGAAACTAGTAAGTCCTAGCAAACATAGCTCAAAGAGAAATGTTAGTCACAAGGGAGAAAGCCGCATGAACCATGATCCATATGTATGATATCAATGAAGATACCACATGTGCGAATAACTAAGGTATATCACAAGCTCATGAGACTAGCATGATATAAACTAAGCTCCCCCTAAGTGTGTGCACAATATGATAGTGTGAAAATCAAGTGCACAACTACAAACACTTGTAAGGCAAGGAAGCTTAGAGCATATCATGCAATGAGGTAGCTTAAAAGACAAGAGATAAAACAAATGGGTTCGCAACATTACCACTTGTAGTTACCACTTGTACTCTTTTGACCATTGCATACCTCTGGGGACATGTTCCTCTCTACCTTGTTGGCACCACATTGAGATGAGCCACTTGGAAATGATATCACTAGAAGGTGACACCACTTGGAAGAAGCCTGCAAAGAAGACACTTGGGGTACCACAAGGATTAGGAATGTATGAGCACATTGCCTTTGAACTTATATAGAGACATAAGCTCGAAAGGACATGACTCAATAGCATGAAGCACATATTGCTATATTCACTCTTTTAGAGATGTTAGATCACATTGAGAGTGAAATAGCATTCTCTTAGAATGAAGTACCGCACTGGAATGCGTCACCAAGGGACTACACAAAATAAGTTTGAAACAATGTTAGTCCCATAATCAAACCATAGGATGAGCTCCCCCTAAATATGTGCATTTAGTGTTTGAATCATCAACCAAATGTATGCACATTGTTTGTGACAACAAAAAGGAGGCAAATCCTATAGCTTGCTCATGATGCAAAGAGATATATATAAAAACATGCATCATGAGAGAATAAGTGTAGCTTTCCTACACACTAATCAAACCATGTAGGTTGCTCATGGGTTGGCACATGACACAAGCAACCTACCATATGTAAACAACTAGGCATAGCAACAAATGCAAACCTAGACAAGTCAATGGAGCTACAATGATACATGAGATGTATTCTAGTTTCCATTACCTCAACCGAGGAACTTGGGCAACACATGTCCAACTTGAAAGCTTGGCTTCTTGGCTTGAATCTTCTCATCTCTTCTATGTGCCAAGCCTTCCAAGTCCCCGTCCTCATGGCCTTCAAGTGGCCTTTGGAACCCAAACCATTTGTGGCCCCTTCATGTTTGTGATGACTTCCTTGGGCACCCAAATGGGTTGGTTCCAACCCCGCTCCGTTTTCATCTTCCCAACCATGTGTGCAACCACCTTGACATTAGCCTTCTTCTTGATGACGTAGGTGTTGCTCTTGATCTTGTTCTTGCGGCTGGGCTTGCTGTAGATGAGGGAGCTCTTGATGGTGGGGTTCATCTTCTTCTTCTCGCCCTTGTCCATCTTCTTGACAAATTGAGGGCATTTGTAAAACTTGTGCCCTTCTCCATGACACTTGTAGCAAGTCACGGTTGCACCCTTCTCAAGCTTCTTCACCATGGGATCATGGTTATCTTGAGAAGGTTGGACGTTGCTCTACATGTCTTGAGAGATGTCCACTTGTTCCTCATTGTTCTTGCCCTTGCCCATCAAACTTGCCAACCTCTCTCGGAGCCATTTCACTTCTTGCTTGAGCTCATCATTTTTCTTGCCTATGAGACAATCACATGTTTCTACAACAACATTCTCATTGCATGATGGTGAGCAAGAATCATCAATTAAATCAATGCAAGAAGTTGAAGCATCTACCTTGGAGATAGGAATAGCACAAGGGATAGATGATTCATCAAGCTCAAAGGAATCACTTGTTTTAGTCTCATTGCTCTCAAGCTTAGATTTTAGCTCATCACACTCCTTGCTAAGCAATTTGAATTTGCACAACAAATGTTCATAATTTGTAGCAAGAGTGGCACTAAGATCATTGAGAGCATTATGTTCTTTAATTTCATTAGCTTGTTTCTTAACCATTCCTTTTTTCTCATGAACTAGCTCAACAAGATCATCGAGAGAGGTGGTGTCGGATTCATCATCACTTACATTGCTCTCCATACCTTGGGCCATAAGGCACATGTGTGGTGATGATGAAGGACCTTGCATGAAGCAGGTGGTGAAGTTCTTTCTTGATTCATCACTCGAGCTACAAGAACTTGATTCTCCACCACTTGTCCACTCACTGACGGCGATAGTTGCTTCTTGCTTTGGCCTCCTCTCCTTGACCACCTTCTTCTTGGGCTTGTGCTTGATCTTGGTAAACTTGATGTGTTGATGATGACGCCCTTCTCTCAAGTGGATGTTGTAGCCGTACATGTTGATTTTCTTCACATACTTGAAGATCTTTTTCATGTACATGGCCACCATGGATTCAACCTCTTCATCACTTGAGGAATCTTCATCATCACCATCATCACCACCATCTTCGCTTGAGCTTCCATGAGTAGCCATCCTACTCATCACCTTCTCTTGTTGGCTTGAGAGGGCATGGCTTGTGGTTGGAGAAGATGGTTCTTGGGGCGCCTTCTTGGACTTGGGTATGATTTGAAACTCATGTGCCATGATCTTGCTCAAGATATGAGATGGCTTCAATTCTTCGAGCTTCTTCTCAAAGATGATGGCCTTCGCCAAGTCATAATCGGGCTTCTGAAGACTTTGTAGGATCTTGTGGCTGATGTTCAAGTTCGTGATGTTCTTCACACCTAAAGCATTGACCTCATTGACAAGAACATTCAGGCGTGAGTACATTGATTTGGCATTTTCATTTGCAAGTTGCTTAAAACTATTGAATTCCTCAAGGAGACAACCGTAGAGTTCATTAGCAACTTCTTTTGAACTCTCATTTTGATCCTTGATGGTTTTCCATAGCTCATGAGCATTTTCACAATTAAAAACTATTGAAAACACCTACATCTAGTGAGGACAAAATGATACTCTTAGCAATCACATCAAATTGCTTTTCCTTCTTAGTACCATTTTTCACGCCCTCATTGGTGACTCTCCAAACATCAAGGTCCTTTGTTTGCAGATAGGCCTCCATGAGAACCTTCCACCGAGGATAGCCCGTGCTATCGAAATGTGGAGCCAAACCTAAGGTATCCACCCCTTTCATTCCTCTATAGAGCAACTCACAAGGCGGTGAAGCCTAACCGTTCCAATGAGCCGGTTTTCACAATTTACCAATCAAATTGGCGTTTCCTTGTGAAGGAAGTGAGTCCCGGCTCTGATTCCACTTGTAAGGAATCGGATGCTCGTAGCCTAAGATGGGGAGGGGGTGAATTAGGCTTCTTAAAACCTTAACCTATGGCTTCACTACTTTTGCATAAAGTAAAACTAGAACATACTACCTAGATGTGCAACTACGGTTGTTCTAGTGTGAAACTCCCATCCCAAAACAAGTTTTGCAACCTATAGCCAATCCTAGCATGATACTACTCTAGAAAAGTAAAGGTAAGCAAAGATTGCAAGAGAGTAATGCGGAAACGTAAATAGGGATGAGAGGAAGCAAACTCTTGACACGTGATTTATCCTGTGGTATCGGTAGGTACTAAGCCACCCCTAGTCCACGTTGTTGAAGCACTCACACAAGAGTATTGCTTCTCGGTCACCAAGTCTCTCCCAAGAGCACCACTTGACTCGCCACAAAGGCTCGCCACTTGGGCACTCGCCAATCTCCCTTGGTCACCTTGATGCCGCCTCCACTAAGGAGCTTCTCCACTTAGGAAGGGGGTCTCCACGTCCCCCGCACAAAGTGTCCTCACCGCTCCACAGTAAGACGGAGGGTCGAAGACGATTGCCGATGAGCCACTTAGGCCCCAAGGCTTCCGGCGCACCTTGTACAACTTGATTCACTCAAGAATCACCTCACAAGGTTGGCACAACCTTGCACTGACTCGGCTCTAAGCTAAGCCTAGCACTAAACACACACACAAAGCATGTGCAAGTCTATGGATGAGAAATTTAGCACTTGAATGGATTGGATATGATCTTCTAGGTGTCTTGCACTCCTCTGCACTTCCACACAATCCAGCCTCCTTAAATGGGTGAGTGGACGGGGTATAAATAGCCCAAGGCAACCAAAGAGCCGTTGGCTAACGACCATAGCAAAAGGGAGCGTCGGATGAACCGAAGCTATGCTTTTCCTAGGCGTCGGTTCATCTGGTGCCCTCCACGTCACTTAGCCATTGTAGCTCTGCTGACACAATTGTTCCGACGCTATCACCGACGGTGCGTCGGATCATCCGGTGCTGAAGGTCTTCTCCCCAAAACGTCTCTGTTGGTTTCTTTGTAACCGTCGGATGGACCGACGCTTCCTCTGACCATGGCGTCGGTTCATTCGGTGCTGAAGCTCCTATCTTGGCGCGTCTCTGTCTTGATTCAAACAAGGCATCAGATAGACTGACGGTGTCCCCACTTAGACCGTCGGATCATCCGGTGCTACTGACTTCGCTGCTTCTCCTCTGCAATTCATCCGGCGCATCTAGAATAAAGACCGTCGGATCATCCGACGGTGTCAAGTTGATTCCAGCCTCTGCGCAGTGTACCAAGTGCACCGACGCTTGCACCGGTGGTACCGTCGGTTCATCCGACGGTGTCTTTTGTTGTTTTCTTCACGTCTTTGACTTGTTTCTTTGCTTCTTTGATTGTGGTTGCATCCATGGGACCTAGATATGTCTACAAGGACATGCTAGACAATTTGGTTAGTCCCATTGCTTGTGTTAGCATGAATCACCAAAATCAACTTGAACAAATGGCAAATAGGGCCATGTTCGCTACACGTCGCCAGCCACACCACTGCAGCGCCGCAAGCAAACGCCCAAACAAGCCACCATCACTCGCGCCACCATGACGCCACCAATACAACTATCCTCCATTGAAGCCATCGTAGCGTGACGACAGGCCGGAAGGCCCCAGCCACGGACATACCTCGCATCAGTCGCCACCAAGCCGAGCCAAGGCCACTGAGGACCACCGGAGCTGGGACGCGCCGCTACTGCCGCAAGACACAGCAAGCAGCCAGAACCAACAACGCGCCCGTCGTCGCCACCTCCCTCGGACCCCTTGGGGCCCCAGGGAGGCAGATCCAGCGGTCCCAGACATGGAACAGGCCGCGACAGAGAGCCAAGTGGCCTGCAACACCGTAGCCCAGCAGCCCACCACCGCCATGAGGCCACTGTCCTCGTCGGAGCCAGTCGTGACGAGCCAGCAGCGCATAGATAGAATTGAGTCTTTGTACCACGGTGCCGCTGATGAACGTCTGCGCGAACCGTCGTCGGTCATGCCACCACGACACCACCGACACAGGACCACTGGAGATTGGCATAGGGGCAACCAGCTACACCACTATGGCGTCTCTGTTGCACCATCACCTAACCGTCGCCAGCCACGCCACCGCAGCACCGCAAGCAAACGTCCAAACAAGCCACCATCAGCCGCGCCACCGTGACGCCACTAATACACCTTATCCTCAATTGAAGCCATCGTAGCGTGATAACAGGCCGGAAGGCCCCAGCCACGGACATACCTCACATCGGCCGCCGCCAAACCGAGCCGAGGCCATCAGGGACCGTCGGAGCTGGGCCGCGCCACAAGACACGGCAAGCAGCCGGAACCAACAACGCGCCCATCGTCACCACCTTCCCCGGACCCCTTAGGGCCCATGGAGGCAGTTCCAGCGGTCCCAGACGTGGAACAGGCCGCAACAGAGAGCCAAGTGGCCTGCAACACCATAGCCCAGCAGCCCACCGCCGCCATGAGGTCGCTGTCCTCGTTGGAGCTAGCAGCGCGCAGATAGAGGGCGCGATGAGCCTCCAGCCTACCCTTTCTAATCCTAAGGCTGCCACCTCGACCACCGCCGATGGTCGGCAACGACTCGCCACCATCTGTCCCCGCCCACATCCCACCCCTCCGGCAAGCTCCCGACGGCAACACGTGCGAGATGAGAGAGAGGCGGTGAGCTCACTCCCGTCGGGAGGAAGAAGAAATGTGTGGTTGGACCTTATGGGCAACTAATTGAATTGCTGCTGAGTTATATATGTATAAGATTCTACTATTTGAGTCTTTTATCTATATGCCATTGCAAAAGGTCACCGACCTACGGTCCACTAAAAAGTTGTTGTGCCATCCACCTAAACTCTTTTGCCCTACACATCATTCCGTTCATTTTTCGAGCTAAAGGTGTCAAATAGATAGGTGAATTGACCATCTTACCCCCGGTTGACCCCATTGATCTCCTCCTTCCTCCTCTGCTCCACCCGACCACTCCTCATTGGCTCATTTGCAACTCCCTCGATCATCATGGTAGGCTGGATGACGGCGACACGGAGAACTAGGATGTTCATGACATCCCCAACGATGACGGTGGTGCGCTTGTGCAATCCCACCCAGACAGTGGTACGGTAAGAGCAGGACGAGGCCTCCCTCGGTGAAGATGACGAAAATGACAGCAACAACGTGGATGGCAATGAAGTGTACTAGCGGCGCTGGCCAACATGTCGTTGACGAGCCCAAGCCGTGCGCCACACGCGAGGAGTGCATTCCACATGACCATTGCGGCCTTCGACGCGGGGGAGCTCTACCCCAGTGCGGGCGAGCTCTGCCCTAACCGCAGTGGGTATGCGCTCGGGCGAGCTCTTCTCCCGCAACCACGAGCAGGCGAAAACAAGAGACCACACGAAAGCTCGGCCCCGACCCATCCATGGAGGAGCTCGACGGCGGCAACGCGCTGGCAGGCAAGCTCGCCCTTCCTTCCTCCTCCTCCTCCCTTGCTTTTTCTTTGCTGACTAGAGAACGCCGAAGCGGCAGCATGCGGGCAGGCGAGCTCCCCCTCCCTACCTTCTGTTGACACCCAAAAATGGCAGGTCTGGGCTAACACGGTTAGACCGCCCTGTACCCCGGTTAGACCGCCCTAGTCAAAGTCCTTAAAAGGCAATTTGGACTTCACCATTGAATAGTTCTTATCGAGTAGATCAAGATGCATATGTAGAACGTCCGATTCGGACTCCGGATGAGGGAAATATGGCTTCAAGAAGACCTGCACGTCGGACACGCGGTCTAACCGCCCCTGGGACCCGGTTAGACCGCCTACCCCTGTAGCCGATCCGGAAAAGGACCCAGGCGGTCTAACCGCATGACCCAGGCGGTTAGACCACCTTCCCCTGAGTCCGACTGAAATTAAGGAGTCCTAGTAGATTTCGAGTTGTAAAGGATTTCCTTGCGGGGCAAGACCTCCCCACCCTATATTATGAAGGGCCACAGCCGATTGAGGAGCTATCACCCAATCGAACATATCAATTTTACCTTTTTATCTCTAAACCCTACTTTTCCAACCCCTTTGCTTCCTTCTTCGTCTCTACGGCGATTTAGGGCATTCTAAGTGGTCTGCCGACCTTAGAACAACCCTAGGCGCGTTGTCCCTGACGGGGTCCCTCCCGGGGCAGCGATCTTAGGTTTTCGCGACGTTCCTGTCCAAGGCGGTTAGACCGGCCCCCTCGGGCGGTTAGACCGGCCCGTGCTGGGAACCTCGACGAGTTGATTTCCAACTACCGCGCGATCCAGCGCACTCGTGTGTTCGACCGGAAAAAGCGTCAACACACTTTTGGCGACTCCGCTGGGGACAGATCTGGTTTCACAACCGATCATGGTGAACATCGAAGATCTCAGCGAAGAGGACCAGAGGAAGTACACCGAGCTTTAGGAGTACATCAAGCAGCAGTTCCTCTCTGGCGCCAGAAAAGATCGCTCAGGCAAGGTGACGATGACTCAAGATTTCGAATTGCCGGCGATCAAGGTCAACAATGACAAGATTGAGGTAATCACCACTGTAAGCAAGCCTGAAACTGATCTATCTATGAAGCTTACTGAAATATCTGATAAATTTGAGTGTGATTTTAGTAATCAGCATAGTCAGGTTGCTAGAATAATTGCTCGTTTAGAAAAAGTTGAGGGTAAAAGTAGTAGTTTAAATTTTCCAAATGATTCTATCCCTCAATTAGATTCACAAGGGGTATTGCAAACAAGCTTGTCGGCAGCGTCAAGAACCTCAATTGAGACACATGTGTATGGCATGCTGACTGGTTTGTATCTGGGACAATCATCATTGTCGGAGCCGACCCCGGACAGACCGCCCCCCATGGCCGGTCTGACCGCCCCGTCTGGCCAGATGATGGGTGTTCCAGGAAATCCACCTCTTATGAACAGAGTTGATTTATCAGCTACAAGGCAATCCCAACTAGCTGCTATGGATGAATTTAATAAATTTAAGGAACAAGTAGCTAGTATGGTGAAAAATAAATTCGGCATTGATATGAGTAATTCTAGGTTATACCAAAAACCTTATAGAGCCGATTTTGATCTTATGGCTTATCCCCCTGGTTGGCGCGTACCTGATTTTATTAAATTTAGTGGTGAGGACAATTGTACAACTTGGGAGCACATAAGTCAATACATTGCTCAACTAGGTGAAGCAAGTGCCCATGAATCTTTTAAAGTGCGATTGTTTTCTTTATCTTTAACGGGTACCGCCTTCGCTTGGTTTTCATCTTTAGCCCCCAACTCTATTGATTCTTGGAATCAATTAGAACAAAAATTTCATGATCACTTCTTTAGTGGGAATTATCAACTAAAATTGACAGATTTAACATCGGTTAAGCAAGGTAAAGACGAGACGGTCTCTAATTACCTTAAGCGTTTTAAAGAGGTTAAAAACCGTTGTTTCGATTTGTCAATTTCTGATTCCGACCTAGCTACTCTTGCTACTAACGATTTAAAATCTGCTCTTAGAGAAAGATTAGAAGGTGTGGACTTTTATTCGCTTGATTCTGTTCTTGTGAGAGGCATGGCACAAGAACTGAAATTGAATAAAGAAAGAGAAAAACTTGAGTCTCATCGGTCTGATGTTCATATGGTTGATTATGTTTCTAATAATTTGAACGATGAGACTGAAATTTATAGTGCTGAATTTGTGTGGTCTTCTGAAGATAAATCTTTTTCTTGTGCATCACTTAAGCCGGCTAGTAAAGGTCGGCAAGAAGAATTAAGATTTACTTTTGATGTTTCTAAGTGTGATCGCATTTTTGATGAATTGCTTAAACTTGGAAATATTAAAATATCTCATACCATGCCTCCACTTGATGAGATAAAGCAACGTGCATATTGTAAATATCATCATTCTTATTCTCATGCTACTAATGATTGCAATGTGTTTCGTCGCAAGATTCAATCGGCCATAAATGAAGGTCGTATGGTACTTCATGAAAAGCAAGTTGAGAAGCATCCTTTTCCTATCAATACCATGGAACTGCAACAGCCCAAGGTTCTGGTTCGGCCACATCAAGTCGAAGCAACCAAGGGTAAGAATGTGGTGGTCGGGGAAGCGAAGCCCGATTTGAGAGGAAAAGAGTTAATAAGAGAAGTTGCTTATGTGAAGACCCCTGATGGTAGAGAAACATTCAAGATCACCGTCAAAGCTTCTGGACTTGGGGGGCAAGGGTCGTCCGCGCCTGTCAGTCGGCAACCACTTGAGCCTGAAAAGGATGGGGCGGTTAAACCGGTTGGGGTAGGCGGTCAGACCGCCCCTGCCTATGGTCGCCCAAAGATGTTTATTCCGAAGCGGCCGGAGATTGGAAACTGGAAGCTCAATGTTGCAAAAAATCAGGGGAGTGCTTCAAAGCAAAAGGTCACATTTGATATGTTATTTGACAAATATTCCAAACAAAAGGCCGTTACAAGTGATCGGCCATTAAAAAAAAGGATGAGGTCACCCACACATCAAGAGAGGTCATCATCACCTCCACGAACAGCAACAAGGTTCAGAGGAGAATCATCTCAGCACGGGGGGCACTTCGCTTCATCATGGGCGTCTTCAAGATCAAATCTGCTTCGTCCAATTTATGATGACAATGGTGTGATGTGGGTGCCATATCATCAATCCTTTCATTCTAGATGGGGAGGACCAAGAAAATCAGCCTTGGACAAGATTTCACGAAATACTCAAGACCGTTTGGCATCTGGACATCAATCTGGTTAGAATCACCAAGCTGATGCGGTTAGACCGCCCCCTGTAGGAGGTCTGACCGCCCTGCCCAGAAATTTTGCTCAATCTTCTCCGAAGCAAGTTTACAAGCCCAAGATCAAAGAGAGGAAGGTTGAAAAGATGGATGTCAACCCAAGGAGGACTACTAGTCAAGATATCATCCAAATTGAGACGATGGATGTTCCCGTTGAGAAAAGTGGCAAAAGACCGGTTGTGCTAAGCAATCAGGTTATGACACCTACTCAGAAGGGATTTGTTGCTGCTAATGATCATGAGGCCAGTGGAAGTGGTTCTAACTCTAAATACTTTTTGCAAAGATGGTGTCCTCCCGGATTGACTCATACTCAAAGGAGGAAGCTTCAACGACTAAGGTCTCGGGAGAAGAGAGAAAAGGAGCTGGAGCAACAAACGGACGAGATGTTCAATCAATACAGACCTATGGTGCCACAGGGGAAGGAGTGGAGAGTCAAGGTCACCTCCTTGCCAGAGCCGGTCAAACCGGTGGAGGAGGCGGTTAAACCGGCTGAGGCGGTCAGACCGGAGCCTATGGCGGTTGAACCGGCTGGTTCAGAGACGTCGCCTATTTTTCCTTCTTCAGCTCTCATTACTTGTGACAATGAGTTATCATCGGTGTCTGAATTAAAAGACGATGAACAACTTATTGATTACAGTTCTTCTCCAGAGCACATGGATCTTGAAGACGATTGAGAAGATACGGCCGATTTCGATGAGAATCACCCTTAGGACAAAATGGCCGGTGGAAAGTGTTACATCGACCTTAGAATTGTTTTTTAGTACGCAAGCTTTACTAAAAAACAGGAGGCATATGTTGACACCCAAAAATGGCAGGTCTGGGCTAACACGGTTAGACCGCCCTGTACCCCGGTTAGACCGCCCTGGTCAAAGTCTTTAAAAGGCAATTTGGACTTCACCATTGGATAGTTCTTGTCGAGTAGATCAAGATGCATATGTAGAACGTCCGATTCGGACTCCGGATGAGGGAAATATGGCTTCAAGAAGACCTGCACGTCGGACACGCGGTCTAACCGCCCCTGGGACCCGGTTAGACCGCCTACCCCTGTAGCCGATCCGGAAAAGGACCCAGGCGGTCTAACCGCGTGCCCCAGGCGGTTAGACTGCCCTCCCCTGAGTCCGACTGAAATTAAGGAGTCCTAGTAGATTTCGAGTTGTAAAGGATTTCCTTGCGGGGCAAGATCTCGCCACCCTATATTATGAAGGGTCACGGCCGATTGAGGAGCTATCACCCAATCGAATATATCAATTTTACCTTTTTATCTCTAAACCCTACTTTTCCAACTCCTTTGTTTGCTTCTTCGTCTCTACGGCGATTTAGGGTATTCTAAGTGGCCTGCCGACCTTAGAACAACCCTAGGCACGTTGTCCCTGACGGGGTCCCTCTCGGGGGCAGCGATCTTAGGTTCGCGACGTTCCTGTCCAAGGCGGTTAGACCGGCCCCCCGGGCGGTTAGACCGGCCCGTGCTGGGAACCTCGACGAGTTGATTTCCAACTACCGCACGATCCAGCGCACTCGTGTGTTCGACCGGAAAAAAACGTCAACACCTTCCTACTTCTTCGTCGGTAGGAGAGCAATAGCGCGCGAGCAGGCGAGATCCTCCACGTAGGGTGGCACCACTGGGCCGTCATTGTCAATGAGCGCGCCTTGCCGTCATCGTCCTGCCTGGCACACAAATAGAAGAGGCAAGAGACGCCGCCGGCACTTCACGACGAGGTGGTCGCGATGGTGGAAGCAACTGCTGGGGCTCGGAGCGGCGCTCGGTTGGACAATTAACACCGTTCCGCGAGCCTCGCTACGCGCGTGCCGCCGCTGGCCGACCTTATCCGACCGTGCCGCATATTTTGGACTTCTTCACTAGCAAACTAGCCACATGTCAGGCGAACTAAACAATGAAAATTGAATGGAATGAGGAGGGAATGTCATGGAAGACAAAAGGGAATTTTTAGTGGCACATAGCCCTATTTTATAACTGACAAAAGCAAATTTTTTTAGTGGCACACAGCCATATTTTGTAACTGACATATTAAGACTCTAGTCACTCCCGTGCGGACACAGGCCAATACCGCCGCCGCTGCTCGCCGCCCGGCGAGCGGCGACCCCGCGTTCCACAGAACTCGCGGCATCCCTGCATCTCCCTGACCCGTCACGTTCCGTCACGTCTAGTGTGCAGGCATGGCGGCGGCGGAGACGCGGTAGCAGCAGAGGGCGGAAGTGTGTGTGCGTTGGTGCTCATGGAGAACGAGGCGGAAGTGGATAGATTCGGGCGCTCGCGTGCTCGGTCTCGGTGCGCGCTTCTGATCTCCGGCTTACAGCTTCACGGCCGCAAGGTGAGGTGCACGCACAACTCCCATTCTCTCTTTATTGTTGTCCTGTTTTCCTCCCACTGAGGATTAGTCTCTTTATTTCGGGATGAATTTATGCTAGATCCCGATGGTTCGTAGGACGAGAGATTTGGCATCTACTCCCGCAAGTAATTGCATTATTATGCTTGCTGGGTTCGATTGGTGAAATTTTGAGCTGATTGGGGGTAATTGCCCGTGGCTACCTGTTGCCACCAAATTTGGTGATACACTGATAGTAGCATGAACTCGATTCTTGCATCCAAATTTGGTGATACACTGATAGTTGCCATTTAGATTGTAAATTCTACCATGAACTCGATTGGTGCTACGTGTATGATAAGTCAAAGATTGGCAGCCGGTTTTCGTGGGACTTCTGTCATAAACTATGTGATAAACTGCATCATTGATAGGCTTAAATTCTAGCATCTTCTAGTTTGACCTAAGAAAGGCGCAGGCCTTTTCAGACCTATCCAAAATTAAAAAAGTCTGGGCGTGTGAAGAGGTGCTCGCCGCAATTGCCGTGTCTTTCCATGTCGTTTATGCCTCGTTATATTATATGCTATCCTCTCCAACCTGAGTTAGGTAGGAGGGCACAATATAGCTTCCATGATTTGACTTACAGATGCACAGACAATGTAGTTCCTTGAAGATTAGGGACAAGTCAACCTGATTCGGCATCCCTGTCAGCCGAATATATAAGAATTGTTGCGTACTTGCATCAGCTGGAATCTTACTGAAATGCTAAAGCACACACATCCCTGTCAATGTCTCTCATCCAGCATGTGAAACCATTAAGCTCAACTTGCTTCGTTAGCTACTTCTCCACCAGTGCTTTCACTCCACCACTAGCAGGTGTGTGCAGCTTCTGTATATGCGGATTGGCCATCTGGAATTAGCACTCTTCAGCTGTAAGCAAATTCATATTCAAGCTTTTTTTCTTTTATCTAACTATTTCAGTTGTACTCACCTGAAATGAAACTGTATGTTCTGCACTTCTGCTGCATCCTTTTTGTGATCCTTGAACCTTGATTCTTTTGTTTTTCTTTATTTACAAAGCTTAATACCTGAGTCTATACTCTATAGGCCCTGAAAGGAAACTCTCTGGTTTCAGTTGCTAACACTTATACTATGGTCACGGCTGGAATTCATATTAGTGATTCTGCACTGGCGATAATTATCTGCTTATTCTGAATCTTGCTGTGAAGAAACAAAGTGGAGTGCTGAAGTGGGTGCCACATAATCTCTCAGGTGCTTCAAATGCCAAACAACTGAATACTTGCCTACTTCCCTAGTTTTCTGTTTCCCTTCTATTCAGTTTATGCATATTGTTAGAGGAAAATGATTCCTGTGTTATTCCTCCAACCCTAGAAGGGTGGGTATATAGACAGTGATACACAGGCCATATGGGCTATACACAGGCCATATGGGCCACACTCACATATATACACATATACTCTAACACCCCCCCGCAGTCTGGACTATCGGCGCAGCGGTGTACAAGACTAGCCAACAAAGAAAAAAACTCACACACAAGGCCCCCCGCAGCCACAACTAGCACTGGCTACGTTGAGGCTGGACCGAAACTCCGAGAAGGTCGAGGAGGGAAGACCCTTAGTGAAGATGTCAGCAAACTGGGAGGTGGTCGGTACATGGAGAACCCGAACATCGCCGATAGCCACCCGGTCACGAACGAAGTGCAAGTCAATCTCCACATGCTTCGTCCGTTGATGCTGAACCGGGTTGGTGGAGAGGTACACGGCGCTGACGTTATCGCAGTAGACGAGTGTGCTCTTGGCGAGCGGGCTGTGAAGCTCAGCCAGGAGCTGTCGGAGGCAGGACGCCTCAGCCACGCCGTTAGCAGCAGCCCGGTACTCCGCCTCAGCACTCGAGCGAGAGACAACCGGCTGTCGCTTGGACGACCAGGAGATCAGGTTGCCGCCGAGGAAGACGGCATAACCTGAGGTAGAGCGGCGCGTGTCCGGGCACCCCGCCCAGTCAGCGTCAGTGTAGACGACCAGCTCAGCAGACGGAGACCGGTGGAGGACCAAGCCAAAGTCAACAGTGCCTCGGACGTAGCGAAGAAGGCGCTTCAGCGCAGCAAGGTGTGACTCCCGTGGATCATGCATATGGAGGCAGATCTGCTGGACAGCATAGGTGAGATCCGGCCTGGTGAAAGTGAGGTACTGTAGGGCTCCAGCAAGACTCCTATAAGCAGTAGGATCAGCCACAAGATCACCCAGAGTAGCAGACAGCTTCGCCTGAGTGTCAACAGGAGTGGAGCAAGGCTTGCAATCAGTCATCCCGGCACGCTCCAGGATATCCAGGGCATACTGTCGCTGGTGAAGGAGAAGACCAGTCTGACGGGGCTCAACTGTCACGCCCAAGAAGTGGTGAAGCTGACCCAGATCCTTCATGGCAAACTCCTGCTGAAGTGAGGTGATAATCCGCTGAAGCAACTGTGTACTGGAGGCAGTCAGAACAATGTCATCAACGTAGAGGAGGAGGTAGGCAACCCCATCAGCATGGTGATATATGAACAACGAAGTATCTGACTTGGCCTCAACAAAGCCCAGTGTCAGCAAGAAGGTGGCAAACCGAGAGTACTATGCCCGAGGAGCCTGCTTCAAACCATAGAGAGACTTATTCAACCGGCAGACCAAATCCGGACAACTGGAGTCCACAAACCCTGCTGGCTGGCTGCAGTAGACTGTCTCGGTCAGAGTGCCATGAAGAAATGCATTCTTGACATCGAGCTGGTGCACGGGTCAAGACCGAGAGAGAGCCAAAGAGAGAACAGTGCGCACTGTAGCAGGCTTCATCACTGGACTGAAAGTCTCGTCATAGTCCACACCGGGACGCTGAGTGAACCCCCGAAGGACCCAACGCGCCTTGTAGCGCTCCAGAGTACCATCAGCACGGCGCTTGATTGTCCAAATCCACTTGCCGGTCACCACATTGCAACCCGGCGGACGTGGCACAAGGTCCCAAGTCTGGTTGGCAAGAAGAGCTCCGTACTCCTCTTTCATCGCACGACGCCAGTTCGGATCTGCCAGAGCCTCACGAACTGACGTCGGAATCGGAGAAAGCCGCGGCTCCCCCTCGGTGGTGGAGAGAGCCCGCGGCCGAAGAACCCCGGCCGCCTGCCGGGTCACCATGGGATGGGTGTGGCGAGTATCCCGATGGATGACCGGCGGGTGGTACACGGCCGACTCCACCCGAGAGCGACGTGGTGGATGAGAGTGAAAATTCAGCTACTAACATCTGGTATCAGAGCCAGAGGTCTCAAGTTCGAATCCTGGCGGGCGCGTTAATTAAATTAATTACAGCCCCACTCCAATATTCACGTATGCGGCCTAGGGGAGCCTGCACGTGAGGGGGTGTGTTGGAGCATAAGTGAATTGCCCACCTTTCCCTCATCAGCTTAAGCTTTTGGGTTGAACTGGTTGGTGCATGCAACTCAATATGGTATCAGAGCCCGCACGCGTTGCACAGCGACTTGGGTCCGCATCGTACTGCGCTGAATGCCCTCATCAGCGCAGTACGACGAGAACTCAGTCGCTGTGAATTCGCCGCCGTTGTCGGTGCGCAGCACGCGCAGCTTGCGGCCGCACTCCGCCTCCGCAGCAGCCTGCGTACGCCTGATGGCGTCCGCAGCCTCTCCCTTGCTGCCGAGAACCAACACCCACATGTAGCGGGAGTGGTCGTCGACGAGCAGCAGGAAGTAGCGTCGTCCTCCTGGTGTGGCCGGTGTCACTGGGCCACACAAGTCCTCGTGTACGAGCTCGAGCCGCTCCATGGCTCGGAAGTTCGCCTGGTGGGGAAAGGGGAGCCGCCTCTGCTTCGTCAGCACGCAGACGTCGCAGAACTACTCCACATGGTCGAGGCATGGCAGGCCTCGCACCATCTCCTTGGCACTGAGCCACTTCAGGGCCTCAAAGTTGAGGTGCCCGAAGCGCTCGTGCCACTGCCACGCCTCGTCGTCTCGGCGAGCAGTGAGGCAGAAGGGTTGTGCCACCTGCACATGGAGAACGTAGAGCCGGTTTGCCCCCCTGGTTACCTTGGCCACGTCAGCAAGCTCGATGACAGGAGCACTCCGGGAGTGTTCATCGGCTACGCGGAAGGCTCGAAGGCCTATCGCATCCTCGACCCGAAGACACAGCGTGTGCGCACAGCGCGCGATGTTGTGTTCAATGAAGGGCGAGGATGGGCGTGGGACAAGGCGGTGGACGACGGCTCGACTCTGACTCACGACGACTTCACTATCGAGTACGTCCACTTCGAGGAAGCTGGGGGAGTGGGCAGCTCGGCGAAGAAGAGCTGCCCACTCCCCCAGCTTCCTCGAAGTGGACGTACTCGATAGTGAAGTCGTCGTGAGTCGGAGTCGAGCCGTCGTCCACCGCCTTGTCCCACGCCCATCCTCGCCCTTCATTGAACACAACGTCGCGCGCTGTGCGCACACGCTGTGTCTTCGGGTCGAGGATGCGATAGGCATTCGAGCCTTCCGCGTAGCCGATGAACACTCCCGGAGTGCTCCTGTCGTCGAGCTTGCTGACGTGGCCAAGCTCCTTGGCAAAAGCGAGGCAGCCGAAGACCCGCAGGTGGGAGACCGCCGGCTTGCGCCCATGCCAAGCCTCGTACGGTGTCCTGCCCTCGAGCGCCTTGGTAGGTGAGCGGTTGAGGATGTAGACGGCCGTCACCACGGCCTCTCCCCAGAAGACAGCCGGCATCCCCCTCTGCTTGAGGAGGGCCCGGGCCATCCCCACAACCGTCTGGTTGCGCCGCTCGACGACGCCGTTCTGCTGCGGGCTGTAGGGTGCGGAGTAGTGGCGCTGAACGCCGAGCGTGCCTACCCCAGTCCCCGAGCCTCCACCGACTCCGACGTCCACTACGTCAGCAGCACCACGTTCTCGAGCCACTGCTCGAGCTGTGGCGCCCGCTACTCCAGCGACTCCACGCTCTCCAGCCACGACTTCAACTGCGACGAGCTCTCCGCCGACTCCACCACAGCCGACGACGCCCCGTACTCCGGCGTCGGTGCTGATAGCCACCCCCCCCGGGCACGTCTACTTCAGCACCAGCTCATGTTGAGCCCAGCCCGGTGGCGTTCGCTACCCCTCTCTCCCACGATGAGGAGCGCATCGACGCGTGCTACGACGGCGAGCCGCTGCGGTACCATACGATGGAGGACCTTCTCGGCGACCAGCCAGTGCCGGGACTCGTGCCTCACGACTTGGAGGCGTAGCTGCACCTTGCGTGAGACGACGGCGAGCGTCGGTCGTTCGCAGAGGCCGAGCGAGACGCGGCATGGCGTGCCGCGATGAAGACGGAGATGGACGCGGTTGAGAAGAACCGCACCTGGGAGCTTGCTGATCTCCCTCGTGGTCACCGCGCGATCACCCTTAAGTGGGTGTTCAAACTGAAGAGGGATGAAGCCGGTATCGTCATCAAGCACAAGGCTCGCCTAGTGGCACGAGGTTTCGTGCAGTAGGAGAGGGTCGACTTCGACGATGCTTTCGCCCCCGTAGCACGGATGGAGTCTGTGCGGCTCCTTCTTGCGCTGGCTGCCCAGGAGGGCTGGCGCGTACACCACATGGACGTCAAGTCGGCGTTTCTTAACAGCGACTTGAAGGAGGAGGTCTACGTGCACCAGCCGCCGGGTTTTGCAATCCCCGGCAAGGAGGGCAAGGTGTTGCGCCTGCGCAAGGCCCTCTACGGCTTACGGCAGGCACCGAGGGTGTGGAATGCCAAGTTGGATTCCACACTCAAGAGGATGGGCTTCGAGCAAAGCCCGCACGAGGCGGCCGTCTACCGGCGGGGTAGTGGAGGAAACACCCTGCTGGTGGGCGTCTACGTCGACGACTTGGTGATCACCAGCACCAAGGAAGCGGAAGTGGCAGCGTTCAAGGAAGAAATGAAGGCCACTTTCCAGATGAGTGACTTGGGGTCTCTCTCCTTCTACCTGGGGATTGAGGTGCACCAAGACGACTCCGGGATCACACTTCGACAGACCGCCTACGCCAAGCGCATCGTTGAGCTAGCTGGGCTCACCGACTGCAACCCAGCTCTCACTCCGATGGAGGAGAGGCTGAAGCTGAGCCGTGATAGCACAGCAGAGGAGGTGGATGCTACACAGTACCGGCGTCTTGTGGGGAGCCTTCGCTACCTTGCTCACACACGGCCGGACTTGGCGTTCTCCGTTAGCTACGTTAGTCGGTTCATGCAGCGACCGACGACGGAGCACCAGCAGGCTGTGAAGAGGATCATCCGCTATGTCGCGGGGACTCTCGACCACGGCCTCCTCTACCCGAGGTGCCCCGGGGCGGCACACTTCGTCGGGTACAGCGACAGTGACCACGCCGGCGACATCGACACCAGCAAGAGCACCAGCGGGATCCTCTTCTTCCTTGGCAAGTGTCTTGTCAGCTGGCAGTCGGTCAAACAGCAGGTGGTGGCCCTGTCCAGCTGCGAGGCCGAGTACATCGCGGCCTCCACCGCTTCGACTTAGGCAATCTGGCTCGCTCGACTGCTCGGTGATCTCCTTGGCAGAGACACTAGAGCGGTGGAGCTCCGAGTGGACAGCAAGTCCGCTCTGGCCCTGGTGAAGAACCCCGTTTTCCATGAACGGAGCAAGCACATCCGGGTGAGGTATCACTTCATCCGAGGCTGTTTGGAGGAAGGGAGCATCAAGGTAGGCTACATCAACACCAAGGATCAACTTGCAGATCTGCTCACCAAGCCTCTTGGGAGGATCAGGTTCCTGGAGCTCTGCTCCAAGATTGGGATGGTTCAGATTTCTCACAAGACAGCGCACAAGACTTAGGGGGAGAATGATGGATAAGTTTCTGTACTATGGTCTTTGTGGGGCTGCAGCACATGGTCCTTGTGGCCCTGCTGCATGGTGGTCTTGCTGCCCCCTCTGGGACAGCACGTTGGGTTAGGACAGCTGCAGAGTTAGGCAGCATCTTGACTGCTTTTAGGACAGCAGTTGGGACAGCAGTTAGGCATCTTAGACTAGGCATCTTGGACTAGCATCTAGCATATGCTTGGCTGGCTAGCAGCCTCCTATAAATATGTATCCCCAACCCCTCTGGTTGGCATGGCATTGTAGTATGTTTGAGAAAGAAACCAGAAAATTCCCAACTTCTCAGTGTCATCCTCACTCTCAATGAGAGTGAAAATTCAGCTACTAACATCTGTGCAGGCTCCCCTAGGCCGCATACGTGAATATTGGAGTGGGGCTGTAATTAATTTAATTAACGCGTCCGCCAGGATTCGAACTTGAGACCTCTGGCTCTGATACCATATTGAGTTGCACCAAGACGACTCCGGGATCATGCTTCGACAGACGGAGAACGCCAAGTCCGGCCGTGTGTGAGCAAGGTATCAGAGCCACACCTTGCCCTCCTTGCCGGGGATTGCAAAACCCGGCGGCTGGTGCACGTAGACCTCCTCCTTCAAGTCGCCGTTAAGAAACGCCGACTTGACGTCCATGTGGTGGACGCGCCAGCCCTCCTGGGCAGCTAGCGACTGCTTGTAACAGTGGAGGCGGTGGTGGCGGCGGCGGAGACGGTGTGGGTGCCGGTGGAGGAGGCGGAGACGACTCCGGTGACGGTGGTGGAGGAGGCGGAGCCGTGGAGCGGCGCCCGTAGACATGGCGCACAGGAGGCACATAGTCTACGGGTACCGCTGGTGGAGGAGCCGGAGAAGGCAGCGGCGGTGGAGGCACCAGACGGCGCTGGAACACCTGCACGGCTCGGTGTAGCGTGCAGGTGGTGGCGGGGCCGCGCGTGGCGCGGGAGGAGGCACCGGGGCCGCGTGTGGCACGGCGAGGGGCACCGGGGCCGCGCGTGGCGCGGCCGAAGGCACCAAGCCCACGTCAGGTGCGACGAATGGCACCGGAACCGCGGGTAGTGCAAGAGGAGGCTCAGGTGCCGCCGTAGGAGCCAGAGCCGGTGGTGTACCAGAAGGACCTGCTGGAAAAGGAAAAATAGAAACAGGCGGCTGCACCACCGGGTCAGAAAACATGGACTCAATGTCAGGATCAGGAGTGGGTGTGGAGGAGGAGGAAAAGGGGAAGTCCGACTCGTCAAACACAACATGTCGGGAGATAAGAACCCGACGAGAGGCGAGATCGTAGCAGCGGTACCCCTTATGGTCAGGGGAGTAACCAAGGAACACACAACGTGTCGAGCGAGGTGCGAGCTTATGAGGAGCAGTGGCAGCAAGATTCGGGTAGCAAGCACACCCGAATACACGAAGGTGAGTGTAAGTGGGAGGGGTACCGAAGAGAGCGTGGTGAGGAGTCGGAGCGGGAGAAGCGGTGGAAGGAAGACGGTTGAGAAGGTAGGTGGCGGTGTGAAGGCGCTCTGCCCAGAAGCGCGGGGGCAGGGAGGCCTGGATCAGAAGAGTGCGCATGACTTCGTTCGTGGTCCGAATCATGCGCTCAGCCTTGCCGTTCTGAGGAGAAGTGTACGGACAAGACATACGCAGCTGAACACCTCGGGAGAGAAAGAAGGAACGAGAGGTGTTGTTATCGAACTCACGACCGTTGTCACACTGGACGGCCTTAACAGTGAGGCCGAACTGAGTGGACACCCAGGCAAAGAAGTGAAGGAGGGTAGGGAAAGTGTCAGACTTGGCACGTAAAGGGAAAGTCCAAGAGTAGTGAGAAAAATCATCGACCACTACCAGGTAGTACTTATAGCCAGAAATGCTAAGAACAGGAGAAGTCCACAGATCACAGTGAACAAGATCAAAGGTGTGCGTCGCACGTGAAGATGAAGAAGAAAAAGAAAGGCGAACGTGACGACCCAACTGGCACGCATGACAAAGATGCTCGCCAGAAGCCCGAGTGCAAGGAAGGTGTGCACTGCGGCTGAGCTGAGCTAACACGTCGCGGCCGGGGTGACCGAGCCGACGGTGCCAGGTAGAGGAAAAGGGAGTGGTGGCAAGAGCAGCAGAATGCGAAGGTGGTATAGTGGAAGTAGGAATGCGAAGGGTGTAAAGAGGTCCTGAGCTGTCACAGCGGAGGAGTGAACGCCCAGAAGCAGAATCCTTCATAGTAAGGCCAGAGGAGTCGAACTCAACAGAACAGGAATTGTCAGTTGTAAACTGACGGATGGAAAGAAGGTTGTGGACCATCTGAGGGGCAACAAGAACATGGGGGAGACGAAAGGGACCAGGAGCAGAACCCACGGAGGTGACAGGGATACAAGACCCGTCACCAACCATGATTGAAGGAGAATGATTCATGTGTTATTCCTTCAACCCTAGAAGGGTGGGTATATAGACAGTGATACATGGGCCTCTATATAGGCTATACACAGGCCATATCGGCCACACTCACATATATACACATATACTCTAACACATATCATAGACACCAACAAGTACTATTTTTCTGAATTTTCCTGATATTAATGTCTATGCATATCATGGCCAGTGCCCACATATATTCCCACATATTGTCTTAAACTTTCCTTTGTTTCTATATGTTTATCATGGTAGAATCTGAAGTTGGCCAAATTTAAGGATTGTATCAGTTATTGTCATGAAGGATATTTCAATCGGACAGTTTGTTCTGGTGCTCATTGCTTGGAGCGTGAATGCTGTCACTTGCAGCACCAAATATGGGAATGAAACAGATCGATTGTCACTACTAGAGTTTAAGAAGGGAATCAGTCTCGACCCACAGAACACATTAGTCTCATGGAACGACAGCACTCACTTCTGCAACTGGGAAGGTGTTGTATGCAGGACAAAAGATCCACTTCGTGTCACTTCTCTTGACCTAGGAAATCGTAGGAAATCGAGGCTTAGTTGGGCACATATCTCCTTCACTCGGAAACCTGACATTCCTGAAACACCTATTCCTAGCTACAAACATATTAACTGGGCAAATCCCTCCGTCCCTTGGCCAACTGCATCGCCTCCAGACACTCTTCTTGAGTAATAACACTTTGCAAGGAAGTATACCAAGTTTTGCAAACTGTTCCAGCCTGAAGGCTCTATGGTTGGAGAACAACAATCTTGCTGGAGAAATTCCTGATTTGCCTCTTGGCCTTCAACAGATTCAGCTTTCGTCGAACTATCTTACTGGCACCATCCCCCCTTCTCTTGGAAATATCACGTCACTAAAAAAATTCAGCTGTGGGTTCAATAATATCAAGGGCAACATCCCAAATGAGTTTGGAAGGCTCTCTGAGCTACAGATTCTGTATGCAGGCAGCAATCAGTTGGCTGGTAGGTTTCCACAAGCCATCCTAAACCTTTCAACTCTTGTTTCCCTTGCCTTGAATACAAACAATCTAAGTGGTGTGTTGCCATTTGATCTTGGAAGCTCTCTGCCCAATCTTCAACTGCTTACAATAGCCATCAACTTCTTTCATGGCCATATCCCCTCATTGATAAATGCTTCGAATCTGCACACTCTTGATGTGTCAAATAATAATTTCACTGGGGTTGTGCCAAGCTCTATTGGCAAACTTGCAAAACTCAAAAAGCTAAATCTTGAGATGAATAAACTCCATGCTCATAGCATGCAAGACTGGGAGTTTATGATTAGCTTAGCCAATTGTACCTCACTACAAGGTTTGTCAGTAGCTGTGAATGAGCTAGAAGGCCCTGTGCCGACTTCATTGGGTAACCTGTCCATTCAACTTCAGCGTTTATATCTGGGACAAAATCAACTATCAGGGGGCTTCCCTTCTGGCATAGCAAACCTTCACAGCCTTATCATTCTGGGATTGGATTACAACCAATTTACTGGTGTGGTTCCAGAATGGCTTGGATCTCTCAAAACTCTGCAAAAGTTGAGCTTATCGACCAACATGTTTACAGGGTCTATTCCACCGTCTCTTTCAAATTTATCTCATTTAGTAGAACTTCTTCTAGACACAAACCAGTTCATTGGGCACATACCACCAAGCTTAGGGAACCTTCAAACCCTAGCAACACTCAGCTTTTCTAGTAATAATCTTCAAGGTAGGGTACCAAGCAAGATCTTTGAGATTCCAACAATAGCACAAATTGGGTTATCATTCAACAACCTCGATGGACAACTTCCAGCCGAAGTAGGCAACGCCAAGCAACTCATGTACATGGATGTTTCATCAAATAAGCTATCTGGAGATATTCCTAGCACTTTGGGTAATTGTGAAAGTTTGGAAGACATGGAAATGGACCATAACATGTTCCGAGGAAGCATCCCTAGTTCTTTGGGTAACATAAGGACCCTAAAAGTTCTCAATTTATCTCATAACAACCTAACTGGATCGATACCAGCATCCCTTGGAAACTTACACCTTCTTGAGCAACTAGATTTATCATTCAATCATCTTGAGGGTGAGGTTCCAACAAATGGAATATTCAAGAATGCTTCTGCTATGCTGATTGATGGAAATCAGGAGCTTTGTGGTGGGTTTGTTGAGTTACACCTACCCACATGTTCCGTCATGGCTTCGGGTTCAGCTAAGCACCATGAATCAGTTCTACTGAAAGTATTAATCCCATTGTCAATTATTGTCTCACTTGTTGTGGTAATTTTTGTTTTGTTAATCTGGTGTAGAGGAAAACAGAGGAAAAATTCCATTACATCTCTCTCCTTTGGTAGAGAATTCCCAAAGATTTCTTATACTGACCTTGTGAATGCAACACAAGACTTCTCACCATCTAATATTATTGGTAGTGGAAGATATGGTTCTGTTTACCGAGGACAACTTTTTCAAGATGGAAATGTGGTTGCAATCAAAGTATTCAATCTTGAGACAAGAGGAGCACAAAAGAGTTTCATGGCAGAATGTAATGCTTTGAGAAATGTGCAGCATCGAAACTTGGTTCCTATCTTAACTGCATGCTCAAGTATTAATTCCAATGGAACTGATTTTAAAGCCCTTGTATATGAGTTCATGCCAAGAGGAGACTTGCATAACCTATTGTACTCTACTGGAGGCAGTGAACAGTCTTCATATTTGAACCATATTTCAATGGTTCATAGGTTAAACATTGTGGTGGACGTAGCAGATGCATTGGCCTACCTACACCATAACATCCAAGGAACCATTGTTCATTGTGATCTGAAACCTAGCAATATTCTTCTGGATGATGATATGGTAGCACACGTTGGAGACTTTGGACTTGCAAGATTCAAATTTGATTCCACAACATCATCTTTTACCGATTCAAATTCGACATGTTCCCTTGCGATAAGGGGAACCATAGGTTACATTGCTCCAGGTATTTGGGCTTTTAGCTAAGTGGCAACGGTCCATTCTACGATTTCCATATTTATTTACTAACCTGGTGTATGCAATCTAAAGAATGCTCAGGGGGTGGCCATATTTCAACTGCTGCGGATGTCTACAGCTTCGGAGTTGTTCTCCTTGAAATATTCATCAAAAGGAGGCCAACGGACGACATGTTCAGGGATGGAATGAGCATTGCAAAATTCACGGAGATCAACGTCCCTGATAATGTCCTGCAAATTGTTGACTCACAGCTGCTCCAAGATCTGGAGAGCTGCAAGGAGGCACCAATGGCCACCAAGGATAGTGGGCTACACTGTCTGCAGTCTGTGCTAAATATTGGACTCCTCTGCACCAAATCGTCTCCAGGTGACCGCATCAACATGCAAGATGTGGCTGGCAAGCTGCATGAGATTAGCGATTCATACCTGGCAGGAAACTAAAGTGGCTTGTAGTTCTCCACTTCTGCTGCCTCATTAGTTTTAGTATTCTCCAAATGATTTACAACAGACATCACTTAGTCAGATAGCTGGTGTCTCTTTCCTGTCAAAGCTAGATCGCACACTTTGAATATAAGAACTGGTTTGTAACCATAATATTACTTTTATGTCGTGACAAATAGTTCTGTAAAGACATGTTTCTTGTGCCCAAAATTGCTTCAAGTTAAAAGTTGTGTTTGGTCAAGCAGTTTTGACTATTGAGCTCAAAGCTGTCGTTGTTGGTTTTTTTTTTTTTTTGAGAGCAATGGGTACCTTTTTATGCAATCAACCGATCGTTACAAAGAGAAGCTCGAATAAACTCGGGAGCTTCATTAAACCAAACCGATTCAGGAAGTTTATCGGTTGACCTCGCTAGAGAATGTGCTACCTCATTACAACATCTACTAACATGTATGAAGGAAAAAGTAATAGAGCCTTTGGCTGCTTGTTTGATGTCTTGAATGAGCACAGCAACCTGACAACAATCTTTTTTCTTCGAATAGAGTTTCTTGACCGCCGACACACTGTCAGAAGCAACAACCACATGCTTGTATGGAAGTGCTAATACGAAGTGCACTGCATGCCTGGAGGCAATTACTTCGGCCACTTCTGGTTCAGTGATCCCATCAAGCCCTTGCCTGTATCCAGCCAAGAAATTGTCATTGTGGTCTCTGATCACTAAACCAAAGCCCATTCGGTTTGATTTTGCAAACACCGCTGCATCGACATTCATCATAACCCATCCTTCCGGTGGTGCAGCCCATTTTTCGGCCTCGTAGGGTCACACCTTTTGGAAACAATGGGTTTGTAATTATGCAGTAAGATCATATCAACATAAGCTTGGATTTTTTCCAACAATGCAGTGAGGATGTAGTTGCCCTTCTCCATTCCTAGCATCATTCCTAGCCTCCCAGTAGATGCGGCTAAGTAGTCAAAAAGCTGCCGTTGTTCTGCCACCCTGCCCGCTTGCCAACGTCCATGGGCTTTTGCAGGCCAGCTAACGTCGGACTACCAAAATTTTGCAGCTGGGCCGCATGACCCATCACGCATCGTGCCTGTGATTCGCTGCAATACAATTCACACTGTTGCTTTTGCTTTACAAGTGTAAAACCAGTGTGCAGTGTGGCACAAAAAAAATTGTACAAAATTGTTGCTAAGCTGTGCATGTGTGAAACCTCACACCTCAGCATGCATGTGAATGTCCACTGAAGTGTACTTTCATTTAAAAAACAAACAAACAAGTCCTTGTGCTGACTTTTTGACCCTTTTTATATGACATCCTCACTGGTACAAGCTACGTTAGCTGTTTGGACTAAGCGATCCATGGCACAAATTAAAGATTTATGAGCTCTCCTGCATTTTTTTAACGATAGAGAGAGAAGTTAGAACAAGTTGGTTCGATTAGCAGTTGTTTAACGGAAACAAGACACAGCTGACGAGCCACGTACCTGAAGATGATCTTATTACCTGTCCCCACCTATAAACACTCAGGATAATCTAGTGTGGAGATGTGATCGCCGCGAAGACTTTGTGGTTTGTGTTTCTCCCCCTCTTCTTTCGGCGATAGAGCCGGAGACATTGACCTTCATGTGAGCAGAATTTCCCAGAAATGCTGTGCACAAATTCGAACGTGTCCTTCAAGCATTTAGGAGTTTGGTGACTTTTGCAAAATTTCCCAGAAAATGGCGCCCACATGCTCTGTCTAAGTGTAAGCAAAAGCAAGCGCTTTCGCAGACGCACCACCGTGCTTGCAGTCCTCTGGCTGGACAACGGGTACTGCTGCACTACTGAACTAACTGTAAGCATCTCATCTTCATCTAATTGGGTTTAAACTCGGTTCATCTTCTTCGTCTGGCCAAGCTCTTCCTCCTGGCCCTTCATTCCATATATTGCTTTGGAAAAAAAAGCTTTATTCCAGAGGGTTTTGAGCAAAACATCCCTTGTGTTGCAGTGGCCGCAAATTTTTCATGTCTTGGCTTACTTTTCTGGAGGGATGGACAAAGATCAACTCTGGTGAAAAAACCACTCAGGTATGTAAATTACCAATGACTAAACTCCAGCCCACATTTTTTTCACTTCCAGCTATCAGAAATTCTCTGTCCGTGTCCATGCTTGGATGGGAACTACTAGAGTACTATGTAGTAACCGAAATCTTACAAACTTTAGGATCCTGTCAACATGAAGGCTTCTGCAACTGTCCAGCTTGTGCTGCTGGTCATGGCCTGCAGTGCTATTACCTGCAGCTCCGCTGATGGAAACGAAACGGACCTGTTATCACTGCTTGACTTCAAAAGATCAATCACTCTAGATCCACAGCTATCCTTGGCCTCATGGAACCAGAGCACCCACTTCTGCAGCTGGGAAGGAATCCTCTGCACATCAACCAGTCCAACCCGCGTCGCTTCCATTCGCCTTGAAAGGCGAGGACTAGTGGGGAAAATCTCTCCCTCACTTGGCAATTTAACATTTCTAAGGAACCTTTCCCTTGCAACAAACAGGTTCACTGGAGACATCCCTGCATCCCTTGGCCACCTCCAGCAACTGCAGTACCTATTCCTGAGCAACAACACGCTGCAGGGGACGATACCGAGTTTTGCAAACTGTTCAAGCCTCAGGGTTCTATGGCTGCACCGCAATGGTCTTGTTGGGGCGTTCCCATCAGAATTGCCGCCTGGCCTTCGCCAGCTGCAGATTTCAGTCAATGATCTTGCTGGAACTATCCCTGCTTCTATTGCCAACATCACAATGTTGAATGTGATTAGCTGCGTCTACAATCAGTTTGAGGGTAGTCTCCCAGATGAGTTTGCCAAGTTGCAAAACCTGCAGCAGCTATACTTGGGTGCCAACCAGTTGTCAGGCAGGTTTCCTAGGGCCATCATGAATCTTTCTGCCCTCACTAACCTCCGTCTTGGTCTCAATCAGTTCAGTGGAGAAGTGCCACCGGATCTCGGTAACACACTGCGCAACCTTCTGTTGCTTGAGTTGCCTGTAAATTTCTTTCAAGGTCAGATCCCTCCTTCATTGACAAATGCTTCCAATCTATACTACATTGAGATATCCAGGAACAATTTCAGTGGAGTCGTACCTAGTACAATTGGCAGACTAAACAAGCTGGAAATGCTGAATCTCGAATATAATCAGCTGCAAGCAGATAGCAAACCAGGTTGGGAGTTTCTTGACAGCTTGTCCAACTGCACAGAGCTGATTGATTTCTCGATGACCGGGAATCTTCTAAAAGGTCAGGTACCAGCTTCAGTAGGAAACCTTACCAATCAGCTCCAGTATTTATACCTGGCTGAAAATCAATTGTCGGGTGAATTTCCTCCTGGTATAGCAAACCTTCACAACCTGTTCATTGTATCACTGGCTGTGAACCAATTTTCTGATGCCCTTCCTGAATGGCTTGGGTCTCTGAAAAATCTACAAAAGATATCACTAGGCAGCAATTTCTTTAGTGGAATCATTCCATCATCCTTGTCAAATCTGTCTCAACTGGCAGAGCTCAATCTAGAATCGAATCAGTTGGTTGGTAAAATTCCCCCAAGCTTTGCAAATCTTCAAATCCTTAAACTGTTGAATATTTCCAACAACAATCTTTATGGAAGCATACCGAAGGAACTTTTCAGAATTCCAACAATTGTGCAGATCAGCTTATATGCCAACAACCTAGATGGAATAATTCATCCCGACATTGGCAATGCTAGGCAACTTACATATTTGCAGCTTTCTTCAAATAATTTGTCTGGAGAAATTCCTACCACCTTGGGTAACTGTGAGAGTTTGGAAGGAATCGAGTTGGATTATAATTCTTTCATCGGAAGCATCCCAGTCTCTTTAGGCAACGTAAGGACTCTCAAAGTTCTCAACTTGTCCCATAACAACTTAACTGGGTCAATACCAGCATCTATTGGGAACTTACAACTTCTTGAGCAACTGGATTTTTCATTCAATCATCTTGAAGGTGAGGTACCAATGAAAGGGATATTCAGTAACAGAACAGCTTTGCGGATTGATGGAAATCAGGGGCTTTGTGATGGGCCACCTGAGTTGCACCTAATGGCATGTCCTGCAATCCCTTTGGATTCAGATAAGCACAGACTATCACTTATACTGAAAGTAGTGATCCCATTAGCCATAGCGGTGTCAATTGCTATTGTCATTGCTTTTTTGCTCTTGTGCAGAAAGCGAAAACTGACTACCAGATCTAATTCTTTATCCTCATTTGGAAGAGAAATCCCCAAAATTACTTATAGGGACCTTTTCAGAGCAACCGAGGGCTTTGCAACATCCAATCTAATTGGGCAGGGAAGGTATGGTTCTGTTTATCAAGGGAAACTGTTTCAGGATAGAAATGTGGTTGCCATCAAGGTCTTCAGTCTAGAGACAAGAGGAGCACATAAGAGTTTCATCGCAGAATGCAATGCTTTGAGAAACATGCGGCACCGCAATCTAGTTCCTATCCTTACTGCTTGCTCAACTACGGATTCTAATGGAAATGAATTCAAAGCCTTAGTATACGAGTTCATGCCACGAGGAGACTTGCATAACTTATTGTACTCAACTGGAGATAGTGAAGGCTCGTCATATTTAAACTATGTTTCACTAGATCAAAGGTTAAGCATCCTTGTGGATGTGTCAGATGCTTTGGCGTATCTACATCATAGCCATCAAGGAACCTTTGTCCACTGTGATTTGAAACCTAGCAACATTCTCCTGGGTCATGATATGGTAGCTCATGTTGGAGACTTTGGGCTAGCAAGGTTCAAATTTAGTTCCACGACATCATCTTTTGTCGACTCTTATTCGACTTCATCAATTGCAATCAAGGGAACTATCGGATACGTTCCTCCAGGTATGGTCCTATTCTTGTTTTCTAGTAAAAATGATGGTGTGTTTCATTAGTTCTCTGTTTATTTGAACCAAACTCCTCCTACATGTGATTTCCAGAATGTGCAGGGGGAGGTCAAATCTCAACTGCCTCAGACGTCTACAGTTTTGGAGTTGTTCTACTCGAGATATTCATCCGACGGAGACCAACAGATGAAATGTTCAAGGATGGATTGAGTATTGTGATGTTCACCGAAATCAACTTCCCTGATAATGTCTTGCAGATTGTTGACCCACAGCTGCTGGAAGAGCTGGATCTTAGCAAGGAGAAACTGCAGTCTGTGTTGAGTATCGGGCTCTGCTGCACCAAGACATCCCCCAGCGAGCGCATTAGCATGCAGGAGGTGGCCACGAAGCTGCATGGGATAAGGGATGCTTATCATAGAGTAAACTGATGGGCTAGTTCAGCAATTTAAATCAGGGAAATTTATGGTATAACTGGGGTGATACACATGTGTGTAGCTGCTTCAACCCTTTTGTTTTAGTGTAATCTTGTCTCCTAAGCAAAGTGTGATTTCTTGGGTACTGCTCCTTGTTCTGATGTAGCCACTCAGGTTGCCATCGGCCTGCTTCTCAATGCCACTCTTGGCCTAAAATTTAGCAGAAAGGAACCCACATTTTCCATGAAACACAAATCTGGTGTCAACGACCATATACAGAAATAGAAAATGACCAATGCATTAACAATATTACACTGGTGGAGAGGCGACCTTATATCCACCCCTTTTGTCCCGGTTCAACTTTGGAGCCGGGACAAAAGGGTTTCGGGCGACGTGGCCTGGGAAGGCCGTTGGCGCCTCACCCCCTTTTGTCTCGGGTGGTAAAACCACCCGGGACTAAAGGCCTGGCCGCCAACTAAAGGCCTGGCCGCCAACGACTCTCTGGCCTCAATTATTGGCGCCGGCCTTTAGTCCCGGGTGGTTTTACCACCCGAGACAAAAGGCTGGGCCTCTAGTCCCGGGTTGTATTGCCACCCGGGACTAAAGCATTTCTCCCGGGTGGGATTACCACCCGAGACAAAAGGCCTCACTTTAGTCTCGGGTGGTAATCCCACCCGGGACAAAAAGCCCCGCCCTATAAAATCGAGCTCACTCCTTCTCTTCTCCCTCTGCCCGAGCCATTCTTCTTCCCCTGCCCGAGAGCTCAAGCTCTTCTCTCCATGGCACCTCTCTCTTAGGGAGGTGCCGTCGAATTTTTCCGTCATCAATTTGTGAAGATTTCCCTCCTCCAAAGTTTAGCTAAGGTAAGATTCTTCATCCTTCCTTCATTTTTTGTGATTAATTTTTGTTTCATGGTTTAGAGATGGGGAAAATAGAAATTCTAATTTCTAGGTAGTAGGAGGATAGGAGGAGCTAAGATATGAGTTTTTTATAGACTTCGATTTAGAAACAAGTACTTATTTAGCTACTAACATTTTGTAGTACATATTTTTTAAACATCCTCTTATATTATATATATATGCACTTGTTTTTGATTTAGAGATATAATGAGAGATGCAATAAATTTTACATTTAGCTAGTTTTTATTAGAAGTTACTTTAAAAAAATATGTTAACTAAAATGTACTACCTACCTCTAAAGTTTTATATACTAAGAGTTTAATTGTTTATATACTTTATATAAACAAGTAGTCATTTAGCTAGTAGCATTGTTTTTTCTTACATTAATTTTTAATAATAATAACTAAATTTTGTAGTGTCACGCAACGTAAACTTTGGCATGACACTAATAATGGATATAAATCTCTGCTCCAAACACATGACTACTACACTAATAATGTACTAATTATGATGCAGATGAACCGGCAATGGATGTACAACACCGATAGATGATCCCCGGAGTATATTGCTGGCATGCATGCTTTTATCGAAGTGGCTAAAAAGAACAAGAATGAGAAGGGATTCATGTGTTGTCCGTACTCCCAGTGCAGAAATAACCAAGACTACTCTGACTGGAGGACCAGTCATCTCCACTTAATAAAAAATGGATTCATGCTGAACTATGTGGTTTGGACCCAGCACGGTGAAAGAGGGGTTGTGATGGAAGACGAGGAAGAAGAGGAGGAGGATGATAATAACATTCCGGATTGGGCCGCGGGGCAAGCTTTTGCAGATACTTTAATGGAAGATGCTGACGAAGAAGAGTTACCAGAAGATGGCATTGCTGATGACTTCGGTCAGGTTCTACAGGATGCACACAGGGACTGTGCAAATGAAAAAGAAAAGGTAAAGTTGCAGCGCATGATAGAAGATCACATAAAATTGTTGTACCCAGATTGCAAGCAGGGTCACAAAAAGTTTAGTACTACACTGGAAATGCTCCAATGGAAGGCAAAATATGGTGTGTCTGATAAGACATTTGAGGGGATGCTAAAAATTGTGAAGGACAAGCTTCCTGAGAATAATGAATTACCGTCCACAACATATGAAGCGAAACAGATTGTGTGCCCTCTTGGGTTGGAGGTACAGAAGTTCCACACCTGCCCTAATGATTGCATCCTATATCGAGGCAAGGATTACGAGAATTTGGATGCTTATCCTGTGCGCAAAGCCCTATGTTATAAGATCCGATGAGATGAAGATCTTGGTGATGTCCAAGGGTATCCAGACAAGACGAAGAGAGTTCCGGCGAAGGTTATGTGGTATTTTCCTATAATACCACGTTTGAAGCGTTTGTTCAAGAACAAAACAAATGCTAAGTTGATGAAATGGCACAAAAAGGACCGTAAGGAGGACCAGATGCTAAGACATCCTGCTGATGGGTCTCAATAGAGAAAGGTTGATAGAGCATTCCCGGAGTTTGCTGAGGAGTCAAGGAACATAAGGTTTGATTTAAGTACAGATGGTTTCAATCCATTTGGCGAGTTTAGCAGTGGTCATAGCACTTGGCCTGTGACCCTATGCATGTTCAACCTTCCTGGTTGGTTGTGCATGAAGCGAAAGTTCATTGTGATGCCGGTGCTCATCCAAGGTCCAAAACAACCCGGCAACGATATTGATGTGTACCTAAGACCATTGGTTGAAGAACTATTACTGCTATGGCAGAAGAAAGGCGTACGTGTGTGGGACGAGGATAAGCAAGAGAACTTCGACCTACGAGCATTGTTGTTCGTAACCATCAACGATTGGCCTGCTCTAAGTAACCTTTCAGGGCAGACAAACAAGGGATATCGAGCATACACGCACTGTTTAGATAAAACACAAGGTACTCATCTCAAAAATTGTAAGAAGGTCGTGTATATGGGTCACTGTCGTTTTCTTCCAGCTAATCACCCCTTAAGGAAGAAAGGGAGGCATTGGAAAGGGAAGGCTGATCATCATACGAAGCCCTCCCATTTTAATAGAGATGTGGTATTTAAGATGGTAAATGATCTAAGGGTAGTCTTTGGACAGGGTCAAGGCAGTGTACCTGTTCCAACTGACACCAACGGGCGTGCACCAATGTGGAAGAAGAAATCTATATTTTGGGAGCTACCTTATTGGGAAATCCTTGAGGTTCGGCACGCAATTGACGTGATGCACCTTACAAAGAATCTTTGCGTTAATGTGCTAGGTTTCATGGGTTGTTACGGTAACCCGAAGGATACACTTGAAGCACGACGGGACCTGATAGATACCCATATGAATGAAAAAGATCCAGAAGAGGATGATGGAGAAGAAGAAGAATACTTAGGTGCTGCTAGTTACACTCTTAGCAAGAAAGAGAAGGAAAGCATGTTTGATTGCCTGAACAGTATTAAGGTTCCGTCTGGCTACTCGTCGAATTTAAAGGGGATCATAAATATGAAAGACAAGAAGTTCACAAATCTAAAGGCCCATGACTGCCACATGTTGATGACACAGTTGCTTCCAGTTGCGTTGAGGGGTGTTCTAACAGAGAATGTACGATTATTGCTCGTAAAGCTTTGTGCATTTCTCAATGCAATTTCACAGAAGGCAATCGATCCATCCAACCTAGGAAAGCTACAGAATGATGTGGTGCAATGTCTTGTTGGCTGTGAGTTAGCATTCCCATCTTTATTCTTCGATATTATGACTCACCTCCTGGTACACCTTGTAAAAGAAATTAATATTCTCGGACTAGTATTCCTTCACAACATGTGGCCTTTTGAGAGGTTCATGTCAATACTCAAGAAATATGTTCTTAACCGCGCCCATCCAGAAGGAAGCATTGCCAAGGGATATGAAACTGAGGAGGTCATTGAGTTTTGCGTTGATTTTGTCGACTCAATTGAGTCGATTGGGCTTCCAGTATCACGACACGAGGGGAGGCTACAAGGAAAGGGCACCATCGGAAGGAAATCAAGTTTGAGCAATAATACTGATTTGTTCCATAAAGCACACCTAACTATTCTGCAACAATCATCCATGGTGACTCCGTATATGAAGGAACACAAGCAAATTGTTGCGTCTCAAAATCCAACCAAATCTGAAGCTTGGATTAATCGCCATCACTTACAAGCATTTCCTTCATGGTTGAGTGAACACCTCATCGGTAACTCAACGATTCATCCACAACTCGCTTTGTTAGCAAGGGGACCTTGTAGCACAATTTTAAAATTTCAAGCTTACGATATAAATGGTTATATTTTTTACACGAGAGCTCAAGATCAAAAAAGCACCAACCAAAATAGTGGTGTCCGTATGGACGCCATCGACAACAATGGGTGCAAGACCTCATATTATGGTATCATAGAAGAGATATGGGAGCTTGAGTACGGTCCGTTGAACATCCCTCTGTTTCTTTGCCAATGGGTAAAACTGACTAGAGGTGGCGTAAGGAAAGATCAATACGGAATGACAATAGTGGACCTGACCAAGATTGAGTTCAAAGATGATCCATTTGTACTTGCAAAAGATGTGCATCAGGTTTTCTATATCAAGGATATGACTAGCATACCGAAGACTAAAAATCCCCAAGAAGGACCACAGGAAGCAAAGCATCACATAGTTCTTCCGGGTAAAAAAGTGATCGTGGGAGTTGAGGACAAAACAGATCAATCCGATGATTATGAACAGTTTGATGACATACCTCCGTTCGCTATCGAAGTTGACCCAAGCATATTGCTTGGAAATGAAGTGACACCGTACTTACGTGACGAAGCTTAATGCCATACTGTGTAATGATCAATGATCAAATCATTTGTGTAATAATTGTAATGAACTCATTTATGTAACATCTTTGAGATTTTTCTGAATTGATTTAGTATTTTTTTTCAATTAATTGAATTTTCCAAAAAGATTGCAAATGAAAATTCAAAGTAATTGCTTGAACACTTAGTCTAATTTGTACATACAAAAGTAGAGTTTATTATTGTTTTACTTAATATATTTTTGCATGGTTAAAAAATTGAAAGTTCCTATTTTTTACAAAAATTGCAAAGAGAAAGAATTAGAAAAGGAGGAAGGAAAGGGGGGAAAAGAACTTCCCGCGCAAAATTACCCTTTAGTCCCGGGTGCCCTTACGACCCGAGACAAAAGGGGGGCCTTTTGTCTCGGGTCGTAAGGCGACCTGGGACTAAAGGGGCTTTTGTCCCGGGTCTCGTTACCACCCGAGACAAAGGGGGGGGTTATAAATAACAGAGCCCCCCCACCCCTTCACTCTTCTTCTTCCATCTCCTCCCCTTCTTCTTCCCTCGCGCCGGCGCCGCCGATCCCGGCCACTTCCTCCTCGTCGGCCTCGTTGGCCCCGTCGCCGCATCCTCTTCCCGGCCCGCCCTCCTCCACGCCTCTACGCCTGTCGCCACTGCTGTCCGTCCTCCCCCGCCCCGGCCCGGCCGCCGGCCCCCCGCGCGCGCTTCAGGCCTCCTCGTCGTCGGCCACGCGCCGCCGCCGTCCACGCGGCGTCCCCGTCGCCGTTGCACCGCGCCCACCGCCGCCGCCTCATCGCGCGCAGTACGGCGCGTGCCGCCCCTCCGTTGTCCCCCCCCCGGCCGGCCGGCCCCCGGCCCGGCCAAAGACGCTCGGCGCCCCTCGCCCGCGGCCGGCAGCCTTCCCCCGCGGCCGCCACGCGCGCCGTGCGCTCCTCCCCCCGCGGCCACGGGTGTTGCCCCAATTCGGCCGACCGGCAGCGGCGGTGGAGGACGGCCGGGGGCCTACGGCGGCTCCTCTGCTTGCTGACGCAAGCCCATGGATGGCTTGCGTCAGCAAGTTTTTTTTACCTCAACTGCATATATATATATGTGTGTATATATATATGTATATATATATATGTATATATATATATATATTGAGTTGTGATAAATGGTTATTTTTTTAGCCTCTAATCCATATATATGTAATTTTTGAGTTGTGATAAATGGTTATTTTTTTAGCCTCTAATGCATATATATCTAATTTTAGAGTTGTGGCCAATGGTTATTTTTTTAGCCTCTAATGCATATATATCTAATTTTAGAGTTGTGATAAATGGTTATTTCTTCAGCCTATAATGCATATATATCTAGTTTTTGAGTTGTGATACATAAATGGTTATTTCTTTAGCCTCTAATGCATATAACTGTACGAGTGTTGTCATGGACGAACTACTAGTGTAGCAGTGCATAGCTAATTTATCGTTTAGTTAATATGCCCGTGTATTTAATTGACAGATTTCCACGACCACTCCCCCGCCTCGCCGTCCTCCGACCCCCCCCTCCGTCCTTCGACCTCTCCGCCGCCCTCCTTCGACTTCTCCGCCGTCCTCCGACCACCCCGCCTCGCCGTCCTCCGACCTCTCCACCGTCGTCCTCCGAAGTTAGTGTTTATTAGAGAAATTAGTGTTTATTCCAGAAACACTTGTTTATTAGTTAAATTTTTGTTTATTCCAGAAACACATGTTTATTATATAAATTAGTGGTTATTCCAGAAATTAGTGTTTATTCCAGAAATTAGTGTTTATACCATAAATTTGTATAAATTCATGTACCTACTAAGAAATTAGTGTTTATTCCAGAAATTAGTGTTAATTCCAGTAATTAGTGTTTATTTGATAAATTTGTATAAATTCATTTTTATTCCAGAAATTAATGTACCTACTAAGAAAATTCTTCTTTATTCTAGAAATTTGTGTTTATTTCAGAAATTAGTATAAAATCATGTTTATTCGAGAAATTAGTATAAAATCATGTTTATTCCAGAAATAAATGTACCTACTAAGAAATTAGTGTTTATTAGAGAAATTAGTGTACCTACTAAGAAAATATGTGTTTAATCCAGAAATTAGTATTTATGGATCCGGATAACAATGAGGACCATCAGAGCATTATGGAGAACATTATTGCTGCCGGTACAAATACCGTTGTACCCACCTACACCGAAGAGAAGCGTAGCCAGGCGGACGCGTTCCTCAACATAAGCGAGGAAGGCAACACCCACGCCGAGCAGGACAACACACGCCGAGCAGGACGACAATAATGAGGACCTTCACATTGTTATTGCAGAAGGTTCCAACAAGGTGTGTATATATATATATATATATATATATATATATATCATGCATTAAGTTGACCATGCATTAATAATTCTCGAACCTCACGTAAATAACGAATCCGTAACTTGTAGGCTTCAAGCTCGACAACGAAAAAGACTAAGAGAGGGCGTGCACAAGTAATACGTGGTGAAGTGATGTATCATATCACCGCAGTGAACAAGCTTGGCCAGCCATGGGAACCCAAAAAGATCAGAGACAAGTACGTGTCCCAATGCGGGGCAATTGCAAGGGACAACGTGCCCCTCAAGTATAGAGAATGGAAGAGCAAAGCAGAGAATCCATACGTGGTTCCGGATTCATTGAAAAATATGTTATGGAATGATATCTTAACACACTTCACACTTCCTGAAGGCGTTGATCCAAACATTGTGAAGCAGTGGACTCTCTTGAAGATGGCAACTCAATTGCAGAATTTCAAAAAGCAACTAGATAGAGATTATATCAAGAAGAACCGAACTCCAAATTGGGATGCGTATCCCAAGGTAGAGGCTCACTGGGAGTCCTTTGTGGAATACAAGAAAAGTGAGGCTTTCGCCAAGAAAAGTGCACAAGGGAAGACAAGTGCCAACAAAAAGGGGGTATACAACCATCATCTTGGTCGAGGTGGTTACGCGGTTGCAATTCCCAAGTGGCGGAAGATGGAAGAGGACCTGCAGGCTAAAGGTATCGTCACAGCAGTGTGGGACTGACCCGATCGATCGAAGAATTGGTACTATGCTCATGGAGGCAGATTGAACCCTGAAGATGGTACCCTTGAATTCCCAGCCACGTTACGAGAGAAGGTACTTGAGATTATAAAAAAAATTGATAATGTCAAAGCAGGCAGATTGAAGGTTGACAGGGAGATGGATGAGCTCACTATGGCGCTCGGGAATCCAGAACACCCAGGACGTTGCAGGGGCTACGGGGTGGTACCGTGGAAGTATGCTTTCAAGGGACACGACGACACCTATAGAAGCCACAAAAGAAGAAGAGATCGCGAAGAGGCGCAGTGGCGCAAAAATATGGAGCAAAGACTTAAACAACAGGAAGAACGGATGAAGGAAGAGATTGATCGCCGAGTAGCCACCACATTAAATGAGATGGCCCATTCTGGAGCACTGCCCCAAGTACCGGTGGATCCAATCATCAGCCCTTCCGCTCGCAAAAGCAGTTGTGCTTCCACAGAGGTCCCAGAAGAGCAAAGGGCAAATCCAGCAGTTAAAGTGGACGACACCACAAGGTACCCTGTCGATGACCTCTGTCAGCGCACCACATGTGAGCTGCACAAGCCATTCGGCAACATCACAATGAAGGTATAAATATGATTCATAACACATGTAATTAGTTCTTTCTCTATTGATGCATTACTCACATTTAATTATAACCTCAATATTTCTCTCTCTATATATATAGGTGGCTTACGGCAGTGCTTTTGCCCATTTGCCAGGACGCACAAGCCACGGCATGACGATTCCACCTGGCAACGCCTAAGTTGGTCTGGAGGAGATTGGTAACCCAATGTTTAACGACCTAGAGCTAGAGGTCCCAGGAGGTGACATGAAAGGACATTCCAGGATGCGGTTCACGGTATCATATTGTGGCCCAAACGTTACATCATAATCCCTTCATTGCCGGCATCAAGCCCTCAGAGAGATCCCCCGCAACCACAATCTCCCGTGCTGTCATCAAGACCAGGATCGTCGTCGAATCGTGCTCGCTCGCCGTCTCCACAAAAGTCCAATTCTGTAGGTCCAAGCGATGACGATGGCATCCCTTCCCATCCCTCACCACCAAAGCAACCTTCCCCAAAGCAGGCACCAAAGACGTCCCGAGCACAAACTTCCAAGGCTATGCAAACGCCAAGGCTAAAGAAATCGATGAAGAAAAAGGCTCAGCCTACTAAAAGGAAGCTACCATATGACATGACAGCCGAAGAAAATGAGGTGGAGTGTCAAAAGCAAGTTAAAAACTGGATGGACAAAAATAAGGAGAGAGTTCGACAGAGGCAACTTGATGAAAAGCAGAAAGTGGATCCAGAGAAACTAAAGTTTTTCATGAAAATGAAAGAAGAGACCAAGAAAAAAGTAGTGTTGAAAAGTAACTATGACCGTTCGCTGACCAAGTCCCTACAAAAGAAGAAACGAGGAGGGTCACCAAATAGTTACATCGAGGACGACGCAGCTGGGCCGTCGAAGCAGAAGCAAACAGATGTGTCGACGACACAGACTTACGTTGCCTCCGGCCTCAATGCACAAGAACGAGCTCTTGCAGTTATGCCTATGGAAAAGATAACCAATATCATTGAATTTCAAAAAGAAACAGGGCTTTCTATAGAATCAATTCTCGGCGATGAAGAACTACCAGGCTCGGATAAAAACTTCGTACCGAGATGGCGCTTTAAGTTAGGAGAAACTTTGGTCAGGCCAGAATTGGTGAACAAGCTCCCAACTATGATGAATAGATTTCATAAGTGGTACTTGGAACGGTCAGCGCACGATCAGGAGATGTTTGGTATGCTTATTAGAGAAGAGGATTTCGCCAATGACTCCAAGAAGGTCGTATGGTTACACTTCAAAGATATTTATGAAATATACCATCTGGATTCCCTGAATACTGATCTTATTATCGCCTGGTGTCTGTAAGTTTCTTGCATTCTGAGACCTACTAATTAACTTTTCATATATATTAATTTATTTATTGTGTCTTGAGACCAACTAATTAACTTTGTCTTTTATTTCTGTAGCTTGGAGCTTTCTGAAATGCGAAAGAAGGGTATGTCAAGGGTTGGTTTCATGGATCCAGCGAATGTGTGCCAGGACCAGGTCCAGAAGCAACCACTGAAAGCATTGGACGCAATCTATAAGAACTTATGTAAGCAGCATTACAAGGAATGCATACTACTACCTTACAACTTCGAGTGAGTGCGATTATCTTCTAATAAATGCTTTGCTTTCATACTAATTATCTTAGTTAATTATATATATAGTTCTAATCTTTATGAGTATATGTATATATACACAGTTTCCACTGGATTCTTTGTGTAATTTTAATCGACAGTAGCACAGTCCTAGTGTTTGATTCGTTGAGGAAACCACCCGAGAAGTACCAAGACTTTCAAGATCTGTTCCAAATGTAATTATTCCACCTAAGACGATTTCTTTTATGCAATTTATTGTTTTTACTAGCTAACACCGTTTTTTCATTATTTCACCCCAGAGCTTGGGCAAAATTCATTCGGACAAACTCTGGACCGTTTAAAGAAAGTGTTACATTCAAAACAGACTTTCCGGTACGTTATCCAAATATTATTATGTAGGTCCATGCAACATTTCAATTGTATAACACTAATATTTTATAATTTTTTTATCCACTTTAGTGTTTGAGGCAACAACAGGGAACTAATTTATGTGGATCCTACGTCTGTGAGTTCATACACAATTTCTGTACTAACCCGTCAGATTACACTGTAAGTAAATAAATGTATTCATAATATGTCATTTTCTCACCTATTTTATACTTATTTATTTATTTATTAAGTGTAATATATATTCACGGATTTGCACATATTACAGACAACCATGATTCGGGACACACTCATTGAGAAGGATCGTCTCTTGGCAGTTCAAGAAGGTCTATGCGGATTCATCATGGAAGAGGTGGTTAATCCAGCAGGGAAAAATCATTCTGACCAATATCAAACCCGACTTTAGATTTTGAGACTAGGGATTTGAATGGAACTCCATTTTGATGTATATATCCTAATTGTAGATGTGTATATATATATATATGTGGCCACCATCTATTATTTTTTTGCATGTATATATATAAGACTAATATAAGTATGTATATATATTATATTTACTTTAAAAACGTATACATAGACAACAATAAGAAAATATACACGTATAACAACCTTTAAGTTTGTGAAAATGAAAAACAAAAAAAAGGGTCCGGGACTAAAGGGTGGCCGCGCAGGTGCTGTGATGCCCCCCCCCCTTTTGTCTCGGGCGGTTATACCACCCGGGACTAAAGGGCCCCTTTTGTTCCGGTTCATTTGCCCGGGACAAAAGGGGGGACAAAAGCGCCCCGCTCCACCAGTGTTAATAAGGTAAAATAAAAATATTTTGCAAGTATTAGCCTCAGAATTTCAAACCCCCATCCCATTACCCAGAAATTAGCAATGTTCAGTAAAACAATTTCCCCAGTTTCCGACAAATTTTGGCACCAATAAAAGAATCCAATGAAACTAAATGCAAAGCACCAATGTTTTGTTTCTTCCAAAAAATTATGCAAGTACATAAATTTTTCTCACTTGATAGTTCTTAATATCCCTGACTAGGTAGGACAATTTCTATGTGCCGTCAATATTAAAGGGTATCTCGAATTCTCAATATCCTTCCCATGCAAGGTTTCCCTTTTTTTTTACTTGAACTGGCAGGAGAGCTGCCCATCATTATATTAATTATTAAGAAGGAACAAAATGCGAAAGGAATGAGATGTACACAGCCAAACAGCATGCAAATTTAGTGTGGTTTGTGCTCAATTATTGGTTCTGACATGGAACTCAAGCACATGTGACTAGGCTAGCAAACCGAGGAAACAAAAACTACAACCAATATTGACCCAAACAGATCCTGAAAACAGCCATGTGAACATATAACCATCAGTCCCTAGTTTATTTGGCATACACAAAAGTAACAAGGCCATAAATTTCCATATATGGTAGTACTACTGAGAGAAACTTATGCTTTGTATATGTTTTCGCACTTTACATGGGTCTGCATGACTAATAACACCACAGATAAATCTAACCTTAAGATAAAGGCAGACATAATTCTTGTATGCAGATTAATGTGTATGGATCAAATCATTGGAACTTAGTGGTGTTAGACACTTCATGTTTGTTGAATTAATAATATTGTTTAAAACATCCTTTTTCATCCTGAATCACAGTATTCACTGCACACCTGATAAACAAAGAATAATTGTCATAACAGTAATGGATTAGGCAATGAATCAGAAACACGCTAAGCAGGACTGTGTGTATTGTCCCATTTCAACCATATATAATCATTCAAAAGCCAGAAACCCACCCGGCGGGGATAGCTTGGAGCATTCAGTTGACTCCCCTTCAACGACACTCGCCGGTGGGAACATCGTAGAGGAACCCGAGCACCCCCCGCGCAATCGTACACGATGGCGGAGCTAGGAGCTGAGAGGAACGGGATGGCCTTTGGGTCAACGGCAGACCTCCCGGCCGATGAGGTCAACGGCAGACATCTGCTGCAGATCGAGTCACTCACTCACTCACTCCGTAACACGGGCACACGGCTGGCGATGGCGTTGGTGAGGAGGTACGCCACGGCTCAGCCCCTGCGCGCGGCGGCGTCCTGCTGGTCGGAGGCGAGCATGATCGGCGAATTCCGGCGCGTCGGGATAAGCTCTCTCTCCTCCATCGCCGCCGGCCGAATCTGGGTGGACGGTTTATCTTTTTTATCAGGGCTGGTCCCCTCGAGTGATCTAAGATGGGCCTTCGTCCAAAAAGCCGTTGACATGAGTTTACTGATAAGATCGTGTTTAGTTGGTGAAAAAACTTGACGAAAGTATCACATGAGTTTACTGATGCTAATTAGGAGAAGGACTACACATGGTCTAATTATCAAAATAATTACATATATTTACTAGAAATCATGAGATGAATATATTAAGTCTAATTAAGTCATAATTAGAAAATGTTTACTATAGCATCACATTCTCTACTCATTGTCTAATTAGACTAAATAAACTCATCTCGCGAATTTACCCGGACTTATCAAATTGATTATGTCAGTAATCTATGTTTAATACTCCTAATTAGCATCAAAGCATCCAATGTGGTGGTGAACAGTATAAATTTGCCGATCTAAACAAGGTCTAACATCGTACGGCTACTTAGCAGCATTCATCATCACTCGAACGTGAAATTTTTTGAAGAAATTTTAAGAGCGAAAAAAACTATTCCCTATATTATCTCCTCACCCGGTGAACAATCATGAATAGTTTGCCGAGTCCACCAAAGCTTACGTCAAGTCCCTCGATCACATTGATATCGTCTTCAAGCTTCTTCATAAAGAGAGTGGTCTCCACGTCTCTCATGCACAGTAGTCGACGCCGTTCCACACTAAGTTGGAGAGTCCAAGATTTGCCAAAGAGCCACCAAGGCTCCAAGGTTCCGACACACCTTTTGTACACTTGGCTCGCTCAAGAACCTGATCAAAAGGTTGTCACATCTTGCACTCTCCCTTTCTCTAGTCTAACCTAGCACTAATAACTCTCTAAGCTTGTGCTGAGTCTTTGAATGATTCACTTAAGCACTTTGGTGGCTTGAATGTGTTTGCATGTTTTTGGATCTCATCTAGAGCCCGTTTGGGAGGGCTCCCGCGAGGCGGGCTCCAGAGCCGGAGCCGGTGGAGCTGCTCTTTTGTGGCTCCACCGGCTTCACCTATTGCCTGTGCAAAACGGCTCCGGCTCTCTGGACCTCGAGCGTGGAGCCGCTCCACCATCTTGGCCGTTTGGCAGGGTTCCGATCGGAGCCGGTTTTGGAGCCGCTCGTGGAGCCCTGCCAAAGAGGGCCCTAGTCTTCAGCAGCATCCAACAACCTCAAATGAGTGGGTAGAAGAAGTATAAATAGCGGAACACATCAAAAGAGTCATTCATTTGACCAACTACGGTCAGTTTTATTTATCATTAGTTCATCCGGTGCTACTAGCCCATAAGCTTCTTCCATGCATTGCACCGGTGCACCAGCGATCAATGGCAGAGCTATGATCAAAATCCACCTATAGCGAAGTTGTATAAATATAGTCATCAAATATGCATAAATATAGTCAAGATCATCGTGTGAATCGCAATTGTATGAAAATATGCATAAATAGAGTCACACAGTATGCTTAAATATACTAAAAATCATCATATAAATCGCAATTGTATGAAAATATACATAAATATAATTGGATTTGCAGGCAGCAAGGTATGGCGGACCCCATGCCTTGCCATCTGCCAGCGATTCATCTGGTGATGACAAATTCCACGCCAGACCTCTCTGCGATGTTTACGATATAATTATGCTTTGACCGATGCATTGCTCTCATGCCCCTTTTTCTTAGCATCGGTTCATTTGGTGTCCCCTTGATTTCTTCACTGATTTTTCTTGCTCCAGAATTGCATCGATGCATTGAGAATACCAAACATGGGTTCTCATCCAGTGGTCTGGTTCAGTTTGACTGCAGCCAGCGTCCAACTGCACTAACGCTTGCATCGACACATCTTGAGCCACTCAACTGTTCATGAAGTGGTGCGTTTTTCTTCTCTGCACATCGTCGACTGGTCTCCTTTTTGTCACCGAATGCATTTTTCAATCTCAGTATTTTCTTTATCATTTGAATACTTGATTACCATAGAATAATTCTAGATATCATGACTGGGACCTAGAAATCCTACAATTACGTACTTAGCAAACCATTAGACTCAACGAATATGTCATCATAGAATCACTCAAATCACAAACTATCCCTAATACTGTAGCATATGGAGAGTTCAGTTTTAGAGTCTGTTGGTTTGCCTCTCAGTTTATAAATCTTTTATTTTTTAGCTAGTCTCTTAATCTTTAAATTTAACTAGAATTATTGCTAGTCTCTTGGAGTTGCTCTAGCATTCTCAGAGCACCTCCAACAGCCTAGCTATTTTCACTTGGCTAGCTAAAAAAATGCAAAAATATAACACCCGAAAAAATTGGATCCAAGAGACTGGTTATCCCGTCGGCTCGGTATCCCCCCTTGCCATCCCACGTTCCCCGCTCGGTAGTTTTGTCAAGGCAGTCCCGCTCGGCATCAGCATCCCCGGACCCACCCGAGAGAGGGGCGCGATTACGGCGAAGGCGGAGGAGGTGGACGGTGCAATGAGTGTAGTCGGACCTCGAGCAGCGCAAGGTCCTCGCCCTTCTCGGCGCGGCCGGCCTACCCCACCGCGACCGTTGGTCACTCCTCGCCGCCGCGATGCGCTCTGCCAATGCCTCCCGTCGCAGCAGGTCCCCAGCGCGCTTTAGCGAGGGCGAGCGTAGCCGCCGACGCGGGCCGCCGTCTTGAGGACCAAGCGAGGCTGGTCGTCTCCTCCACGACCAGCTCCTCTAGTGTTGCTGTGCACGTCCCAGCCTCGATGCACGTCCCTGCTCCGGTGGTCTCCGCTGCGACCGTGGGCCGCTCGCCGCCGCCGCCTTCTGCCGCCGCGACGCACTCCGCCTCTTACGACAACAGGTCCCCGGCACGCTTAGGAGAGGGCGAGCTTCGGGCAATGTCGGTGCGGGCCGCAGCTCCTAGGACCCAGCGAGGGTCACCTGCTCCTCAGCAGCCAACTCGTACAGCGCTCCGTCGCACACTGACCTGCTCCAGTGCCCTTCTTTGCGCGACCGGCCTGGCCCGCCGTGATGCGCCCCTACGTGATGCGCCTCCTACCACATCAGGTCCTCAACACGCTCTGGCAGGGGCGAGCATAGCTGTCAGCGTGGGCCGCTGCCTCGAGGGCCCAGCGAAGCTCGTCGGCTGCAGTCTGGACTTCTCGTCGCCATGGACTGGGAGGGTCGTGGACAGGGGAGCACAAGGAGAATGAGGAGGGCCCACGCGCCAGTGAGTGGGAGAGAGAGGAGACTTGGATATGAAGAGAGATTTAGCTAGTCTGTTGGAGGAGGAAGAGATATAGAGAGGGAATTTTAGCTAAATGTGAACTAGTCGTGATTTAAAGTGTCTCTTGAAGATGCTCTCAGGCCAAGCTTCAACCCAAATGGATAAGTCTCAATTTGCCTGACCAGGCAGCTTTTTTTCAAATTTGCAATCAGTTCTCAGGAAACACTTAGAGCAACTCCAAGAGTCTCTCTAAAAATCACTAGCTAAAATCCTGATTTAGCTAGTATGTAAAATGAAATAGCTAGCAAAAAGTTGTTGACATCCAACAGCCTCTCTAAACTGAACTCTCTATATTCTCCACCGCCAGTGGGTTCCACCTGTCATACTCATGAAAATCAGGATAGCTAGCCACTAGCCAGAGATAGCTAGCGGGGCAATGAATTTAGCTAGTCAGGATAGCTAGTTGGGCAGATAGCTAGTCTGTTGGAAGAGTGTTTTTAAGATTTTTTCCAAAATTTAGCTAACCAAGTCATTTTAGCTAGTCTTTTGGAGTTGCTCTTACTCTTCTCTCTAGGCAAGTCATTCAGGCTTCAAACAAGAGACAATTCACTATATGCCATTGGAAAACGTAACTCATCCTCTATATGCCATTGAAAATTAGAACATCCCCTCAATGCCATTGGTTTAAATTTTTCATCTCTTATATGCCAATTGCTCTCGTTACCTTTGTCGTTTCCCGCTACAGGGTCCGCGCGTCAGTCCCTGTGGGGAAAATTCCCCATCCTCCTGCACTTCCCTCACCGCAATGCTGCCAGGGCCTCCCCCAACGTCCAGTCCTGAAGACCGTGTGCTTGGGCCACCTGATAGGAGGAGAAGAGCGCGACGAGGAAGGAGACAGCGGCGACAGCGAGGAGGATGCAGACCAACGTGTCCTCAAATTGCTGCGTGAGGAGCTGCAGCAGCGACGGCCTCGGGTGCTCATTGAGCTGGTTGGCGCCGCGCATAGGCGCGCCGAAGCGTTGGCAGAGGAGATGCCCCACGACGGCCTCGCAGTTGGCCACGGAGCGCGCCCGTGCTCGCACCGCGTCCGTGGCGGCTTTGGGTTCGCGCCCGTACAAGGTATCGCACGACCGCCAGCGTGGGGGGCCCTAAGCCACGTTACGCATGCGCAGGTACACAGAGCAGGCCGATAAGTTTGAAAAGGATCCCAACGTGGAGCCGCAGTCGGTGGATGAAGAAATCAAGGACGAGGCATAAACCTCCATGAATTGAAGAGGCCAATGGCGGATCGAATGCCAAGGATCTTGTGAACACTACGGGACGATAGTACCTCCAGATGGTTGGAGTGGGCGATGGTGATCCCGTGCACACCGTTCTGGCCATCGGCATCATCGTCGCCGGCGTGGCGGTGTTCACTGTGTACATCTTCTTCAAGCCCAAGATGCCGTACCTGGTCGTCTCGGACGCACAGCTGGTTCTCCTCAAGTACGACCAGGGTGGCACCATCCAATCTCTGCGGATGACGATCAATGTCACTCCGTCAGAACCGAGAACAACTACTCCAAGGCGGATGCTGCCTTCTCCAACATCGACCTCGCGCTTGGGTTCCATGGCAGTGACGTGGTGCTGCTGCCCCGATCCATTCGTGGTGGTAAGGGAGACACTACTGGAAAAAGGGGCATTTGTACCAGGCCTCAACCCTCATTTATACTGGTTATATTGAACCAGTACAAACTGTCCAGTACAAATGAGAGGAACACTTTTGTACCGGGTACAAACCAAAATTTTTCACTGATGGCTCTTTCCTCCCTCTCCTCTTCTTTTTCTTTTTCTTTTTCTCATCTCATCTCAGTTCAATCACATATTCACATACATATAGATTCACAATCACACATGCATATTCTCAATCATCTATTCATCACACTCACATAGATCCACAATCATCACACATTCTCAATCTTACAACAAAAATTACAAAAATACATCAAGAATTCATCAAGAAACACCACATGAATCTATGCAAAGTAGTGAGGAAAGGGGAAGAAAATCAAGGCCACCTCGCCGTTGCGCTGCTCCGACCGGCCGCGCCTGCCCGCCGCGCCGCCCGACCACCCAGGCTAGCCGTGCCCGCCGCCCGGCCGCTGTGAGGCCGCCTCCCGCGTCGGCCGGCCCCGAGCCGCGTCCCGGCCACGCCCGATCCGGGGTGGCCTAGCCCTGTGCTCGTCTGCCTCCCACGCCGGGGCGACCTAGCCCCCGCGCCGCGCCCGCCCGCCTCCCGCGTCGCGGCAGCCTAGGCCCTGCGCTCGTCAGCCTGCCGCGCCCGCCCGGCCGCCCACCTGCCTGCTACGCTCGCCCGCCGCGTCCCGGCCGCGCCCTGCTGGCCTACAGTGAGATAAGAGAGAGGGTGAGGATGGGAATGGAGAGATGAGGATGTGAGGAGATAGATGAGAGAGAGGGATCGATAGAGATGAGGCTGATGACTGGGGGCATCTCTCTGGATATATTTTCTAAGTGTGTGGTTCGCCGTGGTGCGGAGGGGTGCACATTTGTACCGGTGTGAAGTTTGTACCGGGTGAAGGGAAGGCCCGGTACAAATGTGGAGCCATTTGTACTGGGGCTAGTTCTCACCCGGTACAATATAACCCCTCACGGGAGGGCGTCGGGGCCTGTCCCTCTCCACCCGGTACAAATGCCCTTATTTGTACTTGAGCTAAAAATACCCGGTATAAATGAAAAAATAGCCTTGGGACAAATACCCGATTCTCTAGTAGTGAGAGCTCCCTGCCCATGCAATACAATGTGGTGGCGGTGCCAGGACCGACTCTGGATCAGGATAGGATGCGGGCTATGGACGAGTCGTTCAAACACTACCGGAAACCGCGCCTTTGCCGAGTGCTACGGGCTTTGCCGAGAGCCAAAGGAAAAGCTCTCGGCAAAGAGCTCTTTGCCGAGAGCCAAGTTTGGCTGTCGGCGAAGATCTATTTTGCTGACGGCCAAAAGAAAGCTGTCAGGAAAAAGCTCTTTGCCGAGTGCTGGCTCTCGGCAAAGAGATATTTTTGCCGACGGCCAAATATGGCTCTAGGCAAAGAGGTCTTTGCCGAGAGCTTTACCTTTGGCTCTCGGCAAAGATCTATTCAAATCAAATTTTGAAGCAGTAAATTAATTCAAATCAAAAAATTTTTAATTACAAAGTTTCATAACTTCTCAAGATGAACAACTTTTATTTGGGTTATTTTTTCATTTGACAAAGTGGTAATAATTTTGTTCACAAAACCTATATCTCTTATATAGTTTTATGAAACTATATGAGAGATATATATGATTTGTGAACAATGTTACGACCACTATACCGGATGAGTAAATGACCAACATAAAATTTGTCGATCTTCTGAAGTTATAGAACTTTGTAGTTGAACCCTTTTTAATTTGAATTACTTTGGTCAACGAAAAGTACATCTGAAATTTCTCGAATTTGAAAATTTGAAAATTTCAAACGACCTCGAATGGAAAAACATTCTAAATAAAAGGTGTAGCCCTGGAAAAGTTATGAAACTTTGTTGTTTTCAACTTTCTTATTTGAGATCATATTGTCAACGAAAAACTGAGTTTGAATCTCTCGAATTTGAAACTCAAATTTTGTAAACGATCCCGAATGGAGAAACTTTCAATACGAAAGTTGTATGTCTCAAAAAGTTATGAAACTCTGTATTTGACAACTTTTAAATTTGAAGCCGTTTAGAGCTTTAAATAAGAAATTTATACTCGGTGTTGTATAATATGAGGAGATAGAAAACAGGAAATGAATGTATACGAGTGTGTGGTGTAGTGGTAAGGAAGGCTCGCGCGAGGGGGGAGGTCGCGGGTTCGAATCCCGCCGACCGCAGCGACGCGGCATGCGTGAAAAATTGCGCACCCTGCGACTGGGTGACGGGGACGGGTGGGTGGCCGACCGGTGGGGTCCCCTCCCCTAAAAATTTTTTTTTCCTATTTATTTTGTAACTTTTCTGGACAAAAAATTGCCGAGAGCCATCCGCGCTCTCGGCAAAGCTGTGCCGAGAGGATTTTTTTGGCTCTCGGCAAAGGGCTCTTTGCCGGTCCAACTTTGCCAAGTGCCGTTCGACCTGTTCGGCAAGGCGCGCACAAGGTTGAAGGTGGGTGTCTTCGTCAACCTCCGGTACTGGACGCGTATTTCTTGCCGCCTCCATCCGGTTCTTCTTCCCCGGGAACGGGATCGCCATACCCACGGATCGCGACAGATGCCAGATCCATTATATTCATTGATATTGTATTTCTATAATTGTATCAAACGAAATACTACAATAAATACATGTAATAAGCATATTTGTTTCTTGGAAATTATTGTCAACCATGCATGTTCTTGAGTAATACAAATATCTTGCACGCGAAAAAAGTAAGTCTAATCCGAGAGTGGAAGTCATTTTGACGTTTCTAAGCTAAGATAGCCACAATGCCACATCATCAACAAGAAGATAAAGTTTTGTTTGAAACTGCCCTTACGAATGCACAATTTCACATTGTTGTTTCATAGGCACTTGCCACATAACATTTAATTTCACGACACATTGAGAGTTGATTTTCATGCTAAGAGGGTTTCATCTCTCTTAAAGTTCCTGCCTTGTCACTACTAGCTGATCTGGTACTAAATTTAATGTGCATGAAACTCCAATGCAATTACTGGAAATAGCCTAACGACAACGAGATAAAACAAGCAAAGTATACCTACCTAAGCTTTTTGTTGACACATTTTATCCATAAATATTTTCTCTCATATTTACTTGAAAAAAGACTAAAATATAATTAGATCACCTTATTATGGTTTACAATGATAATTTCTATGAGTTTTTGTGAATCTATAAAATTATAGGGACTATTCAGAAAAACACGAAAAGAGACAATTCTAGAAGACTCCAGAACACTCCCGAACTCAACACAACTTGGCTCCCAAGAAATATACATAAGGAAGGAACAAGGAACCGCCACGCCAGAGGGGACCCCGAGGGGGGCCCACCACAGACCGATCGCCCTGGTGGTGGGGCCGACCGGCCCCACCCCTCCCCCTCGGGTGCCAAATCATCCCATCTTCCAGAAGCTTCCACCACCGCCTCCAAGGACCAATCAAAACCACTCGTTAGGTCGGTTTGATCCAACGGCGCAGAGCTTCTACTCAGGACTATATAAGCAGGCCCCCTGACCCCAGGGCAGACATCCAATTCATTCTAGATCACCAATGCCTATCTGAGTTAGAAGCTCTAGACTAGAATTAGAGTTGGAGAGTTAGCATCAAGTTGAGAGATTAGAGCCACGATCTAATCAGATCTAGCTAATCTTGTTCGAGAGAATTAGAGTGCGGCAGAGGCAGAGGAGAAGGAAGGCCCGGACTTATCGGTGTCTCCTCTTCATCTTCTTCCTTTGGGATTGCCTCTATTGGAGCAATCTTGAAACCTTGTGGAAAGATACCAACTTCTTATTCAAGTAAGCAACATTGTTATTATTGTTCTTACGGTTCATAGCTCTTTTGAGTACTTTAATTCTTGTCACTCTTGAGTTAAAGTTACATGTTTAGTGTAAGCGTGGTGCTTAGACTAACTAGCTTGTGAATACCTTCTATATTCCGGATCGTGTGGTAGATCGTTGTAGTGACAGCACCATTGAGTCCTTTGTAGTCCACCTCCCGTTTATAGAAACCGTAGGACTCCCCCCTATAGAATGTCGGGAGGCTCCCTTTCCTAAGTGTGTCTTCAGGCAATCTCCCCATAAGAACATTAATGCATAGCTTATGCGAGTAAGAACTACATATTCGTAAAAGTTTTCCTTACCTCTCTTTCTATCAAGTTCCTTGATAGCTTCTCAGGGATTAGTTATATACCTCAGACCACTCTTTATATTTTTCTCCCTGTGGATTCGATATTTAAAACCCTCTTCCCGGGTGAAGTGCTCACCAGTATCCGTGCGCTTGCGGATTATCTACCATAATATTTCTGTGGGCTTAACAAATACCAACACTTTTCTTATTTGAGTTTCTTTTGAACGCCATATATTTTTCCAGTATATGCATCACTGAAGTTTTGCCGGTAAATAATACCATGCATTGGTGCTGCACTTGACAGCATACAGCAGCACCTTCCTTTTCATATCAACTTGGATCCTCCTTGCCTGCTTCGTGCCCCCATCCGCGACGACCTTGAAGCAGATGACATCAGGGTTGTCCAAGCTCACGACAGGGAGCTGCAGGTGCACGCGCGGGATGCCCTCGTAGCCCGGGAGCGCCCAGAGCTCCTCGCAGTCAAGCACACCATCCTTCACCCACGCCGTCGGCTCATCCACCGACAGGTTCTTCATGGTCCATGTGGTCACCGTGAAGGCATTGCGAGAACGCTCACATGAGCTCCTGCCAAATCCACCGCAGCAGCAGCGCGGCTCGACGGCGACGAACCTCACCGCTGCGGGGCCGGCAGCGCCCATGCTACTGCAATGGTTCAGAGGTTCCAGGTCATCGGTGTAGAACCTTGGATCGTAGGGTCGACAAGGCAGAGGCATGTACCGGAGCTTTGGGCTTCCCTCCTCAGCCATGTCGCACACGATGAAGCCAGTGTTGTATTCGACATAGCAGAGGTACCGGTCGCCAACAGCGATGACATTGCATCCTTGCCAGCAGTACAGATCTTGGTCACCTTTATCGCCTTGGTCGTGAACGATGGGCAGTGAACGCTTGAGCTCCCACTGGTCCCTGCCGTGACGGAGCACGCAGAGGTCAGCCATGCCTCGCCGCTCACTGAAGCTGGGCATCACCTCGAGCTGAGCGACCAGGAGCTCGTTGTCGCCTCCTCGTCGCAGGAGGCCGGAATCGTGGTGAATCAACGGGCGGCAGTAGGGGTCCCTGCCGGCCGTACCTTCCTCGTGCCTCGTGGGAACGTTCCGGGGCGGCAGCAGAGACAGCAACGGTGGCCGCGCGGCGCCGTCGCCGGACCTGTACACGAAGTGGTCCGCGCCCATAGGGATGGCGTTCCGGCCGCGCTTCATCCGAAGGAGGAGGGAGTCGCCATGGGCTGCGACGACGTTGATGAAGGCGTCCTTGTCGTCGCGCGCGTCGTCGGAGCAATCGTAGCGGAGGAAGGAGCTCGCCGGCGGCGCCGCGAGGTGGAACGAGACGCGCAGGTGCTGGCCCAAGGAGGTGCGGGACTCGGCCACGGTTTGTGCGTCGGCAACTAGGGATTCCGTCTGTCTGCAGTCGCGGCAGTCCAGCAAAACCCAGCGAGGGTCCTCGGCGGCGGCGGCGGCGGATGCGGGCGCAGAAGAATCAGAGATCTGCTGGCTGCAGCCTGGAACAAGATGGATGGATCGTACGCCAATGGAACCCCGGCGTCTGATCCCTTCGGAGCAACCGAGCGCAAGTCGCGTCAGGAATGCCATAATGGCGTCTGCGTTCCTGCGCTCGATCGATCCCTATACCTAGGTCGTCGATGATGGATGATGATGGATTAGGGAGTGATTAATGGGCTGGAAAGGCCGTCGGGCCCAAGTGTTTTTTTGTGTTATAAAAAAAAGATAATTTTACTTGTGCCGATATGATTAGATAATTTTCTTGTAGAATAAAAAAGATAAGGTTTTTGACAAACATCTATTATTATACCATTCAAACAGGGAAGATGCGAGAGGGTCACACGAGGCTAGATAGCATTTTAGGCTGTACAACTCTTGGAACAAGTGACTTCAATTTTCCAAAATGAAGGATATATAGTCCGTGAAGGTTGTTTGCAGTTAATGTGAAGAACATGATGGGTGTATTCGGGTTGCATTTTCCAAAAATTTTGTATTGTCATATGAATGGTTTTCTTTTCCTTGAATTTGTACTATTGAAGGGCCACACTAATTTTCTTTTCACTGAAACTGCTGCATTTTTCTTGAAGTTGTTTTATATTTGTCACTTCACTTGGCTAGTTGGCTCCATTTTCTGAATGAACTGTCGATTTGATTTCACAACATTTTCTGGAGGCCAGCATCCTACATATATACACATTAACAAAACATGTTCACTGGTTGGGCCATGTATATGAATATGGTGGCATGTAACTGCATCGATCAATATCGTACGAGATACCAGTATGTGCTTTGTTGGCATAATGGCATGAACAATCTTAAAAGAATCAATGACAAAAATGAACTATGATAATGAAAGAACTAATATAGAAATTAAATGAATGCCACAGTTGAAATATGTCATAAATATGTTGACTTGTGAATTGTGATCTTGTGCTAATGTGTTTACATTGCACACATCGTCTATCCACAGTTCAAATCCCAATATTTCTCAAAAATTTCTAGCAACAAACAAAAAGGTGATACTGCCTCTTCTTGGAAATGGCGGTCAATTTTCACCTGGTGTTCGCTTGTGAGAAATGAATTCTTGCAGGTAAATGATCGTATGCTCCATAACAGTTATCATTGTACTGAACCACAGACAGCAGCGTTTTGCTCTTCATGTTCAGCTGGATCATCCATAGCTTCCGGTCCTCATAGCTGCTGACCAAGCGATAATTTGAGACCAAGAAGCAGACGACGCTGGGATCCTCCAAGGAGACGATGGGGCACATCAGATTTGCTCGCGGGAGGCCCTCATAGCCCGGAAGCCCCCAGAGCTACTCGCAGTCGATCTCGCCGTCTTTCAACCACGTCAATGGCTTGTCCATGCCGAGGTTCTTCATGCTCCAGGTGTTGATGGTGAAGGCGTAGCGTGAGTGCGCGCATGTTGTCTTGCCGGGGCCACCACAGCAGCAGTGGGGGTCAACACTGACGAACCGCACTGCACTAGGTCCAGCTGCGCCCATGTCCATGGAATGCTTGATGGACATGTCGCGTTCGTATTGTTTGGGGTCCCAGCACACTCCATTGGGCAGAGGAACGTACCGGACCTTGGGGCTCACCTCATCGGCCATGTCACACAGGAGAAAGCCGCTTTCATATGTCACCCAGCATAGGAACCGGTCGCCGAGAGGGACAATGGTGGCAATGCCACACCGTCTCGGCAGCTGCTCGACACTACCTTTGGAACCTTCTTCGTCCCAAATGATGGGCACTGGCTCCTTAAGCTCCCATTGGGTGCTGCCATGGCGGAGCAGACAGAACTCGGCCATGTTCCGTCGTAAACTGCGATCGTAGAAAAGGTCGAATTCGACCAGCAGCACGTCGTCGTCGCCTCGTACCAGCAGACCCGTGGTCCCGCTGTGCACAATGGGGCGGACAGGAGGGGACACGCGGTGTGCGTAGACTTGTTCGGACTTTGTGAGGAAGTCTCGATCAGGGAGCAGAGACATTGTCGGCGGCGAGGCGGCACCGCCTGCCCTGTACAGGAAGTGGTCTTCCTCAAAATTACAAATGCGGCGGTGGTCCATCTGCAAGAGGAGCGAGTCCCCATGTGCCGCGACGACACTGATATGCAGCTCGTCTACATCATCTTCCTCCTCGCACTCATCAACGTCGTCGTCGTCGTCCTCCTCGCCTGGCACGCTGTCCGGGAAATCGTAGTAGAGGAAGGAGCTCGCCGGCGGCGGCGCGCGTCCGAAGGAGACGCGCAGGTGCTGGCCTGTGTAGGTGCGGGAGTATGCAACGGTGTTGGCGTCAGCAACAGATGAATCGTCCGTGCGGATGCCGTACCTGTTCAGCAACACCCAGCCTGGGTCCTCGGCGGCGGCCGGCGGTGAGCCATGAAGGTCCGGCGACTCCAGATGGCGTCCGCGGTGGATCGTCCGTAAGCCAATAATGGAGGGCCTGCTGATGAGGATGCGCGCGTTGAAGCAACTCAGACCAAGGTGCCTCAACATTTTCGTACGGGGAAGCTAATGGCGGCTGGGAACTATCTGGAGGTCGCTAATGGTTGCCCTAGTAGGGTAATGATGGATGAGGCAGGCCGGTAACCCGTGTACGGAGTACTTAATTACTTGGGCTGGCAGAAAACTGGGCTTGCTGTAGCCAGCCCACGAGATCTATATATGTAAGTACCGTGTATACGTACGTCACTACGGGAAAACTCGAATTTGCCGTGGCAAAATGACCTTTTTGCCGACGATCACGATAAAACTCACGGCAAAAGTCGGCTCACGGCAAAAAGATCTATTTGCCGTGAGTTTAAAGGTCGACTCATGGCAAAAAGGGATGTTTGCCGTGAGCCATGGACAGCTCACGCTAAAAAGGGATATTTGCCGTGAGCCTTGAGGCCGGCTCACGGTAAAATTTCCAAAGAGAAATTCAAACCAATTTTTGAAGTATTAGATTAATTCAAATCAAAAAATTTTCAACTACAAAGTTTCATAACTTCTCAATATAGACAACTTTTATTTGGATCATTTCTTCATTTGACAAAGTAATAGTAATTTTGTTCAGAAAATCTATACCTCTTATATAGTTTCATGAAACTATATGAGAGATGTTCACAATTTATGAACAATTTTAGTACCACAATACCGGATGATCAAACGACCAAAATAAGAGTTGTCAGGCTTTAGAAGTTATAGAACTTTGTAGTTGAACCATTACTAATTTGAATTACTTTCGTCAATGAAAATTACATCTGAATTTTTCAAATTTTAAAATTTAAATTTTTGAAACGACTTCGAATGGAGAAACATTGTAAATATTTGTAATAATTGTAAATATGGTTGACAAGTTATGAAATATTGTTGTTTATTTCAATTTTTTATTTGAACTCATATTGTCAACGAAATCTAAGTTTGAATGTCTCAAATTTGAAATTCAAATTTTGTAAACGATCTCGAATGGAGAAACTTGAAATATGAAGGTTGTGTATCCTAAAAAATTATAAAACTTTGTATTTTACAACTTTTTAATTTGAAATCGTTTGCTATATTTATCTAATTAAATGTATTTGTTGTATTAAAAAAAATTAACGTGGGCTAAAATTTTGCTCATGGCAAACCCCTAAATGGGCCACCTGCCCAACATATCACCGGCCCAAATACCCTCAAACCCTAACACATATAACCCCCTCTTCCCCTCAGACGCCGCCGCCCCACTCCCCTCCTCTCTCGCCTAGATCCACCGCCGCCCCCACCCCTTCCTCTTCCCTGGCGCCGCCTCCTCCCTCCGGCCGCCACCGCCTCCTCTCCCTCCCCGCGCTTCTTCTCCCCGGCACCGGCGCCCCCTCCTCTCTCCCTCAGCTCGCCTCAGATCCACCGCCGCCCCCGTCCCCTTCCTCTTCCCCGACGTCGCCTTCTCCCTCCGGCCGCCACCACCTCCTCTCCCTGCCCGTGCTTCTTCTCCCCGGCACCGACGCTCCCCTCCTCTGCCTCGCCTCCCCTCCTCTCCCCCCTCCGCTCGCCCCTCACCGGCGGTGAGGAGCAGCGGCGGGGTGAGGTGCGGCAGCGGCGCATCTTGAGGGGGCCGCGGTAGGCGGATCTATGGCGGTGGCCGGTGCGACCTCCTTCCCCTCGGTGGACACGCGGTCCGAGATCCGGCACGACGGCGACGGTGACGGCGAGATCCTTCCCCTCCGTTTTTTCACAGGTGGTGCTGGTGGCGGCGGCGTGGTGGTGGAGCGACGGTGATGGCCTGGTGGTAGTGGCCGGTGCCGGTGGGGGCGGCCTGGTGGTGGTGGCCAGTGCTGGTGGGGGCGGCCTGGTGGTGGTGGCCAGTGCCGGTGGGTACCACAGTGCCCGATCTTTGGATTTCTTTTCTTTTTTTATTTTTTATGAAAAAAGTTCGCCGAGAGCCTAGGAGCACTCACGGCAAACGTATGCCGAGAGCGGAGTTGTTTGCCGAGAGCGAAGTTGTTTGCCAAGAGCGGACTGGCCCTTTGCCGTGAAATTGTTTGCCGTGAGCCCTTTGCCGAGAGCGGCTGACGGCAAACCGTTTGCTGAGAGGAAACTGGAGTTTGCCGTGAGGATGGGGCTCACGGCAAATCCAAGGTTTCCGGTAGTGGGTAGCTAAAAAGAGTGGTGCTAAAAAAAAGCTAAAAAGAGTAAGTTTTCAGTACAACTTTTTTGATCTTTTAGCATCCATATCTATCATTATTTGCTCCTATTTTATCAACACAATAAAGAAACATGGGCATATGTGAGCCAATGACCATTATAGATGAAATCAAGAGAATCGAGACAGGAGCGGATAAATAAAAAACATTATTTGCAATTTAATAATTCATCTAAAAATAAATTTTTTTCCTTTAGCATCTCCCATGGGGTGTAATTTAAACAAAGGATAATTTAGCTAAGAGGAATTGGATTGGAAGTCATAAGTGTTGTTTATGTGATTATAAACAATTAAACATCTCATCTTGGACTGCTAACATGCTAAGGGGTGTGTTTTCACTCCATTTCTTGTGCTAAATACCTACATTTGAATATACATCGACATTTGTGGTATTTGTTAGTATAAGCCTCTATTCCAATGTGGATATACATTTCTCGTGGTAAAAAGCAAGAATTTGACGACCCTAAAAGAAGTACTTAACAATGGTGAATAACATCCTCACACTTAACCTTTGCTCCTCCTCGAGTGAAGGAGAACAAATCAAGCGGGTCATCAAAACCAAAGGTATGAAATGAGCATAAGGCCAGTCTCAGTGGGGGTTTCATTAACATTAAATAGGCTGCCATGTGAGCACTTTTGATAATGTGGCAGCGTATTAATGAAGAGAGAGGTGAAATGAGTGTCATGAGGATGACACCCTCTATACACAGTTACCTAGACAACTTGTGTCTTGCATTTAACCTAGAAAACAACAATAGATGAAACTATGCATTGAGAGAGAGATGTTTCATTATAGTTTTAAACGTTTTTAGATGATGTGTCACTCTAGGTAATCGCGTCCATGAAATTCGCATTGAGACTAGCCTAAGAGATATTCCAGGTCATACATTTTTCTTGGGAACTCTGTAGAGTGTCTACTATGTCATCTTAGGTAGTTGAAAAGTGAAACGACCATGAATCCAGTCAACTTCTGATGACAAGTACTTGGGGTATCGTAATAGGTTTTCATAAACAAAACTCTACATAACTATATCAAGACTCAAGAGTATATGAATACTATATGAAGAGTTGTTCGAGTAACTATTGGACCAACCCCACCTAGATTAGTAATGCATATGCTTTAAAATTGGTTAATGGGCATATGAAATAAGGATAAAAGTTTGATTTTTATTGGGGTTGTAGCCGTTATGTGGGTTATTTAGTGTACATGTAATAACTTGATTTTTCAAAAAAATCATTTTTATTCTTTTATGCAGGCTGTTTTCAAAGGAGCATATTGGCTACGGTTTTGATCCCTTCTACAGCGTGAGGACACAGGAGAGATCATGCATTTGACAAGCAAAGCACTGTAGCTTGGAGGTTGTCGCTTTGGATATTTTTGTCAATAATGGATAGAGGAGCAACAATATACCTAGGTTAACGATGATTAAGGAGGTGATTTGTTTGTACCGGGCTGCCGGCAGGTCGCAGAACTACTTAATTGGGCTATTGATTGTAAATAGGCTGGAATTTATCGTAGCAGCCCAGTAGACTATTGTAAACTCAGAAGTTTATTTTCCTGTCTCTTTCTCACTCGGTTTTGTGTGGTCGAGATCGTTCCAAGATCCGTGCTTCATTTTTGGCACACAACTTTTTTTTAAAGATTTTTGGCACACAACTAACTGGTTATTGTTTCATGGGCCGTGTTTTGTTATTTATCCAGTTGGTCCACCGAGTTGTTGTCCGCTTGATAGAGCGACGCGTCGGAGTCACCGTGCTCCAAACACTTGGCGGCGGCCGGCGGTGGAGAGAGATGGCGTGGACCGTGGAGGACTGGAGGCTATGGGGTGCGGCCGGCGCCGGCGAAGGTCAGGGTGGCGAGCGGCTATCTGTCAATCTCTATCTCTCGCTATTAGAGTAATAACGAGCTCACTCCCATGTATGCACTATGCAGCAGTGCAGATGTTCTCCATTTTTTTTCATTTGTGTTAATTGCTGCAGTGATGTCCGGCTGTGATATCGATTTGCCTTTCATGCCAGTTGTGTGCAGTTCATGTAGCTATTTTGAGAGACTGCAGGGTTAGCGATTAACTATTGTCTGGAACCTATTTTTTCTTACTATATAATTTATCGGTTTCTCTCAAGATTTAGTATTTTGTTCATTCCCCAAAACAACAATCATTGCTGCTCCTCTTTGATTGGTAGGTGTAGAGAACCTGATGTTATTTAGTGTTTGGTTCCAAAAAAAATGGATGGCAGCGCTGCAGAGCTCGACAGCAAACACCTTCTGTTCATGGTCTAGGGGATGGTGGTGTCCAACAGAAAAAGCCGCACCTGTTGTTGTCCAAGGTGGTAGCCACGATGCTCCTCAAGGCCATGGCTCCCCTTTTGCAACTTTAAAATGATTCAATATGCAACAAGGTTTTGCTTTTCTTCTAATTTTGATTGTATGTTTCATGCCTCATTTCAGGGGACCAGACATGTTGCTGAGTGCCTGAGTTGGGATGTCGGGTTTTCTTGTATGGTGAGCAGATAATTTCCGATTGGATAAATTAATGTTTTTGGCTATCAATGACCCCTATATATAATATATAATGTGAGTATTGTTTACCTCAACTAAGTACTTACTAGTTCTGAGTAAGGATGGTGTGAGTTTAGTTATATGAATGTGTGTGGCCACTGGCCAGTAAGAATGGTGGGCTTTAATAATATTGTTGTCTGATTATTCAATTATTTAGTTTTTTTGGGTATGTTGCGTCTGAATATTCAGTTATTTGGTGAGCTATCTGGGTATATATTCAGTGTTTCCGATCATCAATGTGTGTTCCTTATCCCTTTGGAAGCACTTTGTTATTTCAATTATGTAAATAATTGTTCTTTTAACTTCAGTGTGAACCATATGTTATGATCTGAGTGTGAATGTACTGCTAGCACCCAAGGGTATAGTATATCACATGGCGTTAGTGATGTATTTGTTTTTGGCATAGTTTTGATTCTTTGTCTCGTGCAACAAAGATAAAAAAATCTAGAATTAAATATATGCTAGTTTTCTGTTCTCTTCTTATAACTAATATTCCTTTTAAAGGACTCATGATTCTACATTGGAAATTCCATTTTCAGTATCTCTTCCATTCTTTGAGGTCCTGTCTCGCAGCCCCTGTAAACTTTATTTATAATACTAGGTTGCTACAATCTCACATTTCATAGTAAATTGTAATCTTGATATATTGTGTTTTCTGTGTCATCTTTGTTAAATGGCATTCATTTGGGGCCTGCATGCAGTAAGAGGGATACATATAATTAAATTAATTCATTTTAATTTTTGAGGGGTTAACTAATTTTGAAATGCATCTGGATGCCTGCACCCATATTACGGTGTGTTCTTTTTTTCTTTCTGTAGCAACTCATGCTGATATAACAACGAACAAAGAAATTTTTTTCCACACGACCTTTGTGCATATGAATTGTAAAAGCATGTTGGACTATAAGTATAGTAACCTAGTGATCATTTTGTTACTTGGTGTTTCAATCCTGTTTTCATTTAATTTGCTCCTCTTTTTTCTAGATGGAAATATTAGTATTGCTGCTCACCCTGAAGGAGGACCTCAAAGCCACAGAGATTGAACTAATGTGGCATCCACATTAGTACTGTCTGGCATGTACCGGTTTAACCAGGTACTAATGTGGCATCCACATTAGTACCGGCCTGGCATGTACTGGTTCAACAAACGGTACTAATGGGGTTTGGACCCCGTACCAAAGCATGTTTCCCTAATAGTGCGTATATGTGATTTGTTGGCACAGTGGCATCAACAATCTTTAAAAAAATCAATGAGAAGGGAACTATGATAATGAAAGAACTAGTGATATACTACTGATATATAAATTAAATGAATGAAACAGTTGAAATATGTCATAAATGTTGGCTTATGATTTTGCCAATGTGTTTAATCCCATTGTAGGAAAAATGTAAAACCACATGCACACTTGCACACATCTAAAAAATTGAAACAGTTCACCACTTGAAATCCCAAAATCTCTAAAAACTTGCTAGTAACAAACTGAAAGATCGTAAAGGAGATTCTTCGGAATGGCTATCAATTTTTACCAGGTGTTCCCCTGTGAGCAATGAAGTATTGCAGGTAAGTGATAGTATGCTCCATAACTGTCATGATCGTACTGAACCACAGACAGCAATGCTTTGCTCTTCATGTCGAGCTGGATCATCCATAGCTTCCGGTCCTCATAGCTGCTGACCAAGCGATCATTCGAGACCAAGAAGCAGATGACGCTGGGATTATCCAATGACACCATAGGGCACATGAGATTTGCTCGCGGGAGGCCCTCGTAGCTCGGAAGTCCCCAGAGCTCCTCGCAGTCGATCTCACCATCTTTCACCCGTGTCAATGGCTCGTCGATGCTGAGGTTCTTCATGGTCCAGGTGTTGATGGTGAAGGCGTACCGTGAGTGCGCGCATGTGGTCTTGCCCGGATCACCACAGCAACAGTGGGGGTCAACACTGACGAACCGCACTGCCCTAGCACCGGCGGCGCCCATGTTCATGGAATGCTTGATGGACATGTCGCGTTCATATTCCACGGGTCCCAACACACGCCAGGCGGCAGAGGCACGTACCTGACCTTGGGGCTCGCCTCATTGGCCATGTGGCACAGGAGGTAGGCGTTTTCGTACGTCACCCAGCATAGGAACCCGTCTCCAAGGGGGATGATGGTATCGATGCCACCCCGCCTCCGCAGCTGCTGCTGGACACCTTCGGAACCTTCTTCGTCCCAAATGATGGGCACTGGCTCCTTGAGCTTCCATTGGGAGCTGCCATGGCGGAGCAGACAGAACTCGGCCTTGTTCTGTCGCAAATTGCGATCGTAGAAGAGGTCGAAGTCGACCAGCAGCACGTCATGGTCACCTCGTCGCAGCAGGCCTGCACTCCCGCTGTGCATCATGGGCTGGAATGGATGGGACATGTGGTCTGCGTAGACCTTCTCGGCCTTGGTGAGGAAATCTCGTTCTGGGAGCAGAGACATCGCCGGAGGCCAGGCGGCGCCGCCAGCCCTGTACATGAAGTGGTCGTCCTCAAAATCACGGAAGCGTCGGTGGGTCATCTTCAAGAGGACCGAGTCCCCATGGGCCGCGGTGACACTGAGCAAGTCATCGACGTCGTATTCCTCTTCCTCCTCGCCCTCATCGACGTTGTCGTCATTCTCCTCGCACTCGCCGGCGATGTTGTCGTCATCGTCTCCATCAGGCAGGGTATCCGAAGAATTGTCCTCCTCGCCAGCAGGCGCGCTGTCCTGGAAATCGTAGTACACAAAGGAGCTCGCCGGCGGTGGCGCACCTCGGAAGGAGACGCGCAGGTGATGGCCTGTGGAGGTGCGGGCGTATGCGACGTTCTTGGCGTCAGCGACGAATGTGTCGTCCGTGCGGCGGATGCCTTGCATGTTCAGCATCACCCAGGAGCTTGGGTCTTTGGCGGTGGCCGGCGGTGAATCAGAGGGCGGCGGCAGGTGGCCGCCGCTGCTTGGGATGTGGTGGCTCGACCGTAGGGGAATAATAATGGAGGGCCGGCATATCGAGAGGAAGCGCGGCCTGTAGAAGCAACCCACCAGACCAAGCGTGGCCGCTGCTGTGTTGTTGGTTGGTCTACCTAGGTTAACGATGACTAAGGAGGTGATTTGTTTGTACCGGGCTGTGCCGGCATGTTTCATCATGTTTGCTGGGCCGGCCAAAGTAACATGTACTCCGTATAGTTTTGTTCAAGCCCATTACTCAGCCCCTACCCCTCCCTAATCAATCACCATCAACATAGCGCTAGGCCTGACAGCTAGCGCACGAACCTCTACTCCTCCTTGAGCCGCCATTACTGATCGATCCACCAGACCATCACCATCATCGCAATAACCTAGTAACCTACTATACCTCGTCACCCACATAAATTAGCCGCCCAAAACCACCATGAATCTTCTCACACGGCTTGCTCATTGTAGCTTCGAAAGGCTCAGCCTCTTCGGATGCCGACGTTCCAACGGCCTACGACTACGATCCATCCATCTCGTCCCAGATTATTGCGGCCGTCCGAGGGAACACATCTCAGATTCTCCGGCGCCGGCCGCCGCCGCCGTCAAGGACAAAAGCTGGGTTCTGCTGGACTCCAGCGACTGTCGCTGGAATGGCTCCTTGGTCGCCGGCTCCAAGACCATGGCGGAGACCCGCACCTCCACGGGCAAGCGCCTGCGCGTCGCGTTCGACATGGCGGCGCCGCCGGCGTGCTCCCGCCTCTACTACGAGTGCGCAGAGACCGCTCGAGTAGACAAGTACGCCGTCAACGCCATCGCAGCCCACGGCGACTCCGTCCTCCTGCGGATGTCCCGCCGGCGCAAGAAGCCTCCGTCTCCGGCCAGTTCGCTCGATCACTTCGTGTACAGGGCCGGCGGCGCTTCCCGGTCTCCGTCGTTGTCCCTGCTCCCGGCCCTGAAGTTTCCCAAGGAGTACCAGGAACACATGGGCCATCCCAACTGCCTCCCGCTCTTCATCTTTGATACCGGCATCCTCCGCCGAGATGACGGCGAGGTCCTCGTGGCTCGGATCGAGGTGCTATTCGAGCACAGTGGGGGACATGGCATGGCCAACCTCTGCGTGCTCCGTCCCGGTAGGAGCCAGTGGGAGGAGAAGCGTCTAGTGCCCATCCATCACGAAGAAGGCGAGGAGGTGATGGGATCTCTGTCCGAACCTGACAGGGCCATCCCTGTTGGTGACCGGGTCCTGTGCTGGTTCTGTGGACACCAAGAGGGCTTCATCCTGTGCGACATGACCGACGAGGGGAGCCCCCAGCTCCGGCACGTACCTCTGCCCGGGTTGCCCTATGATCCCAACTACTACACCGATGATCTGTTTCCCCTATCTGATGCTCATAACATGGGCGCCGCCGGCGCAAGTTCTGTGAGGTTCGTCGCCGTCGAGCCCCGCTGCTGCTGCTGTGGCTTCGGCCGGAGCTCGTGTCCGCGGTCCAGCAATGCCTTCACGGTGACCACATGGACACTGAACCTGACCATGGACGAACCGATTACGTGGGTGAAGGAGGGCGTGCTGGACTGCGAGGAGCTCTGGGCGCTTCAGGGATATGAGGGCATCCCGCGTGTGCCCCTGCAATGCCCGGTTTTGAGCTTGGACAACCCCGACGTTGTCTGCTTCAAGGTCTCCAGCAACGCCGACCAAAAGGCATGGTTGATCCAGGTCGATACAAGGAAGAAGGTGCTGCTAGGAGCTGTCCAGTGCACCACCGATCCATGGAGATCATATCTCTCATGTTGTTTAGTACAGGCAACACTTCAGTGATAACTCTGGTTCTACTGAAAATCCATAGAATTGAAAAAGAAACTTGGATAAGGATAATTCAGTCAGGTACTTCCCTCATTTTAAGGTACTTTTTTTGCGGTTGTTTTATGCCGTGCTTACTGTTGTCCTGCCAGAAAGAGATTGTTTTACTGATTACACACGAACTACTTGGATACTTTTGATAATTTTACTACTAGTAATAACTAAATTACTAAAATATAAAACTACAGTTTGACTTTACATTAAAACTCTTGTTTCAATTAGATTTCTTAAAATTGCAAGCAAACATACATTCAGGTGTACATATGTGCCCATGCAAGAATTATTTTTTTGCAGGTATAATAAATCACGTCGTGAATTTCTATATTTTTGTGATTTTCCCTGGGGTCCTTTTAAGATCACTCATACTTATACATTCAGGTGTACATCTGTGCTCATTCCAGAATTACTGTTTATAGAAATACTTTACAAAATTTTATTGCGAATATAAATTGTGTCATGTATTTCTACTTTTTTACATGTTGTGATGATTTCCTGGGTCCTTGTATGATCACTCATACTTATACATTGGGGCTGATTTTGATTTCTCTAGGCTTATTAACATCAGATTTACATGTTTTCTTCATTACAGACATATATGATTGAGGTGGGCTAATATTTCCTCCTATACGCGTGTTATAGATGTTGTCTTGCACTAACTTTCGTACATGTTCTCTTTTGTTTGACTAACACGATAATTCCTACTCCCTCCTTTCAAATTAAGTACTATTAGATTTTACATTAAATTATTTTTATAGTAAATATATTCAGTGCTATTTTTTTAATAATTTTATCTATAATTTAGTCAAATATAAAATGGTTTGACTCTCCAAGAAAATTTGAATGACCTGCAATTTGTCATGGAGGGAATAGTATTTTAGCTCTTGATATAATATAACATGAGCATCCTAGTATATACATAAACTAGGTGATTCCCCGCGCGTTGCTGCGGGATTGAAGAGAGTTTTTTAACAAACTATGAACCAATGTGGTGGCTGCTTGTGATGGTAGGACACTATATGTTGGAATTACTATTTCATGAAAATGATGTTACATATGGGAATGTTTTAAACCTATGTTTCAAGTGTTTGTTAATTAAGAAAATTGATAAAATAGTGAAATAATCTCTGATATGGTTTAATTTTGATCCAATGAGATCACTCACCCACCATGTGCAACATGCAATGATTCACCATATATAGAAATATGTCAGTACTGCAATGCAAAATGGAATTCAGAGGAGCCCACAACAAAGGCATGCTGATTATGCTGTTGTGTCACTGTCATCCTGGTTATGAACACACCATAGGACTTTCATTCAGAGTGAATAGACTGCTTTGTAAGCAGGGAAAAGGAAGGTAAATTGTACTTTGGATATGTATTTGATTTTTTAACCCAACAAATAATTAATTGAATTTTAGTTCTGTTATGCAGAAATGGAAATATATATGGAGGTCAGAGGAAAATATCTAAGTAACTGACCTCTGCTTGGCTGATTGTTGTTAACAGTATAGTTGCCCTTGTAACTTGCTGATACATCTGATTTGATATTTGGATCAATATTTCCATGATCGTGGCCAAAAGAAAGTATGTCAACCTCAGATGATGCAAACCTCCAGGCTGTGCCACCATAAATAGAGCGGAGTGTCCCTGGCACTTGTTAAAGCTCAAAAAAGACCCGGCAATGGCTTTGCTAAGTGCAACACTCGGCAAACTCCAGGTAGAAATTTACTCGACAAAGAGCTCTTTGCCAAGTGCTTTTTGTCGGGCACTCGACAAACACTTTGCCAAAGTGCTGGATTGACTCTCCGAAAACAAGCTACGGAGAAAGTGAAGAGATGGTGACGACATCTTTACCGTGTGCCAGAATAGAGAAACACTGGACAAAATTCGCAGCTTTGCCTAGTGTCTGACTAAACACACTCGGCAAAGCCTCAAACTTTGCCGAGTGTTCTAACCTTGACACTCGGCAAAGAGCTGTCCAGAATGGACATAATCTGCCTCTTTTTTAGAGTGTTTTTCATTGGTACTTGGTAAATGAACTCTTTGCCGAGTTAACACATTTTGTACTGTATGTGTATGTGGAGAGTAAAAAAGTTTGGAGGGGAGAAGAAGAAAAACACTTATTTCTTTGCCAAGAGTTGTCGGTTATATTAAAAATAAGATGCCTTTGCTCATGAACTTAACCTGCATGCCTAGATGCCATGTTTTCAAATTGTATAATCGAGCCTAATCGGTATGGCACCGATTAGCCGATTAATCGTGACTAATCACAATTAATCGGACGATAAGTCCGATTAATCGAAATTTTATCTAGTCGTCTTAGTACCGACTAGGACGATTAATCGCGATTAGTCGGACGACTTGAAAACATTGCCTAGATGTGAGGATGAAGATTTCAGAACATACTGGTAAGATCCCCCAAACGTTGGAGTAGTCTGCTGCCTGCAATCTCTTCCTAGAGGATGACGGGCTAGGTTTCCATCAAATGATTGCTGGGCTGGCCATTGTAGCATGTACAGTTTTGTTGATCGAAGCCCATTAATCAGCCCCTCCCTCCCAAATCATCCACCATCAAACGTAGCGCTAGGGCTCACAGCTAGCGCAGGAACACCAGTCCTCCTTGAGCCGCCATTACTGATCGATCGATCACCATCGCCATAACCACCATGTATCTTCTCACACGGCTTGCTCATGGTGGCTTCCACGGACTCAGCCTCTTCGGACGCCGACGTTCCAACGGCCTACGACTACGATCCATCCATCTCGTCCCAGATTATTGCGGCCGTCCGAGGGAACCCATCACAGATTCTCCGGCGCCCGCCGCCGCCGTCAAAGACCCAAGCTGGGTTCTGCTGGATTCCAGCGACTGCCGCTGGAGCGACTCCTCAGTAGACGACGCCAAGACCATGGCGGAGACCCGCACCTCCACAGGCAGGCTCCTCCGCGTCGCGTTCGACATGGCGGCGCCGCCGGTGTGCTCCCTCCTCTACTACGACTGCGCAGAGGCCGCTCGAGTAAACAAGCAGTTCGGCGTCAACGCCATCGCAGCCCACGGCGACTCCATCCTCCTGCGGATGAAACGCCGGTGCAAGACTCCGCCTCCGGCCGGTCCATTGGACCACTTCGTGTACAGGGCAGGCGGCGCCGCCCGGCCTCCGTCGCTGTCCCTGCTCCCGGCCCTGACGTTTCACAAGAAATATCAGCAGTGCATGGGCGATCCCAACTGTCTCCCGCTGTTCATCTTTGATACCGGCATCCTCAACCGAGGCGACGGCGAGGTCCTCGTGGCTCGGATCGAGGTGTTATCCGAGCACAGTGGGGGACATGGCAAGGCCAACCTCTGCGTGCTCCGTCCCGGTAGGAGCCAGTGGGAGGAGAAGTGTAACAACCCCAAAATTGACATGTAAAATCTAGTGAAATTTTTTCGCAAAATTATAAAACTTTGTGCATGTTGAGGTGTCAACCATATTTTGAACCATCTCTAGCCTTCTCTCTCCAAATCTCCACAAATAAATCCTATAAAAATATTAAATTCGAAAATATGGTTTAGATTTGATTTGGGTCTTTTTAGATTTAATTTGGATCTTCAATTGTGTGCTGTTTGAATTTGAATGGTTATTCAAATTCAAACTCTATATATATAATTTTTTTCAAAACCTTTTAAACTAACCTATGCTAACTTGGGCTTGATCCTAGCTACCTAAGTCTACCTAAGGTCCCTCAGCTCACACCCGTGGCTAGACCAACCTCCCTAGCAGCCCAGCCGCGGCCCAGCCTAACCGCAGCCCCCTCTCTTTCTCCTTCTCTCTCGCCGACACCCGGACCCCACCTGTCATACCTTTCCCCCACCTTTTTCCGCTCTCTCGCGCCGGTCCGCACCGCAGCTGCACCGCCTGCCTGCGCCCGCACACACCCGCCCGCGATAAGGCAGCCACGCAAGCCGGCCGCGCCCTGCACCTACCTACCCGTGCCGCGGCTTCCGGAATCTTCCGCGCCGGTCGAGGGGGCAAAGACCCCCTTGCCCCTGCTGTCCCCGCCGCGCCGGCCAATTGCGTCGCGCCGCCACCAAGGGCATTGGGGGCATTTCGCATGAGCCCCCGCGGCCGCCGCCCTTTCAAATAGGGGCTAGGCCGAAAACCCTAGGCCGCCATCGCCACCAACCCCCTTGGGGTTTTCCACCCAGTCCGCCGCCACACCAGTGAAGAGGAGGAGAGGAGAAGAAGGGGGATCGCCCGAGGAGGAAGAGGAGGCCGGAGCCGTTCGCGGGAACACCGGCGTCGGGTGGAGCCGTTCGTGGGAGCGCCGTCGCCGACGTCAGGGGAGGAACCGCGGGAGCCGGACCGGAGCCGAGTACCTCGCCGTCGACACCCGGAGCAGCGCACACCTTCGCGGACCGCGAGTCTTCACCACCGTCTCACCGGCCACGCCTACACCGTCGCCCCACAGTGAGTCGCGCCGCCGTTTCCCCTCTTCCCCTCCTTGATTCTCTGTTCCGAGCCTTCGTGCTCAAAGGCGCGGCCTTGGGAGCCGACGCCACCGCGCCATGGCCATCTTGGCCCGCGGCCGTTTATCTTGCCTGTGTTGCGGCCTTCGCGCCGTCGCGCCTTCGTGCGCCTGTGCCTTGTCTCTGTGGAATCCGAAGCCACGACCTTGTCGTCGCCGTTGCCGCGCCATGGCCTTCAAGGCCCGCGGCCTTCTCTCCGTCTCTGCCTGACGCGAGCCATCGAGCCGCCTACACCCTCGTGCGCCGTATGTTGTTGGCCGGCCTTTGTGCCGTGTATGTCTTGCAAGAGCCCGACGCCGTCGTCGCGCCGTGACACGGCTTCCCGGGGAAAACGTGCGCCGGCGAGCGGTGTGCTGCGGCCGGGGAACTCCTTCCCCGTGGTCGTGCGCGCCGTCCGGGGGCTGCCGGTGTAGCCAAGCTACCAGCTTGGGCCGGTTCGCCGCTGGCGGGCAAGGTGCCGAGCCCCATGCGTCGCGCCCGCGATGTGCGCGACGTGCGCCGGGCGCACGGCGTAGAGCCATGGGAGGGGCGCCACCGCGCCCCAGAAAACCCCAGGGAGCTCCGCCGGACTCTGGGAGAGTCCAGGGAGCGACCCTAGACTTCCTGCGCATAAACCCTAGATGGGTTCTCTCGCGGGCCAATAGCCCATCTGAGCCCAGTTAAGCCCGTCAGACCCAAACCTGCCTCAGCCGAACCCTGTAGCCTAGTTTAGGGTGGTTTTGTGGACTTGTGTCCACTGGGCTTCCATGGGCCGAGCCCATTGGACTCGACCCGGCCCACTGACTTTCGGCCCATTAGTGGCCCACTAATCGAGAGGTGCTGACGTCATGCTGACATCAGCGAGGTTTTTATAAAATGTTTTCCAGAAATGATAAAGGTTTATTTAAATGTTTTATAAATCCTTTTTATTTTGAAAAATCATAACTATTTATTTTGAACTCCGAAAAATACAAAACCAGTTGCGTTAATTTCGGAAAATCCTATTCTTGCTGATTGTAGGTAGAAATGGTGTTTTTTTGGGTTTTATAAAATGGATTTTGTCGGAGTTTGTCGCCTAGTTGTGTGCCGATCTTTACTTTCGTCGTATCTCGACCTTACCAGGCCCGATCTACGACGACCCGGAGCAGTTCGAGGACCCCGACGAGTGCGACCCCGACTACACCTTCGACAACTCAGGTGTCATGTCACTCCCAACCATGTAGAACCCCATGCATGCTTAGATTGCTAGTGCTACTTTTATGTTATCTCTGTTGAATTGCATAGCCTATTTGAATAGCCTGTCTTGATTGCTTTATATCCTGATGCCTTGTTCCCTTTACCCCCGGGACTAGCTACAGACCCCTAGCTAGTCTCTCTCTCTTTATACTACTACTATACTATCCATATACTGCTATCTTCTTTGAAGATATGGATAGAGATCCTGGTGGAACTGGGATCGGTATAACCCGGTGGATTCTAGCGTGAGTTTTGGGTGTGTGTGCTTCCTTGCTGAGTTTTGCGGGAGCGAGCCAGGCTACTGGTTGTGAACGCTCGGCTAGGTGGGGATGTGTTCTGGACCCCCTCGCTAGCGGCGTGTCGTTCGGGATGGAAGATGGAGAGGGCTCGCTCCGCGCCCTAAGGACCGAGTCAGCTTAACCATGTTTCTATGGACTACTTTCGTACAATCCGTCCGCCGATGAGTGGGTGAGACTCGGTCTGAGAGTAGTGGTGGATAGAGTCAGCCTACAGGCAGATCAGAGTGATCGTGTTAGGAGGTGCGGCTTCGACCTACTCCGAGCAGGTGTCGCCCCGGTTGAGCCGGGGATGGCTTCACAGCTTCGAGGACTTCAGCTGGCAGACGTGCTCTACAGTTGCGGACGGTTCCAAACTCGAGGACGTAGTATGACGCTATCCACCACTAGGGTCTTCGGCTGTTAGGCAGAGCTCGGGACGGCTGATCTCCGTCCTGCCCCTATCCGGACGGGTACAGTTGTACCACCTCTGCAGAGGGTTTAAACCTATAGCTATAGTCCGTGTCCACTGGTATGGACAGTCCACTGATCTGTTACTTTGACTAGATACTCTTCTTGTGCTGCTTCTCTCTTTCCCCCGAGTGAGTGAGCCCGGCTTTGGCCGTTGAGATGTGGGATAGGAGCAGGTGGTCCCACATCGCAGATGAGAGTTGGGAGCTGGATTCGGGTTGAGATCTAGTGCTTGGTGTGATTGCCTTGTTGTGGGGTGTTTACCCCGGAGGTGTGGACCTTGGAGGTGTTTACCTCAGAGGTGTTGACCTCGTGGCTTATTCTGCATACCTTGATTGTTGCTATGCGCTGCTGCATAACCTTCTACAGCCAGAAATAGGTTTATCCATGCATACTAGAATTCAACCACTGCTTTTGCTCTCCGTTGGGATGCTGACATGACCTACCCGCTTATCGGGTAGATGGTGGACTTTCAGCTGAGGATCCGGAGTACGACTTCGACAACGACGGTTGGGACGACTAGGGCGGTCCTTCGCTCGAGTTTGCCTGAGGAGATGGAGTCCTCCCTGCTTCATGAGTTCCGCTGCGTAGATGTTTTCCCTTGCATGATTCAGTCCTGATGGACTTGTACCCGGCATGTGCCGAAGTGATGTACTCTGATGTTATAATAATATTTCTGAGACTCTATGTTCTATTCGTGTTGTATGGTTTTGTACTGTCTGAGACATGGATTGCACGTGATAGCCGCTTCCTGGGACTATCACGAAGGTGCAGAGGCTTGGTTTCTCCGTTGTGGGAAATCGGGTCGTTTCAGTTGGTATCAGAGCTATACTTGACCGTAGGACGAGCCCTAGCAATGGTCGATAGGTTAGGACAGACTAAACATCCTTGCTTGAGTATATACTCCATGAAATCTTTATATAAACCCCTTGGTACTTGTATATAAATATATATACATATAAATATATATATTTACCTTGATTAACTTACTTGACTGCTTACTGACTACCTTAACAACATTAATGCAGATGGGAGACCAGATCGACTGGATACCAGAGTTGACAGACGACCGATGGGCCTACGGTTTCTGCAAGCTACTCAGGGATTGTCTTCGTTGTGCTGGTGTCACCACCGTCGTGCGGTACGAGGGACGCAGGTCCAACGACATAGACAACTCCCACACCTTCTTGAAGGTGACGGTTCCGCCAGACGCTGCCGTGCCTGAGCTCATGGAGGTCACTTACCACGCCTACGAGCACTCGGTACTCGAGGCGTACCAGACTTGCGCTCGTCGAGCCCTCCGTGCCGTGCTCTTTCAGCTCGTGGACCGTCTTCGTGGTACATACTTTTAATTACTTGATTATGGGGCTGTGCAATCAAGGAAGGCTTGCTGAGGGGCAGCTAATTCTAGAACACGTGGTTAGTAAGGGATATTGTCTAAGCACATCATTTACTATGTGTCACTCGATTTCAGGGAAGCTCAGATCAGGGGGAGGAGGAGCCCCCTTTACTAGTTAGGACCCCTTCTCTGGATGTGTTTTTAGATCCATGTGGTGTTCTTTGAGTAGTAGAAATTGTCTTCAGAATGTGTTCGGTTTCAGGGTTTTTGCAGCACAAAACAAAATCGCTTATGTAAGCGTGCATATATGTATCAAATTTGTAGTCTTCTTCACAGACATGATGCCTTCTGCTGAACAACTAGTGGAGTCAGCTGTGCTTAGGAATGGTGGAAGTTAATATTTAGTTCTTTCAGATTTCACGAATAGCAATTCCATTTCATTTTTTTTTCAGTTCATCACTGCCATCTTTAATTTTCACTGTTTACTTTGTGTTATAAGTACGATCTGCGCCACAGGCGACAACACTGCAGCTGTAGCATGGTGTGTAAGGATCATCTCAACCTATATTTCATTTCCGAATTTCTTCTCATACAACTGAAAAGGTGATCCATCATAGGCATATCTGAAGTTGTGTCTTGCTATGTCTGCTGTCGAGTGATATGTGTGGTACTTGGATGACAAGTTGCATGACAGTATTATCTATTTTGAGACAATCACATGTACTAGATATACATGTATAGTCACGTAACCGTGGACACTAACCAGAATCATTGTTTTGCCATTTTGCAGGGAACCTCCAAAGCTACAGTTTGAATAAAGCAGGTGGAAGCAAAGGAACATCGCACACAAGGGTCAGTTTAATTTTTCTCTCCCCTCTGTTGTTCTGTATACAGACTACAAAGCAGAGATCCTACATGCTACAAAGCAGACAGAACATCATGCATGCTTTTTTTTTCATATAGTAGCTGTGAAGTGCAGTTTTTCAGGATTTGAAACACATAGTAATATGCATTATGCATTTAGTTATTAACAAGCAGCATTTTATCAGCATGCAGTGAATACACATTCTGTATTTTTTCAAAGGCCCTGAGGAACAGAGCATCGCCTTCTAGGCTTGTGAAGCTTTATAAATAGCAATCAATTAATTGGTTGCCAAAAGCAAATAATTCAACCAGAAATAAAAACACTGTAATATGCAATGTCTGAAATGTTTTTTCATCTATCTAAATGCATACCTAAACCATATATGAAATGTTTTTGCATAAAGCAGTGGCAATATGTATACGAGAAACATTGGAACAAGCTTCGAAAATAAATATACACTTAAACAGTAGGATCTGCTGACATTACATCCCATCTAGTAGATTTCACCTTTGGTTTTGTCTTTACCAAAAAATGGTTTTCAGCTGAACAACGACAACCAAGTCTAGACCTCTGCTATTGCCAGTTGAATAAGGACAAACCTATTGGTGTTATGTACCTTGATTCCTTACTGTTAAGTTTGCTATTCAGGTCCAAAACATCATCATGCTCGTATGTCTGAACTGGTCTGAATCATTGCAGAATAGTTACCTTTAGTAATAGGGATGCCAATTTCAGTGATGGTAATCTTGATTTTTACTTAGTGGTGATATTGCTAACCAATGGTTGCATCCAGTTAAACATAGACCTTTTATGTTACATTTGTAGTTCATGCCTCAAACAATCTTACTTGAATACTTGCACTAATCTTCTAGTGTTATTTCAAGTATTAGAGACTTAGAAAACATAAAGACTTAAACACACTTAGAGATTATTAGAGACTTAGACTCACTTAGTATAACTTAGAAAACTTGATTCTTGTCTCACATGCAAACTACTCTTTTTTTTCAGAATCAATCGACAGCATCGAATACGCCAGAAATGTCGCCTGGCATCTCACCGACGCTCCAGCCACAGCAGTTGTTCCCTCGGAGTGACGGTGCCCCACCGTTGTTCGAGGCACCACCTTGTTAGTGATGTACTTGTGGCACTTGTAGAACTTTAGGAATTCGCATTTGTGCCAACCGAGCTGGGGGCGGTTCGGCCGAACCACTAGGTCGGTCGAACCAGGCCCAGCCCAGTTGGCCACCGCCTTTGGCTGGCGGGCTCCTGGGTCCCTGGCCTTGCCATATCTTGTGTGCCCCACTTGTCTTGTAATGTTTTCCTTGGTGTTTTGGCCCATTCTTGGTCATGCAGAGTCACCGTGTCATGATCTTCGTGTAAGTCTTGTTGCTCTGCATGTTTTACCCCTGGTTCCGGTCTTCTCATCCCTGAAACACTTATTTATAGAATACTAGATAATATGTTAGTTAGAGATGCTAATCCCCTCTTATTGGAATGATGTTGACGGTCAAATGTTTGCCGTAAGGACCGTCAACAATTATTTAAAAGAGATGATTAATTGAAAGAGAAGTGAAAGGATTGATAGAAAGGAAAAAGATAAATATCCGGGCCATCTCCCGGCAGTGCTTGTTTACAAGGTCACAAGCTCGACCATGGGGGATATTCCATTGCAGCTATCTTGGTGATGTGGTTCCCATCTTCATCACCATTGAATTGACATTGGAGCTGCAAGGTTAGTGCCACAGTGCGTCTACGAAATTTACAATGCTTACGATAAACAAAAGCGTCTACAACCATCCCTCCAAAGAGATTGTAAACAAGGATCGAGAGGTGGTTGTGAGCCTTGGCATAGCATGCGGCACTAAGCAAGACGGACTCTGGAGAATCCATATGCAAGCACGGATCTTGATGAAATTTGAAAGAGAAGGGTTCGTGCTCGTCCGGTGGTTTCGTTCTCTCATACTCCAGAGTCGTCACCTCAGGAATGTCCATGGCGCAAGGGTTCTCAAGGAATGCATCAAGCATGATTGATGTTGAATTGAGAGCAGCATTCTGAGGGCCATTGGGACAAGGATCAAGCTCGATCGAGGGTGATAAGGATTGCTCATCTCCACAAGAGTGAAGGTCTTCCGAGTTGTGCTCTTCGTGGGCGGAATGCTTTACGCCTTTGGGTGGAAGAGGTTTGGAGGACTGAGTGGAGATATGTGCATCACCATCTCGAGAGGGCTTAGATTGGAATGAGGTGTTGCCACTAAAGATTATGGGCAAGAGATAGGAGTAGTGGCAGCCATTTTCCTATGATCATCATTCAGGCTCCCTTGGGATGATTTACGATGGAGGAGAATTTTCTCCAAAGGCTAGCCTATGAGGAGACCGAAATCCATGATGGGAAAGACGTAGAAGTCTAAGCTCACTTCGATTCTGTCTATGATGATCGGTACATCCTTCGCAATCCCCCGACACTCAAAGTATCCCCACCGATCAGAAAGAAAGAGTCTGTCGGATGGGATTAGAGGCTTGTCACCCACAAGGGTTTCCATTCGGATCTCATTTATGATGCAAGCCTCGATAGAGGGGTCGTGAAGGGCTTCTACGGTTGTTCCTCTCATGGCGCAGCTGATAGTCGTGGAAGACGAGCTTATCTGAAATGCTCCGGAAGTGTGTCTCAACTCCTTCGCCAATTCTTCCTTCGTGAACATGTTGAGTGTTGAATTGCTAGAAGGAAGACGAGGTACCATAGGCTTCTTGTCATAAGGGTCATCCAAGGTGTTTACAGGATTTTGATAAGGGTTATCCTTGAATGGGGGAGCGAACTTCGAAGATCGAGTTTCTCCTTTCTTCGATGTTCATGGTCCGGGACATGGCTCAACAGACGAATCAAGGGATGAGGAAGATGAATGGCTGGATTCGGCTGCTGAGGGAACTTCATGGCTCAACTTGTACTGCTCTTGGGATCCACTATGATTGGGAGGAAAGGAAGGCTTTTTCATGTGATTTAGGATTGCCTTCCTTTCTGTTGGAGTTCTATGAACGAACGAACCTTCGGTGGCAAAGTCGAGTTTCATGGCGGCATCCATGTCTAAACCTGCATAAAAGATGTACAAAGCCACATCATCAGGTATAGACACGCTTGGGCTTGCTGTTAGAAGGCATGAAAACCTAACCCAAGCTGCACCGATGGACTCCTCTTCTAATTGTTCAAATGCAAGGAGGTCACTAGGGACAGAGGCTAAGTGGGACCAAGAAAAGAACGAGTGACAAAAGTCATCTCGGAGCTTTTCCCAATCACCATTCGTGCTCCTCACGTTGTGTGTATACCATTGTTTCACCCTCTTTGTGAGAGAGTGCGGAAACAACTTCCACCTCAACGTTGCTTGTGTCATGCCTGGGATTACCAAGCATGAACATAGTTCCTCGAAAACTTGCAAATGATGGTGAGGATCTTCTTTTTTGACCCTAGAGAAGGGTCGATCCCGAACCATGGCAATAATGCCAGGACAGAGTTCATAGCCAGAAGCTGTGATTGGCTTTGGATCGGGTGATGGCTCTAAGAACTCATCCTTAGTGGGAGATGGATATTGGTATGAGGTGTTGATCATGACAACAGGGGTAAAGGTACAAATAAAAGATAAGATACGAGGACTACCTGGTTCGAAGATAGATACGACAATCGTTCCCCGGCAACGGCGCCAGAAATGCTTGTTGATATTTCTTACGTGCGAACAATTTTGCAAGCATACAGAAGGTATCAATTGTAGCACTTCACCCAGAAGTATTCAGGGTATCATATTTTCCACAGGGAACGGGGTGTATCGGTCTCTTCTAGCTGGTACGTCCAAGGACAACAAGGAGATATTTTTGGTGGGTAGAAAGGATTCCTATGGCTTAGGGTCTAACGACAAGATAAACTTAGCCTCTACCTACTTGCTTCGGGCACCGGTTTACCTCTGGTCTGCCAAAAGCCTCTGGACATTAGCTCTACGCCCTAGCCTCACATGGGGGACTACAAGGGATGTACGGGGTTGTCACCACCCGTACACCTACCCCTCAGACCATTGACTAGGTGTGTAAACAAAGGAGATAGATAGCCTAAACACCACGTTTACACTAGCTATCTCGACCCTGAGCCCCGCGAGACTCCGCCGATAGCTAGAGTCCTAAGGCCAGAGCCCTCGCCCCGAGAGACGAGCGATGATCCCGCAAGTAGATAAAAGATAAACTTAAATTACCGAAAGAACTTCTACCATAAGAAATCACGAATACTTACTTATAGAAAGAAGCATCCGCTGAGGTACAGGACCGGAGAAAGGCGCCGAAAGGCCGACGCCTCCTCCGAGCTACACCTCACTCTCTCCCTATTTTCTACACTTATTCTACTATGGGGCTCTACTATTCCCCACCCTGAGTCTCTCCTCCCTTGTGTGTGGAATGAGGGGGGTAGAGGCCACTATTTATAGGGTGGAGAGGCGGTTCCGGGCAAGTTCTACATGGGAACCCCCTCCACCTCCTTGGGGAGATGGCGGGAGATCTTCCCGCCAAAATCTAGCACGATCGGGTGCGCTCCTGGTTCAGCCGAACCACTGGTTCGGCCGAACCAGTGTTGCCACCTTTCGCGCCGCCCTTCGGCTGGGAGTTTGCCTAGTGGGCCCTTGTGATGATTCTTGGGGATTTGCACGGGATGGGCTCTGATATGTGGGCCGTTCAATCCATGTGCCTTCTTCTGGTTGGCTAGGGTCTGATTCTGAGAATATTCGATGGGATCTTCCCCTATCACCCTTGTGATTATGCCTAGGACCTTCCCGTGTAAGCTTGGCGGGACCGGTACTCAACCTGGGTCGGCCGACCCAGTGGTGGCCTGCCTTGCCACCGCCTTTGGCTGGTGGATCCTCTGAATGGACCTTGGTCGAGGCACGTGAGTCTTGGGTTATTTGGCCAGGTATATGTAGTGTTTATGGGCCCTCTTTGTTGGGTAGGATGGACCAGTGTGCAGATGCAGTGTTTGTCTTTACTTTCGGTCCATTCCACCTTTGCTATGTGAAATATCATAATCACCAAAACTTGTGGAACTCATTTGTTGAAGGATCCTAATCTAATGGAATTGAATATTAAGTATGTGGTAATTATTTGCTGTAAGAGCCATCAACAGCTAGGAGATAGGCTAGAGTAGTTCTACTTCAGGTTCCAAGTTTACTTGGGATCTAAGGTATGAGTCCTCTTGTATCTTTATTTCTTTGTATGACTTTGATCTACTTCAGTTATTCGGCTATTTCATGTAAAGTAGTGCTTGCATGCATGGGTGATTTGTTCATGTGTTCTTCATCTGTTCAACATTTAGAGGCTCCTGTTCTTGATGAAGAAGGCCTTTCGATCCAGTTGACGGATGAATTATTCATGTTTTCTTCATTTGTTCATAAGTTAGAGGCTCGTGTTCTTCGCGAACCCGATCCTTTGATCTTATGGAGTAGACGTAGAAGAACACGAATCCGTTTGTGTGACTAGCCTTGTTTGATCTTGTTATATTACATGTTTGTGTTGTATGAAGTTCAAGTTTAAGCTACGGTACTCGGTGTAAGTGGCCAGTTAATTATCTGGTGGCTCTGACCTGGGTGACAATAGCCCAGGCCGATCAGGGTCTAGTTAACAATGCAAGCATGGTGCTTGGGTTGAGTAGATGTGTTGCATATGAGCGTGCCCAACGGTTTGTCTTGAGGTAGGCCGTGGTAGTGATAGCTGTTGGACCCTTTGTACTCCTCCACGTTCAGGTATCGCTGTAGGAGTCTAAAATTTAGCAACCGTCGCCGTGCGGAAGCGGTGCAGGAGGCTAGTTCCCCGTTTGTGCTTGGGTGCTGAGCTGATATTCATTCAATGCTTATGTGCCTAACTTGTATCTGCTGATTTTATATGTTTAGTACATTAGAACCTAGAGCTAACTCGTATGTTGTCTCCTAAGCCATAGTGTGCCTTTGAGAGATGAGTTCAAGTGTGTTCACACTACCCCATCATTATCATATCTTACCCCTGTATTTGGGAACCTAATTTACTTCTGTCTATGATTTATATTCATTGCAATAGTGCTGGTCTTGTTAATCCGACCCCGCCTTCCTTGGATTCGATACCCTTTGGAACACTCCCTTGGGGAAATGCTACAATGGTATATCCGTGTGCTTGCGGATTCTTTGTGATCGTTAGGATTACCATCGGACATTTATGGCTTCGTTGCTAGGAACTCACGAACTTAGCAGCAACGTTAAGAAATGCCAACAAGCATTTCTGGCGTCGTTGCTGGGGAATGCAAAAGGATAAACATGACAACACTTGGCATATGTCTATAATCATGATAGGGTAAAGCAATTCTCAATGCAGGCTAACCTTGATTGTCTTCTTTATTTTTGGATGATGAAGACAGGTAGTGCATGACTGGTTTCGACTTACCGCCGAATTTCACAGAAGATCCTGAGCCACTTGTGAGGAAAGCTCGAATTCATTTCGACTCTTGAATTTCACTTGTGAGTCTCTTATTGAGATGATGGTTTCCAACCAAGGGTGGAGTGATGATCGACTCGAACAACATCAAAGGGGTACACATACCGTCAAGGAAGCAGATATGTTGAACGCCAAAATTGACCTATTAATGAAAAGAATGGATGATTTGACCAATGAAAAGGCTGCCATGGCCACCACTACTCAATCTATGGATTCTCGCATGACCTGTGAAGTCTGCTGTAACACTGGGCATTCAGGAAATAACTATCCTGAAACTCAGGAAGATGTGATGTACATGAACGCAACAATAATGGTTATCATCCACAAGGAGGTCAAACGTGGAACCAACCACGCCCTTATTATCAAGGAGGTAATCTAGGTAATTCTTTCAACTCAAACCAACCCTCCTTAAAAGATCTTGTTTATGGGCAAGCTAAGATCAATGAAAGTTTTAACAAGAAAATAGTTGCCTATGATAAAACTTTGGATAGCCTCAACATTAAAATTGATGGTCTTTCTTCTGCTCTTAAGAACCAGCTAAGCTTCAATAAAATGATAGAAACCCAGTTGGCTCAATTAGCTACCTTGGTTCCCTCTGCTGAAGATGGGAGGATCACGGGGCAACCCGTGTCCTCTTGTGAAAATGTTAGTGTAGTGTCTACCAGATGGGGTAAGCCATCTAGGAAAGTACATGCTCCTGACTATGCAGCGAGGCCCCTACAGTAGATTCGTGATCCATGGGAATCATTAGCAGATGTACACAGGAAAGACCCTGGTTATCCGTCTATCATGTGCACAATCTATTATAAAAAGATCAAGCACGCTCTCTGTGACCTTGGTGCAAGTGTTAATCTCATGTCCATGTTTGAACAATTGGGATATCCTACTCATACTCCAACCTTGAAGAAAGTTCAACTTGCTGATGCATCGATCCGACATCTAGAGGGGATAGTTGAGAGCCTATTGGTGCACATCAAAGGTTCGTGTGTCTTCACAGATTTTGTGGTCCATGATATGCAGGATGATGCGGGAATGCCACTCATTCTTGGGAGGCCATTCCTAAGTGACGTCAAGGCAAGAATCAATGTCGGAAGTGGAACGATCCGGTTCCGCATTGGGAGGCAGAACTTGATGTTCCGATTTCAAGCAACGGAAGAGCAGTGCTACTTAGTGCAAAATGAAGTTGACCAATCAGGGGAATGGAAGGAGCCACGATCCCAGCCAAAGTGACTTCCGACCACCCCAACTAAATCAAAGAAAACAAAGGAAGTGTAGCGGAAGGTACAAAAGCCATCCCCATCCATTTCTCGGGAATGGGATGACGAGTGGTACTGAACACTGAGAAAAGTCCCGCTCTCGGACTTTAAATAGTGAGTCATTTTTAGCAAAAGGTAAAATTGGTATTTCTATCATATTTCCCTATCAAAAGTTTATTTGATTTTTCCAAAATGCATATTTGAATTTTTCAACCTTGCATTTGCATGCTAGATTGTTCTAGCCAATTTCCCTTTTTGAATAAAAATTTCTAAAAATTATTTCTGGGTTTAGAAAATCTTTGAAAAATTATTTGAGCAATTTATGGTGCAAACTTTGGCCGGCCCACCTAGGCATGACATCATGTGGCCGTTGTTGAGCTGCTGGCCAAAGGAGGGCAGCGCCGGGCCCACACCTGGGTCGGCCGAACCAGGGGTTCGACCGAACCCTTGTAACGGCCAAGTGGGCCCCGCCTTCGCCAATGGCTCCTAGCTGTTGTGCCAATGGCTATCCCGCGGTGCCCGCCCCCTTTGCACTATAAATAGACCCGAGAAGGGCGGATCTTCACTCATTCACTCATTTTCATCTCTACTCTTTGGCTCTTTGGTTTTCTTGGATTTCTTGCTCAAGATTGAAGTGTCAAGCAATCCCTCCAATTTGTTGCTGAAATATATTGATCATTGGCGGAGCAAGCTCGGTAAGAATTTCATTCAGTTACACTAATCCATCACCGAGTTGCTCGTGTTGTTTGATTGTTGTGCGAGCATGAGTTGGGCTATCGGTGCATTCCATAAGGTGACTTGCTCATGCCGTTCACGAGATGGGGGAAGCTCATCCTGCCACTCTGAAGCTACACCAAGCCCCATGTCAACGGACTGAGAAGAAGAGGCAGAGGAAGAGACACCCACGCCATAGGCCGAAGGAGTGTACGCTGCTGACGCCGCCTTCATCGACTTGAGGAACGACCGAGAGAGACAAGCCTACGCTATCCTCAAGGACTGAGTCTTCACCAACACCAAGGAGTTTGACCCGGCCCTTCTGGAAAAGACAGGTATGGACTCCGAGTTCAATTCCATTTGGCAAATTCTTTGTTGGGAGGGTTTCGTCCCGGAGCAGGAGCTCGGTTCTAGGCCCCTCACCATCCAGTTTCTCTGCACTTTTCAAGAGGAGGCAAATGGTATTACGTTTTGATTTTCTAGGATGCAGTATCGGGTTTCATGGAAAGATGTTAATTGCACCCTCAGTTTTCATCGCAGTTGCGCTATTTCTCTCCAGCACACTTGTAGTGATTTTTCTCGCGATAAGTTTTGGGAAGAGATTTCAGGTCGGACTGCCCGTGGCAAGTTGGCATCTCAGTGCAACGAGATTATGCATCCTACTCTCCGACTGTGGCACAAGTGGCTCGCCATCACTCTCTTTCCAAGGGATGACGTTTGGCTGTGCACATCGACGATATGAGGATATTATATGCCGCGGTCAGACGGATCAAGGTCTCCCCCATGCAAGCTATGATTCGGCAGTGGTTGACGAACTTTAAGATGACGGGTCTTATTTAGTGTACATCTTTGGTTACACGCATCGTTTCGAGTCTCGGGATTACACAAGGGAACATTCCCTACATTGCTACTCCCTGAGCCTTAATTGATGAAGCGTATTTGATTTAGGGGCATACTCTTAAGAGGGGGCCCGGACGATTCTTTGGTTTTCTTTTACCCCGGCCATACGAATGAGATTCGGTTACCTAACTCGGATTTCCGTTTGTACGACAGAGGGACACTGACCGTTCCGCTTGAGGCCGTTCTAGTGTTTCTGGTGATAGGGTTACTAGGAGCGCATCTAGGAGAGCAGCCATGCCATAGCAGCCGCCACCACAGCCACAGCCTCAGCCTACTACACCTCCGTCTGGCACGTGGACCTCTACCGGGTACATGCCTGGGGTTACACCCGGATTTGCCCCCGGTTGGGATCAGCTCATGTACCAGCAGGGTGCGAGTAGCTCGTATTGGGCTAGCGCAGGTAGCGACGAGTGGGCCATGCCGGCTGGTACTACCTATGGAGATGCCACATCTTCATCATCCGGGTTGCGTTCGTCATCTCGTGGGGACACCCTCACTTAGCAGATGAGCGAGCTCGACATCCGGATCGACGACGTGGAGGAGACACTGCACCAGCACACCGAGTCCACTAGGGACTGGCAGCGTCAGTCGGGCGAGAGACTTCACGCCACACAGCAGGCACAGCAACGACAGTTGGAGGAGCAGAAGGCCTACTATGCTTGGATGGGATACAATCCCAATCCACTGCAGTGAGCCTGAAGCTAGCTTGGGGGAGGACCCCCACTCTGAGGTAACTTGTATCTTTATTTGTTTTCAAAACCTTCATGATAAAAACACATAAAAATCTGCAAAAATCAAAAAGACCAAAAATAGTTATTTGCTTTCTCGATTAGTTTGTTTTCATATGTGCGGTAAGAATGATTTCATTCCTATGGTTGAAATGATGAATAGTTGCTCCGTTTATTCCTCCCATATGACCTGCTTACAGCTTAGTAGCCTATTTAAGTGTTGAGTTTGTTGGCTTGCATGATCAAACCTTAGCTTGAAACTTGTGGGTAGCAAAAAGCATGATCGTTGCCTAGGTTGTTGCGAGGTATGATATGGTATAATAGAGTTGCTATGAGCTTGTGCCAAGTGATGTTTGATTTCTGGAGTTTTCTTTTGAAAAATGTTAAAATGATAAGTTCCTTGATGATGAAAAATTCCTATCCAAGCCCGTATGTTGATTCTAGCACTTGTTTAGCTTCCACATATGATACCTGTCTTTCTCATTGAGTTTTGTCCAATTGTTGTGACCCTCGGCAACAAACTTGTCATACTCCTATGATCAAGATCACGTACACGGCCACCATATGCTGAAACTTCTACACCTAAAGTTAGCACCCACCATTTCATCCACCCACCGTCCTTCCACAAAATAAAGCTCCGTGTATTGCTCCATGATTTATCCCTCTCCAAAAATATTCAAGAAAGACTTTGGGCTATGTGAAAAAAAGGGAATACATGCTCAAAAGCATGCATGAAAAAAAAGAGAAAGAGAGACATAGCCCAAGTCTCAAAATTTTCAAAAAGGAGGGAGGAGAATCATGCAAAAGAGGAGTCCATTCTCCATCCACCATATACACACACATGCGCATCTTGATCAGGTTGTGTGACTTGTTGCTCCCAAGGATCCGGTTTTTGACTCAACAATATATGAGAAACAGGTATGCCACATGTTCTCCCCACCTGCAACTCCAGATATAAGCTTATTAGGAGTAGGTTGTGAAAGAAGGCAAATACATACCTTGGTGAGGAATCATACACATTGAGCAATTCGAGAGTATCATTCGAGGAACTTTGATTTCTTTTGAAAACCTGCAAAACCTCCGAGTTGATAACTGATCAAGGTATATGCAATTGGTAACTTGTATATAACCATTCTATCTTTCAACCGCCCAAGGCAGGTGAAGCTACATGCCCCATATCGATCAAGCGAAAGGTAAGATCAATGCCAACTCATTCAACTCTTGATAGAATATTAGTTGTATGCTTGTCATAAGTTAGGAATACAACATCGTAGCAACTACTGATCAACCAACCTAAGTCCTTAGTGTCTTGCTCGGGACAAGCAAGAGGCTAGCTTGAGGGAGTTGTTGACGGTTGTTAAGTACCTACTTTAGCTGTCAATATACTCATGAATAAAGGAGCAAAAGGCATTTCTTGCACGCATTTTAGTTAAAATAATGTAGTTCCACTTGTCCTTGTAGATTATTTGATTGTAGGAAAATAAGCATAAAAGAAGTGACAAACTCACCTTCTATGATCCATGCCACATCACCTCAGCCAAGGAGGGGCTGCCACCCAGGATTCCACGCATGCAAGCCATGTCATCAATCCAAGGGAAGCACACCCCGATGAATCAGAGGACGGCATGTGGACGTCACATGGATTGAAGAGCCTAAACTGACTCCATTTCTTACATCCACCGAGGAGACACACAAGGACCCACATATCAACCACGAGGAGAAAGTGGGAGCCAGGTGGGCCCACAAGGGGGTCAACCGAACCCTAGGTTCGACCGAACCGACCTTGTGTCAGCTCATCCTGGCCCTCCACGTGGTGCTTCATGATTGGTCCTAGAGTGGTTTCCCGAGGTGTTTGGGGTACTCTCGCGCTGGTGCCCGGGCCTATAAATAGAAGGGGAGGGGGTTCATTTCTAAGCAACTCATCTTGTAACCCCTCTCTCACTTTTGGTTTCCAAGGCTAGGAGGTAGGCTAGAGTAGTTGTACTTCAGGTTCCAAGTCTACTTGGGATCTAAGGTATGAGTCCTCTTGTATCTTTATTTCTTTGTATGACTTTGATCTACTTCAGTTATTCAGCTATTTCATATAAAGTAGTGCTTGCATGCATGGGTGATTTGTTCATGTGTTCTTTATCTGTTCATCATTTAGAGGGTCCTGTTCTTGACGAACAAGGCCTTTCGATCTAGTTGACGGATGACTTATTCATGTTTTCTTCGTTTGTTCATAAGTTAGAGGCTCGTGTTCTTCGCGAACCCGATCCTTTGATCTTATGGAGTAGATGTAGAAGAACATGAATCTGTTTATATGACTAGCCTGGTTTGATCCTGTTAGATTACATGTTTGTGTTGTATGAAGTTCGAGTTTAAGCTACGGTACTCAGTGTAAGTGGCCAGTTAATTATCTGGTGGCTCTGACCTGGGTCACAATAGCCCGGGCCGATCATGGTCTAGTTAACAATGCAAGCATGGTGTTTGGGTTGAGTAGCTGCGTTGTATATGAGCGTGCCCCATAGTTTGTCTTGAGGTAGGCCGTGGTAGTGACAGCCATTGGACCCTTTGTACTCCTCCACGTTCGGGTATCGTTGTAGGAGTCTAAAATTTAGCAACCGTCGCCGTGCGGAAGCCGTGCGGGAGGCTAGTTCCCCGTTTGTGCTTGGGTGCTGAGCTGATATTCATTCAATGCTTATGTGCCTAACTTGTATCTGCTGACTTTGTATGTTTAGTACATTAGAACCTAGAGCTAACTCGTATGTTGCCTCCTAAGCCGTAGTGTGCTTTTGAGAGATGAGTTCAAGTATGTTCACACTACCCCATCATTATCATATCTTACCCCTGTATTTGAGAACCTGATTTACTTCTGTCTATGATTTATATTCATTGCAATAGTGTTCGTCTTGTTAATCTGACCCCGCCTTCCTTGGATTCGATACCCTTTGGAATACTCCCTTGCGGATTTATCCGTGCGCTTGCGGATTCTTTGTGATCGTTAGGATTACCATCGGACATTTCTGACTTCGTTGCTAGGAACTCACAAACTTAGCAGCGAAGTTATGAAATGCCAACACCCACTTTATTTCTGCTCCTGCGCGGTGCATCATCCGCACCGTCTCTTTCCCCTTCCTTTCCGCGATAGCACACAAGACCGTTGCTGGACCCCTCCGGCCATGGATGCAGTAAAGGGATGAGGCATGGTGGGACATATTGTGCATTAAAAAAAGGGCTACAGAGGCTGGCTGCCGAATGCACTGGCCATAGCGTTAGATGTCTAAGGAAAAAACTCTCCCTCCACTTTTCTTTCACCAAAATGAAATATATAAATTGGCGTGGACATGAAGATGATTGATAAGCTATAAGAATGTTCGGTTCCATGTTGTCTAGTGCTAGGATATGCCTAGAGTGAGTGAGTGCAAGGCATTGCTACCTTGTGATTGGTTTAAGGAGTAAATCACTATTGTAAGCTTGGTGCAAGCAAAATAGAAAAAGCAACATAGTGACAAAAGTAATTAATAAAGTCTGCGGTGCACATCATGATTTAAGCAAAAATATTACCTTTCATTAAGAAGATCGTCAACCAACCGAAAAATGCTCTGTAAGTCAAACATTGCCAAGAAGTATGATTTGTTAATAGGACATCTATTATTGGCCCCACCTGAAAAAACCAAAACTTCAATTTATTTCTCTAAAAAACATATACCCTTCGATAAAATAACATAAATATTGTATGTTGACAGTGCAAGAGTGGAAGACAAATCATATGTTGGATAGGACTAAATATTTTTTGAGTTTCATATTATAGAGTTTATAGCAAGTCCTATATGTGCTGAAGCCCCATGCTCCATAATTAAGTCGTACCCTCTCCATTTGAAATTGTAAGCATTTCACTTATATATATAGGGAAAATCCATTCTACACACGCGTGTAGCTACTCCTACCTCTATATCTCATGATATATATAATGCACCTGGGTGCATTATGTATAATGAATGCACCCACCCTGGTTGCAACTAGTTCTTACCCAGTTGCAACTTGGCTCACTCTGGTTGCAATTGGTTCGCCTCGCGTTGCAACTAGGAGTCTTGTTGCATTGGATAATCTAGTTGCAATGGGTCAGATCTGTTGTAACTAGTTCTGTCGAGTTGCAATTAGCATAGTGTCATAGTATCGGGCTATCTCCTAGACCGTAGCTCTGATTTCAGATCCGTTTGCATCAGGTTGTTGGAAAAAATGTGCTTAACAAAACAAGATCCATGAAGATTATATTTGACGAACTTTTTTTCAACTATGTAATTCCAACTTTAATATACTATGAATTGCAATCGTGACTACAACACAATTGCAACTTGGCTGTAGCATAGTTAGCGCTTGTTGCAACCTCTTAGAACCTAGTTGCAAGCCTAGTTAGTGAACGTGCATTTTGTATACCAAATTTGCACATGCTCCACCAATTGCAACTGCGGGACTAGACCAATTACAACTGTAACATCGTACCAATTACAACACGACGGAACTAACTACAACAGATCTGACCCGTTGCAACTGGATACAAACCAATGCAACTAGACTCCTAGTTGCAACCCGACACGAACCAATTTCAAGCAGAGTGAACCAAGTTGCAATTGGGTAAGAACTAGTTGCAACTAGGGTGGGTGCACTCTCTATACAGAATGCACCCAGGTGCATTATAGCAAAACTGTATATATATATTATATATATATATATTTCTATGTACCTAAGCATAGTATATATTTATATGAATAGTAAATATTATGTATCTAGAAACGTTAAAATGACTTATAATTTGGATCGGAGGGAGCAGCTGTTACTTGTAGCAAATCATACATGTTTTTCCGAAACTTTTAGATGTTCTAGCACATGTGTGTAGTGGTGTTCATCATCGTTAAGAACTAGGGTAAAGTTTTGCCCTCGCTGTTTGCAGCATGTAGTCAATCTACGAAATCTTTATTAATGGCAGTTTGAGGATCTTAACAGCATCAAAATATGTTAAACCATTATATGATCTTGTGTAATGGACACCACAATCAGACCTGGGGAATATCAAAATTTTTTCTATCGGGCTCTTAGGCTCGTAATTTTTAGAAAAATCTGTTCATGGAAAGATTAGGCAATGCAAACTATAGAATTGGTTCTTTTCTCTCTACTATGAAGTTCTAGGAAATTTTAAAAGTTTTCCAGATTGGTAAGTTTATCTTATTATGAATTTTGGAGCTCCAGTTATACCTTTTTACTTGGACCATTCTGCACTTATATCAAATTTTCAGAACATGGTTAATCTTGAGATTTTCTTGGTTAATGATTTCCTCTCTTTTTGGATCACTAGAAAGTTGTTATTTTTAAAGTTAATTTTTTTATGGAACGCGATGGGAGTTTTAAGCCATCACGATTAGAATGTCGTGTTCGGGAGAAGGAATGCTTTAAATTATGTTTATTTATGCTTGTGTGTTTGTGTTGGTGCCGAGCTATGTTAGTGAATAGGTGGTGCATATTTGGATTATTCTTAGCTCATGTTCTTAGTGTTTGGTGAAGGCAAGTAAACAAAACATTGTGGTCTACATGGTTTAACTTTGTTGTTTGAATTACCTCCATTTAATTTCAATATCTCAACTAGACAAAAGAACTGAAAACTGACTTTATGTTGAAGTATCTTTCATTCACATGAGGCTTGAAGTTATAAATTTTAAAAGTATACAAAGTTCAAATATTGCAATTTTGCATTTGCATCTCATGTTATTTATTAATATTATGAAACCATAGCAGGATTGGTGCGGCAAAGTATCGGTATAATAACTGCATATTGGGATATAGTAATATGGTTGCAGCCCTCACCTCTTTACTTCGGACATGTTGGTAGAAGTGAAGTCATGCATTGAATTGCACAATTTTGCATCTACATTATGCAGTATTGTTGTAAAGTATTTATTTATCTCACAACTAGATGTTATACCCTGTTTCAGTATGGTCCTTTTATACTATATATAATAATGGCTCTTAAATTGATGCTTAGTTCAGTATGGTCCCACACAACATGTAAATTTGTGACAGCAGTAGCATACATAATGATCACCTATTTGGCACACGAGTACTTAGAGTGTAGCATCAATTACTCACAATGGTACACGGTGACTGACAGAGCTCATGTGTAGTGGGAGTGTGTTGTGCGTGGATAACTACTTACACTTGTGCCTTCTTATGGAAAATAATGTATGTCGTAACATGTTTATTAAATGCTATAAAGATTGTATACTTCATGCCTCTATCATATATAATCACCCTTTGGAATATACTTTTAGGGGTCATCTTTCAATAATTCAGTTGTCATACACGACAGGGTAGATGAACCATAGGCTGGAACTTTGGGAACCTTTGGTGGTGGTTGAGCCGTGTCCATCCATTTTGATGCATAAACGCGTTCTAATATGACTAATTTAAACAGAGTGGAACAGAGATGGTACTGCCACCATATAACATGATTAATTTAAGAAAAAAGTAATATTACCATTTATTTACGAGTTCATTGACCAATTGAAAAACAGAGTCTTCCATTTCAAACCAGTCCTGGTTAGTAAGCCATGGATTCTAAATAGTACCTGAAAAGATCCAGAACTGTAAATTTTTGTTCCTCTAAAAAAAATGCATTCAATGACAAAAGCTATGAAGTATTTCTTGTAAAATCCCAACCCCATTTTTTCTTAATAGTCGGCTGCATGGACAAGTAAGCCATGGATTCTTAATAGTAAGCCATGGATTCTTAATAGTCGGCTGCATGGACAAGTAAAGAATGAATTCTCTCTTTCCAGAAAGCCCGACATGTCATCTTTCTGATGCAACGATGCAAGTCACAAGCAAGGGTCTGATGCAGGCTGAGGTAAAGGTAAAGTGAAACGGTCTAGCAGGTTAAGTGTAGGAGAAAAGAACATGCTTGGAAACAGAACGAAGAGCGGGCGACGTTACGGATCAAGCTAGGCAAAGGTTGTAGAGGAACAGAATTTCAGGTTTTGCAAGGAGATAGGCATTGACGTACGTGGTGCACTTGTGCGTTCCTGTTGGTTGCTGTCCTGCACTTGTGCGTGCTGGGTGCTACTGCTTGTGCTTGGGCTTGGCGCCTCGATCGGAGACCCTCGGCTCGGGGTCAGGCCGTGGTCGTGAAGGGATATAGGGTGGCTACGCTAGCGCAAAACAAAATTTCAACCCCATAAACCAAGATCTGCTGCTGTCAAAGATCACGGGATTACCACTAGACGCGCAGATGCAGCGGAATCGTCTCGGTGTAGACGAACGCATCGAGGGTAGCAGTGCCGTGCAGTTGCTCACGTCACGTCCTTCACGTGCTTCGCGTGTGGCTCGTCCTAGTGCTACAGATGCAGCACCTCCAAGGTATCCACACGTACGGGGAGGGAAGCGTCGTGCACCGGACTGCTAGGTCCGCGAGTACGACGATGAGGGGGCATGGGCAGCGCGGTTGTTGCTTGAAAGTCGTGTCCTTTCAGGAGGGGGTGTGGTCTATATTTATTAGGAGGAAATCCCCCACACCATCGTCCATTAGCAATATGAGACTAATAGATGGTGTACCCCCTTCCATCGCTAATGGGCTTTACAACATTTGTGGCCCATTATGACTTTTACACCCTAATGGATCAAATCCAACTAGCCCAATAGCGGATCTAATCCAGTTGGCTCTAGGGTATATTTCCAACAGTCTCCCACTTGCACTAGAGTCAACTATACAAGTATATCCATCCTCATTCGACTTCCAGCCCCTTAAGTGTGTGACCCTATAGGTTTATGTGCACATAGACATGGCTCGAGTACTCTTACTCGCCCAATAGTTGGTAGTGGCCTCTAGCAAGACGTACCAACTCCTATACACACATAACAATCATATCAGACGAACCATCACAACGTTATGTACAAGTTTTTCCCTTTACCTCACGATATTTGGTCTAGCTCCAAGCTGGCCTTTCTTTCTCGTTCCTGTGATTCGGATCCCTTTACTAGGTTAACTCTTAACCTTATGTAGCACGGCCATGCATTTCTGGATCCGATCACTCGAGGGGCCCAGAGATATCTCTCTCAAGTAGAGAGGGGCAAATCCCATCCTGAATGACTATGTCTCATAGCATGTTTCATGACAAACCCGAAAACTACCTTTGTAACTACCAAGTAATGGAGCAGCGTTTGGTAGCCCCTAAGTAAGTCGATTCACATCTTGAGTACATACGACAGTCTCAGGTCTAAGGATAAAACGTACACATCGTGTAAAGAGAGAAACATAAACCTATGTCTCATGTTGGGTCTGTCCAGCACATGTCTCCACATGCACCCACATGATTAGTTTGACATCTCCATGTCCATGACTTGTGAAACATAGTCATCAACTAACTCATGCACTAGTCTAATATTCATGTGTGTCCTCAAATGAACTCCGACTAAGGACAACATTTAGAATAACCAAACAAGTAAAAGAGTTTCACAAACAATTCACATAATTGCCAATCAATACAAGTAGTCTTTAATGGATATTCAATGAACATAATATAAATCATGGATACAATAATCATCTCTATGATTGCCTCTAGGGCACTCCCACTTTCACCAGAGTCAATCTATAATGTATCTAATACCCATGGCTCTTCTATGCCCATCATGCTTGGGCTGCAGGAGAGGCTTTGTCAAAGGATCTGCAACATTCAAATCCATGTGTATTTTGCATATCTTGATATCACCTCGTCTAATGATCTCTCGTATCAGATGAAATTTCTGCAGTACATGTTTATTCTTTTGATGATTCCTTGGCTCCTTTGCTTGCGCAATTGCCCCATTGTTGTCACAATAAAGATCCACTGGGCTGGAGACACTCGGGAACACACCAAGATCAGAAAGGAACTTCCTTATCCAAACACCCTCCTTCGCAGCTTCTGAAGCCGCAATGTACTCGGCTTTTGTTGTAGAATCAGCCACCGTCTCCTGCTTGGAACTCTTCCAGCTCACAGCACCACCGTTTATCATAAATACATATCCTGATTGTGACTTTGAATCGTCTTGATCAGTTTGGAAACTAGCATCGGTGTAACCAGTTACAACGAGCTCCTCCTCACCACCATAGACTAGGAACATGTCTTTAGTCCTTCTTAAGTACTTAAAAACATTTTTAACCGCTGTCCAGTGACCCTCACCTGGATCCGATTGCTATCTGCTTGTAACACTGTGTGCGTATGAAATATCTGGGCAGGTACATATCATGGCATACATAATGGATCCGATAGCCGAAGCATACGGCACTCTACTCATGCGTTCCCGCTCATCAGTAGTCATAGGACACTGAGTCTTGCTAAGGTGTATGCCATGTGACATGGGCAAGAACCCTTTCTTTGCCTCCTCCATGTTGAATCGTTTCAACACCTTGTCAATATATGTGTCTTGGCTTAATCCTATAAGCCTTTTCGATCTATCTCTATAGATCTTGATGACCAAAATGTATGCTGCCTCTCCTAAGTCCTTCATCGAAAAACTATTTTTCAATGAGGTCTTAGTATCCTCAAGCATAGGAATGTCATTTCCAATTAACAATATGGCATCCACATATAATATTAGAAATACTACAGTGCTCCCACTTGCCTTCTTGTAAACACAAGGCTCTTCTTCACTCTAAATAAAGCCAAACCCTTTGACTACTTCATCAAAGCGAAGGTTTCAACTCCGTGATGCTTGCTTCAATCCATAAATGGACTTTTGAAGTTTGCATACCTTTCCAGCATTGGTCGGATCGACAAATCCCTCGGGTTGTGTCATATACACATCCTTAGTCAAATTCCCATTTAGGAAAGCTGTTTTGACATCCATCTGCCATATCTCATAATCGAAATATGCAGCTATAGCTAGAATAATCCGAATAGATTTAAGCATCGCTACAGGCGAGAAAGTCTCGTCGTAGTCAACTCCTTGAACTTGTCAATAACCTTTAGCAACAAGTCGACCTTTATAGATGTGAACATTTCCATCCATATCTCTTTTCTTCTTATAGATCCATTTGCACTCTATGGGTTTAATACCATCAGGTAGGTCAACCAACGTCCAAACTTGATTGTCTCTCATGGATTCTAATTCGGATTGCATAGCACTTTGCCATTTTTCGAAGTCTGGGTCCATCATTGCTTCCACATATGTCAAAGGCTCATCATTGTATAACAACAATATGTCGCATTCTCCCGTAATCAAGAGATTGAGCTTATCCGTTGCGCGACGTGCCCTTTTAGACCTTCGTGGTTGTGTTGGTGCTTCTCTTGCCATGGGCATCTCAACTTGTTCTGCTACATTAGCATTACTTGCAATGTCTTGTCCCACTGGCTCATCTTGAACTTCTTCAAGATACACCTTCTGTCTACTTTTCTCACTTTTGAGAAACTCTTTCTCTAAGAAAACACCATTCCGAGCGACAAACACTTTGCCCTCCGATCGGTTGTAGAAATAATATCCCAAAGTTTCCTTTGGGTATCCCATGAATATGCATTTGTCCAATTTGGGTGTTAATTTATCTGATTGAAGTTTCTTGACATAAACCTCACAACCCCAAATTTTCAGAAAAGACAAACTGGGAGTCTTACCAGTCCACATCTCATATGGTGTCTTAACTACGGTCTTAGATGGTACCCTATTAAGTGTGAAAGCTGCGGTTTCTAGAGCATAACCCCAAAAAGATAACGATAGGTCCGACTGGCTCATCATTGATCGAACCATGTCTAACAAGTTCGATTACGTCGCTCGGATACACCGTTTCTCTGTGGTGTTCCAGGTGGCGTAAGCTGTGGAACAATTCCACAACTCTTTAGATGATTGCTAAACTCGTGGCTCAAACATTCGCCTCCACGATCAGATCGTAAGGCCTTAATTTTCTTACCACGTTGATTTTCTACTTCACTCTGAAATTCCTTGAACTTTTCAAAGGTTTCAGACTTGTGCTTCATTAAATAGACATAGCCATATCTACTTAAATCATCAGTGAATGTTATGAAGTATTGGTATCCACCTCTAGCTGTCGTACTCATTGGTCCGCGCACATCCGTATGTATGAGTTCCAGCAAGTCTGAGGCTCTCTCAGGAAAACCTGAGAAATGCATCTTGGTCATCTTGCCTAGCAAACAAGCTTCACATGTCTTGTAAGATTCGAAATCAAACGAAGTTAAAAGTCCATCTGTGTGGAGCTTCTTCATGCGTTTCTCACTTATATGACCCAGACGACAATGCCACATGTAGGTAGGACTCAAATCATTAAGCCGAGGCCGTTTAGCACTTATGTTACAAATCGGTGAATCATCAAGATTTAAAATAAACAAACCATTCACAATGGATGCAATAGCCACAAACATATTATTCTTAGAGATCACACAACCATTGTTTTCACTTGCAAATGAATAACCATCCTTCATCAAACATGAAGGAGACAAAATGTTTCGACTTAAACTAGGAGCAACATAACAACTATTCAACTCCATAATAAATCCTGACGGGAGGTGGAGTTGCATCATCCCGACGGTCAACGCGGCAACTCTTGCATTATTGCCCACACGGAAATCGACTTCTCCTCTTTCCACGCTTCTACTTCTTATTAGTCCCTGCATCGAATTGCAGATATGAGCAACCGATCCGGTATCAAATACCCAAGAATTAATAATTGTATCAGTGAGAGTGGTGGAAGTACTATTACTTCCTACACTCTTCTTCGAAGCTAGGTACTTCTTGCAATTTCTCTTCCAGTGGCCGAGTTCCTTGCAATGAAAACACTCTTCATCTACAGCTGGTCCAGCCTTGGCCTTGGGCACCTGGTTCGGTTTAGGGATCACATCCTTAGCCTTGCCTTTCTTCTTCCAAGAATTGCCCTTCCTCTTAAAGGTCGGCTTGTTTTGGACTGCCATCACATGGCTGCTGCCAGTGCTTTTTCTTGATGTCACTCGCTGCCGTTTTAAGCATACCACACAACTCATTCAGACCCTTCTCCGCCCCATGCATATGGTAGTTCGAGATGAAGTTCCCATAGCTAGGCGGAAGAGACATGAGAATGAAGTCAGTGGACAACTCCTTGCCCAGTGGGAAGCATAGCTTCTCCAACCTCTGAACGTAACCAACCATTTTGATCACGTGTGGTCCTACTGGCGCACCTTCTGCCAACTTGCACTCCACAAAGGCCTTAGAAACATTGAACCTTTCAGTCCTAGCCTGTGTGGCGAACATGTCCTTGAGTGCCGCGACCATATCGTGCACATGGACCGACTCAAACTGCATTTGCAAGTCAGGTTCCATACATGCAAGCATATGACAGCCCACTTCAAGATCGGCATCCCATACCTTCTTGTAAGCGTTCCTTTCAGCGAGTGTTGCATTTTCATCAGCCTCCTCTAGTAAAGGGGTGTCTAGAACCTCTTCCTTTTTCTATGCCCTGAGAACAATTCTCAGATTACGGATCCAATCCGTATAGTTCGTTCCATTCAACTTGTCCTTTTCGAGGACCGTACGCAAAGTAAACGGTGCATTGTTACTAGGTGCCATTGAACTACAACAAAAGTAAATGCAAAATACTAAGACAAAGTATCCATGACAGAGTAGATAATAAAATATACTCCCACTAAAATCAATATCCCCACGTTGATCCTTAGTGATTCAGAATCCACAACTAACAAGTCTACTAGTGAGCTTTTGCATCACCGCTAGCAAACAAGGTAGATCGGTAATCAACTCCTTGCTAATCATATCACATATGACTCCTGTTGTTGGGCGACATCTCTATGCCTCGACTCCCAACCTTTATGCCCCAAAGTCCTTAACCATTAAGATGACTTTGATAAGCAAACCAATACTTATGCAAGTAAGTATCCGATACAAACCCGTCTAGTCAAGGAAAACTAGTGGCACCCAAATTTCATAGACCCACCACTAATTGTACAAGACATGGGACAGTCACAAGTGTTGGGAGGGCATATAAACTTAAAATTTCCAAGGGATCATTCTACTCGTAACATCGCACGCAAGAAAAAGACCATCATCGCATGCAAGTAAAGTAGAACGGTAAGAATGACAATCACACAATTACAACATGGTATGGCCCATAATTACATGGTGATCTCCATCTCCATTGATCTGTACATGTTATGGAGGGCGATTGAAGGGGAAAAGAGCTACGAGGATTAGGGGGTGATTTGTGGGGAATTAGGGTTGAGGGGTGCTAGAACGCCAGCCGCGGGGCTGCTGCCCACGGCCAGGCAAGAGAGAAGGATTTTCCTTCTTAATTCTTGCTTGATTAGATTGATACATCTCCTGTCTTTAAATAGAGAGGATTACTTCCCCTAAGCGAAGACTCGATCTTATCCCTAAACTTAACCCTAATGGGCCTGCCAAGCCGACCCGGCCCATTAGTCCCTTGATACCTGACAGTACATCATGTTGATCTCCATCTTCATGATTTGTGTGCACCATCCTCCATGTGATGAGTCCTCCAAGAACTATCTAACGCATGCTAGTAATGAAGGTTATACAATCGCGCATTAGATCATCACAAATTGGTACGCAGACCATTACATCAATTTTGACAATACATGTGGCTCCAGCCGTATTGCCGTACGCATGACACGCAGGTCACGAATAATTTACACACATGCATCACATACACATAGGGGCCATGCCGATCATAAAACCTGCAAAACAGATTATCGCAATTCCGACGTCCAAATTTAAACGCCCGGAACTCCATCTTATAAGCCGAATTTGGCAAATCTAATTTCGCCGAGACCAGCAATGCTGGTTTACAGTATGTGTAAAATTTTCTGTAGATCAATTTTCATATAGAAAACGTCTCCATCCGAGTTAACCACGAAAAGTTATGGCTGTTTTACCGAACAACACGTTTTCTGGTTTTCCGGGGCCGGTAGCGGATCCAATCTGCCGCCGCCGCGCATCTCATGCGCATGGCACTTGACCTAGCTTGGATTCGACTAATCCAATTGATCTCCTCCTTATCGTGACTGGGTTTACGTGTATCACTTAACTCCGATGGCGGAAACCGACCGGTAGGAGTAATTCGTTACACGACCATCACAACAAGAACACGAAACCGATCAAAATTTCATCTACATCTGCATATCTCCATATGCACACATCCCGAATCTAAAACTTAGCAGCTACGGCTCTGATACCACTGAAGGGATATAGGGTAGCTACGCTAGCGCAAAACAAAATTTCAACCCCATAAACCAAGATCTGCTGCTGTCAAAGATCACGGGATTACCATAAGACACGCAGATGCAGCGGAATCGTCTCGGTGTAGACGAACGCGTCGAGGGTAGCAGTGCCGTGCAGTTGCTCACGTCACGTCCTTCACGTGCTTCGCGTGTGGCTCGTCCTAGTGCTACAGATGCAGCACCTCCAAGGTATCCACACGTACGGGGAGGGAAGCGTCGTGCACCGGACTGCTAGGTCCGCGAGTACGACGATGAGGGGGCGTGGGCAGCGCGGCTGTTGCTTGAAAGTCATGTCCTTTCAGGAAGGGGTGTGGTCTATATTTATTAGGAGGAAATCCCCCACACCATCGTCCATTAGCAATATGGGACTAATAGATGGTGTACCCCCTTCCATAGCTAATGAGCTTTACAACATTTCTGACCCATTATGACTTTTACACCCTAATGGATCAAATCCAACTGAGTCCACTAGCGGATCTAATCTAGTTGGCTCTAGGGCATATTTCCAACCTGTCGCCGGTCGCGGCATAGCGGCGGCATCCGTGCATGGCCTTCAGGCGGATGAGACGACGGGGACAACGCATCGAATTCGCGATTCCCAATCGTTCGTCAATCTAGCGTAGTTGGGCTGGTGGGCTGCTAGCTATTCGTGAGTCAAATGTTGAAGCCCATTATTTGGTGTTCTTATGTGGAAATTTCATCCCCTCAAAAAAAAAGGAGAAATTTCATAGGAGCTCCTATATATGTACCACAGAAGATGGATAACTATGGGAGCGTATCAAGTGGAAACCAATCAACCTGTGTAAACTATGGAAACTTCAATCCGAGCCACACGATGTTGATCCAAGGGAGGGCTCATGAGAGGTGAGAGGGGTGATTTGCAAAAGTGCCTTTGCAAATCACCCCTCCCACCTCCCATGAGTTTTGCACATTACCCCTCCCACCTCTCATGAGCCCTCCCTTGGATCAACATCATGTGACTCAGATTGAAGTTTCCATAGTTTGCACAGAGGGGTTGGTTTCCACTAGATACGCTCCCGATAACTATAACATCCATCCAGCTCACTGAGACCCAACCACCCAACCAGTGAGGGTAACTTTAACCATTTTAATGAATTACAAAATGTTTCACTAACAATTTTCGGAATGTTGGACAGCCATTTTTCGAAAACTGTGGACCGATATTTTCTGAATCAACATTTTTTCTGAAATGTTGAACCAATAATTTTCAAAAAAATTCAGAAAAAGTTGAGCCAACATTTTTTCAGAAAATGGTAGACTAACAATTTTCAACATTTTCAATAAATGTTGAATCAACATTTCAACATTTTTAGATTTTTTTTTCAAAAATTGTTAAAAATGAAAAAAATATTGGACCATCTTCTTTGGCTCCGGCGGTAGACAGCGGCGGTCGGCCCCGAAGGCGCCGGCGTGGCGGAGGTCGTCCCCGGAGGCGCACCGGCACGGGAGCTGCGACAACGACCGTCGGCGGGGGTGAGGGTGGCGGCACAGGGGAGGCACGTCGGCCATCCCCGGTAGTGAACCGTCGCGGGGGGCAGGCGTGGAACCGACGCACGGCGGCGGCAGCTCACGGGAGCTGGAGGAAGGTGGAGAGAAGTGGAGGTAGTTGGGCTACAGTTTTGAAGTTGTTGGACTGTGTGAGCTGTTATTGGGCTTCTGATGGGTTATAGTTGCGCAACTCTTTTTCATCTTCTGGAACATACATAGGATTTCCCAATTTCATGTCATAGCATATGGTGCCATGGTGGAATCAGGCAACGACAACCTGGCTCCAAAAGTATTACTACCATATTGCAATTTGCAAGTCTAGGTATTGTGAAAAATGCAATTATTTTGTTTTAAAAAAGTCACTAGCAAATAAGTTAGCAGGAGAACTGGGGCAACGCGGGTGTGAAGGTGCAAAAAAAATGTCAGCACCCATGGGGATGTAAAAAATTACTACGTAAAAAAAAGGACTTACCTAGGTTATTTACCTCAGAACTAGTTTGTTTATAAAGATCTACAATCACACTTTGAAACAGGGACTATATACATATCTCCCATAACAAAAAAACATTGCAGAAATTTATATAAAAACAAACACAAAGAGGTTGAAAAACATTAAATGAGCTCACTACTAGGGAAAGCGGCTTTAGTACCGGGTCCAAACACCCATTAGTACCGGTTGTTGACCCGGTACTGACCAGACGGTAACCAAAGAAATAAGGGCCTTTTGCTCGTACAGGAAATTTATACAACCTAATTAAAAGAGCTAGCTCTTACAGCTGGATGCTTTTGTTCTTTGGAGAGTTGGCTACATGGACAAGTAAGGAATGCATTCTCTTTCCAGAAAGCCCGACATGTCATTTTCTGATGCGATGAGATAAAGGCAAAGCGAAACACTGAAGCAAAAAGGAAGCTTCAGGTTAACTGAACAGCAGGTAAAATTAAAAAAAAATGTAGGAGAAAAGAACATGAATGGAAAATTGGAAGCAGAAAAGTGGCCTGGCGACGCTACGTAGTGCAGGCAAACAGATCTTGTAGGCACTTTGTCACAGCCACGTACCTGCGGGTTGCCGTCCTGCACTTCTGCTTGCTGCAGGGTGCTACTGCTCGATGCATCGATCGGCGGCCCTCGGCTTGGGGTCGGTCAGGCCGTCGCCTGTCGGCGTGGCAGACTTGCGGGCGCGGCGTTGGACTGAGCGTGGCGGCATGGCGTCAGGCAGATGAGACGACGGGGACGACACATTGATTTGGCGAATCCCGATAGTCATCCGCAGTTGCCAGTTGGGCTGGTGGGCTGTTTCTGTTTTAATTTATCTCTGCTCTTCGTTGAAGCCCAGCAGCTCAAAGAGCACGCAAGGGAAATAACATTTAGCAGAGGTACACTAATGTTGAAAGTTTTCTGCTCTTGGTGACACCAGGTGCCTCTGCTCTATTTCACAAGTTCCTTTGGATTGTTGATATATGTTGTTGGCCTGCATCGTTGCTGGACGAGTGTGCTCCATTTGGCGCCTCTGCTCCGTCGGTGCTCCTCTTGTTGCTGGTGTCACCAAATCTTATGCCGGGTGGTTTTCATCCTTCTGTCATTCCCCTATCAGGCTTTCTCCCCTTGTACGATGTAGGACGGTGGTGGATGGAGCCCTAATGGGCTAAAGGTGCTACCATCAACTTCAAGGGGGGTCATTGTGTCCCATGAGTTTTGGTTTGCGCACCTTCTGCCTCCTTATTCCCCACTCTATTGGCCTAAACCTCAGATGGAGAGTTGATGCGTCCGACCCGGGTGAGGATTGGATTTATGGTAAGCTTGATGCACCGATTACGAAGTTAAACATCGACACCCGAATTTCGATGCAAATTAACATAGCACCGTCCTTCGGCGCACCCCTCAGGGAAAGGCCCAATCGTCCCAAAAAACTATTCCAATAGGGGAAGGGTGGCTCTCCCCTTTAAGATGGTTTGCTCCTCCCAAGCTAACCAAGGTGGGATAATGAGGCTCACATGGTCACCGTCCAACTACAGCTGGGCCACTCGGCCCATTTATGTTGCGTCTTTGCCAACGGGTAATAGTGGAGGAAGATGTCCTCATCATTCTCCCCTTCTTAATAAGGGCCCAGCTTTGATACCAAATGATGAGTCCGGCCCTAGCAAAGATTTGATTTATGGTAAGCTCGATGCACCGATTGTGCAGTTTGGTATCGACACCCGAATTTCAATGCAAACTTAGCACCGTCCTTCGGTGCACCCCTCAGGGAAAGACCCAATAATCGCCCCAAAAGACTAGTCCAATAGGGGAAGGGTGCCTCTCCCCTTTAAGGTGGCTTCCTCCTCCCAAGTTAAGCAAGGTGGGATAATGAGACTCACACGGTTGCCGCCCAACTACAACTGGGCCACTCGGCCCATTTATGTTGCATCTTTGCCAACGGGTAATAGTGGAGGAAGAAGTCCTCATCAAGGGTGACAATGGAGCGGCGCAGCTACGAGGGATGGTATGGATGTGCAATGATCATGGTGAATATGTTGTTCAATGGCGGCTCTAGTCAACGACCGGTGGATGTTCTTCGGCTTGTACCTATTTCCTCGGAAGTGTGTATAGTGTCAATGTTGTACTTTTCCTCTGTTTTATTAATGAAAATCTTGTAACATTTTGTCCTGCACAAGGTCCTTCAACGAAATTCAGGTGGGGATTCTCTTCCCCGGTGACACTCAAAAAAAATGTTGCAAGTTACAAATTGTTTTCAAACTAGCTCTCGGCACACCAACCAATCCATACATACAAGTTCGGTTTTATGGCTCACAAAACAAATCATACAGACCGAGCAAAACCAGCACAAATATTGCATGGCTCACAAAACAAATCATACAGACCGTCGCCAGTGTGCCTTAACCTGTGTCGTCTTAGAACGATCCTGACATAGTGACGTACAGCACACTCTAGAACACAATGCTGAAAAATTCACTGCAATTAATAGAATGGAGAGAGGCGCCTTAGTTGTGCCATGTTCACCTTAGGTAGCTTCTCATCTTGCGCGATACAAACTGGGGTGGCGACACATGCAAGTAGTAGTAGGCCCCACCAATCACGCCATCCTCTCCATGGATTAGTAAGGAATGATGCAACGATGCCGACATGTCATTTTCTGAAGCAATGCGATGCAAGCAAGTCACAATCAGCAAAGATCTCAGCACACGCTTTTATTCTGGCTGTGAGGTAAAGGTAAAGGTAGAGGTAGAGGTAAAGGTAAAGGGAAACGCTGAAGCAAAGAGAGTCAGCTTGACTGAACAGCTGGTTGCATATAGGAGGGTGACGGTACGGATCAAGGCAAAGTTTCTAGAGGAACAGAATTTCAGGGTTCTCAAGGAAATCGACATTGGCGTAGCGCAAGCAAACAGATCTTGGCAAGGCCAACACGTCTTAAACTAGAGAACTAGCTAGGTGGTGCCAAAATCAACACCAGAAGGCGATCAGCCTTGTGTCATAGACCAGAATTTGTGGCCGGTGTTGAAAGAGCTTGTGACGAGAACGCAGCCCTCAGAACTGCCTGCTGATCGTCATGCTTAGCTGATGTACAATCATAGTCTTCAATAGTTCATCAAACCTCCCCATTGTCTAGGCTATGCTGACATTAGGACGTACTATCTCAGCACTCAAGAGTAATAAATAAGCTCACGGCATAGATACAGTATATAACAGAGTATATTAACCGTTCCAAATTACAAATAGTTTCAAATTCGTTCTCAGCACACCAATCCATAGTCCATACACACATAAAACTTGGTTCCATGGCAACCTCAATTGCCAATTATTTTACACACAAGGCAAAGCAAACAGACCCGAGCAAACCAGCACAAAGATGACATGTCCCTTGACAAACATCATTAGAAGAAACCGAACACACTCGAACACAATTGGCTGGAGAGGGCACCTCAATTTCGCACACAAGGCACTGAGCTCTGGATATGAAGTGATCGAAGCTCACCTAAGGTAGCTTCTGATGATATGTTTCTTGCGTGATAGAAACTCCGGTGGCGGTACATGCAGGTAGTAGTTGCTCTGCTCCGGAATGCTCCACTGCAGCCTGCCCCACCAATCACGCTCTCCGCTGACCACCACCTTTGACTTCTGGTATTCACTCTTCAGGAGTGGGAGATGGTGAAAGGAATGACAGCCTCGGACAAAGAGCTTCTCCCACTTTGGTGTTTCGAATTGAAACGTGACATCATCATGGAAGTGCTGCAGCTGTGGCAGTTCCTGGAGGTAGATTCTTTTGATGTTTGGGAGTGGAGAAGGCTCTACTTCGTAATCAGGTCGTTTGTAGAAAATTGTCTTAAGGCTGGAGCAGAAGAGAATGACCAGAGTCTCCAGTGCTGGTAATGACAAACTACATGGGAAAACTTTCTCCAGACGTGGGCAGTGCTCAAGATGAATGTGTTTCAGTAGCTTCAGAGTGATCAACTTAGAATATGTCAGATCGCTAGGCTCAACCAAACTTACTAGTTTATTTAGGTTGGACACCTGCAGTATCTGTAGGGACGGAAATAACTCAGGCATTTCTGATGTCCTACCCAGGAGGTATTTTGTTGCCGATGTGCCTTTCGAGTGCATTGTGAATGCTACTTCCATTGCATGGCAGTGAATGAGCTGGCATTCTTCTAGACACATCATAACATAATTTAGTTCGGTAAGGCTTCCGACAAAACAATCATCCGAAATGAATATCGACTTTGCAACAGTGAGAAGATGCCTTAATCCAGCTGGGTAACGATTATTTGCAGATATCTCCACATGGCGTTCTTTAGGCTGAAATTCCATCATGTGCACAATGATATCTGCCTCAGAATAATGCACATCAGGATAAGGTGATTGCCTCTGGATCTTGGTATATATCTCATCTTCTTTCTTCTTTGGCTTCATGCCTCTAACAATACATGGTTTGACTTGGACAGTGAAACGTTGAAGAAATTTTCCTCCCTGGACTATCCTGTTAGCAGCATATGAGTTGAAACTATGAAACAACCTTGAGTCATTTATGTTGATCTGAGCGGTATTAATAGTTTTCTGACTATGCCGGTTTTTTCCCTTCTCACAAACCATCTTCAAATGCTGGTTATCATCACAATGATCCAAATAGAAAACCATAGGAAACCGGACCAGCCGATGCCATGGGAATCTCTTAAAACAGGGGACATTCAAAAGAAGCAACCTCTTTAGCTGTGGTAAATTTGGGAGGTAGTGAGGAACCTCCTCAAGAGCTGTTCCAGAAAGATCAACATCCTCCAGTGCTATAAGATCATCACTGATGTCTATGGTTTTGAGACTACTGCACCCATGCAAGGACAGGCAACGAATCCAAGGTCCAGAGAGTGAGAAGGTTCTCAGGTTAGGATGCCCTTCGATTTTGATATCTTCCAAGGACTTCCATGTTTCTATGTAAAGATCTTCAAGACCTGATACTAGTTCCCAAAGAAACTGAAGCCTTAATCTACAGCAGTTATAAATATGTAGCTCTTTGAGGCCTTTGGCTTCAGATAATGACCTAGGGAATGAAATTAATAGCATGTTGCTGATCAGCTTGAGTGTATGCAGCCTTTGCAATTCTTGAAACATATCCTCTGGAAAAGAAGTAATCTGAGTACCCTCGAGATGAAGGACCAACAGATTGGACAGTTCGGCCATGGAAGGAGGCAGTTCCTCGAGATTGCAGCAATTGCCAAGAATGAGCTCCTCGAGACTTGACATGCTATGGAAGAATTCAGAAGGCAGAGTTGTGACTCTTGAATCTGAAAGGTCGAGGAAGTGGAGATTGCTCTTGTTACTGCCATCTTCTTGTGTTATCTGCAACAAGGGAACCCCATTCATATCCAAGACTTGAAGGTTTCCTAGATATGCCAGTGGCGCAGTTTCTTCCTGAGAGGCAGTAGGTGTCCAAGATAATGTCTCAAGCTGAAAGCAGCCTCTGAGAGAGAGCAAGTGGAGGTTAAGTAGTTGAGAAAACCCAGAAGGCAGACAATTTATTGGTGTATAGGACAGATCAAGAACACGAAGATGCTTGTTCAACACTTTATTGAAAGGAAACCCTGATGTTTTTGAGCATCCTCTTAGAATAAGGGTGGTCATCTTCATTTCTCCTGGGATAGATTTTGGTTTCATCCAATAACGCCAATCCCAGCTTATATGCTTGCCATCATCATTCACAAATGAAACCCATCTCAGTTGCTCCCTCTTCTCATAATCAACTAGTTCATCTTGTTGGAGTCTAGGAACACTCTCCGCTACCTTGGACACACCAGTGATGGCATCATGAGATGATGACGTGGTCGCTGTCCCTGAAGTGCTGCTTGTTGTTGGCGTATTAGAAACAGAATATATTGGCAGTAGTGAATATTTCTGCAAAGCTTGAATGACCACCTTCCCAGTTTTATATGCAGTCCTGTAGTAGTTTCTTTGTTTCTTGCTGGTGGCAGCTTGTATATCGATGGGGCTTCTCGTTGAGAAAAGCAGGTCCTCAGCTACCCAACAGCGAACCAGCTCATCCGAGCTAACAGAGGAGGGGAAATCTCCTTGCAGTAGTGGATGGTAGAGGATACCATAATAGAAGCAGTGCTGAGCTACGTGGAGCCAAAACTTGAAGTCTCTTCCTTGCTGCTGGAATGTGTTATGGATGGAGCCAGCTGCATCTCGTATCGCCTCTTTAACCAACATGGCCCACTCGCGCTGGTCGAGATCACCGAAAGGCGGAGCATGGTAATATTTCTGACTTAAATGTTCATAGAGTGGAACGAATTTCATTCTGTTCTGGCTGTTGATCTGAAGCCGTTTTTCTGCCTCATGAATCATCACGGACCACTCTCTATGGTCGAGATCCAGATCACCGAAAGGCGGGGCACCTTTAATCATTCTGCTTTTAAAAGTAGAACCTCTAGTCTTTCTGCTTTCGTCACAGACATCCTTTGAATTGGTTGAGATGAGCCACCGGTTCTGCTGGTAGATCGACGGCCGTAAGTTTGTGGTGAAAACCAAGACGTCCAGTGAGACAGGAACATGCATGTTTTCTACCACCAGCAGATGCCGCTTCCCTTGCAGCGCTTCTCTGACCTTTCCGCATACTTGAGACCAGTGAGGCCGACGGTCAAAGATTGGGTCCCACAGAACGATCCTATCTGTTCCATAACAAAATATGTACTCACGTCCAAAAGCCTGGAGCATCAGGTAGTCCGAGAGTGCGCCATAGGCGAAGTAGGTCTCTTCTGCAATATGCTGCTTGAGCTCCTCCAGCTTGGTGCTGTCCTCGTTTTCAGGCGATGGTATGTGGATAGTTGTTGCAATTTCCATGAGAGCCTCAATTGCCAGCCAATGCATATGCTTGGCTATACGGCTATGTGCTTCTGGCATTGCAGGTGTGTGCCTCACACGTACAATGTGGTCGTATGGACCATAGATGTTTTTGGTGCGCTCAAATAGGAGCCTAGTCAAGGTCGGAACAAACGATGCTGACGGTCCAATCCCGATGTTCCATATCACTGGCTGCTCCTTGCTCCACTCTGCCACCTTGTCTTCCAACGCTGGTAAAGCACTCCATCGATAAGAACCATTTAGCCTCTCAGAGAATACCTTGCCGTGAAAACGATACCTTTAAAAGGAATAAAGGGCCACTATTAGGCTTGATTAGGGGTCAATGTTTTCTTAATAAAAATACTATGTTACAAATCTGAAGAATGTGACGTCCATTGAAGAAACTGAAAATATATATCGATCTAAATTTCTTTTCCACAAAAAGGAGTAGTACATTATAGTACTCCGTTTTGTTTCTCTGACAAAAAGGTTAATCTTCCTGTTTACATACAAGATAAAATTGTTTACCAATCAAGTTGATACCACTGTACAGACATATTGGGCAGTGTTTTCTTGGAGCCATATTCATTTTTTACAGCCTTTCAAGATACCAGGTGTTGAACTGCTGATAACTACTTAGTATTGTGATGCAGACAAATAAACTACAATAATGTGTCAGTTACTTTCCTGGGGATGCCTAATAACTATAGTATTTATTTTCCAATAAAACTCAAGAGTCGTTCACAGTTCTAAGCTTTTCAGCTGCTATCTTAATGGCCCTGCGTGTTCTATAGCTCTATATATGTAAGGAGATTTGGGAAGGAGAAGAGCTTTTTAGATGATAAAATTATTCACTATCATTGGTGACCACTAGAAGGGAATTGCGAGTTACAATTTGATCTAGTTTTATTTATCTTGTTCATGTGCCTCTGTATTGATCTACCGGTTCGTTCTAATCCACTGCATCATATTGCAAAGACACAAAAACCATGTTTTGACAATGGCAGGGTCTCTTAAATACAACGTCAACAAATACTTCATTTCATTGTTTATATATTCATTGAACAAATTAATATAATAAAAATAAAAAACACTTTTAATAAACACCACGTGGCCAGCTCACCATCAGTCGCCCACGCGAAGTCACCTGGCCGCAAACACCATGTGGCCACCCAAACCACGCCAGCTGCCGCCGATGCCATGGGCGCCAGCAGCCGCCTATCCCATGGGGCCGGCCGCCCGTGCCAGGTCACCAGACACGTCAGTCCCAACCACAACACGGACCGATTCTATTAAGTTGGCGGCAGAAAAGCCCGCACTGCAATCAAAAAATAATTTTCCCACAGCCCGCTGCTCCGAAAGGGGAAAATGGAGAACGGAGAGGTGAGTAGGCGACCAGAATGGATCATTCCGGTAGAGATTTGTGCCTTCCAATTGCGGCTCACTCCTACAGGCGCAACTTTGGTGATACTTTCTGCGCATCAATCTGGTAAGTAATTTTGTGTTAAATCCGGTAAATTTCATTTTGCAGAAGTTCTTTTTGATTCGTTCTGCGGTCAGTAATTTTGAGTTGGATTCGCCAAATTTTTTTCGGTTGTACTAGTTTTACCCCCAAGCATGAGAAAGGGGTCGAGGATTTCAAGGCATTTCTTAAGAGTAGATACGTTGAGGATGAAGAAATACTATGCCCATGTCGTCAATGCCTCAATCTCTCTACAAGGACTATAGAGCGAATTGGAGTTCACTTACATGTGAGTGGGATGACAACCACTTACACTAGGTGAATCCATCATGGAGAAGCTTTGGAGGATATGGTTCACGAAGATGCAAATGTTCAGGATAATGGGGTTCGGCAAAATGTAATTCTGCAGGATGATGGGGTTCAGGAAATTGCCATTCTGCCGGATGCTAAGGGGGATGTGGATAATAATGCAGCTTCACAGGATGGTGGTGATCAGGAAACAGTCCAGGAAAACCAAGACATATCGAGTATGGAGGAAGATGAAGGCTCTGAAGATGGAATTCCTAAAATGATTACTGACATGTGCAAGGGTGAGGTGCTCGGAGGGAATATGTTTGAGTTCGTAAAGGAACATCTAAAACGTAAGGTATCACCAACATCCAGATATACACAATTTAGATTTTTCGTGAAGTTATTTCATATAAAGTCTTTCCATCGGATCAGCAATGTCGCATTCAATGCGATTATGAAGGTGTTAGAAAAAGCTTTCCTAGACGCGTTTCGACATGTTTCGACGACTCAATAAAGTACATATGTGGCATGGGTCTCGGCTATGAAAAATCCATGCTTGTAAAAATAATTGTGTATAGTTTCTCAAGAAGAAGCTAGCCAAAGATGATATGTGCCCGAGGAGTGATTGAAAATAATATGAAAAAATATCGAGGAGCAAAAGAAGTGAATAAAAGGAGAAAAAAAAGAGAGAAAAAGAAAAAAAAAGTGGAGAAAAGAAAAGAAAGAGAGAAAGGGCAAGAAAAGGTGTAAAGAGGGATGGTGAATCAAGTGAAGATCAAAAGAAGTGCAAGGAAGGATGTGACGTTGTTGAGAATGAATCTTCGATATTCCTACCATGTGAAATCCGACAACGAGGACATCATTAGTGCCTTGAAGTCAAATTTTCTTTGCCATTGCACATGTCCACCATTCTATATCTTCTCATCCTTGAAACCCTCACACTATCGGGAAATTCACATGATTATTGGCTCGAAAGGTAAGCAACTATTAGAGAGTTTTCTTAACTTGACAATATTTGTATTGAATTTGGTTAGCCCTTCCTATAGCTCCACCATAAATTTGAGTGATTATTTCTTGAGAGATGGGAGCTTGCAAAACAAATAGGATAGCCAGTTTATATTGAGAGACATGTGAATGCTTGGAAGAGAACTTGGTTTAATTCTTATTCCAGGGAGATTGTTTTCATGATGAAAGAAAAAAAAACCCTCCAAGGAAAGCAAGAAAGTAAGTATGGTTGAACCCTGAGGTTTCCTAGATAAAGATGAGAAGTTGTGGGGTAAGTTTTGCTTGGATAAATCTTCGAACGCCCATGCATTGATTGTCTTTACTGCTCCTCGGATATTTGCTTGAAGGACTTGGTATTTGACTCGCATGCTTAGGTATGATTCATTTATAAGATCTTGGTTTAACCCCAGAGGAAGGCGATGGTATTTTGACTTGCTCGAGGATGAGCAAGCACTAAGTGTGGGGGGATTGTTGACGCTCGTTAGCGACATCCCTAGAGCACTTGTTACACGAAGGTTTCAGCACTTATTTGGAACTAACCAGCCACTAGGCACCCTTATGACATAACAAGTTCGTATTTGCATTTGTTTTCGGAAGAATATTGTTTATGCAGGAAATCGAGTATCTTACAAGTGTATTTGGACAAAGTTCGGAGCATGCACTACAAGAGGATCATAAAGCCCCATTTGCGCACAAATACAAGATGAACATGCCTCCAAAGGACTAAGACACAATATCAATATAACCTCGAGGGTCAAGTGGAAGATTATGCAATGTGGATTTGGGCCCGGACTTTGGACTATAGGTCCGCAGGAGATGCTGAGCTTAAACGGGCCATATCTCTCTCATCTTAGGTCCGATGGAGACAAATTATATAAGGAAATTGCATGGCTCGAAGAGATGCACAAGTTTCGTATGAAGACCGCAGGCATTTGAGGCATTTTTGGGGGTGGGCCGACCGGCCCAAGGGGGTGTGCCGACTGGCCTAGCCCATTTTTGGGTCGGTTCGGTCTCCCCTTTCTTGTGTGCGAAGCATGGATGAAACCCTATCTCTACCCCTGCCTCCATTCGCCAGAGACTCCTATAAAAGCCCCCGAGGTCGACCACATCAAGGCATTCAATGTTCAGAGATTCAACAAAGGGAGAGAGCCACATAGAGGAGAGAGGAGCAACGCTCGAAACCCATAGCAAGGTCCTTCCAGCGCCGCCACAAGATCAAGAACAAGGAGGAGATTGGATCTACAAGGGAGGAAGCAAGGCGGAACTCGATAGTAGGAAGAACACCCCTAGCCGTTCCGGTGTAGGGATTCCCTTCCCCCAGATCATCTTCCTTGTCGGTCTACATCTACTCCGGAGGATTCTATGCCATGTTCAGTGCTACAATGTGTAACATTATGGGGTAAAGTCCTTGTTTGTCCTTGGGGTTGAAGGGAGATCTTGAGTTGTAATCACCGAACCTATGTTTTGGAACTATTTGCTATCATATTCATGTTGATGGTGCTTTAATCTTAATGGCCGGCTGGCTTGCTTTGGGGATGCATCGCTCATAGCTTCACGTATCATGTTCCTTTGGTTCTTTATTCGATTACCATCGTGTAGTGACAGTACGCGGGAGGGAAAGTATATTGAACATGGTTTATACCCCTTAGTCTTGCATACCTAGAACACATCAACGTCTTGTGCTCTTGTTGTTCGATCACGGATTACCCTCGTGTAGTGACTAGTATGCGAGAGGGAAAGGGTTGGACTCGGTGCACCTTTACCTTTGATAGATTAGATCGGTTTGTTCTTGTTAGGTGGTTACATCTCTAAGTGATCCTAGACCCCTTGGACAAGCTTTGTACATATCTTGTGCTCTCCATACCATTGCTCTCTACGTTGATCTCTTTAACCTAGATCAGATAATATTAGTTCTTTACTCATACATACCATCTCTTGATAAAGAGCTTTAAAACAACGAGATTAGTGCTTAGTTGAGTGTAGCAATCCACTTGTTCCACAGATTGATTAACCTTGGGGGATACTCTAAGGGAAAAGCTACAATCGATCCGTGCACTTGAGGTTCGTAAATTGGCGCATTATCTACCGCCAACAGCCTCACGTCCCCATCTACTCCAGTGCCACCACCATCGCTGCCCTTGAGAGCAAGTGCACATCAATAGTGGAGCACCGTGGGGGAGCCGAGCCGCCGTCAAGCCACTAGGGCACCCGATGGTCGCGCCCTGCCCCTTCCTCATCGGTCCAGCCACCGTTGAAGTCGCTGGGGTGGCGGCCCAGCCACGTCGCCTACTGATGCCACCATGAGCCTTCGCCCCATCTCGTTGTCCCCTGCAGCTCATCGCCGAATGCCTCCCGATTTGCAAGCGGGCTCCACTGCTATCCTTCACCATTGAAGCCCTACTGCTAGGTTCTCCCAGCCTGAGCGCGGGCCCACATCCATCGAGGGCGGCCTGGACACGGGGGACGAATAGCCGGTTCCTCCACTCCTGCTTTCTTTCTTTCCTATTATCCCTGTTGACCGAGGAAGAGATAAAAGGGAGGGGGAGCACTGCTAAGGGCACTTGAGATTGTACCTGATGGTTCCTGTTGTGTTGCTGGTGATTTCTTTTTTCCCGATTAGAGATCGGGTTGCATCGTCGCTCCATCGTCTACAGCACCGGGAATGAGGTTGTCGTTGAGCCCTCCAAGCCGCAGCGACGACGCTCGTTATCGAACCACCCTCACCGGTGTCACTACTGCTCTACCCATGTCATCGGTCCTTGTCAAGCTGGTGCTCAACCCGACTCCGCGCCTCCTACCGTTCTCGCGTGGACACCACCGCCGATGATACTGAAGGAAGATTCTTGTACTCTTTTCAGTTGCCTCATCTACCATCGTCATCCGCCGCTCATCATTCTACTGCTGATTTTGTGTACTTGGACGCCTCATCGACACTTCGGAGCTGCGCTCTCCTCCATGGCTTTGATCACGTCGACCTCGAGCTCGGCTACTTCGGCACTAAAGGACTACCATTTGCATGTTTCTTCAGTCCCAACATTCGCAATGGTGTTCCGACTGCGGGGGATACATATGTCTCCATTGTTCTCTAGTATGTCCAGTCGTGTTTCTACCACTATGACTACGGAGGGATGTTAGAGTATATTAGGCAACTCTGGATATGGTTAGTTTAGGATTGATGTAATGTTGGAATAACGTTCCTTATCTTTGGGGGTTCTACTTGTCCTCCGAGCCATGTACTGTCATATATACCGGTCTTGGAGCTCATTGCAATAAATCGGTCACATTATACGCATCCTACACAATCTTACAAAAACTTAAGAGTCCTTCACAGTTCTAAGCTTTTCAGCTGCTATCTTAATGGCCATGCGTGTAGCTCTATATATGTAAGGAGATTTGGGAAGGAGAATAGTTTTTTAATGATAAAATTATTCACTATCATTTGGTGTCCACTAGAAGGGAATTGCGAGTTACTCATATAGTCTTATTATCTATCTTGTTCGTGTGCCTCTTGTATTATTTAAAAACTGTGTGCCTCTTGTATTGATCTATTGGTTCGTTCTAATCCACTTCATCATATTGCAAAGACACAAAAGCCATGTTTCGACAATGGCAGGGTCTCTTAAATGCAACTTTAGCAAATACTTCATTTTATTGTTTATATATATTCATTGAATAAATTAATATGATAAAGTAACAAACACTTTTCAAGAAAAAAATACCTCTATCGTTCCAAATTGCTATTTACTTTGTGTTTTTCCTAAGTCAAATTTGTTACACTTTTATTAAACTTACTAGAAAAGTAAACTAAAATCTAAAATGCCAAATAAATTCACTATTACAATATATATTCCATGGCGGATTCAATGACACTTAATTGGTATCACAAATGTTATTATATCTTTTAATAAACTTGGTCAAACTATTAGTTAAATTTTACTTAACACAAACCCAAAGCCAATAAAAATTTGGTGTATTTATCATTTATATCTCCATTTTTAATAAAATGTTGAAGGTTTTAAAATGTCTAATAAATGCAGAGATGTACAAAATGGCAAGTACATGTGACTAAAAGTAGCAGCCGTGATGAAGTCGCTAGAATTTAACTCCAACTACTACAGTTCAAACTATGCTGCCCCGCCAAGTTTCACACCAAAGTGTGTCCAATGCTTAGAAAAAACATGTAGCCATGTGATAGTGTGTGTGCAGTTATGTATTGTATGATTCAAGTGTGTATGCTAATAACTTCGAGGGTGTTCCGGGTTCTTGTCATTTTATTTTCTATTATAGTATATTTATGAACAAAATATTACAAAATTACATAATCAATTGTCAAACAAAAAAACTTTGTGCATAATCTATAAATTTAATTAGTTGCATGCACGGCTGTACTGCACGACTTGCAAAATTTACAACAGTAGCACACATAAGGATCACATATTTGACACCTAAAGCTTAGCATTGCTTACCCGTACGTGCTGGTAGTAGAGGTTTCACTTGTGTGGGAGTGTATTGTGCGTGGTAACTTACTTTCACTTGTGCCTTTGAATCATTTTTTATTAGCAATGTTTTGTAGGGTTCTACATAATGCTGAACGGAAAGCTCTGTCCATTTAGATTTTTCAAGAAAAAAGTATATGAATTTGTCCGCATGACTCAAATGGTGAAATAGAGTGAGTACTACATAACTGTTACACAGCTGCATAATTAATTTACACGAAGAAATTTACCTTCCATTTATGAGGCTGTCGACCATTTTTAATACACAGACTACCACTTACTTTCTGGCATTTAGTGTAATTAGGTCGGTTTTGGTTGAGCCTGCCCGTTAAGGTTTAATTCCTAGTCTTGTCAAAAGTGCTCATGGTTCGCTCAAATTATTCTAGAAATAAATTATGATATATATTCTTTCAAGGGGTGGTGGAATCCTCATCGATAAGCGCCATCAGTCTCGAGATCTATAAGCATAATCTCTCAAAGTTGGTCATGTGGTTAGGGTGTGTGCATAGCCTCGTAAGGATGCATGTGTGCGGTTGTATGTGAGTATCTGCAATTGTAGTTTGTTTTGAAAAAGGTACCGATGAAATTTTGTGGCGAGTTATGCATCTCACGTGGGCACACCGCAAAAAACCTTGTTAAATCATAGTTATTTCAAATATTTTGGGATATTTTCATGGTTTATAAAAAGTACCTACAATACTTTGTGGCGAATTATACATTCATAGCCACACTTTTAAGTGGATCAATTATTCTTTTCATATCTTATTGTTTACAGTTGTTGCCTTCAATTGTATTTTGAGGTATGTTTGGTAACTTGCTTAGTGGTTTAGTGCCTTTATTTAATATCCTTATAATCCAAAGTGATACAAAAACTCTGCAATTAATCCAATATATCTGAAAGGAGAAAAAACTATGCTTCGGATCTGAATATATCCACCTTTGATATGAAAACAATAGTCGATGCAATAAAAAATGCATGATGTGATCCTTACTCTTGGGGGTTTTTAGCCTTGTGAGGGGTTTTTAACCCTATGGCTGGAACTTTTTGTTCCACCGCTACGTTTTCACTAAGCAGCTTTAAGTTAGCCAACTTGGCAACACACTTTTATCCTTGTTGCCCGATGCAAGGTGAGCAATCCTGTGGCTGGACCGTTAGATTCTTAGCCTTGTGGGAATTCAATGAACATCTCCTCTACCTTTGGGATTTCAGTCAACCAACTTTTGATTAGTTTGTGTCAGAAGCCTATGATGCGACACTTGTGCCTAGGGGCTTTTCTTCAGCCAACTTTAGCTTGGATTCTTGCGAAAGCCTCCATCATGATGGTTCTGTCGCCTGGGGCCTTTTAGTCGGGCAACATGAGCTCTGATTTTGCTGGAAACCTCAGGGCATTGCGCTTCCACTGATGGCTTTCAGTCAGCCAATTTTATTAGCTTGGATTTCTCATAACATATATGTTTTAGTTACTATGCTCTTGGGACTCTCATTTCTAGGTTATTTGTTACACTGATGGACCAATTATCAACTAATCAGAACTCTTTGTTGTGGTATGAACATACAGAGGAATCATTCAAGACATACATGGAGTTTCATCAGTTTGCTCTCTAGGCCCCAGATACGTAGATCTGACTTGAGGCAAGGAAAAGGAAGTGATGTGTTTCACAGTGCTGTGCGGTCATATGTAGACATTTTGTCGTCTCTGACCAAATGATCCAAAATTGTGTTGAAGTCACAACACTGTATCTCTATATCTATAAATATTCAAACATCATATGATCTTAATTCGCAACTATGTATGAAACATGGCCTCATTAGACAATAGTTTGTGATTGGGTGACAACATAGTCTGTGGGACTAACTGTTTTGTCAACCATGTGCCTTGTAGGCTTTGTAGGTCTCAAGAATGCAAACCAAACAATGGTGAGATCCAAATCATAGTATTTTAAGTATCCAAGCCATGGTATTCAAGTGATGATATCCAAATGACATTGAAAATAATCCAGAGATTCAACTTGCCGTATTCAACTACGCAAACAAGTAGCACTGGATGTTCCAATGGAGCCTCATAGTAAGCATCAAAGCAAGCATCAGAATAAATGGTACCACATGAGAAATCAACTTGAGTTGCAACAAACACCAGCGATCCGATGGAGTGATTTTTACAAGCGTTATATCAATGAAAAATGAGAAAAGAGAAAATCCTAGGGCACTGGATTATCCGATGGCTAGAAGACTGAGGCATTAGACTAATCATATTTACTATGAAATCATCAAGAAGGTTTCGAGCAAAATTGCATCAGATATTCCGACACTAGGATTTAGGGGCATCGGATCAAGCGTCCTATGAATTTTGCGTTTCGGTAAAAGGAGAAGAAGTGGCATCGGATGATCCGACACACCATTGGATGAAGCATCTTAGCACTTTTGGGCATGTGTCCAATACCTATATGCATTAGTAGACAGTCAATGGATTATTCAATTCCGACCCTAGTTGAGCAATGGATGATCCGATGCTCACTATTTTTAACAAGCCCTTAGAGCAACGGTTCCTTGATATGTTGGGCTATTTATACCTCCTTTACTCGCCCATTTGGTGTTGCTAGTGTGTGCATTAGTCCATAGAAGACCAAGACTCATCGAAAACACATCGATGCCACAAAAAGTACAAAAGTTATCATAATCCTAGGCTTAGCACAATCTTAGAATAGTGATTAGTGCTACGATATGCCTAGAGTGAGCGAGTGCAAGGCATTGCTAGCTTGTCATTGGTTCTAGGAGCAAATCACTATTGTAAGCTTGTGCACAGAGAACTTGGTGCCTTGGTGGTTCACCAGCAATTCTTCAACCATCTGGCTTGGTGTGCAATAGCGACAACGGCCGTGTGCGGGAGACGAGGAGACTCCTTCCTTGCAAGAGTGTTTGTGTCGAGTCCAAGACCTTGATTGGGAGAGATATGGTGATTGGGAGCATATCCTTTGTAGAGCTCTGACGTGTACTAGGGGTGACATTTGCCTAGTGATACCATGGGATAAATCACCACGATCACGACTTTGCATCATTCGTAGCTCATGTACGTTTCTGCATTTCTTACATGTGACTTGAATGCCTTTACATTCTAAAGTAGTATCCCATTAGGATTGACTTTAGGTTGCAAAACTCTTTGTGGGTGGGAAGTTTCACTAGATCAACCATAAATACTCATCTAGATAGCATGCTCTAGTTTATTTTTTTTATGCAAAGTAGTGCAAGCTATACCCCCTCCATTTTGTTTCTAAGGCGCATACGCATATCAAAATTCAAATTTCATAATTTTTTAACAATAATTAACTATCATTTTTAATTTTTTATAATATAAACTTTATATGCTTGAATTCATAATTAAATTCACTCTACAATTTTCACAAGTTTATAACCATTAAAAATATAATATATGATAAATTAATGGTTAAAATATAATTTGCAAAACTGTACCAAATCATACAATGTATTATCAATAAAGATGGAGGGGGTATAGTTATGGTTTTAAATTTGCCTAATTCACCCCCTCCCCCTCTTGGGTTGTGAGCACCGATTCCTTTCAATCTAGCCAGCATGCATGTCATTGCTTTATCAAGCAAAATAGAAAAAGCAACATAATGACAAAAAATAATAAATAAAGTTTCCGGTGCACATCATGATTCATGGTTTAAGCAAAGAAATATTACCTTTCATTCACAAGATCGTCAACAAATCGAAAAATGCTCTTTGAGTCAACCATTGCGAACAAGTCTGGTTTGGTGATAGGACGTCTATTATTTGCCCCACCTGAAAAAGGAAAACTTCAAATTTTTTGTTGATAAAATAACAAGAATATTATTTGTTGATTGAACAAGAGTGGAAGACAAATCATATGTTGGATAGGAGTAAATATTTGTGAGTTTCCTATTATATAGTTTGTAGAAAGTCCTATATGTGCTGAAGCCCCATGCTCCATAATTAAATCGTAACCCCTCCATTTGAAATTAAATATTATGTATCCAGAAATGTTAAAATGACCTATAATTTGAAACAGAGGGAGTAGCTGTTACTTGTAGAAAATCATACATGTTTTTCCAAAAGGTTTAGACGTTCTAGCACATGTGTGTCGTGGTGTCCATCGTCGTTAAGAGCTAGGGTAAGGTTTTGCCCTTGCTGTTTTCATCATGTAGTCAATCTACGCAGTCTTTATTAATGGCAGTTTTAAATGATCTTAACAGATTCAAAAAATATGAAACCTTTATATAATTTGGTGTAATGAACACCACAATCAGACCTGGGTGATGTCAAAATTGTTTCTGTCAGGCTCTCAGCCTCATAATTTTGGGCAAAATCTATTCATGGAAAGATTAGGTAATGCAAACTATAGAATTGATTATTTTCTCTACTATGAAGTTGTAGGAAAATTTTCAAAGATTTCTAGATTGGTAAGTTCATCTTTTTATGAATTTTGGAGCTCCAGTTATACCTTTTTCATGAGGACCATTCTGCACTTATATCAAATCTTCAGATTATGGTTCATCTCGAGATTTTACTAGGTCAATGATTTGCACTTTTTTTGGATCCCTAGAAAGTTGTAATTTATAAAGTTAAATTTTTGATGGAACACGATGGGAGTTTTGAGCCATCACGATTAGAATGTCGGGTTCAGGAGTAGGAATGCTTTAAATTATGTTTATTTAGGCTTGTGTGTTTGTGTTGGTGCTGAGCTATGTTAGTGAATAAGTGGTGCATATTTGTATTATTCTTAGCTCATGTTCTTAGTCTTTGGTGAAGGCAAGTAAACGTAGCATTATGATCTACATGCTTTAACTTTGTTGTTTGAATTACCTCCATTTAATTTCAGTATGTCGACTAGCCAAAAAAAAAAGCCTGAAAACTGACTTTATATTAAAGTATGTTTCATTCACATGAGGCTTGAAGTTGTGAATTTTAAAAGTATACAAAGTTCAAACATTGCAATCTTGCATTTGCATCTCATGTTATTTATTTATATGATGAAACCGTAGCTGGATTGGTGCGGTAAAGTATCGGTACAACAACTGCATGTTGGGATATAGTAATGTGTTTGCAACCCTCGCCTCCTTATTTCGGATGTGTTGGTAGAAGTGAAGTCATGCATTGTATTGCACTCGTGAAGTATTTATTTATATAACTACTTGAAGTTATAGCCTGTTTCAGTATTGTCCTTTTATACTATAATAACGGCTCTTAAATTGATGATTAGTTCAGTATGGTCTCATACAACAGGTAAAGTTGTGACAATAATAGTGTACATAAGGATCAACTATTTTGACACACGGGTACCTAGAGCATAGCATCAATTACTCACAATGGTACACGGTGACCGACAGAGCTCATGTGCAGTGGGAGTGTGTTGTGCGTGAGTAACTACTTACACTTGTAATTCGCAAAAAAAAAAAAACTACTTACACTTGTGCCTGCTTCTTGTGGAAAATAATTTATGTTGTAGTACATTTATTAAACACTATAAAATTTTATGATGACCATCTAATGAAATACTAGAAGAGAAACATAAATAATCATGCTTTGGAATATACTTTTAGGTCATCTTCCAATAATTCAGTTGTCATACATGACAGTGTAGATGCATAAACACGTTCTAATATATGACTTTCTTAAACAGAATGGAACAGAGAGGGTACTGCCACCACAGAACATGATTAATCTAAGAAAACAGTAATATTACCATTTATTTACGAGTTCATTGACCAATTGAAAAACAGAGTCTTCCATTTTCCAACCCGTCCTGGTGAACACTACCTGAAAAAGATGCAGCACTGTAAAATATTTGTAAATCCCAATCACCTTTTTCCGTTGGTGACCAATAATCATGAACCCTCTACCTAAAACAAAGGGGAACCCATCCCTCCTGCAATTAACAAAAAATAATAATTTGCTGGCTGTGGTCAACAGCAACTGGCCCGAAACTGTCGTGCACCTTCACTACACCTCGAGGCCAACTAGCGATCTGCCTATATGCTTCTTAGAGAACTGCTGCCTATCCATACCTTGTATTTAAATGGAAGGAAGCCATGTCTAAAGATGATCCCTGGCTACTAGCTTAAAATTTATAAAGTTCAGAGGCCTGCAAACATGATTCTCCTTATCTGCAAAAATATATATATATATATATTAGTCAGGACAGTGCATCAGGTAACATTGAGGAAACCAAACTCTCCCATTCCTCTAGGGGTTTGGTGACCAAAGTTAATTAATAAGAACTACTATAGTGATTAAGAGGTTTAATTCGGTGAATTGTAGATCGGCAGGTTCATCCACAACAGGTATGCAAAGGGAAAAATAGCTGAATATACCATTCAAAAATCATCTGTATTGCAAAATCATCTATGTTGGAAAATATTTGTAAGTTAAGGAGTCAAGAATATAAGAGGTCATGTGTCTGAGTCGAAGAGTCAGCATCAAGATAAATAAGTCGCTACTTAATTAGCCGTTAGTAATATATCGAGGTCAGTGTGAACATGTCACAGCATTGTGAAATCTGTTGACTCCTCTCCGTGTATATAGCCATGTTACTTGCATTATCAGAATGAACTAGAGTAATCAGCCGGTTCATAGTTTAGCCCGTTGGTGAAGATGCTACCCGGACCGAAAATTTTCATGAAATTGAGTTCAGCTAACCTGAAGTCCGCGTGCCTCTCGTCTCTCTTATTTGCAGCTGGCCGTACTTCTCTCTCTTATCCCCTCGCTTCTCCCACCTCTCTCCACTTCTCTCCGTCGCTCTCCATCCACAAGATCTTGCGCCGCCCCACTCTTCCCCTCTCTACTTGCCCCTCACAGTTGGTGCATGTGGCTATAGTGAGGAACGGCGGAGGGGCTGAGGAGCAGCAGTGGCGGTGGCCCGTGAGGACGAGCAGCGGCGACGGTGTGATGGCAGCCTGTAGGGGCAAGAGTGGCGTGCCAGCGGGGTGAGGACTGGCGGTGGCCTGCTATCATGACGGTGTCTTGCGATGCCTCGGCGGCGAGTGGATGCAGCGGCGGCGACAGCAGGCAGTCAGGCACAGGAAGCCCAACTTCATCTCCCCGGCCTGGTGGGTCTCTCTCTTCCCCGAGCTTTATATATATATATAATGAATTTGCGAAAAAATCCGTTCGTGGGAAAGATTGTCAAAAATATACCATTCCCGCCTCAGGAACGGATATTTTCGCAAATTCGTAAAAAAAATTCCTCTTCCCCCTCCCCCTCTCTCTTTCGTAGAATTGGGACGACAGCCTATTGGGCCCATGCATGACGGCAGCTGGTGGAGCACGTCGCTAGGGCGGCCGACAAGGCGTACGGGCCAGGCGGCGGCAGGGCTGGGGCCTGTCTTTTTTTTTTGTTGTGCATCATTGCTGGTACCTGTTCGGTGGTGATGAGGACACCGAGTTATATATATATACACACTCCCTGCGTTCTTAAATATGACGTTTATAACAAACAAATTAGTTCATTTTTGAACAAACTAGCTTGTCCAAAATGCCATATATTTAAGCACGGAGGTAGTATATACTTTTCTTCATACATGATAATATAATAATATATAGATATTCTGATCGAGTTATACTAATTACAGCAAACCTTCATTAATTAACTTATACAGGCAATTAGAAGAAATATTCAACTTCTAATAGAGGATTATTTGTGTATTCCATCAGCCCATCAATCTATACGCACATAAATGCTAAAAAAATCATCACGGCAGCACAATCAAGTATCTATAAAAAATTAAGAAAACCCGGGAGAACACTTAGCGACATCATTGTTTTAGACGAGCGGAAACAATAACAAGTCTAGTAGAATGTTCTTCTAGCCTTATGATATAATAATTGACCATTTTCTATTGAAGCTGTACCTGTTTATGACGAACCGGCGACCAGCAATTAAGGGAGATTGCCGAAACGAAGACGCGGCGTGAGGGAAGAGGTGATGCACTGAAAGAGAAAAATAAGGGCCATCGTCCTCGCACTGGGAATATATAAAACCAAAAAAAGTGAGAAAGAAAAAGCTAGGTTACTGGATGCTTTTCTTCTTTGGTGCTGCCTGCGTGGACAAGCAAGGAATGCATTGTCTTTCCGGAAAGCCTGACAGGTCATGCTCTGATGCAATGATGCATGTCACAAGCAAGGATCGGAGCACACTCTTTCATTCGGGGCTTCAGGCTGTGAGGTAAAGGCAAAGGGAAACGCAGAGGAAGCGTCAGGTTGGCTGAACGGCCTCGGCTCGGGGTCGGCCAGGCCGTCGCCCGTCGGCATGGTAGACTTGCGGTTGCGGCGTCGGAGCGTGGCGGCGTGGCGTCGTGGAGTCAGGCAGATGAAACGACGGGGACGACGCTTCGATTTGGCGAATCACCACCCAATCCATACAAACAAGTTCGGACTTATGGCACACAAAACAAACCATACAGACCGAGCAAAACCAGCACAAATATTACATGTTCCTTGAGAAACTTTATTTCAAGAAAGTAAGAAACGCTGATGCAATGATATATGCATGTCATTCAGGCTGCGAGGTAAAGGTAAAGGGAAACGCTGAAGCAAAGAGGAAGCGTCAGGTTGACTGAACAGCTGGTAGCATATAGGAGAAAAGAACATGCATGCATGGAAACAGGTAAGAGGGCGACCGTACGGTTCAAGGCAAAGTTTCTAGAGGAACAAGATTTCAGGGTTCTCAAGGAAATCGACATTGGCGTAGCGCAAGCAAACAGATCTTGGAGCCAATCAGCCATGTACTTGTGTACTGTTCATGTCAAGCAAGAATATCTAAATCTGTTCACTAAAAGCAGAGTGAGTGTTTTGCTTTTGCAACATATATCTGATCGTGACAAGGCCAACATGTTTTAAACTAGAGAACTAGGCGGTGGCACTGGTAGAGAACAGACCTTTTGTACGGGCCTTTAGTCCCGGTTGTATGTTGGAGCCGGGACTAAAGCATTTTCGTCGACGTGGCCTCGAGCGGTCGCGGATGCCCGCGACCCTTTAGTCCAGGTTGGTATTACCAACCGGGACTAAAGGCCAGCCGTCCAATGGCTACTTTCCCGCAATCATTGGCACCGGGCTTTAGTCCCGGGTGGTAACACCACCCAGGACTAAAGCCCGGCGCCTATAAAATCGCCACTTCCTTCTTCTTCCTCCCTTGCCCGAGCAATTCAACACAGAGAGCTCAAGCTCGTCCTCTCCATGGCGCCTCAAGCCTAGGGAGGTGCTGCCAAATTTTTTCTTCATCAATTCTTGGAGATTTCTCTCCTCCAAAGTGTTGCTAAGGTTTGGTTCTTTGTCCTCCCTTCATTTGTTGTGATTAAGTTTTGTTTTATAGTTTAGAGATTGAGAAAATATAAATTTTAATTTCTAGGTAGGAGGAGCTAAGAGATTAAATTTTTTATATACATTAGATTTAGAAAAAAGTAGTGAGGTAGCTACTAGCATTGTTTCTTCATTCATTTATTTTTATTAAGCATTTTTTGTTTTTGATATAGGGAAAATTGAATTTTACTTTTAGCTAAAATGAGAGCTAGAATTTTACTTTTAGCTAGTTTTATTTGAAGTTAGTTTATAGAAAATATGGTCATTAAGAAATGAGATAAAGAAAATAATAGAGATAAAGAAAATGGATTAGTACCATGCAAATAATGATCATATAATTTCTCTTTCATATATCGGTATTATGATTTAGAGAAAATAATAAAGTTATTTTGAGATAGAGAAAAAATAAACTACCTACTTGCATTTTTTTTCTTCATTTATTTTTATTAACCATAATTTTGTGCTTTATTATTAGAGAAAATAGATTTTTACTTTTTAGTTATTAGAAAATGAGACCTAGGGATAATGGATATTTTTTGTTACTACACTTTAGAGATAGAGAAAATGATCATAGTATACTAATATGTTATGTCAAAATTAAAAAATCAAGTGTTCTAGAATCAACATGGATACTGCCACTGGAGGGAGTGGTGATGATGGTAGGGGTAATCATCGTTCCTCTGCTGGCAAGGGGAAAACTCAAGTCAACCCTCAACCGAAGACAAAGAAAAAAGGAGCGTTGGAGAGAGCAATGGTTCAATATTTGCAAGGGAACCATGAAGATGATGTTACGGCAGGCGAAGAACCTCCGTTTGGTGGTCGTCATGCTCCACCGCCAGTTCCGGATCCAACAACTCCACCTCCGGACAAAAACAATACGCCCAAGGATGCTTAAAATACCTCTTTTGTAGTATGCTTGTTATAATTTGATCCATGTTAGTGTTTTTTCAAATTAGTTTGTCTGAAGGAAGAACAAAACCTATGTACCATTTGTAATTAATTTATGCTCATGCTTGGTTATTTATCAAAAGTTATATTATTATGGATTAAAATTGAGGTACTGTGATCATAATTCTATTTTCACTTAATATGATTCAAATGAATCGGCAATGGATGTACAATGCCGACAGACGAACCAAGCCGTACATTGATGGCATGTGCCAAAGCCAACAAGTCAGAGAAGGGATTCATGTGTTGTCCATGCTCCCAATGCAAAAACAACCTAGACTACTCTGACTAGGGGACTCTTCACCTCCACTTGATTAAAAATGATTTCATGCCAAACTGTATGGTTTGGACCAAGCATGGCGAAAGAGGGGTTATGATGGAAGACGACAAAGAAGAGGAGGAGGAGGATAACAACATTCCGGACTGGGCCGCGATGCAAACTTTTGCAGATACTACAATGGAAGATGCTGATGAAGAAGAGTTACCGGAAGATGCCCTACTGATGATTTCGGTCAGGTTCTACAGGATGCACAGAGGAACTACGAAAAAGACAAAGAAAAGGCAAAGTTGCAGCGCATGATAGAAGACCACAAAAAATTATTGTACCCAGATTGTAAGCCGAGGCAGAAAAAGCTTGATACTACACTGAAAATGTTGCAATGGAAGGCAAAACATGGTGTGTCTGATAAGGCATTTGATGGCATGCTAAAAATTGTCAAGGAGATGCTTCCCGAGAAAAATGAATTACCGTCCACAACATATGAAGTGAAGTAGGTTGTTTGCCCTATGGGGTTGGAGGTTCAGAAGATACATGCTTACCCTAATGATTGTATCCTCTATCGCGGTACGGCTTACGAGAATTTGGATGCTTGTCCTGTGTGCGGAGTGCTACGGTATAAGATCTAGGGAGAAGAAGATCCTGGTGATCTCGATGGGCAACTTGATCCTAAGAAGAAGAAGAGAGTTCCGGTGAAGGTTGTGTGGTATTTTCCTATAATACCATGTTTGAAACATATGTTGAGGAACAAAGAAAATGCTAAGTTGATGAGATGGCACAAAGAAGAACGTAAGGAAGATCACATGCTGAAACATCCAGCCGATGGGTCTCAGTGGAGAAAGATTGATAGAGCATTCCCGGACATTGAAAGGGATGCAAGGAACATAAGGTTTGGTTTAAGTACGGTTGGTTTCAATCCATTCAGCGAGTTTAGTAGTGGTCATAGTACTTGGCCTGTGACCCTATGCATGTTCAACCTTCCTCCTTGGATGTGCATGAAGCGGAAGTTCATTATGATGCCAGTGCTTATCCAAGGTATAAAACAACCCGGCAATGACATTGATGTGTATCTAAGACCACTGGTTGAAGATCTATTACTGCTCTGGAAGGGGCAAGGAGTACATGTGTGGGATGGGGATAAACAAGAGAGCTTTGACCTACGAGCATTATTGTTCATTACCATCAATGATTGGCCTGCATTGAGTAACCTTTCAGGGCAGACCAACAAGGGATATAGAGGCTACACCCACTATTTAGATAAAATAGACAACATTTATCTGAAAAATTGTAAGAAGGTCGTGTATATAGGTCACCATCACTTTCTTCCTCGTCACCACCCCTTAAGAAAGAAAGGGATTCATTGGAAAGGGAAGGCAGATCATCGTAGAAAGCCCACACATTTTAAAGGAGAAGAGGTCTTATAGATAGTAAAGGATGTAAGGGTAGTATTTGGAAAGGCTGAAGGTAGCGAACCTGTTCCAAACGACGCTAATGGACTTGCACCAATGTGGAAGAAGAAGTCTATATTTTGGGAGCTACCTTTTTGGGAAATCCTAGAGGTCCGGAACGCAACTGACGTGATGCACCTGACAAAGAATCTTTGCGTAAACGTGCTAGCCTTCATGGGTTGTTACGGTAACTCCAAGGATACATTGGAAGCGCGACTAGACCTGAAACAAATGAAGGAACGAGATGGCTTGCATCCGAAAGAGGTTGATTGAGGACAGCATTACTTACGTCCTACTAGTTACACACCGAGCAAGGAAGAGAAGGGCATCATGTTTGATTGCATGAATAGTATCAAGGTTCTGTCTGGCAACTCGTCGAATGTAAAGGGAATCATAAATATGAAAGATAAGAAGTTCACAAATCTTAAGGCCCGCGACTGCCACATGTTGATGACACAGTTGAGTCCAGTTGCACTGAGGGGTGTTCTACCAGAGAATATACGATTAGTGCTCATAAAACTTTGTGCATTTCTCAATGCAATTTCGCAGAAGGCAATTGATCCAACCAACCTAACAAAGCTACAGAATGATGTGGTGCAATGTCTTGTTAGTTTTGAGTTGGTATTTCCACCTTCATTCTTCAATGTTATGACGCACCTCCTGGATCACCTTGTGAAAGAAATTACTATTATTGATCTAGTATTCATGTGTTTGATGAGATTTTGTGCAACTTTTATTTAAAAACGTGATCACAGCATTGGCCATATATGCTATCAAGAAGCAAGGAAAAGAAAGACAAGCAGCAAGCATATGCATGGGCTGCTGTCACGTACGTAGCAAGAATAAGAGTACACGCATGCACTTACGTATTCTCAAGAAAACATGCAGCTGGCCGGCTGATTATTAGAGCTTGATGGAAACAACCATTAGCTCACGTGACAGCCATTACGCATGGCGTCCTGTACAGGATCAAAGCCCAGATACGCTACGCGTGCATGTGCAGCGCCATGGGCCTTGTACGTGATCTGAGTCCGGTAACTAGCAGTGCTATGCCTCCGCAGGTTTGGCCAACGTATAAACGTATCTGGCAGCCATACGGCGCCCATACGCGATACGGCCGACGCCACAAAGCAGCCAGGACGGCCGAGAAGATTCTAGACGAACAAAGTGCAAGGCGTATGTCTCCTGCCTCTGTACGATGGGGCATTACTTGATTGGGTCCATGTCACAGGGAGACACTATCTAGTTGTTGATGGGCTCACGAGTAATTATGAAGTTCAAACTCCGGATAGAGATCACGCGTCTTATCTGGTCAGCGAGAAACGACTTGGAGATATTCCTGGGAGCACTGGAGGCGGCGCCAGCTTGATGGCCTTGCGCCCTAGCTCCGGTCTATAAAAAGCCCCCTGCCCCCGACGGCCAAGGCTAATCCTTTTCCTCCAAGAAGGCGGCCAGGGAGGAGCCAAGAAGCAGGGCGTATTCAAGAGGAAGGAGGCAGCGGCCGTAGAGCCACGCCACGTCACCAGAGGAAGATCACCCAGGAGAAGGAGGCTCCCTCTGCTCATCTTCAGTAGCAAGGAGAAAGAGAGAACCTGGCGCGTTGGAGAAGAGGCGGCAGTCAGCAGAGCCGCGCCATGGCAGGCCGGCGGTGCCATCCACATCGACTCCACCGTCCATCGGGACTACACCGTCCATCGCCGCCTAAGTCCGCATCGAGCCAGCGGCACTCCACCGTCCATTGTTTCTGCAGGGCACCGACGACTGAGGTGCTGCCAGCTGAGGAGCCCGCGCTTCCATCTTGCAAGCGCGCGGCACCAGCCCAACGACGCTCTCGCCGACCATCGCCGCCAAGATCGTTCTGTCGCCCCTCGCCGCAGCAAGCCCGGCGACCCTCCCGGAGCGGCGCGAAGCCGGCCGGCGAGCACATATGGGCCGAGACTACCACGACCTCTCTCGTCATCTTCGACGTAAACCAGAAGTCGATGTGACCGCCAACGCGCGGAACACGGACATGATGCTCTGCCGGCGGTCGGAGGCGCTCATGTGCGCAGTCATGAAGACTGGCGTTCACCAACATGAAGACAGCCAAGAGCTGTGCACATGAAGGCGCTAGGAGGCTCGGCGCATTGGAGAGGAGCGGCGGCGGCCGCAGAGCCGCGCCGTCGCACAGCCAACGGAGTTAGGAACTGAAGCCCTCGTCCATCCATCCAGGTGCCTGCAAGACGGAAGGTGCTGATCAAGCCGGCGACGCCCTCCACGTCTGTCATCACCGAGCGTCACACCGTCCAGCCAGGAGCCCAGGTGCACGCCGGCGACCGCGCGTCGGAATCACCATGCGGCAGGAGCGGAGGGTCTTTTCCTCGAGGAGAAGCCGCCACAAGAGAAGCCAGGAGCCCCGGTCGGCCATTGCACGTGGAGGCGGCGGCCGCAGAGCCGCGCCATCCATCCAGCAATCGAAAGGCCGTGCTGCAGGTATGCCGCCAGGAGGAAGAGCTACAGCTTCTCCATCGGGGTGCTGGCAGGGAAGGAAGGCAGCACCTGCCAAAGACCCCGCCGCGTCGTCCATCGAGCGCCGGCACTCACATCAGCCGGCCGGCGCCCTCGTCTTCCACCAACATAGAGAAGCCGGCAACTTCCCGGAGCAACGTGAAGCCGACGAGCCCATGTCGAGCACTGAAGCGATGGACCCGCTCTTCGTCTTCGGAAGTGCAGGCGCTCATGCGGGCAGCCAGAAGATCGGCGCACAGGTGCTAGAAGATGGGCGTACAGGTACAGGAAGTAAGCAAGATTGCTCTACAGAGCCATGCAGCCACGCACGTACGTGTGTGCACATGCGTGCTTACTCTGAGGCTAATTAGAAGCCAAGGAGCCAAGGGAGGAACGAAGCCCATCTGGAGCTGGCGTCCGTGTCACCCTGCGGTGCTCCTGCTAAGACGCCGACGTGAAGATCCTATCACCTAGACGTCCTCGCCGTGATGTCGCCTTCGACGACTACTACCTCATCCCCGACGATTCCGACTGCTGCATCGACACCGACAACCAAGCTACCACGACATCGACAAAACGAAGCATGGACGAGGCCGCGGCCGCGGAGCCGCGCCATCGCATCATCACGCTGTCGCCGGAATCTTTTCTCATGTACTGAAGGCACTGCCACGAGCAGGACCAAGAGGCGGTAGAGGTGCTGCACCTCTCGTCCACTGGAGACGATCCAGCCACCTTGTCGTCGAGTCCCGTCATCTGTCGGGGAATGTGAAGATGACGTCGCTCTGGCACCAGTGCCACGAAGACGGCGTCGTGCTGATGGCCGCAGGCGCTCACGGCGGGTAGCCAGAAGATCGGCCTTCACAAGCAACAAGATCGTGGTTCATGCGCAGCCGTGCAAGCACTGCGCGCGTGCGTGCGTGTGCATGTCCAACAAGCAAGCAAGGAGAAAGGTTCAAGAGTCGCAAACAAAAGAGGGATGTTACAGTACATGTGCATGCACGCGCACTACCAAGGAGCTGGAGAGCCATCCACCCTTCTACATCGACACCAGAACGACGTCTGAGGGGCTGCCGAAGACGACGAGATGGCGCTCCTGATCGACGGCCAAGGTGATGGCGTCACAGTGCTACCGTAGTAGCGCTAAGATGACGACGACGACGCCGCAGGTGATAGGACCGCCGACGCCACGTGGCTGCCGCCGGAGCTGGCGAGGCGACTACTACGACATCGGCCGCTGCCTCGACCTCGACTAGCAGGTGGCTACCTCGACTAGGCGGCTGCCACGACCCAGGCGACTACCTCGACTAGGCGGCTACTACGACATCGGCGGCTGCCACGACCCAAGCGACTACCTCGAGTATGTGGCTACTACAACATTGGCGGCTGCCAAGACCTTGACGGTTGCCATGACATCTTCACTACGTTGACTAGGCGGCTACTACGACCTCGACGGGCTGCCACGACATCTTCACTACCTCGACCTTGATGACCGCCTCGACACCGACAACCTCGACGGTCGCCTCAGCACCGACGACCAAGCTGCTCAAGCATCCAAGACGGTCTAGCTACACATGACCATACATCGACAACCTACCTCTACTACCACTACACCGCCATTCGCGACCGACGAGGCCAAACGGCACGGGCGGGCAAAGCTGATGCCCCAACTAAGCTACACCGACTCATGGACACCGACAAGGCCATGGATGACGCCGACGCTCGCATCTACACCACCGCTATCATCATGCATGGAGAACGTGAAGCAAAGACCGAAGACGACGACCACCACTGCTTAATCGGAGGTACTCCGCAAGCTAGACTTGCAGAGGTAATTAACCGGGAGCTTTACGAGGCCTCGGGAACCAGAAGACCACACATCGCCTATGTCAGATCTACCCAACGGTAGGCTATGGAGCGCATGTATGCAAAGGGAACCTTATATTTGTATTTTGTTGAAATATGAATAAAATGTGTGTTCCCTTATCTTCGTTGTGTACTTAGTACACTAGCACGCCCGCACTTTCTTTTCCCACGCAGAGAGAACCCTGTGTATTTTTCTCTCCAAACATCATGTACAACATGTGGCCGTTCGAGAGGTTCATGTCAGTTGTCAAGAAATATGTTCTTAACTGCACCCGCCCGAAAGGAAGCATCACCAAGGGATATGTAAACGAGGAGGTCATTGAGTTTTGCGTTGATTTTATCGACTCAATTAACTCGATTGGGGTTCTAGTATCACGACACACGGGGAGGCTACGGGTAAGGGCACCATTGGAAGGAAATCAAGTTTGAGCAATGATACTGATTTGTTCCATAAAGCACACCTAGCTATTCCGCAACAATCATCTTTGGTGACTCCGTATATCGAGGAACACAAGTAGATTATTTCTTCCTAAAACCCAACCAAATCCGATGCATGGATTATACACCATCACTTGGAAACATTTCCCTCATGGTTGAGTGAACACGTTATGGGTAACTCCATGATTCATCCACAACTTGCTTTGTTAGCTAGGGGACCTTCAAGCACAATTGTGAAATTCCAAGGTTACGATATAAATGGCTATACTTTTTGCACAAGTGCCTAAGATCAAAAAAACATAAACCAAAATAATGGTGTCCGTATAGACGCCATCGACAACAATAACGGGTGCAAGAACTCCTATCATGGTATCATAGCAGAGATATGGGAACTCGAGTATGGGCCGCTGAACATCCCTCTTTTTCTTTGCCAATAGGTAAAGCTGAATGGAGGTTGCGACAATAGTGGACCTGATCAAGATTGGATACAAAGATGAACCATTCGTCCTTGCCAATGATGTTCATCAGGTTTTCTATGTGAAGGACATGTCTAGCAAACCCAAGAATAATCCAGAAGAAAGACCACATGAACCAAAGTGTCACATAGTTCATCCTGGTAAAAGAGTAATCATGGGAGTCGAGGACAAAATAAACCAGTCGGATGATTATGATCAGTTTGATGGCATATCTCCGTTCACTGTCGAAGTTGACCCAAGCATATTGCTGGGAAATGAAGAGACGCCGTACTTACATCACGATCATGATCAAGGAACTTTCATCAAGAAGAGAATTTTTATTGTTACACTGTAATGCTTAACAGTGAACTCATTTGTGTAATGGAAATGATCAACTCATTTATGTAATATAATGTTATATGGAATGTATGCCTTTGTGTATTTTAACTAATTAATGTCTTTAAACCCTCTATCTCCTTCACTTATAGTCATTTACCATTCTATTTTTAGAGCATAAACTCACTCAATTGATTTCCTAATTTTTTTCATATTATTAATCAATATATCATATTTATTTGAATGAAATTACGGGATCTGATATTGAAAATGGAAAATAGAAGTAGTTATTTCTGCTCTTAGATTAGATTTGTATACAACATCGTAGAAGTAATTATTATAGAGTTTAATATAATTTTGCATGTTCAAAATATTTGAAATTACTATTTTCTGTAAATATTACAAAGAGAAAGTATGAGAAAATGAGAAAGAAAAAGGGAAAAAAATAGTGTTCCCGCCCAAAATTACACTTTAGTCCCGGGTGGTGTTACCACCCGAGACCAAAGGGGGGCCTTTGGTCTCAGGTGGTAACACCACCCGGGACTAAAGGGGGATGGGGGTCTAAAAGGCGCCGGCAAAGCCCCCCTTTAATCTCGGGTGGTAAAACTATCCGGTACTCAAGGCCCTTTAGTCTCGGGCCGTGTTACAACCTGAGACTAAAGGGGGGTGGGGGGTCTAAAAGGCGCCGGCCACCCCAGATCCACCCTAGCCGTTTCCGCTCCCTCGCGCGCATCTCGTCTCCATCGTTGTCTCATCGCTGCCGCCGCCGCAATAGTCCGCGTCGTTCAGTCGCCCCTACGCTGCCCTCCCCGTCGTTCCCACGCGCCGGCCCTCTCCTACATCGTCCCGTCGGGACATCGGGGTCCGCCCAGTGCCACCGCCGGTCGTCCGCCCCCAGCGCCATCATCCTTCCCGGTGCCATCGTCCTCCCCGACCACCGCGGCGTCCCCGCGCCATCCCCCGGCCCGTCCCGCACCGCCGTCCTCCCCTGCGCGCCCCATCATCCTCCCCGCCGTCTCCCCGTCGTGGCCGCCGCCTCCCTGTCGTCTGACGACCGCCGCCGCTACGCCCCACCGGTGGCCCTCCACCGCCCGCAACCCCGTCCCCCCCCCCCGCGCGGACACCGACGCCACCTCTGGTTTCGTCGCGCCGCGCCAGGGGTTTTCTTGCTGACGCAAGCCCATGCACGGCTTGCATCAACATTCTTTTTTATTTTGTTTTTAGAAATTTGGGTATATGTATTCATAGATTGATATATATTTATGCATAGAAAATTTTTGCCTGGAAAATTTTTGGTTAGAAAACTTTTACAATATGAGTTCTAAATTGTTTTTTACTATGTATATATTTTAGTAAATTTTACCTACCATACAACAACTTGTCAAGTGGGTCCAGATTGATCCAACAACTTGTAATATGCTCAATCTACTACAGTAACTTGTCAGGTGGGTGCAGATTGGTTGAACAGGTTGTAAATTGCTTAATTTAGTACAATAACTTGCCAGGTGGGTGCACATTGGTCCAAAATCATATAAAATAATCAATTTAGAGCAACAATTTTATAGGTGGGTGCATATTGATCAAGAACTCATGTAAAATGCTCAATTTAGTGTAATAATTTGGCAAATTGGTGCACATATTGCTCAAATTTACAAATGACAATGTATTAAACAAATCAGATAGCATTCAAAATTTCTTCCGACCAATAATTTTTTTGTCAAATAAAGTTGCTAATCGTGAATCAATTGTGACATTACTTATTTGTGCATTAGTTAAAATTGAATCAAATTTTAGAATTACGCCATGAGATTACGAGAGACTAAAGTCCATAAGAGACCCTATGACTTTAAGTTTCTTCTACACCTTTGGTCATGTATTCAACAACGTTAGAGAAGCATGCATGTTCTCGTTATTCCAGCTTTTTTTAAAACTAGTACATGAGATTTTAAAAATATTTATGTCAAACTTCTAAAAGGTATTAATTGCTAGTACATATTACCATATTCGATTTTTTAGATGAACAAAAATGCATATAATCAAACTTGAAATCAATATTAAATATGAAATTAAAAATATTCTTAATTAAAATGTAATCTTTGTATAAAAATAGTTAACAAAGACATAATGGTAATTTCCTAAATACCGAAGGTTCTAGTCTTTACTGAATATGTTACCATCACGACACGAATATCAATTGTCAAATAATGCACAATAACTTGTTCCAATGCGAATATAATCTAGTCCGATATTAGAAAATATATTGTTTGTGATAACATTTAGACATCAGATACATCGATTTGGACACTAAGCTAAGAATTTTAATAGTTCTTGGATCAGTTTGCACCCACTTATCAAGTTATTGTATTAGATTGATTATTTTATAAGTTGTTGGATCAATCCGCACCCACCTGACAAGTTATTGTACTCAATTGAGCATATTACAAGTTATTGAACTAATCTGCACCCACTTGACAAGTTGTTGTATGATGGACGCAATTTGTTCTAAATAGTTTTCTAATATATATATCATAGTCCCGACGCCGCCGACTGCCGCACCAGCCTACTCTCGCCGTTGCGCTGTCTTCCCGTATTGGCGCTTCTCCAGCACCGGCCCAACATCCTCGACTCTGTGTCGCCTCCCCGCCGTCCTCCGACCCCTCCGCCAACGTGGCACCCGCCATCCACAAGTGACGTTGGTCCACAAGTTTCATGTTAGTATAAAACTATTAGAAATTTAAAGTTAGTAGAAATTCCATGTTGGTAGAGATTTCATGTATGCACGTAGAAATGCTTACAATGACTCTTTACAATTAAATATTACAATTAGTTAGAAATACTTAGACTTAGTTTAATGCTTAGAAAATATTGTATATTTTAGAAATTTGTGTATATTCATAGAAATTGATGTATATTCATAGAAATTCATGTATATACTTTGAAATTCATGTATATATATAGAAATTCATGTATATTCATAAAACTTTATGTATATACTTAGAAACTCATGTTTATACTTAGAAATTCATGTATATTCTCAGAAATTCATGTATATGCTTAGGAGTTCATGTATATTCTTAGAAATTTAGGAAATTCTTAAAAAATAGTGTATATTCTAGAAATTTGTTTATATTTTAAAAATTAGTTTATATTCATAGATACGTGTGTACATTCTCAGAAACTTGTTTATAATTTCAGAAATTAGTTTATATTCATAGAAATTTGTGTATATTCTCATAAATTTGTTTATAATTTCAGAAATTAGTGTAAATGTTTAGAAATTAGTATAACATCTCATATATTTCAGTAATGTCATTATTAGTTGAGATGGATGGCAATGACGATGAGAGGATTATGAAGGACATTATTGCTGGTGGTGGTAATGGTTCAAACGTTCCAACCTACATCAAGGAGGAGGGTAGCTAGGCGCCGCCGAGGAAGGCAACAACCAGGACCTTGAGGAAGAAATGGACCTTGATGATGATGAAGAAGAACAACCAGGTTCCAGCGAGGTATATATATCATTCATATCATCATTATTAATTTTCTTACTCCATCTTACTTATACATTAGCACTATGTACTAATAAATACCGATTCTGCAACTTCTAGCCCTCTGGATCAACAGCGAAAAAGACTAAGTGACGGCATACACAAGTAATCACCGGTGATGTGGTGTTTCATATCACTGAAGTGTCAGAGATTGGCAAGCCAATTGCTCCAAAAAAATCGCTGACAAGTTCGTGTCTCAATGCGGGGCTATTGTAAGGGACAACGTGCCCATCAGCTAAAGAGAATGGAAGGGAAAAGCAACTAATCCATACGTGGTTCCGGAAACGCAAAAAGATATGTTGTGAAATGGTGTCAAGAAACACTTCACACTTCCTGAAGACGTCGACGAGAATCTTATGAAGGATTGGACTCTCTCGAAGATGGCAACTCAATTTCAGAATTTCAAGAAAAAGCTTGATAGAGATTTTATCAAGAAGGGCCTAACTCCAAATTGGGATGATTATCCAAAGCTAAAAACTCACTGGAAGTCATTTGTGGAATACATGAAATGTGAAGTACATACCGCAAAAAGTGCACAAGGGAAGATCAGTGCCAATAAAAAGGGGTTGTACAACCATTGTCTTGGTCGAGGTGGTTACGCGGTTGCAATTCCCAGGTGGCGGAAGATGGAAGAAGACCTAATCGCCCAAGGTATCGCACCAGCAGTTCTAGATTGGCTAGAAAGATCGAAGAATTGGTTTTATGCTCAAGGAGGCACCCTGAACCCTGAAGATGGGACCCTTATTATCCCACCCACATTACGTGAGAAGGCACTTGAGATTCTGAAAAAATTGAAGATGTCAAAGCGGGCAGAATTAAGGTTGACAGAGAGATTGATGAACGCACTTTGGCACTCGAGAATCCAGAACACCCAGGATGTTGCAAAGGTTATGGGGTGGTGCCGTGGAAGTTTGCTTTCAAGCAAAACCTTGACACCTATAGAAGCTGCAAAAGAAGTAAGCAACATGAAGAGGAGTAGTGACGCCAAATGATGGAACAAAGACTTAAAGAACAGGAAGAAAGGATGCAGCAAGAGATTCAATGGCGAGTGGCCGCCACGATAAATGAGATGGCCCAATCAGGAGCACTGTCGCTAGCGCTGGATCCCATCATTAGCCCTTCCCAATGCAAAAGCAGTTGTGCTTCCACAGAGGTCCCCGAAGAGAATGCAAATATTGAAGAAGTACTAGTGGACGACAACCAACGGTACCCTGTGGATGACATCTCTCAGCGCACCTCATGTGAGTTGCATAAGCAATTTGGAAACATCACAATGAAGGTATAATATGATTAATACATGCAATTAGCTGAATTATTGATGCATGCCTCAAAAATTTAATAACTTGATTATTTCTATACATATATAGGTGGTGTATAGAAGTGCTTTTGCGCAAATGCCAGGACAGACAAGCCACGACATGCCGATTCCACCTGGCTATGCCTCGGTTGGTCTGGAGGAGATTCCTCTACCAGAATTTGAAGACCTAGAGCTAGATATCCCAAGAGGTGACGGGGAAAGGACACTCAAGGATGCACTTCACAGTATCATATTATGGCCCAAATGTTACATCATAATGCCCAAGAATGAGGCATCAATCCCTCCTAGAGATCCCCCGTAGGTGCCACCATCATCTCTAGGGCGGTCATCAGCATCGGCATCGTCATCGCATCATGCTGGCTCACCGTCTCCACAACCATTCAATTTGGGAGGTGCGAGCGATGACGATGACATCCCTCCCGAATCACCTCCAAAGCAAGCACCGGCCGCAAAGAAGGCACCAAAGAGGTCCCGAGCACAAGCTTCCAAGCCAATGCAACCACCAAAGCAGAAACAACTAGTGAAGAAAGGAAAAAAGCCCGAGCCCATTCAAAGGAAGCTAGCATACAAAATGACAGAAGAAGAAAACGAAGCGGTTGGAAAAGAACAAGTTCATGATTTTTTTTGATGATCTGCATCAAAAAAGGACATAGTGGGAGCTCGAACAGAAACAAAAAGTAGATTCGAAGAAACTCAAGTTTTTCATTAAAATGAAGGAAGAAACCAAGAGACGGGTAGATTTAAAAATGGACTATGATCGTTCGCTTACCAAGTCTTTACAAAAGAAGAGACGAGGAGGGTCGCCGGTGAGTTACATTGCCTCAGACGATGCAAAGAAGAAGCAAATAGATGCGTCGACGTCGTTGACTTACGTTGCCTCTGGCCTCAATGCAGAGGAACGAGCTCTTGCAATTATGCCTACACAACAGCTAGCCCAGGTCATTAGTTTTGTGGAAGAAGCAGGTATACCTCTAGCTGTTGCTCTTGGTACTGCTAATCCGCCATCTTCGGATAGAAATGTGGTACCTAAATGGCCCTTTGAGCTAGGACAACCTATGGTCAGGCCAGAATTGGTAAAGAAGCTACCAACTAAGATGTACACATTTCATCAGTGGTACATGCAAAAGTCAGCGAAAGACCAGGAGATGTTTGGTATGCTTGTTAGACCGGAAGATTTTTCCGGTGAAGGCGAGAAGGTGATCTGGATGAGATTCAAAGATATTTATGAATCGTACCATCTAGATGCCCTGAATACCGATCTTCTCGTTGTCTGGTGTCTATAAGTGACGTATTTTCATATGTTTATTAATTAATTTGTTGCGTCTACCGATCTACAAATTAACTTCGTCTTTCATTTTCTATAGCCTGGAACTTACTACGATGCACAGGAAGAGTTATGACAAAATTTGTTTCATGGACCCAACGGCAGTTAGCTAACACGAGGTCCAGAAGCAACTAGAGAAAACATTCGACGCAATCTACAGGACATTGTCTCTGCAACATTACAAGGATTGCATACTACAACCTTAAAACTTAAGTAAGTACGATTACCATCTAATAAACGTTTTGCTTTACTATTTATCCTAGTTAATGTTATTTTGTTCTAATTTTTATGAGCATGTATACAGTTTCCACTGGATTCTTCTTATAATTCAGGTTGACTTCAGAAATGTCGTTGTGTTTGATTCTTTGAGAAAAAACCCGGACGACTACCAAGACCTTCAAGATCTATTTCAAGCGTAATAATTCTAAGACTTTTTCTTTTATGCAATAGTTTGCTTTTACTAACACTGTATCTTTCATTATTTTTCGCAGAGCTTGGAAAAAATTCATTCGTAACAACCGTGGACCATTTAAAGAAACTATTAAATTCAAAATGAATTTTCCTGTACATAATCCAAATAACAACTTCAGTTTCAGAAAAATTTAAATTCTATAACACTAATATTTCATAATTTTTTCTCCACTTTAGTGTATGAGACAGGAGCAAGGAAATAATTTATGTGGATACTACATCTGTGAGCATATACACATATTCATAAGTACAAACCCGTCAGATTATAGTGTAAGTACAGTAAACATATTAATAATACATCATTTTCTAACCTCTTATATATATATATATTTAATTATTGGTTGTAATATATTAACATATTTGCACGTTACAGATGGATATGGTTAAGGACGCACTCATTGAGAAGGATCGTCTGTTGGCAGTTGAAGGTCTTTGCGGATTTCTGCTGGACGAGGTGGTTAATCCAAAACAAAAACATCATTACGATGGACATCCACTAGACCAACCTAGCACCTCCACGAGAAGTTGATACTATGAATTGGAATCGAAGGATATTTTATTGTATATATCGTAATTTTACCGATACTATCTATTTTGTTGTATAAAATTGTGTGTGTGTATATATATAAGTTCATATACATAGATATATAAGTGTATGTGCGTATAGTAGACATGTATACGTAGATACCTTAGTGCAAATACGTACAAGTAGATATATAAGTGAGACAACAATTAGAATATATGCATATATTTAGAGAAACAATAAATAGAATTACAACTAGGAAAAAGTTGGCACCCTTTAGTCCTAGTTGGTATTACCAACCGGTACTAAAGGGTCCACATGCGCGCGCACAGAAGCGCGCAGCAGTGGCACCCTTTAGTCCCGGGTGGCAATACCACCCGGGACTAAAGGGAGGTCTTTTGTGTCTTCGCATTAGTCCCGGTTGGACTTTAGGTTCCTAAGGACCTTTCCAACTGCAACTAAAGGCTGGTTTCCTACCGCTGTGCGAAAATCAACACCATCCGCTGTCACTGCTTGAATTCCAGAAGGCGATCAGTCTTGTGTCATAGACCAGAATTTGTGGCTGGTGTAGTGGTGTTGAAAGAGCTTGTGACGAGAACGCAGGCACGCAGCCCTGAAGGACCGGATTGGCGACCAGAGAGGGGGGGAGTGAATGGGAGCCGATAAAAATTCTTCTCCAATGAGATGAACTCAGCCTATGTCCCAAACTCACTTTCAAAGAGTTCTACACAAACTTGCCAAGGTTACGTAGTCACAACGGACCTACTAACCCTAGGAACAAGTCTAGAACAACTAGAACACACCCCGGAAGCAAACACGGAACAAATCAGGCAAAGGCCGGATGATCCACTGGATGATCCGGCACTCACCGGATGATAGACAGTGAATTCCGGATGATCCACCGGATGACTCACCGGGTGATCCGGGTACCGGATGATCCGATGTTATACCGGATGATCCGGTGAACAGGAAAATCAGCACAGAAAACAGCCCGCTGGAGGAAGAGAGAAAAATCGAAAACTCGATCAAACGGACTCCAAAAATCACGAAAATTTAACCACAGCCTCTCCAAAACCTAGAGAAACTTCTCCCAAAAGATTTCTTCAAAAAGGTAGCTGGATCATCCGGTATAATACCGGATCATCCGGAAGCTCCCAGAAAAATCGCCCGCGGGTCAACTCTCAAGATCCAAAATCCCGAACTCCCGATTCACCCAACGGATTGAAGAGAAACTTGGGGGAAGTTAGGAGCAACTCATGAGCAAGTCATGGCTCAAAGGATTCATCCCCAAACACTTCCAATCATGAGGAATCGTGAATCAAAACGAAGAACACCTCTCTCACGAGTTCATCACAAATTCGTCAAATCGAGTGCGATTTCGGGTGTTTCGGAGGGAGATCACCAAGCAAAGGGTCACTAGGTACCCATACGTGATTCCCTCAAAGAAATCCACCCCGAAACCCTCTCAAATCCGAGGAACGAAAAATCAACAAAAAGGACACGAAAATAGCTCGGAAATTTAGAGAAGGAGATAGATTAAATCATCACAAATCCATACAACCGGAGGAATGCTTCATACAAACCATGGCTAGCAACCTCCCTTCATCCTACCCCTACAAGATGGATCAATATGCGCGAGCTAGCCTATGGAAAATGAAGTCCAGAGCGAAGAGAGAAGTCCTCATCCCCTCCACCTCCCCTATTTATATTTTTGGGACGGCAGAGGGCCGAAAGTCCAAACTACCCCTACTGCTTAAACTTAAGATACATGGCCGCGAAGGGCACAAATGTAAAGTTGCATGTAACTCCATCGGACGGACACCCTCGCACCGCACCTCGCGTAGCCCCGACACAAGCCTTGCGATCTCGCCGCGTGTCCTCCGCCTCGAAGCTTCCCGACGCGCCTGGATCCCTGTCTCCATCGCGTTGGGCCTTCGGGCTCGGTTTTGAGGCCCAAACCGAGAAACCCTCCTCCGATGGTTTTGTGGCCAAACCACCAAACCCCGCATGCGGACTTCGGTTGTGAACCGCTACCCCGCACCGGCTCCTCGACTCGACTTCGTCTTGCTGTTCTTGCCACCATGCGGCCCGCACTTGATCTTGTTGGCCACTGGGTCCCTCCAACCAAGCCTACTCGTCCTCTCCTCTCCTGGGAGGTCACCCAGACTCGAACTCTTCCCGCTTGTTCTTCACCAGCACCACACACAAATCAAGCCGCAACATGCACCTGCAATACTTAGCCAAGAGTCAGTCCACACAACATTGTCAATCACTCATCACACCAGAAAGCGACCCTCCACAGGTCCTCGGACGCACACAGGTCCTCAATCTCCCCCTTGATGAGTGCATTGACAACACACATGGTAACAAATATATGATAAAAGGAGAAAAAGAAAATAGACTACCAAAAATCACCCAAGTGATAAAAAACCAACCAAAGACCAAAATGGTCACTCAAGTGAGAACGTCTCGGTCCCCTAAGACAAGGGCAATGGCTCGACACAACCGAGACAAAACTCATCACCAAGCATGATACCAATTCAGAATTTCAAAAACAAAAACTTGATATCAACTCTAAGCTCTACACCAAAAATGCCAAACCATCCACCAAAGCTCCCCCTACACAAGTGCTAGCTCCCCCTGAACAAAAGCCACCAAAATTCAACAAAGATGATGCCACCAACACCAAATTCTCCCCACAACTTCTCAAAAACAGCAACAATTTCTCCCCCTTGTTGGCAATGCATACATCAAGGCACAATATGAGACAAAATTCATCTATGAGCTTCTCAGATATACAAAAATCACCACAACTTGCCATATATGAGATAGAAAGCAAGCAAGACATTTCATAGCTTAGCACAAGCATAGCAAACATGGTGACAAAGCTATATACACATGAGACAAGACTAGAAGCATATATAAGCAATTTTGACAAAAAAACATCCTTCTCATGAGCAAAATCCGAAGCATGAACAAAACATACCACAAATGATATACATCATCCAAACTTCATGCTAGGAAACACATTCCTAGCACAAGATCATTACAAACACCCACAAGCTATCCCATGTCATGTCAAAGCCACCGAGCCATGTGCCTACTTCTTAAAATGAGACATCTCATGGTAGGCAACATGCAACGGTTTTGGCACCCATGATACAAAAATATAGCATACATGACATGGATCATATGAGAGCAAGACTTTCAACCATAAGCATTTCAATTTCAGATTTGCATAGAAATGGTACATGAAAAGCCTTTGCGGCTAAAAGAAGCTTATGCTCCCCCACAAGGTAAAACATGGGCTAAACATTTGCAATGATAATGGGACTACTCCCCCATGAGACAAGAACATGCATCCAGGCACAAAGTAAGCATGACATAGACCACCATAGCATATCCTGAGCATACAAAGGATTCTACCCACAAGAAAGGATCCATTCTAGCATTTTTCAAAAATCTAGCCATATCAACATGCACACATAGAAATACCACCAAGAGCTAGCCATCCATCACAAGATATATCATACATGCTCAAAAGCTCACATCTAGCACATCATGGTCATCAATGCATATAAGAGAAGCTCTAGGTGAAAAAGAGTCTAAGATACAAAGATGCCTGTACACATGATACAAAAACAAGGAAAAGCACAAGTATCATACATAAAATACACATGGAGCTCAAAACCAACTCAAGTGACCATACAAACACCAAGCTCACCCCGTAAGCGAGAAAAGGTAGCTTGGTCCAAAGGTTTGGTAAAAATGTCAGCTAGCTGGTTTTGGGTGGAAACATGGATCAAGCTGATTTTTCCCTTCTCCACATTGTCTCTCAAGAAGTGATACCTCACCTCTATGTGCTTGGTTCTAGAATGGAGAACTGGGTTCTTGGCAACACTTATGGCGCTGGTGCTATCACAGTACAGTGGGATCTGGGCACTCTCCTCACCAAAGTCACTCATAGTGTATGTGATCCAAAGCAGCTGGGAGCAACAGCTAGCGGCAGCAACATACTCAGCTTCTGTGGTTGACTGGGCTATGCTAGACTGCTTGCGGGATGACTAAGACACCAAAGAAGAACCAAGGAATTGACACGTACCAGAAGTGAACTTACGATCCAACCGACACCCAGCAAAGTCAGCATCAGAAAACCCAAGGAGACTGAGTGTCGAGGACGCCGAGTACCACAAGCCAAAGTCAGGGGTGTAGTTCAAGTACCTGAATATCCGCTTGACGGCTTGCCGATGTGAAGTCCTCGGAGAAGCCTGAAAATGAGCGCACAGACACACACTGAACCGTATGTCCGGCCTCATCGCCGTCAAGTAGAGGAGGGAGCCGATCATCCTCCTGTACTCCTTCTGGTCCACGGGCTCACCTTCTTCATCTACGTCCAGGGCTGTAGTTGTACTCATCGGCGTCGCCATCGGCTTGGATTCGTTCATCTTGAACTTCTTGACGATGTCCTTGGTGTACTTCACTTGATGCACAAATGTCCCGTCCTTGCACTGCTTGATCTGAAGGCCGAGGAAGAACTGCAGCTCACCCATCATCGACATCTCGAACTCCCTGCTCATATCCTCTGCAAATCTGGCAACCAAAGCATGAGAAGAACCACCAAAGATAATATCATCCACGTAAATCTGAACAATCAGGATATCATCACCATGCCTGAGGAGAAACAAGGTTTGATCAACTTTACCCATCACAAACCCCTTGCTATAAAGAAAACTCCTCAACCTACCATACCACGCTCTGGGTGCTTGCTTAAGGCCATAGAGAGCTTTTCTAAGTTTGAACACATGGTGGGGAAACTTTTCACTCTCAAAAGCCGGGGGTTGCCTCACATACACTTCTTCCTCTAGAAACCCATTCAAGAACGCACTCTTCACATCCATTTGGTACAATTTGAACCCTTTAGCAACAGCAAATGCTAGAAGGATCCGAATTGCCTCCAAACGGGCCATTGGAGCAAAGGTTTCCTCATAATCTATCCCCTCTTTTTGGCTAAACCCCTGAGCAACCAACCTCGCCTTGTTTCTCACCACCTCACCATTTTCTCCCTCTTTGTTTTTCCACACCCACTTGGTACCTATAGGTTTGCAAAACTATGGAGGCTCAACCAACTCCCACACCTGGTTTCTCTCAAAGTTCTCCAACTCCTCATGTATGGCATTGACCCAATTCGAATCAGAAAGAGCGTGTCCAATATCTTTGGGTTCAAAAGAGGCAACAAAAGCAGAATGGGCAAAGTGACAAGTGTTATATGACCTGGACCGTGTAGTACGAACATTCATGTCACCTATGATGGAAGAAGGTGGATGATCCTTCTGAACTTGCCGAGGTGCCTCGTGCCTGGAGACGACCTCCCCCTCAGCAGCAGCTTCCACTCGAACTCCACAAGTCGTCGTAGGAGTAGGGTATGGACCATACTCGAGCGTCGTCGTCGTAGTGGAAGTATAGGGTACTCGATCTCCAGTGGGTGCATCACCACCATCTTCATCATCCTCTGGCTCATCCACCTCTTTCTCAAAGATCTCCTGGCCAAGTTCATCATCACCTGCACATTCAAAGACCAAAGAACTACGCGGCTGTGTCTTTTCGAAGGTTACCTCGCAAGTCTCCACGATTTGGTTAGTTTCAAGGTTGAGCACACGATATGCTCGAGAATGAGTAGCATAACCAAAGAAAATCCCATCGACAGATCGAGCCTCAAATTTATCAAGATGCTTGCCCTTTTTCAAAATGAAACACTTGCAGCCAAATACATGAAAATGACTCACTTTGGGAAAACGACCATGCATCAACTCATAGCAAATTTTCTTCTTGAAAGCACGAAGGAAAATCCGGTTGGACACATAGCATGCGGTGTTCACCGCCTCAGCCCAATATTTCCTAGGAGTCCTATGCTCATCAAGCATCGTCCTAGCCATCTCACAAAGCGTCCGGTTTTTCCTTTCCACAACACCATTCTGAGGAGGAGTATAAGGAGAAGAAAACTGATGCTCAAGACCAAGATCACCACAAAAGGTCTCAAAACGAAAGTTCTTGAATTCCGAGCCATTGTCACTGCGTATAGCTCTAATGGCATCACCATGTCTCTCATTCTTCAACCTCAAGATCAAGTCTCGAACAAAACCAAATGTTTCACCCTTATCCTCCAAGAAGAACACCCAAGTGTATCGAGAGAAATCGTCCACAACAACAAGAACATACCACTTCCCACCCACCGAGCGAACGCGAGCTGGACCAACCAAATCCATATGCAACAGCTCCCCGGGACGCTCGGTCATGACACCGGTCAAGGGTGGATGGGAAGATGCAACCATCTTGGCATGCCTACATGGAGCACACACCAAATCCTTCTCAAAACGCAACTTGGGCAATCCTCGGACGAGATTGAGACCACTCAAGCGGGAAAGCAAATCAAAGCTCAAGTGTCCCAAACGCCTATGCCACTTCCACAACTCACCAGAAGGACCAGCCATCAAACATCTAGGAGGACCAAACGACTGAGAGAAATCAGCACGGAAGACTTGACCCTCGGGGACGATCAACAAAGATCGCCTCGAGAATCAAGAATCCTGGAACAACCCAACTTGAAATGAAGCTCAAAACCCTCATCAAGCAACTGAGAAACCGAGAGCAAATTATAGCCAAGTGACTTGACAAGAGCAACACGCTTCAAAGTGACCTTGCTACTCACCTTGACCACACCTTCAGAAAGCACTCGTCCACGTCCATTATCCCCGAAAGTGATGTAGACCTTCTCCATCACCGGGGTGAGGCTGGAGAACCACCCCCGATCTCCGGTCATGTGCCGCGAACAACCGGAGTCGATCAACCAAATGTTCTCCAAGCCTCCCACCTGCACATCAAAAACGAGAATGAGAGTAAGCGAACGACTCAACACTGGGGTTAGCACAAAACGAGTCAAACCAGTGTCGAGCCATCTGCTCAAAAGTGGAGTTAGCGAAATCCATCCTATCACACCTGCCAAAGCTACGACCACCACGGGGAACCTGCTCACGTCTCTCAGGAGTACGAGCACCACGAAAGGGAAAACGTGGTCCGTAACTCCTCTGTGGCTCAAAACTGCGATCGTTTCTCCCGAACTCGTATCGACCACGAGGAGGAGAACGTCTAGCACCTCGACCAAACTCAACACGCCTGCCACCTCTCTGAGGTGCACCACACTCAACACCCACACCTCTATCACCCCAAGCAGGAACTGAACGCACCACAGCCTCACCTCTCGGCAATGGCATACGAGGCTCAGGTACACCATGAGATGGGTGGTACATGTCCTTGTTTACCCCCTCCTTGGCCAACCTCTCCTCTTTCCTCTTCCTAAAGCAGAACTCCTCTGTATGACCATCCCTTCCACAATGCTTGCAATGGAAGCGGACTGGCCTTGGGATAGGCTGTGGCTGAGGCTTCTCACTCAAGTTGTCTCCCTTCTTTCCCTCAAATACATTCCCCTTGTCACTCATGAAGACTATGGGTTTCTGGAAGTTTTCTGTCTTGGGAGGGAAAACTGGTGGAGCTGGGGTCGTATCGATCTTGTTCAGGAGATGGTTCGGTTTGGGGGCAAATTTGTTCTTGTGGAAGGTTTGGGGTGGAAGCTGGATGTCACCTACCCTCTCACTCTCTCCACTTGTCTCTCCCACTTTCTTGGCACCCAAACCCTCACCATCAGCACGCTTATACGCCGTAATCATGATGCCTAGCTGAGGCTCATGACCAGACAACCAACCCATCATTTTTCTCAACTCATCATTCTCATCCTGCAAACGATCCACATAATGTGCAAGCTCTATGTTCTGAACAGCATTCACATCACAAGTTGAACAAGAAGTAGCAATGGGTGATTTCAAAGCAGCTTCAAGAGAAACATTCCTAGCTAGGGATTCATCAAGCTTAGCATGTAAAGCAGGACAAGAGGTACAAGCACCTAGCAGAGTGGTCCTAGACTTTAGCACATCTAGCTCAGCCCTAAGCACATCTAGTTCCTCAAGCGTTGAGGCATGTTTCTCCTTCAGCGAAGTCAAGTCACCCAAAAACACATCACAATCACCACATTCAGCCTCATCAGAAACAACAGGAGCAAGTTTCAGCGCATCTATCTCAAGCTTTGCATCTAGGTTCTTAGATTCTAACTCAGCAACCTTCTCCCTAGCATCATCTAGCAAAGGTCTAAGCTCCCTCCTAAGTTTCTTGGCCTCTCTAAGCATGCTATCACGGTTCTCAAGCAAAGCTACCAAATCAGCATTTTCCTGACGCAAGGAAACGAGCTCATGGGTTACCACATCTTCGGATTCCGAGTCCGAGTCGTCCTTCTTGTCGTCGATGTTGTGAGCCATGCCGCAGAACTCGCGCATGTAGCAGCTCAAGCCGTTGAAGTTCTTGGTGACGTGCTTCTTGCCCTTGCGCCTGTCGTCGTCGTCGTCGCTTGAACTTGCGCTTGACGTGGAGTAGTTCGAGCTTGATGTGTCGACGTCGCTTGCACCCACCATGGCTCGACCCTTCTTCTTCTTGCAGTAGTCGCCACTCTTCCTTGGCCTCCGCTCGTCCTTCCTCTTGGAGTTGTACTCATGCCTCGAGCGGTGCTTGTTGTCGGTCTTGGAGCGGTGCTTGTAGTTGTTCTTGGGGTCGATCTCTTGCGGGCACTCGGCGATGAAGTGACCCGGCTTGCCGCACCGGTAGCACGTCTTCGGGCCACCTCTTGTGTTCATGCGGTTCATGTGCATCCTCTCGAACCTCCGAGTCAGCAACGCCAGCTCTTCCTCTCCAAGCTCATCAAACTCCTCATCTGGCAAAGACATGAAAGAAGACATGGAGTACATCCTGGAGGATGGGTTAGCGTTAGTCTTTGAGCCAGAGCCGGAGACCAAAGCGGGACTATGAGGATCAATCGAGCTTTCGATCTTGCCCCTCAAACCATGATCAACTTCAGAGGATTTCAGCTTGGAAAACAAATCATTCACAGTCAGGGTCTCATAGCCTACAGACTCCTGAATGGGCTCGACCTTTGCACCCCACACCGATGTATCAAGTGCGTGCAGTAGCTTGATAGCTCTGTCATGATCGGTATATGGGAGTACAGTCACATTGGCCCTCATGTTGTTCACTATGGTATTGAAGCGGTGGAACATCTTGTCGATTGCCTCACCGGAGAGATGAGTGAAATTCTCATACTCTCTCCGGTAGGTAGCGAACAAACGAGCCTGAACTTGGCTGTTCCCAACATGAGCAATCTTCAACTTACTCCAAATCTGACAAGCCAGCTCCTCTCCATACACACGATCGAATTCGGTTGGACAGAGAGCGCGAAACAAGTAATCAACTGCCTTGTTGTTGGCATCAAACATGTCTCGCGAGCCGGGTAAAAGAAAAGTCTCAGGAATAGCATAGTTGACATCAATTGTCACATCCCAAAGAAGTTGGCCCTTGCCACGAAGAACGGCGGTCATGCGCTTCTCCCACATGTTGTAGTTCGAACCATCAAAGTGCGGAGGACCCGAACCCCGATCTTGGTACGCCATCTTTGGATCTTAGATCGGTTAGGACTCAAGAAGATCCGTAACCGGCTCTGATACCAATTGAAGGACCGGATTGGCGACCAGAGAGGGGGGGAGTGAATGGGAGCCGATAAAAATTCTTCTCCAATGAGATGAACTCGGCCTATGTCCCAAACTCACTTTCAAAGAGTTCTATACAAACTTGCCAAGGTTATGTAGTCACAACGGACCTACTAACCCTAGGAACAAGTCTAGAACAACTAGAACACACCCCGGAAGCAAACACGGAACAAATCAGGCAAAGGCCGGATGATCCACCGGATGATCCGGCACTCACCGGATGATAGATAGTGAATTCCGGATGATCCACCGGATGATCCGGGTACTGGATGATCCGGCGTTATACCGGATGATCCGGTGAACAGGAAAATCAGCACAGAAAACAGCCCGCTAGAGGAAGAGAGAAAAATCGAAAACTCGATCAAACGGACTCCAAAAATCACGAAAATTTAACCACAACCTCTCCAAAACCTAGAGAAACTTCTCCCAAAAGATTTCTTCAAAAAGGTGGCCGGATCATCCGGTATAATACCGGATCATCGGGAAGCTCCCAGAAAAATCGCCCGCGGGTCAACTCTCAAGATCCAAAATCCCGAACTCCCGATTCACCCAACGGATTGAAGACAAACTTGGGGGAAGTTAGGAGCAACTCATGAGCAAGTCATGGCTCAAAGGATTCATCCCCAAACACTTCCAATCATGAGCAATCGCGAATCGAAACGAAGAACACCTCTCTCACGAGTTCATCACAAATTCGTCAAATCGAGTGCGATTCCGGGTGTTTCGGAGGGAGATATCACCAAGCAAAGGGTCACTAGGTACCCATACGTGATTCCCTCAAAGAAATCCACCCCGAAACCCTCTCAAATCCGAGGAATGAAAAATCCACAAAAAGGACACGAAAATAGCTCGGAAATTTAGAGAAGGAGATAGATTAAATCATCACAAATCCATACAACCGGAGGAATGCTTCATACATACCATGGCTAGCAACCTCCCTTCATCCTACCCCTACAAGATGGATCAATATGCGTGAGCTAGCCTATGGAAAATGAAGTCCAGAGCGAAGAGAGAAGTCCTCATCCCCTCCACCTCCCCTATTTATATTTTTGGGACAGCAGAGGGCCGAAAGTCCAAACTACCCCTACTGCTTAAACTTAAGATACATGGCCGTGAAGGGCACAAATATAAAGTCGCATGTAACTCCATCGGACGGACACCCTCGCACCGCACCTCGCGTAGCCCCGACGCAAGCCTTGCGATCGCGCCGCGTGTCCTCCGCCTCGAAGCTTCCCGACGCGCCTGGATCCCCGTCTCCATCGCGTTGGGCCTTCGGGCTCGGTTTTGAGGCCCAAACCGAGAAACCCTCCTCCGATGGTTTTGTGGCCAATCCACCAAACCCCTCGTGCGGACTTCGGTTGTGAGCCGCTACCCCGCACCGGCTCCTCGACTCGACTTCGTCTTGCTGTTCTTGCCACCATGCGGTCCGCACTTGATCTTGTTGGCCACTGGGTCCCTCGAACCAAGCCTACTCGTCCTCTCCGCTCCTGGGAGGTCACCCAGACTCGGACTCTTCGTGCTTGTTCTTCACCTGCACCACACACAAATCAAGCCGCAACCTGCACCTGCAATACTTAGCTAAGAGTCACACCAGGAAGCGACCCTCCACTGGTCCTCGGATGCACACAGGTCCTCAAGCCCGCAGGACTGCCTGCAGATCGTCATGTTATGATGTACAATTACGGATGCAGGCTGCGTGGGTTGTGGATCGCCGCAAGCCCACACCACGCTCGCCACAAACTAATCTTGCAGGTTTGCGTCTGCAGTCTGTCCACTAAATCAACCGAGGCACTTGATGGCCATGCTTGGATCGTTGGTGTTGGTGTTGGTGTTAGTGGTAGTCTTTTACACCTCCAACTAACACGTAACACACTAACACCTTGGATGTTTGGATCTCTGTGTTAGTTTGCATTTAATGCTACTATTGCAATCATTTGAGGATCCAAATCTGGAGAGAGAGAAAAAAGAGTAAATTGGGGTGGGTCCACCAAAACTAACACCAATTACCACCTCTTGAGGATGTTAGTATTTTTGTAGCTGTTAGTCCCAACTAACACCAAACTAACACACATGTTTGGATTTTTTGTGTTAGTGAGCAAACTAACACTAACACCTTGATCCAAGCATGGCCGATAGCATCTCGCGAGCTCAGCAGCAATTGGGCAGGACCCGCATAACCCGCAACAAGCTTGCTTAGCTAGTTTGCTTGCATGCAGCGCTTCACCTGTACGCCCAATAGAAAAAGCACCGTGTATGCTTCTAAAAATTCGAAAAATAATAGAAAAATAACATCACTCAAAACAGAATAGCCGTGCATTCCATTATCAAATATGTTGCTCATAGGATATTTTGCTTCAGGCAACGTGCCCTACGTCCAGTTGAGAGCTTCTCGTGTTACTTACGTCAATTATAGATTTATAGTAGGGGTTACAACCGGTGCAAGAGAGAGAGGAGCTCTTAAGTCTCTGGAGAATGCGAGTGAAAGGGATTGAGATTCAGTGACTTGCTAGTCACTGAGCACTGTACTGGTGACTTGCCCCCTCTTAAAAACCGTCCATCCTGAAATCATTAATTAGATCTTCATGAACAGTACCCGGTGCTACAGTATCAAATAGTGTTCCCAAAACAGTGTTTTGCTACAGTACTATCTACCGTACATATTATTAAAAGAAACAGAACATACTCGAACACAATGGCAGAGCACAATACAAGTCATGCATCCATGACATGCAGTAAAACTCATAGTGACTGGTGGAGGTCAGCGGAGAGCTCTGTGCTCTGGATATGAAGTGAGCCAAGCACACCTGAGGTTGCTTCTGATGATATGCTTCTTGCAAGATACAAACTCCGGTGGCGACACATGCAAGAAGTAGTGGCTCCGCTCTGGAAGGCTCCACTGCAGCCTGCCCCACCAATCACGCTCTCCGCTGACCTCAACCTTTGACTTCTGATATCCACTCTTCAGGCGTGGGAGACGGTTAAAGGAATGACAGCCTCTGACAAAGAGCTCCCACTTTGGAGTACCAAATTGAAACGTGACGTCGTAATGGAAGTGCTGCAGCTGTGGCAGTTCCTGGAGGTAGATCCTTTTGATGTTTGGGAGTGGAGAAAGCGCTATCCTGTTTAGTTCCGGAAAAGGTTTGGGAGTCTCTTTCAAGGTCTATTAGGGGTAATAAACGTAGACTAATTACAAAATTAATTACATAGATGGACAGTAAATCCCGAGATGAATTCATTAAAGCTTAATTAATTCGTCATTAGAGATTGTTTATTGTAGCATGACTTTGTCTAATCATGGCATAATTAGGCTCATTAGATTTGTCTCGAAAATTAAGGTAGGGGTTATGATGGGTTTTGTCATTAATCCATATTTAATACTTCTAATTAGTGTCCGAAGATTGATGTGACGGGTAGTTGGGAAAAATTTTGGGAACTAAACACACTCTAACAATCCTGTTTGTAGAAAATTGTCTTGAGGTTGGAGCAGAAGAGAATGACCAGAGTCTCCAGTGCTGGTAATGACAAACTGCATGGGAACATTTTCTCCAGTCGTGAGCATTCCTCAAGGTGAATATGTCTTAGTAGTTTCAGAGTAACCAATGCAGAAACATATATTTCAGCAGGTTCGACCAACTGTAGTAAGCTCTTCAGATTTAAGGCCTGCAGTATCTTTAGACATGGTAATACTTCATTCGTTATGAATACCACTTTCATTTCATTACAGTGTTAGAGCTGGCATTCTTCTAGGCACGTCAGACTATAATTCAGGTCAGTAAGGCTTCTGATAAAAGTATCATCTGTAATGAATAATGAGTTTGTGACAGAGAGAATATTCCTTAATCCATCTGGGTACCGATTCATTTTAGATATCTCGACATGACGCTGTCCAGGCTGAAGTTTCCTCATGGGCAAAATGCTAGCTGTTTCAGAATAAAAGACATCCAGATAAGGTGATCGCCTCTGGATCATAGAACACTCTCACCTTTTGTATTCTGTAGCTTCTCGCCTCTGACATTGCAATTATTTACTTGGACATTAAAAGACTGAAGAAACTGTCCTTTCTTGACTAACTTGTTAGCAGCATCCAAATTGAAGCTATGAAATATTCTGGAGTCATTTAAGTTTATCTGAGCAATATTGCTAGTTTTTTCTCTTTTCTGATTGTCGTCCGTACAAATTTCCTGATGGCAAGGCATCTTTAGACACTGATTATGATAACCTGCACAGTGATATAAGTAGAACACCTTGGGAAACCTGGTCAATTGATGCCACAGAAATCTCTTGAAGCAAGGGACATTCATAAGAAGCAACGTCATGAGTTGCGGTAAATTTGGGAGGTTGTGAGGGACATCCTCGAGAGCAGTTCCAGAAAGGTCGACATCCACCAAAGCTCTAAGATCATCGCTGAAGTTCACAGATTTTAGCCTGCTGCACCCACGCAAGGAGCAGAGCAAAATACAGTCGGAGTGAATACGACGATAAGAAGAGGACAGAAAGCAAGGAACGGCACATGATGGCAAAAAAAAGTTTTATTCAGAGGGAGAAGAAGTGGCAGAAATTAGAAAAAAAATATCATTTGATTTGTGGATCCTCAAAAAAAAAAGAAGCAAAGTTTCCCCTTTGAGTTTGAGTGAAAAAAATGCGAGAAAAATTGCAAGCCCTACCACGTAATAGTGCACCTACACGCCTTCATCGACGTTGTTTTTTAACTGGAAGACATAGAGCTAACTATCGAGACTTTGGGCTATCCGGACACATACTTCGAGAGATGGTGTATGCATGTTTGTTACTGGGTGCAACAATATCCAGTTGGTAAGGATAAAATACCCTTTCATATTTGTATGGTTTTCTCGAATGGATGATCGTAGAAGAGCCCTCTTTACAACAAATTGGTTGGGATTAGGCTAACCCAGGACAAAATGTAAATGAGGGATGAAGGTGCCACCGTGAATAACAAAACAATGAGGGTCAGATGTATGCATGAGCAAAAGAAAAATTTGCTCCTTTGAATAAAAATTATATTATAATAAATTGATCCTTATTTTAAATCCTAACAAGGCGAACCAAACTGCTCTTTGAACAGCCAAAGAGGACACTCTAAATTGCCATATAATATAAAGTTAGACAAAAATATGCATATGGAGAAAGTTATCGATCAGTACCAGATGTATTAGTACTAAACAGTCAAAAATAGGAACAAAAATGGTATGCTTTGTATGTAGCAATCTCGAAAATGATAGCTCATTAATACGCACATCCACACAAGTTGGAGGGATAAATCATGTGGAGACAATATGCTAGACCCTTATATAGTCTAACTAGGAATCAAGATGCCATATGAACAAGAATGATTCAGTCATCAGTGGACATGTAACCCCTTATTGTGCACAGAGCATGAATCATATTCAGTTTGCCCAGCTTGTAATAGCTGACACTCCAATAGCTACACAGCATCAACTTCCTAGCCTCCTATCTACAACAGTAACTGTGAAAATTAGAAATCACTGAAGCTAAAGTTATCTAGCAAGCAAGCAAAACATGTGCAACTAACTGGTTGCAGTAAAATTGGCCCATGACAGACTAGCAGCGGCAATTACAGCTTAACTGGAATTGCCAAAATTCAGGTCAATATGTGTGGTAGGACATAACTGGTCCCTGCTCAAGTTTTAGTAGCATGCTTCGACGTTCACATAAGAAGGTGACACTGGAATCGAAACTAGAAATCACTAAAGCTAGACTTAACCAGCAAGCAAGCAAGAAAACCATCTGTAATTAATTGATTGCAGTAAAATTGGCCCACAACATATTAGCAGTAGCAGTTACAGCTTAACAGGAACTACCAAAACTAAATTCGATGATTCGAAGAGGACAGAAAGCAAAACAAATTGGCAGGGATTAGGCTAACCCGGGGCAAAATCTAAGCGAGGGATGAAGGTGCCGTCGTGAAATGACAACAAAGCATTATTCAAACTGAGGCAAAACGAATCAAATCAACAAGTATATCTCCTCAACAGTTTTGCAGTCTAGAATACCGAAGAACAGAGGATTGAAGGTAGCAAAGCAATCACTCGAATTCCCAGATAGCATCCAATTCAAAAAGAGGCTCAACAAAGAAAACGGGATCAAAATAAACAAGCGAATCCAACCTAGGGGGTATCATAAACACGCTAGGGAATGTAAAAAATCTAAGCAAATGGACCACGAACCCTAGAGGCGAATCAAAAATTACAACTCAGATTCACCATGACCCTGAGACCTTACGGTAACCTCTTTTGTGTGTGCAACTGCTGAGCTAGTGGCTGCCGATCCACGTGGCGGGAACGGAGGAGAGGGTGGCGGCGGTGGAGCGGAGCCTCGCAGCGGTGGACGTGCTGGAAGGCACGCAAGCCGATGCGGATTAACGATCGAGAGGGGACGAGGTGGTTTGATGGTGGCAATGGATCAGGTTTGTGCACCTCGCGCATGGCGGTTCCGTGCCGGCAATACAGGCGAAAAGGGATAATCCAAACACATGGATAAAGAGGCAATCTGTTGACACGCAAAAATGGCACGGTCGAAGATATGTGAGGCTAAGGCTAGAATTGCCAATTTAGTACTAACTCTTGATATTTGCAAGTTTGGCTTGAATATACATTATGCAGGATGGAAGGTTCATTTTCAGATGCTCTGGACGTCATTCTATTGAAGAGCCAAGAGACACTTGGAAGAGTTTCAATATGAGATCAAATCAAGGGTTCGAGTGCATCAAGACAGAGCTCAGACCAAGATAATCAAATTAGGCTTATGCATCATATGATTGGGCTTAATCATTATCTGTTGTGTTAAGTGCTAAAGGTGGTTGATCTGGCTAATGCAGCAAAGCCAACCGGTCTAACCAGCCTGTAGGAGCGGTCTGACTGGTTGTCGACTCTGTAGCCGATCCAACAGTGCAGGACGGTCTGATCTGCCACCCCACCCGGTCAGACCGGGCTAACCAAATTGCTCAAAATGCAAATTGGACTTCACCATTGAGTAGGTCTCGTCGAGAAGATTGAAATGCATATGTGGAACGTCCAATTCGGAGTCCGGATGATGGAGTTATGACCCTGGCAAGAATCAGCATTGAGCCAGCCGGTCAGACCTGGTTGCATGGGCGGTCTAACCGGCCTGCCCAGCCTAATCCGAGTTAGGAGTTGTATTTTGACACGGGATTTGTATAGGCTTTGACTGCTACTAGGGCAAGACCTCCCCACCCTATATTTATGAAGGGCCACAGCCGATTGATGGTAACACAATCGAACGAATCTACAACTTTTACCTTTTTATCTCCTCAATACTTTTCCAACCTCCATGCTGTCCTTCTCCTGATCTCCACTACCAGACATGGCGTCCTAGGGCCTGCTGGCCGACCTAGGGCACGCCGGCGATGTCCTCACCCTGACGAGGTCCCTCTCGTGCGAGAGCTTCGATGGTCTTTGCTAGTTTGCTTGTAAACTAGTCGTTCTTCGTCACGTAAGTGCGTTGGTTATCCTTTGCTGGTTTTCTTGTAAATCTAGCCATCCTCCATCACATAAGCGTGGAAGTTATCCTATCAAATGATCGATTTAGGCTAAACCCTAGAAAACCGGTCTAACCGGGTTGCCAGGGCGGTCTAACCGGCCTATGCAGCATCTTTGCTCTTCAGTTCATTTGCGACCCGCACGCTCTAGTGCTTTCGTGTGTTGGCCCAAAAAAAGCATCAACACACTTTTGGCGACTCCGCTGGGGAAGAAAGATCCAGTTGCTCAAACCGTTCTATCAAACCCTAACCTTTTACTAAATTGATCTACCATCTTGATTCGCCACTATAGTTGAATCTGGTCTTTCGAGACTGATTGCATCTATAAATTGTGACATTGCATCAGGCTGCTCAAGCCATTCGCATTGTGTCTTGCTTGCTACTACATATTGAAGATTAGAAGAGAAGCAAGATTTTTGTCATTGATTGCTTGGATTATCAAGATTTTCTGGATTTATCTATTTCAAGATTAGAATCATCAAGACCTATTATGGCAGGCTATCCATACACTTCACATCAGATCAACTACAATGAGCCCAAGGTACAATTTGCCAATATTTTACCTTTGTCTAATAATTATTTTGCAAGTACCATAAATCCTCATGTTGATTTTGCTAGATTTGATATTAGTAGGCATATTGCATCGGCTAGTAATTGTTCAGATGGATTCACTTATGTAAATCATAATTCTGAATTTTACATGCAAAAGCCATTGCAAAATAATATGCATGCTTTAAATTTTAATGATACTAGCAACATATAACATTACCCCCACACATCGGTTGTACAACAAGTTCAAGAGCCGATGAACAATTATCAAGGCCAAACTAACGTAGTAAGTTTGGCCAATTATTTTGAACCTTGTATGCAGCTTCAAACTCATGATCAAATAGCTAGCATATTAAAGGAGCATTGTAAAGTAGAATTAAAGGGTATAAAGTATATAAATCCTTACACTGAGCATTATAATTCAGTTATGTGCCCCAATGGTTTTAGAATACCTAATTTTGTTAAATTCTCTGGAAAAGGGGAAAATGCTGTACAACACATAAAACACTTTCTCATACAATGTGGAGAAGCTAGTTCTAATGAGATCTTGAGGTTAAGATTATTTCCCTTATCATTAATTGATGTTGCTTTTATTTGGTTTGTTCATATGTCACCAAATTTTATTCACACGTGGTCTCAGTTAGAGCAGGTTTTCTACCGCTTCTTTAGAAAGCCTAATGAGAAATATTGTGAAAAAAGTGTTGTATACAATGCCATGGATTATAATGTCAATGCTTGCAATTTGGCTTCTTATTCTAGCAATAGTTATAGCCAAATTAGTGAGAATTCAGCAAACATGTTGGTGAATGAGAAAATTGGCCATGCTAATTCTAACCATCCGGCCGGTTGCTCTCAACCAATATATGCTGCACCACATACTACTAGAGTTGAGGTTGCATCTACTTTTTCAGCACCATGTGCAAATGCTAATAATCATGATTTGGCTCCAAAAGTTCATAGTACCTATAGCCGAATTAATGAAAATTCAGCAGTCATACATGTACCTCCACGGGCTAATCAAGTATGTGTTTTGTCCCATGCTTCATCACAAAAACCTGGTGTTGCCCAATCTATATCTGAGGTTCATTTTGGTAACGTGCCACAAAATGCTACATCACATAGTGCTCCTACTATATTGCAAAAACCAAATTCTTTTCATGATCAAGATATGCAATTTGAAAGTTTTAAGGAAGATTTGGTTAAAGAGCATGGTAAGGATAAGGAATCTCAAGATAGGCTTAGAAGTTTTATAGAAGCACAACATAGATTGCTTAAATCTTGTTTCCAAGAAACAGAGCAAGGCATGGTTCAAGTAAAAGATTTTCCTTCTACTAATGATATATTTCGAGAGATGAAATCTTCAGTAAGAAAACCGATAGGCCTATGGGTTAAAAATAAGGAAAAGGAAGCAAGAGCCAATTCTTCGGTGATTTCTAGCGAACCTGGAAAAGCCGGTCTAACCAGTTGCATAACCCGGTCTGACCGGCCTACGAAGACTGGGCTGCAAGCTGCTGCCAACAGGAGGAGAAGTACGATATCATCCACATCAAGGTTCCACGCTTCTCCAACATATTTGATAAGGTATGCTTTTCAAGTACTTCCCAATCAGATCCTATATTTTCAATTGATTCATTTATTGTGATTCTATCATAAAAAATTCTAAGAGATCGATTGAGGATGGCAATTTACTTGTTAGCAGCAGTATTCCTTCAGATTCTATCAGCCAATGCATTATGAAAATTAGAAAGGCTGATAATAGAAATGCTTTGACATTTAAAATTTCTCCTGCATCATTGTCAAAGTTTTTCTCTACATGGTGTATTTATGGTTATTCTGGACTTAAAAGCAAGAAATCAAAACCAAGAGGTATTGTGAAACCCGATGCTAATATAATGATAAACTCTAAAGCATCGGGTATGAGAAGTGCAAAGAAAGGTATAGCCGAATGGGTTGATAAGAAATCTGAACCGTTCGTTTGCTTAGCCTTAAAACCTTCTCCACAAAAGCATCGATTGGAGAAGAAAAAATACACTTTTGATTTAACTTTGTGTGATAATCTATTTGATATGTTGCTAGAGAAAAATCTTATTAAACTTCTTGATCACAAAATTAGCTCATCACCTCTTGAGTAAGGAGATCAAAAATATTGCAAGTGGAATAATTCAATTGATCATAATACTAGTGATTGCAATATGTTCCGTCAATTCATACAATCGGCCATTGATACGGAATGATTGAGATTTTCTCAAACACAAGAAGATGACCAATTGATTCTAGTTTGTCTTGATGACAAAAAGTTACTGAATTGGCCAGCATCGACCAGTTCATGTAGCGATGAAAATATTGCTAAAGAGGAAGATTCATAGATCCCAAGTGATGAGAAAGACATCGTCTATGACTTGCAAGATCAAGCAATTATCGAGGACGATGAGCTTATCAAAATCCCAGAAGTTACTGGGGGGCAAATGGATTTTTCAACATCAAACCAAAAACCTGTTGATCCTGCTGTGCTGGGACAACAAGGAGGTCTAACCGAGTTGGAGCAACAGGTCAGACCGGTCTCCCAAACCGGTCAGACCGGGTGAGGTCTAAAAAATCCAAAAATGTTGAGACCTGAGCGTCCTGTGGTTAATGGAGGTAGAGACCATGTTAAGCACAATGGTAAAAAGCCGAAGCTCACTTTTGATGAACTTCTGGCTAAATATCAAAAAGAGAATGAGGCCAAGCGTGCTAATCAGTCAAATAATATTATATCATCGAAATTGCCTCCTAAACATAATTCTAGGAAGTGAAATTGGCAAAGAAAGAGTTCTCATTCAGCAGCGTCATATTTTCCTTCTGAGCCGTCAATGCCAATTCCATATACCGCACATCCCACTAGTGTTCATCCTTATTCATCATGTGGGTGGAGTGATACATGGGTACATACTCCTTCATATTTCAGACCATATCATGTTGAGTATGCAGCTCCAAGAGGACCATCATGTGCAAGGCAACCATATGTCAAAAATGACCATTTTGAGCATAAAGATCGGTCTAGATTTCAAAATAAGAAAAAGATTGTCAAGCAAGTTCACCGAGTAAAAAGAGATGGTAGCAAAGATAAAAGTTCAGATCTGAATTCAATTAATCAAAAGCCAGTTAATATGTCAAGCACTTCGGCTACCAATGGCAAAGAAAAGGAAAAAACATCCATTGATCCTCCAAGTGCCAAATCTGAACAAAAGGAGTTGAAGCAGCAAAAAACCAAGAAATGAGTGCTGCTGTCCAGAACTGAAGCAAAGCCAAGCCATCCACTTGGTTTATCAAATTGGCAGGACAAAAGCTTAGTGCTCGAGAGCTGAAAAAGAATGGCATGGCATGGGTTCCTAAAAGTGGTATTCAAGCTCAAGACAAGGGTGATGTTCAAGCAAAAGGTGCAACACAGTTGAAGGAGAAGAAAAGGTATGAAAGACGGCCTTCAAAATTGAGGTTTGCACCAAATCATCAAAATTATTGGTTATTACCTAGTCCATTTGCTTCACAAATGCCACATATGCCTATGTCTTGGAATTCATCCTTAGATATGCTTGGTTTCCCTTACATTCTTATTTTGATCCTTAGTCATATGGGTCTTTGTATTATAGAGGGATATCACCAAATTACTATTCATATTGACTAAGCTTGCAAAGGCTGAAATATTTAGTTCCTAGAAATGGATTAACTCCTGAATTTATTTCTCTATACTTGTATTTCGGTTGTGCATATTCTTATGGTTGGATTCATTATGAATGATATTGAATTATCGTCCTTGACAACATACATGGCCGATGAATTACTTGGATCATCGTCCTAAAGTGGTAGCTTCCCGATGAAAGATCACTTATGAACTTTTTGGTGCCTTAAGTGCTCGGGGGGCAAGATATTATAAAATGAGTAATTTGCCACCATGGAGTTTCTATTTACTAAATCGGCTTATAAAGCATCTCGGAACATGGTGTTGTCCTTATTTCACCAAACGATGTTGTTTTGAGATTTTTAGCCAGTTGGAGTATTTAGCCTCAATGAGCAAGCCGGATATGACGTTATATTCAGGCTAGAGATTTTGAGGTCCATGGATGGAATACATGTAGATGTATCTGATGACTTTTGCTAGAGGTTTAACGAATATTTATGTTTGAATGAGTCATTAGAAATTTCTTTTGGTTGATGTTTAAATGATCATCTCAATTTTATTATACATAATTTCTCTAGGCATCAAAATTCAGGATTGCCACTTTGAAATTGTAAACATCAGGTCACTATGTCCAAAAGACATTCTCATGAGAAGAGGCCAATGTTTAACAATGTCAGAGGGCATGTCCTAGACAGGCCGGTCTGACCGGCATGACTGCTATGTTGGCTGTTGAAGTTTCAGAACTTGGTGAAGCCAAATTAGTAGCTGATGAGAAAATCTATTGTTGGATATTTGCATAATCAAAGATGCATTGAAAGACAAGGTGAAAACAAGCAAAAGGGATTCAAGAGTAATCTGGCCATCATCAGTTCCAAGGTAATTGTGTCATATTTGTCTTTTTGGGTTGGTTACTCATTTTGCTCTATTTCTGGTTAAAATAACTTGTGGATGCAATACTGAGTTGTTCTATTCTTCTCCATTGTCAATTTGAGAAATATTGCAAAGACGAATTGACATTATAGCAATTTGGTCGCTTTATGCATTCACAATGGCTTACAAGTGTGAGAATGACTTTAAATTAGTGTTTCAATAATCCATAGCTGAGATAGTGTGTACTCTGGCTTGTTTCACTCACACAAGGTATATAAATAGTAGCAACAAGTTGAATTCTTCATATTAGACAAAATCAAGTAATATGGCCCATAGATGCTATCGTCCTTTAAAGGTAAAACTCGCTTTCTACGCTTGTGCTCAACATTGTTCCTATGCAGTTTTGGTGCTGATAAGTATTTCTTGGGACAGAAGCTTTACCAAGAAACAGGGGCGCATATGTTGACACGCAAAAATGGCACGGTCCAAGATATGTGAGGCTAAGGCTAGAATTGCCAATTTAGTACTAACTCTTGATATTTACAAGTTTGGCTTGAATATACATTATTCAGGATGGAAGGATCATTTTCAGATGCTCTAGATGTCATTCTATTGAAGAGCCAAGAGACACTTGGAAGAGTTTCAATATGAGATCAGATCAAGGGTTGGAGTGCATCAAGACGGAGCTCACACCAAGATAATCAAATTGGGCTTACATATCATATGATTGGGCTTAATCAATATCTGGTGTGTTAACAACTAAAAGTGGTTGATCTGGCTAATGCAGCAAAGCCAACCGGTCTAACCGACCTGTAGGAGCGGTCTGACTGGTTGTTGTCTCTGTAGCCGATCCAACAGTGCAGGGCGGTCTGACCTGTCACCCCACCCGGTCAGACCGGCACAACCAAATGCTCAAAATGCAAATTATACTTCACCATTGAGTATGCCTCGTCAAGAAGATCGAAATGCATATGTGGAACGTCCAATTCGGAGTCCGGATGAGGGAGTTATGACTAAGGTACAAAATAGCGGGCTAAGATGTTTAGCGCGAGGTATCCAAAAACTGCTAATACCGGGCTAAATGGAGCTATAGCGCCAAATAGCGGCTAAATTGCACGTAGAAGCAAATAATGGCACCTCTCTAAAATTAGCTATAGCAGGAGATAGTGGAGCTATAGCCGACTATTTTGTACCTTGGTTATGACCCTGGCAAGAATCAGCCCTGAGCTAGCCGGTCAAACCTGGTTGCATGGGCGGTCTAACTTGCCTGCCCAGTCTAATCTGAGTTAGGAGTTGTATTTTGATATGGGATTTGTATAGGCTTTGACTCCTACTGGGGCAAGACCTCCCCTCCCTATATTTATGAAGGGCCACGGCCAATTGAGGGTAACACAATCGAACGCTCTTTGCTCTTCGGTCTAATTTGCCAGGGCGGTCTAACGGGCTTGTGCAGCATCTTTGCTCTTCGGTTCATTTGCGACTCGCACGCTCTAGTGCTTTCATGTGTTGGCCCAAAAAAAGTGTCAACACACTTTTAGCCTCAATGAGCAAGCTGGATATGACGTTTTTATATCGAGGGTAGAGATTTTGAGGTTCATGGGTGGAATACATGCAGAAGTATCTAATGATTTTTTGCTGGAGGTGTAACAAATATTTATGTTTGAATGAGTCATTAGGTATTTCTCTTGGTAGATGTTTAGATGATCATCTCTATTTTATTATGCATAATTTCTCTAGGCATCAAAATTCAGGATCGCCACTCTGAAATTGTAAACATCAGGTCACTATGTCCAAAAGACATTCTCATAAGAGGCCGATGTTTAGCAATATTAGAGGGCACATCCTGGACAGGCTAGTCTGACCACCACTGGAGGCCGGTCTGACCGGCATGACTGCTTTGTTGGCTATTTAAGTTTCAGAACTTGGCGAAGCCAAATTAGCAGTTGATTGGAAAAGCTTGTTGCTAGATATTTGCATAATTCAAGATGCATTGAAAGGTAAGTCAAGAACAAACAACAGGGGCTCAAGGTAATCTGGCCGTCATCAATTCTAAGGTTATTGTGTCATATTTACCTTTTTGGGCCGATTACTCATCCTGCTCTATTTATGGTCAAAACTACTTGTGAATGCCATATTGAATTGTTTGTCCTTCTCCATAAATAATTTAAGAAGTATTTCAAAGACCAATTGACATTATAGCAATTTGGCCACTTTGTGCATTCACAATAGCTTGCAAGTGTGAGAATGAGTTTGAATTAGCATTTCAAGAGTCCACAGCCGAGGTAGTATGTACTCAGGCTTGCCTCACTCACACAAGATGTATAAACAGCAGCAACAAGTTGAGTTCTTCATATTATACAAAATCAAGTAATATGGCCGATAGATGCTATCGTGCTTAAAAAGTGAAACTTGTTTGCTATGCTTGTGCTCAATATTGTTCCTGTGCAGTTTTGGTGCTGATGAGTATCTCTTGGTAAGCGAGCTTTACCAAGAAACAGAGAGGCATATGTTGACATGCAAATTTGGCACGGCTGGAGGAACCAGTTAAAGGTAGTTTGGACTTCATCATTGGATAGCTCTCGCCGAGTAGATCAAGATACATATGTAGAACGTCCAATTTGGAGTCCGGATGAGAGAGTTATGGTTGCGGCAAGAATCAACCCTGAGCCAGACCGGTTAGACCGGTTCTGTTGGGCGGTTAGACCAACCTGCCCAGCCAAATCCCAGTTAGGAGTTGTATTTTGACACGGGATTTGTATAGGTTTCGACTCCTACTGGGGCAAGACCTCCCCACCCTATAAATATGAAGGGCCACGGCCAATTAAGGATATCACAATCGAATCAAACAATTACCTTTTATCTTTCATCTCCAAATCTCCTTTTCCAACCTCCATGCTGTTCTCTACTGATCTCCACGGTGATAGATGACGACCTAAGGCTTGCTGGTCAACCTAGGGCACGCCGGCGGTGTCCACACCTTGACGGGTCCCTCCCGGGCGAGAGCTTTGACGGCCTTTGCTAGTTTGCTTGTAAACTAGTCGTTCTTCGCCACGTAAGTGCATTGGTTATCCTTTGCTGGTTTGCTTGTAAACCTAGCTGTCCTCCATCACGTAAGTGTAGTAGTTATCCTCTCGAACGATCGATTTGGCTTAAACCCTAGGAAACCGGTCTAACCGGGTTGCTCGACCGGTCTAACCGGCCTTGGCAGCATGTTTGCTCTTCGGTCTGTTTGCGACTCGCACGCTCTAGTGCTTTCGTGTGTTGGCCCAAAAAAGCGTCAACATAATCAAACAACAAAACTACTGGACTGAAACAGATCGAGGGCGGGGAAATCTCACCAGGACGACCGGAACCCTAGCTTTGCCTCCTCGCATCGCCGCTGCTCGGAGCTCGAAGGGGAAAGGCGAACAGACCGAGGAAACTGAAGCAGAGGAAAGGCGTCTGCATGGCTACTTTATCTTGGTCGAGCCGGTGGACCTGGTGGATGAGTTGACCCGTTGAAGCAGGTGAGATTAACGGGATATTTATCTTGGTCGAGCCGGCTGGTGCGTGCGGCAGCGGACGGGGGAAAGAATGAGCCGACCGAGCCCGTCAGCCCGAGCCGCCTGCAGGGAGCCGATCGAGCCGAACGCAGAATCGCGTGGGAGCATCCGATCCCTATGGGCGGCCAGGTGGCTACCCTCCAGGACAGGGCTGCTACTACCAACAATATGTAGTAGTAGTAATAATGCATTATTTTTTGGTAAAGACTTCGTTCCAGTTGGCTGTGCGTTTGCTGCTCCGCACAGCCCCTCCATCCACCGTCAAACGCACAGAAAAACAATTATCCAGTCACCGCATCAACACGCACAGGCTCTCTCTCCTGGAGTCCTCCGTTCAATCTTATCCTCTTCACCCCTCTCTATCTCTGCGTCTTCCCCGTGGTGAGGGAGGGAGCGGCACTGCATCGGCGGCCCTCGACGAGTTCGCTCGCGGCGGCCCTCGTGAGAGAGCGGCGCGGCATCCCGTGGCGACGACGCCCGTGACCTCCCCTGCCGAGAAAACTGAGGCCTCGGTGTGGTGCCCCCCCCCCGGCGCACGAGGGAGCGGCGGCGGCGACTCCGGTGCCGTGGGAGCAGCGGCTGCCCCGGCAAGAGGTGCACGCGGCTTCCTTGGCAACCGGCGAGGGTGCGCATGGCGGATTCCCCCGGCGAGTGCGCTCGCGGCGGCGTCCCTCGGCGAGTTGCGAACCCTCAAGGGCGCACGCCGCACCACGACAAGGAAGCGGCACGGTGCATCTCATGATCCTCGAGGTGAGCTACTACCTTGATCCGGTGTGGATTTGGCCGGCGATGTAGGAGTTTGGTACTCGGAGCTGGTAGTTTGGGGTGAAATGGTAGGGGAAATTACAGGGTTTACTATTCTCTGGACCGATTTGATATGAGGTGATGGGCATTTGGTGTTTTGAGGTTGATTTGGTAGATTTGTTGTGTGCGATTTTACTATCTATAAACATCTTCTGACCTCCGCCTTGCCATGTGCTGTGATTTCTTATCTACTGTCCTGACTTCTGACCACGATTTTTTGGTGGTACTGGTAACTGATATTTCAATTGGTTCATCTAGACTATCAAATTAGTGCTCAGGCTTCAGGAAGCTCGGTTGATGGAGATCGGAAGCTTTTTAGATAGTATTTTTTTGCAAGGATAATTCATAATAATCAATAGCTCTAGTTATATTTTGCAAGATTTAGGTAAACCAGATCGGCAAACTGTGCATCAACAAAAGTTTGTCATGAGCATTGATGTATCTGACAAAAGGTGTAAATTTCCAAATTATAAATATGTTGTGCCTAGTAACTGTAGTGCATGATAGTATTTCGATGTCTCCAATTTACTCTACCACAAGTGTCACAAATATGGCAATAGCAACACCATACACTTGTATCATTGGCTATTGTCAGTAGTAGGTCACAAGTAATTACCAGTGCTGGTATTTAGATAGAGAAGCTAATTCTTCAGGCTGACCAATCTGTTCTTGCTTGCACCACATGGGAAAGGATGTTATGTACAGTCAACCCATCAGGCAATAATATGGGCAGAATTAAGCAATACTTTGTTCTCAGGTAGGCAATAATATGGTTCTGAAATACATGTGATAGTGTATTTTGCACCAGTATTACTGATTAGACAATAATATGTTTCCAATTAGGCAATAATATAATTTTAAAATAGGCAAAACGATATTCTTCATTGGCCAATAAAAGTTCTTATATACACGAAGCATTATCTCTTTTGTGAAGGAATTATTTTTGTATTCTTCTGATGAAAATTCCTTACTTTCTCAAATAGTAAGCTCATTAGTTGGGTTGGTTAAAAAATCTAGAGGAAATTTCTTTAATAGTGACGTGCCCAGATGGTTAATTTGAACTTAGATGGTCCTGTTCATTTTTTAATTATGCACCATTCTGGCCTGGCCCATACTTATGATCCTTAGGTTGGTCATTAGGTCTTTTAGTCTGTAGCAACAATTATTGTACTCTGACCTCTTGATGTTTACAAGGAATGCTCTAAAACTGCTACACTTAAAGATGTGCAGCTGTATAGATTGTTGATGTTCATATCATAGTTGTAAGTTAGGCAAAACATTATAATTCACTAGGCAATAATATGCTACTGAATTTGGCAAAACAATACACTATAGTAGGCATTACCTACCAAATACGATTTTGAATTAGCAATGATACATGGATAAAGACTACTTATCAGCCGGCCTTCTTTTTGTCCATCTGCACGACCACAAATATTTTCACCGCTCGTATACATTTTAGTAGTGGTACCATACACGCCACAATTTGTTTTGAATTTTCTCTCGTGTTTAAACAAACATGCTTTCTGAGTTGGTACATGTTTTCTCTTCGTATGTCATGGGACATACTTTTCAAATTGAGTAAAATTTCTTTTGAATCATATATAACGACAAAAATATTAGGTTCAAAATATATATGCATTAAATTGGGTGACAATGAAATTCTTATTTAATCATAGATGAATTTTATGCAGGTACACTAAGAACAGATTTGAGTACATATATGCATTGTCAAGCGTGGAGAGGCAACTTATGCTATGATGGCTGCATCTCATCACCACCAACGGCATTGAGGTGAGCCTACGGATTTAACTTGTAGGCAATTTACGTTAAATCAACAAGCAAATTATTTATTTTAGTTTACCAATTTTATGTTTCAGATTTAGTAATTAGCCATCAATTTAGTTGATTCCAAAAAGCAGCTCAGCAACCTAACCTTCTTTTACTGATTCCAAAGCAGCTCAGCAACCTAACCTTCTTTTCTTTGGTAACAAAATTAAAAGATTTAGCCACTCACTCATCAACAAATCTGGTACAAGCACCAGTAACTTGGTTGGTGCGAGGAAATGGGCTACTCTGTACCCAGTTTTGTGCATCACCAGCAATGAGCAGGCTGCTGTAGTCCACAATCTGAACTAGTGCATTCGCAGTTTTAACCTGCTCATAGGACTTGAAACCAGTACATGCTAATGTTGCTTGAGTACAGAAGGAAGGATTTGCAACTTAAAAATCCAAACCAGGAAAATAAAATCAAAATCCGGCAGCAGCTGGTTCAAATACGTAATGACTGACCACACCCTCTTTACCTAGTGACTCCAACAAAAATCAATACACAATACTATTTTTTAGAAACCAGGGACAATGCATGTTCTTTTTTTTTACCTACACTTTTTTTCAGCACGAACCAATTGTGTTTACTGACCCAATTGTCACATTTTTTGTTTTTTTGCAGATGGTACATAATACGCAACCAGTAGTACAGGTGATGGTGCCGCACCTATGCATAAATCATAAAGCAGATGATGTACATATGCAGTCATATTAGGAGTACATATGCTGAACATTCAAATCATCCTGACAGGAGAATCCAAATTGTCTTGTATTTTTGTGTTCTGATGCAGTTTGGGAATTGGAGGATGTTTTTTACTTTTTTTTTTGTTTTAATCCAGATCTCATGGATTAGATGTCACCAAGCAATTTATTGTGTATCATAAATCTGTGGGTGATCTTGGATTTGTCGGGAGGCAAAAACATATGTGAATATGTGTTTTTTTTTTTTGGGTTGATCCAAACGACCTGCAGCTTTGCATTTTTCCTTGCCCCCTTGTTCTCTTCTGGGCATTAGGTGGTAAACTGCTTGGAATATTACAGCATGTCCTGTTTTCTCCTTGGGATTTGGTGGCGCATCCCTCCTGAGTTCTGACACATAACAGACTGACCAAGCATGCAAAGAAGGCAGTGGAACAAAAAAAAGGAAGAGGAGTATCGGTTTAGTTGGTCTGCATACTTAAAAAAAGGAAGGGCTGTCCGATAGGTTTATATTACAGCCGGCTGTAATATAGCCGGGTCCTTATTTTTTTGAAAGAAATAATGCAGCATCTTGCAGTAGTACGTAGTGTAGTACTAATGTATTATCTTGCACTCCCCCCACATCACGTGATTGGTCAGAGAAAAGGGGATAAAGGAAGCTTCTAATGAAGGATCCTTCCCATGACAGCAGTCTATCGATATCTCCTCATCCTATCAGCTTGTCATCCCTCCTGAGTTCTGACACAGAAAACATGTGGTCCTCCGGTACCTGTTATAAGCGCAAGTACATTGATACACGTCAGCAGTCCCATAGGTCGTCCCATGCAGTACCACGTTGGATTTTTGGTGATGTGGAGGAAAGAGAGCGAGGAGAGAGAAAGATATCGTTGCTTCGCGAAACAACCACCTCATGAGCTAAAAAACCACCTTAGCAGACAACTTCATAACCATTATATGAGTTGTTGTTGCCATGCAATTCATAATATTCATTTTTTATATGCACAAATTAAGGAATTATATAGCTCTACCAGACGAGTTACAAGACAACTCGTTGTACAGGTTGTCTGTTGAGTCGACGCAAGATTACATGTCAACGCATGAGACGATCTATCAGACGACACCAATGTACCTGCCGTGAGAGGTTAGAGCATAATGTCAGACTTGGCCGGCAGCCTCTTGTAGAAGTTGAATGGCACCGACGGCTGCTTGCTCCGGAACCGCGGGTGGCGCAGCAGGTACAGCCCCGCCACCACCGCCACAACCTGAAACGGCATCACGAAGAGCACCAACGACAGGATGGTGAAGATGGCCATCGCCCTCGGGTCGCGCCAGCTCAGCAGCTCCTGCGCCCGCTCCCCCTGCATGGCTAGGTCACCGAGCACCGTTTGCACGCGCCCCGCGACACTTCGCAGCCGGTCGTAGCGCGCCCGCACCACCTCCCCGGGCTTGCTGGTCGGGAATGTGTCCAACTCCTCATCCAGCTCGTCCGGGTGCACCATCCCCGGCTCGGCGTGTGACAACACCGTGTCCATGTGCGCCGGCTCCTGCTGCCGCAGCCGGTAGTTCCACACCCCGATCATTGACAGGTACAGGAACACCGTGGGCAGGATCAGCTCCGGGTAGCACACCAGGATGAGGAACAACACGTGCACCAGGATCGTCGTCACCAGGTTCTTCCACTTGCAGACTCCGTCCATCCAATTCCCCGCGGCCACCGCCCCCAAGAAGAGCGACTCGATGCGTTTGAAGTTGGCCTTGCTCCGGCGCAGGCTGACCATGTGTGAGTCCACGTCCAGGATGTACTCCACCACCTCCCGCCGCAGCGGCGGCTCCGCGCGCCCCAGCCATGCCGCCACCATCTGCATCGCCTGGAACCGCAGGTACTCCACCTGCAGCACGGGGATGGGGTTGGTGTAGTGCATCTTGGGCAGCAGCGGCCTACCGTACATGCCCAGCATGTTGGCCCACGATGTGAAGCGGCAGTGGCGGAGCTGCGGCTCAGGCCTCTAAGGCCTCGGCCCTAGTCGTTGGTCCATTTTCTCCACACTGTAGCACACTGTTGAATGCACTGTAGAGCAAAATTCAGCCCATTTTCTACACTGTAGCTTTAGTTGGCCCTAGTCGTCGGCCCAACCCAGCTCCGCAACTGTGTGCAGGTGAAGCGCACTGCCACGTGCAGCTCCCCGGTCTTCTTCAGCCCCGACGGTGCCAGCGCCACCAGTGGGTACAAGTGCGTGTACACGCGGTCAACCTCTAGTGTCGAAAGCCGGATGCGCACCTTGCCGGTCCTCTGGTCTTTGCTACCCTCGCCGCCGCCTCCCGAGACGTGGATGTTATCGAACATGGCCACGGTGATCACCGTGCAGGGGTCGAACACCTCCCACGTGTGTTGCTCGTTCCACTGCAGGTTCAGCGTGTTGAGCATCATCCGCGTGCGCACCCACTTGGGACCGTACTTGGCTAGGCAATTGGTGTCCGCCAGCCAGCCCTCCTTAGCCTTGACAACCGCCCCTCCCAGGATGCCTGGCTCCAGGATCCCGATCGAGCCCTTGCACAGCTTCTTCGCCGACGGTTGCAGGTCACTGCTGTAGTGCGTCGACTCGTCGAGGATGTGGTATGCCGTCTCCAGGCTCAGCCGCAGCTGGATCTTGCTCGCAAATGTTTTGTCCTTGTTGGCGCCCACTGTCGCGGTGTCTATAGTCAGCGTGCGTGATAGGTTGAACCACTTGGGCTCCACCGACTTCGCCAGGTCGTTGCGGGGCACGTGCGTCGCAGCCACCAGCATGATCACGTCCCCCAATGGCCCATCGCGCCCTGCTGCCACCCGCTCCTCTACCGTCACCACACCAGTGGCTCGTCAAACGGCTCGCCGGCCACGAACATGAACTCCTCGTTCCACACCAGGATGGCCGGCCCCAGCGGCTTTCCCGGCCACGTGCGCCGGGTCTGCCCACCCAGCTGGATCTTGGCGATTCACTACGGGAAACTCCTTGTTTGCCGTGCGTTTCGGACGCATGGCAAAGACAAGAAAACGCACGGTAAAGCCTTTGCCGTGCGTTTTTCACTGCAACGCACGGCAAAGGCCGCACGACAGCGATTAGCACGGCAAAGGCCGCACGGCAGCGATTAGCACGGCAAAGGGTGTTTGCCGTGCGTCTTTTGTCGCACGCACGGCAGAGGGCCTTGGCCGTGCGTCAGGGACGGCGCATGGCAAAAAAAAAAGCGCTGACAGCGCCAACAGTCGGAACGGCATACATTGCCGTGCGCCGGACAGGAAGACGCACGGCAATCTTTGCCGTGCGCCACCCACTCTCACGCACGACAAACAAAATGGAAAAAGTAAAAAAAAATAAATCCCGCCACAGGACTCCGACTCCACCCCCTTCTTCTCCTGCTCCTCCTCCTCGTGTGGCCGTGCCCCGCCGCGTCGCCGGCCGGCCCACCGGGAGTGTCGTCGCTACAACCACCACCGCCGGGAGCATCGTCGCTACCACCACCGCGAGCCCGCCGCCACCACCACCGTGCCTGTGGGAAAAAGATAGGGAGAGAGAATGTGATGAGAGAGAGAGAAGGGAGGGATACAATGAACCGGATCTCGTCGAGGGCGCCGGATCTGCTGTCCTCCGCCCGCCTCTGCGCCGGTGAGGGAGGGGGAGGGAGGAGGGGCACGCCGTGGGAGGAGGCCGGGCCGCCGCGCCGTCGGGAGGGAGGAGGGGCATGCCGTGGGAAGAGGAGGCCAGGCCGCCGTGCCGTCGGGAGGAGGTGGTCGCTGCGCCATCGCGAGGAGGAGGCCGAGTCGCCGCGTCGTGGGGAGGAGGCCGGCCGCAACGGCGGTGTGAGGGGAGAGGGAGAGAGGGAGAGGTGGTGGCGGCGGTGTGAGGGGAGAGGGAGAGGTGGCGGCGGCGGCGTGAGGAAGAGAGGGAGAGGTGGCGCCTGCGGCGTGACGGAGAGAGGGAGCGCTGGCGGCGACGGCGTGAGGAAGATCGAGAGGGAGCGCTGGCGGCGGCGGTGTGAGGGAGAGAGGGAGCAGGGGCGGATAGGGTTAGGATGTGGGGTGGGGAGGGGGACTATATAAGGAGAAAGAAAGATGGGCCAAAATAGGCTGGGGAGGAGGTGGCCGGGGTTTATGGGCCGGGGAAGAAGTTGGGTCGGAATCTTTGCCGTGAGCCAAATAAAAAACGCACGGCAAACACATCTATTTTGCCGTGCGCCGGAGCCAAAACGCACGGCAAACACATACTTCGCCGTGCGCTAGGGGTGAAAAACGCAGGGTAAAGTTTTTCTAATAATTCATAAAAATTATCAAACAAGTTTGAAAATTTTCACAAAAATTTACACAAAATAAGTTATGTTTTCTCTTGCTTATAGAAAACAAGATTGAAGTCAAAACTCAATTTCAATGTCACGTCACCTACAAATCTAACCATGTACTTCTTAACTCTATGAAACTTTATCGGATATGTTTCGGTTTCTAAGCATCAAGCATGATAAAATGTGCGAAACCCACTCAACTTTTTACTACAGCCTCCACATATGATATCATGAGATATTGACAGAACTCGTAATTTTTAGACTTCATTTGTATTTTTAGAATTTTAAAATTATTCGAACACACGGTCGTGGTCGTGTTTCCTAGTCAAGATCTTCGAAATTTCTTTTGATTTCATGGGAAAGGTCTTAAATTGATCTAAATAACATAAATAATATTTTTGCATCCACTTTATTCTATTATTTGAATCACTTGCAATTCAAATTTGACTTGATTCAAATAACTACTTGAAATACAATTAATTAGTTAAATATAGAAAACGAACTCAGAATTCTACCAAATTTTACCATGAAGTATCACATGTTGTATGTATGAAGTAGAAAAAATTTCTAAGTGAGGAGAATTTATTTTGATGGACAATTAGATTTGGGACTTAGGAGGACATATATACGAAAAAAAGTTTGCCGTGTGCCAAATAAAAAATGCACGGCAAACACATCTCTTTGCCTTGCGTTTTTCTTGTGGCGCACGGCAAAGGGTAAAAAAAAATCATCTCCCCCACCCCGTTACTAACGGTTACAGTGGAAAGCTAACGGACGGTGGGAAAAAAATAGTTTGCCGTGCGTTGGCTCCGAAACGCACGGCAAACAAAATCTTTTGCCGTGCGTTTTTTTAGAGATGCACGGCAAAGATTTTATTTGCCGTGCGTGTTTTTTTGCCGTGCGTCGTATTTCAATACGCACGGCAAACGTTACCTTTACGGTGCGTCTGAAATAAAACGCACGGCAAAGATTTTGGCGCACGGTACAGGTCGGTTTTCCCATAGTGATTGTAGGCGCCAGCGGGCAGCCCTTCTCTGTGGGTTCTAGGTCCTGCGCCTCGATGGCCGTCACCTTGAGGTAGGCCAGGTTGGGTGAGTAGTACACCTTGGAGCGCGTGCTGGCGAGGACATCGAAGGGTAGGGAGTGCGCATCCGAGTGCAAGGCCTCCGGGAATGCCTCGTCGGCCTGCGTGCCGATCCAGATGGCGAGCATGATCTCGCCGTGGCGCAACTTCTCGCCAGAGTGGCCGCTGAGGCTGTACCACTGCGGTGCGAGCAGGCCGTCGGGTGGCACGCCTTGCGAGATGTCGGCTGTGTCGAAGAGGACGCGGCCAACGAAGTCGTCCTTGATCGTGTCCTTGTCCATGACCACCACCTCAAGCTGGGTGGACTGGATGTGCTCGTGGGAGAAGGCGAAGGTCTGTCGCCACACCGGGTTGGGGTTCTTCTACAGGTACTTGGTCACACCCTTGAAGTTACCGAGCTTGACCTCTACGAATGGGTCGAGCACGCCGGTGATGTCCTTGTTCGGGAGATTGCGCGCCTTAATGACATTGACATAGAGGTACTTCGTGGGCTTCAACAAGTCGTACGTGGAGACGATCTTGGCGGCGGCGTGCCGGTCACCAGCGAGCGATGGCGTGCAGCATGGCCCGGCGCGGCTGCTGCTGGTCACCAGCTTGTGGTGGTGGTCCCGAGGCTTGGACGGAGTGGAAGATGCGAGGTCGTGGCTCGTGGTCATGGTTGCTCTTCCGATCCCCTGGGCTGAGGCTGACTGCTCCTCCGGCCGTGCTGCTGCAAAGGCGGATCTAACGATACTTTCGGCACCTCTGCTGGCTGCAGCGTCAGCGATGGACTGTTGCTGCTGCTGCTGGTTGGTATCCGCCGCCGCCGCAGCAGCAGGAGCGTCAATGGGGTTCAGTCCGAATGAGGTACATCCTTAGCGCGATGTCTCCGGAGACTCGCGAGAAGAGACCCCGCTTCTGGAGCGGGTACCTCTGGAGGACAGCCTCCTGTGGGGATGGCACGACAGAGGCAGCGTTGATGCGGACACGGCCGAGGAAGATGTGTGGGCGGAGGGCGTTGTAGTCCTGAAAGCGGCGGTCATGGAAGACGGAGACGTCGATGAGGAGAAAGGGGAAGCTTGCGGGGTTGCGGACGTCAAAGACGAGGGTCTGGTTCCAGTAGGGGGAGCGGTCGGCTGACGTAGGGGTTACAGGAGGCGGTGCCGTCCTTGGGGGCGAGGTCGGTGGCGTCCGAGATCTCTATGGCGAGCTTCATACCATCGATCGAATTGTTGCAAGGAGGTCTGGGCTGGATGGCGGTTACTCTTGTTGATCGATGATGACAAAGGCAAAGGCAGCTGCTACTCTGCTAGTTGATGAGGATATGATGATCATCAGCGGCGATCATGCTCTGCAGGTGCTGGTGGTGGTTGGTGACAATATAATATATAGGAGGAGACGATTCGGGTGGAAATGCAAATGGAAAAGCGTGCCTGAAAGGTTGGTTGTATTGACGGTGGAAATAAACCAAGGAAAGAGGGCCACCAGTCAGAGAACTAACGATGTGACCCAAACTCGACACGTCATCAGCTGGTGTGGGCTCCTTGTTCTTGGTCTCATCTTAACGATAGTGTTTTTTTAAGTACTCTCCCTGCATTTCCAGCATTTGAGCTAACTTATAAAAATGCTAATGAAAAAAGGAATAATTTCAAGATTTTCTTTCGTGCAGCTTTTTATCTCTATGAATAATTTCATTTAAATATTCCTAACCTATGAAAATAAACATAACAAATTCTTAACACATTTTTTCTAACGTAAGGGAATATCGTCGTCAGCACCCGACGACGTAACATCGTCAGCACGGAAGGTCGTCTGCGGGTCCATACCGGCACGTGGTCCAGCATGTACAGCGACTCGTCTGACACGATAAATTCCATCGTTACACGTATAGTAGTAGCTGGCTTGCTGCGTCCTGCTTAATTAATGGCGCGTCCACGTCAGTGACAATGCACGCAGAGATGTCCACGTCAGTGACAATGCACGGAGGGGAGTGATGATTCATATCGATCTTCGGCTCATGTGCTATCTTCCACATGTTGATTTTATTACGGAATTCCTAAACGTCACTCCAGTAAAAATCTATTTGTCAGTCGAATTTTATCTGTTGATGAATTGAAGGTCTTCGGCCCATGAGGCGAGCATAAAATTGATGCGGCAGACAGCCCATCAGCTCGTCCGGCCCTCTGCGTGCCCGTCGTGTGATTTTGTGAGGATATGAACCGTATTTCAAGCATACTCTCGCTAACACTCTAACAAAAATGATAGCCATTCTCTATGTGTTTTGTCCTAGCAAGAAAAAAAAAAGATTAGGTATTAAATACTTTGCTCCCATATTATCACACTCTAATAGGCCTGCCGTTGGGAGGGTATGGGTGTAACCGGCGTTGTCCACGCCCAAATCAAAAGCTAGTTTACCCGGTCCCACTCTCCCTGTAGTCACTCTCCCGGATGATTTTGGACCCGGGACCGAATGCCATTGGAAACCACGGGTACCATCCGGGACTACAGCCGTGTAATGGCTACTGCCCCAGGGGGGGCTTTAATCCGGATTGCTATTACCAGTCGAGATTAAATGTTTTGTCCCGGGTGGTATTACCAACCAGAACTAAAGGGTTAGCTTTAGGCCCGGGTGGTATTACCAACCAGAATTAAAGGCTCCGCCTATAAAACTCCTTCTTCCTTCCCCAACCCAAGCCAGTAAACGGAGCTCGAGCTCCTTCTCCATGGCATCCGGCAAAGCTTAGGGAGGTGCTGCCCAATTTGTTTCCATCAATTCGTGGTGATTTCAATCATCCAAATTGTTGTCAAGGTTAGCTTCTTCATCCTCCCTTCATTTGTTGTTATTATGCTTTGTTTTACGGTTTAGAGATGGAAAAATAGAGTTTTAATTTCTAGTTAGCTAGAGTAATTTAACTTTGTTTTGTTGTTAATATGCTTTATTTTATGATATAGGGGTGCGGAGAATTGGTTGTTCAGGGAAAATAGGTTTGCTGCATTAGTTTGTTTACTTTAGATATTATTATAGAAGGAAAAATTAGTTTTTAATTTAGACATCATCTAAAAAAATTGTAGGCTAGACAAATAACATTAGGTCCTTCGTCAGGTACTAATATATTATGTTGAATTTTAAAAACAAAGTGTTGTCGACTCAACATGAAAACTGCCGGAGGAGGTGGTGGGGGTAATCATCGTTCCTCTCACGACAAGAGAAAAACCACAGTTGACGGACCTCCTGATAAGCCAGAAAAACTGAGCACATGGCAGAGAGCAATGCTTCATTATTTGCAAGGAAAGCATGAAGATGTTGTTGCAGCGGGTGAGGAACCTCCGTTTGGTGGTCGTTATGCTCCACCTCCAGTCCCGGGTCAAACAGCTCCAGCTTCAGACAAAGACAAACTCCAATTTTCTTCATCGACGACCAAGGATGATTAGAGACCTCCTTAGTTTGTATTAGTTATTAATTGGAAGCTTCTTGTAGTTTGTCACATCATTTCGGTCCGGACTTTATAGTAGTTTGTTTCGATTTATGCTTGTGTCTTTTTAAATTAGTTTTTATGAAGAAAATAAACCGTATGTACCAATGTATTTTGATTTATTAGAAAATGTTTTGTTATGTATTATAATTGTGTTGATGAAACCCTGTGTCCATTTTTCATGTAATACCATGCAGATGGACCGGCAATAGATGTACAAGGCGGACAGACGAACCCAGGATTACGTTGATGGCATGCATCATTTTTTGGAAGTGGCCAAAGTCAACAAGTCAGAGAATGGATTCATATGTTGTCCATACTTCCAATGCAGAAATACCGAGGACTATGCTTCCTTGGGGACTCTTCACCACCACTTGATTAAATACGGTTTCATGCCAAACTATGTGGTTTGGACCAAGCACGGCGAAAGAGGGGTTGTAATGGAATATGACGAAGAAGAAGAGCATCATAACAACATCCCGGACTGGGCTGCAGGCCAAGCTTTTGTGGAGACTACAATGGGAGAGGCTGATGAAGAAGAGTTACCAGAAGAAGGCCTTACTGATGATCTTGATCAGGTGCTACAGGATGCACAGAGGGACTATGAAAATGAGAAAGAATCGACAAAGTTTGAGCGCATGATAGATGATCACCAGAAATTGTTGTACCCAGATTGCAAGCAGGGGCATAAAAAGCTTGGTAGTACGCTGGAAATTCTTCAATGGAAGGCAAAACATGGTGTGTTCGATAAGGCATTTGAGGGAATGCTAAAAATTGTAAAGGACATGCTATCAGAGAATAATGTATTGCCATCCACAACATATAAAGTGAAATAGGTTGTTTGTCCTCTGTGTTGGAGGTTCAGAAGATACATGCATGCCCTAATGATTGTATCCTATATCGTGAGGAGAATACGAGAATTTGGATGCTTATCCTGTGTGCGAAGCACTACGGTATAAGATCCAGCGAGAAGATCCTGGTGATCTCAAGGGGCAACCTCTCAAGAAGAGAGTTTCTGCGAAGGTGATGTGGTATTTCCCTATAATACCATGTTTGAAGTGTTAGTTCAGGAACAAAGCGAATGCTAAGTTGATGAGATGGCATAAAGAACATAAGGAAGATAACATGCTGAGACACCCCACTGATGGGGTCCAGTGGAGATCAATTGATAGAGCTTTTCTGGACTTTGAAAGAGATGCAAGGTACATAAGGTTTGGTTTAAGTATGGATGGTTTCAATCCATTCGGTGAGTTGAGTAGTGGTCACAGTACATGCCTGTAACCCTATGTATGTTCAACCTTCCTTCTTGGATGTGCATGAAGTGGAACTTCATTATGATGTCGGCACTTATCCAAGGTCCAAAACAACCGGGCAACGACAATGATGTGTATCTAAGACCGTTGGTTGATGAACTATTACTGCTCTGGACTTTTGTCTCGATTGATTAGTCCCGATTGGACATTCGAGAGATTTGCCACTCTCCAACCGGGGCTAAAGCCTGGTTTTGTACCAGTGAGTCCTCCCCATTCTGAAATTACCCATACCCATCAGGTATTGATTAAAATTTGTGGGGATTGGATACGCAAGAGAAGCTAGCAAATAAAATGTTAGAAATTCAGCTACCTCACCTTGATGCTGCTGTACCTTTCAAAGTAAATGCGGTGACCACAAGGGGCGTTAAGTCCACTCGCGATCCACCACATCCTAACCATGCAGGAAAAACAAAAGCACAAAAAGAATCAGTAGAGGAGGATGAGCTGGTACTCCCGGAAGACACCAGGGAATATGAGAAGAAAACGGCCCTGCCAAAATTTGTGGATACAAAACTTCTTGTTGTTTCCTACTCGAAACCGCAAGATGAAGGTGGACGAACAGTTTGCTCGCTTTGTTGAAATGATCTAGAAGATACATGTCAGTGTTTCGCTGCTGGACGTAATGCATGTACCCACATATGCACGTTACATCAAGGACATCACCAACAATAAGCGCCCACTGCCCACTACAGAAGTCATCAAGCTCACGGAAGAGTGTAGTGCAGCTATACTCAACCAAGTGCCCGAAAAGAAGAAAGATCCATGGTGTCCCATGATCACATGCTCGATCGAGATGCATATCATCGACCATGCCTTGTGTGACCTTGGGGCTAGTGTCAGTGTGATGCCCAAGGCCATCTTCAATCAACTGAATTTCACACGTCTATCACCTACACCAATGCATCTCTAGCTGGCCGATTCATTAGTCCATTATCCGACAGGAAAAGAAGAAGATATTTTGGTGAAAATCCGAGATTACTTCATCCCCATTGACTTCGTGGTACTTTACATGGAAACAACAAAAGAGAAGCTGCTCATCCTTGGGAGGTTGTTGACGGTTGTTAAGTACCATATTTAGGACCGCCAACTCCTGCATATATTTATGAGAAATACACATCCACACTAGAATAGGAGCTTAAACTGACAAATTCCACAACTAGCAATGTATATGCGAATGCAGGCATTTAGCACATGAAATGAGAGGAAAGCACAGCTCATTGATCCAAGCACTTCAGGTTCAGCCAATGGGAGGCTGCCACATGAGCATCACATACATCAAAGGGCCCAGCAAGCAAAGAAACACACTCTCATCCAATGAGGAGAGAGTACACGGATCCATGGGCCCACTACCCTACGCAAATGAGCTAGAGACACCGCGTACACACCCATACACACTAATGGACCCACCTGGAAGCCTCACCGGGTTTCAACCCTCGACAACAACAGTGAGCAAGAGACAAGCTTGGGAGAGGGACCCCCAAGGGAGGTACCCTATATCTGCATCCTTATCTTTTCCTTCTTATTAAAAAATCTGCATATGATAAAAAGAACAAAAATATTTAATTGCTTTCTTATATATTAGTAAGAATGTTTTAGTTCTTCATTGTTGAAATGATAAATAATTGCTCTGCTTAATTTCCTTCATGTGCCTAGTTTACAACTTAGTACTCTCTCGAGTTTTGAGTTTATTAGTTGTCCTTTATCCTTCGAGCTTGAAACTTGTGGGTTGCGAGTGCATGATCTAAGTCTAGATTGTTACTTGGTATGATATGGTATAATAGAGTATGCTATGATCTTGTTCTAAATGAAACTTGACATCTGGAGTCTTTGTTTTAAAAAAACTCAATAATAAAGAGTTCCTCAATGATGATGAAATGTCCTACCAAAGCCATATGATGTTACATTGCACAAACCATACACATATGCTGTTTGTCATCACATTGAGCATTGTTAAATTTTTTGACCCTTGAGAGGTCCTGGTCATGCTTTCATCATCAAGATCACGTACACTCCACATATACATGCTGACTTCTACACTGGAAGTTATGCAAAAACATACCTTCCATCCACACACAAAAATATACTCCATTCATATGTCATTACTCTTCTCTATTCATCATTCAAGAAGATATGGGCAATACAAAAGAGGGAAAAAGATGAAAAAAGGAAGAAGAAATAAAATCCATGCTCAAAGGCATGAGAGAACAAAAAGAAGAAGAGAAAAGATGGACTCATGAAAGTCCATGCAAAAAGAAAAAGAAAGATAGCCCATATCCCTAAATAAAACAGAAAAGGGTGTCATGCAAAAAGGAGTTCCAATAAATTCAACCAAAAAATTCCACACACATGCACATCTTGATCAAATTATATGACTTGAACCTCTTCGGATCTGCTCTTTGACTTTGCAACATTATGTGATGCAAGTATGCCTCTCGCATTATCCTACCCAAAAACTCTACAAAACACTTTTCTAGAAGTAGGAGAGGCAATCCCATGCCTTGGTGAGGATTATACACATTGAGCGACAGAGAGCATCATATGAGGAATTTGTTTTTCTTTTCCAAAAAATTTAGAAACAAAGTTGACTGAGGAACATGAAAATGCTAGCTTTATATAACCATTCTATCTTGCAACCGCCCAAGACATGGAAAATGCCAAAAGCCCAATGGGGAGTAAGGTAAAAAAGGTGGACAATGCTAACTCATTCAATTCAAGGAAGAGTATTTTGTTGTACACAAGGTACCAGAAAGAAAGGAGGCATTGTAGCTACTCATGATCAACAACCAAGTCTTTGCTCGGGAGGAGCAAAGGGCAGCTTGGGGCAGTTTGTTGATGGTCTTTATCACTCATATCCAACCGTCACATTGCTTCGGAATAAAGGAAAACTAGTACTCCTCACTAACATACATTGTATTAATAACCTAGCTCCACATGTATTGTCAAATAAAGCATTTTAGGGATGAAAACCTACTTATGGGGAGGAAATGTGCACAAGCGCAAGATAAACACAGAGAACAACATGCAGCGCGAAGCACGAGCATCATCGGGCCAAGACACCAAAGAAAACAAGGCCAAAACTACCCAAGCACGTAGGGAATCAAGCCAAAGACACTCAAAGGCCCATCAGCCAAAGGCGGTGGTCAACTAGGCTGGGCCTGGTTCGGCCGACCCAATGGTTTGGCCGAACTGCCCCTAGCTCCGTTGGCGCCAAGTCTTCATGCCAAGATCTCCCACGCAGAGGTGAAGGCGGTGGAGTGGTGCTCGTGCCAATTCTACCTTGGGTACCGCCTTCTCCACCCTATAAAAGGAGGCCTCTACCCCTCTCACAACACACACCAACACAAGAGCCTCTCACTTTTATTCTAGTAGTGTTAGGTAGTAGTGGAGCTTAAGCTAGAGCTTTCTTGCTAGTAGTGCGGAGCTACTGTTTGGGTCGGTTGGGGACCTACCTCTAGCCTTTGGTATGGCTTTGTACTATACTTGTCATTATCGTATTTATATAGAGCTTAACATTTATGCTACCTTTATAGTATGTTATACTATATTGTATGCCTCATATAGTTGTACTCATATGTTTAGTCTAGATTTACCGTATTGTATCGGTAGGGTGTCCCCACGGGCTTACTCTAGTTCTATGCCTGTGGATCATCATGGTTCGGGTTCCGTAGGGGCTTGAGTAGTGATCACGGTCATGGGCATGGTGTCCAGGTACCGTAGGATCCATCAAAGATGACTGTGCTCCACGGTCTGAGGGGTAGGCGTGCATGTGGTGACAGCCCTGTACGTCCTTTGTATTCCCCCATGTTTGGGTACGGTGTAGGAGTTCTGAAAGATATCTTCCCGTGGCAGACCAGGGACAGGTATTCTCCTCGATACAATATGAATAGGTCCAGTGCTAACCGTATCTTGTATGACCCTTGCTAGTATAAATGATATTAAGGACGACTATAGTATGCCTTGCTCCTACTAACATTAGGTATATTCTTTATTTATTCATTCTTTATTCCTTATCTGAGAGAATGGCCTCTGTGTGTCACATTACCATCATATTATGATTGTCACTTACCCCTGTATGATCTTTGGTCTATTACTTGAGCATGTTGCCTTGGATATGTACCCAATGATTTGCTATGATTACCATGCCATCTTTTGGGAAAAATATAAATAATGATACCCTTGGGAATACTCTTGGGTGAAATCCTACAACGGTATATCCGTGCACTTGCGGATCCATCCATTCGTAACCATAAAAATATATACCACCAATAAGGCAGTTCTGGCATCGTTGCTAGGTTCACAAAACCCGGTGGCGATGCTAAGAAAAGCCAACAGATAATACGTATGTGAGTTCATCCATGGATTTGTAGGTCCCAACCGTATAAAACCAGGAACACAATTTTGTTAACAATAAATGAGTTCTAATTGTGCAGGTCCATTGATCTACTTTAATAACCTTTTCTGATGACATAGATTAATAGCATGAAGGAGGAACTCCTCGAGACGGAAAAATCAGGGCAGTTCAAGAACAGCTCAGTGGATTTCTTCTGGATGAGGTAGTTAATCCAGCAGGAGAGTTCCACAATGATGGATCAAATCTGCATCACCGTCAGGACTCGGGTTCAGAATAGTTGCTCCCAAATGTTGAACTTTGAAAGTTGATGCAATTATTGTAGTATATTTCATGTGTATGCACAATATGTATATGTATAATATTATCTTAAATGTAATATTATAGATAAAATACACCTTTATACATATTATGTACTAGTACTAGTATATGTAAAGGAAACAAATGTGAAATACTAGTATAGAATAAAGAAATAGAAAAGAAAAGAAAACAGAAAAGAAAAGAAAAGAAAAGAAAAAATTAGTACCGGGCATGACGGAGGGGCCGGCGGCGGATGAGACCCGGCCGGCGGGACGACGGAGGAGGCTGAGGCCGGCAGCGGAGGAGACCCGGTGAGGGAGGTCGCGAGGACGGCGGTGGCGGACGAGACGAGACGGCGAGGGCACGATGGGGAAGAAATGGCTAGCTGTCGATCTGGGAGGGGGCGCTACCTTTTTATACCCCCTTTAGTCTCGGGTCGTAACACGACCCGGGACTAAAGGGCGTTTAGTCTTGGGTGGTGTTACCACCCGAGACTAAAGGGGTCCTTTAGTCTCGGGTGGTGACACCACCCGGGACTGATGGGCTGATTCGCGCGGGAGTCCTGGGGAGGGAAAATTTGGCGCTTTAGTCCCGGGTGGCATTACCACCCGAGACTAAAGGCCCCCCTTTAGTCTCGGGTGGTAATACCAACCGGGACTAAAGTGCAATTTTGCGTGTGAACATCATTTTTCCCCTTTTCATTTCTCATACTTTCTCTTTCTAATATTTACAGAAAATAGTAGTTTGAAATATTTTGAACATGCAAAATTATATTAAACTATGTAATAATTACTTCTATGGTTTTGTATACAAATCTAATTTAAGAGCGGAAATAACTACTTCTATTTACCACCCGAGACTGAAGGCACCACCCGGGACTAATGTTTTAGTCCCGCGTGGTGTTACCACCCGAGACTAAAGGGTGAGCACCGGCTGCGACAAAGGGGACACACAAGGTAGAGGTTGAGCACGGCGACGGCCAACACCTGTGAGCATGGGACAAGGGAACGGAGCGATGCCTGACCTAGAAATGTGCACACGCCGCCGCCGCCGCTCGATGCGAGAGGTGGAGTGCGCCGACAATGCTTGCCCACGGAAGCGCGGGAGCCAACTGCGGCAGCCCGCGCTGGAAGGATGGGCGACGGGATGCGCAATACCGCTGCGACAGCCCATTATTTGCGAGTCAGGCCCATTCTCTCTCTTCTGCGCATAACATGTCTTTGCAGATGCAGATGGGGTGTCTTGCTGGAGTCAGTCTAAGGATTAGAAAACTTGAGTTAAAATAATTCAAAACTTTTTTTGGTAAAAACTTCTATAATTCTCTTTTGTCCTACTTGATATTCTAGAATTTTACCTTTTGATATCTAAATCCTTTAATCAAGCACCTCTGCACATTGTTATCTTCAAGTAGACCCTATAGCCCGTACTCTAATCTATTACTTTTTACATGCCTTGGCATTCTCCAAATTGAAATACTACTAACACAAAGTTCATTTGCTTTTGCTGTAGATTATATATTAGCTCTGATTAAATCTTAATATTTTATCTTGTACTAACAAATTTTGTGTACAGTTTTGACATCAGTGTTGTTGTGCGTACTTGCGTACTGATCATGGGACAAGTACAGTGAGCACAACTCGAATTTGGATATTTGTATGCCCAGGGTCCTCACAAAATAGATGCATTAAGCCATTTACCATATTAAAGGATGATTGCACCACAGGTCCAAAAGAAATAGATGTTAAGTTTCAAGGATTTAAGTCAGTTGAAGTCTATCACAGCCTTCTCCTCAAATCAAACACACGTTATCATCCAATAATCCATCGTGGTCTAGGGTCTAAATTTCACCTGGCAAGGCATCATGACTGTTTCATACAGTCACTTGAAAGGGGGAAGGAGAAAAGACCAGTTCCCACAATGGAACAGGTCATCTTCCTCAATGTATACATCTTACCTTAGCACGGAGGACGTTGCTAGATAGACCCAGCGCAAAGGATAGAGATGGAGTAGTCAAGTCTTGCAGCCGGTTTGGAAAGCTCCTGATGCCCTTCTGCCAAAATGTCAAACCACAAACCTACCTTTGCATCGGTCGGTCAATCCAGCCATGGAGCTAGCTCTCACTAGATAAAGATAGACCAATCTTAGGAAAAGTGAAGCTGCCTGAGCAACACGATTGATTTAAATTGGCAGCTTGTTCCATCAGTCACGCTGCGTAATTCCATTTGTAATTTCGACTCCCACGAACATGATCAACCAAGCACTGTATCTTTCCCTGTACTGTGCACGAGCCAGCTAGCAGATCTTTAGCCATCAACCTCCTCAGGACACATGGTAATTAATATAACCGATGGGTACTAGTTTTGCGTTTTGGGCATTGCAAAGTTATTCCACATTTTAGTCAGTGATTGATTTGACAGTGATGTTCACATTTTCTGAATAAATTTTTTGTGTCAATTTTTTTATATGATCTGGGCTGAATCAGAACTTAATTCGTCTTCAGGAGGCATCTATGCACATATTATTTATCTCCTACTTGCTGAAATTTGGAGCCCAACATCTCGAACAATATCTGTGGGCGAATCAATCGAGAAAAGGCACATATTCTGTCTAAACCCTTTGGACTTTCAGGGAATTAGAGTTCCATGATATTTCTGTTCGATGACCATTGACTCTATGAGATGGTATCAGTGCGTGTAGCTTCTAGAATTAAAAACCATCCCGCCATATATTACTTAGAATCAATTTTTTAAGGGTGCCAGTGTTTTCGTGGATAGAAAAAGCTACACGATCTCAATGTATTTCATGAACCTACTTGTAAAAAGTAAGGTCAAACTCAGTGCATAGTTTTATTGTACAGTTACCAAAATTGAAAACTTGGTAATTGTGCCTATAGAGTCTGATGGGGATGAAATCCCTCTTTCATATGACGAAACTCCTTCCTTCTCCCTCCTTATAATATCATGCCAAGTTAGCAAAATTGCTGCTGTGGCATAGAATTTAATACCATGAAACTACCCATTGAGACTAGCCAAAGCACAAACTTTCTTCCAAATGATCATCCGTTTTGGACTATATATGACTAGGTTTTGTGGCATAAAAGCAGGCCTTAAAAACATGGAACCAGTATAGTTGCCCAATTTTCTTCATGATTTTTTGTCAGTTTAATGTCCAGTATTTGGGGGGTACGGTGGTCTTCGAAATTCTACACTAGCATTCGCATTATAATGTGGAATGAAATAGGTAGTCAGTTCTAGCTCACTGCTTTCCTGAAACCCTAGTATAAAAGCGCTTAATTGTACATGTAATTAACCCGGATTTGGTAGCAACATAGTTTTAACTCTGCTTTTCTCTTGAAGTCTTGATAGCTGAAGTCAATGAAAATGCTTGCTTAATTTGCTAGTAGTGCCGGCCAGACAGGTCACGGCGGTCGATATATTCGCATCGTGATGATATGGGTATTGATTTTATATGCATTGTCGCGTCTTACTTCCTGACTGTTTAGTTTTCTTTATTTTACATAATAAGATTCAACTGCCAAACCAATTCGGTATAAGAGATTCGACACTAACCAGCTAGTGACGTTTGTCAATCTCAGCAGCAACTTAAAAGGTTTACGATTTGCAAAGTGAAGAGTAATATAATAAAGATGAATGTTAGCTGACAGAAAATTTAGAATGTGAAGAGTTAATCAATTGCACACGATGAATTAAGGTTCTAATACCGGATAAAAAATAAAAAATTCCCAGCCCCGCGCCCGGCCGGCCAGGCCCAGCCACCCCACCACCGCGCCTCGTCCGCACCGGCCATATGCCTGCCACGCGACCCGCCGACCACGCCTCGTCCCGGCCGGCCGCTGCTCCTCCCGGCCGGATCGGAGAGGAGGAGTGGCGTCTGGCCTGGACGAGGGGTGGCTGGCAGGTTGCGGTGAAGGCACGGCTGGCACGGATGAGGCGCGACAGTGGGGCGGACAGGCACGGCTAGAGGGATGCGGGTCCGGGAGAGGAGCAACATAGGGAAGGAGGAGGAGGAGAGACAGACTCACAAGCTGACGAGCCACCCGATGCTATATCGCCGTGTTTACCTAAAACCGTTTGTGATAGCCCGTCTCGGATTGCTCATTCTATAGTAGTGCGGACAGCTAGCTGTAATTAGTAGTAATTATATTCGCATAATGATATATTATCTTGTACTTAAGGTGTATTATCTAATCGGGATTCCACTACCAAATTAAGTCAGAATCTATCATAGATTCCATAATATCTGGGAAGGGCTCTCAAACAATCTCAGCAGCAACATAAAGGTTTACAATTTGGGAAGCGAAGATTTTGATATAATAAGCTAGAGATCAATCCAAAACTTACTTTTACAATGTGGCACACAGAATAATAGTTTAGTTGCGCGTGGCGTGAAAAAATAATTACGACCGCGTCAGAAGAAAATGCGCATGATTGGCTAGACCCAAAACCGGAGCCATTGTTTCAGTGGAATTCTTCCATTTCCAAGTGCATCCGTCTGTTTTGGCACACTGTGGTTTTACACCTTCTTAACAGCATCATCGCCAAAAAGAACTGCACCCCTTAAACCCAACACTGTAAGAGGTCGGCGCTCGTAGCCTAAGAGGGGGAGGGGGTGAATTAGGCAAACTTAAAAATATAAACTCCTATGGCTACCACTATTTGCTCGAAACATAAACTAGATCATACTATCTAGATGTGCAACTATGTTTGATCTAGTGTGAAAATCCTCATCCCAAAGAGTTATGCAACCAATAGCCAATCCTATCAACATACTACTCTATGAAAGTAAAGGCACACAAAGGTTGCAAGTATGAAATGCGGAAACGTAAAAAGGGATGAGAGGAAGCAAACTCTTGATACGTGATTTATCTCTTGGTATCGGTAGGCACTAAGCCACCCCTAGTCCACATTGTTGAAGCACTCCACACAAGAGTATTGCTTCCCGGTCACCAAGTCTCTCCCAAGGCGCAACTTAACTTGCCACAAAGGCTCGGCCACGAAGGCACTCGCCAAGCCCTTTGGTCACCTTGATGCCGCCTCCACTAAGGAACTTCTCCACGTCCCCCACACACAACGTCAACACCAATCCACAACAAGCCGGAGGGTCGAAGACTTGCCGGAGAGCCACAAAGACTCCAAGGTTCTGGCAGCACCTTGTACACCTTTGATTCACTCTAGAATCATTTCACAAGGTAGTCACACCTTGCATACACTCAGCTCTAAGCCTATGCTTGCACTAAACACTATCTCTAAGCATGTGCAAAGCCTTTGGGTGAACACTTAAGCACTATGGTGGCATGGATGTGATCTCAATGTGTCTTGCACTCCTCTGCACTCCTGCACACTCCAGCCCACTCAAATGACCGGGTGGAAGGGGTATAAATAGCCCAAGGCATCCATAGAGTTGTTGCTCCAATAGCTAGTCTTTTTAGTACCATCGGATCAACTGATGGTCTCTGTTTGCATAGCATCGGTTGATCTGGTGTAACTAGCCGTTACCTTCCACTCCCAGTACTACTGACAAAATTGATCTGACGCTTCGACCGCAGCCGACGTCGGTTGATCTGGTGGCTCCTCGGTCTGCTGACATCAATACTCCGACGCTTGCACCGACGCCTCTCCTGCTGACCGTCGGTTGATCCGGTGCTGAAGGCCGGTTGGCCAAAACCTCTCTGGTTGTTTCAATTAGAATTGTGCTTGCACCGACGCCTTGCTCGTCACAATGTCGGTTGATCCGGTGGTCTAGTGCTCCTTTTTTTACGTAGTGTACCAGTTACTCCGACGCTTGCACCGCTGCCTTCTCTAGGATACCGTCAGTTGATCCGTTCGTGTCAACTCATCTTCCAGTGTCGTACAGACATCCATGGGCCCACCAGTCAGGTGGACCATGCCCGTACAGGGGACGAGTACCTCTAGGACTACTCGTACATGGAGACACGGTGCAAGACGGCGTATTCTACATGGAAACTGCAGGATTAGTACTAGAATAGGAAAGCTTCTATTGTACATAGAGTACGCCTACCTCCTAGTCGTACTCGACTAGTACTCCTGTACTCACACCGACTTGTAACCCTGCCTCCCGGACTATATAAGGCGAGGCAGGAACCCCTCCTGAACATAGGCAATCAATCAAGCTACACGCGGTATACAGGACGTAGGGTATTACGCACATTGCGGCCCAAACCTGTCTAAATTGTGTGTCTCGTGTCTCACCATCGAGTTCCAGATCTCGGTGAGCCCCTCCATCGTCTACCTCGGGTACTCCCCTCGGTAGGTTGTCGGGACGAAACACCGACAGCTGGCGTGCCAGGTAGGGGATCTCGTCGAGGATCCGCTGGCGAACTGGATGGCACCTGTCATCATCAACTCCACCGTCGCCTTCAACGAGGGCGACACCTTCACCTTCGGCTCCTGGGAGTGCGTAGCCGACGGCGCCGGATCCTTCCGGCGTCAACTCATCGCATACCCGGAGCAAGAGCTGGCAATCCCAGCACCCATCATCGCTTCCACCGAAGATCTCGTCGAGAAATTCGGCGGAATTTCGCTCTCTGACTCCCTCGGAGAACTCGACACTACAAGATTTTCGGTCTACTGCAACGCCAAAAAAGTGTAGCAAAAGACCCAAAAATGGTAGCAATAGTAATTTTGCTACCATTTTTTTTGGTTAAATGTCGTTGCACTTGTAAGGGTAGCAATAACATAATGCAACGGGTTACGTTTTAGTTGCAACACACAGCCCCTCTATTGCAACACTTTTGACGCTTTTGCAACACCTGGTGAGTGTTGTAACAAAAGCAATTGCAACCACTATGGGTGCGGTAATAGTATCAATTGCAACGAACTAGGCGTTGCTAGCGATACGTATTGCGACACGCTAGTTGTGTAGCAACACAATTCAATCGCAACGCAACACAGGTGTTGCAATCGTGGTTGTTGCTACGCAGAGAAAGCATTGCAATAGAGGTTTTCTATTGCCACGTCGCCTAAATGGTTGCTATAGGTGGCTTAGGTTATTGCAACGTCTCTTCAGGTTGGTTCCTACAGAGAGGTTCTATATTGCCACGATTCTAAATGGTTGCTATAGATGGCATAGGCTATTGCCACACTACTTAGGTTGGTTGCTACAGATAGGTCATCTATTGCCACGTTACTAACTAGCTGGTTGCTATAGGTAGATTCCTCTATTGCCACCGTCATCTTTTTGTTGTTGCAAGAGATAGTTTTTCTATTGCCACGACTATCGTACCTATTGCCACGACTAAATTTGGTTGTTATATGTGCCATCATATATTGCAACGCTAGATTAATATATTAATAATTCATGTTGCGACACTTTGTTTGGTAGCTTAAATCAATAATCGCAAAACGACAAATACATAATGAATGAAGCATCGACATCCATAAAAACGAAATATAATTTGTTCATACAAAATATTTAACAAAACACACCGAGTGTCAAACTAAATGAGAACACAAGTAGATAGCTTAACACATAATAATGTTTCAAGCATAGACAACTGTTTGAACTCATTCGAATCAAAAAGACTAATGTCTACTGTAGCAGCAAAGGTTCCCTTGATATGTATGTTGGCCATCGTCCCACCATTCGCATGCTCCTTCTCAAACTCAAGATTCCTCCTGAAAAAATCATTGACATGCATTAATTAAACTGAGACTAGTGGTGGCAAATCTAATTGAACACTGAAGCAAAACATGAGCTGCAGTACTAGAGTTATGTGAGCTGCAGTACTATCAACCATGAACTTTGAAGCGAAAAGCAAATATAAACATACATGCAGCTGCCTCCCAAGACATTTTATGAGCACAAACACATCCATATATATTTCTAATCAGCAAGAGGAAACTAAGCCTGGACCATATTTAGGAGCAGAACAAAAGAATAGCTATGTACTTCTCCAAAAGGACTACATGTTCCTTTTTAATGCAAAGAGAGATAAAAGGTTTCACATAGTACCTGTGTATTCTTTTTGGACAATGCAGATCTTTTCCTAGCCGCAGTTTCCTTCAGTTGCTTTGTTGTAGTATAAACAGCACCCGAATTCGCTGCCGAATTACTTCTAGTCATGCACCCTCTAGTGTGACGTTCTTCAGCTGCGGAAGAAGGGGGTTGTTGTTCTGGCTGGCTGGTTTCTTGGGTAACCTGAAAATAAATGGTTGGTGGTAAAAATTACACCCGTTGACAAGAATATGACATGCATGTCACAATTAAACATTCTTCAATTATCATCAAACTACCTGCTGACTATGCATCATGTGTTCTCCCTCTGTAGTTGTTACATTTTGTGTCCCCTCAATTGTTGCAGCAGGAGCAACATTTTCAGTTGGCTCCACAATTGTGCTAGCCTGCATTTCGAATTGGGTTCAAGATCATGATTTTCAGTTCAATAAACTAAACATAGATGTTGTTAATATTACCTTTTGTACTGAAGCTTGTTGTTGGGCTGCTTGCAACATTAACATAGCTTGCCTAAGTGCTTCTCTATCAGCCTCCCTTTCCTTGTTCATCTGTTCAAGCTGACGCCTATGTTCTTGCCTCTCGGGTTCCCTTTCAACTTCTTGAGCTTCTAGTCTATCTTGCAGCCGTCCAAACGATTCAATGAGGGCTTCCTCCTGTTGGAGTTTGCGCTGGTAGTCCTCCGACAGTAGCTCCTTTCTAGTTGGGTACCTTGCAAGGTAACCATTAGCATGCATCTTGTTTGATTTGATTTTTCTCGTTTCCTTGTAGGTTTATTGGAAAATCTGGTTCTGCTCCAAGTCTGAGACGACATTTGCGTCTGGTCTTGACTCCAACTCCATAATCTTCCTGGTTGCATTGTCCTAACAAAGCAAAGACATTTAGTTAATTAAAACTTTAGTTCTAAGCAAGGACAGTTGCATCACTTAATAAGGGGTGTAAAAACTGTTTAATACTCACATAGACTTCCCTAGATTCCTCGCTTGTCCATTGTCCATTTTGTTGGTGGGTCAGCATAAAAAGCTCCATATCATTTGGCTCTTCACCAGTTAGTTGGTCCCTCTAATTAGGCAAGAATGTAAAAAAAATTAGCCATATTTCATAATCTAGGGAAATGTAGAAGCTTTTATAAACTGTAAAGATCAGGAAGATATCCACCAGGAATTTAAAAACAAAAGATAACCGAAATATTTATTGCTATTGAAAAAGTAAAGGAATCCAAGTTCTTCTTTTTTTTGGCACACATTAGTTTCAGTACTTTTCAGCTTTCTATATACAAGCATGTAAAATATATTTTTTGTAGTGGGCAGGGGGCTAAATATCTCTATCAAATATAAAGACTATATAGGTTATAACAATATCATGCCATTGTCATTCGGGGGCACAAGCACAAACCATGAAAAAACTGCCTGAAGGAAAACCTTGTGACAGAATTTTTTACCTTCTCATAGCTCAATTGAGAAAAACCCTTTGATCCTGTAACATGGTGTATTTGTCGATTGTGCCGATTCTGAGAATTCTTATTGCTAATCCTCTTCACAGAACCAACAATGAGTTGATTTTTATAAAATCAGCAGTGCGCAAAACATAAACCTTGAAATACATAGTAGCCTGACAAATGTATGATTATTTTACTTCTAATCCATGTAATTCTTGTCATTCTTGTTCTGTTCAATGTATACAGCTTTCCAACGAGGAATCAAAATATTAAAGGCTTTATACATATTCCTTTTTTCTTAATTTGCTATTAATCTTTGTGCCAATATTAAATAAATTAAAACATATAATATAATGCAATTGGTTTGTAATGCTTAGAACAGGCACAAAATTGTATACAGATATATAACAGAATTAAAATATTTTGGAACCAAAAATATTAAAATAAAGAAGAAAGTGGAAAGTTTTGAAATAAAAATCACGATTGCCCAAGAGTAATCACCGGTCGGAAAATGTTTGGACAAGGAAAGGTTCATTAGCGTGGTCACCAGTTGGGGCGTTTTATAACTCATAAGGTGTTTAATCATATCAAATAAATTAAAACCTGAGTTACAACGAACACACCTACATAGGGTAGTGGTGGAGAAGGCTTTATCTGAACCAGAGCTCCATGGTTCAAATCCTGTGGGGAGCACTTTTTAATATCAATATGCATCCCCAATTCTTTTCTTCTTTACATACTTTTTTAAGTTTTAAATTCGTTGCAATTATCAAAGTATATTGCAACCAAAAATAAGCGTTGCATTTGAACACAATTTTTGCTTCGACCCCATAGATCTCGTTGCAATAAAATTTAGCACTTGCAACAATATCAAAGTATATTGCAACGGCCAAAAAAGGTTGCAATTGACCCCCACTTTTGCTTCTCCTCCAAGAGTTCTCGTTGCATTAAGCATCTAGCATTTGCAACGCTTGTCAAATTTTATGCAACACAAAAAAACCGTAGCAATAGTCAAAACCAAATGCAACATACATAAATGTAGTTGCAGTACTACCACACAATTGCAACCAAAATCAATTCTACTGCAACCATTTTTCACCCTTGCAATATTGTCCACCAAATGCAACAGAGCTTTGCAACATATTGAAAACCGTTGTATTAAAGGCATGTATCGCTACCATTTTTTAGAATCGTTGTAATACAACGATCTCTAGCAACCAAATTTTCTACGTTGCAATTCTTCGGTGTTGCACTAGACCGAAAATCTTGTAGTGCGAGCTCGGTTCTGAGTACTACTCGGGTTCGACCTCCACCTAGTCAGAGCCATGCGAGCTGGCACCTGAGCCATCGTGCGACTCGGATATCTTCGCGCCACGACTGTCTTTCGGACTCCGCAACGCTGCTGTCTCCTATCAAGCTTCGCTTCCGGCTTTCCGTCGCCCAGGCAAGGAGCCGGTCCTCCTCTACTGCGAGGATCAGGACTTCTTGGCTGGCTACTATGCAAACCCAGACGAGTACGAGATCGACTACGGTGTGGATTTGTCTGAAGAGAAGCCCTTGTCCGGGCCCGCTCAGGGTCTGGTCATCACATCAACTCCGACCGACAGATTCGTCTACTGGCCGGACAAGAAGCCCTCTGCTCTCAAGGAGGACTTCGACTCCCGTCTCATCACCTACATCGACCAACTCCCTTATCAGCAGGGGGTGCTCCTGGCACAAGATTCAGACACGGAGATCATCAGCACCGGCTCGGAGCATCACTCTCCGAGCAGGGAAGTACTCGCCATCACCAACGGCGAGCCCAGCGGCGCCCGCACACCGGCTGGAGCACAATTTCTAGAGCAAGTCTCGGCAGATGAAGCCTCAGCCAACGCCCCCGAGGTGGAAACTGACGAAGCAAGGTCACAACGCCGTGCCAGGAACGCTGCAAGGGCCGAGCGGCGCCGACGACTAGCTGAAACTCTACCTGTCCACAACCTGGAAACCTGCATGGATGTCGTCGCCAACAGGGCTCACGATACACCCGAAGCTTGCCTCTTCTCACTCAACGCCATCGGCCGATCAATGCAACCAGGACGGGCGCAGGCCTTGATTACTGACCTGATAGACAAAGCATTCGAGCTAGTCACCGGGAGAGCCAACCGCGACAACGCTCAAAGCAACCACGGGAGCAGCGCCGACAACCGCGGCCACAACGGCGACGGTGGCACAAGTCAAGGTCCTAACCATGATCGCACGGCGGATCGACCTGCCGCTAGCTGCAATCGTGACCGCAAGACTGGACAACCCGTCGGTCACAACACTTCCCACGGCGGCGCAGGCCACGAGGGGACCGCTACTAGTGACTACGACGTGCGTTCTTCAATCAACAGCCGACGCAAGGCCCGGGAGCTCGCAGACACAGACGGCTTCCCCGCGTTCTCAAAATGCCTCCGGAATCTTCTTCTACCCGAGAAGTTCAAACCCCTCGGAATCTCAAAGTACGAAGGCAAGCAAGACCCACGGCAATGGCTACGCTGCTACTCTCTGGCCATCAAAAATGCTGGAGGTGACTCAGACACCAAGTGTCTCTACTTCCCCCTCTGCATGGAGCAAGAGCCCCTCACGTGGCTCGAGTCCCTTGACAAGAACTGCATCAACTCGTGGGAGGATCTCAAGAAACGCTTCACCAGCAGCTACGCCGGTGCTCTTGGACGCGCATGCATGAAGATGGACCTGGCGCAGATCAAGCAAGACAAGGGTGAATCACTCCGAAGCTACATGCGTAGGTTTTTCGACAAAAGGGCCACAGTGGTTGATGTCACCGAGAAGGAGGTGATCGATACCTTCCAGCAAGGAATTCGAGACCGCCAGAACTTGGAGCTGTTTGGACGCAACCGCCCGACTACTATCACGAAGCTCAAGAGTATGATCACCGTCTGGGCTGACGAGGAGGATCGGGCGGACAACAAGTACAAGTCCAACCAAGCCAACAATCACAACTCGGGCAACAACCACAACAACTACGACAACAAGGGCAAGCAGCAAGCCGGACGCCCTAACAACAATCACTACTCGGGGCCTAATCGCAAGCGCAAGCCAAACAACACCGTCACGGCAATGGGCCAGGGTTCCTCGAGTAGCAAGTCGAAGAAGAACTCGGAGCCCTCCTCTTTCCAAAAACTACTCAAGGACAAGTGTCCGTGGCACCCGGAGGGAAATCACACCACTGAGCAATGCTACCAGCTACGCCATGCATTGAAGACTACCCCGGAACCCACAAACCTAAGGGAGAAGAAGGGCAACGACAAAGACAACGGCAGAGGCAACGACGCTTTCCAAGACGCTGACCGCACCGTCAATGTCATCTTTGGCGGATTACCCACCAAGCGCTCCCAGAAACTCAAGCTCCGGGAGATCATGTCTGTTGAACCAGCTACCCCCACCGTACTCCGGTGGTCAGAGGTCCCGATCACCTTCACTCGGGCGGATCAATGGACAAGTTTCTCGGACGCAGGACGGTATCCACTAGTCCTGGATCCAGTCGTCACTGGTTCAAGGCTCACCAAGGTGCTCATCGATGGCGGTAGCGGCCTCAACGTTCTGTTCGCCAAGACACTACAGAAGATGGGCCTCGATATCACCGACAAATTGTCCAAGACAACTTCGCCGTTTTACGGCATTGTCCCGGGGAACACGGCTGTACCCCTCGGTTAGGTGGTTTTGCCAATTACCTTCGGGACAAAGGAGCATTACCGCACCGAGTACATCAAGTTCGAGGTCACTGACTTCGAGACATCGTATCACGCAATACTCGGGCACCCCCACTTTGGCCAAATTCATGGCCGTTCCACACTACGTGTACCTGGTACTCAAGATGCCGGGACCCAAGGGAGTACTCTCACTCCAAGGGGATCTGAAGAGGTCCTACGACTGCGACACAGAAGCCGTGGTCATCGCCTCCAACAATCAGCTCCCCAACGCCATGATGGAAGTCTACGCTGCATCCAAGAAGCTCGCTCCCAACGAACTCGAGGTCCCTGACCAGAGTGACGGGGCAACCAAAGTCAAGCCGGCCAGCGAAGTCAAACTCAAGGCCATCGACCTAGGTACGGGCGACAGCAGCAAGACGACCATGATCGGGGCCAATCTCGACCCCAAATAGGAAAACACGCTCGTCAACTTCCTGCGGGCGAACCACAACATATTCGTGTGGAATCCAGCGGATATGCCGAGGGTTCCCAGGAGGTTGATCGAGCACTCTCTCAACGTCGACCCAAAAGCTACCCCCAAGCGTCAAGCTCTTCGAAGATTCGCCTAGGACCGGAAGGAAGCCATCAAGAAGGAGCTCGCCAAACTACTCGCGGCAGGGTTCATCCGTGAATTCTTCCATCCCCAGTGGCTAGCCAACCCCGTCCTCGTCCGGAAGAAGAACAGCAATGACTGGAGGATGTGCGTCGACTACGCCAGCCTCAACAAGCACTGCCCCAAGGATCCCTTTGGGCTGCCGCGGATAGACCAGATCATCGACTCCATGGTAGGATGTACGCTACTCTGCTTCCTCGACTGCTACTCGAGGTACCACCAGATAGCAATCAAGGAAGAAGATCAAGAGAAGACCTCGTTCATCACTCTGTTCGGCGCCTACTGCTACACAACAATGTCGTTCGGGCTGAAGAACGCAGGTGCAACATATCAGTGAGCTATCCAAGCCTATTTCGCCAAGCAACTCAACAAGAATGTCGAAGCATACGTGGACGACGTGGTCAGCAAGATCCGAACTCCCGACACCTTAATCGCCGATCTTGAAGAAACCTTTACAAGCTTGCGCGAGTACTAGTGGAAGCTCAACCCCACCAAGTGCGTCTTTGGCGTACCATCGGGGAAACTACTCGGGTTCATCATCAGCCACCGCGGCATCGAGGTGAATCCAGAGAAAATTGCTGCCATTACCGATATGGCAGCACCGACTACCATCAAGGACGTCCAGAAGCTGACTGGATGCATGGTGGCACTCAACAGGTTCATCTCAAGACTTGGAGAACACGGACTACCCTTCTTCAAGCTACTCAAGCAGCCGGAGAACTTCACGTGGATAGAGGAGGCTGATCACGCTCTGCAACAGCTCAAGGGGTTCCTCTTAAAACCCCTCATCCTCACGGCTCCGCGAGACGGCGAGGAACTCCTGCTGTACATCGCTGCGACTACTCATGTCGTCAGCACGGCCATCGCTGTCGAGAGGCAAGAACCAGGTCACGCCTACAAGGTACAACGGCCGGTCTACTTCGTCAGTGAGGTGCTCCATGAGTCAAAGATCCGGTACCCACCGGTCCAGAAGCTGCTCTACGCGATCCTGCTCACTTCGCGGAAGCTGCGGCACTACTTCCAGGAGTACTCGATCTCTGTGGTAACGGACTACCCGCTCGCTGATATCCTTCATGACAGAGACGCCACAGGCAGAATTTCCAAGTGGGCAGTCGAGCTAGGCACCTTAAATCTGGAGTTCAAGTCAAGGACCGCCATCAAGACTCAAGCTCTAGTGGACTTCATGGCCGAGTGGCGGGAGAATCAAGTACCAACACCAGCTGAACGCCCCGAACATTGGGTCATGTACTTCAACGGGTCACTCAAGCTCGAAGGCGCAGGCACAGGGGTGCTTCTGATTTCTCCAAAAGGCGAACAACTCAAGTACGTCTTGCAGATCTTTTGGAAGGTCTCCAACAATGAAGCCGAGTACGAAGCCCTGCTCCACGGGCTCCGTCTCGCAATCTCCTTGGGCATCAAGCGTCTACTGGTCTACGGCGACTCTCTCGTCGTCATCAACCAAGTCAACGACTCCTGGGATCGCAACAGGGAGAACATGGATGCGTACTGTCTGGAAGTTCGCAAGCTTGAGAACAAGTTCTCAGGTCTCGAGTTCCACCACGTCATCCGCGACAACAATATTGCAGCGGATGTCCTGTCAAAGCTAGGATATACTTGCGCTCAAGTTCCTGTGGGGTCTTCGTCCACAAACTACACAAGCCATCCATACTGGAGCCAGCACCTTCACAGCCAACCACCAGCCCAGAGCTACTCGAGCCAGGCCGGGAGGTTATGATGTTCGACGTGGACTAGAGGATACCCTTCATCGCCTACATCAGCAAGCAGCTACTCCCCTCCGACAAGACAGAAGCCGAGCAGATTACTCGACGAGCAAAGGCCTATGTCCTAGTCGGCGACAAGCTTTACAGGCGAGGCGCAACTACTAATGTACTCAGCAAGTGCGTCTCAACAGAGGAAGACAAAGACATCTTGGAGGAGATACACAAAGGCATCTGCGGCAACCACGCGTCCTCACGGACCATCGTTGGAAAGGCTTTCAGGGCAGGTTTCTACTGGCCAACAGCTCTGGCCGATGCTGAAGACTTAGTCTGGAAGTGCCAAGGATGTCAGTTCTTCGCCAAGCAGCAACATGTCCCCGCCTACAAGCTCATCACCATACCACCAACCTGGCCCTTTGCCTGCTGGGGGCTCGACATGATTGGGCCTCTTCCAACAGCGCTAGGGGGATTTAATAGAGTCTTGGTGGCTATTGATAAGTTCACCAAGGGGATCGAGGTCAAGCCGGTCACTACTCCAAAGGCAGACCGAGTACTCGCCTTTTTGGATGAACTCGTGCATCGCTACGGGTTCCCTAACAGCATCATCACAGACCTGGGTTCCAATTTCAACAACCACGGGTTCTGGAGCTACTATGAGAATAGCGGGATCGATGTCCGGTACGTCTCCATTGCTCACCCGCGGGCCAATGGCCAGGTCGAGCGCGCCAACAGGATGATTCTGGACGCCCTCAAGAAGCGACTACACAACATATCCAACGACAAGGGCAGCAAGTGGCTCAAGGAGTTACCCAATGTACTCTGGGGGCTACGTACCCAGCCAACCAAGCCCATAGGGAGATCCCCATACTTCCTGGTCTACGGATCTGAGGCAATCTTACCAGTGGACGTCATATGGAAGTCTCCAGCAGTTGAGCACTACGAGGAAGGCGCAGCCGAAGAAGTCCGACGGGTTGACATCGACAGCCTAGAGGGGCCCGACCCCTCTATTTATAATTGTTCAGTCAAGTGACTTGGTGGGGATGACTCTTCACATTCTCTGACTCGGCCGCATCGGCTTGGGGGCTCGACTATTCAACTACAAGTTGAAGGTGCACTTCCAGTCGGTGACATCATTATTTAGCTGCTCCTTGTCCTTCTCCAACTCAGCAAAGGTAGAGAAGCAACAGGTTATCAAGCCTTGACATCTCAAATTGGTACTCGAAGAGGGATTCTTTCAAGCAAACTGGCAGACACATACCTTTCTTCTCGCGCCGAAGGGTTTTGAGTTTGCTATTTACTTCATCCTTCTGATGGAGGAGAGCCTGCACCTGATTGTGGTATTCGGCGGAAGCACCATCAAGCTTGGTCTGCAGCTTCGCAGTTAGAGCAACCTGCGTCCGGAGTGCATCTTCAGCTTTCTCTGCACGGGCAATTGTGTCATCGTGCGCCTGCAGCAGCTCCGACTTCCACTGTGACCGCTTCACAAGATTCTGCAGAAACATTTTCAAGTCAGATGGGATTCAATTCCTCACGCAAATCATGCAATAAGTACTCGACATACCTCAATGAACACATCGGTGCGGCGGTGTGACTCAAGCTGCATGGCAACTAGCTGGGGATCCAGCATATCATCAAATGTCAGTACGATGAACTCACTTTCACGAGGCGCACTGGATTCCCCGCCTGAAGCCATCGCTGCACTCCGCAGTGGTGAGGGATCTTGGACGACTGTTTCATGGACCACCACCTGATCTTCGTCCAGATTTATGACATCTGGCATGGCAGCAGGCATTGTGGTCTCAACAGGCTGCTCGGGGGCTTGGTCTTCACCCCCACTAGCTTGTACTGCTGCCGCCTTCAAGTCGCCCGGTGCCGCTTCCTTGGGGCCTGCTCCAGACAATGCCACCAGGTTGTTAATTGGCTCGGGGGCTGCAGGATATGCTGTGATGATGGCTTCGACTACTTTCTGCCACAGCAGACACAAACCTGTGGCAGCGGCAACTTCTACTTCAGGGACCTCCTCAGCGGAAGGCTGCGAGGAGGACGCGGGTTCTTCTACGACTGGTGGGGGGCATTCGCCACCACCAGCAGCGCTTGAATCGCCCTCCTCCCAGTCCAAATCCGTGGATTTCCTGCAAATTACACAATGAATGTCAAAGACTACAAGCCTATGACTACTGATTCAAGGAGTACTCCGCTCCACGACTACTTACACTGTGGATCGGGGCAGAGCCTTGGGCTTCCCGAGAAGCCTGAGTAGCCTTCCGGCAGCTGCCGGGGACTTTTGCGTGCTTAGCGCTTCATTGGGACGGCTATCGGTAGTCGGTTCTTCAACTTGTTCCTGTGCCGGCTGGGGCACAGGATCTTCAATGGCTGTGCCACCACTGGTCTCTCGCACGGGGGAGGGAACTGGAGCCTCCTCCGTGACCAAGTCTTCAAGGTCCGACAGCATTGGCGTGGATCCTCCTGCTTCAGCCATCGTCCCCGGACCCTACAAGATTAAAGATTAGTACTCGTGGACTCTACAGATAGCTCAATGAGTACTGATTACTTCTCATACCTCAGTCGTCTGGGTGGTTTTCTTCAACAGCCGCTTCCTGACGGTTGTCCTCGGTTTCTTTGGAGGTGGTGAGAGCTCGTCCTCCTCCAAGCTGACCGGCCTCTTCTTAGAACCGCCGGCCGAGGATCGAGCTTCCTCGGAGGGACGCGCTTTCAATTCGAAGCGCTTGCACAGCGGCACGTCGTCCTCCGAGGAGCTCGGTTTTTCTTCCTCTTCTTCCTCTTCCATCACCTCCTCTGAAGATGATGGGACAGATTTACATGGCCGCCTGGGGTCTACTCGGACATCATCTGATCCAGGCGGCGGAGGCATGGAGAAGAAGAAGTCGACATCTTCCTGCACAACTCTACATTGTCAGACAACGACTACTATCAAAAGGCAACTACTCGAGTACTTTTGAACTCAGGTACTCACCTGCTTCGGGGGGGGTTCTCAGCGCTGAACTCCCTCACGGTGGCTGCTGGAATCTTTGTCAGCTTTGGAAACATCTTCTGCAGCCGCTCCATGACCCTATCATTGGAGATGTCTTCTGGTGACAGCCGCGATGGATCTTGGAGTCCGATTTACTCGAACCCCAAGTTTACCCTCTACATTAGCGGCTGTACTCGGCGCTTCAAGAAGCTGAACACCACTCGTTCAGCAGTCAGGCCCTTCTCCTTCAGGCGGGCGATCCTGTCCAGCAGCTCTGGCACTTGGTGGCACTCTTCGAAGTTGGGCTCGTCGTTCCAAATGCTGTCATGTACCGGTGGGTACATACTGACCTTCGGGAGCTGAGGATGGTGGTTCGGCACATAGAACCACTTGTACTTCCAGTCTTGATTGGAGTCTGGAAGTTTTTACTCGAAGTACATGTCGGAGGCCTTTCCACACATCTGGATGCCGGCTCCTCCGACGACCTGCGGCGCTACGTGGTTGGGCTGGGGCTTGACGCGGAAGAGCTTCCAGAAAAGTGCCCAGTGCGGCCGAATCCCCAAGTAGGCTTCATAGAAATGAACAAAAATGGCGACGTGGAGGATATCATTGGGGTTCAGATGGACGTGCTCGATCTTGTAGAAGTCAAGCAGCCCCCCTGAAGAAATCCGATGCCGGCAACCCTAGCCCGCGCTCCATAAACTTGGCGAACATCGGGATCTCATCTGGATTTTTCTCGAAGGGCCAAGGGTTACCGGTCGCTGATGTCCACCCGAAGATGGTCTTGTCCTGGAGCAGCCCGCCGATAACCAGGTACTGGTTCTCCTCCTCTGTCATATTGCACTTCTTCCACGAGCAGGCTTGGTTGGGAGGCCCCTTGGCCTTGACCTTGCCGAGTTTGGGCGCCAGAGGCAACTGCGGCAGTTCTTTCTTCTTCTTCCCCCGGCTGGATTTTTGTGACCCTTGCGCACTGGATCCGACGTTCTTCATCCTGTTGACCACGAGCATTTTCTTTCGCATTCGCTCGGGGGCTTTGGGGATGGCGGCGGCGGTGACGAGGGCGTGGTTAGGGTTTGGAGGATGGAAGGAGGAAAGTGGCTGTTTCAGATCTACAACTGGCGCCTGCGAATGGGTGTGTGCAACCCTAAGGGGCCCGACCCCTCTATTTATAACTGTTCAGTCAAGTGACTCGGTGGGGATAACTCTTCACATTCTCTGACTCGGCCGCGTCGGCTTGGGGGCTCGACTATTCAACTACTCGTTGGACAGTTTTCCTTGGCCAATATTTTCAAGATATCACCGATGGCCACATTCTACATGACAGTTGATCCTTCAATCCGAGATACTACTCGACTTCAGGCTCGGGGGCTCCGTGCCACGTGTCCTTCGGTTCTACAGGATTTTTCGGATTTTTTGGATAGGACTGGTGCAAATTTCAGATTGACCCTCAACCTGATTCTTCGATTCAACTTAAGGCTCGGGGGCTAAACTCCATATGGAGTTCGATTTTGCAATCGAACTACCATATGGTTTCCAAGACTATGTAAGCACTATTGAAGATTTCCAGAGAAGAACTCGGGGACGCTTGGGAACTACTCGGGAAAGCTTCAAGACTACTCGCATAGTGTGCTGGAGTACATTCCAGCCTCGTTGCAGCTCAAGCTGAAGAAGATGGATTTGCTTGGAGTACTCGGGGACGCTTGAGGACTACTCGTGAAGACATTTGAAGCAACTTTCGCTGCGACACTCGCCAAAAAAGTACTCGGGGGCTTGTCGTACAGACATCCATGGGCCCACCAGTCAGGTGGACCATGCCCGTACAGGGGACGAGTACCCCCAGGACTACTCATACATGGAGACACGGTGCAAGACGGCGTAGTCTACATGAAAACTGCAGGATTAGTACTAGAATAAGAAAGCTTCTATTGTACATAGAGTAAGCCTACCTCCTAGTCGTACTCGACTAGTACTCCTGTACTCAAACCGACTTGTAACCATGCCTCCCGGACTATATAAGGCGAGGCAGGGACCCCTCCTGAACATAGGCAATCAATCAAGCTACACGTGGCATACAGGACGTAGGGTATTACGCACATTGCGGCCCGAACCTGTCTAAATTGTGTGTCTCGTGTCTCACCATCGAGTTCCAGATCTCGGCGAGCCCCTCCATCGTCTACCTCGGGTACTCCCCTCAGTTGGTTGCCGGGATGAAACACCGACATCCAGCGCACGCAGAATTGGCCCGGTGCAACTAGGAATCAGACTATCGGTAATCTGACGGTGTCATCTTGACTGATATGCTTTGCTTTGATCTTACTGCCACTTAGACACCCAAAATATATGCTATATCTGGTTTTTTGCTACGGTATATTTGACTTTGATTGTGGTTGCATCCATGGGATCTAGTATTGCTACAAAGACATGCTAAACACTTTGCTTAGTCCTATTGATCGTGTTGCACATGAATCACCAAAATCATATTGAACAAATGGCTTAGACGGCCATGTTCGCTACAAACACCCTCAACTGCAGTGTTCAGTGCGACAAACACATCTATATATCCTTAATACCGTCCGGTTATGCAGTGCTGACGTACCCATCCTGACGTACGTCGATCTTCCTGCTGAGAGGTCCTGAGTCCAGCAGCTTCCACCGATCAAGATGCCTCTTGCCTTTGACAATGTACACGGTGCAAGACTGCTCAACCAAAAATGTTAGATAGAATGGCGCAACGCACCTGCATGTGCTTTAGCCAAAGATAGGATTCCGCCGAATATGCCACCTGGACCCAGCTGTGACGAACTTGCAATGACGTAGATAAAGCAACAAGTGGAAACACGGTTGGTAGCGTAGCCAACTGCTCACATTTCTGAGATCCCTTAGAGGCTAACAGCACCAGGCCATTAGGGAGCAGCCATCTGACACTGGACATGTTGTCATACATCGCAGCTCTACTGACTGACCAAGATGCATGGCTTTGGATATGGACCAGCTCATCTAAAGGAATCTCTCACTGCACCATTGTTGACTTTTAATAAATCTGTCTGCTTTACCGTGGGAAGCCAGACTAGGACAAAGCCATCTGAGATTGGGCAGGCTGTTGTCAAACACCTCCCTTGTACTGACTGACCAACAAGCATGGCTTTGGATATGGGCCGGGACAGCTTATCTAAAGGCACCTGAGGACACATGCATCGTCGTCCCAAGAAGATCTCTCGTTATATAAGCAGAGGCCATCAGTTGCCAATCGCATCATCCAACCGACTCAATCCAAAGCCGATCTATAGATCAGGAGCCCGGAGAAGCATCTAACAAGAAATTAGCTTACTAGGCTCGTACGGGTAGCAAGAAGGAGATGCCTCGTAGGAACAAGGACCCTGCTCCGGTCACCGGCGCTGGTGCTGGTGCCCCCGGGGAGGTGGCGATTGAGAAGGTACCCAAGATCGACCTGGTCCCCATACCTGACATCAACAAGTTGGCAGAGGAATTCATCGCGAGAAAGAGGAGGGAGTTGCAAGAAGGAGACGACATCAACAAGAACGCGGAGTTCACCGTCCATAAGAAGATGTGGTTCCATGGTCCATGAAGCATCATATATATGCTCGATCGGGTATATAGATATAGTGCGTAAGTATGTTAATTTAGAGTTAACCTCTGTTATGATCCCATCATATTATACTCTAAAAAAATTATCTGTACGAGTTGGCAAAGTAATATGCTTGTGTACAAGAGCGTACAGTTTCCACCTGTAAACCTCTTCCATGCTATATGATTATTATTAGTTATATATTTCGCTCGCCCACTTGTCCACGTTACCTTTTTGTAATCTTACAGCGCTTTTGTTTGCAGCAACAACATTTTTCCTCTGCTTTTCTCTTGATTTTGTAAGTCTTTCAAAAATGCTTAATTGACTTGCTGTCGTGTTGATTAACCCGACAGCTAGCTGTGATTTTGTAGAGATATATTCACATGTATGACCTTATCCATAATTTCCTAGGTGTATCTAGGCCTATAGCAGTTTTGACTACACGGTAACTGAACATAGCAAATCGACACCTAAAAACAGCTGATGAATGGTTTCTATTTTGTTAGAAAGTAAATTTCCTTACCATTCTTACAATTTTCTTTTGGCCAAGCTATTTTTTGTAAACCCCATTTAAATGCATAAATTGACTTGCTGTTAGTTAGTTTGTCTCTAGCATCTGTCCTGCTGTTTTAGGAGGCTTTGCAAGCCATCATATTCTTTAAGAAACTAATAAAGGCACTTGCTAAGAGACATTTTATTTGACCAATGGATCGGTAATTCCCAATTGTCCTTAATCTTTTGGTTGGCATAACATGCACCAGTTTTTGCTAGCTGATATTTCTTTATTCATAAGGTCACTCATATGCATCTTCTCGTGAGATCGATGTCTTGTCTTAATGTCATGCTCACCTTTTTGAGAATGCGGTCTGAGGTTGCTTTAGTTCTCTTCTCTGGCCCTTCAGAAGATTCAACACTCGAATCAAGTTCCAACGGAAGTAGTGATTAATTAGAGGATTTATGGCACTACAACAGTTTACAAAGTTGTTGTCTATTTGATTTGCCATGTCAAACACAGGCAGCTAATTAAAAAGGTGAGCCATCTATTTAGCTATTTGCAACCTATTTAATTCATTCGTAGAAACGATAATCAAGTGTACAATTGGCCTTTATGCTATATTGGTGCTCAATTGAGAGAATGCATGATATATTAAATTAAGTCGCATAAGTCTTTTAGAAAAAGCATAAATATAATATATATCTACATCGATAGGTACTCCGAATACATGATATGATTTAGTAAAGTTGCAATACTATTACAATGTAGGTCATAATTTAGGTTTTGCCCATAATGATGCCATATGTATATCCTAAACCCTGGTTAATACATCAGCTAACATAAAAATATATGAAAATAACAGAGATAAAATAGTTCAGATAGACCCAATTTGCTAAGTGTTGCTGAGGTGCTAAGTTAGTAGTACTAACATGTCCTGAACTGTTGGGATATTTAGCAGTACAAAGCGATAGGCCATGCATGATTTCAACTTCATCATATTCTGAATCAAACAGCCAATGAAACAGCTAACTGAACCCAGCTTTCTATGACCAAAGAACAACCAGTAAACAAAGCGATAGGCCATGATTTCAACTTCATCATATATTCTGAATTATAAAATTAGAAACATAGATCTACATTTCAGATTTGCAAACACCAGGGTGTAAAAATTCAGAACCTGAAAAAGAGATCTACACCATCTTCACTCTCTCTCTATATTTGCATCGGCGATGTTGAAGTAAAACAAACGAGCAAGCACATACATAACGTACTTTGCAAGATGGATTTAGCTCTCCATTGTGCGGCGCCTGTTGGGGGGAGGATGTAAAACATAAGCAGAAGCAGACACTGCCGCTGCCGCCAAGGCCCTTCCACTTCACAGCTGTCGTTGCGTCCATCCACTCCCCACGTCATAAAGTCCGTCCGCGCTTCATTGATGCCACCGCATCTGATAAGCTTTATGCCGGGAACTGATTTTGCTACCAAGCCACCAATTTCGAGCGTGCCATTGCCACAGCCAATCCAGGGGCGTCGTCATTGACTAGGAACGAGGTGTACAATGGCGATGGCGCTAGTAGTTTGGCCTGGGAACATGAGCCTGTGCGGCTGTGCCGTCATCTCGTGAGATAACGGCTCTCCGGCCTCTCTCTCGCCATTAATCGCAGCACACGTCGGATCGATCAGTTTGCATGGCACAGCATAACGATGAGTGCTGTCTCAGTGTTGTATGTGCCCTTAGGGGTCCGGGTTGGTGGCAGGTGCTTTCAAGTGGGACAGAGTCAATAGTTCCATAAGGGCACCCGTAATGGTTATAGAAAGTATCCTCTCTGTAACTTGTGCAACTCAGCTGTACACAATACTTGTAGACCAGCCACCCAAAAGTTGAACTATAACATTTAATTTATTGCTAAATTTAGTGGGTCCTGCAAATTAGTTATTTCTTAATCATCCTTCCCCTTCCCCATCTCGCGCAGCAACGACTCCGCCCGGCCGCGCCCACAAGTGTTTCCCCGCCACCCACTCCATCTCCATCCCACTCAGCATAGGAGTCCATGTTGGTGGGGCTGTAGATTGTGGAATGGCGTGCTAGCGGCTTGCGCTAAGTGTGGCGACGATTTCTCTCTCTCCCCTCTTCTCTCTCTGACGTGGATCACTATCGAGAGCGGTTAACGGACCGTTGTGGGTGCCCTAACTAGTCGAATCTCACTGCTTTCCTGGAGACTATATTATAGGCTGGCTCTCAAGTCTCTACTTGAGACCAGTTTAATTTTTTTGTATAGATCAGCTACATGTAATTAATTTTTTAAACAACCATGCAAATATGCTGGCCGTATTCACTGAACCTTAAATATTACATAGCACTGTATATTTCAGGCATTACGGAAACTATTCCTTATATGGGACAGCCACGAAAGATGGATATCATATATGTGATATATCCTTGCATATATCTGCAGTTCGAGATAGGCACTGTGGTCACCCGCAATATATCCTTTGCATATATCCTTGGTGGCTAATTACGTGGAGATTAGGGTTAACCCTGTCTCATTAGCCCCCTCTTAATATATTGTCACTGTGGGCAGCGCCGTATTCCCTTCCCTTTAACTTAGGGTTGCCACCCCATCAAAGACAACAAACTTAGATATTTTAGGTGATAATTATCTCATGAATCATATATACTAAATCTCGAGGGCTGGGCACCAAATGAAATCGGTGTGTCTCCACAGCTTGGCCAGCCCTCACGCTCGGGGGTTAGGCGACAAATGAAATTGGCATGCGTACGCGGCTCAAGGCGGGGTGGTTCAAAATCGATTCTTTTACCCTCAGGTTGTTTATTCTAACGAGCACGAGGCTCAGCGGCTACACTCAATGGGTGCACTCAGGAGTGCCCCTGTTGCTCGACAATACCTTTTTTGAGCACTGTGCAGCCGGGAGTGCCCCGGGAGGCATAGTTATTTCAGATGGAGGTCCTACAAGCTTCAGTCCTTGGCCCTCAGGTAACCGTTCAACTCCCGTCACTCGAGGATTTGACAGAGATGGGTACCCAAGTATCCCCACTGGACCAAGATATGGACCGACCTAGATAGTGGGCCATCCTAGCACTAGACGTGCTAGGCACGCCACAAGACAACGTGGACCAAAAGTTGATCACTAGACAGATGGATCCTAGCTGGATATCACAGAAAACCATATTAGATAGGTTTCCTTGTATCAACCGACTAGGATTAGATCCTAACCGACTTATAACCTTAGGTCGTTGACCTATATAAGGCAGCCATGGATCCATCAACAGACCCCCTGGACTCGTAACTTGCCACTGCTGTCCTAGCTTTGATGAGCAAATCAATACAATCCACCAGAACCTAGGATGTATGGTATAATACCATCTTGGTAGCCCGAACCTGTATAAACCTTGTGCCTCCCTATGTTACCATTCTAGTCCTTGGTTTCACGATCTCCTCTGCCTACAAATCAACCATCTAGGTACCCTTGGGTGGACTACAGGATTAGAAATCTGACCGTGAATGACTAACACCTGGACTTCTATCTATTAAGTGCATCCCTGATGCATTTTGACAAAATCTATGCTTCAAATTATCATAATGGTCTTGTCCACACCACATGTTCTGGGGATTATATCATTAACTTCTTCAACAGTACTGTAGTGAGTGCATCCATATCTTGTGTATAGTTATCAGCTATGTGTAACATTCATGAATTGCTAATGTATATTATATGCACACGTTACTGAAGTTTGTTTTACGAAGTTGTCATTATTTGTCCATGTACTTTTTTTTCTTGCTACTTTGTCTGTGCTAAGAAATCACTAATGAACTATTCATGTGAAGCACAAAACCAATCTGTGGCAAGAATATGGAGTTGGAAATGGCACAACTGCTAACGATTTGGAAGTGAAGATGCAAGAGTCAGAAATTGGTGAAATGATTGCAAGCAGAACATGCTGTGGACTAGGATTCAGATATTGGTAATGTTAGCTATTTTGTGGTGTTGTACTTTGGTTCATGTGGATTTAAATCCTCTGTACAGTATTGTTTTGGTTGGGATAATAGAAAAATTGAAGTGATGGTGTGTTCATGTTGATTTTGTATTTCAGAATGCAAGTCATGTGCAATGGACGTCTTCGCCCAGTGACACATTTTGGAGAACCCATCATAGATGAGTGTGAACAGTGACATAGGTTGGCAAAAATGCATCACTCATATCCCTCGTCAGCGACGGATATTGAGAATCTGCGTCACTGAAAATCCTACGTTAGTGACGGTTATCCGCTAATGGGCTTTGATGGATTTGATCCATTAGGGTACTAAAGTCTTAATGAGTCCCAAATGTTGAAAGATCAATTAGTGATCTTTATATATACAGGGGTGGAGGAAGGGGAAAACCTAAGCGCTACTACTGTAAGTGTAAGCTACAGTATCCGCATATGCACAGTTCCACCGTCGCTACAGTAGCCCCACAAATGAACAGTGTTCGTGGGTGAATAGTGCTTCCTGCAGCCCCTACTCCATCTACATCCTCCGGATCGTGGTCGTTCATGAGGTGGTAGTACATCTACGATCGGCGTTCCTTCCCCGTACGTGTGGATAACTTGGAGGTGCTGCATCTGGAGCACTTGGACGAGCCACGCATGAAGGACGAGAAGGACGTGAGCAACTACACGGCACTGCTACCCTCGACGTGTTCCGTTGCATCTGCATGCGCGTCTAGTGTTAATTCTGTGATCTATAACTGCAATAGTTCCTGTTTTGCAGGGAAAATTTTGTTTGTGCTAGTGTAGCCTCCCCTTAACCCAACAGTGGTACCAGAGCTATAGCTATTAAGTTTTAGATTCGGGAAGTGTGCATATGGAGTTATGTGTGGACGTAGATCAAAATTGTGATCGGTTTCGTGTTCTTGCCGTGATGGTCGTGTAACGAATTATTCCTACCGGTCGATTTCCGCCATCGGAGTTAAGTGATACAGATAAACTCAGTCATGGTGAGGAGGAGATCAATTGGATTGGTCAAATCGAAGCTAGGTCAAGTGCCAGGCGCATATGATGCGCGGCGGTGGCAGATTGGATCCGCCGCCGGCCCGGGAAAAACCAGAAAACATGATGCTCAGTAAAACAGCGATAACTTTTCGTTGTTAACTCAGATGGAGACGATTTCTATATGAAAATTGATCTACAGAAAATTTTACACATGTGATCAACCGGGTTTTAGCGAAATTAGATTTCCCAAAATCGGCTTGTAAGATGAAGTTTTCAGTGTTTTAAGTTTGGACGTCGGATTGTGATAATCTATTTTGCAGGATTTGTGATCGGTATGGCCCCTATATGTATGTGAGGCATGTGTCTAACTCATTCATAACCTGCATGTCATGCATACGGCAATACAGCTGGAGCCATTTGTATTGTCAAAATTAATGTAATGGTCTGCATACCAACTTGTGATGATCTAAAGCACGATTGTCTAATTTACATTACTAGCACGCGTTAGATAGTTCTTGGAGGACTCATCGCATGGAGGATGGTGCACACAGATCATGGAGATGGAGATCACCATGTGATTATGGGCCATACCATGTTACAACTGTGTGAATGCCATTCTTACTGTCCAACGCAATGGAGGATCGTTCTACTTTTACATGCGACAATGGCTATTTTCTTGCGTGTGATGTTAGAAGTAGAACGATCCCTTGGAAATTTTAAGTCAGCATGCCCTCCCAACATTTGCACTGTCCCATGTCTTGTACAATTAGTGGTGGGTCTATGAACTTAGGGTGCTACTAGTTGTCCCATGTCTTGTACAACTGTGTGAATGTCAGCAACTGCGGCAAACGAGCACTCTACGTTCACGTCCAGGATATGCACGCGCCGCACGCCACCTACGCCATCAGCTCTATCCGTGGCACCACGGTCACAGTACGCAAAGTGACACCCTTCATGGTGCTTGATTAATGTGAAATTATAGCCTTTTATGTTTATTTTCTCAATAATTTATATTTCATTCCAAAAGCAACTACATTTGTATTGTACCAAGTATCTCTTAATCAAATAGTTCGATGTCGTATCAAAAAAGTTGTTAAGTTTTTACTATTTTCTGACATCATTTGGTAATAAAAATTAAATTTTTTACTAGACATCCCCGAGCAATGCGCGAGAAATCACCTAGTTTATTAACAATATTGTCTCCCGACAAGAATTATCTATTCCCCCTTGCAATTCCATGAAAATTAGAGTACCAATGTTTTGAACAATTTCCGTGGTGAAACGACAACGAACAGCCACATATTCTACCTACGCTTTTGGAGGTTTCCATGATTTTTCTGCTTGCTGACCATGAACGTCCTAAGATAGCATCTCGGCAAGTGTATGCTTTTAGAATGACCATCTCTGTCTCATATCACTTAAAAACAATTTTCTTCTAGGATCCAAGATTTACGTACTGGGAATTTGGACTAGCTGTTAAAGGTTCTTAAATAAATGATTTCTGGTCAGTTTGGGGCCCAAAACAAGGGTTTCTTGCAGCGACATCTGATTCAGAATATATATTGGTTTAGCCTTCTCCATATTGTTTTCTAAATGTGTGGCACAACAAAACTCTGGATATATCTTATATAAATGAAGAATAACAATAACGTCATGTTATCCACTTATTAATATTTATGCACAAGGTTAAAATGATTTATATTTAATTGGGTTTCATCTCCATTAGAATGGCTAGGTTCAACATTGGCTCACCAAGCCTATCACAACCCCCCTCCTCTACCAGGGCATGGGACCTGCTATGTTCAGATAACATAGGCAGAGCTATGGAGCTGTATGGGGAAAAGAATGACCTATACATAGTTTTTATTGACTTGGAGAAGGCTTGTGACAAAATACCAAGGAATGTTATGTGGTGGGCGTTGGACAAACATAAAATCCCAATGAAGAACATTGGATTTATTAAGGACTTGTACAACAATATTGTGACTAGTGTTCGAACAAGCAATGGCAACACAGATGACTTTCTGATTAAAATAGAACTGTATCAAGAGTCAGTTTTGAGCCCTTATCTATTAGCATTGGTGATGGATGAGGTCACAAGGGACATACTAGGGGATATTCCTTGGTGTATGCTCTTCACGGATGACATAGTGTTAGTTGATGAAATCCGGGCAGGAGTAAATAGGAAACCTTTAGACTCAGCAGAACTAAAACTTAATTTATAAGATGTGAATTTGGTACTATTACACAGGGATGAAAATAAGATCAGATATGATAGAATATGTATGGATACGAATACAGATAGGCAATTTTTCTTAGATCGAATTCCAATACAAATAGTGCCATGATGTGTCGAACGTTGATATATGTCCCATTTGCACATTAGATATCGAACTTTGAGTATTCAGATTCGGATATAGTATGGATATTGAATAGCCGGTTCGGATTTGAACTATCTATTTCAGTGTCCGAACCCCTTCGGTCTGATAATTGAATGAATAATACCCGGACCACTTTCATGTCTACTACTACACATGAGGAGAGAGATGTCAGATTGGAAGGCCAAGTATTGCCCAGAAAAGATACTTCTCCATATTTGGGATCAATGATACAGGGAATGGAGATATTGATGAGGATGTTAGCCATTGAATCAAAGCGGGGTGGATGAAGTGGCACCAAGCATCTGACATTTTATATGTCAAGATGGTACCATTGAAGCTAAAAGGCAAGTTTTATAGGACGGCGATTAGACCTACAATGTTGTATGGTGCAAAATGTTGGCCTACAAAAAGATGACATAAAGATGACATGTTCAACAGATAAGTGTTGCGGAAATACATACATTGCATAGGATTTGTGGTCATACGAGAAGGGGTCGAGTTCAGAATGTGGATATACGTGATAGGATTAGGGTAACACCAATTGAAGAAAAGCTTATCCAACGCCGGCTGAGATTGTTTCGACATGTCCAACGGAGGCCTTCGGATGTACCAGTGCGTAGTGGAACCCAAAGTTGTGACAACAATGTGAAGAGAGGCAGAGGAAGGATGAAATTGACATGGGAAGAGGCGATAAAAGGATATTTAAAAGGATGGAATATACCCAAAGATCTAGCCCTGAATAGGAGTGCTTGGAAAACCACTATTCATATGCATGAACCTTGATTTGTGGCTCCTGTTGGGTTTCAACTCTTGCCTCCTCTAACTTGCTTGGGACTGAAAAGCTATGTTGTGTTGTTGTTAAAATGACTTGTATTTGTAGCTTAGGTATGCCGAGTCAATAATCCAGTATATAATTTTATAGAATCCAACAAATATTTCGGTAACGAACTATACCAATTGTTGATAAATTCGATAGATAAGTATGAAATAATGAAAAGTGTGATCATATATTTAAAATAGATCATAATATCTCAAATTTAACAATTAAGTTCAAAATTTTCATGAATGATACTATAAATTGTTGCATGTTTCTAAAAAGAGATACAGTGTCTCCTTTTCTCTGCATATTCAACAATCCATTCTAACAACTCATGTACTAAAGTGACATGAGATAGGACTTCGCGAGTAATGAAATAAGCTTAGAACGGAGCAATATAAAGAAATCGAAAAAATCCATACATTATCTACTTGTCTGACTACTAGCGTTGCAATGCTGCTTTCCGGTGCTTGCTGGCTGCCGCAGCGCTGCGCGTCTGCACCTCCACGGACCCTGGTTGGTAACTTGCCCGCTGGCTGTGTGCACGCATGTGCCATGAAATAGCTCGGCTGTTGAGATTGGTATGCTGATTTTAGGTATGCCATGGTCTACGTGGCCCATCCCGTAGGTCCGCCGCTAAGTGCAGGTCAAGTGTTCTTAAAAGCGCCAATTATTTATCTAGGAAAAGAGCTCTTAAACAATCTCACTATATGGGAAAAGAGCTCTTAAACAATCTCAGCGGCAGCATAAAGGTTTACAATTTGGAAATGGAAGATTTTGATATAATAAGCCATTATTTCACACCACGGGAAACACGGCCTTTGCCGTGCGTTTCGGGCGCACGGCAAAGGTCAAGAAACGCAGCAGCGTTTAGCACGGCAAAGGGCCTTTGCCGTGCGCTTTTCGTCGCACGCACAACAAAGGCGTCAGGACCGGTGCACGAAAAAAGGGGCCTGACGGCGCGGCCGACACAGATGGCCATTCACCAACTTTGCCGTGCGCCTCCCTCTAGGACGCACGGCAAACATTTTGATAAAAAATAAAAAAACAGTCCAAAGCCCATGCCAGCACCGCCACCAGCGACCACTGCAGCCACCAGACCGCCGCCACCACCACCACACGCCAGCCGCAGGGAAGATGGGCGGCCGGATCCGGCCAGCACCGCTCGGCCCGCCGCCGCTCCCGCCATTGGAGGAGGCCGCCGCGCCGTCGGCGGAGAAGGCCGTGGCGCCGTCGTCGGAGGAGGCCACAACCCCATGGAGGTCGCAGCGCTGTGGAGGCCACCGCCGTGCCGATGGAGGACAAGGTCGCGGCGCCGTCAAAGGAGAAGGCCGGCCGTCGGAGGAGCAGGGAGGGGTCGCATCCACCACCACCGCGTCCCCGCGCCGGCTCCAAGCGCCGTACCGGGATGCAGCTGTGGAGAAGCGCTCGCCGGCCGCCGCTGAGTGCGGGCGCGACCGCGATGGCCTCCGCCGCTGCCCACAGCCTGAAGGTCCCCCGCGCGGCGCCACCAGATGCAGCCGTGGGCGTGGGCCTGCCCGACGTTGCCCACGAGCTGGAGCTCCCCGTGCGGATGGCGCCAACTCACCGTGCCGTACCCGGATGCCGCCATGGACGGATCTGAGGAGAGGGGAGGTGGCCGCGGTGCCGCTCCTCGATGCGGTGTAGATCGATGCGCATAGGAGGGGAGGATGTAGAGAGGCGGGGGATCAGGGAGGGAGGAAAGCGGGGAGAGGCGGGGAGGAGGGAGGGAGGCGGCGGAGGCATGGAGAGGCAGGGAGGAGGAGAGGGAGGCTGCGGCTGGTGGAGAAGTGGAGAAGGAGGAGGGTGGGGATTAGGTTTAGAGGAGTCAATATATATAAATATCATGATGAATGTCGACCGTCCGATCGCGAGATCGACGGCTCCCAGCGACCGAGGTGATGGTGGGCCGCTTGGTGGTGGGCCGCTTGATGGCAGGCCTATGTGTCTTCGAGTCGCCCGGATGCCCCTGTTTGCCATGCGTCAGTGGTCCGCGGCGCACGGCAAACATACTTTGCCGTGCGGTAGGGGTTCCCGGCGCACGACAAAATCCTTTTCCATTATTTCATACTCCATAACACCAATCAAATTCAAACTTTCGTGATTATGTTATATTATTCAATTTTTTAATTTAATTCTCAGATAAAGCCATTCACTGGACTATTTAATTTAATTTTTTACAACACTTTATTCTATTTTTTATGTAGTTATCTCAAAATCAATTTATGTCTATTTAAATCTCATAATTAGAGTTAATGTACTAAAATTATCAAATGGATCTGAAAAATTACCATAAATTAGGATGAGACAATCAATGTTATATGTTCACTGGAGAAAAAGTTTTGAGTCAATATCCAATTTGCACTTTATTAAAGCTACAAACCTAATCAAGTGGCTCTTAGTACTCCGAAACTTCCCGTGAGATACTTCGGTTTCTAAACACCATCTGTGACGACTTGTTCAGAACCCTCTCAATCATTTATCACAAGCTTCACATAGGATATCATGAGCTCTTGATGAATCTCATGATTTTCAAACTTCGTTTGCATTTTATACAATTAAAAAACATTGCAACCACACATGGATTTTCATGATTCCCGAACAAAATGTTCAAAATTTCCTCTAATTTCATGGGTAAGGTCTTAAAATGACTCAATTACATGAATATCATTTTTCCACGAACTTTACTCCATTACTTTATGCACTTGCAGTTCAAATTTGACATATATGACAAAAATTCTTTAAGTGACACATAATTATTAAAAATAGTAAATTTATCGAGACATGTATAAAAATGAAATATAGAGTACAAAATAATGTTTTTGTAGTGGAGAAATAAAAAGAAGTACAAAAATCGAATTTTTTAAAAATATTTTGCCGTGCGCCGTAGGAAAACGCACGACAAACTTATATGTTTGCTGTGCGCCGGAAGGAAACGCTATATGTTTGCCGTGCACCAGAGGAAAACGCATGCCAACGGGACAAAAAAAAATTAGTTGGTAACGGTCACGGATGGTGGTAACGGTCGCGGTTAGTTTGCCGTGCGCCAAAAAAAAGAGATGCACGGTAAAGGTAGTTTGCCATGCGTCAAAAAAAATGACGCACGACAAAGGTTGTTTGCCGTGCGTTTTCTCTAGCGCACGGCAAAAACAGGAGTTTGCCGTGCGCCCGAGATAAAGCGCACGGCAAACATCCGGACGCACGGCAAACTTGGGTTTTCCCGTAGTGTCAGTGGAATTTTTCCATTTCCAATTGCATCAGTCCGTTCTGGCGCACTGTGGTTTTACCTTGGGAGGTATAGTAATTAAACCATCCAAAGAGTTACACCCTCCAAACAACATCATCACCAAAAAGACATGCACCCCTGAAACCCAACACCCTCAACTACAGTGTTCAGAGCGACAATGCAAACACGTCTATATATCCCTAATACCGTCCGGTTATGCAGTGCTGACGTACCCATCCTGACGTACGTACGTCGATCTTCCTGCTGAGAGGTCCTGAGTCCAGCAGCTTCCACCACCGATCAAGATGCCTTTTGCCTTTGACAATGTACATGGTGCAAGTTTTCTCAACGGCCGAGCTGTGTCGAACTTGACGTAAATAGAGCAACAAGTGGGAACACGGTTGTTGGTAGCGTAGCCAAATTACTCACATTTCTGAGATCCTTTACAGCAGCAGGCCATCTGGATGCAGCCATCTGTCACCGGACGTTGTGAAACATCGCACCTCCCGTGGCCGAGATGCATGGCTTTGGTTATGGGCAGCTCATCTGAAGCAATCTCTCACTATTGTCGGCTTTTTTATAAATCCCTCTGCTTTACCGTGTGTAAAGCCAGATTAGGACCAGCATATCTGAGATTCCTTACAGCAGCGGCAAGCAGCCATCAAACACCTAACTTGTACTGACTGACCAACAAGCATGGCTTTGGCTTAACTAATCCTGAGGCCACTATGAATATAGGTGTGAAAATTATTTTATGCTATATGAAAATCATAACGCTTTTGTTTGCAGCAATGTCTATGAATTATATACATTGGCTTCATCTTCAATTTCCCATTGTGATTCTAAGCCTCGGCAATGGTCACCGGTTTAGATATCTTTTAAGTCTACCGACGAATATGAGGAAGGACGGTGAGGCTTGATCTATCAGCTGATAGGACGAGCTTGCAGTATGCTTCCTAGCTATGTTCCAACAATCTCTATTGCTTTTGTGAGAACAAAATTAATCGGTATTTTTCTTGGTTACTCAAACTTTGTTGTATGATGCGATCGACTCTAGTTCTATTGTCTTCACACCTATATTTATGTGTTTGGATATACAAGTAGTGACGAACACCACCCGATAGCTTCATCGTAAGCTGCGTCACAATCCAGAACATGGCAAGTTCCCGAGTGCACCAACCTTCTGAAATTTTTCATCCATCTTTCGTTAGACATATTTCATCGAACTTGGAACTGAGACGATTCACATAAAATATAAAAGTTAAGAGCATTGTTACGGTACTTGTAAGAAAGTACTTGGAAGTATCTTGTGTTATGATTTTCCCACCAGCTGATTTAACAAAAAATTTCAAAATAAATAGATAAAATTTGTTGCTGATCTCACTATTTTGGTACTTGGTCCTACCAAATTGGTCCTTTTTGATACTTTCCTTTAGGTACTTCCTGATACTTCTACCGTTAGGTTTCACCGGATGGACAGCTGTCATTAATTCTAAGCACTCTAAAATTTCTCAAAAGTTATATAACAGTACCGATGAATAAGTATTCATGTATACATCAGGATAAGGTGTTCAGATGCCTAAGCATATTACAATTTTACAATGTTATTACTAGGTTTGTTATATATTCATATATATTACCATTTTACAATGTTTTTACTATGCTGATTCATTTTTGTTTAGTACAAGAGAGCTAGATACTCATGTAAGTGAACCCTGATGAATTGGGTGCAAGAAAAAGGAATCTATATACAACATTTTCAGGTTTAGCTTTCTGCACCGCGAATGTGCGCTGCCGGCCGCAGAGCTACCAATGATGATGCGGGCCTAGGTGCTACTGGTATTGCGTGCTGCCGTGCGTCTGCGAGCAAGATCAAGGGAGGCGAACTGAGTGTCCTGCTGCCGTGCGACCAATGATGATGATGCTGAACAGGATGATCAAGCAAGAGCCGTTTCAGGTGCTTATGCAGAGAAACTTACACGCGCAACCAACATCAATTTCATGCTGGGTCAATTTCTTCCCTTGGAAAAAACTTCTTTCAGACGCAGGAATCAGCAACTTTCGAGCAATTTCTACAAAGGATCGGAATCCGGGGATTGTTCCACCCAACACTTGTGTACTTTATAGGCAATTTCTACAAAGGAATCCGGGGATTGTTCCACCCAACACCTTATCTGCATGTCCTCTGGGACCTTCTAAAATATCTACTCTGTGTTGCTAACCATCTTTTGCAGTAGTAGTAGCGAAAGCAGCAAACGAGTTGCTCATGCATGCAAAAGAAACAGAACAATTTGAATAAAGCACCTGGTGCTACGAAGATAAATTGCTAATGTGATAAGGTGATTAGATCAATGTGAGAGTGCATAGTGTTCTTCGATTTTAGCCTTCTCCATATTGTTTTCTAAATGTGAGGCACAACAAAACTCTGGATATATCTTATATAAATGAAGAGTAACAATAACGTCTTGTTATCCACTTATTAATATTTATGCACAAGGTTAAAATGATTTATATTAAATTGGGTTTCATCTCCATTAGAATGGCTAGGTTCAACATTGGCTCACCAAGCCTATCACAACCCCCCTCCTGTACAGGGCATGGGACCTGCTATGTTCAGACAACATAGGCGGAGCTATGGAGCTGTATGGGGAAACGAATGACCTATACATAGTTTTTATTGACTTGGAGAAGGCTTGTGACAAAATACAAAGGAATGTTATGTGGTGGGCGTTGGACAAACATAAAATCCCAATGAAGAACATTGGATTTATTAAGGACTTGTACAACAATATTGTGACTAGTGTTCGAACAAGCAATGGCAACACAGATGACTTACCGATTAAAATAGAACTGTATCAAGAGTCAGTTTTGAGCCCTTATCTATTAGCATTGGTGATGGATGAGGTCACAAGGGACATACTAGGGGATATTCCTTGGTGTATGCTCTTCACGGATGACATAGTGCTAGTTGATGAAATCCGGGCAGGAGTAAATAGGAAACCTTTAGACTCAGCAGAACTAAAACTGAATTTATAAGATGTGAATTTGGTACTATTACACAGGGATGAAAATAAGATCAGATATGATAGAATATGTATGGATACGAATACAGATAGGCAATTTTTCTTAGATCGAATCCCAATACGAATAGTGCCATGATGTGTAGAACGTTGATATATGTCCCATTTGCACATTAGATATCGAACTTTGAGTATTCAGATTCGGATATAGTATGGATATTGAATAGCCGGTTCGGCTTTGAACTATCTATTTCAGTGTCCGAACCCCTTGGGTCTGATAAATGAATGAATAATACCCAGACCACTTTCATGTCTACTACTACACATGAGGAGAGAGATGTCAGTTTGGAAGGCCACACTACTAGAAAAATAGGCATTTGTACTGGTTGGAAACCCTCATTTGTACCGGGTATCCAACCGGTACAAGCCAGGCGGTACAAATGTGGAAGCCACATTTGTACCAGGTGAAATGCCCGGTACAAATGTGCCACCAGCAGCAGTGCCGCTCCTCTCTCCTCTCCTCTCCTTTGCTTTTTCTTCTTTTCTTTTCTTTTCTAATATTTCATTCATAAACCACACATATTCACATTTGTTCTATACACAGATTCATCACTCACTCAATTCATTCAACCGATTCATTCAACTATATACACAGATTCATTCAACTATATATACACAGATTCATTCACTCAATTCATTCACCCGAATCAAAACTCCACAAGTACACGAATCGACAAGAACACGAATCGACAAAAACAAGAACACGAACACGAGTCGAAACTCCAGGGAGCTCCCCGGTCGCACCTCCCAATGCCGCGCCGGCGGCCGGCCGCCGCCCACAGCCCATAGGGAGCTCCCGCCGGGCAGGCCGCCGCGCCGCCAGTCGGACTGACCACGCCGTGCCTCCCCACCGGGCAGGCCGCACCCCAGGCCGCCGCGCCGGCCGCGCCGGTGACCGGGCCTGCCGCGCCAGTGACCGGGCCCGCCACTCCACATCCGCTGTGCTCCGCCGCTCCGCATCTGCTGCGCCCCGCCCCTCCGCATCTGCCGCCTCCGAGAGATGAGAGAGGAGTCAGAGAGAGGAGAGATAAGAGATAAGAGAGAGGAGGATGTGGAGGAAGGGAAAAAGAGGAGGGGAATATATTTTCTAAGTCCCCTGAGCGCCACGGGTGAAAACGTGGGGAGGATTTGTTCCGGGCCATCTTTTCGCCCGGTACAAATAGTTGTTTGGGACATTTGTACCGGGTGGAAGCTAGCCTCGGTACAAATGCGGAGCATTTGTACCGGGGCTAGCCTCCACCCGGTACTAATGATCCCTCACGGGGGGCACGTCGGGACTCTCTCTTCCCACCCGGTACAAATGCTCTCATTTGTACCTAGGCCAAAAATACCTGGTACAAATGAAAAATCGGTCCAGGGACAAATGCCTGATTCTCTAGTAGTGCCAAGTATTGCCCAGAAAAGATACTTTTTGATATTTGGGATCAATGATACAGGGAATGGAGATGTTGATGAGGATGTTAGCCATAGAATCAAAGCGGGGTGGATGAAGTGGCACCAAGCATCTGACATTTTATATGTCAAGATGGTACCATTGAAGCCAAAAGGCAAGTTTTACAGGACCGCGATTAGACCTACAATGTTGTATGGTGCAAAATATTGGCCTACAAAAAGATGACATGTTCAAGAGATAAGTGTTGCGGAAATACATACATTGCATAGGATTTGTGGTCATACGAGAAGGGGTCGAGTTCAGAATGTGGATATACGTGATAGGATATTGGGGTAACACCAATTGAAGAAAAGCTTATCCAATGCCGGCGGAGGTTGTTTGGACAGGTCCAACGGAGGCCATCGGAGGCACCAGTGCGTAGTGGAACCCAAAGTTGTGACAACAATGTGCAGAGAGGCAGAGGAAGGATGAAATTGACATGGGAAGAGGCGATAAAAGATCTAGCCCTGAATAGGAGTGCTTGGAAAACCGCTATTCATATGGACCGGGTTAACGCGCGACCGGTCGGGCGGTACCGGATCACGCGACCCCTCCACTACGGTCCATCTCGCCTGCCTCTGCCTGCGACCGCCCACCCCTGACCCCCCGGCGGCCCCGTCCACGCCACCGATGCTTCATCCTTCGACCCTGACAATCTCCCCTCCATCTCGCTTGTCCTGCTCATCGTCCCCACCCTCGACAGTGGCACGCCACCACCATTCGCGGTCTTCCTAGCTCTCTGGCCCGAGGTGTCCGACGCTGGCTTCCACACAGGAGCACTGCTTATATGGCGCTCGATCCGCGGCAGTCGGGTAGCAAATCCACATGCAGGAATGTGTGGGGATGACTGCCACCGGTCGGATCTGAGCTGGGGTGCGACATGCCATTGCCGTCAGTGGCCCGATGCTAGCTGGTGGACCAAGTTGCTTGCTACAACTCCTATATTGATGCAACTTATTCAGTAGTCGCAGGAGCAGGAACCTGTTCACAGCAGCAGCATGTTTTTCAGCGGCAGCAGTGGCAACTTGTTTAGTGACAGCAGCGAGAATTTGTTTGGCAGCAACAACGATGGCAACTTGTTCACTAACAACATATAGAAGCAACATGTACGGCAGCGACGGCTACAACTTGTTCAGCACCAGCAGTAGTAGCAACTTGTTCAGCGGTGATGGCGATGGCGACGGCGACAACTTGTTCACCACCAGCAACAACTTATTCAATGCCTGATTTGCCGAGATGTATATTAGTTGCTGAATTAGAACTTGCTATTGTACATGCAATACAAAGTCATGTGGGCTTAGCATACTCACGCTAGGCCGTAGCAGGCCGCGGAAGGCGCTGATTCAACCCACAGTACATGCACACTGTGTATCAAGCCGAAAGAGACCAGAGGGCGGGACCGTGTGCGGAGGCCCGTTGGGCCACTACTGGAAAAAAGGGATTTTGTACCGGTTGGTAACCGGCATTTGTACCGGTTATCCAACCGGTACAAACCCTTCGATACAAATAGGGGGGGGGGCATTTGTACCGGGCGGGATACCCGGTACAAAAAAGGGTTATTTGTACCGGGTGGAGTCCCGCCCCGGTACAAATGTGCCTCCCCCCCACCGACGTGGCAGGGGAGCCATGTGTTTTTTCTTTTTTTTGTTTTCTTTTCACTAATACACAACAGACCTTCAGTAACACCACTATGTGTTACTGTAGATCAAGAAAAGTGTTACAAAGATAAATAGTAACACAAGTGATATGTGTTCTTATTTTCAGTGTTACCATAGGTAGATCTAGTGTAACATAATATATGTGTTCTTATTTGTGAAAAAATGTGTTACAACCAAGTTGTAGTAACACATCTAATGTGTTCTTATATACATGAAAATGTGTTACAACCATTGGGTAACACTTATGGATGTGTTCCTACGTGGGAGAAGATGTGTTCTTATCATACATCCTTGTAACACATTTTTTGGATGTAGCAACATGAATCATGGTAAGCTAGTAACACTTTTTCTATCTTATTGCACTAGCTCCTAGTAACACAATCTTAGTCTGTAGTAACATAATGGTTCTAACCATCAAGATATTTTAGTAAATATAATCATTACAACAAAATTGCTTATATTCCTGAATAAAATTTGAAGAAGCATCTCATGTCTTACAATAATAAAATTCAAACAATGAGCAACAATAGCACCCAGGACTCACAACATAATTCATAATGACTCAATCCATATTGAATCATAATTTTGTACAATAGTTCTTCTTCATGGTACTAAAATCTGAAATATGTAACTATTTCTATCTATTCCTTGACATTCTTTGCTTATTGATCATGATCCCCTCGTATAGCAAACAACAAAAGATGGCTGAACATTAGCAGTGTAGCATCTGTAGTTACAAAGGGAAAAAAATCCTTCATAAGCTTGCAGAAAGTATGATACACTTTTGCATACACGAAGCATTGAAAAATGGGCAGAAATTAATTAAATTTTGTAACATATCAGATATAGTATAAAAAGATATAGACTTCAAAGCTTGTACTTTTGCACTGCTCTAGTGAATCTAAAGAATCTAGATGAATGCTCAAAACCAACTAATTCAAGTTTACCTGACCAGAAGACATGAGGAATTAAAATTCAATTACAAATAAAGAAGCATTTATTTCAACTACTTTCTATTGCCGACCATCTTCAGCGAAAGAAAATCAAAATCTGACCAAGAATCTTGGAAATAATTGGAACTAAAGCACACACTAGGATACTAAAGCACTATAGATTAAACTGCATATATATTACAGTCTATTATTGATCAAAACATAACATGTAAATGGTTACTGAACATCAAACTTCGATAATTATTTTAGAATAGCATGTTGATGTTAAGATGATAAAAGCATTTGTTCAGGTGCAGGAAAACAGAATGTAAGTCATTCTAAAAAAAAAACAGAATGTAAGTCCTATGGTGGAAAACATGTTTCATAATACTTATGCCAAATGCATGGATATGGAGCAGAGTGGAGAGTAGGTTCCCTGAGATATCACATCACTATCTCCTTCACCAGTGTCCACGCCTCCTACAGTCCACAGTCCTGCTCATGAATTATTATGGCGCGCTGCCCGTGGCCTGCATCCCCTTGTAGCGATTCATCTGCGGCATACCTTGCAACTTGCAGGGTACAGGCGCTGGCAGCAGCCGTGCTCTAGCACAGGCAGCAGGATCTGCACCAGGTAAGATCAATGTGCTCAAATAAGATCTGGGTATACATATGTTCAGAACAAACTCAATTGTTTTACTTTCAACAAAGCAATTTTCAACGAGTAATTCCTCAAATTTCAGTAACATATGCATCGGCAATGTGCAGCAGTGCAAGATAGAAGTAAATATAGAATGCAGTGTATCTACAAAATTAAAGAATATACTAAATATCGAAAATTAGTTGCAAAGTACTACACCAATCTCTGAGTACGTCTCTCAATCTTGATCTTCCTATCTGCAAGATTGAGGTTATATATTCACTTGTTGAGGCAAACAGTCGAACACCTTGTGTGAGTGTAGAGCTGTTGACAGGGAAAGTTCCATTACCGGGTTTCCACAACAGGACAGCAGGAGCTATAGGAACGACTGCGGAACATGATCGTCTGGCCGTCCGGGCGCACGGGCACAGAGACCCACGCCGGCGCGGCAGCGCATGAGCATGAGTGCCCGACTGCAGCGCACGGGCGCATGCGTACAGGGGGCGTCGCCGCGAGGATCAACAGCCTGTGCACACGCGTGTGCGAGCGGAAATCTACGAGTATGGCGTCGCGAGCACAGCTCGATGACGCGATGAGAGGGGCAGGTGCCGCAGGTCGGATCCGTGCAAAGGGCCGGCCGGCCAGAGTGGTTGTCGATGATGGTGTGAAGCGACGGCGACGCATAGGATAGCAGGGTGTGCTGGCGGCAAATTGGATCGGAGGAAAATCAGCGAGCCGCCGGCACGAGATGAGTGGAGAGAACTTCCAGAGAGAAATTTATCCATGGCGAATTGGATCAGAGGGAAAATAGGAACAGGGAGAGCCGGAGCTCCAAAATTTTGGGTGATGAAGTGTTGCGCTTGGTAACTGCCGTCCTGGGCCACGGTGGATGTGGGAGGCTTAAAATCAGATAGGCATGCCAGGGGCCCACTAGCAGCATTTGCTTTTACATGATTGAATAGTCATATATGTCAGGTAAAATGTCTAAAATCTACCTAAAAAGGGTAAAAAATCTAAAATCTACCTAAAAAAAGGTAAAATGTTGTGGTAGCTTGGTCGTTCCTGCCTTAGTTTCTGAATAGGTGGGCCAAAGGTTCGATCCAATTTTGTTTCTGTTAAGATTTCTTTTTCATTTTTTTCTAAAAGATGAAAACAAGATGTGGGACTCATAGCTGCACATACACATAGACCACACTTACCTGAATTAATAAAATAAGAAAATTTTGTTTTGAAAATTTGTTGAACGTATGATGGACTACTATTATCATAAAGTTGTGCGTCAGCTTTAATTTTGTAATGTAGATTGATACTAATAATTTTGTAACAAATTTTTTTTCTAACACTTTAGTTGTGGTAACATTATTTTGTGTTACTACAGTGGCACATTTTACATGTTCAAGTTATGTGTTACCGCAAGGTAGTAACATATTAGTTGTAACACTAATTTTGTGTTACTATAATTATTGTTTGTAACACAAAAATTACAAAACAAAGCTATGTGTTACCATCTTCATTTGTAACACATAGACTTGTGTTCCCATGAAACTTCTTTGTAACAAATTCATGAATGTGTTACAACAGTGTGTTACAATAGCTATGTTTTGTAGTAGTGTTTACATTTGTTTATTCTAAATATACTAATACTATATATACTAACAAACGTATTTGCTTAATATACTAATCGTATACGCTCTACTATAAAGTCGTGCGGCATGTAAAATATAATATTTGAGATAATATTATACATGTATCCGTATATATTTATATGTATAATATTATCTCTAATACTATACATATAAATATATACGAATACATGTATAATATTATCTCAAGTATTATATATATTATCTCTAATACTATACGCACATATACATTGGATGAACTTTGGAAATGATATTACACATTAGCATATTGTGCACACTGAAATTTAGAGAATAATATACATATATAGGATGAAATGTTAGCAGAGTTTAATCGTTTTTCCCTTTGCTCTATTTGCTTGCAGATGCTTGGTCTTTGCTCGCAGATGCTTGGTCTTTGCTTCCAGAAGCTTCATTTTTTGCTTTACTTGTCTCTTCCTTGGTCTCTCCCATTACAATGATAGATGATAACCCTGCATAATGCTCTCCCGGGGGACTAATAATCTCTTCTAAAATGAATCCACATAATTGTTCTTGAATCAATCGGATTCTCTCCGTCTTGAGTAATCCTTTCATGATGCTTTCAATCTACCGAAGAATATGAACAAAAGAATAAGAACCAGAGAATGTGAACAAAAAGAACTACATGTAATTGCATATGTGTGTGCACGCACCTTATCTTCGAATCGGCTACCTTTAGCGTATGATGAAAAATAGTGCATGAACTCGCATACATAGTATCCGCATAGGTTGGTGCCGGAAGGTTGTGTCATGCACTGCACATATGCGAAAATAAAGTCATGAAATATTTTTCATTGTATTGTAAGAAGTGAAAAAGGTAAGACACATACTGGCCAATCATAGTGGAAATAAAGGTTCTCTTTAAACATTCCCGGGTACTTAGCACATAGCTGACTCCACGCAAGGTTTATCATTTCTACGATATCTTGGTATTTTGTTTTATCTGAAGTATGTCTCAAAGAGTCGAAGACGAACACCTTGCTTATAGACAGATTGAAAGCAAAGAGAATCCAGTGGAATCTGTACCATATATAGATGCAGAAGTATTATTAGTTTCTTAAAATATGCAATGGAATTTGAAAGAGATAATAAAGAGCTGAGATACACGTTAAAACGTTGCTCACCCGAAGTTGTATGGCAGAAGTATGGCACTCTTGTCTTGTTGTTTGTCTAAATACATGAATACATTTTTCAATGTATCCGCCTCATGAAGTCTGAGAGTGGTCTGAAGATACGGTAGCAATCGTGGCCACACAAGCGGTTTCCCAGGCTCATACTTCAGTCTATTTGCCCCTGTATGCCTTGCGATGCGTTCTTCCCCTAGAATTTGAGCTGGAGTCAGACCTGCTTCTCTAGCAAAATCAAGCAATTGTTGCTCATAACTTGTAAGGGGTCTTTGTCGGATTCCTTGATGACCTGATGAGATTTCATCCTCTCCTCGAGCTTGAGCTGCAGTTAGACCTGTTGCTTTAGTAAAATCAAGCAATTGCTGCTCTTTCAGGGAAAGCACCTTCAGGTCGGGGATAGATTGTTTTGACTGAGTACCTAGTTGTGGGATACTAGATGCAGCTTTCTTCTTTGCCATCTTCTTTAAGCGTCCCGTCTTGATAACTTGCCGGTCGTAGTCAGACATTTGAGGTTGCTCTGGTATTTTCCTTCTATCTTCCTCCATTTGTCTAATGAAACGATGAAACATGACCTGGTCAATTGGTTTCTCAACTGGAGGCTTCTTTTTTTTGAAGATTTGTCTATCCAGGTCTTCCCTCACTGACTGGTCAAGTTCCTCCTCTGTCTTGTCATAAGTTAGCTTCGGTGGAGGCATCTTCTTCTTGGGTATGTTTTGCTTCTTTGGAGGAGGAGGAGGAGGAGGAGCAGCAGCAGCTCGTCGCTTGGTATCCTTGCCCTTGGCAGGTGGAGAATGAGGTGGACTCTCGCTTGGGTCCCTCTCAGGTACAGGACTCATCATGCGCTCTGCACTTGCAGCTGGTGAAGAAGATCATAGCTGATCTTGGCCTTCAGGCATTACAGTTGGTGATTTCGGTGAGTCAGCAGGAGGAGGAGGTGCCGGTTGCGTAATCCTTATGTGAGCCTTGGGCCAAAAAATCCAACTATGCACAGCATCTTGAAGAGTCTCTTCCCCATCAGGTCCCGGTATCTCCAGTTCCAGATCTGCCCAACCATCGACCACTCGGTCCACAAAAACTTTGGCATAATAATCAATTGGAAGATGGTGGCCTGTGATGCTATCCCCTGGTACCGTTTTCTCAGCCACACCATAACCCACCACAATCTTCTTGTTTCTGCATTGATCGAGAAGCTCACATGCTGACCTCACGGTGATGTCATCCACGGGCCAGTGTGGCAGGTTTTCTGGTGAGGCTGGGGGTGCTGAATTTGCTGCTAGGGCTGCTGCTTCCGTGTTTGCTGGTGCTGCATCTGTTGAAGCGACGCTACTTTTCCCCTTAGTAGATGGGCTCATTTCATCAATAGGACCTTGCGGATGAGATGATTGTTTGCTAAGAACAAGAGCCACATGCTCGTCAATGATTTGCTCCATTTTTGCCTCCTGACTGAATACACGCTCTAGCAACTCTCTTGTTTGTCTAGCTTGTTTGTCCTTAGTCCTTTGACGACTTCTATAGGTGTCAATCTGCTCACACCATGCGACTTTCCAAGGAACTACTCCTTTGCCTCGGCAACGTCCACCATGTTCTTTAGTGCCTATTGCAGCACTTAGCTCCTCATTCTCTCGATCAGGCACAAATATTCCTTTAGCAGTCATGCGGATCAACTCAACAAGCCTTGCCGCTGTCTCTCTTAATTTGTCACCCGGTACTAATGTTCCATCTTCGGGATTGAGCGTGCCACCATGTGCATACTAATAAGTCCTCGCTCGCTCCGAAAAATCCAGAGTTGCCTGTATGATTCCACATGCAATTAGATCCTGCTCCATCTTGTCCCATTTGGGCAATGCCACCTTGTAACCTCCAGACCCAAGCTTATGAAATTCATTCTTCTTAGATGCATTGGCTGTGTTGGTTTCAACCATCTTGGTGGCTTCTTGGGTTAGCTTGTATTGCACGAACGAATCCCAGTGATCTCGTAACTTTGCCAATCCCTTCTGTGTGAAATCGGGAGTAAGTCCCTTCTTGACGTAGTCTTTGTTCAGCCGCTTCTTGTACGACTGAAAGGCTATTGCACCCTTCTGCATGGCCCAATACCACACATTTGCCATATTTGTACCTTCTGGAAATGAAAAGTGTGATTCCACCTCAGTCCAAATCATGTTTTTCTATGTTTCTGGGACCACATATTGAAGTACGTTCTCATGTGCATCTTCATCTTCATTTTAAACTTTAGCTACACCTTCAGCTCCTTTCCAATACCGATAGCTTATTGGGATGTTATCCCTAACAAGAGCCCCGATGTGGTTGGTTAACTTGACGACGTTATCACGTGGAGCTAATGGCATGCCCTCGTCAGATACTTCTGGGATGATGAAACGGCCCTCTAGATTCGCCTTAGGACCGCGTTTCCCACGAGTCTTGCTGCTCAATGACGGTTCCTGGCCGGAAATTGCTCCTATTAATTAGTAATTAAACTTAAAATGTGACGGGGAACTAGTTTCTACAGATTATACCTCTGATTGTTGCCCATCATTACTTGTTTGGGCAGGTGCTTGCTCTTCCACCTCGATGCCGTCACCAGACATGTTGAGGTAGCTATCAGCCTCCCGTTGTTCTTGTTCATTTGCGGGATTCTTCGAATCCGCAATCATGTCCATCAAAAATTGCTCTTCTTGTTGCTCCTCCGATGTTGGATTCATTGTCACTATAAAACAATATATAGGAAATGTTCAGGTAATGGACAAACTAATTTTATAATGGAGAAACTAATTTTATAATACATAATCTGATAAAAAAAAGCCCGACTCACTCGTTTCGCGCTCGTCTCCCGCCTCGCACCCGACGCCCGCCCGACTCCGGGAGACGGGCGGGCGTCGGGTGCGAGGCGGGAGACGAGCACGAAACGAGTGAGTCGGGCTTTTTTTTATCAGATTATGTATTAGAAAATTAGTTTCTCCATTATAAAATTAGTTTCTCCATTATAAAATTAGTTTGTCCATTAGACGGGCGGGCGTCGGGTCCGAGGCGGGAGACGAGCGCGAAACGAGCCAGTCGGGTGAGCGAGTTGGGTTGAGCGAGCGAGTTGGGTCAGGCGAGCGAGTCGAGTGAGCGAGTTGGTCGGGCGAGTCGGTCGAGCAAGTCGGTCGGGCGAGTCGGTCGGGCGAGCGAGCGAGTTGGTCGGGCGAGCGAGGCGGGCGAGCGAGCGAGGCGCGCGGGCGAGTCGGTCGGGCGAGTTGGTCGGGCGCGTGCGAGTAAACTAAATCTAAATTTTCAACTAAAATCTAAATTTAAACTAAAAAATCTAAAACTAAATCTAAATAAACATAAATATAAAAAATCTAAAACTAAATCTAATCATAATAAATCTAAAACTAAATCTAATTATAATAAATCTAAATTTAATGATAATAAATCTAATTCTAAACCTAAATTAAAATTAAAATCTAAATTATATCAAAATTTTAAAAAAAGGGCTGACGTCAGCCCCATAGAGACCCACCGGCCGGGGCGCACGGTGGCCGGCCGGCCGGCCGGCGGAGGCGCGGCGAAGGCGGAGGCGCAGCGGAGGCGCGGCCGGCGACGACGAGGCGCGGCGGCAACGGGGCCGGTGGCGACGAGGCCGGCGACGGGCCGGGGCCGCGGGGAGGGGCGGCCGAGCGGTGTCAGCGGCCGGAGAGGCGGCGCGCGGGGGCGAAGGCCGGCGACGGGGGCGGGGGCGGAGAGGCGGCCGCGCGGCTGTCGGCCGTGGAGAGGCGCGTGGCGGTGGAGAGGCGGCGCGCGGGGGCCGGCGACGTACGGGCCGGCCGGGGCTGGGAAGAGGAGGCGCGCGGGGCCTAAGGAGAGGCGGCCACGGTGTCGGCGACGGGGGCGGGGCCGCGGCGATGGTCACCGGGACGGTGACGGGGGCGGGGCCGGCGACGGGCCGGCGGCGGCGGGGATCAGAGAGGCGGCGCGCGGGGGAGCCGAGATCGAGAAGAAATTGGCTAAGTCCCGGCCAAGGGAGGGGGTGGGCGCTATATAGCAGAGGGGCATTTGTACCGGGGCTCAACACGCCCCGGTACAAATAACCCTTTTGTACCGGGGCGTGTTGACCCCCGGTACAAATGCCCCGGGGCGTAATTGGCCCTGGTACAAATAACCTTTTCGTTATGGCGCCAAACGAAAAGGTTATTTGTACCGGGGCCAGTTACTCCCCGGTACAAATGGTCTTTTTTCTTTTCTTCCCTTTTCCTCCATTTTCATTTGCTTTAAATATCCTAATTTAGTAGTTTATTTATTATAAAGCGTATACAACGCATAAAATAACAGAACAAACTTAGTATTATTACTTTACATATACACTATGGAATAATATATTTAACAATCAAAATGACAAACTTCATTACCAGGAATGAGTAGTATCTTCTAATGAACGTTATTTTCGCCTTCACTTTAACAACTAAAAAAAATTTATTTTTTTCATGCAAAATCCAGCTTAAGTAGAACAGTCAGTGCTATTACTATGGTAATAGTGATTTGGTCTTTTTAATGTATATTTGTACGTAAAATTATTATTTTATATTTAATGAAGATAAAAAATTGACATAGTTACTAGTTTTTAATAAGATAAAACTACTTAATTGAACGATCAAGACCAAATAAAATGATTGACTAATTAAAAAAGTTTATAGTCTCAAATGATAGCCAAATATTACATCATTATCTAAGGGACGTTAGTAATCTTCCTCTTCAACGTAAGTATGGAGTGTTCTCTTCGGCTAAGAGGAGGCTTGGGTCAACCTTAACTGAAAATGGAGGAAGGTTATGGAACTGATCATTATCTTCTGAAATGTCAGTCTTGTCCTCAACTCCAACGATTTTTCTTTTTCCTGGTAGAACTATGTGACGCTTTGGCTCATTGTCAATCGCCGTGTGAGCGCCCTTTTTAGTTGGAGGTTTGCTTGACATGTCTTTGACCTAAAAAACTTGAGTCACATCATTGGCTAGGGCAAATGGTTGATCTTTGTATCCAATCTTGTTGAGATCCACTATTGTCATCCCATAGTTGTCTCTCGTTACACCTCCTCCAGTATTTTTGACCCACTCGCACTTAAAAAGAGGGATTTTTAAAGGTCCATAGTCCAATTCCCATATCTCTTCAATGACACCATAGTATGTTTCTATATGACCATTGTTGTCTATTGCATCTATACTGACACCGCTGTTTTGGTTCGTGCTCTTTTGGTCTTGGGCTCTCGTGTAGAATGTGTACCCGTTTATCTCGTAGCCTTGGAATGTAAGCACCGTGATAGATGGACCTCTAGCCAACCATTGGAGTTGCTCTTCAATAGTTTTATTACCGTTCAGCTTTTTCCGCAACCAAGTTCCGAAATTATCTACGTGATGACGTGTAATCTAGGCCTCAGTCTTCCCTTTGTTTGAGGCCCGTACAATGGACTTGTGCTCTTCCGTGTACGGAGCCACTACGGATGATTGTTGCAGGACAGTGGCATGTGCTTTACGAAATAATGTCTCATCCATATCCATCCTTTGCCTCTTCCCTAGTGTGCCCTTTCCCCTGAGTCTCCCCTCATGGCGTGATACAGGGAGTCCACTCGGAGCAAGCTCATCAATAAAGTCAACACAAAACTCAATGACCTCCTTTGTAGCATATCCCTTTGCGATGCTTCCTTCTGGACGGGCACGATTACGAATATACTTCTTAAAACCAGACATCAAGCGCTCAAAAGGGAACATGTTGTGTAAATACAAAGGCCCGAAGATCAAAATCTCTTCAACAAGATGGACTAGAAGGTGGGTCATGACAGTAAAGAAAGAAGGTGGAAAGATCATCTCAAAACTGATGAGGCATTGAATAACATCTTTCTGCATCTGCACTTGCTTGTCTGGATGGATTGCCTTCTGAGAGATCTAGTTGAGGAATGCACATACCTTGACGATTGACAATCTCACATTCTCTGGTAGAATACTCCTTAGTGCAACAGGCAGCAATTGTGTCATCAACACGTGGCAGTCATGAGCCTTCAGATTTGTGAATTTTCTCTCTTTATAATTTATTATTCATTGTATATTTGAGGAGTAGCCCGTCGGGACCTTAATAGTACTCAAGCAATCAAACATCTTCTTCTCTTCCTTGCTTAGGGTGTAACTAGCAGGGGCCAAGTCATTTTCATTCTCTCTCTGTTCGGGAGGCAGATCATCTCGTAATTTCATCAATTCCTGATCCCGACGTGCTTCAATTGTATCTTTTGACTTCCCGTATACACTTAGGTGGCCAAGCAAGTTCACGCAAAAATTCTTCATCACATGCATCACATCAATTGCATTGCGAACCTCAAGTACTTCCCAATAAGGTAGCTCCCAAAATATCGACTTCTTCTTCCACATGGCTGCATGTCCATCCATGTCGTTTGGAACAGATTGGCTACTAGAACCCTTCCCAAACACAACCTTCAAATCTTTGACCATAGAAAATACAAGTTTACCATCACGGTGCATGGGCTTCTTTCATTTTTCTCCAACACCTTCAAAATGCTTTATTCCTGCTTCTCTTAATGGGTGCTTAGGAGGAAGAAACCGATGATGGCCCAAATACACAACTTTTTTACTGTGTTTTAGATACATGCTACAAGTATCATCTAAATAGTGTGTGCATGCTCGGAATCCCTTGATTGTTTGTCCTGATAGGTTACCAAGTGCCGGCCAATCATTAATGGTTACGAACACCAATGCTCATAGATCAAAGATCTCCTTCTTGTACTCATCCCACACACGTACACCTTTTTCCTCCCATAATGTTTTAAGGTCATCAATCAACGGTCTTAGGTACACATCGATGTCGTTACCTGGCTGCTTTGGGCATTGGATGATTAGTGGCATCATGATGAACTTCTGCTTCATGCACATCCAGGGAGGAAGGTTGAACATACATAATGTCACAGGCCAAGTGCTGTGACTACTACCAAACTCACCGAACGGATTGAATCCATCTGTACTTAAACCAAACCGAATGTTCCTTGCGACCTCATCTTGAGTCCAGTCAGGAATAGTGTCATCTTCTTCTTCGTCATCTTCCATTAAAACACCTCTTTCGCCATGCTTTGTCCATACAAAATAGTTTGGCATGAATCCCCATTTGAATAGGTAATCGTGAAGACTCTTTATTGATGAGTAATCCTTCTCTTTTTGCATTTTTTGCATGGACAGATAATGAAACCGGACAGGGGCTTGTTGGATTCAGCCACTTGTAGAAATCCATTCAGTCCAATAATGTAATCCGACGAGATCCTCTTTTCAGAGTACATCCATTGTCGATCCATCTATAAAGTATCACCAGATAAAAAATATCATTATCCTGCAACATGTTCAAATTAAAGAAATAGAATACTTTACACAAAGATAAAGTGCTCAAGTATAATCCACATGATACAATTCGGCAAAGATAAATGGCTACATACGATACACTACAGCATGATACAACACACGACGAACTTTAGCCATCCTTGTGACGTGACGATGAAGGTTTGTTAGCTTTTTTGGAAGCGCCCTTTGGATTAATAGTAGTCCTGGATGGATCTCTAACACTCGGGTCTGCTGGTGGAGCATAAAGACCACCAAAAAGAGGTTCCTCCCCCGCTGCAACAGCATCTATATGTTTTCCATGCAAATAACGAAGCATTGCTCTCTCCCACGTGCTCATTTTCTTCGGTTTAACAGGAGGTGCATTATTTGTGATTTTACCCTTGCCATTTGAGGAACCGCGATCACCACGACCACCATCGTCACCACTCCCACCAGCAACGGTAGACATCTCTACTTATTTGTACACATAATTAATAACTATGCAAAATTTATGAACAACTAAACTATGAAATATTAATTATTTTACTTAGGAATAAATATATAGTAGCAAAATATAATGAGTAAACTAATTTTCAATGATGAATACTAATTTTCAATGCAGAAATCAAATTTTTAATGATGAAAAGTATTTTTCTAATAAGGATACTAATTTTCTAATGGAAAAATCATTTTTCTAATGAGTAAAATAATTTTCTATTGAACAAAATATAAATATAAATAAATAAATCATAAAATAAATCTATCAACACATACAACATCTCATATATCTAATGAAACTTTCTTTCTATTTCAACATAGACAAATAGGCATCTAAAAAACACCATTTTAAGCTCATTCTAAATTTCATGAAATACTCAATATACGAAGCATAAAACTTAAAACGGCAACCGTATATCAGGAGAGGATGAAGTAACTAACCTCTACACCACTTCAATGAGTTAAATCATGGAGAAATCGTCGCAAATCGGGCAAAAACTCCGTAGGGTGCCATTGGGGAGGGTGGAGCTCGAGTTGGAGAGGAGGAAGAAGAGTGGGGAGGGGGGGCTCGGGCAGGGGGGAAGAAGGAGGAATTATAGCTGTTGCACATTTGTACTGGGCCATGCCACGGGCCGGTACAAATACTTGCACATTTGTACCGTCGGTGGCTTGCCCCGGTACAAATGTGCTGGCCTCACATTTGTACCGGGCCAAGCCACCAACCGGTACAAATGTGAGGCATTTGTACCGGAGCAAGCCACGGCCTGGTACAAATGACCCCTCACTGGAGCGCGTTGGGGCCTCCCCCTTCCCATTTGTACCGGGGCGCAAAAAAACCGGTACAAATGTAAAAATTGCCCAGGGATAAATGCCCAATTCTCTAGTAGTGGGCTGAAAGCTGTCGCGCGCTCGTGCTGCAGCGTGACGCATCGTCGTTTAGACTTTTCCTATTCATATGCATGAACCTTGATTTGTGGCTCTTGTTGGGTTTCAACTCTAGCCTACTCCAACTTGCTTGGGACTGAAAAGCTATGTTGTGTTGTTGTTAAAATGACTTGTATTTGTAGCTTAGGTATGCCGAGTCAATAATCCAGTATATAATTTTATAGAATCCAACAAATATTTCGGTAACGAACTATACCAATTGTTGATAAATTCGATAGATCAGTATGAAATAATGAAAAGTGTGATCATATATTTAAAATAGATCATAATATCTCAAATTTAACAATTAAGTTCAAAATTTTCATGAATGATACTATAAATTGTTGCATGTTTCTAAAAAGAGATACAGTGTCTCCTTTTCTCTGCATATTCAACAATCCATTCTAACAAATCATGTACTAAAGTGACATGAGATAGGACTTCGCGAGTAATGAAATAAGCTTAGAACGGAGCAATATAAAGAAATCGAAAAAATCCATACATTGTCTACTTGTCTGACTACTAGCATTGCAATGCTGCTTTCCGGTGCTTGCTGGCTGCCGCAGCTTGCGCGTCTGCACCTCCACGGACCCTGGTTGGTAACTTGCCCGCTGGCTGTGTGCGCGCATGTGCCATGAAATAGCTCGGCTGTTGAGATTGGTATGCTGATTTTAGGTATGCCATGGTCTACGTGGCCCATCCCGTAGGTCCGCCGCTAAGTGCAGGTCAAGTGTTAAAAGCGCCAATTATTTATCTAATCGGGATTCCACTACCAAATTAATTCAGTAGCATAGATTCCACACTATATGGGAAAAGAGCTCTTAAACAGTCCCAGCGGCAGCATTAAGGTTTACAATTTGGAAATGGAAGATTTTGATATAATAAGCCATTATTTCACACTACGGGAAACACGGCCTTTGCCGTGCGTTTCGGGCACACGGCAAAGGTCAAGAAACGCAGCAGCGTTTAGCACGGTAAAGGGCTTTTGCCGTGCGCTTTTCGTCGCACGCACAGCAAAGGCGTCAAGACCGGTGCACGAAAAACAAGGGGCCTGGCGGCGCGGCCGACACAGATGGCCGTTCACCAACATTGCCGTGCGCCTCCCTCTAGGACGCACGGCAAACATTTTGATAAAAAATAAAAAAATACAGTCCAAAGCCCATGCCAGCACCGCCACCAACGACCACTGCACCCACCAGACCGCCGCCACCACCACCACACGCCAGCCGCATAGAAGATGGGCGGCCGGATCCGGCCAGCACCACTCGGCCCGCCTCCGCTCCCGCCATCCGCGCCACGCATGCTGTGGAGAGGAAGGCCGCCGTCGGAGGAGGCCGCCGCGCCGTTGGAGGAGGTCGCCGCGCCGTCGGCGGAGAAAGCCATTGCGCCGTCGGAGGAGGAGGCCGCCGCCGCGCTGACGGAGGAGAAGGTTGCGGCGCCTTCAGAGGAGAAGGCCGGCAGTTGGAGGAGCAGGGAGGGGCCGCATCCACCGCCACCACGTCCCCGCGCCGGCTCCAAGCGCTGTACCCGCCGAGTGCGAGCGCGACCGCGATGGCCTCTGCCGCTGCCCATGGGCTGGAGGTCCCCCGCGCGGCACCACCAGATGCAGCCGTGGGCGCGGGCCTGCCTGCTGCTGCCCACGGGCTGGAGCTCCCCGTGCGGATGGCGCCGGCTCACCGCGCGGTACCCGGATGCCGCCATGGACGGATCTGAGGAGATGGGAGGTGGCCGCGGTGCCTCTCCTCGATGCGGCGCAGATCGATGCGCAGAGGAGGGGAGGATGTAGGGAGGCGGCGGATCAGGGAGGGAGGAAGGCGGAGAGAGGCGGGGAGGAGGGAGGGAGGCGGCGGAGAAGGAAGGAGAGGGAGGCTGCGGCTTGTGGAGAAGTGGAGAAGGAGGAGGGTGGGGATTAGGGTTAGAGGAGTCAATATATATAAACATCACGATGAACGTCAACCGTCCGATCGCGAAATCGACGGCTCCCAGCGACCGAGGTGATGGTGGGCCGACGTGTAAGTGGGCCGCTTGACGGCGGGCCTATGTGTCTTCGAGTCGCCCAGATGCCCCTATTTGTCGTGCGTCAGTGGTAAGCAAACATACTTTGCCATGCCCCAGGGGTTCCCGGCGCACGGCAAAGTCCTTTTCCATTATTTCATACTCCATAACACCAGTCAAATTCAAACTTTTGTGATTATATTATATTATTCAATTTTTTAATTTAATTCTCAGATAAAGCCATTCATTGGACTATTTAATTTAATTTTTTACAACACTTTATTCTATTTTTTATGTAGTTATCTCAAAATCAATTTATGTCTATTTAAATCTCATAATTAGAGTTAATGTACTAAAATTATCAAATGGATCTGAAAAATTATCAATGTTGTATTTTCACTAGAGAAAAAGTTTTGAGTCAATATCCAATTTGCACTTTATTAAGACTACATACCTAATCAAGTGGCTCTTAGTACTCTGAAACTTCCTGTGAGATACTTCAGTTTCTAAACACCATGTGTGACGACTTGTTCAGAACCCTCTCAATTATTTATCACAAGCTTCACATAGGATATCATGAGCTCTTGATGAATCTCATGATTTTCAAACTTCGTTTGCATTTTATACAATTAAAAAATATTGCAACCACACATGGATTTTCATGATTCCCGAACAAAATGTTCAAAATTTCCTCTAATTTCATGGGTAAGGTCTTAAAATGACTTAATTACATGAATATCATTTTACCACGAACTTTACTCCATTACTTTATGCACTTGCAGTTCAAATTTGACATATACGACAAAAAATCTTTAAGTGATACATAATTATTAAAAATAGTAAATTTATCAAGACATGTATAAAAATGAAATATAGAGTACAAAATAATGTTTTTGTAGTGGAGAAATAAAAAGAAGTACAAAAATCGAATTTTTTAAAAATACTTTGCCGTGCGCCGTAGGAAAACGCACGGCAAACTTATATGTTTGCCGTGTGCCGGAGGGAAACGCTATATGTTTGCCGTGCGCCAGAGGAAAACGCACGCCAACGGGACCAAAAAAAAAATTAGTTGGTAACGGTCGCGGATGGTGGTAACGGTCGCGGTTAGTTTGCCGTGCGCAAAAAAAGAGATGCACGGCAAAGGTTGTTTGCCATGCGTCAAAAAAAATGACGCACGGCAAAGGTTGTTTGCCGTGCGCCCGAGATAAAGCACACGGCAAACATCCGGATGCACGGCAAACTTGGGTTTTCCCGTAGTGTCAGTGGAATTTTTCCATTTCCAATTGCATCCGTCCATTCTGGCGCACTGTGGTTTTACCTTGGGAGGTATAGTAATTAAACCATCCAAAGAGTTACACCCTCCAAACAACATCATCACCAAAAAGACATGCACCCCTGAAACCCAACACCCTCAACTACAGTGTTCAGAGCGACAATGCAAACACGTCTATATATCCCTAATACCGTCCGGTTATGCAGTGCTGACGTACCCATCCTGACGTACGTACGTCGATCTTCCTGCTGAGAGGTCCTGAGTCCAGCAGCTTCCACCACCGATCAAGATGCCTTTTGCCTTTGACAATGTACATGGTGCAAGTTTGCTCAACGGCCGAGCTGTGTCGAACTTGACGTAAATAGAGCAACAAGTGGGAACACGGTTGTTGGTAGCGTAGCCAAATTACTCACATTTCTGAGATCCTTTACAGCAGCAGGCCATCTGGATGCAGCCATCTGTCACCGGACGTTGTGAAACATCGCACCTCCCGTGGCCGAGATGCATGGCTTTGGTTATGGGCAGCTCATCTGAAGCAATCTCTCACTATTGTCGGCTTTTTTATAAATCCCTCTGCTTTACCGTGTGTAAAGCCAGATTAGGACCAGCATATCTGAGATTCCTTACAGCAGCGGCAAGCAGCCATCAAACACCTAACTTGTACTGACTGACCAACAAGCATGGCTTTGGCTTAACTAATCCTGAGGCCACTATGAATATAGGTGTGAAAATTATTTTATGCTACATGAAAATCATAACACTTTTGTTTGCAGCAATGTCTATGAATTATATACATTGGCTTCATCTTCAATTTCCCATTGTGATTCTATGCCTCGGCAATGGTCACCGGTTTAGATATCTTTTAAGTCTACCGACGAATATGAGGAAGGACGGTGAGGCTTGATCTATCGGCTGATAGGACGAGCTTGCAGTATGCTTCCTAGCTATGTTCCAACAATCTCTATTGCTTTTGTGAGAACAAAATTAATCGGTATTTTTCTTGGTTACTCAAACTTTGTTGTATGATGCGATCGACTCTTGTTCTATTGTCTTCACACCTATATTTATGTGTTTGGATATACAAGTAGTGACGAACACCACCTGATAGCTTCATCGTAAGCTGCGTCACAATCCAGAACATGGCAAGTTCCCGAGTGCACCAACCTTCTGAAATTTTTCATCCATCTTTCGTTAGACATATTTCATCGAACTTGGAACTGAGATCATTCACATAAACTATAAAAGTTAAGAGAATTGTTACGATACTTGTAAGAAAGTACTTGGAAGTATCTTGTGTTATGATTTTCCCACCAGCTGATTTAATGAAAAGTTTCAAAATAAATAGATAAAAATTTGTTGCTGATCTCACTATTTTGGTACTTGGTCCTACCAAATTGGTACTTTTTGATACTTTCCTTTAGGTACTTCCTGTTACTTCCACCGTTAGATTGCACCGGATGGACAGCTGTCATTAATTCTAAGCACTCTAAAATTTCTCAAAAGTTATATAACAGTACCGATGAATAAGTATTCATGTATACATCAGGATAAGCTGTTCGAGTGACCAAGCATATTACAATTTTACAATGTTATTACTAGGTTTCTTATATATTCATATATATTACCATTTTACAATGTTTTTACTAGGCTGATTCATTTTTGTTTAGTACAAGAGAGCTAGATACTCACGTAAGTGAACCCTGATGAATTGGGTGCAAGAAAAAGGAATCTATATACAACATTTTCAGGTTTAGCTTTCTGCAGCGCAACGAATGTGTGTGGTGCCGGCCGCGGAGCTACCGACGATGATGCGGACCTAGGTGCTACTGGTATTGCGTGCTGCCGTGCGACTGCGAGCAAGATCAAGGGAGGCGAACTGAGTGGCCTGCTGCCGTGCGACCGATGATGGTGATGCTGAACAGGATGATCAAGCAAGAGCCGTTTCAGGTGCTTATGCAGAGAAACTTACACGCGCAACCAACATCAATTTCATGCTGGGTCAATTTCTCCGCTTGGAAAAACTTCTTTCAGACGCAGGAATCAACAACTTTCGAGCAATTTCTACAAAGGACAGGAATCCGGGGATTGTTCCACCCAACACCTTATCTGCATGTCCTCTGGGACCTTCGTCTAAAATATCTAATCTCTCTTGCTAACCATCTTTTGCAGCAGTAGTAGCAAAAGCAGCAAACGAGTTGCTCATGCATGCACAAGAAACAGAACAATTTGAATAAAGCACCTGGTGCTACGAAGATAAATTGCTAATGTGATAAGGTGATTATATCAATGTGAGAGTGCATAGTGTTCTTCGCTTTTAGTAAGCTGGCAATGGAAAAGTCTTTTCTCGTAGATTCGACATCATCTGAGGCTCGATAGATTTTGTGTGTTGCCACAGAAAAGTGTTAGCACCTGATATTAGCGTGCACACCTGGAAAATATTTGAGGGGGTTTGAGTTCCCACTAACAAAGATCCTGAGATTATGTGCATGCAATTAGCTAGCTAGCTGTGTTAGATATTCCGGAACAGGAAAGTTTTGTGATTAATTAATCTAACTAGTAGTAAAGTTAGGTCTCCACTAAGCTCGACATCATTGCACTTAATTTGATTCTTTTCTTTTGCCAATTGACGCAAGTAAGACACACACGCACACGTTGGTGGTTTGTTATTCCCAGGGTGCCTGACAAATAGTACGGGAAAAGAGGGGAGGTACGCTGAATTTAAATTTGTTCAGAAATTTTTCTATTTCATCAAATGGATATGAAAGAGACTGAAGATGAAATCCCAAACATAATATCCCTATGGTCCTATTCAAGGTAAAACGATCCCAAGTATTTGACAAACCATATACGACAGTAGTTGGGTCCTGAGCTAAGCCTTAACTAAGCTAGCTAGGGACGAAATCTGATGTTAAACTATGTAACAGCCTGAAATTCTAACATATCTCTAGTCATAGTTGTGACAACCCCACCCGAGATAATTTCGTACTATCGCCTAGACCACTCCATTTGGTCATTAAGCGGTAATAAGGAACCATCCCGTTGAGCGTTGCCGGGTCAAGGCCCGGTGAATCACTTGCACACAGGATCGAATCACATACATTACAACTCACGCGAAGGCGAGTCCAGAGTACTTAGAATTTAAATCCCATATTCCCCGTAGGGTCGTTTATTACAAACCATTGTTCTTAACATAAAAGTAAATGGTTCAGAGTTCGAAGACAGCGGAAATTAAACTAAACGATTAAGAAACATCATGGGAGGCCACCCATGATATTATAACTCTTCGTCATCCACCCATTCCAGCTCCCAACCTGGAGGAATTTCTACAGGCCACACATTCTCACCTGAAAACGACATGTATAGTAAGGCTGAGTATACTAATACTCAGCAAGGCTTACCCGTCTAAAATAAAAGACTTAACCTCTAATCATGCAAGGCTTTTGGCTAGTGGGTTGGTTTTGCCAAAAGCTACTAAAGAGTGGATCCTTACTTTCAACCTTTTAGCTCAAGTTCTAGTGCATTAAGTAATTACTAGATAAGCAACTATTGCAGGCAAGAGTTGAGCAATACAATTAATCAACATCAAGTTATTCCATATTCCATAATAAAGGGATCACCATGGCCAGACAATTAAGCATTCTCGGATAACGGTGAGAGGCCGACGATCAATTGATTAATAACCTTGCAAGGTGGACCTAAACATATGAGAGAATGCACTCACAAAGAGTACACCAACCAGGCGGTTCCCATTATTCCTCGGATTGGGATCTGATGCCACAGTCCTAGGTACAAGGCTATCTGGCATGCCTCACACTAGCGTCCAGCATCACACATGCACCACAGTTTGCAAGACTGGGGCCGCAACCCAAGATTAGTAGCCTAAAGTTCCCGCACCGCATCATTTAGGTACTAGGCTTACCGTACCCATTTCCGCCAAATGTTTAGTACGTTCAAACGCTTAATCTCTTAACCATTGGACCGGAGCCCAGAATCCCATGCTCTTACCACGTGAGCAATCCAATTTAACAATGTTATGATTCCAACATAAGAACCTATTCTCACGAGCGAAATACATCACTTGACTTGTACCGGGTCCTTAGTGCATAGCAACAAGCGACCTAGCATACTAGTAAAAGAACATAGGTGCTTAAGGGATCCTGCAACTAGGGTTTCAATTCAACTCCTGAACGTAAATGCGCAAAGATAAGCAATAATAAATTCAGAAGCTTAAAAGAAACACATAGGTTAATGATAAACCGGGGCTTGCCTTTACTAGCAAAGTTAGTCTCGGGCTCCTCTTGATCTTGGTCCTGAGCGGTGTAGTTCACTTCTCCGTCAGCTCCTTCTCCTTCCGGCACCAGCGTGTAGCTACCGTCGGGAAGTTCTATACGAAGATGCACATGCAAGCATTAGTTGGTGAATTTAACTCAATTAAATAGCAACAAAAAAACACATAGCATACTCTTTCTTTAAAGAAAAAGGTAGACAACTATTTATTTAACGCTTTCTTTGATGGTGATTGTGTACATATATATTAAGTAAATGTATTTTTCTTCATAAAAGAAAAGCATGAGTGATTTCTAGGGTAGTTTTATAGGCACTTCAACTTAGGGTTAAAGATACACTTAAAAGGTGTGTTGGTTTTTCTCATTTAATTTCTATTAAGCTTGATTTGCTTTAAAAATTAATTCCAACAAAATCACACATAAATTCACAGCAAGGATTTTTATACAAACTCATAATGATACCAACAAGCCACTGACCGAAATTCAACTTAAATTAATATATATTCTACGCATGAAAAATACAACACTTTGCTACTAGCAAAAGCAACAATTAATCCTACAGAAAAATCTACGCATGCAAAGGAGCTCAACTTTTGCACACATCATCACTGATGTCACAAAAGATCACACACCAAAATTTGGCTAAAGAAACTATATCTATCAACCTACGCAAAAATGACAATATCAGCCTACTATGAGCAAGCACAAATTATTCAGAGAAATATATAAAACTTCTGGGGCCCAACTTTCTCCTATGCACCAAACATGTCAAAACTATCCTATACACCAAAGATGAACACCTAGATCACTGTAGAATTCAAGTTATGAATTTATACTTAAAAACATGCACATCTCAGGATCACCTAGCAAACCAAGTCCTAAAATCACCATTAATTCAGAAGAGGCTAGTTTACACCTAACTAGGCCATGGAACAAAAATTAGCTACAGAAACTATATATATTTTGCTAAACAATTCATAAATTCAAATCTAGCATAAATACAACATAAATCATAACTCAGTTTCTACTCAGTAACTTTGTGATAATTTTGGATATAGTTCTACTCAGGCCAACACCAACAACATATCCAAAATTTGGATCCAGAGGAGCTATAGATTTTATGTTATGTCAAAAACCTTCAAACTGAGTTTGAATTTTAATTCAAAAACTATACTTCAAAACTATAAACATGCTATGTAGAAAACTTGCATTTCATTACAAGGAAGCTAACAAAATTGATTTTACATTTTCTGATTTTTCTGTGATTTTCTATGATTTTCCTAAGATCTGGCCAAAACCATAAAAATGTGAAGAATCTATTTCCCCTGGGGTCCTCGGAAAGAAAAGAGTTCTCACGGATAGACCCCTAGTTTGCACAAAACACCCTAAGGAAAAACTTTTCTTTGCAATGCGGCCCTTGGCCATGGCCGGCAGCGGTCCGGCCGGATTCCGGCCGGTCCGGCGGTGCATTGAGCTGGGGAAGGAGTGGGGAATGGACTGGAGCTCACCGGGGTCACGTTCCCCTGCTCGGTTGGGGTGGAGGATGGGCCGAAGATGGCGCTCGCCGGAACCAGGCGGTGGCGGCCACGGTGGCATGCAGCCCGGCGAGGTGGAGGCGCGGAGCTAAGCAATGGGGGCGTGTGGGAGCTCGAGTGGGGGCTAGGGAACACGCTGGCGGGGAGCAAAGACTACGGGCGCGAGGGGAGCAGCTAGCTCGTTGCGACGGCGGCCATGGCGTGGCGGCGGTGTTGCGGCGCGCGGGAGAGAGAGGGAAGGGGTATATATGGGCGGGCGCGGCGCGTAGAGGCGGTCACGAGGACGTCGTCACCCACAGGAAGTCGCGGCATGGGCGGTGAGGCAGTGGCGACGTGGGGGGTGGTGCTCCGGCCAATGGCGGCCTCGGCGTGCGGGCATGGCGCGTGCGGAGGTGCCGCGTGGCACCGGCCTACGGGCTCGTAGCCGATGCCACCTACTCCCGCATACAGTAGCCCCGGCGACGCCTATGGACCGGCGGTCGCGGCGAGGCCTCGGCGTGCGTGTACGCGGTGTACGGCGGCGAGGCCGACGTGGCGCGCTGCGACGTCGCCCGCGGGCGCGAGCTCCCGGCCGCTTTCGATTTGGTTTAGCCCGGTTTGACCGAAAGTATCTCAAAAATTTTGAACTGAGCGAGACTAAGTTTGAATACCAAAGTTGTTCAACAAAGTACCCTCTAAAACTTTTACATAGACACCTAGGCGTTTTACTCAATATATTTTGCATAAACCTCATGCCAAGTTCAGCATTTTCTCGGCGCCTGGCAGAAACAGAGTCTGACTTTGACCAAGTTTTTAGCTAGCTTCCCCTCAAAATTTGAGACTTCGCCCAAAAGGAAAAATGTGTTCCCGGAAAATCTGCACAACTTTTGTATTGGCCAAATTTGAAGTGTTAATATGAAATTTGGAGAACGGGGCAAAAGTTCCAGGGTAGCTCAAGTGCGCCAAGGTTTAACTAAGGGTTTTGACCAAGCTTATACTAGGGTTTGACCATTAACCTTAGTTAACTTGCCTAAGATGATCATTAGTATTTAAATGACATTTAGAAAAACACGGGGCGTTACAATAGTTAAACAATAATTAATGCTCAGTAGCTAATCAAACTACAGTGCATTAAAATTACACCGATATTATTCTGGAAGTTGATCATCTGTTAGAAACCACTGTTCTTTCACACCTAATTACATAGCAGTAGCACTGTAGTAGTACAAACATAAAATACCTAAAGGGTACAGCCCAATAGAAGATCAATATAAAATATGCCCAGCTAGCAGAAGATACTTGAATGGTTTCCCTCCTCAACCAGTAGTTTAGCGACAGCCACCATGAGGGAGGAGTGGGAAGGACAAGTACAAAAAGGAGAGAAGCCTAGAGGAAGCCAAAGAGCCAAAGTCCACAGAGAGGGGCAACACTTCCAAAGCAAAAATCCAAAGAGATCAAACAACCTACTAATTAATTCCTCCCATCAGTCACCTCAGTCGGCTTCTGCTATCACCACCAAAAGATGGCCATGAAGTAGAGGAGCTGGAGAGCACTGGCCATGAATGGAGGGGCCGGTAGGCTGACGAGAAGTTAGCTGAGGATGGCCACAACCACGTGCGTGTGATCGTGGCCTGGATCGAGCTTATCCCTAGAACAAAAGTGATTGACCCTTTATTGAGCGTACACATCGCCTTTGCACCAAGAACCGGTTTGTAGGCACGTCACAAACACACACATAGCCATCCCATGACCATCTCAGTACAATCGCAAGAACACAGCATCACAGTATGCACAACGTGGAGAGGAGCACACAGTTGAGCTCAAAAGCACGGGGAAACAGAGGGTAGGCAAGAGACGCATGGCTACACCCTGGTACTCGGACAGTCGGACACCGCTGCCGTCTTCGCGCTCCTCTCCTCCGACGCCGACCGCTCCCGCTTCCGCGCCGTCTGCGCGACCTGGGCCGCCGCCGCCACCTGGTGCCCGGGCCCCTGGCTCGTCGGCTCTGCACCGACCGCGCCGGATGGAGCGGCGGTGCTGTCTCCTCCTTCTGGCTCTCCCCCACTCCCGGCGCCGGCCTCCTGCCCTTCGCCGCCAACGTGCCCGCGAGAGAGACAGGGGAGGAGAGCCGCACCCTCCGGGCCTGCCAGATCTTGGCGACGGCGGCCCTGCTCCTGCGCGTCGGGCTGCGGTGGAGGGAGGGAGGGGCGCCGTCGGGCTGCACCCGGAGTACCAGCTCGTTGGTCGCCGTGTCCGGGTCCGCCCCGCCGCCGGCGCTCCGGCGCCGGTACAGGTTCCCCGGCACGGGACGGAACTGCACCCGGATCTCCACCCGCCGGGTGTGCAGCGCCTTGCCGGCCTTCATGAGGAATGGCATGCCGTCCCAGCGCGCGTTGTCGATGAAGAGCGCGGCGGCGGCGAAGGTCGGGGTGACGCTGCCCTTGGGCATGGTGGGGTCGTCGGCGTAGCCCGGGAAGGACCTGCCGCCCCGGGTGTGGCCCTTGTACTGCGCCACCACCACATCCTCCACCTTCAGCGTCCGCATCGACCGCAGCACCTTCACCTTCTCGTTGCGGATGTCCTCGGCGTCCAGGCTCACCGGGGTCTCCATGGTGAACAGTGCCAGGATCTGAAGCAGGTGGTTCTACATGATGTCGCGGTGCCGGCGGTGGTGGCGGGCGGGCTAGGTCTGGGGCGCGAGAGGAGGAGGCGCTTGCCGACCGCAATGGCGGCGGTGGCGGAGAGCGTGGCGGGGGCGGAGGTGGCCATGGAGGCGGACGGGCGATGCGGTTGAGGAAGAATTGGCATGGTGATGCATCTCTTTGGCTTACAGATGGGGGCCATAGGCAAATAGAGGCCCTAGCCTCATTTTCCACTGGAGTTGAGTGTTAATTTTGAGCCTCTATTTTTTGCATTCCAACCTCCAAATGGATTTTGAAGGCCTAAATTTGTAGGCTCCCGCTGGAGTTGCTCTTACATGTGCTTATCCATACATAAAATTCATGATTATTTAGCTACAATTTTTTAAAGTATGCAGCCATTTCATATATGCTTATCCATACATACAATAATATGCAAGGCACAATTGTTAACAGGAAGGGGCATTAAAAGTATATTATTCTTGTACCAAATTCTATTAATCTTGTACCAAATTAATAGAAAAATAGAAAGAAAACAGCGTGGGTGTGGAAGCTTACATTCCTGAGTGAAGTTGGGTAGGAGTTTCTCAGTGCTCTTCCCTGCATTAACATGATGGGAATATACCAAAATCAATGTCGCCCACATCCGTCATGCATTCCTAGCTATCACAGGTTAAATGGAGAATTATTAATGCAAGATACTCGTACTGTATCATCTCTATGCTAATGTTCCTAGCCTGTATCAAACATACTCACTAACATAAAGCAAAGATATATATGCTCATCTGAACGTTGATTCTACATCTCCTCTGTACTGAAAGGCAACCAAATCAATCAGCGATTTACCAATCGCATGATGGATTCGAGCAAAGTAAAGAGGACTTTCCTGAAGAGGCTGTGTGTCTAAGATACATAATTCTTGATATGCAGGTGGAGAGCACTACATTTAATCATTGCAGAAGCACGAGGCAGAGTAGCATCGTAGCAGGTGCTCCCAGTAGACGATAGTAGTCCCCACGAAGCCGTCGGCAGATGGTGAGGAACTGATGATGGAGCGGCACGGTGCTGACGACGGGATTTGACATCCCCGCGGCTGTCTCCACGATGGGATAATGTCCGCCTCCGCCAGTAGAAAAACATATGCATGTATTATCCAATTATAATGAAACTAATCATTTAATTTGTGTCATGTTCAACACCAGAAAGACCTAGGACAACAAAATGCCCAACTCTAGTAAAAACATATATGCCCTTCTGCAAGAAAAAGAATAAAATCATTCTATCATTTGGTACCAATAACATACTTTCTGTTTAGTGATAAAAGCTCATCGACTTGTCTTGCAGAAGGCCACCTGATGCATACCGTGTACCGTGTACGTACGTGCAGCTAGCGCCTGGCCGCGAGTGCATGTACGTGCACATCTCTGAATCTCTGATTGATTGACGAGCGTATTCGATACACTGTGTTCACGGCATAGAGACGACTGGTAGGGATCCAAGATGATCGATCGGACGGGGATCGAGTGGAGCCAAACCGGCCGGGGTCCGGACGTGGAGGTAGATTATCTTCAGGAGTTCCCAACGAGCTACCTCCAGGAGTTCCTAAAGCGGTGGATGGGGCCGCGCGACCAATCGCACTGTTGATTTTACTCTTGCCCAGCGTTTGGTCTCCGTGCGGTCAATCCACTGACGCTTAAGTGTTTCACCAGCACCCCACGTGTGTGGGACCCGCTGCACTCTCTCCACCATCTCCTTCTGACCTTCTCAGTTCTCTCTTTTCCCCCTCTTCATTCTCTTTCCGCTCGCCCGAATATCAGATCCAGCCACGGAACGAGGAGCTGCGGCGGGGCCTCCACCAGCGCAGCTGGAGGTGGTGGCGGTGCTCATCCTCCGCGGTGCGGTGGGGTGGGCGCGCTCCAGCGGCGAGGTCCGGGGAGCTGCGAAGCATTCCTGGCGGCGACGTCCCCGGGGGAGAAGCACACCGCGACTAGCTCGGGAGATCCAGGCGGGGCATCGTCGGGAGCTGCGTCGACGTCGGCGCGCCTCCTTGGGCGAGCTCCCCGCCCGCGGCGGCGACGGCGAGCTCCCCGTGAGGAGCGGTGGCGAGGTAGTCTCCCCGTCGGCGAGCAGGCTGTTTCGGTGCTAATTTTTTGTGATTTTTTATGCAAAACTTTTCTAAAAAACATTTGTTTGCGGATTTTTAAAAAACTTTGCTTCAATTTTTTTACAAGATCTTTGTGCTTATATTTTTAAAAAACTTTTTTGTTTCTTTTTTTCTGATAAATTTTTATCAAACTTTTTACCAAAATCTTTATGCATAATTTTTTTCAAAACTTTTCTGTTTCGGAACTTTTGATAAATTTTCTTTTTCAATTTTTTTACAAAACCTTTGTGCCTAATTTGTTTAAAAAAACTTTTTCACAATTTTTTGCTTCAAAACTTTTCCAAAAAAATTTGTTGTGTTTTTTTCAAACTTTTGTCTCTGATTTTTCTTTATAATTATTTCTTAAAACTTTTATTTCTGGTGCTTTTGTTTTTGTTTTCTTCAGTGTTTACTTGCTGCGGGTCGAGGCGCATGCCAGAGTGGGTCAGGCAGGCAGCCAGCGGTGGAGGGGAGACGAGCATGCGCTCACGTGTGTGGGCCTGTCAGCGTATGTCGGAAATCGACCGGACGTTCGCTTCCGTGCGGGCGCCCGCAAACTTGCTATCCCCCCGACCAATCGAGGATGTCACCGTGCGAGCCGAGAGGAGATCCAGGGACGAGCCGAGCGGAGTCCCATCGCGAGCCGCCGAGCGGACGTCCGAGCGCGACCAATCGCCCACCCAATTTTTTCCCAGAGATGCGTGGGAGAAGGGGTGGGTACGTGGGCCCAAGGTGGGTACACAAGGCGGGTATACGCCGGGTGGGTGAGAAAAAAAATTCATTTTTGGCAGAAATGCTCCACAAATTGCTTTTTCTATCGTCGTTCCACCTTTTCGGTCAATCACTTAGATGACGGGTGGGTCCGGCGTGAGGGGTAAGGTGGACCCAAATTGGGTGAGAAAGGTTTTCAATTATTTTCGTTCTTTATAGTATAGAAAAGTAAAAGGAAACATAAAAAACACATTAGTACCGGGCCTGGATAGGACCCGGTACTAATGTGCTTTTCGTTTTGGCGCGGAACGAAAACCACATTAGTACCAGGCCTAGATAGGATCCGGTACTAATGTGTGGACATTAGTACCAGGGCCTAGATAGGACCCGGTACTAATGTATCTAGGCCCCGGTACTAATGTGTGGACATTAGTACCGGGGCCAAACTACACCCGGTACTAATGTCCACATTAGTACCAGGCCTAGTTTAGCCCCGGTACTAATGTGGTGGGGAGTATAAAACCCCCTCCTCCTCTTCCCCCAGACTTAGCCAAAATTTCTTCAATTTCACCGCCGTCGCCGCCTCCCTCGCCACGCCCGCCGTCCCCGCCGCACCCTCCTCCTTCGCCGTGGCGCCATCCCTGCCATCTTCGTCATCTCCACCGCGCCCTCCTCCTCTGCCGCGGCGCCATCCCTGGCCCGCTGTTGGTATTTGGTAAGCCCACAAAAATATTATGAAGAATAATCCGCAAGTGCACGGATACCGGTGAGCACTTCACCCGGGAAGAGGGTTTTAAATATCGTATCCACAGGGAGAAAGGTGAGAGAGTATGTTGAGGTGTATAGCTAATCCAACTGAGTGAGTATCTAAGGACTTGAGAAGATAAGAGTTAAGGGAGGCGCTACGGCTGTCTAATTCTTACTCTTGCAAGCTATGTTCTTACCACCTTAAGGGGACATTGCCAAAGAGAAACACTTAGGAAAGGGAGTCTCCCAGCAACAAGGGGGGGAGGCCTACAGTCCCTACAAACGGGAGGTGGACTGCAAAGGACTCAATGGTGCTGTCACCACCACGATCTACCACACGATCCGGAATGTCAGGGGGTATCCACAGATAATCTCGATCTAAGCACCATGCTTACACCTAAACTATCCCTCTACTCCATAGATTCATATAAAGTAAAGTACTCCAAATACAGTTGCAGACCATAAGAATAATAAGAACATTGTGCTTACTCAAATAAGAGGTTGATCTTGCCGTAGAATCTCAGAAGCAAGCTCCAGGAGGAACTTGATCCCGTAGGTACAAGCCAAAGAGGAGACACCGATAGGTCCGGCGCTTCCTCCAACTCTTCCCCATCACCGCGCTCCAATCTCTCGAACAAGACTAGCTAGATCTCTAGGATCGTAGATCTAATCTCTCAACTTGATGCTCCGCTCTCAACTCTAATCTAGGGCTTCTAGTTCTATATCTTGTCTAATTCTACTTCTAGTTCTAGAACTTGATCTCTAGTTCTCGTTAGGAGACTAGAGGGGAGGCATGTCGACTTGAGTTGGATCTGATTGATTGATCAATCGATGATGAACCAGGGGGGTCTGGGGTCTGCTTATATAGTCCGGAGGAGATGCCACGCGCCGTACGATCAAACCGACCTAATATACGGTTTAGATTGCTCCTCATAGGCGGTGGAAGAACATTCCAGAAGTAGGGCTGAGTTGGCGCCCGGGGGGCCGGTCGGCCCCACCACCAGGTCGATCGGCCTGTGGTGGGCCCCCCTCAGGGCCTGCTTCAGCGTGGAGAGTTCTTGTCCCTTCCAGATGCTTCTTTCTAGCAAGCCAAGTCACGTTGAGTTCCGGAGTCCTCTGGAGCCTTCTAGAATTGTTTCTTTTCCTGTTTTTCTAATTAGTCCCTGCAAGACATAGAATTCTCCAAAACTCCAGGAAAACTGTTAGTGACACCCTATTCTAAGTTGATATTAACAATTATGCCCTTTTCTCATGTTTGATTGACTTATAAATATATAAGATAAAATGTGTCAACAAACTCCCCCAAGCTTACCCTTTGCTAGTCCCTAGCAAAGCTATGCTATAGTAGGATCAGGAGTTGCTACAACGCTTTCACGCCTCAAAAAGATACTGTGGTTTTCAAAAAATAAATTCTCCTTTCAACAAGATTGCTCACTCTTACCTTAACCATGGTGCTTGGCCTCTTCATAAATCTTAAGCAATTAAAAGACAGAACAATCAAGTCAAGCACTATGTCTCAAGTTCTTTGATCAACTATCATCCTGGGGTTTTGCAATATTTTCAAATAAAACTCAGAGATCCTGTGTATGACCCTCTCAAGTAAATGGTAAAAGCAGTGGAGTCACACGTGGTAAGATGTGTATGATGGGATGATAGTGGTAAATGGATGAGGGTGAAAGGTGGTAAGCTTTAGCCTTTTGTCTAATATCTTTTCTTTTTCTCAAGCTCTTGGACTACATCTCTCTTTCTAAGACTTTAAGATCTGGGCTTTTTATTCTTGGAGAGGTGGGCTCTACTCGCCCTGGACTTTTGTCCATTTTTCTCTCTCCTTAGAGATGTGGGCTCTTCTCGCCCTCGGACACGCGTCCATTATTCATCTCTAAATTTTTATTAGGGAGGTAGGCCCTTCTCGCCTAGTATGACACTTGTCCGTTTCTCTCCCTCTCTCGTCTCACTTTTTCTTCTCTCTATTTTTTTCGAATGTAGCTCCAGAATCTTTTTGACACACTGAGAGAGACATATCCAAGAATTGCATGAGCTATTTTGTAACATGGCTTGTAGCTTGATGGAGTATGGGGGATGCGTACTTCGGGGTTAGAAGCAGCGTATTTGGTGGAGTGGGATGATCTTAATGTGTGTGACAAGCTCTCAAGGGTCATAAATACAGGAACTCATCATATAATCTTTTTATGATTTTTCAAAAGGTAAAAGTCAGGAATCAAGTATCTCTAGGAAAATAATAAACAGCAGCTCAACTTTTCATGAATCTTTATCTTTCAACGCCTAGACTTAGATCAAGCATGTGCTTCCCACATGTTTTGGGTTTTTAGAGCAATTTAAGCATTTAAAGCTTTAGGAGAATCTAAGACTGAAAACTGAGTACTTAAGAGGAATTATGGCAGAGCAACTATTTATCATTTCCAAGCATGAGGACTAACTTTAGAGATCATGTAGCAGAAATCAACTTCTAAGACACTTCTTATTTATATAGACTCTAACTAAGACTCATTAACTCTAATCAAAGCAAACATATATAAAAACTAGCTAATATTAAAAGATAGTAATACTTATCGTGATAACTGGGGGTGCTCTCCCCCAAGCTGGATCTTGAAGTAGTCCTTTGATTCGTCCTTGGAACTTGTCGTCTTCGGGTCCTCCTTAAATGTTCTCCCTGCAAATATTAATTCTGCATATACCCGAAGGAGCAAATTCTAGGAACATGTTGTGAGCCTTCATGTGCTCACATATTTTTGGATTTTTCTGTAAAAGCGTGGACCTTCATGTGCCCACATATTTTTGTGTTTTTATGCAAAAGGATGATAAAGCAAAAACATATGGATGCAATTTTTATACTTTTTTTTATGCCACCACAGTAAGGAGTGCTTACATGGGGCTTTAAGAAACTGATGCAGATGCAGCAAACATATTTTTTTCTAATGCAGGTGCAGGGAAGTAAATATGCCAAAGGAAATATGCTAAATGAAATATGCAGAAAATAAATGTGCAGATAAACACCGAGTTACCTCTCGGCGAGCGTTTAGGTACTTACTCCTATGGCGTGTGTCATCAATGACACCTTGTCGGAATGTCGTGCCTTCAATGATCTCGACGAGTGCCGTAGATGAGGTAGCCGATGGAGATGGCATTTGTTCAGTTGGTGACGTGGGTAGCAGTAGGTCTTCTGAATGTGTACTCTTGACGTCCTCTTCAGTAGGTACTGAGTGTTCGGTTGGTTAGAGTTGAGCGGACTTCTCTTCAATTTTCTTAATGTCTTCCTTGTCCGTCAACTCTGTTCCAACTGGGCTTGTGAATTCTAGAAGCGTCTCCGCGTCTAGTTCTTCTTGGGTCTTGTGGTGTTCAGGAACGGTCTTGAATCTTGATGGGGACGTCTTTCACAACAGTATCCCGGAGTTAGTGGGCTTGGTCCGCCATCTTTAACATTGAGTTAATGCATGTTCCCGTGTTGCGGACAACTTCTCCGGAGACTTCTTTGGTTGATGGAGCGGTGTATAGTCGGCATTCCAGGGTCGTCCATCTTAGGCAGTAGTGGTGAAGGGAGTAGGTGCTCATAGTCTGATTTGATCGGATTGATCATCCAGACTCCCTCCCCGTATCGCTGTTCTTCTTGTTTTGTCAGCTTGGTCATCCTTGAGTACATCATCTGATCTTGATAGCCACTTGGTGATGGCGTCGCCCATGTCCTTTGCTGATTCAGCTGCTTGAAGGAGGCTTGAATAGTGGCAGCTGGCAGCGTCTTGTTTAGTGTGCATGTTTGTAGGTCGGGGATTTTCACTTGTAGGATTTGGGGAAGTAAGACTTCTCCTCTTTTACGTAAAGTGAGTCCTACTTGCAAAGACAAGGTAGAGATCAAGTGCATGGGTTCTGTTGGTGGAAAAACAGCAACAGAACAAAAATTTCATTCATTCTACTCTAACCTTGGGCACATTGAACAAAATAACGATAATGTATAAATTTATTTTATGACAAGGGTAGTAAGTTCAGAAGATGAATCTAGCACGTAAATCTTTTTTAGCAAAAAGAGTGATCAAGAAAGTGATGCTAGAAACAATTAAAAAGCTAACATGTTGAGCTAACAAGATTGGATCATGTGAAACTGTAACTCTAGCATGTTTGACTTTTCATTTATGATGATGCCAGAGTAAAGGGAAATGACAACTTACCTCAAGGTGTTACCTTTATTATAGAAGTATGATGGCGCTATGACACCTTGTGGCGGTCTCTCCCTTGAGTTATACAGCTTGTGGAGTGACAGGTGCATGTGAGGAGGCATGGCTTGATCATCTTCAATGGAATTGCCCTCCTTCCTTTATTCATCCATCATCCAAGAATTCCTCCTTGAGTGAGTGCTTCTGATTGAGGATCTTGTCTGCGTCACTCTTCTTCTTCTTCTTGGTTCATAGGGAATTCTTCTCTCTCTCTCTCTCTCTCTCTCTCTCTCAACATGTGTCTTGCTCCATCTCTAGTGAGTTCATATCGACCTCCCCCAAGCTTGTCTCAGAGTTTATTTTCTGCAGGGGTTAGTCCAGTAAATATACCATTGTCTACACAAGCAATTCTAGTTCAATAACCAAACCAGACTCCATGCCTAATCAGATTAAGGAAGGCTATTTAACCTAAGCATCACACTTAATTTAAAAGCCAATGGAAGTATGATCGTACTTCCAAACCAAAGCTTACTATGGTAGACAAAAGGTGATATGAAAGCATATAGAGATTTACTCAAACAGAGATGGTAGAGCATGATTAGTGTTTAACAGAGTGAGCATGGCATAAAGGTATAGACAACCAAGCTAGTGAAGCAGCATGACAAGAGGTGTTTCTATACAATGTTGTGTAATGACTGGTTGGACATACCTGGTGTTGTCATCCTTCGTTCTCTTTGCTCCAAACCTAGAATGGTTAGTGACAAGAATACCCGAAGGAATATTTTTATAATTATACCTCTATGCTCACTGCGCAGGGGTATATGTAAGTCTTATAGTATTTCCCCCTAGTGTACTTATTTTAGGACAAAAAGCTCATCCTTGGGAAACCTTCAAGTTATGATTCAAGATGGTGAAGTGGTTTCCCCTGTATTGCTAATCTCAAAATTTCAGGCCATCGGAGTATTTATCGACAACCACCCTTCCTAAATCTTTAAGAAAGGAAGCATGAGGAGGGTTGGAGATCTCTTGTGGCAAGATTTGAGATGGCAATTGAATTCAGGAGTTTTCTCAAATGAGCATGGACTAGGTGGAAAAGTTCCATTTGTGAAGTAGCTTTCATGCTCATTGATGTTCTCCGGGTAATGTACTCCTTTTGGTCTTCCTTAGATCCATCATAAAATCTCAGGATTGTGAGGGGACGCAAGAAAAAGGGCACAAGAGGATTCATTGGGCTCAAGGATGAGGTTAAGATGGGTTCGAAGAGTTATCTAATCTGAACATAGAAAGAGCAGACAGAAATGGCTTCTTGATGGCTTTGCTCTCTTCCTATGGCATGATTAGATATGCCATCCTTGAGGTTCGCCCAATGTCCTTGTGTAGCAATAAGGATGCTTTCTAAGAGACTATCTCCTTAGGGGATTTGTATGCTCAGAAGTCTCTTGTGAAGCTAGAAGTTTCATGATCTTCCCAAACTCATCATATTGATGATTTGAGTTTGATAGCTAAGTCTTGGGATTGGAGTGATGGTGATATAGCTATCGGAACTTCCCTTTTGTGGCTAGAGGATGATTTCTTTTCTTCCTTTGGGTGGTCATAAAGAATGCTAGTGTAAGGGTTCCACCCGCTGAGTTTGTCAAAGACAAACCTTGCCTTAGAGAAGGAGAGAAAAGTTCCTCTAGATACTGCATGATGGTCATGCGCACAACATTCTTAGGATGGGGCCAAAGATTCACTACCCTTAGAGGGTATTGATACAAAGATTCCTTAGCCTATTAAGGATATGATCCGGCTCCTGCGGTGAACTATGGGGTAAAAGTCTAGAACTTATGGTTTCCCAGGCTCTTTCTTGCTTCATCTCTTCAGGTCCGAACCATCCAAGATGAAGACTAGAGTTTTCGTATGTCGCTCCTAAGAAGGATTGTTTCATGATCATTTTGATCAACCATAGGCATAGCTCATGGCCAGATGTAAGGATGGGATCTAAGGATTCTAGTGGCCAGAGCTTCCGCTTTAGGGTGCAGCATAAGATAGATAAATATGGAATCAAATGATCCCACAAAGATAGCAATAGGTGAGAAGATAGGATAAAAGATAAAAAGGTAAAAGTATGGTATAAGATCTAGCTACGGTTTTCAATGTTCTCTCAGCAACCGTTCTCCCCGGCAACGGCGCCAGAAATGCTTGTTGGTATTTGTTAAGCCCACAGAAATATTATGAAGAATAATCCGCAAGCGCACGGATACCGGTGAGCACTTCACCCGGGAAGAGGGTTTTAAATATCGTATCCACAGGGAGAAAGGTGAGAGAGTATGTTGAGGTGTATAGCTAATCCAACTGAGTGAGTATCTAAGGACTTGAGAAGATAAGAGTTAAGGGAGGCGCTACGACTGTCTAATTCTTACTCTTGCAAGCTATGTTCTTACCACCTTAAGGGGACATTGCCAAAGAGAAACACTTAGGAAAGGGAGTCTCCCAGCAACAAGGGGGGAGGCCTACGGTCCCTACAAACGGGAGGTGGACTGCAAAGGACTCAATGGTGCTGTCACCACCACGATCTACCACACGATCCGGAATGTCAGGGGGTATCCACAGATAATCTCGATCTAAGCACCATGCTTACACCTAAACTATCCCTCTACTCCATAGATTCATATAAAGTAAAGTACTCAAAATAGAGTTGTAGACCATAAGAATAATAAGAACAATGTGCTTACTCAAATAAGAGGTTGATCTTCCCGTAGAATCTCAGAAGCAAGCTCCAGGAGGAACTTGATCCCGTAGGTACAAGCCGAAGAGGAGACACCGACAGGTCCGGCGCTTCCTCCAACTCTTCCCCATCACCGCGCTCCAATCTCTCGAACAAGACTAGCTAGATCTCTAGGATCGTAGATCTAATCTCTCAACTTGATGCTCCGCTCTCAAATCTAATCTAGGGCTTCTAGTTCTACATCTTGTCTAATTCTACTTCTAGTTCTAGAACTAGATCTCTAGTTCTCGTGAGGAGACTAGAGGGGAGGCATGTCGACTTGAGTTGGATCTGATTGATTGATCAATCGATGATGAACCAGGGGGGTCTGGGGTCTGCTTATATAGTCCGGAGGAGATGCCACACGCCGTACGATCAAACCGACCTAATATACGGTTTAGATTGCTCCTCATAGGCGGTGGAAGAACATTCCCGAAGTAGGGCTGAGTTGGCGGCCGGCCCCACCACCAGGCCGCTCGGCCTGTGGTGGGCCCCCCTCGGGGCCTGCTTCGGCGTGGAGAGTTCTTGCCCCTTCCAGATGCTTCTTTCTTGCAAGCCAAGTCACGTTGAGTTCCGGAGTCCTCTGGAGCCTTCTAGAATTGTTTCTTTTCCTGTTTTTCTGATTAGTCCCTGCAAGACATAGAATTCACCAAAACTCCAGGAAAACTGTTTGTGACACCCTATTCTAAGTTGATATTAACAATTATGCCCCTTTCTCTTGTTTGATTGACTTATAAATATATAAGATAAAATGTGTCAACACCCGCGCCCCGCCATCCCCGCAACGCCGCCCTCGGCCCACCGTCACACGCGGCCACGCGCCGTCGATCGTCGTCACCGCGCCCGGTGGCCGTCGACGCACCCGCCTCCCTCCGCCGCGCCCGCCGTCGTCCCGGCCGCCGCGCCCGACTAAATGTGTATTTATATAGATAGAAATTTAATTTTGTTTGAAATCAGATAGAAATTTAATTTTGTCACTCGCTCGTCCCGACTCCCGCCCGACACGCTCGACTTACGCCTGACTCCCGCCCGACACGCTCGACTTACGCCCGACTCCCACCCGACACGCTCGCCCGACTCCCGCCCGATATACTCGCTCGCTCGACTCCCGCCCGACACGCTTTCCCGACGCCCGCCCGACACGCTCGACTTACGCCGGACTCCCGCCCGACACGCTCGCCCGACTCCCGCTCGATTCCCGCCAGTATGCCCGACCATTTGAAATTTAGATTTTAATTGTGGTCTATTTCACAACGCGCTCGCTCGACTCCCGCCCGACTCACACACAGGCTCACTCACTCTTACCCGCTCGACTCCCGACTCTCGCCACGCGCCCAACTACCGACTCCCTCCACACTCCACTGCACTCTCGACCGATTCCCGTCGTTTATTTGAATATATATATTTCTAGTCATTTATTTGAAATAATAATTCCTTGTAATATTGTAATAGTTATTCTTGTCCAATTATATTAGTTACGATGGAACCATCACAGAGGGAACAAGAAGAGCAAATGATGATGGATATGATTGCTCAACATGCAAACAATCAAAACAATGAAGTACTCGATCACAGAGATGCTGACAGCTACCTCAACATGTCTGGTGATGGGCAACAAGAGCAAGAAGAGCAACCAATTGCCCAGGAAAGCAAAGATGGGCAACAAGAGGAGGTATAATATGAATGATGACAGTCAAGATTTGGCATTGCGATGTTTCTTTATGAGTTCTCAAATATTAATAATAGTTTTTCACTTTTTCTGGTTCCTTCATCGAGTAGCAAGAAGCCTCATGGGAAATACGACCCAAAGAAGCCGCTAGAGGGTCGTTTCATCATCACAGAAGTCTCTGAAGCTGGGTTACCACTTGCTCCAGAAGATATTGTGACCAAATTGGTGAACCACATTGGCACTCTTGTCAGGGATCACATCCCAATAAGCATTCCGTATTGGAAAGCTCCTGAAGCTGAAGAAGATGAGAATGCTGAACAGCCACCAGTGGTGTGGGAAGATGTGGTCACGGACACAGACAAGGACATGATTTGGTCCCAGGTGTTACAACACTTTGCATTCCAGGAAAGTGCAAAACTGGAAGACGTGCGATATTGAGCAATGCAAAATGGTGCAAATGCCTTTCAGTCGTACAAGAAGTGTCTGACCAGAGACTACGTCAAGAAGGGGCTTACACCAGATTTACAGAAGAAGAGATTTGGGAAGTTAAGAGATCACTAGGATGCATTTCTGCAGTACAAGGAATCGGCAAACGCCATCAAGAAGATTGAAACCAACAACGTCAATGCACGTAAGAAGAAAGAATTTCATATGCTCGGACCTGGAGGTTACAAGAAGGCAATTCCCAAATGGGATCAGGCGGAACAAGATATAATGACTCGTGGAATCGTACCGGTAACTCTAGATTGGCCCGAGCGAGCAAAGCATTATTATTTTGCACATGGTGGCACGTTCAATCCCGAAGATGAAACATTAGTACCGGACCATCAAATAAGAGAGACAGTTGCATGGCTTGTTGACTTTATAAAGGCTGCGGCGGAAGGAACTTTCGTGCCTGATCGAGAGAATGACGAGCTTACTATGGCACTAGGTACCAAAGAACACCCTAGACGTTGCAGAGGCAAAAGTGTCATTCCATGGAAATTTGCATTTCAGCAGCACCTTGAGTCCTATAGAAGTCACCAAAGAACTAAGGACCAACATGCACGACAAATACGAGACCTGCAAGAGCGCGTCTATATGCATGAGGCAAAAATGGTAGAAATCATTGACCAGCGTGTGGCGCTTGCTCTTAGCAAGCAATCAAGTCAACAAGCGCCTGCAGCATCAGGGCCTAATGATGAAATGAGTCCATCAAATAAGCGTAAAAGCAGTGTCACTTCCACGAAAGCAGCCCCAGCCACCACGGAAGCGGCAACCCTAGCCACCACGAAAACAGCCGCCCGGTCAACCCACCCCACTACCCTGTGGAGGTCCGCATGTGAGCTTCACACTCAAGTAAGAAACAAGACGATTGTGGTGGATTTCGGTGTGGCTGAGATATCGAAACCAGGGGAAACATATTTGAACATGGAGATTTCAACTTCATATTACTTGAAAGTTGCAGTGGACCGCGTGGTCGAATCTTGGGACGACCTTGACCTAAAGGTTGAGGGTCTTAATGGGGAACAAACTCTAGGAGAAGCGGTGCATAATTGTATTTTGTGGCCCAAGGCTCACATAAAGATAACGCAACTGACCGTGCCAACATCTCCTGCACCATCCGCCATGCCGTAAGGCCAAGATCAGGTACCGTCTTCACCAGCTGGAAGGGAATGCAGCAGCAGTCCAGAATCTGCATGAGTTGACAAGGATCCAAGCGTGAGTCCAACTCCTTCTCCTCCAAAGAGTAAGTGTTCCAAACGAGGACATCCTCCTCCTCCTCATCCAAAGAAGCAGAGGAAACCTAAGGAGAAGAAACCTCCACCGAAATTAGCTTATGAGAAGACTCATGAGGAAATCGATGCGACAGTGCGGCAAGAGTTGGATGATCAAATATTCAAGAAGAAGAAGCCTGCAGTTGAGAAAACAACTGAGCTGGTTAAATTTCATCATTTCCTGAGACACAAGGAGGAGGAGAGAAGGAGGGTGCCACAGAAACCTTCGTTGTCTGACTATGATCACACGACACTCAAGATGCATAAACCGATGAAGAAACAGAAAGTTGGGTCAGCTGTTCCACAACTAGGGACCTAATCAAAGCAATCTATCCCTCCCCTCAAGGTGATTTCAAAGCTGGACCAGAAATTGCTTCAATTTGGTGCATAAGCAGAACTGACACCTGCTCAACTTCTAGGGGTTGAAGAAATTGAAAGGCATCCAGGGGCAGGTAGATGTCCATATGTGCCTTGGATGCCGCTTGTGTGGCCGCGATTGTTGGTCGATCTTCCAACTAGGATGTATGCATTGCACAAATGACACATGAAAGTGGCAGGCAACGGACTCCTTTATCTCGAAGTTAAGCTTGAAGAGCAACATTATTTCCAAGGTCAAAGCACTTTCAATGTGCCCATGGAGGAGTTTTGGTTCCTATTCAATCAAGATGCAGTTGATGTCTCACTCATCAGTTGCTGGGTTCTGTAAGTCTTTACTCTACTATAAGCTTAAAATCACCACTCTAGCCATTCTACCATATCTGAACTTCTATTTTGTATCATACAGCATGGAGATTCAAAGTTGCCGGAGGCAAGGAATCCTAGATGTCAGCTTCATGGATCCTATGCAGATAAATGAGGAAAATGTACGTGATCAGGTAGCAGATACAGTGGAGCATTTATTTAAGTATCTAGACAGGCAACACTCCAAGTCTTACATACTTCTGTCATACAACTGCAAGTGAGCAACGTGTTTCTCATCTCTTTATCATTTTCAAATTACATTGAATATTTCAATAAACTGATACTTCTACATGTAATGACAGCTTCCACTGGGTTCTCTTTGTTATCTCGCCTAGTTTAAGCTATGTCCACATCTTTGACTCTATTGGCAGATATAAAGAAAAATACCAACCTCTCATCGAATTGTTGAACATAGCATGAGATATGTTCCGTGAAAAGTACGGGGGGAACTTCAAAGAGAATCTTTATTACCACCATGATTATCCGGTACGTCTTTTGTTCACAGATCTCATGTCGATCTCATGTCACTTCTTTCAATACAACAAAAAAAATATTTCTTAACTTTGTTTTCACATATGTGCAGTGCATGAAACAGCCAAGAGGTATCAATCTATGCGGATACTACGTATGTGAGTTCATCCGTAACTTTTCAAGTAACTACATAGGTTCCAACCTCGACGATAAGGTGCGTACACAAAAATGCAGACAGACATATATCAAGTTCTTATTGTTTATATACTTTGTTCTACCAGTACTTATGCAATTAATAACTTCTTTTGTAGATTAACCGCATCAGGGAAGGATTACTCGAGACATAAAAAATCCGGTTAATTCAAGAACAACTCCGCGGATTTCTTCTAGATGAGGTGATTAATCCAGCGGGAGAGTTTCATGCCGGTGTATCAATGCTAACAGTGACCAATGACAAAGACAAGAGCAAAGAAAACACTGCTAACATTATTGCTACCGGAGGTCAGCAAAGCAATGACAAGGCAAGTACAAGGACAATGAGAAAGAAAACACTACTAAGGTCACTACCAGAGGTCAGCAATGACGACAAGGATCTTCAAGCAAACGGGCCCAAAAGGATTAAGACTTTACTCTTCTAACATGTAATTCGGTGTATATATTTTTCGTATTTCCGTATGCACAATATCCTTTATATATATGTATAATAATTTATCAAAAATAACCTAACTCCAAATTGGAATGAATATCCAAAGTTACAAAGTCACTGGGAGTTGTTTGTGGATTACAAAAACAGTGAAGAGCATGCCAAGAAAAGTGCACAGGGCACACTTAGTAACAGCAATAAGGGGCAGTACAACCATCGTCTTGGTCGAGGTGGTTACTCGTCTACAATTCCCAAGTGGCGTGCAATGGAAGATGACTTAAGAGCTAGAGGTATCTCTTCAGCGATTCTAGATTGGCCGGATCGATCTAAGAATTGGTTGTATGCTTATGGAGGCAGATTGGACCCTGAAGATGGGACGCTTATTGTCCCACCCACATTACGTGAGATGGCAGCAAAGATCATGCAGAAAATTGAAGATGTCAGAGCAGGAAGAATTAAGGTTGATAGAGAGAATGATGAGCTCTCCTTGGCGCTCAGGAACCCAGAACACCCAGGACGATGCAGAGGCTACGGGGTCGTGCCATGGAAGTTTGCTTTCAAGCACGACCGGGACTCCTATAGAAGCCGCAAAAGAAGAAAACAACGCGAAGAGGAAGAGTGGCGAGAGAAGATGGAGCAAAGGCTTAAACAACAGGAAGAAAGGATGCAGTCAGAGATTGAACGACGAGTGTCCACTTCGATACAGCAGTTTGCCCAATCTGGGACACTCCCGCAACCGCTGGATCCCATCATTAGGCCTTCACAACGCAGAAGCAGTTGTGCTTCCACAGAGGCCGCTGAAGAGAACAGAATCATTGATGAAGAACCCGTGGTCGACAATGAACAGTACCCTATGGATGAGATCTGTCAGCGCACTGCATGTGAGCTGCACAAGCCATTTGGCAACATCACACTGAAGGTATAAATTAATACATCCAATTAGCTCAATTATTGTTGCATGGCTCAGTAATTTATTAACTTCTTTATTTTCCTATATATATAGGTGGCGTACGGTAGTGCTCTAGTTTGTTTGCCAGGACAGACAAGCCACGGCATGCCGATTCCACCTGGCTATGCCTCTGTTGGTCTGGAGGAAATCTGTGAACCAAAATATGAAGACCTAGAGCTAGACATCCCAGGAGGTGACGGGGAAAAGACACTCAAAGAAGCGCTTCACGCTATCATATTATGGCTGAAACGTTACATCATATTTCCTAGGACGAAGGAGCCATCGATCCCTCCGAGACCTCCCCAGTCTCCAGGGCGGTCATCAGCACCGGGATCGTCGTCACAACATGCTCGTTCATTGTCTCCATCAGAACATTTACATGCCACAAGCGATGACGATGACATCCATACAGAGTCACCTCCAAAGCAACCACCCGCCGCAAAGCAGGCGCCAACAAAGAGGTCCTGATCACAAGCTTCCAAGTCAATTCCACAACCGACCAAGAAACAACCAACTACCAAGAAAAAGGCCGATCCTGTTAGAAAGAAGCTACCATACGAACTGACCGAAGAAGAAACCGAGATTGAATGTAAAAAGCAACTAGATGACTGGTTCACCGGAGTGCGTGAAAGATCCAGAGAGAAGGAAGAAGAAAGGAAAAAGATGGTGGATCCGAAGAAACTCAAGTATTTCATTGGCATGAAGGAAGAAACCAAGAGAAGGTTACAGGTAGAGCCTAAATCAGACTATGCCCGTTCGCTGAGCAAGTCAATGAAAAAGAAGAAACGGGGAGGGTCACCGTCGAGTTGCATTGCCTCCGATGAAGCAAAGCAGAAGCAAAAGGTTGCGTCGATGTCGACGTCGACTCCACCATCGACGTACGTTGCCTCCGGCCTCAATGCAGAGGAAAGAGCTCTTGCAGTTATGCCTACAGAAAAGGTAGCTCAGATCATATCTTTTCAGCAACAAACATGCCTGTCTATAGAAGCGATTCTTGGTACGAATGAGCCGCCACCTCCGGATCCAGATTTCGTACCTAGATGGCACTTTAAGCTAGGACAGCCCATGGTCAGGCCAGAATTGGTAAAGAAGCTGCCAACTCAGATGTATGCATTCCATGAGTGGTACATGAAGCAGTCAGCGAAAGGTCGAGAGAGCTTTGGTATGCTTGTTAGACCTGATGATTTTAGCGGTCACGAGGAGAAGGTGTGCTGGCTGGAGTTCTCCGCTATTTATGAAGTGTACAATCTAGATGCCTTGAATACCGATCTTATCTCCGCCTGGTGTCTGTAAGTTTCCATTTTTCATTTGATTATTAATTAATTTGTTGAATAATGAATGATCTACTAATTAACTTCGTCTTTCATTTTTTGTAGCATGGAACTAAATACGATGCGCAGGAAGGGTATTGATAGAGTTGGTTTCATGGACCCAACGGTCATTAGCGGAGACTGGATCGTTACGCAACCAAAAGTAGTATGCGAGGCAATCTACATGGCCTTGTCTCAGCAGCATTACAAGGATTGCATACTACTACCTTATAACTTTAAGTAAGTGTGATTACCAACTAAAAAACTTTTTGTTTTTCTATTTATCCTAGTTAATATTAGTTAGTGGTAATGTCTATGAGCATGTATATATACAGGTTCCATTGGATACTTCTTATCATTATGATCGACCACAGCAACATCCTTGTCTTAGATTCGTTGCGAAAAGACCCCAAGGAGTACGAGGATCTTCAAGATCTATTTGCAATGTAATACTTCTAGCTTAGACGTTTTCTTTTATACAATAGTTTACTTTTAATTACTAACACTTGATTACTTTGTTCGTAGAGCTTGGACACGGTTCATTAATGAGAACCGTGGACCATTTAAACCAACTCTTACCTGGAAAACTAATTTTCCGGTACGTATACGTAATCCAAATAACAACTTTGCTTGGTAAAATTATAATTCTATAAGACTAATATTATATATTATTTCTCCACTATAGTGTCTGAGACAAAAACAAGGAACTAATTTATGTGGATACTACGTGTGTGAGCACATACATATTTTCGCAAGTACAACCCCTTCGAATTATACTGTAAGTACATTAAACCTATTAATAGTTACATGATTTTCTAGCGCTTACTTAGTTCATTGTTTGGTGTTAGAAATTAACATATTTACACATTACAGATGGATTTAGTTAAAGACGAGCTCATTGAGCAGGATCGTCTGTTGGCCGTTCAAGAAGGGCTCATGGGATTTTTGATGGACGAGGTGGTTAATCCAAAAGGAAGGCAATTTTATGACGGACATAACCTCCAAAGGGATTATGCTATTTCGAAAGATATTTTGTTGTATATATTGTAAATTTATGGATACCATCTATTTCTTTTTTGAATTCTATGTGTGTGTGTGTATATATATATATATATATAAGTTCTATATATGTGTATATATATATCTAAATTTAGTAGACAAGTATACGTAGATACCTTAGCGCAAATACATATACGTAGATATATAAGTGAGACAATAATTAGAATATACGTAAATATTTAGAGAAACAATAAAAAGAATTAGAAATAGAAAATCTGATAAAAAAATGGAGGGAACCTTTAGTCCCGGGTGGTAGGGTCCCGTGCGCCAGCTCGGGGGCCGTGTCCCCCCCCCCCTTAGTCCCGGGTGGTATTACCACCCGGTGCTAAAGACCCCCCTTTAGCCCGGGTTGGTCACCCGGGACTAGGGGGGGGGGCTTTAGTCCCTCACCTTTAGCACCGGTTGGTCCTTAGAGCACTAAGGCCCTTACCAGCCGGTGCTAAAGGGTGGTTCTCTACCAGTGTAGGCAAGGGCAAGCCAAGAACTGCTTGGGTTGCGTATGGGAGTGGTGAGCAAGTGCTGGTTGGTGTTTTGACCACGTGAAGGCCCATGGCCACGGCGGGCTCACAATAGGGCAAGCTATGGTTTCTTGACACTTGCTTGAGAGCCCGGTTTCGAGTGAGGTTACGCCTCTGGCCGTAGCGACGGCCTGGCCCATTGTGAGTAGTTGGGTTGTGCTTGACTGGGTTACGATGCTGCAGATAGCAGCAGTAGCAGGTAATTAACTCTCTTCTTATAAGAATTATGAACCTTCATCCTATATAAGGCCACGATGGAAAACTCTCTTCTCATAACTACGGGTAGTACATGGCAATGGCCAAATCTAGAGATGGTAAACAGTCATATCCTACGGTGACCGGCCGGAATTCCCACTACGAATGAATCTTCCTAAAGTAACAAAACTAACAAAGGAGAAACCTGCTAGGCTGCTAGCAACTGCGTAATCATTTCACATCTAAATTCTCCCCTGTTTTATCTATGAATATGAAATCCTTGAACAGTATTGCAATATGACAGTTATGATGGTCGTCATGTAGCATCAAATGGATTTCGATATTTCATAAGCCCCAATATCTAGTTTGGCAGGTCTGGGCGGACCGGTCAGACCTGTAGCCCCAACTGGTCAGACCGGTCTGGTCAAAATCCACAAAATGCAATTTGGACTTCACCATTAGATAGCTCTCGTCGAGTAGATCGAGATTCATTTGTAGAATATCCTGTTGAATATTGCTGTTCAACATAAATAGCACATAATCACAGGATCTCATAGCTTAAATCACAATCAATCTGCTAATGCGGAATTAGGTGGAATAAACTTATACCAGCGTTAGTAGCCGCCATGGAAATCTCCAGAGTCGAAGTAGTCGGTACAGGTTTCAGCGTAGAAGTAGTAGAGTCGATGATGAACGCCGACTCAAGAACTAGTGATGTTCTTGATCGGCAACTTGAGCTTCTCACCAGGTAGCGTATGCCTTCTGGACGCCAACGGCACTGACCCGGTCGTGGACAAACTAGGGCTTCTACTTCCTCCAGCTCCCTTAGCAATCGGTGTTTGGTCTTTAGGCTAAAGCTAATTGATTTGATTATGTTGGAGGCTTTGCCTGACCCTCAGTTTTATATGGAGCTGTGGAGGCAGGGCCTAGAGTCCGTTTAGGAAACTAACTGTGTCCTGCCGATCACGAACACGACTTCTGTTCCGTCACGTAGGGGAAAACGTGAGGAACAAGTTCCTCTCGGTTGGAGACCGAGAAGATCACAATAACATCTTATTTCCAACATTCTCCCACTTGATCGAATGGTGTACAACTTGTTCACATCACACTAATGTTCACACTCAGTATAACAGTAAATACTAGACCAATGCGTCGTCAGTAGCATTTAATTCGCTACCGGGACCCCATTACCCATAGTTTCACTGAGACACCTTGTTAGAACGCTTATACATTATTGGGAGTTCATAACGGCCCTGAACCAGGACCTAAAGACTATCCACCAGACCCATGTCTAGAACATGTTGCTTAAATAGATTAGGTGGTATGCCTTTAGTGAGCGGATCCGCGATCATCTCATTAGTTCTTATGTGCTCAACCTTAATAGTATGATCCTGGTCTCTTTCTATAACAACACGATACTTAAGGTCAATGTGTTTGGAAGCACCACATGACTTGTTGTTCTTTATGAAAAATAATGCTGATTGATTATCACAGTATAACTTAAGCGGTTTTGTAATGCTGTCTATAACCTTAAGGCCCAGAATAAAATTCTTAAGCCACACAACCTGCCCAGTTGCTTCATAACATGCTATAAACTCAGCCTGCATTGTCGATGCTGCAGTTAACTCTTGCTTAGAGCTTTTCCAAGAAATAGCTCCTCCTGCTAGAGTGAAAACATATCCTGATGTAGACTTTCTACTATCTTCACATCCAGCAAAATCAGCATCAGAATAACCAATAACTTCAAGATTATCTGATCTCTTATATGTAAGCATGTAGTTTTTAGTGCCTTGGCAATAACGTAATGCCTTTTTGACACCCATCCAGTGGACCTTTCCTGGATTTTGCTGATATCTTCCAAACATTCCGGTTGCAAATGCCAAGTCCGGACGCGTACAGACTTGAGCATACATTAAGCTCCCGACAGCTGAAGCATAAGGAATATTACTCATTTCACTTAATTCCAATTGGTTTTTAGGACTTTGATTCTCACTAAACTTATCGCCCTTTGCTATTGGAACAGGTGTGGGCTTACTATTTTGCATCTTGTATCTCTTAAGTATTTTATCAATATATGCCTTTTGAGATAATCCCAGCACTCCTTTGGTCCTATCTCGGTGAATCTCAATGCCCAAAACATAAGAGGCCTCACCGAGATCTTTCATATCAAAATGGGATGATAGAAATCTCTTTGTCTCATGTAACATTTGCTTATCGTTACTTGCTAATAGAATATCATCCACATAGAGTACTAGAATGACAAATTTTCCACCTTTTATCTTAATATAGATACAATTATCTATAGGATTTTCCTTATATCCAAATTGCTTAATCACTTGATCGAATCTAAGATTCCATTGTCTTGACGCTTGCTTAAGTCCATAAATGGATTTCTTTAATCTGCACCCCATATTTTCCTTACCTTTCACAACATAACCTTCCGGTTGTGTCATGAAAATTGTCTCATCTAAGTGACCATTAAGAAATGCAGTTTTAACATCCATCTGATGTAGCTCTAAATCAAAATGAGCCACTAGCGCCATGACGATTCTAAACGAATCTTTCTTAGACACAGGTGAAAAAGTTTCATTATAATCAACCCCTTCTTTCTGTGTATAACCCTTTGCTACAAGCCTTCTTTTGAATTTATCGATATTCCCTTTAGAGTAACGCTTAATTTTGTAAACCCACTTACAGCCTACTGGTTTGACTCCATTAGGAATTTCGACTAAATCCCATACATTATTAGTGCTCATAGACTTAAGCTCATCTTCCATAGCCTCAACCCACTTAGCGGAATGCTCACTTGAAACTGCCTCTTTGAATGAGACAGGATCATGTACCTTCCCAACATCATACATGTCTTCACTGAAGTATATCTCATAACAGTTAGGAATGGCAGACCTCCTTTGCCGTTGTGATCTCCTTATAGGCTCATTCACAATTGGCTCAGGAATAGGTTCAAGTTCTTCAATAGGGTCATGCACTTCATTATTAGGTGCCTCTTGTTCTTGTTCTTGTTGTGGTTCTATCACTTGCTGATGTGGAACCTGAACTTGAGCTGTAGCACTTGAAGTATGAACAGAGGGTATGAATAGTGGCACTAGCTGAGGTGTCACTGACTCTTGAGTTATCGGAATGGGAAGCTCAGCCCGGATCTCTTCAAGACTTATTTCCCTCAGTGGAAAACTCCCACTGATTTCTGCATCCTCTAGGAACACAGCCTGTCTAGTCTCTACAAACTTAGTGTAGCGACTAAGACAGTAGAAACGATACCCCTTAGACTGATCGGGATATCCAATAAATTGGCAGCTTATTGTCTTAGTATCTAATTTCTTTTGTTGTGGATTAAATAATCTAGCTTCAGCTGGACAGCCCCACACACGTAAATAATTAAGTGATGGTTTCCTCCCAAACCACAATTCATAAGGTGTCTTGGGCACTGACTTACTAGAAACCCGATTAAGAATGTGTGCAGCTGTTTTTAATGCTTCCATCCACAACTCCACTGGCAAACTAGAATAGCTAAGCATGCTACGCACCATATCCATAAGTGTGCGATTGCGCCTCTCAGCCACTCCATTTTGCTGTGGTTCTCCTGGCATAGAATACTGGGCCTTAATACCATTTTCCTCAAGGTACTTAGCAAATGGTCCAGGAATCTGGTCATATGGAGCATGTCTCCGATAATATTCACCACCACGATCTGATCTTACTATTTTAATAGTAATACCAAGCTGATTTTCCACTTCAGCCTTATAAATTTTGAATTTATCTAATGCTTCAGATCGGTCGCGAATGGGGTAAATATGACCATAACGAGAGAAGTCATCAGTGAAAGTAATGACTGAATCATAACCATCCACCGAAGTTACTGGGAATGGGCCACAAATGTCAGTGTGAATAATTTCTAAGAGACCCAAACTCCTAGTTGCTCCTTGCTTAATTGTCTTAGCGAATTTCCCCTTAATACAGTCAATGCACTGTTCTGAGTCTGAAAACTCTAATGAATGGAGAATCTCTTCTCTAATGAGACATTCCATTCTCCCCCTCGAAATATGACCTAAACGACAGTGCCATAATTTCGAAGAAGTCTCATCATTTCGCTTACCGTTTTTAGACACATCACTCACATTCATCACAGAATAATCTTTATCAAGAGAGAGCATATAAAGTTTGCCTTGCAAATAACCAAGACCAACACTTATATTATGATACTTAATATTACACTTATTGTTGCCAAACTCACAAATATGTCCTGAATAATCTAATGTTGAAACTGAAATGAGGTTTCTCTTTAAGCTAGGAACATAAAGAACATCATCTAATTGAAGATTGAAGTCGCTTGGTAGCTCTAATGCGAAGTTTCCAACGCCTTTGACTTCAACTTCATTTCCATTAGCAACTCTAAGATTTCGCTCCCCCTTTCTTATAGTTCTCATCGAACTGAATGCCTGTAATGAATTGGAAATGTGCACAATGGCACCTGAGTCAATCCACCAAGTATTCGGGGAAAAATCAGCTAAGAATGATTCATCAATAAATGAAACAACATCATTACCTTTGTTCTTCAGCCATTCCTTAAACGCTGCGCATTGCTTTTGCAGATGTTTAGGAGACTTGCAGAACTTGCAAACTTTAGCATCTTGAGCATTCTTATGTGAAGTGGTCTTATTCACCTTATTTTTCTTAAATTTCTTCTTAGGCTGCTTGCTGCTTTCTGATTCAGCTTGATGTTTAGGAGTATGGCTAAACCCAACTAAGTTAGCCACATTCTTCCCCTTTTCAACCTTCTGCCTTTCCTCTTCCTCAACACAATAGCTGATCAGCTCAGCTATGTTCCAAGTCCCTTTCTGAGTGTTGTAGCTTATCTTAAAAGGACTATACTGAGGAGGCAGTGAAGTCATAATAAAATGCACCAGAAAACCATCAGAGATGGCCATATCCAGTGCCTTAAGCTTATTTGCCATATCACACATACTCAAGATGTGCTCCCTAATACCACTTTGCCCATTATACTCAGACGTCAGCATTTTCATAATGAGAGTGCTAGCATAGGTCTTAGAGGAGCTCTTAAAATTTTCTTCACCCTTGTCGAAGAATTCCTTAGCAGTCAACTCACGACCATCTTCATGTTTATCAGGAATTGCACCTCTAATGCCAACAGAGATCGATTGCTTAATGATCATGTTGGCCATTCTGTTGTTCCTATCCCACTTATCGACATTGGAGTTGTCAGCATTGGGAGCAGTAGAAACAACAGGCCTAGTCTCACGTAAAACTGAGTCATACTCTAAAATGCCGAGTATGACCTGCACCTTTTCCTTCCAGCTAGGAAAGTTGGTGCCATTAAGTGGCTCAATGGTGTTTAGGTAGCCGGTCACATTGTTCACTGAAAAATTATGGAAAATTATGTTTCAGTAAATATACACAATAAAGATGCACATAAAAGCATAATAATAACCTTACGATGGTCCGATTAAAATTATGCAATAAACACATGATCTCATAGCCTAAATCACAATCAATCTGCTAATGCGGAATTAGGTGGAATAAACTTATACCAGCGTTAGTAGTCGCCATGGAAATCTCCTGAGTCGAAGTAGTCAGTACAGGTTTCAGCATAGAAGTAGTAGAGTCGATGACGAACGCCGACTCAAGAACTAGTGATGTTCTTGATCGGCAACTTGAGCTTCTCACCAGGTAGCGTATGCCTTCTGGACGCCAACGGCACTGACCCGGTCGTGGACGAACTAGGGCTTCTACTTCCTCCAGCTCCCTTAGCAATCGGTGTTTGGTCTTTAGGCTAAAGCTAATTGATTTGATTATGTTGGAGGCTTTGCCTGACCCTCAGTTTTATATGGAGCTGTGGAGGCAGGGCTTAGAGTCCGTTTAGGAAACTAACTGTGTCCTGCCGATCACGAACACGACTTCTGTTCCGTCACGTAGGGGAAAACGTGAGAAATAAGTTCCTCTCGGTTGGAGACCGAGAAGATCACAATAACATCTTATTTCCAACATATCCAATTCGGAGTCCGGATGAGAGAGATATGGCTTCTGGAAGATCTGCACCTCGGGCAGACCGGTCAGACCGGTTCACAGGGGCGGTCAGACCGGTTTAGGTCTGTAGAATCCGTGTAGAAGTTGTATTTTGACACGGGATTTGTTACGGTTTCGACCCAAGTCGGGGCAAGACCTTCCCACCCTATAAATATAAAGGGCCACGGCCGATTGAGGGCATCACAATCGAATCTACTAATTACACTTTTATCTTTTTATCTTTCTTTCCTTTTACCCTACTTTTCCAACCCTACCATGCTGTTCTTCCTTCGTCTCTATGGCGCCTGAGGACATTCTAGGTGGTCTGCCGATCCTAGAACAACCCATGGTGCGCTTGCCCCGATAGGGTCCCTCCCGGGTGAGCGTTCGTTGGCCTCTCGCCAGGTTACCCGGCGAGACGGGTCCTACCGGTCCTCCAACTCGGTCTGACCGGCTTCCGCAGAGGTGCTGCAAGGAGCTCCTCCGCACGCCGTACGTTCAAGTGTGATTTGTGTGTTGGCCCTAAAAAGGCGTCAACAAGAATATAACAGAGTATGTTAACCGTTGCAAATTACAAATAGTTTCAAATTCGTTCAAAGCACACCAATCCATAGTCCACGCTCCACACACATAAAGCTTGGTTTCATCTGGCAACCTGATTTGCCAATTATTTTACACGCAGATCAAGCCAAACAAACTGAGAAAACCAGCACATAGGTGACATGTCCCTTGAAAAACATTATTAGAAGAAACAGAACATACTCGAACACAATGACAGCACGATACAAGTCATGCATCCTTGACATGGATGCAGTAAAACTCATAGCAATAATTTGGATGGAGAGGGCACCTCAATTTCGCACACAAGGCACAGAGCTCTGGATATGAAGTGAGCCAAGCTCACCTGAGGTAGCTTCTGATGATATGTTTCTTGCGTGATACAAACTCCGGTGGCGGGACATGCAAGTAGTAGTGGTTCTGCTCAGGAATGCACCACTGCAGCCTGCCCCACCAATCACGCTCTCCGCTGACCTCCACCTTTGAATTCGGATATTCACTCTTTAGGAGTGGGAGACGGTGAAAGGATTGGCAGCCTCTGACAAAGAGTTTCTCCCACTTTGGTGTTTCAAATTGAAACTTGACATCATCATGGATATGCTGCAGTTGCGGCAGCTCCTGGAGGCAGATCCTCTTGATGTTCGGGAGTGGAGAAGGCGCTACCTCATAAAAACGTTGTCGGTCGAAAATTGGCTTCGGGTTGCAGCAAAAGAGAGTTATCAGAATCTCCAGTGCAGGTAATGACAAACTACTTTGGAAAAAAAATTGACGTTTGAGAGCGGAGGATGCGCTACCTCTTTTTTATGTTGTTTGTAGAAAATTGTCTTCAGGTTGGAGCAGAAGAGAATAACCAGTGTGTCCAGTGCTGGTAATGATAGACTGCATGGGAAAATTTTCTCCAGACGGGGGCAGTGCTCAAGCTGAATGTGTTTTAGTAGCTTCAAAGTGATCGACATGGAATATGACATATCACCTGGCTCGATCAAGCTTAGTAGATTATTTGAATGGGAAACCTGCAGTATCTTTAGGATTGGAAGTACTTCTGATATTTGAATTTTCTGATTCCGGAAGTAATCTATTGCCTCTGTGCCTCCTGAATGCATCATGAATACCACTTCCATTTCATGGCAGTGAGTGAGTTGGCATTCTTCTAAACACATCATAATATAATTGAGTTCGGTAAGGCATCGGATAAAAGAATCATGTGTAATCAATAATGACTCCGTGACAGAGAGAAGATGCCTTAATCCATGTGGGTACCGACTATTTGCAGATATCTCCACATGACGTTGTTTTGGCTGAAGTTTCATCATTGGCACAAAGCTAGCCGCCTCAGAAGAATGCAGATCAATGTAAGGCGACTGCCTCTGGATCTTGGCACATATCTCACCTTGTTTGGTATTTGGCCCTATGCCTCTCGCACAGCATGGTTTAACTTGGACATAGAAAGACTTAAGAAACTGTCCTTCCTTGACTAACTTGAAAGCTACGTCTGCATTGAAACTATGAAACATCCTGGGGTCATTTATGCTGATCTGAGCAGTATTTGTAGTTCCTCTCTATTCAGACTTACGGCCGCACAAAATTCCTGCTGGGAAGACAGCTTTGAAAACTGATTATGATCACCTTCACAGTGATCCAAACAGAACACTTTGGGAAACCTGACCAGCTGATTCCATGGAAATCTTTTAAAACAAGGGACATTCACAAGAAGTAACATCTTGAGCTGTGGTGAATTTGGGAGGTTGTGAGGGATCTCCTCTATAGCTGTTCCAGAAAGATCAACGTCCTCCAAGGCATTAATATCATCACTAAAGTGCACACTTTTGATCCTGCTGCACCCACGCAATGACAGGCAACGAATCCATGGTCCTGAGAGTGAGAAGGTTTTCAGATTATGATGCCCATGGATTTTCAAAATCTGCAAGTCCTCCCATGTTTGTATATAAAGATCTTCAAGGAATGATAATAGCTCCCATAGAGAATGAAGATTTAAGCTAATGCATCTAGAAATATGTAGCTCTTTGAGGCTTTTGGCTTCAGACATTGAGAATGGGAGTGAAGCCAGTAGCTTGTTGTTAATGAGCTTGAGTGTATGAAGTATATGCATTGCTTTGAATGTATCCTCTGGAAAGCAGGTGATCTGAGTCCCCTCGACATGAAGGACCAAGAGATTGGACAGTTCAGCCATGGAAGGAGGCAATTCTTTGAGCTTGGTGCATCTACTGAGAATGAGCTCCTCGAGACTTGCCATTCCACGGAAGAATTCAAAAGGATATGTGGTGAACTTGGAGCCTGATAGATCAAGGTAGTTCAGATTGCTCTTGTTGCTGCCATCTTGTTGCGTTAGTTTAAGCAATGGAACTCCATTGATATCAAGGACTTGAAGATTTTCTAGATAAGCAAGTGGTGATGTTTCTTTGTCAGAAGTAGGTGGTTGTGGAGACAAGGTCTTGAGTTGATAGCAGCCTCTTAGTGAGAGCAAGTGGAGATTCAGTAGTTGAGAAAACCCAGAAGGTAGAGATTCTATCAGTGTATAGGACAGATCAAGAACTCGGAGGTTGCTGTTCAATACTTTATCGAAAGGAAAGTCGGATATATTGGAGAAACCTCTCAGAATAAGGGTGCTCATGTTCATTTGTCTTGGAATAAATTCTCTCTCTTCCATCGAATCCAAGGTTACATGACGACCATCATCATTCATAAATGAGACCCATCTCAGTTGGTCGCTGTTCTCATGACCAACGAGTTCATCTTGTATGAGTCGGTGGATACCTTCTGCTACCTTAGACACACCAGTGACGGTATCATGGGGAGATGATGCAGAAACAGATTCCTTACTTGAAGTGCTTACTGTTGGGGTATAAATGGAATAGATCGGCAGTAATGAATATTCCTGCAATTCTTGAATTACGACCTTTCCAGCTTCATATGCAGACCTATAACAGTTGCTCTGTTTCTTGCCGTTGGTCCGGGATATCTTGGTGGGGTTTGTTGTTGAGAAAAGCAGGTCCTCAGCTACCCAACAGCGGACTAGCTCATCAGAGGTAATAGAGGAGGAGTTACTTGCCTGACGTCCATCAGCACCTTGCAATGGATGGTAGAGGATAGCATAGTACATGCAACGCTGAGCTACGCGAAAGTAGAACCACAACTCCTTGTCCCGTTGCTGCTGCTTGAGTGTGTTGTGGATGGAGCAGGCTGCATCCTGTAAGGCCTCCAATTCCGACGTTCCATACCAGCGGATGCTCCTTGACCCACTCCACCATTTCTTCCAATGCTGGTAGTTTAAGCCATGGAACATATTCACCTAGCCTCTCAGAGAACACGAACTCATCCGTAGTACCACCCCTATAGACAGTAAGAAAAACACACATATAGGCGAGGTTGTTAGATGTTGCCACTGAAAAACACTAATATGTTCCTACTTTGAAGATGGTGCTATATACTGCTATATATATATCCAATAATTACATTGAGAAAACGATCTTTCTTTCCTTTGGTCAAATAAGATTTAGCTTTATCTAAGTTTAATTTATTGAGAGACTTAGGACAACTGCGGCGGACTACACCAAGTAGTAGTTTTAATATATTTTTCCCTGACAAACCTTAATCAATTTCCGCGCTCTCTCTCACTATCTATATCTCTCTCCATGTGTCTATTGGCTTCCTCACGATTCAGTCAACGGACAAATATGGTTGATAAGGTGTAGGTTTCCAGTTCGTGTCCAGCGGCACTTTGTCAATGATAGAGGCAGGGTTTGTTAAATGGGGACAACAACATCTGATGGATTGCGTCTTGGTGGTGCTCGTCATCTTCAACTCTCACTGGTGGAGAACCAACCTTTGGTTCAGAGCCTTTAGTCCCGGGTGGCTTTGGAGCTGGGACTAAAGGCCCTGGACCGACGGGGGGCGGAATGCACCACCCCTTTAGCCCCGGTTGGTAATAGCCCGCGATGCAAAGGCTACTTTGCCCATAATCATTGGCGCGGGCCTTTAGTCCCGGGTGGTATTACCACTCAGGACTAAAGGCTCACCCTTTAGTCCCGGGTGATAACACCACACGGGACTAATGCTTTAGTCCCGGTTGGTGTTACCAACCGGGACTAAACGTCCCGCCTATAAATAGCCCTTCTTCTTCCTCTGCTGCCCGGCCGAGCCATTCAACCGAGCTCAAGCTCCTCCTCCATGGCGCCTCAAGCTTAGGGAGGTGCTGCCGAATTTTTTCTCCATCAATTCGTGAAGATTTTACTCCTCCAAAGTGTTGCTAAGGTTTGATTCTTCATCCTCCGTTCATTTGTTGTTATTAAGCTTTGTTTTACGCATTAGAGATAGAAAAAATAGAGTTTTAATTTCTAGCTAGGAGGAGCTAAGAGATGAAATTTTTTTATATACTTTATATTTAGAAAAAAGTAGTTGTTTATAAAATTAGGTTAGCTAGCTACTTGCATTGTTTCTTCTGTCATTTATTTTTATTAAGCATTTTTTTGTTTTTGAGATAGAGAAAATAGAATTTTACTTTTAGCAAGAATGAGAGCTAGGGAAAATGAAGTTATTAATAGGAAATATGGTCATTACTTTATTTTAGGTTAGTTTATAGAAAATATGGTCATTAAAAATGAGATAAAGAAAATAATAGTGATAAAGAAAAGGGATTTCTTTAGAGAAAATAGGTTAATTACTTTTCCCTTTCATTTATTAGTATTATTCTTTAGAGAAAATAATAGAGTTCTTTTGAGACAGAGAAATTGGTCATTTAATTTAGTACCATGCAATAAATTCGTAACTAGCTAGAGAAAATTGGTTGTTTATAGAAAATAGATTAGCTACTTGCATTGTTTCTTCTTCATTTATTTTTATTAACCATTAATTTGTTCTTTAGAATTAGAGAAAATAGAATTTTACTTCTTAGTTATTAGAAAATGAGAGCTAGGGATAATGGATAGTTTTTTTTTGTTACTACACTTTAGAGATGGAGAAAATGGTCATTCATTTATAATTTTTGGTCATTCGTAATTTACTAATATCTTATGTCAAAATTAAAAAAAATCAAGTGTTCTCGAATTAACATGGATACTGCCGCTGGAGAGAGTGGTGATGACGGTAGGGGTAATCATTTTTCCTCTGCAGGCAAGGAGAAAACCCAAGTCAACCCTCAACTGAAGCCAAAGAAAAAAGAAGCGTTGGAGAGAGCAATGCTTCGATATTTACAAAGATGCCATGAAGATGCTGTTGCAGCGGGCGAAGAAGCTCCGTTTGGTGGTCGTCATGCTCCACCGCCAGTTCCGGATCAAACAACTCCACCTCTAGACACAAACAATACGCCCAAGGATGGTTAAATACCTCCTTTGTAGTAGTGTATTTCCGATTTATGCTTAAAGACATCCTTTGTAGTAATCATTAGTCGGATGCTTGTCATAATTTGATCTATGTGGGTTTTTTCTCAAATTAGTTTGTCTCAAGGAAGAACAAAACCAATGTACCATTGCAGAAGAATCGGCAATGGATGTACAACACCGACAGACGAACCCAGGAGTACGTTGATGGCGTGCATTCTTTTCTCAAAGTGGCCAAAGCCAACAAGTCAGAGAAGGGATTCATGTGTTGTCCATGCTCCAAATGCAGAAACAACCAAGACTACACTGACTGGGGGACTCTTCAACTCCACTTGATTAAATACGGTTTCATGCTGAACTATGTGGTTTGGACCAAGCACGGCGAAAGAGGGGTTGTGATGGAAGATGACGAAGAAGAGGAGGAGGATGATAACAACATTCCGGAGTGGGCCGCGGGGCAAGCATTTGCAGATACTACAATGGGCGAGGCTAATGAAGAAGAGTTACCAGAAGACGGCCCTAACGATGATGTTGGTTAGGTGCTACAGGATGCATAGAGGGACTGCGAAAATGAGAAAGAGTCAGCAAAGTTGCAGCGCATTATAGATGACCACAAGAAATTGTTGTATCCATATTGCAAGCAGGGGCACAAAAAGCTTGGTAGTACACTGGAAATGCTACAATGGAAGGCAAAACATAGTGTGTCTGATAAGGCATTTGAGGGACATGCTTCCCGAGAAAAATGAATTGTCATCCACAACATATGAACCGAAACAGGTTGTGTGCCCGATGGGGTTGGAGGTTCTTGACACATATTAATGTATACTTTTACTTGTCAACTAAATATAGAAAAGGGCATAAAATGAATATCAATATAGACTTAGGGGTTTGCTACTAATGAATTCCATGAGTTTTTGTAAAGTTATGATTTGCAGGGACTAAACAGGAAAACAGCGAGAGTTATCAAGTCATACGACTCCAAGACGTGTCCCAATCGTACTCCGATCCAACTCCTACAAAAGAGCAACCTAGAAGTATCTTAAATGAAGAATTAAAGTGCAACGTTGTGAAGAGCTCATCGAGATGATCGAAATGGATATATCATTTGCCATATTCGGAGTCCAGAATCAGAAGATATCAGTCGCAGAGCGGGGTTCGGTAAAACGGGCATAACTTCCTCATCCGGACTCCGTTTGACGCGAATTATAACTTTTCGGAAACGGCACGACGACATGCACGCACCCGTCGAAGTTGGACCTGCAACCGCACCACCAGAGGCCGAACGGCCTCCCTACAGGGCCGATCGGCCTGCCACAGGGCCCGTCCCGGCCAGCTTCTGGAACATTCTTCCACCGCCTATTAGGAGCAATCTAAACCGTGTATTAGGTCGGTTTGATCGTACAGCGCGTGGCACCTCCTCAGGACTATATAAGCAGACCCTAGACCCCCTAGTTGAGGTACCATAGAGACTTGAGAGTTGTCCCATGAAAGGATGACCTCTCTTCAATATGAGAGTAGAGCATCAAGTTGAGAGACTAGATCCACGATCCTAGAGATCTAGCTAGTCTTGTTCGAGAGATTGGAGCGCGGTGATGGGGAAGAGTTGGAGGAAGCGCCGGACCTGTCGGTGTCTCCTCTTTGGCTTGTACCTACGGGATCAAGTTCCTCCTGGAGCTTGCTTCTGAGATTCTACGGCAAGATCAACCTCTTATTTGAGTAAGCACATTGGTCTTATTATTCTTATGGTCTGCAACTCTATTTTGAGTACTTTAGTTTATATGAATCTATGGAGTAGAGGGATAGTTTAGGTGTAAGCGTGGTGCTTAGATCGATATTATCTGTGGATACCCCCTGACATTCCGGATCGTGTGGTAGATCGTGGTGGTGACAACACCATTGAGTCCTTTGCAGTCCACCTCCCGTTTGTTGGGACCGTAGGCCTCCCCCCCTTGTTGCTAGGAGGTTCCCTTTCCTAAGTGTTTCTCCTTGGCAATGTCCCCTTAAGGTGGTAAGAACATAGCTTGCAAGAGTAAGAATTAGACAGCTGTAGCGCCTCCCTTAACTCTTACCTTGTCAAGTCCTTAGATACTCACTCAGTTGGATTAGCTATACACCTCAACATACTCTCTCACCTTTCTCCCTATGGATACGATATTTAAAACCCTCTTCCCACGTGAAGTGCTCACCGGTATCTGTGCGCTTGCGGATTATTCTTCATAATATTTTTGTGGGCTTAACAAATACCAACAAGCATTTCTGGCGCCGTTGCCGGGGAGAACGATTGCTGAGAGAACGTTGAAAACCATAGCTAGATCTTGTACCATACTTTTACCTTTTTATCTTTTATCCTATCTTCTCACCTATTGCTATCTTTGTGGGATCATTGGATTCCATATTTATCTATCTTATGCTGCACCCTAAAGCAGAAGCTTTGGCCACTAGAATCCTTAGATCCCATCCTTACATCTGGCCATGAGCTACGCCTACGGTTGATCAAAATGATCATGAAACAATCCTTCTTAGGAGCGACATACGAAAACTCTAGTCCTCATCTTGGATGGTCCGGACCTGAAGAGATGAAGCAAGAAAGAGCCTGGGAAACCATAAGTTCTAGACTTTTACCCCATAGTTCGCCGTAGGAACCGGATCATATCCTTAATAGGGTAAGGAATCTTTGTATCAATACCCTCTAAGGGTAGTGAATTTTTGGCCCCATCCTAAGAATGTTGTGTGCATGACCATCATGCAGTATCTAGAGAACTTTTCTCTCCTTCTCTAAGGCAAGGTTTGTCTTTGACAAACTCAGCGGGTGGAACCCTTACACTAGCACTCTTTATGACCACCCAAAGGAAGAAAAGAAATCATCCTCTAGCCAAAAAAAGGGAAGTTCCGATAGCTATATCACCATCACTCCAATCCCAAGACTTAGCTATCAAGCCCAAACCATCAATGATGATGAGTTTGGGAAGATCATGAAACTTCAAGCTTCACAAGAGACTTCTGAGCATACAAATCCCCTAAGGAGATAGTCTCTTAGAAAGCATCCTTATTGCTACACAAGGACATTGGGGAAACCTCAAGGATGGCATATCTAATCTTGCCATAGGAAGAGAGCAAAGCTATCAAGAAGCCATTTCTGTCTCTCTTTCTATGTTCAGATTAGATAACTTTTCGAACACATCTTTTACCTCATCCATAAGCCCAATGAATCCTCTTGTGCCCTTTTTCTTGCGTCTCCTCACGACCCTAATGGATCTAAGGAAGACCAAAAGGAGCACATCACCTGGAAAACATCAATGAGCATGAAAGCTACTTCACAAAAGAAACTTTTCCACCTAGTCTGTGCTCATTTGAGAAAACTCCTGAATTCAATTGCCATCTCAAATCTTGCCGCACAATAAGATCTCCAACCCCCTTTTACTTCTTTTCTTAAAAATTTATAAAGGGTGGTTGTCGATGAATATCCCAATGGCTTGAAATCTTGAGATTAGCAATATACGGGAAACCACTGCACCATCTTGAACCATAATTTGAAGGTTTCCCAAGGACGAGCTTTTTGTCCAAAAACAAGCACGCTAGGGGGAAATACTATAAGACTTACATATACCCCTGCGTAGTGAGCATAGAGGTATAATTATATTCCTTCGGATATTCTTGTCACTAACCATTCCATGTTTGGAGCAAAAAAAACGAAGGATGACAACACCAGGTATGTCCAACCAGTCATTACGCAACATTGAATCACATGCACAGAAACATCTCTTGTCATGTTGCTACACTAGCTTGGTTATCTCTACCTTTATGACATGCTCACTCTGTTAAACACTAATCATGCTCTACCGTCTCTGTTTGAGTAAATCTCTATATGCTTTCATATCACCTTTTGTCTACCATAGTAAGCTTTGGTTTGGAAGTACGTACATACTTCCATTCGCTTTTAAATTGAGCGTGGTGCTTAGGTTAAATAGCCTTCCTTAATCTGATTAGGCATGGAGTCTGGTTTGGTTATTGAACTAGAATTGCTTGTGTAGACAATGGTATATTTGCTGGACTAACCTCTGCAGAAAAGAATAAACTCTGAGATAAGCTTGGGGGAGGTCGAGATGAACTCACTAGAGATGGAGCAAGACACGTGTTTTAAAGAAAAAGAGAGAGAGAGAGAGAGAGGGAGAGAGAGAAGAATTCCCTATGAACCAAGAAGAAGAAGAAGAGTGACGCAGACAAGATCCACAATCAGAAGCACTCACTCAAGAAGGAATTCCTGGATGATGGATGAATAAAGGAAGGAGGCCAATTCTATTGAAGATGATCAAGCCATGCCTCCTTACATGCACCTGTCACTCCACAAGCTATATACACTCAAGGGAGAGACCGCCACAAGGTGTCATAGCGCCATCATACTTCCATAATAAAGGTAACACCTTGAGGTAAGTTGTCATTAAGATTTCCCTTTACTCTGGCATCCTCATAAATGAAAAGTCAAACATGCTAGAGTTACAGTTTCACATGATCCAATCTTGTTAGCTCAACATGTTGGCTTTTTTATTTTGTTTTCTAGCACCACTTTCTTGATCACTCTTTATTTTGCTAAAAAAAGATTTACGTGCTAGATTCATCTTCTGATCTTACTACCCTTGTCATAAAATAAATTTATACATTATCTTTATCTTGTTCAATGTGCCCAAGGTTAGAGTAGAATGAATGAAATTTTGGTTCTGTTGGTGTTTTTCCACCAACAGAACCCATGCACTTGATCTCTACCTTGTCTTTGCAAGCAGGACTCACTTTGCGTAATAGAGAAGAAGTCTTACTTCCCCAAATCCTACAAGTGAAAATCCCCGACCTACAAACATGCATACTAAACAAGACGCTGCCAGCTGCCACTATTCAAGCCTCCTTCAAGCAGCTGAATCAGCAAAGGACATGGGCGACGCCATCACCAAGTGGCTATCAAGATCAGATGATGTCTTCAAGGATGACCAAGCTGACAAAACAAGAAGAACAGTGACACGTGGAGGGAGTCTGGATGATCAACCCGATCAAATCAGACTATGAGCATCTACTCCCTTCACCACTACTGCCTAAGATGGACGACCCTGGAATGCCGACTATACACCGCTCCATCAACCAAAGAAGTCTCCAGAGAAGTTGTCTGCAACACGGGAACATGCATTAACTCAATGTTAAAGATGGCGGACCAAGCCCACTAACTCCGGGATACTGTTGTGCAAGACGTCCCCATCAAGATTCAAGACCGTTCCTGAACACCACAAGACCCAAGAAGAACTGGACGCGGAGACGCTTCCAGAATTCACAAGCCCAGTTGGAACGGAGTTGACGGACAAGGAAGACATTAAGAAAATTGAAGAGAAGTCCGCTCAACCCTGACCAACCGAACACTCAGTACCTGCTGAAGAGGACGTCAAGAGTACACCTTTAGAAGACCTACTGCTACCCATGTCACCAACTGAACAAATGCCATCTCCATCGGCTACCTCATCTACGGCACTCGTCGAGATCATTGAAGGCACCATACCAGGCACGACATTCCGACGAGGTGTCATTGATGACGCACGCCATAGGAGTAAGTACCTAAACGCTCGCCGAGAGGTAACTCGGTATTTATCTACATATTTATTTTCTGCATATTTCATTTAGCATATTTCCTTTAGCATATTTACTTCCCTGCACCTGCAATAGAAAAAAATAATATGTTTGTTGCATCTGCATCAGTTTCTTAAAGCCCCATATAAGCACTCCTTACTGTGGTGGCATAAAAAAAGTATAAAAATATTGCATCCATATGTTTTTGCTTTATCATCCTTTTGCATAAAAACACAAAAATATGTGGGCACATTGTCGGTGTTTCGTCCCGGCAACCTACCGAGGGGAGTACCCAAGGTAGACAATGGAGGGGCTCGCCGAGATCAGGAACTCGAAGGTGAGACACGAGACACACAATTTAGACAGGTTCGGGCCGCAATGTGCGTAATACCCTACGTCCTGTATGCCGCGTGTAGCTTGATTGATTGCGTATGTATAGGAGGGGTACCTGCCTCGCCTTATATATCAGGGGAGGCAGGGTTACAAGTCGGTTTGAGTACAGGAGTACTAGTCAACTACGACTAGGAGGTAGGCTTACTCTATGTACAATAGAAGCTTTCCTATTCTAGTACTAATCCTGCAATTTCCATGTAGACTACGCCGTCTTGCACCGTGTCTCCATGTACGAGTAGTCCCCAGGGGTACTCGTCCCCTGTACGGGCATGGACCACCTGGCTGGTGGGCCCATGGATGTCTGTACGACAAGCCCCCGAGTACTTTTTTGCCGAGTGTCACAGCGGAAGTAGCTTCAGATGCCCTCACGAGTAGTCCTCAAGCGTCCCCGAGTATTCCTATCGAAGTCACCCTTACTGTCTTGAGCTGCAACGAGGTTGGAATGTACTCCAGCATACGTTGCGAGTAGTCTTGAAGCTTCTCTGAGTAGTTCCCAAGCGTCCCCGAATTCTCCTTGGAAAATCTTCAAAGGTACTCGCTCAGTCTTGATAACCATATGGAAGTTCGATTGCAAAATCGAACTCCATATGGAGTTTAGCCCCCAAGCCTTAAGTTGAATCGAAGAATCAGGTTGAGGGTCAATTTGAATCTTTGCACCAGTCATATCCCGAAAAATCCGGAGAAAATATGTAGAACCAAAGGACACGTGGCACGGAGCCCCCGAGCCTGAAGCCGAGTAGTATCTCGGACTGAAGGATCAACTATCTGTAGAATGTGGCCAAAGGTGATGTCTTGAAAATCTTGACCAAAAAGATAACTATCACCCAAGTATTCGAGTAGTCGAGTAGTCGAGCCCCCGAGCTGAAGCAGCCGAATCAGAGAATGTGAAGAGTCATCCCCAACCGGTCACTTGACTGAACAGCTATAAATAGAGGGGTCGGGCCCCTTAGGGTTTCACAAACTCATTCGCCGCCAGTTGTGGATCTGAAACAGCCAGACTTCTCCCTTTAGCCGCCAAACCCTAACTGCGCCATCTCCGCCGCCGTCCCATCCAAAGCCCCCGAGCGAATGCGAATAAAACACTCGTGGTCAATAGGATGAAGAAGGCCAGCTCTAGTGCGCAAGGCTCTCGGAAATCTGGCCGAGGGAAAAAGAATGAGCTACCCCAGTTGCCACTGCTGCCGAAGCTGGGGAAGGTGAAGGCCAAAAATCCCCCGAACCAGGCATGCGCCTGGTCAAAGTGCCGCATGAAGGAGGAGGAGATTGAGATGCTGGTCGCCGTCGGGCTGCTACAAGAGAAAATCATCATGGAGTGGTCCGCAGCCACCAAAGATCCGTGGCCCTTGGAGAAAGAACAAGATGAAATCCCCATGTTTGCCAGGTTTGTCGAACTTGGACTTGGCCTCCCGACTTCTGATTTCTTCCAGGGACTGCTTGATTTCTACAAAATCGAGCACGTTCATCTCAACCCCAACTCTATCTTGCACATTGCCATTTTTGTGCATTTTTGCAAAGTGTTTCTTGGAATCCCTCCGCATTTTGTTCTGTTCCAGAAGTTGTTCCGTCTGAAGCCGCAGCCGAGTCATCTGGCGCCGCGAGTAGTCGGAGGAGCCGGCTTCCAGATGCGTGAAAAAAGGAACGAGCTGTACTTTGATTACCAACTGCCAGATTCGCATCAGGATTGGAAGAACAAGTGGTTCTACATCTTCAATCACCCGCCGCAGCTACCGAAGCCGAGCATGTATGCTCTAGTGTACGACTCCATCTGGAATGATGAGCCAAACTTCAACGAGTGCCACCAGGTGCCAGAGTTATTGGCGCGGATCGCCAAGTTGAAGGTGAGAGGGCTGACCGCCGAGCGGGTGGCGTTCAGCTTCTTAAAGCACCGAGTACAGCCGCTGATGAAGAGGGTGAACCTCGGGTACCAATACATTGGAATCCAGGATCCGTCGAGGTTGTCATCGTGCCTCATCTCCGATGATGAGGTGATGGAGCGTCTGCAGAAGATGTTCCCGAAGCTCACGGAGATCCCAGCTGCTGCCGTCCGGGAGTTCTGGGCACAAAATCCTCCCAAGCAGGTGAGTAGTCTGGATGCAAGGTACTCGAGTAGTTGGAGTACTCAAGTGGTTGTTTAGCTGATAATGCTTTGAATGCAGGAGGATCTTGACTTCTTCTTCTCCATGCCCCCGCCGCCTGGGTCTGATGAAATCCGAGTGGACCCCAGGCGGCCTTGTACGACCGGCGACTCCCTCCCAGCAGAGGTGGAAGAGGAGGAAGAAGAAGTCGATGAGGAGGAATGGACCTCCTCGGATGATGACGTGCCGCTGTCCAAGCGGTACGAACTGAAGGCGCGTCCCTCTGATGAGGCTGGGTCATCAGATGTCCAGGCCAAGAAGAGGCCGAGCAGCATTAGCCAAGAGAAACTTATGCCGCCACCGAAAAAGCCAAGGACCGTCGTGAGGAAGCGGCTTGTGAAGAAAGCCGTCCTGCCCACTGAGGTAAGTGGGACAACTAGTACTCGTTAAGGCATACGCGACCCCTCCGAGTACTAATTGTAGTCGTGCAGGATCTGGTGACGACGACGGGAGCCGCCCCGGTGTTGTCGGACCCAGAGGATATGGACACAGAGGAGGCTCCGGTACCCTCCCCTGTGCGTGAGACCGGTAGCACCGCAGCCACAGAGGAGGCTCCAGTCCCCTCCCCTGTGCGAGAGACCAGTGGCACCGCGGCCACCGAAGACCCTGTGCCCCAGTCGGCACAGGAGCATGTTGAAGAGCCGGCTACTGAAAGCCGTTCCGCCGAAGGCGCGAGCTCACATAAGTCCCCAGCAGCAGCTGGTGGACTACTTAGGCTTCTTGGAAAGCCCAAAGCTCCGCCCTGATCCACCGTGTGAGTAGTCGTAAAGCAGAAAACTCCTTGAATCAGTAGTCGCCGAACTCCAATTGTTGACATGTGTTATGAATCGTGTAGGAAATCCACGGACTTGGACTGGGATGAAGACGATACGAGCGCCACTGGTGGTGGCAAGGGCCCCCCACCAAGTGTTGAAGAACTCGCATCTTCCTCGCAGCAACCCGCGGAAGAGACTACACAAGTTGAAGTTGCTGCTGCCATAGGTTTGTGTCTGCTGTGGCAAAAATTAGTCGAAGCCGTCATGACCACGTATAGTGTAGCCCCCGAGCCAATTACCAACTTGATGGCCTTGTCTGGAGCAGGCCCCAATGAAGCAACACCAAGTGTTCCGGAGGCGGCGACCGAGTAGGGTAACGGGGATGAAGACCAAGCCCCCGAGCAACCTGTTGAGACCTCAGTGCCTGCCACCACACCGGATATTATTGATCTAGAGGAGGATCAGGTGGTGGTCCATGATACAGTTGTTGAAGATCCCGCTCCACTGCGGAGTGCAGCCATGGCTTCTGGCGGGGAGTCCAGTGCGCCTCACGAAAGCGAGTTCGCAGTGCTGGCATTTGATGACATGTTGGATCCCCAGCTAGTCGCCATGCAACTAGAGTCACACCGCCGGACTGGAGTATTCATCGAAGTATGTCAAGTACTCATTGCTTGTTGTACCCGAGGGTTTGGAAACAATCTGACTGAAATCTTTCCTGCAGAATCTAGTAAAGCGGTCGTAGCGCAAGTCAGAGCTGCTGCAGGCGCATGACAAGACGATCGCGCGCGCGGAGAAAGCCGAAGAAGCACTCCAGGCGTAGATTGCTCTGACTGCGAAGCTGCAAACCAAGCTCGATGGAGCCGTTGCTGAATACCACAACCAGGTGCAGGCTCTCCTCCGCCAGAAAGATGAGGTTAACCGGAAACTCAAGGTCCTCCGGCGCGAGAAGAAAGGTATGTATCAACCAGTTGTCTTGACAGTAGCCGTCCTCGAGTACTATTTTGAACTGCCCGTCTTGATAATGTGACACTTGCCTCTGTTGCAGAGTTGGAGCAGGACAAAGAGCAGCTGAACAATGATGTCACCGACTGGAAGTGCGCCTTCTACCGGGAGCAGACCGCCCTCCAACAGGTTGAACAGGAACTAGCCGAGTGCCAGCAGGAGATGGCAACTCATAAGAAATTTCGACTAGCCAGTGATGCTGATCTTATCACCTGTATGCAGTCGTTGAAGAAGATGGTCGAAGAGAATGCACAATTGAAGACCTCTCTCCAGCAACTGACGGAAGCGGCGAAGCCGGTGGCCGAGTTGTTCCATCCACCGCAGCCGGGAGTAGAGCCCCGTTCACTGGTGGATCGACTGCGCGACACCCTCGAAGCCTTGGTGAATTACGTGAAGAGGTTGTCGCAGAGCATCCCGCAGCAAGTACTGGCAATGGTGAAGTCGTTCTTCCCGAAGGCCAAACTTGAAGTCTTGGAGCATGGCTTGGCTGCGGATTGCTCTGACGACAAGTTCCAGGAGCTGAAGACGCAATATGAGGCGACTGCTGCTGGAGTTGCTCAGCACCTGGACCTCGAGTAGTGTGTACTTAGGAGTTCCTGTAAACATTGAAGTTGTACAAATATTATCTAAAAACAAAGTAATTGAAAAAGTTTGTGATCAAGTATCTGAGTTCCAGAAAGTTGTGTAGTAACCCATCTCCTTGTATGACTTCAAGAGGAAATCCAGAGATTAGGCTAACAGTAGCAGTAGTACTCGTAGGGATCTGCGAGTAGTTGTTGTGGAGTTAAGAGAACTCCATGAGTTGTGAAAACTTGAGTGGGCCTGTAACAGGTGATGGCGTATAGCCGATAGACATAGAGTCTGAAATAATTTTATTACTGCGAATCAATGATGAAAGATTACAGTAAAGGCCAGGGGCCGTTTACAACAAGGACCGAAAGGCCGCTTACGGTAGAGAGACCGTGTATAGCTAAGGCAAGAGGCCGATTACAACTTTGGTCGTGGACGTAGATAGCTTGGACCGAATGGCCGCTTACAGCAAGTCCGAAGTACCCGTAGTCGAGGACTAGGGATAGAATCGACAAAGGTGCTCGATGTTCCATGAGTTGTCGATGTCTTCGTCGTCGAGAGTTTGCAGACGATACGAGCCAGGGCCAGCGATTTTGGCAACTGTGTATGGTCCTTCCCATGGCGAGTTGAGCTTGTGAAGCCCTGCCGTGTTCTGAATACAGCGGAGTACCAAATCTCCAACGTTGAAGGAGCATTCCCTGACGTTGCGATCATGGTAGCGGCGGATTCCTTCGAGGTATCTTGTGGACTGGACAAGTGCAGCACAGCATTCTTCCTCTAGGCTATCGATGTCAACCCGTCAGACTTCTTCTGCTGCACCTTCCTCGTAGTGTTCAACTGCTGGAGACTTCCACATGACATCCACTGGTAAGATTGCCTCGGATCCGTAGACCAGGAAGTATGGAGACCTTCCCGTGGGCTTTGTTGGCTGAGTGCGCAGTCCCCAGAGTACATTAGGTAACTCTTTGAGCCACTTGCCGCCTTTGTCGTTTGATATGTCGTGCAACCGCTTCTTCAGAGCATCCAGAATCATCCCATTGGCGCGCTCAACCTGGCCATTGGCCCGCGGATGAGCAACAGAGACGTATCAGACGTCGATCCCACTGTTCTCGCAGTAGCTCCAGAACCCATGGTTGTTGAAATTAGAACTCAGGTCCATGATGATGCTGCGAGGGAAGCCGTAGCGATGCACGAGTTCATCCAAGAAGTCGAGTACTCGGTCTGCCTTTGGGGTTGTGACTGCCTTGACCTCGATCCACTTGGTGAACTTGTCGATAGCCACCAGAACTCGGTTGAATCCCCCTGGCGCCGTTGGGAGAGGCCCAATCATGTCAAGCCCCCAGCAAGTGAAGGGCCGGGTTGGTGGTATGGTGATGAGCTTGTAGGCAGGGACATGTTGCTGCTTGGCGAAGAACTGACACCCTTGGCACTTTCGGACGAGGTCTTCCGCATCGGCCAGTGCTGTTGGCCAGTAGAAACCTGCCCTGAAAGCCTTTCCAACTATGGTCTGAGAGGACGCATGGTTGCCGCAAATGCCTTTGTGTATCTCCTCCAAGATGTCCTTGCCTTCCTCTGTAGAGACGCATTTGCTGAGTACATTGGTAGTTGTGCCTCGCCTGTAAAGCTTGCCGCCGACTAGAACATAAGTCTTCACTCATCGAGTGAGTTGCTCGGCTTCTGTCTTGTCGGAGGGGAGCAGCTGTTTGCTGATGTAGTCGATGAAGGGTGTCCTCCAGTCCACGTCGACCATCATGACCTCCCGATCCTGCTCGAGTAGTTCTGAGCTGGTGGTTGGCGGTGACGGCGCCTGCTCCGGTATGGATGGCTTGTGTAACTCGTGGACGAAGACCCCCGCAGGGACCTGAGCGCGTGTTGATCCCAGCTTTGACAGAACGTCCGCTGCAACGTTGTTGTCGCGGATGACATGATGGAACTCGAGACCAGAGAATTTGTTCTCGAGCTTGCATACTTCTAGGCAGTACGCGTCCATATTCTCCTTGTTGCGGTCCCAGGAGTCATTGACTTGGTTGATGACGACGAGGGAGTCGCCGTAGACCAGTAGACGCTTCATACCCAAGGAGATTGCGAGGCGGAGCCCATGGAGCTGGGCTTCGTACTCGACTTCATTGTTGATGACTTTCCAGAAGATCTGCAAGACGTACTTGAGTTGTTCACCCTTAGGAGAGATTAGAAGCACCCCTGCGCCTACACCTTCAAGCTTGAGTGATCCGTCGAAGTACATCACCCAATGTTCAGGACGCTCGGCTGGTGTTGGTACTTGATTCTCCCACCACTCGGCCATGAAATCCACTAGAGCTTGAGTCTTGATGGCGGTTCTTGACTTGAACTCTAGGTTGAGGGCGCCTAGCTCGACTGCCCACTTGGAAATCCTGCCTGTGGCGTCTCTGTTGTGAAGGATATCAGCCAACAGGTAGTCCGTCACCACATAGATCGAGTACTCCTGGAAGTAGTGCCGCAGCTTCCGCGAAGTGAGAAGGATCACATAGAGCAGCTTCTGAACCGGTGGATACCGGATCTTGGACTCAGAGAGGACCTCGCTGACGAAGTAGACCGGCCGTTGTACCTTGTAGGCATAACCTAGTTCTTGCCGCTCGACAGCGATGGCTGTGCTGACGACGTGAGTAGTCGCAGCAATGTACAGTAGGAGTTCTTCGCCTTCTTGTGGAGCCGTGAGGATGGGGGGCTTCGAGAGGAACCCCTTAAGCTGTTGCAGAGCTTGATCAGCCTCCTCTGTCCACTGGAAGTTCTCCGGCTGTTTGAGTAGCTTGAAGAAGGGGAGTCTGCGTTCTCCAAGTCTTGAGATGAATCTGTTGAGTGCCGCCATGCATCCAGTCAGCTTCTGGACGTCCTTGATGGTACTCGGCGCTATCATGGCTGTGATGGCAACGATCTTCTCTGGGTTTGCTTCGATGCCGCGATGGCTGATGATGAACCCGAGTAGTTTTCCTGATGGTACGCTGAAGACGCACTTAGTGGGGTTGAGCTTCCATTGGTACTCGCGCAAGCTTGTGAAGGTCTCTTCAAGATCGGTGATTAAGGTATCGGGAGTTCTGGTCTTGATGACCACGTCGTCCACGTATGCTTCGACATTCTTGTTGAGTTGCTTGGCTAAACAGGCTTGGATAGCTCGCTGGTATGTTGCGCCTGCGTTCTTCAGCCCGAACGACATAGTCATGTAGCAGTAGGCGCCAAACGGGGTGATGAACGAGGTGTTCTCTTGGTCTTCTTCCTTGATAGCTATCTGGTGGTACCCCGAGTAGCAGTCAAGGAAGCAGAGTAGTGCACAGCCCGCCGTGGAGTCGATGATCTATCCGCGGCAACCCGAAGGGATCCTTGGGGCAGTGCTTGTTGAGGCTCGTGCAGTCGACACACATCCTCCACTCGCTGCTGTTCTTCTTCCGGACCAGGACGGGATTTGCTAGCCACTCAGGATGGAAAACTTTGTGGATAAACCCTGCAGCGAGTAGTTTCGCGAGCTCCTTCTTGATGGCTTCCTTCCGGTCCTGGGCAAATCTTCGAAGAGCCTGACGCTTGGGGTAGCTTTTGGGTCGACGTTGAGTGAGTGCTCGATCAACCTCCTGGGCACCCCCGGCATATCCGCTGGCTTCCACACGAATATGTCGCGGTTGGCCCGAAGGAAGTTGACGAGCGCGTCTTCCTGTTTGGGGTCGAGATCGGCCCCAATCATGGTTGTTTTGCTGCTGTCGCCAGTGCCTAGGTCGATAGCCTTGAGCTTAACTTCGTTGGCCGGCTTGACCTTGGTTGCCCCGTCACTCTGGTCAGGGACCTTGAGTTCACTTGGGGCGAGCTTCTTGGATGCGGCGAAGACTTCCATCATTACGTTGGGGAGCTGATTGCTGGAGGCGATCACCACTGCTTCAATGTCGCAGTCGTAAGACCTCTTCAGATCCCCTTGGAGCGAGATGACTCCTTTAGGACCCGGCATCTTGAGTACCAGGTACACGTAGTGAGGAACGGCCATGAACTTGGCCAGAGCGGGGCGCCCGAGTATGGTGTGGTACGATGTCTCAAAATCGGTGACCACGAACTTGATGTACTCGGTGCGGTAGTGCTCCTTTGTCCCGAAGGTTACTGGCAGGACCACCTGTCCTAGGGGTACCGCCGCGTTTCCTGGGACGATGCCGTAGAACGGCGACGTTGTCTTGGAGAGCTTGTCGGTGATGTCGAGGCCCATCTTCTGCAGAGTCTTGGCGAACAGGACGTTGAGGCCACTGCCGCCGTCGATGAGTACCTTGGTGAGCCTCGAGCCAGCGACTACTGGGTCCAGGACTAGTGGGTAGCACCCAGGATCCGAGAAGCTGGTCCATTGATCCGCCCGAGAGAAGGTAATCGGGACATCCGACCACCTGAGAACGGTGGGGGTAGCTGGCTCAATAGACATGATCTCCCGGAGTGTAAGCTTCTGGGAGCGCTTGGTGGGTAGTCCGCCGAAGATGACGTTGACGGTACGGTCGGCGTCTTGGAAGGCGTCGTTGCCTCCGCCATTGTCCTTGTCGTTGCCCTTCTGGTCTCTTGGATTTGGTGGCTCTGGAGCAGTCTTCAATGCCCGATGCAGCTGGTAGCACTGCTCGGTGGTGTGAGTTCCCTCCGGATGCCACGGACACTTGTCCTTGAGTAGCTTCTGAAAGCCTGAGGGCTCCGAATTCTTCTTTGACTTGTTACTCGAGGAGCCTTGACCCATTGCCGCGACAGTGTTGTCTGGCTTGCGCTTGCGGTTAGGCCCCGAGTAGTTATTGTTGTTAGGGCGTCCAGCTGGCTGCTTGCCCTTGTTGTCGTAGTTGTTGTTGTGGTTGTTGCCCGAGTTGTGATTGTTGCCTTGGTTGGACTTGTACTTGTTGTCCGCCCAATCCTCTTCGTCAGCCCAGACGGTGATCATGCTCTTGAGCTTGGTGATAGTAGTCGGGCGGGTGCGTCCGAACAATTCGAAGTTTTGGCAGTCTCGAATTCCTTGCTGGAAGGTATCGATGACCTCCTTCTCGGTGACATCAACCACGGTGGCCCTTTTGTCGAAGAACCGGCGCATGTAGCTTCAGAGATTTTCCCCTTTGTCTTGCTTAATCTGCGCCAGGTCCATCTTTGTTCCCGCGCGTCCGAGAGCGCCGGCGTAGTTGCTGGTGAAGGATTTCTTCAGATCGTCCCATGAGTTGATGGAGTTCTTGTCGAGGGACTCGAGCCACATGAGGGGCTCTTGCTCCATGCAGAGGGGGAAGTAGAGACACTTGGTGTCAGAGTCACCACCAGCGTTTTCGATGGCCAAGGAATAGCAGCGTAGCCATTGCCTTAGATCTTGTTTGCCTTCGTACTTCGAGATCCCCAGAGGCTTGAATTTCTCGGGGAGTATAAGATTCCGGAGGCACTTGGAGAAAGCGGGGAAGCCGTCTGTGTCTGCGAGTTCACGGGCCTTGCGTCGGTCGTTGATGGTGGAGCGGGTGTCGTAGCCACTGGTAGCAGTTCCCTCGTGGCCTGCGCCGCCTTGGGAAGGATTGGGACCGACGGGTTGTCCAGTATTGCGGTCGCGGTTGCGGCTAGCAGCGGGTCGATCCGCCGTACGAATACGGTTGGGACCTTGACTTGCGCCGCCACCGGGGTTGCGGCCGCGGTTGCCGGCACTGCTCCCGTGATTGCTCTGTGCGACGTCGCGGTTGGCTCTCGTGGTGAAGAGATCGAATGCCTTGTCCGCCGGGTCAGTGATCAAGGCCTGCGCTCGTCCTTGCTGCATCGAACGGCCAATGGCGTTCAACGAGAGGAGGCAAGCCTCAGGCGTCTCATGAGCATGGTTGGCGACGGCATCCATGCAGGTTTCCAGGTTGCGAATAGGCAGAGCTTCAGCTAGTTGACGACGCTGCTCTGCTCTTGCTGCATTCCTGTTCTGGCGTTGGTTCCTTGCGTCCGCGGTTTCAGCCGCGGGTGCGTTCGCTGAGGCTTCATCCGCCGAGACTTGTTCTGGAAACTGTTGTCTGGCCGGTGTGCGCTCACCGCCGCTTGGCTCGCCTTCGATGATGGCGAGTACTTCCCTGCTCGGAGAGTAGTATCCTGAGCTGGGAGTCACGAGCTCCGTCTCTGAGTCGACCAGGACTGTCCCTGACTGGTAAGGGAGTGGATCAATGTAGGCGACGAGACGTGAGTCGGGGTTCTCCTCGAGGTCAGAGGGCTTCTTGCCCGGCCAGTAGACAAATCTACCGGCCGGGGTTGATGTGATGGCCAGGCCCTGAGCGGGCCCGGACAGGGGCTTCTCCTCGGACATGTCCACGCCGTAGTCGATCTCGTACTCGTCCGGGTTCGCGTAGTAGCCAGCCAAGAAGTCCTGATCCTCGCAGTACAGGAAGGCAGGCTCCTTGCCCGGGCGACGGAAGGCCGGAAAAGAGTCTTGATAGGAGACGGCGATATTGCGGAGTCCGAAGGGGAGTCTTGGCGTAGTGGGATCCGAGTCGCACGATGGCTCAGGTGCCAGCTCGCGCGGCTCGGACCAGGTGGAGGTCGAACCCGAGTAGTACTCGGATCCGAGCTCGAGTTCTCCGACGGGGTCAGAGAGCGAAATTTCGCCGAATTTCTCGACGAGATCTTCGGCGGAAGCGGCGATGGGCGCTGGGATTGCCAGCTCTTGCTCCGAGGTTGCGACGAGTTGACGCTAGAAAGATTCAGCGCTGTCAGCTACGCACTCCTAGGAGCCGAAGGTGAAGGTGTCGCCCTTGTTGAAGGCGACGGTGGAGTTGATGATGACAGGAGCCATCGAGTTCACCAGCGGATCTTCGATGAGATCCCCTACCTGGCGCGCCAGCTGTCGGTGTTTCGTCCCAGCAACCTACCGAGGGGAGTACCCAAGGTAGACGATGGAGGGGCTCGCCAAGATCAGGAACTCGAAGGTGAGACACGAGACACACAATTTAGACAGGTTCGGGCTGCGTAATACCCTACGTCCTGTATGCCGCGTGTAGCTTGATTGATTGCGTATGTATTAGAGGGGTCCCTGCCTCGCCTTATATATCAGGGGAGGCAGGGTTACAAGTCGGTTTGAGTACAGGAGTACTAGTCCAGTACGACTAGGAGGTAGGCTTACTCTATGTACAATAGAAGCTTTCCTATTCTAGTACTAATCCTGCAATTTCCATGTAGACTACGCCGTCTTGCACCATGTCTCCATGTACGAGTAGTCCCCGGGGGTACTCGTCCCCTGTACGGGCATGGACCACCTGGCTGGTGGGCCCATGGATGTCTGTACGACACACATGAAGGTCCGCGCTTTTACAGAAAAATCCAAAAATATATGAGCACATGAAGGCTCACAACATGTTCCTAGAATTTGCACCTTCGGGTATATGCGGAATAAATATTAGCAGGGAGAACATTTAAGAAGGACCCGAAGACGGACAAGTTCCAAGGATGAATCGAAGGACTACTTCAAGATCCAGCTTGGGGGAGAGCACCCCCAGTTATCACAATAAGTATTACTATCTTTTAAATATTAGCTAGTTTTTATATATGTTTGCTTTGATTAGAGTTAATGAGTCTTAGTTAGAGTCTATATAAATAAGAAGTGTCTTAGAAGTTGATTTTTGCTACATGATCTCTAAAGTTAGTCCTCATGATTGGAAATAATGAATAGTTGCTCCGCCATAATTCCTCTTAAGTACTCAGTTTTCAGACTTAGATTCTCCTAAAGCTTTAAATGCTTAAATTGCTCTAAAAACCCAAAGCCTGTGGGAAGCACATGCTTAATCTGAGTCTAGGCATTAAAGGATAAAGATTCATGAAAAGTTGAGCTGTTGTTTATCATTCTCCTAGAGATACTTGATTCCTGGTTTTTACCTTTTGAAAAATCATGATGAGTTCCTGTATTTATAACCCTTGAGAGCTTGTCACACACATTAAGATCATCCCACTCCACCAAATACGCTGCTTCTAACCCGGAAGTACGCATCCCCCATACTCCATCAAGCTACAAGCCATGTTACAAAATAGCTCATGCAATTCTTGGATATGTCTCTCTCAGTGTGTCAAAAAGATTCTGGAGCTACATTCGAAAAAAAATAGAGAGAAGAAAAAGTGAGACGAGAGAGGGAGAGAAACGGACAAGTGTCATACTAGGCGAGAAGGGCCTACCTCCCTAATAAAAATTTAGAGATGAATAATGGACACGTGTCCGAGGGCGAGAAGAGCCCACATCTCTAAGGAGAGAGAAAAATGGACAAAAGTCCGGGGCGAGTAGAGCCCACCTCTCCAAGAATGTAAAGCCCAGATCTTAAAGTCTTAGACAGAGAGATGCATTCCAAGAGCTTGAGAAAAAGAAAAGATATTAGCCAAAAGGCTAAAGCTTACCACCTTTCACCCTCATCCATTTACCACTATCATCCCATCATACACATCTTACCACGTGTGACTCCACTGCTTTTACCATTCACTTGAGAGGGTCATACACAGGATCTCTGAGTTTTATTTGAAAATATTGCAAAACCCCAGGATGATAGTTGATCAAAGAACTTGAGACATAGTGCTTGACTTGATTGTTCTGTCTTTTAATTGCTTAAGATTTATGAAAAGACCAAGCACCATGGTTAAGGTAAGAGAGAGCAATCTTGTTGAGAGGAGAATTTATTTTTTGAAAACCACAGTATCTTTTTGAGGCGTGAAAGCGTAGTAGCAACTCCTGATCCATTGCCATTTTTTGGCTTTGCTAGGGACTAGCAAAGGGTAAGCTTGGGGGAGTTTGTTGACACATACTAACGTATACTTTTACTTTTCAACTAAATATAGAAAAGGGCATAAAATGAATATCAATATAGACTTAGGGGTTTGCTACTAATGAATTTCATGAGTTTTGGTAAAGTTATGATTTGCATGGACTAAACAGGAAAACAACGAGAGTTATCAAGTCATACGACTCCAAGACATGTCCCAATCGTACTCCAATCCAACTCCTACAAAAGAGCAACCTAGAAGTATCTGAAATGAAGAATTAAAGTGCAACATTGCGAAGAGCTCATCGAGATGATCGAAACGGATATATCATTTGCCATATTCGGAGTCCAGAATCAGAAGATATCAGTCGCAGAGCGGGGTTCGGTAAAATGGGCATAACTTCCTCATCCGGACTCCGTTTGACGCGAATTATAACTTTTCAGAAACGGCACGACGACATGTACGCACCCATCAAAGTTGGACCTGCAACCTCACCACCAGAGGCCGACCGGTCTCCCTACAGGGTCGATCGGTCTGCCATGGGGCCCATCCCGGTCCAGCTTCTAGAACATTCTTCCACTGCCTGTTAGGAGCAATCTAAACCGTGTATTAGGTCGGTTTGATCGTACGGCGTGTGGCACCTCCTCAGGACTATATAAGCAGACCCTAGACCCCCTGGTTGAGGTACCATAGAGACTTGAGAGTTATCCCATGAAAGGATGACCTCTCGTCAATATGAGAGTAGAGCATCAAGTTGAGAGACTAGATCCACGATCCTAGAGATCTAGCTAGTTTTGTTTGAGAGATTGGAGCGCAGTGATGGGGAAGAGTTGGAGGAAGTGCCGGACCTGTCGGTGTCTCCTCTTCGGCTTGTACCTACGGGATCAAGTTCCTCCTGGAGCTTGCTTCTGAGATTCTACGGCAAGATCAACCTCTTATTTGAGTAAGCACATTGTTCTTATTATTCTTATGGTTTGCAACTCTATTTTGAGTACTTTACTTTATATGAATCTATGGAGTAGAGGGATAGTTTAGGTGTAAGCGTGGTGCTTAGATCGAGATTATCTGTGGATACCCCCTGACATTCTGGATCGTGTGGTAGATCGTTGTGGTGACAGCACCATTGAGTCCTTTGCAGTCCACCTCCTGTTTGTAGGGACCGTAGGCCTCCCCCCTTGTTGCTAGGAGATTCCCTTTCCTAAGTGTTTCTCCTTGGCAATGTCCCCTTAAGGTGGTAAGAACATAGCTTGCAAGAGTAAGAATTAGACAGCCGTAGCGCCTCCCTTAACTCTTATCTTCTCAAGTCCTTAGATACTCACTCAGTTGGATTAGCTATACACCTCAACATACTCTCTCACCTTTCTCCCTGTGGATATGATATTTAAAACCCTCTTCCCGGGTGAAGTGCTCACCGGTATCCGTGCGCTTGCGGATTATTCTTCATAATATTTCTGTGGGCTTAACAAATACCAACAGAGGTTCAGAAGATACATGGCCACCCTAATGATTGTATCCTCTATCACAGTAAGGAATACAAGAATTGGGATGCTTGTCTAGTGTGCAAAGCACTACGTTATAAGATCTGACAAGAAGATCCTGGTCATCTCAAGGGGCAACCTCCTAAGAAGAAGAGAGTTCCGACGCAGGTTATGTGGTATTTTTCTATAATACCACGTTTGAACCATTTGTTCAGCAACAAAGCAAATGCTAAGTTGATGAGATGGCACAAAGAAGAATGTAAGGAAGATCACATGCTGAGACATCCTGCTGATGGGGCTCAGTGGAGAAAGATTGATAGATCATTCCTGGACTTTGAAAGGGATGCAAGGAACATAAGGTTTGGTTTAAGTACAGATGATTTCAATCCATTTGGCGAGTTTAGTGGTGGTAATAGTACCTGCCTGGTGACCCTATGCATGTTCAACCTTCCTCCTTCGATCTGCATGAAACAAAAGTTCATTTTGATGTCGGTGCTTATCCAAGGTCCAAAACAACCAAGCAACTTCATTGATGTGTATCTAAGACCATTGGTTGATGAACTATTACTGCTCTGGAAGGAAAAAGGTGTACGTGTGTGCGATGAGGATAAGCAAAAGAGCTTCGACCTATGAGCATTGTTGTTCATAAGCATCAATGATTGACCTGTGCTAGGTAACCTTTCAGGGCAGACAAACAAGCGATATCGGGCCTGCGCCCATTGTTTAGATAAAACGGACAGCATTTATCTGAAACACTATAAGAAGGTTGTGTATATGGGTCATTGATGCTTCCTTCCTGTTAACCACCCCTTAAAAAAGAAAGGGATGCATTGGAAAAGGAAGGCAGACCATCGTAAGAAGCTTGCACATTTTAATGGACAGGAGGTATTTGAGATGGTAAAGAATGTAAGGGTAGTCTTTGGAAAGGGTGATGGTAGCGAACCTGTTCCAAAGACGCTAACGGACATGCACCAATGTGGAAGAAGAAGTCTATATTTTAGGAGCTACCTTATTGGGAAATCCTAGAGGTCCGAAATGCAATTGATGTGATGCACCTGACGAAGAATCTTTGCGTGAACCTGCTAGGCTTCATGGGTTGTTATAGTAACTCAAAGGATAAATTGGAAGCACGACAGGACCTAAAACAAATGAAGGAACGAGATGGCTTGCATTCGGAAGAGATTGATGGAGGACAGCATTACTTACGTCCTGCTAGTTACACAGTCAACAAGGAAGAGAAGGACAGCATGTTTGATTGCATGAATAGTATCAAGGTTCCGTCTGGCTACTCGTCGAATATAAAGTTAATCATAAATATGAAAGATATGAAGTTCACAAATCTAAAGGCCCACGACTACCACATGTTGATGACACAGTTGCTTCCAGTTGTGCTGAGGGGTGTTCTACTAGAGTATGTACGATTAGCGCTCGTAAAGCTTTGTGCATTTCTCAATGCAATTTCACAGAAGGCAATCGATCCAACCAACCTAATAAAGCTATATAATGATGTGGTGCAATGTCTTGTCAGCTTTGAGTTGGTATTTCCACCTTCCTTCTTCAATGTTATGACGCACCTCCTAGTTCATCTTGTGAAACAGATTACTATTCTCGGTCCAGTATTCCTACACATCATGTGGCCTTTTGAGAGGTTCAGGTCAGTCCTCAAAAAATATGTTCTTAACCGTGCCCGTCCGGAAGGAAGCATCGCCAAGGGATATGGAACTGAGGAGGTCATTGAGTTTCGCGTTGATTTTATCGACTCAATTAACTAAATTGGGGTTCCAATATCATGGCACGAGGGGAGGCTACGGGGAAAGGGCACCGTTGTAAGGAAATCAAGTTTGAGCACTGATACTGATTTGTTCCATAAACCACACCTAGCTGTTATTCAACAATCATCCTTGGTGACTCCGTATAACGAGGAACACAAGCAGATTCTTTTTTCCCAAAACCCAACCAAATCCAATGCTTGGATTATACGCCATCACTTGGAAACATTTCCCTCATGGTTGACCGAACACCTTAGCTAGGGGACCTTCTAGCACAATTGTGAAATTCCAAGGTTACGATATAAATGGCTATACTTTTTACACGAGAGCCCAAGATCGAAAAAGCACAAACCAAAATAGTGGTGTCTGTACAGACGCCATCGACAACAACGGGTGCAAGAACTCCTATTATGGTGTCATAGAGGAGATATGTGAACTCAACTATGGGCCGCTGAACATCCCTCTGTTTCTTTGCCAATGGGTAAAGCTAACTGGAGGTGGCGTAATGAAAGATCATTGTGGAATGACAATAGTGGACCTGACCAAGATTGAATACAAAGTTGAACCATTCGTCCTTGCCAATGATGTGCATTAGGTTTTTTATGTGAAAGACATGTCTAGCAAACCCAAGAATAATAATCCAGAAGAATGACCACAGGAGCCAAAGCATCACATAGTTCTTCAAGGTAAAAGAGTAATCGTGGGAGTCGAGGACAAAACAGACCAGTCGGATGATTATGATCAGTTTGATGGCATGCCTCCATTCGCTGTCGAAGTTAACCCAAGCATATTGCTAGAAAATGAAGAGACGTCGTACTTACGTCGCGACCATGACCAAGGAACTTTCGTCAAGAAGAAGGTTTTTAATGTCACACTATAATGCTTAACTGTCAACTCATTTGTGTAATGCTAATGATCAACTCATTTATGTAATATAATGCTATATGGAATGTATGTCTTTCTCTCTTTTAACTACATGTCTTTCAAATTAAATTTTTGGTCTTTTATTGTTTAAACCCTCTATCTCCTTCACTTATAGTCATTTATCATTCGATTCGATTAGTGAAGCATAAACTCACTCAAATGATCTTCTAATATTTTTCCTAATCAAAATACCATATTTATCCGATTGAAATTGGGGACATGGAAAATGTACATGAAAAATACAAGAAATTATTTCCACTCTTAAATTAATTTGTATATAAAAGTGTAGATGTTATTATTTCTTAATTTCATATAATTTTACATGTTTGAAGTATATAAAGTTACTATTTTTTAGAATTAATACTAATTCAAAGCTAATTTAGAACATAAGAGAAAATCAGAAAAGGAAAGGGGAAAAATTGGGTTTCTGCGCAAAATTAGGGTTTAGCCCCGGCTGGTATTAACACCCGAGACTAAAGGCCCCCCTTTAGGACTAAAGGCCCCCCTTTAGTCTCGGGTGATAATACCACCCGGGACTAAAGGGTACGTGGATGCATGCACTTTGTGACATAGGATAGACTTTTCGAAAATCCAACTAGCATGTGTAGGAAGTGTGAAAATTTGAAAAATATCTGGTTCTTGGTCTTTGTGACCCAATCTACTTGTTTGTGACTATTGTTCTCCTTGATTGATTGATGGCTAGTCACAAATAATGAGATTTTCTCAAGTCCATTATATCTCTCTTTATCTATCTCTCATTCTTGGAAGAATCAAGAAAGTGGTAAATTAAATTGGATCATCCTATATTGTCTCAAGATTTGTCAAATTGGATCATTATCATCTACATATCTTTTATCCAATATCTTGTGAAGGTTTAAAGTACTAAATCTCTCAAAATCCATCGGAACTTCCGTCCTTACCCCGGAACTTCCGATAAAGGCTCTCTGTTGGAGACCGGAACTTCCGACGCTGGCCCAGAACTTCCGATGAAGGCTATCTGGAAACTCTGGGGGTCACTGGCCTGACCGGTGCCCGTGACCGGTCTGACCGGTCAACCCCGGGAGTTACCATTTTACCCCTCTCGGCTTTTACCTCATCCCTATCCTCTCCTACAGTGCCCAGACCGCCACATTCATCCTCCCTCAGCCCGAGACCACATCTCACACCCCCTCTCTCTCCTCTCACACATCCATGGAGATTTGAAGATTCAACCGTGGAAAAGTGAATCCCTTCCAAGGAAAAGACTCTCCCAAGGCTCCTCATTGAGTTCCCCTTCGAGTTCTTTGGATTGGAATCGAGCTCTTCTCTCCAAAGGTATTCAAATCTTCATTTTGCCCGATCTATCTCGATTCTCAATTGTTTTGGATATCCTTTAGAGAATCATGTCCTGGCAACTCCTAGATGACATCCCTAGAGTTTCATGCAGTTTGGTTGGACACATTGCGAGGAATCGAGATTTGGGGGGTGGACGGCCCTGACTGGTCTGACCGGTCGGGCACACCGGTCTGACCGGTGGAGCTCGTCCAACCCTAAATCTTGATTTTCTTCAGTTTGTTGAACTAGATATGTTTAGGATTGTCTCTGGAATATCAATGATCATATCTCGTCAATCTAGCTGTCTAGATTTACTATTTGAGAAATTGGCTCTGTTCTGGAGGGAACCGATCTGACCGGTGGCCCTGACCGGTCTGACCGGTCACGCCCAGAACAGACCCAATTTTTTCAACTTGTGAATTTAAATTCTTTATCCTTTCAAATATTTTCCTAGGTGTCTCATACACTTCTGTTACAATTTTTGTGACCCAGGACAGCAGCTATGCCAAGGGACAAAGAAATATCGAAGAAGAGGAAAGAGGACAGTCAATCTAGAGGTGACTATGGGCACCATCTTGGTGATAGTGGTCAGGGGGGCAGCGGCAGTGCTAGGAGGCTTTTGAGGCATCGCATTCCTCCGAGGGCAGCTCAGGGAGAGCCAGATGGCAATGATTCGAGCAGTGATGATGATGATGTGGAGGATGAGTCCTATGTGGATTACAGCCAGTTTCAGCTGAGGAGACGTCATGGCAAGGATACAGCTCCTAGCCATGATGATGATAATGATGAGGATGAGGAAGAAGATCTAAGTGGTCAGGAGGGAGATGAGGAAGATGATCCCATGGATGAGGATGATGATGGTAATGAGGGTAGGCTAAAAATCACCAAGCCTATGTCCTTCTATCCTCTCAAGCCAGTTAATTACCATGGAGCAGGCATGACCACAGCACTAAAGAAGTTGAGGGATAGAGATCCATATGTTGAGGGGAGGACAGCTTCTGACACTAGGTTTTGTGCTCAGTTTCAGCAGGACTTCTACACCACGGTGATCTTGAAGAAGCCCAAAATCACTCACAAGGCTCAGTATGTGGATTGGGGACATATGGTTAGGAAGGGTGATGCTATCTTTGATGAGGTAATAGCAAACTGTGAGCGTCAGAGAGTTAAATTTCTTATGGGTTTCAAGCATGATTGGAACAAAGAAATTATTGCTCAGTTTTATGCCACGGTGCACTTTGGATACTTGCATAATGAGAGGGCTATGTTTTGGATGACTAATGGAGGAAAGCTTCATATCACTTTCTCCAACTTTCTAGCTCTTTTCAACATTGCACCGGAAGATAGAGATTACCGGAAGCTTCACGATGAGGGTCAACTTGAGCCGGAGGCTATGCACTTCATGTACCCTAGGGGTCGACGGGTTAATTGGGGAAAGGTGAGGGGTCTCTACACCTACTATGCAGTCCTAAATAGGCTTCTCAAAGTGTCTATTACCCCTAGAGATGGAAACACCTTCGATGTCACCAAGTACCAAAGGAATTTGATGGTGGCTTTGAGACCGGGAGCCCCCGAGTTTAGTGTGGGAGATTTTATTTGGCAAAAAATCAAGAACCTCTCGAAAGACCCCAAGAAAATCCGCAGCTATAGTCCCTATATCATGTATATGATTGAGAGGAGTTTGAAGATGGATTTTCCAAAACCGGTGAAACATAAGCCATTGAAGCTAACTCCTTCAAAAGAGCCAAGAATTCCTTCTCCAAGGACTGAGGAGGCAGCTGAACATGAGGAGGAAATCAGGGAGGACGACGAGCAGCTCCACCAGCAGTGGTCTGGCTACCAGCCTGCGACCGGTCTGACCGGTGGCAGTCTGGGCCACCACCTCGCGCACGCAAGACCAGCTCTCCTATTAGGAAGTTTCTGAACTTCTTATTTGGTGTGTGCAAGAGGCAGGATGACATAGAGATTGAGCAACATAGGCAATGGAGGGCAAACAAGAAGGATAGAGATTCAACCAAAGCCATCCATAATCACTTGAAGATTGATCCTCCTCGTTCACCCATCTCTCCTCCACCTCCAGATTTGATTATACCAACCTTTGAGTCAAGGGTGAGGCAAATGGTTGACAACGGTATGATAAATGAGTATGGGAGCATGTTCTTTGAATCTCAACAAGGCTCCTCGGCATCAGCTCCACCTCCACCTCCAACTTTCTCAGATGTGCCCGGAGATGCAGCGGGATCTTCTCACACCACCGAGCCCACCACTCCACCGGATTGGGCGGCACGCTTCTCTACAGAGATCTTTGGATTTAATCCATATGGTAATGAAGATGCACCTCTTGCTTCTCCTTCAGAAATCACCATGCCGGACTCTATATATCTTGTCTCTCCTATGAACCGGTTCACTTAAAATCTTTTTCTTACATAGGAGAGAGCTCTCACACCGGTGATGGCTCCGGATGGGGAAATTGGTGATCAACAACAGTAACTACTTCTCCAGGCCCATTATGGATGTTTGATGACAAAGGGAGAGAAGAAGGATTCAAAGCTTCAGCTAGTCTGTCCCTTACACTTACTCAAGCTACAAACCTTGTGGAAAAGATGGCGTCCAATCAAGCTTGGAATGAGGAGCGTCAACCCCGCAAGAGAGAAAGAGGAATGCACCAACTCAAGGAGGTAGACATGCTGTCTGCCAAAATGGACTTAATCATGAAGAGGCTTGAAGACAAAGCCCCTGAGAAGAAGGAAGTCATGCAACTCTTTGATTCCCGCATGACCTGTGAAGAGTGTGGAAACACTGGACACTCGGGCAATCGATGCCCACAGCTAGAGGAGGACGTAAACTACATCAACAACAACAACCAATATCGTCCTCAGCAAAATCAAGGATGGACCCAGCAGAGGCCCAACTACCCAGGTAACTATTCAGGTAACTATCAAGGTAATAACTCTTCCAATAATAATTTTCCACCTTTAAGAGAGTTAGTCCAAAACCAGGGTAGAGTTATGGATAATCTATCTAAGAAGTTAGCTTCCAATGATAAAATGTTAGAAACCATCAGTAATAAAATGGAAACCTTTTCTTCTGCTATTAAGAACCAGCATAGCTTTAATAAAATGATAGAATCTCAGATATCTCAGTTGGCATTATCTGTTCCCACGGCTAACCCAGGTAAGATTCCGGGCCAGCCGGAAGAATTAGAATCTGCAAATCTTGTCGATATCTATTTTGCAGGTGCTTGCGCTAATAAGACAGAAGAAGGCCCAGAGTGGACTGACTGGGGCATGCCCGCCAAAAGAGGAGATCCAGGGAGGCCCGTCATCACCATCACTATTGGAGCCTACACTTTCGAGAATACACTATGTGACTTCGGGTCTAGCGTCAACATAATGACCAAGGGAATATATCAAAAAATCAGTGGTTCACCTTTATTGTACACAACCATGTGCTTGCAGCTTGCAGACCTGTCACTATGCTACCCTGAGGGCATCCTAGACGACATATGTCTGGGGGTAGGAAGCTCCTACGTAGCTGCCGACTTCGCTGTTGTTGAGACTGGCGGAAGTGAGAACGCCCCAATCATTCTGGGACGTCCTTTCCTCACCACAGCCAAAGCCATCATCTACGCCAATAATGCGAAGATCGTCTTCACCATCAACGGGAAGAGGGAGAGATTCAGTTTCAAGAATAAGGTCTTAAAAACTCCCGCACACCCCCAATATCCTTACCCTGAAGAATGCGAGCCAGCTGTCGAGAAGAAAAGGAGAAATAGAAGGAAGAATAAGAAGAACAATCAACCTCGACCACACGTGGAGGAAGTTTGGATGATCAACACAATTCAACCAGAAAAGAAGAACCTGCTTCCTTCACCACTGCTGCCAAAGTTAGACGACCCTGGAGTGCCATCAATCTACTGCTCCATCAATCAATGGAACTTCCAGCGAGTTGTCTGTGATACGGGATCAGGCGTCAACCTAATGTCTAAGGTAACCTATGAATTAATATACGGTAATCTACCTTTGTATTCCACCTACATAATGCTGCAGATGGCGGACCAATCGCACTGATTCCCCGAGGGAATTGCACGAGACGTACCCGTCAAGATAAAAGATAACTATGTCCTCACTGACTTTTTAGTCATAGACATGGGAGATGAAGAGCAAGATCCTCCCATAGTACTTGGGAGACCGTTCCTGAACACCACAAGAGCAATCATCTACATCAGGACGGGTGAGATCCACTTCCAGTTCACAAGTGAGAAGGTACACTACTACTTTAATACTTATACTAACGTTGAGCAGCCCAAGACGAACAAGACGTGGAGACGCATTCAGAAATTGCAACACAAGTTGAACACAAAGTTGACGGACATCAAGAACATTGAAGAAAAGATTAAAGAGAAGTCCGCTCAGCTCCTACCAGTCAAGAACTCTGGACCGTTCACTCCAGAAAGGTCTCCACCGAAGAAACAAGTTTGGAGGAAGAAGGACAATAGTACACCTTCGGAAGACCTACCCGCGTCACCAATGGAACAAACGACTCCTTCGGCTACCTCATCTACACCGCTCGTCGAGATCATACCAGATACAACATTCCGACGAGGTGTCAGCACGCCATGGGAGTAAGTACTTGAAACTCTCGCCGAGAGGTAACTCGGTATTTATCTGCATATTTATTTTCTGCATTGCATATTTAATTTAGCATATTTCCTTTAGCATATTTATTTACCTATACCTGCATTTAAAAAAACCATAAATTTGTTCGTTGCATTTGCATCTGTTCCCTAAGGCCCCATGTAAGTTCCTTACTGTGGCGGCATAAAAAAATATTTTGCATTCATATGTTTTTGCATCAGCATCCCTTTTTTTTGCATATAAAATCTACAAAAATATGTGGGCACATGAAGGTCCACACCTTTCAGAAAAACCCAAAAAGAAGTGGGCACAAGAAGGCTCACAAAATAATCCTAGAATTTGTTCCTTCGGGTATGTGCAAAATTAATGTTTACAGGGATAACCTGAGGGCAAGCAAGTTCCAAGGACCAATCAAAGAACTACTTCAAGATCCAGCTTGGGGGAGAGCACCCCCAGTTATCACGATAAGTATTACCACCTTATGTTTTTAAATATTAGTTTGCTTAAGTTAAAGAGTCTTAGTGTGTTAAAGTTTGAATAAATGCTAGAGTTTGCTAGTTGGCTTTTCTCTTAAATAATGATCTTGATATATGCTTGGAAATGATGAATAGTTGCTCCGCCGTAATGCCTCTTAAAATACTTAGTTTTCAGACCTAGATTCTCCTAAAGCTTTAAATGTTTAATTTGCTCTAAACCCAAAACCTGTGGGAAGTACATGCTTAATCTGAGTCTAGGCTTTGAAAGATGATTCATGAAAAGTTGAGCTGCTGTTTATCAATTTCCTAGAGAAACTTGATTCCTGGTTTATCTTTTAAAACATGAAAAATCCTACATGATGAGTTCCTGTGTTTATGATCCTTGAGAGCTTGTCATACACATCAAGATCATTCCATCCCACTTCACAATTTATGCTTCTTCTAACCCAGAAGTACGCATCATCCATCGTCCATCTAACCACAAGCCATGTTACAAAATTGCTCATGCAATTCTTGGATATGTCTCTCTCAAATGTGTCAAAAAGATTCTGGGGCTACATTCGAAAAAAAAAGAAGAGAAGAAAAGAGAGGAAAAAGTGAGACGACAGAGGGAGAGAAAAGGACAAGTGTTATACTAGGCGAGAAGGGCCTACCTCCCTGGAAAAAAATAATAAATTTAGAGATGAATAATGGACGCGTGTCCGAGGGTGAGAAGAGCCCACATCTCTAAGGAGAGAGAAAAATGGACAAAAGTCCGGGCGAGTAGAGCCCACCTCTCCAAGAATGGAAAGCCCAGATCTAAAAGTCTTAGAAAGAGAGATATAGTCCAAGATGTATGAGAAGAGAAAGATATTATAAAGGCTAAAGGCTTACCACCTTTCACCCTCATCCATTCCACACTATCATCCTACCATACATATCTTGCCAAGTGTGACTCCATACTTGAGAGGGTCATGCACAGGATCTCTGAGTTTTATTTGAAAAATTTTGCAAAATCCCAGGATGATAGTTGATCAAAGAATTTGAGATACACTACTTGACTTGATTGTTTTGTCTTTTAATTGCTTAAGATTTATGAAAAGGCTATACACCATGGTTAAAGGCAAGATAGAGCAATCTGGTTGAGGAGAATTTATCTTTGAAAATCATAGTACTTCTTTTATGAGGTGTGAAAGCGTTGCAGCAACTCCTGATCCTGCTACAACATATCTTTGCTAGGGACTAGCAAAGGGTAAGCTTGGGGGAGTTTGTTGACACATTTTATCTTGTATATTTATAAGTCAAACAAACATAAGAAAAGGGTATAATTGTTAATACCAACTTAGAATAGGGCGTCACTGACAGTTTTTCTGGAGTTTTGGCAATTTATATATTTTACAGGGGTTAATCAGAAAAACAGGAACAGAGACAATTCTAGAAGACTCCAGAGAACTCCGGAACTCAACGTGGCCGAGCACCCAGAAAAGATCCATCTGGAAGGTCCTAGGAGCCACCTGGCAGAAGCACACCCCGCGGGGGGCCCACACCAGGCCGATCGGCCTGGTGGTGGGGTCGATCGCCCCCCCCCCCCCGGGCGCCATGTTAGCCCTACTTCTGGAATGTTCCTCCACCGCCTCTAAGGATCAATCAAAACCATATGTTTAGGTCAGTTTGATCGTGTGGCTCTCGGCATCCCCTCAGGACTATATAAGCAGCCCCCCTGACCCCTGAGCAGAGGCATCTCATCTCATCTCATCTCATAATTCATTCAGAGATCAAGAAGTCATCAAGTCAGAGAGACTACGCCCTAGAAACACCATATAGCGAGAGTAGCCAACTAGTCTAGATCTAGGAGGAGACAAGGTTCAACTTGGCTCCTGATCGTCTAGAAGCTGGTCGAGATACTGATCTAGCTTCGCTCTTGTAAGTTATTCTTTATGAGTTATTTGCAATTGCTGTTGAGACATATGTTCTTATCAATGATTATATTCGAGATTATATGCTTTGGTGTTTATTATGATTACATGTTTAACATAGTTGATTTACTTTTATATTTGCGTATGGAGTCGTATAGCCCTCACCTAGATCATTTGTTAACATGGGTGAGTGGTAAAGATAGTGTAAGCGTGGTGCTTATACTGTATTTGCCTGCGATTGCACCCTACATGCCAGGTTGTGTGGTAGATCGTGGTGGTGACAGCACTATTGAGTCCTTGTAATCCACCCCTCATGTGTAGGACTAGTGGAGCCTTATACTATTTGGGTTGTTTCAAGTTTCGGCCTTGATCCTCCTGGGTAGTCTCCCCATGCATAAGTATAATTGTTCTTCTTCCATGATTGTTAAATATATTGCACTAATCATAGTTTGCATTGACGTATAGTTTAGAGTTACTAAGGAGTATTCTTGCTAACTAGGCTGAGAACACGCTTCTTCTTGCTATATTGACACTTTCTAGCTGCTCATGGATGTTATGACTTGATCAATGCTATTATTATCTTTATCTTATGTGACTTATCCCTGTTTATAGCAATTGATATATTTTGGCCATTCTACATTACACAACTGAGAGATGTGCATGTATTTGTTATTATAGATAGAAGACTATTTTCCCTGTGGTAGAATATAAATACGATACCTGGTTTACTCTTGGTTAAAATGCTACAATGGTATATTCATATCTGTGCGCTTGCGGATACCCATAGTTTATATATTTTCTTATCTAGAGAGCCAAGGCATATGTAAGGTTACCAATCCATGCGTTTTAGTGGCACTTCTGTCAGGGATGACAACCTAGATCAAGTTGTGCTATGACCTGTAGCGGATTTATCTTTTTAGTTTATCTGAAAGCAACATCCGATATACACTTAGCAATGTGCTAAGATATACCTCTGCATTCCTGGTGCCGTCGATAGAGATGGATCTTATATCTGTTTCTAGTCGATGTCGTTAGCAATGTCAACAGAGAGTTTGTTGATAAACTCGGATTCCTTACAAGCTCCTCAACGGAGACGTAACTTTCCTTAGTGGGAGTGAACTCCGGGAAATAACTCCTCGTGTCTCCTTTGTGGTTTGCCTCACTTGTTGCATTTCTAGCATACTTCAATTTGCTTCCGCTTCGATCTACTTTGGTGTGCTTCTTATGTGCAGGGGTCATTACCTTGCTTGTGAAGCACTACTACACTTTGGTTCGTGCTAGAAGCCAAGAGGAGCTTGGACTGCATTTGGTGTCTTCTCTGCGCCACACCGGTCTGACCGGTGAAGGTAACCGGGCTGACCGGTGATCATCGCACAGGAGAGAAGGACCAGTCTGACCGGTCAGGGCAACCGGTCTGACCGGTTGGTGCCTGGCAGCACAAGTTTTCGAAGGAAAAGTTTTAATTGGTCGTCTCACCTATTCACCCCCCTCTAGGCAGCATCAAGGTCCTTTCAGGGAGGGGGGGCCAATGGGAGGGGGGCGAAGACCTACGTGACACCGATGCTGCCCCCCGACTTCCCTGAGGAGGTCAGGGAACTAACTGCATCAATCGGACGATGACACACAAGGTAGGACCCCTCCGCTCCAACAAGGGAGTAAGGTGGCGTATGGTGGTGGTGATGCCATCACAAGAGGCTAATAGTGTCGGCCCCAAGCCATGCGCGCCATAGTGCTCCCGAAAAAGATGGTGTTGGACGACATAAACTTGATCGGCGACGTGAATCAACAGGGTAGTGGGGGACCGTCCCATCCGGTCATGAGAAGGGGAATCGGCTGCCACGTGCTAAAGCCGCGACCTCCTGATCCGAGCCCTCCGCTCTCCTCTCCCTATTTGTATCATTTCCAGGACCACAGCCTATATAAGAGGAATCTAGATTTCATTCGCACTCTCTAGACACCCATTGCTCTCATACGTTCTTGGCTTGCGAACACCCCCTCATGAGCCACCCCTTGCACGCAAGAATTCATAGCAACAAAGATTCCTGCCAAAATTGGACATAGGGGCATGCCCCGAATTAGTATAACCCTTGAGTGAGGGAACGCGGTGTACAATCACTCGTTGGTGGTAAACACCGACACCGTACTCAATTGCCTAACCTGGGACTAATGTCTGGGACATTTAATCACAGATTCGCGGTCCTCATTTGGAAACCGGGACTACTGCGGTTTCCCAACCGGGACTGAAAGCCCTTTACCCTCCAGTAGGCAGACAAAAAGTTCATCCATCCCTACTAGGTTCCAAGCGCACTTTAGCATATGTCTTGCCCCTCCAAACTAATTTTTAGGGGCAGTCCTTGTCTCGATCTGTCCCTAGAAATCCCTAGAAATATGTTTGAAAACTAGGACTACTGCAGTTTTCCAACCGGGTCTAAACGCCCTTTATTCACCAGTGGGTGGACGAAAAGTTCATCCGCCCCTACTTGGATTCCAAGTGAACTGTAGCAGATGACTCGCCCCTGCAAACTGATCTTTTGGGGTGGACCATGTTTCGGTCTGTCCCTAGAAATCATTTCGATTTTCAGACGTGGCCCATGTTTTGGTAAACTTCTAAAAATCAACATTTCTAGGGGTAGCTCGTAGGATGATAGTCTGCTCTTAAAAATCAAATGGTTTACAGGGGCGGACTATCTCACGAACCAAACCTAGAATCTAATTTCTAGGTGCAGATCGTGAGGTCTACCTCAGCTAAAAATCCACTGAAACAAAGCGCAGAGAGGAAATAACATCAAAATGACACAGCGCCACATACTCTCCCTGTATTGTCTCTCTCTCTCCAGCCACTTATCTATTCGAGCACGAGCAGCAGTAATTGCAGCACGGGTAGTGAGGCATGGAGCTACGAAAGCCGGCGGTGGGCGGTGAGGCACGCGGCCGTGTGCAGGAAGTCCTGACCCGGGGGGAGGCGTAGTGACGTGCACGGCCCTTGGGGCACTACGGCAGGTGGTGGCCACGCAGGCGGCCGCGGAGGCCGGCCACGCACGCGGCAGCCGCACAAGCAGGACCCCGGCCTTGGGTTGACAGCGTGCAGTGGCTGCACAAGGAGCGCCGGCTAGCTAGCGTCTAGCAGCAGGCGACAAGCATGGCAGGTGCGCAAGTGGGAGGCGCTGCGCGGCCAAGATCTCTTCTACTCTGGGCCGGCAGCGCACGGTTCGATGGAGCCCGGCGCCCAACAGCACACGATTGCCTGTGGCAAAGCGGCAGGTGGCAGATGACGTGCACCAGCGCGGTGGCAGCTGTGGCACGGCAGCATGGGGCCTCATAAGGCTATCCGCATATCCACAACAGTGTCCCCTAAATGGTCCTATACCCTTAATATAGGAGATATTAGATTAAAAAGGAGCCGCAACAGTGTCCCGTAAACAACCCTATAATTTTAGGGAACTTCCTCCTATCCTTCAAATATGGGGGAGACTCCTTCCTCTCCCAAACATGGGGGAGGTATATAGAGGACACTGCTGCGGTAAAAAGAAATTTAGAGAATCAAATTTTTTAAGGGACCCTCCAAATATCGCTTTAGGGGGTGATTTTTAGGGGACATTGAGCAGTGCCCCCTAAAGCCTCCCGAACCATAAAAATAGAGGATATTAGATCCAAAACGACCCGCAGCAGTGTCCCGTAAACAATCCTGTATCTTTAGGGAGCTCCTTTCCCTCCCCCAAACCTGAGGGAGCCCCTCCCTCCTCCAAACCAACGACACGCATGTGCGGCTGCTCCCACCCACCCATGGACCCACCCCCGTTTGTTGTCTGCTCCTCCCTCTCTGCTCCAGAGCACGCCGCCACGTCCATCACTCCCTTCGCGTCGTCGGCGTCGGAGCCATGGCCAGCAGGAACCTGCGGCCGCCACTCCCCCGCGACCGCGCCGCCCGTGCTCATCCCCGAGGTCCCGACTGCCATGCTGGCGCCGGAGGTCAAGCTCTCTGAGGTGCCCACCCCCGCGCCCGCCAAGAAGATGCTGGCCGCCCGCCAAGAAGATGCTGGCCACAGATCAAGCAAGGGCCCGCCAAGAAGGAGGGGGAGCGCGCCACCGGGGATGCTCGCGCATCGCTGTGGAGGACGAAAGGAGCACGGCTTGGGTCGACGGCGTTAGCGCTGGTGGCTTGGGCCGTAGCTGCCGTTGACCGGCGAGGAGGCGTCGGCGGAGGCCATGCCGCCGGCGATGTGTGCGGCTAGGTGCAGCAGCGCCGGATCCCCGCGACGGCGGAGGCCTTCTCTGCAGAAGAAGGCCGCGCCACCAGGCTCAAGAGCAGGAGGGCTCGGACGCGGCGGGGAGAAGGCCGACCGGCAACGTGAGCACGGCCTGGAGGAGGCCGGTCGACGGCGCTGGCCCACTCTGCCTGCATCACCATGCTGCGGAGCGAGACGAGGACGTCACGCCGGTCAATCTCCTCCCCGCCGCGTCCGACGCGCATGCTCGCCGTCGTCGCCACCGAGGCCGCTGTCCTCTACGTGCTCGCCGTCGTCGCCATTGAGGCCGTTGGTGCGCACGCCCGCTCCGCGGCGGCCATCGCCGCCGTGCTAACCATGGTGGCCGCCGCGACGACACGCGCTCTGGGAGGGAGCTCCCGAGGCCGCCCGCGGTGAGCTCCTCTGGCGGCCCGCGGCCGGCCGGCGCACGCGGGAGCCGGTGGCGCCCGCGGTTTGGTGGTGTGGGTGGGGTGGGATGGTGGGTGGAGGGGATAAGATTTGGGAGGAAAAAATTAAAAAAGGAAGGACAGGTGAGACCCACATGTAGGGGAAGAATTTGGAGGATATTGTTGCAGCACATTGTTGTTTATGGGATGAAATTTTTTATGGGATCATCCAAATACTCTTTTAGGGGATGGTTTTTACGGGTGACTGTTGCGGATAGCTTAAGCCGGGTCGCGGGGCCAGCGTCGGATCCTGGCCTTTTTCCGCCTTTTTTTCATTTTGCCTTTTCTTTAAATCAGTTTCTAGGAGGGGTGGGTCATGACCACACCCGTCCCTAGAAACATGACTTTACGGGCATCTCGCAAACCACCTCTTCAATTTGTATATTTTTAACTGCAAAAATTAAGCAGGGACGGTTGCCAGACCCAATCCTAAAAATGCAGTTTTAACCGCCCTTAAAAATGATTTATGTAGTAGTGTTGCTTCGTTTGGCACGGTAGAGAAGACAAATGCAATGACAACGATAAGAAAAGAGTATGATCACACACCATGGAAAATTTATGACTTGGTCGATCAAGTAATTAACTTGCTTATCCATTTCCGGCCAGCCCTGTCAGGCAAGGAGTGGATGCTTAGTCCCACCTGAAACATGCAGCACGTAACCTGTTTGTTTCTCTCAACAAAAGTCATCCATAGGGCAACAAAACTATGATTACTTGAAGAGACTGCAGGAGCGAAAGGCAAATAGCATATGATATATCCGTTGCACAATAGATTTCATTTTGTATACTAACATAAAAGATAAAATTCTGTACCTATAAGTTTGTAGAAATCATCCGTACAAGAAAACAAACATACACATCTAATGACAGCAGACTAACCAACATAAAAGATTTGTAGATAGTATACTAATTACAATCGTAGCACTGAGCACAAGAATCATGCAAAAGAGCTATGGTTGAAAAGATACAACTATCTAAAGATTTCAACTATAAAATAAAATAAAATAATTATATGTTGCATTTATTTTAATTGATAAAATAGTGTCATGGATATTTCAAAATATATACTACATTGTGATTATTTCGAATTATATTTCAATTTGAAATTCCAAGGAGATACTAACCCAAATTTAATTAAAAATAACATATTTCTAAACAAATATACATTTAAACATTAAATTTTGAAGATAAAAGATATGCATGAATATCTAATCAAATTATTATAGGATTTGTGTTTGAGAGTAATTATTATATAAAACACTAATGTGTTAACATTAATCCAATTGACACTGCTATATAAAAATCCCAAGTATAAACCCTAATTATGTTTTAATTTTGGAAAAAGTATTCAAATATACATTTGTCAAATAATTAATGACAAAGTTAATTTATAAACTCAAAATCTGGTGAAACGCGACTGCTAAACATTATTATAGGTTTCTACGATACTAATGCATGCAAAAGAACATTTAGTAAAGGGCTTACAACATCCGATAGACAAATGTTTACTGGCTTATAGGGTCTCATAAATGTGATTAACTATATACTTTAACAGCTACCTGAGACAATTTGCAACACGTAAACGGTGCTCATGAATAGGTCAATACTTAGGGTTAACCATGTAAAAATGAAGGCTTGGAAGGTTAAGAGCGTCTAGCTATTTACTAGGCGTTACTCATAAAATTACCTAAAGAAAGGAACTTAGCTTTAATGTGGATATTTTCTAGGATTCTTTTTGCAAAGAGATGGAGGTCCATGTTGGGTTCAATCATGTGTGCAGAATATTTTTTATTGATGAGGCCGGTTATCTGTTTTCACACCTCAGTAGAGATGCATTTTGGATACCTGCATCTCTGATGAGTCATCAGAGATAAAGCTAAACAAGACACGTAACTTTGATGAGGATCATTACCGAGTAGGAATCCACAAATTTTGATATGTAATTTTGCGCGTCTATGATGTGCTTCTAGATAAACCGCTAAATGGTTTTTAAAACCACGGACTATTTGGTCCATGTATTTTTTCGTTATCACCAAGGATGTTAACACATCCGTATTCAGCTTCTAGACAAACAGAAAGTTGTGAATTCTTGTATAGTTGCAACTCAGCGGTGGGGCGGCCAGGCCTCAAGCCCTCCCTACCGCTGGTTCTACCATGGAGCCCCCCCTTGAGCCCCTCCTCCATTTTTGAGGAGAAAGGAGGAAGAAGAAGAGGAAAAAGGAGGGAAAAGGAGGAAGAAGAAGAGGGAGAAGGAGAGAGGAAGAGGAAGAGCCCCCCCTAAAGGCTGGAGCTGGCTCCACCACTGGTTCTTTACACTAATATAAATACCAAGAACTAGATCATTTATTTGAAGCGGTACCTAGGTACTGATGAACGGGCTTTGTGCCCTTCAGCTGAGGAGACTGATCAATTGGAGACGAGGTAGTCTTGAGCGATTGCAAAAACTATAGAAGACATGAGAGATGAGGTGATGCAGAAAACAACGACCATGCTCGTACTATATATAACCAAGAAGCGTATAGAGTATTGGATGCTTTTGTTTTCTAAAGCTAGATGCATACAAGAGTAAGCAATGCATTTGTTTCTCGGGAAGCTCGAGGTGCTATTTTATTACGCAATGATGCTGACCACAAGCAAAGGATCGGAGCATCACACATTCAAACTTTCTTCAATTTAGGCTAAGGAAAAGGTAAAGGAAAGCTCAAGGAAAGACGAAGTGTGGGACTAAATGAACAAGTAAAATGATGAAAAAAAGAAACATGCCAAGGACGCAGAAAATAGGACAATGATATGGATCAAAAAGTTGGAGGAGCATAAAAGGCGGGACAGGCAAGGGTAAAATTAAAGCATATACACCGATGGAGTGGAAGGCCAACAATTGCCTTTCACTTTGTTCTTTAATTGTACGTAGTACTAGCTAGATGCAATGCTAAAAAGCTAAATTGTGCGTTCTATGCCGGTAACACAGTCATATCTTTAAAGTTTAATTAAAAAAATCGATCAACAGGGAATGATCACCCCCACAACATTGCACTGACAAGAAATCTCAGCCAAGGTGGCACACAGTTACCTAGAGTCCTGGACTGACCACTACAACTACCCCCTATTACAAGGATTCAAACCAACCATATGTGCCACAGACCGGTGTCCTGCCACTAGTTTTTAAAGTTGCCAGCAAGGGTTTGTTTTTGCTACACCACCGGGATTTTAACTCTGGCTTGTCTCCTTCAACGTGGAAGCTAACCACTACACTATAAAGAGTGTTTGCTTTTAAAGTTTAATAGGTTCAGGGATGTATACAAAATGGCAAGTCTTTTTACTAGAGGGGGAAAGTGGTGATCGAATCGCTAGAGTATAACTCCAATTGCAGAATTCAAACTATATTGCCCCGCCAAGTTTCGTGCCAAAGTGTATCCAACGCTTAGAAGAAACAGATGTACCCATATTATTTGAATCTGTCGTTGAAGCCGTGTGATTGTGAGTGTGCACTCTTGTATGGTGTGATTCGTGTGCGTATGCTGACTACGTGTGTTATTGTGCCTGATTCTTGACATTTTATTTTCTATTATAGTATATCTATCTACGAATATTACAAAATTACAAAAATAGTTGTCACACAAATTATTTTTCAATAATATTTAGTAGGCAAACTTTTCTATAAACTTAGTTGCATGCATGGCGCTGTCCTAGACGACATGCAAAATTGCTACAACAGTAACACACATAACGATAATCTATTTTGACACACGAGTGCCTAATGCGTAGCATCAATTACTTGCAGTAGTACACGGCAACCCATAGGGCTCATGTATAGTGGGAGTGTGTTGTGCATCGTTAAGGTACTTACACTTGAGCCTCTTGTCGAAAATAATGTTTGTTGTAGTATATTTGTTAAACAATATAAATATTTATGATGGTCCTATATGATGGAAATATTAGAAGGGTAAATCGTATACTTCATGCATGATTTGCAGCATCATTCAAGTAAATACAAACAAAAATACTTGTAGGCAATCTTTCAATACTTCAATTCTGATGACAATATATGAACCATGGGCATAATGAAACGGAAGGAGTACTGCACGCTACTGCATAACTGTCACCATAGAACATGATCAATTTAAGCAAAACAGTACAATTACCTTTGATTTATCAGCTCATCAACCAATTGAAAAACAGATTCAACCATTTCCGATCAGTCCTTGTTCGTAAGTGGATCCTTAATCCCACCTGAAATTTCAGATGCAGATGTCAAATTTTGTTTCTATCGACAAATGCATTGAAGTACAAAAACCATGAAATTTATTTGTAAACACCCAGTCCTATTATGTTCAGTGACTATTATCTAGCCCTGTCTACCCAAAACAAAGGGGAATCCTTCCCTCCCCTAATAACCTAGAAAAAAAAATTGTTTGTTGGCTGTGGCCAACTAACACCGGCCAGGTACTTACCTGCACCCTAACTACGCTTCGAGGACACTTATCGCTGACCTCCCCTTCTTTGTCCCCGATTACAGACGTTTTTCTCAAGCACATGGGCCCATTTGTACCCATCCACGAACCGCTTGTGCTTAAGCAGCATTGCACCACAATGGCACAACCTATGGCACCATGACCATAGCATGTGGTGCCGTCGATCGTGATTGACCCTCGTGGCTTTGCTGGATATAGTGTACAGTGTACAAGCATCTAGAGACAAATAAATCCAAACACAGTACAAAGCTAGGCTAATGTGATGGTTTTTCTCCTAAGGATTTTTTTCCTTAAAATATCTAGTTGTACCAGGGATTTCTAAGCTCTCTTTTTCTTTTTAATATATTGATACGCAGCTCTCCTGCATGTTCGAGAAAAAAAAGACAAATGGTGTTGAGCACATGTGACCCATTCGTACCTATCCATCAAACGCTTGTACTTACTGCTTACGCAGCATGGCACCATAGCATGTGGCACCATCGACCGTGATTGACACTCGTGTAGCTTTGCTGCATATAGTGTACCGTGTACAAGCATCTACCGACAAATAATTCCAAAAACAGTACTAAGGCTCCCCCTGTAACAACTTAATTTATATCTGCTACACAGGTGCTAAAGATGTTAAACAAAAGCATTGAACTGCAGGAGCAAGTTATGAAACACACATGGATATTTACTTAAGATCTTAACTGTAAACCACCAAGCGATGAAGATCCTAAAATAAATCTAAGATGATTCTAGATATTTCCTGCAAGAAAATTTTCAAAAAAAAAGGAAAAAAGAAGAAGAACAAGATGATGCTTGTTAGTTTCTCTGTCTTTATTTTCCACATCCAACAAGCTTGTGGCCTATGTCGAGACGATAATAGAGTTTACATGACCGGCATTCTGATTTAAGAAATGTTTCTTCATTCATTTTTATTGAGATTTAAATTCGCATTTCTGGGAGCAGTGGATTACTTAATCAAGGCATAGACAACTGCTGGCCATCCATATCTTGTATTGAAATCAAAGGAAGCCATATCTAAAGATAATCCCTGGCAACTAGCAGCTTCAAATATATAAAGTCGAGAGGCTGTAAACGTGATTATCTTGATCTGCAAGAAATTAAATAGAAACTTTGTCAGGACAGTGCATAAGGTAACATAGGAAACCAAATTCTATCATTCCAGCTTCAACTTTTCCTCTAGGTGTTTAACAACTGAGGTTAATTAACAAGATGAGCTAGTATATATTGATTAAAAGCTTTAATTCAGCGAATCATACTGATCGGCAGCTTCAAACATATATTGGTTTGTTATAACATGGTATAGAAAGGAAAATTAGCTCACTATACCTTAAGAGAATCATATGCTTATGCAAATAGTATTGCCACCGAGCTTGTGCCAAGAATCGTGTGAGATGCTTGTGTTATAGTCCACAGGTTCTTGGAGAAGATGCTGCGTGTCATCACCTACATGTTTACTGTGTGGGTACTCCAGCCTGAGGTATATGTCGTGGTGGATGACACCCTATATTTGAAAAATGCATTATTTTGGAAAATTGGTACTGCTCCCTCTATGTACATTTCGTTTATTCAGGTTCATCCTTGCTAGGTCATACACGTCTTTTATCTTGAATCATTATTATTATATAAAATATAAAATTTTACATACTCGCTGACATTGCTTGACTAATATTCACTAATTATATGAGACTAATCTTATAAGATATATATACCTTTTCATTTATGACAATAAATAGATAATGCTAATAATCGAGTTACACAATTCTAACTTACAGCAAACCTTTATCAAGTAACTTATAGTTTTAATTAGAGGAAGTATCCAACTTCTAATAGAGGATTCTTTGTGCATTCACCCCAGCACATCCAGATATACACAGATGAATTCAAAAAAAAAAAATCATCATGTTTCGCAAAGAAAAAAATCATAATGGCACCACAATCAAGTACAAAGAATACCATGTAGAACACTTAGTGACATCATTTTTTAGAAGAATGGTAACACTAACAAGTAGCAGAACGCTCTCTTCTTGCCTTATGATATAATAACTGACCGCTTTTTATTGAATTGTACCTGGTTTGTGCCGAACCAGCCTGGAGAGATTGCAGAAACGAACAGGCGTGAGGGATGAGGTGATGCATTGCAACAGAAGAATAACTGCCATGCTCCTGCAGGAAATATATACAACCAAAAAAGTGAGAAAGAAAAAGCTAGCTTACGGGATGGTTTTCCTCTTTGGAGCTGGCTGCATGGACAAGTAAGGAATGCATTCTCTTTTCAGAAAGCCCGACATGCCAATTTCTGATGCAATAATGATGCAAGTCACAAGCAAGGATCCGAGCATCAACTTTCATTCAGGCGGTAAGGTAAAGGTAAAGTGAAATGCTCAAGCAAAGAGGAAGCGTCAGATTGACTGAACCGGTAAAATTTAGAATAAAAGAACATGCATGGAAGCAGAAAATTGGGCGACAGAACGGATCAAGGCAGAGTTTTTAGAGGAAAAGTGTTCGCACCCAAAAATGGCACTATCAATCTTACTGAGTATAGGGGATGCCCCACCCCCACTCCAAGTAAACTTGCGGCCAGTAAGGGGCAATTCCTTGAGAGACATATCATTGAGAGCTCTCCTAAAACAACCCATCATTGCGCGGTTCAGGTTTGAATTATTCTTGTCTTCCTCTCTGTAGATTAGATTGAAATCCCCCGCCACGACCCATGGGCCAGCACAATGCGATCGAATTTCACATAGTTCCTGTAAGAAATTGATCTTTTCATCATTCCCTTGTGGTCCATAAACACAGGTAAGCCAGCAGGGATCCCTGTCTGCAGGCTGGAACTGGACAGAAGCATTGTGGTCATCAACTCGAGAGGAGCCAGCAGGACCTAAGTCATGTTTCCACGGAACCAGAATGCCACCACTTGCACCAATGGAGGGGACAAAAATGTAGTGACTGAAGGTTGAGCCCAGAGCAGCAAGCACAACCCTTCGAGAAATGTTCTCCATTTTAGTTTCCTGTAAACATACAATGTCTGCTTTAGTGGACTCGACCAAAGTACCCACTGAGTCAACCTCTTAGAGGGATCCATTGGAAACTGGTAGGAGACGACCACTGAGCAAAAACAACTCAAGTCAGCACTGGATCACTGAAGCAATGTTCCTGGTTCCCTCGGGTACAACCCAAACAAACAAAGTTGCCAGGGCCTGAATATGAGATGCCGAGAGGAGGTTGCTGAACAATTTGGCGTAGTCATTCAGTATGCGCTGGTCAATGTGTTCCTGCTCCATTTTTTTTTTTGAGGAAACAACGGGGGGGGGGGGGGGGGGGGCAAGGAGCCCACCTACTCCATTGCAATATCGACAGAATGAATAACTGTCTTTCGTGCTCCACTGTCAGGGATGCCCGTGAATTCAGCACCAAACCCTGCATTTCGTCGACTTCTTCGTGGCGCTGATGTGGGGGTGGTGCCCGCGAATGCCGCTTCTGGATGGCCGGGGGTTGAGGCATCAAACCTTCTGTTCGCTCGGTCAGATTGTCGATGAAATTTTTTCTGCACAATGTTGCTGGCAGTTGCTCGTTAGCGAGAAGTTCCTTGTTCAGATGGTGTGGATCACCGGCTGGTTGTGGTGGTGGGGAAACAGGACGTGGAGTGGAACGCCTTTGGGAGCGCCGCCTACACCAGTAGTAATCCTTGAGCCCCCCATTCACCATGTCGGGAGGGGCGCTAGTCCCTGAGGCCACCGGCTCCACAAACACAAGAGTTATAATAATGTTTGGCTATAAGCCAAGCCAAATCAGCAAGAGGTAAGTCTAGAGCCTAATCCGCACAACAACTTGTCTCTTCGTGGCTGCCAATACTTAATATTTTATATTTGTATCTGTCAACTACTCCGCTGCTGGCAGAAGAGAAATGAGACGAGAGCCTAAGTGGCGAGACCCAGCAGCGGGAAAGGACCCTTGGAGCGCGCGTTCAGCTAGTCGATGGGTCCATCGACAAGCTCAGTGTTCTCTCTCATCACGCCCGCAAACACAATGACGTGTCGGTCGATTCGACCGTCATTGTACCTGCTCTCACAGAGTCCGCCTGTTCAGCAACTGCCGTGCCCATGGTCATCTCGACAGCAGGGGCGCCTGTTTAGCTGGCAACGTGTAGGGTTGAACAGCCAGCGCCTCACCAACAAAATTAACCACGGGATCACCCCTGGCCTGAAGCAAGCCAGCACCGCCGTAGTCAGTTAGTTGAGATGATGTTATCAACTCCTCCATGTCTGTGGCAGCGACCATGGCGACTTCTTGGTCATTGTGCAACCTGTTATTGGGCATGTCCTCCCGAAGGGGTGAGCCAATTAACTCTCCTCCTTGATGTTCCTCGAGAGACATTGCTGGTTCCACGGGCTGGTTCTCAATCAATGCAGCATTGGGAGAAACCACAGCCCAGGCCACACAGCCACCATCGTCCTCCACATTTACTCCAAATTCTTCGATTTCTTCGATTGGCTGGACATCCTCAAGAATCTGATTCGAGACTGGGACAGCCAGCTCTCCTTCACACCCAGCAATTAGTGTTGTTGCCACCCCATGCTCTTCAGCTTCCTCTTCAGGCCCCGTTTAGGCCAGTCGCAATGAGGAGGGTCATAAGAGAGTCATGAGCATTAAATATCATGCCACATTAGCAAAAATATGAGGAGAGAGAAGGGAGAGGGCCATGAAATGAGAGAGAAGGGTCATCACCATGACCCTCCACTAGCACGGTTCTTAATATTTCAATCTTGGTAATCGTGTCATGACTCTCACCATTGAGACTGGCCTTAATTCCCAAAGATTCCAAAAATTTTCGCATCGCAGACCGTGCCACCTCTCACAGAACACGCTTCACAATACAAAAATTTCACCACTTTCACCACTTTCATCACGAACTAAACGGGGCCCCATCCTCTGGTTGGCTCAATTCCGCGACAGCCTCGGCGACTGGCCCCAATCGGGTCGCGCGCTACTCGTCGAGATTGGCCTCTCCCATTGAACGAGCGCATGACTCCCGAATCAGCCCAAGACGTTGTCGTACGGGGATATGCGCCTCTGTATCGCTGCCACCCGGTGCTGGCGCCACCTGCTATTGATATTTGCTAACGTCATCACTAGGAATGATATCCCTCGGCAACGATACTGGAAATGCTTGTGAACATTTCTTAACGTAGCTACCTAGGTAGGTATTCCTGGCAACGCCGCTAGAAAGGTTTTATTGATTGATGGTTAGTGGGTGTTTCTTAGTATTGATACCGGGTTGGGAACCCAATAACATTACTAAGAGACGGACCTTATTGATAGTAAATGAAAGGTGGATCTGCAAGCGCACGGATATATATTTAAATTATTATATCGGTTGTAGCATTTCACCCATGAGTATTCCCGAGGGTATTATTATTTATATTTTCCCAAAGGATGGTGTGGGGATTGTATATGGATTATCGGGTACATATCCAGGACAATATGAATAAGTAAAGTATACCAAAGCATTATAACAAGGGTAAGTGATAATCAATATATATATGAGGGTGTAATGTGACACAAACAGGCCATCATCTCAGATAAAGAATAAAGAATAAAAGAATAAAGAAATACACCTATAGGTTAGTAGGAGCAGGTACTAGAGTCGTCCTTAGGGTCGTATCTACTAGCAAAGGTATACATCATATGGTTAGTCCAGTCCTATCATACTGCATCGAGGAGAATACCGCCCCTAGTCTACCAAGGGAGATATCTTTTAGAACTCCGACACCATATCCGAACGTGCGGGACTACAAGGGATGTACGAAGCAGTCACCACCCGTACACCTACCCCTCAGACCGTGGGATACAATCATCTGTTGTGGATCCTACGGCACCTGGACACCACGGCCACGACCGTGATCACTGCCATTAGCCCCCTGGAACCGAACCATGATGATCCACAGGCATAGGACTAGAGCAAGCCCGTAGGCACACCCCACCGATACAATACGGTAAATCTATACTAACCATACTAGTATAGCATGATAAAGCACATAAGATGGATAGCATACTATAAGAGTAGCATAAATACCAAGCTCTGTATAAATACGATAAAGACAAGTATAGTACAAAGCCATACCGTAGGCTGGAGGTTGGAGCCAACAGACCCGAAGCGCTGCTCCGCACCACTAGCGAGAAAGCTCTAGCCTAAGCTCCACTACTACCTAGAACTACAGAATACAAATCAGGGAGAGGGAGAGAGTTTCTTGTGGTGTGTGTTGAAGAGGGGGGTGGAGGCCTCCTTATATAGGGGTGGAGAGGTGGTTCCAAGGGCTTCTTAGCGCCAACTCCACCTCCACCGCCTTTGGCTTCGCGTGGGAGATCTTGGGGCCAAAACTCGACACGCCCGGCTTCTCCCCTGGTTCGGCTGAACTAGGCCTGGCCCATCTGGCCACCGCCTTTGGCAGGTGGGCTTGTGGGTGAAAATGCATCTAGGCCCCTAAGTGGATTTTGGTGAATTGAATGACAAGGCGATTAAAGGACTAATGTATTTGTCTAAGATTGTGAGCAGGTTTTATTTATATATTCATGAGCAATTATTGAAGTATTTATTTATGGATGAATATTATATGGCTCACATTGGAGAAGACAAATATATGGATGATCCTAATGCATAAGTGACAAGTATCAAGCAATAAAAGAAGATAAATATTGGGATAATTTGAGAAGGTCAATTCATGGTCTCCCATATGAAGACGTAGCTTGATTAAATTTACAAGGATCATAAAAGAGAAGATGGTAATTCTCTAAGTCAAGTGCAAGGCTTCATGTGTTTATTGAAAGAGGACACAAGGATGAGTGTACACATTATGGTTCTAATTTGGAAGCTTGCACATTCATTGTCAATCAAGATCAAGCATTTGAAGCGGGTTTTCAAATGAAGGTTAATTGTGTATGAAGCAAGTGGAACTCAAAAGTGGATTGGATAAGTGATGAAGAGATCAACCGAGATGTCTAGGGTGAGGGACTAAGCAATCTTTGGGGCCGTAGCTAAGCCGCCATTTCGTGTTTTGCTAAGGTGAAGTTCTAGCATCCGTGGGGTCTCCAAGTATCATATCCAAACCTTAACTGAGGGAAGCAATGCAAGTCATCACCACGTTAGGATTGGCAATATGGAGTGACTTATGGATTCAAGTGTGCATTCCTATACTAGATGGAAAGATCATAAGTCATTAGCTCAAGTATGGAAGTGCTCAAGTCAAAAGCTATGTTGAAAGCCCTCAAGTGAATATTGATCAAGTATGGCAAGATTGAAGATATCCAAGCTCAAGGGATCAACAAAGTGTTCTTAGTTATTCTTGAGTATAGGTATGCCGTACTATCAAGAGGGATGCAACTTAGCGAGTTGACCAAGTCAAAGTGCTCATTAGTTGACCTAAGTGAGATCTAGCCTTAGAGTGTGCTAACAAACCCTCCTAACCTAACCTGAGCCACTTCATCTCTTTGGTGAAGTGTTAGTATCATAGAAAGGGTTTTGGGGTGTCTCGGGCCTGACCGGTCTGACCGGTCAGGGGCACCGGTCTGACCGGTGCCGCTAGCCCCAACGGCTAGTTTTTCGAACACCGGTCTGACCGGTGTGGAGCACCGGTCTGACCGGTGCCGCCCGTGGACTAACGGCTAGTTTTCTCCTTTGAGGGGTATAAATACCCCAAGCTTTCTTCAGTTGAAGCTTGCTGTTTCTAGTGACATTGCTGAGGTCCCAAGCCTTTCCTAACAAGCTCTAAGCCTTAGTGGCTCTCCCCAACACTCTCTTTGTGAGATTTGTGGATTCAAGCCATATCCTTGGTGTTGGGTTGAGAGAGTGAGCTCAAGAGCGACCTTGTGAGCTAACAAGAGCTTTTCCATAGCTTGAGCACTTTGGTTTCGCGTCTACAAGCTTTGAAGCGTTTGTTACTCTTGGAGGTTTGCCTCCTAGACGGCTAGGCGTCGCCGGCTAGCTCCCAACGTTGTGGTGAGCAGCGGGAAGTTTGTAAGGGCTGCGATCTTGCCTCTTCGTGGAAAAGATCCTCTTAGTGGAAAGGAGGAAAGTGGTTGAAAGAGACCCGGCTTGTTGTGGGAATTGTCCCTTACAAGCTCCTCAACGGAGACGTAGCCATTCCTTAGTGGGTGGTGAACTTCGGGAAACAAATCCTTTGCTTCTTCGTGTGGTTTGACTCTCTAAGTTGTTCTTCTAGCATATTTGTTTTGCTTCCGCTTCGATCTACTTGGGTGTGCTACTTGTGTGTGCAGGGCTCATTACCTTGCTTGTGATCATCTACAAAGGCCACTCACCAAGTTTGGTTCGTGCTAGAAGTCAAGAGGTGCTTGAAGCTGTTTTTGCAGGTGCTCTGTGCTACACCGGTCTGACCGGTGAGGTGCACCGGTCTGACCGGTGCCTCCTGTGAAGTCCAGTGCTTGACCGGTCTGACCGGTCATCACCACCGGTCTGACCGGTGGAACACTGTCAGCTCAAGTGATCGGGGAAGAAGAGTTTAATTTGGTCGTCACGCCTATTCACCCCCCCCCTCTAGGCGACATCAAGGTCCTTTCAATTGGTATCAGAGCTTGGTGCTCCGATTCGAGCTTAACCGCTTGGAGTTCTTCGATGTCGACAACTTGTGTGGTACCGTTTGAGCCTCTAGCTCTAGATGGCTCAAACTACTCTTCTTGGTGCTCCAATGTTCTCATTGCACTTAAGGTTTTGGGTCCTACCGCTGAGGGTATTATGGTTGCGAGTATCCTTCCGGAGGATGGGACTTGTGTCTCTCCTAAGGAATTGGAGAAGAAGCGACTCAATGCCGTTATTACTAACCTTTTGTGTAGTTGTGTATGTAGAGAGCTAAAGCATCTTATTCTAAAGAGCAAAAAGATTAGCGAAGATGCTCATCTCATTTGGAAATTGCTATTTGAGATAGTTCACACCAAATGGGATGAAATTGAGAGTGATGATGAAGATGAACCAGTGGAGATATGTTCCACAGCCTCTACAACATCCACTGATCATCAAGCATCAACCCTCAAGCAAGAAGAAGATCAAAGAAGCGATGACGTTGTCCCTCTGCAGGGACCGGTCAGACCGGTGACACACACCGGTCAGACCGGTGCCGACAGAGGCACACCAACTTGCTTGATGGCCAAGAAGGAAAAGAAGAGCAAGAAGAAGAGGCAGGCCAAGGGAGCTAAGGTCCAGAAGATTGAAGCATCAAGCTCTCCGACAAGAGAACTTGAACTTCTCAAATCCGAGCTTGCATCATTGGTTTGTAAGTATGAATCATTGGCTAACAAATATGATCATGATATCAAATCTTTTTCATATAGAACTAAAGTAGAAGAAGAAGCCAATGATGAGCTAGAAGCCCAACTAGCGAAACTCACTAGTGAGCATATGGCTCTACAAGCCGATCACAAGGGACTTGAGTGCTCCTATGAGAAGCTTGTCGATTCTTATGCAACACTAGAGATAGCCCATGAGGTTGTGCTTTCATCGGTAAAATCTATGCAATCTCTATCTCACACATGCACATGCTCACAAGTTCAAATTAATTTATCTTGCGCTAATGATTATTTGTCTCAAGCAAGCCAATCTAGCATTGAGCATGTACTTGTAGAATCTTGTGATGACCTCATTGCTAAAGAAAATGATGAACTCAAGCAAGAGGTTGAAAAGCTTCAAAAAGACTTGTATGTGTTGAAGGAGAAGAGCAAAGTGCAACCTTCTCAAGATAACCGTGAAGACATGGTGAAGAAGCTTGAGAAGGGATCAATCGTCACTAGCTCAACCCCTCAACAACATACAAGGACTCACAAGCACAAGATTCAAGAAAAGAGCAAGGTTGGGCAAGTCAAGTCCCAACCTCGTCCAACCAAGCACAAGGCACAAGAATCGCTCTCTAGAAAGCCTAGAAGCTCAAACAAATGGAGAGTGTGCTACAAGTGCAGAGAGAAAGGTCACTTTGCCGACTCGTGCCCAAGTGTGAAGATGGGCAGTGGCACTGACCGTGACCGGTCAGACCGGTTCATGCCACCGGTCAGACCGGTGCCGGCCAGGGCAGCCCCACCTCAAGCAAACAAGGCGAGGAAGACTTCTTCTCTAAGTACAAGGCTCAGAAGCAAGCATGGACAAGAAACTATGAGGAATGGTGTGACCAACAAGAACAAAAATCGCATTTGCTATGAATGCCGTCAAAAGGGTCACATGGGCAAAGATTGTCCAAATGGTAATATTCCTAAATCAAATCTAGTCCATTATGATTTTCATAAGCTTAGGAGCGATAAGAATGGAACCTGTGCTATGAGGGAGATTAGTTCACCTCAATATAGCATGAGAGCTATTTGGGTTCCTAAGCATCTTGTGGCTAACCCCATAGGACCCAACAAGCGCTGGGTACCAAGAAATGCTTGCTGAGCTTGCAGGTTGAAAGAGATGCATTGAACACATGGTTAGAAGGCATGGAAATCACGTTTGATCAATTAGCCATGTGAAGGGCAAATTCATTTAAATCTTGAGTTCAATGACATCTCGGTAACTAGTGCTCCTTGTTGAGTCTTAGTCACTCTTAGTTCTTCGTGAACACTCATGTGACACTTATCTTGGACGAGTGAAACATGAGGTAGTGACTTTGACATCTTTATGAAATTATACTCTCATGCCATTCGATGCTTTTAATGGCTCTCTAGAAGAGCATTGCCTTGTCTCTGTTACAGGTTTCAAATTAGTGATGTGTTCACTTAATCAAGGGACAAGAAATTGAAAATCACCAAAGAAGTGACCACTGGGGGTCACCGGTCTGACCGGTGACAAGCACCGGTCTGACCGGTGCCGGCTCAGTGAGGCTGTTGGGCGGGTGACCCGGCACCTGTGCTCGGGTGACCCGGTGTGCCTCTGTGTGCTGCAGGGTGACCCGACCCCTATGGCCGGGTGACCCGGGATTGACCCAACTTTCAAGAAAAAGGGTGATTTGGCATCAAAGTGATCTTGTAATCTTACTCTTTTGTGCATCCCTAAGCGAGCTCTTGATAAGTATAACTCTCTAAAGATAAGTAAGAGCTAGCACCATTCAAAATTCAAATATATGCACAAATGAAATGGTCTTAAGGCAAAGGTATGTTTCCATGAACCTCATTGAATACCGTAATGCATCTAGGCCATAATACCATGCTAGTGTGCCATCCTTAGCATGCAATTGCTTCAAGTGAATTTTTGTGTGCCTCTCTAGATATTTGGTTGATACCTTTGCTTTCTCTCGTCTTTGTGTCTCGAGGTTGAAGGTATGAGTCAAATATTCTTGAAAAGCCATTCATTTGAAGTGGATGCATGCACTTTGTGACATAGGATAGACTTTTCGAAAAAATCAACTAGTATGTGTAGGAAGTGTGCTCTTTTTGAAAAATATTCGATTCTTGGTCTTTGTGACCCAACCAACTTAGTTGTGACTATGGTTCCCCTTGCTTGATTGATGGCTAGTCACAATTAAGAAGATTTTCTCAAGTCCATTAAATCCATCTTTATCTCTCTCTCTTGGAAGAATCAAGAATTATCAAAATAAATTGGATTATCCTTCATTCTTTCAAGACTTGATGAATTTTGGATCAATATCAACTCTTCATCTCCTATCCAAAACTTCTGAAAGAATTAGGATCAAAATCTCTCTTTTTGGCCCGAAGTCCTTTTCTCAGGGGAGCACCGGTCTGACCGGTGCCCACCACCGGTCTGACCGGCGGTACCCCTGAAGTCACATCTTCCTTCTTCTGAGACCTAAGTGGATGCAAAGTGTCTTATAAAATACCAGAAGAAGTTTTCAGAGGAATTTTCGCAAAATGGGAAAGAAGGATCAGAACTTCCGAGGCTACGTCGGTTCTACCGATATGGATTCTCTGTTGAAATTATCAAAATCTTCGGTACTACCGAGCACGGGTCGGAACTACCGCTAAAGGCTCACTGGGTCGACCAAGTGTAGGCACCGGTCTGACCGGTGGATCGCACCGGTCTGACCGGTGACGCCCGACTGCAACCCGTGGGCCTACAGTAAAAAGAATCCATCCTTTACCCCTTCCTTCTCTCTCTCTTCCATTATTCACCAGCATTCATCTCCTCCAAACCGTGAAGACCACCTCTCCTCCCTCCTTCCACCTCTCTCTTCTCCCATGGAGATTTGAAGATTCAACCAAGGAAAGACCACAAGATTGGAAGCAAAAGGATCTCCCAAGGCCCCTCTTCAGTTCCCCCTTCGAGTTCTTTGGATTCCTTTCAAGTTCTTCTCTCCAAAGGTATTCAAATCTTTGTTTTGCCCGATCTCTTTACTCCGTGCAAAGATTTGAATTTCCTTTGGTATATCATCTCCTGAGAACCCCTAGAAGACATACCTATAGATCCATAAAGTTTCGTTGGACACATTGTGAGAACCCAAGATTTGGGGTCGGACGGCCTTCACCGGTCTGACCGGTGGCCGTCACCGGTCTGACCAGTGGCGCGTGTCCAGTCCCAAATTTTGTTTTCTTCATGCTTTTCAACACTTATCTGTATTAGGTTGTCTCATGTCTATCTAGACCAAATCTTAGAGTCATAGCTGCTCAGATTGGATGTTGGAGCAATTGGCTCTGTTCTGGGTGGCACCGGTCTGACCGGTGCCCATCACCGGTCTGACCGGTGTGGCCCAGAGCAGACCCAATTGGTCTGTACTTTCAAGAATTTTCTTCTATATCGATTCAATCTGGTTCCTAGAGTCTAATACACTCTTGTCATCCTTTTTGTGACTCAGGACAGCAGTCATGGTTAGGGAAAAGGAGGGTGCTAAGAAGAGAAGAGAAGAGGTGCATGCTCGCAGAGGGACTGCCCCCGGTGACTTTGGGGAAGGGGGCAGCACCATAAATGTCAGCGGCAAAAGGTTGAGACGTCGTTCAGCTCGAGAGAGTGCAGAGGCACCAGACCTTGGAGGTGACACCGGTACTAGCAGTGATGACAATGTTGAGGATGAGACCTTTCAGGGACAGTTTGAGCTGAAGAGGCACCAGGAGGCTGGGTCTGATGATGATGACTCCGACGAGGCAATGGATGAGGATGAGGAGGATGAGGAAGAAGAAGAGGATGTGGATGCCATGGATGAGGATGATGATGACCAGGGTAGATTGAAGATCATGCCACCCACCTATATCTATCCTGACAGGCCAATAAAGTACCATGGTTCGGGCATGACTAAAGCCCTAAAGAAGTTGAGAGATAAGAACCCTTATGAGGAGGCAAGGACCGCATCCGATCCAAGGTTTTGGGCTAAGTTTCAGCAAGAATACTATGCTACGGTGATCATCAAAAAGCCCAAAATCACACATAAGGCACAATATGTGGATTGGGGGCATATGGCTAGGAAGAATGACCCCATTTTTAATGAAGTCATAAGCAACTGTGAGAGGCAAAGGGTCAAGGAGCTTATGGGTTTCCGACAAGATTGGAACAAGGAGATAATAGCCCAATTTTTTGCCACCGTGCACTTTGGACACATTGGTACTGAGAGGGCTATGATTTGGATGACCAATGCCCAGCAGTATTCCATCACTTTCCCCAGGTTCTTGAGGTGCTTTGGGATCATGGCAGGAGACAAGGACTTAAGGCAGCTCCATGATGAAGGGGAGCTTGACAAAAGTGCCTTGCACCTTATGTACCCGAGAGGTGACCATGCTTATTATGAGAAGGTGAAGAATCTCTATACCTACTATGCTGCACTTAATAGACTCCTTAGGGTGTCTATTACACCGAGAGATGGGAATCCCTCTGAGATCACAAAATTTCAGAAAAACTTGATGGTTGCTTTAAGGTCGGGAGCTCCGGAATTTAGTGTTGGGGATTTCATTTGGCAAGAAATCAAGCATCTATCAGAGGACCCCAAAAAGATTTGCAGCTACAGTCCCTATATCATGTATATGATTGAAAAGGTTGCAAAGACGGAGTTTCCCAAAAATGTGACACACAAGCCGTTGAAGCTCAATCCTAGCAAGAGTCCAAGGCTTCCATCTCCTAGAGCAGCGCAAGCACCTGGCCATAGGGAAGGAATCACAGAAGAGGGCACTACTCAGTCAGATCAGGCACAGACAGGGCCTCAGGCTGTCACCGGTCTGACCGGTGCTGAGCACCGGTCTGACCGGTGGGGAGGCTGGGAGCAGCACAGGCCCCGCAGATCCACTTCTCCTTTGAGGAAGTTCCTCAATTTCATATTTGGCATGTGTAGGAGTCAGCATGACATCCAGGTGGAGCAACAAAGGTCTAGGAGGGCAAACAAGCAAATGAGGGACACAATGAAGTTGATGCACAACGCTCAAGGGTTTGAACCGCCTCGCTCTCCTCCCTCTCCTGAGTCTCCACAGGTTGAGATACCTTCCTTCGAGGATAGGATGAGAGGTTGGGTCAACTCTGACATGCTTAATCAATATGGACCTATGTTTTTTGAGTCCGGGCAAGAACAAGGGTCTTCATCATCAGCACCTCCTCCACCTCCACCGTTTGTACCCCCTCACCCAGATGTACCTGGTTCTTCTCACTCCATGGAACAAGAACAAGCTCCTCCACCTCCTCCACCTTCCGAGCAAGGACAAGATTGGGGCGCTCGCTTCTCCGCCGAGATCTTTGGATATAATCCATATCACTATGGTAAAGACAGTGCTCCTATAGCTCATCCCTCTGAAATCACTATCTCTGATTCCATTTACCTAAACTCTCCTATGCATTGGATTTTTGACACTTCTCAAATAGGAGGGAGCTCTCAACCAGGAGACGGATCTCAGGGACAGTGATCGATGGCTACTTCTTCTCCAGGCCCTTCTTGGATGCTTGATGACAAAGGGGGAGAAGATTTGGATTAAAGACTTAAACTCAGAGTTGCTGTCTGTGTTGCACCGGTCTGACCGGTGCAGGGAACCGGTCTGACCGGTGCTGGCTGGCTGTTGAGAGCAGCTGTGTAATAATTTAGAATCTTATCTTTGTGGACTTGAGAACATTTGTGTGAGTACTACTGTGTGTTTTAACCTTTATTGTAATAATTAAGCGACTTTATTGCTAGATTGTGATGCATGTATTGAATGATGTATTGTTTGTGTTGGCTAAATGGAGCAAAGTGATCTAATCCGGCTTGCAACCCCGGCCTGATCACCTTGGACCAAATAGCACGCACACCTTTTACTTTGTGCTCTGGCTGGACCTGACCGGTCTGACCGGTAAGGGGCACCGGTCTGACCGGTGCCGCCTAGTCAGGCGTGCTGGCTGGACCTGACCGGTCTGACCGGTCTGGGGCACCGGTCTGACCGGTGCTGCCTAGTCAGTACTCTTGTTCTTTGCTTTGTGCATATCTTGTCATACGCATCACAGTTTTTATTTTATCGCTCACACATGTTGCACTTCACTGATTCTAAGATATAGGGGGAGCTCACACGCGCTTTCTCCCAAATTTGTGCAATTGGCATTTAAGGCCAAATTTTTGAAATTCAACTCTAAGCACAAATTAAGGGGGAGCTCTAGCTACATCTAAGAATCTAAAATGCGCTTTAATGTTTTATTTGTAAGCTTTAATCAAGTTGTCATCAATCACCAAAAAGGGGGAGATTGAAAGTGCATCTAGGCCCCTAAGTGGATTTTGGTGAATTGAATGACAAGGCGATTAAAGGACTAATGTATTTGTCTAAGATTGTGAGCAGGTTTTATTTATATATTCATGAGCAATTATTGAAGTATTTATTTATGGATGAATATTATATGGCTCACATTGGAGAAGACAAATATATGGATGATCCTAATGCATAAGTGACAAGTATCAAGCAATAAAAGAAGATAAATATTGGGATAATTTGAGAAGGTCAATTCATGGTCTCCCATATGAAGACGTAGCTTGATTAAATTTACAAGGATCATAAAAGAGAAGATGGTAATTCTCTAAGTCAAGTGCAAGGCTTCATGTGTTTATTGAAAGAGGACACAAGGATGAGTGTACACATTATGGTTCTAATTTGGAAGCTTGCACATTCATTGTCAATCAAGATCAAGCATTTGAAGCGGGTTTTCAAATGAAGGTTAATTGTGTATGAAGCAAGTGGAACTCAAAAGTGGATTGGATAAGTGATGAAGAGATCAACCGAGATGTCTAGGGTGAGGGACTAAGCAATCTTTGGGGCCGTAGCTAAGCCGCCATTTCGTGTTTTGCTAAGGTGAAGTTCTAGCATCCGTGGGGTCTCCAAGTATCATATCCAAACCTTAACTGAGGGAAGCAATGCAAGTCATCACCATGTTAGGATTGGCAATATGGAGTGACTTATGGATTCAAGTGTGCATTCCTATGCTAGATGGAAAGATCATAAGTCATTAGCTCAAGTATGGAAGTGCTCAAGTCAAAAGCTATGTTGAAAGCCCTCAAGTGAATATTGATCAAGTATGGCAAGATTGAAGATATCCAAGCTCAAGGGATCAACAAAGTGTTCTTAGTTATTCTTGAGTATAGGTATGCCATACTATCAAGAGGGATGCAACTTAGCGAGTTGACCAAGTCAAAGTGCTCATTAGTTGACCTAAGTGAGATCTAGCCTTAGAGTGTGCTAACAAACCCTCCTAACCTAACCTGAGCCACTTCATCTCTTTGGTGAAGTGTTAGTATCATAGAGAGGGTTTTGGGGTGTCTCGGGCCTGACCGGTCTGACCGGTCAGGGGCACCGGTCTGACCGGTGCCGCTAGCCCCAACGGCTAGTTTTTCGAACACCGGTCTGACCGGTGTGGAGCACCGGTCTGACCGGTGCCGCCCGTGGACTAACGGCTAGTTTTCTCCTTTGAGGGGTATAAATACCCCAAGCTTTCTTCAGTTGAAGCTTGCTGTTTCTAGTGACATTGCTGAGGTCCCAAGCCTTTCCTAACAAGCTCTAAGCCTTAGTGGCTCTCCCCAACACTCTCTTTGTGAGATTTGTGGATTCAAGCCATATCCTTGGTGTTGGGTTGAGAGAGTGAGCTCAAGAGCGACCTTGTGAGCTAACAAGAGCTTTTCCATAGCTTGAGCACTTTGGTTTCGCGTCTACAAGCTTTGAAGCGTTTGTTACTCTTGGAGGTTTGCCTCCTAGACGGCTAGGCGTCGCCGGCTAGCTCCCAACGTTGTGGTGAGCAGCGGGAAGTTTGTAAGGGCTGCGATCTTGCCTCTTCGTGGAAAAGATCCCCTTAGTGGAAAGGAGGAAAGTGGTTGAAAGAGACCCGGCTTGTTGTGGGAATTGTCCCTTACAAGCTCCTCAACGGAGACGTAGCCATTCCTTAGTGGGTGGTGAACTTCGGGAAACAAATCCTTTGCTTCTTCGTGTGGTTTGACTCTCTAAGTTGTTCTTCTAGCATATTTGTTTTGCTTCCGCTTCGATCTACTTGGGTGTGCTACTTGTGTGTGCAGGGCTCATTACCTTACTTGTGATCATCTACAAAGGCCACTCACCAAGTCTGGTTCGTGCTAGAAGTCAAGAGGTGCTTGAAGCTGTTTTTGCAGGTGATCTGTGCTACACCGGTCTGACCGATGAGGTGCACCGGTCTGACCGGTGCCTCCTGTGAAGTCCAGTGCTTGACCGGTCTGACCGGTCATCACCACCGGTCTGACCGGTGGAACACTGTCAGCTCAAGTGATCGGGGAAGAAGAGTTTAATTTGGTCGTCACGCCTATTCACCCCCCCCCCTCTAGGCGACATCAAGGTCCTTTCCGTGGGCCCATGGGTCTTGTGTTTCTTATGGGCCCCACTTGATTTGCTTCGTGGATTGGCCCAATGACCCTTGTGCGATGCACTGCGTGTCGTTCTTCTTGTTCATCTTGCACTTTCGCACATTTTCCCTCCATATGCAGGTTCTCATCCCTGAAATACTTTATTTGGCAATACAAGTGGAACTAGGTTATTGATAAACATATGTTAGTAAGAAATATTAGTTTTCCTTTTATTCTGAGTTATGTTGATGGCTAGAAATGGTCGATACGGACCGTCAACAAACTCCCCCAAGCTGCCCTTTGCTCATCCCAAGCAAACACTTGGTTGTTGATCAGGAGTTGCTACAATGCGTTCTTTCCTTCCGGTACCTTAACAAAACACTCTTCTTTGAATTGAATTAGTTAGCATTGTCCACCCTTTTCACCTTACTCCCCATGGGGCTTTTGACATTTTCCTCATCTTGGGCGGTTGCAAGGTAGAACGGTTATATAAAGTCAATCAGCATTCTTTCTAGAGGTTTTTGACAAATTTTTGAAAAAGAAAATGGAGTTCCTCAAATGATGCTCTCTTGGTCACCCAATGTGTATAATCCTCACCAAGGCATTGTGATTGCCTCTCCTACTTCTAATAAGGCTTTTTGTGGGGTTTTAGGTAGGGTGAAGTAGGGATATACTTGCATCACATAATATTGCAAAGTCAAAGAGCGGATCCAAGAAAGTCAAGTCACACGCTCTGATCAAGATGTGCATATGTGTGGAATTTTATGATAATGTGGCAAGGTGGATGCTAGGCCTGGAATAGGTGCTAGCTATTGCCACATATGAGTTTTATGAGAAGATTGCGGCAAGGTGGATGCTAGGCTCGGAATGGGTGCTAGCTATTGCCGCAAATGAATACTTTGAAGGTATTATGTGTTGGGGAAATGGCCCAGCCCATGTAGGGGTTAATGGGCCTTATGTGGGCTTGAGGGGCTTTTTGCAAATATTGTATCCGCCAGGGGCTTGGATGAAAATATCCTCCAGGGGCTTGGTAGAAAATGGCCAACTTCTCCCACCCCTATAAATAGGAGGGCCGCTGTAATTGATGGAACAGAGGACATTAATGAGAAGAGAGTTCCGAGGTGCACTATTCTTTGCTTGTCTGGTATTTACTTTCTGTATCACTTTGGTAGGAGTAGAAAGAGAAGCAGTAGAGTGAGGGTAAGAAGAAGAGAGCAGCACTCGGGAAGGGTTGCCCCTTGGACTTTTCGGAGAACTAGCAGGGTACTGATACTTCGGAGTCCCCTTCGGAGTGCCTTTCACCAACAGTGTCGCCCACCTCGTGGAAGGATTCGCGACTACATGGTCTGGACAGCTCACCCTCGTCACCTTCGGCGTGACTCAGTTTGGAAATGAGCTCGTTTCGGTATCCAGCAGATCGTGTGTTCCGCGTAAGAAAAAGCTAAGTACTCATCTCATGAATTTTTTTTATGATATATGTTCCGAAGGGGATTTCAACCGAACATCACTATTGGAAGCATTTAAAGCTTTTACTATCTTCTATTTATTGATGTAAGGCACACAGCAACCAGGAAAGGACGAGGATAATATTGAGCATCCAATTAACCAGCCACTCTCATCTCACTTAGTGGACAAAGCACAACCAACAACCATCAAAACTGACGGAAGTGACGAAGCCCATTCTATCTGGAAGCTATTAACACTTCGTCCTACGAAGCCCATCGTAGCATCATTGTGCAGTGTTCGGCCTGAGTGAGGCCCAGCTGTCGTTTTTTACCCAAGTTTAAGCCGAGCTGTAACTACATCAGCTCAAGTGGACGAAATTTCAACATGGGCCTATGATCATCCCTTCGGAGCTCTCGCATTTGCAGCTTCGGCCTTTCTTGACGGATTTTAAAGTCAACACCACCGCGCAATATTTTTGGCCGGCTGTCAGGAACTGTGTTTGGTGGCCGCCCATATGCACGTACAAGATCAACTTCGTTCGGCTGCTACGAAGCCCAAATGCAATAATTAATTGCACCAGCCAGTTACCGTTCTTGGGACCAAGACGAAGCCCAACCCATACATGACGGCCGAGGTTCCAGTGCCCGTCCTCTCGGCGGCCAACGACGTCAGGCGGCATCAAGCGACGCACAACCAACCTTGTACGAAGCAAGACTAACTGCAGCTACACCAGCAGACAGTCACGCTTGGGCTTCGGAGACCTCTTTCCCTGTCGCATATTTCATGTATGTGCTGGCCGCCCTTTCCCAGTACGAGGGAGGCAGCAACACCGTCATCAACTCGTCATGCATGCGGTTGTGATTCACTTCGCAGCAAGCAAGGATCACGGCACCAGTGGCGATGAAGCCAATTCTGGGGCGATTTCGACGCCGAGGCCCATTTCAAATCTTCTCCATCTGACTCCCACCGGCCACACAAGATGGCGCTGCAGCTGCAGGCAGTAACAAACTCGTCAGGGGGCATCAGGTTTCTTTCTGCTAGTGCGACGACGAAGATCAACTGCAATTGCTGTACTAGTCAATGACGCTTGGACGAAGCCCAGGCAGCTTTCCACTGGACTTTGTATTTGGGTTTGTATTGGGATTGGTTTCTTACAATGGGCTTCGGAGTACAAAGCAACGACGACGACGTCAACTTCCTCCTACCCCCCAGCCAGCCACGAAGCCCAATTGCATTAATTAATCACACCAGCTAGCTGACCTTCGTGTCCAAGACAAGACAAGCGAGTTCCAAACAAGCGAGAGAGATCCATCAACATCGGTCCATCCCTACCCAAACATTTTATTCGTGAGCAAGTGGCGACGAAGTAGCAGCCCAGTCTAATTTCACGAGATTCATTTTTCACCTTCGGAATCATTTCGGTGAATTTTTCACCTTTAGAATCATCTCGGCGGGATTTCACGAGATTGAATTTTCATTCGGAACCATTTCGATGGTTTTTCTTCACCTTCGGAATCATCTCGACAGTATTTCACGAGATTGATTTTTCTTCTTCGGAATTATTTCGCCGCACTCCAACCTATCAGAGGTCACAGACATCGGCCCATCGGGCAATCTACTTCGGAGCCCACCCAATATTGACGAGGCCCAGCTAGACGGATCAACAACACTGGCCAAGCTGTTTCCATCGACGTCAAGTTTTTGTTCATCCTTCGGAGCTGTTGGCTTAATTCCTTATAGCTTCGGCGTTGACGTTTTTACAAATCTGCACCGTCAGGCTGAAACACCTATTTCTTTGGGCCTCTACGACCGCACCAACCGGGAACAAGTTCATGCCGCAGGTTAACCAAGTGTCTAGCTTTCAGATACAGCCATCACGCGACGTTCTTTTTCGTTTCTTAGACGAGGTATTACGACTGTGTCGCCACATGCAAAATACCTTTCTCCCCCTTCGTATGTGAGTGACAAAGGTCTGCACGTGCAGATAATGCTTATTGCGCATAACCTCTTTTGAGTAGCTAGCAACATGTCTGCTTCCTCGTACTCCAAACGTGTGGCAGCCAGCACTTTTAGTTCTGTTAAGTCAGTCCACGGCGCCGAAGGGGCCCAGCAAATATCAGTGCGTTAGCAAACTATCTGTCTTAATTAGAGCTCTAACCTCTGTTTTGCAGAAAGTATCTTGAATATCCTATAGTAATACATTTTCCAACACTGTTCTGTTTGCTTACTAATTTAACATCAGCTTGTTATACAGTTACTCCGAAGGGACAAAATGTTCACATCATGTGCACCTTCATGTATTACTTTATTATTCTCATTATTCTATAATATTATTATCTTTGTGCGGAGGAACTTGCTTCGCATCACTAACGAGTTTACTCAAAAAAAAATGAACAATTTAGTGTGACATCATTGGACCACCGAAGTACCCTTCGTTGGATGTACCCGAGCTAAATGATTTTGGGTTTCGGTTATTCATGATTATTACGACAATGAATGGAAAGATTATATTATTGGGATTCTTCACATTGGGAGTCAGCCTAATCCCAAGCAGTTTACTTTGGCCTTTCTCGGGGGGGTTTAAATGGTTATAATCAAGAGCTTCGGCACAGTATTATGGTGCCCAACACAGGACCAGTTTCAATTCTCTACTACGAAGCCTAACTTAAAACGAAGCCCACTTCGGCCTTAAATTCTGAAGCCCATTTCGGAAGCTTGGCTGCACAGCCCAATCACCTTCGATACCCGGGCCATAAAAACGAAGGTCAGGTCTGCATGCTCAGCCCATTTGCATCCTTCGAAGAAGCCCAGATGTTGACGAGACCTTATTATGGAGTGTGGACGAAGCCCAGCTTCGGTTTAGTTTCAGCCCGCAATATTAATTTCGGAATGTTCAGCCCGCAATGTTATCTTACTCTAGTGACCGAAGGGTCGTAGTTTTAGCCCGCAATGTTCAGCTTCGGCTATTGGGCTACTTCCGCACAAGGGTTTACTTGGCCACGAATTTTTTTATATATTTTTTTTCTTTGATTTTCGAAAAATAAATGGACGAACCAAAAATTTCGAGAAATATACATCTGCCGCCGTACCCCAGGGCGGCAGGTACCTGCCGCTGTGTGGCACGGCGGCAGCATCCCTGCCGCCGTGCCCCACGGCGTTAAGTCTCTGCCGCCGTGGGGTACGGCGGCAGGAGAGCACCTCTGGCGGTAGGGCTGTGTGGCACGGCGTCAGGCCCCTGCCGCCGTGCGGCACGGCGGCAGGCCCCTACCGCCGTGCCACATGGCAGTAAGGCCATTTTTTTAATTTTTCATTTTTAAAACACTTTTAACCTTTTAAAAAAATAACAAATTGATAAGTGTAAGCATAATCACAAGATCATATCATAATCAACGAGTAGATGCAAATAGTTTATACAAAATCATGGTAAAAGTACTACTACATCTAAATGCGTCGGTACCTTTTCGACCTAACAGCTCTAGCGCCAACCCAGGTGTGGTCCCGGTCATACGTCCAGGGGTCAGGTGCCCTGACCACCCGCGGTCCGAACTGGTCGGGAGACGGTGTCGCCATGGTGGCCTGCGACGCGCCTGCAGCATCCGGTGTCGCTCCACCCGCCGGTGTCGCTCCGTCGGCCGGTGTCGCTCCGCCTGCCGGTGTCGCTCCGCCGGCCGCCGGGGTCACTCCGCCCAGTGGCTGTGTCGGCTGAGTCCCAACCGGTGCCTGTGTCAACTGTGACGGGCCAACCTCCTCGGCATGTTGCGGGGTATCCAGGGTCGAGAGAATGTCGCCGTACCCCATCTCATCCGAGGCCAGCTGGTCCTCGGTGATCGCGTCGAAAGCAGGCTGGAACATAGGCGGAGTGGACGAGGAAGCAATATCTGCCGCCGCAAACTGAAAGGCCGGCGGTCTGAAACCTCCTAGCGGAAAGATCGACGCTCTAGGTGCCGTCGTCTCCGGGTGTCGAGGCCCGGCTGTCGGAAAGAGCGGCGGTCGCCCTGTACGATTAGAATATAGTATAACCACAAACACACAATAATTGCGTGCATTAGTTGAAAATAAGGTCCACTGAAAGTACCTGCGCCGGGGGGGAACAAACGGCTGCTGTGCCGTCGGAGCCGAGAAGCCGCTGGCAAAGGTGGAAGGCGCCTGCTGCGAAGCCGCGGTCGAGGCGGAGCTCGAGGATGACGCTGGGTGGCGCGGAAGGAGAGGAATCTCTGCGGCCCCGGCGTAGTTCACGACGGCGGAGTACCTCGTGGCAGCAGCGAGGATCCTGTCGTATGTGCCCTGGTGCTGGTGAGGCCCCCAGGTAAAACACTACTCCCTCGCGAACGCTGCGAGCCGCACGATCTCAGCAAGCACGTCGTGCTGCTCACAAAATTAGTAACACATGTTATAATGAAAAGTCATATGAATATAATATGTTTGCAGTATCGTAGCTTACCGCTGTGTCGGCGGTCTGGTCTCGGCGGACCGGGTACGTGGTGCTCGGCAGGATCCTGTCGTGGTCCGGGACCGGTGGCGGTGGCGGGGTAGCAGGCACGTACGTCACCCGCGTCCGCGTCCTCGGGAGGTACCACTGAAGGTACGCTACCCAGGCCGCGCCGTCGTGAAGGCGGTGTTCGGTGACGACGTTCTTCTCGTGCGCCGCGGACGCCCACTCGTCCACGTACGGCTGCAGCTTGCCGACGAACGACGTCACCGCAGCCACGCCCTTACGCGTCCACCTAGCATAGATGAAACATAAAATTATTGGCAACTGACTATTTGTAACAGAAAATAATTATAACTGACAAATGGTAGCTCACATGTGCCTGTAGGTGGCAGACGTGGCGCAGCTGGTACTGGCGCCTCCTGGAAGAGGTCGAACTGCCTCATCACCCGGTGGACGGCGTACTCCTCGACGTAGACGTCGAAGACCAGTCGTCGCCGCGTCATCCAGTACGCCTGGTCTCGGGAGCACAGGGACGAGAGCCCCTGTGGTGCGCGGGCAGCGACCATGGCAGGAGCGTACGGCGTCTACCGGACCTGGCATCGACCATCCGGTCGATCTGACCTACGAAGTCCTTGTACGCCTTCTTCGGCTGCTCCCCAGCCCAAACGTGCTGCAAAGAACATGAAAAGTTAATTGAATCGAACTAAAGAACTCATAACGCGAAGAAAACGATAAGGGAGGTCATTACCTTCCGGAGGCACCACAGAGAACCCATGGTGGGGAGGTCCGCTGGGTCGGTGTCTTCTGGCAGCGACACGTACTTCGAGAGGTCAGCCTTGGGCCGACCGATGTCGAACCGCTCATGGATCCACATCTGCAGCAGGAGAGGGCACCCCAGGAGGATCCCCTCCTTACTCGCCAGCCTCGACACTGCCGAACACAGCCCCCTGTAGGTAGCTGCCAGAACAGCGCTGCCCCAGCTGATCTGGGGCATCTAGTCGAGGGGTGCGTCGGCGATCTTCTGAGCCCAGGAGAGCAGGTACCTCGACACCGAGTCTCCCGCTGACTCGCAGAACAGCACCCACCCGAACAGCCAGAGCAGGTACACCTCCAAAAACCTGTCTGACGTCGGGTCGTCGGCCTCGTCCGCCATGTAGTCAGCCTGCACACACACAAAGATCCATCGTCACATTCGTTTAAAATGCATACAAACGTTGAAAATAAGAGTTAGAATCACATACGCTGAACTGCTGGATCCAAGTCCAGGTGGGCCTGTGGGTGTCGGCGAAGGGCACGTACGGCGCTGGCGCGCGATCGTTCCGAGAAACGTTCGCGAACCGAGCAAGGAAGTCAGCGTGCCACGTCGCGGGGATGTCGATCGGCCCCATCGCCTCGCCAGCACACGGCAGTCCTCCCAACATCGCGGCGTCCTCCAGACTGAGCGTCATCTCGCCGACGGGAAAGTGGAACGTGTGTGTCTCTGGTCGCCACCGGTCCATAAACGCGGCGATCAGCGGGGCGTCGTAGCTGAACCGCGTCAACCGCTCCGCCCGGGGAACCTCAGCTCGTAGCCTGTCCCCCTCGACCAACCGCGCAAAAGGGAGAAGTCCTGCAGCGCGTAGCCTAAAAAAAACAAAATTAATTTACTTAATGCAATTACTATTGTAAAGAAACAGAAATAAATAATAAATATGAATTACGTACTTCGGAATCCACCGCTGGTGTATCGACATCAACGTGCGGGTGGTCCGGAAACGTATACTGCTGGGCGAACGTCCAAGAACAGCCGAGACGTACGAGCGATGGTGCCGGTCCACCGCCTCGTCGAACAACTCCGGCCGTACGTACTCCAACGGTGCAGCCATAACTGCAAAAAAAAACATAATTTAATCAATTAGTCGAATTATACTAATTAAAACGAATTATGTGAATTTAAACTATTTTCTACGAATTCTATATCAATTTAATCTAATTATGTGAATTATAACCATTTTGTAGGAATTTTAAATGAATTAAAATGAATTATGTGAATTTAAAATATTTTCTACAAATTTTATATCAATTTAATCTAATTATGTGAATTATAACCATTTTGTAGGAATTTTAAATGAATTAAAACGAATTATGTGAAATTAAACTACTTTCTACAAATTTTATATCAATTTAATCTAATTATGTGAATTATAACCATTTTGTAGGAATTTTAAATGAATTAAAACGAATTATATGAATTTCAACTATTTTCTACAAATTTTATATCAATTTAATCTAATTATGTGAATTATAACCATTTTGTAGGAATTTTAAATGAATTAAAACGAATTATGTGAATTTAAACTATTTTCTACGAATTTTATATCAATTTAATCTAATTATGTGAATTATAACCATTTTCTAAAAGTTTAAAACCAATTTAAATGAATTATGTTAATTAAAATAATTTTTTAATAATTTTATATTAATATAATCTAATTATTTAAATTATAACTATTTCTAAAATTTTTGAAATTTCTAAACTAAACTAAACTAAGTTAACTAAACTAAACTAAGTTAACTAAACTAACTACACTAACTAAACTAACTAACTAAACTAACTACACTAACTAAATTAAACTAAATTTAGAAACATACCTTAGTCAAAAGTGCTGCGAAGGGTTGAAAGCCGAAGATTCAGAGGAGAGAGGAAGGGAGCGGTGGCGGCAGCCGTCGCCCCTTTATATAGGGGTGACGCTGCCGCCGTGGGGCACGGCGCTAGGACTCCTGCCGCCGTGGAGCACGGCGGCAGGAAACTGACCCCACCTGGCAGGTCAGCCGACCGTTGGCGGCACCCCTACCGCCGTGCCCCACGGCGGCAGGAACTCCTGCCGCCGTGGGGTACGGCGGCAGATGTATATTTCTCGAAATTTTTGGTTCGTCCATTTATTTTTCGAAAATCAAAAAAAAAATATATAAAAATCAGTTGGCCACGGACGGGATCAGCAACTTTATTCGGGTCTTTAAGAATAAATTTTCAGCGTTTATGGACCCTTCGGAATTCACGCGTGCAGGTACCCCTTTGGGTTAATTTCAGTCATTTGCTGCATTATTTGTTGCCTTAATCGCTGTTAGTACCAAATGCTTCGGTCAACAAGGCTTCGGTCTGAAGCTCACGCTCCTTGGACCAAGTGCTTGTCTCTCGCACTTTAAAATAGAGTAGGCACTATGAAATTTCTCTGAGTATATTGCTATTTATTGCTCACTAGCATTGTATACAGACTACCTCTTCACCCTTCATCTAGTAAACGAAGGGGTATTTTGTTTTAGAAAGACTCCATCTGTTTATGATTTCAACCATCGCAAGCGAACTACGCCTTCTACACGAAGGCTATTCGCTTTGCGACAACAGGTATATAGACCTAGGGTAGGTGAAAGTCGTACGTTTTTTCCTTAATGTCAAAAACTGCTACTTTCACCAACTATGTAAACAGTTGCAAACCCTCCATCTCGAGTATTTTGCTTTGTTCCTGAGCTAAGGCTCGGAGTTTGCGCTTCGTGTACAAGGGTTCACGGGGGGTGCCGAGAAATAGCACTCGGTCGTAGTGCGTTATACTTCTCCTTCGTTAGTGAAGCATAGGGGCTGTTTTTCATGCTTCTTCGAACAGTCAATGTAAGTACCTCTTCGCCTTCATAGACTAACACTTCATTGAACTATCATGTTTCGTATTTGTCACACCCGGATTTAAAGGCAAACCCGAATGCATAGAATACATGTGCGCCAGGATCAAGTTACACACATGGATCGACTCAGTGAATACCAAAACACAGTGTAAAAGCGTATAGAAAGTATTAAACATTTATTACATGACCGAATGTCTCAAATTAACACACGTTCGAGTAGCTAACAGCGGAAAAGTAAACGTAGAAGCCCTCCACAAGCAGCTGACTGGAGGAACGAACGCCTAGAACTCATCAAACTCTCCAGGGTAGTCCTCAAAGCGTCCATCTGAGCAGCAGCCGGGTAGTGTAGATGCAATATAGAAACAACAAGCATGAGCACATGTCGTACTCAACAAGGGAAAACTCTATAACAACATGCAAGGCTTTATGGTGGAAGCTGATGGTTGTAAAGCAAGTCAGCATTTTAGTTGGTCAAGTTTTATTAAGCAACAGTTACTAACGAGTGTAAGTATATACCAAACCCAATTAACAAGTGCAACGGAACCATAGGATGCAATGCACAAGATTAAAAGTTCCATCTTTCATAAATTACTCATGTGAGGGTCCAGGCCGCCCTTGACCGTGGGCACGGCTAACTAGTCAGTTTTACACTCTGCAGAGGTTGTACATCTTTACCCACAAGTCGCGTAAAAGTCCCGATGAACTTTAGACCCAACCATGCTGTGCAAAAGTAGGCACAATACCACACTACCGAGGTGTGGCTGCATAGGGACGCTACGAGGCCTTTACAAAGATCCCCTAGTGCAGGCTGCTCGCTAGGTTACTTGACAGCGTAATGCATAAACCTCTCTCAAGACTGCGAAGCTACCACAGAGCAGATCAGCCTGAGGGCCGGGCTATACACCAACTACCGGCAACCCCCAACCCTTATCAGGTAAAGCATACCTAACACCAAGTTCTCTAATTACTAAGCCAAGACAGAGCCATATGTCTTGTGGTTGTACTGTTTTCCTGGGTGGTCGCTCCATGTTCCGATTAACAGGCATAAAGTGTTTTTTGCATTACATGAATGAGTAGCATAAATAAATCCAATTAATGATCGTTCATTAAACCTCCCAAAACCAAGGTAAAGCTCTAGCAAGTGCTACCCAACATAAAGTAAACCCAGGTTGATCAAGGCATAGGATAAACAACACTAGGCGAACCTTAAATAATCGGACCCATCATATTAATGCAAAGCAATAAATAAATACAGTGTAATTAAAATGCATGTTGTAATAGGTTCAACGGGGATGCAGCAAGGACTTGCCTTCTACCAGCTCCGGAAACTGCTCAGGATCTTGAAATTCTTCAACGGCAGCGAAATCCTCGAACGGCTCGTGCTCTACGCTCCACACATTCACATACAAGCATACAATAGAATAAATTAAGAAACAATCACCAAACAGTATTAACAGAACAAAACAGAGGTATAAAACTGTTCTACTCGTCGAGACGATCGCATGGACATAAAGAACGCTAAAAACGGAGCTAAAACGACTAAGATATAGCTTGAACAAGATCAGGGACTAAACTGTAAAGAAAACTAAACTCGCGGGGCTAAACTAAAGAAAACAGGACCTATCCGTAAAGAAACTTCAACGGTGGGAGGACCGGCTTGTGAAATCAAAGAAATAGGGGGGCTTTCTTGCAAAGCCGCCAAGTCAAGGTTGGGTTGACCGGCCCTTGACCAGTTTGACTCGGGCTGGGATGGATCTGATCCGTCGGATCAAGATCCGGCGACCCTGGTGGCACGCGAGCGCGGGGCGGCGGCGACTGGCCGGCGGCGAGCGGCGGCGCAAGGCGGTGTGCGGCGGCGCAACCACGATGTCGAGCTAGGGTGCTCGATTTTTCACGCGGATTGCACGGGGATGAAGCGGGCGAGACGGCGAACCAAACTAGGGCACCGGGGCGGGCGCCGGAGCGGCAGCGACGGCGCAAGGCAGGGCGGGGCGGAAACCGTGGCGGTGTGAACTCCGGCGACCCCGTTTTAGGTGATGCGGAGCTCGGTGACGAAAACAAGCGACACCCGCGGGTTCCTCACCTTGCGGCGAAGCTCCGGGCGACCTTCTCGGCGACGGAAGGGCGGCAGACGAGCGGGTCCACGGCGGCGGCGCGGCTAGGGTTAGCGGCGACGGCGCGGAGCTCGGGCGCTAGGGTTTTCGGGGAAAGGAGCGGCGCGGTGCGAGGCGGCGGGGTTAAAAAGGCCAGGGGCGCCCGGGCAAGTGGGCCCGAGGCCACACACGCGCGCACGGCGCAAGCTCGGGGTCGGACCCCGAGTCCGACCCGGGCACGGCGTGAGGTGGGGGATGACCAGCGGCCCCCACCTGGCAGCGGCTGAGGCGGCGTTGGGCCGGCGCTGGGCCGACGACCACGCTGGGCTGCGAAGCGGCGGGGTGCAACGGTGACCGGGCGACGGAGTTAAGGGGGCGCGGCCGGACTTCGGCAGGTGGGCTGCGCAGCAAAAAGAAAAAGGAGGGGAGGGAAAAGAAATGGTTTTCCATTTTTTTTTTTTTGAAAAGAGGAAATCAAACAAAATTCAAACTCAGGTTTGAATTCAACAATCAAAACTGATGCTCCAGCATGTATGCAACAGTAAACTCCTATATTTCATTAACTTAATTAACAAAATTATTAAATGCCTAGAAAATCACAAACACCTTATATTCCTTAAACAAGAACAATGGTTGCTAAGCAAATTTTTATTTAAACTCAAAAGTGAAAATTAGGGTGTTACAAATCCTACCCCCCTTAAGATGAATCTCGTCCTCGAGATTCGGATGGATCAAAGAGATGGGGATAATCTTCCTTCAACTCCTCTTCTCTTTCCCAAGTTGCCTCATCCTCTGCATGATTACTCCATTGCACCTTGCACATCTTAATCACCCGATTCCTCGTAACTCGTGTCAAAGTATCCAAGATTTTGATAGGCCGTTCAGTAATGGTGAGATCTTCCTTAACATCCAACCCATCCATAGGTAATGGCTCCTTATCATGAGGTTTGAGACCCTTTTTCAACTGAGAAATATGAAACACATCATGCACATCTGAGAGCTGTTCTGGTAAGTCAAGTCTGTATGCTACCTCTCCTACCCGCTGCAAGATCTGAAAGGGTCCAATAAAGCGAGGAGACAACTTTCCCTTCACTTTAAACCTGCGCAAACCTCTGATTGGTGACACCTTTAAGTACACATAATCGCCTTCTTGGAAAGCTACATCTCTCCTCTTCCCGTCTGCATAACTCTTCTGCCTGGACTGAGCAATCCTCAAGTTCTCCCTTATGATCTGAACTTGCCTCTTTGCCTCCTTAATGATATCAGTCCCAAACAACTGACTCTCGCCTGTCTGACTCCAGTACAAGGGTGTTCTGCACTTTCTCCCATATAATGCCTCGAAAGGTGCCATCTTCAGACTAGCCTGATAACTGTTGTTATAAGAGAACTCAGCATACGGCAAACTCTTATCCCAGCTACCTCCATGCTTAAGAGCACAAGCTCTCAACATATCCTCCAAAATCTGATTTGTCCTCTCAGTCTGTCCATCGGTCTGCGGATGATAGGCTGAGCTAAAGTTCAACTTTGTATCCATGGACTCATGAAGCTTCTCCCAGAAACGAGATGTGAACTGAGTACCTCTGTCAGACACTATCTTCTTAGGTACACCATGCAAACACACAATCCGAGACATGTACAGTTCTGCCAATCTCGCACCTGAATGAGTAGTCTTAACAGGAATGAAGTGAGCTACCTTAGTCAATCGATCCACTATTACCCATATCGAATCATACCCAGCTGGTGTCCGTGGTAACCCCACTATAAAATCCATACTGATCTCTTCCCACTTCCATTCGGGCACCTTTAACGGCTGCAACAGTCCAGCTGGCTTCTGATGCTCTGCCTTAACTCTATGGCACGTGTCACACAATGCTACATGAGCGGCCACATCCCTCTTCATCCCATACCACCAATACCTCTGCTTAAGATCTTGATACATCTTAGTGCTGCCGGGATGAATGGAATAAGCTGAATCATGGGCCTCTCTCAAGATGGTCTTCCTAAGGTCTCCCACATCAGGCACACAGATCCTATTCTTGAACCATATAGTCCCCTGATCATCCTCAGTGAAATCCGGGGCCTTGCCCCTCTCCATGGTCTCTCTGATCTCTCTAATCTCCACATCCTCCAACTGCCCTTCACGTATCTGCTGCTCCAGAGTAGACTCTACCTCCAACGTAACTCCCTCAGTATGAGCAACCATCCCCAGATTGAGTTTCTCAAACTCCTTCATCAACTCTTCCGGCAGCTGGAATGCCAACGCCATGTTGGCCTGTCCCTTTCGACTCAAAGCATCTGCAACCAGATTAGCCTTCCCAGGATGATACTGTATGTCCAGATCATAGTCCTTGATCAATTCCAACCATCGACGCTGTCTCAAATTAAGGTCCTTCTGAGTGAAGATGTACTTTAGACTCTTGTGATCAGTGTAAATCTGGCACTTGGTTCCCATGATGTAATGCCTCCAGATCTTCAAAGCATGAACCACAGCTGCCAACTCAAGATCATGTGTAGGATAGTTCTGCTCATGCTTCCTCAACTGCCTCGATGCATAGGCTATAACATGTCCCTCCTGCATAAGAACGCAACCCAAGCCCTGTCGAGACGCATCACAGTAGATGTCAAAGCCCTTCTGCAAGTCTGGCATCACAAGTACTGGAGCGGTAGTCAACCTCCTCTTCAACTCCTCAAAACTGGCCTGACATGCATCTGTCCACTTGAATTCCCTATCCTTCTCCAACAATGTGGTGAGAGGCTTCACAATCTTGGAGAATCCCTCGATGAACCGTCGATAGTACCCTGCAAGTCCAAGGAAACTCCTGATCTCCTTAACTGTCCTCGGCGGTTCCCACTTCAACACATCATCAACCTTGGCTGGATCGACTGAAATACCTCCATCTGTGATGATATGCCCAAGAAAAGAGACTTCCTTCAGCCAGAAATCACACTTACTGAACTTGGCATACAACTGATGCTCTCTCAACTTCTGCAACACAAGTCTCAGATGCTCCTCATGCTCCTCCTCAGTCTTGGAGTAAATCAGAATATCATCAATGAATACCACAACGAACTTATCCAAGTACTCCATAAACACCTTGTTCATCAGATACATAAAGTAGGCAGGTGCATTGGTCAACCCAAAAGACATAACAGTATACTCATAAAGCCCATACCTAGTGGTGAATGCAGTTTTAGGAATATCCGACCATCTGATCTTCATCTGATGGTAACCAGAACGCAAATCAATCTTGGAGAACACCTTAGCACCTCTCATCTGATCAAACAAGTCCTCAATGCGGGGTAACGGATACTTGTTCTTGATAGTAACCTCATTAAGCAACCGATAATCCACACACATCCTCTGAGTACCATCTTTCTTCTCTACAAAGATAACTGGTGCCCCCCAAGGTGATGAACTAGGACGAATAAACCCCTTTTCCAACAATTCTTTAATCTGTTTCTTAAGTTCTAACAGTTGAGTACTAGACATTCTATATGGACGTTTAGAAATAGGAGCAGTACCAGGCAATAGATCAATAACAAACTCAACATCACGGTCAGGTGGCATACCTGGTAACTCCTCTGGGAACACATCCGGATACTCACAAACCACTCTGATATCCTCCAAAGGCTTGCCATCCAACTGCTGCACAGAACCTCCTGCACCTGACGGTGGATCAGCCACAAGCTCAACCTTATCCCCTTTGGGACCAGTGAGAAGAACTGTCCTCTTAGCACACTGAATCGTCGCATCATGACTAGCCAACCAGTTCATACCCAGAATGATATCAAGATCTTTTGACTCCAGAACTATCAGCTGTGCCAGAAAGTCTACTCCCATGATTCTGAGATTAACATTAGGACATATGTATATGGCTTTCATATCCCCCCTGGTGAGTTAACTAGCATGGTTTGTTTCATATGTTGCATGGGTACACTATGTTTAGCCACAAATTGAGCAGATATGAAAGAATGAGAAGCTCCAGAATCAAATAGGACTGAGGCAGGGATGGAGTTGACAAGGAACATACCAAGCACCACCTGTGGGTTCTCCTGGGCAGTCTCAACACTCACGTGGTTCACCTTACCACGCGAATAGCTCTGTTGCCCCTTGTTGCTCTGCGGGGTCTGGTTCCCATTCCTTATCTGCTGCATCTGCTGGTTCTGCACGGGGGTGTTGGGGGTAGTCCTCTTGGGACAGTTGTTGGCATAGTGACCAACCTCCCCACACTTGTAGCAGCTGTTGCCCGCGGGGGTATGAGGTGCACTGGGCCTCACGGGCGTGCCAATCGGAGTCATCGGACGGTTCTGGTGGAATGCAGGGCGTGGAGTCTGTGGTCCTGGGCGCTGGAACTGCTGGGCGGAGCGCTGAAACTGCTGGTGCTGCTGTGGCTGATACTGGTACTGCTGCTGCTGATGCTGCTGGCCATAACTCCCTGTCGGACCTCCTGGACGGAACGGCGCACCCAGCGGTGAAGTGAAGCGGGGGCGAGTGCTGCTCCCGGACTGTCCTGGAGTGGTGGCCTTCCTCTTCAGCTCCCCCAACTCCCTGCGCTTGGACTCCAAGCAGATGGCCTTGTCTAGCAGGTGCTGGAAGGACGGAAAGGTGTGAGACATCAGCTGGTACTGGAATGGTCCAGCCAATCCTTCCATGAAGCGCTCCTGCTTCTTCGCATCATCTGCCACCTCCTCTGGTGCATAACGAGACAATTCTATGAACCTGTCCCGGAACTCTGCCACTGACATTCCCCCCTGCTTGAGAGAGAGGAACTCCTTCTTCTTCAGCTTCATCAGCCCTGCAGGAATGTGATGGCTCCTGAAGCTGTTGGTGAACTCCTGCCAAGTGATGGTGTCTGGTGTAGCATGAGCAGCAACATACGCATCCCACCATGCTCCTGCTGTCCCCTGGAGTCGTCCTGCAGCAAATAGGACCTTCTCCCTGTCGTCACACTGCGCGGTAGTGAGCATCTTGCCCACGGTCTTCAGCCAGTCATCAGCCTCCAACGGATCCGCAGCATGCGTGAACACTGGCGGACGATGGCTCATGAACTCCCTGTGCTTGTTCATGGGCACCTGCTGCTGATGTGGATTGTTGACTTGAGCCTGCAGATTGGCCACGGTGTTGGTCAGGTTCTCGAGGAGCTGAGTCTGAGTCTGGAAGAACTGCTGCATGGCCGGATCCATTTGTCCTGGCTGTGGTGCACTGCTTGAGCTGCTGCCTCGTCCTTGGCGTGTCACTGGAGGCTGGTCAACTCCTGATCCGGACCTGGTTTTCACCATCTGAGTGTTAGACACATTGATTTAGATTACTGCACTGAGAGAAAAGCTCAAAAAGGTAAACAATGCAGGTTTCTAGATTAAGACAGATTCTGATAGCTGTAAAGAAACAGGTGTATCTCGCTGTACAGGTAACCAAAAATCATGAATTTTTCCTGAGATGTGATGTATCAAATTGCTGAACTACTCCAATTGGATTTGCCTCAATCGGAGTTCGACAACTCGAGATATTAAATAATGAAGTCAGCTGTGTCAGCAAGATTTGACAGATTCTGATGGCTTAGTGTTTCGTTTATAACTCCCAGATTATATATTGGATAATGCTGAATTTTTGACAGAAAATCATATATAAAATTTGTGAACTAACCCAACTGGTTTTACTGGATTTGGAGTTCTGTAGCTCGAGATAAAAATAAAACACTACTGCTGTGTCAGGAAGTGACGTGAACAGATTTTGCACTACGATAATCCTCATGATAGATAAAATAAGATAGATAAAGAATTATGATATTGCAAGATAAAAGATGATTAGAACAGAACTTAAACCCACTAACCAAGCTTCATTACTAAACCAATGTCATTGTGGCATTAATCCACAACACATTGCAATCACACAAAGATCCAACTCACGAATGATCACAAATCAAGCATCCAAACACACCACTAGCTAACACACCGATCCAACGTTTCGTTCTAACGATTACAGACTCTATAACTGAAAATAAAAGGACACCTAGCACCTAAGGCCAAATGATCCGAGTGCGGGATCTAAGTGACCCATAGCTGGTCCTCCTGGGTCTTGGTGACATTGCGGGCCATCTTTCTTCATCTTCCTCCACCTCTTCATCATCCTGCCCCGCAATCACTGCCTTAAGCCTTTTGATTTCCCTTCGATCCTCATCTTGCTGATCACGAAGGTCTTGCAGCTCCATGTTGGTGTCATCAAGGTTGGTGTTGAGAGCTGCAACCAATCCCACTTGAGCTGCATAGCGCGGTCCCAAATCCGCGTTAGTCACTGGGATAGTGCTGCCCACGGCTCCAGCAGTTCGGCGAGGAAAGTCACCCCACACAGTGTCATTGAGATGGTGAGCCTCCTCATAACACCATGCAGAAAGAGCCCTCCTAGCAGCATCATCTCTCCCCGCAGCGTAGGTAGCCCTGGTGGCTAAGGCATGGTGAACAGTAACCTCGTACTGTCCGCCCTCCTGCGGATCATCTTCCAGAATGCGCACTGACACCTCCCACTGCGTTGGGTAACGGGGATGTGTCCTCCTTAGCCCAACGTAGTCGATCGTCACCGGCTGATGGAGACGGTGGAAAAGCCTCCTCAGCTTAGACGGAAAGCGTGCATGCCCCCCATCATGGTGAAAAACGACCACCTTCCACTCCTCGGGCGCGGGTTGATCATTAGCATCACCATCCTCCGGATCTGAACCTTCAGGATCTGAGTGGTCATCTGGGTCACCTCCTTGTTCCTGCTCTTCAGCTTGCTCCTCTTCTGGCTCATCCTCCGACAGCTCAATGACTGAAGCGGGTGGTGAAGCTTGCACTGAAGCAGAGCTCGCCCCACTTCCCTCCTCAGTGTCGCCCTGGTGCTCATCACTCTCCGTGGAGTAGCAGTAGAAGTCCTGGTCCTCCAGGTACCTTGGAAAGCGGTAGGCACCAGCACGAGTAATCTTCAGTCGGCGAACCATCTAAAGATAGAGGAGACAAGTGCTGATTAACTAGAGATGACAAGATCAAGCTAAGATAACAAAAAGATAATCAAGGATGAGATTAAACCAAGAATAGATATAATAAATAGAATAAAGCAAACTAAACAATGTGTGGCTTCTAATATTATATAATCCTTAGTTTTCGACCAGTTCTAACTAGGCTAACGTCCTACAGTCAACACGGCTCTGGTACCACTTTGTCACACCCGGATTTAAAGGCAAACCCGAATGCATAGAATACATGTGCGCCAGGATCAAGTTACACACATGCATCGACTCAGTGAATACCAAAACACAGTGTAAAAGCGTATAGAAAGTATTAAACATTTATTACATGACCGAATGTCTCAAATTAACACACGTTCGAGTAGCTAACAGCGGAAAAGTAAACGTAGAAGCCCTCCACAAGCAGCTGACTGGAGGAACGAACGCCTAGAACTCATCAAACTCTCCAGGGTAGTCCTCAAAGCGTCCATCTGAGCAGCAGCCGGGTAGTGTAGATGCAATATAGAAACAACAAGCATGAGCACATGTCGTACTCAACAAGGGAAAACTCTATAACAACATGCAAGGCTTTATGGTGGAAGCTGATGGTTGTAAAGCAAGTCAGCATTTTAGTTGGTCAAGTTTTATTAAGCAACAGTTACTAACGAGTGTAAGTATATACCAAACCCAATTAACAAGTGCAACGGAACCATAGGATGCAATGCACAAGATTAAAAGTTCCATCTTTCATAAATTACTCATGTGAGGGTCCAGGCCGCCCTTGACCGTGGGCACGGCTAACTAGTCAGTTTTACACTCTGCAGAGGTTGTACATCTTTACCCACAAGTCGCGTAAAAGTCCCGATGAACTTTAGACCCAACCATGCTGTGCAAAAGTAGGCACAATACCACACTACCGAGGTGTGGCTGCATAGGGACGCTACGAGGCCTTTACAAAGATCCCCTAGTGCAGGCTGCTCGCTAGGTTACTTGACAGCGTAATGCATAAACCTCTCTCAAGACTGCGAAGCTACCACAGAGCAGATCAGCCTGAGGGCCGGGCTATACACCAACTACCGGCAACCCCCAACCCTTATCAGGTAAAGCATACCTAACACCAAGTTCTCTAATTACTAAGCCAAGACAGAGCCATATGTCTTGTGGTTGTACTGTTTTCCTGGGTGGTCGCTCCATGTTCCGATTAACAGGCATAAAGTGTTTTTTGCATTACATGAATGAGTAGCATAAATAAATCCAATTAATGATCGTTCATTAAACCTCCCAAAACCAAGGTAAAGCTCTAGCAAGTGCTACCCAACATAAAGTAAACCCAGGTTGATCAAGGCATAGGATAAACAACACTAGGCGAACCTTAAATAATCGGACCCATCATATTAATGCAAAGCAATAAATAAATACAGTGTAATTAAAATGCATGTTGTAATAGGTTCAACGGGGATGCAGCAAGGACTTGCCTTCTACCAGCTCCGGAAACTGCTCAGGATCTTGAAATTCTTCAACGGCAGCGAAATCCTCGAACGGCTCGTGCTCTACGCTCCACACATTCACATACAAGCATACAATAGAATAAATTAAGAAACAATCACCAAACAGTATTAACAGAACAAAACAGAGGTATAAAACTGTTCTACTCGTCGAGACGATCGCATGGACATAAAGAACGCTAAAAACGGAGCTAAAACGACTAAGATATAGCTTGAACAAGATCAGGGACTAAACTGTAAAGAAAACTAAACTCGCGGGGCTAAACTAAAGAAAACAGGACCTATCCGTAAAGAAACTTCAACGGTGGGAGGACCGGCTTGTGAAATCAAAGAAATAGGGGGGCTTTCTTGCAAAGCCGCCAAGTCAAGGTTGGGTTGACCGGCCCTTGACCAGTTTGACTCGGGCTGGGATGGATCTGATCCGTCGGATCAAGATCCGGCGACCCTGGTGGCACGCGAGCGCGGGGCGGCGGCGACTGGCCGGCGGCGAGCGGCGGCGCAAGGCGGTGTGCGGCGGCGCAACCACGATGTCGAGCTAGGGTGCTCGATTTTTCACGCGGATTGCACGGGGATGAAGCGGGCGAGACGGCGAACCAAACTAGGGCACCGGGGCGGGCGCCGGAGCGGCAGCGACGGCGCAAGGCAGGGCGGGGCGGAAACCGTGGCGGTGTGAACTCCGGCGACCCCGTTTTAGGTGATGCGGAGCTCGGTGACGAAAACAAGCGACACCCGCGGGTTCCTCACCTTGCGGCGAAGCTCCGGGCGACCTTCTCGGCGACGGAAGGGCGGCAGACGAGCGGGTCCACGGCGGCGGCGCGGCTAGGGTTAGCGGCGACGGCGCGGAGCTCGGGCGCTAGGGTTTTCGGGGAAAGGAGCGGCGCGGTGCGAGGCGGCGGGGTTAAAAAGGCCAGGGGCGCCCGGGCAAGTGGGCCCGAGGCCACACACGCGCGCACGGCGCAAGCTCGGGGTCGGACCCCGAGTCCGACCCGGGCACGGCGTGAGGTGGGGGATGACCAGCGGCCCCCACCTGGCAGCGGCTGAGGCGGCGTTGGGCCGGCGCTGGGCCGACGACCACGCTGGGCTGCGAAGCGGCGGGGTGCAACGGTGACCGGGCGACGGAGTTAAGGGGGCGCGGCCGGACTTCGGCAGGTGGGCTGCGCAGCAAAAAGAAAAAGGAGGGGAGGGAAAAGAAATGGTTTTCCATTTTTTTTTTTTGAAAAGAGGAAATCAAACAAAATTCAAACTCAGGTTTGAATTCAACAATCAAAACTGATGCTCCAGCATGTATGCAACAGTAAACTCCTATATTTCATTAACTTAATTAACAAAATTATTAAATGCCTAGAAAATCACAAACACCTTATATTCCTTAAACAAGAACAATGGTTGCTAAGCAAATTTTTATTTAAACTCAAAAGTGAAAATTAGGGTGTTACAGTATTTGCTCTCGTCACATTTCTGGCAGGTTACAACTTTCGGGTTATCGGTTTTCATCCTGAAGCTAGTATCTACAGGGTTATCTTACTTTAGTGATGGCTCGGAAATGGCTAAGCCTTATCAATTGGTTTCTATGTCTGTTGGACTTCATCGGAGTGATTACTGGGAATTCCGTATGGACTTCAGTATTATTGGATTTCAATCATCTCATGGGTTTTTCATCACACAAGTTGAAAATCTATTCAATGGATGTCCTTTGCCATATTTTGGCTAACCCCTTCATCCTAGCCTTCATGCAAAAGCATACTTTCATGCATGCATTCGTTTTCATACACACAAGCAACATATTGCCTTGCATTGCACTGAAGCATGGAGCCACGAGCGCTCTCACCGAAGGCCCGAGTTTGGCCGAAGATTCCGTTTGCAGGAAGCAAACGACCAGTCCTATGATGACCGGATTCGAGCTTGAGACCCCGAAGGCCCGAGAGTGGCTTCGGATGTGTTTGCGTGATGCAAACTGAGACACCCCGAAGGCCCGAGAGTGGCTTCGGATTTGAGACCCTGATATGCCCCCACGAGAGTGGTTTCGGATTTGAGACCCCGATATGCCCCCACGAGAGTGGCTTCGGATTTGAGACCCCGAAGGCCCAAGCGTGGCTTCGGATTTGAGACCCCGGAAAGCACCACGCGATGCTCCAGATCTGAGACACCCCGAAGGCCCGAGAATGGCTTCGGATGAGATACCCCGAAGGCCTGAGAATGGCTTTGGATTTGTTTGCGCGACGCAAATGGAGATAGATTGTTTCTTTACTAACAAGTTTTTGAGTTTCTTGAATAAAAATGTTTCGCATGAATACAGTGTTGAATAGGAAAGCATGGACTTCGTCTACTTTGTCTACTTTGTCACCGACTGGGTTCGGCTCGAGGCGTGCCATCAACAACGTCGTCCGATAAATACTACTTCATCATCGTCAACTGTGCCTTTGTCAGCGACAGAGTTCGGATCGACGAATATCCGGCACGAGGGGCTTCCTCGGGTACTTCATCAGAGTTAATCGACTACCTCAACAACTTCATCGGCAACTTCATTGTCGACATGTATTCGACTCGAGGGGCTTCATTGTCTACTTCGTCGACATCGACTTCGACTACGTCTTCGTCGCCTACTACACCGACGTCGACTCCAGCTTTACTTTCAGCGACATCACCTCGTCATCGACATGTGTTCGGCTCGAGGGGCTTCGTTGTCTACTTCGTCGACATCGACTTCGTCTTCGTCGTCTACTTCACCAACGACGACTTCGGCTTCGCTTTCATCAACATGTACTTCGTCGCACATGGTGTACGCTCGAGGGGTTTCGTCACGAACACCGGGCAAGAGGGGCTATGGTGGCATCGGGATGAGCGGCGTCAACTCGAAGGATGAAGTTTTGCTCGGTGCTCGTGACCGAAGGAGAGGGGTTCATCTACTACTACAGCTAGCGTCGATTACTTCGACATGGTCTGCTTCGTCTGAGGAAGCCTCCGAAGGCGGATCCGACAACGACGACACAGAGCTGAGGAAAGCTCCGAAGGGAAAACCGACAACGACGACGACAAAGCTGACGTCGGATTTAGAGACACCATTCATCGTCAAGACGATACCGAAGATGAGGATTAGTTAGGCTGGCTGACAGCATTGTGTACATGTAATTCCGCTAAGCGTGCATGCTCTTTTCTCCATTCCGGTTTTTCCCACTGGGTTTTTCGGAATGGAGTTTTTAGTGAGGCGTACGGGCGGAAGGTCGTGAGGGTGTTCCTCAGGGCCGAAGTTATAGGAAAGGGTTGGGCCACTTCTGAGTTCAGCTACTTCGTTTTGTTGTACCGGCCAAACCGAAGTAGCTGAGGGGCTACTATTGGGGAAATGGCCCAGCCCATGTAGGGGTTAATGGGCCTTATGTGGGCTTGAGGGGCTTTTTGTAAACATTGTATCCGCCAGGGGCTTGGATGAAAATATCCTCCAGGGGCTTGGTAGAAAATGGCCAACTTCTCCCACCCCTATAAATAGGAGGGCCGTTGTAATTGATGGAACAGAGGACATTAATGAGAAGAAAGTTCCGAGGTGCACTATTCTTTGCTTGTCTGGTATTTACTTTCTGTATCACTTTGGTAGGAGTAGAAAGAGAAGCAGTAGAGTGAGGGTAAGAAGAAGAGAGCAGGACTCCGGAAGGGTTGCCCCTTGGACTTTTCGGAGAACTAGCAGGGTACTGATACTTCGGAGTCCCCTTCGGAGTGCCTTTCACCAACATTATGGTAGGGTGGATACTGGGCCCGGAATGGGAGCCAGCTATTACCGTAAATGCCGAGTATTATGGTGATGGTAAGGTGGACGCTAGGTCCAGAATGGTTGCTAGTTATTACCATCAAGTTTATTGGAACTCCTTATGCATGACTCCCTCTTTATTTCTTTCCTTAAGATACGGGCTATCTTTCTCTTTTTTTCTTTTTTTTTAGCGTGGACTATGATGTGTCCATCATTTCTTTTGCATGGACTTTGGACTAGTCCATCTTTTTCTTTTATTTTTCCAACATGCGCATGAGCATGGATTTTTCTCTCTCTTTTTTTTCCATTTCTTTCTTTTCTTTTCTTTTCTTTTCTTTCTTTCTTTTGCATCATATCTTTTGGAAATGGTGAATAGAAAGGAGTCATAACATAGGAATGGAAAATATTTTTGTATGTGGATGGAAGGTATGTGCATAACTTCTAGTGTAGAAGTCAGCATGAAGGTGTGTATGTGGAGTGTATGTGATCTGGATCAGGAAAGCATGACAAAGACCATTCAAGGGTCACACCATTTGACAACGCTCAATGTGACGACAAGCAGCATATGTGCTGGGTTTCTGCAATAGTGGGACATTTCATCATCATTGAGGAACTCTGATTGTATTTTTGGGTTTTTGAAAACAAATGCTCCAGATGTGAAGTTTCATTCAGAACAAGATCATAGCAAACTCTATTGTACCATATCATACCAAGCAACAACCTAGACTTAGATCATGCATTCGCAACCCACAAAGTTTCAAGATCGAAAAGCAAACGACAGCTAACAAACTCAAAACCCGAGAGAGCAGTAAGTTGTAAACTAGGCACATGAACGAAATTAAGCAGAGCAACTATTCATCATTTCAACAAGGACGAACTAAAATATTCCTACTAGCATATGAGAAAGTAAGGAAATATTTTTGTTCTATTTATCATAATTAGTTTTTTTATATGCATAAGAAAGAAAGATAAATAGAGACAAGATACAAATACGGGTTACCTCCCTTGGGGGTGCCCTCCCCCAAGCTTGTCTCTTGCTCACTGTTGTCGAAGGACTGAATAGGCGACCCAAAGCGGGGGTGAATGGGAGCCTTTAAAAATTCTTCTCTAATGAGAACAAGGCCTATGTCCCAAATTCGCCCAACAAGCTTCTCTTCTAGAATTGTCAAGTCCACATAGCAATTTGAGATGCTATTGGACCTAAGAACAACACCTGAAAACTTCAGAGACAAACCGGAAGCAAATGTGTCAAAGCCGGAAGAGGATCTACTAAAATCAGAGAAAAACCGGAACTTCCAGTTTTCCAAAACTGGAACTTCCAATTTCCAGCCCACACTCAGGAGAAACCAAAACTGGAACTACCAGTATTCCAAAACCGAATCATCCAGTTTTCATAACAGCCAACACAATGAAGAAACCAAAACAAAATAGTTCATATGGATCAACCACCAAGATATACCACAAAAGATAGCAAGATAGTGTATACAAGATCACAAAGCTATCATGACAAAGGTGGCTAGCCTACCATGGTATATACACAAGCATAACATAAGAACAAAGCATGCAACAAGTATATACAAGTGAGCACAAGGGGGGAAGGAAAACTCACTATACACATGTACAAAGGCTTTCAAGAGCCATCCAAAGCGATATGGAGAACCATCATGTCTTGATCACTTCACATTCAAAGATCAAGTACCATCAAGCTCATGTTCTCCAACCGCGTCTCCATACCTACACATGAGGAGACAAGAAAGACCGAGTCTTGGATCCAAAAGGGTTAGCAAGCACATACTTGGGAATCCAAAACTTAGTCACACGGGTAAACGATGCACTCAACTTATCATGTGGGTTAGCATGATGCAAATGCCGGTTCAAAAGAGAAGGTTTTCGAACACTCCTGGAATGATGCCTCAAAGGAGCAACTCGAGAAGAAGAACAAGTCCTACCACTTGCAAAAAGGCAATGACCCCCCAAGGTCTTAGGAGAAGAACCAACACTAGCACCATGGGAAGCATGTTGCGGACCAACACAAGAAGCACTAGAAGCATATCCACGAGCATGACCTAACTCACTAGAAAGAGTGTCATAAAAGCCATCCACGAATTGTGCCTTCTTAGGCTCACAAGTGTCCATGCCATGAGAAGGGCTATGAACATCCAAAGGCCTAGACGCACAAGCTCGCCGCATTTTCCTTGCACGACGGTAGCAAAAACTCTCTTGATGCCATGAGAGCAATGGTACAAAGGCATATCGAGAGGCACAGTTCGAGTGGACGAATCACCATTCTCTTGTAAGTGAGAAGTCCCTTGGGACTTAGAGCAAGAAGCATCAACCCTAACACTCGACTTTGTGCCACATTAGAATCCCACGTGCCATGAGAAAGGCTATGTGGCTTCTTAAAAGCTTTGGCATGCACACGTCACTCGTGCTTGACATGGCGAAAGCAAAACTCAACTGCATGCACATCTTTCTTGCAAAAGGTGCAATGGAACTTTGGTTTGGGTGTATGAGTTCCAAAGAAGTGAGAACCACCCTTGCCATAAGAATCATCTTGGTCAACACCGAAAGACGCAACAAGCTTAGGAGTAGCTATGGGAAAGCTATCCGAAGCACTAGCACAAGTACCAACGTCCAAAGACTCACGCTCAAGAGAAGAAGCCAACTCCGGTTGAGAAGAAGCAATTTGGAAAGCATCAACATCAGAGTGACAAGAATTGCGAGAATCCAAAGACTTAGCACAAAGACTCTTGCATCTTGTGAGCAAAACCTCATTTTCAAATTTAAAGCACTCACAGGTACCACATGAAATATTTCTCAAATTTTCAATTTCCTTCTCAATGCACTTAGCATATGTGGTACGCAAGAGTTCATTTTCTTTCTCAAGGTTGGCACTCATCTCATCATGCACAATCAACTTGGCGCTCATATCATCGCACATTTTCTTTAAAGCCAAAACTTCACTTTCCAAATCAATGCATGATGTGCAAATGAGACCGCATGAACAAGCATCATCATTCACATCTAGCAAAGTATCATCATTATCGCAAGAGGTATGTCAAACATCATCAACAAGCAACAAAGAGCATTTGCTACAAGGTATAGACTTCATTTCACAAATTTCAGCCCTAGGGTGCTCAAGTTCATCTACACATGTGGTGTGAGTCCATTTTAATTCATTAATTTCAGCATGTAAAGACTCACAAGAAATACATGGTAAGAAAGCACTTGACTCCAACAAAGCAATCTTACTTCTAGTCTTATCAAGATCATCATTCAAAGCAACAGAAGAGTTACAAGGCATAGAAGCATTGGATTTTAACATGTCATTTTCAGATATCAAGCAAGCAAGAGAAGAGCTCAAGTCATTTTTCACTCTAAGTAAGGTACTAACATCATTAGCAAACTCAAGCACTTCTCCTCTCATATTCTTATTTTCAACAAGCAAAGCATCACATAATTTGCATGGCAAAGGAGAGTTCTTAAGTTCAAAATGCATCTCGCCATAAGCACAAAGACGAGTGTACAAGACAATGATACCTTGGGAAAGTTTGACCTTGCTTCTCTTGCTAAGCTTGTCTTGGAGATCATCATCTTGAGCCACCAAGAGACGCATCAATGCCATCGCCTCCTTGTCTTTCTCCAACTCCTTACACTTCCTCCTCCACTTGCGGTCATCTCCCGAAGCAATCTCCATTTCATCAATATCTGGAGACAAAGACACACAAGAAGAAGAAGAGTTTGGTGCCATAACTCAAAGCACTGATTAGGATTAGTCGAAAGCAAGCTTAAATCGTGCAAACCAAATCTGCAAGCAAAAGCGCCCTTTTCTTTTGTCGCCCTGTGTATCACAAAGCCGGTTAAGGTGGAGTGATCCTTGACCAAGCTCTGATACCAATTGAAGGACCGAATAGGTGACCCAAAGGGGGGGGATGAATGGGAGCCTTTAAAAATTCTTCTCCAATGAGAACAAGGCCTATGTCCCAAATTCGCTCAACAAGCTTCTCTTCTAGAATTGTCAAGTCCACATAGCCATATGAGATGCTACAATATCAGGAACCTTCAGAGACAAAGCAGAAGCAAATGTGACAAAGCTGGAAGAGGATCTACTAAATTCAGAGACAAACTGGAACTTCCAATTCTCCAAAACCGGAACTTCCAGTTCCCAGCCGACGTTCAGGAGAAACCAAAACTGGAACTTCCAGTATTCCAAATCTGTATCATCCAATTTTCATAACAGCCAACACAATGAAGAAACCAAAACAAAACTGGAACTTCTGTTTTTTAGAACTGGAACTTCCAGTTTTCTAGAAAAACTTGAACTCTCGACTCACGCCATGGATTGAGACAAAACATGAGACGGAGGTTCACTACCCCAAGGGCGAATAGATCTGAGAAGATCAAGTTCCTATCTCAAGTGAATCTTGCGGAATTGAGAGTCAACCCCAAAACTGGAGCTTCCAGTTTTCCAAAACCAGACCTTCCAGTTTTCCAGCAACCGCTCGGGAAAAGCTTGGATCGAATTGATCTCCTGGCTAGAGCAAAGGATTGAGGTGAGATTTGGGGAGTAGTAGATGTACCCCAAGGGCAAATAGATCTGAGAAGATCAAGTCCCCAAACCTACCACATCATGCGGAATCGAAAGTCAACCCGAAACTAGAACTTCTAGTTTTCCAAAACCGGAACTTCCAGTTTTCCTGCAGCCCGTGAGAGAAGAAAGGAAAATCCGAAACTCGATCAAACGACTTCCTAAAATCACGAAACTTGAACCATAGCTTCATAAAAACCTGATGAGTCTTTTCTCAAAAGATCTTCTCAAAAAGATCAAGCCTTCACCACGGATTTCATGAATTTGGTCAAGAACACAAGAGAGGAAGGATTTCGGGAAAACTCAAGATTCGATGTGCTCGTGCATGGATTTTCTAGGGAATCACCCTAGATGATGTTGCACATGTCCCAACACTAAATCCCTCCAAGAAATACGACCCAAATCACAGGCAAGAAGGAGATTGAGAAATCACCAAAAAAATAGCTCCGAAAATCACATAAAAGAAACATGCTCGGGAACAAAGGATTAGGCACGAGATTAAGATGAAGTATTCACTATGAATCACTTAGCCATATCCAGTTACAAGCCACTCACAAGTATTGCAAAACTTGGATGGCAAAAAGCTCAAACAAAGAGCCAACTCTCTCCTCTCATCCTCTCACGAAAAGCACCCCAAAATGAAAGAGTACTCCCACCCAACTAGCCAAAGAGGTGGCTGCCCAAACCAGCAACTCCTCCTATATATAGAGCCCTCCGAACATAAGGACCGAAGTGCCCCTACACTAGGAGTTACAACACAAGCCCATGCAGGGGCGTTTTGGTCAATACATGATTAAGCTCATCGAACGGACACGCTTCCACCGCGGATTGCTTACCTCCGATGCAACCCCGCAATCACACCATGTGCCCTCCACTTCGAAGCTTCCAGATGCACCCGGATACCATCTCCGTCACGCTGAGCCTTCGAGTGATGGTTTTCTAGAAGCACCATCAAACCCCGCATACAAGGCACCCAACCTCACCTATGCCAAACATGGGGCACACCAAGTCTTCCACCTCCGGCGCTTGAACGGTCTACTCGAACTTGTCCCGTTCAATGACTGGGCCGTCACCTTACACCGGCTTGGTGCTGGTTTTGTGGCCAAACCAACAAACCCCCCCGCACGAGACGCACAGCCTCACTACGCCAAGCATCGGGCACACCAATTCTTTCACCTTCGGCACCCGGATGGTCTACTCGAACTTGTCCCGTTCAATGTCTTAGCCACCACGTCTGCACCGGCTTTTGGTTTTATGGCTAACCAATAAGCCCTAATGAGAGGCACTCCTCTACACCGGCTAGACACGACGTCGTCTTGCTATTCTTACACCATGCAGACTGCACTTGATCCCGTTGTCCACCGGGTCCCTCGAACCAAGCCTACTTGTCTCTCCATCGCCTGGAGGCCACCTCGGCATAGACCTTTCATGCTTGTTCTTCACCTGCAACAATGCAAACCAAACCGCATCCAACACCTGCAATACTAAGCCAAGGCAAACGTCAAATCACACAACATTGTCAACCACTCATCACGAGTGCATCGACAACACACCACTTTCACGTAAGGGTTTACACACACACACACACACCACGAAACAATGCACACAACTCAACACACACAACACAACTCAACACAATACACACAAACACAAAGCCTCAAATCTTTCGGTCAATCACTCATCATATATAAACCAAGGCACATCTCAACTTGGTTCCTCAGTTGTTGTTGAGGGTTGAAGCCCTATGAGCAGAAGTAAGCCTATAGGTCCGTGTCGGTGTGTTGCAGTGAGGTATTGAGGGTGTTGGATTGTGTATCCACGCATTGTGAGAAAGAGGCAAAACCCTGGACATGTGTGTTACGAGTGTTTTGAATATCACCTGTCCGGATGTTGAGGTCATTCACTCGGCTAGTAAGATCTGCAAGGTCGTGATGCCCTCTAGCTGAGAAAGAACGTCATGCACCAAGTATTGGAGGACCACTGGAGCTGGATGAAGTGTGGTGGAATTGTCGTTATTGCTCCCACTCTACGCTGCTAGCGCTCTTCCAGCCTGAGCCTCCCACTTCGTGTGGCTGTGGTGGCTGGTCCCAACCAGGTTGGAACCCAGGTGTATATGCTGGCGTATGTGTTGCCTTCCATGACGAGCCTCCAGCTTCATGTGGTTGCGGGAGTTGATCGCAACTTGGCCGATACACGGGGGGTTGCCCTGGCATCTGCCCAACTGGAACTCATCCCGCCTGGTACATCTGCTCTAGAATCTGCTAGGACTGTAGCAGCTGGTATGACATGTTCGCTTCTGTTCTTGACCTGCTTCGAGTTTCCCTGCCAGACACAGTACTCCTACGAGCTTCTTCTCGTGTTAGGAGTGGAAAGGTTAGCGCCCGTGACTTATAAAATGAAGTCCTGGGTTAGGTAACCGGATCTTATTTGTATAACCGGGGAAGAAAAACACAAGAGACTGATCTGCAGCATGTTTGAGAATATGACCATGAATAAAGAATGCTGCATCAAGGTAAACGCAATCGGGTTGAATGTAATGCACAGCATTACCTTGGAGTGCCCCGACTCTCGCGGCGATGCGAGTGATCAAAGAGGTGCACTCAATGGGACCAAACATCTTAAAATTATCTAACCATTGCATGATCATAGGCTTAACAAGAGAAACTTTAATCTTATTAACCATGGCATAGAGAAATTTAAGCTCATCATTACGAACAGATCTAACATCATCTCTAGAAAAAGCAAAATAGCAAGCCACTTATGCATGAGCCTCAAAGAAGGATGATGAATATCATTGCAATGAGGCTTAAAATTACCAAGAGCAACTTGACCAGAGATGCTCATCCAAAATGTATGGCGATCAAAATCGCGGGCGGCTCTCTCAAAATCGACTAAGCACTTCTTACGAAAGCCGAGCAACAGACTGATGTCTTTCCATGAGTGTTCGTACTCTTTTCTGAAGAGTCGAAAGGAAATACCGTCATCGTTATGTTGCAAGGTGCATAAAAATTGGATGGTGGGGGAATGAGAACCTTCCTCAAAGATAGGCACAAAAGTATCCCATCCAATTGCACGCCAAATATTAGCAAAGTCGATATCCATACCTGTGCTCTCAAGGAGCTAGGAGTCGAAGCCCTCGGTGTGGGCGAAAACTCGATCCTTGATGAGTGCGTAGGATTGTGCTTCACGGTCAGTGCGTAGATCAGGAGGGATTTCTTCTACCTCCATGGCTTGCAGTGCAGCTTGTTCTTGCTGTGGAATTTCTTGTGGCACTTCCTCCTCCTCTTGCATCGGACTATGCATGTAGTCGTCGGAGCGAGGTGTGCTTGAGCTTGCACGGGAACGGCTTGAGCTCGATCCCGTCACCCTTCAAACTGCGTCGGAGAGCTTCCTTCAGAATCCTCTCACAGTGGTGGAGCACAACACAAACGACTTGCAAACGGGTTATGTTAGCGAAAACAATTGAACTTCTTACCCAGGAGTCGTTTCTCTGAGAGTTGGCTCCTTGTAGTGACGAAACAAAGAGAGGGAGAAAGAGAGCTCGAACTTGAACACGAACTTGAGCAAAACTTGAGAGAAAACCAAGGAGCAAATGAAAGAGAGGGAGTGAATGAAAGAAGTGTTGAATGGATGCTCAACACCCCCATCTTAGCCTCTATTTATAGGGCCATGAAGGCGGCACCCCTGAAAATGGCCATTGGGCCTGGGCTTCTAACCGTTGGAGGCGGTGGGTGTTGGTATTTCTTAACGTCACCACTACGGCGCCGGGATAGCGTGAGCGTGTAAGAACACCCGGATATACTGACGGGTGCGAACGAGTCCGCAAGCGCATGGATACACCATTGTAGCACTTCACCTAAGGAGTACTCCAAAGGGTATTGAATCCAAGGAACGATGTGTACTACCTTCTATTCTAGCAGAACGGTCCAAGGACACCAAACCTCTGCTGAGGCAGGAAGATGATGAGGAGCTTCCTATGTGTGTGGACTCTAAAGGAGGGTTCAGTCAGATATGAGAATACTCGCTTCGGGCACCGGCTCCCGCCTAGCTCTAACAGTTGGTTCCGGCCTTTTTCTCTACACTGTATCCGAACGTGGAGGAATGCAAAGGGTCCAACGACTGTCACTACCGCGGCCTACCTCTGTCTATCCGTGGGATACAGGGCAAATGAAGGATAACCTGTAGTCTATACACCACATCTACACCACCCATCACTACTATAACATGGTTATGTCTGAGCTCCCGTAGCAACACTATAGCACTCCGTATAAATACGAAGTGATGAACCCGCGAGTATGGACTGATCTCACTTATTATCGAATCACATAGATGATAGGAAGAATGAATGCCAACATATTTATGCACTCCAACTAGATCAAACGGGCTTAGTCACACAAACAGATATGAGAACTTATGCACCTGTACTACAAGATCAAAGGGTCGTGTTCATGAAGAACATGAGCCTCTAAATGATGAACAGGTGAAGAACACAAGAGCATATCACCTATGCATGAATACCACTTTAGTCTAATTAGAAAATGTAGAAATAGTCACTTTATTCTAAATGAAGAACAACAAGCATCCTCACCTAGACCCCTCTCTACCTAGCACTCTACACCCACACTACACATGGAGTGGTGAGAACTCACCTCTCCAAGAGAGAAATGAGAGAGGAGAGAGTTTGAGATGTGTCCTAGAATGAGACCTCTACCCTTCTATTTATAGGCCAAGGGTCCCCAGCCTCCCCGCACCAAAATACCTCACGCACCCCGGGAATGCCCTTGGGAACCAATCACCGAGCATCATGTGGAAGGCCAGGTTGAACGGGGCTAAAGTTGGTTCGGCCGAGCCCGTGTGGGCCCTGTTCGTCCCCTCCTTTCTCCTGGTGACTGGTATGTGGGTCCTTGGGTACATTCTCAGTGTGTGTAGGATTTGGAGTCGGTTTGGGTCCCCGTCGGCCCTTCAATCCATGTGACGTCCACGTGTCAGCTTCTGGTTCGTTGGGGTTGACTCCCTTGGATCGATGACGTGTCATGGCACATGGGATCCTTTGTGGCAGCCCCTCCTTGGCTGAGGTTGTGTGGCATGGATCATATAAGGTGAGTTTCTCACTCCTTTTATGCTTATGTTCCTGTAATCAAATATTCATCGACACTTGTGGAATTTGTCATTATAAGCTCCTATTCTAGTGTTGATGCTTATATTTTATGTATTTTATGCAGGAATTGATGGTGTAAAAGTGGTACTTAACAGCAGTCAACAACTCCCCTACACTTGACCTTTGCTCATCCTCGAGTGAAGGAGAAAGGATCAAGGTGAGACATGATATCCAAAGGTATGAAGCGAGCATAAGAGATATTCCAAACCATACCGTGTACCTGTGAACTCTATGGAGTGTCTATCATGCCATCTTGGGTAGTTGAGGGATGGAACAGTCATGAATCAAATCACTCCTGCTCTTCATGTTAAGAAACTTGGGGTTTTGCAATTAGTTTTCAAAACAGACCTTGCTCAGCTCCTCATGTGATTCTCTCGGATCACTCAATGTGTATATGTCCTCAACAAGGCATTAGATTTACCTTTCTTCATCCTACTTGTAATGATGGCTATATGTGGAGCTCAGGGTAGGATAAAAGATAGAGCATACTTGTTTCACATATATTGTAAAGTCAAAAACTGGATCCAAGGAGAAAATCAAATCATACAATTAGATCAAGATGTGCACATGTATGGATACGATGGATATGGTAAGGTGGATACTAGGTCCGGAATGGGTGCTAGCTATTACCATATACGATGAATGTTGTGGTGATGGCAAGGTGGACACTAGGCCCGAAATGGGTGCTAGTTATTACCACCATCTGTTTTATCAGAACTCCTTTTTTTTTTGCATGATCCCATCTCTCTCTTTTTTCTTCTTTCTTTTGGACATGGGCTATCATTTCTTTCTTCTTTTTTTTCTTTTTTTCTTTTTTTAAAATCATGCTTTGAGCATGTATCTCTCTTTTTTTTTCTTTTTGCATAGCCCATGTCTCTTTTTCAAGTATACTTTTGGGGAGCGAGATCACACCACATATTGGAGCTTTATTTTTGTGGAATGGATGGATGGTACAATGCCAACTTCTAGTGTAGAAGCATAGCAAGGAGGATATAGTGGTGTGCACATGAATCTTGATCATGAAAGCATCAAAAGAATTCTCACAAGGGTCACAACAATTTGACAAAGCTCAATGCAAAGACAAGCAGCATATGTGTATAAGGTTTTTTAATCAAATTCATCATATGGCTTTGGTAGGACTTTTGACATATCAAAGAGGAGCTTTGCAAAGGTTTTTTGGAATTTTCAAAATAAATTCCCAAGCACTCAAACATTTAAGAGCGAAGATCATATCATCAAACCATATCTCAAACACCAACTACTTAGATTAGCATGCTTTCCTAAAGATATTTGTTCACAAGTATCAAGATGATAGGCATGGAATAAAACATATGCAAGCCAACCATAGCAAACATGCAGAGCACGTGGAGTGCAATTCTCTGAGTTTGATTTTAAATGATAAGAATTGAAATTCATCCAAACTCATGGATAAGGGAGAGTGAGGTAAGGGTGCACATACCATCACTCTTTTGAGACTATGAGGGTTAAGGAGGAACCAGTGGTGGCTCGGCTAACCCATGGGGGCAGCCAACCCACTCTAGTTTACCTTGCCACTTATCATGAATGCGTAGTCAATGTTGTGCAACGCCTGTGTAGGAGTTCTCGAGTGGATATATCAATGATGAGCTTGAGAGAACTCCCCCACACTTGTGCTTGTACTGGTGCTGTCTTCAAACCAAAAGTGGAAACAAAAGAGAGACTCTGCTGGTTCAAGGACCAGGGAGTCTTTATTCAAATTCAAATATTTTTGGGTTTTTTTGTTTTTATTTTATTGTCACCATGTCATATGCTCAAACTGGGTTAGATCAAGATTGCACTTCACAAACAAAGGAGGATATACTTACCTTGGACCTTTGAGGGGTCATATGTATCTCATTTGTATGATCTGCAACATGAATCTGACGCCTCAACTTACCTTCCCATTTGAATCTAGCTCAATGACTTACCCATTCAAAAGCGATAATTTCCTGCAAGGGTTAGTCCACATATATGCAACCAAGATCTATGAAAGCATAACTCTAAGGTTCATCAATCAAAACACGACACCATGTCTTGTTTTGACTGAAGAAGACAGTTTCAACCTAAGCACCATGCTTAATTCAAAACAGTCTATGAACGCACTTTGCGCCACATGCATTCAGACCAGAGCATATGAACATAAATGAAGGAAGCATGTAAGCATGATCAAGCTATTTTCAAAGGGACATAAGCATGGGCATACAATGGTGAAAAGTCAAAAGCAGGATAAGATTTGGCAGGACATAAGCTATTTAGAAATGAAGGGCTTTGTTTAAAGTCAAAAGCAGGACATACCTAACTAGTCGGGCAAGATGCAAGAGCTAATATCATCTCCAAACCAGGATAAGATTTGGCATGAGAGGAACTTTACTTGGGATGCTCACATACCTCCCTCACACTTGAAGTTTGCATTGCTAAGCAACAAAACTCAAGTGTGTGGAGATCAAGCTTCCTTTCTAAATGTTCTCTCACCAAAATCTTACTAAAGTGTTGTAGTTGATGTAGCTCACATGTTCTTAGGCATCACCTGTCCATCGTTCTTTTTAATCTCCACCTGAAAGGTTAGCGACCAAAAATACCTGAAGGACAACTTATCTTAAAAACATGTTCTTGCTTTTATTCGAAAAGGAAAATAAAACCTATGCTAATCCAGGCTATCTCCTAGCAGTGCTTTGTTTATGGTCACAAGCTCGACCATGGGAAATTCATCCTGCAGCTATCATTGGTGGTGTCATTCCCGTCTCACCACCAATCATTGATGTGTCAGTGAAGCTTCAGCTGCAAGGTTAGTGCCACAGTGCATACACAAAATCTGCAATGCTTATGGTAAATATATGCATCTACAATCAACCTTTTAAACATTTTTGCAATAGAGGACCACAGGGAGGTTGTAGCCCTCGTGTGTGCTCAGCACACCAAGCATGGCCAACTCTGGAGAGGCATGATTGTCGGTGTTTAGACCCGGCAACCTACTGAGGGGAGTACCCGAGGTAGATGATGGTGGGGCTCACCGAGATCTGGAACCTGATGGTGAGACACGAGACATAGTTTAGACAGGTTCGGGCCGCAGTATGCGTAATACCCTACGTCCTATATGCAACGTGTAGCTTGATTGATTGCGTGATTGTAGGAGGGGTCCCTGCCTCGCCTTATATAGTCCGGGAGGCAAGGTTACAAGTCCGTTTGAGTACAGGAGTACTAGTCGGACACGACTAGGAGGTAGGCTTACTCTATGTTACAATAGAAGTTGTTCTATTCTAGTACTAGTCCTGCTGTTTCCATGTAGAACACGCCGTCTTGCACCGCGTCTCCATGTATGAGTAGTCCCGGGGATACTCATCCCCTATACGGGTGTAACACCCCATGTTTTTCTAAATGTCAATTAAGTGCTAATGGTCATCCTAAGCAAGACAAGTAAGAGTAATAGCTAACCCTTAGTCAAAACCCAGAATTAACCCCTAGTGCTCATGAGTCACCTTGGAACTTTTAGCTTGTTCTCTAAAAATCATATAAACACTTCAAAATTGGTCAATACAAAAGTTGTGTAGAATTACCTAGAACATGTTTTTCATTTTGGACACACCTTCAAATTTTGAGGGTAAAACGGTAAAAAATGTGGTCAACTGCAGAGCCAACCTTGTGTAGGCGCCGAGAAAAACTGCATGTTGGCTTGCTTTTTGTGCCAAATCTGTAGATCAAAACACCTAGGAGCCTATGTAAATATTGTAGAGGGTAACTTGCTCTACAACTTTGGTATATACACTTCAGTGCACTTTAGTTACAAAATTTGAAGTTTTTCGCGGTCAAAGATGGGTAAACCGAAGTGGAAAACTGCCTTGGCTGTCGGCCTCGCGCCCAGCGCGTCGTGCGCGCGCACGCGCGCGGCTACGTGGCCGCCGCCGCCCCCTCGGCGTCCGGGCCCCGGGCCGACCGAGTTGCCAGCGTGGCGCCCGGCACCATCATCACGCTCCTCCGCCGCCCGACCGGGGGACCGCGGAGCGCCGCGCTGCGCCACGCGTTGCGCGCGGGCACTCCCGCGCCGGCCCTCGCCCCGGCAGGCCGCTCGCACGGCACCGCCGCCTCCGGGCCTCCTCCACCGCCTCCCGTGCCTTCACGCCCAAGGCCACGGCCCCCCTCTCTCCCCCTCTCTTCTATAAAAAGGCCGCCCGGCACCGCGCGCGCACGCTCCGACCGCCGGCCGCCATTTGCGCCGCCGCCCACGAGCTCCACCTCCCACTCGCGGACGCCACCGCCTGGGCACCTCTGCGCAACCGCGAGCACCCACCGGAGCTACCCCGGCCACCCTCTGTCCCGCATTGCGCCACCTCTCGCCAGAGACCGAGCCACCACGGCCGCCGCCCATGTGCGCCAGCGAGCCACCCCGCAGGCCTGTCCTCTGCACCAACCGAGCACGCAAACCGAGCCCAGGTGAGCCCTAGACCATTTTCCACCCCCTTCCCCGGCCGGTTTCGCCGCCGGTCTCGTCGGATTTTGGCCGGACCGCCGCCGGCCATGGCCAAGGACCCAATTGCATGGTCCAGTTTTTGCTCAGGGGCCTAAGTGCAAACCAGGGACCTATCTGCAAGAACAAAAATCTTTCTAGGGGCGGTGTCAAATATAGATTCTTCAAGTTTGGGCCCAAAACTCAGTATCTTGTAAAATCCCTATAAAATCGTAGAGAACTCAGAAAAATGCAAGATCAATTTTGTTGGCTTCCTTGTGATGAAATGCACCTTTTCTATATAGCATGTATATAGTTTAGAAGTATAGTTTTTGAATTAAAATTCAAACTCAGTTTGAATGTTTTTGACATAACTTGAGATCTACAACTCCTCTGGCTCCAAGTTTTGGATATGTTGGTTGTGATGACATGAATAGGTTTATATCCAAAATTTGCACATAGATACTGAGCAGAACTTGAGTTAGGATTTATTTTGTATTTATGCTAGATCTGAGTAAAGGATTTTTGTAGCCTCATTCTTATATCTTTTTGTGATCAACTTTTGGTTACTCTCTTTACATGAGTGGATATGTTTCTGGTGAATTAATGGTGATTTTATGACTGGCTTAAATAGGTGATCCTGAGTTACACATGTTTTTAGATTTAAATCTATAGTTTGATTTATGCAATGATCCAAAGGCTCATCTTTTGTTTAGAGGCTAGTTTTGACCTAATTGGTGCATAGAAGAAATTTGGGTACCAAATTGTTTATATATCTTTTGGAATAAATTGTTTATGTTTTTGTTAGGCTGTTTTTGTCATTTTTGTATAGGCTGGTAGAAAATGTTTCTTGAGCTAAATTTTGGCGTGTGACCCTGTTTTAGCTATATCTTGCTGCATAAGAAAAATTGGCACCAGTGGAAGTGTAATTATTTTTGTAGGATTTATGCTTGATTTTTGGAACCCCTGCTTGTTATATTTTTTCATGCTAGGAAAATAAGCCTTTTTAAGGAGCTTGCTGGTTAGTAATTCATTTAAGTTAATTATGAGCCATTACAGAAATCCTCACTGAGTTTTGCGGAGTAAATAATTTAAAATGAATTTATATGCATGGCAAGCTTAGCTATAGGCTTAAATGGAAAAAAAATCTGACATCATCCCTTGTAGTAGCTTTATGAGTGAAGTGTTTAGCATGATTAGGGTTGAGGACTACCACCTTGCTGTTTTTGGGAGAATAATTAATTTAATGGTTTATATGTGTACACAATCACCATCAAAGTCAACTATAGTTGACCATCACCGTCACCGTCCACATTTTCCTTTATGATAAGTGTATGTGCTGTTTGGATGAATGTGACCAACAAGAGTTAGTTATGCTAGATAGTTTCACCTCATCACCTAATCAAATGCATGTGCATCTTTCGTGTAGAACTTCCTGACGGTAGTTATACGCTCGTGCCGACGGGAGAGGACGAGGGTGCTGACGGTGAGCTACACTTCGTGACTGCTGAGCAAGAATCGGACCAAAGTCTGGAAGAGCCTCAAGCTAGCTGTGCCGACGAAGGCAAGCCCTGGTCCATCATTAACCTAATTATTGTTTCTTTTCAATTTCTGAATTTATGTTTGAATATCTATGTGCATTTACGTTCAGAAGTTGAATTGAAACCCTAGGTGAATGATCCCTAGGTGCCTATGCTCTCTTACTAGTATGTTTGGTCGTTAGTGGCTCCCTTGACCATCGCTCCCCTCCCTCCGGATTTGACCACTCTGCCAAATCAAATGTGGCTCATGCAAATCGAGCTCAGGTTCTACCATGGATGCGTGGTTACTCCTACAGCCCACCCGTGCGACACCAGCTGCGGCTTCATCGACCGCACGCGAGCTGCGGCTTCGTGTGCTGGAGACGACGACAACGTTGATCTGCATGCTGGAGTCGACGACGGCACCATGATTCGATCGGAGGCGAGGGCTTACCTGGTCTGCGTGATGGAGGCGATGACAGCGGCACTGGCTGGATTGGATCGAAGGCGAGGGTGTCACCGGTCGGCGTCCTTGAGGCGAGGGCGGCGGCGTTGTTGGAGGCAGCGGAGGCGGATGCGTCTGGGATCGGCGTCCACGGGCGACGGCGGATGCGTGTGAGATCGTTGTCCACGGGCGACGGCGGCAACGATATGGGACACGAGACAGATGTAGGTTTGGTTTGGAGGTAGTGGCGGCGGCGTATGGGATCGGGGGTTTAGGGTAAAAGGAGATGCTCGGGGTGGGTCGAGGAAAACGGATGGCAGAGGGGGGTCACGGCGTGGGGGTCGAAGGTGGTGGAGCGGAGGCGTGGGGCTCAAAGGCACAATCAACGGTCCACGCCGTTCCCATCTCTGATTAGCGGTAAAAATTAATCACGAGGGCGTGTGGAGGCGGCGCGGATGCGCGGAGGCGTGCGGAGGCTTAGCGATGTTTTGTCCATCTTCTTACCTTTTTAGGAGTATATAGAGATAAATGGAAATTCACGGAGAGATGCTACTCGGCAGTTTCTAGGCGAATGCTGACACAGGTTTTCAAAGAGCATGCAAGGGAAATAAAATTCAGAATAGTGCGTACACTAATGGTGCAAGTTACAAATAGTTTTCAAACTCGCTGTCCGCACACCACCCAATCCATACAAACAAGTTCGGATTTATGGCACACAAAACAAACCATAAAGACCGAGCGCAAAACCAGCACAAATATTACATGTCCCTTGAGAAACTATATTTCAAGAAACTAATAAACACATACAACACACTCTCGAACACAATGCAGGAAAATTCACTGAGATTAATAGAATGGAGAGGCGCCTTAGTTGTGTCAAGTTCACCTGCGGTAGCTTCTCATCTTGCGCGATACAAACTCCGGTGGCGGCACATGCAATATCGTGTTTAAATGAGTTGCAAAAAATTTTCAGAAAAGGGAATCTCGCATGCATGAAGTACTAAATGAAGTTTATTTGCAAAACCTTTTCACATATGAGTGCAACTTTGCATGATGAATCTAATAGTATAATTAGCTTAATGATTTGCTACAGTAATGATACAGTAACCATCTTCTAATCGTGTGGTCAAAACCCTCATTAGATTGCTCTCAGAAATTTACATTGAGGTGTGGAAGTAGTTTTATAAACTGCTTTATTTAATACCTTTAATTAGTGGTCAAAAGGGGTTGAAAAAAATCTCAAACTTATCTAAACTAAGCCCAAGTAGTAGTCGCTTTGCTCTGGAAGGCTCCACTGCAGCCTGCCCCACCAATCACGCTCTCCGCTCCATGGACAACTAAGACCATCTGCACTGCTGTTGCTCTATATATTTGCTCTAAAGAGAATATTCTAGCCACGTCAGTATGGATTTTTACTCTACATCAGCTTCTTTCGCACTCATGTTACTTTATATGTTTGCTCTATACCAACAACTATATATTTTATTCATCTACCTCTAACTATCACCTTCACAATATAATTATTTTTCTTCCCTCCGGGTCATTTCTCCCCGTCTCTCTCTGGCAGTGGCGTAGCGTAACGCTTGGATTACTCTGGTTGTGCCGTAAATGTTCAGTTACGGTTGGGTGCCGTTTGTTTTGCCGCAACGTGGTGCACCACTTTTTACTCCAAAACACTGCGCTATCTGCATGCCGTTGTCTTTACCGACCTGCAGTGCGGATGGTCTAAGGAATGATGCAATGATGCCGACATGTCATGTTCTGATGCTATATAATGTTGCATGTCACAAGCAAGGATCTGAGCACACTCTGTCATTCAGGCTGTGAGGCAAAGGTAAAGGGAAAAGCTCAAGCAATGAGGAAGGGTCAGGTTGACTGAACAGCTGGTACCATATAAGGAGAAAAGAACATGCATGCATGGAAACAGCAAAGAGGGCGACGGTACCGATCAAGGCAAAATTTCTAGAGGAACAGAATTTCAGGGTTCTCAAGGAAATCAACATTGGCGTAACGCAAGCAAACAGATCTTGGAGCCAATCAGCCACGTACTTGCGTACTGTTGATGCCAAGCAAGAATATCTAAATCTGTTCACTAAAAGCAGAGGAGTGTTTTGCTTTTGCAACATATATCTGATTGTGGCAAGGCCAACATGTTTTAAACTAGAGAACTATAGGTGGTGCGAAAATCAACACCATCAGCTGTCGTCACTGCTTGAATTCCAGAAGGCGATCAGCCTTGTGTCATAGACCAGAATTTGTGGCCGGTGTTGAAAGAGCTTGTGACGAGAGCGCAGGCACGCAGCCTGTGGGACTGCCTGCTCATCAAACCTCCCCACTGTCTAGGCTATACTGATTTTTTTTTGATGAAACAGGAGGGGTTTCCCCCTACTGATTATGTATTGATAAAATAAACAAAGGTTTACAATGAATTATGTACAAGCAGAGAGAGAAGAAGACAGGTACTACAGATTATCTAGCTATTGTTCTATATGAGGAAAGTACACTTTGTTCGCCCGATGCAACATCAGTGCGAAACTTCTCTTGAAAAACATTTTACTGCTGTCCAAATAGGCTATACTGATATTAGGAGTATCTCAGCACTCAGGAGTAATAAATAAGCTCACGGTATAGATAGAATATATGACAGAGTATATTAAACGTTGCAAATTACAAATAGTTTCAAATTCGTTCTCAGCACACCAATCCATAGTCCATACACACATAAAACTTGGTTTCATGGCACCCTGAATTGCCAATTATTTTACACACAAATCAAGCCAAAACAGACTCGAGCAAACCAGCACAAAGGTTACATGTCCCTTGACAAACATTATAAGAAGAAATAGAACATACTCAGAACACAATTACAAAGCACGATACAAGTCATGCATCCTTGAAATGCATGCAGTAAAACTCATAGGAATAAATTGGATGGAGAGGTAATTTCGCACAAGGCACTGAGCTCTGGATATGAAGTGAACGCAGCTCACCTCAGGAAGCTTCTGATGATGTGTCTCTTGCGCGAAACAAACTCCGGTGGTGGCAGATGCAAGTAGTAGTCCCTTTGCTCTGGAAGGCTCCACTGCAGCCTGCCCCACCTGTTACGCTCTCCGCTGACCTCCACCTTTGACTCTGGATATTCACTTTTCAGGCGTGGGAGATGGTGAAAGGAATGACAGCCTCGGACAAAGAGCTTCTCCCACTTTGGTGTTTCAAAACGAAACCTGACATCGTCATGGAAGTGCTGCAGCTGTGGCAGCTCCTGGAGGTATGATCCTTTTGATGTTTGCGAGTGGAGAAGGCACCACTTCGTAATCAGGTTGGTTGTAGAAAATTCTCTTGACGTTGGAGCAGAAGAGAATGACCAGAGTCTCCAGGGAAGGTAATGACAAACTACATGGGAAAAGTTTCTCTAGACGTGGACAGTCCTCAAGATGAATGTGTTTCAGTAGCTTCAGAGTGATCAATCTGGAATATGACAGAACACTTAGCTTGACAAGGCTTATTAGGTTATTTAGATTTGAGACCTGCACTATCTTTAGGGACGGAAATACCTCACGCATTTGTATTATCTTACCGTGGACATATATTACTGCCGATGTGCCTTCTGAGTGCATTGTGAATGCTACTTCCGTTGCATGGCAGTGAATGAGCTGGCATTCTTCTAGACACATCATAACATAATTCAGTTCGGTAAGGCATCTGACAAACAATCATCCGTAATGTATATTGACTTTGCAACAGAGAGAAGATGCCTTAATCCATGTGGGTACCTGTGGGGTATCGAAAAAGTTTCAACACTCGGACAGAAAGTAAAAATCAGATGGAAAGCGGTTGTATTCCCCAAAAAAGTTGATCCCTTTACACGGGGGTAGGGGTCCCCTTTTATAGTACCCGAGGGTCACTTTAACATTCCGAGATTGCCCTCACAACCTTCGCATCTTTGAGGAATATGCTGTACAAAAATGTCCTAAGTCGTCACGCAAATAACGTGAACCCTTGGAGAGTTCACATTTCACACGCCACCTTCATCACGATCTACACGCCTCTCTCTCTGCCGGCTTCGAGTGACGTGGCAAGGCTCCGAGATTTCTGGATTCCTCCTGTTTCTGAGATTCCAGCGAATGATGAAAATTTCCAATTTCCTCAGGTCCGTCTTCCGTAGAAGGCTTATTTATCTTATCACCCTCGAGTCCTGAAAAAGGAACAGGATGACAAAAGACGATGCCTTCTAAAGACTTAGGTCCCTCGAGGGTCAGAGAATTATGAAAAAAGTGAAAACATAAAGACTAGTCAGCCTCCAGCCTGCACAATTCCGAAATTATTATGAACACAGAACTTTTCCGAAACATCTGAGAAAAAGATCACATTTTACCACTCGAAGCTTATGCAAAGTTGCGATATATACAAACACACGGTTTTGGGAGCCTCGAGTTAGAAAATTTCCAGAGTTTTTATGAATACTGGGCTTTTGAGGACTCTGGGAAAAATATCCGATATTTCACCACCTAAGGCTCACACAAATCTGAGAAATGTGAAGACAGACGAGTTTAGTAGCCTCGAGTACGAAAATAACCAGGAATTTTATGAAGCTGAGGAAATCAGAAATGTTCTAAAATATTAAAACTTGGATAACTCCTGAAACCTCATCCGTTGCCCACTCGAAACCCATAATGCCTTTGCAACATCAAAAACAATGTTCTCCTAGCTTCGAGCGATATTTATCAAGCGGTTAAAAAGTTATGCGATCTTGTAAATTTGTAGTCTCCTCTGACGCTCCAAAGGTGACGGTTTTTCGTCGATCCCCAACAGTACCAATTATTTGCAGATATCTCCACATGGTGTTCTTTTGGCTGAAGTTCCATCATGCGAACAATGCTATCTGCCTCTGAAGAATATATATCAGGATAAGGTGATTGCCTCTGGATTTTGGTATGTATCTCGTCTTCTTTCTTCTTTGGCTGCCTGCCTCTCACACTACATGGTTTAACTTGGACACTGAAACATTGAAGAAATTCTCCTTCGTTGACTAGCTTGTTAGCAGCATGCTAGCATCTAAGTTGAAGCTATGAAACATCCTTGAGTCATTTATGTTGCTCTAAGCGGTATTCATAGTTTTCTGTCTCGCAGAACACCTGACTCCAAGGGAGTCATCTTCAAAAGCTAACTGGTTATCATCACAGTGATCCAAATACAAAACCATGGGAAACCAAACCAGCTGATGCCAAGGGAATCTCTTAAAACAAGGAACATTCAAAAGAAGTAGCGTCTTGAGTCTTGGTAAATCTGGGAGGTAGTGAGGAACCTCCTCAAGAGCTGTTCCAGAAAGATCAACATCCTCCAGTGCTGTAAGATCATCACTGATGTTTATGGTTTTAAGCCTGCTGCACCGACGCAAGGACAGGCAACGAATCCATGGTCCAGACAGTGAGAATGTTTTCAGGTTAGGATGCCTTTGGATTTTGATATCTTCCAAGGACTCCCATGTTTGTATGTAAAGATCTTCAAGTCCAGATACAAGTTCCCAAAGGAACTGGAGTCTTAATCTACGGCAGTTGTAAATATGTAGCTCTTTGAGACCTTTGGCTTCAGATAGTGACATTGGGAATGACATCAATAGCTTGTTGCTGATCAGCTTGAGTGTATGCAGCCTTTTCATCGACATGAAGGATTAGCAGATTAGACAGTTCGGCAATGGAAGGAGGCAGTTCTTTGAGATTGGACCAATTACCAAGAATGAGCTCCTCAAGGCTTGACATGCCGTGGAAGAATTCTGAAGGAAGAATGGTGATTATTGAACCTGAAAGGTCGAGGTAGTGCAGATCGCTCTTGTTGCTGCCATCTTGTTGTGTTATCTCCAGCAAGGGAAGCCCGTTCATATCGAGGACCTGAAGGCTTCCAAGATATGCAAGTGGTGCAGTTTCTTCATCAGAGGTAGAATATGGTGGAGATAAGGTATGGAGTTGAGAGCAGCCTTTGAGTGAGAGCAAGTGAAGGTTCAATAGTTGAGAAAACCCAGAAGGCAGAGAGTCTATTGGTGTGTAGGACAAATAAAGAACTCGGAGGTAGCTTCTTAATACTTCATCAAAAGGAAAGCCTGATATATTGAAGCAACCTCTCAGAACAAGAGTGCTCATTGTCCTTTCCTGCGGCTCCTCATCGTCCTCATCTCTCCAATCCCAGCTCACATGCCTACCATCACCATTCATAAATGAGACCCATTTTAGTTGGTTTTCCATCGTCTCGTGATAATTTTTTAGACGAGGAACACCCTCAGATAACATTGACACGGCAGTGATGGCATTGTGGGAGGATGATGAAGAAGTTGATGCCGTCCATGAAGTGTTGCTTCTTGGGGTTGAAATAGAATATATTGGCAGTAATGAGTATTCCTGCAATGCTTCAAAGACGACCTTGCCAGCTTCATATGCAGACCTGTAGGGCTTGTTTGGAACGGAGGTTTTTCGTAGGAATTTCATAGGAATCAGGTTCCTTAGTTTTGGTGACGTCATCGAGCGTTTGGAAACAAAGGAATGAGCTAGAAACTTTCCAGAGGAACGGGGAGGAAAACTGTACTTTTGGAGCAATGGAAAAATGAGCTCTGAGCTCATGGATTTCTTTCCTGCGACGTTTGCGGCCTCTCTCTCTCACTAATCAAAGATCCGGTGTTCTTCTTCCTCATCAAGGAGCTACAGTTCCAAGAAAGAATCCAAATCAAGATTTTTTTTTTCTTGCGAAAAATTCATCACAGGAACACAACGGAAAAAAGACGAACTGCAGTATCCATTTTATTCTCCAAACGATTAAAGAAAACAAGAGAGATTTTACTGTGCTTGAGAATATTAATAGCCATTCACAGGTCTAGATCCAATGGTTAAAAAGTAGAAGGAAGCTGTTACAAGGAACTAAAGATGTGGACCAGTACCTAATTTTTGTAGGCCAGGAACTATTTTCAAAAATAAAGAAAAGGGTATATTGCTATTTTAATTTTGCTAGTCCGGGTGACTCACGCCGCCGCATCCCCTCGCTTCTCCGTCCCCTCCGGGCTCCGACACAGCGGTAACCTGGGCGAATCCCGCCATCGCATTCCCTCACTGCCAGCGCTGCACGCTACCCCATCCCTTCCTGCCACAGTGCCGCATCGAATGCAGAGAGACCTGCAAATTTTGCTCGAACAGAGCATTGTCGCCAGGCCATCCTCTATGCTGCTGGCTGCCCCGTCCCACTCGTTTTGTGTGGAGTTCAGGATTGGATCTAGAGTTGTCACTCGCCACCACCAGGGCACCTCCTGTTTCCACGTGATGGAGCTCCCTTCCTCCCCCAGATAGCTGGTTCCCAACCCCTAGCTGCTTGCATCTTCAATTATCACTGGAAAACCAAATCGTGTGTATAATGTGCTCCTCGATTTGATGTCAATTGTGTTAACGGCAGGGAACGTAATTTGCGCTGTGACATGTTAATCTTGAGCTAGTAGCAATACAGTGGAAATTCAGACTTTGCATTGTTGAGACGACGGCGAGCCGCTACGGCGGTGAGGTTCTGGGCATTGAGCCCTTGCTGCTAGGTGCCTGGTAGAGTGGTGCCGCAGAACGCCAATGCAACGAGCCGCCTGTGTGGATGGGCCAGGGAGGATGTGCGCAGTAGTGCAGAGGCCTCCAGGTAGCGGCGGCTGCGTAAGGCCGCGGCGGCGAGTGGGTGAAATGGATCGATGCTGATGAGCGATTAAGTACAAAACTGCCCCTATTTAAATTAAAATATCTTTTTTTGGAGACGAGGAGGAACCACCGGTTCGCCTCAAGCACCATAACAAACCTCAGAAAACAAAGATCAAGAATCGCACCACAGATCTACAAAACAATTCCACGGCATTTGAAAGACAAATAAATAAGTAGGAAAGAAAAGCCAAATCGAGCACCCAGTAGGAAAAATCAAGCGCTGAGAAAGACGACGCCGCCCACCCTACCACTCCCCATCGATTTGCGGCCCCACTTGCTCCATCAATGAGTCCGCCGAGGATGGGATTGGTTTTCTGTTCTGTGCTTCGCTGAGAACCAGGAAATGATGTTCCAGGCAAAGAGAGAGAGAGAGAACCAGGAAACGATGGGATAAGACTAGAGAGGATAAGAACAATGTCATGCGGTGGACTATATGGATGGGTTCGGTGCATGGACCGTGGGTCCCACTCACAGGATGTTTGTGAGATAGCAGGGTGTTTTGTATTGCCAACTAATTCATCATTACGTTTCAAAAAAACTAACTCATTTAATTGATTTATATTTATATTACTTTTTAAATGAAGAAAATGAGAAAAGGTAAAAGTTGTTAACTATTAATTTACAGTTTTATGATGTCTTTCTATTCCTGTGTTCCAAACACCATTCCTATGAAATTTTCATTTCTCTGTTTTCACCACGTCTTCTTTTCCTATTCCTACATTTTTTTCCCTTTCCTCTGTTTTTGAATCCTCCGTTACAAACAGACCCGTAGTAGTTGCTCTGTTTCTTGACGGTGGCAGCTGGTATAGCCATTGGGCTTGTTATAAAGACAAGCAGGTCCTCAGCCACCCAGCAGCGAACCAGCTCACCGGAGCTAACCAGTGGTAAAGCCTGGCGCCATGCTCATGCTGCCTGTGCTGCAGCCCGGGTCATATGCCTGTGGCATCAGACATAAGAATAGATAGAATAATGTTAAATCTAGCAAGAAGTTAAGGCTGGTTGCACTGCTGCACGGTAAAGGGATCGCAACGGTAAATATGGCGCTTATTCAGCTGCACCGCTGATCTGTACATGGCCCGGCATGCAAGAGATTGATACAGTGAAACTGGACAGACAGAGGCGCAGAGAAGGAGCGCTATCCTGCTGTAGTGGGCCAGCCCACATGAATCTGCCTGTCTCTTTGCGCCTGCTGCATCTTCGCGTGAGGAGACGGTGGGGCCCAGGACGGCTTGGCGTTCTTTTTCCAGGTCGCGCAAGTGCAGCGCCGACGCACTGAAGGACGCCTGACGTGTGGACCCGGCAGCGGTGGCGTGCCCTTTAGCGACCACAGCGGTGCGACCAGCCTAAGCATGAATTAGCTTTTGAGCACCCGAGCTTGACCTGTTCCTTGCTCCGCCCCATGAGCTAACATAGGAGGTGTTGCGTGTTGCTTGACTTCCAGTAGCTCCTCCTCCTTGTAACAACGGATGGTAGAGGATAGCGTAATTCAAGCACTGCAAAGCTACCTGGAGGCAGAACTTGAAGTCTCTTCCTTCTTGCCGCTGGAGTGTGTTGTGGATGGAGCCGGCTGCATCCCGTAAGGCTGACCGCAGCAATCTCCCCTAAAAATCATCCCCTAAATACATATTTGGAGGATCCCTTAAAAGATTTAGTCCCCTAAATTATATTTTGCTGCAGCAACACCCTCTATTCTTTCTCCCCCATCCCCTGTCCGATCCATCCGCCGCTTCCCTGTCAGCGCGCCGCCGCCCACGCCACGCACACGTCGGCGCCGACGGAGCAGCGCCGCCCCGTCCCCTTCCCTCACGCCGACGACCGTACCCTCACCCTCCTCCTGCGCTCCCCGCTGGCGACCCTGCCGCGCGGTTGCGCCCCTTCCCCGCCGGTGACGCCCCAGCACAAGCAGAGTTGATCTCCTCCCCAGGTCGCTGCATCCAAGGCCGATAGAACCGGCGGCACATCCTCCTCTGCCAAGGTTAGTGCTCGATCTGCCCATCCAGATCTCACGAATGTGATGGACCCAAGTTGAACCGCTCAGACATCCTTGACTCAATCTAATTACTTGTTTAGTCTTTCTTGTTATGCAGTCAGCACTATGGGGCTCCCATAATTTGTTTTTTCTTTCAAGAAGTAAATTCAATCATCAGTTTCAGAAAAAAAAATGAAAACACAGCATCTCCAAAATGTTGTAGGTATATTCCTGGACATTATAGAGTTCTTTGATAATTGACTATGTTAGTTATATTCCTAGGCCTGTCACCTGAGAAAAAACTCAGTACACCTTTTTTCTTTTTTTTTTCTAATCAACTGTTTTCATCTGTGCAAGTTAGCTAGTCACGCCTTGTTTTCAATTTTCACTCAATTGTTTCCTGCTCAAACAGTAGGAGGAATAGGAATATATGATCTAGTTTCTATGTTGCATTAGTATGTGTGAACTGAATGCCATAATGTTGTAATGCTAAATGATGTTCATATCTTTCTCTAATATCAGGCCATACCAACTTCAAGATGACAGGATCAGTTAGAAAAAAAAACTAAAAGGCACTGTTTTTCGGTATCTCATATGATGTAATTGCTGGTCTCTCTTAGATCTTTCTCATGATGATATAAAATAAACAGACATAACGGGTTTTTAGGCAGCCACATGTGTTTCTGAAATACCTCCACCCAAAGGCTTCCTTGCTTATCATTTGCTAATTCGAACTACATGTATACAGTAGTAGCATGTCTGCATCCTCTAATTCGAACAGTAGTAGTCCTGCTCAAAAATATGAAAATTGTTATGGCACAGATCCAATTAACCATATCCTTTACCTATGAGTATGCACCTTAGTGGTTCTAAGAGAACAGCAGAAATCTTGTAAGAAATTGCTTAGTGGTTATGATTCTCATCCACTACCTACAGATTGCTATAAATTCAAAGCTAATTGCTTGTTTTTCAATTAGCTTGCTTGATTGTCACTAAATTTTGGTGTGCTTCTTGCAGGTACTAAAATCAGCTTTCTTGTTGAGCTAGCTGCTTTTGCTTGTCAATTCAGTGCTGGTGTCAGTTAACTCAGAGTCTATAATTTTCATATTTATGTACTTGGTGTCAGTTAGCAAATGGCAAGTGAGGCCAGGACCATTTGGGGAGAGTTTTTCAGTTTTAAGAATTGAAAGCTCCTTTAAACTTGTTGACAATATTTAGTTGAAGGCAGAAAGTGCAAGGCAATCACTCAGGAGATACGATACTCTGTTTATTTTTTTTGTCAAAAATATATTAATGCTTAGGCATGCACAATATATAAGTGCAGACTTTCAGTTGCAGATTATCCTTTTTTGTAAGCTGGAGCTGGAACCAGTGAAGAACTATGCATACAGGTTTGCTGATCCTTTTTTGCAGATTATCTTTTCTCTCTTTTCTTTTGTTCGTAGCCCTTGAAATGAGTCTTGATAGAGTGATTAGTCACTTGCGGATGACCCCCAACCAATATATGAACACAAGGAAGCAGGAAGGACCAATATATTAGCATGCATCTCTGGAATATTTTTTTTTCATGGAACTGCATATTACAAGTTCATCCTTGCCAAGTTCAGCTATGGCTATGCAACCTCTCCTGGGAAAAGATCTTCCATGGAGGACTTCTATGAAACCAGAGTAGATGGTGTCGATGGAGAAACAGTTGGATTGTTTACAAGTCAAAACAAGCTCTGAGCTCCAGACAAGGCTGATGGGGAATGACATCGAGTTCAGTCTTCTTCGTCAGCCTAAATTATGCTGTCTATTCCTCTGGATGTTGTAGTAGTTGGTAGTTGCAAGTGTTGTGTCCCTGAAGTGTACGAGGAAGTAACTTGTATCTCTTAATGTCTTGTGAAGATGTGGAAGGTTATGTTCATGAATCTGTAAGCTTATTGAACAGCTGATAAAATTGTTCTATTCTATATCAGGAGTGTATCATATTCTTATTGCCAAGAAAAATCACCAAAGTTTTATTTGCATATATAGATGTGAAATAGGCACCAGTTTCTTATTGTTTTACCAAGAATTGATAGAAGTTTTTGCAAATATGTTGCACTGTCTAGATGAGATGTGAACCAAGATCGACGAGCTGGAGCATAGCTTCCATTTTCAGAAGAGGCAGCCAGTGCAAAGTGAGTCGACCAGAGGGATGAAACTAGTAGTGCTACTGCTCTGCTCTTTTCTTGGCCGCCTCCAATTGCTCTGTGTCCAATTTCTCGTCAGAAACTGTGTTTCCTGAGGACAGATGCTGTGTTCAAAAAGGTGTACTCAAATTAAAGCAACTTCTCATTAAATCCTATGCAGGAGCAGGATCCCTGCCAATGCCAGATTTATCAAAGAGGAACACAAGTTCAGAACACAAAGGAGGAAATCATGACACGGCTATCAGGATGCTGCTCTAGACCTTCTTGTTTCAAATTTTAGGCAGTCAAGGCAAAGGACAGGGTGTATGGCTCATCTCTGCCAGTATCATGAAATTTTAGACATGATGACATACAGGAACAACAGAAACACCAACAGAACTCTGCTGGTTCTTCCAGTTCAGGAATGAGAGCTTTTGCAGCTTTCCCAAGTTCCGGTAAAAAAAATCGGCATCTCCCAGATTTTAGACATGATGACATACTCCCTCCGTCCCTAAAAGACTGTCGTCGTTGGTTTCCGTGTCACAAGTTTGACCGGATTTGTAGAAAATACATGTAACATTTATATCTCCAAATAAATTTGTTAAAAAACTAGATTCAAATATCTATCTAACTATATAAATTTTATACTATAAATATTAATATATATTTTTATATATTTAGTCAAAGTTGTTTCTCGAGAAGCGAAAACGACAGTCTTTTAGGGACGGAGGGAGTACATAACAACATCCATTATAATTTAAGATATATTATCATACAAAAATAATTTAGACATTGTAAATCTGCTGTCAGCAACTCTCAGATTTCAGCCTTCTTGTAAATCTGCATTGGTCACCTAGGCTTAACTGAAAGCAAGAAGAGACAAAAAATTAACATTGTGCCATTTCTGCAGTGAATAAGATAGGCTTAACTGTTCATCTCATTTGCCTTCTAAAATGGGCCTCGATAAGATAGATCAACTGAATATGTGCAGAATTGGAATTAACTATAATTTATCCAAAATCAACATGTACATTTACTATCTGTAAAAATGGAAGAGGGTATTTCTGCAACATGTACATGCAAGACTTAAGAAGCAGATAATGCTACAGACGTAAGAAGCATTCTAGTGGAAGTGTGCTAAGTTACAGAAAGCATTTACAACAATCCCATTGTCTGACAATAGTGAGAAAGGCTGATGCATCACTATGGGTACTAAAGAATGCTTCCATCCTACATTGTAGCAAATAAAAAAAATACAGTCAGATATATAGTAAGACAACAGATGCATAGAGATATATAGTAAAGGAATAAAAATAGGGAAAATTCTAATACATCGTGTTCACTATGGGAAATGTAGCTAAGGTGAGACAGCAAAATCTCAAGAACAGAAAATTTACTCATATCAGGCTCCAGTACAGCATTTCAGAAGCATTTAATATTTTCCTAATCCTGTTTGATTACTTGACTAGAAGTCAGAAATGCCTCTTTTTAGGTACTACTATAGGTAGTACTAGTTTGTGAGAAATCCTTGGCAAAGCCATCGAGAGGACTACTTCTGAAAAGGATTCCCCTTCTTTTCAGATTGTCCAGGAAGCATTTTTTATGCGTCATGCAGAAGATTCAGAACAATGAGCTAGCTATATATTGTTTCTGCTTGAGAAAAGAAAAAACCTAAGTATTGGCTGCTGCTGCCATACATACAATACTTTGGACAGAGAATTAGCAGTCAGTCATGTATCAGTTGGAGAAGTTCCAACAGGATTAAATTAATCTCAAAGGCTAAGGGAATATTCAAGCTTCACTGTTGTATAGCATAACCAGAAAAGAAACAGCATCGCCATTAACAAATAGCTATATCATACCAGATCTTTTATTGGTTAACATTTAACTATATCCTACTAGCAGTCCTACAGTCAAAAGTGAATTTTATTAGAGGCAGTAATCCCAAACAAAAGCTGTAAAACAATATGGTACAGAAGTCAAAATGGAATGGAGTAATAAAATACATCAAACAATTTTAGTTATACTAGGAAGATCTGAACTCTAACAGAGGTACCATACTTGATTCTCATGGTCAAGCAAATTAATTAATAATGAATTAGTTGTTCCTTCCATATATCAATTAAGGTATATAGGAGGTAATCTAACCATTGAGATACTTCTTCAAATAACTAATGCGGCCATATCAACGTGTGTTTGATTATTTTATTCGTCTGCAGGATTCTAGTGCCTGAAGAAAAATGGTGAATAAAGGAATAAGCAGCACTGAGAATGAAGGAAGCAGGCCTCATCGGAGCCTCCATGATTTTGCTGAAAGCAGCTATCTGACGCAACTCAGCTTTGTGCAGGCATGATCTAAAGCAGCCGCCCTTATTGATTGGGCGATAGCACTAACTAAATTCTTGATTCAAGAGCTGCCTTCGGTCGCAATGGCTAGCTGCTGCTACTCTGCCTCGCAACGAGTAGGAAATTATCCCCGTCCCGTCGTGAACTCGAGCTTCTGAACCAAAGCCCACAGTCCCTGAATACAACTACTTCTCCCCAATTCCAACATTCCGGAGATCCAGAGGCCTGGATCCAAAAAAAAACCTAGCGCCTGGATAACCGGCACGAGGAGGAGGAGGAGGCGATGAACCCTAGCGCGAGGAGGAAAATCGGACCTTGATTCAACGGCGCGAGGAGGAGGAGGCGATGAACTTGGCGACGGCGAGGACGAGGGGGAGGCGGCGACGACAAGGACGAGGTGGAGGCGGCGAAGGCGAGGACGAGGGGGAGGCGGCGACGACAAGGACGAGGTGGAGGCGGCGAAGGCGAGGACGAGGTGGAGGCGGCGACGGCGAGGACGAGGGGGAGGCGCGCAATCATCGACGTCGAGGAGGAGGCGGAGCACGGCCACGTCGAGGGGGAGGCGGAGCGCGGCGTCGCCGCGCCGCGAAGCGAGGAGGAGGCGACGGGGGACACGAAGGAGTCGGAGGCCGGGCGCCTCCAAATTTGACGGCCCAACTCCGGACCCTGGACGGCGGAGGAGTTTTTTATACCGGACCCTGCTGCAGGCCGTCCAGGAGATTCGGCCCACTATATTTGGCGGTCCAGGGCCCAATCCAGGACTCTGTTGCAGTCAGCCTAAGTCCTCATAAATCAACATAGTCCAGCCTTCGTTGTCGAGACGAGCAAAAGGCGGGGCACGGTAACGTTCCGGTTTTAAGTGATATACATGGCGTCGGCACTACCTTCACTATGTCTGCTTTTGTCGTAGACATCCTTTGAAGTGGTCGAGATGAGCCACCGGTTCTGCTGGTAGATCGACGGCCGTAAGTTTGTTATGAAAACCCACAAGTCCAGTGAGATGCCTCTTCTACGAGCAGCAGATGCCTCTTCCTTTTCAAGGCTTCTCTGATCTTTTCGAGTACTGGAGAAAGGCTAGGTTGAACGTGATAGACTGGATCCCACCGTACGGACGGAATTGATGTTGAAATCATAGCACAGATGTAGTCCCGTCCGAAAGCCTGGAGCATCAGGTAGTCGGAGAGTATGCCGTAGCCGAAGTAGATCTCTTCTACGGCACATTGCTTCAGCTCCTCTTGCAGCGGTATCTCGAGAGATCGTGCCATTTCTTCGAGGGCCTCAATTGCTAGCGAATTTTGAGCAGTGCCACTGCTGCATGCTGCCGTGGCGGGTGTGAGCCTCACACGTACAATGTGGTCATAAGGCCCATATATGTTCTCGGTGCGCTCGAATAAGAGGGTCGGCACAAATGAAGCTGATGGTCCAATCCCGATGTTCCTTATCACCGGGTGCTCCTTGCTCCACTCCGCCACCTTGTCTTCCAACACCGGAACCTTACTCCGTGCAAGATCAACCCCTAGCCTCTCCGAGACTACATTGTAGTGAAAAGCATCCCTGCAAAACCAAGAAAGGGCCTAGGTTTTTTAATTTAAAATACGGAGTTACAAATTTGCAGAAGGCACATTCTAAAGAAAAAGTTGAGATATATAACAATCTTTATTTTTATTTCGGCAAACAAGAGTAGTTCATTCTAATGCTCAATTTTATTTCACGAACAGGTTAATATTTCGTGTTTACAGCTACACACAGATGAATTTTTTTACCAACTGCATGGAATATCAAGCTGCGGTGCTTACTTGGAGCACTGATATGTTGGTCCATTTTAGTTCAGCCGTACCGCATGCTCATGCACGCATTCCATGACTCATTCCAGCGAGTCAACAGCTAGGTTGGGGGCTTCGAGAGATCAGAGCAGCACCAGCAAGCCCTCTCAAAACCACCCTCCTAGACACCGTACCTATTAGGCTGCCCTTTTGGGAAGGCCCTCAAATCCCCCCTCCACACCCTCCATTCCTAGATGGTATCTAGCTAGGGAGCCCTCCATCTATGGTCCTCACCCACCCGACTATTGGCATGCGTTGCTGCCACTTCTTTTAGAACTGTTTCAATGGTGTTTTGGATAAATTCTTATACTAACCCGCTACATGGCATGTAAAATAACTCTGTTATCGCATATGTGTTATATTTTGGAGCATATTGTGTTTTGATTGAAAATACAACATATAGAGTGGGGTTTCATACTAGCTTGATTTACAGCTGGACATGAATCGTTGAGGAAGGCAGGCGTACACATGAAACAAGACGACTAGAGGACTCAAAATGGGCCTGGGCTGATCGGTTTATGGCCCAACAAGCTGATCAGCCCGGCCTGTTATCATGGCCCCAATCATGCTCATGTTCCTTCAGCACGAAGTCTACTGAGATGCTACGGTTTTTCCGTTGACCATTCACCCAGAACCGCCTAATAATTAATGAGCATTATAAATACCCCTGAATGGCGACATGGAGATATTGGATCTATAGAGAGGTAGCCGTGGCGGAGCACCAGAGGAGGAAGAAACACCCCTAGCTGGGTGCATAGGCGGATCAGCCTGGGTCTTCTAACCCCATTCATCGTCCCTTTCGGTCTGATTGATCTCAATAGTTCTCAATATCCATCTCTACATCAACATGTGAGCTCACGGGTAAAGTAACTTATCGGTGTTATGAAACCACCGGCAAATAATCTGAGTGCTTTGTGCATCGGATTGTGTATTGTGCAAAAGGACATGAGGAAGTATACTGGTTCAGGCAACATGCCCTACGTCCAGTTCGAGCAGTTCATGTTATTCACACAGTTTGCAGTAGGGGGGTTACAAACAAACAAGAGAGGGAGGGCTTCCAGGTCTCTGGCGTGGAGAGTGATGGCGTGAGTGTGCGTAAACGAGTGAGTGAAAGCGAGAGAGCCTTCGTAAGAGGCTGGATCTCCCCTTTTATAATCCAAGGGGAGATGTACAAAAGGAAAAAGGAGGAAGAAGAGAAGAGTCTGGTTGCCGGCGTCGTCTTCCTCTTGCAGTGATGATGGGAGGCCCCACTTGTCATAGGCTGTTGTTGGAGGCGTGGGCCCACACAGTGGACCGACTGTGGCTCCGTACGAGCCCATGACGGTCGGTGGCGACGGGGGTGTCCGCGGGCTGTATGCCCCTCCACACCCTCCATTCCTAGATGGTATCTAGCTAGGAAGCCCTCCATCTATGGTCCTCACCCACCCGACTATTGGCATGCGTTGCTGCCACTTCTTTTAGAACTGTTTCAATGGTGTTTTTGGATAAATTCTTATACTAACCTGCCACATGGCATGTAAAATTACTCTGTTATCGCATATGTGTTATATTTTGGAACCTAGGCATTTCTCAAGAACAATAGTTAAGGGGCCCGATACTACCACTTGGATTTGGAACCTACATGCTGATGATCACAATTTCGATAGTCATACCGGTGATTTGGAGGAGAACTCACGAAAAGTCTTTAGTCCTCATTTCGGTCAACTCTCCATTATCTTTCTTTGGTTGAGTGAGATGTACTTCCACGGTGCCCGTTTTTCCAATTATGAAGCATGGCTAAGTGATCCTACTCACATTGGACCCAGTGCTCAGGTAGTTTGGCCTATAGTAGGGCAAGAAATTTTGAATGGTGATGGAGGCGGGGGTTTCCGAGGAATCCAAATAACCTCTGGTTTTTTTTTTCAGATTTGGCGAGAGTGGGATTTCATTGATTTACAGCTGGACATGAATCATTGAGGAAGGCAGCCGTACACATGAAACAAGACGACCAGAGGACCCAGAATGGGCCTGGGCTGATCGGTTTATGGCCCAACAAGCTGATCAGCCCCGCCTGTTTTCATGGCCCCAATCATGCTCGTGTTCCTTCAGCACGAAGTCGAGATGCTACGGTTTTTTCATTGACCATTCACCCAGAACCACCTAATAATTAAGGAGCATTATAAATACACCTGAATGACGACATGAAGATATTGGATCTACGGAGAGGTAGCCGCGGCGGAGCACCAGAGGAGAAAGAAACACCCCTAGCCGGGTGCATAGGCGGATCAGCCAGGGTCTTCTGACCCCATTCATCATCCCTTTCGGTCTGATTGATCAAATAGTTTTCAATATCCATCTCTACATCAACATGTGAGCCCACTGGTAACATAACTGTTTGTCCATGGGGTTAAAAGCTGATCTTGATATGTAATTGTTGCATGCGTTTATATGATCCTATCTATTAATTATCATCATATTATATGTACTTGGCTAGCATTATGATTTGGTTTGTAATATTCATTTTCTTGCATGTTTTGACCCTTAGCATGTAGACTTTATTGCGAGGTGCAAATTACCCGTATGCAGTAACCAGTATGTGGGAGGGAAAAAAGAATCAAGCATGCACACGTTTATCATGATGACACATAGATCTATTTTGTTTATGTCCAAGAAGACTATATGCATCTGATCCTAATTCCCTTGGACAAGCATTCCATATATCTTGTTCACAACCTACACCTTTCACTTTAGTCCTGGTAATCAGCTATTTAACATATTTTTTATATTCATATTGAGATTTCTGGTTAGCTTAATTAGTGTTTTGTTAAGTGACGCATTCCCCTTGTTGCGTTGATTGACAAACTTTAGAGGAGCACTACTCTAGAGAAAAAGTTACAACTGATCTATGCGCTTGCGGTTCACCAATTGGTATGCTAACTGCTGCAACACCAACGTTGCCTATGCTGCCCCCCACGTCGCTCCTCCAGAATGGTCCCACCAACCTTCGTCACCATTACCAACAGCTAGCCCAACTTCAGCGTCCAGATCCCACCAGTGGGGTCCCAGATCCTTCGCACACTCTATTGTGCCGAGTTCGTTGCCCACTCTGCCCTCCTCTGACTGCTGGCACCACACATACCTCCTTCAAGGACCACCACATCCATGCCCAAAAAATGGGTCAGTTTTGCCATAAGGATGAGATCTGTCCCCGAGATTTCTCCAAGGCTACGTGGATTTGCTTATATGTAAAAAGGAACATTAAAATAATCCTTTTTTATAGCAGTGCTTTGTTACTTGATGGACTAATTGTCAACAAATCATGAACCCCTTGCTGTGGTAGGGTCATACAGCGGAATTTATCTTGGAATTAAAAGTTTCATCAGATAATCGCTCCATTATGCACAACAGAAAAACAAGTCAGCAACAATAATTATAGGGAAATGCTACACGTAGGGCGTCCGTTGCATCGGACGGACGCGCCTGCTTTTATTCCGTTGTCCTTTGCTAGCGTCCCTATCCACACTTTCCACCGTTCTCTCTCGTCACAGCAGATTGGAGAGGAGCTCCGCAGGAGAGAAGCTCCGCCGGAGGAGCTGCACCGGCCACCGCTCCTCCAGGGCCAGGGTAGCGCCGGCCCTCGGAGGAGCTCTGGGGAAGGGCAGCCGGAGCATGAAACGAAGCTGTGCGGGCGGCTGCGGGGAGCTCTGGGGACCCGCGCGGAGCAGCTCTGCAAGCGGCGGCGCGCGCTGCGCCGGGATCTCGTCCCCACGCTCGCCGGCCATAGAGGCCGCCGCTCCTCCACGGCCGGGGGCCACCAAGCCCAGCTCGCCGCGCCGCGCAGCTCCACGCTAGCACCCTACCTCGCGCCAATCGCCCTTCCATGCGGTGAGGGTGAGCCGCGCCAGCCGTCAGAGAAGCTCTCGAGCGGCGGCCATGGCAGGCGCGGCCGGGTGCGGGAGCTCGCCGACGCGTTCGCTCCCCGCGGCCAGGTGCGGGAAAGCTCACCGGCGGCACGGGCTGCTGCTCCCTGTGGCCATGGGCGCAGCTGGGTGTGGGATCTCGCCGGCGCGGTCGCTCCCCGCGGCCAGGGGCGCAGGAGCTCACCGGCGGCGCGGGCTCCCCACAGCGACTCGTCCTCCTCCTCCCAACATGTGCAGTGCTTCTATGTTTTTCCAGATTTGCTATATGTTGCAACCTTAGGTTTCCGGTGTTCCAGATGTTTCATACGAATGTTGAAAATATTTCATGTGGATGTTGCAAAAGAGAACTGAGATGTTGCAATGTTACATATGTTCATGAGCATGTTGCAAGCGTATTTTTTTTGCAAGCGTATTTTTTTGGATGTTGCATTTTGTGTTTCATCTGCTACTACTTCATGTTGCAATATTTGTGTTTCAGTGTTTCATTGCGCTTTGGCAAATGTTGCATGAAACTCTTGTTAGATGTTGCCGCGGGAACATTTGATGTTGCAATATTTTTGGATGTTCATGAGCATGTGCTAATGTTGCGGTGTGATTTTTTCTCTGATTTTTTCTCATTAAGTAGATCTGACGGCTGGAGGTGGTCCATTAGATGGCTAGGATCCGTCCGTTGCTAACCCGGATGTCGGACATCCGGGCGCAAGTAAAGCCCATAATTATAAATAGCTTTCACGGTTCGCACCATGATTTAAACATGGAAATATTACCGTCCATTCACGAGTTGGCCGAACAAGCAATGAATTTGCGGGCAGTCCATTATGGTAATAGGGCCTGAATATTTAATCCCACCTGATAAAGATCAAAACATTAACAATTTTTCTTTCTAAAAAATATACATTGATAAAAACACGCAAATATTATTTGTAGTGTCTAGACGAATGGATCAGAATACAATGATATGCTGTATTCAGTTATAAAAACCATGTGTACGACACCCCATCGTATTTAATACAATCTAAATCACCCCTTCAGTGGTTTTGCAAGCGTAGTATATGCTGACATGGTACATGACATGGACGCTGGTGCATGATCCAACAAGAAAACAGCAAACTGGTGCGCGTAAACAAAAGCGAGGATACCGTGCAATTAGCTGTGCATACCCATGAAAATCAATCTAAATAGTGAGAAAAAACCTGCACTCAAATTAGGACAAGGTAATTAAGGGGCTATTTTTTTATTTTTACTCTTAGAGTTCTGGAATTTTCGCCTGAGAAATTGTTTCATACACAGTTTGTCAGGAAAGAAGAGTCCAGCGATCAAATGTTTCTACTGTCTAGCAGACATCATATATGACAATACTGTAGGTGTGTGCTACCAATCATAATGTATAGTTGCCCACATTCATAATAGGAAAAAAATTCTAAATTACTACCCTCAAGTATAACAAAACTTCGCTTAACAGCCAGGACTATTATTTTTCAATTTACAACCAAAACTATACTAGTTGGTCCAACTTCTTTTTTTTCTACATACACAAGTTGAAATTTGATTTGAGATTTTGTAGGGTTGTAATGGACATCAGAATCTATGTTAAATTAATATATTATGAATTTTTAATCATTATTTTTAATATAATCTTGTATGTAAAGGATAAATTTATTATTAATTGTAAATATTCACCAAAACGCTAAACACTAAACAGTCGGTGTGGGTTTGGTAGCATTAAACTATGTACACGATATTACATGGATTACATATTTTTTACTATACTGATAAAATAGATATAATAACTTGTATATAAATCTAAAATCGGCTAAAATAATTTTTCTGACAAGATGCAAATAAGTAATTTTAACTTAGAATGACTATTGGAGCATTTTGCATGAACCTTGCACGAATTAAAATTGAATCATTAAACAAGATCTTCAAACGACATGCTATATCTCCTAAACAGCACGATTTTCACCCTACACGGCATGCTACTTACCTATTTAAGATGTTTTTCCATGTCGTGTAGCCCGTTTCGGCCGTGTATACGCTGTGTAATCCCGTGTAACGTGTAATCTACCATTTACGGCCTAACCTGCCCCGCAACCCATCGTGTAATGTTTACATGATGTGTACGCGCACTACTGGAAAATCAACCTTTCGTCCCCAACATTAGTGTCAGTTACTTTAGTACCGAGTCCAATGGACAGTCCCTGTGGAACCCCTCCTAAACCCCCTTTAGTACTGGGTGGAGACTAATGTCCATATATAACCCCTTTTAGTACCGGGTACATGTTTTCCCTGGTACTAATGTGTGATCATTAGTACCGGGTGAGCCCACAACACCCTCATTCAGAACCGGCGATGATAGTAATTAATATATATATATATATATATATATATATATATATATAAGAAACCCTAGAAGCAGCCCTGGCTGCAGCACGCCCTCACCCCAGTGCCCGACCACCGCAGGCCCCGGCCGACCGCACCTTGCCGGTTCCGGCCACTGAAGCCATGCAACCCGCCAACTGCGGTGGCCCCGCAAGATCTAGGGTGCGCGCGCGCGCCCACACACACACAGAGAGAGAGGAGGGGAGGGAGGGAGGGGTGACCTGCTGTCATCGCCCGCCGTCAAAGTCGGTGACCTAGATCCAGATCCACGCACCCGCCATCTCCCCAGCCCACGCTGTCGGACCGCCATCACCCCAGCACATGCTGCCGGACCTAGCCTTGCCGCTGCAGCTCCCCACAGATCCAAGCGGCGGCTTTACCACCACAGCTTCCTGAGCCCACTGTCATCGCCGACCTCCGCGCCGCTTTCCCATCATTGCCGCTGCCTCTCGCCCCGCCACCACTCCTCACTGCAATGAGTGAGGGGCGAACAAAAGTGTAAGGAGAGGGACAGCTGAGCGAGGGACAGAGGGAGGGAGGTCCGAAGAGAGGTGCTGCGGCAGAGGGAGAGAAAGCTCCCGATGGTGGGGGAGGGAGGGCCAGAGAGAGGGAGAAGGAGGGCCGGCGGAGAGTGAGTTGTGGGGGAGAGAGAGGAGGGGCCGGCGGAGAGGAAGAACGAGAGACTCGGGAGAAAGAGGACGAGCAGCGCGTGACAGGTGGGGTCAGGGGGTGAGAGAGAGGAGCAGACCCGAGCCTGTACTTCAATCCAACGAACTCCAAATTTTGGGTCCGAGACTCCATCTATCACCACCGATTTATATTACGAGCCAGCTCGTAATACAAAGTAGCAGTGATAGGATATTATCACCACCAGTTTTGATTTCACCGCCAATGCATGTTAAAAACCAGCGGTGATGGCTTATCACCGCCAGATTTCAAATAAACCGACAGTGATAGGACGGCAGTGATGGCACTTTCTCTAGTAGTGTATTAATATGGGTGCCAATAGAATTGCGCAATCACTCAGCTGATATTGAATACAGATCAGGTTAATCTGACAACGTTTAGGGCTTATACGCAAGCAAAGAAGCAATAATATATAATGTTATTTATAAACATCATTATTGATTAGAGAACGAAGTCCTTTTCTTAAATAAACACAGAGGAAGTGCTTATTGAGCGAATAACACTTGTATAGAACATTTAAATCAGATAAGTCGGAGTATAATACTATAATGTGAACAATTAAAAAGAGAACAAAGATTACTGCTACCAGAGAGCACTGAACCATCTAGCATGGTACTTACAATTGTATTTATGTTAACAACCAATTATTTAATTAATCCTCAGTACCTGGAACTGGAGGGTATCCATATCTTGTAAATAAATTAAAAGAAATATCAAACAATGCCACACCGAAAGATGACAAATCCACCACACATTGCCGCAAGTCTACAAAAGGCAAGATTCTGTATTCTTGGTGATCCTAATCTGCACAGAAACAATAAAGAAACTTATTAAAGATAATACATCAGGTAGCATGGAAAATCCAAGGGGTTGAAGTCATGCCTTAGTTAGATTAGACATTTTTGTCTTTGAGAAAAGATTAGGCGAATTGATGATGAAAGACATAAATTTGATAACTTGATATATGACAGACCACAACTTCATACGCGATGCTCTCTTCTGTTACTGATTTACAGGCTATTTCATTTGTGGATTTGTTCCAACTTATATATCAGTGCTTCTGCAGATATATAGGTGCATACTAGTTATTTCAAAATCACTCTATAATTAAGTGTAAAACATCACACTGAAAACCTACATCAATCTTTTAGATGTAACAAAGCACAAATAAGTGGAGAAAGTAGTAGTACCTGGATTAAGAGGAACCAGCATGTTGTGAATTTCAGTGGTCGAGAATGTGGATGTGAGATGAGATAGCTTGGGGAGCTTGCAAAAACTAGCAGGTGTGAGAGAGGTTAGGTGGCGCAGCAAAGATAACGGCCACGCTCATCGAAGAACAACTATATGCACCCAAGAAACAGCTAGCTTATCAGGTGCTTTCCATTTCTTTATTAAACTGGATGCATGGGCAAGCAACCAATGTATTTGCCTTTCTGAAAGCTCTACGTTCCAATTTCCGAGGATCATACCACGCTAGCAAGGAGCTTATGTCTTTCATTTTCATTGGAGCTAAAGTAAAGGCTATGATATATGAACGCTAAAGCGAATAACTATCTAGAAGATTAAAATACTAAAAGTACTAGCAAAATAAAGAGAAACAACATGGTAATGTTTTCTCCAATGAAAATTCGTCTAAGCAAGGAACAACCTATATAAAGCATCAGGAACTATAAGGGCACATCACTTGCAAATATATAGCATTAGAAACTATAAATTCTTGTCCACTTGCAAATATTATTGGGAAGAAAAAAAAGGAACCATCTGTTGTTAGTGTCCCCACCTGCAAACTCATGATGTGGTTACAAACACACACACACACACACACACACACACACACACACACACACACACACACACACACACACACACCCTGGATAGCCAACATATAGTAATAACAGTTTAACAGTCAATGTCATGCCACAAAAAATTTAAGTACAGTAATTAAGGTGCATCTACACACAAAACCTCCATCTCATAGCTAAGCAACCTACAAAAACTCATTTGCAAAAGAACTGATTTGACTCTTAAGTCGTTGTTTTCCACCCTGCTCTTTAGGCGAACTAGAGAAACTTCCATCTTCAATCCATTGCGAATCCGCTTCTTCAAGAGTTCACATCGCAAGTCGTGAAGCCCACGGCTATAACCTCACCTTTATAAGTCACCCGCGCCGTGACGACTGCTCTACACGTAAATGAACGGAAATATGGAATGTGCAATTCATTAGGGAAAAAAAACAAGAGCAAAGAAGGGGTCTCTATTCTTATTTTTTTATCATTTTTTCGTAGAAAAAAAGAAAAATGTAGGCCTAACAGTGCTGGAGACACGGTTGGTGGCAAGATTTTCATGGTGGGTGCAATATTGTCACAAGTCTTTTATTAAAGCTGGGGAAACTTGTTATTGTTTTAGCTAGTTTCAGTAGTGTTTATCTGATCATAAATACAACATCATATTTGAGCAAATGACTCTCTCGTACGTGCATGCCACTGAACGTGTAGCCTACTCTACCAAGAAACATGTAAAAAAATGGATAACTGCCAATATAATAACTTGAATAAGGGGTCAATGAAATGATACCTGGATTATTGTACACCACCGGCATCATTGCTTTGAGATGAGGAAACTTAACAAAATGATAAGATAACAAAGGCTTTAGAGATTAGAACATGAACGGGCGTGAGAGAGATGAGATATGATGATGCACGGAGAATAAACAACAACGTAAATGAACATCATTGCTGCGCTCTATGAATTATATACGCACCCAAGAAGGCAGTAGCCTCTCTATAAATGAACATCAAAGCTGGAAGCACAGACAAAGCAAGGAACGTAGTCTCTTTATTTCCGCGACCTCGAGATTTGATCAGTTCCCGTGGCAATGATGCCACAAGCAAGGATCACGCTGTCTTTAATCATCACCAGAGCCAAAAGTAAAAGGTAAGGAACGATAAAGCAATTAAAGATATTGACTTAAATAACAACAGGTTTATCAATGGAAGTACCATCGAAACTGTCGGAGAAACAATTCATACATTTTTAGATAATGGATAAAGGTTCCGGCTTCAACCCCCTTCACAAGAGGGAACCAGTCCAAAATTATTACATTTCCTAGCTCATGCTACCCATAAAGAGGAAAATGGTTTAATGAAACACTAACAATATATCAAACACCAATCCGCAGACAAAACGGTCATTCACGGAAGGCAAAGAAGCTAAGGGCTAATGTCTCTAGGGTTCGGCATGCCTGGATCATCATCTCCTGCATCTCCTCACTGTGCTGCAACTGAGCCCACTGTTGTAGCCAGTACATCCCCCAGAAAAGAACCTGTATAAAAAAATTTAATTGGCATTTCTCAAACACAACATCATTCCTTGTTAGCTACATTACCCAACATAAAGCCGCTACCGCTGTTAATAAGTGTAGGTTTGATTTTGCCCCCTTTGTTCTAACCATTGATCGAATAAATCATCAAAGTTCAAAGGTGGTGCAATTCCAAAGATGATATGCACTGCCCGCCGCAGGAATCTAGCATAAACACACTCGAAAAAAGATGCTGGATAGTTTCTTTGGAGCAGCAAAAACTACAAATTTTGCTACAGTTCCAATTTCTCTTAGCCAGATTATCTTTTGTAAGCACTACTCCTTTTTAAAGCACCATATATAAAGATTTTAATCTTCAAAGGTAACTTGGAATGCCAAATTTCTCAATTGACTCTTACCCCGCTATTAATTAGGTGCTTATACATAGAACACACTGAGAAGGACCCGTTGGCATGAAGTGACCAAACAAAGGTGTCTCTACCCTCTTGTAAATTTACATTCAAAAGTCTTGCTACAAGATCATGCCAGTATCGTAGTTTATCACCTAATAACGATCTTGGAAAAGAGATATTTAAAGGTGTTGAACTAAACACTTCCCCACTATTTCATATCTTCTACGAATGATATTATGCAAAGATGGATATTGGGAGCTCAAAGTCTGGTTACCCAGCCATATGCCTTCCTAGAACCTAACATTAGATCTTTCCTGCATCTCTTAAAGCTTCCTAGTCGAAGGAACTGGTCTTTAACATTTATAAGGCTCATCCAAAAGTGTGAGTCACCTGGTTTCTTTAAAACTTGACCTAGTGTCTTGTTCTTGAGATATTATTTCTCAACAATTCTTGCCAAATTCCCTTCTCATTACACCATTTAAATAGCCACTTACTAAGCAGACACTTATTTGTAGTTCAAGATTTTGTATGCCCAAACCACCTTGTTCTTTTGGTTGGCACAAAATCTTCCATTTGACTAGTATGTATTTCTTCTTAGGTTGATCGTTCTGCCAAGAAAAATTTAATCTATAATAATCTATTTTCTTGAGAATTCCCTTGGGGGCCTAAAAAAGGACATCATGAACCTCGGTAAGCTGGATAGAACCGAGTTGATCAAAACCAATCTACCTCCTACCAATTGTAGCTTTCCTTTACATCCACTTAGTCTCTTTTCAAATCTATCCTCAATGAATTTCCAATCATCATTACTCAATTTCCTATAGTGCATTGGGATGCCAAGGTAGTGAAAGTGGTATGTTCCCTTCCTGCAACAAAACAATCTTGAATATTACAACAAATTGTTTTGCCTATCCATAGCAGAAGATTTTTTTTGTCAAAATTAATTTTTAGCCTAGATAATTGTTCAAAGACACATAACAATAATTTCATATTCATTCCTTTGTCAATATCATGGTTGATAAAGATTGTAGTGTCATCTACATATTGCAGAATAGACAAACCATCGTCCACTAGGTGTGGAACTATGATATTATAAATTTGAAGAAATCAAGGAAATGAAAATGGATGCTATCTGTCATCAGCAGCTTCCGCTTTGAAACCTCACAGGATGTTGCTTGCACCCTACACTGAAATAACGAGGTAGGCCCGCAGGCCTCCAACGACTACTCCACTGTCTCCAAGATGGCCGCCACCGCCACCACCTCCACCAGCCTTGTTATCATGGTCTCCCTCCGTCATGCACCGCCCCCTGCGCTGAACAACTTCACCAAACATGGCATCATCTTCTACGACGTGTTCGCGGAGAGCACGACATTGAACACGTGCGTCACATGCCCAGAATGGGAAAACTGATGTCATAACAGACACTCAGTTCTTGCTTCAACGGTGCTCACTGGTTACCTATAAGCATTAGCTATTCAAACTTTTTTGTCTCTATATATGATTCTTTCATATTTGTGCTCTGTACAAAAACCGATGGATGATTGGATGCACCTAGCCTGACAACAACTAAGGTGACTCCTTTTTATGAATTGTGAATCTTTGATTCAAAATGACCTGTTGAGAAATCGACGCCCCTGACCTTGACACCGACTTCATAGAAGTGGCATAAAAGTACTGTGATACCACTTCTTCTGTGGAGTCTTACCCACACTACTCCGAGAAGACCTTCACACCGACACTAACAAAGGAGACCAACTCTCTTTGTTGGGAACTCAACTTCTCTATTCACTACAACAGCTAGATACAAAACTATACAATGACTCTTACACTTTTTGTGTGGCTATCGTACCATGACACCACTACACTACATGGCTACCTTGCTATGTCCTACTTGAGACCTCTTGTGCCATAGTATGGCAAGGAGGGAGGGGATCACCCTATTTATAAGTGCTCATGGTTATTGTGGTGTTGCCATGTGGCAACTTCCACACTCTTCCATGCAAAATTTTCTTAACTCTTGAACTCTCATCATCCTTATCTAGTTTCTTGATATTTTTACCATGCTAAAATATCTAGTTCTAGAGTATTCTGCTGTGGTGTGTTTGGTTGGGCTGTGGCTTTTGAAAAAGCTGCTGTGGGCTGTGGGCTGTGGAAAAGTAGATGTGGAAAAATCAGAAGACCGTTTGGTTACAAGTGCTGTCAAACTGTAGACTGTGTAAGATATAACTGTGATGCCCCTGAAGACTTGGGGACATGTTTATATAGAAATTGTTCTAAATAAAATAACTTGTTCACTAATTCACATAAATATTATTATTTAAGAAAGGTAAAAAATATTTTTTAAAGTTTTTCATGTTCAGATTGTTTATTGATTGTGTATGGGCATTGCTCCTGCTTGCTGTCTTGCTCTTTTCCTAAATTTGGGATTCGATGACCTGGTTGAACCACTACGGTTCTTCAGATTCATCAGAAAGTAGCATGAATAAGTCCAAGTGTTCCTTTCTTTTCTTTACCTCGTAAAGGAATCTGTACCTAACGCGCCTTCCTTGAACATCTACATGTTCCCCTTATGTCGTCCCTTACCAGAATTCGGAGCAAACTTGTCTGACTATCCTCGTAGATGTTCATAAGCCATTTGGAAATAGAACATCGAGCCACCCATACATGGTGAGTGCATACAGCAATGCAATGCTCTTCTATATCAATACACTGGAATACTGATGCGCTGATGAGAAAAACTGCACTGAAAATGAGCATCATGTCCGTGTATACACTGGCAATCAGATGGCCGACGGGAGCACCCACTGAAATTTGCAGAACGTTTGCGCCGCAGATGGGTGACGTCGCCAAGGACCTGGCCGCCGGCACGGTGGGTGGCGTAGCGCAGCTGGTGGTGGGCCACCTGTTCGACACCATCAAGGTGAAGCTGCAGAGCCAGCCCACACCACCGCGGGGGACGAATCCGTGGAGGAGACGGGCAAGCTGGCTCGCCCTTGGCTGGAGCTGTCGGCCATGCCGGCGGGCGGAGCAGGCGGCCGGCCGGTGGGGCGTGTAGGCGGCAGGCCGGAGGCAGGCTGGGCTGCCGGGGAGCACGCGGGTGGACCAGGCTGGTGGAGCAGGTGGGGCAGCCGGCCGGCATTGGGCCGGCGGATGCCTAACAACCCTAGCGCGGGCCGGGGAAAACCATCGGGTGGAGTACGGGCTGGGCGAGCGGACGGAGGAATAGAAAGAAAAACGATTCGTTTTTGTTGCATAACCGGTGGCAGGTGGGTAATTTTGAGACCTAAAAGCCAACAAAAGTAAGGGAGAAGGTACTTTTGAATTAGTATTGGAATGAAAGTTGCTTTTGAGAAAGAGCACCAATGACTTTTGGGGCCCTTTAGTTGGCTTTTGGCTTTTGCAAAGGTTGGAAAGCCCAACCAAAGGCACCTTTAAGTTGCTATGAAGCATGGCAACTCTAGGCTCTTGACATCTCCAAAGTCTTCTAGGACCTTTCTATTTTGCCATGGTCTTATCCTTATGCATGGCAAAGCCTCTCGTGAATTCCATAAGCTTCTAAAATGTTCCAAGTATATATACATTGTATATTTCAACATGGCCCTTACGAAAACTCTGTTTTCAACCATGGGCACCAGTAGCAGAATTTTTACTTATTCAGATCCTCCTGAACAAAAGAAAAAGGCAGAACCCTGACAGCAATTGCACTTCCTGCTTATCTAGGTTATCCATGTTTTTGTGGTGGGTGTTGCGGTGATGGTAATAACAAGAGCGCAGCTCGCGGCGCGGCTGCCTGCACAGTGGCCAGCACCCACAGGTACAGTAGAGGCCATGGACACTCCACACAATCTAGTCGATGGTGACTTGCAGGTTCTCAGCTACGCAAACAGAGAATAGAAAAGAAATCAATATTAATCAGTGAGTGCTGAAGATAAATAAAATTGAACACAATACAGTAACGGTGGAAATTACAAATAGTTTCAAATTCATTTGTTCTCGGCACAACAATCCATACATATAAAGCTTGGTACCATGGCAACCTGAATTGCCAATCAACACACAAAACAAACGAAACAGACCAAGCAAATTAGCACAAACATTACATGACCTTTAAGAAACATTATTAGATGGAACAATGCGGCCATGCGGGATACAACTCCTGCAGTAGTACTCACTGGGATACAACCCTAGTTACGGGTATGGTACTGAGCTCTGGATATGGAATGAAGCTAAGCTCACCGAAGGTAGCTTTTGATGATATGTTTCTTCCTTGACACAAACTCCGGTGGCGCCGCATGAATGTAGTGGTTGCTTTGCTCTGGCAGCCTCCGGCGCAGCCTGTACCACACAGGCAAGTTGTAGTCGCATTGCTCGGTCAGGCTCGACTTCAGCTTGCCCCACCACTCACGCTCTCCACTGACTTCCACCTTTGACTTTGGATATTCCTCTTTCAAGAGTGGGAGATGCTGAAAGGATCGGCAGCCTCGGACGAAGAGCTTCTCCCACTTTGGTGTTTCAAATTTAAACGTGACATCGTCATGGAAGTGCTTCAGCTGTGGCAGCTCTTGGAAGCAGATACTTCGGATGTTTGGGAGTGGAGAATGTGCTACCTCATAGTAACCTCGTCGATCGGAATTTGCGTGCTGGTTGGAGCAGAAGAGTGTGATCAGAAACTCAAGTGCAGGTAATTAATGATATACAACGACATTAGAAAACCAAAATTTTGATGTTTTGGGAGCGGAGGAATCTCTACCTCATCTTCAGGTTGTCTGTAGAAAATTGTCTTCAGGTTTGAGCAGAAGAGGATCACCAGAGTCTCTAGGGCAGGTAATGATAAACTACATGGGAAAAGCTTCTCCAGACGTGGACAGTGCTCAAGGTGAATGCGATTTAGTAACTTCAGAGTGAGCAACTTCGATGATGTCAGATCACCAGGCTCCACTAGGCTTAGTAGCTTATTTAGATTGGAGACCTGGAGTATCTTTAGGGACGGAAATACCTCTGGGGTTATTGTGTTCCTATTGCCATGGTTCTCTATCCTTTCCCCTGCTCCTTTCGAATGCATTATGAATACTACTTCCATTTCACGGCAGTTCATGAGCTGGCATTCTTCCAGACACATCATAATAAAATTGAGTTCCGTAAAGCATCTGATAAAAGAATCATCTGTAATGTATACTGACATTGCGATGGAGAGAAGATGCCTTAATCCATTTGGATACCGATTATATGCAGATATCTCCACATGGCGATGTTTTGGCTGAAGTTTCATCATAGGCACAGTGCTATCTGCCTCAGAAGAATGCACATCAAGATAAGCTGATTGCTTCTGGATCTTGGTACATATCTCACCTTTTTTCTTCAGCTCCACGCATCTCCCACTCTTTGCTTTAACTCGGACAATGAAACACTGGAGAAACTGTCCTTCCTTGATTAGCTTCTTAGCAGCATCTGAGTTGAAGCTATGAAATATACTGGGGTCATTTATGTTAATCTCAGCAGTATTTGTAGTTCTCTCTCTATACTGATTTCCATCTGCACAAGTTTTCTGCTGCTGGCAAAACATCGTCATAGCCTGGTTATAATCATCAGAACAGTTATCCAAATAGAAAACCTTGGGAAACCTGACCAATTGATGCCATGGAAATCTCTTATAACAGGGGACATTCAGAAGGAGTAGCATCCTGAGTTGTGGCAGATTTGGGAGGATGCGAGGGACCTCCTCAATAGCTGTTCCAGAAAGATCAACATCCTCCAAGGCCGTAAGGTCATCACTGAAGTCCACAGTTTTTAGCCTGCTGCACCCACGCAAGGACAGGCACCTAATCCGTTTTCCAGAGAGTGAGAAGGTTTTTATGTTAGGATGCTCTAGGATTTGGATATCTTCCAAGGCTTCCCATCCTTGTATATAAAGATCTTCAAGGCATGATAATAATTCCCAGAGAAACTGAATACTTAAGCTAATACAATTATAAATATGCAGCTCCTTGAGGCCTTTGGCTTTAGAGAGTGATGTTGGAAGTGATACCAGTAGCATGTTTCTGATGAGCTTTAGTGTATGCAGTCTTTGCATTGCTTCGAATGCACCCTCTGGAAAATAAGAAATCTGAGTACCCTCCACATGAAGGATCAACAAATTGGACAATTTAGCCAAAGAAGGAGGCAATGTTTCGAGATGGGAGCAATTTCCCAGAATGAGATCCTCAAGACATGACATTCCACAGAAGAACATAGAAGGCAAAGTGGTAAGTTTTGAACCTGACAGATCAAGGTAGTGCAGGTTGCTCTTTTTGTTGCCATCTTGTTCTGTTAGCTCGAGCAAGGGAACCCCATTCATATCAAGGACTTGAAGTTTTCCAAGGTGAGAAAGTGGTGAAGATTCTTTCACAGATGCAGGTGCTTGCGGAGATAAGGTATGAAGCTCAGAGCAGCCCCTGAGCAAGAGCAAGGCAAGATTCGATAGGCCAGAAATCCAAGAAGGAAGTGAATTTATTCGTGTATAAGACAGATCAAGGACACGGAGGTAGTGGATCGACACTACTTGAAAGCTTGATATATTTGAGCAACCTCTTAGAATAAGGGTTGTCATGTTCATCTCTCCAGGTATATTTTTTGGTCTATACTGCAAAGACCAGTTCCAGCTTACATGCCTACCATCGTCTTCCATAAATGAGACCCATCTTAGTTGGTCGCAGTTCTGATGATCAAAGAGTTCATCATGTTTGAGCCGGGGAACACCCCCAGCTAGCTTTGATAGGCCAGTAACGGCATCCATGGACAATGAAGGGTTGCTTGTTTGGCTAGAAACAGAATAGACTGGCAGTAATGAATATTCTTGCAAGGCATGAAAGATGACCTTTCCAGCTTCATATGCAGACCTGTAGTAGTTGCTGTTCTGTTTCTCACCACTGGCCGCTGGTATATCGGTGGGGCTTGTTTTTGAGAAAACTAAATCCTCAGCTACCCAACAGCGAACCAGCTCGTCAGAGCTAACAAATGAGGTGTTGCTTGTTTTTTTACGTCCTGCAGCTCCCAGCTGCAGTGGATGGTAGAGGATAGCATAATAGAAGCAGTTCATAGCTACGTGGAGCCAGAACTCCTCGTCTCGTCCTTGCTGCTGGAGTGCGCTATGGATGGAGTTGGCTGCATCCCGTAAGGCCTCTTTGATCAGCACAATCCAATCCTTGTCATAGGAGAGACCATCAAAATTCGGGTGGTGGTAATGTTCTGAACTTAAACGCCATTCATCGCCGTATGCGTCAGCACCCATAGCCCATCTGCTTGCGACATAGACATCCTCCGAAGTTGTTGAGATGAGCCACCGGTTATGGTATGGTGATGGCCGCCGTCTGCTCATTATGTAAACCAACACCTCCAATGAGGCTGGAACATGCAGGTTCTCTACGAGCAGCAGATGCCTCTTTCCCTGCAATGCTTCTTGGATCCTCTGTAATAGTAGGGAGCAGAAGCGTTGACGGTCATGGCTAGGGTCCCACGCCATGGACAGTGATCCAAACAATTCAACGTACTGAAATCCAAGTGCCCTGAACATCAGGTTTTCTGAGAGTGTGCCGTAGCCGAAGTAGCACTCTTCTGCGGCGAGTTGCTTGAGCTTTTGAACCTCTTCCTCGTCACGCTGTGATATCTCAAGGGTTCTTGCCATTTCCATAAGGACCTCAAATGCCAGCCAATGATTTCCTGTACTGCTGCCTGCTTCAGGTGGTAGGCTGACGTGTGTAATGTGGTCGTAAGGCCCAGATATGTCCTTGGTGCGCTCGAACAAGAGCCTGCTTAAGGTTCGTGAAAACGAAGCCTCATGTCCCATTCCGATGTTCCATATCACTGGGTGCTCCTTGATCCACTCCGCTACCCTTTCTTCCAGCGCTGGTAAATATGAAACATATTGACCTGTCCTTGCATGGAACACGGGGCCATAAGACCTTCAACAAAAAAAAAATATTTGTGGAAATGTGGTCATTATGTTGCAATTTTGTAGTTGATTCTATCCAATAGTTAAATTGAGATAATAATACTGCTTCTTTTCTATCAAATAATAAGAGATTTCTTTTAGAACATCGGTAGCGGCATACAACTAGTACTAGCTCTAATACATTAATTATTTCTTTGGCAAACAAGTTATTCTTTCTATTTGCTTACACAAGCACAGCATTATGAATTGTCTACCAACTGCATTGAACTTTATCAAGTTTAATGTATTAAGTAGTGTTCCTTCTTTTTCTTTATTTCTTTATTTCTTTTGCCCATGTGCATTGAACGACTTCTGTTCTTCACTGGAGAACTGACGAAATTGGATCCGGACTAAAGAAGCATTAGTGCTGGGTCCAACGGCCACAAATCGGTGGGGACTCTTTAGTCCCGGTAAGTCCTGGTGTTAGTTCGATCTCTACTTTGTCAAGGCCATGACAGACTAGCCCGTGCTCTGATCAGGGGCGCCCAACCAATCAATGGTTGGTGGGCCCCTGTCGCTGAGTGCTATAAATAGGAGGTGGGGGACCGGGGCGTTCGGTACGAGGTTCACCGTGCCGCCACTCGCCCCACCTACAACCCTAGACGATCTAGGAGCACTGGAGCGGCGGGAAGCTCCGCTACCGCCACCACCGTCGCCACTCATTTCCCGCCGTCGCTGCCACCGACCAGAGTAGCGCCGTCACTGAGCCGGAGTCGCCACTGCAATCCCTACGTCAAGCCGCGGCTGCCCCTACGACCACGACCGACGCCATGGCCGACCCCGTCGCCACCACCGATGCTCTGCGTCCCCTTTACCCCTCTGATTAATGTTCTAGTATAGGATCTCAACTCGTTATCTCCAATGCATGTGCACATACCCGTCTAGATCTACTGTTAGTAATCCTAATGGTGTTAACAATGGTATCAGTCGCCGTACTAGTTAGTAGATCTTAGAGCCGGGGCAGCCAGTGTCCAAAATCAAAAGAAATCGACCCCAAATCGCAAGATCCAGGGGGGAAGAACACTGGAAAAGAGGAAATTCGACGCAAATCGAAGAAGAAACCTAGTAAAAAACCCCAAATCTAGACCCTAACCCTAACGCTAACCCTAGATCTGTTCGGGGTTAGAGGAAGAAATGAGAATCGGGAAAATAAAGGGGCCCAGCTGTGGGTCTGCTTCACCGCAGCCGTGCGGGAAGGACACGACGCCGCCTCGCCGCCGCGTGGGAAGAACACCGACCTGGCCGGAGCTGTGGCACGCCTGCAAAAAGGTGGCGTGCCCACAGACTCTAGCGCCGGCCACAAGCCCACTGGACGGCGGCGTGCTCCGAGGAACACGCGCGTCGGCCAGGAGGCTCGTGGCGGTGCCACCGCGGTTGTCGCCGCCGCCTGCTTCTCTGCTCTTGAGAGAGTGGGGAGGGGGAGGCAGAACAGAAAGAAAAGAAGAGGGGGAGTCCACTGCGGCCTTGGGCCGGCGACGCTCGTCCTCGCCATCGCCGGCAGGCCACCGGACATGGCGCTCCACCTACCGCCGCCGAAGCTCAGTGCAACAGGCGCGTGGGGGGAAAATGAAGATGGGGCTAGGGTTTTCCCCAGGGGAGCGGCAGGTTTTGATCCGGCAAAACGCCGGACAGCCGTCCATCGCGATGGACGGCTTTGGGCGCTCGCTGTGGCCGGCGGTGGTTTTGGGACAGATACGGCCCAGGCGGGTTGCGGCCGTGGGCCAGAAAGGCGGCCCGACCATTGGCTATCGGGCTAAGGCCTAGGCGGGCGTGCGAAGAAGGCCGTGGGCCGTTTTTGCTTCGCGGGCCGAAAGGAGGGCCATGAACAGTAACCTTTCAGTTTTAGTTTTATTATTTCCAGAAACCCTTTCTGAATATTTTTGATGTTTTTTTGTCTAATTTGAAGTTAATATCTCTGTTTAAATTTTTTAGCCAAGGGGATAAATTTTTACAGAGACTAGGAATTTGGTTTATGCTTCTGGATATTAGTTTTTGTTGAGTTTTATCTTGTTTTCCACTGCTTAGTTTATTCTCTAGTTAAATTGAACCAAAGGAATATTTAATTAGAGAAGAAGAAATGTTTTAAGAGTAAATTTATGATATTGTTATTTTTCTGGCCAAAGCTGTTAATTGCAATATTATAAACTGTTTAGTTAAAGTTTTCATGGGTTGATTCTATTTTTCTGCCCAAAGGTGATATAGAATTAATGTAGAAGTATGTTGTATGTGTTAGTTTTGACCAAAGTTAAATTAATACATGCAATATTTATTATGTTATGTTCTCACCGTTTCTGAATTTTAAATTCAGGCCCTAATGCTACGAGCTATGTCGCTGCCATTCCCATGCTGGTTGGAAACAACTACGCAGGGTGGCGCAGCCAGTTGAATCTGGCCCTTGTGATGACAGACATTGATCTAGCAGTTACCTCACCGTGTCCCACAGAGCCTGGGGTACCGGTGAGGGAAGCAAATGAGAGTGATGTGGAGTTCGCGGCACGAGAGCATGACCACGCGCCGGTAAGATCTAAGTATGACCTCGATAAGAGGCAATGGGACATCTCCAACAAGAAGAGCTTGTTGGTTATGCTGACAAGGATGGCAGAGCTCATAAGGGGATCAATCCCAGAAAAGAATGCGGATGGAGTTCCGTATACTGCCACTGAGTACTTAGCACTTGTGGAGAATCAGTTGACTGGTTCCTCCAAAACGTATGCTAGCACCTTGATAAAGAAGCTAGTCACAACCAAGTACATTGGAGGCAGCATCAGAGAGCACATCTTAAAGATGAGCAACATGAATGCAAAGCTCACTGCCATGAAGATGGTTCTGCCAGAGGAATTTCTAGTTCATCTGGTGTTTCCATCACTGCCCCAGGCGAATGCGACCTTTGTGGTCAATTACAATGCGTAGGAAGAAAAGTGGGACTTGCAGAAGCTCATTGCCATGTGTGTGCAAGAAGAAGAAAAGGCTTAACGCCGCGCATGGTGGTTCAGTCAACTATGTGCAGCATGGCAAGCCAAAGAGGAGCTTTCCCAACAAGAACTTCAAACCAAAGAATCAATGGGAGAGTGGTTCCTCAAAGTCACAAGGCAAAGCTCCAATACAGTTCGATCGCTCTCAGAAACCACAAGGAAAGAAAAAGTCGCCAAGGATGAGTGCCTGTTCTGTGGCAAGAAAGGCCACTAGAAGTAGGATTGTCCTGACTGGCTGAAGCACATGTGGAAGAAAGGTGAGGACATCATAACATTTGTAGATGAATCTCTGTATTTAAGTTATGCAAAATCCACTTGGTGGATTGATTCAGGTGCAACTGCTCATGTTGCTAATTCTATGCAGGGATTCCATTCGATTCAGACCCTTCAAAGAGGAGAAAGAAGAATTAGAGTTGCCAATGGCATCGAGGCTGAAGTGGAGGCAATAGGAGTACTCCCCTTAAAGCTGGATGATGGCTTCACACTTCGGCTGCACGACGTACTTTATGTTCCCTCTTTGAGTAGAAATTTGATATCAGTCTCATGCTTAGCAGATGATGGTTTTGAATGCCTTTTCGGCATAGAACAATGTTTAATTAAGTTTAATAAAGTTTGTGTGGGCCTTGCCTTCCGACAAGACAAACTTTATATGTTGTCTATGCTTGATGATGTGAATGTATGCGATGAGAATGTGTGTGAGACTGAGAAAGTCTCATCTACAAATGTAAGAAAAAAGCGGAAGAGAATTGATAACGTATCTTCAAAATTATGGCACTGTCATTTAGGCCATATTTTGAGGGGCTGGATAGAGCGTTTAGTAAAAGAATCAATTCTTCCACCATTAGAATTTTCATATTTAGAACAATGTATCGATTGCATTAAAGGCAAGTACGTTAAGCAGATAAAGAAAGACGCTAAACGAAGCACAGGAATTTTAGAAATAATTCACACAGACATCTGTGGTCCTTTTCCTGTGCCATCTGTGGATGGTTTTGATTCATTCATTACATTCACAGATGATTATTCTCATTATGGCTACATTTATCCAATCAAGGAGAAGTCAGAAGTGTTGGATAAATTCAAGTTATTTAAGGATGAAGTATAAAATTAGCACAACTTAAAGATAAATATAGTAAGATCCGACCGTGGTGGGGGGGGGGAGTACTACGGTCGACATACCCTATATGGCTAAGTTCCTAGACCTTTTGCAAGGTTTCTGCAGGACAATGGCATAGTTGCCCAGTATAGTACACCGGGTGAGCCTGAGCAGAATGGAGTAGCTGAAAGACGCAACCGTGCCTTGACGGATATGGTTAGAAGCATGATAAGTAACTCCACTTTACCAGTAAGTTTGTGGATGGAGGCATTGAAGACCGCCACTCACATTCTAAACAAAGTACCTAGCAAGTCAGTGCCTACAACGCCGTATGAGCTGTGGACGGGTAGAGAACCCTCCCTTAGATATATGCGTGTGTGGGGCTGTCCTACTGAGGCCAAAGTATTTAACCCAAATATTGGGAAACTAGATCCCAAAATAGTGAGTTGCCATTTCATTGGCTACACAGAAAAGTCTAAAGGTTATCATTTCTATTGTCCTGACAGACACACAAAGTTTGTGGAAACGAAACATGCTATCTTCCTAGAGAATGAGATGATTAGGGGGAGCATGGTAGCTTGAGAGATTGATCTTGAAGAGAAGCGGGTGTACACACCCACTCCGATGATTCAAGAACCCTTTTTCGTGCTACCAGTTGTTCCGACACCTACAGTGCAACCCGCTGTGGCGCCAGAACTTGTTACTAATTATCCAGTGCAAACAACGAATGAAAATGAGGAACCTGTCCCTCAGGATCCTACAGAACCAATTGTTGCACAAGACGAAGAACCACAACAGTCCCAAGTTCCAGAGGCGCCAGCTGTAGAGGCCCCAAGAAGGTCTCAATGAGCCAGAAAGTCAGCTATCCCTGATGGTTATGAAGTTTATAACAATGAAGAAATTCAAATGGGGGGTGATCCCACTACATTTAAAGAAGCCATGAAAAGTGCACAATCTCAGAAATGGCTTGAAGCCATGCAAGAAGAAATGAAATCAATGAGTGCCAACCGAGTTTGGGACATAGAAGAAATTCCTAAAGGAGCCAACTCAGTAGGCTGTAAATGGGTCTACAAAGATAAATGTGACTCTAGAGGGAATGTAGATAGATATAAAGCGTGACTTGTGGCCAAGGGCTTTACGCAAAGAGAAAGGATAGATTACACTGAGACATTTTCTCCCAACTCTTGTAAGGATTCTTTTAGAATCAAAATGTCCTTGGTGGTGCATTACAATTTAGAATTGCATCAGATGGATGTAAAGACGGCATTTCTGAACGGGGATCTGTATGAATATGTCTACATGACTCCACCCAAAGGTTTTGTTGTGAAAGGTAAAGAAAGTATGGGATGACGCCTAAAGAAATCCATTTATGGCTTAAAGCAAGCCTCTAGACAATGGAATATAAAGTTTGATGACACAATTAAGAAATTTGGGTTTGAAGCGAATGTTGAGGGCAACTGTGTCTATGCAAAGTTCAAAAATGGGAAATATATTTTTCTGATCCTGTATGTGGATGATATCTTGCTTGCTAGCTGTGATGTCAGACTGCTACAGGAAATAAAGAAGTTTTTGTCCTCAAATTTTGATATGAAAGATTTTGGTGAAGCCTCATATGTTTTAGGCATAGAAATTCACCAAGATAGTAGAAATAGGGTTTTAGGATTATCGCAAAAGGCATATTTGGAGAAGATCCTAAAGAAGTATAATATGCATACGAGTAAAGAAACACCTGCTCCTATAGTCAAGGGTGATAAGTTTGGGAATTTTCAATGTCCCAGGAACCAATACGAGCTTGATCAAATGAAAGCGGTTCCATATGCTTCAGCTGTTGGTAGCCTACAGTATGCACAAGTGTGCACTCGTCCTGACTTAGCATTTATCACCGGAGTACTCGGTAGATATCAAGATAATCCAGGCATAGAGCACTGGAAGATGGTAAAGAAAGCATTGCGTTATGCGCAAGGCACAAAAGACCTCATGCTAACATATAGAAGATTTGATTCCCTAGAGATAAAAGGGTACTCAGATGCAGATTTTGCGGGAGACAGAGATGATAGAAAATCCACGTTAGGATATGTATTCACTCTCGCAGGTGCTCGAGGAGAAGCTTCAAACAGACATTAGTCACATCATCCATGATGTATGTAGAATTTATAGCATGTCATGAGGCCACGGGGCAGGTAATATGGCTCAAGAAATTTATACCCAACTTGAAAGTGGTAGATTGCATTCATAGACCACTAAAGATGTACTATGACTATCAGCCAACGGTATTCTATGCTCACAACAAGTCGAGTAATGCTACCAAACCGATTGAGATAAAGTTCTATGTTGTGAAAGACAAAATCCAGGATCACATGATAAGTCTGGAGCATATAAGGACAAAAGATATGCTTGTGGATCCACTCACAAAAGGCTTACCACCCAGTGTGTTTAGAGAGCACATTACCGGTATGGGTTTAAGGGAAAGCCTATGATCTCTGGATAGGGCCCAAGAATATGATCCTTCAAAATAGATAGGTGTATTGTGGCTGGTTAATCTGATTGTAGTGACAATCATGAAGACCCATGCTCAATATACTTATTTGTGATGAAGTGGATGCCAAGCGAATAGCTGAAGTTTAAGAAAACATAAGGAGAGATCGAGGGGGAGAATGTTAGTTCGATCTCTACTCTGTCACGGCCCTTGGGCTGTGACGGACTCGATCTCGCGCCATGATCGGGGGCACCCAACCAATCAATGGTTGGTGGGCTCCTGTTGGACATTGCTATAAATAGGAGGTGGGGGACCGGGGCACTCAGTACGAGGTTCACCGCGCCGCCACTCGCCCCACCTAGAACCCTAGCCGATCTAGGAGCACTAGAGCGGCGGGAAGCTCCGCCACGGCCACCGCCGTCGCCACTCATCTCCCGCCATCACAGCCACTGACCCAAGTAGTGCCATCACGCCCGCGACGCCGTCACCGAGCCGGAGTCGCCACTACAATCCTTGCGTCAAGCCGCGACTGCTCCTGCAACCGCGACCGATGCCATGGCCGACCCCGTCGCCACCACCCATGGTCTGCGTCCCCTTTACCCCTCTGATTAATGTTCTAGTATAGGATCTCAACTCATTATCTCCAATGCATGTGCACATACCCGTCTAGATCTACTGCTAGTGATCCTAATGATTTTGACACCCAGCTTTAACAGTCACTCCCACATCAAGTAGTCCAAGTTGGTGTTACCAACTGGGACTAAATGCCCGTCCTATAAAAGATAGTGTCTTCCTCCCCAAGCCCGAGCCACTCATTGACCGAGAGCTCAGGCTCCTTCTTCTCCATGTCGACTAGGCAAGCTTAGGGGAGGTGCTGCCTGATTTTATCGCAATTTCATGGGGATTTCACTCATCCATGTGTTCTAAAGTTTAGCAATTTCATCCACCCTTCTTTCATGGTTAGTATGCTTTGATTTATTCTTTAGGGATTGTGAAATTTTACATTTTTAGAATGAGGAAGAATGGAGATATTTTTTATTTATACATGCATTTGAGCTACAATTTTTTGGATAGTTTACATGTTTTGTTTTTTGGATCAATATTAGGTATAGGAAAAAATACAGTATATTTGTTTATGATTTGGTCCTTGCAAATATGATATAAATAAATTATAAGTCTAAGAAATAGAATTTGGTCCTTCGTAATCCTAATATATTATTGTCGAATTTTAAAAGAAAGTGTTTATCATGCTTGTCATTTTGGTCAGAACTTTAAATTATTGTATTTGGATTTAAGCTTGTGTTTTCTGAAATTTGTTTCAAGAAAGAGAATGAGAAATGTATTGTTATGTATTACAATTTTGTTGATGAAATACTATATCTATTTTTCATGTAATAAGATGTAGATGGACGGACATTGGATGTACAACACGGATTGACAGACCAAGGAGTTCGTTGATGGCTTGCATTGTTTTCTCGAAGTGGCCAAAGCCAACAAGTTAGAAAAGGGATTCATGTGTTGTCCATGCTTCCAATGCAATAACAAAAAAGACTACTATTCCTATTGGACTCTTCACAACTACTTGTTTAGTTACGGTTTCATGCCTAACTATTTGGTTTGGACCAAGCACGGCGAAAGAGGATTTATAATGCAAGACAGCGAAAAAGAAGAGGATGATTACAATATTCTGGACTAGGTGGCAGACCAAGCCTTTGTAGATACTACAATGGGTGGGGCTGAAGAAGAGTTTGCAGATGATGTCCCTAATGATGATCTAGGTCAGGTGTTACAAGATGCTTAGAAAGACTACGAAAGTGAGAAGGATCACAAAAAACTGTTGTACCCAGATTGCAAACAAGGGCATCAAAAGCTGGGTAGGACACTGAAATTGCTGCAATGGAAGGCAAAAAATGGTGTGTCTAATAAGGCATTTGAGGGGATGTTGAAAATTGTAAAGAACATGCTTCCTGAGAATAATGAATTGCCATCCATAACATATGAAGCAAAATGGGTTTGCTCTGTGGGATTGGAGGTTCAGAATATACACGTATGTCCTAATGACTGTGTCCTCTATTGTGGTGATGAATACAAGAAATTGGATGCTTGTCCTATGTGCAGCGCGATGCGGTATAAGATCAGTCGGGATGATCCTGGTGATTTTGAAGGGCAGCCTCCCAAGAAGAGAGTTCCCACGAAGGTAATGTGGTATTTCCCAATAATACCACATTTAAACATTTATTAAGAAATAAGGCGCATGCTAAGTTGATGTGATGGCACAAAGTACAACTTCAGCAAGATGACATGCTAAGACACCCCACTGATGGGTCCTAGTGGAGATTTGTTGATAGAGCATTTCCAAACATTAAAAAGGATGCAAGTAACAAAAGGTTTGGATTTAGTATGGATGGATTCAATCCATTCGGTGAGATGAGTAGTGGTCACAGTACTTAGCCTATGACTCTATGTATATTCAACCTTCCTCCTTGGCTGCGCATGAAATAGAAGTTCATTACGATGCTGGTGCTTATCCAAGGCCCAAAACAACCCGTCAACGACATTGATGTGTATTTAAGATCGTTGGTTGAAGAACTTTTACTGCTCTGGAATGAAAAAGGTGTACATGTGTGAGATGAGGATAAACAAGAGAGCTTTGACCTACGAGCATTGTTGTTCATAACCATCAATGATTGGCCTACACTGAGTAACCTGTCTGGAACTACAAACAAAGCGATATTGGGCCTGTACCCACTGTTTACATGATACAGACAGCATGTATTTGAAACACTATAGGAAGGTCATGTATATGGGTGATCATCGATTTCTTCCTCTTGACCACCCGTTAAGAAAGAAAGGGAAGCATTTCAAAAGGGAGGTAGACCATCATTACAGGCTTGCACACCGTAATGGAAAGCATGTATTTTCTATGATAAAGGAAGTAAGGGTAGTCTTTGGAAAGGGCCCTGGTAGCCAACATGTTCCGAGTGACGATAACGGATGTGAACCCATGTGGAAGAAGAAGTCTATATTGTGGGAGCTACCTTATTGGGAAATCCTAGAGGTCCGTAATGCAATTGATGTATTGCATCTGACGAACAATCTTTGCGTGAATGTGCTAGGTTTCCTGGGTACATATGGGAAGTCAAAAGATACATTGGAAGCATGACAGGACCTGAAATGTATGAAGCAATGAGATGACCTACATCTGGAAAAGAGCGATAAAGGACTACACTATTTACTTCCTACCAGTTACACTCTCAGCAAGGAAGAGAAGGATAGCATGTTTGATTGCATGAATAGTATCAAGGTGTCGTCTGAGTACTCCTTGAATATAAAGGCAATAATAAATATGAAAGAAAAGAAATTTGCAAATCTAAAGTCTCCTGACTGCCACATATTGATGACATAATTGCTTCTAGTTGCACTGAGAGGTATTCTCTGGAGAATGTACGATTGGCACTCATAAAGCTATGCACGTTTCTCAATGCAATTTTGCAGAAGGCAATCAATCCAAACAAGCTACTAAAAGCTATTGAATGATGTGGTATAATGTCATGTTAGATTTGAGTTCGTATTTCCACTATCCTTCTTCAATATTATTGTAACATCCCAATTTTTCTTGATATTCAAAAATAGCCCCTAAAAACTTTTTTCCAAAAACATATAGCAACTATACTCTAAAAGACCCTGCATTTAAATTTATTTGCATTATACTCCAAATAAATTTAAGGTTCATATGCATTTTGGGAGTACTAACATCTCCCCTCAACCCAATTTCTCTCTAACTAGCCCTAAGGACTTTCATAGCAAGCCCTAAACTTAGGGCAATTCAAATTTGAAATCACATTTCAAATTTGGATTCAAACTCTAGTTCAAACAAATAGAACGCCCCTAAACACTCTCAAGGGCCGACTCCCTCCATTTCAGACCAGCGACACGGTCAACTCTGCCTGCTTTTCCCTCTCACCCGCAGCGGCCCACGGCCGACCCAGCTTCGTAGCCCGATGCCCCGCCTTGCTGACATCATGATGATGTCATCATCGTCCACCTCTGTCCGTGCTTTGTTTCGCCTGACGCAGCACAACGTCACCGTCGCCACGCTGCTGTCCTCGCCACCCTAGACCCCTAGGCCTGCCCCTAGCACACATGCCACCTTCGCTGACTTCACCGCCGCATCTACGGCTGCCAAAACTCCTCTCCCCTGCACGGAACCCAGCCATCCCCACGTGCTAGCACGCACGCTCCAAAGCGCGGCCGCCGGCAAGCCGAGCTCGATCTACGTCACCGCCGCCAAAATCCCCCCTCCTGGCAACCCATGCGCACTTAATGAGCCCCTTTTCCCCTGCTCACAGCCCTTCCCTCACCCTTATCCACCTCACCACGGTGCATTGCATGCCGCCATGCCTAGCTGCTTGGAAAAGCTCGGGCAAGCCTGCCCACGTGCCTGTAAGCACCCTTGTCCCCTCGCCGAGCTATCAATAGACCCCCACGGCACGCACAGCTCTCCACTCCTCACCACTCCACCTCGCTAGCAATAGGTCCCCGCTGCGCCTCCTCCACCCACCGCCGCCGCTCTATCTCTTAGAGCGGGGCCGGGTCGAAGTCGAGGAGCACCGCACGGTGGTAGCCACCGTTTCCTAGCGAAGCTTTGCCCCCAAATGGCCGAGCCTCGCCGTAGCATCATAGCCAACCCCGCGCCGCTCACCGTCATGCTAGACCCCGAATTCCGGACGTTATGCTACCGAAATTAGCTCCTCTACCCACCGGAATCTCCCAGGTACAGCCGTTATGCTGCCCGCGCCGCCACCTCTCCCTTTCCCCTCGCTAGCCTTGCCGCCGCGAAGCCGTTACGCCACCGGATTTCCAGCCAGGCTCCGGTGATGCTCCGGCCACTACAGTCCTCCCTAGCTACCCCTTTGCAATCCCTAGGCACACACTGATGCGCTCAGACACTCACTTTGGCCCCTACTCGCCCCTAGCGTGAAACCCGTGCGCGGCCCCACCGCCGGCTAGCTCCGGCGAACTCGCGTCGCGCCACTGTTCCTCCCCTGGCCTCCTTACCACCTCCAGTTGCTCTGCCGTAGCCAACCCTACCCCATAGGCCCTTCTCCGCCTCTATCCGGTCACCACCGCGCCCGGCGCAGCCCACTCCTCCGAGGTCCCCTGCCGCACACGGCGGTCCGGTGACCAAAACCAGGTGGTGCCACTCCCTCACCTGTTCCTGCACCCGACGCACGTAAACCACACACATAGACCCACTAGTCCACATGCCTGCATCGACGGGCGCACACCACAGCGGCCCCACTGGGTCCACTCCTCCTCTCCTATCTTTTGTAGGCTTGGCTCACGTAGACCGCAGACCCCCACACCCCCAAGTCCACCGCATGTTAGTCCACGACTCATGGCACAGTGCCCACACCGGCGCCCGCCTAGCATCATCCCCTCGGGCCCGCCTGTCTGCCTCTCAGCCCCTTTAGTTTTGCTATGGCCACACATCGTAGTGTACACAAAACCTTAGATCACCATACAAGAGACCTCCAAAAATTCCCAAAAATTCACCAAAAATATTAGATGACCTCAAAAGCCTAGAAATGCTGTCCTAATCACCATTGCCCATATTTAAGGATAAAATCATAATTTAACCATTCTAGCCAAAAGAAAGACCCCATTAGTGTACACCACAATTCACCCTTTTCCAATCCATAGCCCTAAAAATCACCATAAAATCATTAATAATACTAGAAGCCAATCTTAGTCCATCCATACCTTAGTTGCACAAATCTTGTGCCCCTATCCTCGGTCTAATCAAGTAATCCCTCTTCTTAATAGAAAGATCCATATTCATGTACCCGGCATAGGTGAAATCACGTCACACCCGCTTTAGAAGATCCTAAGACCTTACCCTAGCCCTCTAGATTACAACCCCCTCTCTCTAACTTATGCATGATGTATTGCCATGATTGCTTGATTGATTTATATTTATATGTATAACTACATTAATATAGAGAGAGTAACGACACTAGAAGCTCAAGTGATAATCAAGAGACGACTAGGATCACGATGAAGAAGCCCGAAGGAAACCAAGGAGCTTTAGTTTCTATATCACTTTAGGAAGAGGCAAGTCCTACTGTATTCCTTGATTTCTACCATACAGATACCTTCTCGTCTTACTTTCATTCTTACTGCCTTTTTACTAGAAGCTCTACATACATAGATTGTACCAGTACTTACTACACTCTAAGGAAGTGATTCCTGGGTTTAGCTCTAAACTGCATGAAATGGCTAAAGTGAGTCTAGCAACAAATTAAGGTTGGACCAGTGAGTAAGAGGGTAGCCTCGTTAGGGGATCCTATCCAGAGAGCTTACTCAGGTCACATAAGGACCGATTATTGGGAAAGTCTTTCTGGTGTTTAAGTGCAGCCGCACGGGCCAAAAAAGGTACAACCTTCGGGAGTACCTATTTATGGGAGGACTTGATCCACACCCTACCACGGAACCTAGTAGACCATCCTAAGGGGGCACGGTGGGCAATGAATACAATGGAGTAGGACCTTCACAGAGTCCTAGGTCCGGCCAGGACGGGTCATTGGTTTGGGTCGTGAGTGACCCGGTGATATGATGCATCTTTTCTCGGGGTTGGTCCATGCATGGACAAATGGCCCCTGCTTAGGCCATAGAATAGCCATGGATGGAGCTATGGAATGTTGTCTAGGAATAGTGCTGGTGGGTACAGGTCTCGTAGGTAAGTACCGCCTGTGATCGAGGTATGGCCTGATCGACCGTGCGGGTAAATTGTACGCCTATGTTTAGAGTATGGACTATTCAAATAGCCAAGGCTCACGGTTATGAGCCCACTTGGTGAAAGCTCCCATTGATTAGTCAAACCTTTACTTTTGAGGTAGAATGAACAGGACTCAGGAGTGATCTCAGTCGTGTCTAGAGATGAGGCAGAAGCCGGCTCAGGCAATCCCTCACGGATTCTGATGCTCTTAAAACTTGGGGACTGGAAGGGAGATAGTTGTCCCTCCAGGACCAAACCAACTTATTACTTTGCATTACATATTTCTTACCACATGCCCTTAAATTCTATGCTTCCCATTGTTTGCTTAGACCCACTGAGGGTCACTACTCTTCTCCTTGCCTATTCCATTTCCACCGTGGGATTTGCGGATTACCTATCTTTGGTACTCACTCTTGCTTCCTTTTTCCATTCTATCCAGAAGAGAGAACGGTCCTCATGAACGGTGAGGCTCAGGAGGACCTATCCTAGGTCCAAAGCTGCCTGAGGCTTGTGTATACTATGTAGGACACCACTGCATATTTAAGCTTGAGGCTACACCTCCGATAGTATGCTCTCTTTCCCTCAAACCCTTGTATTACATTGTTTCTTGATGATATACGGTTGTGATACTTCTTGTGTGAAGTGCCTGTATGATTAGCCGATCTAGGGATGATACAAATGGTATTCGAGGCCTTCCCTATAGGAGGGTCCCCATAGGGGTGGTATCAGAGCTGTATTGAACCTAGAACCACTATTAGACGAACCCAACCCTAAGAATAATAAGTTTAAATCCATAATCATTCCCCCATTCCTTAAGACTAGGAAGGATCGAGCATTTATGGAGAAAATCCAAGCCATAACTCAGGAAATGGAAGGGACCAATTGGATTGATGAAGCCGGATGGATACATTCTGATTGCGCCAAGAATACTTGTTTCCCTCAAATACTATGGAATGTGCTCACAGAGTTAGGATATACTCAGCGACTAGAATATAAGGGCAAGGAATATGTGGCATACGGAACCGAACGATGCGAAGTGACCATATTTGTAGGCCCAGCCCCGCCTCAAGCCAAATGGACATCTTGGGCTATTAGTACCCTAGGCACCCGGTTTGCAGATGCAATCCAGGAAGTAGCTAGAAAGGCCTTAGTTAACCTGTCCAAAGATGTCGTGAAGGCCACAACCAAGACTTCATTACGATACCTACTAGTAGGACCAGAAAAGATAGCATGGAATTGTCGCATCAAGAACCTTATAATCAAGCCAGTTGAGGTTAATCAATCTACCATGACCACAACCAAGAGCAACGTTCTAGCCCTAGACAAACTATACGAAATGAAAAGATCCAACCACAAGGACACCATACGCCGAGCTGAAAAGGATGAATAATGCATGGCTAAGTTAAGGAACCGCTTGGCAGAGGCTCTAGGATAAGCACCTCACCGAGAGAAACGCGCTAGAGAAGCCCAAGAATTTATGAAGGATGCTACTAGAGAGTTAAAATAGGACCTTAGGCACCTGACCCAAAAATGTGCAAAGACCAGTTTGAAGGAGACCCCCTCCGTAATACCAAAACTGCCAACTCCCCCCAAAACCTACTCCCAAGCCCTGTGAATCCTTCCCCTACACGTTGCAACCGAAAACTCACAAAGAAATTCCCTGGTAAAAGAGATTGACCCATGGAAAAGTGAAGAGATGCCCCAGAACCCCATGTACATAGATACCTTCGATGAAAAGACTATAGAAATATGTGGAATTGAGACAGCAGTCGAACCACAGCTATAGACAATACCCTCCTCCCCTTCAAGCATTAATTTTGAGAAAGACTTGGGGAAAATCGGTTGTGCCCCTCGACATTAGTGAAGCCTGGGAAAGGGATATGCTCAAGGGAGCTAATTTCTGGCAAGACTTTGCAGAAGAAGGATGCTGGAATTAAAAGGAAAAGGACTTCCTAGTTGAACTAAGGACAAAATGCATAAGTATGATATGTAGATTAGCATAAATAATGTACAAGTCAGCCACAGTCTATAGCCAGTAATGTATCTTGCTTGTGAGTGGCTAAATGGACAGTGAGCCCTTCCCTGGATATAAATAAAGTATAATTGTTTGTGCATCAAGGGCATTACATTCTCTAAACTTACAAAACTTACACCCCCTTCAAGAAAAGAAAACACATTCTCATCCCCTTCAAACCAGACCCCTAGAACCCTGCTTTAGAACCAACATTTACGACCGTGTGGTAAGACTCTGCAAGAACTTAAGGAAACAAGACTGTCAGGATTCAAGGTAACCGAAATTAAGTTTGGGACATAAGAGGCCTCCGCTTGGGAAAACAAGAGAAGCCTGAGACCAACATCAGGAAAATAGGAAAGCTTTACCCTAACAAGACAAGGTATAGCAAAGGATAGAATTTATGGAACCCATCGATCATTACCCATGGCAACTCCAACAACTCAAGACCAAGTAAACCTATCAGGCCAGGGTAAAATTTAGAGGATCATCTATCGTCAGAACCTCGGAAAAGGTAATCAGAACCGATGATTTGGAAGCTACAAAAAGTCAAAAAAATCGACATGATAACTCAGGATACTCCCAGAAGGAACCTTGGGAAATGTCACTAAGAAGCTGAGAGTGCACAAAGGACAGCAAGGAAAAGGACACCAAGGAATATGGGAAGACAAGACCAAAGTTGACAATTAGGGGAAGAAATTTAGAAAGATTGAAGACACGACCCTGAATCCTAGTATAGTTTGAAATGAAGAAGTCACACCTCAAGTGAAAGGCAGGGAAGCAGCAGAAATGGCAAATTGGATACTTGTAACCGTCATACTACAAGCCTATGAAGTTGGCCAGATCACCGATTAAAAAAAACCTTATGAAAAGGAAGAGACTAGCATCAGCTACTCAAGCAGGCCTGGCAGAATTGTAGTACCTACGATTACGGAAGGCACTAAACAGACAGGAGCATAAGGAAGCATCCAAGCTTAGAGCAACCCCAGTACCCTTAACAAAGCCCGGATACTACATGACAATACACCACCGTTTATGAGTTTTTACCCATAAACAAAAGTATTACCAATGGAAACTAATCCTGATGCCTCACTAAGTTAATAGTGTCACAAGCCGGAACACCTTGCTTATTGACTAACAAAAGGCCCGCAATAGAAAGAATTGCAAGGAAAGATGCTGTTACAACCGATGGGCAACCTACCTCAAAGTACACACCTCTTTCAGAATACAGAAGCAAATAAGCTGCATGGAGAAAATACGAGAAGAATCCCTGAGGCCTAGGTGATTCAATTCGAAGGCCATCTCATTCACCCCAGGATAACTACCATGTCAGAATTGAAACCCCGAGCTTAAAATGCATTTGAAGTGGGGTAGAATTTACGGTTAGTTAAAGGATAAAAGCCCGAAGGAAATTCGGTTACAACCTATGGTTATTACACCTGGGACACCCTCCGAAGGAAAGGAAGAATGATAGTGTTCACAAAAGGAAGCCTCCAAGACTATGTGGGAAGTTAATGATCCACAAAGTGTATGTAAAGACTATGACAAGAAAAGACTTACATCCACAAAGTGTACAACTGCTTGATAAAAGGAAACAGTCCTTGAAAGGCAACCAAGGAAGAATAGAAAGAGATTAGGTATACATTCCATGACCCTGATACAATGGCAGGTAAATATAATGCAGAGAGATTGAAAACACCACTCGGGGGATACGAACATACGTGCCAGAAACCACAAGAGGTATAAGCCAAAAAAAGACAGGGAGAACCAGGAAAAAATCTACACCCAGCCCTAACCCTAAACATGCTTCGCAAAAAATTAAGGATGGTCGGACCCAGGAATGTTATTTCAAGACTATGAGATAGAAAACCCCTGACACCAAGGACAAAATCATGCATGATCCTTCAAAAATCAAAATTTTGTATCACCAATATGATACCTGAGAGGCATACTAAGGGGAAATCCCTCCAATCACCATAAGAAAAGTTTGATGAAAAGTCACCAGGAAGGGATCAGATTTTACAAACCCCAGTAACCAACAGATCACCAGAGTATGGCAAAGAAAGTTGGTAGATCAGAACCATGAAGAAGAAACTAGACGGAAAAAGTTAACCCTAAAAATGCTCCCAATAGAAGCAGATGACAAAATAACCTGCAAACACACGAGCGAAAGCACCACAAAACCAAAGGATAAAGAGAGGTTATTGATAGTTGTCAGGACAGGCGAGAAGAAAACCGAATACAGGATAAGACAAGCTCCACAGGGATGCTCGACGAATAACAGCTATACCAGCATTTGATAAAGAAGAATAGAATGCCTAAATATCACCCCAAAAACACCCCAACGATTTTGGATGTCATGGCAAAAGAAGAGGGCATGGCAAATAATGGAAGGAAGAAAACATCCATTGACTCCTGACCTAAGGAATAGAGAAATATATACCCCGCCTAGCACCATCACTCCGGAAGATAACTAGAGAAATTAGCAGATAGAAAAGAACGCTATCAGAGCTATAAAGGAGTAATTACGTAGAGAAAAAAATTTGCCAGGAGTTTGTACCCATACCCGATTGGTACCATTGTGTAAACCCGAGGAGAAAGGATTCGTCACATTGACTCGTGGAAAGGAATGTTTGAAGCCCAGACATTAAGGAAGCTAGTGCCCCACACACGACAGATTCATACTAACCAACAGCATTCAGAGAGGCCGTACATCGCCAGACATAGTAAGCAGGATGAAGAAGTGGCACTAGAAAAGAGAACAACATGAATGACAAAGGATGCCCAAAGACAAAAGGAAACACCGAGGAAAACCCGTCTTACCTAAGGATTCCTACGAATCTCGGGGACGAGATTCATTTTAAGTGAGGTAGATCTGTAACATCACAATTTTTCTAGATATTCCAAAATAGCCCCTAAAAACATCTTTCTAAAAACATATAGCAACTATACTCTAAAAGACCCTGCATTTAAATTTATTTGTATTATACTCCAAATGATTTTAAGGTTCATATGCATTTTGGGTGAACTAACATCTCCCCTCACCACAATTTCTCTCCAACTAGCCCTAAGGACTTTCATAGCAAGACCTACACCTAGGACAATTCAAATTTAAAATCACATTTCAAATTTGGATTCAAACTCTAGTTCAAACAAATAGAAAGCACTTAAACACTCTCATGGGCCGACACCCTCCATTTCAGCCCAGCGACACGGCCAGCCTGGCCTCCCTTTCCCTCTTACCCGCAGCGGCCCACGGCCAGCCCAGCTTCGCAGCCTAGCGCCCCACCTCGCTGACATCATGATCATGTCATCGTCATCCACCTCCGTCCCCCCTTCGTTTCTTGTGATGCGCCATGATGTCACCGTCGCCATGCTACTGTCCTCGCCACCCTAGACCCCTAGGTCTGCCCCTAGCACGCGCGCTGCCTTCGTCTACGTCACCACTGCATCTACCGCCGCCAGAACTCCTCTCCCATGAACGGAACCCAGCCATCCCCACATGCCAGCACGCGCGCTCCAGAGAGCGGCCGCCGGCAAGCCGAACTCGATCTACGTCACCACCGCCAAAATCCCCCTTCTGGCAAGCGCGTCGTACTCGCGTACCCAAGGCGCACTTAATGAGCCCCTATCCTCCTGCTCGCAACCCTTCCCTCACCCTTATCCACGTCACCATGGTGCACAGCACGCTGCCATGCCCCACAGAGCTCAGATGCCCGGAAAAGCTCGGGCAAGCATGCCCACGTGCCCGTAAGCACGCATGCCCCCTCGCCGAGCTATAAATAGACCCCCACTGCACCCACAGCTCTCCACCCCTCACCACTCCACCTCACCGGCAATAGGTCCCCGCCGCACCTCCTCTACTCACTGCCGCCGCTCTATCTCTTAGAGCCGGGTCGGGTTGAAGTCGAGGAGCACCACGCAGCGGTAGCCACCACTTCCTAGCGAAGCTCTGCCCCCAAGCGGCCGAGCCACACCGTAGCACCGTAGCCAAACCCCACGCCACTCACCCCGCAACGGCACACCGCCATGTGAGACCCCCAATTCTGGACGTTATGCTGCCTACGCTGCCACCTCTCCCTCTCCCCATCACTAGCCTCGCCGCTGCGAAGCCATTATGCCGCCGGATTTTCGACGAGCCTCCGGCAATGCTCCGGCCACTGTAGTCCTCCCAGGTTACCCCTTTGAACTCCCAGGCACACACTGATGCACTCACACACTCACTTTGGCCCCTACTCACCCCTAGTGTGCAACCCGTGCGCAGCCGCGCCGCCGGCTAGCTCCGGCGAACTCGCGCCGCACCAACGTCCCTCCCCTGGCCTCCTCACCACCTCCAGTCGCTCAGCCGTAGCCAACCCTACCCCATAGGCCCTTCTCCGCCTCTCTCCGGTCACCACCGCACCTGGTGCAGCCCGCTCCTGTGAGGTCCCCTGCCGCGCACGGTGGTCCGGTGACCAAAACCAGGCGGCGCCACTTCCTCGCATGTTCCTGCATCCGGCGCACGTAAACCGCACACACATAGACCGCCTGGTCTACACACCTGTGTCCACGAGCGCACAGTACAGAAGCTCCACTGGGTCCACTCGTCCTCTCCCATCTTCTGTAGGCTTGGCTCACGTAGACCGCAGAAGCCCACACCCCCAAGTCCACCGCACGTTAGTCCACGGCTCACAGCACAATGCCCGCACTGGCGCCCACCTTGCGTCACCCCCTTGGGCCCGCCTGTCAGCCTCTCAGCCCCTTTAGTTTTGCTATGGCCACACGTCGTAGTGTACACAAAACCTTAGATGACCATACTAGAGACCTCCAAAAATTAACCAAAAATATTAGATGACCTCAAAAGCCTAGAAATGAGGTCCAAATCACCATTGCCCATCTTTACGGATAAGATCTTAATTTAACCATTCTAGCCAATAGAAAGACCCCATTAGTGTACACCACAATTCACCCTTTTCCAATCCATAGCCCTAAAAATCACCATAAAATCATTAAAAATACTAGAAGCCGATCTTAGTCCATCCATACCTTAGTTGCACAAATCTTGTGCCCCTAGCCTTAGTCTAATCAAGTAATCCCTCTTCTTAATGGAAAGATCCGTATTTCATGTACCCGGCATCGGTCAAATCATGTCACACCTGCTTTAGAAGATCCTAATACCTTACCCTAGCCATCTAGATCACAATTCCCTCTCTCTACCAAATGCATGATGTATTGCCATGATTGCTTGATTGATTTATATTTATACGTATAACTACGTTACTATAGAGAGAGTAACGACACCAGAAGTTCAAGTGATAATCAAGAGACGACCAGGATCACGGTGAAGAAGCCCGAAGCAAACAAAGGAGCTTTAGTTTCTATCTCGCGTTAGGAAGAGGCAAGTCCCACTGCATTCCTTGATTGTACCAATATTTACTTTCATGCTTGCTGCCTTTTTACTACAAGCTCTACATACATAGATTGTACCAGTACTTACTACACTCTAAGGAAGAGATTCTAGGGCTTAGCTCTAAACTGCATGAAATGACTAAAGTGAGTCTAACAACCAATTAAGGTTTGACCTGTGAGTAAGAGGGTAGCCTCATCAGGGGATCCTATCCAGAGAGCTTACTCAGGTCACATAAGGACCGGTTCATGGGAAAGTCTTTCTGGTGTTTAAGTGTAGCCACACAGGCCAAAAAGGTACAGCCTTCGGGAGTGCCTATTTATGTGAGGACTTGATCCACACCCTACCACGGAACCTAGTAGACCATCCCAAGGAGCCATGGTGGGCAACAAATACACTAGAGCTGGACCTTCGCAGAGTCCCAGGTCTGGCCGGCGTGGTTCATTGGTTGGGGTCATAAGTGGCCCGGTGGTATTGTATAGCACATGATATGATGCATGGACGAATGGCCTCTGTTTAGGCCCTAGTGTAGCCATGGATGGAGCTAGGGAATGTTGTCTAGGAATAGATGCTGGTGGTTATAGGTCTCGTAGGTTAGTACCACTTGTGATCGAGGTATGGGCTGATCGACCATGTGGGTAAATTGTACGCCTCAGATTAGAGTATGAACTATTCAAATAGCTAAGGCTCGCGGCTATGAGCCCACTTGGTCAAAGCTCCCATTGATTAGTCAAACCTTTACTTTCAAGGTAGAATGAAGAGGATTTATGATTGATCTCAATTGTGTCTAGACATAGTTACCCCTCCTGAACCAAACCAACTTATGATTACATATTTCTTACCACATGCCCTTAAATTCTATGCTTCCCATTGTTTGCTTAGACCCACTGAGGGTCACTACTCTTCTCCTTGCCTATTCCATTTCTGCCGTGGGATTTGCGGAGTACCTATCTTTGGTACTCAATCTTGCTTCCTTTTTCCCTTCTATCCAAAAGAGAGAACGGTCCTCATGAACAGTGAGGATCAAGAGGACCCGCCCTAGGTCGAATGCTACCTAAGGCTTGGTTCTACTACGTAGGACACCGCTGCATATTTAAGGTTGAGGCTACACCTCTGATAGTATGCTCTCTTTTTCTCAACCTCATGTATTACCTTGTTTCTTTAAGATATAGGGTTGTGATACTTCTTGTGTGAAGTGCCTGTATCATCAGCCGATCCAGGGAATGATACAAATGGCATTCAGCGCCTCCCCTATAAGAGGGTCCCCACAATTATGATGCACCTCCTCATTCGCCTAGTAAAAGAGATTAATCTTCTCGGTCTAGTACTCCTACACAATATGTTTCCTTTCGAGATGTTCATGTCAATCTGAAAAACTATGTTCATAATTGTGCCCTTCTAGAAGGAAGCATCACCAAGGGAAATGGAATAGAGGAGATCATTGAGTTCATAATTGATTTTATTGACTCAATTAATTCAATTGGGGTTAAAATATCATGCCATGAGGGCAAACTACGAGAACAAAATCAAAATTAAGTACTGATAGTGATTTATTTCGTAAAGCACACTTCATGGTTCTGGAACAATCAACCTTAGTGGCTTCATATATCGAGGAACACAAGAAGATTCTATTTTCCCAACACCCGAGGAAATCTGATGCATTGATTATACGTCATCACATGGATATTTTTGCCTCTTGGTTGCGTCAACACCTTATGGGTAACAACACGATTCACAAACAACTCGGTCTGGTTAGCTAGGGACCTTCTAGCACAATGGCGACATTCCAAGGTTATGAGATAAATCGTTATACATTTTACACCAAAGCACAAGACCAAAATGTACCAACCAAAATAGTGGTGTCCATATAGATGGCATAGACAACAATGGGGGAAAGGACTTGTATTATGGTTTCAAAGAGGTGATCTGGGAACTTGACTATGAACCGCTGAATATCCCTTTATTGCATTGCCAATGGGTGAAATGGACTGGAGGTGGCATAACAAAAGATCAGTTTGCGATGATAATAGTGGACCTAACCGAGATTTGATACACACCGGGATTAAAAGCCCTAAGGGGCTTTCGTCCAGGTTTGTAACACCAACCAAAACTAAAGGGTCACCTTTAGTCTTAGTTGGCATTACCAAATAGGATTAAAGGGGTCTACACGGACTACGAAATTTAGACCCGAGACTAACTAAAGCCTCCTTAGTCCCGATTCAAAAATGACTGAGATTTTTGTTGAGGATGGAAGGTCGTTTCTTTACTAGTGATTCGTCCTTGCCAATGATGTGCATCAGGTTTTCTATGTGATGGACATGTCTAGCAAATCCAAGAATTTAGAAGACAAGCCAAAGCACCATATAGTCTTCCTGGTAAAAGAAAAATTGTGGGAGTCAAGGACAAATCAGACCAGTAAGAGGATTATGATTAGTTTGATGGCATGCTACCATTCCCAATCGAAGTTGACCCAAGCATCATGTTAGCCAAAGAAGAGGCTCCATACTTACGCCGCGATAATGACCAAGGAGCTTTCGTTAAGAAGAAGTTTTTTAACGTTACATTGTAATGCACTATGGTCATTCTTTATGTAATGCACCATAGTCATCCTTTATGTAATGCACAATATATGACCATCCTTCATGTGATTTTTTGGCTCATCATATAATTATTCGATAAATATAAACAATATTAAAATGGTTCAAAATTAATAGATGGTCAAAATATTAACTTAACCACATACATAAATTGGACATATTTTTTGCATGGTTAAAATATTGATTTATTTCATTTTTTGATTAAATAAAAGTATTAAATCAACTTAAAACGTATTAAGAAGTATAGTTTAGTACTGTTTTGGGTACATCTTAATAACACAAGTTAACAAAAAAAAATTCAACATTTTAACTACTTCTACTACATTTGTTACACACTTATAAAATTATATTGTATTTTAATTAAAGTAATTGATAAAATAATGAGTGGAAATAATGGGTTGTGCGGGAAATGAAAAGGTAAGGGACCCTTTAGTCCCTTATCAATTGGGACTAAAGGAGGTAACCAATAAATATCGGAGCCTTCTTCCTCCTCTGGACTTAACCAATTCCACGACTCTCCTCTACTCTCCTCCGTTGTCACCATCCTGTTCGCCGCTGTTAGCCCACCTTATCTACGCTATCCTCCTCGACATCACCATCAACCCATCGCCTCACCTCCATGTGCCCCGGCACCCTGGCGCCCCCTCACCTCTATCTGACAACGTAAAAGACTAGAGCACAATCACCAAAGGCCTCTCACCTACCGCTTGCAAGCCTATTAAGGTAACAAAGTCCAGTGAATGTCATTAATGCATATTGAACTCAGACAAGGTAACACGCTGAGAGGGCACCAACTTTGACCCATTAGTCCTAACAAACAAGTTTGCTGCAGCAAGGCCTCGCACGCACCCGTATCGGCTCAATGACGTCATAACACTCTTGTGAGATGCAGATAAGACCCAATCGAAGCATCATCTCTCAACAGTAGTGTGCTGATGTCAGAGGCTTGTTGGTATTTCCTAATGTCATGAATAAATCTGCAAGCGCACAGAGATACAGTTGTAGCACTTCACCCGGAGAGTACTCAGGGTATCGTTATTTATATTTTCCCAAAGGAACGGAGGTGCAAAAGGTCTTCTTGACTGGTTCGTCCAAGGACAACAAGAGGATGATAAGCAAGGGTAGAGAGGATTCCTATGGCTTAGGGACTCTATATAAGACAAACTCAACCTCTACTGCTTGCTTCAGGCACCGGTTTATGCCGAACTCTAACATGGAGGGATAAAAGGGATGGATAGAGCTGTCACCACCTACCACCTACCTCTTAGACTATTAGGAAAGGCAGCAAAAAAGGCAACCTCTAGCCCAGACACCGCGTCTACACTATCAATTACAATTCTAGCCCCAGCTAGGCTCCGTCTGAGACTAGAGCCCTTAGACTAGAACCTCCGCCACAAGGACGGACGATGAACCCACAAGTAGTAAAGAATGGAATTTACTTAAGAAAGAGACTCTTCACCATAAGAAATCCCGGACACTTACTTAGTCAAGGAAGCATCCATCAAGGTACAAGAGCGGGGAAGAGTGCTGACCAACCGGCACTTCCGTCGAACCACCCCTCACTCTCTCTATTTTCTAAGCAATACTAAGGTAGAACTTCGGCCTTGGAGTTGAGCTCTTCTCATCTCTGTGTTGTTGTGTTGAATGAGGACGATAGGGGTTCCTTTTATAGTGGAGAGGTGCCTTGGGGTAGTGGAGGACCTCCTAGGAGTATTCCTAGTGAAGATGCATGGGAATCACCCCTGATTGCCTTGTGATTGTGTGAGAGATCCTTGGTGGGAAAACTTGGCACGCCCAGCACTCCCCCTGGGTTGGCCGAACTAGTGGGTCAGCCGACCCAGTGGTGGCCCACCTTGCCACCGCCTTTGGCAGGTGGACTTCGCTATTGGGCCTTGGCCTTTTCCTAGGGTGTTTGCGTTAGTTTGGCCTTGTTTAGCCTAGGATCTCCTTTGGGGATGTGTGGGCTTTCCTGAATGGTGTGTTTCTTCCTTACTTTGGCTCATTTTGTACCTTGTTCCATTCATGGCTCCTGAAAACAACACTTCACCAGAACTTGTGGAAATAGTTAGCTTTAAACCGCTAAGCCTACACTGATGAAGGTCTTTGTTATATTAGTTGATGGTTTATTTTTGCTGTATGGACCATCAACATGGCCTGATGGTTCACAATGTGAGGGGCAGGTGTAAAGATCTACCGGACCTAGCATAAGTAAAGCAATAAAAGCATGTGAGATCTACCAACCGATACGATCTGATAATTATGAACGTTTAGACAGGGCAAGGGAGCTGATGAAGACAACCTAACCAGATCTAAGTCATTTCATAACTATGAGCACTTTGAAACAACCCCTAGATCTATCTAGGCAAACTCGATAACCTGAGCAACGTCGAAGACGAGGAGAATATTGGTCAAAGCCTAGAAACTTCTAGTTACAATCTAAGATAACTCAATAACTAGCCACGCAACAGTATCAGAATATGAGACCTAACTTAGAAAGTCCTGATAGAGATCATAATGATCGGGTGATGGTACTTACAAGCTCGCCCGAGATCAAAACTGATGCAACCTTGCGCGATGAAGGAACTTGTCGAATCTACTCTACTCTTACTCTTAAGGGTTTTTGCGGTGTGGCGTTGAAAGGTGTTCTATTGATTGATTGTTGATTCTTATTACAAAGGCTCATGGGTTTATATTTATACCGTGGAGCAAGCTAAAAAACCTAGTCGACTACGACATGACTACTACAACTATTTCTAAAAACTAACTAAGATACATCTCCACGCTTTTCCTTAGCTGGTCGAGTCAATTCCGCTTCGGACTGGGCCCGCCTGGCCTTCAATCGGTATCCGGAAAGGACGCCAACAGCAGTCAATCTTGGTCAACAAGGCTTCATCGGTAGACCCTTTTTTCTGTCCTTCATCGGCTGTCAAAGCCTTATCCACAGTGGTTTACTCTGGCTAAAAACCGATGTCAACATATATTATTTAAGATGGTTGTTTTTATCTTTATGAAGGTTGATAGGTGTAAATTATAAATATTGATCAAGTTCTTTATCTAATACGAAGACCTATGTCCATTTTTCACGTAATACGATGCGGATGGACCGGCAATGGATGTACAATGTGGATAGATAGACCAAGGATTTCGTTGATGGCTTGCAATATCATCTCGAAGTGGCCAAAGCCAACATGTCGGAGAAGGGATTCATATGTTCTTCATGCTTCCAATGCAGTAACAAGAAAGACTACTCTTCCTAGGGGACTTTTCATAGCCACTTGCTTAGATACGGTCTCATGCCTAACTATTTGCTTTGGAACAAGCACGGCGAAAGAGGGGTTATAATAGAAGACGGAGAAGACCGTGGGCGGTAGAGGACAACCGGTGGGTGGTAGAGGAGGCGGGGGCATGTCAGCGAGCTCCCCGGCTCCCCAGTGGAGCCGGGTTAGGGCGGCGGCGGGCGGTGGCTGTGAATTCGGTGGCGGCAGCCGCCGGAGAGAGTGGAGGTGGGTGGCGCTGGGGCGACCATAGGAGAGGGATGGGGACGGTGCATGGAGGAGTGGACTGCGGCGGCGTTGTTGCGTTGGTCTAGAGGAGGAAGATGATTGGTCGAGTGCGCCGTATGTCGTTAGGCTGAGATGGATACCAGTTGGACAAGCATAGTGCCAACAAGTGTCGCCACATGCCATACCGCCAAGGTGGGAGTCTAGCATCGAGTCAGCCGCTGTTGTGCGTGCCCGAACACCGCCAAACTAATAATGACGCCTCCAGTGCACTGCCCACCATTGTCAACGCCAAACAGCAAACCAACTGGCGCGGGTTCCCAGGTGTCTCCATCGAAAGGATACTGGGGGAGAGGGTGAGAAAGAAGAAGGATCCACTTTCCCCTGCACCGGCCATGTTGACCTCCAAAAGTGTCACCAACACCAAAAACAAGCCATTGGGAAGACAGAAGGCAAAGCGAGAACTCCGAAAACGACACCTTCAAGAAGGACGCGATGCTAGAAGCACTGCCAATGCCCTCCCAATTGATTTTGGACATGGTTTTCACCATGAGTTCTCACCTACAAGATAGGAGGGCGCCTCGTCAATGTCCCCAATTATAGCAACGCTCTATGCATTGCTGTTGTCAGCCCGTCACATTGCCAAGCTAAGCTTTCGCCCGAGACCCACCTGCCCGCTGCCACCAAAGGCCCACTGCCCACCACCAACTGGGTGAAAAACAACACCGAGCCAAGTGCATCCATCATCCTTGCTGCGCATATGTCTGCCACCTGACCCCATCGCCCTCCCATGGGTACAGCCAGCCGCCGCTGCGCTTCCGTGACCTCCCCTCATCATCAGCTGCCAGGGACGTACCGCAGGCATCCCCACCATCACAAACGCCGTAGTGTGCGCCACAGGCATCCCTGCCACACCAACTTTGGGCAACAACACTGCACGTGCCGCTGCGGTGCGCTTCATGAAGTTGTAGCAGTCGCCTTGTCGAAGGTGGCATCCACCACGCGCCACCCGACTACCTGAAGTCCCTTCCACAGACGCCACACATTGGGCCATCACCTTGCCTCCTGACACCGTGCCACTGCTACCATAGATCTGCACGCCTCCATGCCGCCTCTTGCCCGTGCCGCTGCCTGTGGGCCACCTCGTCGCCTTGCCCCGCTGCGTCATTGCCTCCACATCCTCTCGTGGCTGCCGTCCGGTCGCCTCCTTGCTCCGCGCTCCACCAAGCCAGGCTGCTCCGGGCAGACCAAGCTGCTACCGTTGCGGAGGCCCAAACGGCCAGATCTGGATGGTGGTACACCAGATCAGTCCTCTCTTGGCGTGGATCTGGGCCGCCACGCTGCTGGCTACTCCGTCCAACAGTAGACGCAAGCACAGGAGAGAGGGGACTGCTCTTCTTCATGAGATCTGGCAGCGAAGTGGCCGCCGCCGCCGTCCTTGCAGCCGCACGGGCTTTTGGCTGCACGCTCAGGTGGCGACGAGACGAGGGGAGGGTGCGAGGTGGGTGGGTAGCGGCGCAGCAGGCTCGCCACCCATGTCGCCCGAGAGCGACGCGGCACTACGGGAATCCCGGAAGATGCCGAGTGCCGCGGGCACTCGGCGAAGCCCTGAAAACACTCGGCAAAGGATTTGCCGAGTGTAACACTCGGCAACGCGCACTCGGGAACTAAGTACTCGGCGACGAGAACTTTGCCGAGTGCCGAGTGCAGGGTCTAGCACTTGGCAAAGGCCCGGTCCCAGACGGCGCCACGTGACGGCAGAACGGCGGGGCAGTAACGGTGGATGATGTCAACATTGGTTAGTGGTTCCCTGTCTCTTATATTGTACCATGGAATGCACTACAGAATTTTCATTCAACCAGCGCACTGGTCGAAATGGACAGTAAATATTAAATTGATTTGGTTCAGCCACATGTGGAGAAGGAAGAAGGAAAGCATGGTAAGGCAAACATTGGCTTCTATTGTTTTACAAAAGGACACGCTACTACTGAATGTCAAGCCTTAGTCTTTTGCGAGCTGTGTGAAGTAATGAACATGTAAAGCAGAAATGTCCAGTAATGAAGTTTCAAATATTGTGGCGCGATATGTTGGTTGTGTGGCGGATGGAAATGGGTTTTATCATATTTCACATGCACTAACTTAGAGTACCGCAGACCACAAGGCAGCAACTTACAGCTGAGCTACAGAGCTGCATTCCTTGTGCAAAAAGTTGAATAAACACTACTCCACAGCAGGCCATCACCGCCAGCCCCAACCCCTCATCACCGCCAGTTATGGGGTCCTGCGGATAAAGGTCGGCGGTGATGGGAATCGTTATCACCACTAGACCCGGCACCGCACGGTGATGTCCTTTTTAGAATACAAAAAAAAAAGAAAACTGGGCACCGCTATGGCCCCGTCGGCCGCCGCCACCACGCCGCCGCCGCCCAGACAAACAATAGAGAGAGAGAGAGATTGAAAGAGAGATAGGGGGAGGCACACCAGGGCAGAGACGAAGCCACTGGATCTCATTGCCGCTGATGGATCCCGCTGCTTGATCCCGGCATTGAATCTCATTGCCGCCACTGGATCCCATCAACGCCCCCGAGCCAGCAGCTCCGAGCTTGTAGACCGCCACCACTACGTGCCCTGATGGCCGCCGCCACCACCGCCGTGCCTCACCCCGCTGCCGCTCGTAGCCTCAGTCACGAGGTGAGGGGCAAGCTGAGGGGCTGAGAGGGGAGGCCGGGGAGGGAGAGGGAGGGGGTCATCAACGGTGGAGGGAGGGACGGGTTGAAGGAGAGAGGGACTGGGTCATCGGCGCTGTAGGGAGAGAGGGGAAGGAGAGGGATGGGGTCGGTGCTAGAGGGAGAGAGGGGAGGTGGATAGCGGGATATATATATATATATATATATATATATATATATATATATATATATATATATATATATATATAGAGAGAGAGAGAGAGGGAGAGCTCACCGGGGCTAGCCGGGGTCGCGATGCCACCGGGCAAGCCGCGCTCCGCCGGGGCTGGCCGGGGCCGCGCTGCCACGCCCTTCGCCTAGGAGATGGACACAACGAGGAGGGGGCCAGCCGAAGAGGGAGGCACCGCCGGATCCAGCCGTCGCCGGAGCCCAGAGAGAGAGAGAGAGAGAGAGAGAGAGGCCAGGCCAGGGAAGAGGGAGGCTGGGGGAGAGAAGTCGGGAGGGAGAGAGCCGGGGGAGGGGGAGGCCATCGGAGTTCTTGGCCGGCCGCCGCCGCCCCTCCCCGCCGGGGGAGGAGAGATGTCGTGGAGATGGAGCGGAAGGGGTGGGGGGAGGGAGGGGACAGGGTGGGGGGTGGACAGGTGGGCCGGCGCGGTGGGGAGAAAATAAAAAAAATCTAACGTGCAGGTCCCACTAGTGGTAGTTGATATTGCGGATGGGATATAAAGTATGGATGGGTGCAGAAGAACTGGAGATAGATGAGTGAATCTCGATGACCAGCCTAAGGGGAGAGGGAGGAGAGAAGTGGGGTTGGGGAAGTGAAGAGGCGGAGGATGGGGAGAGGAGAGATGAGAGGAGGGTGTGGACGGACTCCAAGCACCATCAATGGGATTAGATACAGATTTCAGGTCTGGCCGGACCCTTCCACTGATGGATTTTTATACAAGCCGACGGTGTTGATTTTCACCTCCAGTTTATGGTTGGAACCGGCGGTAATGGCCTTTTTCACCGCTGGTTCGGACGTCCCACAGCCCCATTTATTTTAGAACCTAAAACCGTTGTTGATAGACTGTTGGGGATAGCTCATTCTGTAGTAGTGAGGGGAGGTTCCGGAGGAGGGGCACGGTTCTTTCATTGTTACCATGCCCAACAAGGATGAACTGCAGCGTGCCATTTCTTTTGGTGGTATGCCCTTAAAAGAATGAGGTATGCATCTTAATTTCACTGAATGGTTCAATGAAGAGGAAGGTCTATTAATCACAGAGGCTTGTCGTCAAAAATAGTATGGCTATCCACAATTCCAACAAAGAACCAAACACCTACCTAAGAAATTGTGGCATGCTAAGATATGGCATGGCAATATTTTTCTACAAACCAAACAAACTTATTGGCTATAGCTTCATTACCCCTCCTAATTATTAATTATATGACACATAAGTACAATATGCTAATGCCATATAATAAATGTGCAAGATGTTCCCGTAGGAAGAGAATGACAACTCACCATGGATATTTTACTTCTTCATCGACACGGGAAAAAACCGTATCTGATTCGAAAAAAAAAACCGTATCTGGTGAGGAAAGCATGCTTAGTCCCACCTGAAATATGAAACACTGTAACCAATATGTTTCACCCATCAAATTTCATTCAGACACAACCAAAAATTAATCACGCAGCACTGCCACTACCTAGACCACACTAAATACGCCCTTCAAAAGGTGGCGGGTGAAAATTAGGCACCGTAGACAATACTTAAAGCGGTGAGCCCATAATATCAGATGCAAGTGGGGCTTATCAGAAAGAAAAAAAATACTCCTAAATAAATTGGATGGGTTGGGTAATAAGGCAGAAATAAATCCTCTAGATTCAAATGATATAAAACTTTAACATGCTCTAAACAATAGATTAGCAGAGCTTGTAATGGAGGAAGAATTAAACTGGTACCAGCTTGCAAAACTGAAAAAGTTAATAAAAGGTGATGCTAATACCAAATATTTTCAGTTAGTAGCTAATGAATGACATAGGAAAACATGAATCTTCCAATTAAAACAAGACCAATGAATATATATGGTGATATTATTTTATTGAAAAATATATTAATAAACATTTCAAGAAGTTGTTTAGCGTATCGCATAAAAGGTCTATGGGCGATTCTCGCTATGATGATATTCCTCAATTCTTATCACAGGAGAAAGAGCTCCTACTACTGCACAGCCCCTCATCCGTGCCGGCTTGAAAACCTCATTCATGCTGGTGGACGAGCCGGTGCCACGAAGCCGACACGAATACGGCTATTCTGAAGCCGGCACGAATAGCTTATTATGCTTACCGGTGGAAAACTGCACCGGCACAAATAACGGATTATGCTTACTAGTGTAAAGTTGCACCGGTACGGATAGAAAAAATTGGAATTTATAAATGAAAATAACAAAAAATATTTTTCACTAGGCATGTAGGCGACCCCAAGCTACACTCACGGTCGCAAGTCTATTTCGAGCCAAATACACCCTCGTGGGGTGTCCAGCCTTCGAACTAACAACCTACCTCCTTGTGCGATACCTCCTTACCAAGCACATCCTACCTACACTAGGTACCTGCACCCAAAGGGAAGTTTTATTCCTTTTGACCCTTATTGTCTAACATTTTGATCTATTGTTTGGGCATGTAAATGATCACCTATCAAGTTATATATCTCGTCAAGCTAAAGGAGTTGATTTCTGCTAGAAGCTAGGACGAAGATGGCAGTGGGCCTGGCCTTGGAGCTTGCGTTCGATTGGGGCTTTGATTCTGGAGGTGAGGAATAGACGAGAAAGAAGGGTGAAACCATGGTGCCTTGTTTGGATTGGAAAAGCAGCTCCTTGGATTGGTGGAGTTGCTAGGAGCTGATAGAAAATATATATTGCAGTTGTTCGTGTGGATTTGCTGGGAAAATTGGGGTGGATTTGGTGCTTGCCCTTGCTGCTTGCGTGAAGATCAGGCAAAGGAGATGATCTGGTGCTTCTGATTGGGGTTGCCTCGTCAGCGCGAGCAACGAAGAGCTTGCTAAGGCGGGCGAGCTAATTTTGCTCTCCCGCAGGACGGACACTAAGGCAAGGGAACCAAGCGCTTTGCCTTGCTCGGTAGCCTCGCACAACAAGGTGATACAGAACCGGGCAAAGGAAGCAAACACGCCGTTGTTTCTGTTGAGTTGCGTCGTCAAAATCCCATCAGAAACCCATCCCCTCTCTTTCCCTGCCGCCCCCACTCCAATGGCGTCCTCCTTACATCGTGGAAAAGAACGGGCGTGAGATTAAATGGAACAAACCAGGCGCATTTTAGATTAAATAGTTGTGACTAGGTTAGGGTTAGGCTAGATGGCTTTAGTTTCTGGATCGTGGTCTGGTAAATGTTGGTGCAGATAATTGAGACTATTTTAAGAAAGTGAATTAGATAATAATCAAATGGCTTTTTATTTCTAAAACGAAAAAACAGAGTACTCGCCGTCCTCTGTTTTTACAGGAACTAAATTGTAGTGTTTTTAAGTCCGTGCAACTTTTGCGAGCTTATATCTCCCTCGTAGTGTCGAATATTCTCCTAGTCGTCTAACATATAGCATGTATGCTAGTGAAAGACAATTTTTCTATGAGAAATTGGAATGGAAGTAAAGACTTGTAGCATTTGTAGTAAACCAAATATCATCCCATAATTGTTTTTTGAATGACATCATGCCAATTTTTTATGTCACTCCGTACATATTGTATTCAGGATCTCGCCGCACGAAATACTATTGATTTGTTTAATAGTTGGTCTAAACTCCGAAAACATAAGAACAATTTAATGTTGTTGATAGGAGTTGCTTCTCTCTATTGGTTATTGTCCCTCACAAGGAATTATACTATGTCTAACTGTAACAGCCCAAGGCCCAGTGGGCTGCAGTGGGTGTTTCCGGAATTTTTTTTTTATATATATTTAATCATTTTGCAAAATTATACGACCGTTTGAAATTTTATCAGATCTGGCAACCAACCGCCGTGCGCTATAGCGGTAGGCAAGGCAACCGCCATGGGCCACGGCGGCAAGGGGGCCGCCAACGGTCCGCTGCAGGGAGCGGGGCCCGCGGGAGCCTAGCGCCGTGGGCCACGGCGGTAAGGGCTGCGCCCGCCGTGGGCCACGGCGGTAGGTTGCTACCGCCGTGGGGGACGGCGGCAGCTGCGCCTATATAAGGGGCGACGGCGGCCGCCGCCCCCCCTGCCGCCGGAGCCTCGTCGACGCGCGCCGCCCCCTCCTCTCTCCAGGTAAGTTTTCCCTCTTTTCTTTAGTTAATTTAATTAGTTTAGAAATTAGTTAATTAATTAGTTTGGATTTAGGAAATTAGTTTCTTAGTTTAGATAATCTAGAAAATTAGTTTTTTAGTTTAGAAAATCTAGAAATTAGTTTAGATTTAAAAAATTAGTTTTCTATTTAGAAAATCTAGAAAATTAGTTTTTTAGTTTAGAAAATCTAGAAATTAGTCTTTTAGTTTAGAAAATCTAGAAAATTAGTTTTTTATTTAGAAAATCTAGAAAATTAGTTTAGATTTAGAAAATTAGTTTTCTAGTTTAGAAAATCTAGAAAATTAGTTTATATCGTTTAGGAATTGTAGAAAATAATTTAATTCGTTTAGAAAATGTAGAAAATTGATGTATCCGTTCCAGATATTGTAGAAATTACAGAAATTACTTTAGTTTGTTTAGAAAATGTAGAAAATGAGTTTACCTGTTTTAGAAATCGTAGAAAATTAATGTATCCATTCTAGATATTGTAGAAATTACCGAAATTAATTTAGTTTGTTTAGAAAATGTAGAAAATGAGTTTACCTGTTTTAGAAATCGTAGAAAATTAATGTATCCATTCTAGATATTGTAGAAATTACCGAAATTACTTTAGTTTGTTTAGAAAATGTAGAAAATGAGTTTACCTGTTTTAGAAATCGTAGAAAATTAATGTATCCGTTCTAGATATTATAGAAATTACCGAAATTACTTTAGTTTGTTTAGAAAATGTAGAAAATGAATTTATCTATTTTAGAAATTGAAGAAAATACTTTTATTTGTTTAGAAAATCTAGAAAATTAATTTTCCTCGTTCAGAAATTGTAGAAAGTACTTTAATTCGTTTAGAAATTGTAGAAAATTAATGTATCCGTTCTAGATATTGTAGAAATTATCGAAATTACTTTAGTTTTTTTAGAAAATGTAGAAAATGAGTTTATGTGTTGTAGAAATTGTAGAAAATACTTATATTTGTTTAGAAAATCTAGAAAATTAATTTACCTCATGTACAAATTGTAGAAATTGTAGAAAATTACTTATCTGTGTTTTTTAATTGTATATTTAATTTTTGTATGCGGCTGCAGCTATGGACCAGACTCAGGCTCAGGCCGAGGCGCTGGCTCAGGCTCAGGCCCAGGCGCAGGCTGAGGCTCAGGCTCAGGCTGCTCGTGCTGAGCTTGAGGCGTACGTGACGCCTCAGTTGCTGGACAGGGATATCGACCGCAGACACCGCTCGTTCCTGTCCGCCGTCCTCGGAGAGGATGTTGGACACGTGCGTTCCCGCACTACGCACACGTTGTTGCCGATCCACGACCGCTGGGTTCCCAAGTACGTGAATTGATGCTGTGTTATTGTTTGTACCTTCATTTATCCTTTTGTTGTAACTAATAAATTACGTTATTTGTTTCAGGCTACGAGTCGCAGGACTCCTGCCTGTAGCGCGGTTAGTGCAGGGGGACAGCCAGCGCGACGCGATTCTTCGGAAGGATCGCATGACACGCTTCCAGTACGACTTCTCCCTCCTCAGCGCTCTTCTGGACCACTGGAGGCCGGAGACCCACACGTTCCACTTCACCGTCACCGTCCCATAGGTGAGTTCTCGTAAATTTTTAAATTTAATTCGGCGTTCGAAGATTTCAGACGCTGACAAATATGTTTAATTCGTCGTAGGTGGTCGCGGAGGGGAGTTCTAGGAACTTTTTCCTGGGTTGAGAGGTTGCAGCCGTACGTGGACCGTTGGGCTGCCGCGTTGCAGAACTTGGTCGAGGAGGTCCGGCCCCACGACGACACGGCGTGGGAGGCGTACATCCAGTGGTACACCCCGAGGACTCGGGCGCGTGTGATGTACGTCCCACCACAGTCTGCAGCGCCGGTTCCGGACGCGACGAGGGTGCTTGCTAGTACCGCGTACCCGATTCGACGGGATCAGCACTACGACATGGCGGTGAGTTTGAAAATTCACCGCCTTTCCCTTATGGTACTTTACATTCTACAATTTACTAATAATTTCTTTTGCAGTTCGACGTGATTGCGGACCTTTCACGTATTGTAGAGGATTCGACGGCGAGGCTGGACCAGATGTCACACCAGGAGATCTCGGAGACATTCCTCAGGATGGGTGCCATCACCAGGAGGTTCCTTGCCGCGGTGAACTACCGCGGCAACCCGGCTCTACCACTGTTTCCACGGTACCCCCAGTCGTCCTCCAGCTCCGCCTCGGCTGGTCGTTCCCACGCGGTACCGTCGTCCTCGTCACGGCCACCCTTCCAGGCAGCTTTGTACCCGGCGCGCCCTCCGGCGCATCCTCCCTTTAGGATGTCTCCGCTAGGGGGGCCTCCTCTTAGAGGTCCTGCGCCTACACATGCACCCGCACCAGGAGGGCCAGGACCGGCACCACGAGGACCCGCACCTGCACCAGCACCAGCACCGGTTCCTTCCTCGTCCCTCGGCCCTGCTCTTCAGTCAGGTATTGACCACTACTCTATAATACTAGATTGTATTAATTAGGAAACGTGATTTAATATTACTATTTCTTCCAGTTTACGACTCCAGCGTCCGCACTCCTGACCACTCCACCCTAGGGGACCAGGCCGGAGCGTCCGGGTCCGACTTCGACGACTTGGCCCTCGAATTCGACTGGTTGCAGGGTTTGCAGCCGCAGGACGAGCTCGCAGGGTCGCAGCTTGGAGGCGCGCCACCCACGTGGACTCAGGAGGTAGCAGGGACGCAGCCAGGAGGCTCCCAGTTGCCAGGAGCGACCGGTGGGGCACAGCCTGGAGCCTCGCAGCTGCCAGGCGCGAGCGGTGGGCCGTCTCCAAGAGGCTCGCAGCTCCCCGGCGCGAGCAGTGGGGCACAACAGTCTCCAGGAGGCTCGCAGCTCCCCGGCGCGAGCAGTGGGGCACAGCAGTCTCCAGGAGGCTCGCAGCTGCCAGGCGCTAGCGGAGGGCAGCCAGGTTCGTCCCACGAGGTTGCAGGGTTGACGGCGGCGGTGGAGACACCGCAGGCGACTGGTGATGCTAGGCGTTGGCAGATCCACCCTCCTGACCCGTTGACGTACCCTCACGAGCAGACGCACGCCGCAGCCCGAGCTCTGAGGCTGCTCAAGAAGCCTAGGCGATGCTAGATTCGGTCGAGTATTGTTTGTACAGGAGCACTGTTATATGTGATCATGACTATTTTTTAGTATGTCACTTTGCTTTTCTTTTCTACAACGTAGTGTTTTTTTCCTTAAATTAAAAAACAAAAACAACCGCAGTACGGTAGGTATTAGGTTGGAGATCGTGTCCTGAATTTCCCTTTTCTACTAGATTTATTAAAATCAAAAAATTTAAACCATTCTAGCCGCCGTGGCCCACGGCGGTTAGACCCAACCGCCGTGGGCCGCCGCAAAACGCTGTGGCCTGCCTCTAACCGCCGTGCGCTACGGCGATTAGATCCTAAACGCCGTGGCACACGGCGGTTGATTGTCAAATCTGCTAAAATTTCAAACGGTCCTATAATTTTGCAAAATGATTAAAAAAAATAAATAAATATATATAAAACTCGTGTTTCGGGTACTGTTTCTCGCAAAAAGACACTGTAGCACTGTGGTATATATATTCCACAAACGGTGAGGGAGTTGAACCAGCTTGTTACTTGCAACCCCGGGCCCTGAGGAAGGCTAGTAACCTCGGGTTACTCCTTTTTGCGCGAAGTCAGGATAAAAGCGCAAGCGGGTTACTAGCAGGTATGGTTCACTCCACGTGTAGAATGGGCTTTAGCCATTTTCCTATACCAGGTTGTTACACTACCAAATGCATTTCGCAGGTTTGATTCGTAGGACACACTAGCTAGCTCTGGTTTTGAACTCTGTTGCAACATGGTTATGATAGAATGGAGCTTGTAAAAGCATGCCTATGTTTAGAGGGTCAAGAGCCATGGAGTCCATTGTGTCCCATAGATGGCCGTTTATTTTACGCATTGATCAGGATCATTATGTGTTTTAAACATTATGCGTGCTTATAATAATCATGGACGGATACCTGTTCTATGAAGGAGCCTGAAGCGAGATACTTTTCATTATCTAACAAACAGCAATCAGTATTTGTGTCTTCTTGCTCCTTCAAATCTCGTGGCTCCGGGGAATGCAAAATGTATTCCCCTTGCTCCCTTGGGCATAAACAATCTCAACTCTTGACCCATGGAAACTACTACATAATAAATACATAATGGCAGCAAAAAGATCATTTTTCATACCCAAGGGGCTACCATACAACTGGACGTCACAAGGCTCAATGCACTGGATTTTTCTAATGAAATAATTAAGGAAGTTTGTATTATGTGAATTATTCCTACCACCACACCATGCAATCACTATGACTAGGGAGCTGTTTGGTTCGGCAATTCGCAGGCAGTATCCGATCACAAGCATCAGCTAATTTCGTTAAACTTGTTTGTTTCGGTTGGCTGTAATCAGATCCCTCGTAATCAGGTCCTATAACCCTCATCACCGCTGCTTTTGAGAACCGTTACTCGACAAGTGGCAATGATGGGGTGACGCCTCACCAATGGTGGTGGAACCGGCGGTGATGTGTATTTAAAAATTAAAAATAACTGCCAGCCCAACCAGCCGCGTCCCAGCCTCCCCGTTGGCCGCACCCCACCGACCGCGCCCGAGAGAGAGAGAGGGGGGGAGAGAGGGAGGTGGTGCGCCGACGCCCCGCCGGCCGCCGCGGCCCTGCCGGATTTGGCATGGAGAGAGGGAGGGAGGTGGTGCACTGGATCTGCGAGAGGCGGCACGAGGTTGTGCCACTCCTCACCGGTGCTCGTTGCGCCCACGGATCCAGCGGTGCCGCTGCTCCTCAACCCCACGGGGCTGTCCCTGCTCACCCCTGGTGTGCCGCCACTGCCCCTCGCCTTCATGAGGCGCCGTTGTTCCTCATCCGGCCCAAGCGCTATAGCTGCCCCTCTCCCCACCGCCGCTACTCGATCACTACCCAGCGAGCTGAGGGGCGAGCGGAGTGGCAGCCGGGGGAGGAGCGAGATGCGAAGAAGAAGAAGGGTCGGGGAGGAGGACGGGAGAGAAGGGCCGGGGAGGAATGCAGGAGAGAGGAGATGCGCGAGTGGATAAGAGGGGAGGGGAGGGCCGGAGGGGAGCGGAGGCGGACGTGTCTACGGATTCAATTGGAATTAAGTGAAATGTCGTGTCTGAAATCTGGATATCACCGCAGATCTGTATACAGAGCCGGTGGTGATAGTTTATCACCTCCGACTCCCTGTACAAACCGGCGGTGAAAGGATATTATCACTGGGTTTGTATATTCACTGTCGGCTCATGTAAAAATCCTTCGGTGATGACTTATCACCGCTGGATCCTCGAAAACCGGCAGTGATGGACCGACAGTGATAGCATTTTCTCTAGTAGTGGGATACCGCTCACGCATACACGTAATTGAATCCCTCCGGCCGTCGCCATAGTTTGGCGAGCATCCTGCTAGCCTGGCTTCCTCCGCAGCGCTCACGGGCGCTGACTCGCTGTTGAGCTTGAGCCAAACAAAATGAGTAATTATTCCTCGGTAACCGTTCACACTCTGACGTGATATCATTTGCATTTACGTTACGATTTTTGAACCAAACGCCACCTAGTATAGGCATGCTATTCTTTTGTATTAACTTTTTTAGAATCTTAGTAAAGATTTTTATGGGGTATATTAATGCCAAAACAATTTGAAATGAAATAGTTGTTAACTCGTCAAGTACTATAATTTTCATGTTGACCTTGTTTCAATAAGAGATTGTTTGATAGCTTTTAGAACTTATATCTAATAATTGGGCATCTAGGCAACCCCTAATTAAAAAGTTGTCAACTATAAAATTGTAGATCTCATCAAACTCTATAATTTTGATATAAAGTTTAATTTCATCTGACATTACATGAGAAGTTATAAATTTTTACATGCAAATGGTGGGGTTTTCACACCGAGGCCACGACTCGGCATGAAAATAGCCCTTGTTAACACTACCGGATTGCGGATGGAACCGTTAGTAAAATTACTTTTCACTGCCGGATCGAACAGGCAGCAAAAAGGTAGCACCTATGGTCGTATTTGACCCAGCAGTGATAAAACAAATGAAAAATATTTTCCATACTAGTACCAAGTTTATAAAAAATACAATAATGTTTATTATATCAAATTAGTGCCTTTAAATCCATCAAAATGCATATCTTGAAAGAAAATTTATTTGATATTGTATATGTTAGTATATTTTTCTACAAATTTGGACAAAGTTAAATATATTTGCTTAGGATAAAACTAAAACATCTTACGTTTTAAAATGGATGGAGTATCGATTATATATATCTTCTAAGATCTTATTTGTCTGGAAGCATATTGGCAGTACATTTCTGATATGGTTAATTTGCATTCCGCTCTCCTGTACAGGTGCTATGAAACACAAAACCCAGTAGGATGCAGAACCAATCAAATTGCTTGAACTCAAGATGTTTAGGTTAATCCATATATTAACATGAAGAGATCAAGCACAAACAACAATATGACACTGATTTAATATGGTAGTAACTTCGGCTGGCGGAAAAGGTGGAGGCTTGTGTGCCAACTCAGCTCATTGATAGGTTTTGCTCGTTTTAGGTTGGATCGACCTTTAAATGTGAGCCAAGCCTTAATTTCAGCTCATTTTCTTAATGAGCCAGCTCATGATCTATTCGATTGGCTCATTAGGCTCCATAAAGATGACAATACCAAACTTATTTTTTATCAGTACAGTTTGTATTACTATTAGTTGATTAAAATAAACTTGTCACTAAACTTGTAAGTCAAATCTTTACTAATTAAATTTATTTACAGTCTCCAAACATCTATATTATCCCATTTTGTTGACTAATATTATTTATTTCCATAATATCATCATGGTTAAACTTTTATATATTATTAGTATGCTTAATTAATCATATACTGGTTAATATATCTTTGATCTTACTTTAATGTTGAACAGTACTTAGCTTGTGTGCCAAACCAGCCGGCTCAGACTTTTCGAAGGAACCAAGCCAAACTTTATTTTTAGCTTGTCAACCTTAATGAGACGAGACGAGCTAGCTCATTATCAAATGAGCACATAATGAGCAGAGTGTTAACGAACATAAATCTAAAACTCATTACTAAGAGATCAGAGAAAGTTCTTAGAAATGGAGGACACCTTACCTAAACAACATCTAGATCAGAGGGTGTGAAGTGTTTTTAGCAAAAGAAAATTTCTATAAGGTTATTAGAAAAAAAGTACTGAACCATCGAGCAAGTTACAAAACATACCTCAAGAGTTTCACTAGAAGGCCATAGCTGTAATCTTGCTAGGGAAAATTGATAACATACTTGGAAAGAATAATGCAACCAAACGTGGGAGTAGTCCTTGAAATAAACCCAACACCATTAACATATCCTGCAATAAAGAGCCTTGGATGAAGTTGGGGAGAAAAGAAGGTGTCGATCACTTATTATTTGTCTTTGCCATATTTTCTATTTACAACATTTGTGGCAAACCTTATATTGTCCAGATGCTTAAGAAATATTTGTTAATTTATATTTTCCATAAGGAAAAGTCTATTTTTGACCATCCAACTCTTACCTATGTTTGGTTTTGGCCATTGAACTCCAAAATCGGGTATTTTTGACCATCCAACTCTTAAAACCGTTCAAAATTGGCCATCGGGCGGTTTTGGTAGCTGGTTTCGTTGACGTGGACACCACGTGGCGGTGGGGTCCACATGTCAGCCATCTCCTCGCCCCTCTCTCTCCTCCTCTCCCTCTCCTCTCTCTTTCTTTCCCCTCTCTCCACCGCCGGCACCCGCCACCGCTCCATCCCCACGCTCCGCGACACACCTCCTCCTCTGAGTGCCTCCTCCATGACACGAGCAGGGGCCCCTTCTAGGCGCGAGGCGCGGCCCCTGGCCGCATGGAAGTTGCCATCGCCACCCTCATCTCCTCCGCCTTCCTCTCTGAGCGACTCCAGAGGATTGAGCAGGGGCTTCGCGGCGGCGCAGAGGAGACCCGCCACCGCTCCGTCCCCATGCTCCGCGATGCGCCTCCTCCGCCGAGCGCCTCCTCCACAACGGGAGTAGGGACCCTTCCAGGCGCGACGGTGGGAGGAGAAGGGGTGAGGTGCGGCCCCTGGCCACACGGAAGTTGCCATCACCGCCCTCATCTCCTCCGCTTCTGCCTCATCTCCTCCGACGGTGGCCCCTGCGGCGGTGGCGGCGGAGGAGCAAGGGTCCGTGGTGGCCAAGGATTCCTCCTCGACTGTGAGGAGCACGGCAATAGAGGAGGACACCGGGGTGCATGACGGCGAGCGTGTGTAGAGGAGCGACGCCATGTGCTTGCCTGCTTCCGGCCAACGGCCGCGCCCCGGATGCCCGCTCCGCGCGCGCCAACCCCCATACCTGCCGCAGCCTCCACACATCGGCATGGAGCTCGGAAGCGGAGCTGCGCCATGGCGAGCTGGACGGCAACACCCGCGTGCGCCGCCAGGCCCGTGGTATGCCAGGTGCTCGACGGCGAGGCGGAGGGGGACTCCGGTGGTGGGCGGCCAGGTGCTCGACGACGGAGAGGATAGATAGAGAGGAGAGAGGAGATGGGTGATATGTGGGCCCCATCACCACGTGGCGTCCACGTCAGCGAAACCGGCTACCAAAACCGCCAATGGCCAATTGTGAACGGTTTTAAGAGTTGGATGGTCAAAGATACCCGGTTTTGGTGTTCGATGGCCAAAACCAAACCGAGGCCAGAGTTCAAAAATGGACTTTTTCCTTTCCATAAAGAAATATAGATTTATATTTCTGAAAGCCGTGGATTTATAATTCATGTGAGTTTCAGTACTTTGTGAAGTTGAGAGACATCCATATACCTGATATATATATAAAACTCGAGCAGCACCATACAAAATGGTAAATCCCTAGTTGAAGAAGCCATGTCCCGCAAACAAGCCACAATAGCACCCCCCAGAATTCCTTAAAGTCAAGAGCCTGCAGACATGATGACCCTAATCTGAAAGAAAATAAAATAAAAGTTCTGTCAAGGCAATGGAGTTAGCTTATAATATATAAGAAATCAAATTCTCCCATTCCAATGGCCTCCGAGCCCTCCAGGGAATTCAGAAGCCATTAATTAATTAAATCACATCTCCTGTATACTTAATGTGCCTGGCTTCGAGGGTTTGCAGTGGCCAGTGGGCGTGGTGGGGAGAAGTGTCGGATGCTGGGGACAGCGTGCAGCCTCTTCCATGGAACTTGGGACTGGTGGTGGCCATGCAAGGGTGTGTGCGCCGGTGTTCGGCCGCCATCCTTCTAATTCCAGCGGATGGAGGTAGTGCCGGCAGAGGGATTTTGCGTACTGCCAATTACGGCCTGGGGAAGAGGATGAGGATGCGGCAAGCGGAGAGGAATTCCGTAGAGGCATCGGCAGAGCTCAAGTCGGTTCACGATCGTGAAGGGGTGGACAAGCATAGCAAGGGCACAATTGCATTGTCACTTTGGCTGGCATTATATTTCTATTTCTACCTCTAAGTCACCAGTATCTTCTTCCTTTTTCTTATTCTTTCCCGGAACATAAGCTATTCGCAGTGTTATTTTCCACAAATGCGTATTTTCCTATTATACTGCATGGAGCTAATTGATCTCATCAAGGATGCTGGTGCATCATCCAAACTCCGCATCAAGACAGATAATTGCGATTGTTTCTATAATTGCAACCCGGCCTATTGTACTTCTCGTTAATCTAAATACCAGAACACAAACTACAATGTCGTGATATATACAATAAATGAACAACGTTTTATTGAAACGGTACCTGGTTTCTGACGAACCGGCATTGCCATTGAGTTGACGAGAATCGCAATTTGAGATGAGAAACCGTTGTGAAAATTGCAAAAATGAATGGCCGTCGTCGTCAGAGACGAGGTGATGCAACAATACAAAATAACGACCACGCTCGTCCTATATACAACCAAGATAGAAACAGCTAGCTTTTTGGATGCTTTTCTTTTCCAAAGCGGGACGCATGGACAAGTAAGGAATGCATTCTCTTTTCAGAAAGTTCGACATGCCATGCAAAGATACATGCATACCAACAACAAGCAAAGGCAGCAAGAACAATGCCTTTGATTCAGGGTAAATTAAAGGTAAAGCAACCATCAATCAAAGAGGAAGTATCAGATTGAAGGAGCATGTAGAATAAAGAAAAAGGAACATGGTGGGAGAACCGTTGGGGACAAATATTCGGACGATAGCAGAATTACCCGGAAAATGAGGTCAAAGAGCAGTGCTCCTAGAAGGCTAGAAGGGTCAAGAACACAGGGAACAAAGAAAAAAAGTTTTCATGACAGAAAGAGTATGGGACCATAGAGAGGGGACCGGACGATGGTGTTGATCAAAGCAAAGTTACTAGAAAACAACGTGATGGGCAAAGGGCCAAAAAATCAAAGTCAAAAGAAATTGAATAACTACAGTACCACAAAATAATGGTCAATAGATATTAACGGACAAAAAAGTACATAGCCAACTCGGTTTTCATTTGTCTACGTACAGAGAAGGTTGAAAGGAATGGTTCTTGTCACCTAAGAGGTGAAGGCGGTGAATTATGCAAACTTAAAATCTTAACCTATAGCTTCCACTAGAAAACATCAAAACATAGACTAGATTATGCTATCTAGATGTGCATCTATGTTTGGTGAAAGTTCCCATCCACAAATAGTTTTGTAACCTAGAGAGAATCCTAACAACAAACTACTCTACAAACTATGGAATGTAGAAGCGTAAACAAGTGTGTTACGAAGGTTGCAAACTCGGCACAATAATTTATCCCGTGGTATCAGTAAGCAAATGCCACTCCTGATCCAAGTTTGGAGCTCAACCAATGCAAATGATATGCTCTTGGTCACCAAGTCTCTCCTCCCAGTCAAGCTCTTGGGCTCAACACAAGGCTCTTGCCAAGCCAGGCGAAAAGCTTGCCACAAAGGCAAGGATCACCACTCCCTCTATTTCGGTCATCTTGACGCCATCTCCACTACAAAGCTTCTCCATGAAGGAAGGTGTCTCCTCATCCGCTGCACACGGTCATCATAGCCGTCTGACAGCAAGCCGGAGGGTCGAAGACTTGCCGGTGAGCCTTCAATAAAAGTTTTGTGAAGGCAATGGAACATGGGATTGGTGGTGGCCATGGGTGCGCGCTGGTGTTTGGCTGCCCTCCTTCAAGCGAATGGAGGTAGTGCAGGCAGAGGGATTTTGTGTACTACCAATTACGGCCGTGGGGAAGAGGATGAGGCAAGCGGAGAGAAATTTCATAGAGGCAGCAGCAGAGCTTGAGTCGGTTCACGATCGCGAAGGGATGGATGAGCGTAGCAAGGGAACAATTGCATTGGCAGGCACTATATTTCTATTTCCCCCTCTTTTTTTTTTTTGAGGAACTTCTATTTCCCCTCTTAGTCACCAGTATCTCCTTCTTTTCTTATTCTTTCCCAGAACACAGAAGTGTTTTTTTCCATAAATTTGTATTTCCTACTATTATACTGCATGGAGCTAATTTATGTAATCATCAAGGATAGACCACTATTGTACCTATGCATCTGAACTCCGCATCAAGATAGAGAGTTGCAATTGTCTCTATAATTGGAACCCCTATTGTACTTTTCGTTAATCCAAATACCAAGAACTCAAAATACAATGTTGTGTGATATATATGTAGAATAATTGAACAACATTTTATGGAAGCGGTACACGGTTTATGACAAACCAGCATTGCCATTGAGTTGATCAGAATGACAATTTGAGATGAGATACCGTTGAGAAATTGCAAAAACTAATGGCTGACAGAGATGAGGTGATGCAATAATACAAAATAACGGCCACGCTCATCCTATATACAACCAAGATAGAAGCAGGAAGCTTATTGGATGCTTCTCTTTTCCAAAGCGGGATGCAGGACAAGTAAGGAATGCATTCTCTTTTCAGAAAGCTCGACATGCCCATTTCATGATGTAAAAAAGATGCATATATACCAACAAACAAAGGCTGCAAGAACACTGCATTTGTTTCAGGGTAAATTAAAGGTGAAGGAACCCTCAATCAAAGAGGAAGTATCAGATTGAATGAGCGGGTAGAATAAAAAAGAAGGAACATGGTGGGAGAACAGTTGGGGGAGAAAGTTATTCAGACGATAGCAGAGTTACAAGGAAAATGTGGTCAAAGAGCAATGCACCTAGAAGGGTGAAGAACACATAACAAATAATAAAGGTTTCACTAAAGGAAAAGTATGGGACTATGGAGAGGGGACCAGACGACGGTGTGGATCAAAGCAAAGTTATTAGAAAACGATATGTTGGGCAAAGGGCAAAACGCATCAAAGTAGAAAGCAATTGGATAGCAACTACATAACTACATCAGTACCACAAAATGGTCAATATATACTACTCCCCGTGTCCCAAAATATAGCTTCGTTTAGACTTTTTCAAAGTCAAACTTTTATAACTTTGACCATGAATAACGAAATAATCATAATTACTAATAACAGGAAAATGATATTGGTAGATTTCCCATGAAACCAACTTTCAAAATGTGTAATCCTTTACATTTAAAATAAATTATTTTAAAAGTTATTGTTGGTCAATGTTGAGAAAGTTTGACTTTGAAAAAGTCTAAACCAAGCTATATTTTGGGATGGAGGGAGTAACAGATAAAAAACTACATAGCCAACTCGGTTTTCATTTGTCCACTAGAGAAGGAAGATGATTTGGTCCCGTGGCGCATATGGTGAAATCAATATTGTCTTAAGTAAACCACGAACAGTTAAAAACAAGCACACCATATGAGATTTATTTACTTCCTCCGCCCAAAAAAAGTGTTATTGCACTGGTAGAGAACCCCCCTTTTGTTCCGGTTGGTAAGAGCCATAGGGCTCTAAAGGCCAACCGGGACAAATGATGAGAGATAAAAGCCCCCCTAGTCCCGGGTGAACGAACCTGGACTAAAGGGGGACTTTAGTCCCGGTTGGTATTACCAATCGAGAATAAATGGGGGGGGGGGCACGCCAGTGCCAGGACGCTGCCCGTTTAGTCTCGGTTGGTAATACCAACCGGGACTAAAGGGTCCCCATTCCATTTTTTTGTTGTTTTTCAATTTCAGTTATTCTAATTATTGTTATACGCATATATTCTAATTGTTGTCTCACATATATATGTATGTATAAGTATTCACACTACGATATCTATGTATACGTGTCTACTATATGTACTAAGACTTTTATATCTACATATATAAACTTATAAATATATATGTATACACAATTTTATACATCAAAATAGTTAGTATTATCTAAAATTAGTATATATACATCAAAATATCGTTCGATTCAAATTCCTAGTCTCAACTTCCCATGGAGGTGCTAATTAAAGTTTGTCAATTGAATGTCCGTCATAATGATGTCTTCCTTTTGGATTAACCACCTCGTCCATGAGGAATCCAATGAGACCTTCTTGAACTGCCAAGAGATGATCCTTCTTAATGAGTGCGTCCCTAATCATATCCATCTGTAATGTACAAGTATGTTAATATATTACACCCAACAATTAAATATATAAGCGGTTAGAAATTGATGTATTATTAATAGGTTTATTTTACTTACAGTATAATCTCCCGGGTTTGTACTTGAGAAAACGTGTATGTGCTCACAGACGTAGTATCTACATAAATTATTTCCGGCTTCCTATCTCAAACACGAAAGTGGAGAAAAAAATATGAAATATTAGTGTTATACAATTTAAATTTTCTCAAGCTGAAGTTGTTATTTGGATTACATACCAGAAATTTTGTATTGAATGTAATACTTTCTTTAAATGGTCCATGGTTGTCACGAATGAATCTTCTCCAAGCTCTGGAGAAAAATAATGAAAGATAAAGTATTAGTAAAAGCAGAAAATTGCATTAAAGAAAACATCTTAGTTACGATTATTACCCTTGAAAAAGATCTTGAAGGTCTTGGTAATCTTCAGGGTTTTTCCTCAATGAATCAAACACCATGATATTGCTGTTGTCGATTTGAATTATCAAAAGAATCCAGTGAAAACTGTATACATGCTCATAAAGATTAGATCTAAATATAAATAACTAGGATAATTAGTAAAGCAAATAATTTATTAGATGGTAATCATACTTACTTAAAGTTATAAGGTACTAGTATGCAATTCTTGTAATGCTGCAGAGATAAGGTCCTATAGATTAAGTTGACGACATTGTCTGGTTGCTTCTGAACCGCGGGTTGGTTCACTTCTGCTGGGTTCATGAAACCAACTCTGTCACAACCCTTCTTTCGCATCTCAGTAAGCTGCAGGCTACAGAAAATGAAAGACGAAGTCAATTAGTAGATCTGCAGATGACACAAATTAATTAATAAACATATGAAAATATGCCACTTATAGACACCAGGTGATGATGAGATCAGTATTCATGGCGTCTAGATGGTAAACTTCATAAATATCTTTGAATCTCATCCAGATCACCTTTTCCTCTTCACCGGCCAAATCTTTCGGTCTAACAAGCCTACCAAACATCTCACGACCTCTCTCTGAGTTCTTCATGTACCACTGATGAAATCTGAGCATCTTAGTTGGGAGCTTCTTTACCAATTCTGGCCTGACCAAAGGTTGTCCTGGCTGAAAGGGCCATCTAGGTACAAAATTTGGATCCGGAGCTGGTGGTTCTTTAGTGCCGAGAACAACACTTATAGGCATCCCTGTTTCTTCCACAAAACCAATGACCTGCGCTAGTTGTTCTGTAGGCATAGCTGCAAGAGCTCATTCTTCTGCATTGAGGCCGGAGGCAACGTAAGTCTGTTTGCTCGTCGACACATCTTTTTGCTTCTTCTTCTTTAGTCAGTCGACGATGTCGAAGCAGCTATTTGCTTGATGTAACTATTTGGCGACCCTCCTCGTCTCTTCTTTTGTAAAGACTTGGTCAACAAATGGTCATAGTTTGTTTTCAACTATATCTTTCTCTTGGTTTCTTCCTGCATTTTTTTGAAAAACTAAAGTTTCTCAGGATCTACTTTTTGCTTCTCTTCGAGCTCCCGCTGTCTCCTTTTTTGATGTACATTTTCAAAGAAATCGTGTACGTGTTGTTGTTCAATCGCATCTGTTTCTTCTTCTGAGTTTTCCCACGCCAGCTTTCTTTTGATGGGCTCGAGCTTTTTCTTCGCTTCCGTTGGTGGTTTCTTCTACTTTGGTGGTTGCATTGCCCTGGAAGATTGTTCTTGAGACCATTGTGGTGCCTGCTTTGCAGCCGGTGGTTGCTTTGGAGGTGATTTAGGAGGGATGTCATCATCGTGATCGCTCGAGCTCGCAACTCCCGGATTGAATGGTTCTTGTGGAGATGGTGAGCGAGGTGATCTGGAAGGTCATGAAAATGGCCCTAGAGATGATGGTGGCAGCTGCGGGGGATCTCTCAGAGGGTTTGATGCATTGTTCTTGGGGATTATGATGTAACGTTTGGGCCACAATATGACACCGTGAAGCGCATCCTTAAGTGTCCTTTCCCCATTACCTGCTAGGATATCTAACTCTACGTCTTCAAATTTTGGATTACAGATCTCCTCCACACTAACTGAGGCGTAGCCAGGTGGAATCTGCATGCCGTGGCTTGTCCGTCCTGGCATATGCGCAAAAGCACTTCTGTACGCCACCTATATATATAATGAAGTTATTAAATATCTGAAATAATGAAGTTATTAATTTTCTGAGTCATGCATCAATAGTTGAAGTAATTGCATGTATTAATCATATTTAATTATACCTGCATTGTGATGTTGCCGAATGGCTTGTGCAGCTCACATGAGGTCCTTCTACAGAGGTCATCCACAGGATACTGTTGGTTGTCGTATGCTTGAACTCCTTCGATTGCCCTGTGCTCTTCGGCGACCTCTATGGAAGCACAACTGCTTTTGCGAGCGGAAGGGCAAATGATAGGATCCACCGGTACTTGGGATAGTGCTCCAGAATGGGCCATCTCATTTATCGTGGTGGCCACTCGCCGTTCAATCTCTGCCTACATCCTTTCTTCTTGTTGTTTAAGTCTTTGCTCCTCTTCACAGTCTCTTCTTCTTTTGCGGCTTCTAGAAGTGTCGATGTTTCCCTTGAAAGCAAACTTTCACGGCACCACCCCATAGCCCCTGCAACATCCTGGGTGTTCTGGATTCCCGAGCGCCAAAGTGAGCTCATCAATCTCTCTATCAACCTTCAATCTGCTTGCTTTGACATCTGCAATTGTTTTCAAAATCTGAAGTGCCTTCTCTCGTAACGCGGGTGGGAATTCAATGGAACCATCTTCAGGGTTCAAGATGCCTCCATGAGCATAGTACCAATTCTTTGATCGCTCGGGCCAGTCATAGACCGCTGATATGATACCTTTGGCTTCCAGGTCTTCTTCCATCTTCCGCTAGTTGGGCATTGCAACCGCGTAACCACCTCGACCAAGATGATGGTTGTACGGCCCCTTTTCCTCGGTGGTGGTTTCGCCTTCCTCGGCACCGGGTATGTTGAGGAACCCGTCCGCGGTGCTACGCTCCTCGTCGGTGTAGGTTGGAACATTATTTGGACCGCCAGCAATAATGTCCTCCATAATCCTCTCATGGTCATTGTTGTCATCCATCTCAACTAATTTCTATAAATAAACATGAATTTATGAGAATATACACAAATTTTTATGAACATACACTAATTTCTATAAATAAACATGAATTTCTATGAATAAACATGAATTTCTATGAATATAAATGAATTTCTATGAATTTTTATGAACATACACTAATTTCTATAAATAAACATAAATTTCTGAGAATATACACTAATTTTTATGAACATACACTAATTTTTATAAATAAACATGAATTTCTAGGAATATACACTAATTTTTATGAATATACACTAATTTCTATAAATAAACACAAATTTTTGAGAATGTACACTAATTTTTATGAACATACACTAATTTCTATAAATAAATATGAATTTCTGAAAATATACATGAATTTCTATGAATATCTATGAATATACATGAAGTTATACGAATAAATAGGATTTTTTATGAATAAACATGATTTTCTGAGAATATACACTAATTTTTATGAACATACACTAATTTCTGAAATAAACATGAATATTCTATTAATTTCTGGAATAAACATGAATTTTCTATGAATTTCTAAGTATAAACATGAATGTCTAAGTGTAAACAAGAATTTTCTATGAACATCTATGAATTTCCGTGGTGGCGCCTACTGAAGCCGGCGGGGAGGTGGTGGCGTGGTCCAGGAGCCGACGGGGAGGTGGCGGTGTGGTGCCGCATGGGCGGAGGGGTTGGAGGACGGCGGGGAGGCGACGCAGAGTCGATGTGGTCGAGCCAGTGTGGCCGTGACGGGATTACCGCACGGGGAGGCAGTGGCACGACGTCAAGAGTAGGGCCCTCGAGGTAGTCATCGACGTCGGAACTATATATAGGATATCTATATTAAAAAATAATTTCGAACTCATATTGTTAAACTTTTTCTAACTATAAATTTTTATATGCATATCTACGAATTTCTAATTTCTAAGCATATCTCTGAAATTTCTACTATTTTCTATAAATATATATATCAAAAAATAATTTTAAAAAGCTTGTTGATGCAAGCATCTAATGGGCTAGCGTCACCAAGCCAAAACCCTCGCCCGGCGCGGCAGCCACGGCAAGGGGCCGGCGCGGGCGGGGCTGGCGAGCGGTTGGGAGGCCCGGCCCCTACCAGCGCAGCGCAGGCCGGTGGCGCGGGGTCGGCGGCGGACGGCACGCAAAGAGGAGGAGGTGCCCCGGCCGGCGGCGCAAGAAGGCGCGCGGTGGGGCGTGGCCGGCGGACGGTGCGCAGAGAGGAGGAGGCACCGGGGCTAGAGGACAGAGGAGGCACCGGGGCCGGAGTGGAGCGGACGTCGGACAACGGCGCCCGAAGAGGAGGAGGCGCCGGAGTCGCCGGATGGCGGAGGATCGGAGGATGCCGGGGGCGGCGCGCGTCGGGGCCGGAGGGGAGGAAGCGCCGGTGCCGGAGTGGAGGGGGCGGACTGCGCCGGAGGAGGAGGAGGAGACGCCGGCGTCGGATGGCGGAGGAGGACGACGACTGGCCGGGCCGGGCCGCGGCGGACGACGGAGAGGCGCCGGGATCGGAGGGGACCAGGCACCGGGGCCGGAGTGGAGGGGCCATACTGCGCCGGAGGAGGAGGAGGCACCAGCGTCGGATGGCGGAGGAGGAGGGCGACGGCATCGGACGGCGGCGGGGTCCCAGGATCGGAGGATGGCGGCGACGGCGATGGATCCGAGGACGAGATCGACGAAATGAACGGCTAAGTGTTGGGAGGAGGCGCCGCGCTTATATACCCCCCTTTAGTCTCGGGTCGGAACTCCAACCGAGACTAAAGGCCCTTTAGTCCAGGGTGGAGTTCCCACCCGAGACTAAAGGCCTTTAGTCTCGGGTGGGAACTCCACCCGGGACTAATGGTTATTTTTGCGCGGGAGTCCCTGGGAGGGGAAAATTTTCCCATTAGTCCCGGGTGGTGTTCCCACCCTGGAATAAAGGGATATTTTGGGCGGGAACCCCAATTATTACCATTTTCTTTCTCATTTTCTCACACTTTCTCTTTGTAATATTTACAGAAAATAGTAAATTTCAATATTCCAACCATGCAAAATTATATTAACTTAGGAAATAATAACCTCTACTTTTCTATGCATAAATTAATTTAATAGTTGAAACAATCATTTCTAGTTTTCATTTACAATCTTCATGTTTCGAATTTTTAATCGAATAAATCTGGTAATTTGATTTGAAATAACTTTAAAAAACTCAATTGAGTCAGTTTATGAATCATTAATTGAATCGACTGATAATGACGATAAGTGAAGACGATAGAGTGTTGTTTAAACAATAATTGAATCTTCAACGTTTAATTACCGGGTGATGTCGCGCGGAAATTCAATTAAACTAAAAAAAGTACTAAACCAATTCAGAAAAATCTCAAACTTGGTGGTTGCATCACACAAGGCATCTGCAAGCCTTAAAAAAAGTTTGAGACCAATATGACACTGCAAAGCGCATGGACTTCAGAATCCCTAAGACATTTGAGTGAATTACATATCCAAAACACAAGACTTCTATTTTGTGTTTTTAATATCATATCTCAAATTTTCATTTAGATAAATATAATATTTTGATTAATAATATGAAAAAAATAAAAAAATCAATTGAGTGAGTTTATGCATAACATCTTTGAGCAATTGAGTGAGTTAAATATAGTAATTTGATTAGGAAAAATATAAAAAATATATAAGTGAGTTTATGCATCACTATTTGAATGAGTGTTTGAGTTAAAATTAAAAAAGTCATACATTCATAAACATTATATTATACAAAAGAGTTAACTATTAGCATTACACAAGTGATTTGATCATCATGCATTACAGTGTAGCATTATTAAAAACCCTTTTCTTGACAAAGGTTCCTTGCTCATGGTCTTCACGTAAGTACGGTGTCTCTTCATTTCCAAGCAATATGCTTGGGTCAACTTCGATAGTGAACGGAGGCATGCCATCAAACTGATCATAATTATCCGACTGGTCTGTTTTGTCCTCCACTCCCACGATTACTCTTTTACCTGGAAGAACTATGTGACGCTTTGGCTCCTGTGGTCCTTCTTGTGGATTTTTATTCTTCAGTTTGCTAGACAATTCCTTGACACAGAAAACATGATGCACATCTTTGGCAAGGACGAATGGTTCATCTTTGAACCCAATCTTGGTCATGTCCACTATTTTCATTCAATATTGATCTTTCCTTACGCCACCTCCAGTCAGTTTTACCCATTGGCAAAGAAATAGTGGGATGTTTAGTGGCCCGTACTCAAGCTCCCATATCTCTTCTATCATACCATAATAGGAGTTCTTGCACCCGTTTGTGTCGATGGCGTCTATATGGACACCACTATTTTGGTTTGTGCTTTTTCGATCTTGAGATCTCGTGTAAAAAGTATAGCCATTTATATCGTAAGATTAGAATTTCACAATTGTGCTAGAAGGTCCCCTAGCTAACGAAGCAAGTTGTGGATGAATCGTGGAGTTACCAATAAGGTGTTGACTCAACCATGAGGGAAATGTTTCCAAGTGATGGCGTATAATCCAGGCTTCTGATTTGGTTGGATTTTGAGAAGAAAGAATCTGCTTGTGTTCGTCGATATACGGAGTCACCAAGGATGATTGTTGCAGAACAGCTAGGTGTGCTATATGGAACAAATCAGTATCATTACTCAAACTTGATTTCCTTCCAATGGCGCCCTTTCCCCGTAGCCTCCCCTCGTGCCGTGATACTGGAACCCCAGTTGAGCTAATTGAGTCGATAAAATCAACGCAAAACTCAATGACCTCCTCAGTTCCATATCCCTTGGCGATGCTTCCTTCCGAACGGGCGCGGTTAAGAACATATTTCTTGAGGACTGACATGAACCTCTCGAAAGGCCACATGTTGTGCTGGAATACTGGACTGAGAATAGTAATCTCTTTCACATGGTGTACCAGGAGATGAGTCATAATATTGAAGAAAGAAGGTGGAAATGCCAACTCAAAGCTGACAAGACATTGCACCACATCATTCTGTAGCTTCACTAGGTTGCTTGGATCGACTGCCTTCTGTGAAATTGCATTGACAAATGCACAAAGCTTTACGAGCGCTAATCATACATTCTCTGGTAGAACACCCCTCAGCGCAACAGGAAATAACTGTGTTGTCAACATGTGGCAGTCGTGGGCCTTTAGATTTGTGAACTTCTTATCTTTCATATTTATGATCCCCTTTATATTCGACGAGTAGTCAGATGGAACCTTCATACTGTTCACGCAATCAAACATGATGTCCTTCTCTCCCTTGCTGAGAGTGTAACTAGCAGGACGTAAGTAATCCTGTCCTCCATCAACCTCTTCCAGATCTTGTTCATTCCTATGGGTATCTTTCAGGTCCCGTCGTGCTTCCAATGTATCCTTCGAGTTACCGTAACAACCAATGAAGCCTAGCAGGTTCACGCAAAGATTCTTTATCAGGTGCATCACATCAATTGCATTCCAGACCTCAAGAATTTGCCATTAAGGTAGCTCCCAAAATAAAGATTTCTTCTTCCAGATTGGTGCATGCCCGTTAGCATCGTTTGGAATAGGTTCACTACCGTCACCCTTTCCAAAGACTACCCTTAGATCCTTTACCATCTCAAATATCTCCTCTCCATTAAAATGGGAGGGCTTCGTACGATGATTAGCCTTCTATTTCCAATGCATCCCTTTCTTCCTTAAGGGGTGATTTGCTGGAAGAAAGCAGCGGTGACCCATATACACGACCTTCTTAGAATTTTTTAGATGAATAGATTATGTTTTATCTAAACAGTGGGTGCAGGCCCGATATCCCTTGTTTGTGTGCTCTGAAAGGTTACTTAGAGCAAGCCAATCATTGATAATTATGAACAACAATGCTCGTAGGTCGAAGCTCTCTTGCTTATCCTCATCCCACACACGTACACCTTTATCCTGCCATAGTAGTAATAGTTCCTCGACCAATGGTCTTAGATACACATCAATGTCGTTGTCGGGTTGTTTTGGACCTTGGATAAGCACCGACGTCATAATGAACTTTCGCTTCATGCACATCCAACATAGAAGGTTGAACATGCATAGGGTCACAGGCCAAGTGCTGTGACCACTGCTAAACTCACCGAATGGATTGAAACCATCTGTACTTAAACCAAACCTTATGTTCCTTGCATCCTCAGCAAAGTCCGGGAATGCTCTATCAATCTTTCACCACTGAGACCCATCAGCCGAATGTCTCAGCATGTGGTCTTCCTTACGTTCCTCTTTGTGCCATCTCAAGAACTTAGCATTTGCTTTGTTCCTGAACAAATGCTTCAAATGTGCTATTATAGGAAAATACCACATAACCTTAGCCGGAACTCTCTTCGTCTTGGGAGGTTGCCCCTCGAGATCACCAGGATCTTCATCTTGTCGGATCTTATAATGTAGCGCTTTGCACACAGGACAAGCATCCAAATTCTCGTAATCCTTGCCGTGATATAGGATGCAATCATTAGGGCAGGCATGGATCTTCTGAACCTCCAACCCCAAAGGGCACACAATCTGTTTCGCTTCATATGTTGTGGACGGTAATTCATTTTTCTCGGGAAGCTTGTCCTTCACAATTTTTAGCATCCCCTCAAATGCCTTATCAGACACACCATGTTTTGCCTTCCATTGCAGCATTTCCAGTGTAGTACCAAGCTTTTTGTGACCCTGCTTGCAATCTGGGGACAACAGTTTTCTGTGATCTTCTATCATACGCTGCAACTTTGCCTTTTCTTTATCATTTTTGAAGTCCCTATGTGCATCCTATAGAACTTGACCAAGATCATCAGCAGGGCCGACTTCTGGTAACTCTTCTTCATCAGCGTCTTCCATTAAAGTATCTACAAAAGCTTGCCCCGTGGCCCAGTCCAGAATGTTATTATCATCCTCCTCCTCTTCTTTGTCGTCTTCCATCACAACCCCTCTTTCACCGTGATTGGTCCAAACCACATAGTTCGGTATGAATCCGTTTTTAATCAAGTGGAGGTGAAGAGTCCTCCAGTCAGCATGGTCTTTTTCGTTTCTGCAATGGGAGCATGGACAACACATGAATCCCTTAGCATTCTTGTTGTCTTAGGCTACTTTGAGAAAAGAATGCATGCCATCAACATACTCCTTGGTTCGTCTGTCGGTGTTGTACATCCAATGCCGGTTCATCTGCATCATATTAAGTGAAAGAAAGAACTTTATTATTTTCTTTAAATCATAATAAACAAATCACGAGCATTGCATTATGAGCTGGATGATGAGAACTGGAGGCCTACTCATGCTTCCTGAACATGTTGATGATTTGAAGACAATATGTGAATTCATAGATGTGTTTGAAGCCGTGGTTCAAAAACTAGAAGCTGACATAGCGCACAACCTCCAGTACCAATAGGAGCAAGCTGTCCAAGCATAATGTTCTCAGTGACACCTCTCAGGATGTCAGCTTCAGCATATACAACAACATTAAGCAAGATGTCGACATTCTTTCTCTCACTCTCTAGATAAGGTGTCGAAGAGCTCCAATATCATTACTATTGATGTCGTGCCTTGTAATAGCCATGATGGTTACTTGTAATATCACTTCAATAAGGTAGATGGTTACTATTGTCCCTGTAGCCTCAACAAGGATGTTCGAGGATGTTTTACAAGGACAACAAGTAACCATCTATCTGATTCAAGTGATGGAGGTTCTTGGAATCGATGCCGTCCACCGATCTCTCTCTTGAATCGACATCTTGCTTGATGCTGCTGTATATGCTGAAGCTGACCTACTGAGAGGTGTCACTGAGAACATTATGCTTGGACAGCTTACTCCTATTGATACCTAGAAATAAAATCTAAAGTATATAAAAAAATTAATCTCTTAGCTCCTCCTAGCTACCTATAAACAAAATTACTATTATTTCTATCTCTAAACCATAAAACAATGGAAGTAGGTAGCACATTTTGTTTAAGTCTACTATTTTCTTTATCTCATTTCCTAATGACCATATTTTTTATAAACTAATTTCTAATAAAATTAGCTAAATGTAAAATTAATTCTATCTCTCATTATATCTAAAAGTAAAATTCAATTTTCTCTATATCAAAAAGAAGAAAATAAGAGAATGCTTAATAAATAAATAAATGAACGAAGGAACAATGCGAATATCTAGCTAACTACTTGTTTCTAAATCTAAAGTATATAAAAAAACCTCATCTCTTAGCTCCTCCTACCTAGAATTTAAAATTTCTATTTTCTCAATGTCTAAACCATAAAACAAAATTTAATCACAACAAATGAATGGAGGATGAAGAATCAATCCTTGGCAACACTTTGGAGGAGAGAAATATTCACAAGTTAATGAAGAAAAAATTCGGCAGCACCTCCCTAGGCTTGAGGTGCCATGGAGAGGAGCAGCTTGAGCTCTCGGTGAAGAATGGCTCGGGCAGGGCGGAGGAAGAAGAAGGAGTTCATTTATAGGGCGCCGGCCTTTAGTCCCGGGTGGTGTCACCACCCGAGACTAAAGGGACGGGTGGTGTCACCACCCGAGACTAAAGGGACGCCTTTAGTCTCGGGTGGTGACACCACCCGGGACTAAACAATTAGTCCCTGATGGTGTTACCACCCGAGACTAAAGGGGTAGTCCCGGGTGGTGTTCCCACCCGAGACTAAAGGGGCCACCCGAGACTAAAGGCCGGCGCCAATCATTGTGGCAATGTAGCTGTTGGACGGCTACCCTTTTGTCCCTGTTGGTATTACCAACTGTGACAAAGGGTAGGGGGCTCCTGCAGCCAATCCAGGCCACATCGACGCAGACCCTTTAGTCCCGGCTCCAAGTTTCAACCGGGACTAAAGGGTCGAACCAAAGGTGGGTTCTCTACCAGTGTTGTAGCGTTAAAAATTTGTCCAAAAAAAATGTCAATTTGGATTTTAGACCAGCTATGTATATGCCATGGCCCGAGAATAGGCAACGTTTTCATCACTATAGTACATGCCACTTTTACTAGAGTCACTACTACATAAAAGCTTTGGAAGGGTGGGTAAAAGGGGTTTGCAGGGGTGGACTAGAGGCAAGCTTCTGCTTTTCGCAGCTACACACTAGTAGAGAATAGACCTTCCATCCAGAAACATATATCTTGACACTTTATGGACCAAAGGACTAAAGGAGCTTTAGTCCCAGGTGAAACGAGCACCACCGGCCACCACCGACCACCACCGATGACGGGACTAAAGAGCCCCCTTTAGTCCCAGTTGTAACGGTTAGTGGGAACGAGGGAATCTGATGGGGCGGTTAGTCCAAGTTGAAAACACCAACCGGAACTAAAGGCCATCCATTTAGTCCCGGTTGGAATTAGCAACCGGGACTAAAGATGTAGTCCCAGTTGGTAATTCCAACCAGGATCAAATGAGTGGCCTTACTAAATGCCCACCCTATAAAAATCCCCTTCTTCCTCCCCGAGTCCAAGCCACTCATCAGACCGAGAGCTCGGGCTCCTTCTCCATGGCGAGCAAGCAAGCTTAGGGAGATGTTGCCCGATTTTTTCCTCATTTTTGTGGGGATTTCACTCATCCAAAGTGTTGTAAAGGTTAGCTACTTCATCCTCCCTTCATTTATTGTTACTATGTTTTGTTTATGCTTTAGAGTTACTTATAGAAAAATGAGTTCTTTAGAATTAGGGATAATGGAGAGGATTTTTTATTTATACATGTTTTTGAGCTAGAATTTGATGGATAGCTTCCTTGTTATATATGATTCGTATTAGATAAATATCTTGAACAATATTAGGTATGGGAAAAAATAGAGTAATGGGTTTTTAATATTTAGTCTTTGCAATAAAATTGAGGTAAATAAATAGTCCTTCCAATAAAATAGTTGTAAACAATAGAGTAAATGTGCTTTTAATATTTAGTCCTTGCAATAAATTTAGTTAAATAAATAGTTTGCATGTTAAATTGGAGTGACATGAAAATTACACCGGTCAACTTAATGCTAGAATTGTGGAACATGACAAAAAAATACACTAAAGACTACAGACGCTCCATAGTGGACTTCACAGATTCAAGAAACCAAAAATACTAGTAGAACAGAAGAACTTCTGAGTCCACAAACTTTGGCAGAATATCATAAAAGAATCTTGAAATAGTTTTCCAAACAACTTTTGGGGCCACATTCTCATAATAGAAGTATGGTGGCGCAATAGCTTGTTCAGGCAGAGATTTGTTCACTGACCTTGACCCATCGAATTTTGGTTGGTTTTGGCTTGCCAAAATTTGCCATGCTTAGTGAACAGGTCTTTTGCCGGGACAGGCTATTGTGCGCCACCATACTCCTATTACGAAAATCTGGCACTTGCTGCAAAAGATTTTTGGACAATTATTTCAATATTCCTTTATGATATTCAGCCAGAGTATGTGGACTCCAAGATCTTCTGTTCTACCATTATTTTCTGGTACTGGAGAAGCGGAGGTGACTCTCCATAGACTTCGGAGAAAATTAAGTCACGTGCAGAGATGGCTTGGAGGGCGAACATTCTGCTATGTTCTACAACTATTTTAGGACTAGGATCGTGCCCGTGCGTTGCTACGGGCTGACATTCTTATAAGTTAACTCGATATTTTAGATAAAATTTGATTTTTTCTGTAAATATAATTGAATGATATATCTTACATGCATCTAACTTTATCCATGAAGCATACATGGCATCTCATATTCATCCATGTTGTAGAAGCACACAATTCGAAGATATATTATGAGGAGTTATCTAGTGGGTTACATCTAGGATTGACCATTGCTATTGAATCTTTATGTAGAGTGTTGCGACGTAATTCTCGATGCGCTCTATATTGGTCCCTCTTCGCTTCATGTTACAGGCATTTTGACGATCACGTATTGCATGTCTCTACTTAGGTGTCATAAATGCATATTGTGCCCTATCTTTCGCATGCCATGATTCAATTTGCTCAGCCGTTAATTCTAGTCTTTGTTCAACTCTATTTTCATCAAAAACAATATTTCCACCTAAAAAAGATGAGCTTAAATCAGATTCACTAATGATCACATAATTAGTTCAAGGTTAACAGGTGCAGCTTTACTTCGTTGATAATTTTCACGTCGCTTCTTTAGTAATTCTTCCTTCTTTTGGATAGGAATTAGCTTGTACCGGTTCCTATCCGGCTGTCTTCTCCATTCTCTGGAATCTAGAGGTGGTGGATTGTCATTCGAAGTCTCTGACCCTCCAACATCAACATCACCTGAAAAAAAGGCATACATGTAATTGCATTGTATTAAATGATACATTGGAATAGGAGCTTACCTATCACTTAGGCTGGTGGTGTTGAATGGATCATGGTTTGGGGTGTGGCTCTCAGATTGTTTTAAAGATGCCATCTGCAAGTAAAATAAATTGCAATTAATATGCATATTTTCTGCTACAAGCTGTAATATGTGAATTTAGATCTGATAACTTTTTTTGCACAACTACTCAAAGTTCAAGTTCACTACTTAGTTCTCATGGAATAGTATCTCCACAAGCGTGCCTGCTCACACAAAAATAAGAGAAGCAGAAACATCACTGGGCTACAACCATGCATGGCCAGCAACCAGCTTAATAGCCTATTAGAGAGCCCAATATAAGCCCACGTTCTGCAATCAGACCACCCAAAGGCCTCCACAAACCAAGAAAATACTTAATCTACATATATATTGTGAAACAACAATTTCCATGCCATTCTACACAAAAGAATTTACGAAAATGCCTCCTCACCTAGTTTCCACTGGCAAAGCTAAGAGGAAAACATTGCTACCAATTAGAAGACAAATTGCTATAGACAAGGAATGCACTCAAGCAAAAATTAATGTCATGGTATGCAAAATCAAAGAAACGTGTATGCTTTTACATAAAACCCTACATATAAAAATATTGGCAGCAAAGGGAGCACAACCCATGCGTACTGGTACTTGCCTAACTGTCCAGATTTGCAATACTTTACTGAAATATTGGCAAACTGTAACTCCCTCGATTTGCAAAAATAGCATGTAGTATATTGATGACCTGTGTTTAAAGTAAATGCTTATTATGAAGGCCACCTGCAGCTTGTAAGACAAACCAAAAGCAAGAAATCATGAAAAAGGTACCTGGGTTTATGATGGTGAGATCTTGTAAATATATTTCACTGGTCAGCTTCCTTTAAAGTAGAATGGTGGGACTGATTTTTGATAAAAACTACTTTTGCTTCTGTTCATTTTCCTACAATATATTCGGTAAACATGTCAGTCCTTAAGTTACATAAACAGCACAGAAGTAAGGCCTATAGTTTAAATTGAGAGAGATGCACAAGAAGCTAGAAATCGATACCTGAGTGGAAATTAGCTCATACGTCCTTAAGTTACATAAACAGCACAGAAGTAAGGCCTATAGTTTAAATTGAGAGAGATGCACAAGAAGCTAGAAATCGATACCTGAGTGGAAATTAGCTCATAAGATTAAAGAAGATAATTTAGGAAACAAAATCTGAACAAAAATTGTATTAATCCCCATGGATAAAATGCCTCTGCTCAATATGTTTTAGAGAAATAACAGTTGTAATTTATGAACCAGATCCATAGAAAATTGATACATATCAAGCCAAACACATTCAGTTAGATGTCCTACACGACATGTAAAAATACGAATGCTCTGGCCCTGCTTTACCAGTTGTTGGACAGTGGAGAGCATCACTCATGTCATCAAGTTTGCAACACATTATGGCTTAGTGGAAAAAATAAAAATCATACTCAAGCATTGAACATACCCTTGGTGGCATAAAGTACACAGGTTCTATTGGATTGACTGTGTGAAGCAAAGAGCACCAAACAATAGCCTTAAGCACACATGAATCACTTTCAAGTTCAGCGCTTATAAGTTTCATACTCTCACGACATGCAAATTGCAATATGCTCGGAACTCTGCTTGTTAGAGAAGATGGTGAGTATATAATATTGTAACTTTGTCCTAACAAAACAATGCTCTTATAAGCTTCTCCCGATAGAACTGAACCTTGGTTTCGACGTTTCGCAAGGTTAAATAGGATCAGGCACTAATATCATTGGCAGTAGCAAGGTTAAATAGGTTTAGGCGTTTAGCAATCTTAACACAAATGCTTCAACCGCTTGTTCTAGTGCTGATGAGAGGTAGCAATCTTAACAGCACAAAGCACTTTCACCCGGGTTCAAATACATCCAGCAAGAAACTGAACCTCTTGGGAAGACAGGTAGCAATATGAACCCTAGGCATGCAGGAATCACACACCTCCTGTGGCCATCAGTAGAACCCAGATGGACGACGGTAGGCACGGCGCCGAAGCTAGTCGCTAGGCTGGCGAGCTGTTCTCACCATCAAGACCGCAGCAACAACCAGTGCCTCTCCCTTTTCTTTCCTAAGCAATTTTAGATAAATAATCATTTTAAATGTAGCCAAAGATTATTGCCCAACACTAATAAAATTTAATATGATATATTCATGTTCATCCTCAATTCAATATCCAATGTGTTACCATTTCTCCTTCCAACAAAGAAATTAAGTAATTGTCTTGTCAATTACCGTTTTATCAATTAGATGCAGCTAAAGATGCATTTAAAAACCTGAGACCATCCAGAAGGACATGAATGAAACCGATCTTGTTATGTGCGAAGGCATAACAAATCTAATATGTTTACTAAAAATGCGACAAAAGCTGAACTGAACAAGCTAGAAACCATTCAGTCCTATCCAAACTTGAAAAATGCCAGACTACAAGCCAACAATCATTCATTAGTTCAATACAATTGTGTACAAGAAGCAAAATTGATATAATTTTAAGTTCTGTGTTAAAAGTTAGAAACCTGAGGCATCGCCTTCTCGGGAACGAGAGAGAGACACCGCCTAAGGCCGTTCTATCACTAAGTGTACTTACGCATGATATTTCTCGTGCTCCTGTCCTTGTTGAAATGTCAATCCTTTGAATCCTTCAATTTTGCTTGGATATTGAACCTGTAAGAGTAGTAGAGAAGCATTAGAAAATGCTTGCTTGTGGTGAAATTATCTGCTAAACAAGCCCATTCCATCAGTCATGAAGACCATTAGGAGGGTTTATTCACTTGGATAAGGCAGATTCATAAATCTGCATAGTTAAATAGGGAAAGGAGAAGATTCATTTCATAAAAACACCAAAAGAAAGAAAAATATCAAAGATACAACTATCTAAGACAAATAGCTACTGGTACATCAGGGAAAAATATCCCATTTTTAATCTACAGAAAGCACACATGATAACTATATCTAGAGCTGAATTATTTTGTTTGAAAAGCTAGCTTTGTCATTGAGTATATCTAACCCTCATCTGGTGAGTTACCGAGGTCAAGAGCCATTTGCTTCTTTGTAAGCCAGAATAGCAGGATTGACAGGGGAGTTGTCGTCCTTCTTGAGCTGCAACATTACCTCCCCACCTGGCAAACAATCCACACAACAGCGCCCATAAGACAGATATAAATAAATAAATAATCAAAGAATGAATCAGGGTGGATACCTCATTGGCGTGGGAAATCTTGAGGTGCGGCAGCAGAGACCTCGATGAGGTATTGAGGTTAGGGTCGAGACGGTCCTTGGCGGCAATGCGGTGGCCTTCGGTGACCATCTTCTTGGAGTCATCCCGCCCACAGCACGATGGCTAGGGCAGCGTCATTGATGTGCGACAGACCATCATGGATCCGGCGCCACCATCCCCGGCAAGGCCTGCGCCGCACGAGATCCCGCGGTGGGCAGCCTACGTCGTGCATACACACGGCCGCTGCGGCAGGCGCCATTTGGGAGAGGAATGAGGGAGGAGGCGATTTTTGGGCGGTGGTGGGAGAGGCGGCGGAGGATAGAGACTGCATGGGGAGGGTGGAGGGGGAACGACGTGCGCGGAGGAAGAGGCGGCGGTTCCGGTTTTGGGGGTTGGGGAATAGGGAGGAAAGGGGAGGCGACGTCCATGGGGGCGAGTGGACGGCGGCATCCACGGCAGCGGGATCCGGCGTCCGTAAGCGTGGGTGCGGCGACCACAGGCCGGTGCGAGCGGAAGGCGGTGGCCACGGCGGCGCAGGAGGCACGCGCTGGCCTTTGGGCAGGGGGAACGGGCGGCAACGGCGGATGCGGGAGGCGCGCGGCTGGGCGGGGCGGCGTCGAGGGCAAAGGGAGTGGAACGGTGTGGGGTGCGGGGGCTGGCGGCGTGGGCAGGGGATCGAGGGAGGGGAACAACGCGGTTAGGGTTGGCGGCGGCGTCGGTGGGCGCGCAACGGGATGGGAGGCGGAATAGAGCGGAGAAAAAAAAGGACGGTTGAGAAGAGAGGGGGCGAGGGGTGATCAGGGCCACGCGGGGGTTGGGAGGCTGACCCGCGGGAGCGGAGAAAAAAAGCGGACGAAGTTTCAGTCTTACTTTCATTCTTTTTAGGAGTAGAGATTCTTGGCTCCGTGAAGTCCACTATGGAACGTCTGTAATCTTTAGTGTCTATATATCTTTATTGTCTTGTTGCAGAATTCTAGCATTTTTATTTTTGTCAACCTAGTGAATGATATGAAGGTTGATCGGTGTAATTTTCATGTGAATTGTTTTTATCTTTATGAAGGTTGATAGGTGTAAATTATAAATATTGATCAAGTTCTTTATCTAATACGAAGACCTATGTCCATTTTTCACGCAATATGATGCGGATGGACCGGCAATGGATGTACAACGTGGATAGATAGACCAAGGATTTCGTTGATGGCTTGCAATATCTTCTCAAAGTGGCCAAAGCCAACATGTCGGATAAGGGATTCATATGTTCTTCATGCTTCCAATGCAGTAACAAGAAAGACTACTCTTCCTGGGGGACTTTTCATAGCCACTTGCTTAGATACGGTCTCATGCCTAACTATTTGCTTTGGAACAAGCATGGCGAAAGAGGGGTTATAATGGAAGACGGAGAAGACCGTGGGCGGCTGAGGACAACCGGTGGGTGGTGGAGGAGGCGGGGGCATGTCACCGAGCTCCCCGGCTCCCCGGCTCCCCGGTGGAGCCGGGTTAGGGCGGCGGCGGCCGGTGGCTGCGAATTCGGTGGCGGCAGCCGCCGGAGAGAGTGGAGGTGGGTGGCGCTAGGGCGACCATAGGAGAGGGATGGGGACGGTGCATAGAGGAGTGGACTGCGGCGGCGTTGTTGCGTTGGTCTAGAGGATGAAGATGATTGGTCGAGTGCGCCGTATCTCGTTAGGCTGAGATGGATACCAGTTGGACAAGCATAGTGCCAACAAGTGTCGCCACATGACATACCGCCAAGGTGGGAGTCTAGCATCGAGTCAGCTGCTGTTATGTGTGCCCGAACACCGCCAAACTAATAATGACGCCTCCAGTGCACTGCCCACCATTGTCAACGCCAAACAGCAAACCAACTGGCACGGGGTTCCCAGGTGTCTCCATCGAAAGGATACTGGGGGAGAGGGTGAGAAAGAAGAAGGATCCACTTTCCCCTGCACCGGTCCATCTTGACCTCCAAGAGTGCCACCGACACCAAAAACAAGCCATTGGGAATAAAGAAGGCAAAGCGAGAACTCCGAAAATGACGCCTTCAAGAAGGACGCGATGCTAGAAGCACTGCCAATGCCCGCCCAAGTGATTTTGGACATGGTTTTCACCATGAGTTCTCACCTACGAGATAGGAGGGTGCCTCGTCATTGTCCCCAATAGGAGCAACGCTCTATGCATTGCTGTTGTCAGCCCATCGCATTGCCGAGCTAAGCTTTCGCTCGAGACCCACCTGCCCGCTGCCGCCAAAGGCCCACTGCCCACCACGACCACCACCACCACCAACCGGGTGAAAAACAACACCGAGCCAAGCGCTTCCATCATCCTTGCTGCGCATATGGCTGCCACCTGACCCCATCGCCCTCCCATGGCTACAGCCAGCCGCCGCTGCGCTTCCGTGACCTCCCCTCATCATCAGCTGCCAGGGATGTACCGCAGGCGTCCCCACCATCACAAACGCCGTAGTGTGTGCCATAGGCGTCCCTGCCACACCAACTTTAGGCAACAACACCGTGCGCGCCGCTGCGGTGCGCTCCACGAAGTTGCAGCAGTCGCCCTGTCGAAGGTGGATACCACCACGCGCCACCCGACTACCTGAAGTCCCTTCCACAGACGCCCCACCTTGGGCCATCACCTTGCCTCCTGACACGGTGCCACTGCTACCATAGATCTGCACACCTCCATGCCGCCTCTTGTCCGTGCCGCTGCCTGCGGGCCACCTCGTCGCCTTGCTCCGCTGCGCGATCGCCTCCACATCCTCTCGTGGCTGCCGTCCAGTCGCCTCCTTGCTCCGTGCTCCACCAAGCTGGGCTGCTCCGGGCAGACCAAGCTGCTACCGTTGCGGAGGCCCAAACGGCCAGATTTGGATGTTGGTACACCAGATCAGTCCTCCCCTGGCGTGGATCTGGGCCGCCACGCTGCTGGCTACTCCGTCCACCAGTAGACACGAGCACAGGAGAGAGGGGACTGCTCTTCTTCATGAGATCTGGCAGCGAAGTGGCCGCCGCCGCCGTCCTTGCAGCCACACGGGCTTTTGGCTGCACGCTCAGGTGGCGACGAGACGAGGGGAGGTGGGTGGGTAGCGGCGCAGCAGGCTCACCACCCATGTCGCCCGAGAGCGACGCGGGGACCTTGCTCTGTGTTCGCCCCGACCCAAATGGATGATGGCGTTAGACTCCCTGTAACCGCATTCAGTCAATGAAATTTGTCACGGTGGAGACATGTATACTCTTCCACACTGGAGACATGTCACAGACCCAAGTGATGGCAGCACCAGGCAAGATTACTTTTACCAAAGGCTGAAAGAGATCGTCTACTCTAGAATATTCTCCAAAAAAGAGGTACTGATAAATTAAGCTAGTTGAGCTTGCGCCCATCAAGGTGAACATAGCCGTGGATTGACCATCTTCAGTAGAAGTAGCGTCTGGACTTGCCGGTGATGCTGATAGTTAGCTGTCCCAAACCTGCTGAAAACGTTTACGTACATACTTCTCATGGAGTGCTAGGATTGCCAACTTCGGTGCGAGGGATGGAGGCCTGAAGTGGATATGAGCATGCGCCGGCGGCAGCTTACTCTGGCGCCGGCACCGCGTCCTTTGGTGGCAGGACCGTTCTTGCAGATGTCAGTAGCATTATGAAATCGTATATTTTGATGTTTCAACTTGTTCCTACAAGGAAAACTAGAAATAAATTTGTTCTTTTATCAAAAAAAATTGTTCTGCTTGGGAAACCAGCATAATGTATACAACCTCTATGGCTGGTTCATGCTCTTTCTTGTCTAACTTTGTGGGTACATGCGTACACACCTTGCAAATGTTTTCGCTACAATGTCTCAAGGAAGCAAGGAATCAACCTTTTTGGAATCTGATTTTTCATGCTCAGCCTAGCTCTTGTACAGCAATAAGATTTTGTGGTTCCTTCAGTTTAGACCATCTATAAAGCCCTTCACAATCTTCTCCTCTCACCACACTACACTTTGTTACAGTCTTCCTGATCTCATCAGTGGAGAGGTAGAGTTACACTGCAACCAAGGAAGTGCAATGTCGACGGTCACGTCCTCCACCATTCTGAGGAATGTGACGGCAGTGCGGCCGGCAGTCTCCTCCGGCAAGCAGCTTCAGTCCGGGAGACCAGCAGCGGTGGCTTCCCTCTCATCCCAATGGAGGTCCCGGCCCCTTTCTGTGTGTTGTGCAATCAACCCAAAAGAAGAGGACAATCCAAAGACGGATTTGCAACCGTTTAATATCCCTGCATTTGGTAAGCTAGCCGATGTAATTTTTTCTCGTTCATGTGAATATATATTGCATTTTAATTAGTTGTGTGTATTCAAGTTCAACGCTATACAACACGTACGCACATGTAAACCATACCACGCATCAGCTGCAAACACATCCATTATTATTATAAATAATTGCGTCATGGTTTTGAAATACTTTTGTTGATATCCATATGCACACCTAAAAATGTTCATGCCTGCCTGCTTTTGTTGTATAAAGTTCTGGCGCGCCAGGTGTCAACGCGTGAGGAACGGTACTGGCAGGTGGAGGAGGAGCCCGGCAAGGTGAACCTGTTGTTCGAGGTGCCCGGACAGTCCAAGGAGGACCTCGCCGTGGAGATCGACGAAGACGTGCTCGTCATCAAGAAGAAGATCAATGTCGCTGGCGGGGACGTGGGCCAGCGGAACACTGGCAGCCGCGCCGCCGCGGATTATCGTCCCCAAGGCAAAAGAAGGGGTGCGGCGGCCACCGGCAAAGCAGGCAAGGAGACGGCACAGGACGGTGAGGTGATCTACGCGCGGTTGCTCCTCCCGGCGGGGTACAACAGGGAGGGAGTGGAGGCTGAGCTCAAGGACGGCGTGCTGAGGATCAGCATCGCCAAGATCAAGGAGCAGCCGCGCAGGAAGATCAACGTCAACATCAAGTAGAAGCGCGTGAAACATGCATGAAGGAGTGCTTTTGATCCGCCCAACGGGCTCATGAATTAATTACTGTATATGTACAGCGGTCGGCTCGTCTACTCGACCGCGTCAACCATACGTTCGTGTGGTCTTTGTGTTCCCAAATACCCAATCAATAAAATGAGCATTTGTTGTTCTTTACGCAAATACAACTTGTGCAAATACTAAACGAAACTATCTCTTTTTTTCTTCCTTTCTGAGTAGTATTACACTCTCTGCTAAACAAGAGTTACAAAAAGATTAACTTGTGCATGTGTGTCATGTTCAATAACATACATTAGTCGATAACTATTTAAGTTCATAAGGTGCTATTTAACTATTCTGCGCCCAACCAAAGTTGATGAAGTGTGGTCTGGATGATGCGATATGTTCAGATTTACCGATAGCTGAAATTCTTTCAGCGTGCATGGCAAAATAAAATTCTACATCGTTTTGTTTGTCGGAAGTCTATTGACGAACCTAATCAAGTCACATCTTTTTTTTTGACACGATCAAGTCACTTCTTTTGATTGGGAAACAGAAGTTTCATGATACCTGATCACCCTTGAAGCCTTGATTATTAATTTACTGTACCATTTTAGGTCATGGTCTGGATTGGAGACGTGATGATTAATACTAAGCCGAATATCCATGCTGTTTGCACTGATATGCAACACGTATTGGACCTGCTCTACTAATAGAAATAAGTTTTTGTTTAAAAAAAATCAAACTCTTCCTGAGCCAATGAAAAGATTTAGGCTAGAGAGCCAAACCAAAATTTGTGATTAAGATGATGTTTTTGCACCGGAAAAATTAAAGCACAGCATGAAGATTCCAGCACGGGTGATTCCAGTATACAACAAACCAACCACAGCACAGCAAGAGCAGAGCAGAAACTCAACGTGATGAGAATTAAGAAGCACCGCGAAGGGAACGAATCAGGATCTCCCTACTCTGAAGCAAAAAGGACAAAGCAAAAGAAGCAAAGAAAATATCAGAATCATTTATCCCACCACCCTGCAAGATATGCATCCAAGCTTTTCGTACCAAATTAAAGCGGGCAGCCTCCGACGTGCGCCGCTTTATTCTCTCCCAATCCAACCAAGCAAACCTTCAGTATCCGTCCCAAACCCCCCTTTAGTACCGGTTGTGCAACATGTACTGCTATATCGGTACTAAAAGGGGTCCTTTAGTACCGGGTCAAATAACCGGTGCTGAAGTGGGACTTTTAGTACCGGTTGGGGAAACCAACCGGTACTAAGGCCTTTTTCTTTTTCATTTCTTTTCTCATTTTCTTTTCTATTTCTTTACTCTATATTAGTATTTTGTATTTGTTTCCTTTATGTATACTATTTCTAATATGCTAATATATATAAAGTAAGTTGTATTTGATATATAATATTACATTTGAAATAATATTATATATAGACATCTTGTGTATGCTATACAGACATCTTGTGTATGCACGTATATCAAATATTACATTCAATTCCATTGACTTTTCAAGTTCAACATTTGATCCATCATTATGGAACTCTCCCATTGGATTTACTACCTCGTCCAAAGAAATCCATAGAGTTGTTCTTGCGTTGCCCTGATTTTTTCGTCTCGCGGAGTGCTTCCTTCTTGTGCTCCATCTGTGTCATTGGCAAAGTTTATGATATTAGATCAATGGATCTGCACAAGTAGAACTAATATATTGTTAAAAATTTTGTCTACGTACTCTGAGTTCGTGGTTGGTCACATGCTTGGGACCTACAAAGTCATGGATGGACTCACATACGTAGTATGCGCATAAATTATTCCCCGAGTTCTGTCTTGAATTCACCTGAGTGATGTTGACGGAAGTGAGCCCATGCTCTGTTAACCATGTCTATGAGGTCGGTGTATTGATCTCTTGGTTTCCTCAAAGAGTCCAGGATATAGACCGTGCTTCAATCAACCATGATAACAAGGAGTATCCAGTGACATCTGTACATATATGTATAGTCAAAGCTAGCTAGTCTTATTTTTAACTGCTAGTTCGGAAAAGAAAAGAGATGGGAAACACGCTCACTTGAAGTTGTACGGTAGAAGTATGTACTTCTTGTAATGTTGCTTGTCTAAGAAATTATATATGTTCTTCATGGTCCGATTTGGTTTATTTACAGTTGCCTCATTAATAACATCCGGGTCCATGAAGTGGATGTCATAGTATCCTTTCCTCCGGAAAGTTTGAATCTCCATCCTGCATGATACAAAATAGAATAGGAGATAAGATGTCGCACAACGACTAGAGTGGGGATTTTGAAGTTAGAGCAAATTAAACACTTATAGAACCCAGAACTAATGAGTGACTTGTCAAGTGCATCTTGATTGTAAAGGAAATAAAGTTCCTCGAGCGGCACATTTATAATGGCTTCCCCACTGAAATAATGTTGATCTCCAATCCAAACTTCGAGCATGAGTAAACTGTTGGCTGAAGCCTCCATGTACCATTGGTGCAATTTGTACATCTTCGTTGGAAGACGGTCCACCAACTGCGGCCACATAAGTGGTTTCCCTAACTCAAATTTCCATTTACCAGCCCTATGGTGCCTTGGGATGTCATACTCCCCTTGAAGTTGAGCTGCGGTGAGATTTGTATCTTTGGTAAATATAAGCAAGTTCTTATCAAATTCTGAAAGCACTTGGAACGAGGGAATCGATTGGTTGGGTTGGGCTCCGAACTGTGGAAAACTGGGCCCACTCTTCTTCTTCTTTGATAAGATTTTGTTATTGAGCAGTCGTAGTCAGATAGCATTGGTTTCTCTGGCTTTCTAGTCATTTTTTCCATGAATTGCCGCAATCTAGCCTTATCAACTGATGGATCTTCCTTCTGGGGAATATTTCATGCGAAGTGAGCTTTAACGTCAGCATCCACTTGCATGTTGATTTCCTCATCAGTTTTCTCGTAAGCTTTCTTGGGCTCTGGTTTCTTCTCCTTTAGCTTGTTCTGCTTTTTCTTTGTAGCCACAGTAGGCAGAACTGAAGGTGTCTTTCGCCGTGTAGCCGTGCTCATAATAGGGGAAGGTGGACTCATGCTAGGATCCCTATCATCTGGTGGAGAGCATGGACTTATGTTAGGATCCCTGTCAGCTGTTGGAATGCGTGGACTCATGCTAGGATCCCTGTCAGCTAGGGGAGATGGTGCCCTGGCAGATGGCATAGGTGATCTTGCCCTTGAGCCCTGAGGATATGATCCCAAGGTCGGGGGATTCTGTTGCGGAATCCTTATGTAGCGCTTGGGCCATAGAATCCAACCGTGGATGGCTTCTCCTAGATTCTTTTCCCCCACATATAAGATCCCGATTTTTCTAGGCATTTAAAAATGACCCCTAGAAACTTTTTTCTAAAAACCATATAGCAAATACACCCTAGAACCCTTCTTTTAAATTTATTTGCATCACAAAAAGAATTTCATAACCCACATATGCATCTTGAGTGAACTAACATCTCTTCTCATCCCAAACTCTATCTTATCGGCCCTAAGGATTTCCTATAGTGAGCCCTACACCTAGACCCATTCAAATTTTAAACCACATTTCAAATTTGAATTCAAATACCCTTTCAAACAAATAGGAAACTCTTTAAACCACACTGGGCCGACACCCTCCCTTCTAGCCCACACGGCCATTCAGCCCGACCTGCCTCACCCCTCTTCTCTCTCTCGCACGCACACGGCCCAGCAGACAGCCCAGCTACACAGCCCAACCCGGCCGCCATGATGACATCATCCTAATGTCATCGTCTCCTTCCTTTCTCCCCCTTTCTTCTCTCCCCCTGCCGCATCGATGATGTCACGCTGCCACACCTACCCTCCCAGCCACCCAGACCCGTAGGCTTGCCCCTAGCTAGCGCGTTGCCTCCACCGACATTACCGCTGCACCCTGCGCTGCCAATCCCTCTCTCTCCTGCATGAGAGCACGACCACCCCACACACCAGCATGTGCACTCCAGAGTGCAGTCACCAGCGAGCTTAGCTCGATCTACACCTTCCCGATCGGATACGCCTCCCCAATGAGTGCCCCACTTGCAACTGCACCAGGCACAATTAATGCATCCCTATCCCCTTGCTCACAGCCCCTCCCTTGCCCTTATCCTCCTCGCCACGTCACTCTGCGCGTCGCCGTGACCCACCGAGCTTAGGTGCCCGAAGAAGATCGGGCAAGCTATAAATAGCCCTCCTCAGTGCTCCTTGCACCTCGCCCCTCCAAACTCCTATTCACTCCCTCGTTGAAGTAGGAACCCTACTGCACACCTCCACCAGCTGCCACGCTCTATCCCCTAGAGCCGGGACGGGTCGAAGCCGAGGCCGTCTCGCAGTGGGTAGTCAGCTCTCCTGCATTGTAGCATCGCTCTGCCGGAGTTCTGCGCACAAACCCACCACTGCCGCACACCGCGCCGTCATTCACCACCATCTTCGATCTCTAATTCCGGTCGTTATGCTGCTGGAATTCGCTCCACCGCCCGCCGGAACCTCCTAGGTATGGCCGTTATGCTGCCCGTGCCGCCACCTCCCTTTCTTTCCCTCTCTAGCCCCACCACCGCATAGCCATTACACTGCCGGATTTCCGACAGCTCTCCGGTGATGCTCCAGCCAGCCGTAGCCCTGCCTAGCTCCTCCACCGTGCATGTCTTGTACTCATGCACGCGCACACACCTTCACTTAGGAACGAGACCCTCCCTAGTGCACTACCCGTACACAGCCGCGCCGCCGGATAGCTCCAGCAATCTAGCACCGTGCCACCGACCCTTCCTCGATGCCCTCACCGCCCCTAGTCGCTCCGTCGTAGTCTCCTCTCCCCTTTAGGCTCTTCTTTGCCCCTCTTCGAGCACCACCACGCCCGGTGCAGCTCGTGCTGGTGAGCTCCCCGACTCACCATAGTGGTCTGACAACCATAACCTAGTGGCACCACTCCCTTATGCTCTCCCTGCACCTGGCTCTTATAGACCTCAGATCCATAGGCCCTCCAGTCCAGAAATAGTGGCCCCACCGGGTCCAATCCCTCTCTCTCCCTTCTCGTAGGCACGGTTCACGTGAACCGTAGACCCATGCACCACTCGGTCCATGCCCTTAAAGCCCACGGCGCATAGCACAGTGCCCCACGCTAGCGCACGCGTTGCGTAACCCCAATGGGCCCGCCTATCAGCCCCTTTCTCCCCTTAGTTTTGCTATGGCCACCTGGCTTAGTGTACACAAAACACAAGATCACCATGTTAGAAACCTCCAAAAATTTCCAAAAATTCACCAAAAATATTAGGTGACCCCACAAGCCTAGAAATGCTGTCAAAATCAGCATTGCACATCTTTATGGTTAGAAACTTAATTTAACCATTCTTAGCCAATAGAAAGGCTCCGCTAGTGTACACCAAAACTCACCCTTCTCATCCTATAGCCCCAAAAATCACCATAAAATCACTAAAAATATTAAAAGCCACTCCTAGCCGTCCCATGCCTTAGTTGCACAAGTCTCACACCCCTAGCCCTAGTTTATTCAGTTAACCCCTTTTCTTAATAGAAAGGTCCATATTTTATGTGACCGATATAAGATAGAGCCACACTGTACTCGCCTTAGAAAATCATAAGACCTTACTCTAGTCCTCTAGGCCTTCAATTCAATCCCTCTAACTCATGTTTGATGTATTGCCATGACTGCTTGATTGATTTACATTTATATGTATAACTACGCTACTATAGAGAAAGTAACGACGAAGGAAGCTCAAGTGACGATCAAGTAACAACCAAGATCACTACGAAGAAGCCCTAAGACGAACCAAGAATTTCAAATCTCTCTCTCAATCTCGAAAGTGGCAAGTCCCACTGCATCCCTTGACTTCTACCATACAAAGACCTACTCACCTTACTTTCATGCTTACTGCCTTTTACAATGAACTCTACATTTTAGAATGTACTAGTACTCACTATGCCCTAAGGAAGAGAATATAGGATCATGTTTCAAAAGCTGCATTAAATAACTAAAGTGAGTCTAGCAACCATTAAGGTTGGACCAATGATGCATCTATTTTCCTGGGATTGGTCCATGCATGGACATAGTATGGCCCCTACATAGACCCCAGTCATACTTGTCGATGGAGCTAGGGAATGTTGTCTAGGAATAAATGTTGGTGGGCATCGGTCTCGTAGGTCAATACCACCTATGATCGAGGTATGGGCTGATCAGCCGTGCGGGTAAAGTGTACGTCTCTTATCAGAGTATGAACTATTTGAATAGCCGAGGCTCACAGTTATCAGCACACTTAGTCAAAGCTCCCATTGATTAGTCATAACCTTTTTCATAAGATAGAGTGAGAAGGGCTCAGTTGTGATCTGAAAAGAAGGTGACTGCCGACTTAGCTAATCCCCGACGGATCCTGATGCTTCTAAAACTTAGGGACTGGTAGGGAGGTAGTTGTCCCTCCAAGACCAAATCAACTTATTATTTGCATTACATACTCCTTACTTTATGCCCTTAAATTCCATGCTCCCCATTGTGTGCCAAGACCCATGGGTAACCGCAAGCTGGAATCTCCACGCCATGAATTGTTTGGCCTTGGGTTGGTTGTTCAGCCACACCATAAGCCACCATGATGAGCATGTTTTTCATGGGAGTAACAAGGTCACATGAGCCCTCTTAGTGATGTCATCCATGGGGTACCATTGGTTGTCCTCAACCATGTCTGAAGATCCTCCAACTGGGAGTTTCGTAGAAGCGATGCTACTTCGACACTGACAGGGGCTTATGTTGATGAAGCTACTTATTCACTGGCTTGTTTGCTAAGTGCTATGGCCACACGTCGTTCGATTGCTTCTTCCATTCTTGCGTCTATAACAGCTACATGTTCTTGCAACTCTCACAGCTGTCATGCGTGTTCGGCCTTACTTCTTTGGCAACTTCTAAAGGAATCAATGTGCTCATGAAAGGCAAACTTCAATGGAATTATGCCTGTGCCTCAGGAACATCCAGGGTGTTCTGGATTACCTAGTGTCATAGTTAGCTCGTCCTTCTCTCAATCAGGCATAAAAGTTCCTTTGGCCGTAGCCTTTATTAACTCAACAAGCTTCAAAGCCACATCTCTTAATTCTTGGCTGAACCATCTTCGGGATTAAGTGTGCCGCCATGTGCATAATGATCCATCTTCGGGATTAAGTGTGCCGCCATGTGCATAATACCAATGCTTTGCTTGCTTCGATCATTCAAGAGTTGCCAGTACGATTCCCTTAGGAATTGTGCCATCTTCCATCTTCTGCCATTGATGAGCCCCTTCTTGTAACCTCCTGGCCCAAGGTGAAGAAAGTACTAATTCTGACGAGCATTATCGGTGTTGGTTTTAGTTGTCTGAGCACTCTTTTCTGACTGCTTGTACTGCACAAATGAATCCCAGTGATCTCTTAACTTCGGGTGCTTCATGAAATCTGATGTAAGGCCCTTCTTTATGTAATCTCTGTGCAGGTTCTCCTTGTACATCTGAAAAACAATTGCAGCCTTCCTAAAGCCCCAATCTTTAACTTTTGCTTCATCTACACCTATGAATGTGATGTTTTCTTTTATCTTCTCCCAAATCATTTGCTTCTCTTGCTCAAGGACTACACTTACGGGGACCACGCACTCATCAGTTTCAGGGCTTTTCCAATTCTAAAAGCTTATTGGGATGTTATCCCTAAAAGAAACCCAATTTGATTCACCAATTTGGTCTTAGCATTGTTTGGAGCAATTGGTTCATCCTCTTCATTATGTTCCACGATAACGATATTGTTGACATTTCTTAACGTCACTACTAGGTTTGAGTGTTCTCAGTAACGGCACCAGAAATGCCTGTTGGCATTTCTTAACGTTGCTACTAGGTTTAAGTGTTCCCAGCAATGACGCTAAAAATGCCCGTTGATATTTCTTAATGTTGCCACTAGATTCGAGTGTCCCTAGCAATGGTGCTAGAAATACCTACGGTGGTAATCCTAATGATCACAAAAGAATCGACAAGCGCACGGATATACCATTGTAGCATTTCCCCAGGGAGTATTCCAAGGGTATCGAATCCAAGGAAGGCAAGTAGGATAACAAGATATTTACTATTGCAATGAGTATAAGTCATGAGTAGGGGTAAGGTAAAGATAATGATAGGGGTAGTGTGACACACGTATGATTCATCTCTAGATAACTACGACATCGGGAGTTAGACGTCTATGAGTTAGCTCTAGGTCCTAATGTACTAATCATACAATGTCAGCTGAAACAAGAAAGGTACACATGCACTTGTATGGACTATCGGTCCAGCACCCAGGTACAAACGGAGAGGTAGCTCCCGCGCCGCTTCTGCACGACAGCAATAGCTAGTGTTTAAACTCCTACAGCATACCCGAATGTGGAGGAGTACAAAGGGTCCAACGGCTGTCACTACCGCAGCCTACCTCAAACTATCCATGGGGCATGCTCATATCCAACGAAGCTACGCAACCCAAGCACCATGCTTGCATTGTTAACTAGACTCTAGTCGGCCCGAGCTATTGTGACCCAGGCTGAAGCCACCAGATAATTGGCCACTTGAACCTAGTACCGTAGCATGAACACTAATGCTATACAAGACATTTATGTACATGTTGACAGTTGTTAAGTACCTACTTTAGCCATCAATATTCTCATAAATAAAGGAGCAAATGCATTTCTTATATGCATTTTAATTAAGAATAATGTAGTTCCACTTGTCCTTGGAGATTGTTTGGTTGCAGTTGAATAAGCAGAAAATAAGTGAGAAACCCACCATCTATTGATCCATGTGAAGCAAGCTCAGCGAATCAGAAGCCGCCACGCGTGCAACCCATGGATTGAAGGGCCCACGGGAACCCAAATGACCTTATTTCACTGTGTACATGCCAAACCACCTTAGGGGCCCACAGAGTAGCCACCTAGCCAAAGGAGAGGGTTGGAGGGCCCACGGAGGGGTCGGCCGAACCCAGGGTCGGCCGAACCACCTCTGGCTCCTCCTGTCCCCTGCTTGCACGTGGAGGTCTCTGATTGGTTCACAAAGGCAGTGGAGTGTGCAAGGAAGTGCAGAAGTGCCCAAACCCTGGGTGTCCTAGGCCTATTAATAGAAGGGGAGGGGGCTCACTTGAAAGACACACAACTTTGCATTCATTCTCTTCCTTTTGGTTTCCAAGGCTAGGAAGTAGGCTAGAGTAGTTCTACTTCAGGTTCCAAGTCATCTTTGGGATCTAGGTTTGAGTTCTCTTGTATCTTTATTTCTTTGTATGGCTTTGATCTACTTCAGTTATTCAGCTATTTCAAATAAAGTAGTGCTTTCATATATAGGTGATATATTATTGTGTTCTTCACCTGTTCTTGACTTAGAGGCTTGTGTTCTTTGTGAACACAACCCTTTGATCTTGTGGCACAAGTTCATAAGTTCTCGTATCCATTTGTATGACTAGCCCAGTTTGATCTCGTTAGTGTACATAATTTGTTGCATGATGTCAGCATTTATGCTACGGTACTTGGTGCAAGTGGCCAGTCATCTGGTGGCTTCGACCTGGGTCACAATGGCCCGGGCCGGTCGGAGTCTAGTTAACAATGCAAGCATGGTGCTTGGGTTGCGTATCTATGTTAGATATGAGTGTGCCCCACAGATAGATAGAGGTAGGCCATGGTAGTGACAGCCGTTGGACCCTTTGCTATCCTCCATGTTCAGGTATCACTGTAGGAGTTTAAACTCTAGCAACCGCTATCGTGTGGAAGTGGCGCGGGAGGCTAGCTGCCCATTTGTACCTAGGTGCTGAACCGATAGCCCATGCAATACATGTGTACCTTCCTTGTACCTTCTGACTTTGTATGAGTAGTACATTAGAAACTAGAACGAACTCGTATGTCTATCTCCCTATGCCATAGTAGTTATCTTGAGATGAATCATTGTGTGTCACACTACCCTCATCATTATATCGGACTTACCCCTGTGTTTGAGCTATTGTTTCTTCCCCTACTCATGACTTATATTCATTGCAATAGTATTAGTCCTGTTATCCTACCCGCCTTCCTTGGGGAAATACCACAATGGTATATCTGTGCACTTGCGGAGTCGTTTGTGATCGTTAGGATTACCACCATAGTAACTCTTATGCCATTGCTAGGAACACTCAACCTAGTGATGATGTTAAGAAATACCAACAAGCATTTCTGGTGCCATTACCAGGGATGGACCCTAAGTGCATTCTTGGTGATTACGTTAAGAAATGTCAACAAGCATTTTTGGCACCATTACCGGTGAAGGCATAGGATTAACATGACTATACTTTGCATATGTTTATAATCATGATAGGATAGACCAATTCTCAATGTAGGCTAACCTTAATTGTCTTCTTTATCTTTGGATATTGAAGACATGTAGTGCATGACTGGTTTTGACTTACCATCAAACTTCACAGAGAATCCGGAGTCACTTGTGAGGAGAGCTCGAACTCATTTCGACTTCGCTCGACGTGCTCATTTGGAAGTCGATCCAGCTTCCTTACTGCCATCCACATCAACCGCTATGGCCTAGAAGACGCTTCGCGATTACTCAGCTCCTTCTGCCTATCAGGTGCTAAAAGGCCCTGAGGTGAACACTGGGACTGAGAGTTTTGAGATCAAAATGGGTCTCATTACGATGGTACAGGCTAGCCCATTCTGTGGCTAAGCCAATGAGGACGCAAGCGCCCATTTGCAATAGTTCCTTGAACTATGCAGCACCTTCACTATTAAATGGGTGAGTGAAGATGCTATTCGTCTTCGACCGTTTCCGTTCTCTCTTCTAGGGAAGATGAAGCAGTGGTTCTACTCGAACCGTACAAAGATTAATACATATGATAAATGCTCTATGGCATTCCTCATGAAGTTCTTTCCGTTTGTAAAACCAATGCCCTTCGAGGGAGAATTTTGAGTTTTCAGCAAGCAGCAACTGAATCTATTCCTGAGGCTTGGGAAAGGCTTCAAGAGTACATCTTGGCCTGTCCTCACCATGGGATGGATGATTGGCTTATTCTTCAAAACTTCTATAATGGGCTGACTCCAACAGCCCTAGGCCATGTTGATGCTACTATTGGAGTGGTTTCCAAACTGCTATTGAAGCTGGAGTGGTTTCAAAACTTCACTGACTATTGAAGCTGCTACAACACTTATTGAGAAGATGGTTTCCAACCAAGGGTGGAGTGATGAACAACTCCAGCCACGTCAAAGGGGTATGCATACTTTTCAGGAAGCAGACATGCTTACTACCAAGATGGACCTTCTAATGAAAAGATTAGACGACTACACCAATGAGAAGGCTGCCATGGCCAGCACTAATCATGCTATGGATTCTCACTTAACTTGTGAGGTCTGTGGTAACACTGGGCATTCAGGGAATCACTGCCCTGAGCCTCAGGAGGATGTGATGTACATGAATGGCAACAACAACGGTTAACGTCCACAAGGAGGCCAAACGTGGAACCAACAACACCCTTATCATCAAGGAGGTAAGCAAGGTAATTCTTTCAATCCTACAAAACCTTCCTTGAGAGATCTTGTTTTTGGGCAAGCTAAGATCAATGAAACTGTTAATAAAAAGATAGCTACCTATGATAAAACTTTGAAAAGCCTCAACATTAAAATTGATGGTCTTTCTTATGCTCTAAAGAACCAGCTGAGATTTAATAAAATGCTAGAAACCCAGTTAGCTGCTTTGGTTCCCTCTGCTGATAACAGGAGGATCCCGGGGCAACCCGTATCCTCTTGTGAAAATGTTAGTGTAGTGTCTACCAGATGGGGTAAGCCATCTAGGTGGGCATATGCTCCTAACCATGTAGGGAAGCCCATACATCAAATTCAAGACCCATGGGAGGAATCAGTAATCCTACATAGGAAAGACCCTGGATATCCAGCTATCACATACACAATCTATTATCAAAAGATCAAGCATGCTCTTTGTGACCTTGGTGCAAGTGTCAACCTCATGTCCAAGGCCATGTTTGAACAATTGGGATATCCTGCTATTTCTCCAAACTTGATGATAGTTCAGCTAGCTGATTCATCGATCCGGCATCCAGAAGGGATTGTTGAGTGCCTCTTGGTGAATGTCAAGGGTTCTTATGTCTTTGCAGATTTCATGGTCCTTGATATGCAAGATGACGGGGGATGCCGCTCATCCTTGGACGACCATTCCTCAGTGATGTCAAGGCAAGGATTGATGTTGGAGCCAAAAAGATCCATTTCCACATTGGGAAAAAGAACATGATGTTCAAATTTTAAACAAAAGAAGAGCAATGCTACTTAGTGCAGAATAATGTTGAGCAGCTCGGGGAGTGCGCGGAGCCACAACCACAATCCAAACAACCACCAACCACACCAACAAAAACAAAGAAGACAAAGAAAGTGTGGCAGAAGGTAGAGAGAGCATCACCATCCACTTCTCAGGAATGGGATGCTGAGTGGTATTAACGACCGAGAAGAGTCCTGCTTGTCGGACATAAAATGATGAGTCCTTTTTGCCAAAAGGTAAAATTGGTATTTTCTCATATTTCCCATTCCAAACTTTTATTTGATTTTCCAAATGCATGTTTGAATTTTTCCAACCCATCATTTGCATGCTAGATTTATCTAGCCATTTTCCCTTCCAAATAAAATTTCTGAAAATAATTTCTGAGTTTGAAAAATTATTTGGGCAATTTATTGTGCGAACTTTGGCCGGGGCACCCAAGCATGCCACCAGGTAGTCGTTGGGAGGCTTCTGGCCAAAGGGGGCTACCAGGGGGCCCACTAGGGGTCGCCCGACCCCTGGGATCGACCGAACCCAGGGCAACGGTCCAGTAGGCCTAGCTTTTGCCAACGGCTACCCCCAGGTGCATGCCCCCATTGCTCTATAAATAGGACCCAAGAGGGGGTGTTCTTCACCCATTTATCACATATTCATCACACTCCCCCTCTCTACTCCTTTGCTCTTTGGTTTTCTTGGATTTGTTGCTCAAGATTGAAGTGTCAAGTACTCTCTCTCTAATCTTTGCTGCAAGAATTGGCTATTGGTGGAGCAACCTCGGTAAGAATTTCATTTGATTTCACTAACCCATCACCGAGTTGCTCGTGTTGTTTGTTTGTTGTGAAAGCATGAGTTGGGTTACCCACACGCTTAGAAGGGTGACGCGCTTATCCCGTTCGCAGGGTAGTGCGAGTTCATCCCGTACTACCGAAGCTACACCGAGCCCAACTTCGATGCACTATGAAGAAGAAGAGCAAGAAGAACAAGCCGTACCGGAAGCCATGGAGGTGGATGACGCTGACGCCCCCTTTATCGAGTTGCATGACGATCGAGAGAAACAAGCCTACACCATCTTCAAGAACCGAGTCTTTGGCCACACTAAGGACTTCGACTCGACCCTTCTGGAGAAAATAGGTATGGACTCTGAGTTTGCTTCGGTTTGGTATGCTCTTGGGTGGGAAGGTTTCGTACCGGTTGAGAAGTTAGGTTTCGGCCCCTCACCATCTAGTTTCTTTGCTCTCTTCGTGAGGAGGCGAATGGTATTAAATTTTTATTTTTTGGGATAGAATATCATGTTTCATGGAAAGATCTTAGTCGCCACCTCGGATTTAGTTCTTGTTATGTTCTGTCTCTCAAGAAGGCTTGCAAGGGTTTTACTCGTGATGCTTTTTGGGAGGATATCTCTTGTCAAGTTGTCCAAGGAAAATTAGCACCACAGTGCAATGATATTCAGAACCCAACTCTTCGCCTAATGCACAAGTGGATCGCCATCACTCTCGTTCCACGAGAGGATGTTCGACCCGTGCGCGTCGATGAGTTGATGATTCTGTATGCCATGGTCAACAAGATCAAGGTCTCCCCCATCAAGGCTATGACTCGGCAATGGTTGATGAATTTCAAGATGTCAGGTCCTATTGAGTGTACGTCTTTGGTTACTCGTACTGCTTCGGGACTCGGGATTTTGATGGGGAAGGACATTCCTTTCATTGCAACTTCTCGGGCTTACATTGATGAGGCATACTTGGTTCAGGGGCATACACTTAAGAAGGGTCCAAATGATTCTTTGACTTTCTTCTTCCTCAGCTATGCAAACGAAATTCTGTTACCTAACCTGGAGTTTCAGTTGTATAGTGTCAGGTCGCTAACCCTTCCCCTTGTTCCACAAAAGGAAGCCTGTCGTGCTTGTGTTTCTGATTGCAGGGTCACTAGGAGTGCATTGAGGAGAGCATAGATGCAGCAACAGCCGCCACCGCCACCACAGCCACAGCCTCAGCCTACCACACCTCCGACGCTGGCTGAGTTGTCTCCGGCTGGGTACATGCCTAGGTATACACCTGGATATGTCCCCGGTTGGGACTAGCCCGCCTACCAGCAGGGTGTAAGTAGCTCGGGCTGGGCTACTGCAGGTAGTGACGAGTGGGCCATGCCTAATGGTCCTACCTATGGTGGTACTCCGTCTTCATTGTTCAAATGGTGCACATCCTCGCGAGGCACTTCCCCCACGCAACAGATGGGCGAGCTCACCATCCGTACCACGGACATGGAGGAGTCGCTAAACCAGCACATCGAGTCTACCCAGGCTTGGCAGCGATAGACCGGTGAGAGGATCAGAGGGCTATCTACAGCTGGATGGGGTTTCCCCCTAACCAGTAGCAGTGAGCCTGCAGCTAAATTGGGGGAGGACCCCCACTCTGATGTAACTTATATCTTTTCTATTTTCAGAATATGCATGATAAAAACACATAAAAATCTGAAAAATTAAAAAGACCAAAAATATTTACTGCATTCATATGTGTAGTAAGAATGCTTTGTCTCCATGGTTGAAATGATGAATAGTTGCTCTATTTATTCTTGTCCTATGTCTTGCTTACAACCTAGTATCCTACTTAAGTTTTGAGTTCGTTGGCTTGCATGATCAAACCTTAGCTTGAAACTTGGGGGTAGCGAAAAGCATGATCCATGTCTAGGTTGTTGTGAGATATGATATGGTAGAATAGAGTTGCTATGACCTTGTTCCAAGTGGTGCTTGATTTTTGGAGTTTTCTTTTGGAAAATATTAAAATGATAAGTTCCTCGATGATGAGAAATTCCTATCCAAGGCCATATGTAGATTCTAGCACATGCTTATCTTCCACATATGCTACTTGTTTTCTCATTGAGCTTTGTCAAATTGTTGTGACCCTTAGTGAGAAACTTGTCATGCTCCTATGATCAAGATCACGTACATATCCACCATATGCTAAACTTCTACACTGGAAGTTAGCAATCATCATTTCCATCCATCTATCCATCCACAAAATAAAGCTCCGCACATTGTCCCATGATTTATTCCTCTCCAAAAATATCCAAAAGAGACTTGAGGCTATGCAAAAAGAAAGAAAAAAAATACATGCTCAAAAGCATGATAAAAAAAGAGAAAGAGATTGCCCAAGTCTCAAAATCTCGAAAAGGAGAGAGAAGGAAATCATACAAAAAGGAGTTCATATTCCATCCACCATATCCACCATACACACACATGCACATCTTGATCAGGTTGTATGACTTGTTGCTCCCAAGGATCCTGTCTTTGACTTGGCAATACATGAGAAACTGGTATGCCACATTTCTTCCCTACCTACAGCTCCACATATAAGCTTATTGGGAGTAGGTTGTGAAAGAAGGCAAATCAATGCCTTGGTGAGGAATCATACACATTGAGCGATCCAAGAGCATCATTTGAGGAACTTTGATTTCTTTTCGAAAACCTACAAAACCTCTGGATTGATAGCTGATCAAGGTATGAGTGATTGATAATCTCTATAAAACTGTTCTATCTCTCAACCGCCTAAGGCAGGTGAAGCTACATGCCCCATATCGATAAGGTGAAAGGTAAGGTCAATGCCAACTTATTCAAATCTTAGTAGAGTACTTTGTTGTATGCTTGCCATAAGTTAGGAATACAACATTGTAGCAACTCCTAATCAACCAACCTAAGTCCTTAGTGTCTTGCTCAGGGATGAGCAAGAGGCTAGCTTGGGGGAGTTGTTGACGGCTGTTAAGTACCTACTTTAGCCGTCAATATTCTCATAAATAAAGGAGCAAATGTATTTCTTACACGTATTTTAGTTAAGAATAATGTAGTTCCACTTGTCCTTCAAGATTGTTTGGTTGCAAGTGAATAAGCACAAAATAAGTGAGAAACCCACCATCTATTGATCCATGTGAAGCAAGCTCAGTGAATCAAAAGCCGCCACGCGTGCAACCCATGGATTGAAGGGCCCACAGGAACCCAAATGACCTTATTTCACTGTGTACACACCAAACCACCTTAGGGGCCCACAGAGCTGCCACCCAGCCAAAGGAGACGGTAGGAGGGCCCACAGAGGGGTTAGCCGAACCCAGGGTCGGCCGAACTGCCTCTGGCTCCTCCTGTCCCCTGCTTGCACGTGGAGGTCTCTGATTGGCTCACAAAGGTGGTGGAGTGTGCAAGGATGCGTGGAAGTGCCCAAACCCGAGGTGTTCTAGGCCTGTAAATAGAACGGGAGGGGGTTCACTTGAGAGACACACACCTTTGCATTCATTCTCTCCCATTTGGTTTCCTAGGCTAGTGGAGTAGACTAGAGTTGTTCTACTTCAGGTTCCAAGTCTACTTTGGGATCTAGGTATGAGTTCTATTGTATCTTTATTTCTATGTATGACTTTGATCTACTTCAGTTATTCAACTATTTCATATAAAGTAGTGCTTTCATATATAGGTGATATGTTCTTATGTTCTTCACCTGTTCTTGATTTAGAGGCTTGTGTTCTTCGTGAACACAACCCTTTGATCTTGTGGTACAAGTTCATAAGTTCTCGTATCCATTTGTTTGACTAGCCCAGTTTGATCTAGTTAGTGTAGATAATTGTGTTGCATGACATTAGTGTTTATGCTACGGTACTCGGTGCAAGTGGCCAGTCATCTGGTGGCTTCGACATGGGTCACAATAGCCCTGGCCGGTCGGAGTCTAGTTAACAATGCAAGCATGGTGCTTGGGTTGCGTAGCTACATTGGATATGAGTGTACCCAACAGAGAGATAGAGATAGACCATGGTAGGGATAGCCGTTGGACCCTTTGCAATCCTTCACGTTCAGGTATCGTTGTAGGAGTTTAAACTCTAGCAGCCGCTGTCGTGCGGAAGCTGCGCGGGAGGCTAGCTCCCCGTTTGTACCTGGGTGCTAAACCAATAGTCCATGCAATACATGTGTACCTTCCTTGTATGTTTTGACTTTGTAGGAGTAGTACATTAGAACCTAGAACTAACTCGTATGTCTATCTCCCTATGCTGTAGTAGTTATCTTGAGATGAATCATTATGTGTCACACTACCCTCATCAATATATCGAACTTAACCCTGTGTTTGAGCCATTGTTTCTTCCCCTACTCATGACTTATATTCATTGCAATAGTATTAGTCCAGTTATCCTACCCGCCTTCCTTGGATTTGATACCCTTTGGAATACTCCTTTGGGGAAATGCTACAATGGTATATCCGTGCGCTTTAGGATTCGTTTGTGATCGTTAGGATTACCACCGTGGTAACTCTTGCGCCATTGCTAGGAACACTCAATCTAGTGATGATGTTAAGAAATACCAACAAGCATTTCTTGCGCCGTTGCCGGGGATGGGCCCTAAGTCCATTCTTGGTGATTGCGTTAAGAAATGTCAACAGTACACAAACTAGATCAAATTGAGGCTAGGCATATAAAAAGATACGAGAGCATGTGAACCTATACCACAAGATCAAATGGTTGTGTCTTCTAAGAGAGGCCCCTCCCCTTCTATTTATAGGCCCAAGGACACTAGCTTTCCGGGCATCTCAGCACCCCGTGCATTATCCATCGCCTCTTAGGACCAATAAGCAAGCACCACGTGTAGGAAGGAGATGAGGCACCACTAAGGCGGTTCGGCCGAACCCACAGTTCGGCTGACCCCTTGTGGGCCCCACTCACCTCCTCCTTTCTCTGCTAGACTTTCATGTGGGCCCTTGGGTAGGTTTTGAGTGTACATAGTATTTTGAGTAGGTTTGGGTGGCCGTGGGCCCTTCAATCCATGTGACATCCACGTGGCAAGTTCTGATTCGTCGAGCTTTCATCACTTGGATCATAGAGGGTGGTTTTCTCTCTCATTTTATGCTTATTCACCTGCAACCAAATAATCTCCAAGGACAAGTGGAACTACATTATTCTTAACTAAAATGCGTGTAGGAAATGCCTTTTCTCCTTTATTCATGAGAATATTGATGGCTAAAGTTGGTACTTAACAACCATCAACAACTGCCCCAAGCTAGCCTCTTGCTCATTCCTAAGTAAGGCACTAGAGACTTAGGTTGGTTAATCAGGAGTGCTATGATGTTGTATTCCTAAGTTATGGCAAGTTTACAACAAAGTACTTTACTAAAAATTGAATAAGTTGACATTGGTCTTACCTTTCGCTTGAATGATATGGGGCATGTAGCTTCACCTTGACTTGGGCGGTTGAGAGATAGAGCAATTATATAGAAATTAATAATCACTTATTCCTTAATCAGCTATCAATCCGGAGGTTTTGCAAATTTTTCAAAAAGAAATCAAAGTTCCTCGAATGATACTCTCGGATCGCTCAATGTGTATGATTCATCACCAAAGCATTGATTTTCCTTTCTTTCACAACCTACTCCTAATAAGCTTATATGTGGAGCTGTAGATAGGGAAGAAATGTGGCATACTTGATCCTCATGTATTGCTGAGTCAAAGATCAGAGCCTTGGAAGAAACAAGTCATACAACCTGATCAAGATGTGCATGTGTGTGTATGGTGGATATGGTGGATGGAATATGAACTCCTTTTGTATGATTTTCTCCTCTCTCTTTCTTTCTTTTTCTTTGAGACTTGGGCTATCTCTTTTTTTTTATCATGCTTTCGTGAGCATGTATTTTCTTTTTCTTTCTTTTTGCATAGCCCATGTCTCTCTTGCTGGATACTTTTGAGAGGGAGAAATCATAGGAACAACATGGAGCTTTATTTTGTGGATGGGTGGATGGATGAAATGATGATTGCTAACTTTCGGTGTAGAAGTTTAGCACATGGTGGAAATGTGTACGTGATCTTGATCATGGGAGCATGACGAGTTTCTGACTAAGAGCAACTCCAGTGGGATCCTGCAAAAGGCCCTCTACTATAAAATTTAGAGTTTTGATCCAAAAATTCAACTCCAGCAGGGCCTCTAAATGGGCTTGCATTTTTCATTGCCATCCAAATTCCAGATTCAAGCCTCCATTCCTAGAGGGCATCTAATTCTCCCACAAAAGCGTGGGTCCCACCATATTTATTTTCTTTTCTTTTTTTATACCTCTGCGCCCTCCACCACTACCCACCCCTCCTCCTCCCCCAGCTCACCACTAGAGTAGAGCCTAAGCACGGACACAGCCGGTGCATGTAAGCCGGCACCGCGCGCGAGGGAAGTGAGACCAGAGGAGAGGAGAGGACAAACAGTCACGTGCATTCTGCCGGGAGATCTGATGGCGGAGAGATGGAGGAGAGCGCGCGGCTGTGGCCGGCTCGCACAACTGGAACGAGCTGGTGGTGATCCGCCACGAGCCCAGCGGTGGCGAGGGCCCTAACGGAGGTGCGGTGCAGCAGGTGGAGGCACCGTGCCAGATATGTGAGGATGAGGTCGGGGTGGGCTTCGACCGGGAGCCCTTCGTGTCGTGCAACGAGTGCACCTTCCCGGTCTACCGCGCCTGCTACGAGTACGGGTGTCGTGAGGGGTCACAGGCGTGCCTGCAGTGCTGGACCCGGTACAAGCGCCTGAAGGGTTGCACCGCGTCACCAGCGACGAGGAGGAGGATGGCGTCGAGGACCTCCAGGGCGAGTTCAGCCTCCATGGCTGCGCACTCAGCCTCTTCCAATAGGCGCCTCACCTCGCCTCCCTCTCATTCCTCCTACCGCCACCGCCGGCGTGGCCTCCCCAGACCTAGTTGCCCCGCTCAATTCACCAGCCCATACGCCTGCCAGTCCAAGCTCGCACCACGGGGAGCTCTATGACACCGCGCCGCCCCTAGCCAACCATCCTCATCGCCTTGGAGTCACCAGAGCACCGCTCGAAGCTCGGACTCGAGGAGGCGGTGGTGGAGGTGCTACTGCAGTGGTAGAAGGTGAGCAACCTCCTCATCACGACGTCACTCCTATCCATCCCACTAGAGCACGACATCGCCGTAGAGCTGGAACCCGAGGTCGAGCTCGACGGGCTCGAACGCCGGGCACGCATCAGCGGTGATGCTGGTGGAGAAGGCGTCCTCGGCGTCGGTGAAGCGGAGCCCAATGGCGTGCAACGCGAGGCTGTGGTCATTCGCGAAGCTGCGTGCGGCGGGCGCGGAGAAGGATGGTAGGGACACGGTGGTGGTGTCGACATCGTGCGCATAGGGCGCGGTAAAGAGGAATGCGAGGGAGCCCGAGCGGAGCAGAAGTGAGGCGTGCACGGAGTTCCCCGTGGATAGGTCGGACCGCACGGCGAGCGGCGCGCCGAGCCCGAACGAGAAGCGGCCGGCGGTGGACGCGGCGTCGGCGCACCAGAGCACCTCTCTCTCTCACTAACAGATGGGGTCCACAATAAAATAGGGGCCTGGGCTGATTTTCCACTGGAGTTTTGTGGGCCTGCAAATGGGTTTTGTGGGCTTCAATTTGTAGGCCTCCACTGGAGTTGCTCTAAGGTTCACAACAATTTGACAAAGCTCAATGAGAGAACAAGTAGCATATGTGGAAGCTATGTAAATAGAATCAACATATGGCTTTGGATAGGAAATGGTCATCATTGAGAAACTCATCATTTTAACATTTTTCAAAAAGAAAACTCCAGAAATCAAGCATCACTTGTAACAAGATCATAGCAACTCTATTCTACCATATCATATCTCACAACAACCTAGGCATGGATCATGCTTTTCACTACCCACAAGTTTCAAGCCAGGGTTTGATCATGCAAGCCAACGAACTCAAAACTTAAGTAGGAAACTAAGTTGTAGCAAGACATGAGAGAAATAAATAGAGCAACTATTCATCATTTCAACCATGGATAAAATAAACATTCTTACTGCACATAGGAAAGTAGTAAATATTTTTGGTCTTTTTAATTTTGCAGATTTTTATGTGTTTTTAGCATGCATATCCTGAAAACAAATAAAGATACAAGTTACCATAGAGTGGGGGTCCTTCCCTAAGCTAGCTTTAGGCTCACTGCGGTGGATTGGGGTTGTACCCCATCCACTGTTAATAAGCCCTTTGCTCCTCCAACTACTGCTGCTACATCTGCTGAATGGCCTCGATCCTCTCACCAGCTTGTCGCTGCCAAGCCTGGGTAGACTCAATGTGCTGGTTCAGTGACTCCTCCATGTCCGAGGTATGGACGGTGAGGTCGCTCATCTGCTGCGTGAGGAAAGTGCCTCACGTCAAAGACGAATGCCATCCGATGGACGTGGACAGAACTCCACCTGAGCTGGAACAAGCGGGCATGGCCCACTCGTCACTGCCCGCACTAGCCCAAGCCGAGCTACTTGCACCCTGCTAGTAGAGAGGTTGATCCCAACCGAGAGCATATCCAGGTGTTACCCTAGGAATGTACCCAGCCGGAGCCCATCCTACCAGCGTCAGAGGCGTAGTAGACTGTGGCTGTGGCTGTGGTGGCGGTGGCTGCTGTTGCATGGCTGCTCTCCTCGACGTGCTCCTAGTAACCCTGCCACCAGAAACACTAGCATGATGGGCATCCTCTTGTGGGACAAGGGGAATGGTCAGCGACCGGTAAGTATACAACCAAAATTTTGGGTTAGGTAACGGTATTTCATTTGTATAGCCGGGAAGAAGAAAACCAAAGAATCATTCGAACCCTTCTTAAGTGTATGCCCATGAATCAAATATGCCTCATCAATGTAAGTCCGAGAAGTCACAATGAAAGGAACGCGGTGTTGATGGCTGTTAAGCACCTATTTTAGAGCCGTCAACTCCTGTATTTTATCATGAGAAATACACATCTACACTAGAATAGGAGTTTAAACTGACAATTTCCACAAGTGGCGATGTATATTCGAATGCAGGCATTTAGCACAAGAAATAGAGAGAAAGCACACATATTTGATCCAAGCACTTCAAGTCCTAGCTAATGAGAGGCTGCCACATAGGACTCCCCTGGATCCATGACCTCATCAATCCAAGTGACGCAAACTTGACAAATCACATGTTGCCACATGAGCATCACATGGATTGAAGGGCCCACTTGCTGACCAAACCGCCTTAACTCACCGTGTACACTTGCAACCGCCTTAAGGGCCCACATGCCAGCCTAACAGAGAAAAGCACAACATGAGGAGGGCCCACCAGGGTTCGGCCGAACCCTGGATCGGCCAAACCGACCTTGCGTCGGTTCATCTCCTCCCTCCACGTGTTGCTTCCTTATTGGTCCTAAGAGGCATTCCCAGGGTGCGCGAGGTGTTTCGAGGTGTGGAGGTAGGGTGTTCCACATCTATAAATAGAAGGGGAGGGGGTAGGAATAGAGGACACACTTCAACTCTCCCCTCTCTCATTTTCTCTCTTGAGGAGGAGAGGCCTCTCCTCTCCTATGTCTAGAGTGTGGGTTGATTAGGCTACTGCTAGGTAGAAAGGGTAGAAGGAGTGAGTTGGAGGCTTGAGAGCGATGATCCGTTCATCGTTCATCAGGTCTTGTACCTCTACGGATGTTGTCATTCTTCATTTAGAATAAAGTGAGTATTCGTGCATATTCTAATTAGACTAAACTGGTATTCATATATAGGTGATATGTTCTTGTGTTCTTCGCCTGTTCTTGATTTAGAGGCTTGTGTTCTTCGTGACACAACCCTTTGATCTTGTGGTATAGGTTCATAAGTTTGTGTGACTAACCCAGTTTGATCTAGTTAGAGTGCACGAATGTGTTGGCATTCGTTCTTCCTATTGCCTATGTGATTCGACTATAAGTAAGATCTAGTCCGTACTCGCGGGTTCATTACTTCGTACTTGTACAGAGTGCTATAGTAGGGCTATGGGAGCTCAGACGTAGTCAGGCTATAGTAGTGATCAATGGTGTAGACGTGGTGTCTAGACTATGGGTTATCCTTTGTTTGCCTTGTATCCCACATTTAGATAGAGGTAAGCCGTGGTAGTGACAGCCGTTGGACCCTTCGTATTCCTCCGCATCCTGATATAGCATAGAGCCTAAGGCCGGAGTCGCCTGTTAGAGCCAGGGGTGAGCCGGTGCCCGAAGGGAGTTCCATATCTTGTGACTGATCCTTCTTTTAGAATCAATACCCATAGGAAGCTCCTTGCTATCTCCTTACCTTTGCTAAGGTCTGGTGTCCTTGGACCGTTATACTAGAATAAAAGATAGTGCACATCGTTCCTTAGATTCGATACCCTTTGGAATACTCCTTAGGTGAACTGCTAGAACGGTATATCCGTGCGCTTGCAGATTCATTCGTACTCATAGGTATACCCAGGTTGCCTTGACGCTCACGATAATCTGGTACCATTAGTGGTGATGTTAAGAAATACCAACACGGGGTTCCCCTCTAGAATCCCGAGTCTCAAAGCAATATGAGTAATCAAAGATGTACACTCAATAGGACCCGTCATCTTAAAATTTCCCAACTATTGCCAAATCATAGCCTTGATGGGGGAGACCTTGATCTTGTTGACTGTGGCATACAGAAGCATCAACTCATCGATGCGCACAGGCCGAACATCCTTTCATAGAAAGAGAGTAATGGCGAGCCACTTGTGCATCAAGCGAAGAGTTGGGTTCTGAATATCACTGCACCTAGGTGCTAACTTGCCATAGGCAACTAGACCAAAGATATCACCCCAAAAAGTATCACACGAAAAACCCTTACAGGCTTTGTTGAGAGAAAGAGCACAATGGGAACTAAAATCAAGGTGGCAACTAAGATCTTTCCATGAAACTCGATACTCGATTCTAAAAAGTCAGAACCTAATACAATTAGCCTCCTCTCGAAGAGAGCAAAGGAACTGGATGGTGAGGGTTCAAGAACCTAACTCCTCAACCGGAACGAAATCCTCCCAACCAAGAGCATACCAAACCGAAGCGAACTCAGAGTCCTTACCTATTTTCTCCAAGAGGGTCGAGTCGAAGTCCTTGGTGTGGGTGAAGATTCAGTTCTTGAGGATGGCATAGGCTTGTCTCTCTCGATTGTCTTGCAAGTCGATGTAGGGGGTGTCATTGGTGTCCACCTCCACGGCTTGCGGTATGGCTTGCTCCTCTTGCTCTTCTTCTTCATAGTCATCGATGTTGGGCAAGGCATAACGACGAAGGATGAGAAGAGCTCATGCTTACCCGCAAGCGGGACGAGCGTGTCACCCTCCTAAGTGCACCAGGAATCCAACTCATGCTTGCACAACAAATGAACAACAAAAGCAACTCGGTGATAGGTTAGTGAAATCGAATGAAATTCTTACCGAGCTTGCTCCACCAATGGCCAATACTTGTAGCAAAGATTAGAGAGGGTGCTTGACACTTCAATCTGTAGCAAGAAATCTAAGAAAACCAAAGAGCCAAGGAGTAGAGAGGGGGAGTGTGATGAAAATGAGTGAATGAGTGAAGATCACCCCTCTCGGGTCCTAACAGCCAGATTCCGACCAAGGGCAACGACTACTAGCCGTTGGCACTGGTGGGACTGTTGATGGCTGTTAATTACCATTTTTAGGCTGTCAACTCCTGCATAAATTATATAAAATGTGAGCATCTACACTAGGATTGGAGCTAATATTGACAAGTTCCACAAGTGTCGATGAATATTTGAATGCAGGTACCTAGCTCATGAAATGAGAAGAAAACACACCTCTTTGATCCATGCCATCCAGCTCCAGCCAATGAGAGGCTGCGACATAAGCCTCACATGGATCCATGACCTCACTAATCCAAGGAAGCACACTCTCAACTAATCACAAGCAAGTACATGGATCCAAGGGCCCACTTCGGGAAGCAAATGTGCAAGGAACACCGTGTACACACCGATACCCACCATGGGGCCCACCTGGGTGCCATACGACGAAAGGCGGCGTGAGGGGTGCCGACCTAGGGTCAGCCAAGCCCAGGGGTCACCTGACCCCATGGTGGGCTCGCTCACCTACAGCCAACGCGTGGCACTTTCCACCACCTTTGCAAGTGAGAAGCCGTGCGCGCCCCGTCCAAACCTCAGTGCTCCACACCTATAAATAGAAGGGGAGAGGGCTAGAATAGAGACATACACTTCAACTCTCCCCTCTCTCATTTTCTCACTTGGGGAGGTGAGGCCTCTCCCCTCCTTTGTCTAGAGTGTGGGTGTGGAGTAGTTGATTAGTCTAGTGCTAGGTACAAAGGGTAGAAGGAGTGAGATGGAGGCTTGAGAGCGATGATTCATTCATTGTTCGTCCGATCTTGTACCTCTACGGATGCTACCATTCTTCAATTAGAATAAAGTGAGTATTCCTGCATATTCTAATTAGACTAAAGTGGCGTTCATGATCCGATGCTACTGTTCTTCAATTAGAATAAAGTGGATATGCATGCATGTTCTGTTTAGACTAAAGTGGTATTCGTTCTTCCTATTGCCTATGTGATTCGACTATAAGCAAGATCTAGTCCATACTCGCGGGTTCGTCACTTCGTACTTGTATGGAGTGCTATAGCAGGGCTATGGGCTTGCAGATGTAGTCAGGCTATAGTAGTGATCGGTGGTGTAGACGTGGTGTCTAGACTACGGGTTATCCTTCGTTTGCCTTGTATCCCATAGATAGATAGAGGTAGGCCACAGTACTGACAGTCGTTGGACCCTTTGCAATCCTCCACGTTCGGATACAGCGTAGAGCCAAGGTCGGAGTCGCCTGTTAGAGCCAGGGGTGAGCCGGTGCCCGAAGCAAGTTCCATATTATGTGACTGATCCTTCCTTTAGAATCAATACCCATAGGAAGCTCCTTGCTATCTCCCTGCCTTTTGCTAAGGTCTAGTGTCCTTGGACCGTTAGACTAGAATAAAAGATAGTGCACATCTGTTCCTTGGATTCGATACCCTTTGGAATACTCCCTAGGGGAAGTGCTACAATGGTATATCCGTGCGCTTGCGGATTCATTCGTACTCATAGGTATACCCAGGTTGCCTTGACGCTCATGCTAATCTGTGCCATTAGTGGTGATGTTAAGAAATACCAACAAGCATTTTGGATGCTGTTGCTGAGGAACGGTTGCTGTATCTATCTTTGAACCTAATGGTCCTCGTATCTACCTTTTTCATTTTCTTGCATTCTACCTTTACCCCCGCTACCCATTGAGATGCCTTCATGCCAAAGCCTCTCTACCCCTAGGGCGAGTTCATCTTAGAGCGACCAACAACTTCTTCATCTAGCTGCAAACTCCGTCGTCACTTTATAGCCATGGTTCCAGATCGACCTTTTTCCGGACCGATTAGTGATGATTCTCATGATCATTTAGAGGAGTTTGAAGAACTGTGTTCGTGTTTTGTAATCCCAGGCATGACATAGGAAACTTTGAGGTGGAAATTGTTCCCTTTCTCTCTCGTAGATAGAGCGGAGCAGTGGTACACCCGCACGGTAGAGAGTGTGGACAATTGGGAAGAACTACGAGATGACTTTTGTAATTCGTTCTCCCCTTTTGGACATATAGATTCTCTACCGCGTGACTTTCTCAACTCTGAGCAATTAGAGGGTGAATCTGTAGGTTAAACATGGGCTAGGTTCTTACACCTGTTGGCGTCTAGCCCAGACTTGTCTATGCCCAATGATGTATCATTGTGCATCTTTTACTCGTGGTTAGACATGGAATCAGCACAAGAGCTCGACACCATAGTTGGAGGTAAGTTTGAACACCAAACTCCTATGGATAGAAGAGAGATCCTAGATAGCCTCTTAGAAATCTCTTCTTCCCATACTGTTGACACCGGATTTTGGTAAAATCCCATGTCATGATTGAGATACAAGACTGATAATGGCAAGATCGTCCAGACAGAGTAAAATACATGCAGGTCGACACGAGCATGCAAGGGTAATCGGTCAATGGAATTAATGGAGCCGGTAAGAATACAAATACATGTTGAAATTATAGTACGAAGGTGGACTTTGTTTGATTAGCTGGCAAGAAAAAAATAAGAAAAAGAAAGGTTGGTGGTTGGACGTGCATACAAGGATTAATTTAATGGAAATCAGCCAACCAGAGAGAATCGGCCAGCAAGAGCAAAGGAGCAATCGGCAAGGCATTATTGGCAAAGGTGCATCGGCAGAAGAGCAATCGGCAAGACAATCGACGAAGGCAAGAATCGACAGAGGTAACATGGCGAGCAGGCATGCATGCCGATATTGATTTGTCTAGAAGGCGTTGGTTTGATGCTGTACATGACATGGAGCCCAGAAATATGGATAGATCAGCCAAGCAATAATAATCAGAATAAAGAAAGGAGTAGTAGGAGAGAAGAAGACGTGCAAGCATTGGGGGGAAGACATTAATTAAAGAAAAGATTAAAGACAGGGGGGAAGCATGTCGTCAGGAAGGAAAAGACCATGCACACAAGATGATTAATAAAGAAGGAAAAGCACGTGTAAGCAAGGTTCACGCGAAGGCAAAAAATGAATAAAGAAAGAAGATGCAAGCCAACACCTGTACGAGAAGATAATTGGAAGAGGAACGTGTTGCCGCATGAAAGGAGTCTGGACTAATTATGCATGCACAGAGAAGGATTCTACATAAGAGAAGATAAAGTCCATATATCTTAGTATTTCCTTTAATATAGATATTTCTTCTTTAGCAAGTTTGGTGTGTCGTAGCCGGGTGGAGGTCATTAGTCTAGGATATATATATGTACCCCCCATCCATTGTGAAGAGGTAATCCAGTGATCAATACAACAAAACACATCTACGTGTTCTAGTACCTTTACTTTTATCATTACTATTCGGCGATTTATCTTCTGCGATTTATTCTTTAAGTCGGTGACTTCGTCATCCTTTTATATTTTCCTTCAATGTCGTTCTTCGAGTTCGTCGGGCTGCATCAACTGACCTCCGGCAAGCTTGTAAGTACCGTTTTACCGAGTAATTTCTAGGATTTAACCTCCGAGCGCATCGCGGTGGTTTCGTCTAGATTTATTCACAATCTATATATATAAGCTGTTTCTTGCGAGTTTATTTATTTAATCTTATTAGTTTTAGCTTTTGTCACCAAATTATCTAGCTTGAGACTGCTTCCTGTCGGCTTTATCGCATTGTAATTATTTTTGATTATTATATAGCCGACTAGATCTGTTTCAGGTGTTGCCCACGTAACTTTGCTTAAGTTGCCTTCGGTAGCTTACGCTCTGCCTGCATCATCATATCGGTTGATCTAGCCGATCTGTTCTATTCCCGTATCGGCTGCCTAGCTGTTACGATTTTATCGAAAGACACATCGGCTCTCTAGCCGATTAACCTGCTATCTAACATTTCAGATTTTCTTGTCAATCAACAGGTTAGATTGACTGGCATGCCTTGCACCGGGGATTCCATGTGTTGCTGCGCGAGGGTCACGTCCAATTTTTGCATCAACACACTTTTGGCACGCCCAGTGGGACCCAAAGGAAATTTCCACGATAACTCCATAGATGCTCAATGAATCCATGCATCATGCCATGGACAATCAGTTTGGAATATTGGCGAATATCATACGTGACACGGTTAGAAGTGCATTCTCACTAGCCCAACAGCAGGGTTATGTTGTACCATACTATCAACAGCCGGGATCATCATCTAACACAACAGGACCTACTTACTATCCATGGGGGGTTCCTAATCAAGCGGCATCTCAACATTCTGATATGCCACCATTGGCCGCTACATCAGCACAAAGTGATTTGTTTAATACCCCAGGCACTCATGGTACAACTCAGACCCAAGAATTTGCTATGCAGTCGACACAGCCAACGGTTCTGTATACCCAACAATTGGCTCAACTACAAGAGACGAGGGTCCATCATGCACCAGCATCAGTTCCTCTGACTGCACCAGTTCTCCCTGCCTCATTGCCGCTGGCACAAGGGGATTTGTTCAGCGATCTTGGATATACGCCGCTGGAATAGGGGGATTTGTTCAGCGCTCTTGGATACACACCTGTGGCCACTACTCAAATTCAAGGATCAACAGGCTTTCAAGGTGTTGCCCAAGGATTGCAGTGTATTCCCTATGGTTCGCAGCAGATGGCTCCATATGCTCAACCATCAACTCAAATTCAGCAATCAGGGAATTATCATCCTCAAGCTATGGGATTTAAGCCGACGACGCAATTTCCGCAGTTCGCTTCTCCAGTTGCGCAGCAAACAGTTTTGCACACTCAACTGTCGGCTCAGCCCCAGCAATCATGGAATTATCAACAAGGTCCTGTAGCCCAGCCCCAACAGCCAAAAATATATCAGCCACAAGCTATGGACGAACAGTTGATAATTCAACAATCACAACCGATAGCTTGGCCCGGGGGGCTGCAGCCACAGCCAATAGCTCAACAATCTTGGCCCGGAGGGCTGCAATTTTCCCAGCTATCGGCTCGACCACAACAACCAGGAAGTCATTGGTCACAAGAATCGGCTTTACAACAAGAAGCATTGGGTCCACAGCCGATTGCTCATCAATCACATCAACCAATGCCTCCTGAATTAGTGGCCTTTATACCAGCACAACTGCAGCTAGAAATAGATCGATCAGTTCAAAAGGAGCTTGTGCAGCCAGTGAAAATTGACAAAGATCAAAGGATTTGTCAATTAGAAGATGAGAATATTCAGTTGCAATTTACTCCTCAGGAATCACCGCTGATGACTCATCAGTCTGTTGTAGTACCATCACAGCTGGTAACAGACCTACCGGTCCAATTGTCTATTGAGCAACAGAAGGTCGGAGTTGAAGAGCATGTGCAAGCAACGAAAGTTAATGATTGTGAAGTACAAGGCTCAGTTGATGAGTTCAAAAGTAAAGACCAATATGGAGAAGAACACAACTCTGGAAAAACTCACAAGGAAGAGGTCTCAGCCAATTACAAAGATAGATAAAAATAAGCTGGCGAGATCAGGAATAGTGCTATATATGAACCGACACATGATACCCATGGAAGCAGCAAAAGGCCTGGATTAATGGAAATTGCTATGTTTGATGATCGCCTGCCAATGAAAGCTAATATTTTATTTCTCAATTCATTGGAAGAAACGGAACTAGCTGATGGGCAGGAAGCAAATTCTTGGACACTGTCCAGAAATATTACTCAGAAATATTGGCTGATTAGAGGATATGTTCCATGGGATCCAGGTGATAAAAAGCACAAAAGTATTGCTCATAAGTATTGGCTGCTGGAGATTCACTATTTTCCATGGGATCCAGGTGGAAAAAGCTACATACGTAATACTAAAAAGAATCGGCTGATAGAACTGATGAGGAGCCGATGGGTGAATTTCTGAAGATGTTACGAGTGGCATTTTCACGCATACTGTGCTGCATAATTATCACCACAAAATTGAGAAGCAGATCATGTTGGGAAGCTGACATCATCGTAGCTGATGGAAGAAAAGATAGCCGATAGAGAATAATTTTTTCTCGGCTGACACGTCATACTCGGCATCCGCGCCGCGCTACTCGTGCTGATCCATCATCGCCAAAAGACCGGAAGACACCGTAGAATACTTGACTGATATCGAAGCTGTAGCCCATAATTTTGAGGACACTGGTGATCAAAATTCTAGAGTTGCAGTGAATTCTATGTCATATACTACACATCAGAGGTTTGGCAACTAAAAGGGTCAGGCAAGTATGTGTTTGTCAGTAACAGGAAAATCCAATCGGCTATGGAAATTTAACAATTGAAGATGATGGCCATTAGTGAAGAGACGCCTGGTCCTACAGCTGGATTGCTGATATATGGAAAGTGACCGATAAATGGAATATCAAGCCGATATTCAAGAAGCTAGTTATGAAATATGTGATAATTGATATCGGCTGACTTGATTTCTTTCATAAGTAATCTCCGAATGTCAAAAGAAGAGGAGGCCTGATGGGTAGCAATAAAAGCATAAGTGATGTATCAGATGGGCCACTGAGTAGTCAAGACCGATGTATTCCATCAGATTGGTGTGCATCATCACCAAAATAGGCTACCCTGTTATTTAGAGGCCATGTTGACAGAGGAAAATATAGATTATTTTTGCCTGCCTGGAGATTCAAAGGAAAACAGGCCACGTTGGTTGCTTCCGGGTCATCCGATTTGGAAAAGAAAAGTTCAAGAGTTGGCTTCCGGAAATAAAAAGGAGCAGATACATGCAGCATCCACACTACCACTATTGGAATATTTAATAGGGCGGCCGACATTAAGTTCAGAAGAAGAAAAGCTATTCAAGGAGGCATATATACGGTCAACGAAATTAGCAGCCACTAAATATCTGACAAGTTCCATCACATTGGCTAATTATTTTTGTCACGACAAATTTTAAGCCTTTTTCACTATCGGCTGGTTTAAGGCGAAGCTTCGACTCGCAGTTAGCCGATATTCCATATCGGTTTGCACCAGGCAAGAGCCGACGGAACATATATATGCAGAAATTGTTATTATTACGATTATGTGTGATACGTCAGTTGAGCAGCATGCATGAGGACAACCGACAAGAGAACTTGAGCCAACATCTACATGCCATTAATTAAGTAACATCATCAGCTGAGTAATCTCGGGCATTAAGTGATATATATGTTCCCTAATATTCCCAATGTTCAGTCTTGGGTACTTTCGTCGACCATGACCAATGGAGAAAGCAGAGGAAACAGAGGTGTCGGCATTTGAAGAAATCAGCTGTTCAATCCTATGGCTTAAGCTCAGGAGCATCAGTTAGCCAAATGCGATTGGAAGACTGCAAAATTTTAATCAGCAAGATATCTTGGCTGCTTATAGCTCAGAAAATTATTTCCACGGAAGAACAGCGTATGAAAAGAATAAGAAAAAGAACCGGCTGCTAAGCTGGTGCTGGCTTTTAGCATTGAAGACCAATAAAGTTGTCATGGCCGATGTTTACTAAAATATTGGGTACTTCTGATTCTGATTCAGAGATGCATGAGATAGCTGATGGCAGTTGGGAAATAGCCGATAATCATTGGGAGACAGCCGATTAGTTTCCATCAATTTTTCTGGAACCGGCTATACGTTGTTGAGCCTAAAAGATTTGGAGGTTCAATATTCGGTAGGAGTGCTAGCCCGCTCTACAAACATCAACTTAGCAACGGAATGGCCACTAATGCAGAGGGTGAACCGATAAGAAGAGCAATACATCGGCCACTGAGAGTTTATTATCCCAACGTGGGAAATCGAACAAAGGTGAATCAAGCTGCATGTAGAGAAAAGGCAAAGATAGAGGCCAGATTAGAAATAACAGCAGGATCTTCTCTACCTGAGGGTGTTATTCAAGTCAATTATGTCAGGGGATATGACGAGCAAATCCAATAGCCGTACTTCTGTTGTCGGCTAAGATACTAGCTCACACTACAGACTTTATTATTGGCTGGAATCAAGCGGATAAACAATACATCAGTAACAGTTTCACTTGTAGTGCATCGGTTAATGAACATTGACATGATAATACCTGGAGTTTAATTATGAAACTATTCGAGGGAGGATTTTGTTTATCTGGAGCAAGCATTGGTTATGTGCCCTTCGATTGTGACTACTTAGCCGATTGGTGCAGGTAGCAATGCCATCCACCCAGAGGTATCGGCTGATGCATTCACCATATATAATCAGAGGTTCTGCCCGGCCATTGGGAGTGGATATTGCTGCAGGAGCTAACGATGGACGAATGAGCTTGTTTGGTTAATCGGCGCAGAGTATGACAGCGTTGCCGCAACTTCGAAGCTGTCGTTTATTGGTACATTGCTACAGCCGATGGTGTTAGCCGATGACGCAAGATGAGTTTGATTGCCGATTAAAGAGGAGGGTAGCCGATGGCTAATTCAACTGGACAGCCGATAGTTGGTTAAGCAAATAGATTGACTGCCAGTACTTGTCATTGGAGCCTTTGAGATTAATCAGTAGAAGCCGATAGGACAAGCAAGAGCTGGTTAGTTGGAAATATTTTCTGATCCGTATAAATATGATAAGAGAAAGAATCGATTACATTAGAAACCAATTTCAGAGGGGATCAGCAGATCAACTATAAATATTGGATAGCTGCTAGTAATGGTTATAGTACTCCGTGCGCAGTTAGAGAGAGCTACATATTGATTAATCGGCAAAGGTAATTAGCTTCCAGGTTCTATTGCCAATCAGGGAAGAAAGGCAGAAGGATAATATACTCAGAAGATTTTCCTATACTGCTGATTGCAAGTTATACGGACACCGAATTATTTTATTTGTCCCACAAAGAAAAACCAATCGGCTAAGAGCAAGCTTCGTCGCCCGACGAACGGCCACTACTGCAGCATGGTGCCCCTGTTATGTCTACAAGATCGGCATTGGCCAATGACACTACATGTTATTCTGCGGATGGTTTTGTACTTGATGACGGATGGCAATGTTGGAGTACCTTGCCACTCATAGCAGAGGTTAAACGAAGGCCTATCTTTATTGCTGCTGGTCGTGTCACTGCCGTTGCAATGACTATGCCGACATGTCACATAAGCTGCAAGATTGCCACATCCTCGCCGTACGCGAGACTACAGAGTTGCCAAGCCAAGAACACTACAGTTGCCGATCACACCGCGAAGATATCAGGACAACAAGACAGATCCGAGGTGACGAGATCACATCGGCAATACATAGATGCCGGAGGTAACAAAGGTGCGGCCAACTGCACAATACTGTTGGCTACCAGAGGATCAGCTCCTGGGCAATCAAGATAGGCGGTGACGTGGAATAAAGGAGCGAGATGTTACTAGTACAACGATGACGACATTCCAAGCTGGACATACCGTTGGTCTCATTGGCAAAAATGATGAATTTCCTCAAGAATATTATGATGATTGGGCAGCTAAGAAAGCCGATCCTATCGGCTAAGGCGAAGTTTCAGGGTGTAAAATATTGAGCATATAAAAAAAAAGGATCAAAGGTCAATCAGAGGTTCTGCTGAAGACCGACAGAGTTCATCTAATTTTACAGACTGAATGGCCAATGAATAACCCGGTAACCAATGAGGAAGCAGAAGCTGGGCAGAGGTCGATCTTTATTTCTGACATAGAACCACCGTTCCATATGGCCGATCTTCCGGACGATTTGGGTGGACTTGCTTCTATCATCTGGCCGATCACGGTTTCATTTTAAAGTTGATCTAAAGAGAACCTGCACGGCTGGTCGGAAGAAATCCTATTTTAAGCCGACAATAATCCATTTTCAGAGCTCAGGATATATCGGTTCTGATGATGTTTGGCCGGCAATCTTTGAGAAATTGTGTTTTGAATACATCAGCTACGGGGCTGGTTGCAAGAAGAAGAAAGAAGCAATAACTGATTGGAAGAACTGTGGATAAGCATGGGCACTCAGAAGATAGAAGTTTTGCATGAGCCCATAGTCATTTCCTTAGTACAGCTGATGGGAGCTGCTGGGGATGATTCTTTAAAAACCTGGGTAGCAAGAGAATCAATGTTCAAGGAAGCTCCAAAATCTCCTGCTGATATAATCATTAAATAATTGCCAAGAGATGACTTTCTTCCTATAGCACTTGGGCGGTTTGTTTTGTACATCGGCTACTGATACTGAAGTTAAGCCGATTCAAAGATTCATACATTACATCAGACATCAGTGCTTGTTCCAAGTCGTCATGTTTACTTCTGGCAGATGACCCGGTATAATCACTTCCCTCTCAAAGACGACACGGACACGGCGTCAAGCAAGGTCGCAGGGAAAGTGATGGAGCTGGGCAGTACGGGTCAAGAAGATATACCCTGCTGCAAATTATTATTATAAGATAGTCGATATATGTATTGGTCCCATGATGGAACAAGTCGACAAGAACCAAAGCCGATACAGGTGATTGGTTAAGTTGATATGATGGCCAATGAAATATCAAAGGAAAATTGATTATTAAAGCCCCAAGGACTACAGAAGATTTTTCTTATATCGGCAATGCCACGCCACAACAGCTAGCTAGTACATGGCCGATTCGACGGAATCTGGTTCCCAGACTCGTGAATAATCTAACACAATGTCGGAGCTTTGTTCATAGGTTACATGATTTTGTCTGATGTGTGATCTTTATCGGCTACATAACCTCTTGGTATAAATATATGGAAAGCCGATTGAAGAAACAGAAGGAAAAGCCAGCGGGGTTGCTGTGAGAAATAAATAAAAAAGGCATTGATCCTAACAGGAATGTATCAGCAATGGGTTGCCGATTTGACCCACGAGAGAAAAAGAGCCAATAGACTATACATGGCTACCGGTACAGGGCTGCAAGGCCGGTCCGAGGAGATCCCGTTCTAGGTCACCAAGCATGGAGGGCCAGCGCCAAGATGATGACGAAGCCGCATAGCTGATGAAGCTGACAAAATCGACATCGAGACAATGACCTAGGGTGGCCGGCAAGATAACACCTGCAACAGAAACACGGTGCTCGTATGTTGCAGCAATAACGTCTTCACCAGGCACGATACCTCGCCACCCGTCGGTCTCACAACCAGCGAAACGACCGTCCTCATCAGCAACAACACTGCCAGACCGGCTGAAGGTGGCAATGACACAAGCTACCATATGTCAAAATGGCGGCGACCCATGAAGCTATCTTGCATTAGGATGTATGACGACGATGCTGCAAGGCCACCGAGACCGCCGTGGACGACGACAACATCATGCCGACCAACCAGAGGTGTCACAATGTGGCTGCGATGGTGTCGTGCCATCGACTAACCCACACACGTTAGAAGTGTGGCAGCTAAAAGACAGGTGCCTTTCTGCATACACACTAGCAAGAAGACGCAAGGTTGTGCACAGAAATTGTACTTGGAAAAGATTAGAAGCTGCCATCAGGAGTGGACTCAGGGGTAGCAGGACGATATTGTCAACAAGCACAGACACTGAGATCACCAATGGAGAGATAGCCGAATTATTTTTTGGTTACTGATCGGCTAAGAAATATTTTGAAGATCGGCAACAAGAGTTGATGAAAAATAGCCGATACTGCTAGTGTCGATAAAGCTTGATGATCATTTGACGATAGCAACCAGCCAATTCAACTAGACGACGGTGCCGAAAGTGAATTGGAAATCTCCAATAGTACAACACATACCATTATCCATCAAGGATACAAAGTAAGATATACGTACAGCTGATATAATTCTTTAATCGGCTATTGTTGCTTTTAATCCAATAGACAGTCAATGGAGATGTTACAAAAGCTGGGCAGCAACATAACCTCTCAGCTCCTGCAAAGTCTAGCGTGTCAGAGACACAAATAATGGAGGAAGCCGATGAGATTGGTGGGAAATAATCAATCGGCTCGACACTTACTGTTGGCAACTCATACAAAAACAGGGAATGTGCTGCAGGAGGGTTTATCGAAGGTGAAGATAAAATTACCCAACGCTGGAAATCACATTCTTACGGAGGATGCTGACAATGTTAAGGAGATAAGCTCGGACGCCAGGGTGTGCCAGTCTGATACAGTAGGTGCAGAACATGTACGGTGCAGCCGCCGGCGATGCGACCTCAAGGACCCAACTATTTGCATAAGCCATTGCTGCAAAGATTAATGAATGACAAGGTTGATACGAGACCTGGCCCTCATCATGAAGATGGGAAAGAAGCAAAGATAGCGTGGCCAATGATGCAGGGCAGTAACAATTGAGGATTCATGGCATGCAAACGTATTTGTTTAATCAAATCGGCCATATACCACACATATGCAGGCCGCACGTACGTAAGAAAACTCACCCTATGATATATCGGTTGCTTCTTCAAAATAGCCGATGGTTGGAGATTTCAAGCTGAAAGGCTGCCGACGAAATCACTAGTCCGAGCTGAAAGGTTGCCAACGAAATCACTCAATTGCCACGTTTCAGAAGGTTGTCTCTCAGCAAGTACATATCGGTGTCCGTGCATCACGGTTACCAAAGTATAAAGCTCCTTGTCTAGCTCAAGATGATCATGTTCCAAGAAAATGGTGAGTCAACGCAGTTCCTTAACTCAGCAGTGATCGTGATAATGAAAAGAAAAAGATTGTATGCATCCATTGCTCATTTGAGAAGAGGTATCAGCCGACCAACCACAAGATCTCAAATGGAACTGCCGAGGAAGATGATGTAACAAATCACAAAAATAACATGCTGGTATGCAAACTATATTGATGGGCAAGATACTTGTTGGATCATGTACAAGAAACACAGGGCTATTATCAGTTCTATACAGATGCCGTCACCTTAACATCGGTTGGTCATGATCAAATGGCCAATCAAAAAAGGAAAGAATAAAGACATGAAGCCCAGATTGAGCTACAGTCCTACTTCCAGATGGCAGATGGATTTATTTTTCAGCTGATGGCATGAATTCTTGCACTGATCATGGAGGTCTCTACCAGACATAGTAACAAGATGACGAGCAGCAATGTGAACGGCCAGCCTGATGGAATCAGTGGTATTAGCTCCGTCATTGGGAAGAGCAGCTACATGATCAGAACTTTGGCCATGCATTCATATGATGATGAAGATCCACGTAGAAGGGGTTCCTCATAGACTGACACCGATGAAAGATGACGACACCACGACAGGTTTCCTCCAGGTCATTGCTAATGCGCCATGGATGCCGGCAAGTGAAAGTTGGCTCATCCATAAAGGTTCCGTTCAGGATCATGATTCGACGTTGTTCCGGGAGTTAAGGTGTATCGGTTCCAGAGAAAAGGATAAAAAGATAACCCATCCATTTAAAAGCCCTCAAGAATCAAGACCGATATACTGCCTTGAGAAGGGGGGAGGCTCAACGCAGACACATATGCGCCCACGACAAGAGCATGAATTCAGATCACCAGACGATGTTACTACTGCTGATGCAATCGCTGTTGCTGCTAACACAGCCAAAAAAGTGCCAGGACAAAGTCAGGCTCAACCGAGGTTCAGTACAAGAACCATGAAGCTGGAGAAGGGCAATGCCAGAGAGGACGATACGTTAAATCTATGGAGCACGTTGCATCGGTCAGGAAATTGAGGTGCTGGATTTACAGAATTTCGAAGCATGAATCCTTCATACTCCGAAACTGGGGGGCTTGTGTTGACACCGGATTTTGGTAAAATCCCATGTCATGATTGAGATACAAGACTGATAATGGCAAGATCGTCCAGACAGAGTAAAATACATGCAGGTCGACACGAGCATGCAAGGGTAATCGGTTAATGGAATTAATGGAGCTGGTAAGAATACAAATACATGTTGAAATTATAGTACCAAGGTGGACTTTGTTTGATTAGCTGGCAAGAAAAGAATAATAAAAAGCAAGGTTGGTGGTTGGATGTGCATACAAGGATTAATTTAATGGAAATCAGCCAAGCAGAGAGAATTAGCCAGCAAGAGCAAAGGAGCAATCGGCAAGGCATTATCGGCAAAGGTGCATCGGCAGAAGAGCAATCGGCAAGACAATCAACGAAGGCAAGAATCAGCAGAGGTAACATGGCGAGCAGGCATGCATGCCGATATTGATTTGTCTAGAAGGCGTTGGTTTAATGCTGTACATGACATGGAGCCCAGAAATATGGATAGATCAGCCAAGCAATAATAATCAGAATAAAGAAAGGAGTAGTAGGAGAGAAGAAGACGTCCAAGCATTGTGTGCTGATTAGATAGTTGCGGCTGGACATTAATTAAAGAAAAGATTAAAGAAAGGAGGGAAGCATGTCGTTACGAAGGAAAAGACCATGCACACAAGATGATTAATAAAGAAGGAAAAGCACATGTAAGGAAGGTTCACGCGAAGGCAAAAAATGAATAAAGAAAGATGATGCAAGCCAACACATGTACGAGAAGATAATTGGAAGAGGAACGTGTTGCCGCATGAAAGGAGTCTGGGCTAATTATGCATGCACGTGGAGGAAGCTTAACTGAGAAGGATTCTACATAAGGAAAGATAGAGTCCATATATCTTAGTATTTCCTTTAATTTAGATATTTCTTCTTTAGCAAGCAGTTTGGTGTGTCATAGCCGGCTGGAAGTCATTAGTCTAGGATATATATATGCACCCCCGTCCATTGTGAAGAGGTAATCCAATGATCAATACAACAAAACACATCTACGTGTTCCAGTACCTTTACTTTTATCTTTACTATTCGGCGATTTATCTTCTGCGATTTATTCTTCAAGTCGGCGACTTCGTCATCCTTTTATATTTTCCTTCAATGTCATTCTTCGAGTTCGTCGGGCTGCATCAACTGACCTCCGGTAAGCTTGTAAGTACTGTGTTACCGAGTAATTTCTAGGCTTTAACCTCCGGGCGCATCGCTGTGGTTTCGTCTAGATTTATTCACAATCTATAGATATAAGCTGTTTCTTGCAAGTTTATTTATTTAATCTTGTTAATTTTAGCTTTTATCACCAAATTATCCAGCTTGAGACTGCTTCCTATCGGCTTTATCGCATTATTATTTATTATTATTATTATAGAAACGATTAGATCTGTTTCAGGTGTTGCCCATGTAGCTTTGCTTAAGTTGCCTTCGGTAGCTTACTCTCTGCCTGCATCATCATATCGGTTGATCTAGCCGATCTGTTCGGTTCCCGTATCGGCTGCTTAGCTGTTACGATTTTATCGGAAGACACATCAGAACTCTAGCTGATTAACACGCTATCTAATGTTTCAGATTTCCTTGTCAATCAACAGGTGAGATTGACTGGCACGCCTCGGACCGGGGATTCCGTGTGTTGCTGCGCGAGAGTCACATCCGATTTTTGCGTCAACACATACCGATCATAACGAACCCCACTAAGAGTCTGAGTCGATCCATGAGAGCCCCTCAATAGCAAAATCTAAGCTTTCACCTTCCACATCCCATGATTTGTCTGTTGAGCCCTCTCCCGAACCATGAACACCAAAGGAAGAAGAAATTAAACCTTCAGAGTTCTATTGCCAATTTGAGGATGATCCTTTTGGAGACATTAGAAATACCTCGAGTCACCTTAGGCACGAGAAGCCCACAACATCGATGTGCCCTTATGAGGCCTTTGATAAAGTTTTTGATCATGAGACCATAGTGGATTGGTCAAAGGAGTCAAAGCGTACCTCCGAAGCAATTCGGATTAGCTCAACTTTCACGATCATCTGTTGTTCCATGAGAGGAAATGCTGTGGAAGCCGTTCATGACCCTATTGTAGGGGATTGTATCATATCAGAGTACCTTTTGGATACTCTTGTGGGGAACAAGCCTCTAACCCAGATTGATAGATAATTCAGTAGTCCCTCGAGCTACTTTTTCCAATGTCGGGAGTTCATTAGTGACGTACCGATCATCATAGATAAGATCGAGGTGTGCTTAGATTTTCATATCAACCCCATCATCGATTTTGATCTTCTCCTAAGCTTCCTATTAGAAAAACTTCTTGATAAATCTCAAGGAAGCCTAGATGAAAAGTTCAGGGAAACCATATCTATCTATGCTAATCAATCTAGACATCCTTTGATAGAACCTTCCCCATGGCTGACGGTACCTCCTTTACCTCCTGATCCTCCTAACGAATTATACCTTGAGGAGGCCATGAAGGAGGAATGGTCAGATGGAGTGACACATTTTTCTGAAGTAATTTGGAATAGCTCACCTTCTCTGATCGTTTCTTGTTCTATAAGAGGGATTGCTGTAGAGGCCCATTGTAACCCTATCATGGGGGTTAACATCATGCCATAGCACTTAGTGAAAACTCTTTTAGGCAATGTTCCACTAGGACCATCCGACATGCTTCTCAAGAGCTATCCCTTTGGACACGTTCTTGAATGTCGGAGGGTCGCAAGTGCCGTGCCGCTCATGGTAGATGGGATCGAGGTTAGCTTGGACTTTCACATCTTCGATGTCCTCGATCTTGATCTTCTCCTAGGCTACCCACTAGAAAAACTCTTTGATACATCCTTAGGGAGCCTAGATGAAAAGCTTAGGGAAGCCGCTTCCGCCACTCCTACCTCTTGTCTAGGGCATCCTATGACGAAGCCTCTTCCCAAGCAAAACCCGCTCAAGAAGATGATGCATGCATCTTCATTCGCATCACCTGAGCCTGCTCTCATTGAGGTTGTAGAATTTTCTACTTCTCATGAGTATGATTCGGAAGACCCTCTTCACCTTTGTGAAGGTGAACGATCATTGTCACCCTGGACCAAGTTTAAGCCTCTTCCCGCTGGCCCGTACTATGTTGGTTTTGACCATGATCAAGATTCAACATTTAGCTTTCATGATGAATCTCTTGAGATGGAGAATTCATGGGCCAGGGAACCTTGTGAGGCGCCGACTCTGGAGTTCATAGGAATGGATTCCATTGACGAGCTTGGTAGCTTGATCCTTGATTTATCGCATGAACCATGCTCGCATCATACCTCTCTAGAGTCAGCTATGCGTAGTGCACTGAGCACACATGAGGACTACAACCACCTTCTGGTCCTCTTTTGCAAGAAGTTTAGAAGGTTGATTGTAGATTTATATGTTTACCATAAGCATTGCAGATTTTGTGTATGCACTGTGGCACTAACCTTGCAGCTAAAGCTTCAATGATACATCAATGATTGGTGGTGAGACGGGAATGACACCACCAATGATAGCTACAAGATGAAGTTCCCATGGTCGAGCTTATGACCATAAACAAAGCACTACCAGGAGATAGCCTGGATTAGCATAGGATTTATTTTCCTTTTTCAAATAAAAGCAAGAACATGTTTTTAGGATAAGTTGTCCTTCAGGTATTTTTTATCGCTAACCTTTCAGGTGGAGATTGAAAAGAAAGATGGACAGGTGGTGTCTAAGAACATGTGAGCCACATCAATTGTAATACCTTGGTAAGTTTTGGTGAGAGAACATTTACAAAAGAAAGCTTGATTTCCACACACTTGAGTTTTATTGCCTAGCAATGCAGGTATGTGAGCATCCCGAGTAAAGTTTCTCACATGCCAAATCTTATCCTGGTTTGGAGATCATGTTAGCTCATGCATGTTGCTCGACTAGGTTTGTCTTGGTTTTGACTTTAAACAAAGCGCTTCCGGGAGGTTGCCCGATGTTCACCATCATATGATCATGCTTATGTCCCTTTGAAAATAGCTTAATCGTGCTTACATGCTTCCTTTATCTTTGATATGTATGCTCTGGTTTGAATGTATATGACATCGCACATGCATAGGCTGTTTTAAATTAAGCATGGTGCTTAGGTTAAAACTGTCTTCTTCAGTCAAAACAAGACATGGTGTCAAGTTTTGATTGATGAACTTTAGAGTTATACTTTCATAGATCTTGGTTTCATATATGTGGACTAACCCCTGCAGGAAATTGTCAAATTCAAGTGGGTAACTCATTGAGCTATATTCAAATGGGAAGGTAAGTCAAGGCGTCGGCTTCATGTTGCACCACATACAAAGGAGGTACATATGACCTCTCAAAGGTCCAAGGTAAGTATATCCTCCTTTGTTTATGAAGTACAATCTTGATCTAATCCTGTTTGAGTAGATGACATGGTGACAATAAATAAAAACCTAAAAATATTTTAATTCGAATAAAGACTCCCTGGTTCTCGAACCGGTGGAGTCCATCCTTTGTTTCCACTTTTGGTTTGAAGATAGCACCAGGTACAAGAACAAGTGTGGGGGAGATCTCCCAAGTTCATCATCGACATACACACTTGAGATCTCCCACACTAGTGTTGCACAACATCCACTGCACCAGCACGACAAGGGACAAGGTAAACTAGAGTGAGTCGGCTACCCCCTTGGGTCAGCCGAACCAACACTAATACTCCTTGATCCCCATCTTTTTTGAATGGGATGGTATGTGCAACCTTTATCTTACTCTTCCTGATCCATGAGTTTGAATGAGTTTCAACTCTTATCCACTACATCAAAGTCAAATAATCGTGCTCCACTTGCTCTGCTTGTTTCCTATGGTTGGCTTGCATATGTTTTATTCCTGGCATATCATCTTGATACTTGTGAACAAATATCTTTAGGAAAGTATGCTCATCTAAGTAGTTGGTATTTGAGATATGGTTTGATGATATGATATCCGCTCTAAATGTTTGAGTGCTTGCAAAATTTACTTGAAAAATTTGAAAAGCCTTTGTAAAGCTCCTCTTTTGATATGCCAAAGTCCTACCAAGGCCATATGATGATTTATCTTGAAAATCGTATACTCATATGCTGCTTGTCATTACATTGAGCTTGGTCAAATTGTTGTGACCCTTGTGAGAATTCTTTTCATGCTTTCATGATCAAGATTCACATGCACACCATTTTCCCCTTGCTATGCTTCTACATTGGAAGTTAGCATTGTATCATCCAACCATTCCACAAAATAAATGCTCCAACATATGTGTTGATCTCTCCCTCTCCAAGTTATTATTACAAAAGAGACATAGGCTATCGAAAAAAATATGGACACATGGAGGTCCAAAGTGTTATGCAAAAAAGAGAGAGAAAAGATAGCCATGTTCCCATAAGATTTTATAAGAGAGGGAGAATCATACAAAAGGAGTTACCATTCATCCACCATCCACCATATCCATACACACTCACATCTTGATCTGATTGTATGAATTGTTTTTCTCCTTGGATCCGGTTTTTGACTTTGCAATATATGTGATACAAGTATGCCTTATCATTCATTCCCTACCGTGAGCTCCACATATAGCCATCATTAGAAGTAGGATGAAGAAAGGTAATTCTAATGCCTTGGTGTGGACATATACACATTGAGCGATATGAGAGAATCAAATGAGGAGCCAAGCAAGGTTTGTTTTGAAAACTTATTGCAAAAGCCCAAGTCACTTGGCATGAAGAGCAGGAGTGACTTCATTCATGACCGTTCCATTTCTCAACTACCCAAGATGACATGATAGACACTCCACAGAGTTCACTAGTACAAGGTATGGATTGGAATATCTCTTATGCTCGCTTCATACCTTTGGATATCATATCTTGCCTTAGTCTATTCTCCTTCACTCGAGGACGAGCAAAGGTCATGTCTAAGGGTGTTGTTGACGGCTGTTAAGTACCATTTTTAGGCTGTCAACTCCTGCATAAATTATATAAAATGTGAGCATCCATACTAGGATAGGAGCTAATACTGACAAGTTCCACAAGTGTCGATGAATATTTGAATGCAGGTATCTAGCTCATGAAATGAGAAGAAAACACACCTCTTTGATCCATGACATCCAGCTCCAGCCAATGAGAGGCTACCACATAAGCCTCACATGGATCCATGGCCTCACCAATCCAAGGAAGCACACTTTCAACCAATCACAAGCAAGTACATGGATCCAAGGGCCCACTTCGGGAAGCAAATGTGCAAGGAACACCGTGTACACATGACAAAAGATGGTGCGAGGGGCACGACCTAGGGTCGGCCGACCCCTGGGGTGCCCGACCCCATGGTGGGCCCACTCGCCTCCAGCCGACGCGTGGCACTTTCTACCGCCTTTGCAAGTGAGAAGCTGTGCGCGCCCCGTCCAAACCCCGGTGCTGCACGCCTATAAATAGAAGGAGAGGGGGCTATGTTGGCATTTCTTAGCGTCGCTACTAGGTTTATGTCCCCAGCAACAGCACCAGAAATGCCCAAAGGTAAAATTCACATCATTGATAAGTCCGCAAGCGCATGGATTACCGTTGTAGCACTTCACCCAGAAGTATTCAGGTTATTGTATTTATATTTCCCAAGGGAAGCACTAAGGCATTGATAGTCGAATAATAAAACGGTGGAGAGTATCGAGACTGAGCAAAGAGCTATGGCAGGGGTAACAATAATGATATTCAATGGGTAAATGGACATGCAAGGAGATCCTGATAAAAGGGTAGAGCGGACCTAGTGAGCTGGGAGGACAACGAGACGAGAAAGGAACCTGATACAATCTATCTATTCTTCTCAACTCCGGTAAAAGAACTCAGGTAGGGTAGAGTCAAGGTAAGAGAAGATCAATAAGTCCTTCTAGTGCTGCAGGGGCAAGCGAAGCCGCGCTCTCAGACAGGGATGAGAGGGGAGAACAAAGACACGCTAAATCCAACCGGCCCGAACTAACGTGGTGGACTGCAAAGCCCATCCGCAGCTGTCACCTCTCTAGGGTACCACAACTATTCCATTGAACGGGACACCAATCTAAGACTTTGATAAGTTCTAAGCACTGCGCTCACAATGAATCAAAGAATGCTCCCTTGGATATCACAAGAAAAGATCTATCTCTCCTACTAAGCACAAAATAAAGCTACTAGAGCAAAGTAGAAGCTGAATATAATTGACTCGAAAGGTAAGATAGAAACATAACTTGATATTGAACTTAAGTCTTTCAAAGAAAGGATACAATAGTAGTACCGGAACTCTCAAGAAAACTTCTCTAGAACCCCAAGATTAGCTCGACTCGACTCTAACTCCCACACTACACTATTCCTACTCTAAGATAGAAAAGTGACTTCTAGTGGTGCTCCTGCTTCATGTGTCTTGAATCCAGTGAGTGTGGGTGCTATTTATAGTAGTTGAGGGTCGATGGAGAGCTGGGGGAGGTGGTTGTAGGTGCGGGTGCACATCTAGGTGCAGGCATACCTGAGATCCACCGCCTATCCCCGTGGACGTCTTTGATCAGTGGTCTTCATCGGTTGCAAGTCGGTTCCTAGGTTGATAGAGCGAGATTTAGTCGGTTATAGGTGTGGCCGCACCTAGTAGGACTGGCCGGTCCTACCTAGTAGCCATGTGATGCACCGACGGTGTTGAGGGACGTCCCTAATCACTCCTCGGTGGCGGTTGTGGTGGTTAAGTGTGGGTCCATGGATCCAAGTGTTTCCACCCTTAGCCCTTTGATCAAACCGACATGAAACCAATGCTTCTAGTTCGTCCAAGACTTGCTCGTGGCACTGATGTTGGCCTGGACCCGAGACGTGGCACATGGAAAGGCCGGCCGCACTAGTAGGTGTGGGTGCACCTGGCCAGCAGGGCTGGTCGCACCACTAGGTGCGGACGCACCTGCCAGGTGTGGCTCGGTGGTCCATCTTTTCTCCTTAATCGCATACCTACATATAAAATTTGCAACATAGCTCATGGAACTTTATTAGTACCTAAAATGTGAATGAAACTTGTCGTATACTCTTCTCATTTCTGAGATAATGACGAACCAATTTTTGTTGTAAGGACCGTCAATAGGCTAGAATAGAGACACTGTTGACACATCTTATCCTATATATTTATAAGTCAACTAAACATGAGAAAAGGGCATAAATGTTAATATCAACTTAGAATAGGGTGCCACTAACAGTTTTTCTGGAGATTTGGTAAATTATATAAATCCAGAAACCATTTGGGAAAAGTGCTAAAAGAATCAAATCTAGAAGACTCCAGAAGGCTCCGGAACTCAACGAGACTTGGCACACAAGAAAGAAGCATATAGAAGAAGCGACGGACCACCTGGCCGAAGTGGGCCCTGAGGGGGGCCCATCCCAGCCCGATCGGCCTGGTGGTGGGGCCGGTCGGCCTCCCCCGGGCGCCACCTCAGCCCTACTTCCAGAAGGTTCTTCCACCGCCTATGAGGATCAATCTAAACCACTCGTTAGGTCGGTCTGATCAAACAGCGCACGTCTACCCCTCAGGGCTATATAAGTAGCCCCCTGCCCCCTGGCAGAGGCATCTAGAAACCTGAGTTTGCATACACCAGATCAAGTCATCAAGTCAGAGATACTACGCCCTAGAAACACCATATAGCAGAGTAGCTAGCTAGTCTAGATCTAGGAGGAGGCAAGACGTCTACTTGGCTCCTGATCGTGTAGAGGCTGATCGAGATACTGATCTAGCTTCGCTCTTGTAAGTTCTTATCTAGTTCCTTACATTTGTTATACAGACATATGTTCATATCAATGATTATATTCGACATTATATGCTTTGGTGTTTATTATGATTACATGTTTAGCATAGTTGATTTGCCTTTATATTCATGTATGGAGTCGTATAGCCCTCACCTAGATCATTTGTTAACATGGGTGAACGGTAAAGACAGTGTAAGCATGGTGCTTATATTGTATTTATCTGTGATTGCACCCTATATGCCGGGTCGTGTGGTAGATCGTTGTGGTGACAGCACTATTGAGTCCTTCGCAGTCCACCCTCCATGTATAGGACTAGTGGAGCCTTATACTGTTTGGGTTGTTTCAAGTTTCAGCCTTGATACTCCTGGATAGTCTCCCCATGCATTGATATAATAGTTCTTCTTCCATGATTGTTAAATGTTTGCACTAATCATAGTTTGCACTGACATATAGTTTAGAGTTACCGAGGAGTATCCTCTCTAACTAGACTTTGCTATGTTTCTCTTGCTATAATGACACTTTCTAGCTGCTCATGATGTTATGACTTAAACAATGCTATCAATATCTTTATCTTTATGTGACTTACCCCTGTTTATAGCAATTGATATATTTTGGCCACTCTACATTATAAAACTGAGAGATGAGCATGTATTAGCTATTATGGATTAGGAAGACTTCTTTCCCTGTGGTAGAATATAAATACGATACCTGGTTTTACTCCTGGTTAAAATGCTACAATGGTATATTCATATCTGTGCGCTTGCGGATTCCCAGTTTATATATATCTTCTTTTCTAGAGATCCAAGGCATATGTAAGAGTACCATATCCATGCGTTTTCTGGCACACCAGTCAGGGCTGACAACCTATATCGAGTTGTGCTATGAATCGTGTCGGAGTTCACCTTTTAATTTAATCTGAAAGCAACATCTGATATACACTTAGCATCATGTTAAGATATACCTTTGCATTTCTGGTGCCGTCGATAGAGATGGATCTTATATCCGTTTCTAGTCGATGACGTTAGCAATGTCAACAAGCATTTTTGGCACTGTTGCCGGGGAAAGAAAGTCTATAGCCTAGATGAAAAAGTTTCAGTAATAGCATGCATGCATCTCTCACACATAATGTATCGAGAACCCAAATTATCATTGCTTAAACAGGTTTACCCTTGTTCTTTCCACTTTTGTCTATCTTATTTCAGGGTAATGTATGAATAAGAATCTTCCAGAAAACTTCGTTTCAGATCTAGAGAAAATCTTAAGGAAGGCAAGGTCAAAGATCAGGTCTCCTGATTCTCGGCCCACGACTTCTGCCTTGGGAGATTCAACAGCGCGAAGCTTAACACCCACGTTTGAAGTAATGGCAAACAAGTCCCTACGCGAATACTCCGCACCGACCCCGGACAACATTCGTACTGGTCCGACAGTCGCTGTAGGAAATGCTGCTTTTGAGCTCAAGCCTGCACTGATCAACATGGTACAAGCTAGCCAATTTTGTGGAAAAGCTCATGAAGATGCCAACAAACACCTTCAACATTTCTTGGAGATATGTAGCACCTTCACGATCAAAGATGTGCCAAGTGATGCAGTCCTACTTCGTTTATTCCCATTCTCATTATTGGGGCGAGCGAAGCAATGGTTTTACTCCAACAAAGACAAATTTACAACTTGGACATTGTGTTCTACTACCTTTCTGGCAAAGTTCTTTCCTATAGGCAAAACCAATGCCTTACGGGGGAAAATTTTGAGTTTCCAGCAGCAACACGAGGAATCTGTTCCTGAAGCATGGGAGCGCTTTCAAGACTACATTTCAGAATGCCCACATCATGGAATGGAAAACTGGTTGCTCTTGCAGACCTTCTACCACGGGCTCTCTACCAACACCCGTGAAACGATGGATGCTGCAGCTGGAGGTGCTTTCCTGTCCCTTACACTTACTCAAGCTACTAACCTTGTGGAAAAGATGACGTCCAATCAAGCTTGGAACGAGGAACGTCAACCCCGCAAGAAAGAAAGAGGAATGCACCAGCTCAAGGAGGTAGACATGCTGTCTGCCAAAATGGATTTACTGATGAAGAGGCTTGAAGACAAAGCCCCTGAGAAGAAGGAAGTCATGCAACTCTTCGAATCCCGCATGACCTGTGAAGAGTGTGGAAACACTGGACACTCAGGGAGTCAATGCCCTCAGCAGGAGGAGGACGTGAACTACATCAACAATAACAACCAATATTGTCCCCAGCAGAATCAAGGATGGACTCAGCAGAGGACCAACTACCCAGGTAACTATTCAGGTAAGATTCCGGGCCAGCCGGAAGAATTAGAATCTGCAAATCTTGTCGATATCTATTCTGCAGATCTGTGTTCGAGTAAGACAGAAGAAGGCCCAAGATGGACTGACTGGGGCATGCCCGCCAAAAGAGGAGATCCAGGAAGGCCCGTCATCACCATCACTATCGGAGCCTACACCTTCAAGAATGCACTTTATGACTTTGGGTCTAGCGTCAACATAATGCCTAAGGTAATATATAAGAAAATCAATGGTTCACCTTTATTGTATACAACCATGTGCTTGCAGCTTGTAGACCTGTCACTATGCTACCCCGAGGGCATCCTAGACGACATATGTCTGGGGCTAGGACGCTCCTACGTGGCTGCCGACTTCGTTGTTGTCGAGACTGGGGGAAGTGAGAACGCTCCAATCATTTTGGGACGTCCTTTCCTTGCCACAGCCAAAGCCATCATCTACGCCGACGCCGCTAAGATCGTCTTCACCATCAATGGGAGAAAGGAGAGATTCAATTTCAAGAACAAGATCCTAAAAGCTCCTGCACACCCCCGATATCCTTACCCCCAAGAACACGAGCCAGTTGTCGAGAAGAAGAGAAGAGATAGAAGGAGGAATAAGAAGAATAATCGACCTCAACCGCATGTGGAGGAAGTTTGGATGATCAACACGATTCAATCAGAGAATGAGAACTTGTTCCCTTCACCATTACTGCCAAAGCTTGAAGACCCTGGAGTTCCATCAATCCACTGCTCCATCAATCAATGGAACTTCCAGCGAGTTGTTTGCGACACGGGATCGGGCACCAACTTAATGTCTAAGGTAACATACGGATTAATATATGGTGACCTGCCTTTGTATTCCACATATATAATGTTGCAGATGGCGGATCAATCACAACAGTTCCCGGAAGGAATTGCACGAGATGTACCTGTCAAGATAAAGGACCACTATGTCCTGACTGACTTTTTAGTCATAGACATGGGAGATGAGCAAGATCCTCCCATCGTGCTTGGAAGACCGTTCCTGAACACAACAAGAGCAATCATCTACATCAGGACTGGCGAGATCCACTTCCAGTTCAGAACTGAAAAGGTACGCTGCTACTTCAATACTTATACTGATCCTGAGCAGCCCAAGAAGAACAAAACGCGGAGACGCCTTCAGAAATTACAACGCAACCTGAACACAAAGTTGACGGATGTCAAGAACATTGAAGAAGAGATCAAGGAGAAGTCCGCTCAGCTTCTACCAGCCTAGTATTCTGAACCTGTTACTCCAGAAAGGTCTCCACCGAAGAAACAAGTTTGGAGGAAGAAAGATCAAAGTCCACCTTCGGAAGACCAATCACTACCCGCGTCATCAACTGATCAATCAATGGCCACTACATCTACGCCATGGGAGTAAGTACTCTAAACTCTCGCCGAGAGGTAACTCGGTATTTATCTTTATATTCTGCACTGCATATTTAGATTAGCATTTTTATTTCCCTATACCTGCAATGAAAAAAATCATAAAAATATTTTCTGCTTTTGCATTCTTTAAGGCCCCATGTACTCCGTACCGTGGCGGCATAAAAAAATAAAAAAATTGCATTCACATGTTTTTGTTTTAGCATCCCTTTTGCATATAAAAATTCACAAAAATACGTGGGCACATGAAGGTCCACACATTTCAGAAAAACCCAAAAAGAAGTGGGCACATGAAGGCTCACAGCATAATCCTAGAATTTGTTCCTTCGGGTATGTGCGAGACTAATATTTACAGGGAGAATTTAATAAGGACCTGAAGGCAAACAAGTTCCAAGGATGAATCAAGAATCACTTCAAGATCCAGCTTGGGGGAGAGCACCCCTAGTTATCACGATAAGTATCACTATCCTAGGTGTTTAATATTAGCTAGTTATTTGAGTATTAGTTAAAAGTCTTAGTTTGAATAAAATGCTAGAGTCTGCTAGTTGGCTTTTCTCTTTAATAATGATCTTGATGATATATGCTTGGAGATGATGAATAGTTGCTCCGCCGTAATTCCTTTTAAAAGTGCTTAGTTTTCAGACCTAGATTCTCCTGAAGCTTAAATGCTTAATTTGCTCTAAACCCAAAACCTGTGCAAGTACATGCTTAATCTGAGTCTAGGCTTTGAAAGATGATTCATGAAAAGTTGAGTTGCTATTGATCATTTTCCTAGAGAAGCTTGATTCCTGGATTTATCTTAAAAATCATGAAATTTAATATGTTGAGTTCCTGTGTCTATGATCCTTAAGAGCTTGTCATACACATAGAGATCATTCCATTCCACCATTTATGATGCTTCTGACATGGAAGTACGCATTTTCCATCAAGCCATATCGCTCATGTAACTCTAGGATATATCTCTCTCAATGTTAAAAAGGATTCTGGGGCTACATTCGAAAGAAAAGAAAAGAGAGGAAAAAGTGAGAAGAGAGAGGGAGAGAAAAGGACAAGTGTCATACTAGGCGAGAAGGGCCTACCTCCCTAAAAAATATAATAAATTTAGAGATGAATAATGGACACGTGTCCGAGGGCGAGTAGAGCCCACATCTCTAAGGAGAGAGAAAAATGGACAAAAGTCCGGGGCGAGTAGAGCCCACCTCTCCAAGAATGAAAAGCCCAGATCTTAAAAATCTTAGAAAGAGAGATATAGTCCAAGAGCTAGGCTAAAAGGCTTACCACCTTTCACCCTCATCCATCCAACACTATCATCCATACATATCTTGCCAAGTGTGACTCCATGCTTGAGAAGGTCATACACAGGATCTCTGAGTTTTATCTGAAAAATGTGCAAAACCCCAGGATGATAGCTGATCAAAGAATTTGAGATATACTGCTTGACTTGATTGTTTTGTCTTTTATTTGCTCAAGATTTATGAAAGGGCTAAGCTTAAAGGTTGAAGGTAAGAGAGAGCAATCTTGTTGAGGAGAATTGGTTTTGAAAACCATAGTACTTTTGAGGTGTGAAAGCGTTGTAGCAACTCCTGATCCTGCTAGAGCATATCTTTGCTAGGGACTAGCAAAGGGTAAGCTTGCGGGAGTTTGTTGACACATCTTATCCTATATATTTATAAGTCAACTAAACATGAGAAAAGGGCATAAATGTTAATATCAACTTAGAATAGGGTGCCACTAACAGTTTTTCTGGAGATTTGGTAAATTATATAAATCAAGGAACCATTCGGGAAAAGTGCTAAAAGAATCAAATCTAGAAGACTCCAGAAGGCTCCGGAACTCAACGAGACTTGGCACCCAAGAAAGAAGCATCTAGAAGAAGCGACGGACCACCTGGCCGAAGTGGGCCCCGAGGGGAGCCCATCCCAGCCCGATCAGACTGGTGGTGGGGCCGGTCGGCCTCCCCCGGGCGCCACCTCAGCCCTACTTCCAGAAGGTTCTTCCACAGCCTATGAGGATCAATCTAAACCACTCGTTAGGTCGGTTTGATCAAACGGCGCACGTCTACCCCTCAGGGTTATATAAGCAGCCCCCTGCCCCCTGGCAGAGGCATCTGGAAACCTGAGTTTGCATACACCAGATCAAGTCATCAAGTCAGAGATACTACGCCCTAGAAAGACCATATAGCAGAGTAGCTAGCTAGTCTAGATCTAGGAGGAGGCAAGGCGTCTACTTGGCTCCTGATCGTCTAGAGGCTGATCGAGATACTGATCTAGCTTCGCTCTTGTAAGTTCTTATCTAGTTCCTTTCATTTGTTATACAGACATATGTTCTTATCAATGATTATATTCGACATTATATGCTTTGGTGTTTATTATGATTACATGTTTAGCATAGTTGTTTTGCCTTTATATTCATGTATGGAGTCATATAGCCCTCACCTAGATCATTTGTTAACATGGGTGAACGGTAAAGACAGTGTAAGCGTGGTGCTTATATTGTATTTATCTGCGATTGCACCCTATATGCCAGGTCATGTGGTAGATCGTGGTGGTGACAGCACTATTGAGTCCTTCGTAGTCCACCCCCCGTGTATAGGACTAGTGGAGCCTTATACTGTTTGGGTTGTTTCAAGTTTCGGCCTTGATCCTCCTGGATAGTCTCCCCATGCATTGATATAATAGTTCTTCTTCCATGATTGTTAAATGTTTGCACTAATCATAGTTTGCACTGACATATAGTTTAGAGTTACCGAGGTGTATCCTCTCTAACTAGACTTTGCTATGTTTCTCTTGCTATAATGACACTTTCTAGCTGCTCATGATGTTATGACTTGAGCAATGCTATCAATATCTTTATCTTTATGTGACTTACCCCTGTTTATAGCAATTGATATATTTTGGCCACTCTACATTATAAAACTGAGAGATGAGCATGTATTAGCTATTATGGATTAGAAAGACTTCTTTCCCTGTGGTAGAATATAAATACGATACCTGGTTTTACTCCTGGTTAAAATGCTACAATGGTATATTCATATCTTGCGCTTGCGGATTCCCAGTTTATATATATCTTTTTTCTAGAGATCCAAGGCATATGTAAGAGTACCATATCCATGTGTTTTCTGGCACACCAGTCAGGGCTGACAACCTATATCAAGTTGTGCTATGAATCGTGTCGGAGTTCACCTTTTAGTTTAATCTGAAAGCAACATCTGATATACACTTAGCATCATGTTAAGATATACCTTTGCATTTCTGGTGCCGTCGATAGAGATGGATCTTATATCCGTTTCTAGTCGATGACATTAGCAATGTCAATAGACACACACTTCAACTCTCCCCTCTCATTTTCTCACTTGGGGAGGAGAGGCCTTTCCCCTCCTTTATCTAGAGTGTGGGTGTAGAGTAGTTGATTAGGCTAGTGCTAGGTAGAAAGGGTAGAAGGAGTGAGATGGAGGCTTGAGAGCGATCATCTGTTCATCGTTCATCCGATGTTGTACCTCTACGGATGTTGTCATTCTTTATTTAGAATAAAGTGAGTATTCCTGCATATTCTAATTAGACTTAAGTGGCATTCATGATCTGTGCTACTATTCTTCAATTAGAATAAAGTAGATATTCATGCATGTTCTGTTTAGACTAAAGTGGTATTCGTTCTTCCTATTGCATATGTGATTCGACTATAAGTAAGATCTAGTCCATACTCGCAGGTTCGTCACTTCATACTTGTACGGAGTGCTATAGTAGGGCTACGGGCTAGCAGACATAGTCAGGCTATAGTAGTGATCGGTGGAGTAGACGTGGGGTCTAGACTATGGGTTATCCTTCACTTGCCTTGTATCCCACGGATAGATAGAGGTAGGCCGTGGTAGTGACAGCCATTGGACCCTTTGCAATCCTCCACATTTGCATACAGTGTAGAGCCAAAGGCCAGAGTCACCTATTAGACCCAAGGGTGAGCTGGTGCCTGAAGCGAGTTCCATATCATATGACCGATCCTTCCTTTACAATCAATACCCATAGGAAGCTCCTTGCTATCTCCTTGCCTTTTGCTAAGGTCTATTGTCCTTGGATAGTTAGACTAGAATAGAAGATAGTGCACATCTGTTCTTTTAATTCGATACCCTTTGGAATACTCCTTAGGAGAAGTGCTACAACAGTATATCCGTGCGCTTATGGATTCGTTCGTACTCATATGTATACCCAGGTTGCCTTGATGCTCATGCTAATCTACGCCATTAGTGGTGATGTCAAGAAATACCAACAGGGACCCAGGAGCCATTGCTCTTGGTTCAACCGAACCCAAGGGTCGGCCGACCCTTGGTGGGCCCCAATGGCATCCTCCTTTGGACAGAAGCCCCCAACGGCTACTGTTGATGGTTGTTAAGTGTCGATTTTAGGCTGTCAACCCCTGCATAAAATACATAAAATATGGGCATCTACACTAGGATAGGGGTTATATCTGACAAGTTCCACAAGTGTTGATGAATATTTGAATGCAGGTATTTTAGCTCATGAAATGAGAGAAAGCACACCCTATGGATCCAAGCAACTCTGCCTCGGCCAATGAGAGGCCACCACATAGGCTTCACATGGATTCATGGGCCCACCAAGCTAGGAAACACAACTCCAGCCAATCAGAGAAGAGCACACAGATCAAAGGGCCCACCAGAGGGACCAAACCGTCTTGTTTTGGTGTGTACACCTAGGACAAATCCGAGGGCCCACCAACCAGCGTCCCAGAGAAAGCTGGGGCCGATTGGTGGCAACTTTGGTTCATTAACATCAAGGAGTGAGTTGACTAGAGCTTCCAGCTTCCATGTGATGCCCCCGACCATGTGTTGGCGTCAACCGACACCAGCTTCCACGTGTCATTCCCTGGTGACTCCCTAGAGGTGGTGCTCTAAGGTGCGGCGAATATTCCCTCCGGATGCCCCTGAGAAGCTCCTCCCAAGTGCTCTCCAAGAGGGTGCTCCCCACCTTTAAATACAAGGGTAGGGGGTAGGATCAGCCCCTCTCTCTCATTTTCTCTCTTGGAGAGGAGAGTCCTCTCCTCTCCTATGTCTAGAGTGTGAGTGTGGAGTAGTTGATTAGGCTAGTGCTAGGTAGAGAGGGTACAAGGAGTGAGTTAGAGGCTTGATAGCGATGATCCATTCATCGTTCATCAGTCTTGTACCTCTATGGATGCTGCTATTCTTCATTTAGAGTAAAGTGAGTATTTCCGCATATTCGAATTAGACTAAAGTGGCATTCATACATAGGTGATATGTTCTTATGTTCTTCGCCTGTTCTTGATTTAGAGGCTTGTGTTCTTCGAACACAACCCCTTTGATCTTGTGGCATAGGTTTATAAGTTCTCATATCTGTTTGTGTGACTATTCATCAATTAGAATAAAGTGGATATTCATGCATGCTCTGATTAGACTAAAGTCGCACTCATTTTTCTTATCGACTATCTGATTCGATTATAAGTAAGATCCAGTCCATACTCGTGGGTTTGTCACTTCGTATTTATACGAAGTGCTATAGTGTTGCTACGGGAGCTCAGACGTAGCCGTGCTATAGTAGTGATCGATGGTGTAGACATGGTGTCTAACTATGGGTTATCCTTCATTTGCCCTGTATACCATGGATAGACTGAGGTAGGCCATGGTAGTGACAGCCGTTGGACCCTTTGCAATCCTCCACGTTGGGATACAGCATAGATCCAAAGGCCGGAACCAACTGTTAGAGCCAGACGGGAGCCGGTGCCCGAAGCAAGTACGCCAACACATGACTGATCCTTCCTTTAGAATCAATACCCATAGGAAGTTCCTTTCTATCACCCTACCTTTGCTAAGGTCTAGTGTCCTTGGACCAATTAGACTAGAATATAAGATAGTGCACATCCGTTCCTTGGATTTGATTCCCTTGGAATACTCCGTGGGAGTGCTACAATGGTGTATCTGTGCGCTTGCGGATTCATTCGCACCCGTCAGTATACTCGGGTGTTCTTACATGCTCATGCTAGACCGGTGCCACTAGTGGTGACGTTAAGAAATACCAACAGCTACTTGGTGGTATGCCTGGGTACCTTGGCCACAGTTTTCTCTAAAACTTGCCCAAATGATTTTTCAAAGATTTTCTAAACTTAGAAATTATTTTCAAGATTTTTATTGAAAGGGAAAAATGGCTAGATAAATCTAGCACCCAAATGATGGGTTGGAAAAATCAAACATGTATTTGTAAAAATCAAATAAAATTTTGTAAAGGGAAATATGAGATAAATACCAATTTTACATTTTGGCAAGAAGGACTCATCATTTAAAGTCTGATGAGCAGGACTCTTCTCGTCCATTAATACCACTCAGCATCCCATTCTCAAGAAGTGGATGGCGATAATTTCTCTACCTTCCGCCACACTTTCTTTGTCTTCCTTGCTTTTGCTGGTGTGGTCGATGGTTGCTTCGATTGGGGTTGTGGCTCCGTCTACTCCCCGAGCTGCTCAACATTATTTTGCACTAGGTAGCACTGCTCTTCTTTTGCTTGGAATTTGAACATCATGTTGTTCTTCCCGATGCAAAAATGGATCTTTCTAGCTCCAACATCGATCCTAACCTTGATATTGCTTAGGAATGGTCGCCCAAGAATGAGAGGCATCTCCACATCATCTTGCATATCAAGGACCACAAAATCCGCAAAGACATAAGAGTCCTTAACTTTCACCAGGAGGCTCTCAACTATCCCTTTGGGGTGTCGGATCGATGTGTCAGCAAGTTGTATTGTCATTCGGGCTGGAGAGAGAGCAGGATATCCCAATTTCTCAAACATGTCCATGGATATAAGAATAACACTTGCACCAAGTTCACAAAGAGCGTGCTTGATCTTCTGGTAATAGATCAAGCATGTGAATGCTGGATATCCGGGGCCTTTCCTAACTCGGCTTTGTCGCCTGATGATGGGATCTTTCCCATATACAACTGGGTACGATCAACCCGAATTTCATCAGAACCAGGAGGTGGAGGCATGGAGAAGTACAAGTTTACATCTTCCTGCAAGACAAGAACAAGTCATACAATGATAGTGTTGGCGGTCGTTAAGTCCCTATTTTTGACACTCAATTTTGTATAAAAGTCATTCCATCAGAGCGTGCACCATAGCTATAGGATTGTAATCTAACAAATTCCACAAACATTGGTGTATATTTGGTTGTAGGTAAATATGAGAAATTATGGCATAAAATATATCGTCATCACAAACAATCTCAAATGCTGAGTTGGTTAACAACACTGCAAAGCTCTCGTCGAGACGATCAAAATGGATATATTATTTGACTATTTTGGAGCTATAATGGAAAAGATATCGAGTAAAGGAATTAATACGGGATGCTGACGTCAGCACCCTGTCGCCGTACACACAGACACGCGGGGGGCGCCCAGGTGCAGCCATGTGGCGGCCAGCCACTAGCCACAGGCCGCTGGCACGGTGCATCGTAGGCACGCACACCCGCACGGAGGCAGGCTGGGCCAGACGCGTGGCGGCACACGAGTGGCCACCGGTCGCTTTCGCGGATCGCGACTAGCGCTGGCACGCGCGCTCGCGGGGTCTCGAGGGTGGTCCGAGCTGGCGGGACGGGTGGCACGTGGTGGATGGCCAAAGATAGGTAGGTTGTCAGGTTCCCCTCGGTTTTCGCCCGCAACCGCTCTCTTCGCTTCGGTTCTTGACCCAGGTGCCCGGTTCACGCGCCTAGGGTCCGGTTTTCACCCCGTTCTTCGCCCCACTGCCTCTAGGATCCTTGGCCCGTGAGTCTGCCGTCCAGGTGGCACCCAGGGAAGCAAGGAGAGGGGAATATTCTCCCTTGGATGCTAGGAGGTTGTCCACTCTCCCAAGTCACTTCCTCCTATAAATATAGACGCTCTCCTCACTTCATGACACACCACCATGGAGTAGTACTTCCACTCTTTCAAGATGTAGTTGTAGGCTAGTTTAGTTGGGAGTTAGAGTCGGGTAGAGCTTCGCCTTGGGTTCAAAAGTTGTCTTTGGAAGTTCTGGTAAAGCCCTTGTATCTTTCCCTTTTCTTTTGTAAGACTTCGAGTATTAATATATTATCTTCCTCTCTTTATTTTGAGCTAATTACTTTCAACATTTATTTCATGGATAATTAGTTCCAGCCTAGCTTTAGTAATGTTTGTTCTGTGTTGCTCTTTATACCAGTTTCTCATCTCAACCGTTCTTCGGTTGGGTTGCTTCTCCTGGATCCGGGAGTTAGTAACAGGATATATCTTTAAACACGGTGCTTAGAGTTATAGCCTATCTTGAAATACACCTAGCCCCACGGACTGCTTGTGGTAGCCGGCAGGTAGTGACAGCCCCGTCCGGCCTCTGAATTCCACCACGTGAGACCGGCTAGTCCTGTAGGCATCGTAAGAGTGGTGTATGTGATGGCTCCCATCTCATCCCTTTCCGCAGCCGAAGTGTACATCCCCTGACATATCCAGAGATGACTAGAATAGTTTATGCTTCTGCCGGAGCTGTTATCTACATTAGTTCCCGACTAGAGTTGACTCAATGTAATAGGAAGTGTCTATGAACCAAACCCAATCTCGTTGTCCTCTCTGCTAGCTAGACCTTTCTTCTACCCTTTTATTATCGGAGTCTCCCATGTGTGTGTCAATGTCCATCACTCCTATCATACCATTTACCCCCACTTTGGTTTAGCCGGTATTTTAATCAGTAGATACATCCTTGTTAGTTATCATGTCTTGTAACCATTGCTTCCCTGAGGATAAATATGATACTCTGGAATACTCCTGGGTGAAATGCTACAATGGTATCCGTGTGCTTGCGGATGTATATCTGTGGGACATAAGAATTACCAAGAAGCATTTCTGGCGTCGTTGCTAGGGATACAAGCCTGGTAGCGATGTTAAGAAATGCCAACAAGCATTTCTGGTGCCGTTGCCGGGGATACAAACCTGGTAGCGATGTTAAGAAATGCCAACAAGCATTTCTGGTGCCGTTGCCGGGGAAGCAATTGGCGAAAGATATTGAAAAATAACACTGATGGCTACTAATTTAATTTAGTGCCAAGCTTTTGCGGGATTACCCTTGTTTTGTTTGAGTGTGGAATCTGCAGGACAGAATCAGCCGTTCCGACCTTCTGGTGTTCCTCCACAAGAAAAAAAATACAAAAAAAGAGAAGAGCCTAGGGTGCCCAATTGTGCATCAACACTTCAACCATGAGATTACTGCCTAGGCACGTTCATTAGCAAGAAATTCTCACAGATCAAATATGCTACATCACCCGAAATTCCATCTCAATTTACGGGTAATGGCAAAGTCAATCAAGGTATGTGAGATAGCCCTACTCATGACTTAAAATTTGAGTGCCTACCGGTTGGTAGCCCGATGTTATCATTTGAATTTTATGCATTCACATCATATTTGCTTTGAATCCTTAGAGATTCTCATGAACCCATGGCTTTTTTTCTTCCCATATTTGTTTTCATCCCATAGCATATCTGATTCATGCATTTGCAGTGCATTTTTTCTTTCCATCATGTTTGCATAATAAAAAAAATGGTCTTGCTTTTGACTTTAAACAAAGCCCCTCCGGGAGGTTGCCCAAGGTTCACCGTTGTGTTCTCATGCTCATAATGCTATGGTTTGAATGTATGTTTCTGGACGTGCATTCATAGGCCTTTTAAATTAAGCATGGTGCTTAGGTTAAAATGTCTGCTTCAATCAAATGAGACACGGTGTCGAGTTTGGTTCATGAACCTTAGAGTTAATGTTTTCATGGATATGGGTCGTATACGTGGACTAATCCCTGCAGGATAATCCTCAAATCCAAATGCATAAGTCATCGAGCTAAATTCAAATGGGAAGGTAAGTCAAGGCATGTCGGCCTTGTTTGAGGTAAGTCTCATGATGAAAATAAACACATTTTTTCCCTAATAAAGGCCCCCTAGTTCTCAAACTAGTAGAGTCCTTCTTTTGGTTCCACCTATTTGTTTGAATAACAAAACTAGGTCTAAGGACAAGTGTAGGGGGAGATCTCTCAAGCTCATCGATACATACAATTGAGATTGTTGACACCGGATTTTGGTAAAATCCCATGTCCTATTGAGATAAAAGATTAATAACGTCAAAGTTCAGATTCTATGTCCTGCTGATGCAAGACTGATAGCGTCAAGATCGATCAAACAGAAAAAATACATGCAGGACGCCACATGTGTGCGAAGAAGATAAAATAAAGGTGGCTTATTTGTTTAATGAGCATGCACGTACGCGTGGAGTAATCGGCACGTAATCAATTTGATTGAAGGACATGCATGGATGGAACAATTGGCAAGAACAAGAATCGGCAAAGGAGCGATCGACAATGTATTCATTAAAGGAAATGGCAAGGGTGCATCGGCAGGGATGACATGACAAGCTGACATGCGTGCCGATGTTGACTTGTCTAGAAGGCATTGAGGCTTAATGCTCGTACATGACTTGGAGCTTAGAAATACTGATGGATTGGCCAAACAATAATGATCAGAATAAAGAAAGAAAGAGTAGCAGAGAAAAAGATTGCATACAAAGAGGTATTCTGCAAAAAAGAAAGCCAGAGTCCGTGTATCTTAAATATTTCCTTTTTATTAGATATTAATTAAGGTGGTCCAGTTGTAATTGGTTTAGCCAAGAGTTCGTTTTCTATGTGTGAGTTGCACGCAAGGTCATAGGTCCAGCATCCCTATAAATATAAAGGGTGCGTGGTCATTGTAAGGTTTATCACACGATCAATACAACAAACCCTACCTTTTCAGTACTTTACTATTCAGCGGTTTATCTTCTGTGGTTTATCTTTCAAGTCGGCTGTTGAGTACCTACTTTAGCTGTCAATATTCTCATGAATAAAGGAGCAAAGGGCATTTCTTACACGCATTTCAGTTAAGAATAATGTAGTTCCACTTGTCCTTGGTGATTATTTGATTGCAGGAAAATAAGCATAAAATGAGTGAGAAACTCACCTTCTATGATCCATGCCACATCACCTCAGCCAAGGAGGGGCTACCACACAGGATCCCATGCACCATGCCATGTCATCAATCCAAGGGAGGCAACCTCGACGAATCAGAGGCCAACACATGGACGTCACATGGATTGAAGGGCCCACGGGGACCCAAACCGACTCCAATTCCTACACACACTGAGAATGTACCCAAGGGCCCACATACCAGTCACCACACCAAAGGGGGAGGCCAGCCGGGCCCACAGGGGTTCGGCCGAACCGTGGGTTCGACCGAACCGACCTTGTGTCGGCTGATCTCCTCCCTCCACGTGGTGATCTCCTCTCATTTCTTACCAACACACTTGGCTCACCTCTCTCTCTCTTTTAGTTTCCAAGGCTAGGGAGTAGGCTAGAGTAGTTCTACTTTAGGTTCCAAGTCTACTTGGGATCTAGGTATGAGTTCTCTTATATCTCTATTTCTTTGTATGACTTTGATCTACTTCAGTTATTCAACTATTTGATATAAAGTTGTGCTTTCATATATGGGTGATATGTTCTTGTGTTCTTCGTTCGTTCATGATTTAGAGGCTTGTGTTCTTCGCGAACACAACCCTTTGATCTTGTGGATCAAGTTCATAAGTACTCATATCCATTTGTATAACTAGCCCAGTTTGATCTAGTTAGATTACATGTTTGTGTTGTATGATTTTCAAGTTTATGCTACGGTACTCGGTGTAAGTGGTTAGTTATCTGGTGGCTCTGACCTAGGTCACAACAGCCTGGGCCGGTCAGGGTCTAGCTAACAATGCAAGCATGGTGCTTGGGTTGAGTAGCTACGTTGCATGTGAGTGTGCCCCACGGATAGACTGAGGTAGCCCGCGGTAGTGATAGCCATTGGACCCTTCATATTCCTCCACGTTCGGGTATTGCTATAGGAGTCTAAAATCTAGCAACCGACACTGTGCGGAAGCGGTGTGGGAGGCTAGCTCCCCGTTTGTACCTGGGTGCTAAGTTGACCTTCATACAATGCTTGTGTGTCTAACATGTATCTGCTGACTTTGTAGTTTAGTACCTTAGAACCTAGAGCTAACTCATATGCTGTCTCCCTTTGCCGATGTGTTACTTTAGAGATGAGTTCAATGTGTTCACACTACCCCTATCATTATCATATCTTACCCCTGTGTTTGAGAATCTATTTTACCTCTATCTATGATTTATACTCATTGCAATAGTGTTGGTCTTGTTATCCGACCCGCCTTCCTTCGATTCGATACCCTTTGGAATACTCCTTTGGGGAAATGCTACAAAGGTATATCTGTGCGCCTACGGATTCCTTTGTGATCATTAGGATTACCACCAGTCAGTTCTGGCACCGTTGCTAGGAACACACGAACTTAGCAGCGATGTTAAGAAATGCCAACAAGCATTTCTGGCGCCATTGCCGGGGAAGGCAAAGGATAAACATGACAACACTTTGCATATGTTTATAATCGTGATAGGGTAGAGTAATTCTCAATGCAGGATAACCTTGATTGTCTTCTTTATCTTTGGATGTTGAAGATAGGTAGTGCATGACTGGTTTTGACTTGCCACCAAATTTCATAGAAGATCCTGAGTCACTTGTGAGGAGAGCCCGAACTCGTTTCGACTCCCCTCGGTGTGTTCATTCGGAAGTCGATCCAGCTTCATTCGTACCATCCATATCAACTGCTATGGCCGAGAAGACTCTTCGCAATTACTCAGCTCCTTCTACTGACCAGGTGCGGACAGGCCCCATGGTCAACACTGGGACTAGAAATTTCGAGATCAGAATAGGTCTTATCACAATGGTATAGGCTAGCCCATTCTGTGGAAAAGCCAATGAGGATGCAAGCGCCCATTTGCAACAGTTCCTTGAGCTGTGTAGCACCTTCACCATTAGAGGAGTGGAGGAAGATGCTATTCGTCTTCGACTGTTTCCAATCTCCCTTCTGGGAAAGGTGAAGTAGTGGTTCTACTCAAACCGTACGGAGATTAATACTTGGGATAAATGCTCTGCGGCTTTCCTCGCCAAGTTCTTTCCGTTAGGTAAAACCAATGCCCTTGGTGGGAGGATTTCGAGTTTTCAGCAAGCAACAAGTGAATCTATTCCAGAAGCTTGGGAAAGGCTCCAAGAGTACATCTTAGCCTGTCCCCACCATGGGATGGATAACTGGCTTATTCTTCAGAACTTCTATAATGGGCTGACTCCGACAGCCCGAGGACATGTTGATGCTGCTGCTAGAGGAGCTTTCTTCTCACTCCCTATTGCTGAAGCAACAAAACTTATTGAGAAGATGGTTTCCAACCAAGGGTAGAGTGATGATCGACTCCAACCACATCAAAGGGGTACACATACCGTCAAGGAAGCGGATATGCTTACCGCCAAGATGGACCTTTTAATGAAAAGATTGGATGACTATACCAATGAGAAGGCTGGCATGGCCACCACTACTCAAGCTATGGATTCTCGCATGACTTGTGAGGTCTGTGGTAACACTGGGCATTTAGGGAATCACTGCCCTGAAACTCAGGAGGACGTGATATACATGAATGGCAACAACAACGGTTATCATCCACAAGGTGGTCAAACGTGGAACCAAAAACGCCCTTATTATCAAGGAGGTAACCAAGGTAACTCTTTCAATCCTAACCAACCTTCCTTGAGAGATCTTGTTTATGGGCAAGCTAAGATTAATAAAAGTGTTAATAAAAAGATAGCTGCCTATGATAAAACTTTGGAGAGCCTCAACATTAAAATTGATGGTCTTTCTTCTACTCTTAAGAACTAGCTGAGCTTTAACAAAATGATAGAAACCCAATTAGCTCAGATAGCTGCTTTGGTTCCCTCTGCTGAGGACGGGAGGATCCCGAGGCAACCCGTATCCTCTTGTGAAAATGTCAGTGTGGTGTCAACCAAATGGGGTAAGCCATCTAGGCAGGCACATGCTCCTAACTATGCAGGGAGGCCCATACACCAGATACAAGATCCATGGGAGGAATCAGCTGTCTTACATAGGAAAGATCCCGGATATCTAGCTATCACATGCACAATCTATTATCAGAAGATCAAGCATGCTCTCTATGACCTTAGTGCAAGTGTTAACCTCATGTCCAAGGCCATGTTTGAACGATTGGGATATCCTGCTCTCTCTCCAACCTTGATGGAAGTTCAACTTGCTGATTCATCGATCCGGCATCCAGAGGGGATAGTTGAGAGCCTTTTGGTGAATGTCAAGGGTTCTTATGTCTTCGCGGATTTCGTGGTCCTTGATATGCAAGATGATGGGGGGATGCCACTCATTTTTGGAAGGCCATTCCTTAGTGATGTTGAGGCAAGAATCGATGTTGGAACCAGAAAGATCCGATTCTGCATCGGGAGAAAGAACATCATGTTCAGGTTTCAAGCAAAAGAAGAGCAATGCTACTTAGTGCGAAATGATGTTGAGCAGTCACAACCCCAGCCAAAGCAACCTCCGACTACACCAGTTAAATCAAAGAAAACAAGGAAAGTGTGGTGGAAGGTAAAGAAGGCATTACCATCCACTTCTCGGGAATGGGATGCCGAGTGGTACTGATCACCGAGAAAAGTCCCGCTCTCGGATTTTAAATAGTGAGTCCTTTTTGCCAAAAGGTAAAATTGGTATTTATCTCATATTTCCCTTCCCAAAATTTTATTTGATTTTTCCAAATGCATATTTGAATTTTCCAACCCAGTATTTGCATGCTAGATTTTTCTAGCCAATTTCCCTTTCGAATAAAATTTTTGAAAATAATTTCTGAGTTAGAGAATCTTTGAAAAATTATTTGAGCAATATTTTGGGCAACTTTGGGCCGGGGAACTTGGGCATGTCACCAAGTAGCCGTTAGGGACTGGCTGGAGAAAGTTGGAGCCAAGTGGGCCTGACCAAGGGTCGACCGACCCTAGGGTTCGGCCGAACCAGCCCCAACGGTCGGCGAGCCCCACTTGCCCCAACGGCTCCTAGCTAGCCATTGTGCCCAGTGCCTCCCCAGCAGCCCGGCGCATTTGCCTATAAATAGAAGGGGGAGAGGGGGTGTTCTTCACTCATTCACTCATTTTCATCACACTCCCCCTCTCTACTCTTTGGTGCTTTGGTTTTCTTGGATTTCTTGCTCAAGATTGAAGTGTCAAGTACTCTCTCTCTAATTGTTGCTGCAAGCTTTGATCATTGGTGGAGCAACTTCGGTAAGAATTTCAATCGATTACACTAACCTATCACTGAGTTGCTCGTGTTGTTCGATTGTTGTGCAAGCATGAGTTGGGCTATCGGTGCATTCCGGAGGGTGACACGCTCTTCTCATTCGCGGGATGGAACGAGCTCATCTCGACGTTTCGATGCTATGCCGAGCCCGATGTCGATGGACTATGAAGAAGAAGAAGGAGAAGAGCAACCCATACCACAAGCCATGGAGGTGAGCGCCGCTGACGCCGCATTCGTCGACTTGCGGGACGATCAAGAGAAACAAGCCTACGCTATCCTCAAGGATCGAGTCTTTGCCAACACCAAGGAGTTCGACTAGGCTTTTCTGGAGAAGACAGGTATGGACTCTGAGTTCTATTCCATAAGGCATGCTCTTGGTTTGGAGGAGTTTGTTCTGGTGCAGGAGCTCGGTTCTCGACCCCTCACCATCCAATTTCTCTGCTCCCTTCGTGAGGAGGCGAGCGGTATTAAGTTTCGATTTTTCGGGATGAAGTATCAAGTTTCATGGAAAGATCTTAGTCGCACCCTCAGTTTTCATTATCACTGCGTACTTTCTCTCGACTCTGCTTGCAAGGGTTTTTCTTGCGATGGTTTTTGGGAAGAGATCTCTGGTGAACCCGTCCGTGGCAAGTTAGCACCTCGGTGCAATGATATTGTGCATCCCACTCTCCGACTGTGACACAAGTGGCTCGCCATTACTCTCTTTCCAAGAGAGGATGTTCGGCCCATGCACGTCGATGAGATGATGCTCATGTATGCCATGGTCAGGAAGATCAAAGTCTCCCCCATCAAGGTTACGATTCGGCAGTGGTGGTTGAACTTTAAGATGACAGGTCCTATTGAGTGCACGTCTTTGATCACGCACATTGTCTTGACTCTCAGGATTACGCAAGGGAAGAACATTCCCTACATTGCTACTCCCGGGGCCTTAATTGACAAAGCGTATTTGGTTTATGGGCTTATAATTAAGAAGGGTCTGGATGATTCTTTGGTTTTCTTTTACCCCGGCTGTGCGAATGAGATCCGGTTACCTAACCCGGAGTTTCGTCTGTATGGCAGAGGGCCACTGACCGTTCCCCTTGTTCCACGGGAGGAAGCTTGTCATGCTAGTGTTTCTGGTGACAGGGTTACTAGGAGCGCGTCGAGGAGGGCAGCCATGCCACAGCAGCCACCGCCACCGCCGTAGCCACAGCCTCAGCCTACCACACCTTCGACGCTAGTCGAGTGGGCTTCGACCGGGTACATGCCTGGGTATACACCCAGATATGCCCCCTGCTGGGACCAGCCCATTTACCAGTAGGGTGCGGGTAGCTCGGCTTGGGCTAGTGTAGGTAGCGATGAGTGAGCCATGCCCACTGGTCCTACCTACGGAGATGCCATGTCTTCGTCGTCCGGTTTGCGCTCGTCATCTCATGGGGCCACCCTCACACAGCAGATGAGCGAGCTCAACATCCGAGTCGGTGACATGGAGGAGTCGCTGAACCAGCACATCGAGTCTACCCAGGCTTTGCAGTGATAGTCCGGCGGGAGACTTCACGCCAAGCAGCAGATGCAGCAGCAGCAGATAGAGGAGCAGAGGGCTTACTATGCTTGGAGGGGATTCAGCCCCCATCCACCATAGTGAGCCTGAAGCTAGCTTGGGGGAGGACACCCACTCTGAGGTAACTTGTATATTTATTGTTTTTAGAACCTTGCATGATAAAAACATATAAAAATCTGCAAAATTAAAAAGACCAAAAATATTTATTTGCTTTCATATGCGCGGTAAGAATGCTTCTGTTCCCATGGTTGAAATGATGAATAGTTGCTCTATTTATTCCTCTCATATGTCTTGCTCACAGCTTAGTGTCCTACTTAAGTTTTGAGTTAGTTGGCTTGCATGATCAAACCTTAGCTTGAAACTTGTGGGTAGCAAAAAGCATGATCTTTGCCTAGGTTGTTGTGAGATATGATATGGTATAATAGAGTTTCTATGAGCTTGTGCCAAGTGATGCTTGATTTCCGGAGTTTCCTTTTGAAAAATGTTAAAATGATAAGTTCCTCGATGATGAGAAATTCCCATCCTAGGCCATATGTAGATTCTAGCACTTGTTTAGCTTCCACATATGCTACTTATTTTTCTCAATGAGTTTTGTCAGATTATTGTGCCCTTGGCGAGAAACTTGTCATGCTCCTATGATCAAGATCACGTACACATCCACCATATGCTAAACTTCTACATTGGAAGTTAGCAACCATCATTTCATCCACCCACCATCCATCCTTTCCACAAAAATAAAGTTCCACACATTGTTCCATGATTCATCCCTCTCCAAAAATCTTCGGAAAAGACTTTGGGCTATGCAAAAAGAAAGAAAAAGAAATACATGCTCAAAAGCATGATCAAAAAAAAACCAAGAGATAGCCCAAGTCTCAAAAATTTTAAAAAGGAGAGAGGAGGAAATCATGTAAAGAAGGAGTTCATATTCCATCCACCATATACACACATGTGCACATCTTGATCAGGTTGTATGACTCGTTGCTCCCAAGGATCCGGTCTTCGACTTAGCAACATATGAGAAATAGGTATGCCACATTTCTTCTCTAGCTACAGCTCCACATATAAGCTTATTAGGAGTAGGTTGTGAAAGAAGACAACCCAATGCCTTGGTGTGGAATCATACACATTGAGCGATCCGAGAGTATCATTCGAGGAACTTTGATTTCTTTTTGAAAACCTGCAAAACCTTCGGATTGACAGCTGATCAAGGTATATGCGATTGGTAAGCTCTATATAACCATTCTATCTTTCAACCGCCCAAGGCAGGTGAAGCTACATGCTCCATATCGATCAAGCAAAATGTAAGATCAATGCCAACTTATTCAACTCTTAGTAGAATACCTAGTTGTATGCTTGTCATAAGTTAGGAATACAACATCATAGCAACTCCTGATCGACCAACCTAAGTCCTTAGTGTCTTGCTCAGGGACGAGCAAGAGGCTAGCTTGGGGGAGTTGTTGACGGCTGTTAAGTACCTACTTTAGCCGTCAATTCTCTCATGAATAATGGAGCAAATGACATTTCTTACACACATTTTAGTTAAGAATAATATAGTTCCACTTGTCCATGGAGATGATTTGATTGCAGGAAAATAAGCATAAAATGAGTGAGAAACTCACCTTCTATGATTCATGCCACATCACCTCAACCAAGGAGGGGCTGCCACATAGGATCCCATGCACCATGCCATGTCATGAATCCAAGGGAGGCAACCCCGACAAATCAGAGGCCGACACGTGGACGTCACATGGATTGAAGGGCCCACAGGGACCCAAACTGACTCTAATTCCTACACACACCGAGAATGTACCCAAGGGACCACACACCAATCACCACGGCAAAGGGGAGGCCAGCTGGGCCCATAGGAGTTCAGCTAAACCGACCTTGTGTCGGCTGATCTCCTCCCTCCACATGGTGCTCGGTGATTGGTCCTAAAGTGCATTCCGGGGGTGCTTGGGGTGCTCTCGCGCAGGGACCCTGGCCTACAAATAGAAGGGGATGGGTCTCATTTCTTACTAACACACTTGGCTCACCTCTCTCTCTCTTTTAGTTTCCAAGGCTAGGGAGTAGGCTAGAGTAGTTCTACTTCAGGTTCCAAGTCTACTTGGGATCTAGGTTTGAGTTCTCTTGTATCTTTATTTCTTTGTATGACTTTGGTCTACTTCAGTTATTGAACTATTTCATATAAAGATGTGCTTTCATATATGGGTGATATGTTCTTGTGTTCTTCGTTCGTTCATGATTTAGAGGCTTGTGTTCTTCGCGAACACAACCCTTTGATCTTGTTGATCAAGTTCATAAGTACTCGTATCCGTTTGTATGACTAGCCCAGTTTGATCTAGTTAGATTACATATTTGTGTTGTATGATGTTCGAGTTTATGATATGGTACTCGGTGTAAGTGGCCAGTTATCTGGTGGCTCTGACTTGGGTCACCAACAGCCCGGGCCGGTCAGGGTCTAGCTAACAATGCAAGCATGATGCTTGGGTTGAGTAGCTGCATTGCATGTGAGCGTGCCCCACGGATAGACTGAGGTAGGCTGCGGTAGTGACCACCGTTGGACCCTTCGTATTCCTCCACGTTCGGGTATCGCTATAGGAGTCAAAAATCTAGCAACCGACACCGTGCTAAAGTAGTGCAGGAGGCTAGCTCCCCGTTTGTACCTGGGTGCTGAGCTGACCTTCATACAATGCTTGTGTGTCTAACATATATCTACTGACATTGTATGTTTAATACCTTAGAACCTAGAGCTAACTCGTATGCTGTCTCCCTATGCCGTAGTGTTACTTTAGAGATGAGTTCAATGTGTTCACACTACCCCTGTCATTATCATATCTTACCCCTGTGTTTGAGAATCTGTTTTACCTCTATCTATGATTTATACTCATTGCAATAGTGTTGGTCTTGTTATCCGACCCACCTTGGATTCGATACCCTTTGGAATACTCCTTTAGGGAAATGCTACAATGGTATCTCCGTGCGCTTGCGGATTCCTTTGTGATCATTAGGATTACCACCAGTCATTTCTGGCGCCATTGCTAGGAACACATGAACTTAGCAGCGACGTTAAGAAATGCCAACATCTTCTACTTCACCAAACCCTTTTCTTCTTCTTCTTCTTTTTCAACTTTCAACGTCGTTCTTCTAGTTCGTCAGGCTGCATGAATTGATCTCCGACAAGCTTGTGAGTACCGTTTTACCGAGTAATTCCTAGGCTTTAACCTCCGGGCGCATCGTTGTGGTTTCGTCTAGATTTATTCACAATTTATCGATATCTGCTAGATCTGTAAGTTTTACCTTAATTCTTGTTGCTTTAGCTTTTATCACAAGTTATCCAGCTCAAAACTGTTCCTGTCGGCTTTTATCGCATTATTATCATTAAATTATCATATAGCCGGTTTAGATCTGTTTTGAGTGTTGCATTGCCTAGTTTTATTTAGATTACATTTTAGTGATCTTTATAGCTCTGCGCCTACATCGGCTAAATTAGCTGATTATATTTATCTGTATCGGACTACTAGCCGATACCCCTGTGGGAACGATTCGGCAATCCAGCCGATACGTTCCAGAATTTAACGTTTGATTTTCCATTGTCAATCAACAGATCAGATTGGCTGGCACGCCCTGCATCCCCTGGATCCGTCGTGTGTTGCTTCGTGAAGGTCACGTTCGATTTTTTGCGTCTACACACTTTGGGCACGCCCAGTGGGACACAAAGATAATATTCAGTCATGAACAACCCAATGATGTCCATCACGTACTCTGGAATATTGGCAAATTATGTACGCCATGTAGTTAGAGGTACGTTCTCTCCTGGTCAAGTCCAACAGCAAGGCTACATGGAACCATACTATCAACAGCCGGAATTATCGGCCAATGCGGCATTCAAGACCTCGCTTGTTTACTATTCATCAGGAATTCATGGTCAAACAGTTCAGGATTGGGTTCAAACATCGGTTCCACAGCCGACAGACGTTCAGTCGCATTATCAAGTTCCATCGGCAGATATCAGTTCCACAGCCAATGTTTCAACATCTTCAACAGCCGATAGTTCAACAATCCTGGCCCGGGGGGCTGCAATTTGCCCAACTATCGGCTCAACAACAACAATCAGAAGATTATCAATCACAATATCGGCTGTACAGCCGATGGCGTATCAGCCACATACACTGGCCTTCCAGCCAATGGCTTATCAGTTGGCTCAACAGCCAGAAATTTATCAACCATGACCGATAGCTCAGCAACCTTTGCCTGGGGGGCTGCAATTTCCCCAGCTATCGCCTCGGTCACAACAACTAGGAAGTAATTGGTCACAAGAATCGGTTTTACAGCAAGAAACATTGAGTCCACAGCCGATTGCTTATCAAATGCCTTCTGAATTAGCAGCCTTTATATCAGCACAACTGCAGCTAGAAATAGACCAATCAGTTAAAAAGGAGCTTGTGTAGCCGGTGAAAATTGACAAAGATCAAGCGAGCTGTTAACTAGAAGACGAGAATATTCACTTGCAATTTACTTCTCAACAATCACCGCCAATGACTCGTCACTCTATTGAAGTACCGTCACAGCTGATAACAGACCTACCAGTCTAGTTATCTATTGGGCAACAGAAGGTCGGAGTTGAAGAGCATGTGCAGACGACGAAAATTAATGATTATGAAGCACAAAGCTCGGTTGGTGAGTTCAAAAATAAAGGCCAACATGGAGAAGAACATAGTTCTGAAGAAACTCACGAGGAAGAGGTCTCAGCCAATTACAAAGATAAAGAAAAACAAGCTGACAGAGATCTTTATTCTAGAAAACCTGATGGGAAAGCTCCAGTTGACAGAAATCCTTGTTTAGAAGAAATGGTTGAAGTCGACGGCCAGAAGGAAACACCCAATGCTACATTGATAGGTTCTGCGGAAACTAAGAAATCATGGGCTGTTGATTACAAGAATACAGAGGTAGAGCGACAGATTATTTCTTAGGGTATTTCTTGCTCGCCCCTAAAAAATATTACCTCGGAGCGTCGGCTATTTGGAGTTCATTTTCCATGGGAGCCGGGTGATCAAGAATACAGATATATTGCTCAGAAATATTGGCTGCTTGGGGTTGCATTTCCGTGGAGTCCAGGTGATGAAGAACAAAGAATGATTGCCCTGAAGCGTTGGCTACCTGGAGATTATTTTCCATGGGATCCAGGTGGACAAGAGTTGCGTTCCTAATTTTAGAGCTGATATACCTGAGAATACTAATGATATCAAGAAGTATCAGGATTCGGCTAGAATCGTAATGTATCGGCATAGTTCATTTATCAGCCGATCGGCTAAATCAAGAATCGGCCAATACAGACATGATCATACGATCCACACATGCCGACGGCTGGAGGGGCTCAAAGAAAAATAAGGTCAACACGCATGTCAGCAAGAGGTCTCAGGAAGCCATGCATGCACATGCGTACGGGTTAGCAGAGGCGCGTGTTATTCCTCAATTCATTCAGAAGTGGCAAATTATAAGTGGCTAATGCATGGATGGAAGCCACTAAAGCTGGATTTGAAAATTTATTCTAATCAGCTATATAGAGCCGATGCATGCATATTTATTTGCATAGTCAAATTGGCTACTGACGTTCGGAGACTGGCCGAAGGAGGAAAATATAGATGGTCGATTGAACCGTCAGCCGATGAGAATAATTTTGCAGCCGATGGAGCATCTTCGTCATTTACATGCTCGGTTAATGGGTGATCTTGTAACCGACGGAGGAGAAAGAGGACTTTTGACTACCAGCTCGTCATATGCACTTATCGGCTAGTCTGCCGATATTGTTCTGTTAGCTAGTACACAGCCGATGTCATGGTATTGGAATAATATACAAAAGGCCATCGCTCGGCTGATAATCGACCATAGATCAGGTCACTTACGATGTTTGATTATTTATCTTGGAGTTGATGAGGTTGGCACCCTCATGTTTATATCATTCCACGGCCAGAGCGTCAGGATCTTACACTGGTTCATCAGCGGCCATGTTGAGTAGTTCATGGGCTGCCATTGCAAGCAAGTCTATCCTATCGGCTACATGGATGCTGCACATACCTGCAGGCACATGGGGTCAATGCAAGTTAAAAGCCCACTTCAGGTACAACGTATCGGCTGCTTGGTCCAAAGAATAGTCGATGGAAATAATAGAGGTAGAAAAAGAAACAGCAAAGGTGGAGATTGGAGCTCCCTATAATACGTACTGACATACAGCCGGAATCACGCAGCAACTAGCAAGAAACTTCATGCGTCCAAGTGATCTAGGAGCAGCACACAATGGCCGGCAAGGTTCGGCGCACGTCGTCAGGGCCGATTTCTCATATACAAATTCATATAACTGCTGCTGCTCGATTCCCGGTGACACGATTGGTGACTTTGCCGTTGCTAGTTCACCATCAATGTCACTGCTTGGTTCTTCTTTGCACCTTGCAGATATCACCAATCAAAAAGATGCAATGAGATGACGCCGATGCTACGTGACTGACGGAAGCGACGCTGTGGGTGGTAGTATGACGATGCCAGAAGTCATTAGGAACTGCACTGTGGAGCTATACAGCTGATAGCACAGGATGCAATGGCTATGCATTACTGGAATTAAGCTTTTGACGAAGTTGCCGACGTCACTGCAGCACATGGAAAATATTCCCAGAAATTAAATCGGCTAATATATATAAAGGGGAAGACACCAAGAGGCTAGCAAGACAAGCTCCAAAGGACATGGCCCTCTGCAAACTCGCTGTTCACTTCGCCCGCATCAACCATGAAGTAACGCCACCAGCACATCATGATCTGGTTGCCACCGATGCAAGGTATCGGATAGGCACATCCAGTTACTGCACGACCAGGAACATCAATCAGCTAAGTGCAACAAGAAAATCAATACCAAGGCGTCACTTAAACTACATATCGGAAACACTACGCTGCGGTAGCTAATACACGGCCGATTCGAAGAAATCCGGTTCCCATGCTGATGATATTCCAACACAATTTTAGAGCTCTGTTTATTGGCTACGCATCTTTGTTCGGCGTAAGATCTTCATCAGCTACATGATCTCTTAGTATAGGTATATGGAAAGCCGATTTAAAGAAGGAGCCGATAGGAATATTGAAGCAGGAACCAATGTCAAACAACGAGCTCATCGGCAGCAGATTGCCGATACTTAGACAGTAGCCGACTTTGGAAAAGCTTGACATGTAATGTTAAGGAGGATCATTACATCAGCTACAAGTCGCGCACATGCATATCAGAAATACATATCGGCTGCTTGTATTCCTCTAGCTGATTATATGACAGAGCAGATAGACGCGCTATGGCTGCCTGCGTGTTGCAAGGTTGGTCCAAAAGGATCCCTTTCAGGGCCGACGTTGATTCAGCGCTATTTCGAAACTCATGGTGTATCGGCTTCATCAAAGGAAAAAGATAAATAGATGATCATTCGTTCTTGTGTCCTGAAAAATCAAAGCCACTGCCTTGAGAGGTCGCTATCCAAATCAGCCGCGTCCCTCACAACCATTATTGACGACTCGCCGATGGTGCCATGCTGACCTGTCAGGGGGGACTCAACGCAGACGCATACGTGCTGACAGCCAGAGGTGCGTGCACATACAGCCGCAGACTCTCTACAAGCAAAGTTACATGGAGCCATATGGACATACATGCTGACAAACGGAAAGATACAGCTCATAAAGGACCAGCCGATAGGAGATCAATTGGCTAATACAACACATGCATGTGGAACATATGCATACATGTGTCAACGTGCATCCATAACGTTGTTAGTACCAATGTCGTATCATATACCGTACGACTACATCGGCAAGGAGTGGCGACAGGAAATTAAGGCAGCTGTTACTAATATTCCTCTGGAGGTGATGATAGGGTTGGGCATCATGACCCGAGAGATGGCCCACGTTGCCAGTCGAAGGAGGCATTCGTACGCTACTGCCACGGGTATCGGATCTCCCGATAGACGACAACAATGGCTTATGTGTACAGCCGATTTCATGTTGTCAATCCTTCGGATTTGAGTGCCTCATCCACTATGACCATGTGGCCAGCTACAGCCTCATAACACCCGAGAGCCGGTATGTCCGAGACAGCGCACGCTAAAGAAGCAAATAAGCATTGGTTGTTGGAGGAGCATTATTAAACTAATGAAGTTGATGGCCACAATAGTTTGATTCACTTTGATGGATACGGCATCACAATGTTGATGGGCATCATGGATCACAAGGTGATTTACATCGGCTAGATGTTCCGTGGCAAGGATGGCGCACTGCTGCCACATTGGATGTCAGGTCCTTGCAAAGATGATGACGGCAATATCGAGTCTGTCAACTATCGACTCTTTGTTACATCATCCTCTCGGCTCTTGATATTATTGAACAGCCGATTGAACATTTACATCAGCCGATAGATGATGCCGGAGATGGCCGTGAAACGCCTAGATGACAACAAAGCTACAGCGTGATCTGCAGGACTTTAACTTTGCAAGATTTCCTAATAGCCGATAGCAATGGCTGGCAAAACTCTTGAGTCAATGGAGTTAATATTACGATAGCTTCATCAGCCGACGAATGGCCACTGCAGCAGCATGGTGCCCCTGCATATATTATGTCTACAAGATCGGCATCGGCCGATGACGCTACACGTTATTCTATGGATGGTTTTATAATTGATGGCGGATGGCAATGATGGGGTACCTTGTCACCCATGAGAAAGCAGAGGCTGGATGAAGGCTTACCTTTATTGCTAGTAAATCACTACCGATTTTTCAGAATTATAAGTGGCTTTCTATCGTCGGCCGGCCGGTCATGACTTCATTATAATCAAGAGCTGCCCAAGACACAGCTTTGTGTTACTGCAATTGCAACGACTATGCCGACATGTCGCATGAGCTGCAAGATTACCACATCCTCGTCACGCGAGGCTGCGGAGTTGTCGGGGCCAATAACACTATTCTTGCCGATCACACCGCGAAGTTGTCAGGGACGACAAGAACATGTACAAGGTGACAAGATCACATCGGTGACACGTAGCTGCCAGAGGTAACGAGGGTACGGCCAACTGTACAATACTGTTGACTACCAGAGGATAGGCCCCTGGGCAACAAAGATAGGCGATGGCGCAGAATCGAGGAGCAAGATGTTACTAGTTTTGGAAAAATTCCAAAGGTAAATCTGCTCACGCTCTAGCTATGAAAAGTGCAAGATTAAGTGCAAAGAAACAAAATCATGTGCTGGTGTAGATTCTATACAACACCAACAGATGATTGGGCAGCTATGAAAGCCGGTCCTATCAGCTAAGGCGAAGTCTCTGGGTGTGAAACCTTGAGCATATAAATAGAAAAAGGATCAACGGCCAATGAGAGGTCCTGCTGAAGACCGACAGAGTTCTCTTAGTATTAAAGACAGGATGGCCAACGAATAACCTAATGATTTGGGTGGGCTTGCTTCTACCATCTGGCCGATCACGGTCTCATCACAACTAAGAGCCAATGCACCAAAAACAGTGTACACCGAGCGAGCTTAAGAAGGGCACATTGTCGTGAGAAAAATATTCTGGCCAATATATTATTTTGAAAGTTGATATAAAGAGGAGCTGCACGTCCGGTCGGAGGAAATCCTGTCCTAAGCCGATGACAAGTCGTTTCCAGAGCTCACAGGATACATCGGCTCTGATGATGTTGGGGTTTGGCCGGCAGTTTTTGAGAAATTGTGCTTTGAATACATCAGCTACGGGTGCTAGAAGTAATCCGACTGGAGGAACTATGAAGAAGCATTGGTAATCAGAGAATAGAAGTGATCGGCCAATAGTCATTTCTTTGATACAGTCGATGGTCAATTGGTCATTTTCTTAACGAAACCAACAATAATGGAGCCAGCAGCTATTTCTTTAATGGAGCCGATGTCTGTGGAAGTGAAACAAGCAAAGGCTAATAACCTTATTCCCATCATCAGCTAAAAGGTGTCGACATCGACTGAGACATGCACATGGGCCGATAGAGGAAGGGTACATGCTCTCTCTCGGCCAGTGTATCAAGCTCGGCATAAAGTGCCGTGCCATCCGTCCTGCTCATACTCATGATTGCGCTGGAGGATACCACAGAGTGCCTAGTTGATATAAATATTGGACTGGCATCCCTGAGGACGCTTGCGATATGCCAGGCAACAAGAAGTTGACAGCCCCAAAATAGCCGACAAGAGATCAATCGGCTACCTAGTGTATTTTATTTGGTCACTCATAAACCTCAGAAAAGTGCATTATGTGTGGCCGAATTATTAGCATCATGCTACAACAGCTGCAGAAGTACTGACCTAAAATGAAAAGGCTCATAAAGAGGTGATGGAGATGATGAAGGAAAATCGGCTGCACGCAAATACGAGGTCCATGTTTGCTGCTTGCTGTACATAGGATTGATAATTGGAGTAGTCAAGATTCCCCGTTGGCTTACAAGGGAGGCCATACAAATTCTCACAAATATAAAATAGGATATGGTTCTTTGGAAAAATCGTGATCTGGAAAAATCGGCTGCCACCAACAATTTTGATTCGCTTCAATGGACACAGGGCTGAGCATAGCCATGATGGTGATGGAGGTGGACACCATGGATCACGAGGTGACTCACATCGGCAAGATGATTGACGGCAAGGTTAACATGTCGTCGCTGTATTAAATACCGAATCCCGGCGTAGACGATGGAGATGGCATCATCAGCGATGCGCCAATACCTAGAATTGCCTCTTGCAAGAACACTGCTAATGTTACTACTGACACCGCTGCAAGTTTGTCAGAATGGAATGATGCCGGCTTCAACTACGTCAGCTGATCTATAAGGAGATACGTTACTAATGAATAGCCGATGGAAGTGGCAGAAGTTGAGGCAACTATTAGCTAATGAAGATATTGATGGAGCTGAATACTCAAGCTGAGAATTTGGTACGAATGTCGACTGCCAACGGCTTGCGGTCAAATCAGCGGGGTCGAGGGTCGAGGGAGATGCAGGAAGTGCTAATCAGTTGCTTTTATCAGGCTCATCCATCACAATCAGTTCCGGATCTACCTTATGCACACCAGAAACCGTTGGAGGTACCAGCAGCGAAGCCGACATCTTCAGGCACATGATGGGCCGATGGTAGTCTCTCAAGAGGAAAGATAATACTGGGCTATCACTCTGCTACGTAAGCATTGTCATAGTAAGTTACAGACTGCGTAATCGGCAATGATGTGCTAGCTACACTTATCAACATAATGTGCCGATATACAAATTAGCCGATGGAGACGACGATGAGATGTTAATACCGTAAGCAGCGAAACTGCTGGTGTCAGCAATAATCATGTTGCTGAGGGAAGTGCATGTAAGGAATCGGATGCTCGTAGCCTAAGAGGGGGAGGGGGTGAATTAGGCAAACTTAAAACCTTAAGCCTAGGGTTATCACTATTTGCTCAAAACATAAACTAAAACATACTATCTAGATGTGCATCTATGTTTGAGCTAGTGTGAAACTCCCATCCCAAAGAGGTTTGGAACCTATAGCCAATCCTATCAAGAAGCTACTCTATGAATGTAAAGGCAAGCAAAGATTGCAAGTATGAAATGCGGAAACGTAAAGAGGGATGAGAGGAAGCAAACTCTTGACATGCGATTTATCCCGTGGTATCTGTAGGCACTTAGCCACCCCTAGTCCACGTTGTTGAAGCACTCCACACAAGAGTATCGCTTCCCGGTCACCAATTCTCTTCCAAGGCCAACTTGACTTGCCACAAAGGCTCGCCACGAAGGCACTCGCCAAGCCCCTTGGTCACCTTGATGCCGCCTCCACTAAGGAGCTTCTCCACCAAGGGAAGGGGGTCTCCACGTCCCCCGCACACAGCGTCAACACCGCTCCACACCAAGTCGGAGGGTTGAAGACTCGATTCGCTGGAGAGCCACCAAAGGCTCCAAGGCTCTGGCACACCTCTTGTACACTTGATTCACTCTAGAATCACCTCACAAGGTTGGCACACCTTGCACTCACTCAGCTCTAAAGCTAAGCCTAGCACTAAACACACACACAAAGCATGTGCAAGTCTTTGGATCAACACTTGAGCACTTGTATGGCTTGGATATGATCTTGAGTGTGTCTCGGGTTCCTCTACACTTCCACACAATCCAGCAACCTCAAATGGGCGAGTGGAAGGGGTATAAATAGCACATGCCATCCATAGAGCCGTTGCTCCAACGGCTAGTACTTTTCTGGGCACCGTCGGATGATCCGATGCTTACCTTTTCCAGGGTGTCGGTTCATCCGGTGCTCCTAGCCATTGCCTTCCACCGCATATGACCGTTGACACAATTCATCCGATGCTTCATCGGGCGGTGCATCGGTTCATCTGGTGCTGAAGGGAAATCAGCCTGGAGTCTCTGTCTTGAGCACTTGAGCCATCGGATGAACCGCTGGCTGACCGTCGGTTCATCCGGTGCTTAATGACTCTGCGCCAAAACCTTACTGTCTTGATCTTCATGGCCATAGGATGAATCGATGCTTGGACCATCGGTTCATCCGGCCCTTCTGCCTTCTCTTCTCCCTCTTCAGAATTCATCTGGCGCTTGTAAAAACCGGACCGTCAGTTCATCTGACGGTGCCAGTTGAACTGAGTCTTCGCGCAGTGTACCACATCATCCGGCGATTGCACTGATGGTACCGTCGGTTCATCCGACGGTGTCTTTTTCTTCTTCTTCGCCTTGTCTTAACATGCCACGGTTTACACACTTGAGAAATATACTAACTCTGGATTTTTGCTGCGCTTTACACATGGCATGTTAACTTGTGTTATGTTAACTTGCATGTTAACATGTGTTATGTTAACTTAACATCCATGGGATCTAAAATGCCTACAAAGACATGCTAGACAATATCGTTAGTCCCATTAATCATGTTGTCATTTAATCACCAAAATCATACTTGAACAATTGGCATTGAGGCCATGTTCGCTATAGTGCAGCTTCTCAGAAGCTCTGGCCATACGCTCGTACAAAATCCAATGAATTGGAAGAGTATAAAAAGTTAATTGGATGTCATCGATGGCTGATGGTGCTCATTTGTGAACAATAACTTTCAGCTCTGTATCGGCTCAAACAAACACAGAAATTAGCCGCATATATGAGCGTTAATTTGTTTCACAAGGCACAGATGCATGGCTCCAAGCGATTATGGGTATACACAATAGACTGCTTCTCTTGGAGCCTTTATTTACGGCCTATGGATTTTACTGCTCCAGATGATCTGAGCAGCGTTAATGGCTGCAATGGCTAGAGCAAATTCTTGAGCCGATGAAGCATACAACTGTATTTAAATCGGCTACTTGAAGTATGGAGGGACGGATCAGTTATGCAACATGTCCTGAGCAAACAACAGAATATGTCGACAAGCAGGAGTATTTTGCATATCGTTTCTCTGTGCAGCAGCATGTTGTCGCTGAGGTGCACGTACATACGAATTGGATCGGCTGGATGTTTCACTATGTGTTGCAGCAGATCCCAGCTGATGGATGACAGCGCAAGGCAGGAGCCGGCCAGGATATTTCTTGCATCAAGAAAAGGAAGATGTTCCCGAGTACATCGGCGGCTAGATTGAAGGAAACATATCGGCTATATCTTGGTTTCCCAAGCTGATGGAGTAGTATTGCAGCTGATTGGACATTCTCATCAGCCGATAAACGATTATTACTACTTACATGGCGCTCTTGCGCTACCCAAAACTGGCTTATATGAATCTGGATCCTCTGTACAAGGTAACGGTCGTGCCTGCTGGAGGGCCAATGGAAAATTATGAATGTCGGCGGGGAAACACTAGAAGCCCTTATCATGTTTGGCCGACCAATGTCTTGAGTATAATAGGCTATCAAGTAAAGGATCAAAGGAAGCAGTTCGACCAGATGGGGGGCTACTGCTGCCGATGCCATCGCTACGGCTGTCGATGCCAATGCCGTTGCTAATACTACCGACCTTGCAACAAGGTTGCTGTAACAGAGTAACAAAGAGACTCGATGGAAGGTGCGTGAGTCAGCTAATCTATGGAGAAAAATGCTTGAAGAACGATATCAGCTGAGAGCAGTGCTGAGAAAGTTGAGGTATTAAATCCATGGAGCAGTTTGCATCGGTCAGAAGATGAAAGTTCCGGATTTACAGAATTTCGAAGCATGAATCCTTCATACTCCGAAACTGGGGGGCTTGTGTTGACACCGGATTTTTGTAAAATCCCTTGTCCTGTTGAGATACAAGACTAATGTTGTCAGATTCAGATTCTATGTCCTGCTGATGCAAGACTGATAGCGTCAAGATCGGTCAGACAAAAAAAATACATGCAGGACACCACGTGTGTGCGAAGAAGATAAAATAAAGGTGGCTTATTTGTTTAATGAGCATACGCGTACGCGTGGAGTAATCCGCACGTAATCAATTTGATTGAAGGACATGCATGCATGGAACAATCAGCAAGAACAAGAATCAGCAAAGGAGCGATCGGCAAGGTATTCATTAAAGGAATCGGCAAGGGTGCATCGGCTGAGGTGAGATGACAAGCTGGCATGCGTGCCGATGTTGACTTGTCTAGAAGCCATTGAGGCATAATGCTCGTACATGACTTGGAGCTCAGAAATACGGATGGATCGGCCAAGCAATAATGATCAAAATAAAGAAAGAAAGAGTAGCAGAGAAAAAGATTGCATACAAGGAGGGATTCTGCAGAAAGGAAAGCCGGAGTCCATGTATCTTAAATATTTCCTTTTTATTATATATTAATTAAGGTGGTCACTACTAGGGATGTTGTAATCAATGACGTTCCCATATCATCACCGAAGACGCCAGAATGGTCACAGATGTTCATTTGTGACGATTTTGTGACGATACAAATTTCATCACAATAGTCGCGTCACATTTGTCCATCGGTGACGAAATGTATATTTTCGTCACAGATGTGTATTCAATCTGTGATGAATTGCACGTCGTCATGGAAATGAATTCAATCTATGACGACCGCTGTTGGTCATGAATGAAACCACGTTTTCGTCATAACTTCCCATCTGCCTAGCGTGTTGACGGCACCGTTAACGGCGTTTGTGTTCTGTGACGATCCGGTTTCATCACCGATAGTCATATTTTTTGTCATAATCCGCCGTTTGTAAGCGTCCCGATGGCGTATGCCACGTTGGCAGCTGACGTCAATGCTGACGTGGCAGTGACGTGGCAGCTGACGTCTGCTTACGAGGTTGCTGACGTCATCATTTTTGAATGGTCATAGAATACATTTTGAAATCGTCACAGAATACTCTTTGCCATGGTCACACTTTGATATAAAATGGTCACAGATTTGCCAACACTTTGGTCAAGATTTAACATCACTTTGGTCACAGATTTACCATCACTTTGGTCACAGATATACCATCACTTCGGTCACATATAATAATGTAATTAGAATTTGCAAATGATACTAGAATGGGCACACAATTCCATATAAGATTAAAACTAATATTCCAGTGTGCATACAACTGAGTGGACAACACTGAACTCAGTTCACAGTGTCACCACTTGACATCGCATTTCACTTAATAGTTTGCACAAATAGTACTACATATAATAAAAAGTTGCACACACAACCAAATCAAGTTACTGACTACCCAAAATGAACATCCAGTTCATAGCAGCTCTGACCAGCAGCTCTGTTCATGTCGATGAAGAAGCATTTCCATGGAGGGACAAGAGCTTCTTGAGGAGCAAATTGGTCTCCGCCATCTCCTTGCTGTTCTTCTCTGTAATCTTCTTGTACTCCTCCAGCTCCTTCTGCGTCCTCGCCCTCTCTTCCTCAGCATCTTCAATTTTCTTCTTGAGCTCGTCGAGTTCACCTTGAACAGCTGCTGCCGCTTCAGCTGCAAGTTGTTCCCGAAGCTCACTTTCATTTGATGATGCTGCCTTGGAGGATGCCGGTGTTTGGAAGCCAACACTCTTCAGGAATTGGTTTGAGCTGTTCTGGGAAAGCACCTTGGACACGAGCTCCACACTAGATGCTGGCATCTCACCTTCAAGAACAGCGTCCCTCAAAGCTTCCATATCAGACTGAAATATCATGGACATAAAATAGTTACATTTAAATGCCTTTGACCAACAGCAAGATGAGAATTGTTAATTTTTGCAATAATTTGAGGTAGGCATATGTCACAAAATATTTGGCAATTTTGGAATGTAACACTAGATGTCAGCCAATTTGATACATAAACACGTCTACTAACACCGAAAAACTGCAGCTCAGCCTATTTTAGAAAATCATGTGCAAAACCAAAACCATATCTTTGCCCAAGCTGTTGTACACTAAACAGGGCAAAAACTGCAGCTAGTAAAATATGGCACCCTCTCCACAAATCCCGAAGAACCAGATCATTCAAATCCACCAAAGATGGCATACATTGATATTTGACATTGTTCTGTCTAATATGTATGCATCATAATCCACATATGCTTTATGCTAAAATCATGTAACCAGTAATCACACACACTAGAGCGGTGGAACAAAAGTGTTATAAAATGGCAAAGATAATCCTAACAGGAATCATTGGGATAAGACCAACATCCAATGCCATTAAAATTAAATAGGAACTAGTAGAGATATAATTTATGAACTTACAAGTGCCTCTCTTGCCGGGTCACTCAGGCCACGTTTGGAGCTGGTATGGCAAGTCTGAAAGGCCTCCACCGCATCTAGTTCTTCAGTTTGATCTAGGCTGGGTTCTACTCTGTTTCTGCTCTGCTTCTGTCTCGTGGATACAAATCACAGCAAAGTAGTCTCAGATGAAATGCAAAAGAATTTGTTCAGTGCAAATGTGCATGTAAGTGAACAAGGTAATTTTTTACTTACGTATGCATGTAAGTGTGCCACATAGCAGCGAGAACCCGTAGCCTGATGATACTTGACTTTGCTGCAGTTCTGCTTGTTCTTTTCACATGTTTCCTACAAGAGATTGAGTATGTCAAAGGATATCACAGGTTTAAATTGAGAAGATCCTTTGGAAACTGATAGTGAATGAAGAATATATGACATGATAACCATACCATGTTCTTTGGATCAGACCACATTGCAACAAGTGCCCTCCATTCTCCATCACTCATGTAACTAACAGGAGAAGTTGTCCTAATCTCATTTGTAGGTACACCATTGAAGTATGTCTTCTTGAGCCGATAACGGTGGTTTTTTATCGCAGAGCGCATTAAATCGGTCATAACATACTTTGTTGCGCAATGGTTTGTGTTAATGGCCAAGCGACCCTAGGCATATGACAGTTCCATATTTAGTTAGTCAAATATGGTTAAGCATGTATACAAGTTTCATACAGAAACAATAATGCACTTACAGCTAGCTGTCCCTCAAAGGATTTGTAGTGTTTGTCGTCTTTCTTGTAATCTTTCCAATGTGGAAGGACAGGAATGCTTTCCTGAATGATGACGCCAGCCTCTGATGCTAACTTGGCAGCTTGAACAGGTTCATGAGGCCGTCTTTTTCCTTCCTCAACAACTATGGGCAATCTTCTTCCAATAGCTTTAGTCATCCTGTCCAGCTGTTTTCCCACAGTAGCTGATCTGGGCCTCCTAGGAGGTCTCTGTTCAGGAGCTACAAAATAGAATTTCTATTTAGTTAAATGCTTTAATTTCTGCTAAATCAACAAAAGAGATGTCATATTTGACTGAAAAAAAAGACAACTTGCCTTCAGTGCCTTCACCTCCAGCTACACTGTCTCCGTCAGCAAGTGTATGGTCATTAGCAGCAGCTCCAATGTCTTCCTCTACAGATGTATTGTCATGACCAGCTGTTACATTTCCTTCCTCTCCTGATGTATTGTCATGACCACCTGTTCCATTGGCTTCCTCTGCAGATGTATTGTCATCATGAGCGGCTGTAGGATCCTGTACATGAAGCCTTTTTGACCTTCCTGTTTCGGATTCAGAAGGCATCACATCTGATTGAGTAGCTGCCCTCACTCTCTTACTATTCCTAACTCCAGGCGCCATTGTGGGATTAGACTTCTTGATCTTTGAAGCAAGGGCTTTCCGACTACGCCCTGAAGGAAGCTGTGGGAAAAAATATCCAGGTAAGTCATGTGCATTAATAAGCAATACCATATATTAAAGAAGATGTATGTTTGAAAGAATATGCATCTAAATCATAGAGTGTACTTTAGATCACAAACATTTAATTGCAATGCAAGTATGCACCATCCACTACTTTGAAGATAGAAGAAGCACCTCAATTGCCATGGGTTGTGGCTGTTCATCAGATTCAGTGTCATCATCATCAGTACTATCTCCTTGATCATCCTCGTCAAGGAGATACTCCGATGATGATGAATCTTCATTATCTGTTCCCTTGTTTGCTGATTTTTTCCCCTTCTTTTGTGTAGGTTGTGGTAAAGAGTTATTAAGTTGAGAAGGTAGAGTATTCAATCCAAGCTCTTCAAACTTTTTTTGATTCTCCGCCACGCATCTATCTTGGTTTCTCTCATAATCAGTTATCATAGGTTCTTTCAAGGACAAGAAATTGGGTGTATTAGAAATTTTAAAAGGCTTCAATTAATAGGTAAGAGGTAATAACACTACTTACAAGATAGATAAGAGGTCAGAGGTTTGAGATAAGAGCTACAACTATTTCTGGACTCCTAGATCACAAATCCCCAGGGAATTGCACTGAATCAAAAACTATTATAACTCTCTGAAAAACTATGAATATAGATAGGATTGAACTACTATTTTCCTATCAACAAACATACATGCAAAATTCTATTACCAAACCCTGAACATAAAAATGGTCCCATGAATCAGACAAATACAATACAAATGGTCAGACAAATACAATTGCATCACTAGCATGGACTGAACTAATCTTCATAACTGTACTACAATTAAATTGGTGTGACAAAAACCATTGCAACAATAGAGCATTATTTGCACAGAAAACTCCATAACAAGATCAACAAAAGTGTAGATCTACTTTAACAAAATTGTAGATCTCCTTTAACAAATAAAATTGCAATATTCTACAGACTACTTCCACAATAGTAGAGTTTTGCTTACGTTGTTCTTCTTGTGCAGGTGCGTTCCTACGTTGACCCCTAGTTGCCACCATTGAGGTTGTGGCTAAGTTGCGGATTGAGGCCTGCAGGTGTGCTTAGGGTTAGGTTGGTGAAGAAAACGAGGTGGATGGGGAGAGAAAGGTAGACGAGAGAGAGGGATAGGGGGATGCGGTGTGTAACCAAATCGTCTTGGAAGAGAAAGGAAGGTCATCGACGGACCTGCTTGTCGGTGGCAGCGGTGGTTAGGGTTTCGTTGCTGCGACAGAGAGGAGGATGGGGAGAGATAGGTAGGTGGGGAGTTGAGAGAGAGGGATAGGTGGTGGCGGCGTGGAAATAGCTAACCTGGGATGAGGACGCAGCTCGTCGACGGCGATGGCGTCCGGTGGCGGCGATGGCGTCTGTGGCGGTGATGGGGAGGGGAAAAGATAGGAAGTTTGGGGGAGGTTTGACGAGGAGTGGGGGAGGGTACGGTATTAAAGGGCGATTTTGGCGCAATTTTTTTCGGGATAAAGACATCGAAATTTTTTGGCACTATTTTTTGGTGCCCATGTTTTTGGCTCCGGTCAGATATCTTTGTTTAAATAAAAAATCTCTCGATTCCTACAGAACATACTTGCATAGCCCAATGGTAAGACCAATTGACTCCAACCCCCAGCTCCCAGGTTCAAAACCTTAGGGGGGGCATATTTTTTCAACAGTGTTTAAATTTGTTATTTTTGTTTTTTCCTCTATGTTCTTTATTTCTATGTTATTTTTTTTGCATTTTTTTTCATAGACACCTCATTTTGTATCCATAAACATCCTAGTAAAGTTTCAGATGATTTAGAGATAGTTGTGATACACATATCTCACATTTGGCGACATCTCTCACATAGTCACATTGGTCGTACTGAGACATGTATGCCATTGTGAGGATGTGCACCACCACTTTGTCAGAATCAATTGAAACTTTTTTTCTCATGTGTATATACCAAAATGGTGTGTCCATGAAAGTTTTTAGATTTTGTTAGCTAGGTTAGGGTATTTTAACATTTATTCTTTAGTAAATCAACAAATAATTACAATTATAGGAAAATTGCACAAATGCACACAACATATTAGTTTGGATCCATGAACACCCTATTAAAGTTTCAGATGGTTTGGATAGTTTTAATCTTAGTTTCATCTTAGTTTTAATCTTAGTATTTATTTTTGGTACTGATCAATTATATTACTTGCTATTACTCGAAGTGTACTTGCTATTACTCGAATTACCGTCGGGCAAAAAAATTTTCTCTATGAAAGATGGACGAAATTTCCTCTAATATTGTTGTGCTATTGAAGAATAAAATTGAAGCTTAGAGGAGGCCAACATATTTTCTATTTAAAAAACTCAAGATATTTTTCATCCGTAACGTGAAAAAGGGAGAAAAGTTATAAATTATGTATTCCATCAAACATTCGAGAGATACGTTTTATTTTTATCAAGATTTCATGTTAGTTTGGAAAAATCTATGATATAATTGAATTATATTTCTGCACCAAGAGAAGAATTGCAAAAGAAATTGCAGCATTGACTGCTGAGTCCCTCCTCTCCATTGGCTTCTCCGGATCTAACAACAGCAGCTCCCTCCTCATCTCTCTCTCTCTCGACCCTCTCTCTAACAACAGCAGCAAAAATGGAAGCGGCAAGGGCAGGGCGTTGCCCACGCCGCCGTCGCTCTTCCCCCTCGCAATAGCTAAGGGTCACGGCAGCGAGGGAGGGCTGCGCACGGTGTTGGCCTCGACCGGGAACGTGCGTTCCCGGTGCTCCCCTCTCTTCTCTCTCTCTACTGCTCGCACACACGACAACGGACCGAGGAAGAAGAAGCACAGTGCACAGACACAGGAATTTTGGAGACGAACGCCCCGGCTGCCGTACAGCCTGTATGTTGGTGATTTTCTTGATAAAATGGATTCGACTCAACCTAGAACACAAGGACTACAAGACTATTTGTAGGCATATGCATCACAGCACCCATGCCACCCCACTCCGACGAGTTCGGCGCCCACGCATGCACGTCCTGGCGACCCCGGCCTTCTCCACGTTCTGAGCAACTAACTCCACGCAAGACCCGGACTTCATCCTCATCTATTAGCTGAACGGCGCCCTCCACGCTGCCTCTGCGATCCTCCTGACTCGGTCCTCCTTGGTCCCACCTAATGAACGAGCATGCGCCGCACACGAGCTCGCCACCTCCTGGAGCACGGCCGCACCGGCATCCAACCTGGTGCCCCATCCTTCCTGCTGCTGGACCCGAACACAAGGCCAAACTCGTGCACCAGCAAAACTCCTAGCTACTGACTGATCCGACCTAACAGACTCGAACAAGGACGTCTCCCGCGCACACACGTGACGTCCTTAACACGACCACGACCTGCACACGCCACTGTTGCACCATGGCGTGGTTTATTCCAACATTCACCCCCTAAACCATGACACCACCGCACCTCCCGCCCTACAGGAGCGTCGGTTCATCGTCGGCGCCGGCGAACAGTGCCTCCTCCTTCCTCGGCTTGGGGCACTCCCTAGAGAAGTGGCCGCGAATGCCACAGTTGAAGCACCGCCCCTTGCTGGAGCTGCGACGGCGCCCGCTTGCACCAGAACGGATGTTGCTCGCCCCGTCGTTGTCGTCGTCGCCTCCATGGCCGCTGCCATCACGATGCCCGCCGCCTCCGCGAGAACGTGCCTCCCACTGAGCCTTGGTGAGCAGCAGCTGCTCGCCGCTCCCGCCCTTGGCCGTCGGCTCGTCCTCGGAGTCTGCATCCTCCGCGACCTGCAGCTGCTCGACGAGCTCGTCCAACGTCATGGCCTCGAGGTCGCCATGGATCTCGATGGAGACCGCCACCTGCTTCAGCCGCCTCGGGACGGCACGCAGCACCTTCCTCACCACGTGAGAGTCGCCCAGCATCTCCCCGTGATCACCCAAGCGCGCGGTCAGACGATCGACGCGCACGGCGAAGTCCGCCACCGTCTCGCCGTCGCGGAAGCTGAGGAGCTCGAACTCCTTCATCAGGCGCTGCACGTTGGCCGCCTTCACGCGCTCGTCGCCACCACGCATCTTCTTCACGGAGTCCCAAGCCTTCTTTGCCGTCTTCTTCACGGCAAGCCCAGCCTTCATCTCCGGTGGAACGCCACGGAGAATCGCGGCCAGAGCGCGTCGATCCTTGGCGCGGTCCTTGCTCTCCTCCTCGACGACTTCCCACAGCTCCAGCGCCTCCAGGGACACCTGCATCACAAGGGACCACTCCTGGTAGTTCCCCTTAGTCAGCATTGGCAGCTCCACCACACCGGAGCCAGGCACGACACGCTCCATGGCGGTGCCCGAGCTCGAACTGTCACCCTTCGCCGGAGACTCGCCGATCTTCATTTCCTAGCCAAGGCTCTTGATACCAATTGTTGGCCTAGACCGGGAACGTGTGTTCCCGGTGCTCCCCTCTCTTCTCTCTCTACTGCTCGCACACACGACAACGGACCGAGAAAGAAGAAGCACAGTGCACAGACACAGGAATTTTGGAGACGAACGCCCCGGCTGCCGTACAGCCTGTATGTTGGCGATTTTCTTGATAAAATGGATTCGACTCAACCTAGAACACAAGGACTACAAGACTATTTGTAGGAATATGCATCACAGCACCCACGCCACCCCACTCCGACGAGCTCGGCGCCCACGCACGCACGTCCTGGCGACCCCGGCCTTCTCCACGTTCTGAGCAACTAACTCCACGCAAGACCCGGACTTCATCCTCATCTGTTAGCTGCACGGCGCCCTCCACACTGCCTCTGCGATCCTCCTGACTCGGTCCTCCTTGGTCCCACCTAATGAACGAGCATGCGCCGCACACGAGCTCGCCACCTCCTGGAGCACGGCCGCACCGGCATCCAACCTGGTGCCCCATCCTTCCTGCTGCTGGACCCGAACACAAGGTCAAACTCGTGCACCAGCAAAACTCCTAGCTACTGACTGATCCGACCTAACAGACTCGAACAAGGACGTCTCCCGCACACACACGCGACGTCCTTGACACGACCATGACCTACACACGGCACAGTTGCACCATGGCGTGGTTTATTCCAACACACGAAGGCCGGACACCAGGGCTCCGGTGCGGGGCGGCGCACCGCACGGAGGCCGGGATCACAGCTGCAGCGTGGCTGCGTTGCACGAAGGCCGGGGCGGCGGCTCCGGTGGGGGTTCGGCGAGGGCGCACGGATGCGGGCCAGCAGAGATCGATGGGGCCGTGGAGAAGCTCTACAAGGCTCGATTCGGCGGCCGGTGGGCTTGACGCGGTAGCGGGGAACTTGATTCGGCTGCGACAGAGCTCGATGCGGCAGCGATCCGGCCGGGGCGGAGTTCGATGGGGGGCCAACGCGCTCGATTCGGACATGGTGGAGCTCGAGTGATTCATGTATGACAAGAAGTTTAGGTATGGTGACAAACACTTCTGTTCCTACATGTCCCTCCTTTTGGAAACAACAGCATTGCTTTATCTCCTTCTGAATTGTTGCTTCATCTAATATGTGATGCATTACCATTGACACATGATTTGTTGACTGATGCAAATTAACCTAATACGACTTCGTGTTCCTACACTAGCAGTACTTACTGAAAATTCTAGAATGGCTATGCACTAGCAGAAACTGAAGAAGTATTCATGACAGTGCAGAGTTCAAATCTTTGATAATTTCAATAATTAAACCTACTAAAAAAACTGCTGGTATTTGTCCACTATAGCTCATACAACCCACTTTGCATATTATGGTCCACACAATTATTCATACTAGAAATCTTCATCTTCATCATCTAGGGACATGTCATCATTGTTATCATTGCCAGCATCACTACAGTACTGCAGTACTGTCTCATCCTCCTCCTCCTCCTCACTATCTTCATCAATAATTGGAGCTTGCTTCTTCAGTCTTATAAATTCTTGTAAATTGCCTTCAATTATAGTGGCTTCCTCATCTTGAATATTAGGCAATGGCACGTTATCATCACCTTCTTGCACTACATGCTCAGTATCTGAACCATAATCATCCTGATGCACATCATGACTGGCCTCATCTTTTTCAGCCACATCATAAATATTCCTATGTTCAAATTTCTGCACAACTCGCCAATCTTTACCTAAAGATGTGTCTTAAATGTAAAATATCTTTTTCGATTGAGATGATAGGATGAAAGGATCGGACTTGTACCATAATGACTGCACATTGATGGATTTGAAATGTCCGTCATTTTGAAGGCCTTTCCCCTTGCCTTCTTGGTTGTACCAATCGCATTGAAATAGAACCACAGTCCAACGAACTTGAAGATTCGAGTTATATTGCAACTCAATTACGTCTTTAAGGACACCATAAAAATCTATGATGTTGTTATTATGTTCACCTTCAGTCATTGAGGACCTGTGTGCATCCGAGGACTGTGTGTCGCTCCTTAGTGATGAGTGATTGACAACGTTGTGTGGACTGACTCTTGGCTAAGTATTGCAGGTGCAGGTTGCGGCTCGATTTGTGTTGGTGCAGGTGAAGAACAAGCACGAAAGGTCCGAGTCTGTGTGACCTCCCAGGAGCAGAGAGGACGAGTAGGCTTGGTTTGAGGGACCCAGTGGCCGGCAAGATTGAGTGCGGACCGCATGGTGGCAAGAACAGCAAGACGAAGTCGTGAAGTGGAAGCCGGTGCAAGGTGACGGTTATCTGTATGAAGCCGTGTTGTGCATGCGGGGTTTGGTGGTGTTACCATAAAACCATCAGGTGTATGGTTTCTCGGTTTGGGCCTCAAAACCGAGCCCTCGAAGACTCAGCGGGCTGCAGAGGCTGAAACTGGTGGGACCGGGTTCTGGAAACCGGTGGGACCGGTTTGCCAGAACCGGTGGAACCGTTTGTGTAACCGGTGGGATCGGTTTTAGGTCTGGGCGCTGGGAAGCTTCGAGAAGCGGAGGACACGCGGCGTGATCGCAAGGGATGCGTGGTGGCTACGCGGACTTGCGGTCGACGAGGATCCATCCGATGGAGAACCGACGAGACTTCCCAAAATGCCCTCGGTGGGCTTGTATCTTACTATTATGTATTAGGGGTAGTTTTGTCATTTGGTCACCACCTATATATAGCTAGAGAGAGGTGGATGGCAGCCAACTCTTGGGACTCTATGCATTTGCCTTTTGTTTTTCTTTCTCTCTATTTTCTATAGGATAGCTAGTGCTCTATTGCAAGATCCACAAGAGGGTAGGATGATGGGAGGTTGCTAGCCTCTTTGTAAAGAATCATTCCTTGTCATGTATGGAAGATTTGGAGTTCATCTTTGTGTCCCCTCCTGATTTGCTTGTGATTCCCGTGGCTTTTTCTTTTGTGGATTTTCGGAGCCAAATGGATGTGAAGAGTGTGTTCCTAAATGGGTTTCTAGAGGAAGAAGTGTATGTGAGGCAACCCCCGGGTTTTGAGAGTGAAAAGTTTCCCCACTTAGTGTTCAAACTTAGAAAAGCTCTCTATGGCCTCAAACAAGCACCCAGGGCGTGGTATGGTAGGTTGAGGAGTTTCTTGTTTAGCAAGGGGTTTGTGATGGGTAAGGTTGATCAAACTCTTTTTCTCCTCAGGCATGGTGATGATATCTTGATTGTTCAGATATACGCGGATGATATTATCTTTGGTGGTTCTTCTCACGCTTTGGTTGCCAGATTTGCAGAGGATATGAGCAGGGAATTTGAGACATCAATGATGGGCGAGTTGCAGTTCTTTGTCTGACTTCAGATCAAGCAATGCAAGGACGGGACGTTTGTGCATCAGTCGAAGTACACCAAGGAAATCATCAAGAAGTTCAAGATGGACGACTCCAAACCGATGGCGACACCGATGAGTATGACTACGACCCTGGACGCGGATGAAGAAGGTGGACCGGTGGATCAGAAGGAGTACAGGAGCATGATCAGTTCCCTCCTCTACTTGACGACTATGAGGCTAGACATACAGTTCAGTGTGTGTCTGTGCGCTCGTTTTCAGGTGTTGCCGAGGACCTCACACCGGCAGGCCATCAAGCGGATATTCAGGTACTTGAACTATACTCTCGAGTTTGGCCTTTGGTACTCCGCGGCTTCAACACTCAGTCTTCTTGGTTTCTCGGATGTAGATTTTGCTGGGTTTCAGTTGGATCGTAAATCAACTTCTGGAACATGTCAATTTCTTGGTTCTTCTTTGGTGTCTTGGTCTTCCCGCAAGCAGTCTAGTGTAGCCTAGTCTACCACAGAAGCCGAGTACGTTGCTGCCGCTAGCTGTTGTTCCCAGCTGCTTTGGATCACATACACTATGAGCGATTTTGGTGAGGAGAGTACCCAGATCCCACTGTACTGTGATAGCACCAGCGTCATAAGTGTTGCAAAGAACCCAGTTCTCCATTCCAGAACCAAGCATATAGAGGTGAGGTACCACTTCTTGAGAGACAATGTGGAGAAGGGTAAAATCAGCTTGATCCATGTTTCCACCCAAAACCAGCTGGCTGATATTTTCACCAAACCTTTGGACCAAGCTACCTTTTCTCGCTTACGGGGTGAGCTTGGTGTTTGCTTGATCACTTGAGTTGGATTTTGAGGTTTTGTGTATCATATGTATCATATGTTTAATTGTTTTTGCATTACATGTGTATCATGATGTATAGGCATCTTTGTATCCTAGACATGTTTTGCATCGGTAGGTTGAGCTTCTCCTATATGCTTTGAGGACCATAATGTGCTATGTGTGAGATCTTGAGCATGTGTGATATGACTTGTGATGTATAGCTGCTCTTGGTAGTTTTGCTATGTTTGTATGTTGAGCCAGCTTATTTTGGAAAATGATAGGATAGATCCTCTCTTGTGAGTAGAGGCTTGTTCATGATCTTGATATGCTTTGATGATCCTTATCATGCTTAATTTGTGGTTGGATAGCATGTTCATGTTGCATGGGGGAGTAGACCCATTTATCATTGTAAATGTTTAGCCCATGTTTTACCTTGTGAGGGAGCATAAGCTTCTTTTTACCGCAAAGGCATTTCATGTACCATAAGTAAATCTGAAAATGAAATACCAATGCTAGAAAAATGTGCTGTCATATGATCTTTGTCATGTGCGCTTTAAATTTTGTATCACGGGTGCCAAAACCGTTGCATGTTGCCTACCATGAGAAGTCTCATTTTAAGAAGTAGGCACATGGCTCGGTGGCTTTGACATGACATGAGATAGCTTGTCGGTGTTTGCAATGATCTTGTAATGTGAATATGTGTCCTAGCATGAAGTTTGTATGATATGGAGCATTTTGGCATGTTTAGTTCATGGCTAGGTGTTCGCTCATGAGAGGGGAGTTTTTGTGAAAATTGTTGTTTTTTATCGTGGCTTGGTTTCTTGCATACATAGCTCTACTACCTTGCAGCATAGGCTTCTGCTGAACTTTGAAATATCTAGCTTGGTTTTTATCTCATTTGTAGCAAGTTGTGGTGGTCATTGCCTATTTGAGAAGCTCTTAGATTCATGCCTTGATTCATGCATTGTCAACAAGGGGGAGAAGTTTTGGTTCACAGTTCAGAGTGCTTTGAAGGTGTGTTAGAGTTGGAGTGCATTTATTTCTGCATTTTTGGTTTCTGAGCTGTTCTGCTTGGGTAAACCAGTGGCACTGAGTTGAAATCCGGTGGAACCAATTTCTGTTCTGAGCATGAAATCCGGTGGAACTGGTTTCTATTCTGAGCAAGAGGTTTTTCGGTGGGACCGGTTTCAGATCCGGTGGAACCGGTTTTCATGCAAAGTTTGTGGCATTTGTTCAGGGGGAGTTCGCATCAGTGCAGGGGGAGCTTTGGTGGTTGCTTGAGTTTGATTGTGGCATTTGAGTTTGAGTTTTGGCTTTGAATTGGTAACATGGTGGTTTTTGTCTCGGTTGTGTCGAGTCGTTGCCCTTGTCTTAGGGGACCGAGACATTTCTCATTTGAGTGATCCGGTTTTCGCCTTTGTTCGGTTTTTGATCACTTGAATGAGTCTTTGATAGTTTCTTTTCTTTTCCTTTTGTCATATTATCCTAGTGACTGTGTGTGTTGTTAATGCACTCATCAAGGGGGAGATTGAGGACCTGTGTGCGTCCGAGGACTGTGTGTCGCTCCTTAGTGATGAGTGATTGACAAAGTTGTGTGGACTGACTCTTGGCTAAGTATTGCAGGTGCAGGTTGCGGCTCGATTTGTGTTGGTGCAGGTGAAGAACAAGCGCGAAAGGTCCGAGTCTGTGTGACCTCCCAGGAGCGGAGAGAACGAGTAGGCTTGGTTCGAGGGACCCGGTGGCCGGCAAGATCGAGTGCGGACCGCATGGTGGCAAGAACGGCAAGATGAAGTCATGAAGTGGAAGCCGGTGCAAGGTGACGGTTATCTGTGTGAAGCCGTGCCATGCATGCGGGGTTTGGTGGTGTAACCATAAAACCATCAGGTGTACGGTTTCTCGGTTTGGGCCTCAAAATCGAGCCCTCGAAGACTCAGCGGGCTGCAGAGGCTGAAACCGGTGGGACCGGGTTCTGGAAACCGGTGGGACCGGTTTGCCAGAACTAGTGGAACCGGTTTGTGTAACCGGTGGGACCAGTTTCAGGTCTGGGCGCCGTGAAGCTTCGAGAAGCGGAGGACACGCAGCGTGATCGCAAGGGATGTGTGGTGGCTACGCGGACTTGCAGTCGACAAGCATCCGTCCGATGGAGAACCGACGAGACTTCCCAAAATGCCCTCGGTGGGCTTGTATCTTACTATTATGTATTAGGGGTAGTTTTGTCATTTGGTCACCACCTATATATAGCTAGAGAGAGGTGGATGGCAGCCAACTCTTGGGACTCTATGCATTTGCCTTTTGTTTTTCTTTCTCTCTATTTTCTATAGGCTAGCTAGTGCTCTAGTGCAAGATCCACAAGAGGGTAGGATGATGGGAGGTTGCTAGCCTCTTTGTAAAGAATTATTCCTCGTCATGTAAGGAAGATTTGGAGTTCATCTTTGTGTCCCCTCGTGATTTGCTTGTGATTTCCATGGCTTTTTCTTTTGTGGATTTTCGGAGCCATTTTTGAGGATTTTTGTACGGAGGATTTGAAGGCATTTCCTTGCGATTCTTGTTGAAGGAAGGGTGTATCAGTACTTAGTGACTCTTTGATTTGTGATCCCCCCTCAAGAATCCGTGAGAAAACTCTTCAATTTGGGATTTTCGGATGGAACCCTAGGTGTGGTGTGCGTGACGGTTGACTTGCGATTCCTCACGATTTAGTGAGTTTAGGGACGGATCCATCTAGCTATGGACTACCCATGATGTACTCCTACCTTCACCAAAGTTTCACGTAAATCCTTTGAGCGAATCGGGAGTTTGGGTGAGATCAAGGAGGTGTTCTTCCCGCAGGTTGAGATTTTCCCGAGGTGCCCAGGCAAAACCGGTGGGACCGGTTTTCCCAACCCGGTGGCACCGGTTTGGCCGCCACGAGGTTATCATTCTGGTTTTTCTCTGGAAAAGTTGGTCTTCCTGTGAGAAATGTTTTGGTCTGAGTTTGGTGCAGTGTGGAGGGTGTTTTGACCGAGGAGTGGATTTGGACGTAGTGGTCAGGACGAACTCAGTGGCACCGGTTTGATAAACCCGGTGGCACCGGTTTTGTGTGTTTCCTCTCTGCCACGACTGAACTCGGTGGCACCGGTTTCTAAACCCGGTGGCACCGGTTTCTGTCTGACAGACAGTGTGTGTTGCTTCCGCGAGTGATTCTGGTCTCTGGGGTGTTTGGGATTTGTTCCTAAGGTTAGTAGTAGTTCAGTGACTACGTGATTTTGACAAATGCGTGTTGAGGTCCTTGGAGTTGAGTTTGGGACATAGGCCGAGTTCTTGCTCCGTGTGAGAAGAATTTTTATCGGCTCCCATTCACTCCCCCCCCCCCACTCTGGTCGCCAATCCGGTCCTTCTGTCATTACACCACTATTCTGTGTCTGCAGGAACTTTTCACGATCCACTGTGCTATACCGAACTCCATTAATCTTGCAAGCTGCAGAAAACTTAACTCGTAGACATGGGCCACAAGACAGTGCCCACAGTCCTTCGCTAACCAAATCTGGATTCTCCTTGGGTTTGTTCTCAATCTGTTGCAACAAAAATACTTTATTCAACAATTACATATGCATTTAATTACTAAATCTGTGTAGTTACTTACATGGCGCCTAAACCACTTGGCAAATCCCTGTTCAACCATTCTATCAACATTATTTAGTTGTGCACCTTGCTGCAACAGCTCGTCTCTGTACAACCTGCAAGGACAAGTTTATTCAAATGAAAAATTTGTAATTTTAAAAATCAGAGACTACTAAAACTCATACTTACTCCTTATATTCATCAGCTTCTTCACAATTATTTAGCACATACCAAACTAACTTATCCATGACAGCATCATCAATGTATTGGACCCTATTGCCTCCAACAAGAGTAGCACCATGCTTAAAAATAGAGATGTCATTAGGCAATGGCACCTCTACACCACTATCATCCTCCGGGTTGAATCTAGTGTCCATATCCTCCATGTACCTAGAACAAAAAGTCAAGGTGTCACTTGCCATATATGCCTCAGCAATTGATCCTTCTGGCTTGGCCCTGTTCCTTACAAAATTCTTCAAAGTGCCTAGTCGCCTTTCTATTGGGTACATCCAGCCATACTGAACAGGGCCTCTAAGTAGTGCCTCGTCAGGAAGATGGACACACAAGTGCACCATGACATCAAAGAAGGCAGGGGGAAAGATTTTCTCAAGCTTGCATAGGATCATTGGAATTTCTTCTTTCAGCCGTTTCACAACATCAATCCTTAGATTTCTACTGCATAGCTCCCTAAAAAAGGTTTCTAGCTCTGCAATTGCTTCATACACATCCTTCGGCACCAGTCCTCTAAGTCCAGCAGGTATGATTCTTTGCAGGAGTATGTGGCAAGAATGTGTCTTGAGCTTTCCAACCACCCTCGAACCATCTGCACTTATGTATCTTGCTAGGTTAGCAGCATATCCATCAGGAAACTTGATACCTTTGAGAAACTTGCAAAACTCGACTTTTTGATCCTTCCCCAAGACATAAGGAGCAGGTGGAGCACTGACTGAGTTGTTGCCTTTCTCCTGTAAGTGCAAATGATGTCTGATGCCCATATCATACAAATCTAGCCTAGCATTATGTGTGTCCTTGGTCTTGCCCAGTACATTGAGTAATGTGCAAAGAATGTTTTCACATACATTTTTCTCTATGTGCATCACATCAAGATTATGTGGAAGCTTCAAATGTTTCCAATAAGGCAATCTCCACAATGCAGATTTGCGGCTATAAATCTTTGGACCCACATTACGCTTCCTTTTTTTCCAGTGATTTCAGGTTGCTTCCCTGGCCTAACATCTTTCACCTTCTCTAGCTCCTCTAGGACCTCAGCCAAAGTGAACTTCTATGGCGCATCTTTGTTTTCACGCTTACCATCGAAAGCCAAGCTTCTCTGCCATGCATGTGTCTTTCGAAGGTATCGACGATGTCCAATGTAACATATCTTATTCCTTATTGCCCGAGACAATGGATCCTTGTCGCAGTAAATACATGCATAATACCCTTTTGTTATTCGCCCAGACAACGTGCTCAACGCTGGAAAATCATGTATACACCACAGCACGGTAGCACGAAGGTCAAACATCCTACCAGTACATGCATCATAGGTATTAACACCTTTCCATAGCTCTTGCAGTTCTTCAATTAGGGGCTCAAGGAATAGATCAAAATCCTTTCCCGGAGATGTTGGACTTGGGATGAGTAAAGACATAAAGCAATTTGCTGGATTCACACATTCCCATGGTGGGAGATTCAGTGGAGTCAGAAGCACTGGCCACATACTGTATTGGGTACTCATGTTGCCAAATGGATTGAACCCATCGGTAGCTAAGGCAAGCCTCAGGTTCCTTGGATCAGCTGCAAAGGATGGTTCCCTACCATCGAAGTCGTTCCATGCTTCCCCATCAGCTGGATGGCTCCTTACATTGTCGACTGGCGTCCTCACTTTCTTGTGCCATTGAGTTTCCTCGGAAGTACACTTTGAAGCATATATTCTCTTCAACCTTGGCAAAAGTGGAAAATGCATCAATACCTTATGTGGAACCTGCTTGGTCCCAGTTTTGTCTTTCCATCTAGACTCCTTGCATACTAGGCACACATTCAACTTAGCATACTTGGATGTTTCAGTATCCCGAAACAACACACAATTGTTCTTGCACACATGGATGTTTTCGTATCCAAGTCCCAACTCTCGAAGGTATTTCTTGGCCTCATCATAAGAATTTGGCAACTCACTCTTAGGGTATCCTGATGAGATCAACTTCATCATGGAGGAAAATCCTGCATTGCAGATTCGATAACGAGACTTGATATACAACATCCTCACCAGAAAAGAGAATTTCGAATGGCTAGATCCCGGGCTAAGTGCCTTCTTCGCATCTTCAAGGACTCTTGCAAACCTTGGCTGTTCTCCATCAGCCTCTGCTTGAGCATACAGATCTCCAATCATCTCTGGTACTCCAAGATCCTCGTCAAGATCACCATCATCATCCACATCGACATGTATCCCATAGTCATGATCACCTTCCACATCCTGGTGCTCTATATTCTCAACTACAGTAGTATCTGCTGCCTCCCCATGATGAATCCACCTGGTATATGTAGCTGACATTCCAAAGATGTGTATATGGTTTTCTACATCATACTGGTGTCGCACCCTTTGATTAAGACAATTGCGGCAAGGACAACGTATGTCAATGTCTTCGGGGTATCTTTCTCTAACAAATTTCATTAACTCTTCAACTCCTTTCAAATATGCAGGTGTGAATTGTTTCCCAAATATCAAGCTTCTATCCATCTGTTTTGAGAAACAAAAGAAACCTTTTACAAAGACCCAAACTGAGATTAAACTGAACAAAATACAAAAAAAGATGCATATATGAACAAAAAATTGACCCATTGTTTACATATCATTCTTTAATACTGTTCTATCCAGATTTTTATTTAATCTCTGATTTCTCTCAACATTCATGTGAGGAGTTCATTGTTTAATATTTTTCCTATCTGCTTCTGTAATCGTGTAGGGTACTTCTGAGTTCTGAATGTGAGGTTGGGTTAAGGAAGCATGCCAAAGTTGGCTGGGGTGATGGAGCTAAACAGGTTAGTACTAACTGTGCCTGCGCCCTTCATGTTAAAGATGAGAAAAAAATTGAGTTATGAGCAAACTCATGGATAGTCTCAACAAGTTTCAATTCCTATAAGCTGGTCACGAACTTTCAGTTAGTATTTTGTTTGGCTTGACAGAAATAATTCTGTGGTTAATTAACCTCCTACGCAAAATAGTATCTAGTGTTAGTTTGGCTATTGTAGCCTGATTCTTCTTGCCGTGGGGATCAAAGGCATTGCAGCCACTAGTGTTTGCCATCTTGCAAAGCAGACAACTTAATATTGATGCTTTCCCATGAGAATTAAGTGCTAATAGCTAGTACTAGCTACTTGTGATTGATTTGGTTAATACTATAATACAAGTACTGTTAAGTTTGCTGAAAAATAAGTTTCATAATGTTACTGTTGTCAAGGTCCTATTAGTTGTGGTATGTCAGTACCTACTTCTATTATTTAGCAATTAAAACATATTCTAATTTCTGGTGGTATGTCAGTCCTATTACTAGTGGTATGTCAGGCCACTAGTGTTTGCCATCTTGCAAAGCAGACAACTTAATAATGATGCTTTCCCATGAGAATTAAGTGCTAATAGCTAGTACTAGCTACTTGTGATTGATTTGGTTAATACTATAATACAAGTACTGCTAAGTTTACTGAAAAATCAGTTTCATAATGTTACTGTTGTCAAGGTCCTATTAATTGTGGTATGTCAGTACCTACTTGTATTATTTAGCAATTAAAATATATTTTAATTTCTGTAGGGCTACACTGATGAAAGAAACCATGGCAATGAAGATGAAGATTATGACACTGGTGGTGGATACTGCCCATGAAGGTAATTTGAGGAAGACTACGATCATGAAGGCAATGCTAATGATGACCTTATTTGGTGATGAGTAAAGGGTGTAAGGTTTAGTTTTGTCGTCTGCGGTTGTGTATGAACAAAACTTTCTTACACCGATGCATATATGAACAAATAATTCAAACATTTACGTCATCAAACCTGGCTACCGCTCTTCTGACCACGCCCCACACCGCTCTCGTCGCACCAGAGCTGGTTTGCTGCGCCTGACGCCTCCTCTGCCCTCGTCTCGCGCGCTGGCGCTGCTCTGCCTCCTACGCCGCCGCCGCCGCGTCGATGGCGAACACCCCGACACCCTTGATCACCTGCCGCCCTGCCGGTACACCGCCGCCGCGTCGTAAGATCGCGATCGAGGTTTGTGGCCGCAGCGATCAAGGGTTGGACCATAACATCTGATCGATGCAGTTTAAGGCCCACGATTCATTAATACAGTACAAATAAAACAACTGCATACTCAGAGCACGAAAGGTCACGTAGTGCAGTGGTAGAGCTCCTACCTGTCCACTGCCTGGTCGCGGGTTCCACATTCTGCGGGAGCATTGTTTTTTGCCAAATAAAATTAACCGCAGTGCGGCCTGTGGCCCACTTTGCAACAAAATGGAGCGTGCCGTCTGGGCAACGCCCAAGCTGCTGTGGAGCGGTAGATGTGGCCCACTATGCAAAAAAACGGGGAGCGGGTCGTGTGGCCCATGCCGTCAAGTGGTACGTGTGTGGCAAAAGAGACACGTTATATTATCTATGACGATTAACAATACTGATCTATGACCAATTTGTTTCATCAGTAGGTGTGCCAAACGATGCAAATAAATGATGACGATATCAAATATAATCTGTGACGACTAGGTTTTGTCATTCCAATACGCCATACCAAAACATAATCTATGACGATCTCCTTTTAGTGTTATGTGACGTTATTTTCATTTTCGTCATTATTCTTCAAGCCAAATCTTCGTCACTTGGCACTTATGACCAAGATGGACATTTCGTCATAGAAGACATATCCTTCTATGACGAAGGTAAGCAGCATCACGAGCAAATCAACATTGATGATCACTTTTCTAGTAGTGGGTCAAGTTGTAATTGGTTTAGCCAAGAGTTTGTTTTCAATGCGTGAGTTGCACACAAGGTCATAGGTCCAGCATCCCTATAAATATAGAGGGTGTGCGGTCATTGTAAGGTTTATCACACAATAAATACAACAAACCCTACCTTTTCGCCAAACCCTTTTCTTCTTCTTCTTCTTTTTCAACATTCAACGTCGTTCTTCTAGTTCGTCAGGCTGCATCAACTGACCTCTGACAAGCTTGTGAGTACCGTTTTACCGAGTAATTCCTAAGCTTTAACCTCCGGATGCATCGCTGTTGTTTCGTCTAGATTTATTCACAATTTATCGATATCTGCTAGATCTGCAAGTTTTACCTTAATTCTTGTTGCGTTAGCTTTTATCACAAGTTATCTAGCTTGAAACTGTTCCTGTCGGCTTTTATCGCATTATTATCTTTAAATCATCATATAGTCGGTTTAGATCTGTTTTGAGTGTTGCATCGCGTAGTTTTATTTAGATTACGTTTTAGTGATCTTTGTAGCTCTGCACCTACATCGGCTAAATTAGCCGATTATATTTATCTGTATCGGACTACTAGCCGATACACCTGTGGGAACGATTCGGTAATCCAGCTGATACGTTCCAGAATTTAACGTTTGATTTTCCATTGTCAATCAATAGGTCAGATTGGCTGGCGCGCCCTGCATTCCTGTGGATCCATCGTGTGTTGCTTCGTGAAGGTCACGTCCGATTTTTTTCATCAACAGAGATCTCCCGCTAAGGTGGCGCACGACATCGACTTCGCTCATATGACAAGAGACAAGGCAAGAGCACCAAAGTGAGTTGGTCGCCCTTGTGGTTTGGCCGAACCACCACTAGTTTGCCTCGATCCCTATTTGGCGATGGTATGTGCACCCTCTACCTCTTTACCCTCAATTTCATTGGTTTGAATCAGCTTTAATTCGGATCATCTAAATCAAAGTAAATAAAAAGAATCAACATGCTCCTCATGCTCTACATGTTTCCTAAGGTTGGCTTGCATAAGTTTTATTCCATGCTTATCATCATGATGCTTGTGAGCAATTATCTCTAGGAAGCCTTGCTCGTCTAAGTAGTTGATGTTTGAGATATGGTCAGATGATACTTCACTCCAAATGCTTGAGTTCTTGGGAAATTTATTTGAAAACCCTTTGCAAAGCTCCTCTTTGATATGCCAAAGTCCTACCAATGCCATATGATGAGATATCTTGAAACCTTTATACACATATGATGCTTGTCTTTGCATTGAGCTTTGTCAAATTGTTGCGACCCTTGTGAGAAACCTTTCATGCTTTCATGATCAAGATACACGTACATACCATACCCCTTGCTATACTCATTTGAGAACTAGCATTGTACCATCCTTCCACAAAATAAAAGCTCTACCGTATGTGTTGGTCTCTCTCTCTCTCCAAGTTTTGCTACAAAAGAGACATGGCTATCGAAAAAAATATATGGACACATGACGGTCCAAGCAAAAAAAAGAAAAAAAGAGAGAGAATATGGACACGAAAGGTACAAGTAAAAAAAAGAGAAAGAATGGACACAAAGGTCCAAGAAAAAAATAGAGAGAAGATAGCCATGTTCTCTAAAGATTTTATCAGAGAGAGGGGATCATACAAAAAGGAGTTGTCATTCCATCCACCTTTCACCATCCACCATATCCATACACATGCACATCTTGATCTGATTGTATGACTTGATTTTCTCCTAGGATCCGGTTTTTGACTTTGCAATATATGTGGTACAAGTATGCCTTATCTTTATGTCCTACCCTGAGCTCCATATATAGCCATCATTAGAAGTAGGACATAGAAAGACAAATCTAATGCCTTGGTGAGGACTATACACATTGAGTGATATGAGAGAATCAAATGAGGAGCTAAGCAAGGTTTGTTTTGAAAACTTATTTTTGAAAATCCCAAAGCTACTTGACATGAGGAGTAGAAGTGATTTGATTCAAGCCCATTCCATTCATCAACTACCCAAGATGGTATGATAGACACTTCAAAGTTCACAAGTACAAGGTATGGTTTTGGAATATCTCTTATGCTTGCTTCATACTATTGGAAATCTTATCTACCTTGGTCCTTAACCTTTACTCGAGGACGAGCAAAGGGCCAAGTGTGGGGGAGCTTGTTAGCGGTCGTTAAGTCCCTATTTTTGACCCTCAAATTTGTATAAAAGTCATTCCATCAGAGCGTGCACCATAGCTATAGGGTTCTAATCTAACAAATTTCACATGCTTTGGTGTATATTTGGTTGCAGGTAAATATAAGCAATTATGGCATAAAATATATCGTCATCACAAACAATTTCAAATGCCAAGTTGGATAACACCATTGCAAAGCTCTCGTCGAGACGATCAAAATGGATATATTATTTGACTATTTTGGAGCTCCAATGGAAAAGATATCGAGTAAAGGAATTAATACGGGATGCTGACATCAGCACCACGTCACCGTACACACAGACGCGCGGGGGGCGCCCAGGTGCAGCCATGTGGCGGCCAGCCACTAGCCACAGGCCGCTGCCACGGTGCATCGTAGGCACGCGCGCCCGCACGGAGGCAGGCTGGCCGGACGCGTGGCGGCACACGAGTGGCCACCAGCTGCTTTCGCGGATCGCGACTGGCGCTGGCGCGCGCGCTCGCGGGGTCTCGCGGGTGGTCCGAGCCGGCGGGACGGGTGGCGCATGGTGGATGGCCAGGGATAGGTAGGTTGTCAGGTTCATCTCGGTTTTCACCCGCAACCGCTCTCTTCGCTTCGGTTCTTGACCCAGGTGCCCGGTTCACACGCCTAGGGTCCGGTTTTCACCCCGTTCTTCATCCCACCGCCTCTAGGATCCTTGGCCCGTGAGTCTGCCGTCCAGGTGGCACCCAGGGAAGCAAGGAGAGGGGAATATTCTCCCTTGGATGCTAGGAGGTTGTCCACTCTCCCAAGTCACTTCCTCCTATAAATATAGACGCTCTCCTCACTTCATGACACACCACCATGGAGTAGTTCTTCCCCTCTTTCAAGATGTAGTTGTAGGCTAGTTTAGTTGGGAGTTAGAGTCCGGTAGAGCTTCACCTCGGGTTCGAAAGTTGTCTTTGGAAGTTCTGGTAAAGCCCTTGTATCTTTCCCTTTTCTTTTGTAAGACTTCGAGTATTAATATATTATCTTCCTCTCTTTATTTTGAGCTAATTACTTTCAACATTTATTTCATGGATAAGTAGTTCCAGCCTAGCTTTAGTAATGTTTGTTCTCTATTCCTCTTTATACCAGTTTCTCATCTCAACCGTTCTTCAGTTGGGTTGCTTATCCTAGATCCGGGAGTTAGTAACAGGATATATCTTTAAGCGCAGTGTTTAGAGTTATAGCCTGTCTTGAAATACACCTAGCCCCACGGACTGCTTGTGGTAGCCGGCGGGTAGTGACAGCCCCGTCCGGCCTCTGTATTCCACCACGTGAGACCGATTAGTCCTGTAGGCATCGTAAGAGTGGTGTATGTGATGGCTCCCATCTCATCCCTTTCCGCAGCCGAAGTGTACATCCTCCGACATATCCAGAGATGACTAGAATAGTTTATGCTTCTGCCGGAGCTGTTATCTACATTAGTTCCCGACTAGAGTTGACTCAATGTAATAGGAAGTATCTATGAACCAAACCCAATCTCGTTGTCCTCTCTGCTAGCTAGACCTTTCTTCTACCCTTTTATTACCGGAGTCTCCCATGTGTGTGTCAATGTCCATCACTCCTATCATATCATTTACCCCCACTTTGGTTTAGCTGGTATTTTAATCAGTAGATACATCCTTGTTAGTTATCATGTCTTGTAACCATTACTTCCCTGAGGATAAATACGATACTCTAGAATACACCTGGGTGAAATGCTACAATGGTATCCATACGCTTATGGATGTATATCTGTGGGACGTAACAAATACCAACAGATACTTAATTTACAATAAGTACTCGGGGGCTATGGCCATGAATACTAACCTCTTTTGGTGGATGATCATCATCAAACTCTCTCAGCACCTTCGGGATCCCTTTCAAGTTTCTGAAGACCCGCTGCAGCCTCTCCATCACAACATCATTACTGATATCTTCCTTGGACATCCTTGTGATATCATCCAACCTGGTGTACTCATACCTGAGGTGCTCTTTCTGCTGCACCTATTGGATGCGACACTTCATGAAGCAGAAGGCTACACTTTCAGCTGTCAGGCCTTTCTTCTTGAGTTGGGCAATCCACTCCAACAACTTGGGGACCTGGAGACACTCATTCATTTTTGGCTCATCATTCCATCTGAGATGCCACTCAGGACGATGCCCACTGGGTTTCCCTATTTGAGGATGATGGTTCCCAATATAGAACCATTTCTCCTTCCAGTCAAGATTGGACTCGATGAGTTTGTACTCAAAGTACAACTCACCGGCTTTCTCGTGCATCTGGATACCAGCACCACCAACCACATATGTGTTCCCCTTCTTCGGGTGTGGCTTCAAGAGGAAGAACTTCTGAAATAGTGCCCAGTGTGGCCTAATGCACATCCGTGACAAAAATTGGAATACGTCGTAGACGTAGTGCTCTTCGTGATGTTTTCTGAGAACGTCGTAGAAAGTCCGTCACGGATTAAATAGTTTCTTGTAGTGGGATATGAGAACTTATGAACCTATGCCACAGGATCAAAGGGGTTGTGTTCGAAGAACACAAGCCTCTAAATCAAGAATAGACGAAGAACATAAGAACATATCACCTATGTATGAATGCCACTTTAGTCTAATCCGAATATGCAGAAATACTCACTTTACTCTAAATGAAGAATAGCAGCATCCATAGAGTACAAGACCGATGAACGATGAACGAATCATCACCATCAAGCCTCTAACTCACTCCTTCTACCCTCTCTACCTAGCACTAGCCTAATCAACTACTCCACACCCACACTCTAGACATAGGAGAGGAGAGGACTCTCCTCCCCAAGAGAGAAAATGAGAGAGGGAAGAGTTGAAGTGTTGCCTCTATTCCTACCCCCTCCCCTTATATTTATAGGTAGGAGGACACCAGCATCCGCACGTCTCAACACCCCATGCACCCTGTTTCTGCCCTTGGGGACCAATGAGGAAGCACCATGTGCAGGGGGAGATGAACCGGCTCAAAGTTAGTTCGGCCGATCCTAGGGTTCGGCCGAACCCTGGTGGGCCCCCCTCACGGTGTGCTTTCTCTGGTAGGCTGGCATGTGGGCCCTTCAAACGGTTACAAGTGTACGCGGTGAGTTGAGGCGGTTTGGACAGCAAGTGGGCCCTTCAATCCATGTGATGCTTACGTGGCAGCGCGTGATTCGTCAGGCTTGCCTCTCTTGGATTGATGACATCATGGATCTAGGGGAATCCTGTGTGGTAGCCTCTCATTGGCTAGGGTGGAAAGGCATGGATCAAAGAGGTGTGCATTCTCTCCATTTCTTGTGCTAAATACCTGCATTCGAATATACATCACCACTTGTGGAATTTGTCAGTTTAAGCTGCTATTCTAGTGTGGATGCTTATTTTTCATGGATAAATGCAGGAGTTGATGGCATAAATTTAGCACATAACAGCCATCAACAACACCCCTACACTTGACCTTTGCTCATCCTCGAGTAAAGGAGAAAGGATCAAAGTGAGACATGATATCCAAAGGTATGAAGCGAGCATAAGAGATATTCCAAACCATACCTTGCACTTGTGAACTCTATGTAGTGTCTATCTTGCCATCTTGGGTAGTTGAGGAATGGAACGGAACGGTCAGGAATGAAGTCACTCCTGCTCATCATGTCAAGTAACTTGGGGTTTTGAAATAAGTTTTCAAAACAAACTTTGCGTAGCTTCCTCATTTGATTCTCTAGGACCGCTCAATGTGTATATATCCTCACCAAGGCATTTGAATTGCCTTTCTTCATCCTACATCTAATGATGGCTATATGTGGAGCTCAGGGTAGGATAAAAGATAAAGCATACTTGTATCACATATATTGCAAAGTCAAAAACCGGATCCAAAGAGAAAATCAGGTCATACAATTAGATGAAAATGTGCTTGTGTATGGATATGTGGCTGGTGGATGAATGATGAACTGTAAATGGAATAAAAACTCCGTTTGTATGATCCCATCTCTCTTCTTTTTTTTTCTTTCTTTAGGACATGGGCTATCCTTTATTTCTTTCTCTTTTTTTATCAAGCTTTGAGCATGTATTTCTCTTTTTTTTTCTTTTTGCATTGCCCATGTCTCTTTTTCAAGGATACTTTTGAAGAGAGAGGTCACACCACATATGGAGCTTTATTTTGTGGAATGGATGGATGGTGTTGACGCCTTTTCGGAGCCAACAAGCACGTGGAGGAGCTCCTTGCAGCACCTCCACGCAGGGTGTTTTAACCGGGTTGGAAGGGCGGTCAGACCAGGTTCGCCAGGTTCACCGGCGAGAAACTGTGAGACATGGGTACCCCTGGGTCCCCACTAGCCAGCCTCATAGCCGTCCCTGACAAGTGGGTCCAGCCCACTAGAAGACCTCGCCGACCTGACAAAAGGCCCAACAGTCCTGTCTGTGGCCCCGAAGACCTTCCAGAAGACCTTATCCAGAGAGAAGACGTCTTGGCGTGCAAGCCAAGGTAGGTCAAGACTGCGCAATGAAGTTCGGATAGACCTTCTATGATTGTAAACCGACTAGAGATAGAAGTCCAGATCTTAACCGATCTGGAGTTAGGCCCGCCGACCTTGTCCGTCAGGCTATATAAGGCGGACGAGGTCAACCTCCGATGTAACTCAACGCAGCTCCCCCAGTGAAATCCCGCAAAGCAATCTACATCGACAACTGGACATAGGGTTTTACTCTCCGGAGGCCCGAACCAGTATAAATCTCTATGTTCATTGTGTTCCATGTGCATCCCGTGCATAACCACCGAGTTCTTGGCCTCCGATTGCCCCAATCCGAACAAATAAACCACGAGGGTTGACACCCTTGTGGGCTGTCTAGATCTCAACCTCTGACAGTTGGCGCGCCAGGTAGGGGAGCTCGGAGGTTCTTCGTGCAACTCGATGGCAACAGGTCCCGGCGTCATCTTCTCGGCGAGCATGGCGGACTCCATCGCCAACCCCGTCGGCATTCGCTTCGGCTCCATGCCACCCGATGCCTGCTCTCCAGATGGCGCCAACTCGACGATCTGGGAACTCATCCCAGAACCAGCGGCGAAGACCCACCCACCCACACCTAGCGATCTCGTCGCTGGGTTCAACCAGATTGCCCGTATGCACAAGGGAATCGCTGAGATCTGCGAGGGCGCTAGCCACTCCTACAGGTCGAAATCCACCCCTTCCCGTATGCCCTACGGCATGCGAAGCTCGTGCCAGGTCGCCAGTGACCTCGCCAAGAAGACGATCCAGATCCAATCTGGGTCCAAAGCTGCTCTGCAGGTCCCGACCTGCCAAGTTCACAGGGGATCTCCTGATCTCCCCTGCCCCATCCACAAAAGGGCTAGGCACACTCTGCACCAGTGCCGTGCCCTGAAGAGGATTCACCGTCCTACTCCTCCAAGGAGGACGTCAAGTCGCAAGACCCACCACGCCACTCAGTCTCCGGATTGTGGCGAGTTCCAGGTCGCTCGGGTCATCCTGACACCGAACGAAGGCGGCGACGAGGTCGGGAGTCACCATGGCCTCCCAGGTCGTGAAGTCCTCACCGTCTCTGTTGATGTACCTCCTCAAGCTGGCGAGACGGACGACCAGAGGGCACAGCGCGAGGCGGCCAACGCTGATCAGCCTCAACGTCGCCAGGCGGAAGCCAACCAGGCTAACACCAATGCTTAAGGCAACCCCGATGCCCAAGTTAACGCGGTAGCCCAACCCAACACAGCGGCTCTGGCCAACGCGAACGCTACCCCGCACCCAGCAGATGAAGGAGATCAGCATCAAGAGCGCCAGCCACAACGTCACTTACGCGCAAGAGACCTCCTCAGGGAGTTCGAGGAAGACGGCCATGAGCTCCACCGATCACCCCAAGCTAACTTGGGGGCTGCGCTCGCGGACATTCACCACAAGAGCGATAAACCAGGCATGCGTCGAGCGAAGGCCCACCTCCGTGTGGCAACAGCCCAGCTCGAAGAACGTAGCCGAGGCTACACCAGATCTGCATCAAGCCAGCGTTCCCGTAGCAGGTCCGAGTACCCGCGTGCTGACAATGGCAACCCACCTATCCAGTCAGTATGGGAGGAAGGTGCCGACGAGAACGAGGTGGCCCAACCTGCCTGTGGTGCCAACGACGCCAATGCCAATGCCAACGCCAACGCTAACCCCAACGCTACCGCTCAGGTGCCAGCACCTCAACCCGCAGGTGCCCGTGGCGCTGCAGCACCACGACAACCTATGCAAGACTAGGCGGAACTCGAGCGCCGAGCTAACTACGACAGGGCGAACGGTGCCCCGGCCCGGTTCGGCCCCAACAACGTCCTCATTGAGGCTGCGGTCCAAAACCGACATGACGTCGAGCTCCAGCAGCACGCTGCCTATGACCTAGCCCACGGCGCACCTGACGACCTCTACGTCGCCCCACAAGTCGATGATCCGACTGGAGTGGCTAACTTCCTGGCCTTCTCACGACGTCTCAGGACGCTGAGATACCCGAAGGACTTCAAGCCAGCCATCCAAAAGTACAACGGTCGCTCCGACCCCAACATCTGGTTGAAGACATACACTGTTGCCGCGCAAGCCGCAGGAGGAAACCTAGACCACATGGCGGGGTACTTCCCCCTCGTGATGGGTCAAGCACCACTGCTGTGGTTAGACAACCTCCCCGCAGAGTGTATCACTTCGTGGGCATCCCTCACGCGCATGTTCACTACGAACTACCAGGCCACCTACAACCGCTCGGGGAATACCCATCACCTAGCGAGGGTGAGGATGCATCACGGTGAAAGTCTCCGAGACCACACCAACCGATTCTTTGAAAACCGCAACCAGCTTGCCGGTGTCATCACCTATTACAGGAAAGGCATCAGAGACCTCCGCCTCTTCGAGAAGATCCACGACCATGGGGCCACAACCATCGCCGACCTCATGACCTACGTCGACAAGCTCGTCGACACGCAAGACGCCGTGGCCCACGACTTCAAGGGCGACGGAGACGGCTATAGGTCACGCAAGTGCCCAGGAGAGGCTCTTGCAACAGAAGGGCCCAGCAAGTCTACCTTCCTGGCTGACGACTTCAACGTCATCCTTGACGGCTGGAGCCAGTTCCACAAGGACTCAAAACACACCATGCATGAATGTGAGGTGCTAAAGCGTGAGCTTGGCGTCCCCGCACCGCCCAAGGAACTAACGAAGACCAACGACGGACGTCGCTTCGACGACCGCTACCGTCGATCTGATCGACGCTACGACAACAACAGCCGATCTCACTGGCAGGACGACAGAGATCGCCACGACTATCATCGTGAGGACAACTGTGGTGGCCACCACGAGGATCGCCGCGACGATCGCCGCAGTGATCACCGCGACCATCGCCGTGACGATAGAGAGACCCGCGGAGTGCGCACTCCTCCTCCGCCACCTAACACTGGTAACCCCAATGGGGCGTTCCAGCCATCCAACCGCACGATAAACTTCATCATCAGAGGTCGTCGAGCTGCGGCCAGTACAAGACAACAACGCCTCCAGGCGCGTGAGATCAGTCTTGTCAACGCCGAAACTCCCCAACGTCTGAGGTGGTCAGAGTTTCCCACTACCGTCTCTCGAGAGGACCACTGGGTCCACATATCCGACCCCATGACCTACCCGCTGGTCGTCGACCCGACGGTGGACGGAGCAGTGCTACCTAAGAACCTCGTCGATGGGGGCAGCAGCCTGAATATCATATTCACCGAGACCTTGAAGAAGATGAACTTCGACTTCAAGAAGATGACCGCCTGCGACGAACCCTTCTATGGGGTCGTCCCCAGGAAGGCAGTCACCCCCATAGGTCAGGTTTGCCTCCCAGTCACCTTCGGCACCATGGAGAACTACCGCACGGAGTACCTGACCTTCGAGGTAGCAGACTTCCGCTCCTCCTACCATGCCATTATGGGCCATCCCATGCTGGCCAAGTTCATGGCCATCACACACTACACGTATCTTCTCATGAAGATGCCGGCGCCGAACGGAATCCTCTCCGTCTACGGTGACATCATCGTCTCCTTCAAGTGCGAAGCCGAGACCATCAATCTAGCCGCCATGGCAACCTACAAAGCTGCAACGGAGGTCATGATCACCAAAGCGGCCAAGCTCGACGACTCTGGGCTAGAAGTACCAGAACAAAAGCGCACAGGAACCACTGTGGATGCCGGTCCAGCGGTGAAGAAGGTTTGCCTCGGCCTGCCCGACGTAACCAAAGAAGTCACCATTAGGGCTGAGCTTGACCCCAAATAGGAACTCGCGCTCACCAGCTTCCTCCGGGACAACGCCGACATCTTCGCATGGAGCCCATCAGACATGCCCGGTGTCCCAAGGGAGTTGGCTGAGCACTCCTTAGAAGTCAACAAGACTGCACGACCAATCAAGCAGAAGCTCCGGCGCTTCACGAAGGATAGAAGGGAAGCCATAGCATCAGAAGTTTGTAAGCTCTTAGCTGCAAAGTTCATACGTGAGTGTAAGCACCCGGTCTGGCTAGCCAACCCGGTCCTTGTACCTAAGAAAATAGGAGGATTGAGAATGTGTATCGACTACACCGATCTCAACAAGCACTGCCCAAAGGACCATTTCCCTCTTTCGCGCATCGATCAGGTCGTGGACTCCACGGCTCGTAGCAAGCTGCTATCTTTCCTTGACTGCTACTCAGGGTATCACCAGATAGCCCTGAACCCCACCGACCAAGACAGTACGGCGTTCATAACACCCAATGGCATCTATTGCTATACGGTGATGACCTTCAGCCTCAAAAATGCTGGTGACACGTACCAGAAAGCGATCCAAAAATGCCTGGAGTCCCAACTCCACTGCAAGGTCCAAGCCTACGTCGATGATGTGGTCGTCAAGACCGACCACTAGGACGCCCTCCTCAACGACCTCACGGAGACCTTCGCCAACCTTTGCGCTTTCCGGTGGAAGCTCAACCCCACCAAGTGTGTCTTCGGTGTCCCTTCCGGGTTGCTCTTGGGCTTCATGGTCGGGCACCGAGGCATCGAAGCTAACCCTGTCAAGGTCGATGCGATACATAGGATGCACCGGCCATCCTGCAAGAAAGACGTCATGAAGCTAACAGGAATGATGGCGGCTCTAGGTCGTTTCATCAGCAAGCTCGCCGAGAAAGGCATGCCCTTCTTCAAGCTATTGAAGAAGACGGATAAATTCGTGTGGAACGACGAGGCTCAACAAGCTTTCGACAAGATAAAAGACTTCATGACCTCCCCACCGATCATGACGCCTCCGGTTTTGGGAGAAACACTCCTCCTCTACATCTCCGCCACCACCAATGTGGTCAGCACAGTCCTCGTGGCTGAAAGAAAAGAAGCTGGCCAGGTCTACCCTGTCCAACGTCCTGTCTACTATGTTAGCGAGGTCCTGGCCGACGCTAAAACACGATACACCCAGCCTCAAAAGCTGCTCTACGCGCTTTTGATCACGTCGAGAAAGCTTCGGCACTACTTCCAAGCCCACAAGATCAAGATCCCGTCGGCCTTCCCTCTGGGGGAGATCATTCGGAACCGCGATGACAACAGATGCATTGTCAAGTGGTCCATAGAGCTAGGCGAGTTTGACATAGAGTTCTGCTCACGACAGACCATCAAATCTCAGATCTTAGCAGACTTTATATCTGAGTGGACAGAAATCCAGATCCCTCCTTCTGAGGAGCGACCTGAGCATTGGATCATGTACTTCGACGGCGTCCTCAACCTTGAAGGTGCCAGTGCAGGCGTATTATTCATCTCTCCTCAGGGAGACCACCTCAAATACGTGCTGCAAATACACTACAAGGCTTCCAACAATGGAGCAGAGTACGAAGCTCTCATCCACGACCTCCGCATAGCTGTGTCCCTTGGCATCAAGCGACTCATAGCGTATGGCGACTCCCTGCTGGTCATCCAGCAGGTCAACAAAATTTGGGACTGCGTCAAGGAGATTATGGACGCCTACTGCGTAGAAGTACGTAAGTTGGAAGGCCACTTCAATGGAGTAGAATTCCACCATGTCACCCGTGACTTCAACGTGGCTGCCGACATCTTGTCAAAACTCGGCTCCAAACGAGCCCTAGTTCCGGTCGGCGTCTTCGTCCAAGACCTACGCAAACCCTCCATCAAGTTGTTGGATCTGAACCATCTAGATCCAACCACTCCAGAGCAAGCACCTCCCCGAGACGTGCTTATGGTAGATCGAGAAGAAGACTGGCGAGAACCCTTCCTCGCTTTCCTGCTCCACGATATGGTCCCTGATGATAAGGTGGAGCAGGAGAAAATCACACGCCGCAGCGCCAGCTATGTCGTTATCGGTGAAAAACTATACAGATGAGCCGCCTCTACTGGCGTCCTCATGAAGTGCATACTTCGGTCCGAAGGTCTCAAACTCCTAGTTGAGATACAAGGCGGTGAGTGTGGAAACCATGCAGCCTCTGTTAACCTGGTCGGCAAGGTATACAGATCTGGCTTCTACTGGCCCACGGCCATGAGCGATGCCAAAGACCTCGTCAAGAGGTGCAAAGGATGCCAATTCTTTGCAAAATAGCAGCACCTGCCGGCCCAGGTCCTGCGAACGATTCCTCCATCCTAGCCCTTCGCCATATGGGGTTTGGACTCCCTAGGTCCGTTCCGTACCGCTCCGGGTGGCTACAAACACATCATCATAGCGGTTGACAAATTCATCAAGTGGATTGAGGTCCGACCTGTCTCGAAGGTCACATCGGAGGAAGCCGCAAAGTTCATTCAAGACATAACACATCGCTTTGGTGTGCCTAACAGAATAATCACCGACCTAGGCTCAGCCTTCACAGGTTCTGCGTTTTGGGATTTTTGCCAAGACAGCATGATCGACGTCTACTACTTCTCCATCGCCCATCCTAGATGCAACGGCCAGGTCGAGCGTGCCAACGGCATGGTTCTGCAGTCTCTCAAGGAGACAATCTACGATGACGCTTCAAACTACGCCTCTCGTTGGCTCGCTGAACTCCCCCATGTGATCTGGGGTCTCAAGACTCAGGTCAGCTCGGCTACGGGGTACACACCCTTCTTCCTGGTCTATGGATCGGAAGCTGTCCTCCCCACAGACGTCGTCTTCGGTGCTCCCCGCATACAGCACTACGACGAAGGAGAGGTGGAGAAGACCCGTCGAGTCGACCACGATAGTCTTGAAGAACATCGGGTGGCCGCGGTAATGCGCCAGGCTCGCCACGACCAGCAGCTCCGGCGCTACGACGACCACAACCTAAAAGAGTGCACCTTCAACATCGGCGATCTGGTCCTTCGTCGGATTCAGAAAACTGACGGCATGCACAAACTCTCCGCCCCGTGGGAGGGTCCGTTCATCGTCAAGGAGGTCATTAGCCCGTCTACATACCGCCTTCAGTGCAGTGACGGCCAAGGAGTCCCGAACCCTTGGAACGTTGAGCACCTACGACGATTCTATCCTTAGAATAGTTTCTTTTCATCTATGTATTCCTTTTTACTTCATATAGTTAAGTCGAATAATGTCTGGTTTGTGCGGCAGTCTCATATCGACCTTTATATGAGTCCAGCTCTTGTTTGTGTTACAATCTCCCACCCCCTCGACACGCTCGGGGGCTTGGCCTTGCCAGCATGTAGGTCGCCAGACCTATGGGTACCATCTCTCCTCCCCCTCGACATGCTCGAGGGCTTGGCCTCGCCAACTTCGCCGTCGCTAGACCTGAGGACCTTCTTCTTTTCCTTTTCGGTTGCTCATCTTTTGCAACTGAAGGAAGACCTATCTCCATTACGTGGTCGCCAAACCTGGGTCCCAGACCCCTCCCCATGCGTCAGCTACACGTAAGCCTCCCCGTTGAGCAGTTGTAGAAGGGTGATATACGCACAGCCCCCGTGGCTACTAAGTCTGATTCAGTGTGTAAAAGATTTGCAAAATAAAAAGTGAAAACTAGAAATTCATATAACATAAACAAGGGTTAGGCTCCAAGCCAACAAGAACTTAATGTTTGTTACAAGATGTTTACAGGCCAAATCTTTCTACGACCTTGTCGGCTACGACCTGCACTTCAGCTTCAAGGGTGTCAAGGTCGGCATCCTTGTTCTCTCCACCCTCCAGCTTCTGCACATCGACCTCTGGGTAGTGCGACTTGACCAAGGTCAAAGCTCCAACTGCCGCCGTCATCGCTGCATCCTTCAGCAACATGTTCAAGTGCTCCGGAGCAGCGATCAGCCGATCAAGGATAGGAATGGATTCTCCAGCGCTCTCGTCGGGAGCGACCATCTTGATGATGTACTCAGCGGCCCCCTTGAGGTCGCTGACTTCGTTTCAAGCCCTGCAATGCCCACCTGGTCATTCCGGATGGTATTCATCGCGGACACGAGGTCGATCTCAAGATCCCTCCTGACGCCATGCTCGTATGATAACTTCTTGTAAAGAAATGACTCACTGTCAGTGGTAGCCTTCGTGCTCTCCTTGAGCACCTTGATCGCCTTCTTGCTTTCCTTCGGGTCGTCCTGAAGCTGCTTCTCCGTCTTCTAATGATCTGGTACAAAAGAAATTGTGTCAGTACATAAACCAGCAATCAAAGCATGCTATGACCTCAACAACTCTAGTCGTACCTTCGCACACGGTCTTCAAAAGAGCGTTCGCATTCTTGACTTTGAGCTTCTCGGCCTCAAGTTCAACGTGCAGCTTCTCCTTCTCTTGGGAGACCTGCTCTGTGGCTTTGCGGACCTGCTCTGCAGCTTCAGCTTTTAGGCGCTCGACCTCCTTCTCTAGCTGCCAAGCCTTGAAGCGGGCTGCAGCAGCCTCTCTGCACAACTCTGACCTAGCCTGAGCCCGCTCAGCCAACGACTGTCAAAAAGCATACGTTAAGACCATGAAGAATGAACAGCAAAGACCCCAATAGAAGACTTACCCCTAAGGCGGAGCTGAACTCCTTGATAGCGCCATGCGCCCTGGCAAGGTCATCCCGGTCAAGAACCATGTCAGCAGCCCATGGTGTGCCGTCCCAGTTAATCTCCAGTGGCGCCCCTGGGTGGACTGGCTCATTCGGCGCTGATGAACCTTGTTTTCCTCCAGCGGTTGTTTCTTGGTCGCCGCGGGGTTGGTCCTCCTGACCTTGACCTGCCCCCTGACCATGAGTCGCTGGAGGAGGCATGGCACTGACGAGCTGGACATCCTCGATTATTGGCGACCTCAACTTGTCGCCGGAACTCTGCGTTCCGGCACTTGGCGTCACGTTCGCGCTTCTCGCTAGCGAGGACTGCCCGCTTCCCGCACTTGGAGTCCTGGTCCCTGACCTGCAAATCAAGGTTGTCAGCTCCGGCGAATATAAAGACCTCCAGAAAAGTAGCAGATGAACAAAGAGCAAGGTACTTACTTCGCTCCTGACCTAAACCACGACCTCAAAGAGGTCGGCGGTGGCCTAGCCGGAAGCTTCGACTGAACCCTCGACTGAGTCTTCAGCGACTCCTTGAGCCGGTCCGCATCAGCTTGCGTGACCTGGCATTGCTCCTCCTTCCACCTCTTGGTCTCCGGACTAGGAGACCTTGGTGGCTTCTCCACCTCAATAACGTCCCCCTCCCCCTCCGAGGGAACATCTTCGTCAGCATCTTCTAAAGGGGAAGGGCTCCGTGCCCTCTTCTTCGACTTCTTCTTCTTCTTCTCTGCCTCTAGCTGGGCAGTCTTCTTCTCATCCGACTGCATTTGCGACTGCTTCGCCGCCGCACGCCGGGTCCGCCTGGTCGACGGCTTGCTTGCGCTCGCATCCCCGGCTTCTTGGTCGTCTTCGACCTCCACCTCGACCTCCGAGTCAGACATGTAGTTCTTGATGGCGGCCAACGGAGGTTCGAGCATGTCTCCTACCTCCCTTAACTTCCTGCTCGTCTCTTGATCAGTAGGCAAAGGGGCAGGGCACCAATACACCAACGCTTGGTTCTGCACGGCAAAAATCAAGATTTGTGAGAAGTCATCTTTCACAAAACAAAAAAAAAACAAAAATAAGACTAGACTCAGGTCGAGATCTTACCGCATCAGGAGGATTTCCAAGTGAATATGCCTTCGGGCAATTCACATTACGGATCACTCCAACGAGCATCTGCACCACGCGATCGGCCATCTCGAACTTGGAGACCTTCCTGATCTTCTCGCGGGTAGGGTCGGTTTGCCCCCAGAAGTCGTACGCAGGGTGGACCCTGTTCTTGATTGGTTGGATCAACCTTCGACTAAAGTTGATCGCCACGGCTCCCCCCGTCAGACCTTGTCCCTTTAGGGCTTCTAAGTCCTCAAGTAGCCCCTTGATCTCCTCCTCGTCGCGAGAGTCCAAGGATAGGTCCCATTCCGGAATTTTGGTCGGGCCGAACCCTGTTCGCCCCGGAAGTCCTGGTTCTTGGTTCCCGATGTAAAACCAGTCCACCCTCCAACCCGTGGTGTTGTCCGGCAACACCATGTCAATATAGGTCATCTTGCAACCTGTCCGAAGGAAAAATCCTACACTACCTATGACCTAGGCTTTCCCAGACTTCTTCACTTGGAAGAAATACCGCCACAACTTGAAGTGTGGCGGAATCCCCAGGAAGGCTTCACAAAGATGAATAAAAGACGATACTACAGTAATCGAGTTGGGGACGAGGTGTACCAACTCGAGCTTGTAGTAATGAAGAAGGCCTCGGAAGAAGTTGCCGGTGGGGATGTTGAAGCCACAGATGAACAAACTGGCAAAGACGACCTGCTCCTTGTCGTCTTCGGTTGGGAAGGCCTCGTCAACAGCACCTCGCCACCCCACCTCCTCCTTCGGCCTCAGCAGACCATACTCCACCATCTCCTGGATTCAGTCTTCGCTCATCACCGACTGTGTCCACTGGGCCTCCGGATGTGGCATCACTGGCGCCACCATTTTTGTGGGTTTTGGATCTCTGGATCTAGATCTAAAGTTGACAAGGGTCTTAGTGCGCATGCGGCGGCGCGATGCGGCTCTGTTGGGAGTGGAAGGGCTCGAGGTGGAGGTGGTGGCTCGGAGATGGAAGACGGCGAAATACTCAAGGCACGGGAATGGAAGCGGCACGCGAAACCCTAGCGGGAGGAGGAAGATGCGGAGTGAATGGGGTCCGCCCCTATGACTCTATGCTTTATATGGGTCCCATGGCCTCTGTAGCTGCTGCGGGCGAAGTGGTCCAACGGCTCTGCGCCAACGGATCCTTGACTCGCTTGATTTACGGCGGAGATCGAGATGGAATCCTATCCTAACGGCTCTTAGCCTAACGGATCCGTTGGTGACCTAGTCGTCTGATTTAATACCTCTTTGAGGTCGGCACGCATATTCTACTACCTCCTTGAGGTCGTAGGTCGTAAGAAACAACAAAGGTCGGACAGCGCCATTTCCGACCTTCTGGAGGTCGGGGATGTGTTTAAGGGAACAACATTGGGTTACAAAAACAAAAACAAGACTACACGGGACAGTGCTTAGTACGGCCTGACAGAAGAGCGTGAACACTACACGTGTCACACCACAACTACATCGGTAGCAATGCCCTATCTGGTTCTTGACCAGTTACAAAAATACAAACTACTTCACCCCTAGAGTGGGGGTGTTGATGATCCAGATGCTAGCCTGATGAAACCCTACCATGCTTTTTGCTCTTGCAAACTGCATCGCAAGTTTTCTTCTAGCTTCTGGAATATTTTGAAGATCTTTCCGAACTAGCTCTCTGTTGCACCCCCAAGCAGGCATCTTGCCGTACCCACCTACAACATGCAGGCTCAAGGATCGCTATAAACCTCCTTGCGCTCGTGGGCCAGCAGAGGGAGAAGCGGATAATCGAGTTCTTTACACATCGTAAGATTTCTTCTAGCTCCAAGCTTTTACACCATATTCTTCTGGGGATCTGGTGGGTGGTCACTAGACCATGAGATGGATCGATTTCTACAGCAAAACTTCATATTCTACGAGTACTTCATGGCTCTGCCTCAGGGCTCATGCCTCTATTTATAGAGACAGCTTCGCTTCACCACTTCCTCCTGACTCCTCCACTGTTCGCACGTGGTCGTTTGTCCTTTTCTCACCTGTGACTGAGCAAAAGTGCGCGCCCCTACCTGATCCTATCCATTGTGCCTTGGCTCATTGCGGTGAGAAAGAGGACTCGTGACTCTACAGTAAGTTCGTGACTCTAGCCTGGCTACTTGTCAGATGGCCCCGTGCCATATGGTCCTGTACCTGCTAGTCCTTCATTCGCTACACCTACAAGTGAGAATAATTGCACCTGCTAGGCTCTGCGTCCTGTTGGACCCGCTATGGCTCTGCATGTAAATGGACATCGTTCCAATCAGCCTATAGTTCTGTTTCCGGGCAGAATGGTCATAGGTTCGATTGAAGACCTCCTTGAGGTAGGCGTGCCTCGCTGCTCTGCCAGTCCGTCTGGGCGCCTGGACTCCAGATCAATCAAGACAGTTCGTCGGGCCCCCGAGGTCGGTGTGCCAGCTACCTTGGTCGACAATACCTCAGTACTGCAGCTCCGCTGGATGACTGGCAGCTATGCTGGTCGTCTGGGCACCAAAATGACCTTCCTGAGGTCGACGTGCCTCTATAGCCCTGCCAGCCTGTTCTGGGCGTCCAACTGTCGCTATAGGAATGAAGGCATCTCCTGGGGGTGCGTGCCTACGGGCCCTGTCGGGCATCTCTGGGTGCTTGAGCGTTGACTGCTTGATTTGAGGCCTCCCTGAGGTCGGCACGTCTCCGTGGCCCTGCTGGACTCCTTGCAGCTATGCTTGGAGGTCTGGTTGTCTCTACAACGTTTCTTCGGATCACGATTTGGCGATTTCTTTCTTCTTTTTTGGATCATCAAACCAGCTATGCTGCCTGCTTTAATGCTCGGGGACTACTCTACGAGTGCGTTTTCGACGCCCTCTAATTTTTCTACGTTGCTTCGACCTCCTGGAAGTCTGCTTCCTATAGGTCGTCACTCGACCGTGCTACGCTTCGGATACTACAAAACAGGTCGGCTCTACGCTGGCTATGTTTTCTTTCTTTTTTGGACCGCCGTGCATGCTATTCGACCTGTCGATAGCCCTACGACTTCGTCATGACCCCTCTCCTAAGGTCGCCGCGCCTACACATCGCTCGGGGGCTTGTGAGACATGGGTACCCCTGGGTCCCCACCAGCCAGCCTCATAGCCGTCCCCGACAAGTGGGTCCGGCCCACTAGAAGACCTCGCGCGACCTGACAAAAGGCCCAACAGACCTGTCTGTGGCCCCGAAGACCTTACAGAAGACCTTATCCGGAGAGAAGACGTCTTGGCGTGCAAGCCAAGGCAGGTCAAGACGGCGCAAGGAAGTTCGGATAGACCTTGTATCATTGTAAACCGACTAGAGATAGAAGTCCAGATCTTAACCGATCTGGAGTTAGGCCTGCCGACCTTGTCCGTCAAGCTATATAAGGCGAACGAGGTCAACCTCCGATGTAACTCAACGCAGCCCCCTAGCGCAATCCCGCAAAGTAATCTACATCGACAACTAGACATAGGGTTTTACTCTCCTGAGGCCCGAACCAGTATAAATCTCTGTGTTCATTGTGTTCCGTGTGCATCCCGTGCATAACCACCAAGTTCTTAGCCTCTGATTGCCCCAATCCGAACAAATAAACCACGAGGGTTGACACCCTTGTGGGCTGTCTAGATCTCAACCTCTGACAGAAACCAACGAATGCCCGCCTGGGAGGGACCGCGTCGGGGCAGGTGCACCTTGGGTTGTCCTAGGCTCGGCAGAGCAGCTAGGACGTCCTCTCATGTTGCGGAGGTAGTAGAGGAACAACACATGGGGTTGAAAAAGTAAGGTAAAAGAGAAAGAAAAGTAAAAAGATAAAAGTGTAATTGATAGATTTGATTATGATGCCCTCAATCGGCCGTGGCCCTTTATATTTATAGGGTGGGCAGGTCTTGCCCCAACTTGGGTCGAAACCCTAACAAATCCCGTGTCAAAATACAACTTCTACACGGATTCTACAGACTAAACCCGGTCTGACCGCCCTAGAGAGCTGGTCCGACCGGCTACCCGACGTGCAGATCTTCTCGAAGTCATATCTCTCTCATCCGTAGTCTGAATCTGACATTCCATATATGAATATCGATCTACTCGACGAGAGCTATCCAATGGTGAAGTCCAAATTGTCTTTTGAGCAACTTCACCAAGCTGGTCTGACCGGGTGGGGCCGCCGGTCTGACCGGTCCTCCCAGACCTGCCGAATTCGGGTGTCAACATATGCCCCCCTGTTTTCTGGAAAAGCTTGTGTGCCGGAAAACATTCTGAATGGTCAGAATCATTTAAAGACGATGATGAATAATGCATCACCCATGTGGTGGTTTCTAACTCTTTATGGATGCTATTGTAGACGAAACGATATCGTAATAAGTACATGTAAAAAATTGCTATTTCAGCTTCTAAATAGCATGTCTAACAACTGAAGTCCTGATACGGCCATGGCGGCCAACCGTAGCGCCTTGGTGCATCACAAGCATAATATTGATAGTTGTAAAAAGAAGACCAAGGATTATACCAAAACCATGGATTGCAATTGATTATACCTGAATAAGTATTCCATGGCACATGCATCGATGGGACAAATGATGAAGACCAATGCGATGACCGTTGACGCTTCTTTACTCTCGGTGATGAAGAATTACTACTTTGATCATCCCCTAACCAATTTCTTTTCTTTTGCTCGGCTATCTTCTGGTATTTATGCAATAATTCAGCAAAGCTTGGCTTCTTCCTCATCACCTTGCTGTTTGGTGTGGCACTATGGGCTCTACCAAATTTTTTGGCATGACTGGTCAGACCAGTGGGGTCATCGGTTAGACCGGTTCCTTCAGAACCAGCCACGCTGAGATCATCTTGCCCCCCAGCCGAACTTGATTTTTGTCCAGCTATAGTATTTGAAACTTGTGCAACATTAGAGGCAATATGATCAATAGAACTAGCTGATGATTTTTCAATATGCGGCTTTTCTATGTCTAATGTCAAATCTAAATTTTTATTTAATCTACCGTCCTTTTTGACACGATAGACTTGTTTCACCACCTTACGCTTATTTTTCTGTGGACCGATTCTTTTGATCAAAACGGTCATTATGCATAGGTGATGGCTCATTAATTACCGGGTCTCTATAGGTTATATAATCTAGACACGAGTATGTAGGAAGAGACGGTATACATGAATTATAATACCATGGAGGACAAAAATAATGCATATTAAAATTAGCTTCCCATGGCATAGGCATTGGTGATCCATGTGAAGGAAACGACATTGATGTAGGAAAATTACTCCATTGCCGATTCCGGTTATCGAACTTCTCTCTAGGAGAAGATTTTGGGCGCTTGGAATTTTTAGACCGACTAGCATCATTGACATTATTTTGACTTTGAGACTTAGCCGAAAGTTTTTCATTGGGCTTCAGCTTTTCTCTTTGATGCTTACGGTCTTTGGATTCAATTGTTTTCCAAACACCAATTTCGGGATTTCAGGCTTAACCATCTTTGGTTTAGATTTATTTTGCAAAACCCTAGGAGAGGCGGTTAGACCGGGTTGCAACCCGGTTAGACCGGTCTCGGTGCAACAAGCAACTTCGCCTTTGTTTTGTTGCCCCCGAGCGCTGAAGTGCTAGATGAAGCCTCTATGCTCTTGCTAGGGGGATTTGGGTCAACAATTTCGGCTAGAGACGACCGACTTGTTTCTTGACCAACAACATCACAATTTGGCAAAGTTTTGCAAGGATCAGTCATAACAATAGCCGGCTTTTCAGAAACCGACTCTTGATTAATAGGAATCAGATCTACACTATTCTTCTTATTAAGTAAGTCATCCACAAATGCAAGTAAACCACTTAAAAGATTAGCAAAAGACTTACGATGCCTTGGTAGATCATACATCCTCAACTCGTTGATGACAGCTATATTCATCATGATGACGCCTTGTTCTGCTACTTGATAATAGTGAGGACGTATTTCTTCGTGGATGCCCTTGCGTAGATCTTTAGGTAATCCTTCAAGTGCCATCAAATTGCTGGAGTTTGATAGATCGGCCATGATAGCCAGATTTCTCGTTCCCCAGCGGCGTCGCCAATTTGTTGATGCCTTTTCGGAGCCAACAAGAACGTGGAGGAGCTCCTTGCAGCACCTCCACGCAGGGCGGTCTAACCGGGTTGGAAGGGCCATCAGACCGGTTACGCTAGGTTCACTGGCGAGAAACCAACGAACGCCCGCCCGGGAGGGACCCCATCGGGGCAGGCGCACCTTGGGTTGTCCTAGGCTCGGCAGGCCAGCTAGGACGTCCTCTCATGCCACGGAGGTAGTAGAGGAACAACACATGGGGTTGGAAAAGTAAGGTAAAAGAGAAAGAAAAGTAAAAAGATAAAAGTGTAATTGATAGATTTGGTTATGATGCCCTCATTCGGCCGTGGCCCATTATATTTATAGGGTGGGGAGGTCTTGCCCCAACTTGGGTCGAAATCATAACAAATCCCATGTCAAAATACAACTTCTACATGGATTCTACAGACTAAACCCGGTCTGACCGCCCTAGAGACCCGGTTTGACTGGCTACCCGATGTGCAGATCTTCACGAAGCCATATCTCTCTCATCCGAAGTCCGAATCTGACGTTCCATATATGAATCTTGATCTACTCGATGAGAGCTATCTAATGGTCAAGTCCAAATTGCCTTTTGAGCAACTTGACCAGGCCGGTTTGACCAGGTGGGGCCGACGGTCTGACCGGTCCTCCCAGACCTGCCAAATTTGGGTGTCAACAGATGGTACAATGCTTAACTTCTAGTGTAGAAGCATAGCAAGGGGAATATGGTGTGCATGTGAATCTTTATCATGAAAGCATGAAAAGAATTCTCATAAGGGTCACAACAATTTGACAAAGCTCAATGCAAAGACAAGCAGCATATGAGTAGAAAGTTTTCAAAACATTCATCATATGACTTTGGTAGGACTTTGGCATATAAAAGAGGAGCTTCGCAAATGGTTTTCAGAATTTTCAGAATAAATCTCCCAAGCACTCAAACATTTAGAGCGAAGATCATATCATCAAACCATATCTCAAACACCAACTACTTAGATGAGCATGGCTTCCTAAAAATATTTGTTCACAAGTATCAAGGTGATAAGCAAGGAATAAAACATATGCAAGCCAACCATAGAAAACATGCAGACCAAGTGGAGCATGAATCTCTTTGAGTTTGATGTAGTGGATAAGAATTGAAACTCATTCAAACTCATGGATTAGGGAGAGTGAGATAAAGGGTTGCACATACCATCGCTCCTAAAGAATATGGGGATCAAGGAGGACTAGTGATGATTCGGCTGACCTATGGGGCAGCCGACCCACTCTAGCTTACCCTGCCCCTTGTCTTGATGGCATAGTCGATATTGTGCAACACCTGTGTGGGAGTTCACGAGTAGTTCACGAGTGGATATGTCGATGATGAGCTCGAGAGAACTCCCCCACACTTGTTCTTGTACCTAGTGCTGTCTTTAAACAAAAATAAAACAGAAAAGGGACTCTGCTGGTTCAAATATTTTTTGGTTTTTATTTTATTGTCACCATGTCATCTACTCGAACAAGGTTAGATCAAGATCGTACTTCATAAACAAAGGAGGATATACTTACCTTGGACCTTTTAGACGTCATATGTACCTCCTTTGTATGTTGTGCATCACGAATCTCACGCCTTGACTTACCTTCCCATTTGAATCTAGCTCAATGACTCACCCATTTAGATTTGACGATTTCCTGTAGGGGTTAGTCCACATATATGCTACCAAGATCTATGAAGGCATAACTCTAATGTTCATCAATCAAAACTCGACACCAGTCTTGTTTTGATTGAAGAAGACAGTTTTAACCTAGAGAAAATTCCCAAGGTATCATCAAAACAACTTCATCTTCCCTTTGTAGCCTTCAAACTTGAAAACTTCTCTCTCTATACACAACTGAAATTTTTGTTCCCTGTGTAGCACTTTCATTACTCTAGATGTCTAACGGTGTTAACTCCGAGAGGAAAAGACATTTTTGCCCACCCCATCCTGCCCTCTCTCCCATGACAAACATCAGCTCCCCATGGCACCCACCCCCAAGCTGCTCCCTCTCTCCCTATCTCTCATGACCTCCCTCACTCTCTCTGGCGTGACAACTCTTGATTTGGTGCAGTAGAAGCTAATTCAGTGTTGGGGAATCTCAATCCAGCGATGGAGGAGTTCAATTCAGTGCCGGCAAACCAAAATCCAGTGGTCGCAGAGCTCGATTCGGTGGCAGTGAGCCTCAATCCGGTGATGGTGGAGATTGCTGCTGCAGAACAAGGACGAAGCGCTGATGGCTTGGGCTGCTGCCGCCTTCTCCCTCAACTCCGGCCAGAGCTGCATCTTCAACTCCCACTACCACTCCGGTCAGAGCTGCTTCTTCAATGCCGCCGCATTCTCCTTCAACTCCGGCCAGAGCCTGGGGTAGGGAGTGCCCGCCCCCGTTGTCTGGGGGCTAGCCCCACTGTGCGGCCTGGGAGTGCCTACTCGCGTGGCCTAGGGGCTAGCCGGTGGCCACCACGCGTGCCTGGGGCTAGCTACCCGCGCCAGCCAAGGAGTGCCCGCGTGCGCGGCCTGGGGGCTGATCGGTAGCCGCTCCTCATGCGCCTGGGGCTAACCGCCCGCTCGGCCTGGTGTTGGCTTCTTGCACCGATTGGGGCTAGCCGCATGTGCCACCTGGGGATGGCAGCCAGCCGGTGGGTCGCACCCGCGTCGCCGGTGCTGGCCATGGGCTGGCTGCCGGCGCTGGTTAGGGGCACTTTGGTCTTTCATGGGTAAGCAAGCTTTGCTTTTGATGGTAGAAGATGACTAGAGTAACGGAAGTGCTACACAGGGGACAAAAATTTCAGTGGTGCATAGAGAAGGAAGTTTTCAAGTTTGGATGCTACAAAAGGAAGAGAAATATTTTTTGATGCTACTTGGGTAATTTTCTCTTTAACCTAAGCACCATGCTTAATTTAACCTAAGCACCATTCTTAATGTGTGCTGATCGAACATACATTCAAACTAGATCATAAGAACATAAACAAGGGAAGCATGTAGGCATAATCAAGCTATTTTCAAGGGGACATAAGCATGAGCATATGATGGCGAACATCGGGCAACCTCCCGGAAGGGCTTTGTTTAAAGTCAAAAGCAGGACATACCTAGCTAGTCGGGCAAGAGGCAAGATCTAACTTCATCTCCAAACCAGGATAAGATTTGGCATGAGAGGAACTTTTACTCAGCATGCTCACATACCTCCCCCACACTTGAAGTTTGGACTGCTAGGCAACAAAACTCAAGTGTGTCGAAATCAAGCTTCCTTTTGTAAATGTTTCCTCACCAAAGCTTACTAAGGTGTTGCAGCTGATGTAGCTCACATGTTCCTAGGCACCACCTGTCCATCTTTCTTTTCAATCTCCACCTGAAAGGTTAGTGACCAGAAATACCCGAAGGACAACTTACCTAAAAACATTTTCTTGCTTTTATTTGAAAGGGAAAATAAAATCTATGCTAATCCAGGCTATCTCCTAGCAGTGCTTTGTTTATGGTCACAAGCTCGACCATGTGAACTTCATCTTGCAGCTATCATTGGTGGTGTCACTCCCGTCTCACCACCAATCATTGATGTATCATTGAAGCTTCAGCTGCAAGGTTAGTGCCACAGTGCATACATGAAATCTACAATGCTTATGGTAAACATATGCATCTACAATCAACCTTCTAAACTTCTTGCAAAAGAGGAATAGAAGGTGATTGTAGTCCTCATGCATGCTCAGTGCACTAAGCATGGCCGACTCTGGAGAGGCATGATGTAGGCATGGTTCATGTGGCATATCAAGAGTGAGACCACCATACTCGTCCATGGAATCCTTTCCTTCAGATTCCAAAGTCGGCACCTCAAAGAATTCCAAGGCCCTAGAATTCTCCCTCTCAAGAGATTCATCATGGAAGCACGATGTTGACTCTCGATCATGGTCGAAAGCAACATAGTATGGGCCAGCGGGAAGAGGCTCAAACTCGGTCGAGAGTGATGACGATCGTTCGCCTTCACATAGGTGAAGAAGGTCTTCCGAGTCATGCTCACGAGGAGTAGAAAATTCTGCAACCTTAATGAGAATAGGCTCGGATGACGTGAATGGAGATATATGCGTCGTCTTCTAGAGCGGGTTTTGCTTGGGTAGAGGCTTCACCATAGAATGCCCTAGACAAGGGGTAGTGGTGGCAGAAGTGGCTTTCCTAAGCTTTACATCTAAGCTCCCTTGTGATTTATCAAGAAGTTTTTCTAATGGGAAGCCTAGGAGGATCAAAATCGATGATGTCATAGATATGAAAATCTAAGCACACTTCGACCTTGTCTATGATGATTGGAATGTCCCTAACGATCCCTCGACATGGGAAAAAGTAGCCCCATGAGGGACTTTGGAAATGTCTATCAGGCAGGGTCAGGGGCATGTCACCCACCAGAGTGTCCAAAAGGTACTCTGATATGATGCAAGTCCCAACAGTAGGGTCATGAACAGCATCTACGGTGTTTCCCCTCATGGAACAATGGATGGTCGCGGAAATCGAGCTAACCCGAATTGCTTTGGATGTATGCTTTAATTCCTGAGGTGACCAATCCACTATGGTCCCATGATTCCAAACTTCATCGAGGACCTCATAAAGATGCATCTATGCCGTAGGCTTCTCGTGCCTAAAGTGATTCGAGGCATTTATAATGTCTCCAGAAGAATCAACCTCGAATCGGCCAGAGAACTCCAAAGGTTGAATTTCTTTTTCCTTCGGTGTTCGTGGTCCGGGAGAGGGCTCTCTAGACGAATCATGGGATGTGGAAGGTAAAACTCAAATTCGTCTATTAAGAGACTCTCACGGATCGACCCGAACTCTTGGTGGGGTTCATTTTGACTGGTATGGGAAGAAGAGGCTTCTAAGAAGAATTCTAGGATCTCTCTTCTTTCCACTGGAGTTTGGTGCTCAAACGAACCTCCAGCCAAGATGTCGAGCTCGTGTGCAGATTCCATGTCTAAACTCCTGTAAAAGGTGCACAATGATACATCATTGGGTATAGACAAGTCTGAACTAGATGCCAACAGGTGTGAGAACCTAGCCCATGCTGCACCTATGGACTCACCCTCTAATTGCTCAAAGTCAAAGAAGTCACACAGTAGTGAATCTGAGCATTCATAAGGGGAGAACGAGTAACAATAGTCATCTTGTAATTCTTCCCAATTGTTTACACTCTCTACTGTGCGGGTGTACCACTGCTCCGCTCTATCTATAAGAGAGAAAGCGAACAACTTCCACCTCAAAGTTTCTTGTGTCATGCCTGGGATTACCAAGCACAAACACAGTTCTTTGAACTCCTTTAAATGATCATGGGGATCATCACTAATCGCTCTGAAGAATGGTCGATTCCGATCCACGGCTATAAAGCCGGGACGAAGTTCACAGCTAGATGAAGAAGTTGATGGTTGGTCTAAGACGAACTCACCCCTAGGGGTAGAGAGGCTTTGATAGGAAGGCATCTCAAAGGGTAGCGGTGGTAAAGGTAGAGTAAAGAAAACGAAAAAGGTAGATACGAGGACCACTAGGTTCGAAGACAGATACAGCAACCGTTCCTCGGCAATGGTGCCAAAAATGCCTGTTGGTATTTCTTAACCCCACCACTAGTGGCACATCTAGCGTGAGCGTGTAAGGAACACCCGGGTACACTGACGGATGCGAACGAATCTACAAGCGCACGGATACACCGTTGTAGCACTTCTCCCACGGAGTATTCCTAGGGTATCGAATCCAAGGAACGATGTGTACTATCTTCTGTTCTAGTTTAACCGGTCCAAAGACACTAGACCTTAGCAAAGGTACGGTGATAGAAAGGAGCTTCCTATGGGTATTGATTATAAAGGAAGGATCAGTCACGTGTTAGATTACACACTTCGGGCACCGGCTCCCGCCTGGCTCTAACAGTTGGTTCCGGTCTTTGGGTCTACACTGTATCTGAACATGGAGGAATACAAAGGGTACAACGGTGGTCACTACCGCAGCCTACCACAGTCTATCCGTGGGATACAGGGTAAACGAAGGATAATCCGTAGTCTAGACACCACGTGTACACCACTTATTACTACTATAGCACGGTTACATCTGTCGACCCGTAACAACACTATAGCACTCCGTACAAGTACGAAGTGACGAACCCGCGAGTATAGACTAGATCTTACTTATAATTGAATCATATAGTCGATAGGAAGAACGAATGTGACGAGGGCCTGGATTAGAGCCCCCTAAGCCAGGGGGTAATCACCCTCCAGATGGAGTCTTCTGACACCATTGACAAGGGCAAGGCTAAGATCCAGGACAGGAAGGGACGCAGATCTTCGTCAAGACCCTCGCCGACAAGACTTCCCCACTTCGGGTCCACTCTGCCTCGTACGAGTACCTTCCGATTCGCACGAGTACTCTCCGTCTCCGAGCACGCCCCGCCCCGCCTCCGACCTCCCGTTCGCATGAGTAGCCTCCGTCTCCGACTAAGATGGGGCCCACATGAAGAAGTCGGAGCGCAAACCGGGGGCCCCCACACGAACGTGGCGTTGCCTCAGCCCCCGGACTCCCCCGTAACGACACGTGGGGTGCCAGTTTTCCACGCCATGCAAAGACCACAGCTGGCGGGACAGGAGGACGGCCGGGTCTGACTAGAGCTGTAATGCGGCACTGTGCGCTCTTGCGGTCTCTAATGCGCCGTCACATCCAACATCGGCCGCACACCACCCCGTCAGAACAGGCACTCATTTACCGTATACAGGCTGTGCACACCAACGCTTAGGCCATAATGTGGAAGGCCTAAAACCGCACTCAAGAGGGCTGAGTCACCACAAGAACTACTCGGAGGAGGTGCCAAGTACCTAGAACAAACAGTGGCGGCGGTACACGGGGTGGTCTCTGATGATATCACAGCTCAGCGCCCTTCGACATCATCTGACGGACATCAACGATGGCAAAGACTCGACCAACCCGAAGCACTGTAGCTTATTTTTGTTTTCCCTCTTTGCCCCTCGCCCTTGCGTCTATAAAAGGGAGAGGAGTGCAACCGTTGGAAGGGATGACCGATCACCAAGTTTGTAACCCCTACTACAGACATCCCCGGCACAGGAACACGAGTACTTGGAACTGGAAGAGTAGGGTATTACTCCTCGGAGGCCTGAACCAGTATAAAACCCTTGTGTCTCCCATGTCAACCATCCGGATCCGACACACGATATGTTACAAATCTACTGCCGGCGGTAGAGAACCCCGACAGTTGGCGCGCTAGGTAGGGGCACATCATGTGTCTCGCTAAACCACACCAGCGATCTGGATGGAGGGCCGTGCAGTTTCGCTGACTACCGGCGCCACCATGCGCTTTGGCTCCCTCGGCTTCGTCCACACTGGGCCGGCGGAGTCCGTTGTTGGGAGGACTTTCTCCCGACCTGCGCGTCCCACCGCCTCGGCCGCAGCGGCGGTGCATGAGGCTTTCGTCCGTGGCTTCACGGACGAATGGATCATGGCCATGTTGGGGCCTAATCCGACGCAGGAGCGCTTCAGGTTTGCTGCCTTCTACCTCACCGACCTCGCCTTCCAGGCCAGCGAGTCCGAGCCGTTGACCTGGGGGGGTGTTCATGGAGCGGTATAGCACCATGTACCCTCATGGGCAGCCAGGCCTACCGGACGACCCGGTGACGGCCTATGTGGACATGCTGAGGGTGACGTATGTCGCTCCGGGCTCCGCGGTTGTGCGGCGGGGGCCACCGACGCCCTCCCCGAACTTCACGCGTGAGTGCTACGTCCTCGAGGCTCAGACCGCCTCCAGCTCGACGGACGGCGAGGAGAATCCGCGACACCGCGCCGTAGACGATCAGCGTCGGGCGCGCCTCGACGAGATCGCCGAGGCCAAGCGCCAGCTCGACGAAGAGCTGGCAAACCTCCACCGAGCACTCGGCGAAGAGGACGGACCACGCGACCCTCCACGTGACCAGTGGTGGGAACAACAGCATGAGCGAGAAGCGGAGCAGCCGGCGCCGCAAGCTCGCGCTCGGGTGCGGGATGTGAACCGGCACATCAACGAGGATGGCGTCGTCGACGATGATGGCACGCCATGCTTCAGGCGCGCGTCACAGAACCTTGCGGCAACAGCCATGCTCTTATGTGGCTGTCCCGAACCGGCCACACCCGAGGAGAAAAGGGTTTGCCAGCAGCTCAAAACCCTTCTCGAGACGGCAGCCGCACAGCAGGCCGAGAGTTCGGCATCACGTGCACGCGAGGCGCGAGCTGCACCATCCATACGACGCCCAGACCTATCTTCGTCGAGGCACCGAGGGCATGACAAGGAGGCCAGCGAACCATCAGTCAAGTCACACCTGGGACCCCACCGTGACGCTCGCGGCACGCTCGAGGCTCGTCACTGGGCTGCTGGCGACGACGACTATGACTACAGCTACGGCGACAACGATGACGGCCGCGACAAACGTGGCGGACACCATTCACGTCGACGACATAGCCGGAGGCGTGATGGACGCTACGATAGCGAGGAAGATCGTGACCGCAGCTGGTCGCCCGATCCAAAGGGCCCTCGTGCCTTCGGTCGGAAGGTGCAAGATGCAAGGTTCCCCTCACGGTTCCGGGCTCTGACAACAGTCCCCAAATACGATGGGGAGACCAACCCTAGCGTGTGGTTGGAGGACTACAGGCTCACGTGTCGGGCAGGCGGAGCGACGGATGATCTGTTCATCATCAAGAACTTACCGCTTCACCTCGCCGACTCTGTGCGGACCTGGCTCGAGCACCTGCCACGTGGCAGGATCAACAGCTGGACGAACTTATGGGAGACCTTCATTGGCAACTTCAAAGGCACGTACGCCCGACCCGGCAAACAGTGGGAGCTGCGTAACTGCAAACAGCAACTGGGGGAGAGCTTGCGCGACTAAATCAGGCGTTTCTCTAGATGCTGCATCGAGCTCCCCACTGCAACCGACAATGACGCCACCTCGGTGTTCCAGAACGGCACCACCTGCGCCACCCTCATCCACCGACTGGGGCAGAGGACTCCGAGGACTACTCGGGAGCTCCTCGACATCGCAACCAACCACGCCGACGGGGAGGAAGCGGTAGCGGCAATGATGATACCCCCGCCAAGCAAAGGGAAGCAAGTCATGGGTGCTGATGAGGGATCCTCCTCACGGTTCAAGAAGAAGAAGAAAAACGGCAAGCGTGGCCGCGACGATAACCTCGTCTCAGCAGCCGAGCGCAAGGTGGCCCGTCCCAAGAACAACCAGAGTGGTCCCCCGAAGGATCATTTTGAAAAGCTCTTGGAGGCGATGTGTACCCATCACGAGATGCCTGTCAAGCATGCACTTAAGGACTGCCGGCTGATGAAGAGCTACGTCAGCGGCACGCTTAAGCCCAAGACGGCAGATCATCCAAAGAAGGTCGCGCCGCCCCCCGAGAACGACAACGATGAAGAGGAACCTACCTTCCCTCGTGAAGATGGCGTGGTCCACATGATCTTCGGTGGAGCTCCGGCGCGACCATCAAAGCGCAAGGAGAAGCTGATCCGGCGGGAGGTCTACAACGCCGAGCCCACGACGCTGTCGTATCTCAAGTGGTCGGAAACCCCGATCATTTTCGACCGTACAGACCACCCCGACCACATACCACAACCAGGATCCTACCCTCTCATAGTGGCTCCGTTGATCGGGACGAAGCGGGTCCACAAGGTGTTGATGGACGGAGGGAGCGGGCTCAACATTTTGTACATGACGACGCTCGACAGCATGGGCATCTCGCGGTCCCGACTGCGCCCGTCGCCAACACCTTTCCACGGGGTCATCCCCGGGAGGGATGCGCTCCCGATACGGCAGATCGATCTGCCCGTCATGTTCGGGACGCCGCGAAACTTCCGCACAGAAACCCTCACCTTCGAAGTGGTGGGGTTCTTGGGAACGTACCACGCCATCCTCGGGAGGCCGGCCTACGCGAAGTTCATGGCTGTGCCCAACTACACATATCTCAAGTTGAAAATCCCTGGTCTGAATGGGGTCATCACAGAAGGGACTACGTTCCAGCACGCATACGAATGCGATGCTGAGTGCTTTCAGTTCGCTGAAACGCTCATCCGGTCCGAGAAGCTCCACGCCGAGCCTTCCTCCGAGGACCAAGAAATCCCTGAGTCATCCAAGCGAGCGGCCTGCTCTTTTGAGCCCGCCAAGGATGTCAAGGATGTGGCTGTCACCGATGATGGCCGCACGCTCCGTATCGGGAAGGCGCTCGATCCTAAATAGGAAAGCGCACTTGTCGACTTCCTCAAAGCGAACCTCGACATGTTCGCATGGAAACCCTCTGACATGAAGGGGATATCGAGGGAGGTTGCCGAGCACCAACTAAATATCAAGCCTGGATCGAAGCCAGTCAAGTAGCGCCTGCGCCGCTTCAACGACGACAAGTGCAAGGCCATCAGAGAGGAGATTAAGAAGCTCCTTAGTGCAGGGTTTATCCAAGAAGTGATCCACCCCGAGTGGCTAGCTAACCCTGTACTTGTTAAGAAGAAGAATAAGAAATGGAGGATGTGTGTCGACTACATGGGCCTTAACAAGGCATGCCCCAAGGATCTGTTTCCTTTGCCTCGCATAGATCAGGTAGTCGATTCAACGGCAGGGTGCGAAACCCTCTGTTTTCTCGACGCGTACTCCGGGTACCACCAGATTGCGATGTGCATAGTGGACCAACTCGCGACATCCTTCATTACTCCCTTTGCCGCTTATTGTTACAACTCGATGCCGTTCGGGCTCAAGAATGCGGGCGTAACCTTTCAGAGATGCATGCGGCGTGTTTTTGGTGATCTCATAGGGTGGATTATCGAGGCCTACGTCGACGACATCGTGATCAAGTCGAAGAAGACGGGTGATCTGATCCCCGACCTTACAGAAGTATTCGCAAAACTGAGAGAACATGGGGTGAAGCTACACCCTGAGAAATGCGTTTTCGGGGTTCCAAGGGGCATGCTCCTTGGCTTTGTCGTGTCCGAACGGGGCATTGAGGCCAATCCTGAGAAGATCTCAGCCATCACAAACATGGGGCCAATCGAGAACCTGAAGGGCGTACAGAGGGTTACAGGTTGCCTCGCGGCTCTCAGTCGATTCATCGCTCGACTCAGAGAGCGTAGTTTGCCACTGTACCACCTGATGAAAAAGTCTGACCACTTCGCATGGACGACCGAGACTCAGGATGCGCTTGACCACCTCAAGAATCTCCTGAAGAGTTCACCCGTGCTCACGGCACCGATGCCAGAAGAACAGATGCTCCTGTACGTGGCCGCGACAACGCAGGTTGTGAGTGCAGCACTAGTTGTTGAGCGGGAAGAACCTGGGAAGTCACTCAAGGTGCAGCGGCCCGTCTATTTCATAAGCGAAGTTATCTCTGACTCGAAGACCTGCTACTCTCAAATTCAAAAGCTCGTATATGCTGTTTTGATCACCAAGCGCAAGCTTCGTCACTACTTCGATTCGCACCCCATCACGGTGGTGTCTAAGTACCCGCTCGGGGAGGTGATCCAGAATCCTGAAGTCGAGGGGAGGATAGCCAAGTGGGTCCTCGAGTTGATGGGGCAGAACATCACGTATGCCCCGCGCAGTGCCATCAAGTCACAAGTGCTGGCGGATTTCGTCGCTGAATGGACAGAGATTCAGACCCCGCTGGCACTGATCGAGCACGAGACCTGGACAATGTATTTCGATGGCTCTGTCATGAAGGAGGGAGTAGGAGCAGGCCTTGTCTTCATCTCGCCTCTAGGCGTGCGTATGGAGTACATGGTTCGACTGCATTTCCCTGCCTCCAACAATGTGGCCGACTATGAGGCGCTCGTCAACGGCCTTCGTATCGCGATCGAGCTCGGAATACGTCGTCTTGAGATCCGCGGATACTCCGAGCTTGTCGTGGATCAGGTTATGAAGGAGAAAAATTGCATTGACCCCAAGATGGTGGCTTATTGTCGAGCCGTGCGTCAACTAGAAGACAAGTTCCATGGTCTCAAGCTGCATCACGTGCTGCGTGACTCCAATAAAGCCGCAGACATCCTCGCCAAAACAGCATCAAGCCAAAAGCCCATACCACATGGCATATTTGCAAGCGACCAGCACGCACCGTCGGTTCGGGTTGATGAGGAGCAACTACTGGATTCGGAGCCGCCAGAGGTCATGGAGATAGACCAACCACAAGAGCCCAACTTGGAAGATCCTGACTGGTGTTTCCCAATCCTCAAGTGGCTGGTTGAGGGAAAGCTACCTTCCGACTAGACGGAGGCGCACCGCATCTCACAACGAGCCAAGGCGTACGTCCTCATCGACAGCGAACTCCACAAGCGAGGCACGGCGGGCATATACATGCGCTGCATTCAAAGAGATCAAGGCCGAGACCTGCTTCAGGAAATCCACGCTAGCACATGCGAACATCATGCCGCTGCAAGAACTTTAGTCGGAAAGGCATTCTGGCAAGGTTTCTACTGGTCCACTGCTCTAGCAGACGCCAAGGACATCATGCGCCATTACGAGGGCTGCCAGTTTTACGCCCGACAAACTCATCTTCCTACCCAGGTGCTCCAGAACATCCCTGTCATGTGGCCGTTCGCTGTATGGGGGCTTGACCTAGTCGGACCCTTCAAGCAAGCTCCCGGGGGCTTCACGCACCTACTCGTGGCCGTCGACAAGTTTTCGAAGTGGATTGAAGCCCGACCCGTGGTCAAGATCCATTCTGAGGAGGCCGTGGTGTTTTTCACGAACATCATTTATCGCTTCGGGATCCCCAACTCGATCATCACCGACAACAGCACGTAGTTCACGGGAAAGAAGTTCCTCCAATTCTGCGACGACAACAACATCCGCGTGGACTGGACTGCCGTTGCGTACCCCAGGACCAACGGCCAGGCTGAGACAGCCAATGGCATGATCCTACAAGGACTGAAGCCCCGGATCTTCAAACGACTCAAGAAGTTCCGAGCGAGATGGGTAGTTGAATTGCCATCCGTTCTCTGGAGCCTGCGCACCACACCAAGTCGGGCCACCGGCTCCATGCCATTCTTCATGGTGCACGGGTCGGAAGCGGTTCTCCCGACAGATATCGACTACGGCAGCCCAAGGATTCGAGTGTACACCGAGGAAGGGAACCAAATCGCACTCGAGGATGCGATCGACCAGCTGGATGAAGCGCGTGACGTGGCACTCCTCCATTCAGTTCGATACCAGCAAGCCCTGCGGCGTTGTCACGAGCGCAAGGTGCGCGATCGCTAGTTCCAAGTCGGAGATCTAGTGCTCCGGCGAGTCATGAGCAACAAGGACCGGCACAAGCTTGCACCCCCTTGGGAAGGACCGTACATCATCGATCAAGTGCTCCGACCGGGGACATTCAAGCTCCGACGCGATGGCGGCACCATCATCACCAACGCATGGAACATAGAACACCTACGACGCTTTTACCCTTGAGTAATATTCTCTGTTTTAACTTACGATCCAGGAATAATGCCATGTGTCTTTGTTCTTGCTTCATAAGTTCGCAATCCTCTTTGTGTTGGCATCTTTTATAAATGTTTCAACACTGCTTGAAGGCTGAGCAGCAAGTGTCCTTGCGCCCAAGCAAAGACGCTTACCGCTCGGGTCCGACAACCTTGTCGTGACCAATCGCATGAGCGAGCAGTTCTTTTTGGCGGAACGCCTGAATCTTGTGGGGGAAGGGGATGTCAATTTGTGGGCGTTTCGGTGTTGTTGCTTGTCCAAGGCTCTTAGCACTTATGCCCCCGCGGCTACGGTGCGAAGACTTGCAAGCGCAGCTCGGACCCACAGGTTGACGTCCGACCACTTTCAGAGGGTACTCGGATAACCGCCTGGGCTCCGGCTCAAAACGTTTTTACGAAGAACGTGCTAGTCACTTCCAGAGCGTCCCTAGGTACTCGGGGGCTGTAAACGCATGGCGTCACTTCGCGGCTCAGGTCGAGCTTTCCGACTCTAACGCCCCCGCGGCTCTAGAGAAAAGTTTGATCGACCTCAGTATCCAAGTACTGCTACTTCATTTCGCAGTTTTTCTTGAGTACCCGGGGAAAGCTTTGGCAAGTGACGGCTTTAAAACGAAAACAAAAGCTGTTCAAAACAGTACGCATACAAGTTTCAGTTATCCATTACATAAACTGATACATCTAATGGGAAGGCCCGGAGCCGTCTTTTGGTGTGTCTCTTGGGATCAGGTCCAGGTCCTTCATTGCAGCGTCGGCCATGGCACAGGCGAAAGGCGGCGCAGTCCTCTTCAATCTTGTCGAGCTCCTCGTCCGAGTAGACGGGGGCCCAGCCACCACTCAGCGCATCTAGATCCAGCCCGTGATAGTGCGAGTTGAACATGGAGAGAACTCGATGCACTACCCGTCGGGACGTCGCCAGCTCCCTCTCCTTGACAGCTCCCGGCAAGAGGTTGATCCGGTCGCCGAGCGTCTGGGGAGGCATTTGGACGGGAGGAGCGCCGAGATCCGTCAAGATCCTGTCGACGTTGGAGCAATCCGCGAGGTCCTTTTTGCGCGCCTCCTCCATCTCGTGCTGAGCCTTCCAAGAGTCCTCAAGCTCGGCCTTGACCTCTGAACACGGGAAATGAGTCAGAACAGGGCTAAGGGAGACAAAATCAGAAGGGAGAAGGGGACAAGATGAGAAGAACATACTCGAAAGCATGTCCGCCAAGTTCTTTGCTGTCCCGAACATCTCGTGGACCATGAGCTCAGCAGCGGTGACTTCTTGAACCTTCTCCAGGAGCTTGACGGTCAACGCGGCATGAGCTGTGTGGAGCCCTATCAAAACCAAAGAGCGAGTCAGCATGTGAAATGAGCATACGCAGGAAGGAGAACATCGTGAAGGCCGAGAACGCCAAGTTGCTCACCCTAGAAATCTTGCGCCAGCATGCCGTTGCTCTCGCGAAGCCGGGTCCCCTCATCAGTGGCCTCCTGCAGCTTGGAGGAGAGGTTGCCGACCTGCTTGTTCGCCGTTTTAAGATCTGCCCTGGCATGCACCAAGTCTTCCTGCAGGTCGGCCACCTTCTTCTCGAGCACCGCTTTCTCTTCGGTGGCGGCCTGGGACGCGGCCTCGGCAGCAGCGGCTGCGGTGGTGGCAGTCCGCGCCGCCTCGGCAGCAGTGGCGGCAGCAGCTCGCAGCTCCGTGGCTGTAGCTTCCACCTGGGCGAGCTTGGCCTCAAGGACCGTCTTCTCCGACACGGCGGCGTCTGCAGTGGACTGCGCGGCCACCGCGTGGTCCTCTGCTGACTTTGCTGCGCCCTCGAGAACGGTCCTCACCGACGCTTGACCCGCCGCCGCTCCAACAGCCACCAGTCGGGCGGCGACTAGCTGCATCTCCAGCTGGGCCTTCTCGGCTCGGAGCTCCTCGATGGTGCGCGTCTTCCTCGCGCTGCCGCTAGCAAGCACCTGCACTGAGAGGAAGGTCAACCGCAGAAACAGCCCAGAAACGATAACACAAAGACAAGATTGGGATCAACTAACTCATCGACGCAGTCGGAACGACGAGCTCATTCACCGCCTGCTCCGCCCACCGAAGGCCCCACTCGAGGCAGTGGCGAGCCATGGCCTCCTCATCCTCATCGCCGTGCGCCTCGGCTTCGTGGGCACCGGCCCACGAGGCACACCCGAGGCCAAGGCCGCGCTCTCCCCCCTCCGTGGCTGGGAAGGGGCGGGCTCCTGAGCTCTCTCCGACCTCTCGGATGGTGGTCGGAGAAGCGCGGCCCACCACATCCTCGAGGGAAGTTGGCGTCCGCACGTCAGGGAGCGGCGAGTCTACGATCTCCACCACCTCTACAACATCGGTGGCGGGCTGGGGCGACGGCTCTGGCACCGCGATAGAGTCCATCCCCGCTTCCGCCGTCTAGGCCGGGGATCTCTCGGAGCTCGACGCAGCCACCTCGACCGTGGCAGCGACTGCGGGAGTAGGCGACACGGGCGCCTCGGTTCGCAGCTCCTCCGGCGCCGACAGGCACCTTTCCAGCTCGGCCGCGAAGGTGGCCGCATCACCGCCCAGGGGATCGGGCCCTTCCACGTTGGCGGCCACCTGGAGCTGCGCGAGCGATGTAGACACCACCATCGTCTCGGCCTCGCCTTCGCCGGCACCCGACGCCGGGGGCGTGCTCGTTTTCAGAGCCGCCAGCGCATCAGCGTCGCTCCCGGAGATGGACGCCGCCAGGGACTCAGTCTGATAGGGGGTTGCCTGCCCTTCAGCCATCTCTCCACCACCCGATGGCGGGGGAGGCACCGCCACACCGTGAGTCTCGGCCTCATCGGCGGTCTGGCCTTCGGCTTGCGGTATTGCCGATGAAGGCGGGGGAGTCGCCGGACGGGAGATAGGCGGAGGAGTAGGCGCACTCAAAACTACGCGCTTCCGCGGTGCAATGCTGATTGCGCCAGTGTCAGAGCGGCTGGCGCAAGAAAGCAAGTCAAAAGGCGAATAAAAAAATCGTCAAGAGCAAGAAAGCAAGATAACGCAGAGCAACACTTACGTGGAGGAAGTAACACGGGCCCGCTTAATGGGCCTGGGAGCCACGCCCGACGACTCGGGGGCTGCCATCTTGCCGCCGGCCGCGTCGGAGGGTGGGCTCCGACTATCGCTCCGGAAGAGAGGGACCTGCACGAGTGGGCCCTCACCGCCCCGGATGACCAGGGACTGGAGGCGCCGCGGGGGTTCGCTCGTTTTCTCCCCCCGCGGCGCGGTCGGAACAGGCGCCGGCGACATTGATCTTACCTTGGGAGGCGACCACCTCCCCAGAGAGCGCGACCCGCGCCGTGATGAGTCGCCGGAGGGATGGCGGGCGGACGAATCATGGTCCGCTGGCCGCCTTGACGGATTGCCCCGGTGCGGGGACCTCCTCCTCTCCCCCCATTGGTCCGGGCTACCGAGGCCCGACCGGGAGCGAGTCACCCTCTGGTCCTCTTGGACCGGGCGCGAAGGTAGGCGCGAGCTGGAGCTCGTTCCCTGACCATGGGCGACCGGCTTCGGCTGCCGTCTCGAGCTGGTCCCCGCAGCCTCCTGCCGGGAAGGGGGCTACGAAGTCGGAGACAACAGCGCACTCCAGTCGACGCCGACACCACTATCGTCGCCGAACCACGGCGGTGACGAGGAGGGATCCTCGTCCGAGGAGACAGCGACCTCCCTCCTCTTTCAGCACCCGGCACGGCTGTCATTCCACGCACGCTTCGCGATTTCCTTGTCTTTATGCTGGGCCCTGCGGTCGGCCCTCCTCCTGTCTGCGGCCGCCTGAGCGCGATTCGACATCGTGTCTTCAGGAAGAGGGGCATCGCGGGGATAGGGTCCGCGGGCCTCAACTAAAGGTGAGGAAAGGAACAAGGTCAATGGGAAGAACAAAAGCTCCGAGAAAAATATAATCAGAAAAAGGACACAAGCTAGTCGGAAAAACTAGTCGGAAAAAAGAGAAACTTACATATTTTTTAGTCCCCTCTCGGGGGAGCATGGGTAGAAGTCGGGATGGCGGCCACGAGTAGGAGGCCTTCCTGATCGCCAACCCCACTCGGCGCTGGATCTCATCCAGCGAAGGGAGCTGGGGCGCTGTCACAGTCCCCTTAAAGGGGGCCTTGTCGGGCGTCATCTGGTAGATGCGCAGGCGCCGTCGCTGGAGCGGGATGATCCCCAGCCCGTGGTACTGGCCGATGACGGCCACCAAGTCGACCTCGGCGTCACGTAGCTTGGACAGCACCGCCCAGCAATCCCCAAGTAGCCTCTTTTGCTCCGCCTCCGGGGGACCATCACTCTAGTTCCTCGGTGACTCGGCGATCGAGGAACCCGTATACCTCGGCAGCGGGTGTTCAGGGTCATTCTTAAGGTAGAACCAACCCTTGTGCTATCCGCTATTGGAGCTTGTCATCGTGGAGGAGAGGTACTCATCTCCCCTCCCCTGCTTCATCCGGAGATTAGCGCACCGGATCATCGCCGGGAGCGCTTTGTCCTTCAGGCAGACGAACCTGAAGAAATACCGGAAGAGGTGCCAGTGCACACCCACTCTCAGGAACCCCTCACATAGTGCCTCGAATGCTGAAATGTGCTGGATGCTGTTGGGGTTGAGGTGTTGGAGTTGCAGCCGGTACTCCACGAGGACGGCACGGATGAACCACCCTGCAGGGACGGAGAAGCCTCACTCATGGAACGCCACGAATGAGACGACACAGTTGTCCGGGGGGCGCGGAACGGACTCGTCGCCCGGAAGCCTCCACTCCTCGGCAGCGGTAAGCACCGGTAGATGGCCGGCGGCGACGAGGCACTGAAGCATCCCGCGAGTGACGTTGGAGCGCACCTAGTTTGCCATGGCGCCGACTGGTGTGGGAGCGCGATGCCACTAGAAGGGGTGACAGTGGCGGCGCGAAGGGTTGAGTGAAGAGGCAGGTGGCACTGGGAAGCAGGCGGTGCTGGCTATGGCAAGAGATTTTGGGAGAGAATGGTTTACTCCTCAACCGGCGTGTGGGTTGTAAAGGGCGGACGTGGGCTCCGGCCTTAAATGCTGGCCCCACCACACCAAAAAACCGCCTGCATGATGGACGCGCCTCCCCAGGTGACTAGGGCACACCTATGTGACGGTTCGAAGCCAGGTGGGCCCGAGAATCTGAACCGGCAGTGCACCGTCCCCTCCAACCGTCGTGCCCGTCACGTCAGCCACAACCATCATGATGAGCACAACAATCAATACGGCCGCTATCACCGCGACCGGAGTTTCTGAAGCGACAGCAGTGATTCAAGATTCGAAACCCCATAAACGAGTTTACAACTCCTTCACAGGCTCAGGGGCTACATCCGGCGGATGCACTCGTGCGCACCCACCGAGTAAATCAAGGAACGAAGATTATGGCACTTCCCCGACGCAGAGCCTACGAGCGAGTCATTGACTCCCACCACAGGCTCGGGGGCTACTGACGAGGGCCTGGATTAGGGCCCCCTAAGCCAGGGGGTAATCACCCTCGAGATGGAGTCTTCTGACACCATTGACAAGGGCAAGGCTAAGATCCAGGACAGGAAGCGATGCAGATCTTCGTCAAGACCCTCGCCGACAAGACTTCCCCACTTCTGGGTCCACTCCACCTCGTACGAGTACCTTCCGATTCGCACGAGTACTCTCCGTCTCCGAGTACGCCCCGCCCCGCCTCCGACCTCCCGTTCGCACGAGTAGCCTCCGTCTCCGACTAAGATAGGGCCCACACGAAGAAGTCGGAGCGCAAACCGGGGGCCCCCACACGAACGTGGCGTTGCCTCGGCCCCCGGACTCCCCGCAACGACACATGTGGTGCTAGTTTTCCACGCCATGCAAAGACCACAGCTGGCGGGACAGGAGGACGGCCGGGTCTGACTGGAGTTGTAATGCGGCACTGTGCGCTCTTGCGGTCTCCAATGCACCGTCACATCCAACATCGGCCGCACGCCACCCCGTATGAACAGGCACTCATTTACCGTATACAGGCTGTGCACACCTACGCTTAGGCCATAACGTGGAAGGCCTAAAACCGCACTCAAGAGGGCTGAGTCACCACAAGAACTACTCGGAGGAGGTGCCAAGTACCCAGAACAAACAGTGGCGGCAGTACACGCGGCGGTCTCCGATGATATCACAGCTCAGCGCCCTTCGACATCATCTGACGGACATCAACGACGGAAAAGACTCCAACAACCCGAAGCACTGTAGATTATTTTCATTTTCCCTCTTTGCTCCTCGCCCTTGCGTCTATAAAAGGGAGAGGAGTGCAACCGTTGGAAGGGATGACCGATCACCAAGTTTGTAACCCCTACTACAGACATCCCCGGCATAGGAACACGAGTACTCGGAACTGGAAGTAGGGTATTACTCCTCGGAGGCCCGAACCAGTATAAAACCCTTGTGTCTCCCGTGTCAACCATCCGGATCCGACACACGATACGTTACAAATCTACTGCCGGTGGTAGAGAATCCCGACAGAATGCAACTTTAGTCTAATCAGCACATGCATGTATATCCACTATATTCTAATTGACGAACAGTCACACAAACGGACACTATAAGAAACTATTTAATCCGTGACAGAATCATTATGTCACGGATTGCTGAAAAATTGTCACGATGCAGTGTCTGCGACGATTTCAATTTTCGTAATGCAATGGGCATCATTGATTAAATCGATCAACGTTTCTTAAAAATCGTCGCGGATTGAACCGATCCGTGACGGTTTTTAACCGTCGCAGAACAGCCCGAGGCCCACCTAGCCCAACCCAAAGGCTAGTTTTAGTGACGAAAATAACCGTCGCGGATTTGTGCTGACATGGATGATGACGTGGCTGCCAACATGGACAGTGACGTGGCTGCTGATGTGGACGTTGACGTGGCTGCCTACATGGACGATGTTGTAGCTGCCTACATGGATGACACGTGGCTGCCTACATGGATGACATGTGGCTGCCTACGTGGTTGATGACATGTCAAGCACCAATGACGTGGCAGTCACAACCCATTTAATTGAAGATATACACAATTTCCACTATATTTCTACTAATCCCACAACAAAACTCATAAAAAAATGAGCCCGTTTATCAGAAGATATACACAATTTTTCAACCCATTTATCAGAAGTCAGTGAACACAACTTTCAAATCAGATACAATCTCAAAACACAACCAGGAATTGAATCAGATAATACATGATCTTCAGCTGTATACCCATTCCATAAACACTACACCTTGCTCTCTGATGCTATTGAACTCTTCTCTGATTCCTTGAGTTTCTATGAATCCTGAAATAAAAAAAGGGCATGTCATGCTTGTTTAACTGGAACTAGTAAAAACTGGTGCACGCACGGTGAAAACTTGCAATAGACAGGCACATATGTCAGTATTTTATTCCAATCTCATAAGGCTGCTAATTCGATGCCTTCAGTTCCACATAGGAAAACCCCAAACAATCTAACAATATGATAGCTATTTTCTGCAGTGCGCATTTACATGTACCATGCCTATTTTCTGCAGTGCGCATTTTCTAACAATTGCGGAACTTGTGTGCAAAAATCTGAATGAAGATGCAAAGGAAGTAATTCAATGTAATGCCAAGGTACCAATATAAAATTGATGCTAACACCATATGGCAATCGAAATTATATGTTGAACCGAGAAGTACAAGTACTGAACATATGAGTATTATTTATCAAGATGGTGTGGACACAAAAGAAAAGAGACAATTAGCCAATTTGTACACACAAAAAAAAAGAAACATCATCATGGACATCAAAAAGTGACCCAGTCCAAATCAGCTCGAAGAAAACGGACACACTGAATGACTCACCACTGAACTGTTAAAGAACAAAAAAACTGACACTAAACTTCAATTATGAAATTCGATTCTCTGAAGCATGCATGTGGCAAACATTTAGCCCAGGACTTCTGCCAAAATCTACTAAATGAATTATTAGAATAAAGTTAACTGCACAAACATGAATTCCATGGCCAAAACTAGATGACAGCAAACAAAGCTCAACAAGTAGGGTAGTGTACGGCTCCAGAGAAGGAGGCACGGCTTGAAGGCCGGCAACACGAGGCGACGGCGGCAAGCAGGCAGCTTCAGCTCGTCACCTAGGCAAGCAGGGTAGTGCCTCGGACGGTCACGGCTGTTGGTGCCAGGATGAGGAAAAAGGTTGTGTACAAGCGGCTCACCAGGGCAGGTTGCACAAAGTGTCGAGCAGGTTGTGGGCGTAGCAGCTCGACGTGAGGGCTTGCAGCTCGGGCAGCTCTGCGGCGTCCTCCAACACGCGGTCATCGCCCTCCAGTTTCTATTGCGGTTCTGCTTGGCGTAGTCACTCCCGGCGGAGAGGACGTGGCTCGACGACGTACCCGCGCTCCACGGCTACTCATCCCTTGCGTCGTCACGGTGCTCCTGAGTAGCAGCGACCTCGGCTCCTCTCTACTTAGCACGTTCTCCAGCTCTTGGTCGGCATCGGCATTGGCATAGACGGTGGTGGCTCCAACCTCCATCTTCGGATTGATCTGAGGAAGGGAAGGGTGGATGGATATGAGGAAGGGTGGTGCCGTGGATCTGAGGAGGGGCAGAGCATACCAGGTTTACTAGGCGAGGGGAGGAGCAACGGCATCCTCCAAGCACCGGCCGCCGTCGCAAACCCAGGCCACCGCTCGACCTGGATTCGGTTGGGGACCGCTGAGGAAGGGGCAGCAAAGGTGAGGTGGGGGCGCCGCCAGAGTTGGAGGCAGAGCTCGGGTGCGTTGAGGTAGGGAAAGCGAGGAGGGCATCGCGGCCGAAGATGGAGAGGGGTGCGAGCGCCACCGGGCATCGGCCTTCACACACGGCCGCTACGAGCAGCACCAGCAGACGCCTTGGCCGGAGCTGTAGAGGAGCTAGGGTGGGAGATCGACGCGCAGCCGCTACCCTTGCGGTCGTTGAAGGCGCCGCCACCGGTGCTCCTGGCCAACAGTGGTGGCAGATCCGGCTGTGGAAGGCGAGGAGGAGGGCGGGGGAGGCGAGGATGTAGGGAGCGAGCGGCGGAGGAAAGGGGAGCGTGGCTGGAGCCTGGAGGTGCGACTGTGCGAGGGGTGGTGTGCGGGGTGAGGGAGCTAGGGTTTGGCTTGGGGCTGCATCGCATTATATACGGTAGGAACGTGATCAGATCGACCGATTCTGCGATGAACGGTCAACAATAGTTGGGCCATTTCGCGCTGAAACAGGCCTTGTTCGATTCCTTCACTGTTAACGTTTTTCTTTTTCTTTTTTATTTTATTGTACCATTGTGAAGTAACAGATAAAAATAACCATCTTATATGCACCAGCATATTTTTTATATACAATAGGCTACATATAAGTTATATTTAAGAAGTTTCAATAATTATAGAACTTATTTACTATTTTCAACAGTTTAAATGAATTTTTGCAGGTTTATTGAAAGTAATTGAAAAAATAATCAAAAATGTATTTCAAGTACCTCTGTTCCATTATAGCTCATATCCTGAAAATATCTAAAAAGTTCAAATGTTTTATATGGATCATTCAAACTTCTATTGGCAACGTTATAAAAAATAATGATAATAATACCTAAAATTTATCCAAAAAATCTGAAAATCACAATACAATCATTTTATTGATGTACAAGGTCCGCATAAAAGTTTGGTAAGATTTTACGCAAATTGGACTATACATTGTTCACAAAAGGATACATCTCTCACATTCTTTCATACAACTCAACTTATACTTTGAAGTTTATACACTCTAAAGTATTTTCTTGCTCATATACACATCAAACTTGGATGAAAACTTACCTTTAGTCTCCTATTAACATTTGAGGAGTTACATTGCCACTTGTTGTGCAAAAAAGTTGTTTTCTATTTTTTAAATACCTAAATAACACACCCTTTGAAACAACTCAAAAATTAGTTATCTTAAATACCACCAATCCATTTTTCACATGTAGCAGACAATATATAAGTTGCAATCTAGGAGTTCTATGAATTTCTACGTGCTTACCAAAAGTATTTCCAAGTGGACCTATGTATACCTCCAATAAGACTGGAAAAATTTCACAAAAATCATATTTAGGCTTCTATGTGCCATTCTAGGCCATGTTTTGGAGATTGATGACAAATTCAATTTGAGTTATAAGGAACATTCAAACTTTTATCTCAAAAGTACAACATAATAATTACAATAATATCCAAATTTGGTCAAACAATTCTACAAATTGGCATAACAGCATGTTTTTGGTCCACAATCTTGCCATAAAAAATTTAAGTGGTTTCAAGAAAGTAGGGCCATACATTGTTCACAAATGGATACATCTCTCTTATAGTTTGCTAAAACTCAAAGTCAAACTTTGAGATTTGAATACCTCATAACAATTTTGGACTCGTATGCATCTAAATTTTGGAAAAAACCTTATGTTGACCATAACATTAGAAATTAGAAAGTTAAATTAGTAATTGTTATGCAAAAGTATGTATTTATATTCCCTACATAAATGGATGGGCACAAGCCATATGAATAAGATTAAAGAAATAATAATCGACTTAAAAAACAAAATAAAATGAAAGAACGTGATTTTAGAAAAATTTGGGAAAAAGAAACACCAAATTTGGAGTTCATAAGACAGAGAAAAACCAAATACAAATTTTAATTCCGGATTAAAAGGAGAAAGATAGATCATATATGTGTTCTTCTCTTGGCTCCACGTGCTGGATTCTTGTTGTGTACTAACCAACAAGTTTTTAAAGTATATAGAAACAAACTTTTGAGTACAAACGCAACCTGACTTGTAGCTCAGTGGTAACACATCCGCCTCCTAACGTCCAGGTCGTGGGTTCGAGTGCCCGTCCGCCCCTTTTTTTTGTGCGTGGGATTAAATTCCGGCCACGGCTGAGGGTGACTGGGCGCGGAAGCGGGCCGATGTGGCCGGGTGACGGGCCGGATGCGGCCGGTGATGTGGCCGAGGAGGCCGGGTGACTGGGTGCGGCCGGCCGGGCGCTGCCGAGCGTGGCTGGGGTGCGGCCGGCTGGGCACAGCCGGGGGACCTTGCAGGGCGCGGCCAGGTGCAGCCGGGTGTGGCTGGGGCGCGGCCGGGTGACCTGGATAGGCGCAGTGATATAGAAAAGTCTCAATAGTAAATACCGATGACAATAGCAAACCACTATTTTGTATACACTCTAAAGTCTATATCAGGGGCGGAGTCGTGTTTAAAAGAGTTGAAAACCATAATAGTGCACAAGAAAAGTTGTAGCTCAATGGTTTATGCCTTTTCAAGGTGGTCAGGAGGTCGCAAGTTTGATTCTTTGGCCCTCCCATTTTTTGTTTTTAAATTTAATTTATCAATTTTTTCATAACATGACTATTTTTTATGTGTTGATCGCGACGAATCTGCTCAAACGCCGCAGTGTTGTGGGCTGGATTGCGATGAATTTAACAAATCGTCGCAATGTTTTGGGCTTCAAGATCCATCAATGCACATCCATGACAAAAATAGGAATACGTCGTAGACGCAGTGCTCTTCGTGATGTTTTCTAAGAACATCGTAGAAAGTCCGTCACGGATTAAATAGTTTCTTGTAGTGGGATATGAGAACTTATGAACCTATGCCACAGGATCAAAGGGGTTGTGTTCGAAGAACACAAGCCTCTAAATCAAGAACAGACAAAGAACATAAGAACATATCACCTATGTATGAATGCCACTTTAGTCTAATTTGAATATGCAGAAATACTCACTTTACTCTAAATGAAGAACAGCAGCATCCATAGAGGTACAAGACCGATGAACGATGAACGAATCATCACCATCAAGCCTCTAACTCACTCCTTCTACCCTCTCTACCTAGCACTAGCCTAATCAACTACTCCACACCCACACTCCAGACATAGGAGAGGAGAGGACTCTCCTCCCCAAGAGAGAAAATGAGAGAGGGGAGAGTTGAAGTGTTGCCTCTATTCCTACCCCCTCCCCTTCTATTTATAGGTAGGAGGACACCAGCATCCGTGCGTCTCAGCACCCAATGCCCCCTGTTTCTGCGCTTGGGGACCAATGAGGAAGCACCACTTGGAGGAGGGAGAGGAACTGACTCAAAGTCAGTTCGGCCGAACCCTAGTGGGCCCCCCTCACGGTGTGCTTTCTCAGGTAGGCTGGCATGTGGGCCCTTAAGGCAGTTACAAGTGTACACGGTGAGTTGAGGCGGTTTGGACGGCAAGTGGGCCCTTCAATCCATGTGATGCTTACGTGGCAGCGTGTGATTCGTCGGGCTTGCCTCTCTTGGATTGATGACGTCATGGATCCAGGGGAATGCTGTGTGGCAGCCTCTCATTGGCTGGGGTGGAAAGGCATGGATCAAAGAGGTGTGCATTCTCTCCATTTCTTGTGCTAAATACCTACATTCGAATATACATCGCCACTTGTGGAATTTGTCAGTTTAAGCTCCTATTCTAGTGTGGATGCTTATTTCTCATGGATAAATGCAAGAGTTGATGGCATAAATTTAGCACTTAACAGCCGTCAACAACAATCTTGTAGAACTCAAGTAGTCCATGGAAGAAATCCGATGCAGGCAGCGCTAATCCTCGCTTCGCGAACAGAGCAAACATGGGGATCTCATCTGGGTTCTTCTCCATCAGCCAAGCATCTCCAATGGCACTATTCCACCCAATGGTGGCCTTCTCCTTCAACAACCCGACAGTCTCCAACGCTGGATGCCTTCATCTTCCAACTTGGACTTCTTCCAGGCGCAGGCTTGATTTGGCGGCGCCGTCTGATCGGATTTCCCATAGATGGGCGGCGGCAGTTAGGGAGATCTACTTCTTCTCCAACTGCTCCTCGGACGGACTGCTCTTCTTGCCCATCCTCCTTGTCATGAGCTTCTTCACTTGCATGGGCTTGGGGGCTATGGGAGGGAGGAAGGGTGGCGGCGCAGTCACTTATTGAGCGACGGCGGAGGTGGATGGAGAACGTTATGTTAAAATCGGCATGTGAATGTGAAGCGGCAGGGCGAATAGGCAGATACGGAGGGGATAACTTTCCCCGTTACTCACAACTGCATAGTAACATGCTAGTGCGGTGGACCTTTCAGATCAGTATTTGGTACCCTAATCTCTGGGATTTGAATCTACAAATTAGGATTGGAAGGTTTTTTGGCTAAGGTTTATAAACTTTGCTCACGTTCTACAGTCAATTGACCCTTCAAATCGAGAAACTACTCGACTAAACTCTCGAGGGCTTCGTTCCACGTGTCCTTCGGTTTAAAATTTTCTCCGGATTTTTCAGATAAGATTGATAGAAATTACAGATTGACCCTTTGCCTAATTCTTTGATTCAACCTAAGGCTCGGGGGCTACTCCATATGGGGTGCGATTTTGCAATCGCACTTCCATATAAATCCTCTACAGAGAGGATCTTGACTTAAAAGAAAGATGAGCTAGAGTACATTCTAGCCTCATGACGGTTTGAGTAATATTGAAGACATCTACTAGCAGTACTCAGGGACGCTCAAGAACTACTCGAAGAAGCTTCAAGACTACTCGAACTCGCTGCACTCGACTACAAAGTACTCGGGGGCTTGTCGTACAGACATCTATGGGCCCACCATCGAGGCTGGCCATGCCCGTACATGGGACTGGACACCGAGGTTAGTCTGACATATAGACCACGATGCAAGACGGCGAACTCTACATGGCAATACAGGATTAGTACTAGAATAATAAAGCATACATTGTAACTAACAATAGGCTTCTCCTAGTCTTACTCGACTAGTACTCCTGTACTCAGACCGACTTGTAACCCTGCCCCCATGCATATAAGGCGGGGCAAGGACCCCCTCCAAATAGAATTAATGGATACGCAACATACTGGACATAGGGTATTACGCTTCTTGCGGCCCGAACCAGTCTAAATCGTGTGTTCATCTCTACCTTTGAGTTCCTGATCTCGGCGAGCTCCACCATAATCATCTACCTCGGGCAACCCCCTCGCTAGGTTGCTGGTTCTAAACACGATAGAAAATGTTGGTGAGTGTCAAAAAATGTTGACAATTATCAAGAAATGTTGGTGATGAGTCAAAAACAGGTTGAGTACAAATGTTGGTTACATCCAAAATTGTTGATAATGGAGAATAAAATGTTAAAGATTGTTGCAAATAAGAATGTTGGTCAATATCTATCAGTGTTAGTGCTTGTCAAAACATTGTTAATTCATTATCAATAAAATGTTGGTTGGCGTAAAGAAATGTTGTAGAAACATAAATAAATGTTGATTTTTTTAGAAAAAAATGTTGGTGAGTTTCAAAAAATGTTGACAATTATTAAGAAATGTTGGTGATGAGTCAAAAACAAGTTGAGTGAAAATGTTGGTTTACATTCGAAATTGTTGATAATGGAGAAAAAATGTTGAAGATAGTAGAAAATGTTGGTGTACATGAAATAATTCTCAATGTTGCTTATTGTGGAGAAATGTTGTAGAAACATAAAGAAATGTTGATGTTTAAGAAAAAAATTGTTAGCAACTATCAAGAAATGTTGATATGAGTTAAAGAAATGTTGATATGAGTTAAAGGAAAAAATATTGGCTCCTATTAGTAGAGATGTATTGCCTCAGTAGACTTGCTTCTTCCCGTGTCAGTCTCCAACAAAAGAAGGCAGAAGAACATCAGTTAAGATTGTTGTATCTTCAAAACACAAATTAGTTTGGTTATGTTTTAGCCTAAAGTATGACTGCCACTATCTTACTGTTGCCTTTTTGAACAAAATACATGGAGCCTAATATTATTGAAACCAGAAGGCAGTCCTGTATGCTACAATAGCCAACACGTTATGGTCTGGGTCAGCATTGTGAGCTGACCAAGGGAAATACTGAAAATTGGTAGTTAGCAGTGGAGCAGGGAATAGTCTTTATCAACTGGATGTTAGAGAAATCTCAAGCAGAGATCTGAACATTAAATTTGTTATTACATATCCATTCCCTTCCCCCCACAAAATGGCAGTCCTGACTCCTAACATGTAGACCCTATCTCCATCTCCAAAGAACAAATATTAGATGTGTGTGTAGAAAAACCCTAAGAAACCTGTGTGACATTAGAAAATACAACAGAACGATTGCAACACAGCAAACAAACACTTCCTTCTCTCACTTGGTGACCATGGTCAAGACCAGGGCTGACCAATTCACCCTCTAAAACAACGACACATGGCCACCAAAAACCCCGAGGAACAGAAACAACACTTCAACCATACAGGCTCCACCTCGTCCGAGTGGCCTACACACTACTGAGGAAGAACTCACCGTCTCCGACTAGTCCCCGATTCGCACGACCAGTTTCCGTCTCCGATTAGTCCCCGATTTGCATGACAAGTCTCCGTCTCCGACTAGTCGATCCTTCACACCTAAGGAACCTCCGAGAGGTCTCCACTGTGCCAACCACCAACTACCCACCTTTTGCCCATTCCGAGCCGTACCCACCTGGCACCTCCTCTGTCAGAACAGGATGGGCGTTTGTCCGTCACCAGAGTGGCCCCAGCTGAAGACGTCTTGTCCAAACAGGAGCACCACTGTACCCAAGAGAAGATGCATATCCACCCCAACGATGCCAGCTGCAGTCAAGAACGCACAGTGCAGGTCAAACGCTGACCCTTCTACTCGGAACCAGGGTCCGAGTAAGAGCCCCGACTAACCTCTCGAAGGCCAACTACTCCGGTCAAGGCGCCGCCCACTCTGTCAAAGTTGAGCCAGCAATAGTTGACGCCTATTCACCGTGTATGGCCAAAGCTCCAAGACGACAACAAAGGACTCCGGCACTGTAACCCTACTTGTAATTCCATTTTTACCCTCTTCCTTTGCTCCCTTTACGACTATAAAAGGGGTGAAAGATCACTGTAAATGAAGGAGGACGCAAGCAATTGACACAAGAAGAGCACGATCCCACACACACACCAAAGGGACTTGGGCTCGAACACCCTCTCCCGACTAGCTTGTAGCCCCTACTACGAGCTTGGACTTGAGAACACCTGTTCCTACTGGACGTAGGGCCTTCAGAGCCTGAACCAGTATAACCCCTCGTGTCTCTTGAGCCACCATCCGGATCCCGACACGCGATCGTACAAATATTACATGCCGGCGGTAGAGAACCCCAACACTTGGGTAAAAAAAAGAACCGTGCATCCACCAATTTCTTAAGTAAAAAGTGAAGCATTTTTTAGAACAAATTATCAAAAAATTTCGATTAGTGGATTGCTTGAACAATGGCACTTATTACAAGTGGCAACCGCTTAAAACTTTGGATGTTCGTGAAAATTAAGCTCAATTGCCAAAAGTCAGCAACCTTAATCCCACAAAGTCAGCGTCAATTCCACCTACTCGACTATCTAACCTAATTTCAACTCAGAGACAAGAAACTAGGGAACAGTTCACATCCAAGCAAGCAAACTAGTCAAATTAACAGTCGAGTGAGAGAACCAAAGCTATACACTCCAAGAGAGAGCACCAATTCTAATTCAACCGAACAAATTACATGAGTCCACTAAGTTTTCTCAGGCCAGAAGCTACGCACGCCTCACACACCACCCGTGGCAGCAACAGGCTTCAGTGGGCTTCAATGTCTTCAGGCCCATTCACTTCGCTTGACCTTAGAGTTAGGCCGTCATTGCCAGGAGCTCCTACGCAGCCCAGCTGTGGGCTTCTTCCAGTGGACAGTCAGTATTGCTGACACCTCCCCCTCCAATCGAGGGAAACACCGATGTACATCTTTAAAGTTCTCCCAAGTAGCAAGAGATTGAGGCAATCCAGACCATTGCACAAGTACCTCCTTGATCTTGCCATCAGCAGACAAGTGCCTTTGCAATACAAAAACTGGAACCTGCAAGCTATCGTTCAAGTCAGGTATTAGTGGCGTTACTTGATGCTTTCCAGGGACAGCTTTCTTCAGTTGTGACACATGGAACACAGGATGTGTTGCTGCTTAAGATGGCAACAACAACTTGTAGGCAATTGCTCCCACTTTATCAATTATCTTGAAAGGCCCAAAGAACTTGAATGCAAGCTTCTGATTTGCACGCTGAGCCAAGGATGTTTGTATGTAGGGCTGCAACTTCTGGTAAACAGTTTCACCCACAACAAATGTTTATCAGCTTGTCTTTTCATACGTTCCTGTGCTCGGGCCAAATGCTACTTTATGAGGTCCTGCACCAAGGTGCGCTCTAGCAACCAATCTTCAAGTACAGGCACAGGATAGGCATTAGTTGGTTCAACTCCAAGGCTTCTTGGTGAGTGGCCATATAGTACCTCAAAAGGAGAACGTCCTAGAGCAGAATGCGAACTGGTATTGTACCAATATTCAGCCAGATGAATCCACTGACACCATTGTTTGGGTCAAGCATTAACAAAGCACTTGAGGAAGGTTTCCATGCATTGATTAACTCTTTTCGTTTGATCATCTGTCTGGGGATGATAAGAGGAGCTCACTTTTAGCTGCACCCTAGGCAATTTGAAGATTGACTGCCACAATTCACTTGTGAATATCCTGTCCCTATCAGAAATCATTGCCAAGGGCATACCATGCAACTTATAGACTTGAGACATATAAAGCTGAGCTACAGAAAGTGCTGCAATGAGGTGTGCTAGAGGAATGAAATGGCTGTATTTGGAGAATTTGTCCACAATGATAGCATTCATATTCTTTGATTGAGGTAGACCTTCCACAAAATCAAGAGATACTACCTGCCATGCTCCATCAGGAATGGGCAGAGGCTTTAGCAGCCCTGGATACTTGGCTCTGTTAGGTTTTGCCTGCTGCCAAATTTGGCAAGCAGACACAAAAGACTGCACACATTTCTTTAGCCCAGGCCAAACAAAATACTGTTTAATTCTCCTGATTATGACTAGAATACCAGAGTGTCCTCACAATGGAGAGCTGTGCAAGGCTTGCATGATTCTTGATTGGAACTCAACATCATTCCCAACCCAAATTCTGTTTTTATGCCTCGACAGTCCATCTTGGAGAGTGTATCCTGGCAAGGATTTAGAATCAACAGCTAATCTGGTAATAAGCTCAGAAGCTCTTGTATCTTTAGTATAGCTTTGAGCCACATCAGAGATCCATCTGGGAGTGATAGTAGACAGAGCCTAGATTTCGTCCTCATTGTGTGATCTTCTGAACAAAGCATCAGCAACTGAATTCTCTATACCCTTCTTGTACACCAGCTTGTACTGAAGCCCCAAAAGCTTAACAAACACCTTTTGTTGCCAAGGTGTATTCAGTCTTTGCTCATTGAGGTATTGTTGACGGCTATTAAGTACCTATTTTAGGCCGTCAATTCCTACATAAAATACATAAAATGTGAGTATCAACATAGTGGTAGGAGTTATTACTGAAAAATTCCACAAGTGGCGATGAATATTTGTATGCAGGGGTTTTACCTTATAAAAGGAGAGAAAACACACCCTATGGATCCAAGCCATCCAGCCTCAACCAATGAGAGGCTGCCATGCAAGCATCACATGGATCCATGGACCCACAAGAGGCAAAGAAGCACATTCTCAACCAATCACAAGCAAGTACATGGATCCAAGGGCCCACACTCAGGAGAAAATGGGCAAGAAACACCACATACACACCCATATACAACCTTGGACCCATCTGGAAGCCACATGATGAAAGGCGGTGCGAGGGGTACCAACCAAGGGTCGACTGAACCAAGGGTTCGGCCGGACCCCTGGTGGGCCCGCTCACCCCTAGCTGACGCGTGGTAGAAGTTACCACCTTATGCACCCCAGAAGCCTTGTGCCCCATCAATTCCCTGGTGCCACCACGCCTATAAATAGAAGGGGAGGGGGCTAGAATAGAGATAGACACTTCTTCTCCTCAATTCCCACTTCTGTCTTCTAGGCTTCTTTTAGGGGAGGAGAGCCCCTTTGCATAGACTTGTTGCTAGCTTGCTAGTGCTTAGAGAGTAGGAGGAGAGTGAGGGGGTTAGCTTGGGGACATGCTGGTTTCGCAGGTGCCTCTCCTCAAGCACAAACTTCTACAGATGCTGCTACTTCTTCATAATTTGTAAGTTGCATTCGTGATCTTTTGCCTTTGATAAGTCGTGTAGTTGAGTGAGACCTAAACTCTCCCTCACGGATTCGTCACTCCGTATTCGTATGGAGTGCTACAGTGTTGCTACGAGGCGTCAAACATAGTCATGCTATAGTAGTGATCAGTGGTGTAGATGTGGTGTCCACACTATGGGTTATCCTTCGTTTGCCTTGTATCCCACGGATAGTTTGAGGTAGGTCGCAGTAGTGACAGCCGTTGGACCCTTTGTATACCTCCACATTCGGATATAGCGTAGAGGCACAAGCTGGAGGTGCCTGTTGATATCCAGGGTAAGCCGGTGCCCAAAGCGAGAGAACATATCAGAGAGACCGATCTTAACTCTTCTGACTATCTACAGGATCCTTTCCATCTACCTCATCCCACTACTAGAATCCTCCGGTTTCCCTAGAGCCTGAAATCCTAGGGAGGCATTCGACGGGAAAGGCAGTATTGCCCTACCAGACATGCAAAAACCGTAGGGGATCTTTGTTTCCCTACGATTTATGAGTTGTAGGGAACCTTGCTCACAAGGCAGTCAATCTGACGTGGAAAGCTTGTACCCCTACGGTTTCACATCCTAGGGAAGAAATACAGTCAATTTTTATTTTTTATATACTGATTTTATTTCGATTTTGTTTAATAATTGCAATGTTATTATTTCTCTTCCACACATATTTTTATGCCGCTACTCAGACTTTGGAAGCACACCAAGATTCAAGAAAAAAATATATTCAGCTGGATTAAAAATACATCAAGATTATTCATATGCCTATCGCACATCACATGTGGTACTTATATAGAAAGCAAGAATAATCAATCTGATATCATGTTCTTCTCCATCTGGAACTTCCATGCAGCAGATGCAATGGACCAGCTACTGCAGGCAGAGTCGCAGCTCAACCATGGCCAACTACTGCCGCAGCTTGTGCATACCAAAAAGCCTGACGAGGAGTCAACAAATGAATAACTGAAGCTAATTAAGCAATTCTAAATCTTGAAATCTCGAAGGGAAACAACGTAAAAAAAATTCAACCCACCCCTTTCAGAACAACTGCAACTTGGGTAGATCTGGTTCCGCATCGCGAGCTCCCTGCCCAAACAGAGTTGATACAGAACTAATCCATCACAGATTGGGGATGAAACAGATATTGCATACAAAATTTTTTTTTTGCGGGTAATATTGCATACAAATTAATTGGGATGAAATGAGAGATCTTGTGGACGACCTTGCTCGAGTTGGATACGAGGGTCTGCGCCATCAGGTCTTGCTCCCGCATGAGTGGAGACGGGCCTGCCCCAGGCTCGACGACAAACCCACGCCTCCGAGCCGCTCACTCCGCCAGATTCATCGCTGCATTTCACCCAGAATGCCGCCATGGCACGGCCGCGTGCCATGGGCTCGCTGGCGCCGCAACGGCTGCGGCGAGAGCTGGCGCCGTGAAGTCGCCGGTCGCTGCTCCACACTTCCACCCCACACACTCGCCTGGATCTGAAGAGATAGAGAGGAGAGAGCGGAGGAGAAAACGAGAGAAAAGAAAGAGAGAGCCGGGGAGAAAAGAGAGTGGGGACAGGGGAGAACGAGAGGGAAATTATTGATGCACGGCAGTCATTTTGAGCTGATGCGCCGCAGCGTTGGGCGGTTATCGAAAATATTTTAGCCACTTTCCCTACGGTTTCAAAGAACTTTGTAGGGATACATCGCTCACATGTCGTCGCTGAGCACCTTCTCATGGTTTGGTCCCTACGAACCCTGCAGATTCCTAGGGAAAGCTGAATTTCCCTACGGATTTGAGATGGTATTCTAGGGAGGCAAACTTTCCCTACATAAGCTTCAATTTTTCCTAGGGGATGAAAATAACCGTAGGGAAACCGGTGAGTTCCTATAGAGTTGTGTCCATAGACCTTTGCCAGACCAGAAGTTAGTTCACACCCATTCCTTGGATTCGATACCCTTGGAATACTCCATGGGAGAAGAGCTACAGTGGTGTATCCGTGCGCTTATGGACTCGTTCGTGATCATAGGTATACCCAGGTTGCCTTCACGCACATGCTAGACCGGTGCCACAAGTGGTAACATTAAGAAATACCAACAGGTGTATACGACTTTTTTTATCAGTATAGATTATGAATTATACTTGCTTTAAGTATTGACGCCACTGATCAACAGCAATTAAGATTGCCAGGTATTCCTTCTCATATGTAGAAAGTCCCTTTGTTCTTGGTCCCAATGGTTTGCTGATGTAAGCAAGAGGGTTCCCTTTCTGAAGCAAAATAGCTCCCATTCCCACATTTGAGGCATCAGTTTCAATGCAGAAGGTTACAGAAAAATCTGGCATGGCAAGGACAGGTGCACTTACTAAAGCTTGCTTCAACAACATGAAAGCCTCAATGTGTTCACTAGTCCATTCAAACAAGACATTTTCTTGAGAAGGTTAGTCAAGGGCTTAGCAATGATAGCAAAGTTTTTGACAAATTTCCTGTAATAGCCAGCAAGACCTAGAAAACTTCTGAGTTCTTTAACATTGACAGGTTGAGGCCAAGAGTCAATAGCTTCCACTTTTGTTGGATCTGTTACTATTCCAGTAGCTGAGATTATATGACACAGGTAAGCAATTTGTTGTTGAGCAAACTTGCATTTGGACATTTTGAGGCTCCACTTATCTCTAGACAGCAACTGTAGCACTTAAGATGTTCCACATGTTCTTCAAAGGTGGAGCTATACATTAATATATCATCAAAGAAAACCAATACACACTTCCTAAGTAGAGGAGCTAGAGTTGTGTTCATAGCTCCCTGGAATGTGCCTGGAGCCCCACATAACCCAAATGCCATAACCTTGAAAATGTCCAAAATGTGTTTGAAAGGTAGTTTTGAATTCTTCTCCAACTTTCAGTCTAATCTGGTGATAATCAGAATTAAGATCCAAGGTTGAAAACCACTTGGCTTTGGCTAGTTCATCCATGAGCTCATCAAAAACTAGTACAAAAAGTCTACTTTTAAGTGTCAGAGCATTGAGATATCTATAATCCACACAGAATCTCCAGCTGCCATCTTTCTTTTTAACAAGTAAAATTGGAGAAGAAAGGCATTGACACTGGGTTGGATGATACCTTTTGCTAACATCTCTGCCACTTGTTTCTCAATTTCATCCTTCAAGGATGGAGGATGCCTGTAAGGCCTTATGTGAACAGGTTTAGCTCTAGGAACAAATGGAATGACAAGATCACAATTCCTCTCAGGTGGCAACTGGAAAGGGGCTTCAAATAATAATGCAAATTCATCAATCACCACAACAATTTCAGGTAGTAAGACAGAACTAGCTGAGTTAGCATTATCCACCAAAGCACAAACATGTACAACCAACTCATCAGGCAGAGGAGGTACCAATCCTTGTAGAAAGGCAGTAGACCCATTAGCAATCCATTTATTCTTCCAATGTACCTTCATAGGACTGAATTGTTCTAGCCAATCCATGCCAAGAATCATGTCAAAGTGCTACAGATCAAGTATCTTCATGTTAGTAGAGAAGGTATACTCATCTACAGACCACTATGCTGCAGGAATAACAGCAGTGCAACTCTAGGTTCCTCCATTAGCCACTTGCACATGTACTTCCTTGGCCAATGGTTGTAAGCCAGTGAGATTGGAAGCAAATTGCTTACTCAAGAAGGTATGAGAGCTCCCAGAATCCACTAGAATCAGAATTTCTTGACCCTGAATTGAACCCTCGAGTTGCATTGTTCTTGGACCTTCAGTGCGAGAGAAAGCTTCCTTGGATATTGCTAAGAAGAGCTGATACTGCTGCTCAAAAGTAGATGACAATGTCAATTTCTTCCATATTGGATAATTCCAGTAGCTCTTGCACCACATGCAATTGTACTGTTGGTGCACATTTATGATCTCTGCTCCACTTCTCTGCACAGCGTACACAGAGACCTTTGGCACGATGATAGGCACGTAATGTGGCCGTCCGTTCTTCAGGAGATTTTCCTTCATAGATCTTCTTCTCTTCTAGCAGTATTGGAGTCACTTGTTTATCAATGCGAGGAGGAGGAGGAAGAGGATGAGGCCCTTTAGGAATAGTCTTGGCACCATAAGGTGAGTCATGTCTTCTGGATGGTTTAAGACTGGAGCCAATGTCTTTCTGCAACAACGAAAGTGACGTAGCAGTATAGAAGTCGACAGGACGATGTAATGAAACAGCAGCTCTAATATCCTCTCTTAACCCATCAATGAAACGCATAGCATAGTAGACAGGTTCAGTAACATGACGATAGGCAGTTAACTGGTCAACAAGCTTAGCAAAACGTTCTACATAATCAGCTACTGTTCCTGACTGACGAATATGAAAGAGCTGACGAATCAGCAACTCTTTTTGCTCTCTACCAAATCGCTCAAGCAACATAGCTATAAATTCCTTCCATGACGCACATTTCAGCTTTTGTTCAACTGACTGAAACCATCGTGCCGCCACATCAATGAAATACATAGAAGCAATTTGGATCCAATGGTATTCCTCTACATCATACATGTCAAAATAATTCTCACATCTGGATATCCACAACTTGGGATTGTCTCCATTGAACTCAGGGAAACTCAATTTAGGTAATCTACCTGTGGAATTTCTAGATCATGAGAAATTTCCCCATGAGTTCCTCCCATATCATGTACTTGAGGAAATTGAGAACGAGGATGAGGAACATGGAATGTACCCTTGCCCGGGACATGGGTGAAGGTCGTGACAGACCCGAACCCGTCATCCCAGAGTTTGTTGTTCACGCGTTGCCCATCAGGGCCGTCGGCTTGGCCTCTAGTAAATGGGCGCCAAGACGCCGACCCCGGTGGCAGAAATATCCCAGGATCCGCTGTGGACTTCTCCTTCAGTGCTTGGTGAGCTTGTGTACTTCCGTCTTGACATCTTCAACTGAGGACTTGATTTGCGGCTTCCATGACTCGAACGCCGCCACCGCTGATTCGAGCGCGTCGACGCACTCATCATTGCGTGCTTCCATCTCCGTGATGCGATTCTCCCACTTGGCGTCTTGATCTGTGAAGCTCTTGTCAATGTCGACCCGCTACTCGGCAAACTCCTTCCGCATCTCATCGAGCAGGAATTTAGTGTCGGGATTCATTGCTCTTAATTTCTTCTGCAATCTGGTGTAGTGGCTATGGCTTGAAGAGGAATCCAGGCTGCGGTGTCTCTGATACCAGGTGGTACTTGGATCGGAGGAGATAGGAAAAGCAGGGAACAAGGATGGGAAGCAGGAAGGAGGACGACGAAGGATTCGATTCAGAGATCGTTTTAGTTGTTCATACATGAGTTCTTCCTCTCCCAATCTCTTAGCTTATATTACAGCAACTAGGCACGCACGCCTCACACGCCACCCGTGGTTGCAACAGGCTTCAGTGGGCTTCAATGTCTTCAGGCCCATTCGCTTCCCTTGACTAAAGAGTTGTTACGTCGTTGCCTGGAGCTCCTACGCGGCCCAACTGTGCCTTTGGCTTCTTCCAGTGGACAGTCAGTATTGCTGACAACGCTTTGGATGGCGCCGATGAGTTTTGGCCGCAGGCTGCCAAGGGCGTTTTAACGGCGATGAGACCCGGAGTTACCAGGAGCAGTGTCAGGGATGACATCAAGACAGCATCATCGATGAACACGACGCCGCGAGGCTGCCCATGAGGATGGCATCTTACCTCCGGACGTCCAGTTCCAAGATGGCGAGGAAGTTCGACGCCGCCGCCGTCAGACTGTCAGGCCAGGCTAACGACAAGACATCATCGATACCGGCAACACCTCGAGGATGCTGCAGGTAACAAGAAGTGGCGGCTAACGATACGACGCGGCCACGATGGTGCCATGACGTGGTGCGACCTCACACACGTCGACGGCCACAGTTGTCCAACACATAAGCAAGAAGAACAACGTCCTCCAGCATGCATATGTGCGAGGCCTTGCAGGTACGTGCATGAGGATTACACGTGGAGAAGACCAGAAAAGCTAGCAAGGAACTCAAAAAGACATGACTCTTCTATGACCCCGCCGATCACCTCGTCCGCATCAGCCGTAGAGTAGCAGCGCCACCAATCTCTCAGGGTCTGGTCGCCGCCACCGACGAGGCCGCATTGTTGCCGGGGCCGACAGGATGGAAGACCGATGCGGAGATGACGACGACGAACCCGCATGGCCGACAAGCAGAAGACGCTTGCGATGATGAGGTGTTGCAACAATAAATGCACACTCCTACTATATGTTACTCCCTCTGTCCTAAAATATAGCTTCGTTTAGACTTTTTCAAAGTTGTCAAACTTTTTCAACTTTGACCGTAAATAGCGAAATAATCATAAATACTACTAACATAAAAATAATATTGGTAGATTTACAATGAAACCAACTATCAAAATATGCAATCCTTTCTATTTAAAATATATTATTTTAAGAGTTATTGTTGGTGCTCGCTGACACAGCTACAAGATCGAAGCCCTCTGGAAGCAAGGAAACGTAATATCATACGCATGTACCAACTAGAAGACGACTAGAAGCTAATGTCAGCCGACAGAAGATGCCTTCAAAAGTCAAGATCAGCGCACTCGTCGAGAGGGGCGTCTATCATCACCGAACCGGTCGTGCTTCTCATGGCTATCGTCGATGACTCGCTGCTCATTACTGCTACCCGGAACCGGTGGCTGCGCCAGATCACAGCCAATAAGACGAGCAGCTAGAGGAGGAGAAGAGGATCAACCTATGATCGAATTAGGCCGAATAGCCGAATCCGTCCCTGAACTATCGGCCAAGGCTTAATTTCGTCCCTAAACTACGAAAATGTCTGATTTAGTCCCTGAACTTTCCAAATCGGGGCTATTTCGTCCCCGCGCTCACGCCGTCCATGCGGCCGTCCATGCGCCGGCGCCACGGCGCAAAACAGAGGAGGCGGCACCACATCACAAAAGCAGAGGAGCGCGCGGGCGAGCTCGGCCCCGCCGCCGTGACCGCGCGCGCGATCGAGATCTGCCTCCACCGCGGGCGCAGGTGAGCTTAGGTCCTCGCCGGCGTCCGCGCCCAGGTCCTCGCCGCGTCGGTCATCTGCGCGACCATCCGCGCTCGCCGCGCCGGCCATGGAGCAGGGGAGGGGGTGGCGCACTGGTGGATGGAGCAGGGGAGGAGAGGAGAGGGAGGGGTAGAGGTGAGGACGAGGCGCCGGCGGCCGACCGAACCACGCCGGAGTTGGCGAGGAGCAGCGCAGCGAGCCACGCAGGGAAGGAGGTGAGGACCGGTGGGAGGGGGCGGAGCGCGCCCCTGGTACGGGCGGGACGACTGGCCCCGCCGCCGCCTGTCCCCGCTACCGCCGCGCCGGCCTCCGCCCGAGCTCGAGGCCGAGGAGGTGCTCTGCTCCACCGCGTGCAGGCCTGCCTCCGTCGCGTTGGCCTCCGCGCGCTTCGAGGAGGAGGGCCGGGCGCGAGCAGCAGGCCGAGGAGGGGCGCATGGAGGAGGGCCGAGCAGCACCTGCGCCGGCGTCGGAGGCTGCCCCGCCCCGCCACCAAGTCCGGTCACCTCATTCCCGCTGCCCCCCAAGCCCGGCCTCCCCTCTCCTCCACGTCCTCCTGACCCTCCGCCACCTCTGCCACGCTCCGCCTGGAGCTCCTCTGCCACGCTCCGCCGCAACGGACCAGGGGAGCTCGATCTGCCGCAGCTCGCCCTCGCCGCCGAATCGAGGGGGCTGGAGAGGGAGGGGCCGGCCGGGAGGGAGAAGGGCCGCGCGGGGAGCTCTGCGCCTCCTCCGCGCACGACGGGAGGGAGGAAGGCCGCCGGCGTGGAGCTTGGGAGGGAGGCCGCCGGCGGCCTTGGATCCGCCACCGGTGCGGAGCTCAGGAGGGGTGAGGCCGCCGGCGTGGGGAAGTGCAGGGGAGAGGGGGCGGAGCGCGATAGAGACAAGAGAGGGAAGGGAGACCGAGGCTCGGCGGTGAGGAGGGGAGGGACCTCTGCTTTTGTGATGTGGTGCCGCCTCCTCTGTTTTACGCCGTGGCACCGGCGCATGGACGGCCGCATGGACGGCGTGAGCGCGGGGACAAAATAGCCCCGATTTGGAAAGTTCAGGGACTGAATCGGACGTTTTCGTAGTTGAGGGACGAAATTGAGCCTTGGCCGATAGTTCAGGGACGGATTCGGCTATTCCGCCATCCAATTATGGTGCAGCCGATGATCCAATTACAGAGCATCAATGGTGCTATTACGGTACGGCCGATGGTTCTTATTGAGCAGGACTGAGGACCACAAAACTGCGCTACTGCCGACATCGCCGCTACTGCTACCGAGCTGCCGATGCTGCCGTAAGGTTGCTGGAACAGAGGAACGGTGCCAGGCTTAACCAAGACTCAGAAGAGGAGATACGGTATGGTAAAGAAACTTTATTTCTTGCTGCAAAATACTTGGCAATTTTATCTTGCGAAAATAAATATAGCTTAGCTCCTCAATGATATAAAATTCCTATCAAAGCCATATATTGATATTATTGAAAATATCATACATATGCTACTTATTTTTGCATTGAGCTTTGTCAAATTGTTTGTGATCCTTGTGAGATTCATTTCATGCTTTTATGATCAAGATCACGTACACCCCACATATACTCATGCCGACTTCTACAGTGAAAGTTGCGCAAAAATATGTCTTCCATCGATGCAAGAATACTCCATCCCTTTAACAAGACTCTTTGTATCCATTATGCAAAAGGATACGGGCTACGCAAAAAGAAAAGAAAATTCGTGCTAAAAAAAGAAAAAGAGAGCGGAAAAAGGTAGCTCATATCTAAAAAGGAAAATATAAAAGAAAGTGTCATGCAAAAAGGAGTTCCATCCAAAAAATTCCACACACATACATATCTTGATCTGATTGTATGACTTGTTTTCTCCATTGGATCCGGTTTTTGACTTTGCAAAATATTCAATGCTTACAAGTATGCTTCATTTACATTCCCTACTCTGAGCTCCACAAAAAGGCTTATTAGAAGTAGAAGGAAAAAGAGCCAACCTAATGCTTTGGTGAGGAACAATACACATTGAGTGATCTGAGAGAAATCATTTGAGGAGCAAGGTTATGTTTTGATGTAAAAACCTTTCCAAAAAAACCCAAGTGTTTGAGCACAATTAGTAAAGTTGTCTTAATTCTTGGTAAGAAGCTTGAGGGAAAACATTGGCTATGAAAAAGCAGTGACAGAGAAGTCAGGTTATCAAGCCTAAAGAGCAGTGAATAGATCATATCAACTGAAGATATCGAGCATGCAAATTTCGAAGCATGAATACTCATACTCCGAACTGGGGGGCTTGTGTTGACACTAGATTTTGACAAACAAATCTAGACTCGAGAAGAACCAGTTGTCATCTGCCGACGTGTTGAGGCTGATGGGGTCGGGGGCTCCTATACATCTACCGGAAGGTGGATAGGCATTGAAACTATAAAACCCACCAAGGCCCAACTTTATATTATGTCATCAAAGTCCAACTAGTGATGGCCTATTCAACATTTTCAGTGGCTTAAAAAATGTTGATCAATATTTTTCAACATTTTTCAGAAATGTTGACCAACATTTTTCAGAAATGTTGGACCAACATTTTTTGAAAATATTGTCAATATTTTTTGGACCAATATTTTTTCCAGGAAATGTTGGCCCAACATTTTTTCAACTTTTTCAGAAAATGTTGGACCAACATTGGACCTACCATTTTTCAACATTTTTCGGAAAATGTTGGACCAACCATTTTTTAACATTTTTCAGGAAATGTTGGACCAACATTTTTTCAACATTTTTTTGAAAAATATTGAACCAACATTTTTTTGCCTTTTTCTCATAAAATGTTGAGCTATGGTTTCTTCTCCTTCTTTGGCTCCGGCGACCGCCGGTGGCCGTCGAGCTCCGACGAGCCCCCACGGCGCGCGGTCAGCCCACACGGGAGGCCGCGGTGGCCGGCGAGCCCACACGGGAGCACGGAGGTGGCGACGGGGTGGAGGAGGATGATGGTAGATCAGGTTAGGTAGTCTTTATCGACTTTCCTGCTCTGCTTTGTTTATGTTCACAATTTATCGATAATTGCTGCTTTCTTACAAGGTTATTTATTTAGTCTTGTTAGTCTTTAGTTTTTATCACCAATCTATCCAACTTAGATTTGCACGTTCATCAGCTCTTTGCCTCGTGCTCATAGCCGATCAGATCCGGGTCTAGGTGCTGTTCTGTCTAGGCCCTGTTAAGCAATAAATAGGCGCTTGGATCTCACATCGGCTGAACTGGCCAATAGTAGTTGTTTTCGCATCGGACTCATATGCGATTGCCCCATAGAAGAACGATTCGGAACTCTAGCCGATCCGTTCTGAGTATTTAATAAAATCCTATCCCTTGTCAGTTGCAGGTCAAATTGACTGGCATAACTGTGCACACCACACGCGACGAATTTTTTTGCGTGTTGATCTCCCAGGTCCCGTGTTGATCAAGCGCAGGGTCCACCTATCTGGATTTTTTTGCGTCAGCAGCTCCGTTATCTCGCAGCAAGGGCCGAGATGAGAGAGGAAAGCTAGGGGGCAACGTGCATATTTCTATGCCGACCCGCCCCTCACGTGTGCTGTAGCTGCGTAGATTCCACGTCAGCGACGCCATGTCAGAAAAAAGCATCCTGTGGCGTTTTCGACCTGCAGCGCACACCTAAACAAGTTTAAGGATCTGAAAATGCATTTTGAGAGTTGGTGGACCTATTTGACACATCACTACAAGTTAAAGGGCCTCTCATGTATTTTACTCATATATATATTGAAGCACCATGACTGATCTACAACGCAGTGCACCTTCTCGCAGCTCACACCTCACGGGATTACAGTCGCCATAAAAATACGTGGGATGCTCAGAATATGGCTGTCGGTGTTTAGACCCGTCAGCCTACCAAGGGGGTTACCCGAGGTAGTAGATTGTGCGGTGGGGCTCGCCGAGATCAGGAACTCGAAGGAGAGGAACACGACACACGATTTAGACAGGTTTGGGCCGCAATGTGCGTAATACCCTACGTCTTGTATGCTGTGTAGCTCTTGATTGATTGCCTGAGTTTCAGGTTGTCCTGGACGAGTCTCCTCTGCAGTAGCTGCAGAGGGACTCTGTCAGTGCCATGTGGGCCTGATGGCCACCGGGCCCACGTGGCAGTGGGTGAGTCCCTCTGCAGTAACTGCAGAGGAACCGGTTCCGTTGTCCTATGGGGGGGTTCCTGTCTCGCCTTATATAGTCCGAGAGGCAGTATTACAAGTCGGTGTAGGTACAAGAGTACTAGTTGAGTACGACTAGGAGAAGCCTATGGCGAGTACATGAGGAGCTTTCCTATTCTAGTACTAGTCCTGTCTTGCCTTGTGGTACACGCCGTCTTGCACCGTGGCCCACATGTCAGAGTAGTTCCGGTAGCCTGTCCTATATACGGGCATGGTCCACCTCGATGGTGGGCCCAGGGATGCCCGTACGACAAGCCCCCGAGTACTTTGTAGTCGAGTGCAGTGTGCTCGAGTAGTCTTGATGGCCTCTGCGAGTAGTTCCCAAGCGTCCCCGAGTTCTACAAGTAGAAGTCCTCAATAATACTCGAACAACCACGAGGCTGGAAGGTGCTCCAGCTAATCTTGAGTAGTCTTGAGTAGTCTTGAAGTCTTCTCGAGTAGTTCCCAAGCGTCCCCGAGTTCTTCTCTCGAAGAGCTTCAATAGTACTCTTGATGTCTTGATATCTTCTCGTTGAAGATCCATATGGAAATGCGATTTTCTAAAAACCACATTCCATATGGAATGTAGCCCTCAAGCCTTAGGTCGAATCGTAGATTCAAGCTGAGGGTCAATCTGAAGTTTCTGCCAATCTTATCCCAAAAAAATCCGGAGAAAAAATCCAAAGGACACGTAGCATGGAGCCCCCGAGCCTTGAGTCGAGTAGTCTCTCGAATTGAAGGGTCAACTGCTTGTAGCGCATGGCCAAATTTTTGAAACTTAGCCAAAAAGTCTGATGAAATCCAATCTGAATCATTGAATCTGAAGGGCCACCAGGTGAACTTGTATTGCGGTTATAAATACCAGGGGGTATCCCCTAGGGTCTTCCATTGCCTGCATTTGCCTTTAGATCTGAGAACTGCCACTACCGCCGCCGCCGCCTTTGCGAAGAAAAGCGACCGCGCTGCCGCTCACCCTTTCCCTCGTAGCCCCCGCGCGAATGCGAGTGAAAACACTCGTGACTGGAAGGATGAAGAGTGGGCCATCCAAAGAGCAGATGGAGAGGAAACAATCTGGAAGGGGGAAGAGAGATAAGTCTCCCGAGCCGTTAGAGGCTAAGAGCACCGCCCCGCTGCACCAGATTGCTGCTAGAAAAAATCGAAGTGTAAGCACAATGACATCCAGGCGCTTGTTGATGCTGGTCTGCTTCAAAGTAAGGAACTGGTCAGATGGAATACTGCCGCTGGAGATCCGCACCCGATGGAGAAAAATCCCGATGAGATCCCAATGTTCTTGTTATTCATCGAGCGAGGACTGGCATTGCCGACTTCGGATTTCTTCAGAGGTATGCTCAACTACTACAAGCTCGAGCATGTGCACTTGAATCCCAATGGCATTTTCCACACATCCATTTTCGTCCACTTCTGCGAGGCGTTTCTTGGAATCCGGCCACATTGGACATTGTTTCGGAAGATTTTCCGTGTGAAGCCGCAGCCCAATGGTACCGTACCACATGCAGTTGGTGGAGCAGGAAAACAAATGCGAGAGAAGGCCAAAGAGCTGTACTTCAAGTATGATCTGATTGACTCGAACCAAGACTGGAAAACGAAGTGGTTCTACATCGAGAATCAGGTACCACAGTTGCCGAAGGTCACCTTGTATGCTCCAGAGCATCACATAAGATGGAATGACGAGCCCAGGATGAATGAATGCTTTCAAATCCCTGAGTTGCTGAAGAAAATTGCTGATCTGAAGGCACAAGGGCTGACCGCTGAAAGGGTAGCCTTTAGTTTCATGAAGCAGCGCATCCAGCCGCTGATGAAGAGGGAGCGCCTCGGGTGCGAGTACACCGGCCTGGATGACACCTCGAGGATGTCTGCAGCCGCCATTAGTGATGATGAAGTCATGGAGAGGCTGCAGAAGATATTCAAAAATCTTGATGGGATTCCACCAGCCGCAGTGCAAGAGTACGACGCCGGAAACCCTCCAAATGCAGCAAGTAGCCGTGACCGAAGCCCCCAAGTACTTATTATGTGATCAGGTTATTGATTTGATTGAACCCATATCTATAGGATGATGTCAATTTGTATGTCTCCATGCCTCCTCCTCCTGGCTCTGATCAGGTGCGCGTGGATCCAAGGCCAATACTATCAAGGAGGACCCTTGATCAGGATGAAGAAGCTAAAGAAGAAGAGGTAATGGTCGAGGATGCCTCGACTAGCGATGAAGATGATAACACAACGCTACAAGAGCATTATGTAATGATGTCACGCTACAAATGTGCATTCGCTGCTGGTTCCTCTAAGAGACCAGCAAGGGATCTTGAAGTCGTTGTCCCGCCTCCACCGAAGAAGCCAAGGACTACGGTGGGAAAACGGGCCGTGAAGAGGGTGCCAATGACATCTGAAGCACTATCCAAGGTGAGTAGTCATGGACTGGTAGTAGATACTTGTTTAAAGTTTGTTGATATTGAGCATAAGTTGTCTTGATGTGCAGAGTGCCACGAGTTCAAAGCAGGTGACTGAAACTGCTCAAGAAGAAGTGCCAGAGACCCAGGAGGTCATCGAGATCGAAGATGAACCGTCCGCACCTATTGCCGAAGAACCCAGCAGGAATGCTGAGGCAATGGGTACTGAGCCATCTCTGGTGTAGAAAAACACAGAGCAAGAAACGGAGGCAGCTCTCCCCCAGGAGACGGAAATCGTCAAGCTGGCACCAGTCCGAACTGGTGGATTAGCCAGTCTCCTGGCGGAGCCCAAGATTGTTGTCGCCAGATCGACAGTGTAAGTACTCGAAGAACTTGAGTACCCATTCGGCATGGAGTAGTTGAATAAAACCTTGTTGTGTTTTGCAGGAAATCCACGGACTTGACCTGGGAGGGCGTCGGTGGAGGTGCTGCTAAAGGTGGTGAAAACCACCCAGAAGAGACCGTGGAAGCCGAAGTGTCGCGACAGGAGCAGGTTGAAGAAGTACCCCCGGCGGTCACAGCTGATCCCACAGGTATGTCATGATAACAGGGTAGTATATAAATCATTGGTAGTATCTTATGCTGTAGCCCCCGAGCCAGGTACTAATCCCTTGGCAGAAATTGAAGCAGAGCTGGAGAGCTTTGTAGAGCCAGAAGCCAGCATCGATCTACCTGCTCAAGAAGAGGAGCATAATATGGTCCCAGAGCGATCAGAGAACGCTCAAGTACTCTTGGAGTAACAGGTGGTTATCCGAGAACAAGAAATTCAAGATCCCACGCCAGTGAGTAGCGCAGCAGCCACTTCTGTAGGAGGGACAAGTAGCCAAGCCATCAAGGAGGATCTGCTGATGCTAGATGGTGTCCTGGTGAGTGCGGAGAACTTGGCACTACAGATGGAGTCTCACAGGCGATTCGGGACTTTTGTCGAGGTAAGTTGAGTACCGTAGGTGTCGAGTACCTATTGTGAATAGATATCCGCTTGATGTTGATGCAGGTAGTCTTGGACATGTGCAGGATGTAGTCAAGCAGTCAAGGCAGAAGTCCCAGCTGCTAGAAGGATACGGTCACATGCTCATCTAGAAGGAGAAACTCGAACATGATCTGCGAAAGCAGAAACAGTTGTCGTGTCGACTTCAGGTGAAACTTGATGGTAATGCCACCGAATACCATAATGAAATCCAGAAACTGACGGAAGCCAAGGACGATGTTGTGAAGAAGAACAAGTCCTTGCACCAAGAGAAGAAAGGTAACGACTTGTAGTCACTAGTACCGTCGAGTACTTATTTCAGAACCTGTGACTATTGTTTCCCGTTTGATGTCTGAACAGAGCTGGAAGCCCGGGCTAGGAAGCTGGATGACGCCATCACAGATTGGAAATGCACCTTTTACCGGGAGAAAAAGGCTCATGAAGACACCGCTGTGGAGCTGAAGGTGGCCAAGCTTGAACTCAACCATGAGCTAGAACTCCGTATTGACGGCGAGGTTGACCTTGTGACATGTATGCAGACTTTGAAGAGGATCATTGAAGAGAACGAGCACTTGAAGCAGTCCTTGCAAGAAGCCATGAAGTCCCTGAGGGAGTTGACCGAGGCCGCCGAGCCCGTGGCAGACTTGTTTGAGCCACGAGAAGATGGAGAAGAACAACGGCCCTTGGTGTAGGAGGCTGGTCGAGTACGTCTAGAAGATGGCGCGCTCGATCCCAAATTAGGTGCTCAGCTTCATCAAATCCTTCTACCCGAAGGCGGATCTGACAGTAGTCACTAGAGGGGTTGCCGCCGACTGTTCCGACGAGAAGTTGCAACAGCTTATGACAGAGACGGCACCCATCGCGGAAGGAATAGTGCAGCATATAAAGCTGCAGTAGTTAGATCTGTAGAGAAAACACTGTAGGACAAGTGTAATATGAACAAGTAGAATTAATAGAGTAATTGAAATGCCAGAAATCAATTATCTGAATCCTCTTGTATGAAGATGCCGCCGTGTACTCGTAGGTGAATCATCTTTGAGAGATCCAATGAGTTAGGCTGCAAAAAGAGTAGTCCAACAGGTGGACTTTGATATGTGTTCTGTTGTTAGTACTAGAAGAGGTTCCGCAGAACAGTGAATAGTCTTGCAGAAAGACCAAACGAGTAGTCCAACTGGGGGACACTACAAGATTTTCGATCTACTACAACGCTGAAAAAGTGTAGCAAAAGACCAAAAAATGGTAGCAATAGTAATTTTGCTACCATTTTTTTTGGTTAAATGTCGTTGCACTTGTAAGGGTAGCAATAGCATAATGCAACGGGTTACATTTTAGTTGCGACACACAGTCCCTCTATTGCAACACTTTTGACGCTTTTGCAACACCTGGTGAGTGTTGTAACAAAAGCAATTGCAACCACTAAGGGTGTGGTAATAGTATCAATTGCAATGGACAAGGCGTTGCTAGCGCTACATATTGCGACACGCTGGTCGTGTAGCAACACAATGCAATCACAACGCAGGTGTTGCAATCGTGGTTGTTGCTACGCAGAGAAAGCATTGCAATAGAGGTTCTCTATTGCCACGTCGCTGAAATGGTTGCTATAGGTGTCTTAGGTTATTGCAATGTCTCTTCAAGTTGGTTGCTACAAAGAGGCATAGGCTATTGCCACATTATTTAGGTTGGTTGCTATAGATAGGTCATTTATTGCCACGTTACTAACTAGCTGGTTGCTATAGGTAAATTCCTGTATTGCCATGATTATCGTTCCTATTGCCACGACTAAATGTGGTTGTTATATGTGCTATCATATATTGCAACGTCAGATTAATATATTAATAATTCATGTTGCGACGCTTTGTTTGGTAGTTTAAATCAATAATCACAAAATGACAAATACATAATGAATGAAGCATCAACATCCATTAAAACAAAATATAATTTGTTCATACAAAAATCTTTAACGAAACACACCGAGTGTCAAACTAAATGAGAACACAAGTAGACAGCTTAAGACATAATAATGTGTCAAGCACAGACAACTGTTTGAACTCATTCGAATCAAAAGACTAATGTCTACTGTAGCAGCGAAGGTTCCCTTGATATGTATGTTGGCCATCGTCCCACCATTCGCATGCTCCTTCTCAAACTCAAGATTCTTCCTGAATAAATCATTGACATGCATTAGTTGGAAGAGTCCTCCACAAAAAAAGAAAAAAGAATTACGTAGAGGGAAAGGAGAAGCGTATGTGGCAAAATTGCAATCGCGGCCGTCCCTGCCTTTTTTTCTGTTTCCAAAGGGCAATCCCAAAATCTAAAGTTCTTAGTCTATAATCGCCGATCACTCGATCAGGCGACAAGTGCAGGCCTAGGCGATTCAGTTGCCATACAGTGCAGCAGACTGCAATCCCCAAGCTCAACAAGGAACAACCACTTTGATCCAGATTGTAAATAAAGACCAGGCTAATCCTCTCATGCTGGAGGCACAAGCCATATTACTTGCTGCACTGGCCAAGAAACTACAATTTCAGTATGTCAACTATCTCAGTGACAGACAAATACTAGTCTCAGCAATACAATAAGTTGTGATGGTTGTATGATAAATTTGATGGCAAACTGTTCTGTTCCATACAAGAGTTCAATTTCGAAATTCTATCATACAGCCATCACAACTGCAACAATGTCAAAGTATATTGCAACTGCCAGAAAAGGTTGCAATTGACCCCCACTTTTGCTTCGCCTCCAAGAGTTCTCGTTGCATTAAGCATCTAGCGTTTGCAACGCCTGTCAAATTTTATGCAACACAAAAAAAACATAGCAATAGTGAAAACCAAATGCAACTAACGTAAATGTAGTTGCAGTACTACCACACAATTGCAACCAAAATCAATTCTACTGCAACCATTTTTCACTATTGCAATATCGACCACCAAATGCAACAGAGCTTTGCAACATCTTGAAAACCGTTGTATTAAAGGCATGTATCGCTACCATTTTTTTGAATGGTTGTAATACAACAATCTCTAGCAACCAAATTTTCTACGTTGCAATTCTTCAGCGTTGCAGTAGACCGAAAATCTTGTAGTGGGACTTTGATAGTTGCTCCGTCGTTAGTAGTGGAGTAGGTTCCGCAGAACCGTGAGTAATCTTTTAAAAAGACCAAGGAGTAGTCCAACTGGGGGACTTTGATATTTGCTCTGCCATTAGTAGCGGAGTATGTTCCGCAGAACCGTGAGTAGTCTTTTAGAAAGACCAAGGGATAGTCCAACTGGGGGACTTTGATATTTGCTTCGCCGTTAGTAGCAGAGTAGGTTCCGCAGAACCATGAGTAGTCTTTTAGAAAGACCAAGGGATAGTCCAACTGGGGGACTTTGATATTTGCTCCGCCGTTAGTAGCAGAGTAGGTTCCGCAGAACCATGAGTAGTCTTTTAGAAAGACCAAGGAATTGAGCCTGTTTGTGTCGACGTGAAGACAGTAAAAAGTTGAGATCTGATTAACTTTATTACTGTATGATATGAGTTGCAAGGATACAACTGTGCGGCCAAGGGCCGAGTACAGCAAAGGCTTAGAGCCGATTACAGCTGATGGGTAGTAGCCAGGACCTTAGAGGTCTCGTACGGCTGAGGGTCTGCATTGGAGCAAGGGACCCATGGTAAGGGTAGCAACGACTAGGTCATCACTTACTGCTACCCCCGGCTTGGAGCCGTGTAAGATGAGTAGTCGAGGACTACGGGTAAAACCGACATAGCTGGACGATGTTCCAGGAGTTGTCGATGTCTTCACCTTCAAGTGTTTGGACACGGTAGGAGCCAGGGCCGGTGACCTTTGAGACTGAGAACGGTCCTTCCCATGGCGAGTTGAGTTTGTGTAGTCCCGCCGTATTCTGGATACGGCGAAGGACCAGATCGCCATCATTGAAGGAGCGCTCTTTGACGTTACGATCATGATAGCAACAAATCCCCTCAAGATATCTGGCAGACTGGACGAGTGCGGTGCAACGGGCTTCTTCAAGACTGTCGATGTCAATCTGCCTGGTTTCGTCTGCTACGCCTTCATCGTATTGGTCAACCGCTGGAGATCGCCACATGATATCAGCTGGTAAGATAGCTTCGGAGCCGTAGACCAGGAAATAAGGTGACTGCCCTGTTGGCTTTGTAGGTTGAGTACGTAGCCCCCAGAGTGCATTGGGTAGTTCCTTGATCCACTTGCCTCCTTTGGTGTTTGCAACGTCGTACAGGCGCTTTTTGAGAGCGTCGAGTACCATCCCATTAGCACGTTCCACTTGGCTATTGGCGCGTGGGTGCGCGACGAAGACGTACCGAACATCAATCCCACTGTTCTCGCAGTACTCCCAGAACTGGTAATTGTTGAAATTGGAACCCAGGTCTGTGATGATGCGATTGGGAAACCCGTAGTGATGCACGATTTCATCCAAGAAGTCGAGTACTCTGTCGGCCTTGGGACAGGTAACAGGCTTGACCTCGATCCACTTGGTGAACTTGTCGATAGCCACCAGAATTCTATTGAATCCTCCTGGTGTAGTTGGCAGAGGGCCAATCATGTCGATCCCCCAGCAAGCAAAAGGCCAAGTTGGTGGTATTGTAATGAGCTCGTAGGCTAGGACATGTTGTTGTCTAGCGAAGAACTGGCATCCTTGGCACCTTTTGACTTGTTCCTCTGCATCGGCCAAAGCTGTAGGCCAGTAGAACGCTCGTCGAAAGGTTTTGCCTACCAGAGTCCTAGAGGATGCGTGGTTGCCACAGATTCCCTTGTGTATCTCCTCCAGTATGTCCTTGCCCTGTTCTCGAGGCACGCACTTCATGAGTACTTCCAAAGTGGTGGCCCACCTGTAGAAGTGGTCTCCGACTAGAACATAGACTTTTATGCGTCGCGTGACTTGCTCAGCTTTTGACTTGTCGGAAGGTAGCTCCTGCTCTTTGATGTAGTTGATGAAGGGAGTTCTCCAGTCCACGTCAATCATCATCACTTCGCGGCTAGTGTCGGACGGACTAGGATTAGTAGTCGGAGGTGGAGATGGCTGCGCCGGAACAGATGGCTTGTGGAGCTCATGGACGAAAATCCCTGCTGGTACTTGAGCACGAGAAGAACCTAGCTTTGATAAGATGTACGCAGCAATGTTGTTGTCATGGATGACATGATGGAACTCGAGACCATAGAACTTGTTCTCAAGCTTGCGTACTTCCAGACAGTATGCCTCCATATTCTCCTAGTTGTGATCCCATGAGTCATTGACTTGGTTGATGACCACCATTGAGTCGCCGTAGACCATGAGTCGCTTGATGCCGAGGGAAATTACGAGACGGAGTCCGTGTAGTATAGCTTCGTACTCGGCTTCATTATTGGAGACCTTCCAGAAGATCTGCAGGACATATTTGAGTTGTTTGCCTTTGGGGGATATCAGTAAGACTCCAGCGCTTGCGCCTTCAAGCTTAAGGGAACCATCGAAGTACATGACCCAGTGCTCCGGGCACTCAGTTGGTGTTGGAACTTGATTCTCCCGCCACTCAGCCATGAAGTCAACCAATGCCTGAGTCTTGATGGCAGTGCGAGACTTGAACTCGAGTGATAGAGCACCAAGCTCGACTGCCCATTTGGAAATCTTGCCTGTGGCGTCTCGATTGTGAAGAATATCACCGAGCGGGTAGTCTGTGACCACAGAGATCTTGTACTCCTGGAAGTAGTACCGTAGCTTCCGCGAGGTGATCAGAATCGCGTAGAGTAGCTTCTGAACTGGAGGGTATCGAGCCTTGGACTCTGAAAGAACCTCGCTGATGAAGTAGACTAGCCACTGAACCTTATAAGCATGGCCTGGTTCTTGTCGTTCGACGACAATAGCAGTACTAACCACGTTTGCAGTTGCAGCGATGTAGAGCAAGAGCTCCTCTTTGGGTTGAGGTGCCGTGAGGATCGGTGGCTTCGAGAGGAAGTCTTTGAGTTGATCCAGAGCTTGGTCGGCCTCTGCCGTCCACACGAACTTCTCTTGCCGCTTGAGTAGTTTGAAGAAGGGGAGGCCCCGTTCTCCAAGCCTTGATATGAATCGGTTGAGCACCGCCATGCATCCAGTAAGCTTCTGGATGTCCTTGATGGTAGTCGGAGCTTTCATGCTGGTGATGGCGGAAATTTTCTCGGGGTTTGCTTCGATGCCACGATGGCTGATGATGAACCCAAGTAGTTTCCCTGAGGGTACGCCGAAGACGCACTTCTTAGGGTTGAGCTTCCACTGGTACTCCCGCAGAGATGCGAAAGTCTCTTCAAGATCGTTGATGAGCGAGTCGGGATTTCTAGTCTTGATGATGACGTCATCCACGTAGGCTTCGATGTTCTTATTGAGTTGCTTCTTGAAGCAAGCCTGGATACCTCATTGATATGTGGTGCTTGCGTTCTTCAACCCAAACGACATTGTTTTGTAGCAGTAAGCACCGAACGGGGTGATGAACGAGGTCTTTTCTTGATATTCTTCCTTGATTGCTATCTGGTGGTACCCTGAGTAGCAGTCGAGGAAGAACAGTAGACCACAGCCCGCTGTGGAGTCGATGACCTGGTCAATCCGCGGCAACCCGAAAGGGTCCTTGGGACAGTGCTTGTCGAGATCTATGTAGTCGACGCACATCCTCCACTCGTTGGTGTTCTTCTTCCTAACCAGGACAGGGTTAGCAAGCCACTCTGGATGGAACACTTCTCTGATGAAGCCAGCCGCGAGTAGTTTCATGAGTTCCTTCTTGATGGCATCCCTGCGGTCTTGGGCGAAGCGACGAAGGTGTTGTCTCTTTGGGGTAGCCTTAGGATTGACATTGAGTGAGTGCTCGATCAACCTCCTGGGCACACCTGGCATATCCGCTGGCTTCCAGGCGAAGATGTCGCGGTTTGCCCGAAGGAAGTTGACGAGCACGTCTTCCTATTTGGGAGGCAGACCCATGCCGATCATAGTCGTCTTGCTGCTGTCGCCGGTGTGAAGATCAACGGCTTTGAGCTGGACGTCCTCTGACGGCTGAGGCTTGTTGGTGATGTCAGTCTTCTCTGGAATTTCAAGCTCGCTCTGGGCAAACTTCTTAGATGCAGCGAAGACCTCCATCATAGCATTGGGTACTTGATTTGTAGCTGTGAGCTCCACGGCTTCAGTGTCGCAGTCGTAGGAGCGCTTCAAGTCCCCTTGCAGCGCGAGTACTCCCTTGGGTCCCGACATCTTGAGTACTAGGTACACATAGTATGGGATGGTGTAACATCCCAGAAATTTGAATGTTTTCCCATGTGTGAATTTTCACAAAAATTTAAAACTTTTTGTTTAAACTTGTGTGCTACCAAAATTTATCCCAATTTGCTAGCCTCTCATCTTAAATTCCATATAAAATAAAATCATATAAAAATTATTTTCAAATTATGGTTTAGTTGTTAGTTGGATTTTTAAATGGTTCTTATTTGGATCTTGAAGTTGTGTGGAGTTTGAATTTGAACTATATTCAAATTCAAACTAAATATAAAACTATTTTGTTTAATAGCTAAACCTTGTTTGACTAACTCTAACTTTGCACCCGAGCTAACACTAGCCAATTAGCTCGGCTTGATCTACTAACACCTTCCTCATCTCGATCTGCTAAATCTCTAAGCCATAACCTTTTTCCGATCCTTCCGAAGTACTCTGGAATTCGTTAAGTGAATTATTCAATATTTTCCGACTGTTCGAATTAATCTTGTGTAATTGGTTTGATTTCAGAAAATATGCTAATTCATTTGCATTAAATATCCGAGAACTTCATTTGAATTATGACGATGTTTTCCGGCTTCTCGAATTAATAGTTCACTACTTAATTCGTTTCCGGAAAAATTAGTCTAAATTCATTTGTTCTAATTCTACAAAATAAATTATTACCAATTTATTTTGCAGAATTAATTTGTCTAAGGCTCAAATATTCGGGCCCATATAAACTCATCTAATCCTAACCCTAACTTCTTCCCTTAAATACCCCTCACCTCTCTCACCCATCTCCTCTTCTCTTCCAAGCCGCCGCCGCTGGCCTCCCTTTCTTTTTTTCCCTGCTCCGCTCTTGTGCTTTGTTCTTCCTCCGCAAGAATAGGCCACCTACTCCCTTCCTAGGGCGTGTTTAGTTGGCAAATTTTCCTCCTTTCCACTCTCTCTCACCACATTAAATACACCAAAAGATATATGTTCGGAGTACTAAATGTAGATGAAATCAAAAACTAATTACACAGTTTGGATGGCCTTTGCGACACGGATCTTTTGAGCCTAGTTAGGCCATGGTAGGACAATATTTACCACAAAAAGCCGAAACATAACTTTTGCTACAGTGTGTTGAAAAGGCAAATTTTTCTACCAACTAAACACAGCCCTACTTTGTCAAAGCAACAAGCACCAAATTCCCTCACGCAAGACCACCTCCCTCTCCTCTTTTCTTTTCCCAGCGGCTGCTTCTCCTCTCTGATTTTCTGTCGATGCTCCCGGATTTGGCAGAGCAAGCAGCATCACCTCCCTGCTCTTTCCACGGATCGATCAGCAGCAAGCAACTAGCAGCCGCTAATTCCACTCTTGAAGCCACCACACACGCCACCTCCTTCCTGTATTCTTCCTCTTTGCTCTTTAATCCCCAACGATCTACAGCAGGCCAACCTCCACTTTTCTTTCTCCACCGAGGCAAGGCAGCAAGCAGATCAGCCGATGCCCCTACCCTGCCGTGCAGCATGCGGGTGAGGGCTCACCCTGCTGGGCTCCTTTATGCCACGCAAGGCTGTGGCACACCCGTGTAGGCCGCCATCAGGAGAAGGCTGCCACGATGCCACCTTCACCTCGCGAACGCCGAGGTGCTGAAGAGCGTGGAGCACTGGGGCACCGCCGAGTTGCGTCCTCGTCGCCAGGAACGACTACGCCGAGTTGAAGCCGCCGACGCTGCCGCGTCGTTGCAACGCCGAGCGCCACGACGCCGTGCCGAGCGTTGCCGAGGACACCGCCGAGCTCGGAACACCGTCGCTACTGCATCCTCAACCCCGGAACGACGACGCCGATCCCAAGCCGAACCACGACCTCGAGCCTGCCTGCTTCCCTTCGCCACGGCCCCGACATCTCCCTGCCTCGCCTTGTTCTCGATCGAGCCCAACGGTGAGCCGCAAGCACCCAAGCCGCCCTGTGATATCCTGCTGGTCTCATGTTCCTGCCAGTGTTGGCCGGCCTTCGTGCCGAGCTGTTTGCTCCCGGAGCCGAGCCTTAGCGGCCATGGGTGCTGCTCTGCAGCTGTGTCATTGAACGCCCGCCAAGTGTTTGATACTTTGTGCGAGAACAGCGCAGCCGCGCGTACCTCCTCTTTTGCATCATCTCCGCCCGACCGTCGCGTCGTGGCCATCTGCAGGTACCGCCGCCGCCGTACCTTGCCGCCGCAAACCTCGCCGCGCGCGCCTTCGCTCTGCTGCATCTCGCCGCATGCGCCATCGCCCGTCACACTGCTCGGCAGGCCCGCGCCGCTCCACCTCCGCACATCTCGCCGCGAACCGCATCTGCCCGGCCTTCGTGCCGTGTTTCTGTGCAGGTGCGCCGCCACCCTCGCAGCCCTGTTTTGCCGCGTGCCGCACCTCGTCCGGACCGCGTCTTTGCCAGCCTCGCCACCGCGCGCGCCCGTGCTCTTCCCCGCGCCCCTTCGCTGCCGCTCTCTTCGCGCCCTGTCGCGACGCAGCCTTGCCGCACACCGCGCCACCCTCTTGCCCTGCGTCGCCGCCCGCCGGAGCACCGCGCCAGACCGCGCCGACGGCGCGCCACCGCCTCGAGGTGCACCCGTGAACTCCAGCAAGGTCCAGGGGGCAGGAGCAGACTTCTGCGAGTGTTTCTCCGCATCCAGGCTTAGCTGGACTTCCCAGCCCAAGAAGGCCATCCGAATCCAAGGTTTAACAAGACCAGTCTAGGAGAGCTTTTTGAGGGAGTTTTACCAGACCCATAGAACTTTGGGCCAAACTGGGCCGGCCCAATGGGACCCTGTGACTTTAGGCCCAACGTCGGCCCACTAACCTACTGACCGCTGACGTCATGCTGACGTCAGCATTATTTTAATAAAACTATTTTTGGTTCTAATAAAAGGATTTAATAAATGTTTTATAAATCCCTTTTTCTTTCAAAATTCATAACTAATTATCTGGAGCTCCGAAAATTATGAAACTACTTGCGTTGGTTTCATAATTTCGAGACGCTCGCTGCTACCCTATCCTTATCCTCTCTTGCCCTTGAACCAAACCATGTTTTGCCCCGCGTACTTGGAGTAGGATTCGTGGCTGCTACCGCCACTGCGCTATTGTGAGTCTGGGACGCCGGAGCCCCGCAACTAGCCACTGACGTGTTGCAGACACGAATTACATCCCCGAGTCGTGTTCTCATAGCTTTCCTTGCTTGCACCGCTTCCACCACCTTGTACCGCATAACCACTCTCTCTCTGCCTTGCATCGAGCCGTGTAGCACGCGGCATAGCCAGTTTTGGTAACCTGAAAGGCCGCGCGTGATGGACGGTCGTGCCTTGAGCAGAGGCCTCTGCTGCAAAGCACGGCAACCCCGCGTTGCAACCTAGCTACTACGTCGTGGTTATTGACGCGTTGCTAGCACTTGCCCCACCGTGCTCCCGAGCACGTCTTACCATGTCACCATCCTTTTATCGCCCTCAATCCGATCCTTTCCTTCTCTTTGTGCTGCTGCCGCACACTTTGTCCTGATGAACTCTTGTCCAGCTCGCGCTGCCTTGTTTCCCTCTCTCTACATCTTCTGAGCTTCCGTTTTGATACACCTATCAGTCGCGCTCATGCTTTGCCAGCGCGATCACCAAACCTTTGGCCTTCGATCGGCAACCCAACCTTGAACTAACCCTTCTCTCTAACTTGTGTTCTAGAATATAAAGCTAGTAGCTTAAAACTATTTTAATATAAAACTAATTACTTTAATTTCCCTAAATTAAACAAGTGCTGCTTGTAGCTAGTTCGGTTTTATTTGGTTCTTCTAAATTGATGTTATTTGGAATTATTGCCTAGATGATTGTCATTATTTATTTCCGCGTCGCTTCTCGTGTAGGATTGTGATCATGTTTGAAGACCCGAGCTGCGATGACGACTCAAGCTGTGACCTTTGGGAAGACCTTCAACCCGAAGGAAGGGCCCAACCTCTACTACTCTACGACGACTACCGCGCAGGTGTCATGTCACTCCCGACCATATAGATCCCATGCATGCTATTTAGTTGCTAGTGCTTTATTTATTAAACTTTGGATGATTGAAATGCATAGACAATCTTTTAGCCATGCCTTGGATTTGATATACCCTGTTCCTTGAACTTCCTACCTTTGGGACTAGCTACAGACCCCTAGCTAGTCCTCGATACTTATTATCCATATATTTTACCTGTTTTGTGATATGGATGGATCTCTGATGTTGGGCTGAGATTGGGATATCTCGGTATTCTAGCGTGTGTTTTGGGTGAGTGTGTATCCTTGACGTGTTACTGCGGGAGCGAGCCGCTTGGTTACTTTGTGAACGCCTGTCTAGGGGAGATGCGACCTGGCCTCCCGCCCTAGTGGCGTGTCGGACGGGTGGAGTTGGTGGAGTGCTCGCTCCTTGCAATTAAGGACCGATCGACTGTGTGACCTTGATCTTTGGGCTATTTTCGTACAAACTGTTCGCCTTGTTATGGGCGGGGTTCGGTCCGAGAACTAGTTGGTGGATGGCGCTCAGCTTGTAGGCGGAGCGGTGTGGTCGTGTGAGGGGGACGGGTTATACCCCCTGAGTAGACGTCACCCCGGCTCCTCCGGGGATGGTTTCACAGCTCCGAGGCCCTGCTGGCAAGTTTCGCGCCCCAGTTCAGGACGAGTCAGGCTCGGAGAGGCAGGAGAGTGCCACCCACTGCTAGGTCTCCGGCCGTTAGGTAGGGATGTGGAACGGCTGATCCCCGTTTCTACCCTATCCGGCGGGTCCAGTTGTACAACCTCTGCAGAGTGTTAAACCTATAGCTATAGTCCGTGTCCACTAGTATGGACAACCCTTTCGATCTCTCACCTGGCTAGTATTCTTTTGTGCTGCTTTCTCTCCCCCGAGTGTGTGAGCCCGGCTTGATGCCGTTGAGATGTGAGGTAGGAGTTGGTGACCTCACATCGCAGATGAGAGTGGGATGCTGTGACTCGGTTGAGATCCAGTGTGTTGGTGTTCTTTTCTCGGTTGGGGTGTTGACCCCGGAGGCGTTGGCCTCGGAGGTGTGGATCTCCTCGGAGATGGTGACCTCTCTGCAATACCGCTTACCTTGATGTTGCTACCGCTGCTTGCATAAACTTACTACAGCCAGATATAGGTTTATCCATGCATATTAGAATTCATCCACCGCTTTTGCTCTTTGTTGGGAAGCTGACATGACCTACCCACTTATCGGGTAGATGGCAATGCTTTCAGACTTGGTGATCGACTACGACAACGACGAGGAAGGATGGGAAGACTAGAGCTGGTCCTACACTCAAGTTTGCCTATGGAGCTGGAGACGCTTCGCTTCGATAGATCCGCTGTGTAGATGATTTACCTTTCTTGTTTAGTCCAGTTGGACTTGTACCCGGCTTATGCCGAAATGTTGTACTCTGATGTATTAATAAAATAATGTAATTTTCTCTTTATTCCTGTGATATATGGATTTGTACCACTTGAGACAGGGTATGCACGTGATAGCCACTTCCTGGGACTATCACAGAGGTGCAGAGGATCGGATTTCCAGTTTTGGAAATCTGGTTCGTTTCATATGGCCATGAATTTGGCCAGAGCGGGACGTCCGAGGATGGCGTGATAAGAAGTCTCAAAGTCAGCCACCTCGAACTCGATGTACTCGGTGCGGTAGTTATCTTTAGTCCTGAAGGTGACAGGCAGCACGACTTGTCCCAGAGGGACGGCTGCGTTGCCGAGGATGATGCCGTAGAAAGGCGAGTTGCTTTTAGTCAGCATATCGGTGACGTTGAGGCCCATCTTCTTCAAGGTCTTAGCAAATAGGACATTGAGACCGCTGTCGCCGTCGATGAGGACCTTAGTGAGTCTGGAGCCTGCAACCACCGGGTCCAAGACGAGAGGGAATAGTCCTGGCTCTGACAAACTAGTCCATTGATCCTCCCGTGAGAAGGTAATAGGGATTTCTGACCACTTTAAGAAAGTGGGAGCAGCTGGCTCAATGGACATGATCTCCCTCAGCAGAAGCTTCTGGGAGCGTTTGGTGGGTATGCCACCAAAGATGACATTGACGGTCTGAGTCGGGTCCTGGAATCCACCATCTTTGTCTTGATCATCCTTCTTCCCCTTACCCCTTCGGAATTTTGGGTTCGGATGTTGAGGTTCCGGTGTGTCCTTTAGGGCTCGGCAGAGTTGATAGCACTGCTCGGTAGTATGTTTGTTATCCGGGTGCCATGGGCACCGTTGCTTGAGCAGTTGATTGAAGTGAGGACTATCCGAGTTCTGATCCTTGGACGCCTGCTCAAGTGCTGCAAAAGTGTTATCGGGCTTACACTTGCGGTTGGGATTGCCCGAGTAGTTATTTTGACAGTTGACTTGCTGCTGCTTGCCATCGCTGCTGCTACCGTTGTTGTTACCGTTGCTGCTCGTGTTGTTGTTGTTCTTGCCATGACTTGACTTGTGTCTGACTTTACCTTTGTCTTCTTCATCGGCCCAACGCTGAATCATGCTCTACAGCTTGGTGATGGTAGACGGGCGGTTACGACCGAAGTCGACGAACGTGCAAGTATCGTGGAGACCTTCCTGGAAGGTGTCGATGACCTCCTTGTCGCTAACATCAACAACAGAAGCTCGCTTCTCGAAGAATCGACGCAAGTAGTCGCGGAGGGACTCATCCTGCCTCTGCTTGACCTGCGCCAAATCCATGCGATTGCCATGACGGCCAAGAGATCCGGTGAAGTTGCTAGTGAAGCACTTCTTGAGTTGTTCCCAGTTGTCGATGGAGCCTCGTTTGAGAGATTCGAGCCACGTGAGGGGCGCTTGCTCCATGCAGAAAGGGAAGTAGATACACTTGGTGTCGTCGTTGCCCCCGGCATTGGCGATAGACATGCCGTAGCAGCGTAGCCACTGCTTCGGGTCTTGCTTGCCGTCGTACATCTTGATGCCGCGGGGTTTGAATTTCTCGGGTAGTAAGACATCCCTGAGGTGCTTAGAGAAAGAGGGAAAGGTGTCTATGTCGGCGTCCTTCTCGACTTCACGAGTACGGTGCCGTGCGTTGATGGTATCTTGAGCATCGTAGTTGGGATGGCGTGTGCCGCTGTTGACGCTCCCATCGGCGTCTGCACCGCCTTTACTGCGATTGCTCTGCTCCGGTCGACCGGAACGGTTGGGATTTGGAGCACCGCCACTGCTGCCACGATTGCTTGGTTCGCCTCGGTTGTCACGTCGATCACCGGTTCGGATCATGTTGTAAACCTTCTCCGTCAGCACGGCGACTTCGTGAGCAGCACGCCCCGGGGGCATAGATCGACTAATGACGTTGATCGAGTTGAGTATCTCCTCTAGGGTGTTGTTGGGTCGTGTGGCGACCGCATCCAGAGCTTCGGTGAGGTTGCGAGTAGGCAGGGACTTAGCGAGTACGCGATGCCATTCGGCTCGCTCTTTGTTCTTTGCGCGGCGCGTAGTTGTCTGCTCTGCAGTTTCCCCAGCCGGAACATCCGCGGAGAGTTCGTCAGCTGAGACTTCCTCTGGGAAGCGTTGATTCTGGCGGGAACCTCCAACCTCTGCTCGCGGGGTGACGACGAAGAGTTCTCACCGTGGGGAGTAGTTGACAGAGCTTGAGTGGGAGACGAGCTCAGTGTCACTGCCTTCTTCTACAAGTGTAGCACCCTCTTGATATGGTAAAGCTTCGAGGCAGGCGACGAGATGTGAGTCGTCATCGAGGGCTAGGTTGAACGGCTTCTGATCAGGCCAGTAGACGAATCTACCTTCTGGTGTCGATGTAATCACCACGCCTTGAGTCGGTCCTGACAGGGGCTTCTCTTCAGACGAGTCCGAACCATAGTCGAACTCGAGCTCGGACGAGTCCGAACACAAGTAGTAGTCCGGCTCCGAGTCCGAAGAGTACTCGAGCACGATCTCCTTGCCAGGGCGTTGGAGCTTGGGGAGCGCAGCTACTTAGGCGGCACTGGCATTGCGAAGTCCGAAGAGAAGTGGTTGCGGGAAGTAGTCCGAACCGAGCTGGGGCTCAGGTGCTAGCTCGCGCGGTTCAGTCCAGGTGTGACACGAAGTCTAGTTGGACTCGAACTCCAGCTCGAACTCTCAGACTAGGTCAGAAAGCGAAATTTCGCCAAAATTCTCAGCGAGTTGATTCGTGGCGGCTTCGGGAAGCGTCACGAACCCAGACTCCGAATTCAGGGTGAGCGTGAGGTAGCGCTGGAAAGATCCAGTGCCATTGGCGATGCAGACCCAGGAGCCGAAGACGAAGGTGTCGCCTTGCGAGAAGGCGACGTTGGGCTTGATGATGACTTGAGCCATCGAGTTCGTCAGTGGATCAGCGGTGAGATCCCCTACCTGGCGCGCCAGCTGTCGGTGTTTAGACCCATCAGCCTACCAAGGGGGTTACCCGAGGTAGTAGATTGTGCGGTGGGGCTCGCCGAGATCAGGAACTCAAAGGAGAGGAACACGGCACACGATTTAGACAGGTTCGGGCCGCAATGTGCGTAATACCCTGTGTCCTGTATGCTGTGTAGCTCTTGATTGATTGCGTGAGTTTCAGGTTGTCCTATGGGGGGTTCCTGCCTCGCCTTATATAGTCCGGGAGGCAGGATTACAAGTCGGTGTAGGTACAGGAGTACTAGTCGAGTACGACTAGGAGAAGCCTATGATGAGTACATGAGGAGCTTTCCTATTCTAGTACTAATCCTGTCTTGCCTTGTGGTACACGCCGTCTTGCACCGTGGCCCACATGTCAGAGTAGTCCCTGTAGCCTGTCCTATATACGGGCATGATCCACCTCGATGGTGGGCCCAGGGATGCCCGTACGACAATGGCAGGCCTACACTGATCAGGAATTCTGCCATGAGTATAGGGCGGCATATGCAGCCTTTTATTCACTGGTAGGCATGCGAAATATTCATTGGGTACACAACTGCGCTTTGGTCAGGATAAAAAGAAGGAAAATCCTTACATCCGCATGAGTTGAAAAAAACAGATGCGTATGGACCTGGTGTAGCTGTGTCCTATTGTGGTCACTGGTCAGCGATTGGAAACACACCTAGGTTTACTGAAGCGTGGGCCTCTTCTAAATATTCGTGTCCTGCATATGTTGTGTGCAAGATGAAATGCACCTTGCCTCGCTGACAAATGGGTCCAATGGGATCATCAAATCTTTTCAGTGACCCCGAAGCAAGCGCAGCTTACCAAATTTTCATTTTTGCACCCAAGAACTTGAGAGCAGGATCTTCAAATTGTGTATTCCCTTACCTCCGCCCAAATAATAAAAACATTGAGTTGCTAGTTGGCTACCGCCACCTTGTACTTCCAAAATTAGCACTCTCCTCGGCTAGATCTGCGGTGGCGGTCACGAAGTACCTCAGCGTTGTCATCAAGCTCCACGGGTGGTGGGCATCAAGGTGCGAGATGGTAGGCAGCGGATTCATAGAAATAACTCGGTGTGCTTGCAGTGCCTGCGCCCATGCTGGTGCAACTGAGAAATTGAGTGAGGATGCCACGCAAGCACCGACTGCCCCGTCCAACCATGAGCCACTGCATCTTCAAGCTCCACCAGTAAGAATCTCATTTTTCTTCTCTGTAGTCCCCTCCAATTTCTTGAATCTACATCTGCCCCATGCTGCTGGAGTGTTTCTTTAGTGAACAGTAAATTTCTCAGTGTATTCTATTAGATTTGAGATCCTTCTCTTACCTTGGTCGCTCTAGATCTATCTATACGGCCGGCATCTGCATTTTTGTGGTCATGGTTCAATCTATTTCTTATATCCTTCTCTTACCTTGGCCGCTTTAGATCTATCTTCAAGGCTGGCATCTGCATTTCTATGATCATGGTTCATTCTGTTCCTTATATCTAAGACAACTAACCAAATACTTATTGTGCAGGAACTAGTACCAGGTCCCAACATTTCTGAAATTTCATCACATATCGTGATAGTAACTAAACAAGTGATTATTCTGCTCCTGTATTCTGTACTTTATTCAGGTGCTTTGATTAAGATTATAGTTTGACTTATGTTCCTTTCATTTTTAGGCTGAAATATTGAAAACAATCCTTGGGTCAAAATCGACTTATAGTCATCATGGGCTGTCAAGTCCCTTCATTGATTATATGGCTCGATATTATCCAGCCTATTCTACACGGTCAAGATATGAAGTTTCTTTGGGTGGGGCACAGAAGCTGCAGAACTAAGACAACAAGTTGCTAAACAGGAGCATATGTTGATCGACTTAAAGATGAAGGCACAAGCTTCAAATGCAGCAATGAAAATGCAGTCTGAGCAGATTGAGAGTTTGAAGAAAGCAGTAAACGAAGCTGAGAATGCTCTTTGCCAATTGCTAAACATCAGAGGGTAAGGTCAATTTGTTTCTTAGACATCTGCTCATATCCTCCCAGCTAGTTGTGCTATTTTGTGAGTATTGTTCTTTGTTCTTAGTGTGTTTCTAGGCCAGCGTTGTTCTTGGTCAGAGAGATGTTATGTGTATTGGTTTGTAATCTCTTAGGGACAATATGCTTGTGCCTGTTCTTTGGTCCAATATGCTTGTGCCTGTTCTTTGGTCATAAACAATAATATATGAACGGTAATGAGAAACAATTATTTGCATATGTGGTATGAAAATATTATTTCTGCTGTCAATTAACCAATTGATTTGTATGTAATATTAAATTAGATTATACTTTAGTTAAGCGTTAAACCCTAGACTACATCTAAAAATTACTGGGCCTAAAATTTTGTGGGTGTTGGCACTTCTTAACTTCACCGGGTTATATCCCCAGTGGCGACGCCAAAGAAGGCCTGGCTTCCCTTAACGTCTCTACTAGGTTGGTGTTGGTATTTCTTAATGATCACGAATAAATCCGCAAGCACATGGATATACCGTTGTAGTATTTTATCCAAGAGTATTCCCAAAAGTATCGTAATTCCCAAAGAAAAGCAGGTAGATCAAGAGAGTACTATGTTCATGAATATATCTTGATTGAGTAGGCCAAAGCTTAATAGCTGTAAGGATAATAGCTGGGTAGTGTGACACACAAGAGAACCAAACTCAAGATAAGATAGGGTAGGCTACGGAGAAAGACAAAGAGATAGCTCTAGATTCTAATGTACTTCATACCAAGGTTCCAAAACGTGTTATTAAGCGGTCGCCTCGGCGCGCTTAATCGCTGAGCGGAGGGCTGCCGCTTCGCTTGGGCACAAAAGCGCTCCCAAAGGTGTGCTAACTGTTTGGAAGCGGCCATTGAGGCGCGTGTAGACCAAGGAGGTAGAGAAAAGCGGCAAGAGAGTGACGTGCAGGCCAGAGGTCGAGGTCTTTGGTCTCATCCTCGGTTGTTCCTCCCGCATCTTGCGATTGCCTCTACTCCTCCCTTTCTGCTTTTCCAATCACTGGCATCCCTGATTCCCTTCTCTGCCACCTCTATATCGCTTTAAATTAGGAGTACATAAGGCTATCCGCAACAGTGTCCCCTAAAAGCTCCCGAACCCTTAATATAGAGGTTATTGAAGGTCCTGCGCCGTCGGGCAGCAGGAAACACGGTTCCGTGCTCCCGAGGATCCTCCATGAGAGCAGCAGCACGGCGTCGGGGCCGCCCCACCCGAAGTCCACGTCGCCATGGCCGAGCCGCCGCCAGTCCGTGAACGCGCTCACGGCGCCCACCGTGACGCCATCGCCGCGGTGAAGCTCCTGGAAGTCGATGTAGGAACGCATGTACTCGACGTCCACGTCCTGTTTGCTCTTCTTGATTAGAGCTGCCGTCGCCGCCAGTGGCTGGGTGGTGAGGGCGCCGGCGGCCAGGGCGACGTACACCGGGACGCACACGTTGCCCCTGTACCTATCCGGAAGCGGCGGGTCAACGAGCTTGCTGATGTTCATGGAGTACACCAATGGGAAGTGGCGGCGAGCGAGCCGGCGGGCGGGTAGCCGAGCAGAAGGTGGCAGGGCGCGGCCGCGTGGCGGCGTCGCCAGCGGGGAGCGCGGGAAGAGGGCGAGGGTCCGACCATCGACGTGGGAGAAGGGGACGGGGCGGCGCTGCTGCTGTCGGCGTCGACGAGCCGCGTGGCGTGGGCGGTGACGTCGCCGCCGGGGAGCGCTGCGACTGCGAGGGAGGACGCGGGCAGGGCGAATGGATCGGGCAGGGGGGGTTGGGGGATGGGGGAGAAAGAATAGAGGGTGTTGCTGCAGTAAAAATTAATTTAGAGGAGTAAATCTTATAAGGTATCCTCCAAATATTCATTTAGGGGATGATTTTTAGGGTGTACTGCTGCGGATAGAGTAGTAGTGCAATTGCAATCAATTTTTCCACTAGATTCGAGACATGAGTGCTAGACAGAGCTCTGATTTTCGGAGGATTTGCGTGAAGGAGAGCTCAAGGAATTGAAGGGGATCCGGCCAGAGGTACGATTAGCTTGTTTACCGTGAAAAACAAAAAGAAGAGATATTTTCTAGTTGGGCCAATTGGGCTTCAAATTGACTTCATTCTGCTGAAAGGCCCATGCTACGCCTGAGTGCTTTCGCCTTTGTAAACTCTGATTACTCCTTAAACAAAGCAAATACTGATTACTTAGCATATTGATTGCTTGAACTATCCTAGATTTCAAAATTTTAGGACTAAGCTTTGCTATAGTACAAAATGCTTAAGCACGCTTAGAAACGCCTAAGCACGCTTAAGCTCTAGGCGGAGAGTCACCGCTCGCTTAGCGCCTAGCACTTTTTTGAACCTTGCTTCCTACATATTGTACAGATTATACAAACATGGCATACAAACACAATGTATAGACTATCGGTCTAGCACCTAGGCACATAACAGGGAGATAGCCTCCTGCGCCGCTTCTGCACGGCAGCAGTTGCTACTCATTTATGAAATCCTATAGTACCCGAACGTGGAGGACTACAAAGGACCAATGGTGCTGTCACCACCCGTGGCCTATCTCAAACTAACCGTGGGGTAAGCTTATAATCAACGAAGTTAAGCAATCCAAGCACCAAGCTTGCATTATTAACAACACTCTAACCCCCCATGGCTCCCACCCATCGGATGGACGAGATAGAGCTAGAGCCACCATGAACATGACCATTGAACTGGTGCCGTAGCATAGAACAGCCAAGCTATACAAGGTATATATACACACAAAGCATAAACTATGGCAATGCCTATAAACAAACATGAGAGCATATGAATCTATACCATGTAAGCATGAGCGTATAAGCCTAGCCTATGACCATAGCAAGAACACATGATCACATCAAACATATTAGAACCGAGGCCAACACTATATAGAGAAGTTGTATAACTGAAGTAGAGCAAAGTCATCCTAAGAATACAAGATACAAGAGCCATACCCTAGACTCCAAGGAGACCTGGAACCTAAAGTAGAGCTACTCTAGCCTAACTCCACTAGCCTAGGAACCAAATGAGAGAGGGAGAGTGATTCAACTTGTGGTATCTCTAAATGGAGTCCCTCCCCTCATATTTATAGGCACTTGGAGGTCGTGGCCGAGGGGAATATTCAGGAAATCTTCACAACGGCCATTGAGAGTTCACATGGAGCCAACACATGGAAGACAAAGACCTCTCCTCACACTGCCTTTCATCCGGGACACGGCCAGGTGGGTCCTCAAGTGGGTATAGGGTGGTTGGCAGTAAGTTTAGGCCGTTTAATCCCTGATTTGGGTCCTACAATCCACGTGCCTGCACTTGATTGGTTGAGAGTGTGTTTCCTTGCTCTCTTGTGGGCCCATGGGTCCGTGTGCTGCCCCCATGGTGACTTCTCATTGGCTGGAGTGGTGTTTATTGGATCATAGAGGGTGCTTTCTCCATTCTTTTGTGCTTATTTCACCTACACTCAAAAAGTCTCAAGGACATGTGTAACTACTTTATTCGAAACCAAATATGCGTGTAAGAAATGCTAGTTCTTCTTTATTATTGAGAATACTGATGATTATATTTGGTACTTAATGATCATCAACTGATGGCTCCCCTAGCGATGGTGTCAAAGAATGACAATGGGTATTCTAATGAATGCAAATGAATCCGCAAGCGCACGGATACTATTGTAGCTTTCCCCTAAGAGAGAGTATTCCCTAGGGTTGTCGAATCCAAGGGAACGTGTGTGAATATCTACGATACTATTATCCAAGGACACCACAAAGCTCAAAGGAGAAGGAAGATAGAGAGGATTCCTAGGTAGTGATTCCTAAGTTAAGAACGGTCTGATGATATGAAACCCGCTTCGGGCACCGGCTTACCCTGGAATCCAGGCGCCTTCGACTAACAGCTCTACATTGTAACCGAATGTGGGGGACTATGAAGGACCAATGGGGTTGTCACCACCTGCGGCCTACCCCAAACTAACCGTGGGATACAAGGCAAACGAAGGATAACACTCGGTCTAAACACTACATCTATACCAATGATCACTACTATAGCACAACTACGTCTGTCGACCTGTGGCCACACTATAGCACTCCACACAAGTGTGAAGTGACAAACCTAGGAGTAAAAGACTAGAACTCATTTATGAACGAATCCATTAAGCTATAAGAATGCATGAATACTCACTTACTTCATAACAAAGGAAGACAACATCCGAATAGGAACAAGCTAGAGAAGGTGATGACGAACATCAACACACCTTCTCTACTCCATCTCTCTCCCCTTCTACCCCTCTACCCAAGCAATAGCCTAAGCTATGCTCCTCCATGGAAGCTCCACTCTTGGAGAGAAGAGTACACCTCTCCAAGAGAGGTGTGAAGTGTGGAATGCCTCCTTTAGGATCCCCTTCCCTCATATTTATAGGCCTTGGACAGCAGGATCTCGTGAGAATATTCGAGGAATCTCCTGGAACCATCATTGCAAAGGCGCTAAGAGTGGACACGCGTTGGCTAGAGGTGAGAGGGGACAATGCTGGTTCAGCCGACCCTCTGCAACCGCCTTAGCCTCCCCCTTTGGCTAGGTGGCTACCAGTGCCAGGTGAGCCCTAGCTTAGGTACGGGGGGTGCCTTTGGTGTTTCATGGTATTTTACCCCCGATTGCGGGCCCTTCAATCCATGTACTTGCTTCTGATTGGTTGAGGGTGTGTTTTCTTGCTCTCTTGTGAGCCCATGGATCCATGTGCTGTCCTTGTGGTAGCACCTCATTGGTTGGAGCTGTGATACTTGGATGCATGAGGTGTGTTTGTTCTCCATATACATGGATAACTCACCTGTATACAAATATTCACCAACACTTGTGAAATTCATTAGTATTAATTCCTACCACTAATGTTGATGTTCATCTTTGTCTTGTTTATGCAGGAGTTTGAAAGAGCATCTAGACCCCTAGTGGGTTTTGGCGAGTTGAATGACAACTAGATTAAAAGATCTAATGGACTTGTTGAGCATATGAGCAGGTCCAAAATCAGTGATGAAATATCTTTGTGAGAAAGATTATATTAATGGCTCATATGGTGAATATACAAGCACGGAAGGCAAGCAATGTTTAAACAAAAGAGAAATGTCATAATGAAGAATTTGAAGTATTCCCATGAAGCTCATATATGTGATACATGACAAGCAAATAAATGTAAAGAAAGAGACAAGTGTCGATGTTACATATTGGTCTTTCTAGTTGGAAGCTTGCATTTTATAGGATATCTTTTATCAACCAAGAACAAGCATTTGAAGAGGTTTGTCAAATGAGAATTCATTGATGATATGCAAAGCAAGCTAAACTCAATATGGCAAGGGTAATGATGAAGAAACCAAACGAGATGACTAGAGCGAGGGACTAAGCAAGCTTTGATTAAGTGGTGGCTTAAGACCATGTGCATATTGCTAGGGTGAAGTACCTAGTATTCGGAGGGTTTTTGAAGTATCATATCCAAGTCTTGTCGAGAGAACTCATGCAAAGCATCAAGTGTTGTGGTTGATAAATTAAAGTGACTTGAGGTTTCAAATTTACCTCATCATAATAAATGGAAAATCCTAAGTCACTTCCTCAAGGTTGAGATGCTCATTTCAAAGAGACAAAAATGGATGCAACTCTCATATGGACATATTGGCAAAGTATGGCATGGTTCACAATGGTGAAGCTCAAATGGATGATATTTTATTTATATTTGATCTTGAGTATAGGAATGTTGTACTATCAAGAGGGATGCATCACAAGGTATCTTGAATATATCTCAGTGCTCAAGTAACCCATGTGAGTTGATAAGAGATATAAAAGCCACACTTACACACTTCTCGGGTTTGACAGAAACAAACCCGGTGGCACCAATTTTGTGTCAGCCGAGCCAACGGCTAGTTTCTTTTGAAACTTAGTGGCACTGGTTTTGGTAACCGGTGACACTGGTTTTTACTAGGTTCCCAACAGCTAGTTTTTGGGGAGTTGGGTATTTATAGCCCACGACCCCCACTGTGGCAAGCTGCTATTCCTGAGGTTGCTGGTATGCTTCCTTGCTAAACCAAAGCCATTGTTGCTCTCCCAACCCCTTTTTGTGAGGTTGTGTGATCTTGTGAGATCTATTGAGTTGGGTGGTAGAGAGAGAAGCCAAAGTGAGCCATTTGAGAGCACTCAAACCCTTGAACATTGGTGGACATCATCAAGCTCGTGCGAAGCATTTGTTACACTTGGAGGTATGCCTCCTAGACGGCTCGGCGTCGCCTGTGAGCTACCAAGGGGTGGTGAGCTGTGGGACAGTTTGTGAAGGTCGTGCTCACCTCCAAAAGGGGAGAAGCAAACTAGTGGAAGTGGAGAAATGGTTCGGTGTGACCCGACTCGGTGGAACGGAGTTGGAAGAGACTCATATCCTAAAGAGTACCTCAATGGAGAGGAGGATTCAATGTGCTTTAGTAGAAGCTTTGGTAGCAAGCAATGAATCCGAACTTCGATGAAACAAATCTTGTGTCTCCCTGTTGGTTTGATCTTCTTTGTGCATCACTTGCTTCATTGGTGAAGTTGCTCGATTTTGGTTGTGTTTGTGATTTGAGTGCAGGGACTTGGAGATACTGCTGAGAAAGTCGTCACAATAATCATCTCCAAGTTTGGTTTGTTTCAGAGCACTCTAGCCTCACTATCTAGTTTGAGGGTTCACTACCAGGGCAAAACCGGTGACACCAGATTCGCAAAACCGATGGCACCAGTTTTCGTGGCAGTGTGTTTTATCCACTGCGTCAGGCGTGTGTTTTCTATCTTCAGATATTCCGGAGTTTTGTCCGGAGATTCCAGAAGTTTTGGATATTCCGGACATTTCTCCGGAAGTTTCGAAACACGCTGATTAATTTGTTTTATGTGTCGACCTTTTCAGGGTACGTTTATTCACCCTCCTGTAGGCGACATCGAGATCATTTCAAAGTTGATGGCCCAGAAATGGTACTTAAGCGCCGTCAATAGTGGGCTCGCCCCCTCGGCCCATTATGTCGCGGGCCTAATTAAACAAAGTTGTGAAGCCAACAAATGTTCTGCTAAATCCTTTAAGAATTGGGCCTAAACAAAATTATGACGACATCATATGTTGCCCTCGGTCCAACAAGAATTGACCCTAAACCAAGTTATGACATCAATAATTATTGGGCTCGGTCAAACAAGAATTGTGTCTTAAACAATTCCTGACGTCAACAATTATTGAGCTCGGTCCAACATGAATTGGGCCTAAAACAATCCATGATGTCAGTAATTATTGGGCTCGGTCCAACAAGAATTAGACTTTAATCTGTCTATGACGACAACAATTATTGAGCTCGGACCAAAAAGAATTGGGTCTAATTCAATCTATGACGACAATAATTATTGGGCCCGATCCAACGAGAACTAGGCCGAAACAGATCGTTACAAACCGTTGGTCCGATATGGCATGCTAGATAATAACGACGTGTCACGTGTGTTACGAAATTTCATTTGTCATTATCCTAGTGATACACCGAAATAATAAGGAACGTCGCTAAGCGCGGTATGACACAAAAAAAAATGTATTTATGACAACTTTTAGTCCGTCAGCGCATATCTTGTAGTGCATGCGTATCCGCGTCGGCGCAGACTGCCATAGCAGTAGCGGGGAACAGGCACAACAACAGTTGGGCTGTGGGCCGAAATGACCGTGCAAGAGGGGAAAATAGGTAGGAGGCGTGGGGTATCCACCGTTTTTATTTTTAATTCTATTTTTTTATGATTTTACAAAATACACTCAATCGCTGGATGAAACGGCGACAAACAGGTACCGCCATTTCATCCCGTGGGTTTCAGCACTGTAGCAGGCAGGTGTCGTTTGGAGCACGGGTTACTGTATAAGCTACCGCTGTTTCAATCGTCTCGGTAACTACCAGCACATTATCAAAAAATTATAACTATTTCATATTAACTCGGATGGAGAAAAACTTTATACGAAATTTATAGATCTCGACGAGATCTATAACTTTGAAGTTCAAATATTTTTCATTTGAAATCATATTCTTGCTCAAATAATCAACATAACGCTCAAATCTAAAATTTGAATTTTAGATCTGAAGCTTATGTTGAAAGGGCGGCATATAACATATTAACATCCGCGGTGTTTCGTGGAACAACTCTCCCGCGAAACCTCCCTGCAAGGGCAAGACGAGCATACCAATGGTTGACTGACCTTGAAGTCAAGTAAACTGTGAGAAGGGAGAAAGCGAGGCCGGCAGGATTGGGAGGAGATTCGGCCGGTGACGGGAGAGTCGATAAGGCCGCGGAGTTGTCGTCCGTGCTCTGCTGAACTGTGTGTGAGGACTAAGACCATCCGCACCGGGGACGTTATCCCTCTCCTGGAGGAGAGGGATAACGTTTTTGCCGCTGCAGCGGGCGACGTCAAACCTCACGGGAAACTCCCGTCCACTCCAGGGAACGGCAGATTCGGAGGGATTGCGGAGAGACGGGATCCAGCCGGGCCCACCGCCCACCGTTCGTCGCGCCATCAACAGGAAGGGGGAGAGAGAATGGAGGGCCGCTGCTGCCGTCCGCCGGCGGGGCACGCCGGCCTTCCCGCCCATGCGCCGCCTCCCAATCCTTGCTGCGTCGCCTCCAAATCCTCTCCTCGCCCCAATCCTCCTCGCCTCGTCGGCCGCCGGCCCTGCAGACGCCGCCCCGCCTCCACGAGTTGCTGCCGCTCCCCTGCCCCAGCGCCGGTCGCCGTTGCGGCCATCTGGCCTGGGCTCGCCATGGAGGAGGAAGAGGCAGGGGCACGGGCGGGGAGCAGAGGGGAGCCGCCGCGAAGGCGCGCGCCCCTGCCGGAGGAGCTGGGGAGGGCGGGTGCCGGCGCCACCGGAGGAGGAGGAGGGGAGAAGGCCGGCGGGGACGTCGAATCGCCGGTGGCGTGGAGGGGCCGGCCGCGGAGGAAATGAGAAGGAGGTCGGCCCGCCATGACCTGCTCGTCGTCGCCGGTGGAAATGAGAAGGAGGTCGGCGCCAGACAGGAGGCCCGCCGCCGTCGTATCCCGCAAGGAGGCCCGCCGAGCACCTCCAGCATCGTCGAGCTCCAAATCGAACTCCTCCGGTGCAGATCCGCCGGGAGAGGCAGGGGAGGAGGAGAGAGCCGCCGGCCTGGAGGGCGTCCGAGCTCGACGGGAGCGCCGTCGGGCTGCGCGGCCGCCCCTCCCTTGCGTCTCCAGTCGCCGAAGGCCGGGACACCGCACCGCGCCGCCCCTGCTCCTCCGGGGCTGCTGGGGCAGGACGGGCGGCGGAAGGGGAGGGCGGCGTGGGGATGAGGATGCGACTGCCAGCGCCGGAAGCGGGGAGGACGAGGCCGCCGTCCCGCCGTCCGTCTCGCAGCGCGCCAGGAGCTCCGGCCGTCGAATCAAGCCGCTTCTCGTGCCGGCTCCGGATCCACCGAGGAGCTCCGCCGCGCTGGTGGGGCCGGAGAGAAGGGTCCGCGCGGGGCCCCTGCTCCTCTGCCACCCGCCGCCGCAAGGCCCCTGCACTGGCGGAGGAGCCGAGGTGGCGGGGTGGGAGAGAGGGGGGGATAGCTGGGAAGGGGCCGGTGGGGAGGGTAAAAAGAAAGGGAGAGGATGAGTGGATGACGAGTGGGTCCGCGCAGGGTTGTTGGGATGAATGAGGGAGATAAAGGATAATGGGTGCGGGAGAAGTGAATATAGAGGGGAGAATCCTGATGAGTTGGCAGGAATATTCTGTTTTGAAGGAGGTTCTGAAGTACGACGAGTGTGAATGGTCTAAAGCAGTAGCGTGAGGACGACGCAAGGACGGCGCGACGCCAGCAGCATGGGCGCGGTATGGGCGGGCGGAGCCGTTGACGGGCCGTGTTGACGGTTTGCACCAGCTAGGATAGGCGGAGGGGACACGCAGCGCGAACGGCGCATGGGCGCAGCGATTACACGCCGACGACGTCGAGCGAGCAGAGCAGGGCAATAAGGGCCGGGCAAAACAGCAAATTTGGGTCAACATCTCACGATTTTATTCTGAAGCTTGTCAGAAACTTGAACTATGAACCATAGCTGGGATATAGAGCTACAAGATTTGCATTGGAAGTTTTTGGATTGGAGCATGGATTTGAGAGTTAGGAGCGTCCAAAATTGCAGGAAAAACACGTTCCAAAGACAGCTTCAGGTTTTGGTGAAACAGAGGGTTGGACCCTACTTGGTCTAGATTTTTGAGCACCTAATCATTCATGTTGAGCAAACGTTAATTTTCGGACCACAGCTAATTTTACAAGCCAGCTAAAGATGGTGAAATAGTCAGGGGCGGAGTCAGTAATTTTGCTTAGGGGGGCCGGCTTAGACCGTGTTTGGGGTCTTGTTTAATTCGGCAAATCGTCACTATTCACCCGTCACATCGAAACTAGTCACACTAGAGTATTAAACGTGGATTAATAACAAAATTCATTTCATAACCCCCGGCTAATTCACGAGCCGAATCTAATGAGCCTAATTAGGTCATGATTAAACAACGTCGTGCTACAGTATACAATCTCTAATGACGAATTAATTAGACTTAATAGATTCGTCTCGTGATTTCCCGTCCATCAGTGTAATTAGTTTTGTAATTAAATCGTGTTTAGTCCTAATTAGCAATTTTACACTCGATGTGACATTACGCTACCGTGCTTTCCACCCACCTAAACACTGGACACAGCCAGAGTCTCTCAACAGCACGGTCGTCAGAATCGATTGCTAGAAAAGCGTGCGGCATCCTGCGTTTAGGGATGAATTCGGATCGGATACGCACAGATACGAATTCGGATGCCACTATTTACCACATTTTATTTCGAATTCAGATACAAATACGAATATTATCGAATACGAATACAAAACGGATATTTCGAATTCGGATTCGCATTCGAATATTTACTCGATTTATAGCATAGAGTCATGATGAGTATCAATTTTATTTGTCGATGGTTTTATAATTGATCAAATCATGTTACAAGTAGAGAGTAAATTATATTATGATCATTATACATAATAGATATCTTATTGCAAATAACATATTAATTAATTAATTAATTAATATATCAGAATAAATATAAAATAAGTAATTTTGTAATATATAAATATCTTTTATTAGTAAAAATAAGTACATAAATACATTTAAATATAATTTATTTATTTGCTAAATAATATAATGTATTTAAAATTACTATGATTAGACACATCAAAATTAATTAAAAAATATCATTATATAATTTAGTAACATTAGGTTAGCATAATTAGTTAGTTGTCATATTTATAATTGTTAATAGTTAAAATGGTGTAAATAATTATTTTACTAGCAATATTAAAATTAACATCATTTTTTAATTAGTATTTAGTAATATAAATAAACTTTAGATGGTTTCTATGGGTACTTTATTTTGTGCGGATACGAATAATGTCGGATATGTCAGATTTTTGTCCGATAATTCGGATAATGTCGAATACGGATAATATTGAAAATCGGATTCGAATACATCCATCTGACATCCATATTAAAAACGAATACGAATACGGATATCCATATTAACGTTTTTAGCGGATACGAATACGGATAATTCGGATTTCCAGACATCCGAATCCATCCCTACCTGCGTTCCGCTTCTGGTGTTTTCTAGTTAAAATCCCACCACGAGACCCAAGCAATTTTGGGAAAAGCGCAGCAGCCGCGAACCATTTGGCGGGATTCTATGCTTCTACCCGCAGCCACAGCAGAAAACACAGTCCCAAACATGATCTTAATATATCATTCCAATTGGATGGTGGTCAGTTGCAGTTTTTTTTTCAATTTTACCATGTACATGTCTCGTTGGCTAAAAATAACACAAACAAATTAAAGTGAAACTAACAAGAACAAAGGATTTGCGTACACAAGCTTAGCTCGTTGCAGCCAGCCCGCATTGCAGTTATCGTGGAAGGGGATGAAGGGAAGTTGCGCGGGCAGTTCGTACGCCGTCAAGCCGTCGTGCTGGTGTAGCGATTTGGGAGGCAGAAAGGTGGCGTCACGGCAAGGAAGAACGACCAAGATAACCGCTCCTATACTCGTATAGTCGTATGGCCGGGATTTTTTTTGACAAACAACACTTTTTGTGTATTATAACAGCAGCCAAATTACAGATAGATCCTTGACAAAGGACCAAATAGCAACCAAGACATACAACTCAATCTGGATCTGATTCCAGAGACTGATAAAACGCTGGTGACGATGACGATCGATCCGCCGGCGGAGAGCTGCAGGGGCGCCATGGACGCGTACAGCGGGACGGAGGAACCGCGCGAAGCGTCGGTTGAACGTGGATTCCTTGAGCTCGTCGAGTAGATGCTCACCGACGACCGAAAGATGAAGTTGAAGAAGCCGTCGCCGGAGGATGTAGGAAGAGCTCCATCCAGGATCCCAGGGGATGACGGAGCAATCAAAGCGGCACCAGTGAAGAAGCTGCTGAGCTGAAGCACGGTGCAGAACCGGAGGCTGCTGGTGGTAGAGGGAAGCGAACGGAGGTGGAGGGCGCGGAGGAGGATGATGCAGATCCCGGCGGTGTGGAGAGATGGAGATGGAGGGGATGGAAGAAAAGGGATCTGCAGGGTGGGGGAGAGGAGCTTTATTCTTACTAACCTTGGCAATGGTGTCGACGGCGACGAACAAGCCGAGAAGCACGGCGAGGACGACGACGGTGGCACCTCCGAGGTAGCGACTACCACAAAGGGCAAAAGCCATAGAGGCACTAAAGAAGAAAAAAACTACTACTAATAGGTAGAGGACTACCGGATCTATTGATTGGGGGGGCTCCCGACCTCTCTCGCCGTCGGCAAGACCGCCGGCGGGGAGGAGGAAGGGGCCCGAGCGGAAGCTGGAGAGGAACGAGCGAGGAGACAGAAGAGCCTTCGAGGCGAAGAGTCTTTCCGTGCACTCCCGGTCCGTATGGCCGGGATTGGGATTGTACTCGTAGTAAACAGAAGGTAAGGCCGTAGGCTCTGATCCATTACGAGGCCTATGTAGTAGTGTAAAAGAATAATCATATTAGTAATTAAGTTGTATTGCAACAACAGCAATTTCTCCGTCGTTGAGGGGGGCCATGCACAAACAACCCTTAGCCTAAAAACTTCCCACTAGAAGCGAAAGTTTCAATGGTACATTCCTCTGACTCAATCTCTAAATGAAGGCCCCCCAAAAATCCCTGCTCTACGTGCTACAGCAAAGACAAACGCCCCCGCCTCCGACCTGGCCCGAGCCACCCACGACCACCACTGGCGGCTGGCGGCTGGTGGCGCTCTGCCGCCCCCCACCGGCTGCCGCCAGGCTGACCTTCCCCTGGCGATCCCCCAAGACCCGGTGGTGGTAGAGCTTCCCTCCGCACCCTAACCCTGGGAACCCCAAACCGTAAGGTGCTACCCGGCACCGTCTGCCATAGCAGCAGCGGGGGAGAGGTGCAAACACAGTTGGGCCGTGGGCTGAAATGACCGTACAAGAGGAGGGGGAAAGAGGTAGGACTGTAGGAGGCCGTGGGGTATCCACCGCATGGGCGGCATATAACATCCGCGGCGTTTCCTGGAACTACCTCTCCCGCGAAACCGCCCTGCAAGTGCAAGACGAGCATAACATGGTTGACCGACCTTGAAGTCAAGTATACTGTGAATACTTGTGCTTGATATAAATGTTAAGGTCCAAGGAAAATACAATAGGAGGAGGGGTGTTCATTACATCTTCCATACGGCCCTCTCTGATTTCCATAGCCAAGGAGCTGAAATGGCTTGCAGCAAAACACATCAAACCTCATGGCTGCTGCTACTAGCTGTCCTGCTTGTAGAGATCCAACAGGCACCTTCTTCCCATGTAGAACTATCCTCGTCGTCATCGAATAGCAGCAGGCCGCGGAGCGGCAACAGCCAAGTCCTGGCGCGCTGCCGCCAGGAGCAGGCCGCGGCGCTACTCCGGCTGAAGGGGTCCTTCTCTTTCACCCCATCGAGCTGCGACAGCGTGGCGGCCAAAACGGCATTGTCTTCGTGGAGAGCCGGCACCAACTGCTGCCACTGGGAGGGCATTAGCTGCGACCGCGTTGCGGGGAGAGTGACTGCACTCAACCTCTCCGGTCAAAACATCCAGATCAGTGGCTTTCACCCTGCCCTCTTTGACCTCACCTCACTCAGATACCTCAACCTGGAGGACAACCAGTTCTCCGGCTCCCACCTCCCAACTCCTGGTTTCCAGAGCTTGACACAGATTCGAGTCCTCAGCTTAAGGGCATGCAACCTCTCTGGTACAATCACACCCTCTTTGGCAAGTCTCCATTCCCTAAGGACGATTGATCTCAGCGAAAATTATTTGACCGGTCAAGTCCCGGATCTGTTTGCTAATTTCCCTATGTTAGAGACTCTTGTCCTCGCTACAAATCCATTCGAATTCGGAACATTCCCTCTGGGGATCACCCAGCTAAAAAATCTCAAGGTTTTAGACCTTCGGCAAACAAACCTCTTTGGTGGAGTCCCGAACTCCATTGGGAATCTCTCGTCCTTGACGGAATTACATCTCGGCTGGAACAGTTTCTCAGGGTACCTTCCTTGGACACTTAACAATTTGACAGATTTGATTATACTGAATTGTCCAGATTGTGGTTTATCTGGACGAGCTCCCTCTCTTATAAGCTTAACACGACTGGAATACATCTCGCTGTCCGACAACAATCTCACAGGTAAGTCCTTTGCTGATACATACCTGCAACTTGCCGAACCATTTGTCTTCAAATTTTGTGGTCACTTTTGTTGTAATGCCACAAGGATAGAGGGACTGCAAAAATACCTGCCGCTGTTAAATCGTACTATTACTAATTGGAGGTTCTTTTGAAGCCTCCACGTTAACCCTCATGAGGCGCGCTAGAAAAAAGATAAATTCTATAATTTCTCACAAAAATCAGAAATATTTGTCCATCCATCTGTAGACTCTAATCATCATACCATTGGATCTATTATATTTTTATAAAAAATTACCCACTTTTACCATTATTAAAATAGCCTAAAATAACCCGGAATTATATAGGTAAATTACCCATCTTTGCCATTATGAAAATAAACTAAAGTAGCCCAAAATATCCATCTAATCTAAATTACCCACCGATGCCATTATAAAAGTAATTTACATTAACACGAATTTTTTATTTTTTTAGTACCATTTTTTTTGAAACTACAAAAGAATAGCCTGAAAGTCGAGAATTACAAAAATATACCCCAATCGTCTATTGGGTAGACGAAATCTAAATTTCGTCGAACCGGTGGGTCAAATCACTAAATTTCGTCCAACCAGCAGACGAAATATAGATTTCGTCGAACCATCCGACGAAAATATAGTTTTCGCATGACGAAATCTATATTTCGTCTACCCAACAGACGAAATCTCAATTTTCGTCAACCTAGCAGACGAAAACCTCCTGTATAGCACGGCGTTGTCCTCTCTTCTTCTCTCCATCGGTGGCTTCTTCATTCCCCTCTCTCTCTCGGTCGATCTCCGGCGGCGGGCGGCGGCTGGACGCGCGTAGAGGGCGGCGGCTGTGGCTCGGGGAGGCGCGCAGCGGGCCGGCGGGTGGGGAGGCGAGGCAAGGCGCGGCGTGTGCGGCTTCCGGGACGCATCGAGGGCGGCGACACGAACTGCCCCACGGAAGGTGGCGAGGATGCCGCGTGCGCCCGGAAAGCGGCGCCTTCCCGCGGCGGCGACCCCGATCTCGACGAGCCTGATCTCAATGAGGAGGGAGGCGGCGGTGGCGGCGAGCGCGGCGACAGGGAGCGCCTGCAGCGCGAGGCCGGGGACGGGGAAGGCCGTGCCGAGCCGGCCCAGCGCCAGCGCCAGCACGCCCAGGGCCGCGCCCGGCACGGCGCAGCAGAGGCGGCGGCGACGGAGAGGGTGGGGTGGAGGTGCCTGGGGCACTGCGTGCGGCCGGCGTGTCACTAGAAGCAGCTAGAAAATAATCGAATTGCATGCGTGCGTTGCGTGCTTTAATTTCGGCTTACCAGTAGACGGTGGGGGATGGGCGGGCCGAGCCTGGGGAGGACGGGGAGGAGGTAGCGGCGGCCGAGGGTGGCGTCGAGGACGACGGCGCAGGCGAGGAAGACGCTGCACGCGGACACGGTCCCGGCGTACGGAGGTCCTGCCATGGGTCGCGATCGATGCTCGATGAGGCTGCGGGCTCCTCTGCTAGCTAGCAGGTAGTAGCTGAACTGCAGGGGGTAGCTAGCTGTGCTCCTGCTACGTGATGGAGCGTGAGAGAAGAAGAGGCAGAGGCAGCTAGCTAGTGGGCAGTAGCCACTGTACATGATGTGCGGGTGCACGCGGCTGAGCGCCTGCTGCGTTGGCAAAGCAAGTACACGTGCATCGTCGAACCATTTCTAGCTCTCGCATCGCATGGCGTCCATGTCCAATAATCCAAATCCGTGGCAGCTACTATACCTAGCTATATATCGTCTGCTGGGTAGACGAAAATTGAAATTTCGTCTGCTAGGTAGACGAAATATAGATTTCATCATGCACACCGCGCGGAAAACTATAGTTTTGTCAGATGTTTCGACGAAATCCTAATTTCGTCTGCTGGTTGGACGAAATTTAGTGATTTCATCCACCGGTTCGACGAAATTTAGATTTCGTCTACCCAGTAGAAGATTGGGGTATATTTTTGTAATTCCCGACGTTCGGGCTATTCTTTTGTAATTTAAAAAAGAATGGTATTAAAAAAATAAAAAATTCACATTAACACCCTAAATTTGCATCTAAATTAGCTATATTTGCCATTGTTAAATAAACCAACATGTCATTGTAAAAATAACCCAAAGTAAAACAATACATCATTCTAAATTAAATATTTCTTCAATTAATATTTAATATAGAAAGTTTTAACTTAGGGTGTGTATGCATGTGCCTCACAATGTTGATCATATATAAATGTACATAGGAAAAGATGAAAACACATATTTCCATGTTCGATAGGTAACTCATACTCTAAACTTGCATCGAATTACCCGCATATGTCATGAAAAAGTTCTAAATAATTATAAAATATCTATTTCTACCATTGTTAATATAAAAAATGTGAAGTTATTAAGGTATACACATGCAATTGTGCATGATGAGTGTCACCATGCAAAGTATGTATACATGTATGGAGGAAAAAAAGAACATACCAATTTCCATGTTAACCGTGTAGCTCAAATTAAGGATTCAATAAACATATTTGGAAGTGCGATGTAAAGTGGGTAAATATTTAATTAATAAGAGTGAGCGCAAGGTAAATACTTTTTTCTTATTATATAGATTTTTCATGGAATTTTAATACTCATGTGTTCTAAATTATTAGCCCGTGCGGGAGAACGGGTTGATAGACTAGCATCTTAAAATTAGGCATAGGGGTTGATAGACTAGTAATAACTCAATATGTCTGTCTTGCAAAAATATTCAAATTACCTGATTTTGCATATTGATAACGAAGTTTCTCAATTTAAAGCAAAGCACAAGAGCTGAACCGAGCAAGGGTTTAGAACAATTTTCTGCATGCGTGATCTTGACATGTTTTGGGAAAGGGAGGAAGACAAGTTGTCTGATCCTTTATCTTTAATTTGTGCAGGGCCTATTCCGCTAAGCAACGATGGAGGTATATTCCCTAACCTCACAACCGTGGACCGGCTTCGATATTCACCCAGCCATCATTGCAGACATTGTCCCTCCAGTAACAATTCACTCTCCGGGGCAGTACCGGCTTCGATATTCACCCAGCCATCATTGCAGACATTGTCCCTCCAGATGAATAACCTTTCTGGTTCAATAGAGGAATTCCATAATGCATCCACCACGTTGACTTCTATTGACTTGAGTAACAATCAGCTGACTGGTGTAGTTCCAACCTCATTCTCGCACCTCACAGCCCTCAGTAACTTAGCGCTCGATTCGAACAATTTCACAGGTGTGTTGGATCTAAACCCTTACTTCGGTCTAAGGAATCTCTTAAGGTTTTCAGCCTCATATAACCACTTATTATCTGCTACTGCTGACAACCACGGGTCCAATGCCAGTATTAATGGTAGTATTTCTTGGCTGGAGCTGGCATCCTGCAACCTAACCAGGGTGCCCAATGCCCTACAGTATCTACCCAAACTAGATGGTCTGAATATTTCGTATAATCACATTGGTGGCAAGATACCTGACTGGATTTGGAGAAACATGAGCACTGTGGACCTGTCTCACAATCAATTCACCACTGTGGGGCTGCTCCCTGCAAACACTACCATAATGTTTCTTGACCTTAGCTTCAATAAGCTCCGTGGTGCAGTGCCCTTCCCTTTCAGCGGGTACATGCTTGATTACTCCAACAACAAATTATCTTCGATCCCACCCAATGGTTTCTTAAGACAGTTTCAGATCACCTACTCCGTCAACCTGGCAAACAATGAACTAAGTGGGCCTTTGCCGTACGTGGATTGTCACTGGAATGATCCTCTGCAGATACTCGACCTATCCGGCAACAACTTAAGTGGTTTGATCCCACCTTATTTGCTGAAAGGCTGCAATGACCTAACAATTCTGAATCTAAGGGGGAATAACCTCAGCGGAACGTGGTCTGATGAGATGGACAGGTCATGTTACTTGAACCTCATAGATTTGCATGGGAACCGGATCCAAGGGCGTCTGCCAAGGTCGCTTCCTAACTGTAAAGAGTTGCAAGTCCTTGACATTGGTGGGAACAATTTTGTAGATTCTTTCCCATCCTGGCTTGGAGGCCTTCACAATCTGCGGTTACTTATTTTGAGGTCCAACAAATTTTATGGCCCAGTGAACATGCCTCCTGAGTCGAACCACTCGATCAGCGATTACTTCCCAAGTCTCCAAATCCTTGATCTTGCAGAAAACTGCTTCACCGAGGTCCTACATTCTGAACTCTTCAACAGTTTCAGGTACATGGTTCGTGGCCCGAATAGCACTGCAGGAGACGGATGGGTTGACAATACATTGCATGCTGAAGCGGCGAGATCATCCTATCAGGTGGCTGTCGAGATCGCCATGAAACAACGGTACATGAAAATGCCTGAAATCTTTACCGACCTTGTGGTGATTGACCTGTCCAACAACAGATTCAGCGGCACTATCCCCAAGACGGTTGGTAACCTGATACATCTGCTCGTGCTCAACATGTCACACAACGCCTTGTCCGGAGAAATACCTTGCGAGCTTGGCCGCCTGGCTCGGGTGGAGTCGCTTGACCTCTCGTGGAACCATCTTAAAGGGGAGATCCCGCAGGAGATGGTGGCTTTGACGGCGCTGGAGTGGCTCAACCTCTCCTACAACGACCTGAGCGGGAGAATACCTTCAGGAGGCCAGTTCTCCACGTTCCCCGGCAGGTCGTTCCAAGGCGGTAACTGGGAGCTGTACGGATGCCCGCTTCCCGTGCGGTGCAACCTGACAACGTCGTCGGGTGCCAGGGCTCTGCCACCCTCGTCACCGGATGGAGCCTCAGGTGGCCACAGGTTCGAAGTTGTCATGCTCTTCCTCTTCACTGGTTTAGGCTATGGATTCGGCTTCGCACTGGCAATTGTTTTGAAGGGCGGTTTGAGATTGAAGGTGCTCCAAATCTAGCAACTTGGACAGCTAATAGGTCACTTATTTTTTAATGCTGGAGAATATGCTCTCAAAACTCCAGGGATAAACTTTTTATGAAAAGAAAGAGGTTGCCTATAGGCCAGGATATGGTCATAAATGTTGTTGTTTCCTTTCCTGCTATATCTTTTTTTACCTAGTAATATGTGGTTTTATAGTTAATGTTAGAAATTTAGGCAATTACAGTACCACTTTATTAATCCAGAAAAAATACTATCAAGTTTGTGATATCATCATATATGTGCATGTGTATGTGTGATCTATATGCTTCAGGAACATGTAGACAAAACTAATCAGCGCTGAAACAAAGAGAGATGAAACAGTAGCATAGCATCTGTTGATGTAGTCATCCCACTAGATGCAGTGCAGATACGTAGCAGTGAAGTCATCTATCAGATATGCTTATGGAGAGGATGCCAAGTGGGGCCAGATCGTCAGCCACCACAAGAATAGTCTGCATTCATATTGGGCCGTGCATGAGCAAAGTGCCAGGGGTGCCTGTGTGCACGTGTTTGGGCCCAGCCTATGTATTAGTTTATATAGCATGCCAACGGAGATGGTAAGTGCTATCAATTATTTTGTAAACACAATACTGTGCTTCTCCTTCCTCAAGCTATCGGCCATGGTGCCGTGATCCATTCTCCCTCTTCCCATTGCTCCCTGCCTTTGATTCTTTGCTTCTCTTCTATCCCCACTACCGTATTGCTAACAATTGGTATCAGAGCCATCGATTCTCGAGTGATTTTGTGAGCCCTATCACCATTAATTCCTCTACCGAGATCCCCTTTGCTACAGAGATCTCGCCTTCCACCCAGCTTCTTCTCGACGAGATGCGCAAGCTCTTCGCTGAGCAGCACGAGTGGATGGATCGGCTATTCACCTCGTCGCCCACAACCACGGCCACACTTTTCGCCGCCGCCAGCATCTCGCCCGCACCCGTGGCATCTGCCACCGCTTATGTCACACCCGCATCCACGCCATCCGCCGTCGACGAGCCGTTCAGCGTCGCGGTGTTTCCCCCTACCCATGCCTCGACATCAGCAAGCGCAGCGTCGACAGCTACACCTGTGCTTGCGATGACAGGTTGCTAGCCGCTTCGAAGGCGCTGGCGGAGCGGGTCCCTGAGGAGCAGTTCGCCAAGGGGCTCAGCCTCCACGACTTCCTCTGCGACGACCACGACCAGGCGCCGCCGTGCTGGGTCACGGTGACCGCCACATCCTCACTGGCGACCTCTACATCGCCGTCCACTATGTCGTCTGCAATAGCGGCCTCCACCATAGTGTTCCACGAGACCATCCTCACCTATTCCAGCTGCGAGGACACCATGGCGCAGCACACCATCGCCGAGAACGACTCTGCCAGCACCACGCTTACAAGGTGTTCAACACAGTTTCCGACTCCGACTCCATCACCAACCACGACCCTTCTGTCCACAGCACCGGCAACGTCCTCATCATCGTCCTCGGCTCTGATCCCATCACCAGTGGCTCGTGGTGGCAAGGCCCTTGCCATCTCACTCACAAGGTGTTCGTCAGATTGCCTCAGTGGCGACGCCCGTGAGCTGGTCAAGCAGGAAATTCCCAAGCAGGTTAAGCCTGTACCAATCACCAGGGTGGTCATTTCAGCCAAGCTTCCATCCACTTTCATGGATGCTCAAGTGGTGTTTGAAGAAATGCCACAAAGGTATATCACTAACCTAACACCTGAACTTTTGATGGGAGTTGTTTTGTTGGGTAGTGCCACTAAGAATCTTGAGTGCCAGAAGGTGTCAAAGGGCATGACAGCTCCAAATACAGTTATGTTAGGCCAATTACCTGCTCATGTGTTTGACAAAGCACAATGGCCACTTCCTCCATTGGACTGCAACATTTTGCTTCATGAAACCATTGAGCTATACTTCAGTTTTTGGCCACTAGTCAATTGTGATTGGGTTACTGTGCAGCACAAGCTACCTTGGCCACCACCAGTGAAGTGTGAGTTGTAGGTTGCAGGTCTGGAGCACTTGGAGGGAATGATTGAGCAACATCCAGTCTTGCTGGAACAATTGTCTACCACTGTAGTTGACATGGCACACACACCAGATATCCTGTTATATCTTTTTTTTTTACCTAGTAATATGTGGTTTTATAGTTAATGTTAGAAATTTAGGCAATTTCAGTACCAATTTAATCCAGAAAAAACACTATCAAGTTTGTGACATCATCATATATGTGCATGTGTATGTGTGATCTATGCTTCAGGAACATGTACACAAAACTAATCAGTGCTAAAACAAAGAGAGATGAAACAGTAGCATAGCATCTGTTGATGTAGTCGTCCCACTACACTAGATGCAGTGCAGATACGTAGCAGTGAAGTCATCCAGCGAGCAGATGCGTCACTTGTAGACACTCCCCAAAAACATGATGGCCACCCTTCACCCGAAGCATATGAACACACAGACGAATCGGTTCCGGAGGCCTGCTCTCCTTATTCCTGTGCTCGCTGGAACAGGGACGGAGAGAGCCAATTTGCAGCGAACTGTTGTTCTATCTCTATCCTAAATGATGAGGAAGTTCTCCTTTTATTTTTGTTGTGAAACACGTCGTCAACGGTTGGATCTTCTCCCTCTCACGCTTCTCATGACAAGCATAAGAACAAGTAGACAAGACACAATATAGGTGGAGCTTCTCTTTATTCCTCATATCAATGTATTACAATAGGAGTGCTCCTCCGATATATACTCTAAACTAAACCTAGAGTTTTGGTAAGAGCCCACAAGCAACCAGACAAGGATTAGGACTTCTAGTCCTCCTTTCCTTCTATACGAAGTCCGGATGTTTTACAACACTCTCCATTGGGCGATTACCGCGAATGCATATGCCTCATCAAAAACTCCATCTGATAACCCATGGGGAAAAATGGTTCTTGGAGAAAAAAGTACATATCAATCGCAATTTGTATTGAACATGTTGCCTCGTCAAAAATCTTATGTGAGAAACCTTAAAGTAAAAAATCACAAAGGGAAAAAGATTACAACATTAAACCTTCTTGGTTATACACTATTCTATAGTTGCCCATGAATAGTAATTAATCTTCAAGATTTATGCATGAACTTCATGATTCTTGCAATAAAGATCTACATGATCTAAGTGGACGAGTGGTATACCTTCATTCTAAATTCAATAATTAATCATCAAGTTGATTCCTTCCAGTACAACTTAAAAGACTTCAAATCTGAATATGATTAAAGATATGCTCCCCCTCATAATGACATCCTTTGAACTTCAGTGTTCAAAATGCCTTAGTCACATTCTTCATAAATGTGCATGAGTACAATAGTCAGTCCTTCAAAGACTTAATTTGTAATTCTTCTAGATTATATCAGGAGCAATGCTTCAAGCACTAGTAACCACTTATTAAAATGTGCAAAACAAAATAAAATTTTATCCTTTCAGAGGAATATAGGGATAATAAGTTGCAAATTTGCATATCTTCTAGATATTACATTTCAAACTTCAATTTTTGAACAATAGCAACTCTATCTAAATGGATTCTAAGTTAACGCCAATGATCTATTCAGTAGATCTTCTGAATTGGCTTAGTCCACACTTCAACTATAGATAATTAGTCTTCACTTGGCATTAGATGGGATAATTCAAATTGCCAGTTACTAATGTACCTTCTATGGTATGTGAGGATACATGCGATCAATGCTAACTAGTTACATATGCACTTACATGTGCTTTCATGGTACATTTAGGACCATATAATTCCTCGCTATATTCTTAATTCAATCTTGGGTCTGGATGAATTTTCATTAATATCTTCGGGATTATTGGTGTTGATTCAAGAATTGACTGATAAGTCATTCATTGACTATATCCTTCAAGGATTTTCTAATTCATCCAGAATAATATTTCTCTTTTGTGAGAAATTCCCTCATGCAAGAGAGTAGTGATTTACACGATCATTTTAATTTGAGATTCTTCTATATGAACTCTTTCATTTGGAACGTGTTATTCACAACAAGTCACTTTGTGACATTATTTACTTCAAGAAATTGCTCTTCTAGATACTACTAATATTCATTCAGGAATATTATAAATCTTAGACATTCAATACTTAGTATGAGATTTAACATCTATTTGTTGTGATTTCTATTCCTTCGAGGAATGATGAATCCTTCAAGTATCATCTCTCATGGATTTTCAGAATCCGTATATTAACTGCATAATATTCATTACATTTATTCTTTCCATTTGCCAGATAAGTAGTAGCATATTTATTCATACATAATGGGAGTTTACTAGTCTTTTGGAAGACTTATGAACCATTGCATTTCACCATATCATCATTTCATAATGATTTATCTAATTTGAACTTCAGATTCAAATACTTTCTTTGTGGTTCGACCTCAATTGCATTCTTTCATTGACCCAATATGAGTGCTTCATGCAACTCTACCATGGACTTTATTTATGGATCCATATTCTCATTAGATAAATATTTGCAATGATAAAGGTAACTTTGTCGACATTCATTCTTTTCTCTCCTATATCTTCAGGATAAGACTATGATATAGTCAACTAGTATCTGCTATCCTAACACAAAATACTGAGCACGCTTTATAGTGTTAGGCATTCATCTTCATGATGATTATTTCTTAGTTTGTGAGGTATTTGACCATAACAGTCTTCTTTCCAGAATTCAATGAAGATTTCAATAAAATTGATTGACAAGTTCATCAGATCCAAAACCAATAGGTGTCCCTGTAGATTTTAAATTAATGATCATGTCATTTTCCATGGTGAGTATACTATTAAATACCAAGGATATACCACACATAGCATTATGTTTACCACACATAAAATTAATGATCATGTCTTTTGGTTAATAACTCAGGTTGTTTCTCCAAAATTCTAGTTTCCCATTTTGTGAGTATTCATTATGTGCATATTCTCACAGGGATAAGTTCCTTCAGAGAGTATCACTTCAAGTGTATTCTCCACATCAGGTGGTGCCCTTCATAGGCTTCCTCACATTTTAATTTTCTGGCATTATACAATGGTTCATGCGATTTAGTGCGCGTTTCTATTCCTGCTTCAGGCTTCCAGGAATATTATGAAGATTAGCCTTTTATTCAATACAAGGCATTTATATGGGCTTTCTCTCCCCCTAATGCCGGTATTAGATCTTCATAAATATAGCATACTCTCAATGATATCCCCATGAGCATAATACAATGGAAATTCAGATCCATATTTCTCCAACTTCAAGTTGATGCACATTTTTATGCTATGATAGTGAAATAAAATTTCACAAACTTTATTTTAAACTTTAGAGGTTATTTCTTATGCAGTGAGCTAGATTTCATAAATATATTTAGTCGATTGTATGTTCTGCATACCAATAATCTACACATAACTACATAACTATTATGCTAACCAGCTTCTTAATTTATTTAGCCCAAAATATTCATCCAAAAGCTCATACCATATACTTCAAGTAATTTTGATAATTAAACTTTAAGTTAAAAATTTATGCAAAATATAATCGACATGGAGTTTCTTCATGAAATTTAATTGCTTTCGCATTCAGGATTTCCCCATTTGCTTTTGAATCCATAATAGAAAACTATTTTCCACACAATGGACTAACATGTCCATTTTCTTTTCATTTTTTTGCGAACCCATTCTAATTGGGCAAACCAATTTCTAACTGGATAAATTTCTATCGGGTCAATTATAGACCAGTTTGCTCCCCTTATCTTAGTCTTCTTGACTAAAGATTAATTATTGACTACTAGTCATTTTGCACATATGTATATATATTACACTGATTTGTCAGTATGCTAGCTGGTCAATGATGGCTTACTGGCCATTTTATCATAGTGGGAGCTACTTCTCAATAGGAGAAGTTTTGAATGGCTACAAGCCAACGTTAAGTGGAATTTCGATATGATGTCCATGCAAAGACTTATGATTAATTAAATGTGTTGACATGCAGGTCCTCACATTCGTGTGGAATAACTACTAACTTTGTCATTTTGAGTGACATAGTGATATTAGGATTACAAAGCTATGCAGAGCTACATGATTAGTCATTACAGTGACTATGGCTACGTGCCGACTTGCATTTTGATTGTCCATCAATCTAACAAGATGAGGCTCTAAACCAACAATCTTATAGGATTAGGTATATACCTATTTGAATTTTCAACTTTATCCACATTCTTCATGTCTCTACATCCCAATTCCTCTCCCCCTTTTCATACCACAATTACACTTCAGGTGATGCTATGCTTCAAGCATGATCTATGAATTTACTTCAAATATTCCATAGAATTGAGTTATACTGGTAGTATATACAAGGTATGGTATGAAAATCCATATAGTTGTACTATTCAGTGTACAACAATGTGATTTGGGTAGAATAAACTTCAAGTTATTAGAAGGCTCATGTATTCAGTACATGATTGAGTAAATATACAACTTCATGGCTAAATTGAATCCTTTCTTCAATTATAAAGCATGCATATTACTAGTTCATGTGCTTCATGAAAATTCTATTTCCATTCTACCTATACAGTAGCAATGCACAATAACTACAACCTCTATGGGTACTTGAGATTTTAGTGGAAAAAACAATTTCAAATATATCAAAAAGGAAATTTAAAGCAATTATTTACAATATTCAGCATGTAAATCTTTTATATATTCTATGAGATTAAAGTGATTACTACAGAAAAAAATTGCTACAAGCAAGTGGACACAAGATGAGGTGAGAAAAACCTATACAGAGGTAGGAAACACCAATTTGTTCAATTTGCCCTTCTATTCTAAGGAAGATTCTATAACTTTTGCTAAACGTCCAGTCTTAAAGCAAAAGGTAAGTGCTTATTCTTCATGAGTTATAACCAAATTCTTCACGAACATAATTTAATAATGCAACTTATGTAGGAAATACTATTTATTTAATGGTTTTGGGTGAATATGAGACTTCATGGTCTCAATGCATCTCCCTTGAGCCCAACAACACTTCTAGAATGTACATTATTTCCCTTACCACTTTGTGGTTTATACAACTTCTGATTGCATAGATATTTTCTATATTGAGTTTATGCATTCTTCTTGAATTGCAAAAGCACCTACATGGCAACACTATATATGATTCTTCAAGAAAACATATTAATTCTGCATAACTTCATGTTATGTTTAAACTCAAATAGTTGGCATGCTTCTTAAGAATTTACTGCTTGGTAAAATCATAATGTCATGTTGGGAAGTAAATGTGTTGATTTCAATCAACTAAATAACTTGCAGAGTTATATAGCATTTCTTCTGAAAATTACATGGTGCTAGGCTTAAAACCATTATTACATTTCTTCAAGAAACAATGGACTTCATGTCACATCCTATACTATTCATGCAATTGCTACCGGCATACTTCGTCTGTTTAAGTTCATTAGACAAGTGCAAAATTAATTAATGCTGTTCAATCTATTTAATATATAATTAGATAATTTCCCAAAATATTCCTAGAAAAAAATATTTACCCATTCACAAAATTGCCAGGAAAAATATAAAAATATGACACTCTCAGGGGTATTATGTTTGAGGTTCTTCAAGATTGAGAGAGGTCATAAATCTAAAATCATTTTGTATTATTAAAGGTAAATTTCTAGCCACTTCAAGGATTAATGGTTCAACTTACCGAATTACATATCCATTAAACATGCTAGAAAAAGTTTGAAATATGAGCCAAAAAGAGCACTACCGGAAAACCCAAATTTGCCGTGAGCCCTGCTTTTTGCCGTGGGCTTTTTGTCGGGCTCACGGCAAAATACCATCTTGCAGAGCGTTACGGCGAAAACTCACGGTAAAAAGTAGGGCTCACGGCAAAATAGGTATTTGTCGTGAGCTTGGAGGCCGGCTCACGGCAAAATTGAACTTTGCTGTGTGTCTTGGACCTAACACACCGCAAAGACTTATTTTGCCGTGTGTTTTTTCAGCCAACGTCAAACATTCTATTTTGCCGTGCACTTTTGTTTAGGCCGACGGCAAAAAACCCTCTTCCCACCTCAAAATGTTTCCATACCTTTTTCATACAACTTCAGACGAAGAAAAAACTTTATATCACAATTGTACATCTTGAAAAGATCTACAACTTTTAGTAAGGAACTTTTTCTAAAATTTCAATTTAAATATGTGTTTTCTTTTTTCCTATTGAATATAGAATGTCCACTTGTGAAGCAACCCATAGCTATGTTTATCTTCTATACCCTAAACTTTTTCTACTCTTCCCATACAACATGTGTTACTCCATGTAAAAATTTGGTATATTTTTGTATTTGTTTCCTATATTTAACTAATTAGTTGCATTTCGAGCAATTTTTTGAGTCAAGTCAAATTTGAACTGCAAGTGATTCAAATAATAAAATAAAATGAGTTGAAAAATGATGTTCATGTTATTTAACCCAATTTGAGGCCTTACTCGTGAAACGAAAACATATTTCAAACATTATCACCAGGAGACACGCCCACGAACGTGTGTCCGAGTGATTTTAAAATTCAAAAAAAGCAAATGAAGTTTGAAAATCATGAGATTTGTGGACACCTCGTTTTATCATATGTGGAGGCAGTGGTAAAAAATTGAGTAGGTTTCACAATTTTTCACGTACGATGCTTACAAACGGAAACATCTTCGGAGAAGAATCAGAGAGTTGAGAAGGATGCCACTAGGTTTGGAGTGAAAGTGACAGTCGAATTTGAGTTCGACTTCAAAACTTTTTCTACTCTTCACACACAACATGTGGTACTCCATGTTAAAATTTGGTACTTTTTTCAATTTATTTGCTATATTTAACTAATTAAATACATTTCAAGCATTTTTGGAAAAATAAAACTTTGACGTGGGTTGGATTTGGGCACACGGCAAACCCAGGCCAAATTCGGCGCAATGAACCCATCGCCGGCCCACCTCCCTGTCAAAACCCTACCAATATTAACCGCCTCCCTCTCTTTCCCTGCCTCCTCCCTCCCTTGGCCCCTGCCGCCTCCTCCCTCTCCCTTCGCGCCTCCTCCCTCTCCTGACCTCCGCCGTCTCCTCCCTCTCCCTCCGTGCCTCCTCTCGCCCCCGCCCTTCGCCACCATCTCCTCTCTCTTCCTCCTCCACCTTCCTCCCTCCTCATCCCTGCCCTCCTCTTCCTCCTCGCACTCAGGTCCACCGCCGCCCCTACCCTAGCTCCCTCCCATCCAAGCCCAGGCGGCGGCTTCGGTGGCACCAGGATGGTGGCTATGCCGGCCGGCCCCTCCTCTGCCTCTCCTACCCTTCCCCTCTGCTCGCCCCTCACCTGCAGTGAGGAGCAGCGGCGCGGCGAGGTGCAACGGCGGCGCATGGACGGTGACCTCCTCTTCCCCGGCCGTGGCCTTCTCACCTCGGAGGACGGCGAGATCTACGGCGGTAGGCAGGATCCACGGCGACCTCGAGCTCCCTCCCCGACGTGGCCTCTAGCTCCCTCCCCGACGCGGCCTCGAGCTCCCTCCCCAGCGCGGCAGCGGCAGTCCAGCGGTCTCCGGCGAGTTCTCTCTCTCTCATCTCCCTCCCTCTCCCTATTTTTTCACAGGTGTTCCTCCGGAGCTGCTGCTGCTGCTGGTGGTAGCCGGCTTCCTCCTCACCGGTGTGACACGAGCATCGAGATCTGGAGGGCCGGGGCTCCCTCCTCGCCGGCGGCCGGAGATGGCACTTCCCTCCTCCTTCCCTGGGACAGTGGCGTGCATGGCGGTGGTGGTTGGAGGTCTGGTGGTGGTGGTGGTGGCCGCGGAGGTCCGGCGGCGGAGGACCACGGTGGCCGACCAGTGAGCCCGCGGTGCCCAGCCTATGGAGTTTTTTTTGTTTTTTATTCTTTTCCAAAACTCTTTGCCGAGAGCTGTAGAGTACGCACGGCAGACCTTTTCTGTGAGCTCGTGCTTCGACTAGAAGGACCAGATTGGCGACCAGAGAGGAGGGGAGTGAATGGGAGCCGATATAAATTCTTCTCATCCAATATCCCAAATGCAACTCCGACAAGTCACGCACAAGCACACAGGGGCGAACTCGAAAGAAAGCGCGACGAAAACAATTCAAACCAGCACTGTCCGTAGGTCACCGATCTATATGGTGCACACTGGAAAGTTGCACCGCAAGGAACGGTGGTTGCAGAGAGGCAAAGCCATATAGGGCACCGACTGATCCTCTGGCAATCAAACAGGGTCACCATATCAATCGGTGCAGCGCAAAACACTACAGTGCAGAACACCTGTATTCACTGATTGTTGCGGCGTGCATGGGACAAGCGCACCACAAGAATCGGTGTAGAGCAGGTAGCGAAGGAAAAACGCACAGGCTACAGACTTCACTCACCGATTGTTGCAGTGCTCAACTGAGCCAAGCCGAGTACCGTATGTTGCGGCGCACGTATGCGTGAGCCACCGCAAGAATCAGTGTGGGTGGAGAAAATGAGGAAAGCTCCAGAATTCAAATTTGCGAACCACCGATTGATGCGGTGTGTGTCATGCACCCCCACCGCAAAGGTCGGTGCAGACCAAGAACCAGCAGAGAAGAACTCATGATGAACTTGACCGACTACAAAGCACCACGCGTCCACCGACTGATGCGGTGCGGCGTCCAGCACCCCACCGCAAGTGTCAGTGCACACAAAACAGAGAAGAAAAAGGCCAACAACCAAAGCACCTCAACTTCCAATCGATGGATCTCTCAACTCATGGAACGAAATGATGTGAGATTTTGGGAGGAGTAGATCTGCCTCATGGACAAATCATATCTAATAGATCAAGTCCCAAAACCTACTCCATCATGCGAAATTGAGAATCAAAGCCTTTCCAAAGAAAATGCCAACTTGACACAAAGAACTCCGAATCTGTGTCGATTCAAGGAGTAGGAAGGGCAAAGATCACCAAGAAAAGGGTCTCTAGGAGCCCATACATGATTCCCTTCACAAGAACTCCACCAAACCACAGCGAAATCAAAGAACTCAAAAATCAACAAAAAGGGCTCTGAAAATAGCACAAAAAGAAAAGAGCTCAGAAATCAAAGAGAGCACAAATAAAGAATGCCAAATCTTCCATACATCAGAGGAATGATTCTTTACTAAGCAAGGCTAGCCTTCTCCCTTCATCCTACCCACTTTGAAAGTGGAGAACAAGAATTGGAGAGAGACCTCCTCCTCTCAACTCTCCAACCGTGAAGAACTTGGCTAGCCTATGGAAAAGAAATGAGTTCTAGAGCCAAGAAATGGCAGCCATCCACCCCTAGGGTCCTATATATAGAGTCTTGGGTGGTGGACATTTCCACCCCTACAACATAAATGAAGATACACACCCACCGAGGGGTAAAATGGGTAAGTCGTTGATATCTCCATCGGACGGGCACGCATCCACCGCGACCTTGCTTCCCTCCGATGCTAGCCTCGCGATCACGCCGCGTGTTCCCCACTTCGAAGCTTCCCGACACACCCGGATACCATCTCCAGCACGTTGGGTCTTCCGACTCGGTCTTGGGGTCCAAACCGAGAAACCGTACTCTATTGGTTTTGTGGCCAAACCAACAAACCCCGCGTGCAAGGCACTCGGCCTCACCACGCCGAGCGTCGGGCACACCAAGTCTTTCACCTCCGGCGCCCGAACAGTCTACTCGATCTTGTCCCGTTCCTTGACTTGGCCGTCGCCTTGCACCGGCTAGTTCACGACATCGTCTTGCTCTTCTTGCACCATGCGGACCGCACTTGATCCTGTCATTCATCGGGTCCCTCGAACCAAGCCTACTTGTCTCTCCATCACCCCAGAGGCCACTCTGGCTAAGACCTTTCGCACTTGTTCTTCACCTACAACGCAAACCAAGCCGCATCCAACACCTGCAATATTAGGCCAAGAGTCAGTCCACACAACATTGTCAATCACTCATCACTAAAGAGCGACCGTCCACTGGTCCTCGGACACACCTAGTCCTCAATCTCCCCCTTGATGAGTGCATTGACAACACACATAGTCACCAATTCAGAATTAAAGGAATAACAAGAAAGAAAAGAAAAGAACTCAAACACGTGATCAAAAGCCGAAGAACAAGCGAAACACAAGATCACTCAAAAGAGAAAGTCTCGATCCCCTATGATAAGGGCAACAATTCTACACAGCCGAGACAAAAGCTCACATGATTCCTCGAGAAAGAGGCAAAAGGCTCAAGACCAATCATGTAGCAAATCAAAAGCTCACAAGCTGCCAACTCCTCAAGTGGAGGCAAAAGGGCTCGACACCATCGGCAAAAAGAGCAAAGCACAAAGCACTAAAAATAGGCAAACAAGGACCTCGCCCTGCACAAATGCATACTCCTGCTGAACATGTGCGTGCAAACTCAAGTTCTCCCCCTGAACTGAGTATCCCTCATGCATCAAACTGAAATTCTCTCCCCAAATGCAATCTGAATTGATGCAACATTTTCTCCCCCTTGTTGACAGTGCATGAATCAAGACTAGCAAGGTAATGCACAAATGCATGTCAAAGCATATACAAGATACCAAGCTTCTCAAATAGGCCAAAATCAGTATCAAAGGCAATAAATGAGATAAAGAGCAAACAAGTAGATCATAGCTCAGTGAAAGCATTGCCATCAAGGAAATATTATAATACAAGCATGTGACAAAGCATTTGTCAAGTTTAAGCATTATTTCAAAAAGGCTCACCACATGTGTAAACACCTATCCATGAATCATCAAAGCCTAAACATGCTAGATCACACAGAGATCATACGAGGTCAACACATGCTTAACAAGAGGTCATTTCAAACACCCATCAAGCCTATCAAGTCATGTCAAAGCCAATGAGCCATGTGCCTACTTTAGGAAGAAACTTCACTGGTAGGCATCATGCAACAATTTAGCACCCATTGTGTAGATAAAAACATATAAGGCATAAAGACATGATGGAGAGCACATTTCATACATAGGCATTTCATTTCTTTTAATATTTTGTTTAATGGTACATGAAATGCCTTTGCGGCATAAAAGAGCTTATGCTCCTCCAATATTTGCAACATGGGCTAAACATTCAAAATGACAAATGGTCTTTGACCCAAATGAGAAGAACATGCATTCCAAGCAGAACCTAAGTATGGTAAAGACAGCTAGGCTCAAACAAAGCATGAACAAGCACCTACTCATGGGTGAAGCACATTTCATAGATTATACATCAATTTAAGCATTTTGATTCAAAAGAGCAATTTCAACATGAATATATCACAATACCACCAAGAACATAACTACACATCACCATTTCATGACTAGCATACCCAAAATCTCACAAATAGCATAAGGCACTAATCATGGCATATAGGAGAAGCTCATCCTAACAATGCAAAGATGATATGCACATGAAATGAAACAAAGATGGCTACACTACCATAGTATATACATCAAAGAAAAATGCATGTATGATACATATGCTAGAAGAGAGCTCCAAACACCAACTCAGAAAGGGTAACACGCTCCAAGTTCACCTCGCAAGCGGGTAAAAGTGGCTTGGTCAAGTGGTTTTGTGAAGATATCAGCTAGTTGGTCTTGGGTAGGTACATGGATCAAAGCTATGTTGCCCTTCTCTACATTGTCCCTCAGGAAGTGGTACCTCACTTCTATGTGTTTTGTTTTGGAATGAAGGATAGGGTTCTTGGCTACACTTATGGCACTGGTGCTATCACAAAAGAGTGGAACATGGGTACACTCCTTACCAAAATCACTCATAGTGTAGGTAATCCATAGGAGCTAGGAACAACAACTGGCTGTAGCAACATCCTCGGCTTCTGTGGTAGATAGGGCTACACTGGATTGCTTGCGAGACGACCAAGGAAACCAAGGAAGAACCCAAAAACTGACAAGTACCCAAGGTAGACTTACGATCCAATCGACACCCAGCAAAATCCGCATCAGAAAAACCATGGAGGTTGAGAGTCGAAGAAGTAGAATACCAAAGACCCATCTCAGGAGTGTAGTTCAAGTACTTGAAAATCCTCTTGAGGGCCTGCCGATGTAAAGTCCTCAGGGAAGCCTGAAAACGAGCACATAGACACACGCTGAACTGTATGTCTGGCCTCGTTGCCGTCAAGTAGAGGAGGGAGCCGATCATGCTCTGGTACTCCTTCTGGTCCACTAGTTCTCCGTCCTCATCAGCATCCAATGCCATAGTGGTACTCATCGGAGTCATCATCGGCTTGGAGTCATTCATGTCGAATTTCATCACAACGTCCTTGGTGTACTTGCCTTGGTGCACGAACGTACCATCCTTGAGTTGCTTGATCTGAAGCCTGAGGGTGAATTGCAGCTCACCCATCATGGACATCTCAAACTCCCTGCTCATATTCTTTGCAAACTTGGCAACTAAATCATGAGATGAACCTCAAAAGATGATATCATCCACGTATATCTGAATGATTGTTGGCATTTCTCAACATCGCTGCTAAGTTCGTGTGTTCCTAGCAATGGCACCAGAAATGACGGTTGGTAATCCTAACGATCACAAAAGAATCTGCAAGTACACGGATATACCATTGTAGCATTTCCCCAAAGGAGTATTCCAAAGGGTATCGAATCCAAGGAAGGCGGGTCGGATAACAAGACCAACACTATTGCAATGAGTATAAATCATAGATAGAGGTAAAATAGATTCTTCAACACAGGGGTAAGATATGATAATGATAGGGGTAGTGTGAACACATTGAACTCATCTCTAAAGTAACACTACGGCATAGGGAGACAACATACGAGTTAGCTCTAGGTTCTAAGGTACTAAACTTACAAAGTCAGCAGATACAAGTTAGACACACAAGCATTATATGAAGGTCAGCTCAGCACCCAAGTACAAACGGGGAGCTAGCCTCCCGCACCGCTTTCGCACGGTATCGGTTGCTAGATTTTAGACTCCTATAGCGATACCCGAACATGGAGGAATACGAAGGGTCCAACGGCTGTCACTACCACAGCCTACCTCAGTCTATCCGTGGGGCACACTCACATGCAACGCAGCTACTCAACCCAAGCACCATGCTTGCATTTTTAGCTAGACCCTGACCGGCCCGGGCTATTGTGACCCAGGTCAGAGCCACCAGATAACTGGCCACTTACACCGAGTACCGTAGCATAAACTCAAACATCATACAACACAAGTATGTAATCTAACTAGATCAAACTGGGCTAGTCATACAAATGGATACGAGTACTTCTACGTCTATTCCATAAGATCAAAGGGTCGTGTTCGCGAAGAACATGAACCCCTAACTTATGAACAAACGAAGAAAACATGAATAAGTCATCCATCAACAGGATCGAAAGGTCATGTTCATGAAGAACACGAGCCTCTAAATGATGAACAGATGAAGAACACATGAACGAATCACCTATGCATGCAAGCACTACTTTATATGAACTAGCTGAATAACTGAAGTAGATCAAAGTCATACAAAGAAATAAAGATACAAGAGAACTCATACCTAGATCCCAAGTAGACTTGGAACCTGAAGTAGAACTACTCTAGCCTACTCCCTAGCCTTGGAAAACTAAAAGAGAGAGAGAGAGGTGAGCCAAGTGTGTTGGTAAGAAATGAGACCCCTCCCCTTCTATTTATAGGCTAGGGTCCCTGTGCGAGAACACCCCGAGCATCCCCGGAATGCACCTTAAGACTAATGGGGGAGCACCACGTGGAGGGCCAGTATGGGCGGCCGCAAAGGCGGTTCGACCGAACCCAGGGTTCGACCGACCCCTTGTGGCCCCCACTGGCCCCCGTCTTTCTCCAGTAGACTTTCATGTGGGTCCTTGGGTACATTCTGGGTGTGTGTAGGATTTGGAGTCAGTTTGGGTCCCCGTGGGCCCTTCAATGCATGTGACGTTCACGTGTCGTCCTCTGGTTCATCAGGGTTGCCTCCCCTGGATTGATGACATGGCATGGTGCATAGGATCCTGTGTGGCAGCCCCTCCTTGGCTGAGGCGATGTGGCATGGATCATAGAAGGTGTGTTTCTCACTCCTTTTATGCTTATTTTCCTGCAATCAAATAATCTCCAAGGACAAGTGGAACTACATTATTCTTAACTAAAATGCTTGTAAGAAATGCCCTTTGCTCCTTTATTCATTAGAATATTGATGGCTAAAGTAGGTACTTAACAGCCATCAACAACTCCCCCAAGCTAGCCTCTTGTTCGTCCCTAAGCAAGACACTAAGGACTTAGGTTTGTTGATCAGGAGTTGCTACGATGTTGTCTTCCTAACTTATGACAAGCATACAACTAGGTACTCTACTAAAGAATTGAATAAGTTGGTATCTTACCTTTCACTTGATCGATATGAGGCATGTAGCTTCACCTGCCTTGAGTAGTTGAAAGATAGAATGGTTATATAGAAATTACAAATCACTTATACCTTGATTAGCTGTTAATCTGGAGGTTTTGCAGGTTTCAAAAAGAAATCAAAGTTCCTCGAATGATACTCTCGGATCGCTCAATGTATATGATTCCTTACCAAGGCATTGGTTTGCCTTCTTTCACAACCTACTCCTAATAAGCTTATATGTGGAGCTGTAGGTAGGGAAGAAATGTGGCATACCTGTTTCTCATGTGTTGCTAAGTCGAAGACCGGATCCTTGGGAGCAACGAGTCATACAACCTGATCAAGATGTGCACATGTGTGTATATGGTGGATATGGTGGATGGAATATGAACTCCTTCTTTGCATGATTTTCTCCTCTCTCCTTTTTGAGATTTTTGAGACTTGGGCTATCTTCTCTCTTTTTTTCGATCATGCTTTTGAGCATGTCTTTCTTTTTCTTTCTTTTTGCATAGCCCAAAGTCTTTTTCGAATATTTTTGGAGAGGGATGAATCATGGAATAATGTGCGGAGCTTTATTTTTGTGGAATGGATGGATGGTGGATGGATGAAATGATGGCTGCTAACTTCTGGTGTAGAAGTTTAGCATATGGTGGGTGTATACGTGATCTTGATCATAGGAGCATGACAAGTTTCTCGCCGAGGGTCACGACAATTCGGCAAAACTCAATGAGAAAAACAAGTAGCATATGTGGAAGCTAAACAAGAGCTAGAATCTACATATGGCCTTGGATAGGAATTTCTCATCATCGAGGAACTTATCATTTTAACATTTTTCAAAAGAAAACTCCGGAAATCAATCATCACTTGGCACAAGCTCATAGCAACTCTATTATACCATATCATATCTCACAACAACCTAGGCAAAGATCATGCTTTTCGCTACCCACAAATATCAAGCTAAGGTTTGATCATGCAAGCCAACAAACTCAAAACTTAAGTAGGATACTAAGCTATAAGCAAGACATATGAGAGGAATAAACAGAGCAACTATTCATCATTTCAACCATGGAAACAAAAGCATTCTTACTGCGCATAAGAAAGCAAGTAAATATTTTTGGTCTTTTTAATTTTGCAAATTTTTATGTGTTTTTATCTTGCAAGGTTCTGAAAATAATAAAGATACAAGTTACCTCAGATTGGGGGTCCTACCCCAAGCTAGCTTCAGGCTCACTGCGGTGGATGGGGGTTGAATCCCCTCCATGCGTAGTAAGCCCTCTGCTCCTCCATCTGCTGCTGTTGCATCTGCTGCATGGCGTGAAGCCTCTTGTCGGACTATCGCTGCCAAGCCTGGGTGGACTCGATGTGCGTGTTCATGGACTCCTCCATGTTGCTGACTCGGATGTTGAGCTCGCTCATCTCCTGCGTGAGGGTGGCCCCACGAGATGACGAGCGCAAACCGGATGACAAAGATGTGGCATCTCCGTAGGTAGGACCCGCAGGCATGGCCCACTCATCACTACCTGCACTAGCCCAAGCCGAGCTACACGCACCCTGATGGTAAATGGGCTGATCCCAGCCGGGGGCATATCCAGGTGTATACCCAGGCATGTACCCGACCGAAGCCTACTCGACCGGCGTCGAAGGTGTGGTAGGCTTAGGCTGCGACTACGGTGGTGGCGGCGGCTGCTGTGGCATGGCTGCCCTCCTCGATGCGCTCCTAGTAATCCTTTCACCAGAAACACTATCACGACGGGCTTCCTCCCGTGGAACAAGGGGAACAGTCAGTGGCCCGCTACTGTACAAATGAAATGCCGGGTTAGGTAACCGAATTTCGTTCACACAGCCGGGGTAAAAGAAAACCAAAGAATCATCCGGACCCTTCTTAAGTATATGCCCATAAACCAAATATGCTTCATCGATTAAGGCCCGGGGAGTAGCAATGTAGGGAATGTTCTTCCCTTGCGTAATCCTGAGACTCGAGACAATGCGCGTGATCAAAGACGAGCACTCAATAGGACCCATCTTCTTAAAGTTCAACAACCACTGCCGAATCATAACCTTGATGGGGGAGACTTTGGTCTTCATGACCGTGGCATAAATAAGCATCATCTCGTCGATGCGCATGGGCCGAACATCCTCTCTTGGAAAGAGAGTAATGGCGAGTCACTTGTGCCACAGTCGGAGAGTGGGATGCACAATATCATTGCACTGAGGTGCTAGCTTGCCACGGACGGGTTGACCAGAGATCTCTTCCCAAAAACCATCATGAGAAAAACCTCTGCAAGCAGAGTCGAGAGAAAGTACGTAGCGATGATGAAAATCGAGGGTGCGACTAAGATCTTTCCATGAAACTCGATACTTCGTCCCGAAAAATTGAAACTTAATACCGTTCGCCTCCTCACGAAGAGAGCAGAGAAACTGGATGGTAAGGGGTCGAGAGCCGAGCTCCTGTACCAGAACAAACTCCTCCCAACCAAGAGCATGCCAAATGGAATCGAACTCAGAGTCCATACCTATCTTTTCCAGAAGAGCCGAGTCGAACTCCTTGGGGTTGGCGAAGACTCAATCCTTGAGGATAGCGTAGGCTTGTTTCTCTTGATCGTCCCACAAGTCGACGAAGGCAGCATCAGCGGCGCTCACCTCCATGACTTGTGGCGTGGGTTGCTCTTCTCCTTCTTCTTCGTCATGGTCCATCGACATCAGGCTCGGTGTAGCATCAGAACGGCGAGATGAGCTTGCTCCATCCCGCGAATGGGATGAGTGTGTCACCCTTTGAAACGCGCCGATAGCCCAACTCATGCTTGCACAACAATCGAACAACACGAGCAACTTGGTGATGGGTTAGTGTGATCGAATGAAATTCTTACCGAGGTTGCTCCACCAATGATTCAAGCTTGCAGCAACAATTAGAGATAGAGTACTTGACACTTCAATCTTGAGCAAGAAATCCAAGAAAACCAAAGAGCCAAAGAGTAGAGAGGGGGAGTGTGATGAAAATGAGTGAATGAGTGAAGAACACCCCCTCTCCCCTTCTATTTATAGGCAAATGTGCCGGGTAGCTGGGGAGGCGCCAGGCACAACGGCTAGGAGCCGTTGGAGCAAGTGGGGTCTGCCGACCGTTGGGGCTGGTTCGGCCGAACCCTAGGGTCGGCCGACCCCTGGTCGGGCCCACTTGTCTCCAACTTTCTCCAGCCGGTTCCTAACGGCTACTTGGTGGCATGCCCAAGTGCCCCGGCCCAAAGTTGCCCAAAAATATTGCTCAAATAATTTTTTGAAGATTTTCTAAACTCAGAAATTATTTTCAGAAATTTTATTCAAATGGGAAATTGGCTAGAAAAAATCTAGCATGCAAATGCTGGGTTGGAAAATTCAAATATGCATTTGGAAGAATCAAATAAAATTTTGGAAAGGGAAATATGAGATAAATACCAATTTTACCTTTTGGCAAAAAGGACTCACCATTTAAAGTCCAAGAGCGGGACTTTTCTCGGTGATGAGTACCACTCGGCATCCCATTCCTGAGAAGTGGATGGTAATGCCTTCTCTACCTTCCGCCACACTTTCTTTGTTTTCTTTGATTTAGCTGGTGCAGTCGGAGGTTGCTTTGGCTGGGGTTGTGGCTCTATCCACTCCCCTGACTGCTCAACATCATTCCGTACTAAGTATCATTGCTCTTCTTTTGCTTAAAACCTGAACATGATGTTCTTTCTCCCGATGCAGAATCAGATTTTTCCGGTTCCAACATCGATTCTTGCCTTGACGTCACTAAGGAATGGCCTCCCAATAATGAGTGGCATCCCTCCATCATCTTGCATATCAAGGACCACGAAATCCGCAAAGACATAAGAACCCTTGACATTCACCAAAAGGCTCTCAACTATCCCCTCTGGATGCCGGATCGATGAATCAGCAAGTTGAACTTCCATCAAGGTTGGAGAGAGAGCGGGATATCCCAATTGTTCAAACATGGCCTTGGACATGAGGTTAACACTTGCACCAAGGTCACAGAGAGCATGCCTGATCTTCTGATAATAGATTATGCATGTGATAGCTAGATATCCGGGGTCTTTCCTGTGTAAGACTGCTGATTCCTCCCATGCATCTTGAATCTGGTGTGTGTGCCTCCCTGCATGATTAGGAGCATGTGCCCACCTAGATGGCTTACCCCATCTGGTTGACACCACGCTGACATTTTCACAAGAGGATACAGGTTGCCCCGGGATCCTCCCGTCCTTAGCAGAGGGAACGAAAGCAACTATCTGAGCTAACTGGGTTTCTATCATTTTATTAAACCTCAGCTGGTTCTTTAGAGCAGAAGAAAGACCATCAATTTTAATGTTGAGGCTCTCCAAGGTTTTATCATACGCAACTATCTTTTTATTAACATTTTCATTGATCTTAGCTTGCCCATAAACAAGATCTCTCAAGGAAGGTTGGTTAGGATTGAAAGAGTTACCTTGGTTACCTCCTTGATAATAAGGGCATTGTTGGTTCCACGTTTGACCTCCTTGTGGACGATAACCGTTGTTGTTGCCGTTCATGTACATCATGTCCTCCTGAGTTTCAGGGTAGTGATTCCCTGAATGCCCAGTGTTACCATAGACCTCACAAGTCATGCGAGAATCCATAGCTTGATTAGTGGTGGCCATGGCAGCCTTCTCATTGGTATAATCATCCAAGCTTTTCATTAAAAGGTCCATCTTGGCGGTAAGCATATCCGATTCCTTGACGGTATGTGTACCCCTTTGACGTGGTTGGAGTCGATCATCACTCCACCCTTGGTTGGAAACCATCTTCTCATTAAGCTTTGTTGCTGCATCAATAGTGAGTGAGAAGAAAGCTCCTTCAGCAGCAGCATCAACATGTCCTCGGGCTGTCGGAGTCAGCCCATTATAGAAATTCTGAAGGATAAGCCAGTTATCCATCCCATGGTGGGGACAAGCCAAGATGTACTCTTGGAGCCTTTCCCAAGCTTCTGGAATAGATTCACTTGCTGCTTGCTGAAAACTCGAAATCCTCCCACGAAGGGCATTGGTTTTACCCAACAGAAAGAACTTCACGAGGAAAGCCACAGAGCATTTATCCCAAGTATTAATCTCCATACGGTTCAAGTAGAACCACTACTTCGCCTTTCCCAGAAGGGAGAACAGAAACAGTCGAAGACGAATAGCATCTTCCTCCACTCCTCTAATGGTAAAGGTGTTGCACAGCTCAAGGAACTGTTGCAAATGGGTGCTTGCGTCCTCGTTGGCTTTGCCACAGAATGGGCTAGCCTGTACCATCATGATAAGACCTGTCCTGATCTCGAAATTTCCAGTCCCAGTGTTGACCATAGGGTCTGTCGGCACCTGGTCAGCAGAAGGGGCTGAGTAATCGCGAAGAGTCTTCTCGGCCATAGTAGTTGATGTAGATGGTACAAAGGAAGCTGGATCGACTTCCGAATGAACACGCCGAGGGGAGTCAAAATGAGTTCGGGCTCTCCTCACAAGTGACTCAGGATCTTCTGTGAAATTCGACGGCAAGTCGAAACCAGTCATGCACTACCTATCTTCAACACCCAAAGATAAAGAAGATAATCAAGGTTAGCCTACATTGAGAATTACTCTACCCTATCATGATTATAAACATATGCAAAGTGTTGTCATGTTTATCCTTTGCCTTCCCCGACAATGGCGCCAGAAATGCTTGTTGGCATTTCTTAACGTCACTGCTAAGTTCGTGTGTTCCTAGCCATGGCGCCAAAAATGACGGTTGGTAATCCTAACGATCACAAAAGAATCCGCAATTGCACGGATATACCATTGTAGTATTTCCCCAAAGGAGTATTCCACAGGGTATCGAATCCAAGGAAGGCGGGTCGGATAACAAGACCAATACTATTGCAATGAGTATAAATCATAGACAGAGGTAAAATAGATTCTTCAACACAGGGGTAAGATATGATAATGATAGGGGTAGTGTGAACACATTGAACTCATCTCTAAAGTAACACTACGGCATAGGGAGACAACATACGAGTTAGCTCTAGGTTCTAAGGTACTAAACTTACAAAGTCAGCAGATACAAGTTAGACACACAAGCATTGTATGAAGGTCAGCTCAGCACCCAGGTACAAATGGGGAGCTAGCCTTCCGCACCGCTTCCGCACGGTGTCGGTTGCTAGATTTTAGACTCCTATAGCAATACCCGAACGTAGAGGAATACGAAGGGTCCAACGACTGTCACTACCGCGGCCTACCTCAGTCTATCCGTCGGGCACGCTCACATGCAACGTAGCTACTCAATCCAAGCACCATGCTTGCATCATTAGCTAGACCCTGACCGGCCCGAGCTATTAGGACCCAAGTCAGAGCCACCAGATAACTGGCCACTTACACCGAGTATCGTAGCATAAACTCGAACGTTATACAACACAAACATGTAATCTAACTATATCAAACTGGGCTAGTCATACAAACGAATATGAGTACTTCTACGTCTATTCCATAAGATCAAAGAGTCGTGTTCGCGAAGAACACGAGCCCCTAACTTACGAACGAACGAAGAAAATATGAATAAGTCATCCATCAACAGGATCGAAAGGTCATGTTCATGAAGAACACGAGCCTCTAAAAGATGAATGGATGAAGAACACATGAACGAATCACCTATGCATGCAAGCACTACTTTATATGAAATAGCTGAATAACTGAAGTAGATCAAAGTCATACAAAGAAATAAAGATACAAAAGAACTCATACCTAGATCCCAAGTAGACTTGGAACCTGAAGTAGAACTACTCTAGCCTACTCCCTAGCCTTGGAAAACTAAAAGAGAGAGAGAGAGGTGAGCCAAGTGTGTTGGTAAGAAATGAGACCCCTCCCCTTCTATTTATAGGCCAGGGTCCCTACGCGAGAACACCCTGAGCACCCTCAGAATGCACCTTAGGACCAATGGGGGAGCACCATGTTGAGGGACAGGATGGGCGGCCTCTAAGGCGGTTCGGCCGAACCCAGGGTTCGGCCGACCCCTTGTGGGCCCCACTGGCCCCCATCTTTCTCTAGTACACTTCCATGTGGGTCCTTGGGTACATTCTGGGTGTGTGTAGGATTTGGAGTCGGTTTGGGTCCCCGTGGGCCCTTCAATCCATGTGACGTCCATGTGCCGTCGTTTGGTTCGTCGGGGTTGCCCCCCTTGGATTGATGACATGGCATGGTGCATGGGATCCTGTGTGGCAGCCCCTCCTTGGCTGAGGCGATGTGGCATGGATCATAGAAGGTGAGTTTCTCACTCCTTTTATGCTTATTTTCCTGCAATCAAATAATCTCCAAGGACAAGTGGAACTACATTATTCTTAACTAAAATGCGTGTAAGAAATGCCCTTTGCTCCTTTATTCATGAGAATATTGATGGCTAAAGTAGGTACTTAACAGCCGTCAACAACGATCAAAATGTCTTTGCCATGCCCAAGAAGGAAAAGGGTTTTTTCTACTTTTTCATCACAAATCCCTTACTCAACAAAAACCCTCTCAATCTACCATACCATGCCCTAGGTGCTTGCTTTAGGCCATATAAAGCTTTCTGGAGTTTGTACACATGGTGGGGATATTTGGCACTCTCAAAACTCGAGGGTTGCCTCACATACACTTCTTCCTCTATCACCCTATTGAGAAAAGCACTCTTCACATCCATTTGGTACAACTTGAACCCTTTAGCAATAGCAAATGCTAAAAGGATCTGAATTGCTTCCAAATGAGCAACAGGAGCAAATATCTCCTCATAATCTAACCCCTCCTTCTGGCTATACCCCTAAGTAACTAGTCTAGCCTTGTTACTCACAACCATACCATCTTCTCCCTCTTTGTTCTTGTACACCCACTTGGTACCTATGGGATGGCAATTTGGAGGTGGTTCAACTAACACCCACACCTTGTTTCTCTCAAAGTTTTCTAACTCCTCGTTCATGGCATTGACCCAATTCGCATTAGAAAGAGCGTGTCTAACATCCTTGGGCTCGAAAGACGCAACAAATGTAGAATGAGAAAAATGAGAGATTTTCTGTGACCTGGACCATGTAATTCGTTCATCAATGTCACCTATGATTTTGGATGGTGAGTGATTCACTTGAACTCGCTGAGGTGCTTCACGCCTTGAATTCGCCTCCCCCTCACCAGCAGCTTCCACTCGTTCTTGTACCGGCTCATGTCGATGTGTCAAAGTAGGAGTAGGTGTTGACGGTCATTATCAACCATTTCTAGCCGTCAACGTTACTCAGAATAAAAGGTAAACTAACATTTCTTACTAACATATGTTTATCAATAACCTAGTTGATAAGGACACGCCTATGCTGTCCATGAATTTGCCCAATCTTTCACGGTACTAGCAGCAAAAAACTATCACTGAGTGTTTATTTTCAGAAATAGATAACCAGGCCCAAAATAGACCAACTAGTAGCAGTATTTCTCTCCGTGATAACCAAGGTAACAAGCAACTCCAATATAACTGAAATTAATTTAATTGGCCAATCACAGCAGCAAGTAATTTTCAGGAATAATTGCAGCGCCAAACAAGTAGCAGTAAAATCCAAAAGGGACAGGATAACTCTGATTGATTAATTCACCAACACAAGTAGGAGCAATTATGGAGGGGTCAGCTTACAATAGATGCAATCTATTCCACCCGCGGCCACGACGAACCACGATCAGAAGAATGGGATCCCGAAAGGAATCCAAGACGTGCCCTAGTTGCAGGGGCTCGATCACGCACTCCAAACAATCCAAGAAGGATCGGCAAGGTAGATGAGAGGACGTCGCCCTCCCTTTGTCCGGCGGAGGTGAAAACCCTCGACAGAACAAAACCACGAAGAAAATCCAATCCGCTAATACAGGGGCGACCCCATGGCTTTATGGCTCGCAGGCCAGCCATCTAGTTGGACTCGACATCGAAGTCCTGTTGGACTTGACCAACACCGGCCAGATTACAAATTGGGCTAATTAACAACAAATCAACTCTAATCAAGGCCCAAGAGCAACTCTATACGGACTCAAATAGAAAATGACTCTTTTAGAGTGGATTCAACTAATTGTAAACAAAAATAGATTAACTCTTGGCCATGCTTCACGTCCAGGGGATATTAAAATAATCCAGCCATGCTAAATTGCTAATCACCCGATCACCACTTGCATAAATCCAATTTTAATGTATTGCATTGATTTCTTTCGCTCTTCTTTCTTACGCAGATTAACCCCTTTGAAAGTCAGCCTGCACGGCAGGACGGCTGTAGGGGCATCTAGACTTTCCTCTTCTACCTTCTTACCTCGCTTCAAATCAATTAAAAATTCACCAAGCTTAACTGTTAAAGTATTTTTCAGATTATTATTGTCCAAAATAATTGATGGCGCTTTGGTCTCATCATTCTCCCTTCCTTGAAGCAAAGCCGTCCTCGGCTTTGAGATAACTTTAGGAACTTCTTTTATCAGATGATAAGAACAAATCTTTTTAGCCTTGCATTGAGTGTCAACGAATCTTAGTTTGCCATCTTCCTTCACGTCAGTTGTATGGGAACCTTCGTGAAGCAAAACTGTCTTAGTTTTTGGTATTTCCTTTGAGGCCTGGAATGTCATGGGTCCAGTAACATCTTGCTTATCCCTCTCTTGATTAACACTAATTGTAATACTTGGAGAACCAATGACCATATCTGATAGGATTACGGATCCTACCGGGGATTTCCCTCGACGAGTAGGGATGATTGGAGGGAGGAGGTCGGGAGCGAGGACGGTGCCGGGGTGCCGTGGGAGATCACGAGGAAGAATCCGGTGCTACAGTACCCGCACTACAGTACCGCGAGTACTGTTCACGTGGGGGCTGCGAGGAGGCGGCGGCTAGGGTTTGGAACTCCCGGCTCCCAAAGGAAGCCGGAAACAATATTATGTTTCTGCTTAATCATCAACAAAGAGTTTACAAAAGTATTTATGACTCTCACACAATTCTAATCAAATCCCTAAGACTCTTGGAAATAAATCCCCACTTGGGCCCATGGCCCGACTCGCCGGCGCGCCCCTAGCCACGTCGTGCGCGACGGCGGCCAAACGTGATGCCGGTCATAACAATATCACCCTTGCCTCCATGAAACAAAGCAATCCTGTTCTTTAAAACTTTCTTATATGACCAGTCAGGTTTCTCATTCGTTTTTGCAGCAGGTGTGCTTCCAATCCCCTTTGCAGAAGATATACTTTCTTCCTCCATCAGATCTCCCTTCATGTCCTTCAGCATAGGACTAAAATGGATAGAACCATTATTCAGATCCCCTGGAATTATTTCAGGAATGACGGATGCCATTGTTGGAACATCTTGTGGGAGACTAACGTCAGTGATACTAGCAATCACATTTGGAGCACAAGTGAGACTAGCAGTAATTGATGGAACAGACACGACCACAACAGTTTCATTTTCAGAATCTTCTTGTGAGATATCGCCAGAAACAATTTCAGAATCCTCCTTTGTCAAATTATTTATACTTTCAGCATCATCTTTCTTGGTCTCAACAATTCCATTTGAGATCATGCCAGCTGCAGTTTTAGAATCATTCGAATTAATTTTAGAAACCATTACTGGAGGTTTGTTCACGGCATCATTCTCTCTTGCATTACTATGGTTTTCACCATTACTAGAAACAGGGATTGAAGCTGAAACAGTCACATCATCCTCCCCCTCTCGAAGCAAAGTCGTCTTAGGCTTTGGGGTACCCGAAGACATTTCTTTCTTTTTCTTAACAGGAACAAATAACTCAGCTTGTATAGCATTTGCCTGCACTGGCTTGAGCACATGGTGAACTCCCTTATGGACAAATGAATAATGGTTGGAACGACCACCATGTGTTGCATCAAGATCAAACTGCCATGGTCTACCCAACAATAAATGGCATGTACTCATGGGCGCAACATCACAATCCACAGTATCCACATAGTTACCGATGGAAAAACTAACCCTCACCTTGTGAGTTACTTTCAATATACCATTTCATTCATCCATTGCATATAACGTGGCATTGGAAGCCTCCACGTAGATAAAGATAATGCATTTACCAAATCTGAGCTAACAACATTAGCAAAACTGCCACCATCAATAATCAATTTGCATACCTTGTCTTGAATTTTGCATTCAGACTGAAATATATTGGAACACTGCCCCTTCACATTAGCAATGGTTCCATCACGATGCACTTCATGAGACATCAAAGATAAGGCACTTGTCATATCAACATCATGCGATGGCTCAATAGAAGAAACATTGAAAGAGTCCACAATTGCAGCTGGAATTGTAATTAAAGGTTCCACTAGGTCATCATAAGAAGACTCACAAACTTGCTGCCCTGGCGTTGAAGAAAAAATCAGAACCATTAGCTTTCACCGTGACACTTGTTCCAACACTGGATGTGACTGCGAAAAGATCGCTAGGCAATCCTACTATAACAGGATTGTCGGTAGAAGCATTCTTCTCATATTGTGTAGCACCAGAAAATTCACCATTCTTCTCATATTGTTTAGCACCAGAAAATTCAGAAGCATCCATACAAAAGCTTTCATTGCTTCATAATATATTCTTCTCTACCTCAAGAGGAGGAGCAAATCGTCGTCGTAAGACCTCCTTCATCGCATACCAAGAAGTGCAATAGTCATCACCATGTTCCATCTGCATTCTTCGGAACCATAATGACACAGAAAGAGAGAAGCTTTGTTTTGGCAAATTTGCCAGCTGAGTTAATGGCAATTCACCAATCATATAACAGTTTATTATAGCATCCTCCCACTCATAGTACCCAGATAGAGAAGTTGTTGCATACAGAGTTGGTACAAACTCAAGGTATATGTCAAAATTGTAAGCCATAACCGCAAATCAATGGAAAGCACCATGAGCAACCTAGCAAACTGATACCACCTGATAAGGACATGCCTACGCTGTCCAAGAATTTTCCCAATCTTTCACGGTACTAGCAGCAAAAAACTATCACTGAGTGTTTATTTTCAGAAATAGATAACCAGGCTCAAAATAGACGAACTAGTAGCAGTATTTCTCTCCGAAATAACCAAGGTAACAAGCAACTCCAATATAACTGAAATTAATTTAATTGGCCAATCACAGCAGCAAGACTCGCGTAATTTTCAGGAATAATTGCAGCGCCAAACAAGTAGCAGTAAAATCCAAAAGGGACAGAATAACTCTGATTGATTAATTCACCAACACAAGTAGGAGCAATGATGGAGGGGTCGGCTTACAACAGATGCAATCCAAACCCTAGATAAATCTTCCACCCGCGGCCACGACGAACCACGATCAGAAGAATGGGATCCCGACAGGAATCCAAGACGTGCCCTAGCCGCAGGGGCTCGATCACGCACTCCACACAATCCGAGAAGGATCGGCAAGGTAGATGAGAGGACGTCGCCTTCCCTTTGTCCGGCGGAGGTGAAAACCCTTGACAGAACAAAACCACGAAGAAAATCCAATCCGCTAATACAGGGGCGACCCCATGGCTTTATGGCTCGCAGGCCAGCCATCTAGTTGGACTCGACATCGAAGTCCTGTTGGACTTGACCAACACCGGCCAGATTACAAATTGGGCTAATTAATAACAAATCAACTCTAATCAAGGCCCAAGAGCAACTCTATACGGACTCAAATAGAAAATGACTCGGACCTTGCCGGCAACTCCCGCCGACAAGGGAAAATCTCCGTTCCTCCGCGGAATTGCTTCCAAGCTTCCCGCTCAGGCTGATCAAGGGGCTGATCTTGTTCGGCTACCCGGCCTTGGCAGCGCTGGTTAGGGTTTCGTGGGAGGATTTTTGGATCTTCTCTGAAGATGGCAGCGGGTTCCTCCAAGGCAGGGATGGAGGGAGGAGCGATAGAGGTCGACGTGCTGCTGGGAAAGTTGCGCTTGAGTGAAGAGGAGTCTGAAGGTGTGTTCTTGGCCAAAGAAGATAGGAGCAAGCTTCCGGAGGTGAAGTGGCTGGCTGCGAAAGTTGTTGATGGCGAAGCACTTCAGCGAGCCATCGCTGACAGCAACTATGCGTTCTGCATGGAATACGGCGCGGGAGGTGACCTTCCGCCCGATAAGCAAGAACTTGTTCCTTGTTTAGGCGTTCTGCCTAGGGGACTGGAAACGGATCATGGAGGAGGGGCCTTGGATCTTCCGGGGATGTGCTCTGATGTTGGAGGCTTTTGATGGAGCAACTCCATTGCTGATGACCATCCCAAACAAGGTTCAGGCATGGATACAAATTCATAAGATCCCGCCCTTATACCAATCTGAAGCCATCATGAGGCAGTTGGCAGGAAGGGTGGGAGAACTTGTGACCCTCGAGCTAAGAGTTGTTTCACAAGGAGGAGGAGATTTCCATCGAGCCAGGGTTAACCTGCTGGCGAATAAACCTCTTCCTCGGGTGGTAACCCTGGCTCCTGAAGGAAGGGATAAGGTCATGCTACAGGTGAAGTATGAGAAAATACCACGTTATTGTGCTTATTGTGGCCTCATGGGGCATGTTCATTTGGAGTGTGGCACCGGGGAGTATGCAGAGGAGGAGCTGCAGTTCGGAGCATGGATGATAGTTGATGAGGCTACATGGCACCCTGCAACACCACGGTTGCGGGCGACGGTTGGGGGCTTTTCCTAGGGGACTAGAGCTGTAGGAGGCAACCGTGGTGGACAGGGCGGGCGCCAAGGAAGAGGGAGAACCAGTGATGAGGACATCTTCCTCCACTATTACCCGTTGGCAAAGACGCAACATAAATGGGCCATGTGGCCCAGTTGTAGTCGGGCGGTGACCGTGTGAGCCTCATTATCCCACCTTGCTTAGCTTGGGAGGAGGAAACCACCTTAAAAAGGAGAGCCACCCTTCCCCTGTCAGACTAGTCTTTTGGGGTGATTGGGCCTTTCCTGAGGGGCACACCAGAGTAGCGGTTCAGTGATTGCATTGGCGCTTCGGGCTTGCCCGTCGTAGTCGGATCGTGAGGGTCGTCTATTCGGTGTGGGCACACCAGAGTTGCAGTTCAGCGATTGCATTGGCGCTTCGGGCTTGCCCGTCGTAGTCGGATCGTGAGGGTCGTCTATTCGGTGTGTCATGCTATCAGTGCATCGGGCTTTCCAATCCAATCCTTGCCTAGGCCGGACTCATCATTTGGTATCAGAGTTGGGCCCTTGTTAAGAAGGGGAGAATGATGAGGACATCCTCCACTATTACCCGTTGGCAAAGATGCAACATAAATGGGCCATGTGGCCCAGTTGTAGTCGGGCGGCGACCGTGTGAGCCTCATTATCCCACCTTGCTTAGCTTGGGAGGAGGAAACCACCTTAAAAGGGAGAGCCACCCTTCCCCTATCAGACTAGTCTTTTGGGGTGATTGGGCCTTTCCTGAGGGGCACACCAGAGTAGCGGTTCAGCGATTGCATTGGTGCTTCGAGCTTGCCCGTCGTAGTCGGATCGTGAGGGTCGTCTATTCGGTGTGGGCACACCAGAGTTGCAGTTCAGCGATTGCATTGGCGCTTCGGGCTTGCCCGTTGTAGTCAGATCGTGATGGTCGTCTATTTGGTGTGTCATGCTATCAGTGCATCGGGCATTCCAATCCAATCCTTGCCTGGGCCGGACTCATCAACCAGTTGTGGAGGCTCCCAGATGGGAGGACGGAGTGGTTTTTGGCATGAGAAGGAAGTACGGGAAGACGGGAGCAATGTCTCACGGAAGCGGGGTTCGGAGGAAGCAGGGTTTGATGCTGAACTGGCTGACAAGGAGGAGGTGGCAGATACAGCGTCCAGTCCTTTGAAACCTAGTACTGTGGACGACGGGAGCAAGCAGAAGACCATGATTGCAAAGAAGCAGCTCGTGTTGGATAATCCTAATCTGAGAGGGGATGCTGTTCCCCCGCCCCCACCACAGTATGTGAGCCCGAGGGAGCAGAAGCGTATGAAGAAGGATGCAGCTGGCGTAGCAGGCATACAGATGAACATGGCGGGCTCCCATGAGGAGCGCCGCCAGGAGAATGAGTTGCATGAGCTGGATCTGTCGGGGCTTGGGCAATGCCGCGACAGTTAAGGAACTTCGTGATCTTGCGAAGAAATTTGCCCCTACCGTTCTTTGCGTGCTGGAAACCCAGGTTCACAAAGTGCGGGTTGAAGGTCTTAAGTACACTCTTGGTTATGATAATGCCTTTGCCGTTAGTAGCTCAGGTCGTAGTGGTGGATTAGGGATTTTCTGGAATAATAATACAAGAGTGGAGATTTTACCGTATTCTCAGTATCATATGATACTGAGAATACATGTGTTTATGAGAGACATAAGACGTGGGATATGCTAAAGTTAATTAAGGCAGCTTCGCCGCTGCCTTGGGTTTGCATTGGGGATTTTAACGAAGTGTTACATCGATCGGAGCACGTGTGTGTACAAGAGAGAAGTCATGCCCAAATTGATGGCTTCCGAGAGATGGTGGATGTATGTGCCCTTCATGACCTAGGGTATGAAGGGCGCAGTTGGACGTTTGAGAAACGGGTTGCCGGTGGCTCTTTCTATCGTGTGCGCTTGGATCGTGCCTTGGCCACGGTAGACTGGGGTCTTCGATTCCCGGAAGCGACGGTGCACCACCTCACGGCGGCGGCATCGGATCATGGACCTATCCTGCTGCATTGGGCGAGCCCGGAGCAAAGGAGCAAACGTGGGTAGAAGCTTTTCAGATATGAGATGATGTGGGAATCTCACGAAAATTTTTTGCCCATGATTGAGCAGGTATGGAAGGGTGAAGGAAGGGCGCGCACGCTTCAGGAGCTGAAGCAGAAGCTCCTCTCGGTGGCTAGCAAATTAAGTGGCTGGGGAGCAGTTCGGTCATGTTCGCACGGAGCTGAAGAAGCTAAATGCTGAACTAGATTGGCTAAGATCAATGTCGTCTAGGACAGGGCCGACGTATGAAGAGACTAATATTGTTGACAGGATCACGGAGCTCAACAATCGAGAGGAGATAATGTGGAGACAGCGCTCTCGGATACAATGGCTGGCTTCGGGGGACAAGAATACTCGTTTCTTTCACCTCCGAGCCAGCTTACGAAGAAAGAAGAACAAAATAACCAAATTGAAGAGAGCAGATGGACAAGTGACCGAGGATGTTACGGAGATGGGCACAATGACATCGGATTTTTATAAAGAGCTCTATACATCCGAGGGTACTAGGGGCATGGAACATGTCCTTCAAACTGTGCCAAACAAGGTGTCAAATGATATGAATGATAAACTCTTGCTGCCGTTTGGAGAGGAGGAGGTCAAAGCAGCTCTGTTCCAAATGTTCCCTACCAAGGCGCCGGGGCCGGATGGCTTTCCAGCACATTTTTTCCAACGACATTGGAATCTGTGTGGAGAGGAGATAAGCGCCATGGTGCTACGTATTTTGAAGGGTGAGGAAGATCCATCAGCCGTGATGACACTTTCATTGTTTTGATCCCAAAGGTGGTGGAGCCGATGGAGTTAAGCCAGTTCCGTCCTATCAGTCTATGCAATGTTCTCTATAAAATAGCCTCCAAGGTGGTGGCGAACAGACTGAGGAGGGTCTTGCCAGAGATAATTTTAGAAGAGCAATCGGCCTTTGTTCCTGGGAGAATGATCACAGATAATATTATAACAGCTTATGAGTGCCTACACTTCATGAAGAAGAAACGAGCCCAGGACGACAGGTTTTGTGCTCTCAAGCTTGATATGAGGAAAGCATATGACCGTGTGGAATGGGGGTACCTACGAGCGATTATGGCTCGGTTGGGCTTTCATCAGTTATGGATTGATATGGTGATGCGGTTAGTGACATCCGTTTCTTTCACCGTGCTTTTTAATGGGGAGCGGTTGGAAAGATTTCGACCGTCGCGTGAAATTCGTCAAGGTGATCCAATCTCCCCCTATCTCTTCTTGTTGGCAGCAGAGGGCCTTTCGTGCCTCTTAAAATCTAGAGTTGAGTCATCACACCTCAGTGGAATTAAGGTGCCACCATCAGCTCCGACTGTAAACCATCTACTCTTTGCGGATGACAGCCTGCTGTTCTTCAAGGCGAATAGGGTGTGTGCGGAGGAAGTTAAGGAAGTGCTACAGATGTATTGCGATGCCTCGGGACAGCAAGTAAACATGGATAAATCTGCAGTACATTTTGGGAAAGGTTGTTCAGACCAGACTAGAGAAGGGATAAAGAATATTTTAGATGTAGACAAGGAGGCACTGAGTGAAAAATATCTCGGAATGCCGACAGATGTGGGAAATTCGCCGAATGGTGCCTTCAAGTACCTTAAAGATAGAGTTTGGAAGAGGGTGCAGGGTTGGATGGAACAGTCTCTCTCAGCGGGAGGGAAGGAGGTTCTAATCAAATCTGTGGCCCAAGCAATACCTACTTACTCCATGGCATGTTTCCGTTTGCCAAGAGGATTGTGCCAACACATTGATGGCCTTCTACGCAGGTTCTGGTGGGGGAGTAAGGAAGGGAAAAGAAAGACATGTTGGGTAGCATGGGAGGAGATGACAAAGCCAAAATACCTAGGAGGTTTGGGGTTTCGAGACATTGAGTTGTTTAACCTCGCCCTCTTAGCACGCCAGGCATGGAGATTATTACAAGAGCCGACGTCCTTGAGTGCGCAGGTGCTGAAAGCTGCATATTACCCAAGCGGTGATATCCTAAGCGCCAGCTTGGGAAACGCGCCATCCCGCGTTTGGCGAGCGATCATGGCTGGGAGGAATATTCTGGAACAAGGAATTATTAAAAGGATTGGTACCGGAGAGTTGATGAATATTTGGGAGACGAACTGGCTTCTGAGAGACGGGCTGTTTAAACCAGTTTGTTGCAAGGTCGCTGATCCACCACAACTTGTTAGCAAGCTGATCAACACTAACTGCCAGTGGGACCTGCATCGGTTACAGGAAATTTTTATCCCAATGGATTGGGAGCTAATTTACAGCATGCCCCTGTGCACTCGCAGACAGGAGGACTGTTGGGCATTGCACTATGAGAGGAGAGGATCCTTCTCGGTGAGATCTGCTTACCGAATGTTGATACACAATCAGGAGAAGAGAACGGCATGGATGGAAAATTCAGCTAGCAAATCAAACTTCATAGCTGAGGAGGTGTGGACTGACCTTTGGAGCATCAAGGTCCCATCGAAGGTCAGAAACTTCTTGTGGAGGCTTGCCCGCCATTCTTTGCCTACGACAGACGTACTCCACCACAGACACATGGCTAATGCGAGCTCGTGCGCGCTGTGTGGTGTGGAGGACTCATCAAAGCACTCTTTGCTTGAATGCAATATGGCCAGAAGCGTTTGGGCGCTAGAAGAGGAGGAGATGGTTGAGACACTATATCAGTTTCAGATGCCGGATGCTAGAAGCTGGCTGGCGGCAGTGATGCAGACATTCCCGCACTCACAGCGCACGCGGGTGGTGGTGAATCTCTGGGCAATTTGGCACGCGAGGAGAAAGGCCATTCATGAGGGTTTATTTCAGAGCCTTTTGTCTACCAAGTGCTTTGTTGACAGATATCTAGAAGATCTCGAATTGCTCCAGGAACAACAACCAAAGGGAAGGGAAGCACCGGCTCAGGGGCGATCATCGATGCCCCGACGGATCCCACCACCAGAGGGGATGACGAAGGTTAATGTGGATGCATCAGTTTCGAAGAACCTAAAGGTTGCTTCAGCTGCTGCAGTTGCTCGTGACATGGCTGGGAATTTTCTGGGAGCATCAGCTATGGTGGTGGCAGGAATTTCAGACCCCGAAACCATGGAGATCTTGGCGTGCAGGGAAGGTCTTGCTTTAGCAAGCGATGTGGGTCTGCAAAACTTCAGACTGGCATGCGACTGTGTTAATGCAGTTAGAAACATCCAGGGAGGGAGCTTCGGAATTGAAGGAAATGTCGTGAAGGAAATCAAGGAGACGCTGCAGCTCTTTGGGACGGCTGAGCTTGTGCATGAAGGGAGAGCGGCAAATGTTGATGCGGATAGACTAGCGAAGAGTTCCATTTATCTTTCGCTAGGTAGGCATGTATGGTTTTTAGCCCCACCTGAGGGCGTTTGTAACTCTTATGCTCCTTAATGAATGAGGGTGAGTTATCTCAAAAAAAAACTAATTGTAAACAAAAATAGATTAACTCTTGGCCATGCTTCACGTCCAGGGGATATTAAAATAATCCAGCCATGCTAAATTGCTAATCACCCGATCTCCACTTGCATAAATCCAATTTTAATGTATTGCATAGATTTCTTTCGCTCTTCTTTCTTACGCAGATTAACCCCTTTGAAAGTCAGCCTGCACGGCAGGACGGCTGTAGGGGCATCTAGACTTTCCTCCTCTACCTTCTTACTTAGCTTCAAATCAATTAAAAATTCACCAAGCTTAACTGACAAAGTATTTTTCAGATTATTATTGTCCAAAATAATTGATGGCGCTTCGGTCTCATCACTATTTCCACATGTATTTGTAGAATAAGTATTTCAGGGATGAGAACCTACATATAGAGGAAAAACGTGCAAAAGTGCAAGATGAACACATGAAATGACACGCAGCGCACCGCACAAGGAAGAATGGGCCAAACCACGAAGCAAACAGAGACAAATCAAGTGGGGCCCACAAGGGAAAGGAGCAACATGAGCCCAAAAGCCCACCAGCAAAAGGCGGTGGCCAACTAGGCTGGGCCTGGTTTGGCCGAACCAGTGGGTCGGCCGAACCGCCCCCAGCTCCGTTGGCGCCAAGTTTTGGCGCCAAGTCTTCCTGCACGATCCTAAGGTGGTGGAGGTTGGGTTGGCACCAAGAAAGCTCCAGGAACCGCCACTTCACCCCTATATAAGGAGGCCTCCACCCCCCTCTTCAACACACACCACAAGAGCCTCTCTCCCTCTCTCATTTGTACTCTGTAGTTCTAGGTAGTTGTGGAGCTTAGGCTAGAGCTTTCTCGCTAGTAGTGCTAAGCAGCGCTTCGGGTCGGTTGGCTCCAACCTCCGGCCTACGGTATGGCTTTGTACTATACTTGTCTTTCCCATATTTATACAGAGCTTGGTATTTACGCTATACCATCTTATGTGCTCATTCATGCTATACTAGTATGTTTAGTATAGATTTACCATATTGTATCGGTGGGGTGTGCCTACGGGCTTGCTCTCGTCCTGTGCCTGTGGATCATCATGGTTCGGGTTCCGGGGGGCTAGTAGTAGTGATCACGGCCGTGGCTGTGGTGCCCAGGTGTCGTAGGATCCACAATAGATGACTGTATCCCACAGTCTGAGGGGTAGGTGTACGGGTGGTGACAGCCCCGTACATCCCTTGTATTCCCCCACGTTCGGGTATGGTGTCGGAGTTCTGAAAGATATCTTCCTTGGCAGACCAGGGGTGGTATTCTCCTCAATACAGTATAGTAGGTCTAACACTAACCATATGATGTATACCTTTGCTAGTAGATACGACCCTAAGGACGACTCTAGTACCTGCTCCTACTAACCTATAGGTGTATTTCTTTATTCTTTTATTCTTTATTCTTTATCTGAGATGATGGCCTATGTGTGTCACATGACCCCTCATATATATTTGATTATCACTTACCCCTGTTATAATGCTTTGGTACACTTTATTTATTTGTATTGTCCTGGATATGTACCCGATACATCCATATACAGGAAAATCCCCACGCCATCCTTAGGAAAATATAAATAACGATACCCTTGGGAGTACTTGCGCTTGTGGATCCACCTTTTATTTATCATCAATAAGGCTCGTCTCTTGGTACTGTTATTAGGCTCCAAGCCCAGTAGCAATACTAAGAAACCCCCACTGAAACATCCATCAATAAATTATTTCTAGCGGTGCTGCTGTTGGTATTTCTTAGCGTCGTCGATAAGATCGCAACAGCACCAGAAACACTTGATGGTAAAACTCACATCACAGATAAGTCCGCAAGCGCATGGATTACCGTTGTACCACTTCACCCGGGAGTATTCGGGTTATCGTATTTATATTTTCCCAAGGGAAGCACTAAGGCATAGATAATCGAATAATAACTCAGTGGAGAATATCAAGACTCAGTAAAGAGCTATGGCGGGGGTGACGATAATGATATTCAATGGGTAAATTGACATGCAAGGAGATCCTGATAAAAGGGTAGAGTGGTTCTAGCGAGTTGGGAGGACAACGAGACGAGAAAGGATCCTGATACAATCTATCTATTCTTGTCAACTTCGGGAAAAGAAATAAAAAAAGGTAGAGTCAAGGTAAGAGAAGATCAACAAGCTCTTCTAGTGTTGCAGGGGCATGCAAAGCCACGCTCTCAGACAGGGATGAGAAGGGAGAACAACAACACGCTGAATCCTACCGACCCGGACTAACGTGGTGGACTGCAAAGCCCAACTGGAGCTATCACCTCCCTAGGGTACCACAACTATTCTGTTGAACGGGTCACCAATCTAAGACTGTGATAAGTTCTAAGCATCGCACTCACAATGAATCAAAGAACCTTCCCTTGGATATCACAAAGAAAGATCTCTCTCTCCTACTAAGCACAAAAGTACTTGGTAGAAGATCAAGCGAAGAACAACCACAACACTATAGGGTTCAAGAGAACTAAACTAACCAAGACTAAACTCACTTTAGTCTAAACCGGAAATAAAGCTACTAGAGCAAAGTAGAAGCTGAATATAATTGACTCGAAAGGTAAGATAGAAAGATAACTTGATATTGAATTTAAGTCTTATAAAGAAAGGATACAAGAGTAATACCGGAACTCTAAAGAAGACTTCTCCGGAACCCCGAGACTAGCTCGACTCGACTCTAACTCCCAAACTACACTATTCCTACTCTAAGATAGAAATGAAGATAGTAGTGATGCTCCTGCTTCCTGTCTCCTGTTCCAGTGAGTGTGAGGTGCTATATATAGCATTGGAGGGTCAGTGGAGTGCTGGGAGATGAGATTGTTGGTGCGGGCGCACCTCCAGGTGTGGCCGCACCTATGATCCACTGCCTATCATCATGGACGGCTCTGATCAGTGATCCTTGGTCGATTGCAAGTTGGTTCCTAGGTCAGTGGCGCTAGATTCACTCGGTCGTAGGTGCGGCCGCACCTACAGGTGTGCTCAATCCTACCAAATGGTCATGTGATGCACCAACGATGTTGAGGGACGTCCAAGATTGCTCCTTGATGGCGGTTGTGGAAGTTGTGGCATGGATAAGTGGACCCATGGATCCAACTGCTCCCATCCTTAGCCCTTTGATCAAACCGACGTGAGACCAACGATTCTCCTTCATTTGTGACTTGTTCGTGGGATTGACGTTGGCCTGGACCCGAGCCATGGCACTAGGTAGGGCCAGCCGCACCTGGCCAGCAGGGCCGGCTGCAGCACTAAGTGCGCCCGCACCTACCTGGTGTGCCTCGTCGGTCCGTGGCTTCTCCTCATATGTGTACCTACATATAAAATTCGCAACACAACTCGTGGAACTTTATTAGTACCTAAAATGTGCATGAAACTCCTCGTATACTCCTCTCATTCCCGAGATAATGACGGTCGAATTTTTGTTGTAAGGACCATCAACAGCTGCCATGGATACTCAACTTAGTAGCAATGTTATGAAATGCCCACAAGCATTTCTAGCACTGTTACCAGGGACAGTATTCTTGGTGATGATGTTAGCAAATATCAAAAAGCATTTCTGACACCATTGCTGGGGATGGCAATGATTTTCATATATGGATTATCGATACATATTCTTGGCTACATGATTAAGTAAGGTAGACATTGCTTATACAGGCTACCTTGATTTGTTTTCTCCTTATTGGATTGAGAACAGGGTAGTGTATGATCGGTTTCGCCCTGCCGGACAACTTCATTGAAAATTCGGAATGTATTGTGAGGAGGGTCCGACCTAGAGTCAATCCCCATCCCAACGTTCCCGCGGCAGACAAACCAGTCGAACAGCCACCAGTTGATATGGCCGAAAAGACTCTACGCGAGTTCTCTGTCCCCTCTGCTGACAACGTGGACACCGACCCCGAGTTGACATTGGTGACAGGAACTTCGAGCTGAGGACAAACCTCATCAACATGGTGCAGGCTAGCCCATTTTGTGGCAAGCCTAACAAGGACGCAAATGTTCATCTCCAACAATTGCTTGCTTTGTGTGACACTATCGTCATACAAGGAGTCAACAAAGATGCAATCAGACTCCATCTGTTTCCTTTCTCCCTCCTAGGGAAGGCAAAAGAATGGTTCTACAAGGACAAGGAAGCCATAAGTACATGGGCAAAATGCTCACTAGCGTTCCTCGCCAAGTTCTTCGCGTAGGGCAAAATCAACGCCCTTCATGGGAAGATTTCAAGCTTTCAACAGACCAGCACAGAAACAATCCCAGAGGCGTGGGAGAGGTTACAAGATTATATCCTCGAGTGTCCACACAATGGAATGGAGGATTGGTTAGTCCTCCAAAGCTTTTATAATGGGCTATCATTGTCATCACGTGCCCATCTTGATGCTGCTGCTGGAGGAGCCTACCTCGACTTAACTTGCACCAAAGCTAAAGACCTCGTCGAGAAGATGGTCTCCAATCAGGGTTGGAGCAAAGAGTGACTCCAAACTTGTACGCGGGGCATGCATACCATCAAGGAAATGGACATGCTAGCCGCTAAGCTTGATCTCCTACTGAAGCGTATAGATGGCCGAGAAAAATCCCAGGGGTCTATGCTCAAGCACGTGCAAGCACTAGATTCACACTACACGTGCGAAGTATGTGGCAATGGAGGATACTCAGGGAATGATTGCCCTGAGACCCGAGAAGAACTATCATTCGTGAACAACTACAATAATGGGTATCATCCCCAAAGAGGTCAAGGGAGGAGCCAATCGCGCCCACCGTATCAAGGAGGTAACAACCAAGGTAATTACAATCCAAATCAACCCTCCTTAAAAGATCTTGTTTTTGGCCACGCTAAAATTAATGAAACCTTTCTAAAAAGCTTGCTGCCAATGATAAATCCTTGGAAAATATAAATGCTAAAATTGATAGTTTATCTTCTGCTTATAAAAATCAAGTGAGCTTCAATAAAATGATAGAAACCCACTTAGCTCATCTTCTTGCCGCAGCTCCTATTCAGAACCTGGGAAAATCCCTGGGCAGCCCGAGAATGTCAGCGTGGTTTCCGTTAAGTGGGAACCACGTCATCCTAACAATGAAGAAAGGCCTTGGTTCCAAGGCAACAATTGGGATGAGCCGACAATTGAGGAAGAAGATCCAGGGTATCCAACAATCAGCTGCTCGTTTGGGATTACCACGTCAAGCAAGCTTTGTGCGACCTCGGTGTGAGCATCAACATCATGCCTAAGGTGATGTACGACACCATTGATCTCCTGCACTTTTATATAGTGCCCACTGAGATCCGAGTTCAGCTTGCCGATTCAACCATCCGATGCCCCGAAGGCAAAATCTGCAACATCCCAGTCAAGATACAAGGCGATTATGTCTTCGCAGATTTCTTGGTTCTCAATACCACAGGTGATTCAAAAGTGCCGCTCATTCTTGGGTGACCATTTCTTTGACACACCCAAGCACGGATAGATGTTGGTAATGGCACGATCAGGATGAGGGTCGGAGGACAAACCAAGGTGTTTTGGTTCCAATCAACGAAAGAGTTCTATTATCAAGCTCCCTCCGACCAAAGCTAAGGTGTCAGAAGAAGAAGAAACCAGGTCAAGCCAAGAGCACAAACCACAACTCAAGAAAGGACACCTACACCACCCCAGAAGGAGGACAGCCTAATCACGTTCATGAAAGCCTTCATGAAGAAGGAAAGAGAATTGAATAATCGACCAGGGTTTTGGAGAAAGCAAGCCCCGAGACAAAAGAAGACGACTGTGCCACCCTCAGGAAATACATCAACTTTGACCACATCATCAAGGTCACGAAAGAACCGACGAGTGTGGAAATTGAAGAATGCACCATCGTCCACATCCTCTTCTCCGGTGCCGGATGCTCCATCCACTAGCTGAACTCGATGGAGAAGTTCCGCTCAACGGACTTAAAACTGTTGAGCCCTTGCCAAAGGTAAATTGGTAATTATCTCATATTTATTTTCAAATTTGATTTCTCTCAATTGCATGTTTGCTTTTCAAATATTGCATTTGCATGCTAGAATTTATTTTAGCCCATTTCCCTTTTCAAAAAAAGAGAAATAAAAAAATTGAAAATAAAAATTTCAAAAAAATAATTTTTGGCTTGAACAAAACACTTAAATAAATATTTTGGAGCATTTTTGGTGACATACTTTGGCCAGACCCCGCATGGGCTGAACCACATAGCCGTTGGGGGGTAGTGGGCCGAAGCTGTCAGCCAGCAGGCCCCACAGGGGGTTGGCTGAACCAACAGTTCGGCCAAACCAGAGCCAACGGCTCTTGGGCCCCACCGCCTCCAATGGCTAGGAGCCTAGGCCCAACGGCCATTTCCTGGGGTACCACCTTCATTTGGCTATAAATAGAGGCTGAGAGGGGGTGTTAAGCATCCATTCAACACTTCTTCCATTCACTCCCTCTCCATCCATTTGCTCCTTTGTTTTCTCTCTAGTTTTGTTCAAGTTCGTGCTCAAGTTCTTGTTCGTTCGAGCTCTCTTTCTCCCTCTCTTTGTTTCGTTGCTACAAGGAGCCAACTCTCAGAGAAATGACTCGCGGGTAAGAAGTTCAATTCTTTTTACTAACGTAACCCATTTGCAAGTTGTTTGTGTTGTGCTCCATCGTCATGAGAGGATTCAGAAGAAAGATCACCAGCGCAGCCCGGAGTGCATTTGGATCGAGCTCAAGCCATTCCCGCATGAGCTCAAGCATGCCTCGCTCCGACGACCACACGCCAAGTCCGATGCAAAAGGAGGAGGAAGTGCCGCAACAAGTACCACAAGAACCGCAGCAAGAGCAAGCTGCACCGCAAGCCAGGGAGGTGGAAGAAGCCCCTCCTAAACTACATACCACCCATGAAGCACAAGCATACGTGCTCATCATGGATCGAGTCTTCGCCCACACCAAGGACTTCGACCTCGACCTCCTCAAGAGCATAGGTACGGACATCGACTTCGCTAATATTTGGCATGCAATTGGATAGGATACTTTTGTACCTATTACTGAGGAAGGTTCTCGTTCCCTCACCATCCATTTTTTATGCACCCTGCAATATAATGATGATGGTGTTTCCTTTCGTCTCTTTGGAAAAGAGTACGCACGCACTTGGAAAGACCTGAGTTTGTTGCTTGGTTTTCATAAGAAATGCATAGTCCATTTTGAGAAAGCCATCCACAACTTTGATCGCCACTTGTTTTGGACGAGCATCTTTGGTCAGGTGGTAGTTGGTAACTTTAAGCCTCGTTGCAATGATATTCACCATCTTACTTGGAGGTTTATGCATACATGGCTTGTTGTTTCACTTTTTCCTAGAGATGATGTTAGACCTGTTCATAATGATGAGCTTAGAATTCTCTATGCTATGATTAAGAACATTAAAGTTTCTCCTATTAAGCCTATGATCATGCAATGGTTAGATAATTTTAAGATGTCTGGTCCCATTGAGTGCACCTCATTGATCATTCGCATTGCCATGAGAGTTGGAGCACTCCAAGGTGTTGTTGTGCCTTACATTCAACCCAATCGTATTCACCTTGATGCAACATTCTTTGTTCATGGTCATATTCTTAAACATGCTGCGGATCAGTCTCTTGTGTTTTTCTTTCCCAGTTACACAAATGAGATTCCGTTACCTAACCCGAAACTTCATTTGTATAAGTCATGTGCGCTAACATTTCCACTCCTACCATGAGAAGAAGCTCGTAGGAGTAGTTTTTCTGGTAGGGAAACTTGAAGTAGGTCAAGAACAGAAGTGAACACATCATATCAGCCACCATAGTCCCTACAGATCTTACAGTAGATGTACCAGGCGGGATGGGTTCCAGCTGGGCAGAGCCGGGGCAAACCCCCCGTGTATCAGCCGAGTTGGAATCAGCCCCCACATCCACATGAAGCTGGAGGCTCTTCGTCGTAGGATTCACAAAGGCACCGGGGTTCCAACCCAGTTGGGACCAGCCACCGCAGCCACACAAGGCAGGAGGTTCAGGCTGGCAGAGCGCAGGAAGCGCAGAGCGGGAGCAAGGATGAATGTTTCGCATTACCTCGTCCAGGTCCAGTGGTCCCCCAACACTTGGTGCACGGCATTCTTTCTCGGCTAGAAGGAGTAGCGACCTTGCAGATATCACTAGCCGAGTGAACGACCTCGACGTCCGGACAGGTGATATTCAAAATGTTTTTAACACACATGTCCAGGGTTTTGCTTCTTTTGATCAGCGGGTGGATACACAATTCAATGCCGTTCAGACCGCGCTGCAAAGCATCAACGCAGACCTCTAGGCTTACTTCCACTCACAGGGCTTCAACCCTCATCAACAACAGTGAGCATGAGACAAGCTTGGGGGAGGGCGGCACCCCCGAGGGAGGTAACCCGTATTTGTATCTTGTCTCTATTTATCTTTCTTTTTTATGCATATAAAAAAATCTGAATATGATAAAAAGAACAAAAGTATTTCCTTGCTTTGACATGTGCTATTAGGAATGTTTAGTTCTTCCTTGTTGAAATGATGAATAGTTGCTCTGCTTAATTTCATTCATGTGCCTAGTTTACAACTTAGTACTCTCTCGAGTTTTGAGTTTGTTAGCTATCGTTTGCCTTTCGATCTTGAAACTCTGTGGGTTGCGAGTGCATGATCTAAGTCTAGGTTGTTGCTTGGTACAATATGGTACAATAGAGTTTGTTATGATCTTGTTCTAAATGAAAATTGACATTTGGAGTATTTATTTTTCAAAAACCCAAAAATACAATAAGACTTCCTCAATGATGATGAAATGTCCCACTAGAGCCATATGTAGTTACATTGCACGAACCATACACATATGCTGCTTGTCGTCACATTGAACATTGTCAGATGGTGTGACCCTTGAAAGGTCCTTGTCATGCTTTCTTGATCAAGATCACGTACACTCTACATACATCCATTCATGCTAACTTCTACACTGGAAGTTATGCATATGCCTTTTCCATCCGCATACAAAAAATATATTCTCGTTCCTAAGTTATTACTCCTCTCTATTCATCATTTCCAAAAGATATGGGCTATGCAAAAGAAAGAAAGAAAAGAAAAAATATCCATGCTCATTTGCATGTTGGAAAAATAAAAAAATGGACTAGTCCAAGTCCATGCAAAAGAAATAATGGACACACCAAAGTCCATGAAAAAAAAAGATAGCCCATATCTCAAGGAAAGAAATAAAAAGAGGGAGTCATATACAAGGAGTTCCAATAAACTTGATGGTAATAACTAGCACCCATTCTGGGCCTAGTGACCACCTTACCATCACCATAATACTCATCATTTACGGTAATAGCTAGCACCCATTCCGAGCCTAGTATCCACCTTACCGTAGTCCTCCCAGAGTATTCACTTGTGGTGATAGCTAGCACCCATTCTGGGCCTAGTATCCACCTCACCGCAATCCTCTCATAAAATTCATATGTGGCAATAGCTAGCACATACTCCAAGCCTAGCGTCCACCTTGCCACATCATCATAAATTCCACACACATGCACATCTTGATCAGGTTGCTTGACTTAAACTTTCTTGGATCCACTCTTTGACTTTGCAATATTATGTCATGCAAGTATGCCCCTACTTCACCCTATCTAAAACCCACAAAAAGCCTTATTAGAAGTAGGAGAGGCAATCACACTGCCTGGGTGAGGACTATACACATTGAGCGACCAAGAAAGCATCATTTGAGGAACTCCATTTTCTTTTTCAAAACTTTATCAAAAACCTCCAGAAAGAAAGTTGATTGAGGAGCAGGTGAATGGTGACTTTATATAACTGTTCTGCCTTGCAACAGCCCAAGATGAGGAAAATGTTAAAATCCCCATGGGGAGTAAAGAGAAAAGGGTGGACAATGCTAACTTATTCAATTCAAGGAAGAGTTATTTGTTGTACTCAAGGTACCGGAAGGAAAGAAGGCATTGTAGCAACTCCTGATCAACAACCAAGTCTTTACTTGGGATGAGCAAAGGGCAGCTTGGGGGAGTTCGTTGACAGTCCTTATCAACTAGTTCTAGCCATCAACATTACTCAGAATAAAAGGAAAACTAACATTTCTTAATAACATATGTTTATCAATAACCTAGTTCCACATATATTTGTTGAATAAGTATTTCAGGGATGAGAACCTGCATATAGAGGGAAAATGTGCGAAAGTGCAAGATGAACACAGGAAATGACACGTAGTGCACCGTACAAGGAAGACTGGGCCAAATCACGAAGCAAACAGAGACAAATCAAGTGGGGCCCACAAGGGAAAGGAGCCACAGGAGCCCAGAGGCCCACCAGCCAAAGGTGGTGGCCAACTGGGTTGGGCCTAGTTCAGCCGAACCAGCGGGTCGGCCGAACCGCCCCCAGCTCCGTTGGCGCCAAGTCTTCCCGCGTGATCCTAAGGCGGTGGAGGTTGGGTTGGCACCAAGAAAGCTCCAGGAACTGCCTCTTCACCCCTATATAAGGAGGCATCCACCCCCCTCTTCAACACACACCACAAGAGCCTCTCTCCCTCTCATTTGTACTCTGTAGTTCTAGGTAGTAGTGGATGTTAGGCTAGAGCTTTCTCGCTAGTAGTGCTGAGCAGCGCTTCGAGTCGATTGGCTCCAACCTCCGGCCTACGGTGTGGCTTTGTACTATACTTGTCTTTATATAGAGCTTGGTATTTACACTACTCTCATAGTATGTTATACCATCTTATGTGCTCATTCATGGTATACTAGTATGTTTAGTATAGATTTACCGTATTCTATCGGTGGGGTGTGCCTATGGGCTTGCTCTAGTCCTATGCCTGTTGATCATCATGTTCGGGTTCCGGGGGGCTAGTAGTAGTGATCACGACCATGGGCATTGTGCCCAGGTGTCGTAGGAACCACAACAGATGACTGTATCCCACAGTCTGAGGGGTAGGTGTACGGGTGGTGATAGCCTCATACATCCCTTGTATTCCACCACGTTCGGGTATGGTGTCGGAGTTCTGAAAGATATCTTCCTTGGCAGACCAGGGGTAGTATTATCCTCAATACAGTATAGTTGGTCTAACACTAACCATATGATGTATACCTTTGCTAGTAGATATGACCCTAAGGACAACTCTAGTACCTGCTCCTACTAACCTATAGGTGTATTTCTTTATTCTTTTATTCTTTATTCTTTATCTGAGATGATGGCCTGTGTGTGTCACATGACCCCTCATATATATATTGATTATCACTTACCCCTGTTATAATGCTTTGGTACACTTTATTTATTCATATTGTCCTAGATATGTACCTGATACATCCATATACATGAAAATCCCCACGCCATCCTTGGGAAAATATAAATAACGATACCCTTGGGAATACTCATGGGTGAAATGCTACAATTGATATAAAATATAAATATATATCCGTGCGTTTGCAGATCCACCTTTTATTTATCATCAAGAAGGCTCGTCTCTTGGTACTGTTATTAGGCTCCAAGCCCAGTAGCAATACTAAGAAATGCCCACTAAAACATCCATCAATAAATTATTTCTAGCAGCGCTGCCATGGATACTCAACTTAGTAGCAATGTTATGAAATGCCCACTAGCATTTCTGGCACTATTACTAGGGACAGTATTCTTGGTGACGACGTTAGCAAATATCAATAGTAGGAGATGGACCATCATCAACTGTAGTAGTAGTAGTGGAAGTCGAGGGTACCCGAGCAGCATCCTGTACACGATCCTCATCTTCTTCATCACCATCCTCTTTCTCATCCTCAAAGATCATTTGTGCCATCTCCTCGCCACCTGCACACTCAAAAGTAGTGGAGCTACATGGCATTGTCTCGTCGAAGGTTACCTCATAAGTTTTCATGATTTGGTTAGTCTCAAGATTGAGCACACGATATGCTCTAGAATGATTAGCATGACCAAGGAAAATGCCATCCAAAGAATGAGACTCGAATTTATCAAGCTTGCCTTTCTTGAGAATGAAACACTTGCAACCAAACACTCAAAAATGGCTCACTTTGTGGGAACGGCCATGTATAAGCTCATAGCAAGTTTTCTTCTTAAAGGCACGAAGGAAAATCCGATTCGACACATGGCATGCAGTATACACCGCCTCGGCCCAATATTTCCTAGGAGTCCTGTGCTCATCGAGCTTCGTCCTGGCTATCTCACAAAGGGTCCGATTCTTCCTTTCCACAACACCATTCTGAGGGGAACATACGGTGTACAAAACTGGTGTTCGATACCAAGATCACGACAAAAAGTCTCAAAATGAGCATTTTTGAATTTCGAGCCATTGTCACTGCATATAGCTCTAATGGCATCACCATGGCAGTCATTTTTCAACCTTAAAATCAGATCATGAACAAACCAAAAGTCTCATCTTTGGAAGCCAAGAAAAACACCCAAGCATAGCGAGAATAGTCGTCCACAACCACAAGGACATACCACTTCCCATCAAGTGAGCGAACGTGAGCTGGACCAACCAAGTCCATATGCAAAAGCTCCCCTGGACGCTCAGTCATCACCTCAGTTAAAGGTGGACGGGAAGTGGCTACCATCTTGCCATGCCTACAAGGTGCACAAACCAAATCCTTCTCAAACTTGAACCTCGGCAATCCTCGGATAAGGTCAAGTCTACTCAAACGGGAGAGCAAATCAAAACTCAAGTGACCCAATCTCCTATGCCATCTCCACAACTCTGAAGAAGGACTAGCAACCAAACAACAAGCCGGACCAAAAGACTTAGAAAATTCAGCACGAAAAACCTGACCCTCGTGGATAATCATACAGACAAGATCACCTCGAGAATCAAGAATCCGGGAAGCACCAAGCTTAAAACGAACCTCAAACCTCTCATCAAGTAGCTAAGAAACCGAGAGCAAATTAAAGCCAAGGGACTTGACGAGAGCCACACTTTTCAAAGTAAAACCGTCACTCGCCTGTATTGCACCCTGTGACAGCACTCTTCCCTTACCATTATCCCCAAAAGTGAAGTACTCCCTAGACACCACTGGGGTGAGGCTAGAGAACCATCTACAATCTCCGGTCATGTGCCGTGAACAACTGAAGTCAATCAACCACATGTTCTCCATGCCTTCCACCTGCAAAATAAAAAATGAGAACGAGAGTGAGCAAACGACTCAACACTGGGTTTAGCACATAACGAGTCAAACAAGTGTCGAGCCATCTGCTCAAAAGAGGGGTTAGCAAAATCCATCCTATCGCGTCTCCTAGGTGGAACCCTCTCATGTCTCATCGGTGGATCCCTCTCACGTCTCATCGGAGGAGTATAAGCACCAAGAGGGGGAAAATGTGGTCTATAGTTCCTCTGAGACTCAAAGCTACAATCGTCCCTCCCAACCTCATATTGACCATGAGGAGGAGAAAGTCTAGCAAACTCACCACATCCTGAACCAAAATGCAAACCACTATCTCTCTGAGGAGTAACACCACGACTAGGAAAAACTCTAGGACCACGAGTAGGAACTGTCCGCACACTAGCCTTACACCTAGGTAGTGGCACTACACGAGGCTCAGGCACAATATGAGAAGAGTGATCCTTGTTAGCCCACTCCTGATTCCTCTCATCCATCTTCTTCCTATAGCAAAACTCCTTGTGACCATCTTTCCCACAATACCCACAATGGAAACGGACTGGTTTTGGCTTTGGGTTCTCTCTCGGCTGTGGCTTCTCACCTGACTTGGGAGTACCTCTCGACTCACTCACAAAGGTCACTCTCTTCTGGAAGTTGTTTGTCTTAGGTGGAAACACTGGTGGGCCTGGAGTAGTGTCAAGCTTGTTTAGCAGATGGTTTGGTTTGGGAACCCATGTGTTGTTGGCAGGAGTTACTTGTGGTGGAGCTAGGATATCCCCAATCTCATCTCGCTCACTCGGTTGAGGGTTACATGGGGTGGAGTTGACTTGTTTCTCTTTTTCCTCTCACCACTACACTCACCAACCTTCTCAAAACCAAGAACACAGCCATCAGCCCTCTTGTACTCAGCAACCAACATGCCAAGCTGAGGCTCACGAGCACTCAACCAACCCATCAACTTGCGCATGTAATCATTATCCTCATAAATGCGATTCAAAGTAGATTCAAGCTCAATATTCTTTAAAGCAACAACCTCACAACTAGAGCAAGCAGTGGCAATAGGAGATTTCATAACAACTTCTAGAGAGCTAACATGACCAAGAGCATCATTCAGTTTAGCATGCAAGACAGGACAAGGAGTACAAGCTCCTAGCAAAGTAGGTCTAGACTTCAACTCATCAAGCTCAATCCTAACCGCATCTAGTTCCTCAATCCGTGAGGCATACTTGGTCTTAAGCTTAGATAGATCAGCAAGAAACACATTGCAATCAGTGCACTCAACCTCATCAGACACAACAGGAGTGGCCTTAAGAGATTCTATCTCTACTATAACATCAACTAGCCGGGACTCAAGCTCAGCTACCTTCTCTCTAGCTTTACCTAGCAAGGTCATATACTCTCTCTTCTCCTTGTTGGTCTTCCTAAGCACATCATCACAGTTATCTAGCAAGGCATTCAACTTGGCATTCTCCTCAAGCAGAAAGTCGGGATCATGATTTACCTCATCCTCGGAATTGGAGTCCGAGTCATCCTTCCCGCTGCACTTGCTTCCGGAGCTATGCACCATGCCGCAGAAGTCGCCTCTCGTGATGCAACTCAGGCCGTTGAAGTTCTTGCTCACGTGCTTCTTGTTCTTGCGCTTGTCACAGTCTTCATCCTCACTACTTGAGCTTGATGTTGTGTAGCAGGAACTGGAGTTGACGTCGCTCGCACCGGCAACCATCGCTTGAGGCTTCGACTTCTTCTTGTAGCCTCCACTCTTCCTTGTCCTTCGCTCATCCTTATTCTTGTGCTTGTAGTGGTAGTCATTCTGGGAGCGGTGCCTGTACTCGTTCTTCGGGTGGTGCTTGTGGTCGGTCATTCTTGAGCTCGATCGCCTCGGGACACTCAGTGATGAAGTGCCCCATCTTGTCGTACCTGTAGCATGTACTCAAGTTCCGCCTTGTTCCTTTGTTGTTCTCATACATGCGCCCAAACCTCCTGGATAGCAACTCGAGATCATCCTCGCTTAGCACCTCGAACTTCTCATCTGGTAAAGACATAAGACAAGGCAAAGCAAACTATCTGGTGGAAGGGTTAGCAACAAATCTAGAGAGTGTAAGAGCTTCAAACCTCTATCATAATCATTGCACGGGAGGACAGCTATGTTGGCCTTCATGTTGTTCACAATGCAAGTAAAGCGCTGAAACATCACATCAATGGACTCACCGGGGAGATGAGTGAAGTTCTCATATTTTCTCTGGTAGGTCGAGAAAAGATGAGCCTTGACTTGGCTATCACCACCATGGGCAACTTTCAACTTCTCCCAAATCTTACAAGCCAAATTCTCTCCCAAAACCCGATTGAATTCAGGTTCAGAGAGAACACGAATCAAGTAATCCACAGCCTTAGAATTAGCCTTGAACTGATCCCTAGAATCCGGGGCAACAAAGTTTGTGGGAATGACATATGTGGTGTCAATGGTAACATCCCAAAGAAGCTGACCCTTGCCCTGCAAGAACGCGCCCATGCGAGCCTCCCATATGGGATAGTTCGTCCCATCAAAGTGTGGAGGACCCGAACCCCTATCATGGTACGCCATCTTTGGATCTCAGACCGGTTAGGGTTAGGAGACCCTTAACTCAGCTCTAATACCAAATGAAGGATCAGATTGGCGACCAGAGACGGAGGGAGTGAATGGGAGCCGATAAAAATTCTTCTGATGAGGAGTAAGAACTCAGCCTACATCCCAAACGCAACTCTAACAAGTCACGCACAAACACACGGGGGCGAACTCGAAAGAAAGCACGATGAAAACAACTCAAACCAGCACTGTCTGTAGGTCACCCGATCTATATGGTGCACACTGGAAAGTTGCACCACAAGGAACGGTGGCTACAGAGAGGCAAAGCCACAGAGGGCACCGACTGATCCACTGGCAATCAGACAGGGTCACCGTATCAACCAGTGCAGCGCAAAACACTACAGCACAAAACACCTGTATGCACTGATTGTTGTGGCGTGCGTGGGACAAGCGCACCACAAGGATCAGTGTAGAGAAGGCAGTGAAGGAAAAATGCACAAGCAACAGACTTCACTCACCGATTGTTGCGGTGCTCAACTCTGAAGCACACCGCAAGGATCGGTGGTAGAAACAAAATGAACCTGAGCCGAATCTGAGCCGGCAAACTGAGCCGAGCTGAGCACCATATGTTGCGGTGCGCGTATGCATGAACCACCACAAGAATCGGTGTGGGCGGAGAAAACGAGGAAAGCTCCAAAATTCAAATTCATGACCTACCGACTGATGCAGTGCGTGTCAAGCACCCCACCGCAAGGGTCGGTGCGGACCAAGAACCAGGTGAGAAGAACTCACGATAAACTCGACCAGCCACAAAGCGCCACGCATCCACCAACTGATGCAGTGTGGCATCCAGCCCCCCACCGCAAGTGTCGGTGCGCACAAAACAGAGAAGGAAAAGGCCCGCGACTAAAGCACCTCAACTTCCAATCAATGGATCTCTTAACTCACGCAATGAAATGATGTGAGATTTTGGGAGGAGTAGATCTACCTCATGGACAATTCATATCTAATAGATCAAGTCCCAAAACCTACTCCATCATCTGAAATCGAGAATCAAAGCCTTTCCAAAGAAAACCCCAACTGGACTCAAAGAACTCCGAATCTGCATCAATTCAAGGAGTAGAAAGGGCAAAGATCACCAAGAAAAGGGTCTCTAGGAGTCCATACATGACTCCCTTCACAAGAACTCCACCAAACCGCAGCCAGATCGAAGAACTCGAAAATCAACAAAAAGGGCTCTGAACATAGCACAAAAAGAAAAGAGCTCAGGAATCAAAGAGAGCACAAGTAAAGAATGCCAAATCTTCCATACATCAGAGGAATGATTCTTTACAAAGCAAGGTCGGCCTCTTTCCTTCATCCTACGCACTTTTAAAGTGGAGAACAAGAAGTGGAGAGAGACCTCCTCCTCTCAACTCTCCAACCGTGAAGCACTTGGCTAGCCTATGGAAAAGAAATGAGTTCTAGAGCCAAGAGATGGCAGCCATCCACCCCTAGGGTCCCATATATAGAGTCTTGGGTGGTGGACATTTCCACCCCTACAAAATAAATGAAGATACACACCCACCGAGGGGTAAAATGGGTAAGTCATCGATATCTCCATCGGACGGGCACGCATCCACCGCGACCTTGCTTCCCTCTGACGCAAGCCTCGTGATCACACCATGTGTTCTCCGCTTCAAAGCTTCCCGATGCACCCGGATACCGTCTCCGTCACGTTGGGCCTTCGAGCTCGGTTTTGAGGCCCAAACCGAGAAACCGTACTCCATTGGTTTTGTGGCCAAACCAATAAACCCCACGCACAAGGCACCCGGCCTCACCAAGCCAAGCATTGGGCACACCAAGTCTTTCACCTCCGGTGCCTAGACGGTCTACTCAATCTTGTTCCGCCTTGACTTGGCCGTCGCCTTGCACCGGTTAGTTCACGACATTATCTTGCTCTTCTTGCACCATGTAGACCGCACTTAATCCCGTCGTTCATCGGGTCCCTCGAACCAAGCCTACCTATCTCTCCATCACCCCAGAGGCCACTCTGGCTAAGACCTTTCCCACTTGTTCTTCACCTACAACAACGCAAACCAAGCAATATCCAACACCTGCAATACTAGGACAAGAGTTAGTCCACACAATGTTGTCAATCACTCATCACTAAGGAGCGACCGTCCACTGGTCCTCGGACACACCTGGTCCTAACAACTCACGGCAAAGGCGCTGTTTGCAACCAAGCTTTGCTGAGAGCCCTTTGCCGATAGCGGCCCTCGGCAAACTGGTTGCCGAGGGTATTTTTGCCTTTGCCGTGAGCCGGCTCACGGCAAACTTGCTGTTTCCAGTAGTGGAGGTTTTAAAAAACAGAGAGCTCATATACGTAAAACCATATTTTTATGATTAAAGGCAGTTTTTACTAAATTTATGTGTAATTATAAAAGTCATTTAATTTAATGCTTAATCTGCCATAGAAACAAAACTCCCGAAGTGTTTTCCGCTAGAAAACACTTGAAAATCTTGCTTTGATAAAGGTCAGGGATTAATCCTTTTCAATGAAATACAGGAGTTTATCTGCAAAGTATTCAGCACTGGTTTCCAATTCTTGTCTTATGGGGCTGAAACATAGCATTGCTGAGCCTTTTTTTTTCTTTTACGAACCAGCCACCTTTCCTGCTCGCCCTGGTCCCCTCGCGGCCTCGCCTGTCTTCTGCTTAGAGTGGATCTGCAGGAGTCCGCGGCTGTGGGCCTGTGGCTGGCCACTCCCCTCCCGGTATTTGACACTGGCTACAAGCCGTGTTCTTCATGGGCCCGGAAGCGTGCAAACGCTTCTGGTGGAGCTGGCACGCGTTCGGGCGGAGCCATGGAGGTAGAAAAGGACCCGAACGGATTCGGCGAAGAGAACCGGTTTGCTTCATGCAATTCTCGGCTACAGGCACGGCTGTATAGCTGCTGGTGCGTTTGTAGCGGCTTCAGACGGCACTACGTTTTCGATTGAGGCTCGAATTCGGGCAGGTGAACTGATGCGGGCAGGACTCGATTTCTTGTATCCACGGCTTCGGGCGGCGGTGTAGCTTCAGGTTCAGATGGTGAGCTCGAGTTCGCGGGGTTTGGCAATGACAGAGTTTGCTCCTTAGAGTTTGTCTTTAGGCTAGATACAACTTCGAGCCATGCTCTCTCCTCAGGAGGTGAGCTTGATTGCGGGTGCGTGGGTACGGCGTAGCTCAGCTACGGGCCGAGCAAATTGTGGGTGGCAAGTTTGGCGAGCTTGGCTGCAAGCGAAGTGGCACACGACTGGCGAGATCAGCTTTAGGCAAAAATCAAATTCAAACGATGTGCATGAGGCGTACGGCGGCGTCTTCAAGCGAACCGTGTGCGTGCTAATGTTGGACACATCAGATGTCTAGTGGTTGCGCTAGTACATCGACGTGCAGGTCGATGGTTTAAGAGAATATTGGCAGCGATACTTGCTGCTTTTCTTTTCTATAATTCCTTGGCATCCACGTTCATCCATGCAGGGATAGTATATGGTTTTGTCTTTTGCCGTGATGGCTTTCAGAGCCATGAGATGATAGTTTATGGTACATATGCTTCTGTTATTACCCGCAACCAGACGTATATAGTAGACTGAAAAACAAATGAACTTCTTGTGGTCTTATTTGTTTAGATCAATTCAATCTACTATTACAAAATTATTTCCGTACCTTGTTTTTATTTGATGCCACTTGCCGCGTAGGACAGTTATCAGTAAATACATACCGCGTAGGGCATTAGGCAAAGTCATAGACATGCCTGCTTGATGATGAGTCGGTGCAGATCCATTCGCTAATGGCGTAGATATAGTCGACGTTGTCGAAGTAGTCGTTGGTGAGGACGACGATGAGATTGTCGGCGTCAAGCTTGATGGCGACTCCTCCCGCGCAGCCGATGAAGAGTGGTCATGCTGATAACATGTTGTGAAATACGTCGTCAATGGTTGGATCTTCTCCCTCTCACGCCTCTCATGACAAAGCATAAGAACAAGTAGACAACACACAATGTAGGTGGAGCTTCTCTTTATTCCTCTATTGAACACACAATTTTTATTAGAAATATTCTAGAGATATTCTAGATTGTATAGCTGATTTATAGCTTTCCTTGTAGACTTGATGTATTACTTCTTTACCAAGCCATATTGGCTATATAATGAAGGTCAACCCCTCATTAGGGCGTGTGGTGTTTCCCTAAAACCTATCTCTCTACATGGTATCAGAGACCGGGATCAATCTCTCCCGGGCCTTTCCTTCCGCCTCCTCGGACCTAATCCCATGCCACGAGTTCCATCACGATGCATCCAACCCTAGCGCACCATCCCTCTGGCGGCGCCCCTCCTCTCCTCCCTGCGCGTGCCGTCCATGTCCCTAGATTCCACCACCGAATACACCATGTCCGGCACCCTCCTCTTCTCTAGCCAGAGCACCATGCCGGTGCTCGACGCCAAGACCGTGCCTGCCCTGGGTGCCAGCACGCAGCCAGCGCTGGGTACTAGCATGCAGCCCGCCCTCAGCGTCGGCACTTAGCCGGCACCACCTCTGGTCACCCACCCCTACGCCACCGTCTCCGTCAAGTCCCACATCCCGATGACCTTGATGATGAAGAACTCCACCTACTCCAAGTAGGTGTCCTTCTTCACTTCGATGTGCGGCAAGTTCAGCCTTCGCTCAGACATCGACGGCATGACAAAACCTTGTCCCGACAATCTTGATTGGGACTAAGTGGATTGCTACATCCGTTCCTGGATCTTCGGCTCCATCAATGACTCCGTTCTCGACCTCGCCATACACATTGACGAGCAGACCGCTCGAGCCTTCTGGCTTGCCATTGAAGGCCTCTTCCACACCAACAAGTAGTCTCAGGCGACCTTTCTCAGCCACGACTTCCACTCCATGACACAGCGAGACTCCTCCATCTTGAAGTACTACCAGCGCCTGAAGACGCTCGCTGATGCACTGTGTGATGTTGGCCAACCCGTCCAGGACTCCCAGCTCATCCTGAACCTCCTGCATGGCCTCAACCCGCGCTACTCAAACACCATGGACGACGTCACCAACTCTACCGCTGGATTTCCCACCTTCGCTCATGCCTACGACATGCTCGCCTTGAAGGAGCTTCAGCTTGCCAATGATGTGAAGGTCACCAACTCCACCGTCCTTTTCACCAAGACTAGCTTGTCCTGCACTAGTCCGAGCAGGTGCTGCTCCACGTCTGTCCCCATCCAGTCCAGTGGCGGCAGCGGTTTCCAGCATAAGAAGGCGGGTGGGTGGTGGCAACAGCGGCGGTGGCGGCTACGGTGGTGGCGGTGGTGGCAAGAATAAGTGGCAGCCCGAAAAGTCAGCGGCGGCTTCCAGGCCACTGGCAACCAGCAGCAGGGTGGCGCACCACACCCAACCGGCCCCTGGTTCAGCTTCAGCCCTGGGATCGGCCAGCATCAGCAGCAGCCTGGCGCCCAATACAACTGGAATCGGCTTCTGATGTCATCCAGCAGCAGCCTGGTACCCTGCTCTTGGCTTCTGATGGTTCTGACTACAGGAGTCTTGTGGGTGCTCTTCAGTACCTCACCCTGACTCGACCCAACCTGGCATATGCAATCCAGTAGGTATGCCTCTTCATGCATGATCCACGCGAGCCTCACCTTGCATTGGTCAAGTGCATTGTGCATTACGTGAAGGGCACTGTCTCCTCCGGACTCCACATCGGCACCGGTCCTGTTCAGTCCCTGGCCGCTTACTCAGATGCAGATTGGGCTAGTTGTCCAGACTCTTGATGTCCCACCTCCGGCTTCTGCATCTACCTCAGTGACAATTTGGTTTCTTGGTCCTCCAAGCACTAGACCATGTTGTCCAGGTCTAGTGCTAAGGTCAAGTACTGAGCGGTTGCTCATGCAGTCGCCGAGTGCTGCTGGATTCGCCAACTTCTTCAAGAACTCCATGTTCTCCTCACGTCAACCACGTTGTCTACTGCGACAACGTGAGTGTTGTCTACATGACGGCCAACCCAGTTCACCATCGATACACAAAGCATATCGAGATTGGCATTCACTTCATTCGTGAGAAGGTGGCACTGGGTAGGTTCGGGTCCTCCACATCCCGTCCTCTCACTAGTTCATGGACATCATGATGAAGGGACTTCTAGTACAGTTGTTCACTGACTTTAGGTCCAGTCTTTGTGTCTGTGACCCTCCCATTGCGACTCCGTATAGTTGATTTATAGCTTTCCTTGTATACTCGATGTATTACTTGTATACCAACTCATATCGGTTATATAATGAAGGTCACCCCCTCATTAGGGCGTGTGGTGTTTCCCCAAAACCTATCTCTCTACAATTTTGAATACGCCAGGCTTCCATTATCTTTAACGCTTATATCTATCATTCTATAATCAGCATGATGATGGGGTCTCAAAACCTATCGTGACAATCCGATTAAGCACAGGTGCATGTTAGACATTTCTATGGAAGTGTATGCCTCAAGCAAATTGAGGTCCTGCGAGTACCTTAAAAAGTTTACTTTGAAAAACATCACTCTCAGACATCTTAAATTAAAACACACACGAAACAAGTGTGCCGCAGTTATCAAATCACATCAATAATTGATGCAACTAGGAACTTAGGGATCATGTGGAAAAAGGAGACATAGAGTTGTTTCTACCCAAAACCAGCTTGCAGATATTTTCACAAAGCCTTTGGACCAAGCAACCTTTGTCTGTTTGCGAGGGGAATTTGGTTTTTGCTTTCCTTTTTGAGTTGGTGTTTGGAGCTTCTCTTGTAGTATATGTATCATACATGCATCATGTTTATGTTTATGCCATGGTAGGATAGCCACCTTTGTCTGATGTATATATCTGTCATGCTCATTGTACCATATATCATGTTGCATCTCTATTATATTCTTAGATGAGCTTCTCTTATATGCCATGAGTACTTTCCTTTGCTACTAGTGAGATATGGCTTTGGTTGGTAGTTGTATGGTGATGTGCAATTATGCTCTTGATGGTATTGTTCTATAAACATGATGAGATAACTGTTTTTGAATCAAATGCTAAATCTGAAAGGAAAAATGAACTTGCTTATCACCCATGAATAGATGCTTGACTATGCTTTATTCTTGCTTGGATGTCTAGCTCCTGTTAAGCTTGTGCTTGGAGTTCATGTTCTTTTCAATTCGATCAAAGACCATTTATCACTGAGTGTTTAGCCCATGATGCACCCGAGAGGGAGCATAGCTTCTTTATGCTGCAAAGGCACTTCATGTACCTTGGTAAAATGAGCAAAATGAAAAATAATAACTGAAAAATGATATCTACATGAATAGTTACCAAGTTCTTTATGCTTAATATCCTATATGCTTGGGTGCTTACGTGGTTACATGTTGTCTACCAAAAAGTAGACACATGATTTCAACGAGCTTTGACATGACTTCCTTGTATGAGTTTTGATGGCCTAGTTTATTCTTCATTGAGTGATTAATGGTTAGGTGCTTGCTCATGTGGTGATGCTTTTATAATGTGATAAAACCTGACGCTTGCTTTGTCATATGCTTATATTATAATATCCTCTTGCTGGTGATGCTGTTGCTATTTATGATCTACCTGCTTATGTCTTGTCTCACTTGTAGCCTTTGAGAGTGTTTGTGGTATATTTGAGAAGCTTGGTAGATTGTGTATCTCATAACATGCATTTTGTGCTCTCATGCTAGACTTGATTCATGCATTGTCAACAAGGGGGAGAATTTACTCAATTTAGCTTTTGTATTGCATCTATGCACTTGTTTAAGCGGAGTATGCACTTGTTCAGGGGGAGTATGCACTAGTTCAGGGAAAGTATGCATTTCAGGGGGAGCATCCAGTTGTGCTTTGTGAGCTTTTGTTGCTCTTTGCCGTCGTGTTGAGCTTTTTACCTCTTCTTGAGGAGTCGGTGTTTGATTTGAGCTTTCGATTGTCACATGAATGGTGTTGAGCCCTTTCTGCATCTTTGTTGATGGCTGTTAAGTACCTACTTTTGCCGTCAATATTCTCGTAAATAAAGGAGCAAATGCATTTCTTACACACGCATTTTAGTTAAGAATAATATTGTTCCACTTTTCTCCTTGGAGATTATTTGGTTGCAGGAAAATAAGCATAAAACAAGTGAGAAAACCACCTTCTATGATCCAAGAAGGAGTTGAACCGTCCAGGTGAAGAATAGTGCATCTAGGAGAGTAGTGAGGTCCAGCCTCATTGGGACAGCAGCTTTGGGCATTTCTTTCAAATACTCGAGGTGCATCTCCACATTTTGTCCTCTAAAAAGGTTCAAATATGCAGTGGATGCCTACAATGGAAACACATAATCAGTACTCATAAAAGAATGGAGTATGTCTCAACGTATACAATAATAATAACATTAAGATTGGAAAAAAGTTATTGTATGGAACAGAATCCGGAAATAATTGGCAGAACGCCATAGTGCAATAAAATCGGAAGAGTGAATGGTAGACAAAACTGTCATATAAAATAAGTCATTTTGGATGTAGTTATGCTACCATACCTTCATTAAGAAATATTTTACTTCAATAAGCTATTTCTTGTTCCAAACTTAACAGAAAAAAATGTTGGTAAGTATAAGTACCATATTAACCAACCGTGCAACACGCAAAACTGTCAATGAATGGTGTCCATTATCCCTGCTGAAGCTGGAATTGTACCAAACATATACCTGGAAGCGCCTCTTGCTTGTATCTTGGAAGTCATAGCCTACAGAAATATTTGCTCAACTTAGCTTTATAGCTCCACTCAATTGTCCAACTGAAAACAATATAAACAATGAATTCAGATGATTTTACCAGCGAGGAATTCGTTTGATCTTCTCCGCTTATTTCCACCCTTGTAACCCTTGAACATATGATGATTTATCACTGACGAATTATCGCACCACAGCGGCAAAGCTTGAACACACTGCATATCTGTTCCATATCGCAGAGAATATATAGTGTTGAAGGAAGCTATTGTACAGACAACAATTTGCATAAAAAGAACAAAATTCAGGCATGCAAATTAAGCTACATTGTGCATTCCACTACTCCCCAGCCCCAACTGTACATAAATAAATTTTACCAGATTCCAGTTGTATCCCATCAAAACTTTTTGAAACATTTTGTGAATCAATCTGGCACTTCGGTTGGAGCACATACAAGGTCCCTTGTGGAACAAGACCCGGTTCAACGAACAGCACATGTGCCAGCAGCGAGCTTGAACCCTGTAAGCCGAAATTCGGAGTCATTCCTTCCATCCGAACAAAAAAAAAAGAAGGGAAAAACGTGCGCACGCTTTCACGTAAAATGCCGCTGATGAACAATGTTTGATCAAGCAACTTACAGTGACAACTGTCGAGAACTTGTCCAGGTAATCCGTTGAAGCATCAGGCGCCAGGGCGTATCGTGCAGGGACAGGTGGGAACAGCAGCCCTCCAAGGCCTTTCCAAAAATTCACCAAGAAACAGAGCAATTAGCACTAAAATGCACAAGATTTCCATGCAAAATCTGACAGCATGGTCATCCCTACTGTACCTTGGGCAAGCTGGCGGTTCCGGCCGGTGAGGAGCACGGCGGCGGGGCAGTTCTTCTCCGACGCGCTGCACGGCCGCCGGTGCAGGCGCGTGAGGGCGCGCGCCTCGGGGTCCGGCACCTGCACCAGCGCCGGCCACCGCGGCGGCACGGGCACCGCGCAGCTGAGCGCCTGGATGGGCGTGGAGTACTGGACGCTGCAGCGCGTCCCCTGGCAGCCGCACTGGAACGGCGGCCTCGCCAGCTCGCTGTCCACCACGCGTTGGATGGCGACGAGGATAACGCACAGGAGCACCGGGAACGCGGCGATGGCGGCATTCGTCCTCGCGTTCCTCCTCTGCGAGCACCAGAGCGCAGCAAACATGTAAGATTAGCCGTTAGCGTTTCTTATGATCTGGAAGTGCCAAAAAATGTGTTCAATTCAGGGAATAGTAGTGGTTTAAACTTTAAACAGTTGACAGTGATAAAAACAAGTGAAATTTGTGACCTTCTCTTTTTAAAAAATAAAAATAAAATAGTCCGATCTTGATCTGGTCTGTGGTCAATCCATGTCTGGTTTTACCTGGAAAGAGAGGTTCTTGAGGAAGAGGGCATGGACCTGCCTGAAAAACCTTGCAAGCCCGCGCGATCGCCGAGACTCCATGAGTGACAGTGCAGCTTCCGAATTCTAGCCCAGAGCAAGAACGACGCCACGAACAGCAACTGATGAGTCCCAGACTCCCAGTGATCCACTCCACTCTCCACTGAAACCTCACACCATTCCGTGTCAAGCCAGCGAGCTCACGCTCCTGATAACATATAGCTTGAGTGAGCGAGCAAGCAGCAGAGCCGAGCTAGCTGCTCTGTCAGGCAGCAGCTGGCTGGCTTCAGACCGCCGCGAATGCCTTGAGACGCGGGCCGCCCGGCGTGACCATCACGCGCGCCGTGCCGGCAGTCCGCGTCCGGGTATGAGGCGCGACCGCGGCGGCGCAGGATTTATCGGTGACGCGTTCGTCGTCGGTAGCTCCATGGAAGCTGATGCATGGCGTCCGCTTAAAGGAACCTGTGCCCGTTTCGATGCTGCTGCGGCCGATGCCTCAGCCGGGTGTTACGGGAGCATTGCGTTTTTAGCACAGCCAGCTACACTTACACATGGAGAAGAGAGAGAGCTAACTGTGGGCATCTATCTACTAGAGTAGCTTGGAGCCTTGGAGTGATATATGTATATATATATATAAATAAAAGGCTATTGGTACGTACAGCTGGAGAGGATGAACGTTTCGGAATAACAGCCGCAACCTTGTCAATGCAATTTTCTTCTTGTCACGTCGTTAAGCATGCCATCTGCTACCTTGCGTCACTAAGCATAGAAATAACTAATTAACAAGTTTGTTTTTAAGAGAGTTCTATCGAGTGTGGAGAGTAATCTCTGAAGTCATCATGCTGAGAGATCAAGAAGAGAGATCCAAATGAAGTTAAATACGTACCAAAACCTCGTGTTCGTCGCAGATGCATCCATAGAACTTTCTGGAAACGTACCTGACGGCAAATCCCGGATTACTTTCGTGGCTGTGTGGCTCTTCTCAAACTCACCATTCAACCAATGCAATTTTTTTTTTGCCACGACATTATCCCCTTTTCAGTATAAATTTGATTCTTTTTTGTTCTGTTGTTACACAACACAAGTTACGTTGGAATCTCCCCGTCTGATTGATAGTAAAAGGTATAACAATGTGTAGGTGTTTAGATGCTTCCATTCTTGATGAGTACTACGTACTACTTACCTTGGAGTTACCTCCATGACACATGCCAGTTCGTCACCATATCTATCTTAGTCTGCACGAAAGGGATCGGTATAGGATGATCAAATCGTTATCGGTGCCTGCGAATTCAAAGATATGGATTGAATCTGAGCACGCTTACCGAGACAAACAAATCGCCACAATATATCTTACTCTGCAGTTCACAATCAGGTTCCCCATTCAATTCTGACCTCAAGATCTGAATCAGTAGGGAAGGAACAAAATTACAGGAAGGCACATGTGTTTCTTTCAGCATGTGCCTAAGAATGTGAAGCAAATCACTTGCAGATGTCTCGGAGAGAGTGTTTTGCTTATTTGATGACTGGATCAAATGATTCTAAAAAGCTATTCCCTCCGATTCAAAATACATATCCTTTATCTTTCTCAACCTCCTGCAAATGCATGTCACCCAATAATTTCTAGGAACATTTCCCTCTTTTTCTTTCATACCCTTGCTACGTTAAAACTGCCACTCTTTTACATACATGGGAGTAAATACTATCACTCAAAAAGCTACATAATCATTTTCTTTCAAATATACAAATGAAAGACAACAAGCCATTTAATCTACTTTATCAAACCTTGTGCACAACTCTAAGACAACATTTATTTGAACCGGATGGAGTAAAAAAGTGAGGTGGCTGAGTTCTCAAGGCAACTGAATACTCCATGATCCTAAATACGTACTCAAGCACCATCCCAAAAGAAAACTCTAACAGAAGTTCAAACGAGCATATATACAAATTTCTCTATCACCTGTAGAATTCCGATAAATTCGATATTCCTATTTATCACCTACCTCTGATATTTTTTATTTATCGATAATGTAAACCCTGATCCTTACCAGTATATATAAAGCAAAATGGAAAGAGATTTAGCACAAAATCTGCAATTCTATGCATTCCTCTATATTTTTGGTAGATCATGATTTATATTACTAACATTGTGAATATGAGATTGTATGAACCGGGTACATGTGTATTTGATAAGCAACAGAGTGAGATTTAACTTGTAGACTATACAGCCTAACTATACCAAATATACACCTCAAGCGCACCATCCTTAAATAAGAGTAAAATTAAAATTCAGACAAGCTATACACAACATAGTACTCAACAAGGAAGAGCAAAATCACACATACATCCAGTGTACTACTTATGCAACCACGCTGAAGGCCTGTGCACCCTTGGCAACCTTGATGAAGACATCCTCCAAGGTGGTGTCAACCAGGCCCCAAGCATATATGCTGAACCGCCTTTTTGCACTCTCAACGTCATGGAATACATCTGCAATCTTCAACTCCTGCTTTGGTAGCTCAAATTTCTGGGTTCCTGATATATGGTATATCCTGCTCGCATTCGGCAATAAACGGCGAACCAGCTGTTCAACCTCCTGCTCATTCTCCCAAGATGTTGTCATTGTGACCACGTAGGTGCCACCATATCTAGCTTTCAGCTGCAAAGAAGTAAAAGTGAATATTTTGCAAAGTATTCAATAAACAGAAACAGCACAAAAATGTACTTTTCTGCTTCATACAGGTAACAGATAAGTTACCTCTTTTGGGTTACCAATGCATTGGAAACCACCATCAACAAATATATGCCGAGTCATCACATAGTACTTCTGCTTCCTCCATCGAGTGTGCTGTTAAAATGATCTGATGAGTTAACATTGTCTTGTATGTATAGGTAATATATGGATCGGAATATTGGAAGAATTCAATACTTGTAAGAATGATGGCACGGTTTTTCTTAGCCTCCTTCACAACACTCCACAGGTTATTTCTTGATGCTGGATCTAGTCCAGTGCTCGGCTCATCCATGAAAACAACCTATAAATATTAAACCATTAAGTGCACATGGCAATCTATATTTTGCAGTTAAAGACATAACAGAAGTAAGGGTAGTACTTTCGGATCCCCAATTAATGTGATAGCAACACTAAGCCTTTGTTTCATGCCCCCGCTGTACTTCCTCACTTGCTTACACTACTAGGGAAAGCGGCTTTAGTACCGGGTCCAAAGGCCTATTAGTACCGGTTCTTGAACCGGTACTGCCAAGGCGGTACTAATGTGAAGGCCACAGTAGTACCGGCTGGCCAGACCCGGTACTAATGTCACATTAGTACCGGGTGTGGAGACCAGCTGGTACTAATGTGGCTTCCACGGGGCGACGTGGCAGTGCCCACATTAGTACCGGGTGTAGATACCACCCGGTACTAATGGCTTTTTTATTTCCTTTTTTCCTTTTCTTTTCAGTTTCTTTATTTCTATGGTATTTGGACGTATTTGTTTGCTTTACGTATACTAATCCTAATACGCAGCGTTATAAAGTCGTTTGGGCATATATAATACGACATTTGAGCTATTATTATACATATATATAAAGGATATTATGCATACGGAAATACAGAAAATATATACACCGAATCAAATGTTAGAAGAGTAAAGTCTTAATCCTTTTGGACCCGTTTGCTTGAAGATTCTTGTCGTCGTTGCTGACCTCTGGTAGTGACCTTAGAAGTGTTTTCTTTCTCATTGTCCTTGTTCTTGTCCTTGTCGTTGCTTTGCTGACCTCCGGTAGCAATGCTAGCAGTGTTTTCTTTGCTCTTGTCTTTGTCAGGGGTCGCTGTTAGCATTGATACACTGGCATGAAACTCTCCTCCTGGATTAATCACCTCGTCTAGAAGAAATCCACAGAGTTGTTCTTGAATTAACTGGATTTTTTGCGTCACAAGTAATCCTTCCTTGATGCGGTTAATCTACAGAAGAAGTTATTAATTGCATAAGTACTGGTAGAACAAAGTATATAAACAATAAGTACTAGCAGAACCAAGTTATCTGCTGAGTCCTAACATCAGGGCTTCCCCCATTAACTCAAATGCTTCATTCTCACCATATGTTGGGCACATGGCATTCTCACCATTCCCATCACTAGGTGGCTACTCTCCATCATCGGGGGGATACAGTCCATCATTGCCCGTTTTCACCCCAGAAAAAGGATATAGCCCTCTTTCTCCATCATACAGCCCTGCTTCACCAAGCTATAGTCCCACCTCACCATCATATACACCTGGCTCTCCCACTTACAGTCCTACAAGCCCGAATTATTCCCCAACCAGTCCAACTTACTCGCCCACCAGTCCATACTCGCTCACATCTCCAAGTTACAACCCAACATCTCCTAGCTACAGTCCTACATCACCAAGCTACAGCCCTACATCTCCTAGATATAGTCCTACATCACCAAGCTACAGCCCCACCTCGCCGGTTTATAGTCCAACCTCGCCAGCACATAGCCCTACCTCTCCTGCATACAGCCCCACATGTTGCAGCAGGCAATTGAACTCTTATGTGGAAGGTCTGGACTTTGGCATGACACTAATAAAATTAAGTTATGCTTAATAAAAATGAATGAAAGAAGAAACAATGCTACTATCTAAATAGTATTTCTAGAATTTCTAGAAATTTCTAGTATTTCTAAAATAATCTATAATTTCTAGTATTTTAAAACTAATTCTAGCATTTCTAGTATTTAAAAACTAATTCTAGAATTTCTAGTATTTAAAAACTAATTCTAGAATTTCTAGTATTTAAAAACTAATTCTAGCATTTCCAGTATTTAATAACTAATTCTAGAATTTCTAGTATTTAAAAACTAATTCTAGATTTTCTAGTATTTAAAAACTAATTCTAGAATTTCTAGTATTTAAAAACTAAATAAATAATACGACAAAAAAAATATATCATCACATACAACATCTCATCCAACCTACACGACACATCCTTTGCAATAAATTCTATTAGAACATAGACTAAAATGCATATAAATCAAAAAAATCTCCATTCTTAGCTCATTCTAAAAATCAGGAAATACTCTTATTCTAAACCATAAAACTCAAAATAAGAAGCATATATCAAGGGAGGATGAAGTAACTAACCTCTACACCACCTCAATGAGTGAAATAGTCGAGAAATCTTCGCAAATCGGGCAAAAGCTCCCTAGGGCGCCATGGCAAAGGTATCAGCTCGAGCTGGAGAGGAGGAGGGGGAGTGGCTCCGGCAGGGAAGAAGAAGGCTGCTTTATAGGCGGGCCACATTAGTACTGGGTGTCGCCCCCACCCGGTACTAATGTGGGTCATGGGTGCCTCATCGGGGGAATCTTTTCTAGCCTGGTACCACTACTAGGGAATGGACCTTTGGTCCTGGGCAAAAAAACACATTAGTACCGGTTTTTTGGGAGCCGGTACTAATGGTAACATTAGTACCGGGTGGGAAGGAGGGCCCCCGGGGCGCCCACCCGTGACACACATTAGTACCGGTTGGTGTCCCGGACCGGTATAAATGTGGTACATTAGTACCGGTCCGTGCTAATGACCGGTACTAATAGTATTAGTACCGAGCCTCAACACCAACCGGTACTAACGTGTGGATATTAGTACCGGCTGGAGCTACGGCCCAGTACTAATGTTGCCCGCATAAAAATCAGCTCCTTCTTCCTGCCCGAGCCACTCCCCTCCACTCTCTCCAACTCGAGCTCCAACTCCTCCATGGCGCCATAGGGGAGTTTTTGCCCGATTTGGGATGATTTCTCGACGATTTCACTCATTGAAGTGGTCTAGAGGTTAGTTACTTCATCCTCCCTTGATTCATGCTTATTTTGTTGAGTTTTATCGGTTGAAAAAGTAGTATTTTGACACTTTATATAATGAGCTAGGAATGGAGATTTTTTCAATTTATATGCATTTTTGTCTACGTTCTAATAGAATTGATTGCAAAGGATGTGCCGTGTTAGTTGGATGAGATGTTGTATGTGACGATTGAATTTTTTGAGTAATATTTATTTATTTGAGCATATGACATAATTAAATATATAAATAGTTTTAGAATTACTAGAAATGCTACAAAGGCTAGGAATGTTAGTTAGAAATGCTAGAATTAGTTTGTTAACACTAGAAATACTAGAATTTCTTGGTTGGGTTAAATAATTTATTGTCATTAGTATAGATGTCTACTACTGCTGGAGGTCTTTATGCTCCACCGGCAAACCCGGGTGTTGGAGATCCACTGAGTGGTACTAATAAACCACAGGGCGATTCCAAGAAAGCTAAACCTTCGTCGTCACGTCACAAGGATGGCTAAAGTTTATCGTATTGTATCATGTATTAGTGTTTCATTTGTCGTACTTTAAATTTCTGTAAGACTTTCACTTAAGTTTGTTGTATTGTATCGTGTGGATTGGATATGAACACTTTAAATTTGTGTATGACCTTTACTTCGAAATATTTAAAGATTGTTTGGTGTTACTTTATAGATGGATCGGCAATGGATGTACTACGACAAGAGAATCTCCAGTGAATTCATTAATGGGTCGCGTGGATTTCTAGATGTCGCAGAAATTTACAAGCCCCCGTCTGGTTTCATTATTTGTCCATGCAAAATGTGCAAAAATCGGAAGGATTACTCATCGATAGAGAGTCTTCACGATCACCTATACAAATGGGGATTCATGCCAAATTATTTTGTTTGGACAAAGCATGGGGAAAGGGATGTTATAATCGAAGACGATGAAGAGGAAGATGATCGTATTCCAGATTGGACTCAAGAAGGTGCCTTTGCAGATGATCCAATGGGAGAGGATTACATGGGCGAGACTCAAGAAGATACAATTGCAGATGATCCTCTCGACGATCTAGGTCAGGTGTTGCGCGATGCAAAGGAAGATTGCGAAAAGGTGATGGAGTCAAAGAAGTTTGAACGTATGTTGGAAGATCACAAGAAACCGTTGTTCCCAGGTTGCAAAGAGGGGCAGAAGAAGTTGGGTACCACTTTGGAAATGCTGCAATGGAAGGCTAAACATGGACTTTCAGACAAGGGTTTTGATGACTTAATGATGATCATCAAGGGCATGCTTCCCGAGGGGAACGAATTGCCCGAGTCAACGTACGAAGCTAAAAAGGTTGTTTGTCCTCTGGGTTTGGAGGTACAAAAGGTACATGCATGTCCTAATGACTGTATCCTCTACCGAGGTGACGAATATGAGAAATTGGAGGCTTGTCCTGTGTGCGAAGCGCAGCATTATAAGATCCCACGCGATGAGTCTGATGAAGTTGAGGGGAGGCAGAAGAAGAAGAAAATTCCTGCGAAGGTAATGTGGTATTTTCCAGTGATACCACGGCTGAAGCGTTTATTCAGGTGCAAGACCAATGCAAAGTTGATGCACTGGCACAAAGAAGAACACAAACAAGATGAACATATCAGGCACCCTGCTGATGGGTCCCAGTGGAGATTAATTGACAGAGAATTTAAGCAGTTTGCAGGGGATGCAAGGAACATTCGGTTTGGTTTAAGTACGGATGGATTCAATCCATTCGGTGAGTTTAGTAGTGGTCATAGCACTTGGCCTGTGACCTTATGTATGTTCAACCTTCCTCCCTGGATGTGCATGAAGCGGAAGTTCATTATGATGCCAATAATCATCCAAGGCCCAAAGAGCCAGGCAATGACATCGATGTGTATCTAAGACCGTTGATTGAGGATCTTAAAACATTATGGAAGGAAGAAGGTGTACCTGTGTGGTATGAGGACCAACAGGAGACCTTCAATCTACGAGCATTGCTGTTTGTCACCATCAATGATTGGCCGGCACTTGGTAATCTATCAGGACAAACAAACAAGGGATTCCAAGCATGCACGCACTGTCTAGATGATACTTGTAGCGTGTATCTAAAATATAGTAAAAAGGTTGTGTATTTGGGCCATCGTCACTTTCTTCCTCCAAAGCACCCGTTAAGAGCTGAAGGAAAGCATTTTGTAGGTTTTGGAGAAAAACGTAAGAAGCCCATTCACCGTGGTGGTAAACTTGTATTTTCCATGGTGAAAGATTTGAAGGTAGTGTTTGGGAAGGGTTCTGGTAGTGTACAAGTTCCAAACGACGCCGATGGACATGCACCTATGTGGAAGAAGAAGTCGATATTTTGGGAGCTACCTTATTGGGAAATCCTTGAGGTTCGCAATGCAATTGATGTGATGCATGTGATGAAGAATTTCTGCGTGAACTTACTTGGCCACCTAAGTGTATATGGAAATACAAAAGATACAATTCAAGCACATAGGGACCTCAAAATTATGAACCAACGAGAAGGCCTACATCCCAAAAAGAGAGACAAAGGAAATTACTTGGCTCCTGCTAGTTACACCCTAAGCAAGGAAGAGAAGCAGAGAATGTTCGATTGCTTGAATAGTATGAAGGTCCCATCGGGCTACTCCTCAAATATACAACGAATAATAAATATTAAAGAGAAGAATTTCTTAAATTTGAAGGCTCATGACTGCCACATGTTGATGACACAACTGCTGCCTGTTGCACTAAGGGGTATTCTACCAGAGAATGTGAGATTAGCAATCACTAAGGTGTGTGCATTCCTCAACCAGATTTCTCAGAAGGCAATCCATCCAGAAACTCTAGTGAAGATGCAGAATGATGTCGTGCAATGCCTTATCAGCTTTGAGATGATCTTTCCACCTTCATTCTTTAATATCATGACACACCTTTTGGTCCACCTAGTTGAAGAGATTTTTATCCTCAGGCCTGTATATCTGCACAACATGTTCCCTTTTGAGAGGTTAATGTCTTATTTTAAGAAGTATGTTCGCAATCGTGCCCGTCCTGAAGGAAGCATCGCAAAGGGATATGCTACAGAGGAGGTCATTGAGTTTTGTGTCAACTTTATGGATGACATGTGTCCGATTGGACTCCCTGTATCACGCCATGAGGGGAGACTCTGAGGAAAGGGCACAATAGGGAAAAAAATCTCGGATGGACATGGATGCAGAGTTATATGATCAAGCACATTTCACTGTCCTGCATCAATCATCACATGTGGCTCCATACTTAGAAGAGGACAAGTCCATTCTTCGTGCTGAAAATAAAGGGAAGTCTGAAGCCTGGATTACACGACACCACATTGATAACTTCGCGTCCTGGTTGTGGAAAAAAGTGAGGGGCGATAAAACTGTTGATGAGATACTGCTATGGTTGGCTAGGAGGCCATCTATCATAGTAGATACATTCCAAGGATACGAGATAAATGGCTACACATTCTACACAACTGCCCAAGACAAGAAGAGCATAAACCAAAATAGTGGTGTTCGTATGGATGCAGTAGACCACGAAGGGAACGTAGAAACATACTTTGGTGTCATTGAAGAGATATGGGAATTGGACTACGGAGCTTTAAAACTCCCTCTTTTCAAGTTCCAGTGGGTCAAAAATACCGGAGGAGGTTTAACGAAAGAAAACTTTGGGATGTCAATTGTGGATCTCAGCAAGATTGGATACAAAGACGAACCATAGTTCTACCGATAGTTCTACCAAAAGTACTCAAGTTTTCTACGTGAAAGACATGTCAAGCAAACCACCGATAAAGAAGGGTGCCGATAAGTCAATTGGTTATGAGCCGAAGCGTCACATAGTTCTACCAGGAAAAAGAAAAATGATTGGACTTGAGGATAAAACTGACATTTTAGAAGATTATGACCAATTCGATGTTCTTCCTCCATTTTCAGTCAAGATTGACCCAACCATCCTGTTAGCACAAGAGGACACTCCATATTTACGCCACGATCACAACCAGGGGACGTTCATGAAGAGAAAGGTTATTAACGTTCTATTAGATAATCATGATGATGTATAATAAGTTTTATTAATTTATGGTCATGTAACAAAGTACTGTAATATTTAGTTTTGATTCAGTAACCAGAAACTTGTATTTTCTTGGTGAAAATATTAAATATTATAGTTTTATATGCATCATTGAGTATTAAATTATTAATTTAACGTAAAAATATACAGTAGCTAGTCTAAATCAAGGTAAACATGTTAATAACACGATATGTACTAGTTATATTAAATTTTGTATGGCAAAAATATATTTTGGTTCGATTTTTAAATTCAACAAAAGATTTTTGACCAAAATAACCTATTACTCAGTTAAGTTAATAAATTTGAAAATTTTGAGATCGAACTTCACATTCCATAGTATTTAACTTAATTAAGCACAATACAATTTGTTCTGTTATTTCACCGTGTTAAATTTGATTTTTAATGAATTTAACAAAAGAATTGGAATTTAAAAGGAAAAAACACATTAGTACCGGGTCTAGAAAGGACCCGGTACTAATGTGCTTCACATTAGTACCGGGTCCTATCTAGGCCCCGTACTAATGCCACATTAGTACCGGTGCCAGCCACGGCCCGGTACTAATGTGGGGGGTATATAGGGCACCGAGGCCCCCCCAACACTTAGCCGCTCCGCACCTTCTTCCTCCCCACCCCGGCCCGATCCGCCACTACACCTCCTCCTCCTCCGGCAGCCTTCGCGCTGGCTGCCGTGCCGCCTCCGCGCCCGCACCGCCGCCTCCGCGCCTCCTCTGTCCGCCTTCGCGCCCGCCCGGCAGCCGCTCCCCGCGCCCTCCGCCGGCCTCCCCGCACGTCGGCCTCTACTACCTCACGCGGCCGGCCTCGCGCCCGGCTCTGCCTCCTCCTCCTCCGCCGGGACCGCCTGCCGCCTCCGCCGGGACTACCCGCCGCCTCCGAGGTATTTAGTTTTGAATTTAGGTATTATGATTTGAATTTAGGTATTTAAATTTCAATTTAGGTATTATGATTTGAATGTAGGTATTTATTTTTGAATTTAGGTATTTAGTTTTGGATTTAGGTATAATTTAGTTATTTAGTTTTGAATTTAGGTATTTAGTTTTGAATTTAGGTATTTCGACACGCTCCCGACCGACACACTCGCTCCCGACATGTTCGCTCCTGACCGACACACTCGCTCCCGACATGCTCGCTCCCGACCGATACACTCGCTCGACCGACACGCTCGTTCCCGACCGACACACTCGCTCGACCGACACGCTCCCGACCGAAACACTCGCTCGACCGACACGCTCCCGACCGACACACTCGCTCGACCGACACGCTTGCTTCCGACCGACACACTCGCTCGCCCAACACACTCGCTCCCGACCGACATAGAAATTCATTAATATTCTCAGAAATTCATTTATATTCTCAGAAATTCATTTATGTACTCAGAAATTCATATATGTACTCAGAAATTCATTTATGTACTCAGAAATTCATATATGATTTAGAAATTCATTAATATTCTCAGAAATTTATTTATATACTCAGAAATTCATTTATGTACTCTGAAATTCATATATGATTTAGATATTCATTAATATTCTCAAAAATTCATTTATATGCTCAGAAATTCATTCATGTACTTAGCTACGATGGTTGGATCAGAGAGGGAAGATGTGCCCGAGCAGCCTCAAAACGAAGATGTACTCAACAGGGAGGCTGACAGCTTCCTCAACATGGCTGGTGATGGGCAACAACATGTAGAAGAGCAACCAATTGCTCAGGAAAGCAACGATGTACAACAGCAAGAGGTGCCTTCATCTTCGAGCACTCAGAAGCGTCCCAGGAAACGCGGGCCGGAGAAGCCGCTAGAGGGTCGTTTCATCATAACCCAAGTTGATGAATCTGGGAGACCAGTGGCTCCGGAAGATATCGTGACCAAATTGGTGAACCACATTGAAGGACATGCTTTGGAGACAAGTGTTAGATCACTTTGCATTCCCGGGTTTGGATGAAGAAAAGATGGCAGATGTGCGTTATCGGGTGATGCAAAAAGGTGCTAATGCCTTTCAGTCATTCAAGAAGCGTCTGACCAGAGACTACATCAAGAAGGGGCTTACAACAGATTTCCAGAAGAAGGGATTTGGGAAGTTAAGAGATCACTAGGATGCATTTGTACGGCACAAGGATTCGGCAGATGCCATCAAGATGATTGAAACCAACACCATCAATGCACATAAGAAGAAGGAATTTCATACGCTTAGGCCCAGAGATTATAAGAAGGCCATTCCAAAATGGAATCAGGACGAACAAGAACTAATAGCTAAAGGAATCATACCCGCAACTCTAGATTGGAACGACCGGGCAAAGCATTATTATTTTGCATATGGTGGCAAGCTCTGCAAGGCTTGTTGAGTTTATAAGGCTTGCGGCGGAAGGCTTATTCATGCCTGATCGAGAGAATGACGAGCTTACTATGGCACTAGGTACCAAAGAACACCCTGGCCGTTGCAGAGGCAAAGGTGTCATTCTATGGAAATTTGCATTTTAGGAGCACATTGAGTCCTACAGAAGTCGCCAAAGAACTAAGGACCAACATGCACGCCAGATACGAGAGCTGCAATAGCGCGTCTATTTGAATGAGAAAAAAATGGAAGACATCATCGACTAGCGTGTGGCGGTTGCCCTTAGCAAGCAATCAAGTGAGCAAGCACCTGCAGCTTCAGGGCCGCATGATGAAATGAGCCCATCCAACCAGCGTAAAAGTAGCGTCACTTCCACGGAAGCAGCTCCTGCACCATCCAACATGGAAGCAGCAGCCCTGTTAGAGCAACGCCGCTACCCCGTGGACGACATCACTGTGAGGTCCGCATGTGACATTCTGTTTCAAGTCAGAAACAAGAAGATTGTGGTGGCGTACGGTGTGGTTGAGGTACCGTAAGCAGGGGTAATCCCATCAAACAGCGCCAAAGTCTTTGTGGACCGAGTGGTTGATACCTGGGATGACCTCGAGCTGGAGTCCTCGGGAATTCATGGGGAAAATACTCTAGGGGAAGCAGTGCACTGTTGGATTGTGTGGCCCAAGGATCTCATAGAGATAACGCAACCAACCGTCCCAACATCTCCCACACCATCACACATGCCTACACTAGCTACAAGGGAACGCAGCCGCAGTCCAAAAATTGGTGCAACTGACGGGGGGCGAACTCCATCTCCTTCTCCTTCTCCTGTAAATAGTACGGGTTCAAAACGAGGACATCCTTCTCCTCCTCCAAAGAGTAAGGGTTCGGCACGAGGACATCCTCCTCCTCCTCCTCCAAAGAAGCAGAGGATACCCAAGGAGAAGCCACCTCCAGCGAAATTACCTTACGAGATGACTGAAGAAGAAACAGATGAGATAGTGCGGAAAGAGTTGGATGATTAGATATTCAAGAAGAAGAAGACTCCAGTTGAGGAACCAATTGACCGTGTCAAATTTCATCGCTTCGTGAGACAAATGGAGGCAGACAAAAGGAAAAAGCCAGAGAAACCTCCGTTGTCTGACTATGATCGCACGGCTCTCAAATACCAACAACTCAATAAGAAGCAGAAAGTTGGGAAAACTGTTCCAAAACTAGGGACCCAATCAAAGTAATCTATCCCGAACCTACAGGTGCTTTCAGATACGGAATGTAGAATGCTTGATTTTGGTTTGGACACAAATCTGACACCTGAGCAAATTCTAGGCACAACTCAAATTGTTAGTCACCCAGGGTCAGGTAGACGTAAATATGAGCCTGGGATGCCTCTTATCTGGGAGCGATTGTTGAAGGATCTTCCAACTAGGATGTATGCTCTGCACAAGTGGCACATGGAAATAGCAGGACAGGGGATCGAGTTTGTCCAAGTTAAAGTTGAAGAGGAACATTTTTTCAAAGATCGATGGACTTTCAATATTCCCATGCTGGAGTTCTGGTTCCTATTCAATATGGATGCACTGGACGTCTCATTTGTCACTTGCTGGGTTCTGTAAGTATTTATTGTACCATAAGCTTAAAATCACCGTTCTAGCCATTTATACCGTACCTGAACTTTTTTTTATCTTGCTGCATGGTGATGCAAGCTTGTCGGAGGCTTGGAATGCACGACGTCGGCTTCATGGATCCAACTGTGCTAAATGAGGCACTTGTCCGTGATTTCGCTGCACCTACATTGGAGACTTTATATTTGTTTCTGGATAGGCATCGCTTCAAGGGGTGCATACTTATGCCATACAACTGCCAGTGAGCAACGTGTTTCTCAACTCTTAATCTTTTTCAAATTACATTGAATATTTCAATTAACTGATTCTTCTACACTATATATTGACAGCTTCCACTGGATTCTCTTTATTATTATACCTGATTTAAGCCTTGTCTACATCTTTGACTCTATTGGCGGATATAGACAGTGGTACGAACCTGTCGTAGAGTTGTTGGACGCTGCATGGGACATAATCCGTACAAAGTACGAGGGCCCCTTGAAAGAGAAACTTCAATACTACCATGATTTCCCGGTACATGTTTTCTTCGCTTATCTCATGTCACATTTTTCAATACAAGTTAAAAAATATTTCTTAACTTTATTTTCACATATTGTGCAGTGCATGAAACAGCCACGAGGTACCAATCTATGCGGATTCTATGTATGTGAGTTCATCCATCCCTTTGCAAGTGGTAGCTACGGCGACTTCAATGAAAAGGTCCGTACACAAAAATGCAGACAAATATATCCCTTGTTCTTCTTGTTTATATACTTTTTTCTACTAGTACTTATGTAATTAATAACTTCTTTTGTAGATTGCTAGCATCAAGAAAGGATTACTTGAGACGCAAAAAATCCGGTTAATTCAAGAACAACTCTGCGGATTTATTCTAGATGAGGTGATTAATCCCGCGGGAGAGTTTCATGCCGGTGCCTCAGTGGTAACAGTGAGCAAAGAAGACACTGCTAGCATTGCTAATGAAGCTGAGCAAAGCAAAGACAATGACAAGAACAAGAACAAAGACGTCGAAAAAGAAGGATCTTCTTCGAAGGACAAGAACAAGGACGTCTAGAAAGAAGGAACTTCAGACAAGAACAAAGACGTCCAGAAAGAAGGAACTTCGGACAAGAACAAGGAGATCGACAAAGAAGGAAGTTCTGCTAAGGACAAGAACAAGGACGTCGAGCAAAAAGGAACTTCTTCTAGGGTCACTACCAGAGCACATCAACGACGAGGAGGATCTTCAAGCAAAGGGGCTTAAAACGATTAAGACTTTACTCTTCTTCTAACATTTGATTCCATGTATATCTTTTTCGTATTTACATATGCACAATATCCTTCACATATATATATATATGCACAAAGACTTTATAACGCTACGTATTAGATTAGTATACGTGAACCAACCAAATACGTCTAAATACGTCCAAATACAAAACAAACTGAAAAGAAAAGAAAAAAGGAAATTTTAGAAATTAAACATTAGTACCGGTTGTAGATACCAACCGGTACTAATGTGGGGGCTCCCACGTCGCCCGGGGAAGGCCACATTAGTACCGGTTGGTATCTCCAACCGGTACTAATGTGGCATTAGTACCGGGTATATAGAACCGGTACTATTGTGGACCACTACATTAGTACCGGCTGGCTAGTACCGGTTCCAAAACCTGTACTAATGGGATTTTGGAACCGGTACTAATGGGGTTTTGGAAAACCGGTTCCAAAACCGGTACTAATGGGGTTTTGGAACCGGTACTAATGGCCGTTTCCCCAGTAGTGTACTAATGTGGCCATTAGTACCGGGTGCAAAAATACCCGGTACTAATGGCCAGGACCAATGCTTGGTTCCCTAGTAGTGAGCACTTCTGTTCAGGTCTGCACTTTGCATGCTCCTCTCAAGCAGATTCAGGGAACCAGCTCAGGTTGTCTAAATGTGAATGTGAAAACGTTGCTTTCATGCTACAGTGTCTAATGACAATGATAGGCCATCATTGCTTGCTCTGTTAGTTTTTTACCTGAGCTAGTTTATAACTTTGGTCTTGCATGTTTTGGCCGGCAGTAGTTCTAGAGCTTGGAAATTAATCCTTGTTAGTTAGTCTGCTGTTCTGGCTAGCTCGATCTCAAGCTTTAGTTTTGTGAGATGTCACTTTCATGTAACTGTGAACCATCATTGCTTTGCCTTTGTTTATTCATTGCCTGTATGTTTTAGCTCTATGGTTATTCAATTCATGCAAGCTTGGTGTTCAGCAACAGCAGTAGTAGCTTGTTTATGTTCTTGTTTCTTTCTCACATGAAACAGTGAACCTTTGTTGCTTGTCAGTTAGCTTTTTCATCACTAGCTAATTAATATGTGATGGCTTTGTTGAAATGCTGATTGTTTTGGTTATTAGTTGATCTCAGTCACTTGCTTTTGTTAATCATGTCTAGTGCTTAATTAATTATTCTTTGCATGCTTAAACAAGTGCAGGGTTAGTAGTATTTTGGCTTGAATCTCCTGTGCAAGCTTTTTGGTTCTTGGCTTTGCTTTGCTTCCGCTACACTTTGAGCTTTTCTAATCGTTCCTAGAGTGAACTTGTCATGAGTTGACTTGTGTCATCTTGGTGATTAGGAGCGAGGTGTGTTTGGGGTGGCAATCGGGATTTAGGCCTTGTTCCGTGAAAGATTTTTTTAAAGGCTCCCATTAACCCCCCCCCCCACCCCCTTCTGGTCGTCCGTCCCGGTCCTTCATATTAGCACCGGTAGGTGGCTTCAACCAGTACTAATTGGCAACCTTTAGTATCGGGTGAAGCCTCCACCCGGTATTAAAGGCCCTCATGGGGGGCTTCTCGGGAACAAGCCCAGTACTAATATGAGCATTAATACCAGTCCAAAATGCAATCGGTACTAAGGGCCAGGACGAATGCTCAGTTTTTCAGTAGTGCATGAGCGTTTCTCACTCACTGCCCTCCCTATCAGCAGTCTATATAAATGCTTCTTTGATACAATATAGGAGTGGTATAAATTGGCCCCAACTAGACCAGAACTAGCATGCATGCATTAAGATCTCTTTCTCTTCATTCCTCAAATGCAATCTGGCATAGATGTCCATGATTATGGGATCATCTTATACCGCCGCAGTGAGCCAGTCGCTAGTTCTGCTAGCTTCTCCTCTCGTGATAGCCCGTGGTTCATGGAGACCTGCGGTGGTGGCATTTCGACCTTCTGATGCCGTTAAGTGCTGGAGGCCACTTACGGTGACCTGTGCACTCACGGGCAAAGAACAGATGCCGGCGTTCAGCATCCTGCCCACCGGTGAGTACACTCCATTTCACTAGCTAGATCAGAGACTCTAGCCTAGCAAACATTTATTTGTACATTATTTGTTATGCAAAAATAATATGTTCGAGCTTACACACAAGGCCTTGTGTTACCACTTTCTACAGCTTTGTTGTGCCCCGTACCACTACCGGATGGGAAGGAGGGGTGGGATATCAAGGAGGACGACCGCGTCACCCCGTGGCTCTAGGTGCTGGGGCTGTCAGCGAATGACATTAAGGTGACCATGGGTGAGGATGTCCTAGAGATCTAGCGTGTTGGGGAATCGGCCATCGATCGCGGGCCCTAGGGACTGTGGATTTCAGGGGATCCCCGAAATCAACGGCCCCCTCTGAACTCGGGTGAAGGGGGGCTCCACCCGAGAACCTTTGAGGGTCGCCCCGCTCATTACTAATGGGTGGACTCTTCATCCGCCAACTGAACACCACCGAAAGGCCTGATGACCCTCCAAATCTGGAGAGAGACACTCGGAAATCCCGCACCCACATCCGGAGTCATGTTTTTCGTGGTAGGGGGAGTGCAGAGTCCCACCTCCACGTTGGCTCTAGGAGAACTAGAGGAGCTAGAAATCCCTCAGGCCGATCGGCCTGCTCCCACATGAGCCGATCAGTCTAGCCTATGTTTGCGACTTCCTATTGATATTTCTTAACGTTACGAATAAATCCGCAAGCGCACAGATATGCTGTTGTAGCATTTCATCCAGAAGTATTCAGAGTGTCATTATTTATATTTTCCCAAAGGATGGCATTGGTGTAAAAGAGTTTATCAGATACATATCCAGGACAATATGCTTAAGTAATAGACCAAAGTTCATACAGGGGTAAGCCATGATAAAGATGTATGGGTAATGTGACACACACAAAATCTAATCTCATGAATAAAAAATAAACAAATAAACCTAAGGTTAGTGGGAGCAAGGCATACAAAAGGGGGGTCCTAGTAGCATCTCTTTATATTAGCAAGGGTCATACAAACACATGATTAGAACTAACTCCATGCATGTATCATTACGAGGAGAATACCCATCCCTGGTCTGACAAGGTAAGGTATCTTTCAGAACTCTAACACTATACCAGAACATGGGGAGACTATAAGGGACGGACTGGGCTATCACCACCTACCGTCTACCCCTCAAACCGTGGGGTACAGTCATATTTGATGGATCCCAACAAACCCGAGCACCATGCTCGTATACGTGATCACTACTCTAGCCCCTCCGGAACCCCGACCATGATGATCGACATGCATAGAACTAGAGCAAGCCCGAAGGCACAATGAACCGATGTGGTAACACAGATTCAACCTAAGCATATGAGTATAACTAGATAAAGTACAAGACATGGCATGGCATACTACTAAAATAGCATAACAACCATACTCTTTATAGATAGAAGGCTGACAAGTCGTGGACAAAGTCATACTGAGAGCTGGAGGTTACATCCCCAACTGACCCGAAGAATAGCTTAGCACTACTAGAAGAAAGCTCTAGACTAGCTCCACTAGCCTAAGGATTTCAAGTCTAGCTTAGAGAGAGAGTGTGGCTTCAATTGCGTGGTGTATGTTGAGGTGGGTCTCTTATCCTGCTTTTATAGGTGAGTAAGGGTGGTTCCCGGGGGCATCTTCGAAGGAAACTTCCCCCATCGCCATCAGGAGTCAATCACTACCTGCCACATGAAGGATGAGGATGGGCGGCCCTACCTTGGTTCAGCGGACCCTATAGGTGGCCTGCCTCCCCACCGCCTTTGGCGGCTTCCTAGTGGACCGTGGCCTTGATCCTTGTGGTCATCGCCTAGATTGGACTGATTTCGCTGGCATGTGGAGTCTTTGATATTCATGCTTTGCGTAGTGCATTCTTCGGTGTGTTTCATCTGCATTTGCGCACATTTTCTCTGTCATGCAGACTTGTGTTCCTAAAATGCTTAAATGGACAATACATGTGGAACTAGATTATCAATAACAAGTATGCTAGTAAGGAATGATATTTTTCCTTTATTCTCTGAGTAATGCGTTGGTCGGGTTTTCATCATAAGGACCGTCAACAAACTCCCCTAAGCTTGCCTTTAGCTCATCCCGAGCAAAGACATAGGTTGTTGCTCAGAAGTTGCTACAATACCTTCTTTCTTTCATGTGACATGCGTACAACAAAGGATTCTACCTTGAATTGAATAAGTTGGCATTGTCCACCCTTTTTACCTTAGTCCCATGGGGCTTTTGGCTTCTTCCTTGCCTTGGACGGTTGCAAGATAGAAGGGTTATATAGTGTCAGCATTCACTTACTCCTTATTCAACTTTCTTTCCGGAGGTTTTGATAAGTTTTGAAATGAAATCAAGTTCCTCACACTACCGGAACCACGGCGTTTGCCGTGCGTCCCGGGCGCACGGCAAAGAAGCAAAAATGCACGGCAAAGGCTTTGCCGTGAGTTTTTCAGGGCAACGCACGGCAAAGGCCGTACGGCAGTGTTTAGCACGGCAAAGGGAACTTTGCCGTGCGTTTTATATCGCACGCACGGCAAAGGCCTTTGCCGTGCATTTTATACGACGCACGGCAAAATAAAGCACCTCACGGCGCGGCAGGGGGAACGGCGTCGGTTGATCTTTGCCGTGCGCCGGTTTAAAAAACGCACGGCAAATGTCTGCCTTTGCCGTGCGCCTTTCTAAAAAACGCACGGCAAACATCTTCCTTTGCCATGCGTCGTTCTAAAAAACGCATGGCAAACGTCTGCCTTTGCTGTGCGTCGGACTTAAAAACGCACGGCAAAGGTACTGTTGCGCCGTGGGTTTTTGGTCTTTTTGCCGTGCGTCGAGTAGGCTGACGCACGGCAAAGGAACTGTTGCGGCTGTGGATTTGGGTCCCTTTGCCGTGCGCCCCCTGCTTGGCGCACGGCAAAGTGACCCAGAATTTTTTTTTTTTTTTTTGCTTTTCACGTATAAAAATCCCAAAAATCGCAAGCATAATATGCATTTCATAATATTCATCATCACAGGCATCATATATCACAATAGCCATCACATAACCATCACAGGCACTAATATAGATAAATCCATAAGTTACTCATCAACGTGTCCACTATTAGCACATCCACATGTACACAGTTCATCCACAAGCATTATCCAAGTTCATCGACAAGTCCAGAAACTTAAATTAAATAAACAGGCATGGCTCACTAAGAAGGAGGTGGTCGTGGGAGCTGTGGTGGGAACAGCTGCTGTCGTGGAAGCGTCTGTGATACGCCCGGGGACTCATGGAGAGTATTTGATGCCGCCGATTGATTCTTTCAAAAAAAAGAGTAAATGGCATGTGAGACAATAATCAAGTTCTCTAAAGTTATAATCTAAGTTCTCTAAGTTACAATGTAATTTCTCTAAGTTATTAGTGAGTTTAAGTCTCTACTTTCTCTAGGTTTATAAGTGAGTCTAAGTCTCTACGTTCTCTAAGTCTCTAATGAAAGAAATGAAACAACAAAAATGTCAAGTAACTCACAGCAGGAGTCTCAGGAGCTGCAACCGTAGTCGGAAGGAGTATGACCGAGGGCATCGGGAGCATCACGGGCAATGGGGGCATCGGTTGACCATTCTGGACAGCTAGCATGCAAGAATGCATGTGCTGGGCCATCTGCTGCTGCTGCAACGCCAGGTACTGCTGCATCTGCACCTGCTGTGCGGCCATCTGTCGCTGCTGCAGGGTAATCTGCTGCTGCTGGTCGACCACACGCTGCTACTGCTGGGTAATCTGCTCCTGCTGGTTGACCACACGCTGCTCAACCACGGCTAAGGTCGTCTGCAATTGTTCGTCCCAATGTGTCAATGCAAAGGAAACATATGAAGAAATTCAGTAACGATGAATAAAACAGAAATAACCTGAAGTCTCTCCACGTGGGCCAGTGCAGCGGCCGGCTGTGAGACTATGGGAGGGGTACTGCTTGTGTCCCTAGCTCGGAGCGTCGCAAGAGTGGGAGTACTGGCCGTGTCCAAAATGCTGTCGCACATATAGTAATGCCCATGCTTCTTTCCCTGTCCCATCCTCATGACCACCTCTCCATCAAGCGGTGCACGGATCGGATCCCACTCTGGCCCATGGATCTGCCTTCCCGTCTCCGTGTACACATTGAGGCGGGAGTGGATGGAGGGATTGATATACGCCTCCGGTGGGTCGTCGGGGTTGTAGGTGGTCTCGGACGCTGTCGCCTTGCCCTTGTGGGACAAGATCCATCCCATCACCTCGGTGCACTCAGCGCCTCCATGTGTGTTGGACTGCGAAAAAACAACAAGTTCAGTAGAAATTATGCAAAAGTGAGCTTTACAAAAAAGAAATGAATCTTCGTACCCATCTAGCCCTGTATTGTGAGTTGGAAAGGTTGCCTTGATGGTGTGTTGGGTATGGCATCAACAAACGCTTCTGTCGGCCAATGTCGTGCTTCTCAATCTACTCCGGTGTGAACCACTTGTCCACTATGAGTTTCCAGCACTCGGCATCGTTACGGCACCACCACGCAGGCGTCTACACATGATCAAGTGAACGACATGTAAGAATAGCATATTAAGCGATGTTATAAAAGGTGAAATACAATTTTACCTCCTCGTATTGCTCTCGGGTCAGCTTAAAGGTTCTTGCTTCTGCTTTTGGCATCTTCCTTCCAACCTTTGATGCAGAGTAGTTTATGACGCACTGAACTTGCGCCTCATAATGCATGTCCAGCACAAGCTTCTTGCATACTTTCTCCTGCACCCAATTTGCCGCCTCATCATTTCCACCCGCCAACCTATAGAAATCCTGCATATAAACCAGATGATCTACAGTCAATATTGCAAAAATGTCCAATGAATACGATGAATTGACCAATGTATGCGAGAAAGACTTACCCACAGCTCGGCCTTCACTCGCTCTGCCTTATTGTTGTAGCATCTGTCTTCCCTATCGATAGTGTCGGTGGCTTTTTTGTAGTGTGCCCACATCTAGGCCGGCTCGTACCTGGTAGTATCACCCTGACCCATCCGAACTATGCCTGGGAAGTGCAACCTGCATAAAAGACCCAGGATGCCGTTGACCAGGCGTGTGTGACCACCAGGAAGGCAAGCCCAACCAAACCCACCTCAGGATAGCTAGGCTTGAGTGGGAGTAATTTAGTCTCGAATGGGGAAAAGCAGGACAGAAAGCAAAGTGCACCAGAATATACATGCATAAAGAGAAAAAGATCTCCTTGTTATTTTACTGTCAAATTATTAGCAAAGTGAAGCGGATAAGCTCAATCCACAACAGCTAACAGTGCATGTCATTCATATCTTTACTGTATACAATTATTTGAGTTTTACATGAAAAAATTATATATGATCATACAGCTATCAATCATGTGTTTAAACACGGATAAAATAATGTAGCTAACAGTTTTGGTTTTCATACAGAGTAAATAGGAAGGACAAAGGTAACAATCATCAGAGTGCAAATTATGTGCAAGTTGCTCACCTAGTACCTGACAATCTCATCCTTCTTCTCTCCTGACCTCCTTCCCTACCCCTTCTCCCCCTCGACCTCCTCCATCTCCTCCTCCTTCTCCCCTGACCTCCTTCCCTTCCTCCCCTCCTCCTTCTTCTCCTTGGTGCAGATGGCAGCCCGGGAGGTGGCGCCGGGACAGAGGGCAGTGCGGGAGGGCAGGGGAGGTGGCGTCCGGCGGCGGGCACGGCCGGGGGCGCCGCGGGCGCGGCCGGGCGCGGCCGGGCGCGCCGGTGGCGATGGGGCGGCCGGGGGCGCCGGTGGCGGGCGGATCCGGTTGCAGGGGAGGGCTTGCGGCGGATGTGTGTGCGCGTGTGTGGGCGCCGGGGCGGGTGTGTGCGTGTGTGTGGTCGGCCGGCCGGGGAGTGTGCCACTGCAGGTGGGGCCCACTCCTTTGTGTGTGTGTGTGCGCGCGTGTGTGGGCGCCGGTGTGTGCTGTGTAGGCTGGCCGGCCGGGGAGTGCCACTACAGGTGGGGCCCACCCCTTTGCCGTGCGCCACGGCCAAGGGCACACGGCAAAGACCCTGCCGCGCCGTCTCACAGGCAGGTGGGGCCCGGACTTTGCCGCGCCAAAGTTAGAGGCGCACGGCAAACATAATATCCTTCATTTCATGTAGTTCCTTAGTATCAAATTATTCATGAATGCGACATTCAAATTTTTTATTTCAATTCTCAGATGAAGCTTTACACTGCACTCAGAAACATGAATATCATTTTTACAACACTTTGCCTGTTTTTTTGAAGTTATTGCTCAAATTCAATGTATGTCCAAAATTTTTGTAATTAGAGTTAATATCCAAAAATTATCAAATGGATGCGAAAAATTATCATACACTAACATGAGACGATGTATGTTGTATGTTCACAAGAGAAAAAGTTTTGAAGTCAAAAACCCACTTTGAACTTTACTAAGACTACAAACCTAATGAGGTGTCTCTAAACACTCTGAAACTTAGTGTGAGATGCTTCGGTTTCTAAACACCGTGCGTAAAGGATTGTTCGAAACCTTCTCTATTGTTCACCACAACCTTCCCATAGGGTATCATGAGCTCTCGACAAATCTCATGATGTTCAAACTACATTTGTATTTTATACAATAAAAAAAACATTTCTAAATCACATAGATTTTCATGCCACGTGACCTAAATATTTGAAATTTGAACTAATTTCATGGGTAAGGTCTTAAAAAGGACTCAATTACACTAATATCATTTTTCCATGAACTTTACCATATTATTTTATACACTTGTAGTTCAAATTTGAGTAATACGAAAAAAATCCATTCAATGAAAGAAATTCGGTAAAAATAGCAAAAAGATCAAGATGAGTACAAAATTGAAATATAGAGTAAAAAGTAATGTAATTGTAGTGGAGAAATAGAAAGAAGGTAAAAAATAACAAGTTTTTTGGAAACTTTGCCGTGCGCCTACGCAAAACGCACGGCAAAGAGCGAAACTTTGCCGTGCGCCGACGCAAAACGCATGGCAAAGCGGAAAGTTTGCCGTGCGTCTCCCTGCCGACGCATGGCAAAGGCCGCCCCTGACTCTGGCACGCTCCGTCGACGCCCGGTTGGAGGGCGTGCCGCGCACGTGCCACCCTTTGCCGTGCGTTTGCTGAACGACGCACGGCAAACTTTAACGACCGTCAACCGCCGTCCCTCGCAAGTCGTTGTGCAGTCGGTGTGCGCACGAGTGGCGCACGTGCTGACCTGTTTGCCGTGCGTTGGCTCTAAAACGCACGGCAAACAAAATCTTTGCCGTGCGTTTTTAGGGTGACGCACGGCAAAGATTTTCTTTGCCGTGCGTTTTTTTTTTTTTTGCCGTGCGTCACGATTCGATACGCACGGCAAAGGATTTGTTTGCCGTGCGCCCGATATAAGACGCACGGCAAACATTTTGACGCACGACAATTTCCGGTTTTCCCGTAGTGTCATATGATGCTCTCCATCGTTCAATGTGTATAGTCCTCACCAAGGCATGAGTTTGCCTCTTTTCATCCTACAATTAAAAAGGTTTTTGTGGAGTTTTGGGTAGGATATGAATGAGGCATACTTGTGTCACATATTTTGCAAAGTCAAAGAGTGAATCCAAGGAGGTGCAAGACTTCCCTTTTTAGATCAAGAAGTGCATGTTTGTGGAATTTTTGGTGGGAATTTATTTTGCACTGCTTTTTGCATGACTCCCTCTTTTATATCTTTTTGGGATATGGGCTATCATTCTTTTTTTTTCTTTTCTCTTCTCTTTTTTTTTCTCTCATGCTTTTTTAGTATGGATTTTATTTCTTTTCACTTTTTCTTCTTTTTTCATAGCCCATATCTTTTTGAATGATGAATAGAGAGGAATCCTGCCATAGGGATGGAGTATATTTATGTGAATGAAAAGCATGTTTTTCCGTAACTTTCGGTGTAGAAGTCAGCATGTTCTCAACTTGTCCCATAACAACTTAGGAGGTGTTTGGTTCAGCGTTTTTGTCCCGCAAACCATTCACAGCGCTATCAGGTCCCGTTAGTCTGTGTTTGTTTTGGGCCGGCCCGTAACACATACAGCGGTAACGAATACAAGCCAGTAGAAATCCCACCGCAGCCCATACCGCTCGACATCGGGTGTTATCCGATTCCTTCGAGGCTTGATGATCCCTTTGCCCCGAGCGCCGCCCCCGAGAGCTTCTTCCCCACGAGCTCGTGGCTTCAAGACGACACCGCTGCCGCCGCAACTGCCCTCTGGCTCGTGTCCGCCCCACATCATTGCCACCCGCTCATATTGCTTCGGTCCCCGACCTTTCGCGCTTCTTCCTGGCCCCCTCGATGCTGCTTTCTCACGACCTCATCGCCTCGCACACGACAACGACGGTAAGCACAGTACCCGGCGAGTCCTTCCTCTATGTCCTCACTGGTGAGAACCACCTGCTCCCTTTCCATGTCCGCCCCCTTTCCCTTCTTTCTCCGTCTTCTTCTCCACCCAATCTTTTCAACAAACCTAACCCTTGCTTGTGTTCTTGATTTCTACGTGGTTCTTGGTGAAAGGTAAGATCCGTGAGGGGCTTGGAGAGGAGGAGAGGGAGATTTTTACATCAATCGAATCGATCTGTAAGAGGTGTGTGTTCTTCCTGCTCCAGCCCCTTCATGTTTTCTCTGTAAAGCAATGAATTTGAAATCTGGCCAATGGTAGCAAAGATGTATACATGAGTTGTTCCATGTATCTTTCTTCAGTTGAGAGTATCCCTGGGGAGAAGATGACCTGCATCTATTAGATTCGTGAGAAGGATATGTAAGATTGTAAGGTGCGTGTTTTCTTCCTTCCCCTTTGAGCCATTTCATTTTTTTCATACCTTCCTGCCTTTGCTTCATTTTTAGTGAACCAATGTAGTGGTATTGGGTTGACAGAATGAGGCATATGTTCAGTGAAGTGGCCATCAAATTGATTTATGGATCGATGCGTAAATAAACAAGTGTCTGGTTTTGGCATAGTTTTTTCATCAATACATTTGCTTCAGTTTGTGATGGCTGTAGACTGATTTTTATTGGATTAATTTTTATACCACCCAGACTGATTTTCAGTGGCAATGACAGTTTGGGTGATGCAAAGGAACTGGTGTGTATTATGCAATAGCAATGCTAGTTTTGGCAAGAGATTTACTTTGTTTGGGTTATAAAGAAATGTCAAGGAACGTGTGCTGGCAACTATGTGATTTACTTTATGATATGCTTGTCTTACTTGGAAGCAATAGAAAATTAGAAATACCACCTTTTGTGGACTTTTTTCAATTTTTGTTCTTGTAAAGCATTTAGATTAACGCACCTGTTTCTGCTGCTCCCTATCATTTAAATATGGCAGTCCATGAAAATAGGCTACTGCATAAATAAAGGATATTTATAGAATAATGAATTGTTATAGGCTGTACACTGAGAGATGCTTCATATAAATGTTACTTTATGATCTGTCCATGCATGATGTGCACTGGCAACAACAAAAATGCTTTATCTGTATCGAACAACACAATTTCTCTAGAACATGCTTGCTGCTGCTGTATCTGGTTTAGTTAGTGCTATTGTTCAGGTTTCAGAGTCCAAGTAGTTGTGTAGTTGCAGTTGCAGGTGTGATCATGACTGCCTGAGTGATCATTGTTTGTCATCTGTCATCTTGAAACTATTTGTCATCTTTCATGTGTCATTTTGCAACTGTTTGTTATCTGCCTGAGTGATCATTTTATTTGTCATATGTCATTTTGTTTGGCTGAGTGATAAGTAACTTGGTATGTCTAAATGATGCATCTTGAAACTATTATAGTTGGATATCTTGTAACAGTAATGTTACCATTGATGGATCTAGCTTGCACAACACATGCATATTCCATTGTTGTGCTGCGTGTCAGAGGAGATAGAGAGGGAGAGAGACAGAGTCAGTACTATAGTACACGAGCAGTTGAAGCAATTGGTTACTGAAACCGTCAGTAAATGTAACAATGGCAGCAGCTAGCAAATCGGGACTCTTATCTTCTAGAATGTGTAATGTTACTGTTATAGTTGAAGCAATTGATGCATCATATTACTGTTATAGTTCAACTAGTTCAATCACACTCGTGTTTGTACTTTTCCCCTCATTTTGCAGATGGGGCTCACAGGAAGAATTGAGGGATCGTCAAGAAGATAATTCGTGTTCAGCCACAACTTATTTTTATTCTGAATTCATGTTCTCAATTTGAAGCTCCAAGACATTCTGTACTGAAATTATCATAAATTTGTATTTGATTTCATTTTGGCATATAGCTGAAACATATGAAATTATTGGATTTCAAGTTTATTATGATGGATGGACATTTTGGTGTCATGTCTGTAAGCACCAGATCAAAATAATGTTGTTTCCTTTGTTTGCGGGAGCTGTTAACGTTGTTCCCAGCCGAACAGTGTAAAGGGAATAGATACCGTTACTTTATGCAATCAAACAATCGGTGCTTTTTGACACTGTAACAGCTGCATCTGATTTCGTTAACGTTACCGCTCTTTGGCTGGAACCAAACGCCACCTTAACTGGGTCAATACCAGCATCTATTGGGAACCTACAACTTCTTGAGCAACTAGATTTGTCTTCCAATAATCTTAAAGGTGAGGTACCAATGAAAGGGATATTCAATAACAGAACAGCTATGCGGATTGATGGAAATCAGGGGCTTTGTGGTGGGCCACCATAGTTACACCTAATGGAATGTCCTGCCATCCCTTTGGATTCAGATAAGCAAAGACTATCACTTATACTGAAAGTAGTGATCCCATTAGCCATAGCGGCGTCAATTGCTATTGTCATTCCTTTTTTCTGTTGTGCAGAAAGCGAAAACAGACGACCAGATCTATTTCTTTACCCTCGTTTGGAAGAGAAATCCCCAAAATTACTTATAGGGACGTTTTCAGAGCAACGGAGGGCTTTGCAACATCCAATCTAATTAGGCAGGGAAGGTATGGTTCTGTTTATCAAGGAAAACTGTTTCAAGAAAGAAATGTGGTTGCCATCAAGGTCTTCAGTCTAGAGACAAGAGGAGCACAAAAGAGTTTTATCACAGAATGCAATGCTTTGAGAAACGTGCGGCACCGCAATCTAGTTCCTATCCTTACTGCTTGCTCAACTACGGATTCTAATGAAATGAATTTAAAGCCTTAGTATACGAGTTCATTCATTGCTAGGCCTATTCAATTCATTGCTGTCAGCTGACACCGACGGTCATCCTCAAAATCAGTAACAAATCATTGTTACACAATTAATGCCATCAATGGTACTGACACCGTATCGCTATTGAGGCCTTCAAAATCCATTTGCAGGCCCACTTGTAAAAAATAGAGGCCCAAAACTACATCTCAACTCCAGTGGAGAAATCAACTCGGCCTCTATTTTTCTGTGGACCCCGCGTGTCAACGAGGGAGAGACTATCATGTTCTGCTCTGCTCCTGCTCGGCTGCCCGCCGCGAGCCCGCCCCGCCACCGCGAGCAGCCCGCCGCCCGGCGAGCCTAGGCCGCCACGCCTAGGTCGGGCGAGCCTAGGCCGCCACGCCTAGGTCGGCGTCGAGGCCGACGCCGCCGCACGTCGAGCTTGCCGGCGAGCAGCGACTCGTCGATGTCCTCCGGCCGGAGCAGACCGCCCCGCGCCTTCCGGGCGAGCTCATGGCACGCCTCCACAATCTCCCACCGCCCGCTGTAGCAGGTCGCCAGCATCAGGTGGAGCTTGGACTCGTCGACGTTCCTCACCTCTCTGCCTTTCTTCTTCTCTGTCCTGAAACAAGAAAGGCATGTTTAAGCAGTCCGCCGTTGGCCCAAATCCTCCCAACTTCGGCCACGACTGCCAAATCGCTGCTAGCACAGCCTCCCCCACCTTCCAATCTTCACCCGCCGCCACCTCTTGGTGCCAGCCATGGCCCGCCCGATCGGGGACTGAGGGATCCCCGTCCTTATGTACCCGCGGCCACCAAGGTCGCCCCCACCGGAGAAACCCCTTGTCCCGACCACCTCTTCCACCACCGTCTGCACGGCCCGCCTGTGACAACCCGCCCAGGAAAATACCGTACTATCGCCTAAACCAATCCACTTTGGTCATTAAGTAATAATAAAGTATCATCCTATCGTTAGTTGCCGGGTTAACGCCCGGTGAAATCACTTACATAGCAACAAGGATCGACATATATGCGTTAAAACTCACGCGAAGGCGAGTCCAGAGAACAACACATGATAACATCCGAAACTACCCCGAAGGGTTTAATTATTACAAACCGAAGTTTTTGACATGTTAACGAAGTTCAGAGTTTTGAAAACAGCGGAATTAAACTAAACGGCGCGAGGAACATCACAGGAGGCCTGCCATGATGCCTTCATTCATCGTCTTCCACCCACTCTAGCTCCCAGCCAGGCGGGATCTCTCCAGGCCACACATCAGCAAGAGCCTCACCTGGAACAACAGATTATAGCAAGGCTGAGTATACTAATACTCAGCAAGACTTACCCGTCGGTGACAGCTACATCACCAACTCTAGACATGAAAGGCTTTTTGGCCACTGGGGTTTCTTTTGCTGAAAAGCAACAAAGAGTATGTCCTTACTTTCAAGATTTTAGCACAAGTTCTAGTTGATTATTCCTTTCTAAATTAGCAAGCTAGTGCAAGCATAAGTTGTGCAAACAATTAATCAAGCATAAATATTCATCAACTTCCATCATTAGGGATCTTATGGCCAGCAGGATAAGTAGTCTCAGATAACGGTGAGAGGCCGACAATCGATTGATTGAAACCTTGCAAGGTAGACCTAAACACACGGTAGGATGCCCCCGAGAGGACAACCACCAGGCGGTTCCCAAAAATCCTCGGTTCGGGATAAGATGCCACAGTCTTCGGTACAGGCTATCTGGTATACCCCGCAAGGTACCCAGAATTCGCACATGCACCACCGGTAGCTAGCCGGGGGACGCATCCCAAGATTAGTCACGGAAAAATCCCTTACCGCCTCATTAAGGTACTAGGCTTACCGTACCCATTTCCGACAAGTGTTTAGTACGTTCAAACACTTAACCCACGAAAGCCATTGGACCGGAGCCCACATCCCATGCTCTTACCACGTGAGCAATCCATTTATAAAGATCTTATGATTCCAACATAAGAACCTATTCTCTCGAGTGACAAGCATCACTCGACTTGTAACGGTCCTATAGCAAGGCAGCTATCGACCTAACATACTAGTAAAAGACATAAGTACCTAGGGATCATGCATCTAGGGTTTCAAGTCAACTCCTGAAACGTAAATGCGCAATCATATCAAACATAATTGCATAATTTAAAAAGACAGAGTTAATGATCCGGGGCTTGCCTTCGCTGGCAAGGTTGGCCTTGGGCCCTTCTGGACCTTGGTCCAGGTCTTGAGCTACGTCCACGTACTGCAGCTCTTCGTCAGCATCTTCGTCTCCTCCTTCTGGCACGAGCGTATATCTACCGTCGGGAAGATCTACACGAGGATGCAATGCAAGATTTAATTGACGGTTTTTAATTTAATTAACTACAAACGACAAACGTCAACCATGGGGTGCATGGTTGACCACATTCATCTAGATAAGAAATTCATTTAGCATACTCTTCTAAAAGGAACAATATGCAGTTCTTTATTAATTATTCTTTTAACCATTTTAATAGTGACTGTGTACATATTTAAGCAAATAAATTACTTTATATTCACAAAACAGTAAGGGTGAATTCATAGACCCTAATTAAGCCACACAACAATTTAATAAAATTATTAAGGAAGTGAAAGGTGATTTTTTTCCAATTAAACTTAATAGAAGGCTTAAAGGGATCTCAAACTTTTAACTATGAAATAAATTATAAAAACAGAGAAAAAGGTACATTGCTGGTCCTAAGGACCCAAACATACCACTGGTCCAAGGTTTGAACTCAAAAGAGCTATAAAATTAATTACTACAAAAATAACAAAATCTAGCTACTAATGCAAGATAAATGCATACAAAAATAAATAAGCATCAAATTGAAACCAACTTTCTCACACATGGCCTCTGGCCCGACACTAAGCTAGGCATGCAACATATACACCTAGAGCTACCATAGATCTTGAGTTATGCAATTACAAAGAAAATCAAGCATATTTCAAGAATAAATATTCTGACAATTATAAAATTGTTATTAACTCACCAGAGGTGCATTTAGGCATAAAAAGGTAACATGCAGAAGTTGAGCACAAAAATCTATTTATTTTTAGCTACAAAAATCATTTGGACAGATTCAGTATAAATACAAAACAATTCATAATAAAAGATTTACATGATAACTTTGTGCAATTTTTGGTAAAGAAGCTACTAATGGCATAACACACAACATATCCAAAATTCAGCTACAGAGCACATGTAGATTTTGAGATACAACAGATCTAGGTTTAAGAGTCTTCTATTTTTCATGCAAAAACTATATGGAAAAACTATGGTCATGCTTTACAAAAGTTGTACAGTTTTTTACAAGGAATCAAAAAAAATTGAGTTTACATTTTTATGATTTTTTCATGATTTTCTACGGATTTTCTAAGTTTCAGCTGAACACATACACTATTTAAGAAACTGATTTGCAATGAAGTCCCTGGAGATTTTGATTCCTTACAGATGTACCCTCGGTTCGCAGATTGGCCCTCAGAAAGATTTGAGGCCTCGCAATTGGGTCCCCGGGCACCGGCCGGCGGCGGTCCGGCCAATTTCCGGCGAACCGGCGGCCGTGTCCGGCCGGGCGCGGGCGGGGGAACGGCCTGCGGGTCCCCGGGGCTCGATTTCCGGACTCGAACGGGTCGGGGCAGTGGCCGGCGAGGCGGCTCGGCGGCGCCGCTAGGAGGCGGCCGCTGGAGCACGCGCTCCGGCGAAGGGGGCGGCGCGGCTGGGCAACAAACGGCTCGGGAGGTTGCGGTGGACACTCATGGTGGTGGTGGTGGGCTTCAATCGGCCGGTTGCGGCTCGGAACCAGGAGCTCGCCGGGGTGGCGGTCATGGTGGCTCGGCGGCGGAGCAAGGTGGAGGCGCTGCGGTGCGTTCACGCGCGAGGGCAGGAGACAGCACCCTTTTATAGACGGCTCCTTGCCCTTGCTGCGAAGCAACGCGCGTACAGGGGGGCCTGGCCATCGCGGGGAACGCGCGCGGCTGGCCGACGTGCGGCGCGGCCGGGCCCGGTGCGGTGCGCTCGGGGGACGCGGCACGGGGCGACGCAGGCCCCGAGGCGGCTCTTGGACGGCGTGCAGCCTCGGGATGCGCGGGCGGCGTGACTGGCATAGGGAGGGCCCGGACGTCGAGAGTGGTGGGGCGACACGCGGCGCGGAAGGCACGGGCGTCGGTCGGACGGCGTCGCGCGCGAGGTCGCGCTCTAGAGCGTCGTTGGGTGTTTGGAACGCCGGTCAACGCGCGTTTGACGGTCCTGTTCTCCAAAAATTTGAACTGAAGTGTACTGCAGTGTAAATAGCAAAGTTGTAGAGTAATGATCCCTCTACAACTTTTACAAAGGCCATCCTATGTTTTGCTCAATGGTTTGAGCATAAACTGCAGGCAAAGTTCCTATTTTTCATGGCGCCGATGAATAGTAAAATCTGCAGTTGACCAAGTTTTTCACCCTTTTCCACTCCAAATTTGAAATGCCACCCAAAAGCAAAGTTGTGTCCCTCGAAAAACTGGACAACTTTTATATTGGGAGATTTTGAAGTGTTTAGGTAAAATTTGGAGAACGCGGCAAAAGTTCTTGAGGAAGTTCAAAGACATAGGAGTTTGACCGGGGTTTTGACCAAAGGTTGACCACAAGTGGGTGTTGACTTGATCAAGAGGGTCATTAGGGATTGTTGACTCGGTTTTCGAGGTGATGACCCAGGTTGACCAAGGTTTGACCATTGTCAACCGTGTTTGACTCGGTTGATTCGGTCATTAGCACTAATGATGCTAATTAAAAACTTGGGGCGTCACACCGCCTGCGCGCGGCGGTGCCCGTGGGCGGCGGCGGCGGCAACGGGTGGTTCTCATTGGAGAAGGGCGTGGCCACCCGCTGCCGGCCGCGCGGGGACGGGGTCGGGGAGCGCGACCGCGTGGAGGGGGCGGCGCTCAGCCGTCGGCGGCGCGGGCGGCACTCAACCGTCGGCGAGACGGGCAGAGGGGGCGGTGGAGGCGGCATCAGGTCCGCCCGCCTGGAGGGCGGACGGCGGCGCCGCTGGCTCGGCTCATCCGCGGGGAGCGGATGGGGATGGGATGAAAAGAAAAAAAATGCAAAATAAAATAAAATGGTGGGACCCACGCTTTGGAGGGTGAAGTAGAGGCCCTCCAGGAATGGAGGTTTGGAGGGGCCTGAAAAATACAAGCCTATTTAGCGGCGCTGCTGGAGTTAGATTTTTGCATCAAACCTCCAAATTTTGTAGTAGAAGCCTATTTAGAGGCTCCTGCTGGAGTTGCTCTGAATCCATCAGCTAGCTAAGCTCATTTTACCCTATCAAATGAAGCCACGATGCGTTGCTATAGAGGATCAGAGCCTGCCGTGAGCAACTCAAGATTTTTCATTCCTAGCAAGCATGACTTCATTAGGCTGTAATTTGTGATTTTGGTGAATGAGTAACACCATAGTTATTGCAATTAATGGTATATTAAGCATGTGCTTTGTGTGTTTTTATAATATTACTTTTCATTATTAATATTACTTTTTACAATTTTGTAAATATAATTTAGTGAATATATTTTTTTTCAAAACAAGCCTAATGCCACCGGTTGAAACGGCGGGAAGAAATGTACCGCTAGTTCAAATGGCGGCAAGGTGCTACATTACACCTACCGCTAATTGAAATTGCGGTAGGATATTGTAGCCCGTCTCGGGTACCAGCTCATATCGTCGGTATCTGCCAGTCCTTCAAAAAATCATAACTTTTCATATAAACTCGGATGAAGATAAAATTCATACAAAAATTGTAGTTTTCGTCGAGTTCTACAATTTTGTAGTTCAAACTTTGTAGTTCAAACTAGCAGGAGAGCTGCCCATAACTATATTAATTATTAAAAAGAACAAAATGTGAAACGACACCCTTTCCTTCCCCAGCCAAACAGCATGCAAAGTTAGTGTGATTTCTGCACAATTATTGGTTCTTACATGGAACTCAAGCACATGTGACTAGGCTAGCAAACCGAGGAAACAAAAACTATAAACCATATTGACCCAAACAGATCCCTGAAAACAGCCATGTGAACATATAACCACGACTCTAGTTTATTTGGCATACAAAAAAGTAATAAGGCCATAAATTTCCATATATGGTAGAACTACTGAGATGACTAATCACACCACAGATAAATCTAACCTTAATATAAAGGGAGACATAATTCTAGTATGCAGATTAATGTGTATGGATCAAATAATTGGAACTTACGGTGGTGTTAGACACTTCATATTTGTTGCCTTGCTAATATTGTTTAAAACGTCCTTTTCATCCTGAATCACAGTATTCACTGCACACCTGATAAACAAAGAGATAATAGTGATAAGAATAGGGAAAGGCAAATGAATCAGAAACACGCTAAGCAGGACTGTGTATTGTCCCATTTCAACCATATATAATCATTCAAAAGCCAGAACCAAGGTAAACAGAATAAAGCTACCCATTAAGTAGTCATGCTAGAACCTAAGAGTGACAGAGTTCACCACCGGCTGGGATTGCTTGGAGGAGTGGGAAAACGACACGCGCCGGTGGGCACGGCGTAGAGGAACACTCGTACACGACGGCGGAGCAAGGAGCTGAGAGGAACGGGATGACCTTTGGGTCAACGGCAGACCTGGCGGCGGATGTGGTCAACGGCTGAACGGCAGACATCTGCTGCAGATCAGGTCACTCCGCAACGCGGCTGGCATTGGTGAGGAGGTCCCTGCGCGCGGCCGCGTCCTGCTGGTCGGAGGCGAGCGCGTGGTCGGCGAGTTCCGGCGCATCGCCGCCGGATCTGAGGAGGACGGTGTATCTGGGCTGTCGCCCCCCTCGAGTGATCTAAGTAAGATGGGCCTTCGTCTAGAAGCCCACAACAAAGAAAATGGGCCTCATATAACATCGTTGGGCTACTTGACAGCATCCCCCATTCATCATCACTCCAACGTGAAATTTTTAGAAGAAATTTTAAGAGAGAAAAAAATAGGAAAAAGTCTATATCACCCCCAACCTATGGAGGGTGGACTACATAAGGCTATCCGCAATGCTATCCCTATATATCACCTTCTAAAGCAATATTTCAAGGTATCCTTAAAATTTTCACCCCTAAACAACATTGTGCTGCAGCAATACCCTCCATTTCCATCCCCTATACGTGGGTCCTACCGGTCATTCATTTTTTTATTTTTTTTCCTCCCACCTTATCCACACAGCCCACCCCTCACCCCAACCTCCACCATCCACCATGCGTCGGCCGCCGACCACCAAGGGCTCAGGGCCTCCCCGGTCGCCGCACAGGCCACCGGCGTAGGGGCGGGCTGGCCTCCGCCGGCTCCGGCCGCGACGCCGACATGGCCATGGTGCAGATCATGTCCCGAGGGATCGGCCTCGGCCATGGTGGCGGGCGCGGCCCTTGGAGCGGGTTAGCCGGAGAAGAAGGCGAGCAGGCGCTGGCGACTGGTGGCTGGCTACCTCCCCGGCCTCCGCGCGGGCCGTCGGCGCAGGGGGCCTCAGCTGCTCTGCTCCGACGGCGGCGTGGCGAGCTCAGCCGGTGGCGACGTGGGAAGGGGCTGGCGCGGGAACGAGGCCGACGTGGGAGTCGCGGCCAGGGCCGCGAGCGCCAGCACCGCCACCATGGTCGCCCCTCCTCATGCAGATGGCCATGGTGGTCACGGCCACACGTGGTGTGAGGACGGCACCTGGGTCCCCGACTCGCCTCCCCGTCGTGTCGTCCTCCCCTCTACCGACGCCATCCTTCCCTCCTGACAACGCCGCACCGACGATGCCGCCCAAGGCCACCGAGATCCCCCTTCCGGCGAGGCCCCTCCCTACGCGCCGACGACACCACGCGAGGCCACCACAGACGGTAGGAGCAGCGGTGCCGCTCCTCCCCGAGCCTTGCCTCGACGCCATCCGCCGCGGCCGGAGTGCCTCGCCCCGCGCGTTGCCTGGCTGCCTCGCCAGGGAAGAGGCGGCATGGAGCAGGAGGAGCGCGCCGAGGGATGGCCACGTGCGTTTAGGGTACACCCCTACTGCTCGTTTTGCACTCAATATCCCCTATTTTAAGGGCACATGATCATTTAAGGAGCATCGTTGCGGATAACCTAACCCCCCAACCTATGAAACGGTCTATATCACCCCCTGAACTTTCCAAAACAAGTCAAATTACCCCTAAAGTAGTTTTGAAAAAATCAAAGTAAATCACAGAAAAATCATAAAATAAAAAATCCAATTGTGTTGGACTCCAAATGGGTAGATCTACATAGTGAACATATAATATGGTATGCTTTAGTACTTAGGGGGTAATTTGATCTACTGATTTGGAGTCCAACATAATTGATTTTTTCATTTTATGATTTTTCTGTGATTTATTATGATTTTTCAAATTTGCTTTAGGGGGGTAATTTGATCGGTTTTAGAAAGTTCAGGGAGTGATATAGACCGTTTCATAGGTTGGGGGTTATGTAGTCCACCCTCATAGATGAGGGGTGATATAGACTTTTCCATACAGAACAATTTTTTGACCTAATTAAAATAAATAATTATGTATCTTAACAAAAAAATTGAGAAACGGATGTGGATATGTTTGCCCAATTCCTTATTTTTCACGTACAATCCAAACTTATTTTTCCACGTAGCTACTTGGATGATGTGGAGAAAAGCAAGAGAGTAAGGAGAGAGAAATAGATCGTTGCTCGGAAACAACTCAACAACAATTGTATACATGTGGCCCAAGCAACTCATAATATTTCTTTTTCTCATATGCACAAATTAAGAAAGTATGGTTCTACCAGACAATTTAAAAGATAACTTATTATACATGTTATCTGTTGAGAGTAGAAGACTACTAGTTAGACGATATCAATGTTTGGATCGCAGGATTTCCACCCTTGATTCGACTCGAGTGATGTAAGATGGGCCTTGGTCGAGAAGCACAACAAAGAAAATGGGCCACATATAAATAACATCGTTGGGATACTTAACAACATCCATGATCACTTGATTTTTTAATTTTAGTATTTTGCAAAAATATATATCCTAGTAAAAAATTATAAATTCATACCTATACTGTGGTTGAAATGACTATAGGTAATTGAAACGACTGAAGATGCACTGTAGCGGCTGCGGCTTGTCACTGAAATAGGATGACAGAAGCACGTACTGGCATTACGTGGATGCTAGCTCCATCCTTTCCTTGGCCGTGTTTGCAAAAAGGACGCTCTAAGGGAGAGCAAAGAAGATACCAAACCCTTCCTGACGTCCCCAACCTTAACCAAACGAATCACGCGTCCATCACATTCCATTCCCCTGGTGCCACTGCATTGCTCCCTTATATACAGGTGTGTCATCTATAGATTATTATTTTAACATGGTATTAATCTAGTACTACATATTATATATCATCAGGTAGCTAACACGTGCCCGGCCACCTGTTCTTTCGATCTCTCTCCATCGGAATTAACAATGTCCAGCAGTGACGATGAGCCTCCGCCTCCTGCAAATTCATCAGCAGGTCGTCCATCGATCTCGTCGCCGATCCTTTCAGTTCTTCTCAAATTTCTGACACACCAGCTCATTCATATCTTGGTCACTCACTGAGAAATGCAGGGCGGCAGCCAATCCACAGGGGCAGCGACAGAGTGCGGCTGGTGGCGTACAGCAACGACAAGGCGCTACTGGAGGAGAACGAGCAGCAGGTGCTCCTGGAGCTCGTCGACACGTCCTCCGCCAGCGAGCGATCGGGGCTGGACCTCGTGGCCGTTCTAGACGTCAGCGGAAGCATGGAGGGGCCGAAGCTCGACAAGTTGAAGACGGCCATGATGTTCGTCATCAGCAAACTCGGCCCCATGGACCGCCTCTCCATCGTCTCCTTCTCCACCGAAGCCGACAGGTTGTGCCGGCTGCGCCTCATGACCACGGCCGCCAAGGAAAAGCTCAAGGGCATCGTCGAAACAAAGCTTTCAGCTGACGGCACCACCAACATGAGAGACGGCCTCAAGATGGGCCTCAAGGTCCTCGCCGACCGCCCGGACAATCATAAAACCGGCCGCGTCTCCGGCGTTGTTCTCATGTCTGATGGTTACGAGGTGCCAGAACCGCTACCGTCAGACAGTGCTAGCGAGGTCAGTATCGGCGATGTGGCGGTCTACACGTTTGGTTTTGGTGAAAACCATGACGCGAAGGCATGTACATCCCCTCCATGCATCTCATCCCCGGCCCTCTCCATCAACTGTTTTGCTTTTTAGTATGAAACACAGGAGGGGCAGAAGCACAAACTGCTTATATAAATTATATTAAAGTAAAGAAAAACTTTTATGATGCAACAAGCAAAATAAAAAAAGAGGGAAAGTACAAAGTTTACACGAGAGACTCTAGCCACTGAACTATAGCCGCAGGAAAATATTTCTTCCTTTTATCTGCTGTATGGATAACCATCACCGGTGGGGAATCGGTCCCGTTGGTAAGAGTCTTAGGTCCCTAGAGAACAACCGTGACCAATCTGTATAGACAAAAGGCTACTCCTTTAGACCCTGAATCAAAGGCTGGTTCTCCACCAGTGCATGGCAAACTCTTTATCTCTACATCTTTGGATACGGATGCCCTTCCTCACATTCTAGATGCATGCTCCATGACATGAGAGTTGGTTCATGTTCAGGTGCTGCGGGCGATCGCGAACAATAGCCAAGGAGGCACGTTTCTCTACGTCAGGGACGACGAGAGCCTCACCAAGCGCTTCGCGGAGATCATGGCTGGCCTCCTCAGCGTCGTGGTCCAGGACCTCGAGCTCACCGTGTGGCCGCAGCCAGGCCACTCCACAATACAGGCGGTGGTCGCCGGGAGCTACCTCCCGGAGTTGATAGAAGATGGCAGCGGCCACCGTGTCAGATTCGGAGATCTCTTCGGCGGCGAGATGCGCAAGATTGTCGTCCACCTCCTCCTCCCGGCCGTCCATGGGGGGTACCGTGCAACCGTCATTTTCGCACAATGCTCGTATAGGTACAACAAGCTCGACCCCAACTTGACATCTTTTACGGGTCAATCGCCCAATAATATATTGCTAGCATAAGAACAACTCTCTTTTGCATCGGCGTGGCTGGTCGTCTAACATGACACTATTTCCTACCTTTGCAGAATCCATGGAGAAACTTTCTACTCCCCTCGTGATGGTCACCTGAGATGCGTTATACACCGCACCGGATCAGCCAGCCGGGACGCCACGAAGAAGAAGCCGGAGGTGGAGGAGGAGCTGGACCGAATTCTCTACGTGACCATGATAGAGAAAGTGATCGAGATGAAGGACGAACAGAGCGCCCGTAGGAAGCTCGAGGAGACCCAGAAGGTTCTGGAAGCTAAGCAGCCCAACCGCATGGTCGTCATCCTCAGGGCCCAGATCCAGCAGCTCCTCCAGCTGGAACGGTGGAAGGACCTCTTAGCCAGCTTGCTGGAGCACCTGACGTCCCACAGGCGCCAGCGTGGTGGCACCATCTTCGCCCCGTCACGCACGGCCAAGGTCGTGGCGCAGGCCGTCGAGTTCGACAAGGATCCCAACAGGCCACCGCCGTCGGTGGACGACGACGTCAAAAAGGAGGCAGAGGTTGCCGCCACGAGGCCGGTCGCATATCAACGCCGGGAGCCAAGGCTCCTGGGGAGACCATGGGAGCGTAGGAGCTCCGAGTGGTGGGCGCGGGCTACGATGGTCCTGTGCACCGTGCTGGCCATCGGCATCATCGTCGCCGGCTTGGTGGTGTTGGCCGTGTACATCTTCTTCAAGCCCAAGATGCCGTGCCTGGTCGTCTCCGACGCGCAGCTGGTGCTGCTCCAGTACGACCAGGGCGGCACCATCCAGTCCCTGCAGATGTCCATCACCATCCTGGCCGAGAACAACAACTCCAAGGCAGACGCCACCTTCTCACGCGTCGACCTCGCCCTGGGGTTCCACGGCGCCGACGTGGCGCTCCTGCAGGCCGAGCCGTTTGCGGTGGAGCGGGAGAGCTCACTGCCGCTGCGGTACAACGTGGCGGTGGCGCCGGGGCCGGCGCTGGACCCGGATGGGATGCGGGTTATGGACGAGTCGCTCAAGGCGGGTGTGGTGCCGTTCGACCTGTTCGGCAAGGCGCGCACGCGGTGGAAGGTGGGCATCTTCGTCAAGCTCCGGTACTGGACTCGCATCTCTTGCCGCCTCCGGTTCTTCTTCCCTGGCAATGGCACCATCATGACCACCGATCGTGACAGATGCCGCTCCAGGTGAAAAGGCCCGCCCTAGCTAGCAATATGTGCTCCTTTGCCAGATCCAAATATATATATTTATTGATGTTGTATTTCTATGATTGTAACACCACAATAAATACATGTAATCATTATATTATTAGTTTCTTGGAAATGATTGTCAACCATGTTCTTGAGTAATACAAATATCATGCACGCAAAAAAAGTAAGGCTAATCCAAGTGGCAAAGTCATTTTGACGTTTCCAAGCTAAGATAGCCACATCATCAACAAGAAGATAAAAATTTGTTAAATTTGAAACTACCCATGCACAATTTCACATTGTTGTTTAATAATAAGCTTCGTGACACATTGAGAGTAGATTTTCATGTCGAGAGGGTTTCATCTCTCCTCTTAAATTTCCAACCATGCACTACGGGAAACTCCCAGTTTGCCGTGAGCTCTTGGCACAAATACCCTTGGGAAACGGTTTGCTGAGGGTCGTCCTTGGCAAAGAGCCCACGGCAAAGCTTAGCTCGGGCTCACCACAAAGGTCTACCGTGCGTACTCTTCGCCTCTCGGCAAAGAGTTTTGGAAAAAATTAAAAAAACAACACAAATCCCATACGCTGGGCACCATAGGCGTACCAGCCGACCACCGAGGCCCTCCGCCGCCACTCGCCACAGCTGCCCTACACGCTCCGACCGTCACCACACCACCAGGCCTCCGCGGTGGCGGCCGCCGCCACCACCAGGCCATCACCACCGGCGAGGTGGGAGCCCTGGCCCTCCAGATCTCGATGCTCGTGTCGCGCCGGCGAGGAGAGGAGGTCGTGGCCGCCGTGCCGGAGGAGAGGATGCTGTGGCCACCGCGTCGGAGAAGAGGAGACCATGTCCGCGGTCGCAGATCTTGCGCCAGAGAAGAGGAGGCCGTATCCGCTCTGCCACCACGCCCTTTCGCCACCACCATGCACCAGATCTGAGGAGGGAGAGGCCGTCGACGCTCCTGCTGGCCGCGGCCGCCGCTCCTCGCCCCACCGCCCCTCCACACTGGTCAATCTATTCCAGTGAGTTGCGAGCGGAGAGGGAGGATAGGAGCCGCAAGAGGGAGGTGGAGAGTCATGGACGGGGAAGGGAGGCGGCGCCGTGGGAGGAAGGCGCGCAGGGCGTAGGGTGGAGAAGGAGGGAGGCAAGGATTTTATACGTAGGGTTTCGCCGGGGAGGTCGGGACTTGGGCTTGATGGTCCAGCTTTAATGGGCTGACTTTGCCGAGTGCCCAAAAGCCGACCCACGTTAAAGTATTTTTTAAAAATTTTGATTGAAATGCATTTAATTTGTTAAATATAGGAAACAAATACAAAATTTCACCAAATTTTAACATGGACTACCATATGTTGTATGTGAAGAGTGGAAATAGTTTTGAAGTCAAATTTCAATTTGAACATCACTTTGCCTGCAAAACTAATCGCATCTTACTTGACTCTATGAAACTTTTTTGGAGATGTTTTGGTTTCTAAGCATCGTGCGTGACAAAATGTGAGAAACCCACACAATTTTTTACCACAACCTCCATGTATGATATCATGAGATATTGACAAATTTCATGATTTTTAGACTTCATTTGTGCTTTTTAGAATTTTAAAATCATTCGAGCGCGCGTATGTGATCGTGTTTCCTGGACAAGATTTTGAAAATTTCTTTTAATTTTGTTTCTAAAGTCTCAAATTTGGCTAAATAACATGAATATCATTTTTTCAGTTATTTTCTACTATTATTTGAATCACCTGTAGTTCAAATTTGACTTGACTCAAAAAATTACTTGAAATGCAATTAATTAATTAAATATAGAAAACAAATACAAAAATGTACCAAATTGTAACATGAAGTAACACATGTTGTATGGGAAGAGTAGAAAAGGTTTAGGGTATAGAAGATTAACATAGCTATGGGTTGCTTCACAAGTGTCCCTTCTATATTCAATCGAAAAAAGAAAACACATATTTAAATTGAAATTTTAGAAATCTTTCTTACTAAAAGTTGTAGATCTTTTGTAGATGTACAATTGTGATATAAGTTTTTCTTCATCCGAAGTTATATGAAAAATGTATGAAAACATTTTGAGGTGGGAAGAGGATTTTTTGCCATAGACCTAAACAAAAAGCGCACGGCAAAATAGAATGTTTGCCGTCGGTCTTTGTCATGTGTCAGGGCCAAGACACATGGCAAAGTTCAATTTTGCCGTGAGCCAGTTTCCAAGCTCACGGCAAATACCTATTTGGCCGTGTGTTTTCTGTCGGTGTTTTATCCTGGCAAACCTACCAAGGGGGTACCCGAGGTAGTAGATTATGCGGTGGAGGATCACCAGACCTAGAACTCGAAGGTAAAGGCAGGACACGGGACACAGATTTATACAGGTTCGGGCCGCCAGAGTAGCGGACCCTACGTCCTATTTGGAGTATCATATATGGTGCCCTGCGCTTGGGTGTTGTTCCCCGGAGGGGTTGGGTTGTTGTTCCCCGGAGGGGTTGGGTTGTTGTGATCTACCTCCTAGGTACCCGGCCCTCCTTTATATAGTCCAGGGGGCGGGTGCCTAGTCTGTTACAAGATGGGAGTCCTAGTAGGATTACATGGTACGAGTCCTAATAGGATTACAAGGATTTATGGTATGAGTTCGTATTCTTCCATGTATAGGTACCCGGGGTGTATGGCCGACAAGCCCCCGAGCACTTTAGTCGAGAGTGATGAGTTCGAGTAGTCTTGAAGCCTCTTCGAGTAGTTTTTGAGCATCCTTGAGTACTGCTTGGAGAAGTCTTAAATAGTACTTGAACTGCCACGAAGCTGGAATGTGCTCCAGCTCATCTGTCTTGAAGTCTTAATCTTTTATATGGAAGTGCGATTGCAAAATTGCACTCCATATGGAGTAGCCCCCGAGTCTTAGGTTGAGTTGTGGACTCTGGCTGAGAGTCAATCTTGATTCTGCGTCTTTTGTCTTTGAAAAAATTGAATGATGGGTGTAGCATAGCAGCCCCCGAGCCTTGAAATGATTAGGTAATCAATCCAAGGGTCTTCAATATTCGCAGAAGTCATCATCTGAGTACTCTTGCAGCGTCCAACCCCCGAGATTATGTGCCAAGTGAGCCGTATGAGCCACGTCGAGTAGTGATTGGAGTTGAGCTCCCGAGCTAGAGAACTAGCAGAGCATACTGAAGTTGTTTCCGAGTAGTAATTTGGCATTGAGCTGCCAAGCCTGATAGATAGCGGAGACTGCATGAGTCGTTGTTGAGTAGTAATTTTGCCGCTAGAGCGGACTTTAGATGCGACCAAAATCAACTTTAGGTTGCTGTCAGAGCGGACTTTAGAATGCGACTTGAAAACCGAAGTCGACTTTAGATTGCCGTCAGAGCGGACTTTATGATGCGACTTGAAATCGAAGTCGACTTTAGATTGCCGTCAGAGCGGACTTATGATGCGACTTGAAAACCAAAGTCGACTTTAGATTGTCGTCAGAGCGAACTTTATGATGCGACTTGAAGAAGTCGACTTTGTGCCGCGTGGAGCGGACTTTGGAGATGCGACTAGAGTAGTCGACTTTGTGCCGCGCGGGGCGGACTTTAGGATGCGACTAGAGTAGTCGACTTTGTGCCGCGCAGAGCGGACTTTGAAATATGACTAGAGTAGTCGACTTTGTGCTGTGCGGAGCGGACTTTGAAATGCGACTAGAGTAGTCGACTTTATGCCGAGCAGAGCGGACTTTGAGATGCGACTAGAGTAGTCGACTTTATGTCGTGCGGAGCGGACGTTGAGATGCGACCGAAGTAGTCTACTTTGTGCCGCGCGGAGCGGACTTTAAAATGCAACTTGAAGAAGTCGACTTTATGCCGCATGGAGTGGACTTTGGAATGCGACCGAAGTCGACTTGTGCAGAAGCCAGGACCCGAAGGCCGCTTGCAACTCAGGTAGTCGCTAGGACCTGAAGGCCGCTTACAGCTTGGTAGTCGCCTGGACCCGAAGGCCACTTACAGCTTAGGTAGTTGCGAGGACCCGAAGACCACTTACAGCTGAGTAGTTGCCTGGACCCGAAAATCGCTTACAACTAGGTAGTCGCCTGGAGCCGAAGATCGCTTACAACTTAGGGTCGACATGGCAGCAGGAACCCGGAGTAAGGATCGGCATGGTAGCAGCGAGACCCAGGGTCAGTGTCGGTATGGTAGCAGGGAGACCTAGGGTAAGTGATCGGCATGGTAGAAAGGACCCGGAGTAAGAGTAGCACGGGTGAGGAAGTCGCTTACTGCTACCCCCGGCGCAGAGCCATGTGAGATGAGTCGTCGAGGACTACAAGTAGAATTGCCACGCGGAGTGGGATTGAGTGCGACCGGAGTTGACTTGAGTACGTAGGGCTAGATATGAGACCCACAGTACGGTTTTTGCCGCCGGAGCAGGCTTGATACGCGACCGGAGTCGACTTCAGTACGTAGGGCTAGATATGAGACCCATAGTACGGTTTTTGCCACCGGAGCAGGCTTGATACGCGACCAGAGTCGACTTGAGTACGTAGGGCTAGATATGAGACCCATAGTACAGTTTTTGCCGCCGGAGCGGGCTTGATGCGCGACCGGAGTCGACTTGAGTACGTAGGGCTAGATATGAGACCCATAGTACGATTTTTGCCGTCGGAGCGGGCTTGATGCGCGACCGGAGTCGACTTGAGTACGTAGGGCTAGATATGAGACCCATAGTACGGTTTTTGCCGCCAGAGTGGGCTTGGGTGCGACCGGAGTCGGCTTGAGTACATAGGGTTAGATATGAGACCCATAGTACGGTTTTTGCCGCCGGAGCGGGCTTGGGTGCGACCGGAGTTGGCTTGAGTACATAGGGTTAGATATGAGACCGATAGTATGGTGTGTGCCGCCGGAGCGGGCTTCATATGCAACCGAAGTCAGCTTGTGCCGCCGGAGCGGGCTTTAAGATGCGATTGCGCAAATGAAGTGCAACTCTAGAGGGTAGTTCCCGTGGAGAGGCATGCACAAATAAGTAGTCGGCGTGTTGTCCTGCATGACGAGGAAAAACAAGCCAGAAAGAAAACTATAATTATTAAAATAAATGACTTAGCTTTTGCCGCCGAGGCGGGCATGGATGATTAGTACGTAGGGCTAGATATGAAACCCATACTACGAGGTGCGACCGGAGTCGACTTGAGATTGCCGCAGGAGCGGACTTACGAGAGTAGTCTTCGACATGTTGTTCTGCATGATGAGGAAAACAAGCCAAAGAAAATAATAATTATTGAAATAAGTGACTTAGCTTGACTCGCGAACGAGTGTCGACGAAACCGTCGCGGTCGGCAATGAAGCCGCGAGGGCTGTTGGTGAAGCCGACTAGTCGGAGTTGATTCCGACTAGTTGTTGAAGGCGTGGTAGCCGCTCTCGAATAATTTTCTAGTCAAAACTAGTCGATGCGAGTAGCCAAAGTAGTCGACGGCGAGTCAGTAATGGATCCGCGACGGTTGTTGGTGAAGTTGACTAGTCAGAGCTAATTCCGACTAGTTGTTGGAGGCGTGATGACCGCTCTCGACTAGTTCTTTAGTCGAAACTAGCTGAGGCGAGAAGTCGAAGTAGTCGGGCGCACGACGTAGTTGATGTAGAGCCGAGGTGACTAGATGATGATGTAGTCATGGCGCACGACGTAATCGAAGTAGAGCCAATGCAATCAGAAGATGATGTGATCCGGGTGCACGGCGTAGTCGAAGTAGAGCCGGTGCGGCCGGAAGACAATGTGATCCGGACGCACGACGTAGTGGATGTAGAGCCGGTGCGGCCGTAAGATGATGTCATGATGGCGCACGGCGGAGTCGAAGCAGAGCCGGTGCGGCCGTGAGACGATGTCGTGACTGCGCACGGCGTAGTCGAAGCGGAGCCGGTGCGGCCGTAAGACAATGTCGTGACGGCGCACGGCAGTGTCGATGACCTGATGGTCGTGTAGATTGATCTTGCAGTTGAAAGTCCTTCGAATTCGCCTGATGATCTTGACGATCACCCCTACCTGGCACGCCAGCTATCGGTGTTTTGTCCCGGCAAACCTACCAAGGGGGTACCCAAGATACTAGATTGTGCGGTGGAGGATCGCTAGACCTGGAACTCGAAGGTAAAGGCAGGACACGGGACACAGATTTATACAGGTTCGGGCCGCCAGAGTAGCGGACTCTACGTCCTGTTTGGAGTATCATGTATGGCGCCCTGCGCTTGGGTGTTGTTCCCCGGAGGGGTTGGGTTGTTGTGATCTACCTCCTAGGTACCCGGCCCTCCTTTATATAGTCCAGGGGGCGGGTGCCTAGTCGGTTACAAGATGGGAGTCATAGTAGGATTACATGGTACGAGTCCTAATAGGATTACAAGGATTTATGGTATGAGTTCGTATTCTTCCATGTATAGGTACCCGGGGTGTATGGCCGACATTGTCGTCGTGGCGTTCTGCGTTCGCCAAAATGGTATTTTTCCGTGAGCCCGACAAAAAGCCCACGGCAAACTTAGGTTTTCCGGTAGTGATGTCACTATATTAGCTGATCTGGCACTAAATTTAATGTGCATCTTAGTATGCTCACAATTTTTCAAGAAATTTGACTAAAATACTACTGCTAGGAATTAAATATGTAAAAGCATGCGTAGCATCAAAACAAATAATAGCATAAGGTTATGTTTGTTTTTAGGTGCACCAAATATTTGCATAAATGGCTGCTGATTAGGGAAAAAGATGGCGTAGCAGATTAGATGGTGTACTATTGCTACTTTCTAGCTTCATATTAATGAGATACAAGTATGAAAACATCACTGCAAGTACGAAAATCAAATAGTATGCTATTCTAAAAATTATTATGTCAAGCTGCAGTGAAGAAAATAATGTTGTCATCAGAATAGTAAGCTGTTCTGAAAACCATGGCAGCATATCATTACCTGTACACAAATATGGGATTATGAATCACGCAGAGCAAAACTCCTAAATATCTCATCCAAAATGGGATACAAGTAAAGACAGCATGTGAGCAACATCTGGAAGTAACCAGCCAATTATTTATTTTGGCAACAGTTGGACTTCTATTAAGAGGTCTTGATAAAAATGCTCAAACTAATATAATGACATGAATGCTGATGAAGCATGATCCAGCATCAAGTAATCGATCTAATTGCTAGAATGTTTGGTTCACAGTTATGCAAAGTTGTAAATTTTAAACTAGCAAGCTAAGGAACTTTTATGCAGCCCAGTAACTAAACCATCAAGTGATGTGGTGCATTTGTCCATGGGTTGGCTGCACATGAATTGGTTAATTACTCTAACAGCCATTAACACAGACATTTCAAGTAATGATCGGAAGAACTCACCGAAATTAATTGTGAATGCATTTAGGCAAACATCATGCACTGCAAATAACTGGAAAAAATAGTAGACAATGAAGGATTGTTGGAAGTACGCAGCAAAGAAGGTTGCTTGCAACTGCAGTAAAGCTCAGGGACCTGATAGAAGAAAGATCTCCTTTAAAAAAAGTCGACCAGAACCGGAAAACAAAGCAAAAGTGAAGAAATCCAAGCGCCGCCGGAGAAGAAGGTTCAGGTGCAAACGGAGGGAGGGAGAAGATGTTAGATAATAGGCTAGTTTATGGCATATTTTAATTCCAAGATTAAATAGTTATTTCAATAATGTAATTATCGTGAGTGATACAAAGTATGTGCAAGTGTTCAAGTTTAAACAACTATTAAACAAGAACAAAAAGAAACCAAGTAGTTTCAGAATGTACCCAAAAGTAGAGCGGTTGCCAAAGGCAACCGATGTGTTGTTATCCTCTGGATTAGTCATACTAATCGTGGAAGGACCTTTGTCGATGTAACCGTACAATGTCAATGCAGGAAGGGGTACACAGTGCAGATCTCGAACGGCCTCCTGGAAGTAGTTGTACGGCAAGAAGATGGCCACCAGGAAGTAGTTATACAGGGAGCGAGCAGTCGCGTCAAACGCTCCCCAAAAACCTTATCGCCCGCCTATCCCGAGCAGGATCTCAACAGCGGTCGAGGTTCCAGAGGTTCTGCTCTCACCAGTACCGTGCGCGGCAGACAGGAGGGAGAAGAGAGAGCTCTCCTAAGCAGGAGTATCTGAGAGTGTGAATTGGTGAATTGAGGAGACGGAGGAGGGCTCCTTATATAGGTGGAGGGGCACGGGTGCAGGCGCCAAATCTGGATCTGGCGACGCGGACGGGACACAGTTCATTGAACCTGGACGGTTGCGTTTAAGGTAAGTAAATCACTGTTTGGAATATTCCGAGGATTATTCCCTCCAACAGCAAAAGGTGGTCACGTCACGGCCATGGCCATGGCCTCGGCTAGAAATGGCAACGGGTACGCACCCGTTGGGTATTACCCGACCAAACCCGCACACGTCAGATAAAATTCCACCCGCTACAAAACCCGCACCTGCTCGCGGGTACAAAAACTTACCCACACCTGCACCCGCGTGGGTATTTATACCTGACGGGTAACCCGCACCCGTTATCAAGCCCACCGTGAATAATGAATATATCACTGAAAAATGACAGAAGTTAGCACTTATGCATCTATAGGTAACGATTTACACAAAAAAATATAGTCTAATAGATCAGTGGAGCATATTACTTCCATACAAATACCAAGTCACCACCAGCAAAGTAATGAGTTCATCACATATTACATGTTTGACTCACATAACAGAGGCACATGTGCCTATAGCACAAACCGAGTACACAAATAAGTTTCACCAGAATCATCAGTCTACCACAAATCAGCTGACTACATCTAGTGCTGACCAATACCACATCACATTACCGAGTTCTTGAGTTCAACACATATTACATGTTCGACTCAACCAAAAGATACATAAATAGTTCATTCTTCATTGCATTTGTACCTGGAGTAGGTGCGCTGCTGCGGGCTGATGAAGCTTGGACTTGGAACGCAGATTGAATCAAAGAGCAAGCTCCTACATGAACAGACTTGCTTTAGTATGCATCCATGAAGATTAGCATAGATTTTAATTAAGACATGAACAAGTCAAACAATAACCTGCAGCCCCTCTTGTATATCCTGGAGGCAGGACCAGAAGTTAGCACCTTTTTTGTTATTCTCATCAACTACAACACAAAGTAAAGGAGTTAGTTTTCAGATATAAAAGAACTGTGAATTAAACAAGTCAACATATATACCTTTGTATTTGTTACGAAGCCAATCTTGAGAGCACATTAGGGCCTCCAACATTTTGGAAGTAAGCCTGCTGCGATGCTCACTAAGAACTCTTCCACTACTACTGAAAGCAGATTCAGATGCAACAGTGGTAACAGGGATGGCAAAGATGTCCCTTGCAATCCTTCTCAAGGTAGGAAATCGAGTTCCAGCCACCTTCCACCAATCTAAAACTTCAAAGTTGGGTGTATGCATGTCCAAAGCCTCTTCATCCAAGTAGCGGTCAAGTTCAGATTTGAAACCCATGCTTGCTGGCCTTTGACCTGCCACACGTGCCCTCAAGGAAGACAAGAAATCCTGACAATTGCCAACTGAAGGTGTTGCTGATTCATTGTTCTCCACATTCTCTTCCTCATGGTACTCACGCATCAAGTCAGCCAACAAGTTCTTGACATCAAGAACCCTATCCTCACATTCTTGACCTGTGGTCCCAAGTTCAAAACAAACCAGCAACACTACTGTTTTGAATCGAGGATCAAGAAGTGTTGCAATGCCCATAAGCCCTTGAATATCAGTCCAATATTTATCAAAATTTGGGTACCATATTGGCTGACATTGCTTCCACTAAAGGATTGCTACAAGTTGACCACTGCCTAATTTTCTTTCTAACCGCAGCAATTTGAGTAAAGTAAATGTTGGCTGTCACATAATCTTTTCCAGAAAATAACAAAGTTATATCATTGAACAACCTAAGCCTCTCCACAACATCCTCATCAAATTTCCATTCCTCTTCAGTAGGTAGACAAGTGTATTGTCTATCTACACGACTTGCTCTTAGGAAAGCAGACTTGTAGGGCAATGCAATGTTAAGCATGTTGAAAGTTGAATTCCACCTAGTCCTACAGTCAAGTCCTATCTTTTTCTTGGCAGCTTCCTCATTAATTTTAACAAATCTAGCTATCTCCTCAAATTTTTCAATCCTTTTTGGTGTGGCTGTCCAATAAGCTACACTATCACGTATGTTCTCTATTGCATCTTTCAACTCATCCAAACCATCCTTCACTATCAGATTAAGGATATGTGCAGAACAACACATGTGCATCGATTTTCCATCATTCAGCAGCTTATGGCTTCCAATATTCCTAAGAAGATAAGGGATTACCGCATCATTTGTAGTGCAGTTGTCAAGAGTAATTCCAGATAACTTCTCATCAACATTCCACTCAACCAAGGACTCATATAAGTGATCACCAATGACATCAGCCGTGTGAGGAGCAGGAACATAAATGAACCTACATTATTAGAACATGTATAAATCCCACAAGATCTGAAATAAATTAAACTATGCAATCAGATTGGAAGTAAATTAAAGTATGCAATCAGATATGAAATACCTCATGATGATATTTCTAAGAGCCCAAGATTCATCAATAAAATGGGCTGTGACGGCCATATAACCCCTTTTTTGGTTGTCAGATGTCCACAAGTCAGTGGTGATTGCCACCCTTGATTGAATTCCAGCCATGTAATCAATAGCTTTCTTCTTCTCCATCTCATATTGCGCCAAGATATCAGATCTGAAACAAAAGAAAAGGTTAGCAAATTCATTTAGTATAGGAGATGCACAAAAAACAATATTACAAGTCATAGCTCTTATACCTTATTGTGTTCCTTGTCCCAATCCTAAATAGTGGCTGAAGCGCACCAACAAATCTACGGAAACCAACCTGATCAACCATGCTCAAGGGGTACTCATGTAACACGATCATTGCACTAAGTTCTTGCCTAGCTATATCTTGATCAAAGGTGTCCTTCTCCACTGAAACAGTCCCTGCATCTGTTTTATCAAATCTCAAAGTAGCTTGGGCTAGTGTCTTTCCACTTAGCTTAATCTTCTTCTGAACACAAGACTTCAAATGGACACGAAGGTGGTTAGTTCCATTCTTTGACACTGCAGATAGCTTCTTGGAACAATAGTTGCACTTTGCTCAGATCGTGCCCCCAACCTCCACTTTTGTGAACTCTTTCCAAACAGCTGATGTAAGCTTCCTCTTCGAACCAGCCAAGACCACACCTTCTTCGTCATCAATCTCATCAGTGTCATCATCGATTTCAATTGGAATCGGCTCTGAGTTTTTAGAAGATTCAGGTTGAGATCCAGAGATTGGACTTGACTCGGATTGCACATTTGATCCTATAGATATTGGACTTTGTGGCTGACTGCCAGCATCACTCCCATTAGCTGAAGACATTTTTCTTAATCTATACAAGAACATGAAGGTGCATATTAAAAAATTGATCAACATGTACCAGCCAAAAAAAGCAAACAAGCAGGATTAAACAATGCACCCTACAGTAGCATCACTATAGCAATAAAATGACATATTGCTTGACTTGGAGAAAAGACGTGCTACCTAATACAATGGACGGCAGCTAAAAGAAAGAAAAGATTAATTTAATCCTTGAACACAAGCATCCAAATCGATTTACAGCATGCGCACAGCTTCCGGTAACTATTTCCATAGATTAAACAATGCACCCTATAGATTCCAGTAGGATTTCTTACCCGACGACGCGACGAAGGTTCAGGTTGGAGCCTTTGATAGTAGCAGCAGCTGTAGATGTTGGAGACAAAGGAGATCGGCGCCTCTTGTCTGCTGGGCGCGGGTGTTGACGGCTTGGTGACGCGTCGAGCAGCAACTTTCTTGGCCGCAGCAAAACGAACGCCCGTCTTTGCAGGGGGAGCACGGACTGCAGTGGTACTGTCCTGGTTGGTCAGGACCAGCGCAAACGACGGAGGAGCAACCGCACCAGCTGCTGCGTTGTTCTTGTCCGTGTGCTCCGGATCTGGCGGGCGCAGGTCGTCGTCCCTTCGGGGTGGCTTCGGTGTCAGCAAAAAGAAAAATGGCTAGATCTAGATGTATAAGAAGAGCTGCAATACAAAGACAACATTAAGAAAATAAGATGAGGAGGAGCATCTTACACGTGGTGCCAGATCGCCATGGATTGAATGGCAGCGAGCCAGCAACGAGTGGTGACCAGTACAACTGGTGGTGGCGGCGGCCACAAGCAGGGGACACGGGGGAGGGGAGGGGAGAGGCATGGGATTAGGGCTAGGGTTTGGGATGCCTCCGAGTATATATATACATTCGGGATACTACTACATGGGCTGAATTTGTAGGGAAATATATATGGGCCTTCGGGTATATTTTACCTGCAGGTAAGCGGGTATGGGTACTATGCAGCCGCACCCGCACCCGCTCTACCCGCTGGATATTGTTCCACACCCGGCTTTTTATCGGGTAAAAACCATCGGCCTCGGCCTCGGCTCGGCGAGGCGAGCGAGCGCGCGCGTGCGTGTGGCTCGTCTGTCTCCTTATTGAACTTCACAAGTGGTGTACCCTTGGTCTACCACATAAGTTGAATAGATTCCTCCTCTAATACCCGTACGGTATTATTCACTTTTATTTTCCCTAGCATTGAACTAATGGGCGTTAATTCTTTTAATTAAAATAAATGGCTCAGGCCCATTTATTTCAACAATCCCCACCAAGAGATTACAAGCCACACTAGAAATGCTCTCATTCTCCACTTCTGTTTTGATATACCAGTACTACGATAGAGATTGTTAAGTTGAACATCCACCAGGAACTCAGGTTGCACTTATTCACAACTGAACAATGGACTATGCCTTAAATTGCCAGTCTTTTGCAAACAAGTTTGGCCAGAGCCCATTACTGATACTAGGCTGCGCATAGCATCCCCGCGGGTTGGAGCTTATAGGTCATACTCTGTGTCTCTTCATGAGTTTTCTAGAGATCACCCGAATCTCATAGACTATGATCAGTAGTCAGACTCATATAGGTGTGCTCCTTAAGAACATAATGTAGGATTTCACTCTGGGCATATTACCCGCTACCCGTTACCCGAACCCGAACTACCCGGACCCGAACTACCCGATGTTCAGTTCGGATAGTGAATCGAATTACCCGAAGTTTTATTAGGTAATTCGGGTAGTTGATCCCGGTACCCGAACTACCCAAACTACCCGAACTACCCACGTTGTAACCTGTTTATGTTGGATTTGATTTTGCATGTGACGTTGCATACTTGCATTTGCATTTGCATGTTTGTGAGCTGTGGACTTGTGAGTTGTGGACCTACTCCCTCCGTCCCGATATGTTGGTCGCTCGGGAAACGGGAATGGGAGAGGGGCACGGTTTTCTAGCGACAATGAAAACGGGACAAAGGGAGTATGGTTGAAACATTGAACTTACTATAATCTATTATGTCCAGTTTGAATTGTATGAAAATTTCTATGCTGTTTGAGGGTTTACTGTGAAATTGTATATTTCGGGTATATCGGGTATACCCGAACCCGAACCCGAAATATCGGGTACCCGAAATTGCGAGTAATGATATTTTGGGTCTGTTACCGAGTAACAGTTTCAATTACCCGAACTTCTGATTACCCGAACTACCCGACCCGATCGGTTCGGGTAACCTGAATGCCCAGGGTGAGTAGGATTATGTCCTTGCTTCAGAGAAACAACTTCTTTGTTTCATAGAGGCCACTTGGAGCACATTAAGGTATACACCATCCAGCCATACAGATTTGAAGAGAAATGCACCTTTGTTGACACATTTTATCTTATACATTTATAAGTCAATCAAACATGAGAAAAGGGCATAATTGATAATACCAACTTAGAATAGGGTGTCACTAACAGTTTTTCTGGAGTTTTGGAGAATTCTATGTCTTGCAGGGACTAATCAGAAAAACAGGAAAAGAAACAAGTCTAGAAGGCTCCAGAGGACTCCCGAACTCAACGTGACTTGGCTTGCAAGAAAGGAGCATCTGGAAGGGACGAGAAGACTCCACACCAAGATAGGCCCCGAGGGGAGCCCACCACAGGCCGATCGGCCCAGTGAGGGGGCCGATCGGCCTCCCACCGACGCCAACTCAGCCCTACTTCTGGAACCTTCCTCCACCACCTATGAGAAGCAATCTAAACCGTATATTGAAGGTCGGTTTGATCGTACGGCGGCGTGGCACCTCCTTCGGACTATATAAGCAGCCCCCAAACCCCCTGGTTGGAGGGGAGTCAACATCAACCCATCAAGTCATCGAGTCAGAGATCCTACGCCCTAGAAACACCGTATAGCGCGAGTAGCTAACTACTCTAGATATAGGAGGAGGCAAGGCGTCTACTTGGCTCCTGATCGTCTAGAAGTTGGTCGAGATACAGATCTAGCTTCGCTCTTGTAAGTTCTTCATTGTAAGTTCTTCTACAATTGTTATAGAGACATATGTTCTTATTCATGATTATATTCAAGATTATATGCTTTGGTGTTTATTATGATTACATGTTTAGCATAGTTGAATTACCTTTATGTTTGTGTATGGAGTCGTATAGCACTCACCTAGATCTTCTGTTAACATGGGTGAGTGGTAGAGATAGTGTAAGCGTGGTGCTTATACTGTATTTACCTACGATTGCACCCTACATGCCGGGTTGTGAGGTAGATCGTGGTGGTGACAGCACTATTGAGTCCTTTGCAGTCCACCCCTCGTATGTAGGCCTAGTGGAACCTTATCTGTTTGGGTTGTATTAAGTTTCAGCCTTAGTCTTCCTGGGTAGTTTCCCCATGCATAAGTATGATAGTTCTTCTTCAATGATTGTTAGATGTATTGCACTAATCATAGTATACATTGACTTATAGTTTAGAGTTACTAAGGAGTATCCTTACTAACTAGACTGTGAATACGCCTCTCTGCCTATATTGAGACATTCTAGTGGTTCACCATGATTATGACTTGATCAATGCTATCATTATTATTATCTTTATGTGACTTGCACCTGTTTATAGTAATTTGATATTTTTGGTCACTCTACATTACACCACTGAGAGATATGCATATGCTTGTTATTAAATATAGAAGACTTCTTTCCCTGTGGTAGAATATAAATACGATACCTGGTTTTACTCCTGGTTAAAATGCTACAATGGTATATTCATATCTGTGCGCTTGCGGATACCCATATATATTTTTTCTTATCGAGAGATCCAAGGCATAAGTACGAGTACCAATCCATGCATTTTAGTGGCACCACTGTCAGGGATGACAACCTAGATCGAGTAGTGCTATGAACTATAGCAGATTTATCTTTTAGTTTATCTTAAAGCAACATCTGATATACACTTAGCATCATGTTAAGATATACCTCTGCATTTCTGGAGCCGTCGATAGAGATAGGTTTTATATCTGTTTCTAGTCGATGACGTTAGCAATGTCAACAAGCATTTTTGGCGTCGTTGCCGGGGAAAGATAGTCTAAAGCTCAAAAATATAAATATAGTAATAGCATGCATGCATCTCAAACACGTAATGTATCGAGAACCCAAATTATCGTTACTTAAACAGGCTTACCCTTGTTCTTTCCACTTTTGTTTATTTGATTTCAGGGTGATGTATGAATAAGAATCTTCCAGACAACTTCGTTTCAAGTCTAGAAAAAATCCTAAGGAAGGCAAAGTCAAAGCCTAAATCTCGGCCCACAACCTCTGCCTTGGAAGATTCAACCATCGTGCGAAACTTAACAACCACGTTCGAAGTAATGGCAAACAAGACCCTTCGCGAGTACTCCGCACCGACCCCGGACAACATCCCTACTGGGCTGACAGTTGATGTGGGAGACAAAGCTTTTGAGCTCAAGCCTGCACTGATCAACATGGTACAAGCTAGCCAATTTTGTGGAAAAGCTCATGAAGATGCCAATGCACACCTCCAACATTTTCTGGAGATATGTGGCACCTTCACGATCAAAGATGTGTCAAGTGATGCAATCCTACTTCGCTTATTCCCATTCTCACTCTTGGGGCAAGCAAAACAATGGTTCTACTCCAACAAAGACAAACTCACAACTTGGACACTATGCTCTACTGCCTTTCTGGCAAAGTTCTTCCCTATAGGCAAAACCAATGCCTTACGGGGGAAAATCTCAAGTTTCCAGTAGCAACATGACGAATCTGTTCCTGAAGCGTGGGAGCGCTTCTAAGACTACATCTCAGAATGCCCACACCACAGAATGGAGATCTGGTTGCTCATGCAGACCTTCTACCACGGGCTCACTACCAACACCCGTGAGATGATGGATGCTGCAGTTGGAGGTGCTTTCCTGTCCCTTACACTCACTCAAGCCACTAACCTTGCGGAACAGATGGCGTCCAATCAAGCTTGGAACGGGGAACGTCAACCCCGCAAGAGAGAAAGAGGAATGCACCACCTCAAGGAGGTAGACATGCTGTCTGCCAAAATGGACTTAATCATGAAGAGGCTTGAAGACAAAGCCCCTGAGAAGAAGGAAGTCATGCAACTCTTCGATTCCCGCATGACCTGTGAAGAGTGTGGAAACACTGGACACTCGAGCAATCAATGCCCTCAGCTGGAGGAGGACGTGAACTATATCAACAACAACAACCAATATCGTCCCCAGCAAAATCAAGGATGGACCCAGCAGAGGCCCAACTACCTAGGTAACTACTCAGGTAACTATCAAGGTAATAACTCTTTCAATAATTTCCCGCCTTTAAGAGCGTTAGTCCAAAACCAGGGTAGACTTATGAATAATCTGTCTAAGAAGTTAGCTTCCAATGATAAAATGCTAGAAACTATTAGTAATAAAATGGAAAGCTTTTCTTCTGCCATTAAGAACCAGCATAGCTTTAATAAAATGATAGAATCCCAGATATCTCAGCTGGCATCATCTGTTCCTACGGCTAACCCAGGTAAGATTCCGGGCCAGCCGGAAGAACTAGAATCTGCAAATCTTGTCGATATCTATTATGCAGGTCTGTACTCCAAGAAGACAGAAGAAGGCCCAAGGTGGACTGGCTGGGACATGCCTGCCAAGAAAGGAGATCTAGGGAGACCTGTCATCACCATCAGCATTAGCACCTACACTTTCGAGAACACGCTATGTGACTTCAGGTCTAGCGTCAACATAATGCCTAAGGTAATATATGAGAAAATTCATGGTTCACCTTTATTGTACACAACCATGTGCTTGCAGCTTGCAGACCAGTCACTATGCTAACCATGGTTCACCTTCAAGTGTGAACACGTATCCACGTGTGGCCTTTAACTCATCAGCATCAGAGATCCAGTTCGCATCACTATATCCCTCCAAGACTTTGGGGTCTCCAGAATAGTGAATTCCATAGCTTATTGTCCCCACTAGATAGCGCATCACCCTTTCAAGAGCACGCCAGTGTTCACTTCCCGAGTTTGAAACAAACTGGCTATGTTTACTAACTGCATATGCAATATCAGGTCTTGTGGCACTAGCCAGATACATCAATGAGTCAATGATCTCGGAGTATCTCAACTGATCTACCATTATCCTATTGTTCTTTTTCAGAACTAAGCTAGCATCATAAGGAGTTAAGGCAGGTTTGGAATCATTGTAGACAAACTGACTCAGGATCTTCTCAACGTAGTGAGTTTGTGAAAGAATCACCCCACCATTTTCTCCCTTGATCAGCTTTATATTAAGGATAACATCAGCTTCTCCCAAATCTTTCATCTCAAAGCTCTGAGATAGAAAGTCTTTGACTTCCTTAATCACATTAAGGCTCATGCCAAAGATGAGTATCTCATCTACATACAAGCACAAAATCACTCCTTCGCCCGCACCAAAGCGATAGTACATACATTTGTCAGCTTCGTTCGCAACAAAGCCAATCGATGTCAAAGTTCTGTCGAACTTGTCGTGCCACTGCTTAGGAGCCTGCTTGAGACCATAGAGTTACTTCACCAACTTACACACAATCCCTTCTTGACCCTTTGCTACAAATCCATCTGGCTTGTAACATCCTGAAATTTTAAATCCTTAAAAATTGCCCCTAATTAAAACTTTTAATGAAATTAAATTCTAAAAGCCCTCCCTAATAAAATTTTGTTTAATTTTATTTTCATGCATCATATGTTTGTGCATTTGAGTGCTTTAGAATCTAGGAAAAAGTCTAAAGCTCAAAACCCTATTCAAATTTGAAACTAGTTCAAATTTGAATTCAAATTCATCTCAAAAACCCTTTCAAATGATTGTCAAACTTTCTTATGCACTTCTGGGCCGCAACCTCCCTTTCAGCACAACAACAGAAGCTAGCCCTACCTGCCTCCCCTTTCCTTTTCTTTTTCCACCGCGAAAACGAAATGGGCCAACAGCCAAGGAGGCCCATCTAGCCCACGACTCCGTCATCTTCCTCCTCTGTCATCGCCTCACCCTCGCCTGCGTCCCCGCCACGGGATTCCTCCCTTCCCGCCGTCCTTTTTGACTGATGCCACGCGCACGGAAAAGCTGAGGGCTTTTCGCTGCCCATCCCCCAGCCGGTACACTCCCTCCCCCTCTCTAGGTCGTACGGCGTCCTCGCCATACTGCCGAGCCGGGAGCTCCGCCGTACACCCCCCTTGCTCGATCTCCTCCACTCAGCCCCATTCCTAGCCACAGCCATGAGCACCGCAGCCACTTGCACCCCCTCCGTACCGCACGCCCGCTTAAACTCGTCCTCCAGCTCTCCCGGCTGTGCAGCGCCCACGCGTATGAGCCTCAGAGCTCCGCCGGCACACGCCCGTACCCCAGTCCCGGCCATCTCCCACTGCACCGAGGCACGCGCCACACTCATCTCATCCCCCCGCACACCTCCGTACCCCCATCCCCCTCCGGGAATGCCTTGACAGGCTTTTTCCCTTGCCATGCCACCGCCGCAGCCAAGACCGGAGCACGCCGGACATTATTGGCCCGGCGAGCTTATCCGCTAACCCAAGCTCATCCAGAGAGCTCGAGTGAGCTGGCCTCGACCACCCGGGGCTTTAAATAGCACCCAGGGGCGCCTCCTCACCTCACACTACCACCACTTCCTCCTCTGCCGCCGCCATTAGCCAAGCTCCGCCGCACACACTTCACCGCCCCACCGCTACCCATCTATCTCACCGGAGCAGCCCCGAGTGTAGTCGTAGTACCCACACGCCGGCCAATTACCCCTCTTCAGCGGTAGTACTGCCCTACTGGCCGGTCGGCATGAGCTCTGCTCCGCCGTCGTCGCCTCTAGCGCCGCCGTCGCTGTGAAGCCCTGGCCGCCGCGCAGCTCGACGGGAAAGTCTCTAGGTACCCCTGTTATGCTGCCTAACCTCCTCCTGCCCTATCTCACCTCTCTAGCCACCTTCTTCCCATCCGCCCGAGCGCCACCGAGCTCCGGCGACCCTCCGCCGCCGCTCTGGCTCCTCCCTCTCCAGCTCAAGCACACCAGAGTGCTTCGTATCACCCCACAAGCACACCCCCCGCGCTTGTTTGGCTCCAAACCATGCACAGGCAAAACACCCTTTTGAGCCACGTCGCCGCCAGAACTCCGGTGAGGTACTCTGGCCGTCGTGGCTCACCTCTCACCACCACACCTACACCCGTCACTCCGCCGTAGCCCTCTGATCCTGTAGGTGCACTTGCCGTCGCCGTAGACGCCCTGTAGCTGCCGGCAGCGAGCTCGCCGGTGACCTCCCCTATCCCGCCACCGCGCATCCACCCATCTTGGGCGGTGCTGCGAGGTCGGGCCCGTGCGGCAGCCACACACCCGCGCCACACGGGAGCCCACCTTCACTCCGTGCACTTGGTCCACTAGACCACCCAAACAGTCCAGCCTCGGTCCACGGAGTTCACCAGGCCGGTCCACAGCACAGTATCCTCGCCCCCGCACGCTTGCGTCAACCCCCTTCTTTTTGCTAGATCCACCCGGTTGGTGCACACACAAGTCTGGTTAGTGACCTTAGTTTTTTCCAAAAATTCCACAAAAATTCTCAAAAAAATACAAGATGGTCCCCTAAGCCTGTAGGATCAATCCAAATCTCTTTAGCACATCATTAGAGCCTTTAATTAAATTAGGTTAATTTAACCCTTCGAAAAGGCCCATAAAACGTACGCCAAGATGTACATTTCTCTATCTAGAGCTCCATAAATTCCCAATAAGTTTCTAAAATTATTGGGATATATCCTAAGGGCATTCATAAGCTCACATCTCCATTTCCACACTTAGAACATATAGATATAGTTCTAACCCCCTTAGACATCGTGTAGCCATATAAAATGTCGAGCCCTAGAGTTAACCACGAGTTCTCGAATCACAATCCACACCTCTTTATCCTTAAGGACAACTTAGAAATCTAAAAGAGCTTTGGACTAATTCCTTGATGATTGATGGATTGTTAATTTATTGTTTGTGTTTAGTCTCTCATCTGACCCGGTGATTGCGCTCTCATCAACCGGGATACGCATTTTAGGGACTCAACTCTTCGCTCAACAAGTGATGCAAGTATCTCAACACCACCCCCTTGGTCATGCCTATTCTATGTTTTTAATATTAAAATTTACCAAGTTAATAATATTGTACCGCATTTCTGTCACATGCGATAACTTGGGTTTTAGGCATTTCAGCCAGGAGAAATCCTCTTCTCCACACCTTATAAAACCCCAGGGCAAGCCTTATACCCAAGGCTTGCAACATTATAAACTTGTTTACTTTATGCCTATCAACTTAGAATGGATAGGTTGGTGTGAGTGTGAAATATAAAACTTGCCTTAGAAACATGCTAGAGAGGATGTAAGGGAAGTTGTTTATCCTTGGGAGAGGCTCTACCCAGCGTTGCCTTAGTCCGTATAAGGACCAGATCATGGAAAAAGTCTTTCCAGTGTTTCTAGTACGACCATGCGTAGCCGAAAAGGTACAGCCTGTCGGGAGTACCTACTTATGTGAGGCCTTGGACCAAACCCCACTACTGAACCTAGTAAACCATCCCAAGGGGCCACAGTGGGCAACGGATGTGCTGCAGCAGGACCTTCGCAGAGTCCCAGGTCCGGCCGGTACGGGTCATCGGGTTTGTTATGGCGCCCGGAATGGCGCGGTGGTATTGTATACCGCATTTTTTATATGCATATGCTTTATCCCGGGATGTGGACCCGCGAGGCGGGTGGTGGTGGAATGACCCCTACTTAGGCCCTAGCATAAACGTGGATGGAACTAGGGAATGTTGTCTAGATGTGGATGAGAATGTAGTCCACAAGTAGACGTTGGTGGGTATGGTTCTCGCGGCCAGTACCGCCTGTACGTAGGGTATGGGCTGGTCGGACGTATGGGTACAATGTACACCTCTGCGTAGAGTATGATTTATCCGGATAGCAGTGGTTCTCGGTTAAGAACCCCCTTGGTAAAAGCTCTCTTTGACTAGTCACACCACTAGAGATAGATTGGTTAAAATTGGGGGCGAAAGCCCAAAGAGATAATACTATGGGTAAAGGGTTAAGCAGGATCCAGACGATCGTTGCATTAAAACTTGGGAACTGGTAGGAGAGGCTTCGTGTTCCTCCTCCAGGGCCACCACTCCTTATCGTATGTAGTCTAAAAATCTGATAGTTGTCACACTCGTTTTAAACCTTGCATTGTTTATTTTCTGCATTAATGCTAGCCCCACTATATTCTTTACCTTCATGTCATTAAATTCTTATGCGATAGGGTACTTGCTGAGTACTTCTGGCAAAAGTACTCAAACTTGCTTGTTTGCCTAGGTTAAGGCCTTTCTACATCTACTGCTGCATAATGATTGTTGTGTGTTCCTATGGTAAAGGTGACTATATATTCACCGGAATAATTTTCTCTTTAAACTCTATCTCTCTCTACTCTGATTATCAAACCCGTACAGGCTGGTGCCATTTACCCGGTCCAGGGCATGGCACTGTATTGCTAAGTGGGGCCATCCCGAGGGAGGTCCCCACAGGGTGGTATCAGAGTTGTAGTTAACAACTAGGATTCCTTAGAACGTACAATAAGAATAAAAAACTTAAAAGATATGCTATAACTTACCTTTTCCCCATCTCTTGCTCTTCTTACCTCAAACTCTATCCGTACCTCTACTCTAAGGAGAAGGAAAATTCTAAAAAATTTCCTTTTCCCTCCATGATAGATGTCAGACCAGAATGATTGGGACAATTGGGACAACTGGGTTGACGAAGAAGGTTGGACACATGGACACTACATCGATATCAGGGATTCACAAAGATTCTATGGGAAGACATGCAGAGTTTGGGATATACCTTATATCCAGAGTTCAGTGGGAAAGAGATTCGAAAGAACGGGATCAGCAGATGTGAGATGTACCTCAGGATACCGACCATACAATCACACCCCGAGTGGGAACCATGGGTAGCCTATGCAGAAGGAACCGAGTATAGCGACTCATTACGAACAGCAGCTCTCCAAGCCCTAGTGAAACTATGCACTAAACATATCCACGAGTTGGATAAAACCCTAGCCAAATACTACCCTATTCAAGATACTACACATCCTCTTTGGATCGAGAGGATGGGATACTTACAACATCCTCATAACCATCCTCAAGCTGCCACCGTCCAATATATTCAATCCTTATACCAACTACATACCACCAAAGAAATGGATTTCCAAACCGCCCGACATGAAGCGGAGGAAGCCAAGCATCGGGAAAAATGCCTTAGGTATAGACTTTCCCGTACCAAAGACCAGAATATCCAGTCTAAATATCATTCGGAAGTTGCAATGCGAGAAATGACCACCGCCATAGATAACCTTAATGCTATGGTGAGTGACCTACACCAGTCCTTGCAGTCAGCCTACGAGGACAAAAGAGCCTTAGAGCAAGCCTTGCAACAAGCACAAGCATGAGTACCAACACCAGAATCAAAACCTAACCCAGATCAAGAAGACCTAAACCCTATTCTTGATGATCAAGTACCAGCCCTAGTTCCACAAAACCACCATGAAAACTCACCTGAATTTCATGGAAACCTACCTGAATTCCATGCATACACATCTTCCGAAGAAGAAGAAGAAGAAGAGTCTGAAGGAGAAATAGAGATCACAGAGGATGAAGATTCAGGGCTAGAGTCCGTCACCCACAATAATCCCTCGTCAAGTATACCAAGATCAGCAGAGTCAACGGCAGAAAAGAGAGTAACAGGGAAGCTTGACAATGAGGTTACTTTAGAACTACAAGAGCTAGAGAAACCATACTTAGTGGTAGGAAACCGAAAACGACTTCTAGAACTTCTTGGTCAATATGGGATCATAGAAGAGGAGTCAGAATCAGCAACCCTACGAGAGGAGATTTCCTAATAAATAGGAATTAGTGTCAGAATAAGAGGGCAAGGAGTCCCTATGTGTATATATTCGATAAGAATATATAATAAAGTAACTTTTATTGAATAAAAGTTATATGTATTTCTAATGTAATCCTGTCATGGATACATGGAATACACAGGAGCAATGGGGCAACAGAACGAAGTGCGATTTAGTGGCAAGAATCACAAGGGATTCCCCGCAATCCTCCATCAGTGTCTGGTAGATTTTGGTTTTGATGCATCCAATGCCCAGTATACCGGAAACATGTATGGCCTTAACCAGGAACGAGGCACAACTATGCTCACCCTCACCGTACCAGCCTCACTAGAGAACCCAGACAGACAACCCCCCACTATATCAGTGGTTGGGAATTCACTCTTCCAAGCCACTCAATCAGCCGCACGCAAGATGCTTTGCCAACTCCACCAAGAGAATCAAGAAAGATTCGCCCAGTCTATATATCGCCTATTACCCAGCACCCTAGTGGGATCCAGAAACATGAGCCAGATAGCATAAGCCATGGACATAGCTCCAGAGATGGAAACCGACGCATGCCTTAGAATAATGGGAAGATATGCAGTGGCACAGCACAGGTACATAATAGAGCTAGAAGGAGAGAAGAGTAGTTATCATTAGGAGTTAGACATTAGTGGCAGAATTCTTGAAGAACTCAGAAAAGACATCCGAAAAATGGAGGCCAAGCATGTTGTGATGAAGGACAAAATTAATACTTATGAGAGAATGTTAGAACAGTAGGACATGAGGGTCCGCAGATATCAAGAAGAATGGGACATGATGATAAACAAGCTCAGAGATACCCGAAGAGATTATACTGATTAGCAAGAGATACTTATGGAGCAGATCCATGGACTCCAGAATCAGCTGGAATATCATAAGGTCACCAGCACTCATAAAGCCCAATACCACAAGAATAAAGCTCTACGCTACAAATTGGCAAAACAGTGAGGCCAAGAAGCTGATACCCAGGTTCACCTGATCAACTTGATCAAGAAGGTAATCTACCTATATGATAAGTTAGAGTGATACAAAGCAAGTTGGAAGGCTTCAGATGAGAAGAGAATCCAGGAGTTACAGCAACTCAACAGCAAACTACCTTCCAAGCTTCAGAAACAATTCAGGATGGAAGACTTTGGGCTACCTGTAACACCCTAATTTTGCTAATTTGCTCTCTATTAAAATTTTGCTAGAAACCCATACTTGCTCTTAAAGACATATAAGGATATTTGTTTCCTAGGCATTAAATATTTATTTATTGTCAAATTAATGAACCTTAGGAGTTAAATGTTGCATACATGCTGGTGCATTTTTATTTTGAAGTGTGAATTCATATCTGTGTTTGAATTCAATTTGTTTGGTTTGTCTTTGTTTCGCAAAGTCCGTCTGTGCCCCCTCTTCTTCCTCCCTCTCCCCGGCGCAGCACCTCAGCCCAGCTAGCCGGTCGGCCAGCGGCCCGGCCTGCTTCCTCCCCCGCGCGCTCCTCCCAGCCTACCTAGCGGCCCAGCTCGCGGCCCACCTTGCCAGCCAGCCGGCCCGCCAGCGCCCCCTCCTCCGCCAGCCAATGACAGGCGGGCTCCGCCTGTCATCCCTCCCACCGCGCCGTGCCCGAGCCGGACTCGATGTCCAACCGGCCGCCCGCACCTCCGTGCCCGCGCGTCCGACTCTGCCCGTGCTTCGGCTTGGCCCGCACGTCAAGGTCGCCCTCGGCCCTATAAAGCTGCCGCCAACCGCCCCGAAAACCCTACCCCGAAACCCTAGCCCGAGCTCCCGCAGCGCCGCCGCCTTCAAGCTCGCGCGCGCCGCCTTTGCTCCGCACGGCCATCACTTCCCCTCCATCGACGTGAAGCCCCGGAGCACCGCAAGGACGCGAGGAAGCCGCCCGTGTCGTCCGTTTGCGCCCCCGAGCTTCCCCGCGCTCGAGTCGACCTCGCCGGAGCAGCCGTCCGCTCGCCACCGCCGCACGCCGTCTCCGTCGTCCCGAGGTCCAATCCCTTGCCCTAGTTAGTTTCCTTGCAGTGTCAGCTTGCTCCCGGTCCAAACCGCGTCGTAAATCATGCCCCGCAGCCCTAGTTGGCCTTGCGCCGGCGAAGCCGCCGCCAAGCGCCGCCGTGCGCTGCTGTCTGCGCCGCCGCTCCGTGCGCCAGCCCGCAGCGGGCCATCCATCGCGAGATCAGCGGTCCGGATTAGATCGGACCGGAGTCAACCGGACCCATACCGGTCAACACCACCGCGGCCCGTGTAGCTTTTGCTAAAGAGCCCCTGCACTTGTATAGTTTCGCGAATAGATCTAACCTAGTTCAAAAGTAATTACGGATAGGTCCTGTTTCTTTCAGTTTAGACCCTAGGCTTCTAGGTTTTTGTACCCGAGGTCCGTCTAGTGTAGTGTTGCACCGTAGACCTTCTGTTTATATACGTAATTATGTTTTAGCCCTCGCTTTATCACCGATAAGTCCCTGAAGCTTGTTTTAGCTATATCTTTAGCGTTTTATATCCGTTTTTAGAGTATAATATGTCCATGCGATCGTAGTAAAGCATAGATTAGTTTTATATCTCTGATGTGCTCTATTTATACTGTTTGGTGATTGTTTTTAATTTATTTATGTTATTTGCTTGTATGTACTTGATGTGGTGCGTAGAGTACGATCCGTTCGAGTTTGGAGATCAAGCTTTTGAAGAATCTGAGCAGCAGCCTCGGGACTTTGTAGAAGGCAAGTTCCTTGCTGCATACCCATTATTCCTATAACAAACATGCATTATTTCACAGTATTTACTTTATTGCTTGCATTTAATTGATGGGTTCCTATTTAAGGATGACTAGTTGATTTATCCTATACCTTGCTCAACCTGGGTATTTATTTTATTGTTGGGTAGTCTTGCTTAGTGCTCAACGTGGTTGGTGGCATTCATGAACAATCATTTAATCTTGATTTGCTTCTGTTATACCTTCATTCATACAAGACCACTCGATTTAATTGGAACATGGAGAACCACCCAGGACAACCGTACAACCACAAGACAAATGGCTCTGTCTTGACTGAGTAATTAGGGACTCTGGCTTAGGGTAGCCTCACCTTTGGGCAAGGGGCGGCGGCAGATGGGGTATAGCCCGGCCCTCAGTCTGATCTGCTCTATGGTAGCTTCGCAGATTGAGAGAGGTTTATGCTTTGCTACTGATCCGGTAACCTTGTGGGCTATTTCTGGGTTGGGGAAACTTTGTAAAGGTCTCGTAGCGCCCCTATGCAGTCACACCTAGGTAGTGTGGCATGATGCCTAGCTAGCATCGCGTGGTTGGGTCTAAAGTTCTTCAGAGCTTTTGCGCGACTTGTGGGTAAAGATGTACAACCTCTGCAGAGTGTAAAACTGTTATAACAGCCGTGCTCACGGTCACGAGCGGCTTGGACCCTCACATGATTAAACTATGGAAGTTGAACTTTAACTTGTTGCATTTTACTTTTTGTTGATGATGCTTATGTTAATGTGGGTTTGGTATAAACTTATTCTTGCTAGTAACTAGTTGCTTAATAAAATATTGACCAACTAAAATGCTGACTACTTATACCCATCAGCCTTTCCACTTATACAGCCTGTGCATGTTTATTATACTATTCTCCCTTGTTGAGTACGTCATGTGCTCACGCTTGTTATTTATTGCAACTACACAACCCGGATTGCTGCTCAAACAGGAGATTTGAAGATTACCCTGGTGACTTCGAGGATTTCTAGGCGAGCGTGCCACCAGTCAGCTGCCTGTGGAGGCGCTTCCGTCCGCTGCTAGTTCGTATTCATTTAGATATTTGAGACATTCGGTCGTGTAATAAATATTACTACTCTCTTTACGCTTTGACATTGTGTTCGGTATCCACTGAGTCGTCGCATGTGTGGAACTTGATCCTGGCGCACATGTGATTTTAATGCATTTGGTTTTGCTTCCAAAACTGGATGTGACAAAGTGGTACCAGAGCCGTGTTGACTGTAGGACGTTAGCCTAGTTAGAAACTAGTCGAAGTAAGGATTACCTTTTAGAAGCCACACTTATGCTGCTTAAAAATTTACTTTAAAAGTGCTTATTCTTGCTTCATCTCAACCTTGATCCTCTGTTTTGATTCCTCTCTTGATCCTTTCATTTATCTTATTTAGCACTTGTTTATCTTTGTTTCTAGATGCCTTGTCGTCTAAGGAACTCTCGTACAAGCCCTGCCCCTATGTATCCCAGTGCAAGAGAGCAAGAGCTTGACGACTTCCATGATGGGGACACTGATGAGGAGATTCTGATGGAAGCACCACCAACAGCTACTGTCCCTGCAGCTCTTCCCGAGATAATCGAGGTGTCCGATGGAGAAGAGCCAGAAGAGGAGGATCCAGAGGAAGTTGAAGCAGAAGGAGCAGAGGAAGCTGGAGAGCAAGAACAAGCTGAAGTGCCAGAAGCTGGAGGAAGTGATGAAGATGAGCCACAAGAGCAACCCCCAGCTGGACCAGTGGCTTGGAAAGCGTATGCCTACTCACATTCTGGATGAGGCATCCCGATGGCAGACCTACTATACCGTGCTGCTCACTGCATAGGCATGGGAATGCCAATCTACCGCTGTAAGCGTTGGACACACCCATGGTTTGAGGATCACTGGGGAGTGACGGTTACTATGCACAGAATGGGAGGCCGTGAAGTGTCCAAGCATAAAGACGTCATCTACACGACCACCAGAGTTGCCGGAATTGCAGGAGCTGCACAGAGAGCGCTTTATGTACTCTCTCACCAGGAACGTGAGAGGATGGAAGCCTACAACATGACGTTCACTCCAATCAGGGCCAGTGGAGAAGCTAAGACCTACATCGCCTCAGCTCCACCGTTTGAGTCAGAGTTGAACAATCTTCGCAAGCTGCTTGCTGCCGTTAACACTGCTCTGGACGACACCAACAACACATTGGCCAGAGCTCAAGAGAAGATCTTCACGCTAGAGGGAGAGAATCGCTACCTGAAGAGTGTTGTGCAAGGCCAAGACCCGCCAAAACCCGAGAGGATCAACCCAGAACCTCACGCTTCACCATCACCCAAGAGAGCCCGCTATGACTCTCTAGATGCTCGCACAGATGCTATGCCTTGAGTCTTAGGATGTTAGGATAAGAGTCTCTTTTGTAATCGTTAGCACGAACGAGTCGTAGATGTGCTTAGTTAAGAGTGTGCTTTAAGTGGTTGTGCTTGTGATGGATGCTTGATTCGAATCTTTGTGTGATTGCAATGTGTTCTGGAGTGATGACCACAATGACATTGGTGTGGGAATAAAGTTATTAGTTGGGTCATATTTCTTTCTGATCTACTCTTTTATCTCGCACCTTAATCATGATCGATGGAAATTTATCTATCTTCTCTTTAAATCTCGTCATATGCAAATCTGTTCGCGCAGTTCTCTGACACAGCAGTAGTGTTTTATTCATAACTCGAGCTGTAGAACTCCAAATGAGGTAAAACCAGTGGGGTTGGTTCAGGAATTTCAAGGGTGATTTTCTGACAAAAATTCATTACTATAGCATATATAGTCTGAAAGATATGTACGAAACAATGAAGTAACCAGAAACTGATAAAAAAACTGCTGACACAGTCCTCTTGTTGAATTTTTATTTCGAGCTACAGACCTCCGATTGAGGTGATTCCAGTTGGGATAGTTCAATAATTTCGTACACCAGATCCTCGCAAAAGCTCATGGTATTTGAACACTTCTACAGAAAGTTATAACTGTTTTATTAGAGCATACAGAATCTGTCTTAATCTGCCAGTGTTACTGTTTATCTATCTGAGTTGTCTCTTAGTGCCATAGTCTAAATCTATGTTTCTAACACTCAGATGGTGACCACCAGGTCCGGATCAGGTGTTGACGTTCCGCCAGTTGTTCGACAAGGGAGAAGCAGCAGTTCAAGCAGCGCGCCTCAGCAATCACAGATGGATCCAGCTATGCAACAGTTCCTGCAGGCGCAGACCCAGCTCCTTCAGAACCTGACGAACACTGTAGCCAATCTGCAGGCTCAAGCCAACAACCCGCCGCATCCGCAGCCGCAGCAACCATCAAGGGACAAGCACCGTGAGTTCATGAGCCACAAGCCCCCGACCTTCACTCATGCTGCAGATCCATTGGAAGCTGATGACTGGTTGAAGACCGTGGAGAAGATGCTCACTATCTCCCAGTGCAACGACAGGGAGAAGGTCTGTTATGCTTCAGGCCGTCTTCAGGGGTCAGCTGGTGCATGGTGGGATGCTTATGTCGCCGCCCATGCCACCCCTGATGCTATCACCTGGCAGGAGTTCACCACTGAATTCAGGAGCCACCACATACCTGCTGGTCTGATGAAGCTGAAGAAGAAGGAGTTCCTCAGTCTCAAGCAAGGAGGGATGTCCGTGGCAGAGTACCGACATAGGTTCATCGAGCTATCATGCTATGTTGCAGATGATGTCGCCGACCCCAGGAAGAAGCAAGAGCTAATTCTGGATGGACTAGCTGGACCTCTCCAGTACCAGCTGATGTCCCACTCCTTCCCGACGTTCCAGGAGCTTATTGACAGAGCTATCTGCTTGGAGTCCAAGCGCAGGGAGCTTGGAGATCTGAAGAGGAAGGCTACTAGTTCTGGACAGTCTGGAAGCATCACTCGCCCTCGCTTCAACCCACAGCAGGGGACACCGTTCCGCTTTGGAGGATCCAATGGGAACTTTGGGCAGCAGCAGTTCCAGCGTCCCTCTCAGCAATAGTTTCAGCGCCCTACTCAGCAGTTCCAGCACCATGGGCAGCAGACACCCCATCCCGCTTTCCAGCAGAATAGGCAGCCAGCTCCAGTGGGCACCCCAGCAAGGCCCAGCGCTCCTCAGACCCCCGCTAACAACAGCTGCTACAAGTGTGGGGAGGTTGGCCACTATGCCAACAACTGTCCCAAGAAGACTGCTCCAAGCACCCCCGTGCAGAACTAGCAGATGCAGCAGATGAGGAACGGGAACCAGACTCCACAAGGCAACAAGGGACAGCAGAGCTTCTCACGTGGCAAGGTGAATCATATGAACGCTGAGGAGGCTCAGGAGAATCCGCAAGTCGTGGTTGGTATGTTCCTTGTCAACTCCACCCCCGCATCAGTTCTCTTTGATTCTGGAGCATCCCATTCTTTTATAACTTCCTAGTTCGTAGCTCAACATAACATACCCATTAGTCCTATGCCTCGCAACATGTTAGTTAGTTCACCAGGGGGGATCTAAAGGCATCATATCAGTGCAACCGGGTCAGTCTAAAGATTTTGGGTAGAGATTTCTATGCTAACCTCATGGTATTGGATTCAAGAGGGATCGATGTGATACTTGGAATGGGATGGTAGACTGCATGTGATGCGGTGATTCAGTGTTCCAAAAGGTCTGTCCTTCTGACTAGTCCTGCTGGAGAAAGGATCGAGTTCGCAGCTACTCCATCACCAGCGCCTGATGGGTCAGTAAATCAGCTTAATGGGAAGACTTTGGAGGATATCAGAGTGGTTTGTGATTATCCATATGTGTTTCCAGAGGAGTTGCCAGGTATGCCACCTGACCGAGATGTTGAGTTTGTTATTGAACTTTTACCTGGTACTGCTCCTATCTCTAAGCGTCCATATAGAATGTCTAGTAATCAACTGATAGAGCTTAAGCAACAAATTAAAGAACTAATGGAGAAAGGGTTCATTCGCCCTAGTTCTTCACCTTGGGGGCACTGGTTATCTTCGTTGAGAAGAAGGATGGTACACAGAGGATATGTGTTGATTACAGGCTGCTTAATGATGTTACTATCAAGAACAAGTATCCACTACCCCGCATTGAAGACTTGTTTGATCAGATGAGAGGAGCTAAGGTGTTCTCCAAGATTGATCTGCATTCTAGGTATCATCAGATGAAGATCAGGACCTCAGATATTCCTAAAACTGCTTTCACTACTAGGTATGGACTTTATGAGTACACAGTCATGTCTTTCGGATTGACCAATGCACCTGCCTACTTTATGTATCAGATGAACAAGGTGTTCATGGAGTATATGGACAAGTTTGTTGTGGTGTTCATTGACGACATCTTGATATACTCGAAGAATGAAGAGGAGCATTAAGAACACTTGAGACTCGTACTGCAGAAGCTCAGAGAACAACAGTTGTATGCCAAGTTCAGCAAGTGTGACTTCTGGTTGAAGGAGGTCTCTTTCCTTGGACATATCATCACCGATGGGGGTATCTCAGTGGATCCAGGGAAGGTCAGCGATGTGTTGAAGTGGGAACCGCCGAGGTCAGTCAAGGAAATCAGGAGTTTTCTTGGTCTTGCTGGTTACTATCGTCGATTCATTGAAGGATTCTCTAAGATAGTGAAGCCTCTCACCTCACTACTGGAGAAGGACAAGGAATTCAAGTAGTCAGATGCATGTCAAGCAACCTTTGAAGAGTTGAAGAAGAGGTTGACCACTGCCCCAGTGCTAGTAATGCTAGATCTGCAGAAGAGCTTCGATATCTACTGTGATGCGTCTCGACAAGGTTTGGGATGTGTTCTTATGCAAGAAGGACATGTTATAGCTTATGCATCTCATCAGTTGAGGAAACATGAGCTGAATTATCCTACACATGATCTAGAGTTGGCAGCTGTGGTTCATGCTTTGAAGATATGGAGGCATTACATCATGGGAACCAGGTGCCAGATTTTTACAGATCACAAGAGCCTAAAGTACATTTTCACTCAGAAGGACCTGAACCTGAGACAACGTCGATGGCTAAAGCTGATCAAGGATTATGACTTGGACATACAGTATCATCCTGGTAAGGCAAATATGGTTGCTGATGCTTTGAGTCGGAAGGGTAGTGCCAACATGGTTCTAGTGTCTCAGTTACCTGCAGAGTTGATAAAGGAATTTGAGAGCTTGAACTTGGGGATAGTTGCTCATACTGAGGGAGTGACCCTGGAGATAGAATCCACCTTGGAGCAGGAGATACGAAAAGGACATCTAGAAGATGAGGGAATCAGAGAGATCAGAGCAGCTATGGAATAGGGCAAAGCAACAGACTTCACAGAAGATGATCAGGGGACTATATGGTTCAGGAATCAGATCTGTGTGCCAGATGTGGGAGATGTCAGAGAGACCATCTTGAGAGAAGCTCATGATTCAGCCTACTCTATTCACCCAGGCAGTACCAAGATGTACCAGGATCTGAAGCAGAGGTATTGGTGGTATGGAATGAAGAGAGATGTGGCCGCTCATGTAGCTTTGTGTGACACTTGCCATAGAGTGAAAGCTGAACATCAGAGGCCAGCTGGTTTGCTCCAACCACTGAAGGTGCCAGAGTGGAAGTCGGAAGAAATTGGTATGGATTTCATTGTTGGGTTACCTCGTACTCGTGATGGTTATGATTCTATATGGGTTATTGTGGATCGTTTGACCAAGGTAGCTCACTTTATACCAGTATGAACCACTTATACTGGAGCAAAACTAGCTGAGTTATACATGTCCAGGATCGTGTGTTTGCATGGTGTGCCTAAGAAAATAGTGTCAGATAGAGGTACTCAGTTCACGTCGCGTTTCTGGGAGAAGCTTCATGAGTCTATGGATACAGTGTTGAATTTTAGCTCTGCTTATCACCCACAGACAGACGGACAGACTGAGAGGACTAATCAGATTCTGGAGGACATGTTGAGAGCATGTGCACTCAAGCATGGAGGCAGTTGGGATAAGAGTTTGCCTTATGTAGAGTTCTCTTACAACAACAGCTATCAGGCTAGTCTCAAGATGGCACCGTTCGAAGCTTTGTATGGAAGAAAGTGCAAAACCCCTTTGTTTTGGAGTCAAACAGGAGAGAGTCAGTTGTTTGGGGCAGATATCATCAAGGAAGCAGAGAGACAGGTTCAGATCATAAGAGAGAACTTGAGGACCGCTCAATTCTTTGAAGGATCATCCGAATCTCGAGGACGAGATTCATCTTAAGGGGGTAGGATTTGTAACACCCTAATTTTGCTAATTTGCTCTCTATTAAAATTTTGCTAGAAACCCATACTTGCTCTTAAGGACATATAAGGATATTTGTTTCCTAGGCATTAAATATTTATTTATTGTCAAATTAATGAACCTTAGGAGTTAAATGTTGCATACATGCTGGTGCATTTTTATTTTGAAGTGTGAATTCAAATCTGTGTTTGAATTCAATTTGTTTGGTTTGTCTTTGTTTCGCAAAGTCCGTCTGTGCCCCTCTTCTTCCTCCCTCTCCCCGGCGCAGCACCTCAGCCTAGCTAGCCGGTCGGCCAGCGGCCCAGCCTGCTTCCTCCCCCGTGCGCGCGTCCCAGCCTGCCTAGCGGCCCAGCTCGCAACCCACCTTGCCAGCCAGCCGGCCCGCCAGCGCCCCCTCCTCCGCCAGCCAATGACAAGGGGGCTCCGCCTGTCATCCCTCCCACCGTGCCGTGCTCGAGCCATGCCTACACGCCCGCGCGTCCGACTCCACCCGCGCTTCGGATTGGCCCGCACGTCAAGGTCGCCCACGGCCCTATAAAGCCGCCGCCAACCGCCCCGAAAACCCTAGCCCGAGCTCCCGCAACACCGCCGCCTTCAAGCTCGCGCCGCCGCCTTTGCTCCCCTCGGCCGCCAATTCCCCTCCGTCGACGTGAAGCCCCGGAGCACCGCAAGGACACGAGGAAGCCGCCCGTGTCGTCCGTTTGCGCCCCCGAGCTTCCCCGCGCTCGAGTCGACCTCGCCGGAGCAGCCGTCCACTCGCCACCTATGCACGCCGTCTCCGTCGTCCCGAGGTCCAATCTATTGCCCTAGTTAGTTTCCTTGCAGCGTCAGCTTGCTCCCGGTCCAAACCGCGTCGCAAATCATGCCCCGCAGCCCTAGTTGGCCTTGCGCTGGCGAAGCCGCCGCCAAGCGCCGCCGTGCGCTGCTGTCTGCGCCGCCGCTCCGTGCGCCAGCCCGCAGTCGGCCATCCATCGCGAGATCAGCGGTCCGGATTAGATCGGACCGGAGTCAACCGGACCCATACCGGTCAACACCGCCGCGGTCCGCGTAGCTTTTGCTAAAGAGCCCCTGCACTTGTATTGTTTCGCGAATAGATCTAACCTAGTTCAAAAGTAATTACGGATAGGTCCTGTTTCTTTCAGTTTAGACCCTAGGCTTCTAGGTTTTTGTACCCGAGGTCCGTCTAGTGTAGTTTTGCACCGTAGACCTTCTATTTATATACGTAATTATGTTTTAGCCCTCGGTTTATCGCAGATAAGTCCCTGTAGCTTGTTTTAGCTATATCTTTAGCGTTTTATATCTGTTTTAGAGTATAATATGTCCATGCGATCGTAGTAAAGCATAGATTAGTTTTATATCTCTGATGTGCTCTGTTTATACTGTTTGGTGATTGTTTTTAATTTATTTATGTTATTTGCTTGTATGTACTTGATGTGGTGCGTAGAGTACGATCCGTTCGAGTTTGGAGATCAAGCTTTTGAAGAATCTGAGCAGCAGCCTCCGGACTTTGTAGAAGGCATGTTCCTTGCTGCATACCCGTTATTCCTATAATAAACATGCATTATTTCACAGTATTTACTTTATTGCTTGCATTTAATTGATGGGTTCCTATTTAAGGATGACTAGTTGATTTATCCTATACCTTGCTCAACCTGGGTATTTATTTTATTGTTGGGTAGTCTTGCGTAGTGCTCAACGTGGTTGGTGGTATTAATGAATAATCATTTAATCTTGATTTGCTTCTGTTATACCTTCATTAATACAAGACCACTCGATTTAATTGGAACATGGAGAACCACCCAGGACAACCGTACAACCACAAGACAAATGGCTCTGTCTTGACTGAGTAATTAGGGACTCTGGCTTAGGGTAGCCTCACCTTTGGGCAAGGGGCGGCGGCAGATGGGGTATAGCCCTACCCTCAGTCTGATCTGCTCTATGGTAGCTTCGCAGATTGAGAGAGGTTTATGCTTTGCTACTGATCCGGTAATCTTGTGGGCTATTTCTGGGTTGGGGAAACTTTGTAAAGGTCTCGTAGCGCCCCTATGATGTCACACCTAGGTAGTGTGGCATGATGCCTAGCTAGCATCGCGTGGTTGTGTCTAAAGTTCTTCGGAGCTTTTGCGCGACTTGTGGGTAAAGATGTACAACCTCTGCAGAGTGTAAAACTGTTATAACAGCCGTGCTCATGGTCACGAGCGGCTTGGACCCTCACATGATTAAACTATGGAAGTTGAACTTTAACTTGTTGCATTTTACTTTTTGTTGATGATGCTTATGTTAATGTGGGTTTGGTAGAAACTTATTCTTGCTAGTAACTAGTTGCTTAATAAAATATTGACCAACTAAAATGATGACGGCTTATACCCATCAGCCTTTCCATTTATATAGCCTGTGCATGTTTATTATACTATTCTCCCTTGTTGAGTACGTCATGTGCTCACGCTTGTTATTTATTGCAACTACACAACCCGGATTGCTGCTCAGACGGGAGATTTGAAGATTACCCTGGTGACTTCGAGGATTTCTAGGCGAGCGTGCCACCAGTCAGCTGCCTGTGGAGGCGCTTCCGTCCGCTGCTAGTTCGTATTCGTTTAGATATTTGAGACATTCGGTCGTGTAATAAATATTACTACTCTCTTTACGCTTTGACATTGTGTTCGGTATCCACTGAGTCGTCGCATGTGTGGAACTTGATCCTGGCGCACATGTGATTTTAATGCATTTGGTTTTGCTTCCAAAACTCGATGTGACACTGCTAGAATTGACCTTGGACCTAGGTGCATGTGATGAAGACACTGAGCCACCACCCCAGCTTACACATGACGCCGTGGTAGCCGCGCATGTAGCCATGAAGATGTACCCAGATGCAAAGGCTCCAGCAGAGAAGGATCAGATTATACAAACCATATACAGGGACCCCTCAGAGGATGAGAATTTGGATGAGGTAGGGGAGGCAATTACCATTGTGGAGACAGAACTCCTTCCTCCCAACTGAAGACCCTCACACTAAGGAGTAGTAAAGCGATAGAATAGTATATAGGCTAAGTTCCTTTTCTCTTTGTAACATAGGTGTGTAGTAGTTTTGCTTGTAGATTAGAATATGGGAGCTGTCCAAAGTGTACAAATGCTCCTATAAGGTGCTTGGTGTGTTATTTGCTCACAAATAAACTCCCAGGGAGGGAAAAAGTTCTTATACAATTTGTTAAGAAAAATGGAAGGAAGCCTCTATGACAAGGGTAGGATAAAATTCTTTATCCCACTCTTAGCACTACAAGAAACTATTTTATCCGTGACGCATTTTCCGCGACGTTCTCAGAAAACATCACGAAGAGCACTGCGTCTACGATGTATTCTTATTTTTCGTCACGGATGTGCATTAATGGATATTGAAGCCTAGAGCACCGCGACGATTTGTTAAATTCGTCGCGATTTGTCACACCTGTTTTTCCAAAGAAAACCAGATGCAGTTCTATATGCATGCTAGGATCAAGTTTCATGCATATAGTTGACATAAGTGAATAACAGAAACAATATCACATAAGAAAAACAAAGATTATCAGAGATTTACGCTTTATCCTGGAAACGAAGGCACCAAACTCCACAAGCAGTCGACTGGGGGTTGCGTACGCCTAGCACCAGCAACATCTTCACAACGACTTCATGGCAGCTTCCTCTTTCTGAGCAACATTATTTATAGCAAGGGTGAGCACATATCGTACTCAGCAAGTGTGGGGAAAGTATGAATGCAAAGGCTTATCAAGGAAAGGCTGACAGGTTGACTGCATTAAGCACTTTTAGTTGGTCAAATTTTATTAGCACCTGATTACTAATAAAGTATAAGTATATACCAACCCACATTATCATAAAGAGATACGCCATAAGCATATGGCTAATATAACCATAACCACGATTTAAGTCCATCTTCAAGTTCAATTATTATGTGAGGGTCCAGGCCGCTCCATGACCGAGAGCACGGCTAATCGATTAGATTTATACTCTGCAGAGATTGTACACTTTACCCACAAGTCGTGTCCCCCATATATGCCCGGGTTTGCAAAGCCCTTAAACACTTCCGAGGTGAGTGGCATGAGTTTCACTACGAGGCCTTTACAAAGATTCCTTAGTATGAGCTGCTCGCTAGGTTTCATGATAGCGCAATGCATAACCCTCTCTCAAGACTGCGAAGCTACCACAGAGCAGATCAGCTTGAGGGCCGGGCTATACACCAACTACCGGCACCCCTAACCCTTATCAGGTAAAGCATACTACATACTAAGGTTTCTAATTAATTAGCCAAGACAGAGCCATTTGTCTTGTGGTTGCACCTGGTTCCTGGGTGGTTCTCCATGTTCCGATTAATCATTGTGATCTTGTATTAACCAGAGGTATACAACATAAAGTAAAGCAAGTTTATCATTGTTGTTCATTAGAACCACCATATCCCAAGTACAGCAACTAAGCATAGCTACCCAACATAAAGGTAAAACCCAGGTTGACAAGGAATAAAGGTAATAAAAACTAGGATAGACCTTAATAGGACCTATCAATATTAATGCAAGCATATGCAATGTGATTGAACACAGTTATTAGGACAAAAGAACAAGGACACACTTGCCTTCAACTAGTGTAATGATATTGCTCAGAATGTCTTCACTTCTTGCTCTTCAAAGCTCTCGAACCACGTTCATTCTACTCGCATTAATCATCCAAAGCAAACATCCGAAGCACACATATACTAGCAAACAAATAGAATAAATTAAAAATAGTACACCAATCATCATAAAACGTGCTAAGAATGGTACAAAACTAATCTACAAGATAAGATAAACACGTGAGCGAAAGAAGTGTTGAAATCAGAATTGAAATGAATATGATATGGTTTTAAGATGCAAGGATAACCACTTGAACTTGAGAGTGATGATAGTGCCACCGTGATCCAATGTTTGAGAAAAAAAAAGAACAGATAGACCGGTTTTAACGTGTGAGCAAGGAATTTATAGATGAATAAAAGATTATTATATAATTCTGAGATCACAAGGCTAAAAGATTAATAAATATATAATTGCACAATCATGATGTGTGTATGACCTCAGCAGGATGATTAGACAATAAAGAATGCGGCCAGGAATCAAAGATCAACTTATTATCCATCATTGATCACGATTTGGGCATGCATGTACGAATGTATTTTACTTGCCAACATGCATACATGGGCAGTCTATAGAAATCGAGATGGTGAAGGTGGACGAGTGATGCTCACCAAGATGCAAAAAGAAGTCACCACGGAACGGAACAGAGGGCCGACATGTACTGTAGTCTGTAGATCAGCTTCACGTAGACCCGGTAGACGAGGTGCATTCAGAAGGTGAAACGACAACGGTGTCCAGGCGGACGGGCTTCTTGGCCGGCAACACTCTGCAGCAAACAATGATCGACGATGATGGATATGGATGCGACGGCAACAGATCATTAGGGAAACAAGCTAGAGAAACTGGAGGGGAAAGACACCAAGGAGTTCTCACTTCTCACCACGAGATGTAGTGGAGGTGAACATCAAGCGGCGATGGCCGCAGGGGCGGATGCATGGTGCCGTGCAGCATGCCGAAGACGAGGCCAGGTACAGCGCGTGGTGGTGGTTCGGCACTTATCATCGAGTGACGATGGGATGATGGCGACTGGTGGAACTGCTGCAGCGTAGCTCCACGAAGCTCGCTGCGTCCTCGTCTTGATCCGACAGGCTACGGACGCCATGAATCGAGCACGAGCGGACGGCGGCCATGGCGCTCGGCGGCTTGGCCAGAGTCTTCAGGCAGACGAGCTTTTCCGCTGACAACAGGTTGAGGACGACAATGGGCTCCGGCGTAAATGCAGCTCGACGACGCGGAGGTCCTTGTGGCATCTGCGTTCTCCGGTGACAAGTGGTTGCGGCCGCGACTTCATCCTCGGCGATGGCGGCACGCGGCGGGTGCTAGGGTTGCGGCTGCAAAGAAGCTAGGGCACATATATATGGTGGAACAGAGATTGATGTGGGAAAAGAGCCCATATATGATGCGGTAACTTGGTCATGTCAGACTCGATCAAGATTTTCATGCAGCCGACCCAAGATTTTCACGCAGCCGACCGAACCGGTTTGGCAGAGGAAACCAAAATCCACTCGTGTTCGTTCGTGTACAGCTAGGCAAAGAAAACATAACATGTACATGCATGCCAGCTTGGCAACGAGGCAAAAAGAGGTCGTCGCCTTTGCTTTCTCGTAATGCATACATGTATGCATGTGCTGTTTCACTAGCTAACACCTGATGCGGATATGGTGACGGTAGAAAGAGAGGAAAACAAGGGGATCTCAGGGACGTACTCACTAACGGCGGAGCACGACGGCAGCGGCCGGCGGTGGAGCTCGGTCCTCCTTGTATGGACGGCGCTCCGGCGAACGACAAGCGTCGAGGATTGGCCGGCTGGGTGCAGCTTGGCCTTGCGGAACTCTTGCCGAGGACGTCTTGCTCTGGGGAGCCTTGGACGCCGAGATTCGACGATGGCCGACGACGAGCACGGTGCTCGGTCTGGCGGCTTAGGCAGCGGCTCTGCGCAGGGGTGGCGATGCGTGGGACGCGAAGCGGAGGGAGCAGCAGGGGCTAGGGCACGCGGGGCCGGCACTCGGCCTTTATAGGCACGCGGCCGCACGGTCGTCCGTGGCGCGCACGCCAAGGCAGCGTGCCTGGCGGCGGCGGCGCACAGGCCACGACCTCTGGTGGTGCCGGGCCCAGATGGGCTTCGGCCGGGCCGGAGGCTGGGCCAGAGCGGGTCGGGCCTTGGGGCTCGGCCCAAACAGATGGGATAGGATTTAATTTATTTTTCAGTACGAATATAATTCTAGAAAAGTCTAGAAAAATATTTTAAAGCACGAAAAATAATCAGAAAATCACAAAAATTACAGGAAAATTCCCAGAGATAGATTGAGACACGAACAATCCAAATAAAATATTTAGAGCTCATGAAAAAGATTTTAGAGCCTTCTAATAAATAGAATTGCTCAAAAAAAGTGAGAATAAATTCTAGAAAAAACTAGAAAATTCTCGAAAGGATTTGGTCAGCATCTAAACGCATATTAAAACCATTTGCACTCATGAACACCCAAATGCATCAGCATGAATGCAACACTCACACAATCATTTTATTTAATTCATAAAATCAAACAATGGCTTTTTCCTATACTATATTTTCTGTAAAAAAATAAATGTTGGAAAAATTTTAAAATTATGAGAAAACTCTTGTTTAATTATTCTTTCTATTCACATCCTGAAATTGGAAATTTCAGGGTGTGACACGATTCTACGACGTATTCCTGTTTTTCGTCGCTATTCTATGACGTATTACTGTTTTTCGTCACGGATGTGCACTCATGGATATTCAAGCCCAGAACACTGTGACGATTTGTTTAATTCGTCGCAATTTGGCCCATAATACTGCGACATTTTAGCAGATTCGTCGCGATCACAAATAATAAATAGTCATGTTAGGAATGGAAAAATGATAAATTAAAAAAATCTAAAAAAATCAACAAATAGTCAATGGAAAATTTTAAAAATGAAAAAATCTAAAAAAAGATCAGCAAATAACAAATAGTCATGTTATGAGTCATGTTATGAATGGAAAAGTTTGAAAAATTGAAAAAAAAAATAAAAAAAGGAAAAGGTGGCAGCGGTCGGTCGCGGCCGCGCCCGGCCGGCCGCACCCTTGCCACGGCCGGCCAGCCACAGCCACGACTGGCTGCACCCCGGCCAGCCACAGCCGCGGCCGGCCGCGCCCAGCCACGCTGGCCCGGCCACCAGCCCAGCAGCTGCACGCCACGCTGGCCCGTCGAAAAATAATCCGGCACTGAAAAAAAATTGGGACGGACTGGGGACTCGAACCCGCGACCTGGGGGGAAGGAGGCGGATATGTTACCACTGAGCTACAAGTGATGTTACATGTCTTTGCAGAAGTTTATTTACATATCCATTCCCCCATCGTCTCTAGGAAAGTTGAAAAAAATGCATGCGAAGATGGGATTCGAACCCACGACCTCACGCATCAATAGCGCATCTGCTACCACTGGGGCACTTCATGAGTTGTGGTAAACTGAGGATAGTTTAGTTTATATACATATCGATTGAGCTTCGGGACCGCGTGGCAGCACTGGGTTGGTCGAGTTGCTTCGCTGAGACCACGTGGCGCACGCTGCGCTCGTTTCCCCCATCATTTTTTCTTTTTAATCTACAATTAAAATTTGAAACTAGTGTTTCTCGGTCATATTAACTCCAAATTCATTGATTCTTTTTTCTGATTTTTTGTAAAATCACGATATTTCATTTAATGATGTTTGTTTCTATGTTAATTGCAATTTGTAGAACTTTTTAGTATGACTTGTTTTCATCTACCGAGTATATATATATAGAAAAACCATGTTTTTCAAGAGAATTGATAATGTAACTTCATATTTGATCATATTATGCTCAACATAAGGTTGTTTCCAAGTTTGAGGTGCATACAAGTTCAAACTTATAATGAGGTGCTGAAATCTCAAAGTTTGACTTTGAGTTTTAGGAAATTATAAGAGGGATGTATCCTTTTCTGAACAATGAATGGTCCTACTTTCTTGAAATGACTTAATTTTTTTATGGCAAGATTTTGGACTAAAAACATGATGTTATGCCAATTTGTAGAATTTTCTGACAAAATTTAGATATTATTATAATTATTATGTTGTACTTTTGAGATAAAAAGTTTGAATGTTCCTTATAACTCAAATTGATTTTGTCATCAATCTCCAAAACATAACCTAGAATGGAACATAGAAGCCTAAATATGATTTTTGTGAAATTTTTCTAGTCTTATTGGAGGTACACATAGGTCAACTTGGAAATACTTTTGGTAAGCACCTAGAAATTCATATAAATGATAGAAAATAACAAATCTATTCCAAAAATTCTGAAACTCCTAGATTGCATCTTATATGTTGTCTGCTACATGTGAAAAATGGATTGGTGGTATTTAAGATAACTAATTTTTTAGTTTGTTTCAAAGGGTGTGTTATTTAGGTATTTTAAAAAAAGAAAAATAACTTTTTTGCACAACAAGTGGCAGTGTAACTCTTCAAATGTTAGTAAGAGACTAAAGGTAAGTTTTCATCCAAGTTTGATGTGTATACGGGTAAAAAATACTTTAGAGTGTATAAACTTCAAAGTTTAAGTTGAGTTGTATGGAAGAATGTGAGAGATCCATCCATTTTGTGAACAATGTACACCAATTTTTAGCAAAACATAATGAAACTTTTATGTCAACCTTTTACATCTATAAAATGATTCCATACCAGTTTATACAATTTTCGGAGGAGTTGAAGGTATTTTTATCATTATTTTATAATGACGTTGCTAGTAGAAGTTTGAATGGTCCATATAAAACATTTGAACTTTTCAGATATTTTCAGTATATGAGCTATAATGGATCAGAGGTACTCGAAATATATTTTTGATTATTTTTTAAATCTTATTAAAGGTACATATAGGTCAATTTGGAATTAATTTCGGTAAACACGTAAAAATTCAATTATATCATAGAAAATAGCAAATCTACTTGAAAATTCTTGAAACTCCTAGATTACAACTTATATGCATACTATTATATATGAAAAATATATTTGTGTGTATAAGATAATTATTTTTAGGTGTTACTTCACAATGGTGCAATAAAAAGAAAAAAGAAAAGCAAAAACGTTAAACAGTGAAGCAACCGAACAAGGTCCGTTTCGGCTCAAAATGGCCCAACTATTGTTGACCGTTCATTGCAGAATCAACGTCTCTGATCACGTTCCTAACTTATATAAGGCGATGCAGCCCCCCCAAACCCTAGCTCGCTCACCCCGCCTCCCCTCCACTCCCAGCCGCCCTCTCCCTTGCCTCCCCCGCCCCTCCCTCCATCCTCGCCTCCCCCGTCCTCTCCCTCCATCCTCGCCTCCCCCGCCCTCCTCCTCGCCTTCCCCGCCCTCCACTGCTTGCGTGCCCGGGCTGGATCTACAGCTGCGGTAGCAGAGGAGAGGGGTGGATCTACGGAGTGGAGCGGGCCCAGCTGCGGCTGCTTCGGGCGGCAGGAAGGCAAAGGGAGTGGCCACCGGTAGCGGCCCGTCCCCCGCTACGCTGCCGCGGTGCTAGGTTGGTGGGGTGCAGCGTGGACCTGAGCAGCGCGAAGCTTCTGCCAGCAGTGCATCAGGTAAACAAAATTTCGAACTCGTTTGGTTTCTCGCGGTGCTGATTTAGGGCGCGATTGATTTTCCGTGCGTGCAGCGATTTGGGCACCACAAGTTGGATCTGTTCTTCTTCCACTCCACCAAGCACGGCACCGGTTGGCGGAGCTGCATCGTCCACACTGAGTATGACTACGCCAAGCTGCTGCCGAGGACAACGACATCGAGGACCGCAAGATGGTGGAGCGTGTCGCTGTTGTGCCGAAGATGAACGCCGCGAGCAGGAGGATGTCCGTGCCTCAAGGTGAGCAGCCAGTCCCACCTGCCATTCTTCTCTCCATCTGCTGTCCGTCATGTTGCCGATGAGACCTCTGAAGCCGCCGCTTGCCCACCTACTCTGTCCGGCCGTCGAGCCGTGGTTTTGTGCAGGGTCCTCATCGCAGGCACTAGTTTGTGTTTTGAGGCCGCATGTTCCCGATGAGACCTCTTACTGCTTTGGTACTTGTGCTTGTGCTCATGTTCATGTGCTTACTGCTTGCCTGCTACTTGTTTGTTTTCACTCTTTCAGTGCTGAAGTTCCTCTAGCTACAGTGAAGAAGATAGTTAGTTCAGTGTTTCGAACTGAATCTTATGCTTTCAAATAGCCATTTCTTCTGTAGGCTGTAGGCTGTCCTTGTATGTTCTTTAGAATTTGAGACATTGGGTTCAGTTATATCATAAATTCACAATAAAGTTGTGTTATGTATACCATGATGCAAAGTCGAGATTTCATAAGACAAGTCTAAGCCTTGTACTTTTAATAGTGAATAGTTAACAAATGCTAAAGAAATTAAGACTGAATTCGTATGGGATAAATGGCCAATAGGATGCTGGAGATGGAAAAGGATATTTGACAAGTATTAAACAACACTCTTTTCAGGTGCTACATAGCTGTAATGGAATAAATTAAATGTTGATAAAACTAACAGGTAGTCGTCATGTTATTCCTGTAATTGCAGTCATGTTTAGTCTAACCAAAGTGCTTGTGCCCTTGCTGAATAATGTGAACCTTTCCCTGTTGCCCATTTCCTCGCTGCTGGGCCTGATGCTGCCTCGGATCGATAAACCTTCATCTAACACTATCTTAAATGTTCCATGGCTGTTTCAGGTTCAAGAAGGCTGTTTCAAGTCATTTATGGAAGGATTTAGTAAGTGAACCTGTACTATTTCATGGCATTGTCTAGAGTGTTAGCTTCTAAATAGAGCATGATTTTTTTCCCGGGTTTTCAAATAGAATATGAGACCACTTGTACCCATGACAATACTTGTGTTGATATTGCTGTACTATAGGCTAAATTAGCACAACAAGCTTCTTTTTGGTCATTCCCAGTCTGCTGATTTATGCAAACAACAGTACCAATTGTATGCTTATAGTGATGCTTTCATTGTACAATGCACACTTTATCTGGAACTCCAGTTTTAGTTTGGTTTCCCTTTATATATACCTTGTCAGAAATTTCAAAATTGAGTTATTCTGTATTTGATAGTCTTTTCTAATTGGATTCTGGTATGGCCCTTTGTGGAAATCGGTCACTATTGGATCTGTTTGCTGCTTATTTGCTTGTGGTTGTTCCCTCTAGCGCAAAGTCTCTACTAATTTGAATTTAACAAATGTACAAATGTGAATTTGTGATCCACCCAATGTTAGATGCTAGGCTAGGCCAATATGTTAGAACATATTGTTTAGTTAACTTTTATTATTTCTGTTAAAATGTGATTACAGTTGAAGCATGACATGCCCTTTTTTTATTTCAGGATTTATACAAACTCACAACGAATCAGAGAAGAGTGGCAGAATAACAAAGAGCAAGGTGTAGTGTTTTTGGAATGGTGGAAAGCATGTGTTATCTGCTTCTGATTGTGTTTGTTGGGTTTTTGTTTCCAGTGATTGTATCTGATTTGATGATGTAAGTTCTGTTCAATGAATTTTGGTAAATGGGTTGGAAAACTGTATCCTCTGATAAATAGGCTGAAGATAGGCTAATTTTGCTAATTCTATGCTGGAATATAATTCTGAAATGGGCTTTGTGGGCTGGAAAAGAATCTAAACCGGGCTGTGGTTGGTCAGAATTTTTATGTGCTGGGCTAAAACTGTGGCCACGTCATCATCCACGTAGGATGCCACATCATCGTCCATGTAGGATGCCACATCATCGTCCACATAGGATGCCATGTCATCGTCCACGTAGGATGCCACGCAGGATGCCACGTCATCGTCAACGCAGGATGCCACGTCATCGTCCACGTAGGATGCCACGTCATCGTCCACGTCAGCTGCCATGTCAGTAGGAATCCGCGACGGTTTATTTTGTCATGGATAGTGGGCTATGGATTGGGCTACATGGGCTTTGGGCTACTCCGTGACGGTCCAGATACGTCACGGACCGCGACGTTTATTAAGAAACGTCGACAGATTTAATCAATGACGCTCATTCCACCACAAAAATTTAAATCGTCACGGACACTGATTTGCGACGAATTTTTAACGATCCGTGACAGAATGATTGTGTCACAGATTAAATAGTTTCTTGTAGTGTAGTCAGAAAAGTGTCTTCCAAAGTTATTTACCCTAACAATAAAGCAACCCACACCCCTAAAGTGACACACCCAGGCCAGAGTTGAAGCCTTGGAGCTCAACAAAATAAGTGAAGGCAGTGATAATGCCCTAACTTGGTTATAAAACAGGAATCTTCAGAAGAAAGAGCAGATCAAAAGAAAACACTCCTAAGTAAGCCCCAAGTAAAGACAACTAAGACATAATAACAGCAGACTTAAGATGTTTAGGGAAAACTTTGAACAATCATCCACCTACCTAAACAAGGAAGTTTAACCAAACTTGGACCCATAAAACTTTACATAACCCTATAAAATAACTCTTAGTAACAAATGAAAGCTGTAGGATGTAACCATGTCATAGATAAAGGGAAATAATAACTAAAGTAATGAGTGAAGTAAACCTTAAAAACCCTTAAGTGCGGTAGTGTCCCACTTAGAGAAAGGAAGAGAGTTGTAAAATCCTTAAACCTTAAAAACCTAAAGCTAACTATAATAATGAACCCAGCTTAAAACAAATCCACCTAAAAACTTTACAACCTATGGAACGCTAAGAAAACCAAAGGAAGTAATAAATCCTTAAAGACCCAAGAAGAAAGAAAACTCAAAGTTTCTAAAAATCCAACCAAGTTAACATCAACATATACCCTTGATCTATCCCCGAATCTCGAGGACGAGATTCCCTTTAAGTGGGGTAGATTTGTAACATCCCGAAATTTTAAATCCTTAAAAATTACCCCTAATTAAAACTTTTAATGAAATTAAATTCTAAAAGCCCTCCCTAATAAAATTTTGTTTAATTTTATTTTCATGCATCATATGTTTGTGCATTTGAGTGCTTTAGAATCTACGAAAAAGTCCAAAGCTCAAAACCCTATTCAAATTTGAAACTAGTTCAAATTTGAATTCAAATTCATCTCAAAAACCCTTTCAAACAATTGTCAAACTTTCCTATGCACTTCTGGGCCGCAACCTCCCTTTCAGCCCAACAATAGAAGCCAGCCCGGCCCACCTCCCCTTTCCTTTTCTTTTTCCACCGCGAAAATGAAATGGGCCAACAGCCCAGGCGGCCCATCTAGCCCACGACGCCATCATCTTCCTCCTCTGTCATCGCCTCCCCCTCACCTGCGTCCCCGCGCGGGATTCCTCCCCTCCCGCCGTCCTTTTTCACCGATGCCACACGCGCAGAAAAGCTGAGGGCTTTCCGCTGCCCATCCCCCAGCCGGCGCACTCCCTCACCTCTCTAGGCCGTACGGCATCCTCGCCATACCGCGCGAGCAGGGAGCTCCGCCGTACACCCCCCTTGCTCGATCTCCTCCACCCGGCCCCCTTCCTAGCCACAGCCACGAGCACCGTAGCCACTTGCACCCCCTCTGTACCACACGCCCGCTTAAACTCGTCCTCCAGCTTTCCCGGCCACGCAGCGCCCACGCCGCGCGTGCGAGCCTCAGAGCTCCTCCGGAACGCGCCCGTACCCCCATCCCGGCCATCTCCCACTGCACCGAGGCGCACACGGCACTCACCTCATCTCCCCGCACGCCTCCGTACCCCCATCCCCCTCCGGGAATGCCTTGACAGGCTTTTTCCCCTGCCATGCCACCGCCGCGTCCAAGACCAAGCACGCCAGCCATTATTGGCCCGGCGAGCTTATCCGCTCACCCAAGCTCATCCAGAGAGCTCGAGCGAGCTGGCCTCGACCACCCGAGGCCATAAATAGCACCCAGGGGTGCTTCCTCACCTCACACCACCACCACTTCCTCCTCCTCCGCCGCCGTTAGCCAAGCTCCGCCGCACACACTTCACCGCTCCACCGCTGCCCATCTAGCTCACCGGAGCGGCCCCGAGGGTAGCCGTAGTACCCACACGCCGGCCAATTACCCCTCTTCCGCGGTAGTACTGCCCTACCAGCTAGTTGGCATGAGCTCTGCTCCGCCGTCGTCGCCTCTAGCGCCGCCGCTGCTGTGAAGCCCCGGCCGCCACGCAGCTCGACGGGAAAGTCTCCAGGTACCCCTGTTATGCTGCCCGACCTCCTCCTGCCCTGTCTCACCTCTCTAGCCACCTGCTTCCCTTCCGCTCGAGCACCGCCGAGCTCCGGCGACCCTCCGCCGCCGTTCTGGCTCCTCCCTCTCCTGCTCAAGCACACCGAAGAGCTTCGTATCACGCCACAAGCACGCCCCCCGCGCTTGTGTGGCTCCAAACCGTGCACAGGCAAAACGCCCTTTTGAGCCGCGCCACCGCCGGAACTCCGGCGAGCTACTCCGGCCGCCGTGACTCAACTCTCACCACCACACCTACACCCGTCGCTCTGCCGTAGCGCTCTGATCCCATAGGTGCACTTGCCGTCACCGTGGACGCCCTATAGCCGCCGCTAGCGAGCTCGCCGGTGACCTCCCCTGTCCCGCCGCCGCACGTCCACCCATCTTGGGCGGCGCTACGAGGTCGGGCCCGTGCGTCAGCCGCACACCCAAGCCACGCGGGAGCCCACCTTCACTCCATGCACTTGGTCCACTGAACCACCCACACAGTCCAGCCCCGGTCCATGGAGTCCACCAGGCCGGTCCACAGCACAGTAACCCCGCCCCCGCGTGCCTACGTCAACCCCCTTCTTTTTGCTAGATCCACCCGGTTAGTGCACTCACAAGTCTAGTTAGTGACCTTAGTTTTTTTCCAAAAATTCCACAAAAATTCTCAAAAATACTAGATGGTTCCCTAAGCCTGTAGGATCAATCCAAATCTCTTTAGCACATCATTAGAGCCCTTAATTAAATTAGGTTAGTTTAACCCTATGAAAAGGCCCATAAAATGTACACCAAGATGTACATTTCTCTATCTAGAGCTCCATAAATTCCCAATAAGTTTCTAAAATTATTGAGATATATAGATATAGTTCTAACCCCCTTAGACATCGTATAGCCACATAAAATGTCAAGCCCTAGAGTTAACCACGAGTTCTCGAATCACAATCCACACCTCTTTATCCTTAAGGACAACTTAGAAATCTTCAAGAGCTTTGGACTAATTCCTTGATGATTGATGGATTGTTAATTTATTGTTTGTGTTTAGTCTCTCATCTAACCCGGTGATTACGCTCTCATCAACCGGGATACGCATTTTAGGGACTCAACTCTTCACTCAACAAGTGATGCAAGTATCTCAACACCACCCCCTTGGTCATGCCTATTCTATGTTTTTAATATTAAAATTTACCAAGTTAATAATATTGTACCGTATTTCTATCACATGCGATAACTTGGGTTTTAGGCATTTCAGCCAGCAGAAATTCTCTTCTCCACCCCTTATAAAACCCTAGGGCAAGCCTTATACCCAAGGCTTGCAACATTATAAACTTGTTTACTTTATGCCTATCAACTTAGAATGGATAGGTTGGTGTGAGTGTGAAATATAAAACTTGCCTTAGAAACCTGGTAGAGAGGATGTAAGGGAAGTTGGGTATCCTTGGGAGAGGTTCTACCCAGCGTTGCCTTAGTCCGTATAAGGACCGGATCATGGAGAAAGTCTTTCCAGTGTTTCTAGTACGACCATGCGTAGCCGAAAAGGTGCAGCCTATCGGGAGTACCTACTTATGTGAGGCCTTGGACCAAACCCCACTACTGAACCTAGTAAACCATCCCAAGGGGCCACGGTGGGCAACGGATGCGCTGGAGCAGGACCTTCGCAGAGTCCTAGGTTCGGCCGGTACGGGTCATCGGGTTTGTTATGGCGCCCGGAATGGCGCGGTGGTATTGTATACCATATTTTTTATATGCGTATGCTTTATCCCGGGATGTGGACCCGCGAGGCGGGTGGTGGTGGAATGTCCCCTACTTAGGCCCAGCATAAACGTGGATGGAAATAGGGAATGTTGTCTAGGTGTGGATGAGAATGTAGTCCACAAGTAGACGTCGGTGGGTATGGTTCTCGCGGCCAGTACCGCCTATAAGTAGGGTATGGGCTGGTCGGACGTATGGGTACAGTGTACACCTCTGTGTAGAGTATGATTTATCCGGATAGCCGTGGTTCTCGGTTAAGAACCCCCTTGGTAAAAGCTCTCTTTGACTAGTCACACCACTAGAGATAGATTGGTTAAAATTTGGGGCGAAAGCCCAAAGAGATGATACTATGGGTAAAGGGTTAAGCAGGATCCTGACGATCGTTGCATTAAAACTTGGGAACTGGTAGGAGAGGCTTCGTGTTCCTCCTCCAGGGCCACCACTCCTTATAGTATGTTGTCTAAAAATCCGATAGTTGTCACACTCATTTTAAACTCTATCTCTCTCTACTCTGATTATCAAACCCGTACAGACTGGTGCCATTTACCCGGTCCAGGGTGTGGCACTGTATTGCTAAGTGGGGCCATCACGAGGGAGGTCCCCACATGGCTGATCCATATAGATCTCCTCTTCCAATTCTCTATTTAAGAAAGCGGTCTTAACATCCATTTGATGAACGAGAAGACCGTGAGAGGCTGCCAGAGAAAGTAGCACTCGTATGGTGATCCATTGAGCAACTGGTGAGTAAGTGTCAAAGAAGTCCTCACCCTCTTTCTGGGTGTAGCCCTTGGCCACAAGCCTAACCTTGTACTTATCAATAGTACCATTGAGTCTAAGCTTCTTCTTGAGCACCCACTTGCATCCTACAAGTTTGCACTCGAGGACATTCAACAAGCTCCCAAGTACCATTCGTCATATAGAGTCCATCTCACTCCTCACTGCTTCTTTCCAATAGTCAACATTAGGAGAGGAGTAGGCCTCTTTAATGGTTTTGGGAGTGTCATCCACGAGGTAGATGATGAAATCATCACCAAAGGACTTCTCAGTCCTTTGTCTCTTGCTCCTCATAGGATCTTCATCGTTGCCCTCCTCAGGATGCTGAACAAGTGTGGGTTCACTGTGTTCTATCAGCTCGGTAGAGTTATCCTGCTCGATAAACTCTTGCCTAGATGAACTTGTTTCATCTCTCATTGAAAAAATATTTTCAAAGAATGTAGTGTCTCTGGACTCCATAATTGTATCGACAAGCAAGTCAGGCACTCCAGATTTTACTACCAAGAATCTATACCTGACGCTGTGAAAAGCATAACCTAGAAAGACACAGTCCACAGTCTTCGGTCCAAGTTTACGTTTCTTGGTGATTGGCACACTGAATTTGGCCAAACAACCCCAGGTACGTAAATATGAAAGAGTTAGCCTCTTCTTCGCCCATTCCTCGAATGGTGTATATTCCTTATTCTTCATTGGTACACGGTTTAGAACATGACATGCTGTCAGTATCGTCTCACCCCACCATTCCATAGAAAGCCCCGCGGTTTCTAACATGGCATTCACCAGGTCAGTCAGCGTGCGGTTCTTTCTTTCGGCAATCCCATTGGATTGGGGTGAATAAGGTGGTGCCCTCTCATGGACAATACCATGTTCCTCCCAGAATAAGTCAAAAACATTTGAGAAGTATTCACCACCTCGATCAAACCTAAGATGCTTAATCTTTCTCTTAAGTTGGTTTTCTACTTCACCTTTATAGTTAAAATAATGTAAAGCTTCATCCTTTGACTTCAACAAAAAGATGTAACAAAATCTAGTGCAATCGTCTGTCAAAGTCATGAAATATCTTTTATCACCTTTGGTCAACACGCCATTTATTTCACTCAAATCAGAATGCATTAATTCTAATGGTGCCAAGTTCCTTACCTTAGAAGCCTTTGTTTTGATTCAACACATACATGACATTTAGAATTTTTTATGGAGGTAAACTTTGGAATTAAACTCAAACTAGCTAATCGCATCATACAACCAAAATTAACCTTACAAAGCCTCGAATGCCAAACATTTGATTCATCATCGTTAAAGACATGGTTCACAACATTATTACAATTATCATCTGACAAAGAAAAGTGGACTATCATAGCCTTTTCCAACAAAGGTACCAAATTTATATAAGATACATTTATTAGACTCGAAGACTAACTTAAGCCCATCCCTACACAGTAGAGATCCGCTGACTAAATTCTTCCTGATGGTGGGGACATGATGCACATTCTTCAATTGTATGGTCTTCCCCGAAGTAAACTTCAGTGTGACGGTACCAACACCAAGAACACGCGCATGAGCACAGTTCCCCATTAGCAAGGAGCCAGTCCCTCCGACCTAATAAGAAGAAAACATAGAAATGTCAACACATACATGGATATTAGCACCGGTGTCAACCCACCACTCTGGTGAGAAACAGAATGAAAGAACTATAGGTAAAGAATTACCGTACCCCGATGTTCCTCCGGCCTCGCTAGTGACCATGTTAGCCGACTTGGGCGCTTTGCGATTCGGGCACTTTGAAGCAAAGTGGTCCGGACTCGCACACACATAGCAAGCACCTAGTTTGTTCTTCTTCCTTGTCGGTTCGTCAACTTGCTTAGTCTTTGGTAGGTTTTGTGGAGGCTTCTTCCTCTTATTTTGGGGTTTGGGATTGCTCCTCTGCACAAAGTAAGCACTTGAGGGGCCGGCCACTACCTTTCCACGCGTGTCTTTTGCTCTCGCCTTCTCTTCAACATCAAGAGTCGCGACAAGGTCATCAAACAAGAACACCTGTCTCTTGTGTTTTAGAGTCGTAGCAAAATCCCTCCAAGAGAATGGCAACTTGGAGATAATAGCACCGGCTACAAACTTGTCGGGCAACACACATGGAGCCTCTTTGCTGCAGTCTCTGAGATCTTTAGCCAGTGCCTGTATCTCGTGGGTCTATTCCACCACAGGATGGTCTGCAACCATCCTGTAGTCTAGAAACTGTTCCATGATGTACAGCTTGCTGCCGACGTCAGAAACTCCAAACTGTGCCTCAAGAGCATCCCAGATCTCCTTCCCCGTCTACATATAGATATGTGTCGATGAGATTGTCAGCCAGAACGCTAATGATGGCACCCCGGTAGAAGCTATCAGCAGCCTCAAAAGTCTCCTGCGAGATACCCTCGGGAGGAGCTCCGACGATGACATACATTACGTTCATGGAGTTCATCCAAAGGGCGACTAGCTCGCGCCACCTTTTCAAGTTGGAACCATCAAACGGTTTTGGCTTGATAGTAGATGCAAAGCTAGCTACTGAAAACATCCTATCATCAATATAAGGTTTTTGGATTGTTAGATAATAGGCTAGTTTACAGTATATTTAAATTCTAAGATTAAATAGATATTTCAATAATGTAATTATCGTGAGTGATACAAAGTATGTGCAAGTGTTCAAGTTTAAATAACTATTAAACAAGAATAAAAAGAAACCGAGTAGTTTCAGAATGTACCCAAAAGTAGGGTGGTTGCCGGAGGCAACCGATGTGATGTTATCCTGTGGATTAGTCATACTAATCGTGGAAGGACCTTAGTCGATGTAGCCGTACGATGTCAATGCAGGAAGGGGTACGCAATGCAGATCTCGAACAGCCTTCTGGAAGTAGTCGTATGGGAAGAAGATGGCCACCAGGAAGTAGTTGTACAGGGAGCGAGCAGTCGTGTCAAACACTCCCAAAAATCTTATCGCCCGCCTATCCCGAGCAGGATCTCAACAGCGGTCGAGGTTCTGGAGGCTTTGCTCTCGCCGGTACCGTGCGCGGCAGACAGGAGGGAGAAGGGAGAGATCTCCTAAGCAGGAGTACCTGAAAATGTGCATTGGTGAATTGAGGAGACGGAGGAGGGCTCCTTATATAGGCGGAGGGGCGCGGGTGTGGGCGCCAGATCTGGATTTGGCGACGCGGACGGGACCCGGTTCATTGAACCTGGATAGTTGCGTTTAAGGTAAGCAAATCACCATTTGGAATATTCCGAGGATTATTCCCTCCAACGGCAAAAGTTGGTCCCGTCCCGTAACACATCACGTTCGTCCGTCCATCCATCCGTCATCGTCACGTCATGGCATCTCGCCCTGCCGCCGAGCCCCCGTCCTCCATCTCCGTCGCCGGTCGCACCCACTGCCCGGTGACTCGGTGAGGAAGCCGCGGCGGCACACATCACAGCTCGCGGAGTCGACTCTACTGGTCCGTCCGCGCGCTTGAGTCCGCGCTCGCTAGATCCGCGGAGCCGGATCCCCCGCTGCCTGGCGCCGCCTCGGTGTCGTCGGCGGTGGCCGTGCTGCCCTACGACTCCTATGAGGACGCCGCACACCGTACATCTCCTTACCCCCCAAGCCGGTGGCACTGCAGCTCCTCGACACGATCCTCAGTCCTCGCCGTGCAGCGATTCTACGCCGTTTGGCTAAATGCTGCCCTTATCTGATCTGGTACGTGTGTGTTGATATCTTACCCGTTTGCGAATTAGGATGTGCATCTTACGATACGGTGGTGGTTATGGAGGCAGAGTAGAATAAACAGATAATGGCTAGGTTCCTCCTCGAGTCGCTGAGCAGTATGACATGCTGAATCTGCTATGCTATTTGCCGTTACACACGACATGTTTGTAGAAATGTCTAAAAGAACAGGATAGCAAGAAGTCTGGAAATATAGCAGGAATTTCAGCAGACAAAAAACTCTGGAACTTGCAGAGATAGTAGGAAACATGATTTGGTATTTTCCAGGCTACCTTTCCTGCACCAAATGTGTTGTTCAAATTAACATTGTTCCACTTTAATCTTGTGTACCACCATACATGTCGATGAATGCACTGCACAAGACAAGATATCAGCAAAAGATGTATTGAATGATGCCTCAATAATTGTGTGGCCCTCATCTCTTCATTCATGATCCAAATAGAAGATGACCCATCTCGTAGTAGACTAGAATCTTTAGCCAAAATTGCCGGGGTTTTTTGTGCATATGAACATTTGAAATAATGATAGTGTAACATCACTTTTCAGTTTATGTTAGAAATTTATCTGACATATCACTTTTCAATTTCTGAACCTCTTTTGGAATGATTGGGTGGGTCATTAGATGGTTTTGGACATGAAGTAGGGATGAAGAAGAATGCCAGCTAACTGAAATTCACTATTCAGGCAATCTTCAATGTTCAAATCTGGTGATAAATTCCCTTTGTAGGTACCCACCACATTATACAACAGGGCATGAAAGTTTTAGAACTGAGGCTAGCCATAGTATACCATGCTGGGCCCTGCATATAAGGTTTGATCCATGGACTTCAATGGCAGAGATGACTAATTGCTCATGTTATACAAATTACGGATGTGCTCATGCATTCACTGTTGTTGATACAAACAATTTCCTTTAAAAATGAGTTTATAAACAACAGATTCAACAAACATGATCAGTATGAGTGTCATGCAATTTAACTGAGAAGTCTAAATTATCATGTGGACGTTGATATGATCTACTTACAATTTGTATAGAATGACAACATCAAATTTTAGAATTATTGATTTATGTCCTAACTCATTATTTGTTGTTTTTAATTTTTTTTGGCACTCCGCAGGCTAGAAATCATCAACAAATGTTTTTTTCAAAACAACAGTTGAAGAAATCATATATGTTCTTGTGAGTTCAGTCACAATTTTCTTTTTTGATGGAAGAGTGGAGTTTGCTGGGGCTTTTATGGATTCACCTGTTGGCCCATGCTAAATTAGTATTTATTTTTGTCAGGAACAACAAACTTCAATTTTGGCAGATGAATGGGCTGCTGTCCCTGTAAAAGGCCCTCCTACCGGTCTGAAAATCTCTGTGAGATCGGTATCCCTTAGAAAGTACCTATTTTAAAAACTATACTATAATCTTAACTGTCTTGGTGCGCCCATGGGAGTATAGTTATTTTATTGTTGTGTGATTTCAGTCATTGATGGGATTGCTTTCTGGTTCTACCTGTTATCATTTAGTGTCTCACAATTCTGATTGTTATTTACATTAGATCAGATAAGAGGGAATCATTTAACTTTATGTTTCCTCTACCCATGCCTCGGTTCTTTCTCGCCATATATCGATCACAATGTAAAAATTTTCATGACTTCAGGTTACTGCAGCGGAGTTATCATATATCTTCCTACCAGTTCAGCTAATCTAAAGATTTGAAACAGCTATCTGGAATATTTTCAGCTAATCGTTTATATTTTCATGATTTTGATATAATATTGCATTTGTTTTGCAAGTATAGAAAGCGATATTGCATTTTTTTAGCTACTCGTTACATACATGGACACAAAGGTTAAAGCAATGACCAAACCTATCAATGAATTTGTGAAGATGCTAATTCTTTTGCAAGGAGAGTGAAGATGTATTACAAGAAACGCCCAGAGCTAATGAAATTTGTGGAGTTGTATCGAGCATTGCAATTGAATTTTGATAAAGATACATCTCTTTTGCAATATAATCAGACCTCTGAGCGAATATCTACATTGTCGAGCATTGCAATTGAATTTTGATAAAGATACATCTCTTTTGCAATATAATCAGACCTCTGAGCGAATATCTACATTGTCTATTGATTTGATTGCTTACAAATAAGATTAAAATGCTACTTATCTATGATTTGCATTGCACTATTGCCCGTAGCAACGCACGGGCATAGACCTAATATCATTTAAACAGGGAAGATGCAAATAAGGTCACACGAGGCATATATAGCATTTTAGCCCAGTGCAACTCTTCGAACAAATGATTTATCATTTATATTAAATTCCCAAAAATGAAGGATATATTACGTGAAGGTTCTTTTGCAGTTACTAGTAAAATGCATGTGTGTCATGCACGTGTTTGCAAGAAAAATAGACTTATTCTGAAATACTCTTATTATTTCAAAAACAGATGCTAGGCTATGTTACTACCAATAAAATACTTTTAATAAATATATCACTTGCAGGTATGACAGATAATCTTGATGGACTAAATAATGAAATCCATTCAAGTCCTTGCACAATCTCCATAAGGGATTTACACACATGATATTTTCTTTATCCAGTAATCTGTACAATTACCTTTGTTAAGCTTCCCAATTCTTATTATTTACAAGATCATTTCCTCGGTACTCTGTCCAGAAACCAGAATGAATCTTGTGTATAACCATCCTCAAATATAAGACCAATAAACTAACAATACAGTAGCTTTCATAGCTGGTGCATGCAGCACTATCCTGCAACCAGATCACATGAGGATGGGACAAGGTACATGCAGATATTTTCTAGGGTAAGAGGGATCTATGGTTTCTATTGTCGCTGATATGTCACAAGCACATTGCAGATTAACAACTACTGTTCCATTGTAGCTATCTGAAAATCGAGAATAGACAGTTGAATATGTAAGATGGCAAGCTGTTGTGACAAAAGAAATCTAGCTGATATTGTGACAACCGAATATAAAATTGGTATCTAAGTAAAGAGCATATCAACCTAGATATTGTGACGGATAAATAAACTTAAGAATATTCATCTGCAGTCAAAGTTCCAAAACATGGTCTGAATATAACAACCAATGATAATATAACTAAATTCATTTGTTATCATGTGTCAGTTGACAAATCATGTGTCAGTTGACAATAGCTTAAATTCATTTGTTGTGAAATATAGTCTTTCATCGGTATGAAGGCTGATACTATGAGGTTGTATAATCTAATGTTTCCGGAATATAACAAATCATAAGTATTAACGATTTCACTTGAATAGACAACTAAATTCCAATATTATGCTTGAAACAAGTATTTTCAAGCATTTCGTTGAGTAAAAAAAACAACTAGGCTTTAATTGCAATGACATAGTGTTGTTTTGACCTAGAATCTATGGGAGGGAAAATAATACCGGGAGTAAAATTGGATTTAATTTTACGATAGTATTTGTTAAAAAAGATAGCACCCCCCCCCCCCAAAAAAAAGCTATATTGACACAATCAGTTGCTTGTTTGCTAGGTAAGAAATCAAAGCATTAAGGGGGCAAAAGAGAAGATATGGCAATCTGACACGAATGGAAAGCACTGGCCATTGAGAAAATCTGAAGCGATTTTAGACACTCAAGTGAGCTCCAACATCCACACAATGTGCTGGGAGTTTCTCCTTGTCAACAACCTTAAGCACATGAACTTGAATTTTTGAGAGAGAAGAATGTGATCTTAGGAGTTGTTACAACTTACAACAGCCTCCCCCCCCCCACACCCATCTTAGGCCATCGCCAATTCCCCATTAGTACCGGTTTTGGAACCGGTACTGGCCAGGCGGTACTAATGGGGGGTCCCCATTAGTACCGGTTCTATATACCCGGTACTAATGCCATATTAGTACCGGTTGGGGATACAACCCGGTACTAATGTGGCCTTCCCCAGGCGACGTGGGAGCCCCCACATTAGTACCGGTTGGTATCTCCAACCGGTACTAATGTGTTTTTTCTTCAATTTCCTTTTTTCTTTTCTTTTCAGTTTGTTTCGTATTTGAACATATTTAGACGTATTTGGTTGGTTCACGTATACTAATCTAATAAACATCGTTATAAAGTTGTTTGTGCATATATATATATATATGTGAAGGATATTGTGCATACATAAATATGAAAAATATATACATGGAATCAAATATTAGAAGTAGAGTAAAGTCTTAATCGTTTTTAAGCCCCTTTCCTTGAAGATCCTCCTCGTCGTTGATGTGCTCTAGTAGTGACCCTAGAAGAAGTTCCTTTTTGCTCGACGTCCTTGTTCTTGTCCTTAGCAGAACTTCCTTTTTTCTCGACCTCCTTGGTCTTGTCCTTGGAAGAAGATCCTTCTTTCTGAACGTCTTGGTTCTTGTCCGTAGTTCCTTCTTTCTGGACGTCCTTGTTCTTGTCCTTGGAAGAAGATCCTTCTTTTTCGACGTCCTTGTTCTTGTTCTTGTCATTGTCTTTGCTTTGCTCAGCTTCATTAGCATTGGTAGCAGTGTCTTCTTGGCTCACTGTTACCATTGAGGCACCAGCATGAAACTCTCCCGCGGGATTTTTCACCTCGTCTAGAATAAATCCGCAGAGTTGTTCTTGAATTAACCGAATTTTTTGCGTCTGAAGTAATCCTTTCTTGATGCTAGCAATCTACAAAAGAATTTATTAATTGCATAAGTACTGGTAGAAAAAAGTATATAAACAATAAGAATAAGGGATATATTTGTCTGCATTTTTTTGTACGGACCTTTTCATTGAAGTCGCCGTAGCTACCACTTGCAAAGTGATGGATGAACTCACATACATAGAATCCGCAAAGATTGGTACCTCGTGGCTGTTTCATGCACTGCACAATATGTGAAAAATAAAGTTAAGATATATTTTTTAACTTGTATTGAAAAATGTGACTTGAGACAAGAGAAGAAAACACGTACCGGGAAATCATGGTAGTATTGAAGTTTCTCTTTCAAGTTCCCCTCGTACTTTGTACGGATCATGTCCCATGCAGCGTCCAACAACTCTACGACAGGTTCGTACCACTGTCTATATCCGCCAATAGAGTCAAAGATGTAGACAAGGCTTAAATCAGGTATAATAATAAAGAGAATCCAGTTGAAGCTGTCAATACATAGTGCAGAAGAATCAGTTAATTGAAATATTCAATGTAATTTAAAAATGATTAAGAGTTGAGAAACATGTTGCTCACCGGCAGTTGTATGGCATAAGTATGCACCCCTTGAAGTGATGCCTGTCCAGAAACAAATATATAGTCTCCAATGTAGGCACAGGGGAGTCACAGACAAGTGCCTCCTTTAGCGTGGTTGGATCCATGAAGTCGACGCCGTGAATTCCAAGCTTCCGACAAGCTTGCATCTCCATGCTGTAAGATAAAAACAAATTCAGGTACGGTATAAATGTCTAGAACGGTGATTTTAAGCTTATGGTACAATAAATACTTACAGAACCCAGCAAGTGACGAATGAGATGACCATTGCATCCATATTGAATAGGAACCAGAACTCTTGCATGGGAATATTGAAAGTCCATCGACCTTTGAAAAAATGTTCCTCTTCAACTTTAACTTGGACAAACTCGATCCCCTATCCTGCTATTTCCATGTGCCATTTGTGGAGAGCATACATCCTAGTTGGTAGATCCTTCAACAATCGCTCCCAGATAAGAGGCATCCCAGGCTCATATTTACGTCTACCTGACCCTGGGTGACTAACAATTTCAGTTGTGCCTAGAATTTTCTCAGCTGTCAGCTCCGCGTCCACACCAAAATCAAGCATTCTACGTTCCATATCTGAAAGCACTTGTAGGTTCGGGATAGACTGCTTTGATTGGGTCCCTAGTTGTGGAACAGTTTTCCCAACTTTTTTCTTCTTATTGAGTTGTTGGTATTTGAGCGCCATGCGATCATAGTCAGACAACGGAGGTCTCTCTGGCTTTTTCCTTTTGTCTTCCTCCATTTGTCTCACGAAGCGATGAAATTTGACACGGTCAATGGGTTCCTCAAATGGAGTCTTCTTCTTCTTGAATATCTGATCATCCAGCTCTTTCTGCACTATCTCATCTGTTTCTTCTTCAGTCCTCTCGTAAGGTAATTTCTGTGGAGGTGGCTTCTCCTTGGGTATCCTCTGCTTCTTTGGAGAAGGAGGAGGAGGATGTCCTCGTGCCGAACCCTTACTCTTTGGAGGAGGAGAAGGATGTCCTCGTTTCGAACCCTTACTCTTTACAGGAGAAGGACTTCACCCCCCATCAGTTGCACCAATTTCTGGACTGCTCCTGCGTTCCCTTCTAGCTGGTGAAGGCGGTAGCTGATCTTGGCCTTGCAACATGTGGGATGGTGCAGGAGATGTTGGGACGGTCGGTTGCGTTATCTCTATGAGATCCTTGGGCCACACAATCCAACTATGCACTGCTTACCCTAGAGTATTTTCCCCATGAATTCCCGGGGACTCCAGCTCGAGGTCATCCCAGGTATCAACCACTCGGTCCACAAAGACTTTGGCGCTGTTCGATGGGATTACCCCTTCTTGCAGTACCTCAGCCACACCATACGCCACCACAATCTTCTTGTTTCTGTCTTGAAACAGAATGTCACATGAGGACCTCATAGTGATGTCGTCCACGGGGTAGCGTTGTTGCTCTAATGGGGCTGCTGCTTCCGTGTTGGATGGTGCAGGAGCTGCTTCCGTGGAAGCGATGCTACTTTTACGCTGGTTGGATGGGCTCATTTCATCATGCGGCCGTGAAGCTGCAGGTGCTCGCTCACTTGATTGCTTGCTAAGGGCAACCGCCACACGCTGGTCGATGATGTCTTCCATTTTTTTCTCATTCAAAAAGACGCACTCTTGCAACCCTCGTATCTGGCGTGCATGTTGGTCCTTAGTTCTTTGGCGACTTCTGTAGGACTCAATGTGCTCCTGAAATGCAAATTTCCATGGAACGACACCTTTGCCTCTGCAACGTCCAGGGTGTTCTTTGGTACCTAGTGCCATAGTAAGCTCGTCATTCTCTCGATCAGGCACGAAAGATCCTTCCACCGCAGGCCTTATAAACTCAACAAGTCTTGCAGCTATCTCTCTTCGCCCGGTAACAAGGTTCCATCTTTGGGATTGAGCTTGCCACCATGTGCAAAATAATAATACTTTGCCCGCTCGTTCCAATCTAGAGTTGCGGGTATGATTCCTTTAGCAACTAGTTCTTGTTCCTCCTGATGCCATTTTGGAATGGCCTTCTTGTAACCTTCGGGCCCGAGTGTATGAAATTCCTTCTTCTTACGTGCGTTGATGGTGTTGGTTTCAATCATCTTGATGGCGTCTGCCGAATCCTTCCGCACAAATGCATCCCAGTGATCTCTTAACTTCCCAAATCCCTTATTCTGGAAATCAGGTGTAAGCCCCTTCTTGATGTAGTCTCTGGTCAGACGCTTCTTGAATGACTAAAAGGCATTTGCACCTTTTTACATCGCCTAATAACGCACGTCTGCCATCTTTTCTTCATCCAAACCTGGGAATGCAAAGTGATCTAACACTTGTCTCCAAAGCATGTCCTTGTCTGTGTCCACGACCACATCTTCCCGCACCACCGGTGCCTGTTCAGCATTCTCATCTTCATCTTCTATTACTTCAGGTACTGGAAGTGGAGGAGCATCAGCAGCTTTCCAATACGGAATGCTTATTGGGATGTGATCCCTGACAAGAGATCCAATGTGGTTCACCAATTTGGTCACGATATTTTCCGGAGCCACTGGTCTCCCAGATTCATCGACTTGGGTTATGATGAAACGACCCTCTAGCAGCTTCTTCGGCCCGCGTTTCCCTGGACGCTTCTGATTGCTCGAAGATGAAGGAACCTCTTGCTATTGCACATCGTTGCTTTCCTGGGCAATTGGTTGCTCTTCTACATGTTGTTGCCCATCACCAGCCATGTTGAGGAAGCTGTCACCCTCCCTGTTGAGTACATCTTCATTTTGAGGCGCATCTTGACCAATGATATTTAGCATCATTTCCTCCTCTTGTTCTTCACTCTCTGATCGGACCATCGTAACTGAGTACATAAATGAATTTTTGAGTATATAAATAAATTTCTAAATACATAAATGAATTTCTGAGTATATAAATGAATTTCTGAGTACATAAATGAATTTCTAAATAAATAAATGAATTCTGAGTACATATATGAATTTGTAGGTACATAAATGAATTTCTGAATTTCTAAGTATATAAATGAATTTCTGAGTACATATATGAATTTCTAAGTACATAAATTAATTTCTGAATTTCTAAGTATATAAATGAATTTCTGAGTACATATATAAATTTCTAAGTACATAAATGAATTTCTGAATTTCTAAGTATATAAATGAATTTCTAAGTACATAAATGAATTTCTAAGTACATATATGAATTTCTAAGTACATAAATGAATTTCTAAATTTCTAAGTATATAAATGAATTTCTAAGTACATATATGAATTTCTAAGTACATAAATGAATTTCTGAGTACATAAATGAATTTCTGAGTATATATAAATGAATTTCTAAGTCGGGACCTAGTGTGAGTCGGAAGAGTGTCAAGCGTTCGAGCGAGGGAGCTAGCATGTCTAGTGGTCGGGAGCGAGTGTGTCAAGCGATCGAGCGAGGGAGTGAGCGTGTCAAGCGGTCGAGCGATCGAGCGAGTGAGCATGCCGAGCGGTCGAGCTAGTGGCTCGTGTCGAGCGTGAGTCGGTCGAGCAAAAGAGCGTGTCGAGCGGTTGGGTGAGCGTGTCGAGTGGTCGAGTGAGCAATCGTGTCGAGTGTGTCATTAATTTCTAAATTCTAATTTAAGTACCTAAATTTAAATCTAAATAATACCTAAATTTAAATCTAAATACTTAAATAATTAAATCTAAATGATAATTGAAATACAACATTTAGCATAGAAATAAAAATTGAAAAAAAATGAGCAGGGGAGAGGCGGCCGGGCGCAGGGGAGAGGCGGCCGGGCATGACGGCGGGCGGCCGAGCGCGACGGCGGGCGGCCGAGCATGGAGGCGGCTAGGCGCAGAGGCCGGCGGAGGCGGATGCGGTGGCCGGGCGCGGCCGCGGCGCGGAGGAGGCCGGCGGCGGTGCCGGCGAGGAGGCGGCCGGGGGCGCGGAGGCGGAGGAGGCCAGCGCGGAGGCGGCTGGGCGTGGGCGCGGAGGCGGAGGAGGCGCGCCGGGCGCGCGGAGGAGGCGCGGAGGCGGATGCAGCGGCCGGGCGCGGAGGAGGCCCGCGGCGGTGCCGGCGAGGAGGCGGCAGGCGAGGCGCGCGGAGGCCGGCGCGGAGGCGGATGCGGCGGCCGGGCGCGGGCGCGGAGGCGGAGGAGGCACGGAGGAGGCCGACCGCGGCGGAGTGGTGGCGGAGGAGTCCAGCGGTGGCGGATCGTGCGGGGCCGAAGGGGGGCGCGGGGGAGGAGAAGGAGGAAGAAACGGCTCAGTGTTGGGGGAGGGATCCGCCATATATACCCGCCACATTAGTACCGGGCCGTGGCTGGCACCGGTACTAATGTGGCATTAGTACCGGGCCTAGATAGGACCCGGTACTAATGGGTTTTTCCCTTTTCTTTTCTTTTCTTTTCTTTTCTTTTAAATTACAATTCTTTTGTTAAATTCACTGTAAATCAAATTTAACACGATGAAATAGCAGAACAAATTGTATTATGCTTAATTAAGTTAAATACTATGGAATGTGAAGTTAGATCTCAAAATTGTCAAATTTATTAACAAAACTTAGTAATAGGTTATTTTGGTCAAAAATCTTTTGTTGAATTTAAAAATCGAACCTAAATATATTTTTGCCATGCAAAATTTTATATAACTAGTACATGTCGTGTTATTAACATGTTTACCTTGATTTAGACTTGCTACTGTATATTTTTACGTTAAATAATTTATTTAATACTCAATGATGCATATAAAACTATAATATTTAATATTTTCACCAAGAAAATACAAGTTTCTGGTTACGGAATAAAAACTAAGTATTATAGTACTTTGTCACGTGACCATAATTAATAAAACTTATTATACATCATCATGATTATCTAACGGAACGTTAATAACCTTCCTCTTCACGAACGTCCCCTGGTTGTGATCGTGGCGTAAATATGGAGCGTCCTCTTGTGCTAGCAGAATGATTGGGTCAATCTTGACTGAAAATGGAGGAAGATCATCGAATTGGTCATAATCTTAAAAAATGTCAGTTTTATCCTCAACTCCAACGATTTTTCTTTTTCCTAGTAGAACTATGTGATGCTTCAGCTCATAACCAATCGACTTATCGGCACCCTTCTTAATCGGTGGTTTGCTTGACATGTCTTTCACGTAGAAAACTTGAGTCACATCATTGGTTAGGACGAATGGTTCGTCTTTGTATCCAATCTTACCGAGATCCACAATTGTCATCCCAAAGTTGTCTTTCGTTAAACCTCCTCCGGTATTTTTGACCCACTGGCACTTGAAAAGAGGGATTTTTAAAGCGTTGTAGTCCAATTCCCATATCTCTTCAATGACACCAAAGTATGTTTCTACGTTCTCTTCGTGGTCTACTGCATCCATACGAACACCACTGTTTTGGTTTATGCTATTCTTGTCTTGGGCACTTGTGTAGAATGTGTAGCCGTTTATCTCGTATCCTTGGAATATATCTACTGTGATAGATGGCCTCCTAGCCAACCATAGCAGTATCTCATCAACAGTTTTATCGCCCCTCACTTTTTTCCACAACCAGGACGAAGTTATCAATGTGGTGTTGTGTAATCCAAGCTTCGAACTTCCCTTTATTTTCAGCACGAAGAATGGACTTGTGCTCTTCCAAGTATGGAGCCACATGTGATGATTGATGCAGGACAGTGTAATGTGCTTGATCATATAACTCTGCATCCATGTCCACCCTAGATTTTTTTCCGTATTGTGCCCTTTCCTCTGAGTCTCCCCTCATGGCGTGATACAGGGAGTCCAATCGGACACATGTCATCCATAAAGTCAACACAAAACTCAATGACCTCCTCTATAGCATATCCCTTTGCGATGCTTCCTTCAGGATGGGCACGATTGCGAACATACTTCTTAAAATAAGACATCAATCTCTCAAAAGGGAACATGTAGTGCAGATATACAGGCCCGAGGATAAAAATCTCTTCAACTAGATGGACCAAAAGGTGAGTCATGATATTAAAGAATGAAGGTGGAAAGATCATCTCAAAGCTGACAAGGCATTGCACGACATCATTCTGCATCTTCACTAGAGTTTCTGGACGTATTGCCTTCTGAGAAATCTGGTTGAGGAATGCACACACCTTAGTGATTGCTAATCTCACATTCTCTAGTAGAATACCCCTTAGTGCAACAGGCAGCAGTTGTGTCATCAACACGTGGCAGTCATGAGCCTTCAAATTTAAGAATTTCTTCTCTTTAATATTTATTATTCGTTGTATATTTGAGGAGTAGCCCGTTGGGACCTTCATACTATTCAAGCAATCGAACATTCTCTACTTCTCTTCCTTGCTTAGGGTGTAACTAGCAGGAGCCAAGTAATTTCCTTTGTCTCTCTTTTCAGGATGTAGGCCTTCTCGTTGGTTCATAATTTTGAGGTCCCTACGTGCTTGAATTGTATCTTTTGTCTTTCCACATAAACTTAGGTGGCCAAGTAAGTTCACGCATAAATTCTTCATCACATGCATTACATCAATTGCATTGTGAACCTCAATGATTTCCCAATAAGGTAGCTCCCAAAATATCGACTTCTTCTTCCACATAGGTGCACGTCCATCGGTGTCGTTTGGAACTTGTACACTACCAGAAGCCTTCCCAAACACTACCTTCAAATCTTTCACCATGGAAAATACAAGTTTAGCACCACGGTGAATGGGCTTCTTACGTTTTTCTCCAACACCTACAAAATGCTTTCCTTCAGCTCTTAACGGGTGCTTTGGAGGAAGAAAGCGATGATGACCCAAATACACAACTTTTTTACTATGTTTTAGATACACGCTGCAAGTATCATCTAGACAGTGCGTGCATGCTCGGAATCCCTTGTTTGTTTGTCCTGATAGATTACCAAGTGCTGGCCAATCATTGATGGTGACGAACAGCAATGCTCGTAGATTGAAGGTCTCCTGTTGGTCCACATCCCACACGGGTACGCCTTCTTCCTTCCATAATGTTTTAAGATCCTCAATCAATGGTCTTAGATACACATCGATGTCATTGCCCAGCTGCTTTGGGCCTTGGATGATTATTGGCATCATAATGAACTTTCGCTTCATGCACATCCAGGGAGGAAGGTTGAACATACATAAGGTCACAGGCCAAGTGCTATGACCACTACTAAACTCACCGAATGGATTGAATCCATCCATACTTAAACTAAACCGAATGTTTCTTGCATCCCCTGCAAACTGCTTAAATTCTCTGTCAATTAATCTCCACTGGGACCCATCAGCGGGGTGCCTGATATGTTCATCTTGTTTGCGTTCTTTTTTGTGCCAACGCATCAACTTTGCATTGGTCTTGCACCTGAATAAACGCTTCAATCGTGGTATCACTGGAAAATACCACATTACCTTCACAGGAATTTTCTTTTTCTTCTGCCTCCCCTCAACTTCATCAGACTCATCGCGTGGGATCTTATAACAGTGCGCTTCGCACACAGGAAAAGCCTCTAATTTCTCGTATTCTGCACCTCGGTACAGGATACAATCATTAGGGCATGCATGTATCTTTTGTACCTCCAAACCCAGGGGACAAACAACCTTTTTAGCTTCGTACGTTTACTCGGGCAATTCGTTCCCCTTGGGAAGCATGCCCTTTATGATCATCATTAAGTCATCAAAGCCCTTGTCTGAAAGTCTATGTTTAGCCTTCCATTGCAGCATTTCCAAAGTGGTACCCAACTTCTTCTGCCCCTCTTTGCAACCTGGGAACAACGGTTTCTTGTGATCTTCCAACATACGTACAAACTTCTTTGACTCCTTCACCTTTTCGCAATCTTCCTTTGCATCGCGCAACACCTGACCTAGATCGTCGAGAGGATCATCTGCAGTTGTAGCTTCTTAAGTCTCGGCCATGTAATCCTCTCTCATTGGATCATTTGCAAAGGCACCTTCTTGAGTCCAATCTGGAATATGATTATCTTCCTTTTCATCGTCTTCCATTATAACACCCCTTTCCCCATGCTTTGTCCAAACAAAATAATTTGGCATGAATCCCCATTTGTATAGGTGATCATGAAGACTCTTTATCGATGAGTAATCCTTCTGATTTTTGCACATTTTGCATGGACAAATAATGAAACCAGATGGGGGCTTGTAAATTTCTGTGACATCTAGAAATCCATGCAACCCATTAATGAATTCATTGGAGATTCTCTTGTCGCAGTACATCCATTGCCGATCCATCTATAAAGTAACACCAAACAATCTTTAAATATTTTGAAGTGTTCATTTCCAATCCACGTTATACAAAATGACAAAATTAAATAGAGATCTTACACAAATTTCATGTGTTCATATCCAATCCACAGGATACAATACAACAAACTTAAGTGAATGTCTTACATAAATTTAAAGTACGACAAATGAAATAGTAATACATGATACAATACGACAAACTTTAGCCATCCTTGTGACGTGATGACGAAGGTTTAGCTTTCTTGGAATCGCTCTGTGGTTTATTAGTACCACTCGGTAGATCTCCAACACCCGGGTCTGCCGGTGGAGCATAAAGACCACCAAAAGGAGGTTCCAACCCCGCTGCAACATCATCTATATGTTTCCTTTGCAAATAATGAAGCATTGCTCTCTCCCACGTGCTCATTTTCTTCGGTTTATCAAGAGGTACTACTTTGGTTTTCCCCCGGTTGTGTGAAGAACGACGATCACCACTACCATCATCCCCATTTCCTCCAGCAGTAGTAGACATCTATACTAATGAAAATAAATTATTTAACCCAACCAAGAAATTCTAGTATTTCTAGTACTAACAAACTAATTCTACGATTCCTAATCTTTATAGCATTTATAGTAATTCTAAAACTATTTCTAGTATTTCTAACTAACATTCCTAGCCTTTCTAGCCTTTGTAGCATTTCTAGTAATTCTAAAACTATTTATATATTTAATTATGTCATATGCTCAAATAAATAAATAATACTAAAAAATTAAATCATCACATACAACACCTCATCCAACTAACACGGCACATCCTTTGCAATGAATTCTATTAGAACGTACATAAAAATGCATATAAATTGAAAAAATCTCCATTCCTAACTCATTATATAAAGTGTCAAAATACTACTTTTTGAACTGATAAAACTCAACAAAACAAGCATGAATCAAGGGAGGATGAAGTAACTAACCTCTAGACCACTTCAATGAGTGAAATCGTCGAGAAATCGTTGCAAATCGGGCAAAAACTCCCCTATGACGCCATGGAGGAGTTGGAGCTCGAGTTGGAGAGAGTGGAGGGGAGTGGCTCGGGCAGGAAGAAGGAGCTGACTTTTTATGCAGGCAACATTAGTACCGGTCCGTAGCTCCAGCCGGTACTAATGTACACACATTAGTACCGGTTGGAGTTGAGCACCGGTACTAATACTATTAGTACCTGTCGTCAGCACGGACCGGTACTAATGTGGCACATTACTACCGGTCCGTAACACCAACCGGTACTAATGTGTGTCACGGGTGGGCGCCCCACGGGCCCTCCATCCCACCCGGTACTAATGTTAGCATTAGTACCGGCTCCCATAGGAACCGGTACTAATGTCATTTTTTGCCGAGGACCAAAGGTCCATTCCCTAGTAGTGTTTGCAAACCAATAAATTCTTTCATTCAAGCACCTTCACACGATACATGCCTTTCAATTGCAATTAACTGAGATTTCCATTATATAGCTGAGTCATCAAAATCTCTAGTTTGTTTGATTGAATCCAAAAATTAAAAAAATACGCAAACATGTGTCACCCCATAACGTAGAGACTTGAAAGGCATTAGTTGCACACATAATGAATTCATCTACACTATGACCACATGAAGAAAAGATACAGAGATACACTATTTTACCTTGGGGGAAATTTGCTCCGAGACACTCTTAAAGCATATTTTTTGCCACATACCACTAAAAAAGTATGTCTTTGCTGAAAGACACTCTTCAATGGTGGTAATTTGCTGTAGAACATTATGACCATTATAATATTAGATTTTAATAAAATGCCACTGGAATAGACAACTCTACCCTCTCCTCTCCTCCCCAGCTCGTCACCTGCGATTGGCGCTAGCTTCGCCGGAGCAAAATCCCGACTGACCGCACCCTCTCACGACGGTAGTGTTCGCTCGAGGTAGTCGTGGTGCCCGCATCCCGCTGCAATGCACCATGCATCGGCATGGCCTCCTCCTCCTCCACGTCGCCCTCTCCATCTTCCTCTTCCGCCTTCCTCCCCTCCCCCCTCCTCGCCGCTGCATCTCTCCTCCCTGTCCCCTTAATCAGATTCCACCCTCCTCGCCGATTCCCAAGCCTAGCTCCGCGCCAAGGGTCAATTCCTGTTTTTGCTGACCTGGTCCTCCTCCTCCAAGGTGTGGATCGCTTGCGCTGCGCCATGCCGTCGCTGATGCCGCCAGATTCGCCGCCCAGGGCGAAGCCACCACACACCTGTGCTCGGAGCGCTCAGGGACCTCGCAGACTTTCTTGGTGCCTGGGCTCACCACACCGTGCGGGACCTCACAGATGCAGGACAGGGGTACAGAAAATCAAATCCAAGTTGCAGAATGCTCACGAGTCGTCAATCCCATCTCCTATCTTAATCCCACCAATCCAATTTCCTAGCAACGATGCAAATGAAGACAAGAAATTGCTTTTCTTTTCATATCTCTCAGGCATATCAGGGGCACCTTACACGAACAGCAGCTCGGCACTTCGGCAGCACACTTGGTGTGACCGCTAACGCTGCGGCCATGGAGGCATCTGCGCCGCGTGGGAAGGAGCGGAGGTGCAGGGCGGGGAACGAGGACTGAGGTGGTTCAGCAGCAGCATGCTTGGCGCGGCCATGGCGGCCTGGTCGGCATCTGCGCGCGGAGAAAAAAATGTCCGCGGCGAGGATGCCAATCGCATGTGACGAGCCGGGGAGAAGGAGAGGGGAGGGTAGAGTTGTCTATTCTAGTGGCATCTCATTAAAATCGAATATTATAATGATCATAATGTCCTACAACAAATTACCACCATTGAAGAGTGTTTTTCAGCAAAGACATACTTTTTTAGGGGTCTATGGCAAAAACCACGATTGAAGAGTGTCCGGGAGCAAATTTCCCCTTTACCTTGAGACTGGCAGCACTTTTCTCTGCAAAGTCCAAATAAACTCAACTACTGTGTGATGCAAGCATGCGATGGTTGTCTGCTAGGGCAATGTGGTCTGCGTCACCACATTAACAAGTATAAATTAACAAGTATAAATTAATGTGGTCTGCTTCAAATATAAATTGGTGCATTGACAGCTCCAGATGCAGGACTAATGCATTTGTATCCTGGAATTTGGTGAAAAAAATATTGGTCTGGTTTATTTTTTCCTTTCTACAATTCTGTAGACAGCGACAGGGATTCTCCTGTGTTCGCCAATTCATTTTGAGTCCATCGATAATGCTAACTTCCATGGCGAAAAAATTAGTTATTCTCAGGCAAGTGGAGGTTGCAATAATATTTTTATCAAGTGTCTTTGCCAATATAATGCCGGTAGTACTATGACAAACAACAAAGTATATATCTAAGAGCTGGCATCCAATAATATGAAAGGTACGCAGAAAAATCAAAAGAAAAAACAGAAAGAGGGAAACGCTTTTAACTTTTTCTCTAACAAATGAAGAGAAGTGCTATTGAGCTATCTAGTTGTGCTTACTTCCTGCTGTCTGATGACCAAACCCCATTACTGATGGTTCCATGAAGATAACAGGTTATAATTAATTATATTATGGCAACTGTAACTGGCTTGTTTAAAAAATCTCCACATGCTATATAATGACTAAACCCCATTACTTTAAACTTATTTCGTTTGAGCAGATTTTCTAATTTAGAGCGTCTGTTTATCCTCGAGTTTTAAACTTTTGACTACTGGATTTGTATATCTGTCTCTTAAGCCACTTTAATTGTATCCATCTGTTCATTTGGACCAACAGTTAATGCTCCATTATACCAGGATCAGCCTTGCCTGCTAATGTCTAGCTAGCATTCTTGGTCTCTACTAGTCTGAAACTATGAACTCCACACAAGGCCTTTGGCTTCCAAATCATATTCTATCGATTCCTGATCAAACCAAAGACACATGAACAAGGATAACTGAACGTGCAAACAAATCAACGAAGATGATGCAATGCAAGTGGCACGTAGAAAAATATATGATGTGTGAACTGCACGCCAAGATAGGTAAGCTATACCAACCTGCTCCTGGCTGCCCTCCGTCTGGCGCTGAACCGGCAGGTGAAGACTGGCTGCCGGGCTGCCCGCCGGCGGCGGCTCCCCGGGCACAAGCAGCCCCGGACTCCGGCTCCCCGCCGAACTGGAATACGTACTGCCGTGGGTCGGGCTCGGCCCGTACGACCATGTGGATCTGCATGCGCGCCGAGGCGGCGGTGACGGAGGATGCCGCCACGTAGGCGCGACCACCGGCCAGGCGTGACCCAGTGGCCCAGAGAGGCACGCATGAGAGCTGCCGGACAGGGGCACGAACGTGCGGCCGCCCGTGGCGGCGCACACACGTGCTGCCGCCGGCGTGAGGAGGTGGTCTGGCAGCCTGGTGCTGGCTGGCCGGCCATGGAGGGCGTCACGGAGCTACGATACCGCCGGCCAGGAAGGGCCTGCTTCCGCTCACCCGTGCTCGTTCGTGTGCTAGAGCCAGACGAAGGCGACGACATCCAAGTGGGATGACCCGGTCCCGTCCGGTCCCGTCTCGTGAAGCAAACCCATGCGATTCGCGGGTGGGTCCAGAGGTGGGTATGGCGAGTGGGTAGGGTGGGTGTGGGTAAGAAAAAACTCATTTTTTGGCAGAAACACTCCACAAATTGCGATTTTATGAGTCTTCCATGGGTCTTCCTGTCACGGGCAGGGGAATTGGATGGGGAGTTGGATGAATTGCTCGCCGGAGTACGACGTAGATTGTATTTGAAGAAGGTTACAGGACGCGGCCCTGGACCTCGCCGGCGCGGCGGAGCCGTAGCTCGCTGAACGACGCACCCGAGAGGCAGGGCGGCAGCTACAGAGTAGATTAATCAAAAGCCTAACCTCTTCCCTAAATAAACCGAGGCTTATATGATGCCTGGTAACTAATCAACTTATTCCTCAAGCAAACCAAACCAACTTATCTCTAAATCTATCTCTAAGCAAACTCCCTAACTAACAGGCGCCCTGGCCTCCTGGTGCTTCTTGCGCCGGCCAAAGGTCTGGCCGTACATGACATCTCTCCCCCCCTGGAGAAGCAGCTCGTCCGCGAGCTGGAACGCTAGAAACTGCTCACGGAATTCCTCCAAATCCTCTGATGAAGTTGCTGACGCTGGCGCCCCTGACCACCGCACCAGGAGTCGGCGGCGGCCACGCGCGAACCACGCCTTCAAGACGACGACTGGCTGCACCAACACCCGACCATGCTGAAGCGGAGGCAGCGACGGTGTGGTAACCGAAGGAACGCCATGGAACGGCTTGAGGAGCCCGACGTGGAAGACATCGTGGATGCAAGCGCCGGCTGGAAGTTGAAGCTTGTAGGCGACGTCGCCTACGCTTGGCCATCTGCCTGGGGGTGAAACGCTGACGTGAACTGCAGCCGTATGCCTGCCAAGCGAAAGAGCTCCCCCCAAAACGTGCTTGTAAACACGGGATCACGGTTGCTGACAATGGTCTCCGAAACGCCATGAAGATGAACAATGTCAGCGAAGAACGCACGCGCCATCATCGTCGCCGTGTACGGGTGACCCAGGGCGATGAAGTGGGCCGCCTTGGAGAATCGATCCACCACTGTCAAGATCACAGACTTCCTGTGCACCTTAGGCAACGCCTCGATGAAATCCATGGACACATCCGCCCAGACGGCGGTCGGCACTGGCAACGGCTGAAGGAGTCCGCCCGGCTGCAGAAGCTCTATTTTGTTGTGTTGGCACATGTCGCAGGCCCGGACAAACTCCTGGACTATCGCACGATCACCGGGCGTGTGAAAATCTGAGTGCAGCCGGTGCAGGGTCTTGTGTACTCCTTCATGCCCCGCCCCATGTGCTAGCTCCAAGATCGCCCGGTGTAGAGCAGAGGATGGTGCGACGTAGACGCGTCCGTTGAAGAGGATGAGACCATCTGTGACAGCCCAGGAGTTCGGCTTCGCCCTGCCCCAGATTGCATCGCGTAATTGCGCCAGCTCGGCGTCGCCGTTGATCTCCTGGTGCAGCTCCTCGAAGAGCTGGTATTGCGACGCCGAGAGCGCCATGGCAGAGGCCGCCTACTCGTCGCGGCGTGACAAGGCGTCAACGACGACATTGAGCGCGCCCGGCTTGTACTCGACTACAAAATCGAATCCCAGCAGCTTGCTTGCCCACTGATGTTGCGGAATCGTCGTCAGGCACTGATCCAGGAGGAAGCGAAGACTCTGGTGGTCCGTGAGAATGAGGAACCGGCGTTCCCACAGATAATGCCGCCAGTGGCACACCGCCTGAACCAGCCCGATGAGCTCCCGCTCATACGCGGCGAGCTTGGCGTGTCGTGGGGTGATGGGGCGACTGAAGAAAGCCACCGGGCCCGCCCCTTGATGCAGACCGCGTCGAAACCCGATCATGACGCATCGCACTCCACGATGAACTCGCGGTCAAACGTCGGGAGCTGAAGCACTGGCGCCATCGTCAGGTGATGAGGACATCCTCCACTATTACCCGTTGGCAAAGACGCAACATAAATGGGCCGAGTGGCCCAGTTGTAGTCGGACGGCGACCGTGTGAGCCTCATTATCCCACCTTGCTTAGCTTGGGGGAGGAAGCCACCTTAAAGGGGAGAGCCGCCCTTCCCCTAATGGACTAGTCTTTCGGGGCGATTGGGCCTTTCCCTGAGGGGTGCGACGAAGGACGGTGCTAAGGTTTGCATCGAAATTCGGGTGCCGAGGCCAAACTGCGTAATCGGTGCATCGGGCTTACCATAAATCCAATCCCACCTGGGCCGGACTTATCATCAGGGCGTGCTGTAGAGCCCGGAATGCAGCCGCCGCGTCGTCGTTCCACCTGAAGCCTTCCTTGCGGAGGAGCGTCGCGAGGGGAGCGGCGATGGTGCCAAAGTCTCGGATGAAGCGGCGATAGTAGCCTGCCAATCCAAAGAATCCCCGTACCGCTCTGGCCGAAGAGTGGACCGGCCAGTCCAGCACCGCTTGCACCTTGAGCTTGTCCATGGTGACCCCCTGCTCAGAGATCACATGGCCCAGGTACGCCACTGAGGAGCTTCCGAACGCGCACTTGGATTTTTTGAGGAACAGCCGGTGGTCCTGCAGCGTGCGGAGCACGGTGCGAACATGGCGGAGGTGGTCCGACCATGAGGAGATGTAAATCAAGATGTCGTCAAAGAAAATGAGAACGAACCGACAGAGGAAGGGCAGCAGGATGTCATTCATCATCGCCTGGAAGGTGGCCGGGGTGTTGGTCAGGCCGAAAGGCATGACCAGGAACTCGAATAGGCCTTGATGGGTGCGGAAGGCTGTCTTGTGGACGTCGGTGAGGTTCATGAGCACCTGGTGATACCCAGATCGAAGGTCGAGCTTGGTGAAGAAGTGCGCGCCCCGGAGTTCATCGAAGAGTTCCTCCACCACTAGGATGGGAAACTTGTCTTTGATGGTGGCGTCGTTGAGCGTGCGATAATTGACGCAGAAGCACCAAGTGCCGTCCCACTTGCGGATCAGGAGCGCCGGAGAGGAGAACACCAATGAGCTGGGCCAAATGACGCCCTGGCGCATCATCTCATCGCATTAGCGCTCGAGCTCATCCTTCTGCGTATGGGCGTAGCGGTAAGGATGCACCGCGATGGCGCCCGTGTCCGGCTTGAGGTGGATGTGGTGGCCGAGGCGGCGTTGGGGCGGCAGGCCCTGAGGTTCCTTGAAAATGTCCTCAAATTCCTCCGGGAGAGCGTCGAGGAGCTCGCCGGCGGTGCCAGAGAGCAAGGAGGACTGCATGCCGGGTGTGGTGTCCACCCCGGGCCAAAGGATGCGCTTGCCGTCGCGGGAGAAAGCCATGGTGTGATGAGTGAAGTCCCAGATTATGGGCCCGAGCGTGCCGAGCCATTGGACCCCCAAGACCATGTCGTACTCGCCGAGCAGGAGTGCGTGGAGGTCAAGGCTGAAAGCCTCGTCGCCGATGAGGATGGCTTGGGCCAGAGCCCTGCCAGGCAATGCAATGCGCTCGCCATTCACCACGGCCACCGAGAGCCCCACGCTGGGTTGTAGATTAATTCCTGTCCGACGAGCCATGTTGGTGTCGATGAAGTTGTGGGAGGAGCCGAAGTCGAGGAGGGCGACTGCCACGGCGTCCCCCACGGCGACGTATACCTTCATGGTATTGAAGCTGCGTGCACAAGATCTTCGGGGCGCACGTTCCTGCGGAGAGCGCGTGGCACTCGATGGTCTCGTCCACCTCCTCGTCGTCATCGTCGTCGGACGCGATCACCTCGATGACGAATAGCTTCTTGCAGTGATGGCCGCTGACAAATTTCTCATCGCAGTTGTAGCAGAGGCCGTCCGCGCGCCTTTGAGCCATCTCTCCAGGGGAGAGGCGCCGGCGCGGAAGGGAAGCTGCCAACGGGGCCGTCTTGCCGGATCCCGCGGGAGCCGATGTCGCCACCGGTGCGCCTGCCGGTGCAAAGGGTGCCTGCTTCGACGACGGGGCCACCTCGGACGGAAGGTACACCTGCTTGTTTCCACAGCCATGCCCCGGGTCGGTAGGAGAGAGCTGGAGGCGCTGTTCATAAGCCTGGGCGAGCATGATGGCGTCGTCGAGGGTCGCCGGCCGGCAAAGTGCGATGTCTGTCTTGAGGGGGTTCACCAGGCCGCCCGTGAACATTTGGACGAGTTGCTACTCGGTGAGGTTGGCGTCGCGGCAGGCCAGGGCGAGGAACTTCTCGACGAAATCCTCGACTGACCCGGTGCGGCGGAGGAGCATGATTTCGCCCATGGGACTGTCGGTGATGGGAGGTCCAAATCGCTATTGAACGAGTTGGGCGAAGCGACGCCAGGAGGGAACACCCGTCGTGAGCTCCAGGTGGTAGTACCACATCTGCGCCGATCCGGTGAGATGCTGCGCTGCATACCAGACCCGGCGGCGCTTCGGCGTGTTCTACTCCTGGAAGAAGGTCTCACAGTGGTTGAGCCACGGTAAGGGATCGTCCTTGCCATCGAATGTGGGAAAGTCGAGGCGGACGCGGGGGTGGAAGCGGCTGTCAGCGTAGTCGTCCTCCTCCTCACGGAACGGATTCCGCGGCGGCAACTCGGAGCGGAGCGGCGGCTGCTCGGGGCGGAACGGCGGCTGCTCGCGGCAGAACGGCGTGGGTTTGGTCCCCTGCTTCGGTGGCCCGTTGACGGAATTAGTCACCCCGTCATCGCCGTCGGTCTCCTATGCCTTGCCGTCGCGGTGGGCGGACTCCAGGCAGATGAGCGTGACGTTGAGGGCGCTCACTTGCTGGGTGTTCTCGAAGGCCGACGACTGGAGCTGGACCACTTTCTCAGGGATGGCGGCGAGCTGGGACGCCACGGGCGCGAGGGGGGACAGTGCTTCCACCTTGGTGGTGAGGGCGTCGAGCTTGGCGTTGATCTTCTCCAGCGCCTTGTCGAGAGCCTCAGAGCTCCCCATGGACACGAAACAAGGAACTCCTGATACCAAGTTGTCACGGGCAGGGGAATTGGATGGGGAGTTGGATGAACTGCTCGCCGGAGTACGGCGTAGATTGTATTTGAAGAAGGTTACAGGACGCGGCCCTGGACCTCGCTAGCGCGGCGGAGCCGTAGCTGGCTCAACGACGCACCCGAGAGGCAGGGCGGCGGCTACAGATTAGATTAATCAAAAGCCTAACCTCTTCCCTAACTAAACCGAGGCTTATATGATGCCTGGTAACTAATCAACTTATTCCTCAAGCTAACCAAACCAACTTATCTCTAAATCTATCTCTAAGCAAACTCCCTAACTAACAGGCGCCCTGGCCTCCTGGTGCTTCTTGCGCCGGCCAAAGGTCTGGCCGTACATGACACTTCCACCTTATCCACTCACCAAATATTTGACATGTGGGTCTGACGTGAGGGGTACGGCGGACCCAAATTGGGTGAGAAAAGTTTTCAATTGTTTTCGATCTTTATAGTATAGATTGTGTCAAACATGATGGTTGTATTCGGGTTGCATTTTCCAGGTATTTAGTATTGTCATGAATGGTTTTCTTTGGTTTTCTTTTCCTTGAATTTGTTCTATTGCAGGGCCTAATACTTAAGAGCGGCCACACTAATTTTCTTTTCACGGAAACTGCTACATTTTTTCTTGATAGCATTTTTTCTTGAAGTTCTATATTTGTCAATTCACTTGGCAAGTTGGCTCCATTTTGTGAATTAACTGTCCATTTTTATTTTACAACGTTTTTTGGAGACCAGTATCCTACATATATATACATTAGCAAAACATGTTCACTGTTTGGGCCATATATATGAATATGGTGTCATGCACAAACAGTACTTGGACTTGGAGAACCTGAAATTCATGTGTTTTGTTGGCATAGTGGCATCAACAATCTTAAAAGAATCAATGGCAAAAAAGGAACTATGATAATGAAAGAATAACTAATATATAAATTAAACTGGCAAAAAAGTTAAAGTGGTATATGTGCAACCAGTTGTATGAAAACAACTAAAATCTAACATTTTTTAACTAATAGACTATAAAAACTAAATTCACATGTATACAACAGAACCGTAAGTACGTATGTCATTTTATTTTAATTGTATTTACAAATTTATTTAAGACGTAATTTCATTCGCACAGTGGCATCAACAATCTTTAAAAAAAATCAATGAAAAAGGGAACTATGATAATGAAAGAATTAGTAATATATTACTGATATATAAATTAAATGAGTGGCACAGTTGAAATATGTCATAAATGTCGGCTTGTGATTTTGCCAATGTGTTTAGTCGCATTATTGTAGGAAAAATGTAAAACCACATGCACACTTGCACACATCTAGGCACACCAAGAGTGAAAAAAATGTGAAACAGTTCACCAGTTGAAATCCCAAAATCTCTAAAAAATTGCTAGTAACAAACTGAAAGATCGTAAAGGAGATTCTACGGAATGGCTATCAATTTTTACCAGGTGTTCGCTTGTGGGCAATGAAGAATTGCAGGTAAATGATAGTATATGCTCCATAACTGTCATGATCGTACTGAACCACAGACAGCAATGTTTTGCTCTTCATGTTGAGCTGGATCATCCATAGCTTCCGGTCATTGTAGCTGCTGACCAAGCGATCAATCGAGACCAAGAAGCAGACGACGCTGGGGTTATCCAAGGACACGATGGGGCACATGAGATTTGCTCGCGGGAGCCCCTCGTAGCCCGGAAGTTCCCAGAGCTCCTCGCAGTCGATCTCACCATTTTTCACCCACGTCAATGGCTCCTCGATGCTGAGGTTCTTCATGGTCCTGGTGTTGATGGTGAAGGCGTAGCGTGAGTGCGCGCATGTGGTCTTGCCCGGAGGCCCCGGACAACCACAGCAAAAGTGGGGGTCAACACTGACGAACTGAAACGACCCGATTTCTCACCACGGAGAAAGCCCGTGATAGTCCCAGGAAGCGGCTATCACGTGCAATCCATATCGCAGGCAGTACACAACCATACAACACGAATAGAAACATAGAGTCTCATAAAAATATTATAACATCAGAGTACATCATTTCGGCACATGCCGGGTACAAGTCCATCGGGACTGAATCATGCAAGGAAAACATCTACGCGGCGGATCTCATGAAGCGGGGAAGACATCATCTCCTCAGGCAAACTCGAGCGAAGGACCACCCTAGTCGTCCCAACCGTCGTTGTCGAAGTCGTAGTCCGGTTCCTCGGCCGAAAGGCCACCGTCTACCCGATAAGCGGGTAGGTCATGTCAGCATCCCAACGGAGAGCAAAAGTAGTGGTTGAATTCTAGTATGCATGGATAAACCTATCTCTGGCTGTAGTAAGTTATGCAGCAGCACGCAGCAACATTCAAGGTATGCAGAAGTAGCCACGAGGTCAACACCTCCGAGGTAAACACCTCTAAGGTCCACACCTCCGGGGTAAACACCCCACAACAAGGCAATCACACCAAGCACCGGATCTCAACCCAGATCCAGCTCCCATCTCTCATCTGCGATGTGGGACAACCTGCTCCTATCCCACATCTCAACGGCCAAAGCCGGGCTCACACACTAGGGGGAGACAGAGAAGCAGCACAAGAAGAGAGTCTAGTCAAAGTAACAGATCAGTGGACTGTCCATACCAGTGGACACGGACTATAGCTATAGGTTTGAACCCTCTGCAGAGGTGGTACAACTGTACCCGCCCGGATAGGACCAGAGCGGTGGCAATCCACCCTGAACCCTACCTAATGGCCGGAGAACCTAATGGTGGATAGTGTCATACTACGTCTTCGAGTCTGGAACCGTTCGCAACTGTAGAGCACGTCTGCCAGCTGAAGTCCTCGAAGCTGTGAGGCCATCACCAGCTCAACCGGGGCGACGCCTGCTCGGAGTAGGTCGAAGCCGCATCTCCCAACACGATCACTCTGATCCGCCTGTAGGCTGACTCTATCCACCACTACTCTCGGACCGAACCACGCCCATAACGTCGGCGAACGGTTTGTACGAAAGTAGTCCAATGAAGCATGGTTAAGCTGACTCGGTCCTTAGGGCGCGGAGCGAGCCCTCCCCATCTCCCATCCCGAACGACACACCGCTGGCAAGGGGGCCCAGAACACATCCCCACCTAGCCGAGCGTTCATAACCAATAGCCCGGCTCGCTCCTGCATAACACAGCAAGGAAGCACACACACCCAAAACTCACGCTAGAATCCACCGGGATATACCGATCCCGGTTCCACCAGGAACTCTATCCATATCATCAAAGAACATAGCAGTATATGGATAGTAAAGTAGTAGTAGAAAAGAGTATGGGACTAGCTAGGGGTCTGTAGCTAGTCCCGGGGGTAGAGGGAACAAGGTAACAGTGTATAAAGCAATCAAGACAAGCTATTAAAGTAGGCTATGCATTTCAACAGATATAACATAAAAGTAGCACTAGCATTCTAAGTATGCATGGGGTTCTACATGGTTGGGAGTGACATGACACCTGAGTTGACGAGGGTGAAGTTGGGGTCCTAGTCGTCGAGGTCCTCGAACTACTCCGGGTTGTCGTAGATCGGGCCTGGTAGGGTCGAGATACGACGAAAAGTAAAGATCAGCACACAACTATGCGATAAATTCCAACAAAATCTAATTTATAAGTCCCAAAAACACCATTTCTACCTACAATCAGCAAGAATAGGGTTTTTCAAAAATAACGCAACTGGTTTTATAATTTTCGGAGTTTAAAATAAATAGTTATGATTTTTCTAAAGGAAAGGGATTTATAAAACATTTAAATATTCTTTCAAAATACCAGAAAAGATTTTATGAAAAACCTCGCTAACTTCAGCATGACGTCAACAGCCTTCTGTTAGTGGGCCTTTAATAGGCCGAAGGTTAGTGGGTCGGGTCGAAGCCCAATGGGCTCGGCCCATGGAAGCCCAGTGGACAAAAGTCCACAAAACCACCTCAGATTGGCAAAGGGGTTCGGTTGGGTAATCTATGTCCCAACGGGCTGGTTTTAGGGTTAGGTGGGCTATAGGCCCGCGCATCGGCCCATCTAGGGTTTCGGCTAGAAAAGTCCAGCGCTGCACCCCAAACTCGGCTGGAGTCCAGAGGTGCACCCTGGGCAGTTCTCTGGCGCGCTGGCACCCCTTGGCTCCACGTCGTGCGCATGGCGCGCGAAGCGCACGGCCGGCACGCCGGGCAGGGGCACGTCGTAGGGTGCCTGGCCGCGGGGTCGGCCAAAGGCCGGGCCTTGGCCCTAGCGTCGCCCTTGGCAGCAAGCTCGCGGCCACAGGAGAAGTCCCGGGCGCGGCATTGCTTGGCCGGCGCGCAACCGCCTAGGAAACCAAGGGTGCAGCGCGGCGGGGCCGGCTCCTGGTGCACCGGTGCAGGGATGGTGGCACCAGGCGGCGACGCCGGCGAGCCTTGGCCCTGCGCCCAGGGCGTGCCCGCTATCGTGTGCGTGGGTGGCCACGAGAGAGCCCACGGCCACCACACGGCGAAGTCCTGCACGGAAGCACTCGGGAAGCCAAGGCTCCGGCGCGGCACCGCGGCGTCGGCTTCTTTCCCTACAAGAAACGCGGGACGAAGGCCGGACAAGGTAGAGCGCTCGATGGCACGACGGCGCGATGACCGGCGTCAGAGGCAGAAACAAAAAGGCCGCGAGCCTAGAGGCCATGGCGCGGCGGCGGCGACATCCATGCCACGGCTTCTGCTACAACGGCGGCAAGAGAACAAGGAGGACAGGGGAAAGAGAGGCAGCGGCACTCACAGCGGGTCGACGGTGTAGTCGTGGCCGGCTCGACAGAGAGGTTCGTGGGGCGGCGGCGAACGACAAGGCTCGGCGGTGACGAAGATGCGCCGCGTCGGTGTGGCTTCTGGGCGTCGGCGCTCCCACAGGCGGCCGCCGGAGATCCGGCTCCGGCGTCTCCCGGCGACGGCGATGGCTCCTCTTCCCTCCTCAGTGTCAATCCCCTCCTTCTTCTCCTCCTCCTATCCCGGGCGGCGTTGGACAGGGGAGAAAACCCCAATGGAGGGGGTTGGTGCCGTTGCGGCTAGGGTTTCCCCTCTCCCCTCCTATTTGAATGGGCGGCGACTGCCATGGCCTGGCGAAAGGGCCATGTTGATCCTGGCCGCGGGGCAAAGTGGCCGGCCGGCGCGGTGGGAGAAAGAGCGGGGCAAAAGGGGGATTCCGCCCTTCCCTTCGGTGGAAGGCTCTAGAAGGCTCGGGCGCGGGTAGGTGCGGGGCGGGCGCGAGGATAGGCGCGCCAGCTCAGCGCCCCGGCTGTCCCATCAGGCGTGCGGGCATGGGCGTCTGCGCGGGTGATGCGGCGCAGGGCTGTACGTCTGACAGGTGGGACCGGCGCGTCAGCGGGAGGGAAGAAAGGGGAGAGGTGAGGCGCGCGGCTGGGCCGGTGCGGGGTGATGGGCTGGCCGCGGGTGAGGGTTGAGGGGGCAAGGGTAGACTAGGTCATCTGGTTTAGGGCCCAAGTTAGAAGTTAGTAAAATAGGTTTTGAAATATATTTAAATATAGTTTGAATTTGAATGCTCATTCAAATTCAAACTCACACATTTAAAATCCAAATTAACTCCAAAAAGAATCAACTCACATTTAAACTATAATTTTCAAACATAATATTTTATAGGGATTTTATTTGTGGAGATAAAAGAGAGAGGAACCTAGAGATGGGTTTAAAAAGTGGTTACACAACATCAAGCACAAGTTTTATATTTTCGTGAAAAATTTACACTAAATTTAGCACCTCAATTTTGGGGTTGTTACAATCTCCCCCACCACCGAGAATCTCGTCACCGAGATTAAGCTTCAAACCTCGTCTTCGAACAAGTGCGGGAACTCCTCCCTGAGGTCTGCTTCCTTCTCGCAAGTGGCTTCTCTTTCTGTGTGGTTGCTCCACAGCACCTTGCAATATGGAACGGTGGTTCTTCTCGTCTCTTTGAAAGCTCGGTCAAGGATCTTCTCGGGTCGCTCTGCGTACTCCAGCGTATCTTGTAGATCCAGCGTCTCCAGCGGCACTTGTTTTGCTTCTACTTCCTTCTCGCACTTTCGCAACTGTGACACGTGGAAAACTGGGTGCACTCCCGCCATCTTCTCTGGCAAGGTGAGGTGGTAGGCGAGCTTGCCAACTCTGCGAAGAATCTTGTACGGGCCAATGTATCTTGGGGCAAGCTTCCTTTGACTAGAAACCTCTTGACTCCTCGGAGAGGTGACACATGAAGGTACACTAGGTCTCCCACTGCAAACTCTACGTCCTGCCTCTTGCGATCAGCGTAGCTCTTCTGTCGGCTTTGAGCAATCTTCAGGTTCGCATGAACTTTCTCCACTTTCTCTTTGGCTTATCTTATAGCATCGGGTCCAAAGAGTATTCTATCTCCCACCTCTGACCACGTCAACGGGGTCCTGCACTTTCTTCCGTAGAGAGCTTCGAAAGGCGCCATCTGAAGACTTGCTTGGTAACTATTGTTGTAGGAGAACTCAGCAAATGGTAGGCTACTCTCCCAGTCGGTGCCGTAGGTAAGGGCACAAGCTCTTAACATGTCTTCCAAGATCTGGTTCACTCGCTCAGTCTGTCCGTCCATCTGAGGGTGAAAGGCTATGCTGTAGTTGAGAGTGGTCCCCATGGTCTTGTGAAAACTCTTCCAGAACTTTGCCACAAACTGTGAACCTCTGTCGGACACTATACTCTTAGGGGCTCCGTGTAGTCTCAGAATGTGCTCCACGTACAATCTGGCTAGTCGATCTGTAGTGTAGGTTGTCTTCACTGGCACAAAGTGAGCTATCTTCGTGAGTCGGTCCACGATGACCCAAATGGAGTCGTTCCCTTTCTATGTCCGGGGTAGTCCCACTACGAAGTCCATGGAGATGTCATCCCATTTCCACACTGGAATCTCCAACGGTTGCAACACACCTGCGGGCTTCTGGTGCTCAATCTTTACTCTGCTGCAAGTGTCACAACAGGCCACATAGTAGGCTATATCCTTCCTCATATCTTTCCACCAGAAGTTCAGTTTCAGGTCTTGGTACATCTTCTTGCTCCCTGGGTGAATGGAGTACTTGGTCTCGTGGGCTTCTTTCATGATCTGCTCTCGGAGAGTTCTATCGGTGGGTACACACACTCTGTTTTTCAACCATACCATTCCTTGTTCATCCATCCGGTAATCTTCAGCTCTGCCTTTGGTCATCAATTCCTTCAACTCCCAAATCTCAGGATAGTTCTTCTGGGCTTCGCGTATCCGATCCTTCAGGTCGTAGGTCACTTGCAGCTCGTTGATTTGGCCTCGATCCATGATGTCAATCCTCAGCTTCTCTAACTCCTCGTGGAGAGCTGGCTACTCCTCTTTTACCATTAGGTTGTTGCAGTACGCCTTTCTGCTCAAAGCATCGGCCACCACGTTGGCCTTGCCTGGGTGGTAGTGAATCTCGAGTTCATAATCTTTGATCAGTTCCAACCACCTTCTCTGCCTCATGTTGAGTTCGGACTGAGTGAAAAAGTACTTCAAACTCTTGTTATCTGTGTACAGCTCGCACTTGTTGCTAATCAGATAGTGCCTCTAAATCTTCAGCGCGTGTACCATAGCCGCTAGCTCCAGGTCGTGCGTAGGGTAGTTTTCCTCGTGTTTCTTCAGTTGCCTCGACGCGTAGGCCACAACCTTGCCTCCTTGCATTAACACACAACCCAAACCTTGCTTCGAAGCATCGCAGTATACCACAAAGTCCTTCTTTTTGTCCGGCAAGGTGAGTACCGGAGCGGTGGTAAGCTTGGTCTTGAACGTTTGGAAACTGGCTTCACACTCATCTGTCCACACAAACTTGACGTTGTTCTTAAGCAGCTCTATCATTGGCTTGGCAATCTTTGAGAAGTTCTCGATGAACCTTCTGTAGTAACCTGCTAGCCCAAAAAAACTCCGAATATCGGTCACGTTCTGGGGCTGCTCCCACTTGGTCACTAACTCCACCTTGGTCGGGTCAACTGCTATCCCCTCGGCTGAAAGCACGTGTCCAAGGAAAGCAACTTCTTCCATCCAAAACTCACACTTGTTGAACTTGGCGTAGAGCTTGTGTTGCCTCAGCCTCTCTAGCACAATCCGAATGTGTTCTTCATGTTCTTCAGCTATCTCGGAGAAGATCAGAATGTCGTCAATGAACACAACCACGAACTTATCCAATTCTTCCATGAATATCTTGTTCATCATGTTCATGAAGTAAGCCGGGGCGTTGGTCAGCCCAAAAGACACAACTACGTACTCATACAGGCCGTACCGAGTAGTGAAAGTTGTCTTCGGTATGTCTTGTTCCCGAATCTTCATCTGGTGGTAACCGGACCTCCAGTCGATCTTGGAGAAGAACTTTGCGTTTCTGAGTCTGTCCAACAAGTCGTCAATCCTTGGTAGTGGGTACTTGTTCTTGATGGTCATGGCATTGCGAGTTCTGTAGTCTACACACATCCTTCTCGTTCCATCTTTCTTGTCCACAAAGAGCACGGGTGAACCCCAAGGTGAGGCACTGGGTCGGATGAAACCTTGCTGTAGCAGTATCTTGAGCTATTTCTTCAGTTCATCGAGTTCATCCGCGGACATCCGGTAGGGACTCTTAGCAACAGGTCCTGCTCCTGGCATCAGCTCAATCACGAACTCCACATCACGGTCAGGTGGCAGCTCTGTAAGTTCTTCGGGAAACACGTCGGGCTACTCACAAACCACCGGAATCTCCTCCAAGCCCTTGCCTGCCATGCTGCATAGCATCGGCGCAACCTTCGGGCACTGGGGACTGATTTTCACTTGTGCTCCACTGGGGTGTTCTAACTGTATGAACCTCGGGTTGCACGACACCAATCCTTTGTGCTTCGCTAGCCAATCCATCCCTAGGATCACGTCTATCCCTGTAGACTCCAAGACAGTCAAGTCTGCTAGGAATAGCTGCTTCTCAAACACCATCTTCACCCCTCTACACTCTAGGGTGTTCTTTTGTTCTCCTAGTAGAGAGCTGGTTAGTATAGGCCGTGGTCTCGGCTTAGTTGGTAGTGACCTTTCTTTCACGAACTTTGTAGAGACGTAGGAAAACTGAGCACCGGTGTCGAACAGAACAGTGGCCATAACTGAGTCAACAAGGAACTCACCAAGTGTGATGTCTGGTGCTACAGCTGCCTCCTCAGTGGTCAGGTGGTTCAGGCATCCACGTGGTAGGTGCTGGTGCGATCCTCGGCTGGCTCCTCTGTGCCTATCCTCCAGGTGTAGGTGCCTTGGCCGGTGTCTGAGGGTAAGGGTTGCGGTTCTGGTTGCCTCCTGGTGCTTTCTGGGGGCACTCGTACGACTTGTGTCCAACCTAATGACAAGAGTAACAGACAACCTTGGCTTCACCTGTAGCTGCTGGGGGTGGCCTAGGCTTCCACGATCCTGAACCTCTGCTTACCCCGGGGTTGGTCTTGGCCTGTTGGGTCTGAGAACTGTAAGTACGCGGCCTCTGCTGCTGGTACTGCTGTGAACTAGTCCTCTGTCACTAGTTCTGCCCCTGGTGTGGTCCTGAGCGACCTGCCTAGTCTGGGCGCTTCCTCTTCTCTCCACGTACCTCAACAAACTCCAGTCTGGACTTCTCTACCATCAGAGCCTTGCCAACAAGAGCGTGCAGGGTGGCGCACTCGTGGGCGGTGAGGTGGTGTGCCATGCCACGGTGAAGGCCCTTCCTGTACCAGTACATCTTCTTCTTTTCAGTGTTGGAGTCGTCGGGCGCGCAGCGCATCAGCTCTTGGAACCGGTTGGTGTACTCTTGAACTATCATGTTGCCCATCTTCAGAGAACGGAACTCGTCAGCTTTCCTGTCCATGACGGCCTCGGGGATGTGGTGCTCGCGGAACGCCTCGGTGAACTCGTCCCACGTGATGTGGGCCGGGTCAGGGTGAGAGTCGCAGTAACTGTCCCACCACGCACTCGCGGTCCCTGTAAGCTGGTGAGCGGCAAGAGCCACACACTCCTCATCATCACACTTCGTCAAGTCGAGCTTCTTCTCAATTTCTCTCAGCCACTTGTCAGCGTCTAGTGGGTCGGCTGAGTTGTCAAAGACTTGTGAACGTAGCTTGGTAAAGCCCTCGACTTTCCTCTGAAGCGTGTCTTGCTGGGGGCGGGGAGGTCCTCTGTTGTTGTTGTTGTTCTGGAGCATGTTGTTCGCAATCGCTTGCATAAGTTGCGTTTGGACTGCCATCACTTCAGCAAGGTTTGGTGGCGGTGGTGCTTGCTGGTTCTGAGGTCCTCCTTAGTTTGCGGCCCCTCCTGGCGGCGGCTGCTGCGGCTCAGGCTGGGGTTCTGGATCTGCTTCTTCTTCTTCTTCCGCTTCCGACCCTTCTTGGTTGTTGACAGGCACTCTGCCTCCTTGGCCTCCACGGCGTCCTCGGCCACCGTGACATCCGCCACGGCGTCCACCTCGTGGGGCACGTCCTCCACGGCGGCCGCGACCTTGGACGCCTCCCGGGTTGGGAGCGTTCTCTCCAACAGCTTCCTCGAAGTGGTTAAGCAACCGACCAGACCTCCTTAGAGTAGACATCTGTTCCAGATGTTGTTATCGTCAGAAAAGACAGGATATAGCACATATACATATATATAAGCAATCAAGGAGTATCTAGCCAACAGACAAACAGTTTCATACAAGACATCAAGATGCAATAACTCCGAATGAAACCCTGAACTCCATATCTCTCATGCAATAGCACCATACAAAAGGGGTGTATCTCGAGGTCTACTCCAGAAACCTTCAAGATTACACGAGGATACATCGATCTACTACGTAGTACAAAAGGGGTAGTCTCTATCTCAGCTAACACATGAGGACTACTCTATGCTATGTCATATCTAGCATCACAAGAGAGAACTCCTACACCACATCGGTGTCCATCGCCTCGGTGGTCGCGTCTGTCGGAGAGGTAGGTGGGAAGCCAGGGGTAGTCTCCGGGCTGAACGGTGACACGGCGTAGAAGGGTGGATAGTTGGTCCCGGGGTAGTCAGGGATCTCAAGGGGCTCCCCACCGTAGCTCACTGAAAGCACTTGAAGAGTTCTGGTCATCTCCTCTGTGTCCTCGTAGTGTCGTGGGTACGGTAGCTGCTCAGGCAGGCGTGACAGCGGTAGGTCGAAGTACTCGACACGTGGCTCCACGCAGTCCTGAAACGGCTGAGCTGTGGCGGCGTCCTCCAGCTCGGACACGTGATGATGGTCGGACAGCTCCCAGGCAGCGCGAGTCCTCTGGGCAAGGTCACGCTCCTCGTAGAAACGGCCCCCCAAGTACATGAGGTGGTGGTAGTTGTGCGACAGCCACCTCTCCAGCTCAGTCACACGTAGCACTCTGTGAGTCAGGTCTGCCTCCATGGAGTCGATCAAATCCTACTTCTCTAGAAGCTCCTGACCCTTCTTCCTCACCAGTCTCATGGCCTCGGCACAGGCCTCCTCCTCACGAGCCAGCCTGGCCTCCAACATGACGATCATCCGCTCGTCCCTCTCTGAGCAGAAGCGTCCAGCTCTCACCACCTCCTCGAGTAGCTTGTCGTTGTACCCCTGGTAGTCACTCAACTCCATCTCTAGGTTCGTCTTGTCCGCGTTCAGGTCCCTCTTATCCTGCTCCAGCGCGACGACTCTGAGTAGGGTCTGGTCCCACCTCTCGCGTAGGAACTCTGTCTCGTAGTCGGCCCACGTCAGTGCCTGGTCCTGTGCCATCGCGAAGCGATGGGCCAGACAAAGGCTCGGGTCCAGCACTGGCGGGTCGTCCTCGTGGTAGCGGGGTTGCTTGGTGATCCAGCGGCGGTAGTCCACGAGCGCCCTGAGCAGGTAGCGGAAGGCGGTCTCACGTAGTCGGTCCTCCAGCTGGTACAGCACGGCGCGAAGAGCTCGACGGGTGCATGTCTGGTACGCCTCCAGGACTGAGTGCTCGTAGGCGTGGTAGACCACCTCCTGGAGCTCGGGCATGGCAGCATCCGGCGGGACCGTCACCTTCAAGAAGGTGTGTGCGTAGTCTGTCTTGTTGGACCTGCGTCCCTCGTACCACACGTCCGTGGTGATGCCAGCACGTCGAAGGCAATCGACGAGCAGCTTGAAGAAACCTCGGGCCCACTTGCCGTCAATCGACTCTGGTATCTAGGTAGTCTGGTCTTCCATCTGCATTAACATTGTTAAGGTAGTCAGTAAGTAGTCAACTAAGTTAATCAAGGTAAATATATATATATGTATATATATTTATACATATAAATATTTATATACAAGTATCAAGGAGTTTTTATAAAGAGTTCAAGGAGTATATACTGAGTCAAGGATGTTTAGGCTGTCCTAAACTATCGACCATTGCTAGGGCTCGTCCTACGGTCAAGTATGGCTCTGATAGCAACTGAAACGACCCGATTTCTCACCACGGAGAAACCAAGCCTCTGCACCTCCGTGATAGTCCCAGGAAGCGGCTATCACGTGCAATCCATGTCTCAGGCAGTACAAAACCATACAACACGAATAGAAACATAGAGTCTCATAAAAATATTATAACATCAGAGTACATCACTTCGGCACATGCCGGGTACAAGTCCATCGGGACTGAATCATGCAAGGAAAACATCTACACGTCGGATCTCATGAAGCGTGGAAGACGCCATCTCCTCAGGCAATTTTGAGCGAAGGACCACCCTAGTCGTCCCAACCATCGTTGTCGAAGTCGTAGTCCGGTTCCTCAGCTGAAAGGCCACCGTCTACCCGATAAGCGGGTAGGTCATGTCAGCATCCCAACGGAGAGCAAAAGCAGTGGTTGAATTCTAGTATGCATGGATAAACCTATCTCTAGCTGTAGTAAGTTATGCAGCAGCACGCAGCAACATTCAAGGTATGCAGAGGTAGCCATGAGCTCAACACCTCTGAGGTAAACACCTCTAAGGTCCACACCTCCGGGGTAAAACCCCACAACAAGGCAATCACACCAAGCACCGGATCTCAACCCAGATCCAGCTCCCATCTCTCATCTGCGATGTGGGACTACCTGCTCCTATCCCACATTTCAACAGCCAAAGCCGGGCTCACACACTAGGGGGAGAGAGAAGCAGCACAAGAAGAGAGTTTAGTCAAAGTAATAGACAAGTGGACTGTCCATACCAGTGGACACGGACTATAGCCATAGGTTTGAACCCTCTGCAGAGGTGGTACAATTATACCCGCCCGGATAGGGCCAGAGCGGTGGCGATCCACCCTGAACCCTACCTAACGGCCGGAGAACCTAGTAATGGATAGCGTCATACTACGTCTTTGAGTCTGGAACCGTCCGCAACTGTAGATCACGTCTGCCAGCTGAAGTCCTCGAAGCTGTGAGGCCATCCCCGGCTCAACCGGGGGTGACGCCTGCTCGGAGTAGGTCGAAGCCGCATCTCCCAACACGATCACTCTGATCTGCCTGTAGGCTGACTCTATCCACCACTACTCTCGGACCAAACCTCGCCCATAACGTCGACGAACGGTTTGTACGAAAGTAGTCCAATGAAACATGGTTAAGCTGACTCGGTCCTTAGGGCGCAGAGCGAGCCCTCTCCATCTCCCGTCCCGAATGACATGCCGCTAGCGAGGGGGCCTGTTGACATTGCTAACGACATCGACTAGAAACAGATATAAGATCCATCTCTATCGACGGCACCAGGAATGCAGAGGTATATCTTAGCACAGTGCTAAGTGTATATCGGATGTTGCTTTCAGATAAACTAAAAAGATAAATCCGCTACAGGTCATAGCACAACTTGATCTAGGTTGTCATCCCTGACAGAAGTGCCACTAAAATGCATGGATTGGTAACCTTACATATGCCTTGGCTCTCTAGATAAGAAAATATAGAAACTATGGGTATCCGCAAGCGCACAGATATGAATATACCATTGTATCATTTTAACCAGGAGTAAACCAGGTATCGTATTTATATTCTACCATAGGGAAAATAGTCTTCTACCTATAATAACAAATACATGCACATCTCTCAGTTGTGTAATGTAGAATGGCCAGAATATATCAATTGCTATAAACAGGGGTAAGTCACATAAAATATAGATAATGATAGCATTGATCAAGTCATAACATCCATGAGTAGCTAGAAAGTGTCAATATAGCAAGGAGAAGCGTGTTCACAGCCTAGTTAGTAGGAATACTCCTCAGTAACTCTAAACTATACGTCAATGCAAACTATGATTAGTGCAATATATTTAACAATCACGGAAGAAGAACAATTATACTTATGCATGGGGAGACTACCCAGGAGGATCAAGGCCGAAACTTGAAACAACCCAAATAGTATAAGGCTCCACTAGTCCTACACACGGGGGGTGGATTACAAAGGACTCAATAGTGCTGTCACCACCACGATCTACCACACGACCCGGCATGTAGGGTGCAATCGCAGGCAAATACAGTATAAGCACCACGCTTACACTATCTTTACTACTCACCCATGTTAACAGATGATCTAGGTGAGGGCTATACGACTCCATACGCAAATATAAAAGTAAATCAACTATGTTAAACATGTAACCATAATAAACACCAAAGCATATAATCTCGAATATAATCATTAATAAGAACATATGTCTCAACAGCAATTGCAAAGAACTCATAAAGAATAACTTACAAGAGCGAAGCTAGATCAGTATCTCGACCAGCTTCTAAACGATCAGGAGCCAAGTTGAACCTTGTCTCCTACTAGATCTAGACTAGTTGGCTACTCTTGCTATATGATGTTTCTAGGGTGTAGGCTCTCTGACTTGATGACTTCTTGATCAGATGGATTGATCCTTGAATGAATTGGATGCCTGAGCCAGGGGTCAGGGGGGCTCCTTATATAGTCCTGAGGGTGTGCCGTGCGCCGTAGGATCAAACCGACCTAAACATGTGGTTTAGATTGATCCTAGGAGGTGATGGAGGAACATTCCAGAAGATGAGGCAGTTCGGGACCCGGGGGGGCCGATCGGCCCCACCACCAGGCCGATCGACCTGGTGTGGGCCCCCCTCGGGGCCCCCTCTGGCAGGTCGGTTCCTTGCTCCTTCCTTATGGATAATTCTTGGGAGCCAAGTCACGTTGTGTTCCGGAGCCCACTGGAGTCTTCTAGAATTGTCTCTTTTCCTGTTTTCCTGATTAATCCCTGTAAAATATATAATTCACCAAAACTCCAGGAAAACTGTTAGTGACACCCTATTCTATGTTGGTATTAACAATTATGCCCTTTTCTAATGTTTGTTTGACTTATAAATATATAGGATAAGATGTGTCAACAGGGCCTAGAACACATCCCCACCTAGCCGAGCGTTCACAACCAGTAGCCTGGCTCGCTCCCGCATAACACAGCAAGGAAGTACACACACCCAAAACTCACGCTAGAATCCACCGGGATATACCGATCCCGGTTCCACCAGGAACTCTATCCATATCTTCAAAGAACATAGCAGTATATGGATAGTAAAGTAGTAGTAGAAAAGAGTATGGGACTAGCTAGGGGTCTGTAGCTAGTCCCGGGGGTAGAGGGAACAATGTAACAGGGTATAAAGCAATCAAGACACGCTATTAAAGTAGGCTATGCATTTCAACAGATATAACATAAAAGTAGCACTAGCATTCTAAGCATGCATGGGGTTCTACATGGTTGGGAGTGACATGAAACCTGAGTTGACGAGGGTGATGTCGGGGTCCTGGTCGTTGAGGTCCTCGAACTGCTCCGGGTCGTCGTAGATCGGGTCTGGTAGGGTCGAGATACGACGAAAAGTAAAGATCGGCACACAACTATGCGATAAACTCCAACAAAATCCAATTTATAAGTCCCAAAAACACCATTTCTACCTACAATCAGCTAGAATAGGGTTTTCCGAAAATAACGCAACTGGTTTTATAATTTTCGGAGTTCAAAATAAATAGTTATCAAAGGAAAGGGATTTATAAAACATTTAAATATCCTTTTAAAATACCAGAAAAGATTTTATTAAAAACCTTGCTGACGTCAGCATGACGTTAGCAGCCTTCTGTTAGTGGGCCTTTAATAGGCCGAAGGTTAGTGGGCCGGGTTGAAGCCCAATGGGCTCGACCCATGGAAGCCCAGTGGACAAAAGTCCACAAAACCACCTCAGATTAGCAAAGGGGTTCGGCTGGGTAATCTGGGTCCCGACGGGCCAGTTTTAGGGTTAGGTGGGCTATAGGCCCGCGCATCTGCCCATCTAGGGTTTCAGCTGGAAAAGTCCAGCGCTGCACGCCGAACTCGGCTGGAGTCCGGAGGTGCACCCTGGGCAGTTCTGGGGCGCGCTGGCGCCCCTTGGCTCCACGCCGTGCGCATGGCGCGCGACGCGCTCGGCTGGCACACCGGGCAGGGGCACAGCGCAGGGTGCCTGGACGCGGGGTCGGCCAAAGGCCGGGCCTTGGCCCTGGCATCGCCCTTGGCAGCAAGCTCGCGGCCACGGGAGAAGTCCCCGGCGTGGCATTGCTCGGCCGGTGCGCAACCGCCTGGGAAACCAGGGGTGCGGCACGGCGGGGCCGACTCCTGGTGCACCGGCGCAGGGACGGCGTCACCGCGCGGCGACGCCGGCGAGCACGCACGGCGCCTGGCGTGGCTCTCGGCTCGGCAAAGGCGAGCCTTGGCCCTGCGCCCGGGGCGTGCCCGCCCCATCGTGTGCGTGGGTGGCCACGGGAGAGCCCACGGCCACCACACGGCGAAGTCCGGCACGGAAGCACTCGGGAAGCCGAGGCTCCGGCACGGCACCACGGCGTCGGTTTCTTTCCCTGCAAGAAACGCGGCACGAAGGCCGGACAAGGTAGAGCGCTCGATGGCGCGACGGCGCGATGACCGGCATCACAGGCAGAAACAAAAAGGCCGCGAGCCTAGAGGCCATGGCACGGCGGTGGCGACATGCATGCCGCGGCTTCGGCTACAACGGCGGCAAGAGAACAAGGAGGACAGGGGAAAGAGAGGCAGCGGCACTCACGGCGAGTCGACGGTGTAGTCGTGGCCGGCTCGACGGAGAGGTTCGCGGGGTGGCGGCGAACGATGAGGCTCAGCGGTGACGAAGATGCGCCGCGTCGGTGTGGCTCCTGGGCGTCGGCGCTCCCACGGGCGGCCGCCGCAGTTCCGGCTCCGGCGTCTCCCGGCGACGGCGATGGCTCCTCTTCCCTCCTCGGCGTCAATCCCCTCCTTCTTCTCCTCCTCCTATCCCGGGCGGCGTTGGACAGGGGTGAAAACCCCAATGGAGGGGGTTGGTGGCGTTGCGGCTAGGGTTTCCCCTCTCCCCTCCTATTTGAAAGGGCGGCGACCGCCACGGGCTGGCGAAAGGGCCATGTTGCCCCTGGGCGCGGGGCAAAGTGGCCGGCCGGCGCAATGGGAGAAAGAGCGGGGCAAAAGGGGGATTCCGCCCTTCCCTTCGGTGGAAGGCTCTAGAAGGCTCGAGCGCGGGTAGGTGCGGCGCGGGAGCGAGGATAGGCGCGCCAGCTCAGCGACTCGGCTGTCCCATCAGGCGCGCGGGCACGGGCGTCTGCGCGGGCGAGGCGGCGCGGGGCTGTACGGCCGGAGGAGGAAGAAAAGGTCCGACAGGTGGGATCGGCGCGTCAGCGGGAGGGAAGAAAGTGGAGAGGTGAGGCGCGTGGCTGGGCCGGTGCGGGGTGATGGGCCGGCCGCGGGTAAGGGTTGAGGGGGCAAGGGTAGACTAGGTCATCTGGTTTAGGGCCCAAGTTCGAAGTTAGTAAAATAGGTTTTGAAATATATTTAAATATAGTTTGAATTTGAATGCTCATTCAAATTCAAACTCACACATTTAAAATCCAAATTAACTCCAAAAAGAATCAACTCACATTTAAACTATAATTTTCAAACATAATATTTTATAGGGATTTTATTTGTGGAGATAAAAGAGAGAGGAACCTATAGATGGGTTTAAAAAGTGGTTACACAACATCAAGCACAAGTTTTATATTTTCGCAAAAAATTTACACTAAATTTAGCACCTCAATTTTGGGGTTGTTACACGAACCGCACCGCCCTAGCACCGGCCGCGCCCATGTTCATGGAATGCTTGATGGACATGTCGCGTTCATATTCCACGGGGTCCCAGCACACGCCAGGCGGCAGAGGCACGTACCTGACCATGGGGCTCGCCTCATCGGCCATGTCGCACAGGAGGTAACCATTTTCGTATGTCACCCAGCATAGGAACCGGTCGCCGAGAGGGATGATGGTGTCAATGGCACCCCGCCTCTGCAGCTGCTGCTCGACACCTTCGGAACCTTCTTCGTCCCAAATGATGGGCACTGGCTCCTTGAGCTTCCATTGGGAGCTGCCATGGCGGAGCAGACAGAACTTGGCCATGTGCTGTCGCAAATTGCGATCGTAGAAGAGGTCGAAGTCGACCAGCAGCACGTCATCGTCGCCTCGTCGCAGCAGGCCTGCGCTCCCGCTGTGCATCATGGGCCGGAATGGACGGAACATGTGGTCTGCGTAGACCTTCTCGGCCTTGGTGAGGAAATCTGGTTCTGGGAGCAGAGACATCGCCGGAGGCCAGGCGGCGCCGCCAGCCCTGTACATGAAGTGGTCGTCCTCAAAATCACGGAAGCATCGGTGGGTCGTCTTCAAGAGGACCGAGTCGCGATGACACTCATGAGCAAGTCAACGACATCGTATTCCTCTTCCTCCTCGCCCTCATCGAGGTTGTCGTCATTCTCCTCGCACTCGCCGGCGATATTGTCATCATTGTCACCATCAGGCAGGGTATCCGAAGAATTGTCCTCCTCGCCGGCAGGTGCGCTGTCCAGGAAATCGTAGTACACGAAGGAGCTCGCCGGCGGTGGCGCACCTCGGAAGGAGACGCGCAGGTGATGGCCTGTGGAGGTGCGGGCGTATGCGACGAATGTGTCGTCCGTGCGGCGGATGCCTTGCATGTTCAGCATCACCCAGGAGCCTGGGTCTTTGGTGGTGGCCGGCGGTAAATCAGAAGGCGGCGGCAGGTGGCCCCCGCTGCTTGGGACGTGGTGGATCGACCGTAGGGGAATAATAATGGAGGGCCGGCATATCGAGAGGAACCCAGACCAAGGTGCCTCAGCATTTTCGTAGGGTGAAGAAACTTGGTGATCGTGGTCGCTAATGGCGGCTGCGTGGCCGCTGTGTTATTGGTTGGTCTACCTAGGTTAACGATGATAAAGGAGATGATTTGTTTGTACCGGGCTGTGCCGGCATGCATGTTTCATCATGTTTGCTGGGCCGGCCAAGGTAACATGTACTCCGTACAGTTTTGTTCAAGCCCATTACTCAGCCCCTACCCCTCCCTAATCAATCACCATCAACATAGCGCTAGGCCTGACAGCTAGCGCACGAACCTCTACTCCTCCTTGAGCCGCCATTACTGATCGATCCACCAGACCATCACCATCATCGCAATAACCTAGTAACCTACTATACCTCGTCACCCACAAAAATTAGCCGCCCAAAACCACCATGAATCTTCTCACACGGCTTGCTCATTGTAGCTTCGAAAGGCTCAGCCTCTTCGGATGCCGACGTTCCAACGGCCTACGACTACGATCCATCCATCTCGTCCCAGATTGCGGCCGTCCGAGGGAACACATCTCAGATTCTCCGGCGCCGGCCGCCGCCGCCGTCAAGGACAAAAGCTGGGTTCTCTTGGACTCCAGCGACTGTCGCTGGAATGGCTCCTTGGTCGCCGGCTCCAAGACCATGGCGGAGACCCGCACCTCCACGGGCCAGCGCCTGCGCGTCGCGTTCGACATGGCGGCGCCGCCGGCGTGCTCCCGCCTCTACTACGAGTGCGCAGAGACCGCTCGAGTAGACAAGTACGCCGTCAACGCCATCGCAGCCCACGGCGACTCCGTTCTCCTGCTGATGTCCCGCCAGCGCAAGAAGCCTCCGTCTCCGGCCAGTTCGCTCGATCACTTCGTGTACAGGGCCGGCGGCGCTTCCCGGTCTCCGTCGTTGTCCCTGCTCCCGGCCCTGAAGTTTCCCAAGGAGCACCAGGAACACATGGGCGATCCCAACTGCCTCCCGCTCTTCATCTTTGATACCGGCATCCTCCGCCGAGATGACGGCGAGGTCCTCGTGGCTCGGATCGAGGTGCTATTCGAGCACAGTGGGGGACATGGCATGGCCAACCTCTGCGTGCTCCGTCCCGGTAGGAGCCAGTGGGAGGAGAAGCGTCTAGTGCCCATCCATCACGAAGAAGGCGAGGAGGTGATGGGATCTCTGTCCGAACCTGACAGGGCCATCCCTGTTGGTGACCGGTTCCTGTGCTGGTTCTGTGGACACCAAGAGGGCTTCATCCTGTGCGACATGACCGACGAGGGGAGCCCCAAGCTCCGGCACGTACCTCTGCCCGGGTTGCCCTATGATCCCAACTACACCGATGATCTGTTTCCCCTATCTGATGCTCATAACATGGGCGCCGCCGGCGCAAGTTCTGTGAGGTTCGTCGCCGTCGAGCCCCGCTGCTGCTGCGGTGGCTTCGGCCGGAGCTCATGTCTGCGGTCCCGCAATGCCTTCACGGTGACCACATGGACACTGACCCTGAGCATGGACGAACCGATTACGTGGGTGAAGGAGGGCGTGCTGGACTGCAAGTGCAAGGAGCTCTGGGCGCTTCAGGGATATGAGGGCATCCCGCGCAAGGCCCTGCAATGCCCGGTGGTGAGCTTGGACAACCCTGACGTTGTCTGCTTCAAGATCTTGGGCAAGGCCAACCAAAAGGCGTGGTTGATTGAGGTCGATACAAGGAAGAAGGAGCTGCTAGGAGCTGTCCAGTGCACCACCGATCCATGGAGATCATATCGCTCATGTTGTTTAGTACAGGCAACACTTCAGTGATAACTGGTTGTACTGAAAATCCACAGAATTGAAAAAAGAAACTTGAATAAGGATAATTCAGTAAGGTACTTCCCTCATTTTAAGGTTATTTTTTTCTACCGGAAAGAGATTGTTTTAATGATTACACACGAACTACTTGGTTACATTTGATAATTTTACTACTAGCTCAGTAGAGTTTCACTCTACATTAAAACTCCTGTTTCAATTAGATTTCTCAAAATAGTAAGCAAACATACATTCATGTGTACATATGTGCCCATGCAAGAATTACTGTTCCTATAGAAATACTTTACAAAGTTTATTTGCAGGTATAAATCACGTCATTAATTTCTATATTTTTGTGATTTTCCCTGGGTCCTTTTAAGATCACTCATACTTCTACATTCAAGTGTACATATGTGCCCATTCCAGAATTACAGTTTATAGAAATACTTTACAAAGTTTTATTGCGGATATGAATAGTGTCATGAATTTTTGCATTTTTACATGTTGTGATGATTTCCTGGATCCTTTTATGATCACTCATACTTATACATTGGGGCTGATTTTGATTTCTCTGGGCTTTTTAACGTCAGATTTACATGCTTTCTTCATTACAGTTACAGACTTGTATGATTGAAGTGGTCTAATAATTCCTCCTATATGCGTGTTAGTGCATCTTCAAGAGTTTGTTATTTTTAACTTGGCAAATCTTGTGATTTGTCAACTCCTAAAAGATTTGCCAGCTAAAAAAAGAATGCATATCCAAGAGTTTGCTATTTTTAACTTGACAATCTATTCTACATTTGCTTCAGGAACCCTTCTCTATTATTTATTTATTTTTCCACCCTCCCACCTTGAAGGAATTTGTATCAGGAACCCTTCTCTATTTTTTATTTCCTTTTCCACCCTCCCACCTGGAAAGGAAACGTCCATATTTACGCATTGGAGGCAATTTTTTCCCCAAGTTGCCAAAAATTACCAAAGTCCTTTGCCAAACTGTTGGATGAGTATTTTCAATATTTTCGCCAATATCCAAGGATGACAACTCGATTTGGCAAACGGTTGGAGATGCTCTTATAGATGTTGTCTTGCACTAACTTTCATACATGTTGTCTTTTGTTTGATTAACACCATAATTCCTACCCCCTTTTATTAAATTATTTTTATTGTCAATATATTCAGTACCATATTTTTTATAATTCTATCTATAATTTAGTCAAATATAAAATGGTTTGACTCTCCAAGAAATTTGGAATGACCTAAAATTTGTCACGGAGGGAGTAGCATTTTAGCTCTTGATATAATATAAAATGAGCATCCTAGTATATATATAAATGTTAGGCTGCTGAGTTTTTGTTTGTGATAATCAACACTTTATGTTTGAGGAGAACTATCTTTTTCGAAAAACATTGAAATTTTTGTTTTATGTGTAATTGAAATTGAATCTTGGTCCATAAATCCGTCAGTTTGCAAAAAGCCATATTGGTGCAATGATACCACCAGTATGCAAGCATTATTAGGTCAAGATATAAGTAGCACATCATTATCGTTGGCTCGTTGCATAAAGAAGCTGGATAAGCTTACCATGTTCCGGCTCATCAATCCCCATCTTCCCCTGTGTTCCCACACCCATCGCGTCTTCCGCCGCCATGCCTCCTGCCCCAAGTCCACTTCCGCCTCCACCCCTTTTCTTAGACCCATATATGCCTTACACGCTATTTACCCTTTATCATTTAGAGTTTAATGCATCATTTTAGTACATTATCTTGACGAGTGGGTGCCTTTGGGTACATCATGACTAAAATTGTTCATTTGAGAACATCAACTTGGTAGGTGGGTGTGCTTAGGCACATCATCTCTCAAATCATTCCTTTGAGAAGAACAACTAGGTAGGTGAGTGCACTTAGACACATCATCTCTCAAATTGTTCCTTTGAGAACAACAACTTGGTAGGTGGGTGCGGATGGGTCACCGAGATGACATGTGTGCAAAAAAAAACCACATAGAAAATTTGTAGTGTTAGCGAATGTTTCTTTTAAATCCTTGCTATCACATGTTAGCTAATACTCAATTTCAGCTACCAAGATGGTTTTGCAAAATTAACATACTTGTTCAATCAAGATGATCACCAAGCTTTTGGGACCTTCTGTAGGATCATTATGTCCTCCTTGCAATTTTTTATCAAAACTAGCACAATGTCAGGACTGGTTAAATGCTTAAATTAAAAGCTAGAGCTATGTCATGACTGAATACGTTGAAGATGAGAACGGGTGGATGCCTAGATGGTGAAATCAATGTTGACATAAATATGTTGCATGTTAAGATATAATATAATAGAGTGTATATGTGAGTTGAGGTCATTTGGCAGTGCACGGAGATGATATATAGAACAATGCTCTATTCTAAACCTATAAATAAATTTCGAGGCTAAAATAAAGTTGTGGAAACCAAATCTAAAAATCAGTGCCACTCAAATAAATGGTAGGATTAGCAAGGATTTTTTTCTAATAAATCATTGCACGTTTGCAACCTACAGGGTATGACCCATCCGTATCCACATGCCAAGTTGGTATCCCCAAACTAACAATTTGAGAGATGATGTATTTAAGTGCACCCACTCGCCAAATTCATGTACTAATGATCCATTTAAGTCTATCACTTAACTTGGTTGCACATGAGTTGATATAGTGGATTGGATCTTAATTGGCTTGTTAACCAAGAATTATAGTTACTTTTAAAAATAAAGAATTGTAGTTAATACAATACTATATTTAACCAATCGTTTTTTCATATCCTAACCCTTTCCGTTCCTTTTCTTCTTTATTTACTCTGTCATTATTGCCTTTTCTTCCTTGTCCAATCTTCTTTTCTCCCCATTGCTCTCCACGACGACGCCGCTCACCATCACCAACCATCAACAAACACACGCTCGTTACAACTACCAGAGCATCGGAGCCGACGACAAAGTACACGACAGCTTCCACTCTCTTCCTTTCTTCTTCTTCCCCAACCAAAACAGAGCAAACTAGCTTCCTCTCACCGGCAAAATTCACCAGCTACAACCTACCTCCAACTTATTCCTCTCACTAATGGCACTACAACCTTCCCATCTCCATCCAAGCTAAGCCCTAGGTGCGGCTGAGGTCAACCTCGATGGGAATCACAGATCGTGACCTCCATTGACACCAGTGTTCGAGCTCCGCCCACCGCCTCGAGGGAAGGAGGTGTCGTACAGACATCCATGGGCCCACCAGCCGGGTGGACCATGCCCGTACAGGGGACGAGTACCCCGCAGGACTACTCGTACATGGAGATGCGGTGCTAGACGGCGTAGTCTACATGGAAACTGCAGGATTTGTACTAGAATAGGAAAGCTTCTATTGTACATAGAGTAAGCCTACCTCCTAGTCGTACTCGACTAGTACTCCTGTACTCAAACCGACTTGTAACCCTGCCTCCCATGATATATAAGGCGAGGTAGGGACCCCTCCTAAACATACGCAATCAATCAAGCTACACGCGGCATACAGGACGTAGGGTATTACGCACATTACGGCCCGAACCTGTCTAATTGTGTGTCTCGTGTCTCACCATCGAGTTCCTGATTCGGCGAGCCCCTTCATCGTCTACCTCGGGTACTCCCCTCGGTAGGTTGCCGGGACGAAACACCGACAGCTGGCGCGCCAGGTAGGGTATCTCGTCGAAGATCTGCTGGTGAACTCGATGGCACCTGTCATCATCAACTCCACCGTCGCCTTCAACAAGGGCGACACCTTCACCTTTGGCTCTTGGGAGTGCGTAGCTGACGGCGTGGGATCCTTCCAGCGTCAACTCGTCGCAACCCCGGAGCAAGAGCTGGCAATCCCAGCACCCATCGTCGCTTCCTCCGAAGATCTCGTCGAGAAATTCGGTGGAATTTCGCTCTCTGACTCAGTCGGAGAACTCGAGTTCAGATCCGAGTACTACTGGGGTTCGACCTCCACCTGGTCTGAGCCACGCGAGCTGGCACCTGAGCCATCGTGCGACTCGGATCCTTTCGCGCCATGACTTCCCTTCGGACTCCACAATATCGCCGTCTCCTATCAAGATTCGCTTCCGGCCTTCCGTCGCCCGGGCAAGGAGCCGGTCCTCCTATACTGCGAGGACCAGGACTTCTTGGCCAGCTACTACGCGAACCCGGATGAGTACGAGATCGACTTCGGCGTGGACATGTCCAAGGAGAAGCCCTTGTCCGGGCCCGCTCAGGGCCTGGTCATCACGTCAGCACCAGCCGACAGATTCGTCCACTGGCCGGGCAAGAAGCCCTCTGATCCCAAGGAGGACTACGACTCCCGTCTCATCGCCTATATCGACCCACTCCCTTATCACTAGGGGGTGCTCTTGGCAGAAGATTCAGACACGGAGATCATCAGCACCGGCTCGGAGCACCACTCCCCGAGCAGGGAAGTACTCGCCATCACCAATGGCGAGCCAAGCGGCGGCAACCGCACACCGACTGCACCACATTTTCCGGAGCAAGTCTCGGCAGATGAAGCCTCAGCCAACGCCCCTGCGGCAGAAACCGCGGAAGCAAGGACTCAACGCCGTGCCAGGAACGCTGCAAGGGCCGAGCGGTGTCGCTGACTAGCCGAAGCTCTGCCTATCCGCAACCTAGAGACCTGCATGGATGCCGTCACCAACAGGGCTCATGACACACCTGAAGCTTGCCTCTTCTCGCTGAACGCCATTGGCTGATCGATGCAGCCAGGATGAGCGCAAGCCTTGATCACCGACCTAGCGGACAAGGCATTCGAACTAGTCACCGGGAGAGCCAACCGCGACAATCCGCAGAGCAATCACGGGGGCAGTGCCGGCAACCGTGGCCGCAACGGTGGCAGCGGCAGCCAAGGCCCCAACCGTGACCGCATGATGGATCGACCCGCCGCTAGCCGCAACCGCAAGACTGGACAACCCGTCGGTCACAACGCTTCCCAAGGCAACGCAAGCCACGAGGGAACCACTACCAGTGACTACGATGCCCGTTCCACGATCAACAGCCGACGCAAAGCCCGAGAAATCGCGGATACAGACGGCTTCCCCGCATTCTCAAAACGCCTCCGAAACCTTCTACTCCCCGAGAAATTCAAACCCTTGGGGATCTCAAAGTACGAAGGCAAGCAAGATCCGAGGCAATGGCTACGCTGCTACTCTCTGGCCATCGAAAATGCTGGAGGTGACTCTGACACCAAGTGTCTCTACTTCCCCCTCTGCATGGAGCAAGAGCCCCTCACGTGGCTCGAGTCCCTCGATAAGAACTCCATCAACTCGTGGGAGGATCTCAAGAAACGCTTCACCAGCAACTACGCTGGCGCTCTTGGACGCGCAGGCATGAAGATGGACCTGGCGCAGATCAAGCAAGACAAGGGGGAATCTCTCCGAAGCTATATGCGCAGGTTCTTCGACAAAAGGGCCACAGTGGTGGATATCACCGAGAAGGAGGTCATCGATACCTTCCAGCAAGGAATTCGAGACCGCCAGAACTTTGAGCTGTTTAGACGCAACCGCCCGACTACTATCACAAAGCTCAAAAGCATGATTACTGTCTGGGCTGACGAGGAGGATCGGGCGGATAACAAATACAAGTCCAACTAGGGCAACAATCACAACTCGGGCAACAACCACAACAACTACGACAACAAGGGCAAGCAACAGGCCGGATGCCCTAACAACAATAACTACTCGGGGCCCAATCGCAAGCGCAAGCCAGACAACACCGTCGCGGAAATGGGCCAGGGTTCCTCGAGTAACAAGTCGAAGAAGAACTCGGAGCCCTCTGGCTTCCAAAAACTACTCAAGGACAAGTGTCTGTGGCACTCGGAGGGAAATCATACCACTGAGCAATGCTATCAGCTACACCGTGCGTTGAAGACTACTCCGAAACCACCAAATCCAAGGGATAAGAAGGGCAACGACAAGGACAATGGCGGAGGCAACGACGCTTTTCAAGACGCCGACCGCACCGTCAACGTCATCTTCGGCGGACTACCCACCAAGCGCTTCCAGAAACTCACACTCTAGGAGATCATGTCTGTTGAACCAGCTACCCCCACCGTCCTCAGGTGGTCGGAAGTCCTGATTACTTTCACTCGGGCAGATCAGTGGACTAGCTTCTCGGATCCTAGGCGTTGCCCACTAGTCCTGGACCCAGTAGTCGCTGGCTCAAGGCTCACCAAAGTACTCATTGATGGCGGCAGCGGCCTCAACGTTCTGTTCGCCAAGACTCTACAGAAGATGGGCCTCGACGTCACCGACAAGCTCTCCAAGACAACATCGCCATTCTACGGCATAGTCCCAGGGAACGCGGCTGTACCCCTAGGACAGGTGGTCCTGCCAGTAACCTTCAGGACAAAGGAGCACTACCGCATCGAGTACATCAAGTTCGAGGTTGCTGACTTCGAGACATCGTATCATGCCATACTCGGGCGCCCCGCTCTGGCCAAGTTCATGGCCGTTCCCCACTACGTGTACCTGGTACTCAAGATGTCATGTCCCAAAGGAGTCATCTCGCTCCAAGGGGATCTGAAGAGGTCTTACGACTGCGACACTGAAGCAGTGGTCATCACCTCCAACAATTAGCTTCCCAATGCAATGATGGAAGTCTTCGCTGCGTCCAAGAAGCTCGCCCCAAGTGAACTCGAGGTCCCTGACCAGAGTGACGGGGCAACCAAAGTCAAGCCGGCCAACGAAGTCAAGCTCAAGGCCATTGACCTAGGCACCGGAGACAGCAGCAAGACAACCATGATTGGGGCCGACCTCGACCCCAAATAGGAAGACGTGCTCGTTAGCTTCCTATGGGCCAACCGTGACATATTCACGTGGAAGCCAGCGGATATGCCAGGGGTGCCCAGGAGGTTGATCGAGCACTCCCTCAACGTCGACCCAAAAGCTACCCCCAAGCGTCAGGCTCTTTGAAGATTCGCCCAAGACCAGAAGGAAGCCATCAAGAAGGAACTTTCGAAACTACTCGCTGCAGGGTTCATACGCGAAGTATTCCATCCTGAGTGGCTAGCAAATCCTGTCATGGTTCGGAAGAAGAACAGCAACGAATGGAGGATGTGCGTCGACTACACGGGCCTCAACAAGCATTGCCCCAAGGATCCCTTTGGGCTGCCGCAGATAGATCAGATCATCGACTCCACGGCGGGTTGTGCACTACTCTACTTCCTCGACTGCTACTCGGGGTACCACCAGATAGCGATCAAGGAAGAAGATCAACAAAAGACCTCGTTCATCACCCCGTTCGGCGCCTACTGCTACACGACTATGTCGTTCGGGCTGAAGAACGCAGGCGCAACATACCAGCGAGCTATCCAAGCCTGTTTCGCCAAGCAACTCAACAAGAACGTCGAAGCGTACGTGGACGACGTGGTCATCAAGACCCAAACTCCCGACACCTTAATCGCCGATCTTGAAGAGACCTTCACAAGCTTGCGTGAGTACCAATGGAAGCTCAACCGCACCAAGTGCGTCTTCGGCGTACCATCAGGGAAACTTCTCAGGTTCATCATCAGCCACCGCGGCATTGAGGCGAACCCAGAGAAGATCACTGCCATCACAGATATGGCAGCACCGAGTACCATCAAGGACGTCCAGAAGCTGACTGGATGCATGGCGGCACTCAACAGATTCATCTCAAGACTTGGAGAATGTGGATTACCCTTCTGCAAGCTACTCAAGCAGCCGGAGAACTTCAAGTGGACAGAGGAGGCTGATCACGCCCTGCAACAGCTTAAGGGGTTGCTCTCAAAACCCCCCATCCTCACAACTCCGCGAGATGGCGAAGAACTCCTGCTGTACATTGCCGCGACTACTCATGTCGTCAGCACGGCCATCGCTGTTGAAAGGCAAGAACCAGGTCACGCCTACAAGGTACAAAGGCCGGTCTACTTCGTCAGCGAGGTCCTCTCTGAATCCAAGATCTGGTACCCACCAGTCCAGAAGCCGCTCTACGCGATCCTCCTCACTTCGTGAAAGCTGCGGCACTACTTCCAGGAGTACTCGATCTCTGTGGTGACGGACTACCCGCTAGCTGATATCCTTCACAACAGAGACGCCACAGGCAGGATTTCCAAGTGGGCAGTCGAGCTAGGCGCCCTAAACCTGGAGTTCAAGTCAAGAACCGCCATCAAGACTCAAGCTCTAGGATTTCATGGTCGAGTGGCGGGAGAATCAAGTACCAACACCAGTCGAGCGCCCTGAACATTGGGTGATGTACTTCGATGGATCACTCAAGCTTGAAGGTGCAGGCTTAGGGGTGCTTCTGATCTCTCTGAAAGGCGAACAACTCAAGTATGTCTTGCAGATCTTCTGGAAGGTCTCCAACAACAAAGCCGAGTACAAAGCCCTGCTCCACGGGCTTCGTCTCGCAATCTCCTTGGGCATCAAGTGTCTACTGGTCTACGGCGACTCCCCCGTCATCATCAACCAAGTCAACGACTCCTGGGACCGCAACAAGGAGAATATGGACGCGTACTGCCTCGAAGTGCGCAAGCTCGAGAACAAGTTCTCAGGTCTCGAGTTCCATCACGTCATCCGCGACAACAATGTTGCAGCGGACGTCCTATCAAAGCTGGGATCAACGCACGCTCAGGTCCCTGTGGGGGTCTTCGTCCACGAGCTACACAAGCCATCCATACCGGAGCCGGCACCTTCACCGCCAACCACTAGCTCAGAACTACTCGACCAGGGTCGGGAGGTCATGATGATCAACGTGGACTGGAGGATACCCTTCATCGATTACATCAGCAAACAACTGCTCCCTTCCGACAAGACAGAAGCCGAGCAAATTACTCGACGAGCAAAGGCCTATGTTCCAGTCGGTGACAAGCTTTACAGGCGCGGCGCAAGCACCAACGTACTCAAAAAGTGCGTCTCAACAGAGGAAGGCAAAGACATCTTGGAGGAGATACACAAAGGCATCTGCGGCAACCACGCTTCCTCTCGGACCATAGTTGGAAAGGCTTTTAGGGCAGGCTTCTACTGGCCAACAGCACTGGCCGACGCGGAAGACCTGGTTCGGAAGTGCCAAGGGTGTCAGTTCTTCGCCAAGCAACAACATGTCCCCGCCTACAAGCTCATCACAGCACCACCAACCAGGCCCTTCGCTTGCTGGGGGCTCGACATGATTGGACCTCTTCCAACAGCGCTAGGGGGATTCAACCGAGTCCTAGTGGCCATCCACAAGTTCACCAAGTGGATCGAGGTCAAGGCAGTCACAACTCCAAAGGCAGACCGAGTACTCGACTTCTTGGATGAACTCGTGCACTGCTACGGGTTCCCTCACAGCATCATCACGGACCTGGGTTCCAATTTCAATAACCATGGGTTCTGGAGCTACTGTGAGAACAGCAGGATCGACGTCCGGTACATCTCTGTCGCTCATCCGCGGGCCAATGGCCAGGTTGAGCGTGCCAATGGGATGATTCTGGACGCTCTCAAGAAGCAGTTGCATGACATATCCAATGACAAGGGCAGCAAATGGCTGTCGGTGTTTCGCCCCAGCAACCTACCAAGGGGAGTACCCGAGGTAGACGATGGAGGGGCTCACCGAGATCAGGAACTCGATGGTGAGACACGAGACACACAATTTAGACAGGTTCGGGCCGCAATGTGCATAATACCCTACGTCCTGTATGCTGCGTGTAGCTTGATTGATTGCGTATGTTTAGGAGGGGTCCCTACCTCGCCTTATATATCACGGGAGGCAGGGTTACAAGTCGGTTCAAGTACAGGAGTACTAGTCGAGTACGACTAGGAGGTAGGCTTACTCTATGTACAATAGAAGCTTTCCTATTCTAGTACTAATCCTACAGTTTCCATGTAGACTACACCGTCTTGCACCGTGTCTCCATGTACGAGTAGTCCCTGGGGGTACTCATCCCCTGTACGGGCATGGACCACCTGGCTGGTGGGGCCATGGATGTCTGTACGACAAGCCCCCGAGTACTTTTTTGGCGAGTGTCGCAGCGAAAGTAGCTTCAGATGCCCTCACGAGTAGTCCTCAAGCATCCCCGAGTACTCCAAGCGAAGTCACCCTTACTGTCTTGAGCTGCAACGAGGCTGGAATGTACTCCAGCATACCTTGCGAGTAGTCTTGAAGCTTCTCCGAGTAGTTCCCAAGCGTCCCCGAGTTCTTCTTGGAAAATCTTCAAAGATACTCGCTCAGTCTTGATAACCATATGTGAGTTCGATTGCAAAATCGAACTCCATATGGAGTTTAGCCCCCGAGCCTTAAGTTGAATCGAAGAATCAGGTTGAGGGTCAATTTGAATCTTTGCACCAGTCATATCCCGAAAAATCCGGAGAAAACCTGTAGAACCGAAGGACACGTGGCACGGAGCCCCCGAGCCTCAAGTCGAGTAGAATCTCGGATTGTAGGGTCAACTGTCTGTAGAATGTGGCCAAAAAATGATGTCTTGAAAAGCTTTGACCAGAAATAACTGTCATCCAAGTTGTCGAGTAGTGCGAGTAGTCGAGCCCCCGAGCCGGAGCAGCCGAATCAGAGAATTTGAAGAGTCATCTCCAACCGGTCACTTGGCTGAACAGTTATAAATAGAGGGGTCGGGCCCCTTAGGGTTTCACAAACCCATTCGTCACGCAGTCTTTAGATCTGAAACAGCCAGACCTCTCCCCTCAGCCGCCAAACCATAACTGCGCCCTTTCTGCCGCCGTCCCATCCAAAGCCCCTGAGCGAATGCGAAAGAAAATGCTCGTGATCAACAGGATGAAAAAGGCCAGCTCAAGTGCGCAAGGCTCTCGAAAATCCGACCGAGGGAAGAAGAAGGAGTTGCCCTAGTTGCCGCTGCCGCCAAAGCTAGGGAGTGTGAAGGCCAAGAATCCGCCGAACTAGGCATGCGCCTGGTCGAAGTGCCGTATGAAGGAGCAGGAGATCGAGATGCTGGTTGCCGCCGGGCTGCTCCAGGAGAAGATCATCATGGAGTGGACTACAGCCACCGGAGATCCATGGCTCCTGGAGAAGAACCAAGATGAGATCCCGATGTTCGCTAAGTTCATCGAGCTCGGATTCGGCCTCCTGACGTCAGATTTCTTCCGGGGATTGCTTGATTTCTACAAGATCGAGCATGTCCATCTCAACCCCAATAGCATCCTGCACATTGCAATTTTTGTGCATTTTTGTGAAGTTTTTCTTGGAATCCCTCCACACTTTGTCTTGTTTCGGAAGTTCTTCCGCCTGAAGCCGCAGCCAAGTCATCTGGCGCCGCGAGTAGTTGGAGGAGCCGGCCTCCAGATGCGAGAGAAGAGCAATGAGCTGTACTTTGATTACAAGCTGTCGGACTCCCATTAAGACTGGAAGAACAAGTAGTTCTACATCTTTAATCACCCGCCGCAGCTACCGAAGCCAAGCATGTATGCTCCGGTGTACGACTCAATCTGGAACGACGAGCCAAGCTTCAACGAGTGCCACCAGGTGCCAGAGCTATTGGCACAGATCGCCAAGTTGAAGGTGAGAGGACTGACTGCCAAGTGAGTGGCATTCAGCTTCCTGAAGCGGCGAGTACAGCCGTTGATGAAGAGGGTGAAATTGGGGTACCAGTACATAGGACTCCAAGATCCGTCGAGGATGTCGCCGCACCCCATCTCTGATGATGAGGTAATGGAGCGTCAGTAGAAGATGTTCCCGAAGCTCACGGAGATCCCGGCTACAGCCGTCCGAGAATTCTGGTCTCAAAATCCCCCCAAGCAGGTGAGTAGTCATAGTGAAGGTACTCGAGTAGTTGAAGTCCACGAGTAGTTGTTTAGCTGACAATGTCTTGAATGCGGGAGGATCTTGACTTTTTCTTCTCCATGCCCCCACCGCCTGGGTCTGATGAAGTCCGGGTGGACCCCATGCAGGCGTACACGACAGGCCAATCCACCTCAGGAGAGGCAGAAGAGGAGGAAGAGGAAGAGGAAGAGTGGACCTCCTCAGATGATGACGTCCCGCTGAGCAAGCGGTACGAGATGAAGGCGCGTCCCTTGGACGTGGCTGGGTCGTCAACTGGCCAGGCCAAGAAAAGGCCAAGCAGTATCAGCCAGGACGAACTCATGCCTCCACCAAAGAAGCCAAGGACCGCCATTAGGAAGCGGCTCGTGAAGAAAATCGTTCTGCCCACTAAGGTATGTGAAACAACCAGTACTCACGAAGGCATGTGTGGCCGCTTCGAGTACTAATTGTAATCTTGCAGGGTCCGGCGACGTCGACTGAAGCGGAAGGAGCCGCCCCAACATTGTCGGACGTAGAAGACATGGCCACAGAGGAGGCTCTGGTGCCCTCCCCTGTGCGAGAGACCAGTGGCGATGTGGCCACCGAAGATCATGTGCCTCAGCCGGCACAGGAGCAAGTTGAAGAAACGGCTACTAAAGGCTGACCTGCCAAAGCCGCAAGCACGCATAAGTCCCCAGCAGCAACTGGTGGACTACTCTGACTTCTTGGGAAGCCCAAGGCTCCACCCCGATCCACCGTGTAAGTAGTCGAGAAGCAGAAACCTCCTTGAATCAGTAGTCATCGAGCTCCAATCTTGACATGTGTTGTGAATCTTGCAGGAAATCAACGGATTTGGACTGGGATGAGGATGATGCGAATGTCGCTGGTGGTGGCGAAGGCCCCCCACCAATTGTAGAAGAACCCGCATCGTCCTCGCAGCAACCTGCCGAAGAGACTACAGAAGTCGAAGTTGTTGCTGCCATAGGTTTGTGTCTGCTGTGGCAGAAATTAGTCAAAGCCATCACATATATTGTAGCCCCCGAGCCAATTATCAACCTGATGGCCTTGTCTGGAGCAGGCACCGAGGAAGCAAAGGCAAGTGACCCGGAGAACGCGACAGATCAGGCTGGTGGGGATGAAGACCAAGCCCCCGAGCAACCTGTGGAGACCGCTTTGCCTGCCACCGTTCCAGATGTAATCAATCTGGACGAGGATCAGGTGGTGGTTCATGAAACGGTTGTACAAGACCCCTCGCCGGTACTGAGTGCAGCGGTGGGCTCCGGTGGAGAATCCAGTGCACCTCACGAGAGCGAGTTCTCTGTGTTGGCTTTTGATGACATGCTGGACCTGCAACTTGTTGCCATGCAGCTTGAGTCGCACCGCCGAACCGGACTTTTTATTGAGGTACGTCGAGTACTCATTGCTTGTTCTACCCGAGAGATTGAATCCAACTGACTGAAATCTTTCCTGCAGAATCTGGTAAAGCGGTCGCAGCGGAAGTCGGAGCTGCTGCAGGCGCATGACGAGACGATCACGTGTGCGGAGAAAGCTGAAGAAGCCCTCCGGACGCAGATTGCTCTGACTGCGAAGCTGCAGACCAAGCTTGATGGAGCCGCCGCCGAGTACCATAACCAGGTGCAGGCCCTCCTCCGCCAGAAAGATGAGGTGAACGGAAAGCTCAAAACCCTTCGGCGCGAGAAGAAAGGTATGTATCAGCTAGTTGGCTTGACAGAAGTCTTCCTCGAGTACTGATTTGAACTATCCGTCTTGATGATTCGTCACTTGTCTTCTGTTGCAGAGTTGGAGCAGGACAAAGAACAGCTTAACAATGATGTCACCGACTAGAAGTGTGCCTTCTACCGGGAGCAGACCGTCCTCCAACAGGTTGAACAAGAACTCGCCGAGTGCCAGCAAGAGATGGCAACTCATAAGAAGTTTTGACTAGCCAATGATGCTGATCTTATCACCTGTATGCAGTCGTTGAAGAAGATGGTCGAGGAGAATGCCCAATTGAAGACCTCTCTTCAGCAACTGACGGAAGCGGCGGAACCGGTGGCCGAGTTGTTCAATCCGCCACAGCCGGGAGTAGAACCCCGTCCTCTGGTGGATCGACTGCGCGACACCCCCGGAGCCTTGGTGAACTACGTGAAGAGGCTGTCCCAGAGCATCCCGCAACAAGTACTGCCGATGGTGAAGTCGTTCTTCCCACAGGCCAGACTTGAAGTCATGGAGCACGGCTTGGCTGCAGACTGCTCTGACGACAAGTACCAGGAGCTGAAGATGCAGTATGAGGCGACTGCTGCTCGAGTTGCTCAACACCTGGACCTTGAGTAGTTTGTACTTAGGAGTACCTGAAAACATTTAAGTTGTACAAAATATTATCTGAAAAAAAGTAATTGAAAAAGTTTGTGATCAATTATCTGAGTTCCAGAATGTTGTGTAGTAGCCCTTCTCCTTGTGTGACTTCAAGAGGAAATCCAGAGGTTAGGCTAAGAGTAGTAGTACTCATAAGGATCTGCGAGTAGTTTTTGTAGAGTTAAGAGAACTCCATGAGTTATGAGTACTCGAGTAGGCCTGTAGCAGGCAATGGCGTATGGCCGAGAGACATATAGTCTGGAAATATCTTTATTACTATGAATCAATGATGAATGATTACAGTAGAGGCTAGGGGCCGTTTACAACCAGAACCGAAAGGCCACTTAAAGTAGAGAGACCGTGTACAGTTAAGGCCGAGGGGGCCGATTACCGCTTTGGTCATGGACGTAGATAGCTTGGACCGGATGGCCGCTTACAGCAAGTCCGGAGTGCCCGTAGTCGAGGACTAGGGATAGAATCGATAGAGGTGCTCGATGTTCCACGAGTTGTCGATGTCTTCACCATTGAGAGTTTGCAGACGATACGAGCCAGGGCCGGTGACTTTGGCGACTGTGTATGGTCCTTCCCATGGTGAGTTGAGCTTGTGAAGCCTTGCCGTGTTCTGAATACGGCGGAGTACCAGATCACCAACACTGAAGGAGCGTGCCTTGACGTTGCGATCATGGTAGCGGCGGATTCCTTCGAGGTATCTTGTGGACTGGATGAGTGCTGCGCAGCGTTCTTCCTCTAGGCTCTCGATGTCAACCCGTCGGACTTCTTCGGCTGCGCCTTCCTCGTAGTGCTCGACTGCTGGAGACTTCCACATGACATCCGCTGGTAAGATTGCCTCAGATTCGTAGACCAGGAAGTACGGTGATCTTCCTGTGGGCTTTGTTGGCTGAGTTCGCAGCCCCCAGAGTACATTGGGTAACTCTTTGTGCCACTGTCGTACAGACATCCATGGGCCCACCAGCCAGGCCGGCCAGTGGACGAATCTGCCGGCCGGAGTTGATGTGATGACCAGGCCCTAGGCGGGCCCGGACAGGGGCTCCTCCTCGGACACGTCTACGCTGAAGTCGATCTCGTACTCATCCGGGTTCGCGTAGTAACCGGCCAAAAAATCCTGATCCTCACAGTACAGGACGACAGGCTCCTTGCCCGGGTGACGGAAAGCCGGAAGAGAGTCTTGATAGGAGACAGCGGTGTTGCGAAGTCCGAAGGGGAGTCTTGGCACGAAGAGATCCGAGTCACGCGATGGCTCAGGTGCCAGCTCGCGTGGCTCGGACCAGGTGGAGGTCGTACCCGAGTAGTACTCGAATCCGAGTTCGAGTTCTTCGACGGGGTCAGAGAGCAAAATTCTGCCAAATTTCTCGACGAGATCTTCGGTGGAAGCGACGATCGGTGCTGGGATTGCCAGCTCTTGCTCCGGGGTTGTGACGAGTTGGCGCTGGAAGGATCCGGCGCCGTCGGCAACGCACACCGTGGAGCCGAAGGTGAAGGTGTCGCCTTTGATGAAGGCGACGGAAGAGTTGATGATGACAGGTGCCATCGAGTTCGCCAGCGGATCTTCGACGAGATCCCCTACCTGGCGCGCCAGCTGTCGGTGTTTCATCCTGGCAACCTACCGAGGGGAGTACCCGAGGTAGATGATGGAGGGGCTCGCCAAGATCAGGAACTCGATGGTGAGACACGAGCCACACAATTTAGACAGTTTCGGGCCGCAATGTGCGTAATACCCTATGTCCTGTATGCCGCGTGTAGCTTGATTGATTGCGTATGTTTAGGAGGGGTCCCTGCCTCGCCTTATATATCACGGGAGGCAGGGTTACAACTCGGTTCATGTACAGGAGTACTAGTCGAGTATGACTAGGAGGTAGGCTTACTCTATGTACAATAGAAGCTTTCCGATTCTAGTACTAATCCTGCAGTTTCCATGTAGACTACACCGTCTGGCACCGTGTCTCCATGTACGAGTAGTCCCCGGGGGTACTCGTCCCCTGTACGGGCATGGACCACCTGGCTGGTGGGCCCATGGATGTCTGTACGACAGTGGCACAAGGAGTTACCCAATGTACTCTGGGGGCTGCGAACTCAGCCAACAAAGCCCACAGGAAGATCACCATACTTCCTGGTCTACGGATCCGAGGCAATCTTACCAGCGGACATCATGTGGAAGTCTCCAGCAGTCGAGCACTATGTGGAAGGCACAGCTGAAGAAGTCCGACGGGTTGACATCGACAGCCTAGAGGAAGAACGTTGCGCAGCACTCGTCCAGTCCGCAAGATACCTCGAAGGAATCCGTCGCTACTATGATCTCAATGTTAAGGAACGCTCCTTCAGTGTTGGTTATCTGGGACTCCGCCGTATTCAGAACACTGCAGGGCTTCACAAGCTCAACTCGCCATGGGAAGGACCATACACAGTCGCCAAAGTCACCGGCCCTGGCTCGTATCGTCTGAAACTCTCGACGGCGAAGACATCAACAACTCGTGGAACATCGAGCACCTCTGTCGATTCTATCCCTAGTCCTCGACTACGGGTACTCCGGACTTGCTGTAAGCGGCCATCCAATCCAAGCTATCTACGTCCATGACCAAAGCTGTAATCGGCCTCTCGGCCTTAGCTGTCCACGGTCTCTCTACTGTAAGCGGCCTTACGGTCCTAGTTGTAAACGGCCCCTGGCCTCTACTGTAATCATTCATCATTGATTCGCAGTAATAAAGTTACTTCCATCCAAGATTCTATGTCTCTCGGCTCTACGCCATTGCCTATTATAGGCCTACTCGAGTTCAAACAACTCATAGAGCTCCCATAGCTCCGTAATCACTACTCGCAGATCCCTACGAGTACTCTTACTACTAGCTTAACCTCTGGATTTCCTCTCGAAGTCATACAAGGAGAAACAGGCTACTGCAATACACTCTGGAACTCAGATAATTGATTGCAAACTATCTCAATTACTTTGTTTTCAGATAATACTTTGTACAACTTAAATGTTTACAGGTACTTCTAACAGTACAAACTACTCGAGATCCAGGTACTGAGCAACCCCTGCAGCAGTCGACTGATACTGCGTCTTCAGCTCCTGGTACTTGTCAACAGAGCAGTCCGCAGCCACGCCATGCTCCATGACTTCAAGCTTGGCTTTGGGGAAGAATGACTTCACCATCGCCAATACCTGCTGCAGGATACTCTAGGACAGCCTCTTCACGTAGTCTACCAGAGCTCCGGGGGTGTCGCGCAGTCGATCCACCAGAGGACGGGGTTCTACTCCTAGCTGTGGCGGATTGAACAACTCTGCGACAGGCTACGCTGCTTCCGTCAGTTGCTGAAGGGAGGTCTTCGATTGAGCATTTTCTTCGACCATCTTCTTCAACGACTGCATACAGGTGACAAGATCAGCATCACTGGCTAGTCGAAACTTCTTATGAGTTGCCATTTCTTGCTGGCACTCGGCGAGTTCTTGCTCAACCTGTTGGAGGGCGGTCTGCTCCCGGTAGAAGGCGCACTTCCAGTAGGTGACATCATTGTTGAGTTATTCCTTGTCCTGCTCCAACTCTGCAACGGAAGACAAGCGACAAATTCTCAAGTAAGGCAGCTCAAAATTGGTACTCGAGGAAGAAATCCGTCAAGATAACTGGCTGATTCATACCTTTCTTCTCGCGTCGGAGGGTCTTGAGTTTCCCATTTACCTCGTCCTTCTGGCGGAGGAGAGCTTGCACCTGATTATGGTACTCGGCAGCGGCCCTATCAAGTTTTGTCTGCAGCCTCGCAGTGAGAGCAATTTGTGTCCGGAGCGCTTCTTCAGCTTTCTCCGCACGTGCAATTGTCTCATCGTGCGCCTGCAGCAGCTCTGATTTTTGTTGCGACCGCTGTTGACACATCTTATCCTATATATTTATAAGTCAAACAAACATAAGAAAACGGCATAATTGTTAATACCAACATAGAATAGGGTGTCACTAACAGTTTTCCTGGAGTTTTGGTGAATTATATATTTTACAGGGATTAATCAGGAAAACAGGAAAAGAGACAATTCTAGAAGACTCCAGAGGGCTCTGGAACACAACGTGACTTGGCTCCCAAGAATTATCCATAAGGAAGGAGCAAGGAACCGACCTGCCAGAGGGGGCCCTGAGGGGGGCCCACACCAGGCCGATCGGCCTGGTGGTGGGGCCGATCGGCCCCCCAGGTCCCGAACCGCCTCATTTTCTGGAATGTTCCTCCACCGCCTCCTAGGATCAATCTAAACCACATGTTTAGGTCGGTTTGATCCTACGGCGCACGGCACACCCTCAGGACTATATAAGCAGCCCCCCTGACCCCTGGCTCAGGCATCCAATTCATTCAAGGATCAATTCATCTGATCAAGAAGTCATCAAGTCAGAGAGCCTACGCCCTAGAAACACCATATAGCAAGAGTAGCCAACTAGTCTAGATCTAGGTGGAGACAAGGTTCAACTTGGCTCCTGATCGTCTAGAAGCTGGTCGAGATACTGATCTAGCTTCGCTCTTGTAAGTTATTCTTTATGAATTATTTGCAATTGCTGTTGAGACATATGTTCTTATTAATGATTATATTCGAGATTGTATGCTTTGGTGTTTATTATGATTACATGTTTAACATAGTTGATTTACTTTTATATTTGCGTATGGAGTCGTATAGCCCTCACCTAGATCATCTGTTAACATGGGTGAGTGGTAAGGATAGTGTAAGCATGGTGCTTATACTGTATTTGCCTGCGATTGCACCCTACATGCCGGGTCGTGTGGTAGATCATGGTGGTGACAGCACTATTGAGTCCTTTGTAATCCACCCCCCGTGTGTAGGACTAGTGGAGCCTTATACTATTTGGGTGGTTTCAAGTTTCGGCCTTGATCCTCCTGGGTAGTCTCCCCATGCATAAGTATAATTGTTCTTCTTCCGTGATTGTTAAATATATTGCACTAATCATAGTTTGCATTGACGTATAGTTTAGAGTTACTGAGGAGTATTCCTACTAACTAGGCTGTGAACACGCTTCTCCTTGCTATATTGACACTTTCTAGCTGCTCATGGATGTTATGACTTGATCAATGCTATCATTATCTATATTTTATGTGACTTACCCCTGTTTATAACAATTGATATATTCTGGCCATTCTACATTACACCACTGAGAGATGTGCATGTATTTGTTATTATAGATAGAAGACTATTTTCCCTGTGGTAGAATATAAATACGATACCTGGTTTACTCCTGGTTAAAATGCTACAATGGTATATTCATATCTGTGCGCTTGCGGATACCCATAGTTATATATATTTTCTTATCTAGAGAGCCAAGGCATATGTAAGGTTACCAATCCATGCGTTTTAGTGGCACTTCTGTCAGGGATGACAACCTAGATCAAGTTGTGCTATGACCTGTAGCGGATTTATCTTTTTAGTTTATCTGAAAGCAACATCCGATATACAATTAGCACTGTGCTAAGATATACCTCTGCATTCCTGGTGCTGTCGATAGAGATGGATCTTATATCTGTTTCTAGTCGATGTCGTTAGCAATGTCAACAAGCATTTTTTGCGCCGTTGCCGGGGAAAATAGTCTATAGCTTAGAAGAATAAATTTAGTAATAACATACATGCACCTCTCACACGTAATGTATTGAGAATCCGAATTATCATTGCTTAAACAGGCTTACCCTTGTTCTTTCCACTTTTTGTCTATCTGATTTCAGGGTAATGAATGAATAAGAATCTTCTGGACAACATCGTTTCAGATCCAGAGAAAATCCTAAGGAAGGCTAGGTTCAAGCCCAAGTCCAAGCCTAAGCCCACAACCTTTGCCTTGGAAGATTCAACAGTGCGAAACTTAACACCCACGTTTGAAGTGATGACAACCAGGACCCTTCGTGAGTACTCCGCACCGACTCCGAACAATATTCGTACTGGTCCGGTGATCGATGTGGGAGACAAAGCTTTTGAGATCAAGCCTTCACTGATTAACATGGTACAAGCTAGCCAATTTTGTGGAAAAGCTCATGAGGATGCCAACGCACACCTTCAACATTTCTTGGAGCTATGTGGCACCCTCACGATCAAAGATGTGCCAAGTGATGCAATCCTACTTCGTTTGTTCCCATTTTCACTCTTGGGGCAAGCGAAATAATGGTTTTATTCCAACAAAGATAACCTCACAACTTGGACACTATGTTCTACTGCCTTTCTAGCAAAGTTCTTTCCTATAGGTAAAACCAATGCCTTACGGGGGAAAATCTCAAGTTTCCAGCAGCAACAAGATGAATCCGTTCCTGAAGCGTGGGAGCGCTTCCAAGACTATATCTCAGAATGCCCGCACCACGGAATGGAGAACTGGTTGCTCATGCAGACCTTCTACCACGGACTCACTACCAACACCCGTGAAACGATGGATGCTGCAGCTGGAGGTGCTTTCCTATCCCTTACACTTACTCAAGCTACAAACCTTGTGGAAAAGATGGCGTCCAATCAAGCTTGGAATGAGGAGCGTCAACCCCGCAAGAGAGAAAGAGGAATGCACCAACTCAAGGAGGTAGACATGCTGTCTGCCAAAATGGACTTGATCATGAAGAGGCTTGAAGACAAAGCCCCTGAGAAGAAGGAAGTCATGCAACTCTTTGATTCTCGCATGACCTGTGCAGAGTGTAGAAACACTGGACACTCAGGCAATCGATGCCCACAGCTAGAGGAGGACGTGAACTACATCAACAACAACAACCAATATCGTCCCCAGCAAAATCAAGGATGGACCCAGCAGAGGCCCAACTACCCAGGTAACTATTCAGGTAACTATCAAGGTAATAATTCTTCTAATAATAATTTTCCACCTTTAAGAGAGTTAGTCCAAAACCAGGGTAGAGTTATGGATAATCTGTCTAAGAAGTTAGCTTCCAATGATAAAATGTTAGAAACCATTAGTAATAAAATGGAAAGCTTTTCTTCTGCTATTAAGAACCAGCATAGCTTTAATAAAATGATAGAATCTCAGTTATCTCAGCTGGCATTATCTGTTCCCACGGCTAACCCAGGTAAGATTCCGGGCCAGCCGGAATAATTAGAATCTGCAAATCTTGTCGATATCTATTTTGCAGGTGTTTGCGCTAATAAGACAAAAGAAGGCCCAGAGTGGACTGACTAGGGCATGCCCGCCAAAAGAGGAGATCCAGGGAGGCCCGTCATCACCATTACTATTGGAGCCTACACTTTCGAGAATGCACTATGTGACTTCGGGTCTAGCGTCAACATAATGCCCAAGGTAGTATATCAGAAAATCAGTGGTTCACCTTTATTGTACACAATCATGTGTTTGCAGCTTGTAGATCTGTCACTATGCTACCCTGAGGGCATCCTAGACGACATATGTCTAGGGGTAGGAAGCTCCTACGTAGCTGCCGACTTCGCTGTTGTTGAGACTGGCGGAAGTGAGAACGCCCCAATCATTTTGGGACGTCCTTTCCTCGCCACAGCCAAAGCCATCATCTACGCCAATAATGCGAAGATCGTCTTCACCATCAACGGGAAGAGGGAGAGATTCAGTTTCAAGAATAAGGTCTTAAAAACTCCCGCACACCCCCAATATCCTTACCTTGAAGAATGCAAGCCAGCTGTCGAGAAGAAAAGCAGAAATAGAAGGAAGAATAAGAAGAACAATCAACCTCGACCACACATGAAGGAAGTTTGGATGATTAACACAATTCAACCAGAAAAGAAGAACCTGCTTCCTTCACCACTACTGCCAAAGTTAGACGACCCTGGAGTGCCATCAATCCACTGCTCCATCAATCAATGGAATTTCCAGCGAGTTGTCTACGATACGGGATCAGGCGTCAACCTAATGTCTAAGGTAACCTATGAGTTAATATACGGTAACCTGCCTTTGTATTCCACCCACATAATGCTGCAGATGGTGGACCAATCACACCAATTCCCGGAGGGAATTGCACGAGACGTACCCGTCAAGATAAAAGATAACTATGTCCTCACTGACTTTTTAGTCATAGACATGGGAGATGAAGAGCAAGATCCTCCCATAGTACTTGGGAGACCGTTCCTGAACACCACAAGAGCAATCATCTATATCAGGACGGGCGTGATCCACTTCCAGTTCACAAGTGAGAAGGTACGCTGCTACTTTAATACTTATACTAACGTTGAGCAGCCCAAGACAAACAAGACGCGGAGACGCATTCAGAAATTGCGACACAAGTTGAACACGAAGTTGACGGACATCAAGAACATTGAAGAAAAGATTAAAGAGAAGTCCGCTCAGCTCCTGCCAGTCAAGAACTCTGGACCGTTCACTCCAGAAAGGTCTCCACCGAAGAAACAAGTTTGGAGGAAGAAGGACAACAGTACACCTTCGGAAGACCTACCGCTACCCGCGTCACCAATGGAACAAACGACTCCTTCGGCTACCTCATCTACACCGCTCGTCGAGATCATGCCAGATACAACATTCCGACGAGGTGTCAGCACGCCATGGGAGTAAGTACGTGAAACTCTCGCCGAGAGGTAACTCGGTATTTATCTGCGCATTCATTTTCTGCATTGCATGTTTAATTTAGCATGTTTCCTTTAGCATATTTATTTACCTATACCTGCATTTAAAAAGACCATAAATATGTTTGTTGCATTTGCATCTGTTCCCTAAGGCCCCATGTAAGTACTCCTTGCTGTGGCGGCATAAAATAAATTTTGCATTCATATGTTCCTGCATCAGCATCCCTTTTCGCATATAAAATCTACAAAAATATGTGGGCACATGAAGGTCCACACCTTTCAGAAAAACCCAAAAAGAAGTGGGCACATGAAGGCTCACAACATAATCCTAGAATTTGTTCCTTCGGGTATGTGCGAAATTAATGTTTACAGGGATAACCCAAGGGCAAGCAAGTTCCAAGGACCAATCAAGAACTACTTCAAGATCCAGCTTGGGGGAGAGCACCCCCAGTTATCATGATAAGTATTACTACCCTATGTCTTTAATATTAGTTTGCTTAAGTTAAAGAGTCTTAGTGTGAATAAATGCTAGAGTCTGCTAGTTGGTTTTACTCTTACAATAATGATCTTGATATATGCTTGGAAATGATGAATAGTTGCTCTGCCGTAATACCTCTTAAATACTTGGTTTTCAGACCTAGATTCTCCTAAAGCTTTAAATGCTTAATTTGCTCTAAACCCAAAACCTGTGGGAAGTACATGCTTAATCTAAGTCTAGGCTTTGAAAGATGATTCATGAAAAGTTGAGCTGTTGTTTATCAATTTCCTAGAGAAACTTGATTCCTGGTTTATCTTTTTATATCATGAAAAATCCTACATGATGAGTCCCTGTGTTTGATCCTTGAGAGCTTGTCATACACATCAAGATCATTCCATTCCACTTCACCATTCATGCTGCTTCTGACATGGAAGTACGCAATCATCCATCATCCATCCAGCCACAAGCCATGTTACAAAATAGCTCATGCAATTCTTGGATATGTCTCTCTCAATGTGTCAAAAAGATTCTGGGGCTACATTCAAAAAAAAGAAGAGAAAAAGAAGAGAGAGGAAAAAGTGAGACGAGAGAGGGAGAGAAAAGGACAAGTGTCATACTAGGCGAGAAGGGCCTACCTCCCTGAAAAAAAATAAATTTAGAGATGAATAATGGACGCGAGTCCGAGGACGAGAAGAGCCCACATCTCTAAGGAGAGAGAAAAATGGACAAAAGTCCGGGGCGAGTAGAGCCCACCTCTCCAAGAATAGAAAGCCCAGATCTAAAAGTCTGAGAAAGAGAGATATAGTCTAAGATGCATGAGAAGAAAACGATATTAAAAAGGCTAAAGGCTTACCACCTTTCACCCTCATCCATTCCACACTATCATCCTACCAGATATATCTTGCCAAGTGTGACTCCATACTTGAGAGGGTCATGCACAGGATCTCTGAGTTTTATTTTGAAAAATTTTACAAAATCTCAGGATGATAGTTGATCAAAGAATTTGAGATTCACTGCTTGACTTGATTGTTTTGTCTTTCAATTGCTTAAGATATATGAAAAGGCTACACACCATGGTTAAAGGTAAGATAGAGCACTCCAGAAGTTTTCCTGGAGTTTTGGTGAACAAAGGGTGTCACTAACAGTTTTCCTGGAGTTTTGGTGAATTATATATTTTACAGGGATTAATCAGGAAAACAGGAAAAGAGACAATTCTAGAAGACTCCAGAGGGCTCCGGAACACAACGTGACTTGGCTCCCAAGAAATATCCATAAGGAAGGAGCAAGGAACCGACCTGCCAGAGGGGGCCCCGAGGGGGGCCCACACCAGGCCGATCGGCCTAGTGGTGGGGCCGATCGCCCCCCCGGGTCCCGAACCGCCTCATCTTCTGGAATGTTCCTCCACCGCCTCCTTTGATCAATCGAAACCACATGTTTAGGTCGGTTTGATCCTACGGCGCACGGCACACCCTCAGGACTATATAAGCAGCCCCCTGACCCCTGGCTCAGGCATCCAATTCATTCAAGGATCAATTCATCTGATCAAGAAGTCATCAAGTCAGAGAGCGTACGCCCTAGAAACACCATATAGCAAGAGTAGCCAACTAGTCTAGATCTAGGAGGAGACAAGGTTCAACTTGGCTCCTGATCGTCTAGAAGCTGGTCGAGATACTGATCTAGCTTCGCTCTTGTAAGTTATTCTTTATGAGTTATTTGCAATTGCTGTTGAGACATATGTTCTTATTAATGATTATATTCGAGATTATATGCTTTGGTGTTTATTATGATTACATGTTTAACACAGTTGATTTAGTTTTATATTTGCGTATGGAGTCGTATAGCCCTCACCTAGATCATCTGTTAACATGGGTGAGTGGTAAAGATAGTGTAAGCGTGGTGCTTATACTGTATTTGCCTGCGATTGCACCTTACATGCCGGGTCGTGTGGTAGATCGTGGTGGTGACAACACTATTGAGTCCTTTGTAATCCACCCCCCGTGTGTAGGACTAGTGGAGCCTTATACTATTTGGGTGGTTTCAAGTTTCGGCCTTGATCCTCCTGGGTAGTCTCCCCATGCATAAGTATAATTGTTCTTCTTCCGTGATTGTTAAATATATTGCACTAATCATAGTTTGCATTGACGTATAGTTTAGAGTTACTGAGGAGTATTCCTACTAACTAGGCTGTGAACACGCTTCTCCTTGCTATATTGACACTTTCTAGCTGCTCATGGATGTTATGACTTGATCAATGCTATCATTATCTATATTTTATGTGACTTACCCCTGTTTATAGCAATTGATATATTCTAGCCATTCTACATTACACCACTGAGAGATGTGCATGTATTTGTTATTATAGATAGAAGACTATTTTCCCTATGGTAGAATATAAATATGATACCTGGTTTACTCCTGGTTAAAATGCTACAATGGTATATTCATATCTGTGCGCTTGCGGATACCCATAGTTATATATATTTTCTTATCTAGAGAGCCAAGACATATGTAAGGTTACCAATCCATGTGTTTTAGTGGCACTTCTGTCAGGGATGACAACCTAGATCAAGTTGTGCTATGACCTGTAGCGGATTTATCTTTTTAGTTTATCTGAAAGCAACATCCGATATACAATTAGCATTGTGCTAAGATATACCTCTGCATTCCTGGTGCCGTCGATAGAGATGGATCTTATATCTGTTTCTAGTCGATGTCATTAGCAATGTCAACAACCGCTTTACCAGATTCTGCATCAAAGATTCAAGTCAGATTGGATTCAGTCCCTCGGGTAGAACACGCAATGAGTACTCGACATACCTCAATAAACACGCTAGTTCGGCGGTGCGACTCAAGCTGCATGGCAACCAATTGCGGATCCAGCATATCATCGAAGGCCAGTACCGAGAACTCGCTCTCGCGAGGTGCACTGGATTCTCCGCCTGATGCCATCGCTGCACTCAGCACTGGTGAGGGGTCTTGTACAGCTGTATCATGGACCACCACCTGATCCTCGTCCAGATTAACAATCTCCGGAACGGCGGCAGGCACTGCGGTCTCAACAGGTTGCTCGGGGGCTTGGTTTTCACCCGCACCAGCCTGCTCTGTCGCCCTCTCTAGGTCGCTCGCTGCTGCTTCCTTGGGGCCTACTCCACACAACGCCACCAGGTTGTTAATTGGCTTGGGTTCTACAGCATATGTGGTGATGATGGCCTCGACTACTTTTTGCCACAGCAGACACAAACCTGTGGCAGCCACAACTTCGACTTCTGGAGTCTCTTCCGCGGGTTGCTGCGAGGAGGATGCGGGCTTCTCTACAACTGGTGGGGGGCATTCGCCACCACCAGCGGCGCTTGTATCACCCTCCTCCCAGTCCAAATCCGTGGATTTCCTGCAACATTCACAACAAATGTCAAGATTGGAGCTCTACAACTACTGATTCAAGGAAGGTTCTGCTTCTCAACTACTTACACGGTGGACCGAGGTGGAGCCTTGGGCTTCCCGAGAAGCTTGAGTAATCCACCGGCTGCTGCTAGGGACTTATGAGTACTCGCGACTTCGGCGGGACGACTTTCAGTAGCCGGTTCTTCAATTCGCTCCTGTGCTAGCTGGGGCATAGGGTTTTCGGTGGCCGCGGCGCTACTAGTCTCTCGCACAGGGGAAGGCATCGGAGCCTCCTCTGTGTCCATATCTTCTAGGTTCGACAACGCCGGGGCAGATCCTCCCGCTTCAGTCGTCGTCCCCGGACCCTACAAGATCAAAATAAGTACTTGCGGAGGCCACATATACCTTAATGAGTACTGATCAGCTCCCATACCTGAGTGGGCTGGACAGTCTTCTTCACAAGCCGTTTCCTTATGGCGGTCCTTGGCTTCTTTGGTGGAGGCGGGAGCTCATCCTCACTGATATTGACTGGCCTTTTATTGGCCTGGCCAGCTGACAACCCAGCTTCGTCCACAGGACGCGCCTTCATCAAATACCGCTTGCACAGCGGGACGTCGTCTTCAGAAGAGGTCCACTCTTCCTCTTCTTCTTCTTCCTCCTCTTCTACCTCTCCTGAGGTGGATTGGTCTGTCGTGCAAGGCCGCCTGGGGTCCACCCGGACTTCATCAGACCCAGGCGGCGGGGGCATGGTGAAGAAGAAATCAACATCCTCCTGCATTCAAGATATTGTCAGCTAAACGACTACTTCAATATGAACAACTACTCGAGTACTTCAACTATGACTACACACCTGCTTGGGAGGATGCTCAGACCAGAATTCTCGGATGGCTGCTGCCGGGATCTCCTGGAGTTCCGAGAACATCTTCTGAAGACGCTCCATTACCTCATCATCGGAGATGGGGTGCGGCAACATCCTCAACGGATCTTGGAGTCCTGTGTACTAGTACCCCAAGTTGACCCTCTTCATCAAGGGCTGTACTCGCCGCTTCAGGAAACTGAACGCCACCCGCTCGGTGGTCAGTCCCCTCGTTTTCAACTTGGCGATCCGTGCCAATAGCTCTGGCACCTGATGACACTCGTTGAAGTTGGGCTCGTCGTTCCAGATCGAGTCGTATACCGGAGCATACATGCTTGGCTTCGGTAGCTATGGCGGGTGGTTGAAGATGTAGAACCACTTGTTTTTCCAGTCTTGGTTGGAGTTCGGAAGCTTGTAGTCGAAGTACATCTCGCTACTCTTCTCCCGCATCTGGAGGCCGGCTCCTCCAACTACTCGAGGCGCCAGATGACTTGGCTGCGGCTTGAGGCGGAACAGTTTCCGGAACAGGACAAAGTGTGGTGGAATTCCTAAGAACACTTCACAAAACTGCACAAAGATTGCAATGTGCAAGATGCTGTTGGGGTTGAGGTGGACGTGCTCGATCTTGTAAAAATCAAGCAACCCCCAGAAGAAATCTGATGTAGGGAGCCTGAATCCGCGCTCGATGAACTTGGCAAACATCAGGATCTCATCTTGATTCTTCTCCAGGGGCCATGGGTCTCCGGTGGCTGCAGTCCATTCGATGATGATCTTCTCCTGGAGCAGTCCAGTGGTGACCAACATCTCGATCTCCTCCTCCTTCATGCGGCACTTTTGCCAGGTGCAAGCCTGGTTCGGGGGTGCCTTGGCCTTCACCTTCCCCAGCTTCGGCGGCAGCGGCAACTGGGGCAGCTCCTTCTTCTTCCCTCGGCCGGATTTACGAGAGCCTTGCACACTAGAGCCGGCCTTCTTCATCCTATTGACCACGAGTGTTTTCTTTCACATTCGCTCGAGGGCTTTGGATGGGACGGCGGCGGAGATGGCACGGTTAGGGTTTGGCGGCTGAGGGGAGAGGTCTGGCTGTTTCAGATCCACAACTGGTAGCGAATGGGTTTGTGAAACCCTAAGGGCCCCGACCCCTCTATTTATAACTGTTCAGTCAAGTAACCGGTTGGGGATGACTCTTCAAATTCTCTGCTTCGGTCGATCCGGCTCGGGGGCTCGACTACTCGACTACATGGGTGACAGCTATCTTTTGGTCAAGATTTTCAAGACATCACTTTTTGGCCACATTCTACAGACAGTTGACCAATCAATCCGAGATTCTACTCGACTTCAGGCTCGGGGGCTCCGTGCCATGTGTCCTTTGGTTCTACAGGTTTTCTCCGGATTTTTCGGGATATGACTGGTGCAAAGATTCAAATTGACCCTCAACCTGATTCTTCAATTCAACTTAAGGCTCGGGGGCTAAACTCCATATGGAGTTCGATTTTGCAATCGAACTTCCATATGGTTATCAACACTGAGCAAGTATCTTTGAAGATTTTCCAAGGAGAACTCGGGGACGCTTGGGAACTACTCGAAGAAGCTTCAAGACTACTCGCAAGGTATGCTGGAGTACATTCCAGCCTCGTTGCAGCTTAAGACAGTAAGGGTGACTTCGCTTGGAGTACTCAGGGACGCTTGAGGACTACTTGTGAGGGCATCTGAAGCTACTTTCGCTGCGACACTCACCAAAAAACTACTCGGGGGCTTGTCGTACAGACATCCATGGGCCCACCAGCTGGGTGGACCATGCCCGTACAGGGGACGAGTACCCCGCAGGACTACTCGTACATGGAGACGCGGTGCAAGACGGCGTAGTCTACATGAAAACTGCAGGATTTGTACTAGAATAGGAAAGCTTCTATTGTACATAGAGTAAGCCTACCTCCTAGCCTCCTAGTCGTACTCGACTATTACTCCTGTACTCAAACTGACTTGTAATCCTGCCTCCGGTGATATCTAAGGTGAGGTAGGGACCCCTCCTAAACATACACAATCAATCAAGCTACACGCGGCATACAGGACGTAGGGTATTATGCACATTGCGGCCCGAACCTGTCTAATTGTGTGTCTCATGTCTCACCATCGAGTTCCTGATCTCGGCGAGCCCCTTTCATCGTTGCCGGGACAAAACACCGACAGGAGGAGCAGGAGTGCCGCCAGCATGGCTTGTAAGCGGAGGAGGGGCCCCATCCTCTCAAGGAAGGAGGAAGATACGCGTTGCCAGCATGGCTCATAGGCAGAGGAGGGGGAGCCGGTTCGTGGGAAGGCCGAGGAGGGTCCTCGCCGCCGGCTCGAGGGGCGGCGAAGGATGGGTATCGCCAACATGGCTTGTTGTGCTGCCAGAGGGTAGGCAGACCTTCGCCATAGCACATGCCCATACGCACTATCGGCATGCAGAGGCACCGTCGAGCGGAACTAGAGACAGGAGACGTCGGGGAAAAAGAAAATGAACCGTTACACCCATAACGAGTGGCAATGCAGGTAATTTCGTTGAAACGTCCACCCTCAGAGCCAATAAAAGCAGCCCAACACCGGCTGTGGAAGATGAACTGAGGAAAAGCTGATTTTGTGAAAGAACCTCTTTGGAAGCCAACCTCTTTGGTTCAACTTTTGACTTTTCTTGAAAGCCATAGCTGGTTCACAGTGCAACCAAAGGCACTGTCAGTAGGCTCTAGGTTTTTGTAAGTTAAGTAGGTTCTGGGTTTCCGGAAGGAATATTCCTAGGCAAATTTAATAGAGAACTGAGAACCGGAACCAAGAAATTCAGTTCTTGTTTCTCAATAACCAAATTTACTTGGTTGATTCGGTTCGGTTCCAGGTTAACTTAGAGAACTATGGGGGTTCCTATATATGGCTTCTGCAAGCTGGTTAAGGTTGTAACTTTCAAGGCCATTAGAATCCTCGTCTACCTCAGCCGCCTAGCGGCCGCCGCATGGGGCACGACATGGCGGCCAGTAACCAGTGCCCTCGAGACCATGGCTGGCCATCCACGCACCTACTCCCATCGACCGCCGACACCCTCGGCCTGCTGTTCGCCAGCCATCCACCCTCCGTCCCCAACGGACGCCGCCACTCCCTCCTCTCGTCTTCCTCCTCCGTCTCCTTGAGATCCGGCGCACGCGGAGGCTGGCGGTGCTCTGCTGCAAGACGGAGATGTCGGAGCAGAGGGCATCGGCGTGAGATGGCGCCCTAGTTGCGATGCACGGCCACTAGAGGTGGCGTCCAGCAGCATGTGTTTTTCTTTATGTTTTTGATCTTTTTAACATGTGTTGTCGTAACTTGGTTCTCTCGGTTAGAATCGGAACCGAACCAAACTAACCAAAACTGAATTTGCTTAGTTCTTGATTCTGCAAAGAATAGATCCGTTCCTGTTTTCTGAGAACCGAACTTGTGCAGGAACCGAGTAATAGCTTCGGTTATGCCATGGGTAGGAAGGCCCACAACATCATCGCTGGTCTACAACAAGCCCAGAGACAATTAACAGTCACTTTGTACTTGGTCACTAAGAGCAACTCCAAGAGCCTCTCTAAAAATCACTAGCTAAAATCCTAATTTAGCTAGTATGTAAACTAGAAAAAAGTTGTTGACATCCAATAGCCTCTCTAAACTACACTCTCTATATTCTCCACCGCCAGTGGATTCCACCTGTCATACTCATGAAAATCAAGATAGCTAGTCACTAGCCACTAGCCAAAGATAGCTAGCGGGGCAACGAATTTAGCTAGTCAGGATAGCTAGTTGGGCAGATAGTTAGTCTGTTGGAAGAGTATTTTTAAGATTTTTTCTAAAATTTAGCTAACCAAGTCATTTTAGCTAGTCTTTTGGAGTTGCTCTAAGGCCGCTGGATCATTTCCTGCTTTTGTTTACTGGGCTGGCGTAGCCAACACAGTTTTTGGTCCAGCCCAGTTAACAACTCCCCCTCCCTAATCGTCATAACGACTATCCTAGGGCTAGAGAGAGAGAGAGAGATAGAGGAGGGTCACGCCCAGTAAACCCAGCCGCCATTATCGATCACCAATCTCAAACATCATCACACCATAACAAGCATGAATCTTGTGACCACGCGGCTTGCTCTTTGTCGGTTCAAAGGGAACGGCCGCCAAATCGTCTTCAGATGCTGAAGAAACCTAGGCCCCAGTGACTCAGGTCCGATCCATCTCGCTCCAAATCTTCGGGCGGCCGCTGCTGCCAAAGCCCCTCTCTGGGTTTTGCTCAACCGCCGCAACTGCCGCAGGAACCAGGTCGCAGATGCCAAGACCATGGCGGAGTCCTGCACCTCCAGGGGCCGGCACCTGCGCGTCTCGTTCGATCTCGCGCCGCCGCCGGCGAGCTCCTTCCTCTGCTACGACTACGAGGGCACTGATGCTGACGTTGATGAGCACGCCGCCATTAACGTCGTCGCTGCCCATGGCGACTCCATCCTGTTGATGGTGAATCGCGGCCGCCGCAATGCTTCGTCTATGGTCACGTATGACCACTTCATGTACAGCGCAGCAGATGCCGCCGTCGCCGGCTGGCCGCCGTCCCTGACACTACTCCCACCCAGGAACTTTCCCAAGTACTTAGAGAAATGGGCACAAGGATTTGTGGACCCTTACCGCCGCGTGCTGCTGGAGGAGAACACCGGCGTGTTGCGACGAGGCGACGGTGAGCTCCTCGTGGCTCAGCTCGAGGTGACGTCCGAAGACACTGGGGGGCAGGACATGGCCGACCTCTGTGTGCTCCGTGTCGGGAGGAGCCAGTGGGAGCACAGGCGTTCAGTTCCCATCATTGTTCATGAAGAAGGCGACATGGTCAAGGATCCCGACATGGCCATTCCTGTCGGCGACCGGTTCCTGTGCTGGGTGTGCTACAACAGAGGCTTGATCATTGGTGATATGGCAGAGGAGGCAAGCCCCAAGCTTCAGTACGTGCCGCTGCCCGTGGTGCCCTACGATCCGAGCTACTATACCGATGACCTGCTGCCACTGACTGATACCCAGAACATCGGCGCGCTGCCGGTGCTGGTGCGGTGAGGTTCGTGAACATCAAACCCCGCTGTTGCTGTGGCGGCTTTGGCAGGACCTCATGTGCACGCTCCCGCTATGCATTTACGGTGACCACATGGACCTTGACGTTGACGATGGACGAGCCGATGAAGTGGGTGAAAGATGGCGTGCTTGACTGTGAGGAGCTCTGGGCGCTCCCGGGCTATGAAGGCCTCCCGCGTGTGCACCTAGAGTGCCCCGTCGTGAGCTTGGGCAACCCTGACGTCGTCTGCTTCAAGGTATCCAATTACTATAAGATCGAGGGGAAGAAGGTATGGATGATCCAGGTTGACACGAGGAGGAAGGCGCTACTATCTGTCGTCGAGTACTCCGGGGATCCGAGGAAAACTCACTTTCACGTACCGGCCAAAATACAGTTATAACCTGCAAATGCCTAGTAACAAAAAACTTCATGTCTACAATTGTAAACTTGAAAAAGAAATTTTTGCTAGTATTACTTGCAAACTTGCAATTTTTCTTTAAATTTCATCTGGTCACATGTCAAAGCATGTTTCATTTCTTTCTGCTTCTCACTTCTTGCATATAGCCACATCATCCAATGTTCATTTTCACATAGTTCATACTTCATACTAATAAAAAATTTCCCAGAAAAAAGTATTCCTCATATATTAGCTTTAGAACCAATAATATATCCGTTTTATCCATGGCCTAAGTAAGTAAAAAATATGATGCAAACTATACTGTCAAGAGAGTAGAATCGAATCGACACAAAAGAATAGGCTACTCCATTGGTACTCTTTTATGTGTCAAAGCACTAGAGCATCTCCGAGAGTACCTTATATTTTCTTCCTAAAAATATGAAGTTTCAGAACTTCTAAAAAATATTGCAAAGAACAAAGAAGATCATCTCCAAGAGTTCTTAATAATCCTCCTCTGAAATATAGAAGACAATTTTGCATCTGGAATCCTATAATATTACTAAATTATCCTAACCACGTTTATGTATTCTTTCTCTTTTGTACAACATTTGCACCAGGAATCCTTTTATAGTCTTCATTCTTTCTATGCCCTTCCACCTTGTTTTAGGATGGTGCGCGTAAATTTAAGCGGAACAAGCTGTTTTTCCCAAGTCCTAAAATATTAAGATGGTGAATTAATTAGGAGTTGTTGGAGAGGTATTTTTTATCATCTTGCTAAAATCAAAGATTAGGAAATGATTTAAGGAACTCTTGGAGATGCTCTTAGTAGCTGAGAAATGCTGAACAAACAGAGAATGGGCAGTACAACATAAATTGGTCTAGAGCGCTTATGCTATTTATCCTTTCTACACATGTTCAGAGTGTACTAGAAATTATATCAAATCAAATAAGATGAGGAGTGGACAATTTATAGATAGAAAAGACATTAATGCATTATACATAGATGTAAAGAAAATATATTGGACTGTTCTGTAAATAAGTGACGATGATCTCCTAGTAATGACTAAGCAAATGGATACATGGAAGTTAAATGATTTTGAGCGAAAATTTTTTCACATGCACAACACAGAAACTTTTAATAATTATTTCGTGATTATTAGTATCTTATTAAAGGAAAAATATGGGAGATACCTGCACTTATCTCATTCTACTTCTACTAAGTTTTTGTTTGTTTTGAACTTCCTACCAGCTTCTCGGCATGAAAAGCTAGAAGCTAAAACTATAACAGCGAAAAACTGGAAAGTCAAAAAAAGCTGAGTTCATATCAAAAGCTGGAGAAAAGTTAAGTGCAAGGTAGGTAAAGTTTTGTGATTGGGGATCAAGTCTAAAGGTTAAGTTTTGTTCATAAAATTCACAAAAATCTGGACAAAAAATTCACAAAAAGTGTCTTCTCATGACTGAAGAAGAACAGACCAATTTTACAAAAATTAGTCTTTTGGTGTTGACTTAAAACTTCATTTAATAGTTGTGACATGTCTACAGCCCGTCACAAAAAACTAAACTTTAGAACTGTATTTGTTACCAATGAAGTTATATTTTCGGCAAATGTATATATGTTTCCAAGTAATATATAAAATTTCTATCTCCATTGCGATCATTTTTTTGTCATGACCTTTTATATCTTTGGAAGGTACATATGGACAATTTTCTCATGGGTCATGGCCTCATGGAATTTATGCTCCACCTATGATTTTTCCAGCCCATGTACTTTCAAATAATACAAATCCAGTGGTACTAGTTATTATCAGAAACATATATATAGTTAGAGTTAGAATCATTGGTGGTAAAAAATTATTGAATAATCCTGCATACTTTTCAAGGAGTTACTAACAAACCTAGGCTAAAACCATACAGCATGCTGCATAGAAACGAAATGCCCCGCTCAAATAACTTCAACAGTTCTGAAAATCTCAAAAGGAATGGAGATATTCTTTTTAAAAAGGGCTTTTTCTATATATTGCTCGGTTGTTGTTCTGTCTTGATTTCACTCGAGTTTATTTGGCTGAGGCTGTTCTTGTTTTCTCCGATAGCTTGCTGGATTTTCCTCAATTTTGCTTTCCACTTTCCTTGTCTTTGGCAGCTATTGCTGCTGGTTTGCCGTGCCCCTGACAGCAGTTGGCTATGAGGAACGTTGTGCCTGGGGATCTGTTTGGACACCTCATGTTCCTCCGATAATCTCTATGAACTCTGGTGAAGTGTGGGTCAAGTTTCGCGGTTCATGGTAAAGTACAGTGTTAGTTGTGTTCACAAAATTCAAAAGAAATCTGGATAAAAAGTCACAAAACTTGTCTTTTATTTTCCTGGATGAAAAAACAACCTACAAATTTCATAAAAATTAGTATTGTGGTGTCAGCTTAAAACATCATCAAATAGTTGTGACATTTCTAACAGCCCACAAGATTAAATTTTAGGCATGTATATGTTACCAACTAAAAGTTATGTAGATTTATTTTTCATTAAATATGTAAAGTTTTTCCAGACAAAATACTTTCAACAAATTGGGGTCTTGAGAAAAATAAACTTGAGCCTATTTACATTAGTATATACGCCGAAGCCCAATTTTCTTCCAGCCCAATTAATTAAGTAGTTCTGCGACCTGACTGCAGCCCAGTACAGATCGCCTCCTTAATCATCGTTATTAATAACCTAGGTGTATAGACCAACCAAAAACACAGCGGCCACGCAGCCGCCATTGGCGACCACCATCACCAAGCTTCGATTCTTCACCCTACGTAGGATAATGCTGAGGCTCCTTCAGAGGCGCATCCTCTTCAGATGCCGACCCTCCATTATTCCGCTAAGGTCGATCCACCACGTCCCAAGCAGCGGCTGCCGGCCACCGCCACCCTTCGATTTGCCACCGGCCGCCGCCAAAGACCCAGGCTGTGATGCTGAATAAGCAAGGCATCTGCACGGACGACACATTCGTCGCTGACGCCAAGACCGTCGCGTACGCCCGCACCTCCACAGGCCATCACCTGCGCGTCTCCTTCCGAGGCGCGCCGCCGCCGGCGAGCTATTTCGTTCACTACGATTTCCTGGACAGCTAGCCTGGCGAGGAGGACGATGACGACAATAACATCGCCGGCGAGTCCGAGGAGGACGACGACGACACCGATGAGGGTGAGGAGGAAGAGGAATATGACATCGACGACTTGTGCATCAGTGTCGTCGCGACCCATGGGGACTCGGTGCTCTTGAAGATGAGCCACCGACGCTTCTGTGATTTCGAGGACGACCACTTCATGTACAAGGCAGGCGGCACCACCTCGCCGCCGGCGATGTCTCTGCTCCCTGAACGAGACTTCCTCACCAAGGCCGAGCAAGTCTACGCAGACCGCGTGTCCCCTCCAATCCGGCCCAAGTTGCACAGCGGGCTCACATGCCTGCTGCAACGAGGCGACGACGACGTCCTGCTGGTCGAGCTCGACCGGTTGTACGAGTGGGAGCTCCGAGTGGGAGCTCACGAAGCCAGTGCCAATCATTCACGACGACGGAGGTGGTAATGGTGACGAGCATCTCCGAACGCGGTATGGCAACACTATCATCCCTCTTGCCGATCGGTTGCTATGCTGGGTGAAATACGAATGTGGCTTCCTGCTGTGCGACATGGGCGATGCGGCGGCGAGCCCCAAGGTCCGGTATGTGCCTCTGCCGCCTGGTGTGTGCTGGGACACTAAAGGATACGAAGAAGACATGACCATCAAGCATTCCATGAACATGGGCGCCGCCGGTGCTAGGGCAGTGCGGTTTGTCAGTGTTGACCCCCACTGCTGCTGTGGAGGCCCCGGCAAGACAACATGCGCGCACTCACGCTACGCCTTCACCATCAACACCTGTACCATGAAGAACCTCGGCATGGACGAGCCATTGACGTGGTTGAAAGACGGCGAGATCGACTACGAGGAGCTCTGGGGGCTTCCGGGCTACGAGGGCCTCCCGCGAGCAAATCTGATGTGCCCCATCGTGTCCTTGGAGGATCCCAGCGTCGTCTGCTTCTTGGTCTCAAATGACCGCTTGGTCGAGAGCTACAAGGACCGGAAGCTATGGATGATCCAGCTCAACATCAACACCAAAACGCTGCTGTCATCTGTCCTGTACACCAATGATAAATGGGGAGCGTACCGTCATTTACCGGCAACACTGCAGTGCTAGCAAGGGAAACACCTGGTAAAAATTTCCAAAGAATCTTGTGTATGATATTGTGTTCTTTTCCCCGCAAATTTGAAATTTGAGCTTGTCACCGGTTGCATAAATTTTTTTTCGCACTTTGTGTAGAGGTGCAATCTGAACACATTTGCACACGGTAACATGCCAACGTTTAGATATAAATATATAATTTCAAGTTTTCAACTGTTATCAAAGTTCTTTTCTTTTGTGAGAGTGTCCATAGCTCATCAGATCTATCTTGGACGGTTCAGATTAAGTCTCACACTCTCTTCTCTCTGTCTTATCTCTTCTCCCCCCATCCCACTACAAGAAACTATTTATTCTGTGACGCAATCATTCTGTCACGGATTAAATAAAATTCGTCGCAAATCAGCATCCGCGACGATTTAAATTTTCATGGTGGAATGAGCGTCATTGATTAAATCTGTCGACGTTCCTTAATAAACGTCACGGTCTGTGACGTATCTGAATCGTCACGAATCAGCCTGAGGCCCATGCAACCCAACCCAAAGCCCAGTTTTAGCGACGAAAATAATCGTCACGGATTGCTGCTGACATGGATCATTGTGGCTGCCAACATGGATGCTGATGCTGACGTGGCTGCTGATATGGACACCTACATGGAAAATGACGTGGCAGCCTACATGGACAACGATGACGTGGCAGCCTACATGGACAACGATGACATGACAGCCTACGTGGACAACGATGACGTGGCAGCCTACGTGGACGATGGCGTGCCAGCCTACATGGACGATGACGTGGCAGCCAACGTGAAGTGGACCACATTGTGGGCCAAAAGTTCAGCCCATATAATTTCAATTGAAACCATTTCAGCCCACCAAAAATGCCCATCACAATTTAATCCACTTCAGCCCAACAGCCATTTCAGCCGAAAGGAAAATCAAATTCAGAACTCCAAGATAAAATTAGCAAAAAAGCCCATAATGACATTATCAGATCCAACAGATCACTTCAAACTTTTTATACAGGGGCACACAGACAGATCTAGCAATACATGTCAGACTCAGAAGCATTATTAAAATATGGAGATAAACATCTTTATTCCTTGCATATGATCGTCAACCTGAAAAGAAAACATTGTCAAAATATCAAATACTGCCAACAATATTTGCAACAAAAAGAATACTACTATCAAACTGTAACAGTAAATAATAGCTTCTAAGTAGTATCGAATTTGAACAGGTCAATGTAATATCAACTTAAGGAAATATCAATTTTACATGGAAAAAGTTACCAACTCCGAAAAACATGCATATCCACAAATGGCATTATCAGTGCTCAGTGACCACATCTATAATCACTATTAAACCATATATCTCAACAGGACACTAGGACACATGACAACTGTTTAAACTTTAAACTGTTGGGTCTAGGAACAATTCAGACAAACCAAAGCTGTAGGTAAAGATTAAATTAATACTTGGCATTGAGATTAATGTAGCAAAGAATAAATTAACACTCCGGGCAAAGAATAGCACTAACAATGATTACTGTAGTACAACACGAAGGACATTCAGAAAGAACTATGCCTTAAATTATAGGTGCAAGAGTGAAGTGCAAGAGTGAAGCAATACCTTTCTAGCATTATAGGTTGAACAGGTTGCTTGCATCACAAATGTACTCCTTGCTACTGGAGCCAGGACTGCAGTAAACAAGGCCAAGACATGGAACATGAGTAAATGGTGAACTAACAGATACATGAAAGAATCACATGACAATTTGAACCTTTTTTCCAGTAATAATTGTAAAATACTTAAAATTTTCACATACTTCAGAAACAAACATATTCTTGTCCTTCCATTCCATCGTGTGAGACAAGCAGCACCTCTAGTACTTGACTGTAATGGAAGCAGAGATCAAAACTCAAAAAGAAGTAAATAAAAGTTGGGTTGTTTGGTGAAACTGGAAACAAGACAAAAGTACCAGGAGAAAGAATTCACCATTATTTTACTGCTCATATGCATGCTTGATATGTGTAACATGCAAAACTGTAATATTTTACTGCCTCATGAAAGTTAACTTTGTTGCCAATAACTGAGACATGGCTTTCCAAATTACGATAGCAATCAACATGGGAGACTATATGCATGAAGAACTTAATGCTAAGATAAGAACTTGTCAGGACAGATTCAGATGACTTTTTAGTTAAACATAAGAGCTATTCCTATAACAGATAAACAAGCAAATTGTATGTGACAACTCAATCGCTAGTTCACATTTATCATTTATCAGAAGCAGGATGCAAGCTACACCATGCTGCCATTCTGTGCAGAGTTCCTGGTGACCAAAGAGCTAACACATGCATATATATCAAGCTCATATAATTACATTGAAGTGGCCGTAGAACAGAATAGCTAGCATGTAAGTGAAACTGACGAGCTAAGCTTATTAAACAGTGCAAAACTGAAACACATCAACCACTTGCCATGAATAAACAAAGGAGCAGACTAGCAAAAGTTGAGAATAAACAATGAGTGTGCTCTATTCCATGAAAGGGACTTCTCCAACAAAGCTACTGCTGCTCACAGATTAAACCCACCACCAATTACTAAGATCACTATTTGCTGAAAGTGACACTTCCCATGAGATGAGTACAGCTACCCAAATCGAGTTTCTAACAGGGAACAGCTAACCTGTTTCAGTTCGAAAATCAAGCTGTTGTTTCTGATTTGACCCTGCAAAAGAAAAAGCTCTCAAACTGACGAATGAAAGAGATCTCAGAAAATGGGAAGGGGTCGATGGGGAGGTTGTCGGCTCCTGCACGCAGATCTGGAGAGGCGGCTCCAGTGCCTCGCCGCACCATCCTCCTCGCCCCCTCGCTGCTCATGGCCACTACACGGAGGGCTTGCACGTGGGGACGGAGGCGGACTGGTCCCGGCCACCGCTGGCTGTAGCCAGGCGGCACCGCGCCGCACCTGGCAAGCAGGGCCAAGGGGAGCGCACGGAGGAGGGCCGGGAAGGTGGAGGCGAGGAGCGGGGAGGCCGGCGGCGTGGCGGCGAGGAAGCAGAGCTTGGAGGCCGGCGGGAGCGCTGGGTGGCGGAGTGGAGCAGATCTGGGCGCCAGGGAGAGAGGAGGTGGAGGCGGAGGCCGGGTGAGGTGAGAGGGTGGGGCGACAGCAGATAGGGTTTCATCTGAGGGGAGTGCTTGATTATATACTATCGACGTGCGATCTGAACCATCGATTTGGAACGGACGGTTGGATAAAGTTGGGCTGGAATGGGCCTTCTCATTTCTTCACTGTTTAATATCCTTTTCTTTTTCTTTTCTTTTAGTTGCACAATTGTGAAGTAACTCATAAAGGTAATGATTATATATACACCAAGTAATTTTTTATACACACTATACAACATATAAGTTGTACTGCCGGAGTTTATAGAATTTTCAAACATATTTTCTATTTTCTATCATTTAATTGAATTTCTGCGTGCTTACCAAAAGTATTTTCAAGTTGACCTATATGTACCTCCAATAAAATTCAAAAAATTCAAAAAAACTATATTTACGTGTTTATGGTCCATTCTAGGCCACATCTAGGAGATTGACGAAAACTTCAATTGACTTGTAGGGAAAACTCGAACTTCTACTAGTCACCTTGTTATAAAATAATAATAATAATATCTAAATTTGTTCAAAATATTCTCCAAATTGACATGGAACCATATTTCAAGCATATAATGATGCTATAAAAAATTCAGATGGTTTTAATAAAATGATATTATAGATGTTCACAAATAGTAACATCTCTCACATAGTTTCTTATAACTATACTCAAACCTTTGAAGTTTGAACACCTCATAATATTGTTGAAGTCATATGCACTTCAAATTTGGTCACAATCTTATTTTGGTCTTAGTATGATAAAATATGAAGTTACACTACCACTTATTGTGCAAAAAAGTTGTTTTTCTATTTTTTTTAAACAACTAAGTAACACACCCTTTCAAACAACTCAAAAATTATTTACATTATATACCCCCAACACATTTTTCACATGTAAAAGACAACATATAAGTTGTCACCAAGGAGTTTCAAGAATTTTCAAGAAGATTTGCTTATTTCTATCATTTAAATGAATTTCTGCATGTTTACCGAATGTAATTCCAAATTGACTTATATGTACCTCTAATAAGATTCAAAAAATTCAAAAAAAACTATATTTAGGCGCCTAAGATCCATTCTAGCCCACATCTAGGAGATTGATGAGAAATTCAATTTGAGTTATAAGGAACATTCAAACTTTTATGTCAAAAGTAGAACATAATAATCACATAATATTTGAATTTGGTCAAAAAATTCTACAAATTGGCATAACAACATGTTTTTGGTCCACAATCTTGCCATAAAAAATTTAAGTGGTTTCAAGGAAGTGACGACATACACTACTCACAAATGGATACATCTGTGACATAGTTTCTAATAACTCAACACAAACTTTGAGATTTGAGTGGTGATTTACATTTTCAAAGTCGTGTGCATCTCAAACTTGGCTACAACCTTATGTGTATCATAACATTAGAAAATATGAACTTATGTTACCATTTGTTATGCAAAAATATCTTTTATTTATTCTCTTTCAGTACAAGAAAAGAAGTTGTATAAAAAAGATTAATGAAATAGCTATTAATATGCAAACGAACGATATTACATGAAAGATCATGATTTTTTAAAAAAATAGAAAAAAGAATCAATGAATTTGGAGTTATTATGACCGAGAAACACTAGTTTCAAATTTTAATTATAGATTAAAAAGAAAAAAATGATGGGGAAACGAGCTCACCGTGCGCCACGTGGTCCCTGCGAAGCAACTCGACCAACCCAGTGCTACCACGTGGTCCTGAAGCTCCATCGCATTGTATATGAAGGGAAATTGCCATTATAAATCATCAACCTGGTCGTAGCGCAGTGGTAAGGCACTGCATCCTTGTCTCCGCCACCTGGGTTCGAATCCCACCCACGCCCCATTTTCCATTTTTTTCGTCCTGGTTACAAAACTGTGTAGAAAGAAAACTATCCCCAAGTGACTACAACTGGTGGAGTGGCCTAGTGGTGGCAGTTGTGCTCCCTAAGTTTGAGGTTGCGGGTTCGATTCTTTGTAGCGCAAATTTTTTCTTTTTTTTTATTCCGCCGGGTGACCAGGGCGGGCTGGGCGCGGCCGGCCGCGGCTGGCTGGGGCGCGGCCGTGGCCGGGGCGCAGCCGGCCAGGGCTGGCTGGGGCGCGGCCGTGGCTGGCTGGCGTGGCTGGTGACCTGGCCAGGCTGGGCGCGGCCGGCCCCAACTGGCTGGGGTGCGGTCGTGGCCGTGGCTGGCTGGCCGGGGCGCAGCCGGAGCTGGCTGGGGCGCGGCCGTGGCTGGCTGGGGTGAATCAGCACTTGACGTGGCGTATGTGGCAGGTGATGTGGCAGGGATATGGCGGCCAGGGAAGAAATCTGTGTACAAATAAGTTTAAGATCAAAAGAGTACATAGTAAAACTTGTAGCTCAATGGTATGTGTGGTGTTAGGTCTACTTGAGGTCTCAGGTTCGGTTCCTAGCTTTGTCTCTCTTTTTTGTTGTTTTTTTGAGATTTTTTTCAATTTATCGATTTTTCCATTCATAATATGACTATTTTTAAATTTGTTGATCACGACGAATGTGTTGTAACGTCGTAGCGCAGTGGGCCGAATCGCGGCGAATTTAACAAATCGTCGCAGTGTTCTGGGCTTCAATATCCATTAGTGCACATCCGTGACGAAAAACAGGAATACGTCGTAGAATCGCGACGAATTTAACAAATCGTCACTGTGTTCTGTGCTTCAATATCCATCACCACCCCCAGGTCCGAGAAGCATGACTATATGTCGCGTACGCGACAAATATCCTTTTATCGCCTACTACAACATGGATCGATTATTTGTTCCAACTCAGTAAATATTTGTTCTCTTCTATGTAGTTATTTGTTTCTCCAAGAGTACTTTTCCTAGCCACTAGCCACCAGTACTTTTCGTCTGGCTTATTAGCCACCAGCCAACAGTACCAGCACCAGCCACCAGGCAACAATACTTTTCTCTCGGAATAAATCAGTACCAGCCACCAGCTATCAGCCAAGCGAACTGGCTAGGGCGAGGTGGGTGGTTGCAGGAAAGGACAAATTTGATGACATCACCCCACACGCAAGAAATTTCCATCTAAAAATATGTAGAACTAAAACCGTGTATCTAAATTAAATTTCGATTCCACCAATGACTTTCTTGTACTGAGATCTTCAAAATAAGACGCCACTTGACTATGTTTCGATGAAATGTTTTTAAAATATACTCAATATCAATTAGTATGCGAGGGGACAAATACCTGAACTAGAACAAATATATCTGTTCGGCCTCATTATATATAGTCGTTCGATCTCAGTGAATATTTTGTTCGGCCCTCGTGAATATTTGTTCGCCCTTCGACTATATTTATTCGGCTCGAGTAAATATTTGTTGAATATTTGTTCGTCCTTTGCAAATATTGGTTCCACTTGTCGGGGTTTGTTACCACCGGCAAGTAAATTTCTACGATCGCGTGTCGGGATCCGCACGGAGGCACAAGAGACACAAGGGGTTATACTGGTTCGGGCCTCCGGAGAGTAATACCCTACGTCCAGTCGGGGGATGTGTTCTTTATGCCTAAGTTCGTAGTAGGGGTTACAAACTGGTCGGGGGAGAGCTTCGAAGCCCAAGTCCCTGAGTGAGTTCGGTGGTGTGTGTGTGTGGGTATGTGTCACACCCGGATTTAAAGGCAAACCCGAATACATAGAATACATGTGCGCCAGGATCAAGTTACACACATGCATCGACTCAGTGAATATCAAAAACAGTGTCAAAAGCGTAAAGGAAGTATTATAACTTTATTACATGACCGAATGTCTCATAATCGTAACAAAAGCGAGTACTAGCAGCGGAAAAGGACGTCTCCACAGGCAGTCGACTGGTGGCACGCCCGCCTAGAAACCGTCGAACTCTCCAGGAAAGTCTTCAAAGCGTCCGTCTGAGCAGCAACCGGGTTGTGTAGATGCAATATAAAAGAACAACAAGCATGAGCACATGTCGTACTCAACAAGGGAAAACTCTATTACAACATGCAAAGGCTTTATGGTGGAAACTTGTGGTTGCATAGCAGGTCAGCATTTTAGTTGGTCAAGTTTTATTAAGCAAGCTGAATTACTAGCAGATGTAAGTTTATACCAACCCAAAGATTAACATAAGCATCATCATCATAAACGAAAGTAGATGCAACAAGTTTAATCCATCTTTCATAGTTTACTCATGTGAGGGTCCAGGCCGCCCTTGACCGTGGGCACGGCTAACTAGTCAGTTTTACACTCTGCAGAGGTTGTACATCTTTACCCACAAGTCGCGTAAAAGTTCTAGGAACTTTAAACCCAACCATGCGGTGCTAGCCAGGCACCATACCACACTACCGAGGTGTGATTGCATAGGGACGCTACGAGGCCTTTACAAAGATCGCCTAGTGCAGGCTGCTCGCTAGGTTACTTGACAGCGTAATGCATAAACCTCTCTCAAGACTGCGAAGCTACCATAGAGCAGATCAGCCTGAGGGCCGGGCTATACACCAACTACCGGCAACCCCCAACCCCTTTCAGGTAAAGCATACCTAACACTAGGTTTTCTAATTACTTGGCCAAGACAGAGCCATATGTCTTGTGGTTGTACGGTTTTCCTGGGTGGTCACTCCATGTTCCGATTAACAGAGGTGATCTTGTTTAATGAAGGTATAACATAAATAAAGCAAGATTAACATTGTTGTTCATTTAAACCACCATGATCCCAAGTTGAGCAACTAAGCAAGGTCTACCCAACATAAACATAAACCCAGGTTGATCAAGGCATAGGAATAAACAAAGCTAGTCAAACATTAAACATGGGTCCCATCACATTAATGCAAGCAATAAATAACAGTGTAATTAAAATGCATGTTGTAATAGGACAAATGGGGATGCAGCAAGGACTTGCCTTCTACCAACGCTTGCTGCTGCTCAAGGTCTTGAAATTCTTCAACTTCAGCGTATTCCACGTACGGATCGTCTTCTACGCACCACATCATACACATACAAGCAAACAATGGAATAAAATAAGAAACAATCACCAAACAGTACTAACATAACAAAACAGGGGCAAAAAGCTGTTCTACTCTTCGATACGATCACGTGGATATAAAAATGCTAAAAACGGAGCTAAAACGCGTATTCTACGGCCAAAACAAGGTACATGGGCTTTTCTGCAGGAAAACTTAGCTTACAGGGGCCTAAACTGTAAAAACCAAGGGCCTAAACATAATTATGCGTAAAAGCATAAGGGCTGCGGCGCAAAAACACTAGGGCTGGACCTCGGGTGGAAAAACCAGGAAGTCTAAGGTTTAAACCGTAAAGGGAAGGACCTATTCGTGAGGATCTTTAAACTGTGGAAGGGCATATATGTGAATCTAAGAAACTGAGGGTCTTTTCTGCAAAACGAAGACGACTCAGCGCAGGGTTGACCGGTATACGCCGGTTTGACCTGGGGTCAGACGCGATCTGGGCCGTCGGATCTCGATCCAGCGGCGGGACGCAACTGCAGCAACTGGCGGCGGCGCACGCAACGGCGAACGGCGGCGTGCGGCGGCGGCTCGCCGGCGCAGGCCGAAATCGAGCTAGGGTGCTCGGATTCGCGTGCGGGCGGCACCAGGATGAAGCGGGGGTCGCGGCGAAGTCAACCACAGCGCCAAGGCAGGCGCACGGGCGACGACGACGCCGTGCGGCGCGGCGGGGCGGACGGCGGCGCTGCGCCAACTCCGGCGAGCGCGCGCGGAGCAAAACCGAGCGTAAGGACGCGCATAAACGGCACCAAAAAGATCCTCACCTAGCGGCGAAGCTCCGGGGCGACTCCTCGTTGACCGGAGGGCGGCGGCGGAGCAGGTTCGCGGCAGCGGCCGGGCTAGGGTTAGCAGCGGCGGCGCGGGTGAGGCTCAGGCGCTGGGATTCGGCGTGGGCCCCCACGGACGTGAGGCGGCGGGGTCTTATAGAGCAGGGGCACCCGGGCAAGTGGGCCCGAGGCCAGGCACGCGCGCGCGGCGCAAGCTCGGGGTCGGACCCCGAGTCCGACCCGTGCACGGCGCGAGGTGGGGGATGACCTGCGGCCCCCACCTGGCAGCGGCTGAGGCGGAAGCCGGGCCGGCGTTGGGCCGTAAGGCTGCTGGGCTTTTGGCCAGAGGGTGACACACGGCCTAAAGGAGAAAACGAGGGTGCATCTCCAGACTCTCCGGTGGACGGGCTCCAAGCTGAGATGGGCCAGAAAGGAAGAAAGAGGGGAAGGGAAAAGAAAGAGCTTTCCATTTTTCAAAAGGGATCAATCAATTTGAATTCAAACTTGAATTTGAACTCAAGCAAATCATAAACAATGCTCCAACATGGATGCAACAAACATCAAGCCATTTAATTTGGAAAAACAAATATTGTTTTTGTTTTTTTTCCCCTCTACTATATTCCCTGTAAAGAATCAAATGTTTGGAAAATTTTAAAAATTATAGGAAAATCGTTGTTTAAATTTTCTTCCTATTCACATCCTGAAATTTGAGAATTTCAAGGTGTGACAGTATGAGAGCGTAACCCCTCTATCGGGGCCTTCCTCATCCTTTTATAGCCGCAAGGATGAGGAAGGGAGGGGTAAAAAGGGGAGAGAAAGACGAGTTACAGTGCTGTGCGTGGCTACAGTGCGGGTGGTCCTTCTTCCCGTCAGGCGGCCGTCCGGACGCGCAGGCCGGCCGGGAGTCGTTGCGGAGTGGTTGTTGACTGGGAGGGTCCTTCCAGGTCTTCGGTCTTCAGGCCGTGGGCACTGGGGTCCGACGGACGCAGCTCCGACTAGTTCGGGGTCGTGGGTCGTCAGCTCCGTACCACGGTCTTGTCGCTGTAGTTGGTATGCGTCATTCCGGGGCACTGTGGGACTTCTGAACAGACGCGACAGGCTACACTGTGCTGCCTAACGCCATGGGCGCCCTTGCCGTTTGACCCCGCACACCCCCTGTCAGTACGGCCTGTCAGGGGAGGCGCTGCGGGAGAGGCCACTCGCGCAGGACCCGTCACACCGGGAGCGGGCCCCACCTGTGGTGGGCCCTGCCGCAGGTTCGGCTCGGCCAGAGATGGAGACTACTCGTGCGAACGAGTAGTCGCGGGCGAGGCGGAAACTACTCGTGTGAACGAGTAGTCGGGGCGGATGGCGGGATCTTGTTGGACGAGTCGCCACGCGGGTGGTAACTTGTCGGACAAGCCGCCGCGTGGTACAAAACATATCGGATGGGCCATCGGGTAGCCGGGAACTTGTCGGACGAGCCGGTAAGTGGTCGGGGGGGATGGTACTGGTGCGTACGGGCCGCCAAGTACTCGGACGTGGCGGGATCTGATCGCACGGGACACCAGGTACTTGGAGCGTAGGTGGTGTTGCTTTTTCAACGGTTGTGGTAGGCCCTGGTCTAGGCCCTCATCACCACTTGTTCGTATTAACCAAAACTAATTAATCCATATGTAAAATCCGAATAAAAAATTTGTCAAAACATAGTCAAGTGAGATCTTGTTTTAAAGTTTTTATTGTTAGAAATCAAATTGTTCAATCAGAATTGAATTTTGATGTTCGATGTAAGATTTATAACATTTTTAAATTTCAAATATTTTTTCACATGGATGATGCCATCAATTTTGTCACTTTTTGTGTGCATGCACTATTGAGATTTTAGAAGGCGACATTGTCACCTCTACCGCAGTTCGTGCGATACATAATCGCACCGAGGTCCGAGCGCCCTGACCGGATCCACCACCGCCCCCGCCGTCAGCCGCTCACCGGTGCTAGGTGAGGCTCGGCCCTCCCATTGCTGCCCCTCCATGGCTATCCTCCCACGGCCCTCGCCGTCCGTCGCCACCCTCTCCGTCTCCAGCGGTTGGCGCCGTCGAACCTCCCCGTGCCTCCTTCAAGTTCGGTAAGTCTCCAACCACCACCACCGCCGCCTACTACGTACATGCTCCCACGGTCCCACCCCATCTGTGCCTGACCGTCTACCCCTGCCGCCGCACCACCCTCCTCCGCCGGGCCTGCTTGCCACCGCTAGGCCTCCCTCTATGTCCGCCGTTGAGCAGCCCCCCCACCTCCCCGGGAAACCTGAAACCCTAACCTCGCCGGAGTTGGAGAAGGAGGAGAGATGGGTGAAGATTGAGGTGGAAAATTTTTTTGTGTGAAGACGTAGTCTATTTCACCCAAGTGACATACAACTTTCCCTTTTGTTTTGGGTGCTCCTATACCTCATATTGGGCAGAGCTCTAGAAACATGGGGAGACAAGGATCGGAGATGCTGGAGACGGTAGCAGAAGCCATCAAGATGACGGCGCTGCACCTGCACAAACTGGTGAAAGTACTGTAATATATATTTCGTTGCATTTATGATTAATGAAATTCAGGCTCATCCCATATATGTTGTGGGGAAAAAAACATGGTAACATTGCAATGATTATTGATGCCGACAAAGCACATGTAAGGGGTGTGTAAACTGTAGTGCAGATAAGCTTCAAAAAACAAAAAAATCGAAGTGATATTTTTTTTTGTGCACCATCGAAGTGATAATATGCAGGGATGAAAACGATCGGAAACGGTCGGTAAACGGTTTCACAAATTTCGTAATTTATACAAATGTATCATAGATTTGACAAATTTTTTTGTTTATCAAATGAATAGATCAAAATAGAATAATATGATGGAAAAAATAGTTAAAAATAATAAGTGACATAATCTATACTATAAAGAGCGAAAGAATCGTCTTACATCTTACTCTTACATTCATCAGACCGTTGATTTTAGTGAACATCCAACGGTCAACATTTTATCTTATCTTACATCTCACGAGCGAGGGTGGGATTTATGTGCAAAGGTGGGATCTATGCAGGGGGTTATCTGTAAAAGTTTCAAAAAACAATATTACATACACGTGCGTGTCGCACGTGCCCTTATGCTAGTACGATAAAAAACAAGAACAATTAAAACGGTTAACGTTTTCATATTATTAATATGGTTGGATATCATCTCCCCTGCGTGCGTATGTATCGTGGGCTGTCTACAGGAAGCCCAGTAGTTTTCCAGTAGCCCAACTATGACGTGCTGCTGGGGGTACAATTTGTACAAATGACTTAGTCATCCACAACCTAGAGTGTAGGGCCACGCAGCCGCCATTAGCGACCACCGTACCTTACTCATCGATTCCACTTAACCTAGCGTAGGGCGGGCGACCAAGAAGTAGAAGGCACGCAGCCGCCATTAGCGACCACCATCACTAAGCTTCTTCCACCCTACCAAAATGCTGATGCGTCTGTGTTGCTTCGATGGGCGGCGCATCCTCTCCAAGTGCCGATCCTCCATTATTGGCCTAAGGTCGATCCATCAAGTCCCAAGTAGCGACGGCCGTCCGGAGCCCTCCGACTCGCCGCCGGCCACTGCCGGAGACCCAGCTTCAGGATGGATGATGCTGAACAGCTATGGAGCCATCCGCACGGACGACTCATCTGTTGCCGACCCCAACACGGCTGCAGACTGCCGCACCTCCACAGGCCGACTTCTGCGCATCTCCTTCGGACGCGCAGCCCCGCCGGCGAGCTCCTTCCTCTACTACGTCTGGCCTGATAGCGCGCATTTGGAGGACGATGAGGATGAGGACGACAACCATGTCGCGCCTATCGATGATGACAATGGCAATGATGGTGAGAAGGATGACGAAGAAGAAGTCGAAGATGATGATGAGGACGACGTGGACTATGAGCACATGCACTTAAGTGTCATGGCAGTCCATGAGGACTGGGCCCTCTTGGAGATGTGCTGCAGGTCTGGTTTCAGGAACAACTTCGTGTACAGTGCCGGTGGCGCAGCCCAGCCGCCGTCGCTGTGTCTACTCCCCACCCTGCCTATGATGCACTCGGGCAACACAGGCCTTCTGCGGCGACAGCGGTGCGAGAAGGACGACCTGCTAGTGGTCAAAATCAGATTGGAGTACGATCGTGAAGCGCGACGAGACATGGCCCAGTTCTGCGTGCTCCGCCATGGCACGCGCCGGTGGGAGCTCAAGGAGCTGGTGCCCATCATTCTGGACGACGACGAAGCTAGTGCCAAAGCCTATGAGGACCGGCGGTCAGGCACCATTGTCATTCCTGTCGGCGACCGGTTCCTATGCTGGGCCAATTACGAAAGCGGCTTTTTCCTGTGCGACATGGCGGATGTGGACAGCCCTAACACTACGGGAAACAGGGCCTTCGCCGAGAGTAATACTCTTTGGTGAGAGTCAAATCTTGGGCTCTCGACGAAGAGCTCTTCGCCGAGAGTAAAAAAGATAATTCTCGGCGAAGAAAACAACTCTCGGTGAAGGAATTCTTCGCCGAGAGCAAAAGAAAAACTCTCGGCGAAGAATTCTTCGCCGAGAGTTTTTTTCTTGCTCTCGGCGAAGTAATTTTTAAAAATTCACTTTTTCACCTTCAAACTTTTTTTATCATCAACATGCACTTATACAAAGGATATGTTCAAATTTGACGCAATTTTATCTCTGTTTACTATATTTAAAAATTTTAATTCATTCTAGGTAATTTTTTCGAATAGGTCCGATATGAACTACAAGTGCATGAAATCATAAACTAAAGTTGTTGGAAAATTGAGAATCATGTTCATGAGACATCTCTAAGACCATGTACATGAAACGAAACTAAATTTTAAACATTTTGTTCTCTGATCATGACAAAGATCGTGTCGCGGAAAGATTTTAAAATTGTATAACATTCAAATGAAGTTTGAAAATCACGAATTTTGTCGAGCGCTCATTATATCTTATGTCAAAGTTGTGGTAAAAAGTTGAGAACATTTTGAGCACTTTGACACGTACGTTGTTTAGAAACCTGAACATCTCACGAAAAGTTTCAGAGAATTTGAACTAATGTGACTAGGTTTGGTACATTAGAGAAATTTAAATTTGAGTTTGACCACAACAACTTTTTTATAAGCAATACACAACATATCTAGTGTCATGTTAAGTTTTTGAGAATTTTTACATTTATTTCCTATTTTTAACTAATTTAAAAAGTTTTAGAAAAATTCTCCGCCGAGAGGGCGGCCCATAATCCCCGGCGGCCCATTAACCTCGGCGGCCCACCCCGCCCCCTCCCCTTCCTATATAAATCCGCGCGCCCCACCCTCCCACCCAGAACCCTAATCCTCCCTCCCCTCCCTCCTCGACCGCCGCCGCCGCCTCTCTCGCACCGCCGCCGCCTCCCTCACCGGTCTTCCTCCAAATCTGGCGCCTCCCCCACCTCTCCACCTCTCCCTCCCTCCACATCCATCGCCTCCCCCATCTCTGCCTCCCTCCCGCTGGTGCAGCCGCGCCCCCCCCCCTCCTCTCCCCTCCGCTGGCCCCTCACCTCGTGGCGAGGAGCAGCGGCAGGGCGAGGCGCGGTGGCGGCGGATCCGGCCACCGCGCGCCTCGACGACCTGCCGACGCACCCCGACGACCAGGCGGCACGGCCCGACGACTCCGCCGGCGCGGCCCGACGACTCCGCCGACGCGGACTCGACCCGACGCGGCGCGGCCTCGACGACTCCGCCGGCGCGGCCTCGACCCGACGACCCGGTGCGGCGTGTGCGTGTGTGTGTGTGTGTGCGCGTGTGCGTGCGTGCGTGTGTGGGTGTTTCTCCCTCTCCCTCTCTCTGTGTGTGTGCGGCGGCGGCCAGCCGGCGGCGTGCTTGTGCGTGTGCGTGTGCGTGTGTGCATGTGCGCGTGTGTGCGTGGCGGGGCGCGGTGGTGCAGGTGGTGGCCGGTGCGGTGGCGGCCGGTGGCGTGCCGGCGCGGTGGTGCAGCGGCGGGCGGCGGTGCTGGTGGGCCCGGGCTGGTTTTTCTTTTTTTTGTTTTCGAAAAAAACCTTCGCCGAGAGCTAATTGGGCCTCTCGGCGCATATCCGCCGAGAGGGGTCCCGCCTGCTCTCGGCGAAGGCGCCTTCGCCGGTAGAGCTTGGCCGAGAGGCCTTCGCCGAAAGCTTCCTCTCGGTGAAGCCTTCACCGAGAGGAAAGACCCCTTCGGCGAGAGCAACCTCACTCTCGGCGAAGGCCTCGTTTCCCGTAGTGTAAGGTTCGGTACGTGCCATTGCCGCCTGAGCTGAGACTGCCCAGTTATGATTTTTATCGTCATGACGATGACCGCAAGTTCTCCAAGACCATGGGCGCTGCCGGCGATAGTGCAGTGAGACTTGTCAGCGTCGACCCCCACTGCTGCTGCGGTAGCTCTTGCAGGACCACTTGCCTGCGCTCCCGCTACGCCTTCACCATTAACACCTGGACGATGAATAATCTCGGCAAGGACAAGCAATTGACGTGGGTGAAAGATGGCGAGATGGATTGCGAGGAGCTATGGGCGCTTCCGCGCTACGAGGGCCTGCCGCGCGCAAACGTTCAGTGTCCTGTCGTAAGCTTGGATGATCCTAACGTCATTTGCTTTTTAGTCTCCAATTATGATATCATCAGTAGGCACGAGGATGGGACCATATGGATGATCCAGCTCAACATCAAGACCAAAACGCTGCTGTCTGTGATCCAGTTCAACAATGGTCAGTTGAGTGCGTACTACCATTTACCGGCAAAACTTCAGTGCTCACCGTTTAAGAGCTGGTGAAGTTCCATGTCACTGAAAAGATTATCTTTTCTCGATTCATTTTGATATTTATTTATGTTACTAGAAAATTTTGGAATTTCATCTGATCAACGGTTGCGTAGTGTTTTTTTACTCATTGTGCTTATAGGTGTGCAATCCAAACAATTTTTCAGGTCACATGTCAACATTTATGATGCATTGGTACTCTGGCCATCATTGAAATTACATTTTATTTGTTTGGCATCATAGTTCATTTTTTGTCATTGACTGTGTATAAGTACTTATTGCACTTCGTAGGTGCACACAAATAAGTGTTGACGCTTTTTCTGGTCAACAAGTGCGTTAAATTGTGCGAAGATCGAAACTCAACTCGCCGGAGCTCGGTAGTTGAGACAAACAGTCTGACCGGCTGATCCAGCCTGATTTTGCCTGCTGCCAAATTTGCATGTCGACAATAACGATCTAAGAAAATTTGTTTATCGATCTCGTATAGTAATGATGCAGTTGAATGCTGTTCAGGTTCAGTAAGCCCAACTAAAGTTTTTCCATGACACACCACATTCATACACGATTTGGCACAAAAACTGGTTCAAACTGTGTAGTGAGAACAAGGATTCTGTGATCAGTAATTACAGTTGCAAAAATACCATGTTGTGTTAAGGTACATATGTAGTCAAACTGATCTTACAAAACGTATTGCATAAAAGAGTCACTGATCAAAAATTCTGAAGCCTCTCTAAAAAAAGAACCTAGCTCATCAATTCAACGGAAAGAGAAAAGAAACATTCCTAACAATTCTGAAACTTTTATGCAAACCTTGTTTGTACCATATTCTTCAAAATGACAGCCAATCCGCAGAGACTCAAATCCTGACGTGGACTTATGTAATTCTGAGTTGCGTGCTAAACTTTTTCAAAGTATGCCGAGACACTGATTGAAAATTATATTATGGGCCATATTTATTGTGCCATCAGGGACGATGACGATGGGCTAAAACACACAGTTTTCGCCTGGCAGCCCAGTTGTGACTTGTGAGCCGATGGTACAAATGACCTTATTACTCATCATCGTTAACCATGACCTAGGTCGGAAGTCATCCGATCCGTAGCAGCCGCCATTAGCGATCACCATCGCCTAGCTTCTCCGTACGAGTTGGCGACTCGTCTCCCCCGCGCGGGTGACGGGCACCCCCCTCAAACCCTAGCCGCCGTCACCCTCCCCCACTGATTCCCACCGCGCCGCCGCCCGAGCGGGCCGCCGGGATCTCACGTGGCCGCGAGGAAGGCAGCGGCGTGGCCTCCCTCCTCTTTTTGCCGGTGGACCGGGGCGGGCGCGGCCGTCCTAGGCTCGACGGCGCAGCTCACCGGCGTGGGCCGTCCTTCGCGGCAGCGGCTGGTGCAGCCTCCGGATCTAGCGGTGCCATGGCCAGATCTGGGGTCTACACGGAGAGGCGCTCCTTTTGGTGGAGGGATGGAGGCCGGACCCGGGCAGCGGCGATGGCGGCTCCGGATAGTGAGGCAGCGGCGCGGTCGGCGAGGGGCGGTCACCGGCCTTCGGCCGACGACACTGTTCCCCGTGGTGGTGGCTCGGCGGCTGGCGTCGAGGCTTCCCGTGATGGGGGCTCGGCGGCTGGCGGCCGGCGCCCTGCAACGGAGGTGACCGGCGACCTGCGACGCTGTTCCTCGTGGTGGGGACGGCTGGCGGCGGCTTGTGGCGCGGCTCTCGCGGTGGCGTGGTTGCCGGCGGTGGGCAGCGGGGTCTGGTGGCCTCCGGCGCCTGACGGCAAGTCCCATGGGTGGAGAAGGTGGTGGTCAGGCTTCTCAGATCTGTGACATGGGTTGCGGTGGCTTGCTGATGGGCGTCGGTCCTCGGAGCCAACCTTGCTCAGACTAAGTTCTGGGGAAGGGTTTGGTCTCTCGAGGCCGCTCCCGATGCGAGTTTGGCGGTGGCCTTTGATGGTTGGCGACCTCGGCCGGCCTCGCGCTCATGTGCGGACCTATCTCGTGGCCTAAGCGCAGCGGAGGTTCGCCGGTGTGTAGCGCGGTGCCGGTGGCGGTTGGCGGCTGCTGCGGGCTGCTTCCATCCTTCGGCGGTCCCTGGTGAAGATCTGGGCTCTTGGTCTTTCCGCGAGCTGGGCAAGATGTCGCGATTCTCGTGTCATTGGTCGTCGGTTTGGTTGAGGGGAGCCTAAGTGCTCGCCCCTCACGCTTCTGATGGTCGCGGCCGGTGTTGTGGTTTTCTTTTCCTCCGTCGTCGGGTCGGCATTGGATGAAGCGTCGGGCGAAAGCCTTCCCGGCTTTGGTGTCGGTGTCAACAACGGTGGCGTCTTCGGGTGTCGTAGTCCTCGTTGGAGGCGTTTTGTTGGGATGCTTCCTGCTTGGTCTTTGTCTTCCAGGTGAAAACCTTTCTCCGGTTCTTCAGAGGAGTGACAACGGCGGCTTCGACGCCGTTTCCTTCTTCGGGGTGTTGCTTTGGATGTCATGGGACCTGCTTCGCTTGTGGTGGCTTGGCTTGATGGGCGTAGGTACATTTGTAGCATGGTTGGAGAACAAGTTAGAAGCTTAGTCTTCTTTTTCTTTGTCGTAGTGTTTGTCTTTTCTTGTTTTTTTCTTTGCCTCGGTGCGAGGTTTAGAGCCTAAGCGCTCTGGTATAATCTTTGGCCGTGTATATCCACTTGTGGATATAGAGGCTGGATTTTAATCCTTAATTAAAAAAAAAGCTTCTCCGTACGAAAATGCTGAGGCACCTTGCTCTTGGTTGCTTGAACGGGCGCATCCTCTCTGGATGCCGACCCTCCATTATTCCCCTTCACGTACGGTCGATCCATCACGTTCCAAGCAGCGGCGACCGCTGTCGGGAGCCGTCTGATTCGCCGCCGGTCGCCACTGCCAAAGGCCCAGCAGGCTGGGCGCTGCTGAACAGCTACAGTGCCATCCGCACGGGAGACACATCCATTGCCGACCCCAACACCATCGCAGACACCCGCACCTCCACCGGCCAGCACCTGCGCGTCTCCTTCGGCCGTGCGCCGCCGCCGGCGAGCTCCTTCGTCTACTACGATCTTCCTGACACCAAGCCCAGCGAGGAGGACGACCACGAGTGGTTTGTCGATGTCCTCGCTGCCCATGACGACTCGGTCCTCTTGGAGATGAGGCCCGGGCACAACCGCTCTGGCTTTGAGGACGATCACTTCTTGTACAGGTCAGGCGGCAGCGGCCGGCCGCCGTCGCTGTCTCTGCTCCCGGCACGAGACTTCCTGACCAGGTTAGAGGAAGTTTTTGTGCCCTACATACACCCACCCATCCGACCCTCGCTGCACAGAGGAAACACCGGCCTGCTGCGACGAGGCGACGACAACGCCTTGCTAGTCCAGCTCCACATCTTGTACGACCGTGATGCGAAACGAAACATGGCCGAGTTCTGCCTGCTCCACCTCGGCACGCTGCACTGGGAGCTCATGGAGCCAGTGCCCATCGTTCAACACGAAGATGATAAGAAAGACGACGGCCGGCTCTGGCTGTCCGGTGCCAGCACCGACATTGCCATCCCTGTGGGCGACCGGTTCCTTTGCCAGGTTGGGTACAGTTATAGTAGCTTCTTCGTGTGCGACATGGAGGACGAGGCGAGCCCCAAGGTCCGGTATGTGCCACTGCCCACTGACGGGCATAGACGTGGCGATGACTCCAACGATGATGACCGAAAGTTTTCCAAGGGCATGGGCGCTGCTGGATCTTGCGCGGTGCGGTTTGTCAGCGTCGACGCGCACTGCTGCTGTGGCGGGCCTGGCAGGAGCACATGCGCGCACTCCCGCTACGCCTTCACCATCAACAGCTGGACCATGGACCTCAATTTCAGCATGGACGAGCCATTGATGTGGGTGAAAGACGGCGAGATCGACTGCGAGGAGCTATGGGGGCTTCCCGGCTACGAGGGCCTCCCGCGAGCAAATGTTCAGTCCCCTGTGGTGAGCTTGGACAACCCCGACATTGTCTGCTTTTTAGTCTCCAATTATGACTTCGTCAGGTACGAGGACTACAAGGTATGGATGATCAAGCTGAATTTGAAGAGCAAAGCGCTGCTTTCTGTCGTGCAGTTCACCAAACATCCAGGGAGAGCATACTATCATTTACCGGCAAAACTTCCGTGCTAGATGGCAAACACCGGTTGAAATTAAAGTTCCCAGCTACTGAAGACAATCTCAGATATGGTCTCTGCTTGCATTTTTTTTGAAAGCTATATGTCACCTGGATGATTTGGAGCTCTTCTTCCTCAGAAGAATTTTTCTTCACCTCCATTCAACTTTTTCACCAACTCCGGCGAACACCGGCGAGGTTAGGATTCGGGTTATTGCGGTTCCGGGGTTAGGGGTTTTGGGTTGCCGGGGGCTGCTGCTCACCGTCGGCCATAGAGGGAGGGCCGGCGGTGGCAGGCCGGCCCGACGGAGGAACACTAGTAGATAATCGACCTTTGGTACATGCCTTTAGTGCTGGTTGAAATTTGGACCCGGGACTAAAGGGTTTTCGTCGACGTGGCCTCGAGCGGCTGCGGATGCCCTCGACATCCAAAAGCTAAGCAGCAGCAATTATTGACATAGATAGATCTTTAGTTTCCACCCGAGACAACCCCTTTAGGGGACATCCGCGATCGCTCGAGGCCACGTCGACAAAATCCTTTTAGTCCCGGGTGGAATCACCACCACGGACCAAAGCTTCTTCACCGCGTGCGCGATCTCCCCTATCTCTCTCCCTTATCTCTTTCCTCTCCTCTCCCACCAACTATTATTCTTTCCTTCTCTCTTTCTTTCTTTCTTATCTTGTCCATCCTTTGCTTGTGCGCAGGCACTTGACAGCGTGGGCGCGGCGCCCTCCCACGGAGTGCAAACAGGCGCGGTGGTGAATCGTGTCGTGCGTTGTGTGCTCTGTAATTTCTCATGTATTGAACTCATGTTTTTCTGGTGAATCGTGTTGATGAATCAAATTGTACTCATGTGTTGAATGTAATTTATGTGTTTCTTGTTCTTGATTAGAGGAGATGTTCTTCTTCTTGATTTGAGAAGATGGAGGATGGAGGTCGGGGATGGAGGAGGGGGACAACAGGTAGGTGGGAGCTTTTTTTAGAACCTCTTTCGTCTCGGTTTGTAATACCAACTGGAACTAAGAGCAACTCCAAAAGATTGCTAATCCTGCTCCTAATATCTTCTTTAGGGAAAAATAAGAAGAAAAAAAGAGCTCCAATAGTTCCCCTAAACCATCTCCAATCTTTTGGCGATGCTAAAATCTTCCCCCGCGCCGCGCAAATATACGGGACTTTCCTCCACGCCCAATCCGCTCCAAGCCCTTCTTTCCCGCGCCACCTCCGTCCGCCACAACGGGCCAACACTGGCACGCCTCTACCCCGGCTGCCCCTGCAAACGGCGGTGGAGTAGGTGCTGCGTGCCGCCGCCGCCGATGTCCACATCCGTGAAACACCTCCTCCTCTTCTGTCACGCAGTGGCCCCTATTCTCACTATGACTATGGTAACGACAAGCAGGCAGGCGAGATAAAGCGGCGGCGTTGCCGGCAAGCAGGCAGTCGAACTGCTGACAAGGTGGTAACAGGGCAACACTTAGGTGGAAAACTGGCATGTTCTTTGATAAAATTCGACCCAGGCTGCCATCAACTTGCCCAGAGCCTTTAAGAGAGGGTGGAATCAGCTATAGCACTTTTGTTGTTAGGACTTACGGTTTCGGAGATTTAAATCTCTGAACCGCGATCAAAACTTTGATTTCTCTCTAAATCCTTAGGATCAGTTCGTCAGTTAATCTCAAATGCTGAAACAATGTTGACTTTCAGTGTTGACTCCTATAACTTGTTAACCATAGAATATGCAATTCATTTTGCATGTTATAGCACAACATTCTTTTGTGAAACTTCTCTAAATTTTGAGCCAAAGTTGGCTACTCATTACTGAACATTTTAGGGGGAGAGATGAATCGCGAGGGGAGGTGGGCAGGTGCCAAATTACGATGATGTGGCACGTTTTGAATTATTGGGGAGTATTTTATTGGCATTGTGCTGTAAGATGATATGATTTTGGGGAAAGAAAATTTTAGGAGAACTGCCAATACACCAATTTTGGCTCGGATCGAGGTGCTATTCGAGCACAATGGGGGACAGGGCATGGCCAACCTCTGTGTGCTCCGTCCCGGTAGAAGCCAGTGGGAGGAGAAGCGTCTAGTGCCCATCCATCACGAAGAAGGCGAGGAGGTGATGGGATCTCTGTCCGGGCCTGACAGGGCCATCCCTGTTGGTGACCGGTTCCTGTGCTGGTTCTGTGGACACCAAGAGGGCTTCATCCTGTGCGACATGACCGACGAGGGGAGCCCCAAGCTCCGGCACGTACCTCTGCCCGGGTTGCCCTATGATCCCAACTCCTACACCGATGATCTGTTTCCCCCTATCTGATGCTCATAACATGGGCGCCACCGGTGCAAGTTCTGTGAGGTTCGTCACCGTCGAGCCCCGCTGCTGCTGTGGTGGCTTCGGCCGGAGCTCGTGTCCACGATCCAGCAATGCCTTCACGGTGAAGGAGGGCGTGCTGGACTGCGAGGAGCTCTGGGCGCTTCAGGGATATGAGGGCATTCCGCGCAAGGCCCTGCAATGCCCGGTCGTGAGCTTGGACAACCCTGACGTTGTCTGCTTCAAGGTCTTCGGCAAGGCCAACGAAAAGGAATGGTCTTTAGTACAGGCAACACTTCAGTGATAACTGGTTGTACTGAAAATCCACAGAATTGAAAAAGAAACTTGAATAAGGATAATTCAGTAAGGTACTTCCCTCATTTTAAGGTTACTTTTTTTCTACCGGAAATAGATTGTTTTAATGATTACACACGAACTCCATGGTTACTTTTGATAATTTTACTACTAGTAGAGTTTGACTCTACATTAAAACTCCTGTTTCAATTTGATTTCTCAAAATTGTAAGAAAACATACATTCATGTGTACATATGTGCCCATGCAAGAATTACTGTTCCTATAGAAATACTTTACAAAGTTTATTTGCAGGTATAAATCACGTCATGAATTTCTATATGTTTGTGATTTTCCCTGGGTCCTTTTAAGATCACTCATACTTCTACATTCAAGTGTACATCTGTGCCCATTCCAGAATTACTGTTTTATAGAAACACTTTACAAAGTTTTATTGTGGATATGAATAGTGTCATGAATTTCTGCATTTTTACATGTTGTGATGATTTCCTGGGTCCTTGTATGATCACTCATACTTATACATTGGGGCTGATTTTGATTTCTCTGGGCTTTTTAACATCAGATTTACATGCTTTCTTCATTACAGTTACAGACTTATATGATTGAGGTGGTCTAATAATTCCTCCTATATGTGTGTTAGAGCATCTTCAAGAGTTTGCTATTTTTAACTTGGCAAATCTTGTGATTCGCCAACTCCTAAAAGATTTGCCAGCTAAAAAAAGAATGCATATCCAAGAGTTTGCTATTTTCAACTTGGCAATCTATTCTACATTTCACTACTGGAAACCCGATTTTCCCTGTAGGTATTGCGATACGCACAGGGAAATACATATATATCCTGTAGGTTGGCTCCACACGCACAGAAAAATACACGAACACACAGGAAAATACGAAAACCACACAGGAAAATTGAACATTATCCTGTGCGTTTAGCAACACACAGGGAAACTAAATGTCCTGTGTGTTTTGTGAACACGCACAGGAAAAATTAAATTTCCTGTGCGTTTTGTGATCACACACGCCCTCCCTTCCCCATCTCCGCCTCCGCCCCACGGGATCCCCCACCCCCAGCCCCAGCCTGCCGCCGCCTCCGCCCCCCAGCCCCAGCCCGCCGCCGCCTCCGCCTCCGCCCCCCAGCCCCAGCCCGCCGCCGCCTCCACCCCCACCTCGCACACCAGCTCGCCGCCGCCTCCGCCTCCGCCCCCAGCCCCAGCCCGCCGCCGCCTCTGCCCCCACCTTGCACACCAGCCCGCCGCCGCCTCCACCCCCAGCACGCCGCCGTTTCCCTGCGCACATCTGCATCCACCCCCAATCCAGCGCTCCCCCAAATTGAGCGAGCTGCCAAATACCCTCATGGTGTCTCCCGATGGTGTTGCCTGCTGGTGCTGGAGGAGCACATGATGCTGGACGCAGGAGCCGGAGCCGCCCACGACAGGAGCCCGTGACGTCGGAGCTGGAGCCGTCCGTGACACAGCAGTGGAAGACCCGGGTTTCTGAAGGAGCCTGCCCTGCGCTCATTTCTGCTGCCTGCTTCCAATCCAACTAAGGTAATAAAGCCTTGCTCTTTTCCTCTGAAATTCGTAGATCTATGTGTTCTGCATTTCTTGAGGATGGTGGTTGTTTATTGGGTTGTTGTGGTTGTAGCAGTACAGGATATAATACTTCTATTTGTCATGCTGGCTTATCATAAGGTCCCTGTCATGATTCTTTCAATATGCTACTTTTAGCACTAAGTTGTTAGCTAATTTTGCTTGGCATTATATCCAGACACTAGCCTGCAGCCCTGCACAAAGGGAGCATAGATAACTGATGATTCCTTGATTATTTTTGTATTCACTTGCACAAGGATGCTACAGATTAATGAATAGATAATATGTGGTAACTAATTTCTCACCTTTTAACCACAGAACTAGTTATGTCACACCGCACATGGATGTATAGTGGTTGGCAGCGTGGAAAAGCTCCCTCTAATGAATGGATTGATCAAACCACACAGTTCTTGAATCATGCATTTTCAGTTCCGAGTGTAGTTGAAAATGATACCATTAGGTGCCCATGTGCCATATGCCGCAACTACTTTAGGCACAAAAGGTTTAACATAGAGTTGCACTTGTGTAAGAATGGGTTTAAGGAAGGATATGAAACATGGACAGAGCATGGTGAGAGGCTTGTTAGGCATGACGAATCTGAAACCATAGCAAACGGGGAGGATTTTGGTGAGACCGACCATATGGAGCAAATGCTGCTTGATCTAGTTGGGGACCAACCGCCTGAAATAGATGATGAACTAACACCAGATGCCCAAGCTTTCTATAGGATGGTCGCTAGTGCAGACGAGTTGGTGCACGAGAACACCACACACTCAAGCCTTTCTGCTGTTGCTCGGTTGCTTTCAGTAAAGTCACGTTACAACATGTCAATTGCAGAATATAATGATATCATGCAGATAATACATGAACTTCTTCCTCCGGATTCTAAGTTACCTAGTGATTTCTACTAGTCCAGAAAATTATTAGGGGGTCTTGGTATGCCATATGTGAAAATTGATGTTTGTTATAATAATTGCATGCTATTCTACAAAGACAATGCGAATAAAGAGAAATGTGACTATTGTGGTGCAAATCGGTACGAGGAAGGCCGTAATAAAGTTCCACGCAAAGTTTTGCGTTACCTTCCCATCACAAATAGGTTGCAGAGGTTGTATGCAAACAAGGAGACAGCAAAGGTAATGCAGTCATATAGTCCATCAACATGTGGTAAAATGGTGCACCCTTGTGATGGAGAAGCTTGGCAGCAATTTAATGTGGACTATCCAGACTTTGCAAGGGATAAAAGAAATGTGCGTCTTTCTGTAGCAACTGATGGTTTCACACCAATTAATATCAACGCTGCTCCTTACTCATGTTGGCCAGTCTTTGTGACTCCATTAAATCTTCCTCCTGGCACACTTTTAAGGCCTGAGTATATTTTCCTCTCCCTAGTTGTTCCTGGTCCCGAGCATCCTGGTAAAAAGTTGAACATCCTAATGCAACCCTTAGTTGATGAATTTCAAACACTCTGGGAGGGAGTCCGAACAGTAGATGCTTCGGTCAAGAAAAAATTTACAATGAAGGCAATCTACCTCTGGTCAGTACATGACTTCATGGCATATGGAGACTTTGCTGGCTGGAGCACTCATGGTAGATTGGCATGCCCATGTGGGTATGGCTGTCATGGATTCCAACTCCGCAATGGTCACAAGGCATGCTGGTTTGATTGTCATAGGTGCTTTCTACCTCAAGATCATGAATTTAGGAGACAAGCTAATGCATTTCATAAGAACACAAAGGTGTTTGATGAGCCACCTAGGCGGTTAACAGGCGAGGAGTTTGAAGCCCATGTGAATAGATTTGTAGGGGATGCAGAAACCTTTGGTAAATTGCACAACTGGACACATCTACTCTGCTTTAGGCAGCTCCCATATTTCCATAAGTTACTGCTCCCACACAATATTGATCTGATGCACAATGAAAAGAATATGGCTGAGGCTGTATGGAACACATGTTTTGACACAGATAAGACTAAAGATAATGTGAAAGCTAGGCTAGATTTAGCTATGATCTGTAACCGTCCTTCACTCCATTTGGTGGAAAAGAGGAATGGGAAGTGGGACAGACCAAGAGCTCCATTCTGGATTCACAAAAATGACAAGGCAACCATCCTGCAATGGTTCCAAGACATGAAGTTTCCTGACGCATATGCAGCCAATACAAGGCGTGGTGTCAATTTATTGCAAAAAAAGATTTTTGGCCTAAAAAGTCATGACTACCACATCTTTATTGAACGGTTGCTTCCTGTTGCATTCCGTGGGTTTCTACCAGAGAATATATGGTGATGTTTAGCTGAGCTTAGTTTCTTCTATCGTCAATTATGTGCCAAAGAGCTCAGCAAAGATAATGTTCGCTATCTGGAAGAGAATGTTGCAGTGCTTCTTTGCAAATTAGAGAAGATAATTCCTCCTGGTTTCTTTAATGTCATGCAACATCTAATCATACATCTACCATATGAGGCACGATTAGGAGGGCCTGTCCTTGCCCGTTGGAATTACCCATATGAGAGGTATATCTGATACTATGATTTAATATTATTAATGCGCAATGTCCATAACATAGCTAGTTGAAATATGTTCCTCAAAATTTGTAGGTTAATCCAAAAACTTAAGAAGAAAGCAAGAAATAAGGCACGTGTTGAGGCTTGCATAGTTGAGGCATCTCTAGTTGAAGAGGCTACGAATCAATTAAGTCTGTATTTCAGATCCAAAGCTCCTTCGATTAAAAACAAGATGCCTCGATATGACGATGGTGCATCTACATTTCAAGGTCCATGTGATCTTGACATTTTTAAATGTCCGGGTCGATGCATCAGCCCAAGGGGTATTCGTGAGCTCTCAAATGAGGAGTACAAGGTTGCTTTCCTGTACATATTGACCAACATTCCTGAGATGGATGATTTCTTCATGTATGTTCTACAAATAACATGAACACATTATTATTACTTGAGCATTTGTTACATGTAGGGGTAACAGTTAGTTTGTTCATGTAGACAATTTGACCAAGAGCAATGGAAAAGCCGACTTGATCCCACGGAACAACAACTCCGTGATTTAAGGTTAAATGGCTGGAAAAATGTTCGTGGCATAAAATCTGGGCCAAATTTTTTTGATTGGTTCAGAAACCAAGTAATGTTCTGACCCACTTCATACTATGTTTATGCTGGCTATGGAAAAAATATTAACACATGTTACATGCATTTTTTCAGTGCATGAAATCAGCTAGCATTCACAACGTTCTACGCCAAATGTCCTATGGTTTCCGCTTTCAAGTTATCTCCTATGGGTGTTATGATGTCAATGGATATAGATTTCGTTCAGAGAGATATGAGAGTGGTAGACCAGTGTTAACAACCATCAATAGTGGTGTTTGTGTCACTTCGTATGATGAATCTGACAATGCTCGTGAGTATTATGGTGTGATAGAAGATATCATAAAAATTGAATGGGAAGGCAATATGAAATTAGAGTTGGTTTTATTTTATTGCCGTTGGTTTGATCCAACACCCAATGGATTGAGACGTACTGAAGATCTTGGTTTAGTAGAGATTAAACATTCATTAAGATTATCAAATTTCGACCCATTTGTCAAGGCTAGTCAAGTTACTCAAGTTTACTATTTGTCCTACCCATGCAAGAGCGGAGAACTATCTCCATGGTGGGTTGTGTACCAGGTTGCTCCACATGGATGTGTACCTCTAAATGGCAGCAACAGTGAGGCCATAATTTCAGAAGGGTCAACACAGGACATCTATCAAGAGAATGGATTGGACGGCACATTTGTTATTGATTTGGGGGATGCCTTGGACTCTATAATCTCATTGGGCTCAGATGAGATTACTGACCCAAAAGACTTGGAAACTATAGAGAAACGAGTTGTTGGGGATGAGGAATACGATGAAGAAGCTATTCAAGATGAGGGTGAAACTACAGAGGAAGAAGAGGATGCAATGGACGAAGAGGATGAAGAGACTTATGATCCAAATGATTTCTAAATTTGTCCCATAAATGGCACTGTGTTGTAGTGCTATTAGTTGTTTCTAGTTTCCTATGTACTCAGTACTTGTAATGTTATTACATCTGCACTTGTTTTAGATTCTTGTTCTGTTAATAAATTTGCACTTGCATTGCTGTTCCAGATTCTTGTTTTATTATTAAATTCATGTCTTTACATGCTTCACTGTTTATTTTAAAATGAATCTAACTTGTCGTCCCTATGCAGATGACCCGTGCTGTTCGTCATGCACGCAGCAAGCGTGCTGTGAACAGGTCTGTCGTCCAAAGGAGTACTTCTTATGGTTCAGCCACTACTGGTGATTCCTCCCAAAGGACCAGAGTTGCTATTCCTCCCCAAGAAGCGCCCCCTAAAAAGAGAGGAAGAAAGCCCGGGTCCCAAACAAAATTAAGGCTACCTGTGGCAGGTGTCAAGGTCGCTCTCAAACCAAATGGTGACATGTGAGTGCTGAGTATGTTTATAATTCATTTTTATAGTTAGCTTCCATTGTTGCAAACTTAAAATCAACCACTATTTTGTTCAGGCAATTTGAATATGTCAACTTTGAGCCCCCTTACAAATACCCTTCTCAGCTTGGGGTTATTCTGAAGAGAGAATACCCAGGTTTGGTTGAGGACAAGGATCAGGATGGTATATCCACAGGGCCGCGGCGTCCAGCTTTAGAATGGAATGATTATTTTCTAAGTGAGCCAGATGAATTGGGAGTGACAAGTGGAGATCGTGTGCTTTCTGAATTTTGGGTAAGCAACATGTCCACAACTTAAACTTTGTGACCTTAAAGATTCTCATGTTCTTTATTGAATTGCCTATCAATTTTTTGACTCAATCATTTTTTTGTTCCCACATGTGCAGCGCTTGTTTGAGGTTGCAGTAGGAGATCAGGAGGAGGCAGATCGTGTTCTTGAAAACTATTTGAAGAAAAGAGTGAGGGACATGATATACCAAGCACGTGTGGACGCTGTTAAGGAGTACTACAGGAAGTGTCGAAATCAGGAGCTTGATGATACACTAGCGCGCCCAATAGAGCTGGAGTATGGACAATACCTGGAAGGCAAGCTCAAGTGGTGCATTGATGAGGCGTGGCCTCAACTTTGTCATTATTGGTGCACAACTGACTTCAAGGACAAACGGAAAAGAGGGCAGCATTGTCGCCTAGATTGTGATGATGCAGCTCCAAACCGTGGAGGATCTAGGCCATTCACAGCAACACAACAACATCTGGTATGATGTTCTGGTAGCACAATTCAACATGCTTATTTCTTCTCTCCCATCTCATTCATAACTATTTGTTGTCATTTGTATGTAGAAATTAAAATTTGGACCAGAGAAGGCAACCCCTCTTAATACATATGCTGTGATGAAATCTGGCATAAAGAGTGTAGACAGCAATGGTAGTAGTGGTGCCATCAGCAGCCGCAAAGCACAAAAGCGAATGGTATGCATGTTCAACTTATATTGCTTCTTGTTGGTATGCCTCATATTTTGGTGACATTGAACCTACTGACAGTCATATTCTTTGTAGGATGACTATGTTGCAGGTGTTAGGAGGTCTAGAGTTGCAGGTCCAGCAGAAGAGGATGAAGAGCATGAGAACAGGGAAGAGCAACATTGGAATGAAGAGCGTGATGGCATGGAAGAGCAACATTTGAATGAAGACTGTGGTGGCATGGAAGAGGAGCACGAGCAACCGCAAGAGCAAAATTTGAATGGGCAAGTGTTGTATGATGTGTCTGAAGCCTCAAGGTCCCATGGGCGCTTTGCCATAGCACATGGTGCTATTCGAGCAGCAGATGTTAGGGCAGCCGCAAATGGAGGACGTGTGTTGCAGGCATCAAGTTCAATGTCTAAGCAAAGCATGGCCCGACAACTGGCACACCTATGCCGTCAAAATGCAAGGTTACTACAAGAGAACCAACGTCTATTAGCTGCCCAAACAATTGTGAGTAAATGTGCCCTTCTATCACACACTTCCTTAATTTCCATCTTAGAAATTCAGTAATGGTTAAAAATGATAGGGAAATAGAAGGCTGACCGATACTTTGTGGTACTCAGAATGGCAACACACAGTGCAACAGTGAGGAAGTGGATTCATGTTGATTCTTGCATAGCTACTGCATTTAATTTGCATTAGTTGTGCGCTTTTGGAGCCCCCTGATTGGTTTAGAAGAAGCATGCATACCATGTTTGTCTTTGGAACAGATTCGATGGTTCAACTGTGAGTACAACACATGGAAATTTTTTTGTTCAAACTTAATTAGTACTTCATTCAAAACTTGGAGACTTGTTGATATACAAACTGATCTGTTCTTTGTACACCTGATATATAAATTGTTCCGTTCTTATTACACCTACAAATTATTATGCTGGCTAATATAAATTCAGTAGCTAATCTAGAAATTTCACATGCAGGGCACTGGTTCATCTCATGCTGCCTCAGGATCTGCTAATGATGGCATTGATGCTATCCACAACAGTGATGATCAAGATATTTCAGATCATGATTGCAGCAATCACAACAGTGGAAACCATGCAGTTGTGTGACAGGGGCTGCCGAGCTGGTCTTTTGCAAAAATAGTGATGTTCTGGTAGTATTTTGCCTTTGCAGTTATGTTGGTATGGTGTAGGAGAATGGTCTGACCCTAGAAGTGTAGCTTTTGGTTATAGCTAGTATAATGGTTTCAGCTAGGGGTACTAGTTAGCTATAATGGTTTCAGGTAGCGTAGTTGATCTGATGCTTTTGGAAAATGGAATCCATGTGAACTATATTGTTGCCAAACATTTGGACATCATCTGTATATGTATGATGAATGTAATGCTAATTAATTTTAGCTGGAAAGTTGAACTGTTGCATTTCTATATGGACGTATGTACATGTCAGGTTGCCTCATTACCCTGTCCACGTGGTGTAATTTTTTTTTCTGTCGGTCACTGTTCTAGCTGTGATATTGCCAGGCCACCGACGGGTAAATTTGCAAAATATTCTGTCGGTGCGGTACCCGTCATGGAATTGTATTTCCCTGTCGGTATGGTAACAATACCCTGTCGGTTTACATAGACAGGGAAAAACCCTCAGACCTGTGCAAAAGTAATTTTCCTGTAGGTTACATACTCACAGGAAAATGTGGAAACTATTTTCCTGTCGGTCTACCATCAGGCAATACACGATTTCCCTGTCGGTAATTCCCTGACGGTTGACCGACAGGGAATTGATTTCCACCATATTTCCCTGTGGGTTTTTTTGTTTTTCCTGTGTGTTTCCCACCCATAGGGAAAAACGTGTTTCCAGTAGTGTTTGCATCAGGAACCCTTCTCTATTCTTTATTTATTTTTCCACCCTCCCACCTTGAGGGAATTTGTATCAGGAACTCTTCTCTGTTTTTTATTTCATTTTCCACCCTCCCACCTGGAGGGAAACGTCCATATATACGGGTTGGAGGCAGTTTTTTTCCCAAGTTGCCAAAAATTACCAAAGTCCTCTGCCAAACTGTTGGAGGAGTATTTTCAATGTTTTTGCCAATATCCAAGGATGACAACTCGATTTGGCAAACGGTTGGAGATGCTCTTATAGATGTTGTCTTGCACTAACTTTCATACATGTTCTATTTTGTTTGATTAACACCATAATTCCTACCCCCTCCATTCAAATTAAGTACTATTAGATTTTTTATTAAATTATTTTTATTGTCAATATATTCAGTGCCATATTTTTTATAATTCTATCTATAATTTAGTCAAATATAAAATAGTTTGACTCTCCAAGAAAATTGGAATGGCCTACAATTTGTCACGGAGGGAGTAGCATTTTAGCTCTTGATATAATATAACATGAGCATCCTAGTATATATATAAATGTTAGGCTGCCGAGTTTTTTTTTTTTGATAATCAACACTTTATGTTTGAGAAGAACTATATTTTTAGAAAAACATTGAAATTTTTCTTTTATGTGAAATTGAAATTGAATCCTGGTCCATAAATCCGCCAGTTTGCAAAAAGCTATATTGATGCAATGTTACCACCAGTATGCAAGCATTATTAGGTCAAGATATAAGTAGCACGTCATTGTCGTTGGCTTGTTGCATAAAGAAGCTGGATAAGCTTACCATGTTCCGGCTCATCAATCCCCATCTTCCCCTATGTTCCCTCACACCCATCGCGTCTTCCGCCGCCAAGGCTGGAGCCATGACAGCCGCCACGCCTCCTGCCCCAAGTCCATTGCCGCCTCCACCCCTTTTCTTAGACCCATATCTGCCTTAGACGCTATTTACCCTTTATCATTTAGAGTTTAATGCATCATTTTAGTACATAAACTTGACGAGTGGGTGCATTTGGGTACATCATGACTAAAATTGTTCATTTGAGAACATCAACTTGGTAGGTGGGTGTGCTTAGGCACATCATCTCTCAAATTATTCCTTTGAGAACAACAACTAGGTAGGTGAGTGCACTTAGATACATCATCTCTCAAATTGTTCCTTTGAGAACAACAACTTGGTAGGTGGGTGCGGATGGGTCACCGAGATGATGTGTGTGCAAAGAAAAAACCACATAGACAATTTGTAGTGTTAGCGAATGTTTCTTTTAAATCCTTGCTATCACATGTTAGCTAATACTCGATTTCAGCTACCAAGATGTTTTGCAAAATTAACCTACTTGTTCAATCAAGATGATCACCAAGCTTTTGGGACCTTCTGTAGGATCATTATGTCCTTGCAATTTTTTATCAAATCTAGCACAATGTCAGGACTGGTTAAATGGTTAAATTAAAAGCTAGTGCTATGTCATGACTGAATAAGTTGAAGATGAGAACGGGTGGATGCCTAGATGGTGAAATCGATGTTGACATAAATATGTTGCATGTTAGGATATAATATAATAGAGTGTATATGTGAGTCGAGGTCATTTGGTAGTGCACGGAGATGATATATAGAACAATGCTCTATTCTAAACCTATAAATAAATTTCGAGGCTAAAATAAAATTGTGGAAACCAAATCTGAAAATCAGTGCCACTCAAATAAATGGTAGGATTAGCAAGGATTTTTTCTAATAAACCATTGCACGTTTGCAACCTACAGGGTATGATCCATCCGTATCCACCTGCCAAGTTGTTATCCCCAAACTAACAATTTGAGAGATGATATATTTAAGCGCACCCACTCGCCAAATTCATGTACTAATGATGCATTTAACTCTATCATTTAACTTGGTTGCACATGAGTTGATATTGTGGACTGGATCTTAATTGGCTTGTTAACCAAGAATTATAGTTACTTTTAAAATAAAGAATTGTAGTTAATACAATACTTTTTTAACCAATCATTTTTTCATTTCCTAACCCTTTCCCATTCCTTTTCTTTCTTTATTTACTCTGTCATTATTGCCTTTTCTTCCTTGTCCAATCTTCTTTTCTCCCCATTGCTCTACCCTTCACCTCGACGGCGCCGCTCACCATCACCAATCATCAACAAACACACGGTCGTTACAACTACCAGAGCATTGGCGCCGACGACAAAGTACACTACAGCTTCCACTCTCTTCCTTTCTTCTTCTTCTTCCCCAACCAAAACAGAGCAAACTAGCTTCCTCTCACCGGCAAAATTCACCAGCTACAACCTACCTCCAACTGATTCCTCTCACTAATGGCACCACAACCTTCCCATCTCCATCCAAGCTAAGCCCTAGGTGCAGCTGAGGTCAACCTCGATGGGAATCATAGATCGTGACCTCCATTGACGCCAGTGTTCGAGCTCCGCCCACCGTCTCGAGGGAAGGAGGAGCAGGAGTGCCGCCAGCATGGCTTGTAAGCGGAGGAGGGGGCCCGTCCTCTCAAGGAAGGAGGAAGATAGGCGTTGCTGGCATGGCTCATAGGCAGAGGAGGGGGAGCCGGTTCGTGGGAAGGCCGAGGAGGGTCCTCGCCGCCGGCTCGAGGGGCGGCGGAGGATGGGTGCCGCCAACATGGCTTTTTGTGCTGCCAGAGGGTAGGCAGACCTTCGCCATAGCGCAGGCCCATACGCACCGTCGGCATGTGGAGGCACTGTCGGGCGGAACTGGAGATAGGAGACATCGGAGGAAAAAGAAAATGAACCGTTACACCCATAACGAGTGGCAAGGTAGGTAATTTCGTTGAAATGTCCACCTTGAGAGCCAATAAAAGCAGCCCAACACCGGCTGTGGAAGATGAACTGAGGAAAAGTTGATTTTGTGAAAGCACCTCTTTGGAAGCCCACCTCTTTGGTTCAACTTTTGACTTTTCTTGAAAGCCACAGCTGGTTCACAGTCCAACCAATGGGACCCTCATTAGGCTCTAGGTTTTCGTAAGTTAAGTAGGTTCTGGGTTTAAGGAAGGAATATCCCTAGGCAAATTTAACAGAGAAGTGAGAATCGGAACCAAGAAATTCAGTTCTTGTTTCTCAATAACCGAATTTACTTGGTTAATTCGGTTCGGTTCCAGGTTAACTGAGAGAACTATGGGGGATCCTATATGGCTTCTGCAAGCTGGTTAAGGTTGTAACTTTCAAGCCCATTAGAGCCCTCGTCTACCTCAGCCGCCTAGCGGCCACCGCATGGGGCACGGCATGGCGGCCAGTGCCCAGTGCCCTCGAGACCATGGCCGGCCATCCACCCACCTCCTCCCATCTACCGCCGACACCCTCGGCCTGCCGTTCACCAGCCATCCACCCTCCGTCCCCAGCGGGCGCCGCCACTCCATCCTCTCGTCTTCCTCCTCCGTCTCCTTGAGATCCGGCGCACGCGGAGGCCGACGGTGCTCTGCTGCAAGACGGAGATGTCGGAGCAGAGGGCATCGGCGTGAGGTGGCGCCCTAGTTACGATGCACGGCCACTAGAGGCGGCGTCCAGCAGCAGGTGTTTTTGTTTATTTTTTTTGATCTTTTTAACATGTGTTGAGGTAACTTGGTTCTCTCGGTTAGAATCGGAACCGAACCGAACTAACCAAAACTGAATTTGCTTAGTTCTTGATTCTGCAAAGAATCGATCCGTTCCTGTTTTTTGAGAACCGAACTTGTGTAGGAACCGAGTAACCTTCGGTTATGCCCAGGGTGAGGAAGCCATATATGATGGTTTCGTTCCGGTTATCGTGTGCTTCACCTGGCCCACAACATCATCGCTGGTCTACAAGCCCAGAGACAATTAACAGTCACTTTGAACTTGGTCACCAAGCAGGGGTTAGTAGGCTGGATCATTTCCTGCTTTTGTTTACTGGGCTGGCGTAGCCAACACAGTTTTTGATCCTGCCCAATTAACAACTCCCCCTCCCTAATCGTAATAACAACTATCCTAGGGCTAGAGAGAGAGAGAGGAGGGTCACCGCCTAGTAAACCCAGCCGCCATTATCGATCACCATCGATTTCAAAACATCATCACCTTAACCAGCATGAATCTTGTAACCACGCGGCTTGCTCTTTGTCGGTTCAAAGGCAACGGCTGCCAAATCGTCTTCAGATACCGAAAAAACCTAGGCTCCAGCGACTTAGGGCCGATCCATCTCGCTCCAAATCTTCTGGCGGCCGCTGCTACCAAAGACCCTTGCTGGGTTTTGCTCAGCCGCCGCAACTGCCGCAGGAACAAGGTCGCAGATGCCAAAACCTTGGCAGAGTCCCACACCTCCAGGGGCCGGCACCTGCGCGTCTCGTTTGATCTCGCGCCGCCGTCGGCGAGCTCCTTCCTCTGCTACGACTACGAGGGCACTGATGCTGACGTTGACGAGCACACCATTAACGTCATCGCAGCCCATGGCGACTCCATCCTGTTGATGGTGAATCGCGGCCGCCGCAATGCTTCGTCTATGGTCACGTATGACCACTTCGTGTACAGGGCAGCAGATGCCGCCGTCGCCGGCTGGCCACCGACCCTGACACTACTCCCAGCCAGGAACTTTCCCAAGTACTTAGAGAAATGGGCACAAGGATTTGTGGACCCTTACCGCCGCGTGCTGCTGGAGGAGAACACCGGCGTGTTGCGACGAGGCGACGGTGAGCTCCTTGTGGCTCAGCTCGAGGTGACGTCCGAAGACACTGGGGGGCAGGACATGGCCGACCTCTGTGTGCTTCGTGTCGGGAGCAGGGAAAAAAATTTCGGCGAAATTTCGGCAAAAAATCCGAAATATCGCTGTTACCGGTGAGTCCCGAAAAAAATCACATATCGCTCAAATTTTTCAGCCGAATTTGGACTACGCGCCTGATCGCGCGCCAAAAGACCCAAGACGTCCATTCCCGCCATATGCAGCCCAAAATATACCCCCGACAGCCCCACGAAACCCAAAATCCACTCATTTTCCCCCAAATCGACCGCAGCTCGGAGCATTACTGCGCTGCGCGAGCGCGTTCCACACGTCACCAGCGTCTTCCCCGCAGCAGCCCCGTTGCGTGCCGCTACCCGCCACCGCAAGCTCTCCCCATCGCTGACTGCGCCGGTACCCCACTGCTCCTCGCGTCTCCAATTTTGAATATATTTTGGGAAGTATTTAAACATGTAATATTGGGCACTTCATTCATTTGCAATGCCATGGACACATAATATTGGGACTTTCCAAGTCTGTAATTAGGTGCAATATTTGGTACGGTTAACTATACTACTTGGGACATAGTACTTAATATTTGGGACCTTGCATTATCATGATAGTGTTGTGCTATAGATATATGATATATCAATTGTGTTGTAAGTTTGTAACTTGTTATATGTTGTTTTTTTTCATTAGGGTGAAGTTCTGTTAAATTTTTTAATTTTTTTTTGAATTTGTTTAAATTTGGTCCGAAATTTCCAAAATTTCGCATTTCTCGGTGAGTGCCGATATTTTTTTTCTACCGATAAAAAAAAACCCTGGTCGGGAGGAGCCAGTGGGAGCACAGGCGTTCAGTTCCCATCATTGTTCATGAAGAAGGCGACGTGGTCAAGGATCCCGACATGGCCATTCCTGTCGGCAACCGGTTCCTGTGCTGGGTCCGCTACCACAGAGGCTTAATCATTGTCGATATGGTGGCAGAGGCAAGCCCCAAGCTTCAGTACTTGCCGCTGTCCGTGGTGCCCTACGATCCGAGCTACTATACCGATGACCTGATGCCACTGACTGATACCCAGAACATCGGCGCTGCCGGTGCTGGTGCGGTGAGGTTCGTGAACATCGAACCCCGCTGTTGCTGCGGCGGCTTTGGCAGGAGCTCATGTGCACGCTCCTGCTATGCCTTTACGGTGACCACATGGACCTTGACGCTGACGATGGACCAGCCGATGAAGTGGGTGAAGGATGGCGTGCTTGACTGTGAGGAGCTCTGGGCGCTCCCGGGCTACGAAGGCCTCCCGCGGGTGCACCTAGAGTGCCCCGTTGTGAGCTTGGACAACCCTGACGTCGTCTGCTTCAAGATATCCAACTACTGTAATATTGAGGGGAAGAAGGTATGGATGATCCAGGTTGACATTAGGAGGAAGGCGCTACTCTCTGCTGTTGAGTACTCCGGTGATGATTGGTGCAAAACTCACTTTCATATACCGGCAAAACTTCAGTTTTAATAACCTGCGAATGTCAGGTAAAAACAAACGTCGTGTCCTCAGAAGTAAACTTGTTGAATTAGAAATTTCTGCTAGTATTACTTGCAAACTTGCAATTTTCCTAATTTCATCTGGTCACAGGTCACAGCATGTTGCTTTTTTGCCTTCTTCTCACTTGTATAGGCACACGCCATGCATGCATCTAATGTTCATTTTCACATAGTTCAGATTTCAGAAATATAAGGCATGCAAGAGTTGAAAACGTGTCCTGAAATATAAGGCATCCAAGAGTTCAAAATGTGTCCCCAAATATAAACTTGCCAACTATTCACCTTGTTAACTAGAAAATTTGCCTTTGTTATCATTAGTGAAGGGTATATATGAGACATTTGCTCAACTCTTTAATCTGTCGTAAAAATCCTAGGATACCTTATATTTCAGGACAGAGGGAGCACAGAGTATAGAATTGAAAAGACACAAAAGAATAGCTAGACACTACTGTGTTAAGGAAAGAATCCACTGCTCCACTGGTACTTTTCTTTGTCAAAGCATTAGTAGCTGCAAAATTATGAACAAACAGAGAATGTGGAGTTCAACATACCTTGGTCTAGAGCGCTGATGCTATTTACCCTTTCTGCACAGGTTCAGAGTGTACCACAAATTATATCAAATCAAATAAGATGAGGAGTGGACAATTTATAGAAAATACATTAATGCATTATATATAGATGTAAAGAAACTATATTGGACTGTTCTGTAAATAAGTCTTGACAATGATCTCCTCGTAATAACTAAGCAAATGGATCCATGGAAGTTAAATGATTTTGAGTGAAATTTTGTTCACATGCAACACGAAGAAAATTTTAATCCATATTTCGTGATTATTAGTACCTATTTTTTATTAAAGGAAAAATCTGGGAGAGACCTGCACTTATATCATTCTACTTCTACTAAGGTCTTGTTTGTTTTGAACTTCCTACCAGCTTCTCAGCGTGAAACTCAATTTTATGAGTTTATATCAAAAGCTGGAGAAAGGTTAAGTGAAGGTAGGTAAAGTTTTGTGATTGGGGATCAAGTCTAAAGGTTAAGTTTTGTTCAAAAATTCACAAAAATCTGGATAAAAATTGACAAAAAGTGTCTTTTCATGACTGAAAAAGAACTGACCAATTTCACATAAATTAGTCTTGATTTCACTCGAGTTTATTTGGCTGAGGCTGTTCTTGTTTTCTCCGATAGCTTGCTGGATTTTCCTCGATTTTAATTCCACTTTCATTGTCTTCGGCAGCTATTGCTGCTGGTTTGCCGTGCCCCTGACAGCAGTTGGCGATGAGGAACGTTGTGCCTGGCGATCTGTTTGGACACCTCATGTTCCTCTAATAATCTCTATGAACTCTGGTGAAGTGTGGGTCAAGTTTCGCGGTTCATGGTAAAGTACAGTGTTAGGTGTGTTCACAAAATTCAAAAGAAATCTGGATAAAAAGTCACAAAACTTGTCTTCTATTTTACTGAATGAAAAAACAACCTACAAATTTCATAAAATTTAGTATTGTGGTGTTAGCCTAAAACATCATCAAATAGTTGTGACATTTCTAACAGCCCACAAGATTAAATTTTAGGCATGTATATCTTACCAACTAAAAGTTATGTAGATTTATTTTTCATGAAATATACAAAGTTTTTCCATCTCCATTTGCGAATTAATTTTTCATGACATTCTAGATTCAGTATCTGGTTCTAAATATTGGGATATACATAGAGGCAATTTTCTCAAGATCAGATGCAATTCGTTCACCTTCTATGAGTTTTCCGGCCAAAATACTTTCATAATACAAATCGAGCTGTACCATTTTTCATCAGAACATGTATAATTAGATTCATTGGCGCTGCAAAAACATGGAGCCATGCATTTTTGTAATGGAGTAACTAACAATACTAAAACCATTTTTGTATATGTGAGAACAATTGGGGTCTTGAGAAAAATACTTTCAACAAATTTGTTCACCTTGTGATTTTTCCAGCCAAAATACTTTCAACAAATTGGGGCCTTGAGAAAAATAATCTCGAGCCTATTTACATTATTAGTATAAAGCGAAGCCCAATTTACTTCCAGCCCAATTAATTAAGTAGTTCTGCGACCTGACTGCAGCTCAGTACAAATCACCTCCTTAATCATCGTTAACCTAGGTGTATAGATCAACCAAAAACACAGCGGCCACGCAGCCGCCATTGGCGACCACCATCACCAAGCTTCGATTCTTCACCCTACGTACGAAAATGCTGAGGCACCATGGTCTGGCTTTTGCTTCGACGGGGCCATCCTCTTCAGATGCCGACCCTCCATTATTCCGCTACGGTCCATCCACCACGTCCCAAGCAGCGGCTGCCGGCCACCGCCACCCTTCGATTTGCCGCCGGCCGCCGCCAAAGACCCAGGCTGGGTGATGCTGAATAAGCAAGGCATCTGCACGGACGACACATTCGTCGCTGACGCCAAGACCGTCGCGTACGCCCGCACCTCCACAGGCCATCACCTGCGCGTCTCCTTCCGAGGCGCGCCGCCGCCGGCGAGCTCTTTCGTCCACTACGATTTCCTGGACAGCGTGCCTGGCGAGGAGGACGATGACGACAATAACATCGCCGGCGAGTCCGAGGAGGACGACGACGACACCGATGAGGGTGAGGAGGAAGAGGAATATGACATCGACGACTTGTGCATCAGTGTCGTCGCGACCCATGGGGACTCGGTGCTCTTGAAGATGAGCCACCGACGCTTCTGTGATTTCGAGGACGACCACTTCATGTACAAGGCAGGCGGCACCACCACCTCGCCGCCGGCGATGTCTCTGCTCCCTGAACGAGACTTCCTCACCAAGGCCGAGCAAGTCTACGCAGACCGCGTGTCCCCTCCAATCCGGCCCAAGTTGCACAGCGGGCTCACATGCCTGCTGCAACGAGGCGACGACGACGTCCTGCTGGTCGAGCTCGACCGGTTGTACGAGTGGGAGCTCCGAGTGGGAGCTCACGAAGCCAGTGCCAATCATTCACGACGACGGAGGTGGTAATGGTGACGAGCATCTCCGAACGCGGTATGGCAACACTATCATCCCTCTTGCCGATCGGTTGCTATGCTGGGTGAAATACGAATGTGGCTTCCTGCTGTGCGACATGGGCGATGCGGCGGCGAGCCCCAAGGTCCGGTATGTGCCTCTGCCGCCTGGTGTGTGCTGGGACACTAAAGGATACGAAGAAGACATGACCATCAAGCATTCCATGAACATGGGCGCCGCCGGTGCTAGGGCAGTGCGGTTTGTCAGTGTTGACCCCCACTGCTGCTGTGGAGGCCCCGGCAAGACAACATGCGCGCACTCACGCTACGCCTTCACCATCAACACCTGTACCATGAAGAACCTCGGCATGGACGAGCCATTGACGTGGTTGAAAGACGGCGAGATCGACTACGAGGAGCTCTGGGGGCTTCCGGGCTACGAGGGCCTCCCGCGAGCAAATCTGATGTGCCCCATCGTGTCCTTGGAGGATCCCAGCGTCGTCTGCTTCTTGGTCTCAAATGACCGCTTGGTCGAGAGCTACAAGGACCGGAAGCTATGGATCATCCAGCTCAACATCAACACCAAAACGCTGCTGTCATCTGTCCTGTACACCAATGATAAATGGGAAGCGTACCGTCATTTACCGGCAACACTGCAGTGCTAGCAAGGGAAACACCTGGTAAAAATTTCCAAAGAATCTTGTGTATGATATTGTGTTCTTTTCCCCGCAAATTTGAAATTTGAGCTTGTCACCGGTTGCATAAATTTTTTTTCGCACTTTGTGTAGAGGTGCAATCTGAACACATTTGCACACGGTAACATGCCAACGTTTAGATATAAATATATAATTTCAAGTTTTCAACTGTTATCAAAGTTCTTTTCTTTTGTGAGAGTGTCCATAGCTCATCAGATCTATCTTGGACGGTTCAGATTAAGTCTCACACTCTCTTCTCTCTATCTTATCTCTTCTCCCCCCATCCGCGCCCATCGCCTATCCACCCTTGTGACCCCAACACCCCCAGGTCCGAGAAGCGTGACTATATGTCGCGTACGTGACAAATATATTTTTATCGCCTACTACAACATGGATCGATTATTTGTTCCAACTTAGTAAATATTTGTTCTCTTCTCTGTAGTTATTTGTTTCTCCAAGAGTACTTTTCTCAGCCACCAGTACTTTTCGTCTGGCTTATCAGCCACCAGCCAACAGTACTAGCACCAGCCACCAGGCAATAATACTTTTCTCTCGGAATAAATCAGCACCAGCCACCAGCTATCAGCCAAGCGAACTGGCTTGGGCGAGGTGGGTGCTTGCAGGAAAGGACAAATTTGATGACATCACCCCACACGCAAGAAATTTCCATCTAAAAATATGTAGAACTAAAACCGTGCATCTAAATTAAATTTCGATTCCACCAATGACTTTCTTGTACTGAGATCTTCAAAATAAGACGTCACTTGACTATGTTTCGATGAAATATTTTTAAAAATATTTTTAAAATATACTCAATATCAATTAGTATGCGAGGGGACAAATACCTGAACTAGAACAAATATATCTATTCGGCCTCATTATATATAGTTGTTCGATCTCAGTGAATATTTTGTTTGGCCCTCGTGAATATTTGTTCGCCCTTCGACTATATTTATTTGGCTCGAGTAAATATTTGTTGAATATTTGTTCGTCCTTTGCAAATATTGGTTCCACTTGTCGGGGTTTGTTACCGCCGGCAAGTAAATTTCTACGATCGCATGTCGGGATCCGCACGGTAGCACAAGAGACACAAGAGGTTATACTGGTTCGGGCCTCCGGAGAGTAATACCCTACGTCCAGTCGGAGGATGTGTTCTTTATGATTGAGTTCGTAGTAGGGCTTACAAACTGGTCGGGGGAGAGCTTCGAAGCCCAAGTCCCTGAGTGAGTTCGGTGGTGTGTGTGTGCGTATGAGAGCACATGCGCGCACTCCCGCTACGCCTTCACCATCAACAGCTGGACCATGGACCTCAATTTCAGCATGGACGAGCCATTGATGTGGGTGAAAGACGGCGAGATCAACTGCGAGGAGCTATGGGGGCTTCCCGGCTACGAGGGCCTCCCGCGAGCAAATGTTCAGTCCCCTGTGGTGAGCTTGGACAACCCCGACATTGTCTGCTTTTTAGTCTCCAATTATGACTTCGTCAGGTACGAGGACTACAAGGTATGGATGATCAAGCTGAATTTGAAGAGCAAAGCGCTGCTTTCTGTCGTGCAGTTCACCAAACATCCAGGGAGAGCATACTATCATTTACCGGCAAAACTTCCGTGCTAAATGGCAAACACCGGTTGAAATTAAAGTTCCCAGCTACTGCAGACAATCTCAGATATGGTCTCTGCTTGCATTTTTTTTGAAAGCTATATGTCACCTGGATGATTTGGAGCTCTTCTTCCTCAGAAGAATTTTTCTTCACCTCCATTCAACTTTTTCACCAACTCCGGCGAACACCGGCGAGGTTAGGATTCGGGTTATTGCGGTTCCGGGGTTAGGGGTTTTGGGTTGCCGGGGGCTGCTGCTCACCGTCGGCCATAGAGGGAGGGCCGGCGGTGGCAGGCCGGCCCAACGGAGGAACACTAGTAGATAATCGACCTTTGGTACTTGCCTTTAGTGCCGGTTGAAATTTGGACCCGGGACTAAAGGGTTTTCGTCGACGTGGCCTCGAGCGGCTGCGGATGCCCTCGACATCCAAAAGCTATGCAGCAGCAATTATTGACATAGATAGATCTTTAGTTTCCACCCGAGACAACCCCTTTAGGGGACATCCGTGATCGCTCGAGGCCACGTCGACAAAAACCTTTTAGTCCTGGGTGGAATCACCACCACGGACCAAAGCTTCTTCACCGCGTGCGCGATCTCCTGTCTCTCTCTCCCTTATCTCTTTCCTCTCCTCTCCCACCAACTATTATTCTTTCCTTCTCTCTTTCTTTCTTTCTTGTCTTGTCCATCCTTTGCTTGTGCGCAGGCACTTGACAGCGTGGGCGCGGCGCCCTCCCACGGAGCGCAGACAGGCGCGGTGGTGAATCGTGTTGTGCGTTGTGTGCTCTGTAATTTCTCATGTATTGAACTCATGTTTTTCTGGTGAATCGTGTTGATGAATCAAATTGTACTCATGTGTTGAATGTAATTTATGTGTTTCTTGTTCTTGATTAGAGGAGATGTTCTTCTTCTTGATTTGAGAAGATGGAGGATGGAGGTCGGGGAGGGAGGAGGGGGACAACAGGTAGGTGGGAGCTTTTTTTTAGAACCTCTTTCGTCTCGGTTTGTAATACCAACTGGAACTAAGAGCAACTCCAAAAGATTGCTAATCCTGCTCCTAATATCTTCTTTAGGGAAAAATAAGGAAAAAAAAGAGCTCCAACAGTTCCCCTAAACAATCTCCAATCTTTTGGCGATGCTAAAATCTTCCCCCGCGCCGCGCAATATACGGGACTTTCCTCCACGCCCAATCCGCTCCAAGCCCTTCTTTCCCGCGCCACCTTCGTCCGCCACAACGGGCCAACACTGGCACGCCTCTACCCCGGCTGCCCCTGCAAACGGCGGTGGAGTAGGTGCTGCGTGCCGCCGCCGCCGATGTCCACATCCGTGAAACACCTCCTCCTCTTCTGTCACGTAGTGGCCCCTCTTCTCACTATGACTATGGTAACGACAAGCAGGCAGGCGAGATAAAGCGGCGGCGTTGCCGGCAAGCAGGCAGTCGAACTGTTGACAAGGTGGTAACAGGGCAACACTTAGGTGGAAAACTGGCATGTTCTTTGATAAAATTCGACCCAGGCAGCCATCAACTTACCCAGAGCCTTTAAGAGAGGGTGGAATCAGCTATAGCACTTTTGTTGTTAGGACTTACGGTTTCGGAGATTTAAATCTCTGAACCGCGATCAAAACTTTGATTTCTCTCTAAATCCTTAGGATCAGTTCGTCAGTTAACCTCAAATGCTGAAACAATGTTGACTTTCAGTGTTGACTCCTGTAACTTGTTAACCATAGAATATGCAATTCATTTTGCATGTTATAGCACAACATTCTTTTGTGAAACTTCTCTAAATTTTGAGCCAAAGTTGGCTACTCATTACTGAACATTTTAGGGGAAGAGATGAATCGCGAGGGGAGGTGGGCAGGTGCCAAATTACGATGATGTGGCACGTTTTGAATTATTGGGGAGTATTTTATTGGCATTGTGCTGTAAGATGATATGATTTTGGGGAAAGAAAATTTTAGGAGAACTGCCAATACACCAATTTTGGGGAGAATTTTCTAACATACTCTTGGAGTTGCTCTAAAAGCCTCTTTTGTCCCGGTTGGTGACACAGGACTAAAAGATGGTCTTTTGTCTCTCTGGATTAGTCCCGGTTGGACTTAAGGTCCCTAAGGCCCTTACCAACCTGGACTAAAGCCCTCTTCCTTACCAGTGGAGGCGGGAGACGAGGCAGCGAGGCGGTGGAGGCCGGCGAATGGGTCCAGGTTGGGTGGGGAGCGGACATCGACGGCGGTGATGGTCGGAGATGGGGACGGCGGTGGCCGGAAATGGGGGCGGTGGTGGGAGGCGGCCGTGGAAGGGGTTGTAGACGGACCGGTGCGGGCGGGCTAGGGCCAGTCGGAGCTGCGAGATGGGTTTGAGCTTGTCGTTAGAAATTAAGTCTGCCTCTAATATTACAGAATACATGTATTACATATTGATGTGTGACACTGGGTCATGTGTAAGTGGAGCTTTTATGCGGCAAAAAATGCTAAGTTTTGCTTAAAGTGTTATGCAAAGGAAGTATTATCTATTATGTCCATTTAAGCATTAGCTTGGATGATAATTCTACTGTTACTACTCCGAATGTATTGTTGTGATGTTAGTTTCTGAACGTATGACAACAGCTTTAGAGCTTGCATTGAAACTCTCCCAAAAGCAGCCCAAGCGAATAATCTTAATTACAAAGGTTCAATATTACATAAAAGAGCATACACAACTCATTAAACTTAACATAATTTAACTAAGCTGGGTCGTCCTCTTGGGATTTAGGCACCGCTGCATCCATCCGTTGATCTGGTGCTGACTTCTTCACGGCCAAAAACTCCCTATTGGAAATATTGTAATTATGTTTGCACCAATGCATTACACCAACACTTTTCTTCTGCGCATGGGTTCATCCGGTGCTTCACTTCTTTGTACCTTATCTGCTGCAATTGCTTCGACTCATGTAGAAAACAGGCCATCAAGTTCATCTGATGGTCCATGTTGGCTTAGCCTTCAATACAGCGTACCAATTACACCGACGCTTGCACCGCTTCATATCTTTCAGGTACCATAGATTCTTCGGATGGTCCCACCATCTCTGTATTTTCTCTATCATTTTGACTGCTTGATTATCATAGAATAATCTAGTTAGCATGGTTTGGTCAATTGAATATCATATCTTGGATTCTTTCATACCATGACTTGGATATCAAAAATATCGTAGCTTGGATACTTGAATACCATGATTTAGAGCTTGGCCAAATTTGGTTGCATTCTTGCCATCTAGTAAACATATACCATACATGCTAGACAAACCGTTAGTCCCAATAACTATATTGTCATTCAATCACTCAAATCACAAACTATAACCTAAAAGGGCTATGTTCGCTTCATCAGCCTGACAGGGTCGTCCCCGTCGGCAACCGGTTCCTATGCTGGGTGCCTGGGTCAAGTATAGCAGCGGGAGCAAGCGGGAGCTCGAGGAAGAAGTGCCCATTATATTCTTGACTACATGACAGAAGCTACGAGATCGAGGGAGGGCTGGGCGTCCGTCGCGCCGGTCCCATAGACGACAGGTTCATGGGCTGGGTCCAATCCGACGACCACTTCTCTTGATCTTCCACATGGCGGAGGCAAGCCCCAATGTCCAGTAAGTGCCTCTGCCTCCAAATTTGAGCCGTTGTGGAGACTACGACGACGAGGAGGCTGCCGCTTTACACCAAGAACATTTGTGCCGCCGGCGAAATCCAAGTGATGAGGTTTGTAAGGATCGAACCCCGCTGCTGCTGCGGTTGCTCTGGGAAGAGTACATGTGTGCGCTCCCGTTTCGCCGGCCTTCACCGTGAACCCATACCTTGAATACAGTACAACAATAGTATCTTAAATGTTTTTTAACATCTTCATCCATTTTGTACTTGATTATGATGATATTTCTATGTATATCTTATACCTTATTATCTATGTTGTCAATTTTTTCATACCTAAAGATTTTTCCGTCCTCCGCCAATACCGTGAACACCTGGATGGGCCATTGACGTGGGTGAAGGACGGCGACGCCGTGCTCGACTTCGAGGAGCTCTGGGTGCTTCCAGGCTACGTGGGTCTACCACGGGCATGTCTGGAGTGCCCCATCGTGAGCCTGAACAACCCGGACATCCACTGGTAGAGAGCGAGGCTTTGGTTCGGGCCTTTAGTCCCGGTTCAACTTTGGAGCCGGGACTAAAGGCCTTTCGTCGACGTGGTCCGAAATGGCTGCTGTAGCCGGCTCCCCTTTAGTCCCGGTTTGTATTACCAACCGTGACAAAAGAGGGCGCTCCCAATGGCTCCATCCGGCAATAATTGCCCCCAGTCTTTAGTCTCGGCTCGTAACACCACCCGAGACTAAAGCATTAGTCCCGGCTAGTGTTACGAGCCGAGACTAAAGGGGCCGGCATCCATATAAGCACCGTACCTCCTTCTTCCTCCTGCCACCCGAGCCATTCAACCGTACTCACCCGCGAGCTCAAGCTCCTCCCGTCCATGGCGACTCAAGCCTAGGGTGGTGCTGCGATTTTTTTCTTCATTAGTTTGTGAAGATTTCTCTCCTCCAAGGTGTTGTCAAGGTTGGAATCTTCATCCTCCCTTCATTTGTTGTGATTAAATTTTGTTTTATGGTTTAGAGATGGAGAAAATAGAAATGTTAATTTGTAGCTAGGTAGGAGGAGCTTAAATTAATTAGAGAGATGAGATTTTGTATATACACGTGAAGTTAGGATGGTACTTGCATTGTTCCTTCTTTCATTAAATTTGTATTAATAAGCATTCTCTTATTTTCTTGTTTTTCATAATATTGAATTTTTCTTGTACATATATATAGTTTATAAAATATATGCTCATAAAAGAAGACATACAGAAAATGTACTAGGTATTTCCATTCTTTCATTGTTTAGAAATGATTTTATTCTAGGTAGCCATCGGAGGAAATAGAAGATTAAATTCTTTTGTTAAGTATGTTTTTTATTTTTATATAGAATAAATGTAAGCATTTTCTTATTTTCTTGTTTTTCATAAATTTGAATTTTACTTGTACATATAGTTTATAAAATATATGCTCATAAAGAAAATAATAGACCTACAGAAAATGTACTTGGTATGTATTTCCATTCTTTCATTGTTTAGAAATGCTTTTATTTCTAGGTAGCTATAGGAGGAAATAGAATATTAAATTCTCTTATTAATTTTTTTTATTTTTATATAGAATAAATGTAAGTATTTTCTTTTTTTTTTCTTGTTTTTGATACAGAGCCCCACGTCCTAATTAGCTACAGTTTTACCTCACGGGCTACGTGGGGACTGCCTGCAGCTCCGTGAGGTGGGACTGTAGCTAGATAGGAGGTGTAGCGCATGTGTAGTACTGTAAGTGGGAGAGTCAGGTGTATATGACGGTGAGGTGAGACTGTTGTAGTTCCCGAAGCATCTAGGTCTTCTGAGTTATGTACAGTAATAATAGTGTCGAATTCTATCCCCTTTTGTTTTTCTATTTATGCATATATTGAATCCAATCTATATGTGTAGGTATGTGTACATATATTCTTTTATTAGGTATTTTTTATTTTTATATACAATAAATGTAAGCATTTCCTTTTTTTCTTATTTTTGATACAGAGCCCCACGTCCTAATTAGGTACAGCCTAACATCACGGGCTACGTGGGGACTGCCTGCAGCTCCGTGATGTTGGGCTGTATCTAGATAGGAGGTGTAGGGCATGTGTAGTACTGTAAGTGGGAGAGCCAGGTGTATATGACGGTGAGGTGAGACTGTTGTAGTTCCCGGAGCATCTGGGTCTTCTGAGTCGCTGGTTCGCAAAGGTTATGTACAGTAATAATAGTGTTGAATTCTATCCCCTTTTGTTTTTCTATTTATGCATATATTGAATCCAATCTATATATGCAAACTAATCCTATTTATTGTGAATAATGTGTGTTATTTTGATTTGGATATAGTTTGAGCTAACAATATCGTCGTCAAGTGGTGTTGGTAATGGCGCTCTTGGCCGTGGCATAGTCCGTCGCCATGGCGGGCGTGGTGGCCGTGGCATTGGCCGTGGAGGTCTTGGTGGCCGTGGAGGTGTTTTGGAGGACCCGTTGCCTCTACGTCCAGTATTGCACTTTCACCGCGAGATTACCTTGCCAATGGGTGATCCAGGACGTGTAGCTAACGTGGTAATATAGGAATTGAAATTAATTTGCTTTACATAGAACTTTTTTCATTTCACATGGAAAATCTGTAATTTTAGTTACATATATAATTATTGTAGGTTCTCAACAATATCAGATGGCTCAGAGACATTATCGGGGATATGAATGGTACTCCTCCTATAGTGCAAACTGAGCACGTTGATGAGCACATGGCAAGAGTGTATATCTCTTTCACCGTACCTGCTCGATATGTAGACTACGGCCAGTTGCCAGTAGGCGCACCACACCCGATGGTTGCCATTGCAACAGTTGGCTCAACATCACCTATTCGGTTAACCCGAGAGAGGACTGCTGTGGAGAATTATCTACAACAGCTCCAGAATAATGTTGGGTGCTTTGTGCCGGACCTTTCCTATTTTAAATTAAGGCAACTCGATGCGGGTGAAGGAATGTGATTGAGACTACGGAGAGGCTTTGCAGGGCTCATCGAGATGTGGTATAATATACATTTATATAAAAAAGAATTTTTATTCATTCTTAATTAATTTGTTTCTGGTACATATATATTTTGAACTTTCATAAGGTTATTATATCTCATCATCATCTGATTGTTTGCAGGATCGCTCTGGTTCTACCTATGCTTCAATTAGCTTCCGTGCGATTCTTAATCAAGTCGTGGAAAGAGTTGGGGTGGATTACTATGGTGGGGAGCTGTTTTTCACTAACAATTGGAAGAGTCAAGCAATTCTAACTTTCTACAAGCCAGCAGAACCCGAGGCTCCATTGTTTGATGTCTGCAGTGTTGTTTGTGACACTCCTCCGGAAGCGGAGGAGAGTGCACTAGTACGCGCTCTAGCTTATTTTGAGGGAGTTCTAGGCTGGAGGATTGCAGACATTAACCATATTTCATATCTACAAGCGCGTGCTGCTCAGTAACATTAGGCATGCATGGATCAGGCTTTGTACCGTACCCTATTATGTGAACTTGTATTAATTAGCTAGCTATGTGAACCTTTATGAACTTATTATCAATTATTGTTAATTAGGTACTTTATTATGAATTCATGTGTTGTCTTCAACATGTTTAGTAAGCATGTTTATTCGAAGACATTCTTCCTAAGCATGTTGATCATTCGAAGATAATACGTGAATTCATAAATATGTTCGAAACAGAAATTTTTCTGAGTTGGTTTACTAATATTTTCAATTTAATTTATTTTCCCCTTCAAATTGTAAACAAAAAATAGTAATAATTGTTTCAACGCTTGAAATAATATAAGCATAGAAAAGTAGGTATTTTTTAGTGTTAACATAATATAATTTTGCATGGCACAAATATTTTAACTAATGATTTTTTTTAAATGTTCAAAGCAAAAAGGAATGAGATAAATGAGCAAGGAAAAGAGAAAAAGCCCGCGAATGAGATAAATGAGATAAATGAGCAAGGAAATGAGCATGTTGATCATTCGAAGACAATACGTGAATTCATAAATGTGTTTGAAACAGAGATTTTTCTGAGTTGGTTTACTAATATTTTCAATTTAATTTATTTTCCCCTTCAAATTGTAAACAAAAAATAGTAATAATTGTTTCAACTCTTGAAATAATATATGCATAGAAAAGTAGGTATTTTTTGGTGTTAACATAATATAATTTTGCATGGCACAAATATTTTAACTAATGATTTTTTTTAAATGTTCAAAGCAAAAAGGAATGAGATAAATGAGCAAGGAAAAGAGAAAAAGCCCGCGAATGAGATAAATGAGCAAGGAAATTAGCATGTTGATCATTCGAAGATAATACGTGAATTCATAAATATGTTTGAAACAGAAATTTTTCTGAGTTGGTTTACTAATATTTTCAATTTAATTTATTTTCCCCTTCAAATTGTAAACAAAAAATAGTAATAATTGTTTCAACTCTTGAAATAATATATGCATAGAAAAGTAGGTATTTTTTGGTGTTAACATAATATAATTTTGCATGGCACAAATATTTTAACTAATGATTTTTTTTAAATGTTCAAAGCAAAAAGGAATGAGATAAATGAGCAAGGAAAAGAGAAAAAGCCCGCGAATGAGATAAATGAGATAAATGAGCAAGGAAATTAGCATGTTGATCATTCGAAGACAATACGTGAATTCATAAATGTGTTTGAAACAGAGATTTTTCTGAGTTGGTTTACTAATATTTTCAATTTAATTTATTTTCCCCTTCAAATTGTAAACAAAAAATAGTAATAATTGTTTCAACTCTTGAAATAATATGTGCATAGAAAAGTAGGTATTTTTTGGTGTTAACATAATATAATTTTGCATGGCACAAATATTTTAACTAATGATTTTTTTTAAATGTTCAAAGCAAAAAGGAATGAGATAAATGAGCAAGGAAAAGAGAAAAAGCCCGCGAATGAGATAAATGAGATAAATGAGCAAGGAAATTAGCATATTGATCATTCGAAGACAATACGTGAATTCATAAATGTGTTTGAAACAGAGATTTTTCTGAGTTAGTTTACTAATATTTTCAATTTAATTTATTTTCCCCTTCAAATTGTAAACAAAAAATAGTAATAATTGTTTCAACTCTTGAAATAATATATGCATAGAAAAGTAGGTATTTTTTGGTGTTAACATAATATAATTTTGCATGGCACAAATATTTTAACTAATGATTTTTTTTAAATGTTCAAAGCAAAAAGGAATGAGATAAATGAGCAAGGAAAAGAGAAAAAGCCCGCGAATGAGATAAATGAGATAAATGAGCAAGGAAATTAGCATGTTGATCATTCGAAGATAATACGTGAATTCATAAATATGTTTGAAACAGAAATTTTTCTGAGTTGGTTTACTAATATTTTCAATTTAATTTATTTTCCCCTTCAAATTGTAAACAAAAAATAGTAATAATTGTTTCAACTCTTGAAATAATATATGCATAGAAAAGTAGGTATTTTTTGGTGTTAACATAATATAATTTTGCATGGCACAAATATTTTAACTAATGATTTTTTTTAAATGTTCAAAGCAAAAAGGAATGAGATAAATGAGCAAGGAAAAGAGAAAAAGCCCGCGAATGAGATAAATGAGATAAATGAGCAAGGAAATTAGCATGTTGATCATTCGAAGACAATACGTGAATTCATAAATGTGTTTGAAACAGAGATTTTTCTGAGTTGGTTTACTAATATTTTCAATTTAATTTATTTTCCCCTTCAAATTGTAAACAAAAAATAGTAATAATTGTTTCAACTCTTGAAATAATATATGCATAGAAAAGTAGGTATTTTTTGGTGTTAACATAATATAATTTTGCATGGCACAAATATTTTAACTAATGATTTTTTTTAAATGTTCAAAGCAAAAAGGAATGAGATAAATGAGCAAGGAAAAGAGAAAAAGCCCGCGAATGAGATAAATGAGATAAATGAGCAAGGAAATTAGCATGTTGATCATTCGAAGACAATACGTGAATTCATAAATGTGTTTGAAACAGAGATTTTTCTGAGTTGGTTTACTAATATTTTCAATTTAATTTATTTTCCCCTTCAAATTGTAAACAAAAAATAGTAATAATTGTTTCAACTCTTGAAATAATATGTGCATAGAAAAGTAGGTATTTTTTGGTGTTAACATAATATAATTTTGCATGGCACAAATATTTTAACTAATGATTTTTTTTAAATGTTCAAAGCAAAAAGGAATGAGATAAATGAGCAAGGAAAAGAGAAAACGCCCGCGAATGAGATAAATGAGATAAATGAGCAAGGAAATTAGCATGTTGATCATTCGAAGATAATACGTGAATTCATAAATGTGTTTGAAACAGAGATTTTTCTGAGTTGGTTTACTAATATTTTCAATTTAATTTATTTTCCCCTTCAAATTGTAAACAAAAAATAGTAATAATTGTTTCAACTCTTGAAATAATATATGCATAGAAAAGTAGGTATTTTTTGGTGTTAACATAATATAATTTTGCATGGCACAAATATTTTAACTAATGATTTTTTTTAAATGTTCAAAGCAAAAAGGAATGAGATAAATGAGCAAGGAAAAGAGAAAAAGCCCGCGAATGAGATAAATGAGATAAATGAGCAAGGAAATTAGCATGTTGATCATTCGAAGACAATACGTGAATTCATAAATGTGTTTGAAACAGAGATTTTTCTGAGTTGGTTTACTAATATTTTCAATTTAATTTATTTTCCCCTTCAAATTGTAAACAAAAAATAGTAATAATTGTTTCAACTCTTGAAATAATATATGCATAGAAAAGTAGGTATTTTTTGGTGTTAACATAATATAATTTTGCATGGCACAAATATTTTAACTAATGATTTTTTTTAAATGTTCAAAGCAAAAAGGAATGAGATAAATGAGCAAGGAAAAGAGAAAAAGCCCGCGAATGAGATAAATGAGATAAATGAGCAAGGAAATTAGCATGTTGATCATTCGAAGATAATACGTGAATTCATAAATGTGTTTGAAACAGAAATTTTTCTGAGTTGGTTTACTAATATTTTCAATTTAATTTATTTTCCCCTTCAAATTGTAAACAAAAAATAGTAATAATTGTTTCAACTCTTGAAATAATATATGCATAGAAAAGTAGGTATTTTTTGGTGTTAACATAATATAATTTTGCATGGCACAAATATTTTAACTAATGATTTTTTTTAAATGTTCAAAGCAAAAAGGAATGAGATAAATGAGCAAGGAAAAGAGAAAAAGCCCGCGAATGAGATAAATGAGATAAATGAGCAAGGAAATTAGCATGTTGATCATTCGAAGATAATACGTGAATTCATAAATATGTTTGAAACAGAAATTTTTCTGAGTTGGTTTACTAATATTTTCAATTTAATTTATTTTCCCCTTCAAATTGTAAACAAAAAATAGTAATAATTGTTTCAACTCTTGAAATAATATATGCATAGAAAAGTAGGTATTTTTTGGTGTTAACATAATATAATTTTGCATGGCACAAATATTTTAACTAATGATTTTTTTTAAATGTTCAAAGCAAAAAGGAATGAGATAAATGAGCAAGGAAAAGAGAAAAAGCCCGCGAATGAGATAAATGAGATAAATGAGCAAGGAAATGAGCATGTTGATCATTCGAAGACAATACGTGAATTCATAAATGTGTTTGAAACAGAGATTTTTCTGAGTTGGTTTACTAATATTTTCAATTTAATTTATTTTCCCCTTCAAATTGTAAACAAAAAATAGTAATAATTGTTTCAACTCTTGAAATAATATATGCATAGAAAAGTAGGTATTTTTTGGTGTTAACATAATATAATTTTGCATGGCACAAATATTTTAACTAATGATTTTTTTAAATGTTCAAAGCAAAAAGGAATGAGATAAATGAGCAAGGAAAAGAGAAAAAGCCCGCGAATGAGATAAATGAGATAAATGAGCAAGGAAATTAGCATGTTGATCATTCGAAGACAATACGTGAATTCATAAATGTGTTTGAAACAGAAATTTTTCTGAGTTGGTTTACTAATATTTTCAATTTAATTTATTTTCCCCTTCAAATTGTAAACAAAAAATAGTAATAATTGTTTCAACTCTTGAAATAATATGTGCATAGAAAAGTAGGTATTTTTGGTGTTAACATAATATAATTTTGCATGGCACAAATATTTTAACTAATGATTTTTTTAAAATGTTCAAAGCAAAAAGGAATGAGATAAATGAGCAAGGAAAAGAGAAAAAGCCCGCGAATGAGATAAATGAGATAAATGAGCAAGGAAATTAGCATGTTGATCATTCGAAGATAATACGTGAATTCATAAATGTATTTGAAAAAGAGATTTTTCTGAGTTGGTTTACTAATGTTTTCAATTTAATTTATTTTCCCCTTCAAATTGTAAACAAAAAATAGTAATAATTGTTTCAACTCTTGAAATAATATGTGCATAGAAAAGTAGGTATTTTTTGGTGTTAACATAATATAATTTTGCATGGCACAAATATTTTAACTAATGATTTTTTTTAAATGTTCAAAGCAAAAAGGAATGAGATAAATGAGCAAGGAAAAGAGAAAAAGCCCGCGAATGAGATAAATGAGATAAATGAGCAAGGAAATTAGCATGTTGATCATTCGAAGATAATACGTGAATTCATAAATATGTTTGAAACAGAAATTTTTCTGAGTTGGTTTACTAATATTTTCAATTTAATTTATTTTCCCCTTCAAATTGTAAACAAAAAATAGTAATAATTGTTTCAACTCTTGAAATAATATATGCATAGAAAAGTAGGTATTTTTTGGTGTTAACATAATATAATTTTGCATGGCACAAATATTTTAACTAATGATTTTTTTAAATGTTCAAAGCAAAAAGGAATGAGATAAATGAGCAAGGAAAAGAGAAAAAGCCCGCGAATGAGATAAATGAGATAAATGAGCAAGGAAATTAGCATGTTGATCATTCGAAGATAATACGTGAATTCATAAATATGTTTGAAACAGAAATTTTTCTGAGTTGGTTTACTAATATTTTCAATTTAATTTATTTTCCCCTTCAAATTGTAAACAAAAAATAGTAATAATTGTTTCAACTCTTGAAATAATATATGCATAGAAAAGTAGGTATTTTTTGGTGTTAACATAATATAATTTTGCATGGCACAAATATTTTAACTAATGATTTTTTTTAAATGTTCAAAGCAAAAAGGAATGAGATAAATGAGCAAGGAAAAGAGAAAAAGCCCGCGAATGAGATAAATGAGATAAATGAGCAAGGAAATTAGCATGTTGATCATTCGAAGATAATACGTGAATTCATAAATGTATTTGAAACAGAGATTTTTCTGAGTTGGTTTACTAATATTTTCAATTTAATTTATTTTCCCCTTCAAATTTTAAACAAAAAATAGTAATAATTGTTTCAACTCTTGAAATAATATGTGCATAGAAAAGTAGGTATTTTTTGGTGTTAACATAATATAATTTTGCATGGCACAAATATTTTAACTAATGATTTTTTTTAAATGTTCAAAGCAAAAAGGAATGAGATAAATGAGCAAGGAAAAGAGAAAAAGCCCGCGAATGAGATAAATGAGATAAATGAGCAAGGAAATTAGCATGTTGATCATTCGAAGATAATACGTGAATTCATAAATGTGTTTGAAACAGAAATTTTTCTGAGTTGGTTTACTAATATTTTCAATTTAATTTATTTTCCCCTTCAAATTGTAAACAAAAAATAGTAATAATTGTTTCAACTCTTGAAATAATATATGCATAGAAAAGTAGGTATTTTTTGGTGTTAACATAATATAATTTTGCATGGCACAAATATTTTAACTAATGATTTTTTTTAAATGTTCAAAGCAAAAAGGAATGAGATAAATGAGCAAGGAAAAGAGAAAAAGCCCGCGAATGAGATAAATGAGATAAATGAGCAAGGAAATTAGCATGTTGATCATTCGAAGATAATACGTGAATTCATAAATGTGTTTGAAACAGAAATTTTTCTGAGTTGGTTTACTAATATTTTCAATTTAATTTATTTTCCCCTTCAAATTGTAAACAAAAAATAGTAATAATTGTTTCAACTCTTGAAATAATATATGCATAGAAAAGTAGGTATTTTTTGGTGTTAACATAATATAATTTTGCATGGCACAAATATTTTAACTAATGATTTTTTTAAATGTTCAAAGCAAAAAGGAATGAGATAAATGAGCAAGGAAAAGAGAAAAAGCCCGCGAATGAGATAAATGAGATAAATGAGCAAGGAAATTAGCATGTTGATCATTCGAAGATAATACGTGAATTCATAAATATGTTTGAAACAGAAATTTTTCTGAGTTGGTTTACTAATATTTTCAATTTAATTTATTTTCCCCTTCAAATTGTAAACAAAAAATAGTAATAATTGTTTCAACTCTTGAAATAATATATGCATAGAAAAGTAGGTATTTTTTGGTGTTAACATAATATAATTTTGCATGGCACAAATATTTTAACTAATGATTTTTTTTAAATGTTCAAAGCAAAAAGGAATGAGATAAATGAGCAAGGAAAAGAGAAAAAGCCCGCGAATGAGATAAATGAGATAAATGAGCAAGGAAATTAGCATGTTGATCATTCGAAGACAATACGTGAATTCATAAATGTATTTGAAACAGAGATTTTTCTGAGTTGGTTTACTAATATTTTCAATTTAATTTATTTTCCCCTTCAAATTGTAAACAAAAAATAGTAATAATTGTTTCAACTCTTGAAATAATATATGCATAGAAAAGTAGGTATTTTTTGGTGTTAACATAATATAATTTTGCATGGCACAAATATTTTAACTAATGATTTTTTTTAAATGTTCAAAGCAAAAAGGAATGAGATAAATGAGCAAGGAAAAGAGAAAAAGCCCGCGAATGAGATAAATGAGATAAATGAGCAAGGAAATTAGCATGTTGATCATTCGAAGATAATACGTGAATTCATAAATATGTTTGAAACAGAAATTTTTCTGAGTTGGTTTACTAATATTTTCAATTTAATTTATTTTCCCCTTCAAATTGTAAACAAAAAATAGTAATAATTGTTTCAACTCTTGAAATAATATATGCATAGAAAAGTAGGTATTTTTTGGTGTTAACATAATATAATTTTGCATGGCACAAATATTTTAACTAATGATTTTTTTTAAATGTTCAAAGCAAAAAGGAATGAGATAAATGAGCAAGGAAAAGAGAAAAAGCCCGCGAATGAGATAAATGAGATAAATGAGCAAGGAAATTAGCATGTTGATCATTCGAAGACAATACGTGAATTCATAAATGTATTTGAAACAGAGATTTTTCTGAGTTGGTTTACTAATATTTTCAATTTAATTTATTTTCCCCTTCAAATTTTAAACAAAAAATAGTAATAATTGTTTCAACTCTTGAAATAATATGTGCATAGAAAAGTAGGTATTTTTTGGTGTTAACATAATATAATTTTGCATGGCACAAATATTTTAACTAATGATTTTTTTTAAATGTTCAAAGCAAAAAGGAATGAGATAAATGAGCAAGGAAAAGAGAAAAAGCCCGCGAATGAGATAAATGAGATAAATGAGCAAGGAAATTAGCATGTTGATCATTCGAAGACAATACGTGAATTCATAAATGTATTTGAAACAGAGATTTTTCTGAGTTGGTTTACTAATATTTTCAATTTAATTTATTTTCCCCTTCAAATTGTAAACAAAAAATAGTAATAATTGTTTCAACTCTTGAAATAATATATGCATAGAAAAGTAGGTATTTTTTGGTGTTAACATAATATAATTTTGCATGGCACAAATATTTTAACTAATGATTTTTTTTAAATGTTCAAAGCAAAAAGGAATGAGATAAATGAGCAAGGAAAAGAGAAAAAGCCCGCGAATGAGATAAATGAGATAAATGAGCAAGGAAATTAGCATGTTGATCATTCGAAGACAATACGTGAATTCATAAATGTATTTGAAACAGAGATTTTTCTGAGTTGGTTTACTAATATTTTCAATTTAATTTATTTTCCCCTTCAAATTGTAAACAAAAAATAGTAATAATTGTTTCAACTCTTGAAATAATATGTGCATAGAAAAGTAGGTATTTTTTGGTGTTAACATAATATAATTTTGCATGGCACAAATATTTTAACTAATGATTTTTTTTAAATGTTCAAAGCAAAAAGGAATGAGATAAATGAGCAAGGAAAAGAGAAAAAGCCCGCAAATGAGATAAATGAGATAAATGAGCAAGGAAATTAGCATGTTGATCATTCGAAGATAATACGTGAATTCATAAATATGTTTGAAACAGAAATTTTTCTGAGTTGGTTTACTAATATTTTCAATTTAATTTATTTTCCCCTTCAAATTGTAAACAAAAAATAGTAATAATTGTTTCAACTCTTGAAATAATATGTGCATAGAAAAGTAGGTATTTTTGGTGTTAACATAATATAATTTTGCATGGCACAAATATTTTAACTAATGATTTTTTAAAAATGTTCAAAGCAAAAAGGAATGAGATAAATGAGCAAGGAAAAGAGAAAAAGCCCACGAATGAGATAAATGAGCAAGGAAATTAGCATGTTGATCATTCGAAGACAATACGTGAATTCATAAATGTATTTGAAACAGAGATTTTTCTGAGTTGGTTTACTAATATTTTCAATTTAATTTATTTTCAACTTCAAATTTTAAACAAAAAATAGTAATAATTGTTTCAACTCTTGAAATAATATGTGCATAGAAAAGTAGGTATTTTTTGGTGTTAACATAATATAATTTTGCATGGCACAAATATTTTAACTAATGATTTTTTTTAAATGTTCAAAGCAAAAAGGAATGAGATAAATGAGCAAGGAAAAGAGAAAAAGCCCGCGAATGAGATAAATGAGATAAATGAGCAAGGAAATTAGCATGTTGATCATTCGAAGACAATACGTGAATTCATAAATGTATTTGAAACAGAGATTTTTCTGAGTTGGTTTACTAATATTTTCAATTTAATTTATTTTCCCCTTCAAATTGTAAACAAAAAATAGTAATAATTGTTTCAACTCTTGAAATAATATATGCATAGAAAAGTAGGTATTTTTTGGTGTTAACATAATATAATTTTGCATGGCACAAATATTTTAACTAATGATTTTTTTTAAATGTTCAAAGCAAAAAGGAATGAGATAAATGAGCAAGGAAAAGAGAAAAAGCCCGCGAATGAGATAAATGAGATAAATGAGCAAGGAAATGAGCATGTTGATCATTCGAAGACAATACGTGAATTCATAAATGTGTTTGAAACAGAGATTTTTCTGAGTTGGTTTACTAATATTTTCAATTTAATTTATTTTCCACTTCAAATTGTAAACAAAAAATAGTAATAATTGTTTCAACTCTTGAAATAATATATGCATAGAAAAGTAGGTATTTTTTGTTGTTAACATAATATAATTTTGCATGACACAAATATTTTAACAAATGATTTTTTTTAAATGTTCAAAGCAAACAGGAATGAGATAAATGAGCAAGGAAAAGAGAAAAAGCCCGCGAATGAGATAAATGAGATAAATGAGCAAGGAAATTAGCATGTTGATCATTCGAAGATAATACGTGAATTCATAAATATGTTTGAAACAGAAATTTTTCTGAGTTGGTTTACTAATATTTTCAATTTAATTTATTTTCCCCTTCAAATTGTAAACAAAAAATAGTAATAATTGTTTCAACTCTTGAAATAATATATGCATAGAAAAGTAGGTATTTTTTGGTGTTAACATAATATAATTTTGCATGGCACAAATATTTTAACTAATGATTTTTTTTAAATGTTCAAAGCAAAAAGGAATGAGATAAATGAGCAAGGAAAAGAGAAAAAGCCCGCGAATGAGATAAATGAGATAAATGAGCAAGGAAATGAGCATGTTGATCATTCGAAGATAATACGTGAATTCATAAATGTGTTTGAAACAGAGATTTTTCTGAGTTGGTTTACTAATATTTTCAATTTAATTTATTTTCTCCTTCAAATTGTAAACAAAAAATAGTAATAATTGTTTCAACTCTTGAAATAATATATGCATAGAAAAGTAGGTATTTTTTGGTGTTAACATAATATAATTTTGCATGGCACAAATATTTTAACTAATGATTTTTTTTAAATGTTCAAAGCAAAAAGGAATGAGATAAATGAGCAAGGAAAAGAGAAAAAGCCCGCGAATGAGATAAATGAGATAAATGAGCAAGGAAATGAGCATGTTGATCATTCGAAGACAATACGTGAATTTATAAATGTGTTTGAAACAGAGATTTTTCTGAGTTGGTTTACTATTATTTTCAATTTAATTTATTTTCGACTTCAAATTGTAAACAAAAAATAGTAATAATTGTTTCAACTCTTGAAATAATATATGCATAGAAAAGTAGGTATTTTTTGTTGTTAACATAATATAATTTTGCATGACACAAATATTTTAACAAATGATTTTTTTTAAATGTTCAAAGCAAACAGGAATGAGATAAATGAGCAAGGAAAAGAGAAAAAGCCCGCGAATGAGATAAATGAGATAAATGAGCAAGGAAATTAGCATGTTGATCATTCGAAGATAATACGTGAATTCATAAATATGTTTGAAACAGAAATTTTTCTGAGTTGGTTTACTAATATTTTCAATTTAATTTATTTTCCCCTTCAAATTGTAAACAAAAAATAGTAATAATTGTTTCAACTCTTGAAATAATATATGCATAGAAAAGTAGGTATTTTTTGGTGTTAACATAATATAATTTTGCATGGCACAAATATTTTAACTAATGATTTTTTTTAAATGTTCAAAGCAAAAAGGAATGAGATAAATGAGCAAGGAAAAGAGAAAAAGCCCGCGAATGAGATAAATGAGATAAATGAGCAAGGAAATTAGCATGTTGATCATTCGAAGACAATACGTGAATTCATAAATGTGTTTGAAACAGAGATTTTTCTGAGTTGGTTTACTAATATTTTCAATTTAATTTATTTTCCACTTCAAATTGTAAACAAAAAATAGTAATAATTGTTTCAACTCTTGAAATAATATATGCATAGAAAAGTAGGTATTTTTTGGTGTTAACATAATATAATTTTGCATGACACAAATATTTTAACAAATGATTTTTTTAAATGTTCAAAGCAAAAAGGAATGAGATAAATGAGCAAGGAAAAGAGAAAAAGCCCGCGAATGAGATAAATGAGATAAATGAGCAAGGAAATTAGCATGTTGATCATTCGAAGATAATACGTGAATTCATAAATATGTTTGAAACAGAAATTTTTCTGAGTTGGTTTACTAATATTTTCAATTTAATTTATTTTCCCCTTCAAATTGTAAACAAAAAATAGTAATAATTGTTTCAACTCTTGAAATAATATATGCATAGAAAAGTAGGTATTTTTTGGTGTTAACATAATATAATTTTGCATGGCACAAATATTTTAACTAATGATTTTTTTTAAATATTCAAAGCAAAAAGGAATGAGATAAATGAGCAAGGAAAAGAGAAAAAGCCCGCGAATGAGATAAATGAGATAAATGAGCAAGGAAATGAGCATGTTGATCATTCGAAGATAATACGTGAATTCATAAATGTGTTTGAAACAGAGATTTTTCTGAGTTGGTTTACTAATATTTTCAATTTAATTTATTTTCCACTTCAAATTGTAAACAAAAAATAGTAATAATTGTTTCAACTCTTGAAATAATATATGCATAGAAAAGTAGGTATTTTTTGTTGTTAACATAATATAATTTTGCATGACACAAATATTTTAACAAATGATTTTTTTTAAATGTTCAAAGCAAAAAGGAATGAGATAAATGAGCAAGGAAAAGAGAAAAAGCCCGCGAATGAGATAAATGAGATAAATGAGCAAGGAAATTAGCATGTTGATCATTCGAAGATAATACGTGAATTCATAAATATGTTTGAAACAGAAATTTTTCTGAGTTGGTTTACTAATATTTTCAATTTAATTTATTTTCCCCTTCAAATTGTAAACAAAAAATAGTAATAATTGTTTCAACTCTTGAAATAATATATGCATAGAAAAGTAGGTATTTTTTGGTGTTAACATAATATAATTTTGCATGGCACAAATATTTTAACTAATGATTTTTTTAAATGTTCAAAGCAAAAAGGAATGAGATAAATGAGCAAGGAAAAGAGAAAAAGCCCGCGAATGAGATAAATGAGATAAATGAGCAAGGAAATTAGCATGTTGATCATTCGAAGACAATACGTGAATTCATAAATGTATTTGAAACAGAGATTTTTCTGAGTTGGTTTACTAATATTTTCAATTTAATTTATTTTCCCCTTCAAATTTTAAACAAAAAATAGTAATAATTGTTTCAACTCTTGAAATAATATGTGCATAGAAAAGTAGGTATTTTTTGGTGTTAACATAATATAATTTTGCATGGCACAAATATTTTAACTAATGATTTTTTTTAAATGTTCAAAGCAAAAAGGAATGAGATAAATGAGCAAGGAAAAGAGAAAAAGCCCGCAAATGAGATAAATGAGATAAATGAGCAAGGAAATTAGCATGTTGATCATTCGAAGATAATACGTGAATTCATAAATATGTTTGAAACAGAAATTTTTCTGAGTTGGTTTACTAATATTTTCAATTTAATTTATTTTCCCCTTCAAATTGTAAACAAAAAATAGTAATAATTGTTTCAACTCTTGAAATAATATATGCATAGAAAAGTAGGTATTTTTTGGTGTTAACATAATATAATTTTGCATGGCACAAATATTTTAACTAATGATTTTTTTAAAATGTCCAAAGCAAAAAGGAATGAGATAAATGAGCAAGGAAAAGAGAAAAAGCCCGCGAATGAGATAAATGAGATAAATGAGCAAGGAAATGAGCATGTTGATCATTCGAAGACAATACGTGAATTCATAAATGTGTTTGAAACAGAGATTTTTCTGAGTTGGTTTACTAATATTTTCAAATTAATTTATTTTCCACTTCAAATTGTAAACAAAAAATAGTAATAATTGTTTCAACTCTTGAAATAATATATGCATAGAAAAGTAGGTATTTTTTGTTGTTAACATAATATAATTTTGCGTGACACAAATATTATAACAAATGATTTTTTTAATTGTTCAAAGCAAACAGAAATGAGATAAATGAGCAAGGAAAAGAGAAAAAGCCCGCGAATGAGATAAATGAGATAAATGAGCAAGGAAATTAGCATGTTGATCATTCGAAGATAATACGTGAATTCATAAATATGTTTGAAATAGAAATTTTTCTGAGTTGGTTTACTAATATTTTCAATTTAATTTATTTTCCCCTTCAAATTGTAAACAAAAAATAGTAATAATTGTTTCAACTCTTGAAATAATATATGCATAGAAAAGTAGGTATTTTTTGGTGTTAACATAATATAATTTTGCATGGCACAAATATTTTAACTAATGATTTTTTTTAAATGTTCAAAGCAAAAAGGAATGAGATAAATGAGCAAGGAAAAGAGAAAAAGCCCGCGAATGAGATAAATGAGATAAATGAGCAAGGAAATGAGCATATTGATCATTCGAAGACAATACGTGAATTCATAAATGTGTTTGAAACAGAGATTTTTCTGAGTTGGTTTACTAATATTTTCAATTTAATTTATTTTCCACTTCAAATTGTAAACAAAAAATAGTAATAATTGTTTTAACTCTTGAAATAATATATGCATAGAAAAGTAGGTATTTTTTGTTGTTAACATAATATAATTTTGCATGACACAAATATTTTAACAAATGATTTTTTTTAAATGTTCAAAGCAAACAGGAATGAGATAAATGAGCAAGGAAAAGAGAAAAAGCCCGCGAATGAGATAAATGAGAAAGGAAATTAGCATGTTGATCATTCGAAGATAATACGTGAATTCATAAATGTGTTTGAAACAGAAATTTTTCTGAGTTGGTTTACTAATATTTTCAATTTAATTTATTTTCCCCTTCAAATTGTAAACAAAAAATAGTAATAATTGTTTCAACTCTTGAAATAATATATTCATAGAAAAGTAGGTCTTTTTTGGTGTTAACATAATATAATTTTGCATGGCACAAATATTTTAACTAATGATTTTTTTTAAATGTTCAAAGCAAAAAGGAATGAGATAAATGAGCAAGGAAAAGAGAAAAAGCCCGCGAATGAGATAAATGAGATAAATGAGCAAGGAAATTAGCATGTTGATCATTCGAAGACAATACGTGAATTCATAAATGTGTTTGAAACAGAGATTTTTCTGAGTTGGTTTACTAATATTTTCAATTTAATTTATTTTCCACTTCAAATTGTAAACAAAAAATAGTAATAATTGTTTCAACTCTTGAAATAATATATGCATAGAAAAGTAGGTATTTTTTGGTGTTAACATAATATAATTTTGCATGACACAAATATTTTAACAAATGATTTTTTTTAAATGTTCAAAGCAAAAAGGAATGAGATAAATGAGCAAGGAAAAGAGAAAAAGCCCGCGAATGAGATAAATAAGATAAATGAGCAAGGAAATTAGCATGTTGATCATTCAAAGATAATACATGAATTCATAAATATGTTTGAAACAGAAATTTTTCTGAGTTGGTTTACTAATATTTTCAATTTCATTTATTTTCCCCTTCAAATTGTAAACAAAAAATAGTAATAATTGTTTCAACTCTTGAAATAATATATGCATAGAAAAGTAGGTATTTTTTGGTGTTAACATAATATAATTTTGCATGGCACAAATATTTTAACTAATGATTTTTTTTAAATGTTCAAAGCAAAAAGGAATGAGATAAATGAGCAAGGAAAAGAGAAAAAGCCCGCGAATGAGATAAATGAGATAAATGAGCAAGGAAATTAGCATGTTGATCATTCGAAGACAATACGTGAATTCATAAATGTATTTGAAACAGAGATTTTTCTGAGTTGGTTTACTAATATTTTCAATTTAATTTATTTTCCCCTTCAAATTGTAAACAAAAAATAGTAATAATTGTTTCAACTCTTGAAATAATATATGCATAGAAAAGTAGGTATTTTTTGGTGTTAACATAATATAATTTTGCATGGCACAAATATTTTAACAAATGATTTTTTTTAAATGTTCAAAGCAAAAAGGAATGAGATAAATGAGCAAGGAAAAGAGAAAAAGCCCGCAAATGAGATAAATGAGATAAATGAGCAAGGAAATTAGCATGTTGATCATTCGAAGATAATACGTGAATTCATAAATGTGTTTGAAACAGAAATTTTTCTGAGTTGGTTTACTAATATTTTCAATTTAATTTATTTTCCCCTTCAAATTGTAAACAAAAAATAGTAATAATTGTTTCAACTCTTGAAATAATATATGCATAGAAAAGTAGGTATTTTTTGGTGTTAACATAATATAATTTTGCATGGCACAAATATTTTAACTAATGATTTTTTAAATGTTCAAAGCAAAAAGGAATGAGATAAATGAGCAAGGAAAAGAGAAAAAGCCCGCGAATGAGATAAATGAGATAAATGAGCAAGGAAATTAGCATGTTGATCATTCGAAGACAATACGTGAATTCATAAATGTGTTTGAAACAGAAATTTTTCTGAGTTGGTTTACTAATATTTTCAATTTAATTTATTTTCCCCTTCAAATTGTAAACAAAAAATAGTAATAATTGTTTCAACTCTTGAAATAATATATGCATAGAAAAGTAGGTATTTTTTGGTGTTAACATAATATAATTTTGCATGGCACAAATATTTTAACTAATGATTTTTTTTAAATGTTCAAAGCAAAAAGGAATGAGATAAATGAGCAAGGAAAAGAGAAAAAGCCCGCGAATGAGATAAATGAGATAAATGAGCAAGGAAATGAGCATGTTGATCATTCGAAGACAATACGTGAATTCATAAATGTGTTTGAAACAGAGATTTTTCTGAGTTGGTTTACTAATATTTTCAATTTAATTTATTTTTCACTTCAAATTGTAAAATAGTAATAATTGTTTAAACTCTTGAAATAATATATGCATAGAAAAGTAGGTATTTTTTGGTGTTAACATAATATAATTTTGCATGGCACAAATATTTTAACTAATAATTTTTTAAATGTACAATGCAAAAAGGAATGAGATAAATGAGCAAGGAAAAGAGAAAAAGCCCGCGAATGAGATAAATGAGATAAATGAGCAAGGAAATTAGCATGTTGATCATTCGAAGACAATACGTGAATTCATAAATGTGTTTGAAACAGAGATTTTTCTGAGTTGGTTTACTAATATTTTCAATTTAATTTGTTTTTCACTTCAAATTGTAAAATAGTAATAATTGTTTAAACTCTTGAAATAATATATGCATAGAAAATTAGGTATTTTTTGGTGTTAACATAATATAATTTTCATAGCACAAATATTTTAACTAATAATTTTTTTAAATGTTCAAAGCAAAAAGGAATGAGATAAATGAGCAAGGAAAAGAGAAAAAGCCCGCGAATGAGATAAATGAGATAAATGAGCAAGGAAATTAGCATGTTGATCATTCGAAGACAATACGTGAATTCATAAATGTGTTTGAAACAGAAATTTTTCTGAGTTGGTTTACTAATATTTTCAATTTAATTTATTTTCCCCTTCAAATTGTAAACAAAAAATAGTAATAATTGTTTCAACTCTTGAAATAATATATGCATAGAAAAGTAGGTATTTTTTGGTGTTAACATAATATAATTTTGCATGACACAAATATTTTAACTAATGATTTTTTTAAATGTTCAAAACAAACAGGAATGAGATAAATGAGCAAGGAAAAGAGAAAAAGCCCGCGAATGAGATAAATGAGATAAATGAGCAAGGAAATTAGCATGTTGATCATTCGAAGACAATACGTGAATTCATAAATGTGTTTGAAACAGAGATTTTTCTGAGTTGGTTTACTAATATTTTCAATTTAATTTATTTTCCCCTTCAAATTGTAAACAAAAAATAGTAATAATTGTTTCAACTCTTGAAATAATATGTGCATAGAAAAGTAGGTATTTTTGGTGTTAACATAATATAATTTTGCGTGGCACAAATATTTTAACTAATGATTTTTTTAAATGTTCAAAGCAAAAAGGAATGAGATAAATGAGCAAGGAAAAGAGAAAAAGCCCGCGAATGAGATAAATGAGCAAGGAAATTAGCATGTTGATCATTCGAAGACAATACGTGAATTCATAAATGTGTTTGAAACAGAGATTTTTCTGAGTTGGTTTACTAATATTTTCAATTTAATTTATTTTCCCCTTCAAATTGTAAACAAAAAATAGTAATAATTGTTTCAACTCTTGAAATAATATGTGCATAGAAAAGTAGGTATTTTTGGTGTTAACATAATATAATTTTGCATGGCACAAATATTTTAACTAATGATTTTTTTAAATGTTCAAAGCAAAAAGGAATGAGATAAATGAGCAAGGAAAAGAGAAAAAGCCCGCGAATGAGATAAATGAGATAAATGAGCAAGGAAATTAGCATGTTGATCATTCGAAGACAATACGTGAATTCATAAATGTGTTTGAAACAGAGATTTTTCTGAGTTGGTTTACTAATATTTTCAATTTAATTTATTTTCCCCTTCAAATTGTAAACAAAAAATAGTAATAATTGTTTCAACTCTTGAAATAATATATGCATAGAAAAGTAGGTATTTTTTGGTGTTAACATAATATAATTTTGCATGACACAAATATTTTAACTAATGATTTTTTTTAATGTTCAAAGCAAAAAGGAATGAGATAAATGAGCAAGGAAAAGAGAAAAAGCCCGCGAATGAGATAAATGAGATAAATGAGCAAGGAAATGAGCATGTTGATCATTCGAAGACAATACGTGAATTCATAAATGTGTTTGAAACAGAGATTTTTCTGAGTTGGTTTACTAATATTTTCAATTTAATTTATTTTCCCCTTCAAATTGTAAACAAAAAATAGTAATAATTGTTTCAACTCTTGAAATAATATATGCATAGAAAAGTAGGTATTTTTTGGTGTTAACATAATATAATTTTGCATGACACAAATATTTTAACTAATGATTTTTTTTAAATGTTCAAAACAAACAGGAATGAGATAAATGAGCAAGGAAAAGAGAAAAAGCCCGCGAATGAGATAAATGAGATAAATGAGCAAGGAAATGAGCATGTTGATCATTTGAAGACAATACGTGAATTCATAAATGTGTTTGAAACAGAGATTTTTCTGAGTTGGTTTACTAATATTTTCAATTTAATTTATTTTCCACTTCAAATTGTAAACATAAAATAGTAATAATTGTTTCAACTCTTGAAATAATATATGCATAGAAAAGTAGGTATTTTTTGCTGTTAACATAATATAATTTTGCATGGCACAAATATTTTAACTAATGATTTTTTTAAATGTTCAAAGCAAAAAGGAATGAGATAAATGAGCAAGGAAAAGAGAAAAAACCGGCGAATGAGATAAATGAGTAAGGAAATTAGCATGTTGATCATTCGAAGCAATACGTGAATTCATAAATGTGTTTGAAACAGAAATTTTTCTGAGTTGGTTTACTAATATTTTCAATTTAATTTATTTTCCCCTTCAAATTGTAAACAAAAAATAGTAATAATTGTTTCAACTCTTGAAATAATATATGCATAGAAAAGTAGGTATTTTTTGGTGTTAACATAATATAATTTTGCATGGCACAAATATTTTAACTAATGATTTTTTTTAAATGTTCAAAGCAGAAAGGAATGAGATAAATGAGCAAGGAAAAGAGAAAAAGCCTGCGAATGAGATAAATGAGCAAGGAAAAGAGAAATGTTAACTTCCCGCGCAAAATTGCCCTTTAGTCCCGGGTGGTGTTACCACCCGCCACAAAAGGAGCCCCTTTTGTCTCGGGTGGTAACACCACCCGGGACTAAAGGGCGAAAATTCGCCTGTGGAGGTATCCTGCGCGAAATACCCCTTTTTCATGGGTCGGGATACCACCCGTGACAAAAGGGGGGCCTTTAGTCCCGGGTGATAACACCACCCGGGACTAAAGGGCCTTTTGTCACGGTTGGGAATACGACCTGTGACAAAAGGTGGGGGTTCTATATAATCCCCGTCGCCTTTCAGATCGACACTTAGCCGTTTTCCCCCAAATCGCCGCCTCTCGCCTTGCTCTTCCTCCGTCGTCGTCGCCGCCGCCTCTCCTCGCCGCGCCCGTCCCCGATGCGCCCCTCCCCGACAAGAGGCTCCTCTCCGACACGCTTCTCCCCGACGCGGCGCCCCTCCCCGACTCACCGCCCTCTCCCACGACGCGCATCTCCCCGACTCGCCGCCCCCGCCGGCCCCCGGCCCTCCTCCTCCACGAGCGCCGGCGCCGTCGCCGCCCCTGACCTCAATTTGTGGTACCTGCAGGACCGTACCAGCCGACCAGCCCGACCGGTATGGCGCGTCGCCGCCGCCGCCGCTTGCCGCCCCCCTGTGCGGCCGCCGGCCGGCGTGCGTGTGCCCCAATGGCCGGCCGGGCCGCGCGCTAGGGTTTGGCCTTGCTGACGCAAGCCCGTGAAATGCTGGCGTCAGCAAGCATTTTTAATTAAATTTGTTTGATTTAGTTTTTCAATTGATATTATATATGTAGTTATAGATATGCATGAAAGTTTATAAATTTATAGGAATGGAAAGAAAATTTAATTAGAAACAAATAGTAATGCTTTGTATATTTTTGTGTGTATATTTGTGTACCAAAATCTAATTGTTTTGTAATATACAATTTCATAGTTTTGAGTATTTGAGTTTTGAGTATAATTGTTTCATAGTTTTGAGTATTTGAGTTGTAATATACAATTTTATATGTAGTTTTGAGTTCTTAATTGTGTATTTGAGTTCTTAATTGTTTTCTAATATACAATTTCATTAGTTTGATACTTCTGAAGTCGACGACTGCCGCGCCGTCTCGAACAAGTGACTTCCCTTCACCTCTGTCATTCTCCCACACGGCCCGCCACCAATAAGCATCGTTTGTCCACAAGTTAGTACAAATATTTCGACTTTGTTTATTCAAGAAAATTCGTAGTAAATACTTGTTTATTCTAGAAATTCATAGAAAAACTTGTTGCTTATTCTAGAAATTCAAAGTAAATTCTTGTTCAATAAAGAAATTCTTAGTAAATTCTAGAAAGTTCTAGAAAATTCTTAGTAAATACTTGTTTATTCTAGAAAGTTTTAGAAATTGTTGATTATTCCAGAAATTCATAGGAAAAACTTGTTGCTTATTCTAGAAATTCAAAGAAAATTCTTGTTTATTCTAGAAAGTTTTAGAAATTGTTGATTATTCCAGAAATTCATAGGAAAAACTTGTTGCTTATTCTAGAAATTCAAAGAAAATTCTAGTTTAATAAAGAAATTCTTAGTAAATACTTGTTTATTCTAGAAAGTTTTAGAAATTGTTGATTATTCCAGAAATTCATAGGAAAAACTTGTTGCTTATACTAGAAATTCAAAGAAAATTCTTGTTTAATAAAGAAATTCTTAGTAAATACTTGTTTATTCTATAAAGTTTTATAAATTGTTGATTATTCCAGAAAATCAACTTAGTAAATTGTTGGTTATTCTAGAAACTCAAAGAAATTCTTAGAAAATTCATGTTCAATAAAGAAATTATTTGAAAAATCTTGTTTATTCTAGAAAGTTTTAGAAATTGTTGAAAATTACATAAATTCATAAAAAATTCTTGTTTATTATAGAAATTCATAGAAAATTCTTGTTTATTCCAGATGGATGACAACCATGACAACTTTATGGCCGACATTATTGCTAGTGGTACAACTTTATGGCCGACATTATTGCTAGTAGTCAATTCTAATCTCCATGAGGACGATGCATACAGAGTCCATTGGATTTTACTCATAATCAGTATCGACAATAGCAACATCAATGTGTATGATTCATTGAGAAAAGCTCCCTCAGAATACCAAGACCTTCAAGATGTATTCCACGAGTAATAATTCTATCTATGACATTTTCTTTAATGCAATATATATATTTAGCTTTTATACTAACATATTGTATCTTTTATTATTTTGCCTCAGAGCTTGGACCATGTTCATTGCAAAGCACCGAGGAACATTTCAACCCAAAATTAGATGGGTGTATGATTTTTCGGTACGTATACAAATAACAACTTCAGATTGGGAATATTTAAAATGTATAACACTAGAATTTCATATTCTGTTTTCCTCTCCACTTTAGTGTTTGAGACAAGAACAAGGAAATAATTTATGCGGGTACTACGTTTGTGAGTTCATACACCATTACAGTGGCAATGCGGATGATGATGCTGTAAGTAAAATAAACCTATTAATAATATCATTTTATCCTTTTTGTATCTTTAATCGCTTGGTGTATTATATCAACCTATTTGCAAATTACAGAGGATTATAAAAAGGGACGCACTCATTGAGAAGGATCGTCTCTTGGCAATTCAAGAAGCTCTCATGGGATTCGTCATGGACGAGGTGGTTAATCCACAAGGAAAACATTATTATGACAACCATCCAATTGACCGACTCACCTCCGAGGAAAGCTAACTGAGACTAGAAATTTGAACTGAATGATATTTTGATGTATATATACTATATGGGGTTTTGATGTATATATACTAGTTTAAGAAAATATTATTTGTTTTCATGTGTATAAATTATTATGTGTATACATACATTTATAAGTTCCTATATGTAGATATATAGGGTTTAATTTATATATAAGTCTAATCTAACTGCGTATATGGTATATATAGACAGGTATATACATATATACAAGTTCAAATACGTATACGTGCATATACGGGTTAGACAACAATTAGAATATACGCTCAAATCGAAAACAGAAAAAAAGAAGAAACGATACCCTTTAGTCTCGGTTGGTATTACCAACCGAGACTAAAGGGGGTGGGCGTAGGTGCTGGCACCCCCCCTTTACTCTCGGTTCGTAATACCACCCGGGACTAAAGGATCCTTTAGTCCCGGTTGGTTCAACCGGGACTAAAGGGGGGGCCTTTTGTCTCTCATCATTAGTCCCGGTTTGACTTGAGAGAGCTATTCCCCTTACCAACCGGGACTAAAGGCCCTCTCCCTACCAGTGATCATCTGCTTAAGTCTCACCAATTTTAGGGTGCATTTGGCAGGGCTCCGGCTGTGCCTGTGCTGGTGGAGCGGATTCTGTAGTGGAGCTGAAACCGTTTTAGAAAAACGTTGGGCAAAACAGCTTCTCCTGGCTGTGTAAGGTGAATAAGAGGGTGAAATGTCCATAATGACATTCCCTTTTCTTTTTCTATTTTCTATTTCCTTCTTTTATTTTCTATTTTCCTTTTCTTCTTATTCTATTTCTTTTTCTCTTTCTTTCCCTTTTCCCTTTTCTTCTTATCCTTCCTCCCCTCCTCCTTCCTTCATTCTTCGCTGCCTCCCCCACCCCGGCCCACCTACCCAAGCCGGCGCACTCCCCTGCCGGCCCACCTCCCCTCGCCTGACTACTCCGCCTTCAGCTCCACTGCTCCTCACTGCGCCACAGGATCCCGCCGCTGCCGCGCCGCGCATCACCTCCATCTCCTTTTTAAAGTATTGAATTTTTTCCAACTACAAAGTTTCATAACTTCTCAAGATGTACAACTTTTATTTGGGTTGTTTCTTCATTTGACAAAGCGGTAGTAATTTTGATCACAAAATCTATATCTCTCATATAGTTTCATGAAACTATATGAGAGATGTATAAGATTTGTGAAGAATGTTACTACCACTATATCGGATGAGCAAATGATTAAATTAAAAGTTGTTCACATTCAGAAGTTATAGAACTTAATAGTTGAATCATTTTTAATTTGAATTACTTTTGTCAACGAAAAGTACTGAATATCTAGTCACTTGAAAATTTGAATTTTTCAAATGATCTCTAATGGAGAAATATTCAAAATAAAAGTTGTATATCTCAAAAAGTTATGGAACTTTGTAGTTGACAACTTTTTTATTTGAAATCATATTGGCAACAAAAAACTAAGTTTGAATCTCTCAAATTTGAAATTCAAATTTTGTAAACGACCTCGAATGGAGAATGTCCAAAAACGAAAGTTGTATATCTCAAAAAGTTATGAAACTTTGCATCTGATAACTCTTTAATTTGAAGCCGTTTAGATCTTCAAATAAGCAATTTACACATGGTGTACTATAATATGAGGAGGATGAAAACGACATATAAATGCATGTGAGGGTGTAGTGCAGTGGTTAAGAAGGCTACGCATGAGAGGGGAGGTCGCGGGTTCGAACCCCACTTGCGACTTGGGACGGGCGGGTGGCTAGCCAAAACTACTTTTTTTCTATTTAATTTGAGTTTTTTCTGCCATGTGCCAAAACCTCACTGCTCGCGGGTGACTTAAGACGCCCGCCAGCACTGAGGTATCTGTGCTAGCAGGCGGGCACCCACCAGCACAAAGGGTCATTTCTGCTGGCTCAAAGTTGCTGGCGGGTGCGACACCCGCCAGCAAAGACCGGTTTTAGTCACCAGCAGAAATTGTTTCTGGCGTAGTGGCGAGATGGTCCGCCCACGCCACCGCCTCTCACGCTCGGCGGTACCGTGCCCATGCGACCATCGGCGGCCATCTCCTCCCTGTGCCGTTCCCCTGCGACCGCCGCCCACCGGCCATCTGCTCCACGCGCCACCGTCAAGCTCCCCCAGCCACCTTCCGTGCGTACCCGCGCCGTGCCCCGAGTGGGAGCATCATCACATTTAAATAAATTATGTCCTCTCATGCTTGCCAATGTACATGATGTCTTTTTTAAGAATACCTAAAGGTGTTCTTAAAAATCTAGATTATTATAGATCTAGGTTCTTTTGGCAATGTGATGAACACAAGAAGAAATATAGACTGGCAAGGTGGAGTATCCTCTACCAGACCAAGAGTATGGGAGGAAGGAATTGTAAACTTAGAGGTTTAGAATATTTGCTTGCTAAGCTAGTGGTTGTTCAAGCTTCTAAATGAGGGAGTATGGTAGCAACTGATCCGACGAAAATATTTGAAGAATAAACCGTTATCTCAAATATCGAAGAAGCTAGGTGACTCTCAGTTTTGGTCGGGCTTGATGGACATTAAGAATCGGTTCTTATCTAGAGGTAGATTCTTGTTCCAAGACGGGAACCAAACGAGGTTTTGGGATGATGTTTGGTTGGATAACAAAAAACTCAAGGATAGTTACTCATGGCTTTATAACATCGTAAGAAAGAAAGACGATACAGTGGCTAGTGTGCTAAGCATGGTTCCATTGAATGTGTCTCTTAGGAGGGTACTAAGAGGGGATACATTAAACAAATGGTTGGAATTAGTGGGCAAAATAATAAAGGTAGAATGAAAAGACCAAAAAGATAAGTTTGTTTGGGGGCTGGGAACTGGGAAAACGTTTACTGTTAATTCAATGTATTCAGACATTATGAAACAATAAGGTGTGCCTTCCAAGTGTGTTTTTTGGAAACTAAAGGTACCACTCAAAATTAAGATTTTCTTATGGTACCTTTGGAAGGGGTCATTCTTACAAGAATATAATCTTGCTAAAAGGAGATGGCAGGGGTGTGTTAAATGTTGTTTTTGTAGTCCGAATGAAACAATTAAACACCTATTTTTTGACTGTCACTTGGCAAGAAATATTTGTAATTTGGTTTACATCACTTTTGGAATTCAATCACCGATCAGCTTCTCTCATCTACTTGGTTCTTGGCTGAGGGGATTCCCAAAGCATCTTAGAGAACAATGTCCGGTGGGGTAGCACCTCTTTGTTGGGTTTATTTGGTTGAATAGAAACGAGGTGGTATTCCGGAAAACAATTCCTAACTCCTTTGTGCAGGTAATTTTCGGTGGGACATATTGGGCAAGATGTTGGTCGCTGCTGTCGAAAGAGGAAGAGAAAACTACTCTGAAAGAAAAATGTCGTCGTTTGGAGGTGGCAGCTATGGAGATCTTCAGTAAATTCGGACGGAAGACAAGGTTTAGACTTGGCAGTTAGCGAGTGTCTTAGGCACTAGTTATGGGTTATCTGAACTTTATCTGAACTTTGTTGGAGTGTAGTAGCTCTGCTGCAGTCTGAGTGCTGCCTTTGCTTCTGAATTCGACAGGTTCTGTGTTGGGCTGTGCACATTCTCTAGGGAATGTGGAGGCCGGATATTTATCCAATTTCTAAAAAAAATCTTGGGTGCCGCATAGCTAGAGGCTCGATGGCCAGAGTGCGGCGCCTCATGGAAGCCACTATGAGGCGAGCAGCGGCGATGGATTCGATTTCAGCAGCAGCCGTGGAGCTCGACATCCTCTACTTCAGTCCAGGCAACTTCGCATCTCTGTCATTCGAAATTCTGATGGAGGGCGCACTGTTCTGCCACTGCGCTTAATGCTGACGTTTGTCGCCTTCAGGACTTGCTACCCACCCTCGACCCCTCCAAGAACAGACGACCCCTCGTTCGCCCAGCTCACCACCGACGCTCACCTCCACGTGCCTTACCGTCGCCGATTAACTCCATTTCTCCACTGCTACCACAGCTTTCTTCCCTGTTGTTATCGTCGCCGCTGCCACAGACGGTCCGCCGTAGAGGTTCCTGTGTTCAAAGAACTGGTTGGCACGGCAAAACTCACGGGAATGACTGTTGCGTTTGTGGAGCAAATTGGGGAAGGACGGAGGACGTGCAAATATACACGGCGGAGGTCTCCGTTTTCGCGTCTCCAATAGATACGGGAAGATATTGGGCAACTGTTGGACAATGTTTTTCCTCTTTTTCTCTTTAAAGCAGGTATTAAAGGCGGTGGCACTGGCATTAGAGCAACTCCAACAGATGCTTTAAAACGTTTTCTATGGCTAAAAAATAAAAAAAGGCGTCTCGACGGCGTTCCAACAGAATTGTGAAAATACATCCTCGCTTTCCCCCTCGCCCTTCAACCCAGGTGCCTCACGACCTTTGGCGAGCGATCCACCCTCGCAAAATCGCCGGATCTCCTGGCAGGGATTCCTCCCGCGCTCCTCCTCGCGCCAAATGTGCTTCCCGCGCCAAAAATCCATCCCGAACTCCTGCCTCGCGCCCATGCACGTCCGTGCCCTTGTGCAGTCGCCGCCGCCGTTGAGCCCGGGCGCCCTCGCCGACGGCTAAGTCCGCGCCCTTGCGCAGTCACCGCCGCCGTTGAGCACCGGGCGCCGTCGCCGCTGCCGCCGCCGCTGCCGCATCACGTGTTTCTGTCGCCACCGCCACGTCACGCGCTGCCCTTGCCGCCGCCATGTACAGGCCGCTGCGACCTCGTTCAACCGCGGCTGGGGTCCCCGGATTGTGGAATGGATCCGTGGAGGCACATCCCTTTTCTCAGTTTGCTGAAGGAAGGGAGGAGACAGTGGAAGATTTGGATGAGTCACAATGCCGCCAGTCGCTAGATGGTGAGGAATTTCATGGAGAGGCATACACCGGTGAGTTCGTGGATACATTTGGTCAACAAGTTTGTATTTGTTCATTTTGCCATGTTGTGAATGTTGCTAGGTTCAATCTGTGTACTTGCATGTCTGGTTTCCTACCACAAGATCACATATGTTCAGCAGCAGCCGCATGATTTGCAGTTCAATTATTCGAAACCATTGTATTGGTCAGGGAGCAGAGCAAGCCAACTGAAACACGCGCTGATCGCCCTTACTGTCCCTGTTTTCAGATACTCAGGTTTCTGAAATTGAATTAGTTGATATGCCTGTTGAACCCTTTTTAATAGATCTCTGAAGAATGAGTTCTTTAGATTTGTGAATATAGTCCAAATCAAGTTTTTTTTTCACTTGTGAATTGATAAATGAGGATGGATTTTTTCACTTGTGAATTGGTAAATGAGGATGGATGAGATTGATGGGTTTTGCTGATCGAGCTGACTGAAACTTCTCATCCCCCCCCCCCCCCTGCAATGCTCCTATCCATATGCTTCTCCTAGGTTGATGTACTATTTCTCTGAAAATAGATGTTGGTGACTTTACCGACGCAATGCATGATATTGATTTATAAACTGAAGATAGATGGTTATTTTTGCTCATATTTGACTGGATAAAGGAGTGTGAGTGCTTCGATTTCAATTATATGTCGAACTTTCATGAATGTATTTGGGACTATGAACTATGAAGTGCTAAAATTTAGTTCAATTTATTTAGGCAAGGTACTGTTTTAGTTGATTCAGTTGCATCTAGGTACTGTTTTAACTGATATTGAACTATGAACTGGGATTGCATATACTGTTTTAGTTGATTCAGAATCTAGGAGCATGTACAGTAGGTTCATTTAAGTTTTATTAATTTAATCTTATCACTTTGGTACCTTTGATGCACCTTACCTGAAATCTTCAAAACCTGAGTTGATGCTCTGATTGCAATCTGATTGGGTTCACAATATGTATGGCCACATGTCCTTTAAATGATCCAAGAATGCATCATGTTTGACAAAAAAAAAAATGCAGCCTTAAAGTGGTGCTAATTAAATTAAGATTTCTTAGACTATCTTATATATATTATTTGAAATTGTGCATTTCAATCAGGGCAAGCACCTGATCATTTATTGTTGCCTGACACTTTTTATGTGTCTGTCTGTTTCATGGCTTCTCTGTCTGATTTTTCCTAAATATATTTCTGCTCTGTTAGTAATGTGCATTCATATGTCATTGTCTGTTATCTGTTGGTGCTTTCAGAAAGCAGGTAGCACTGTAGTATTGGCTTTGTACATAGCTCAGTCGCCACTCATTTCTAGCAAAGTAGCTTTTTTGGTGGAAGGAGAAAAAAGTTCTGAGGTGTCTTATTAAACCTTCTTTTGGGTAAAATTTATCTGTTAATTTTATTGGTCCCAGTTGGTTGGGGTGGATGCTTGCTTAGGTGATAATCAACCAAAACGAGCACGATGAACTACCTGATTTCCAATCAGATGTTTGCAAGATAGGATAAACTTTAACTTTTAGGCTGTATGACTATGCAGCTGCTAATCATGTGTTCCCTTGTGCCTGCAACATAATATCTTACCAGTGACAACATCGTTCCTCATGATACCTTGCATCACTTCCACTGCGCAACTTTGATTTGGCTGCTGGATTAGGGCAGTGAAGCATGTGGCGTAGACTGCCTCGCCAATGTGATGTGTGGCTTGGCCGTCACCGTTGCCAACTTTGATTCCTCCATGTTATGCTTTAAACTTGTGAACCTTAGACATATTTGAAGCTTCAGTATGTGTAAAGCTTCAGTATCTGAAAAATTACAGTATGCCAGTCTGTACGTTCAGAGACTAAACATCTTTCACCTTTTTTTGTTCTTGCAGAAAATAGTTTATACACTCAGATTTCTACACGTTCTGAATTAGCATGACATATAGCATAAATAAATTATCTGGCACTCTGATCTGACTCTTGGTCCTCTGGTTGTTGATTTTTTGTGTTGAGTTTTATTTTTTTTCATGTGGCAGGAGGTATGGATGTAGGATATTATACTCACCTTCTAGTGAATGGAGTTGAACAGTCTCAGGAGCTCTCAACTAGCAGTGAACCACCCATCCATCTTGCTGGATCAACAACCAAGAGTTCTCAAGGAAGAAGCAAAAACTTCAGAGTGGAGGAAGATAAACTACTTGTCTCAGCTTGGCTGAATGTGAGCATGGATCTAATACAAGGTGTTGATCAAACGCAAGACACATTTTGGAATAGGATACATGCATATTTCCATGCAAACAAGAGGTTCACGTTTGTGTCAACTCGTTCTGCAAGTTCCTTGATGAACCGTTGGTCCGGTATTCAACATGATGTGAATCTGTTTTGTGGGTATCCATCTAAGATAGAGTTGAGGAACCACAGTGGTTGGTCAGTTGGTGACAAGGTTATCTCTCAAACACATACACATAATCTGTCTTGTATGATCATGTCTCAGTGCTTCATTGTAATGTTGACTTTGGTGTTTATGTGCAGATAGCAAATGCCTGTGCAATGTTCACGAAGGAAGACCCGAAGGACAGAAAGTTTACATTCATGCATTGCTAGAACATTCTCAAGGACAAGCCCAAGTGGATGAGTAGGCGGCCGGATGTTAGATGTGCAAAGAAAGCAAGCAACAAGAAACTGAAGACTGTGGCCAATTCTACTCCAGGCTCGGCTGCAATACCTACTGTTGCCCCTATTGATGTTGCTGATGAAGGTGAACCACCTGTAAGACCCGACGGCAAGAAGGAGAAACTGAAGCTGAAGCAACGATCGACCATTGAAGCATTGGATTATCTGATGGTAAAGAAAAAAGAAGCTGACAATAAGAAAGACCTGAAGAAAGAAGAGAGGTGCAACAGAGCATTTGCATTGCATGAGGAAAGGATAAAAGTGGGGAAAGAAAAGATTCAGATCCAAAGGGACCTAGAAGGGGAAAGACTCAAATTGGACAAAAGAACAATTTCACTTCCAAAGGAGAACAATTTCACTTCCAAAGGGATCAAGATGAGGAGAGAATTCTTAATTTGGATTTGAGCACAATGAACTACAAACTGCAGCAGTACTATGCAGTACGGCAGGAAGAGATTCTTGCTAGACGTTGCAACATCTAGGAGTTTCTATCTAGTTTCAGTTCATTTGAAAACTCATGTGTGAGATACCTTATGAATTCTTAATTTAGATAGTGTGTCTATGGATTTGTCTCCTTGTGAGCTACCCCTTGAATTATATGGTTTAAGGTTATTTGATGAGTTACCATTTCTACATTTTTAAGTATGGATCTCATTACATGACTTGGGTAAACACGCATTCTGTTGCCGTATACAATATTGCATACTTCATTTTCACAAGAGGGCTAGACAGTGGAACAACACATTGATCTTTATGAAAATTCTAGCAAATGGTTGTGGGTAATCTGGGTTCACTAAGGTATTCTGGTTACTCGGCACCTAGACTAGTGTGCCACCATCTCAACAAACATGAAAAGATAACACTTCACTTTCCTTTTTGGTTTATCCTTTTAGCTACAGGTTTCCTCTGGCAGTGGCAAACATGTTCGAGGAATCAGAAAGCAGCTAGTCTCCAAGAGAGGTGGATGGCCGCACGCCCATGGGAGAACAGGTTACTTGACAGAGGACAAGAAAGGCTACAGAATCCAAATGTCATGATGCAGATGCAGTCGTAGTCTTTTCAGCACCAGTGATGGTTGGTGGCATGGAGATATAATACAAGTCTAGGCTACAGCAACAGCCAATTCAGAGATAAAAAAAGTGCTACTCGATACAAGCACACCGAGCCAAACAAGCACAATATAATCTATAATGTTCTCAAATTAATACTAAATGGACTACAGGAAACTAATCAATATCAATCAATTTTGTACAACTCTGAATGGTTTTGCCACAAGTGCTCAATCAGGTCTGCCTTCAGCTGATAGTGGATTTCACTGTCCTTGATGTTTATGTAATTTTGCATGAAAGCATCAAGTTCAGGTGCTGCACTATGTGAAATTGTCACTCTTGATCCCATATCGTCGTAGTTGCAAACATAATGTCCCTCATTGTCGAAGTGGTACTCATATACCTCCTCGAGCTCTTCACGCTCGTCTTCAACAATCATGTTATGCATTATGATGCAAGCCATCATAATATCATGGAGCGTATCTTCATCCCATAAATGAGCCGGCCCACGAACAATAGCAAAGCGAGATTGTAGAACCCCAAATGCCCTTTCAACATCCTTTCGACATGCTTGTTGTGCCCTTGCAAAATATTTTTTCTTATTACCCTATGGCGTGGGATGGTCTTCACAAAAGTTGCCTATGACGGATATATGCCATCTGCTAGATAGTAACCCATTGAATAATCATGTCTATTTATCTTGTAGCTAACTTGTGGAACTTGCCCCTCAACAAGCCTTGCAAAGATAGGAGATCTTTGAAGCACATTTATGTCATTGTGTGAACCAGGCATGCCAAAGAATGAATGTCATATCCAAAGATCTTTAGATGCGACTGCTTCCAGTATAATAGTAGGCTCCTTTTTGTGTCCCCTGTACATCCCGTGATGTGCAGAAGGGCAATTTTTCCAAGGCTAATGCATACAATCTATAGAACCAACATTACCAGGAAATCCTCTGCTCGCTCCAATTTCAAGTAATCTAGGAGTATCCTGTTCATTAGGCTCTCTCATGTACTCCGATCCAAAAATCTCAACAACAGCTGATACAAACTTTCTCAAAGATTCTAGTGCAATACTCTCTCCAATACGAACATACTCGTCCAAAGCATCAGCTGGTGTGCCATAAGCTAACATACGGAAAGCAGCGACAACCTTCTGTAGACAAGATAGTCCTAGCACATTGGCTGCATTCCTCTTCTGCACAAAATAGTCGTCATCTTTCTCAACAGCTTTCATTATGCGAAGAAGTAGAGATCGCCTCATCCGAAACCTACATCACAAAGCAGTACGAATTTAGCACATAAATATTACATGTACAGTGAATATTAGATTAAAATTAAATACAAATATATGAACCTCCGTCTAAAAGTAGTGGCATTGAAAGTAAGATTATTTGATAAATAATCTTTGTACAGAAGTTCATGGTGTAAAAGTCTTTCACGCTGAACTACCTCATGTCCCTCAATAGAACCAATACGACAGGATTATTAACTGAATTCTCAATGATCATATGAGCGGCATCATCATATATCTCATCATCGAAAGAGGACGAATTGATAACTTCATCCAATACAAATTGATTGAATTCTTCGTCGGAATCCATACACTGTTGTGTTATTTTTTAAATACAAATCGGCATGCCATAACGAATTAGATCATGATCGGAGGAGGAGAAGCGGACATGAACAGAAAATAGAAACCCTAAACCCTAAGTACCTCGAATCAATTTGATCGAAAGAGAAGCTGCGGACAAGATGGTGGCGTCGCCCGATGACCTTCAGTCGCCGGCGGCCACGGCCGCTCGATTTTCTAGGCCGGCGGCGACACAGGCGCCGTGGTGTTCCTGTTCCGCGACAGGTCGCGCGCCTGTCGTCGGGACTCGGGCGCAAAGGGGTCGGGAGGGGTTCGGTTCTGTCTTGTGGGCCTGGTAGCAACAGATATCCAGTTTTAGCCAGTCTGTTGGAATACCCCTTTCAAGTATAGAGTTTTCTATTTATACAAAGGGCTCAAACTCCAAATTTAACTAGCAAAAATAGAGAGGCTGTTGGAGTTGCTCTTAGCAGTCTTTTGGAGTTGCTCTTACATTCCAAATTCGGGAGTCAGGAGTCTCATGTACCAATTTAATTAAATGTCTCGATGGTGTATGATTCATGAATGAAGGATTAGTGTTACAATACACAGACCGTATCCCTGCTTGGTTTTACAACGCTCGCCTGGCTTCACCAGCCTTGTCGTCGTCATTGAGCAGGCCCAAGGTCCTTTCGATATATTGTATGCAACAACTGTGTGGTGACCTTAAAATTTCCTTATCGCGATAATTTCTTATTCAACAACTACAGACTGAAATTTCATAAGCTGCAAATAATAACTAGTGTTCATCACTTAACAGTAAACAATTGCCGGCAAATGATCCTCTGGTTCTTCAGGGCACAGGACAACAGACAGCAGAACCTTTCTCTTGGTGTCTACCTCGAACATCCATACCTTGTCCTGCTCCTCGGAGCTGCTGAGAAGACAGCAATCGGTGACCCTGAAGCAGATCACATCAGGGTTGACGGGGCTCACGACAGGGCAGCTCGGGGGCACGCATGGGAGGCCCACGTAGCCCGGGAGATCCCAGAGCTCCTCGCAATCGAGGATGCTGTCCATCACCCACGCCATTTTCTCGTCCATGCTCAGGCTCATGGTCCAGGTGGTCACCGTGAAGCCGAGGCTCGAATTCGGGCATGTGCTCCTGACAGGGCCGCCGCAGCAGCAGCAGCGTGGGTCGATGCTCACGAACTTCAACGCGTCGGCGCTGGCTCCACACATGTTCCGGCAATCCTCCATCTGACAGTCATCGTCTTCGCCGTAGATGTAGCGGCCATTGCCGTGTCTCCCTTCCCGGGGTGCCACGGGCAGCGGCATGGACCGGAGCATGAGGTTCGGATCATCCATGTCGCAGAGGAGGAAGCCGTCGCTGAACTTAACCCAGCACAGGAACCGGTTGCCGAGGGGGATGACCCTGTCAGTGTCATGCCCAGTCCACTGCTTCAGCCCGTACCCTCTGCTGCCGTCGACGTCGACGACTGGCACTGCCCACCTCCTCTCCCACGTCCCACCCCCAGTTGCTGCCGACGTTGAGCACGTTGAGATGGATCGTACCAGATGGCGAGTCGTTTTGGTTCCGAACTCCCAGCTCAGCGGAGGATGCCGGTGGTCTCGTCGTGCCGCAAATGTTCTCCTACCATATGGCGTATCTACCCATACGAATGGTTCCCGTCCGATTCAACTCGGAGATTCGTGCAGGATGGACAACGTGGCAACGGAAAAGTCGGAGCACGAAATGATTTGCTAGGCCACCCCCGTTCACACGAACCTGCTGCATTCGATGCGCCTCCTCCCCCGGAGTTGGTGGGCGGGTCTGGCTTCTACTCGAAGCGTCGGCCACCATCTCGGTCGATCTAGGGTTACGGCGAGTGATAGCACGAAGTTCTCAGCCGCTGCGGCTTGCTGCTGTACCCGGCGGAGGTAGGCGAGCTCGGCTCGCGGTGGTGGTGGCCTTGCGAGCGCCGTCAACGGCGGATTGGTCTGCACCAGGGGAATCCCGGTATAGGCGCTCTAGAGGGGAGTGGCAGCGGAGAGGAGTGCGGCCCCTGATGCGGGTGGCGGATGGTGTCGGCGAATGGTCGATTGACGGCAGACGAAGCCGTCGCCGCATCGTGCGATGCCTCAGGGATATCAGAGGTTAGATTTTAAATCCCAAATCCAATGGCATAGAATTTTATAGATTATATGTAAAATGTTGACAGCATCCAACAAATTGAATGTAATATGGCCATTGTTGCTCAGTTTTCTGATTCCATCCGCAGCTCTTTTTTTTATGTTCCCTGGTGTTGCTCTGGCTTATCGACCCCGTTAACAATGGGTGCAAGCAGCTCAAATATTCAGAAAAAGAAGTTTTTTTTTGAAAGGAACGGCAAGAGCTTTGCCGTAAAGTTTATTAGAAGAAAGAAAGAGGTACAAAGGACCCCCAAAAAACAAAAAAGGGGAACTTACAACAACAACTGGGCCAGAACACAAGGCCAAAAACCACCGAAGAGAGCGCGACCCTACAGCACCACAAACAGCAACTGGGGAAAGAACAAAAAAGAAGCGAAGAAAAACGACAGACGGGCCACTGAGCAGGACAACCGCATCTGCCTCAAAGGCCAACTAACTAGGAGGGAGGTTGGGTAAGGGAGCTGGCACGTTATTAGCCATACAGAACTGTAGAATCTCCTCTTTCACCAGATAGGCCACAGCTTCTGTTTGGAGTGACTGTTGATCGAAGTTTCTTCTATTTCATTCCTTCCAGATATTCCACCAAAAATAGATCATGATACCGTCGAAGCGGGGTCTGTTTTGCTTGTCCACTTTGCTCCTGCATCGCCTCCACCATTTGATGATCGAAACTGTCGAACTACTTGGTGGAAGGTTATTCAAGGCCAACCAGTTCACCAACTGGCTCCACACTTGGCGAGTATAGGGGCAATCCTTGCATAGATGTGTCAGCGTTTCCGGGGCGGCGTTACACAATTGACACAAAGGGTTATTTGGCCAACCCCTTTTCTCGAGATTGTTCGACGTCAGGATCTTCCTGTGTAAAAGGATCTAGGCAAATATTTTGCACTTGGGCTCTGCTTTTGCCTTCCAAATTGGGCCAACGTTTATGGATTTAAAGCGCCCTTGGAATTGGATTCGGTACGCGCTCTTGGTCGTGTAATCCCCGTTTGTTGTCCAACGCCATGTAATCTCATCTGGGGTGCTGTCATCTCTATCTAGGCTCTGGATCTTTTCCCAAAGGTCCAAATATTCAATTAACTCCTGTGGTGACTGCAACAGGGAAATCTGGGCAATCCAGTAGTTATTTTGGAGTGCTCTTTGCACAGAAAAGTTCTTCCTCTTTGACCTCATGAAAAGGGATGGCGCGATGTTTTTTGGTGCCGCCCCTTGTACCCAAGATGAGTGCCAGAATTTTGCTTTTTTCCCATTGCCGACCGTGACAATCGTCGACGCATGAAACAGGTCCAAATCAAACTTGTCGCACGGGATGTCCATCCCATTCCACGGTCTGTCACTATGCTTCCACTGAAACCAGCACCATCGCAGCCGAAGAGCTCGAGCCAGTCGTTCAAGGTCCAGGACCCCCAGTCCTCCCAAATCCTTCGGTGTGCAGACTGTTGGCCAATTTATGAGGCAATGGCCGCCGTTCACTTTTTCCGGCTCTTCGCCTTTCCATAGGAAGCTCCTCCTGAGCCTGTCAATTTGTTTGATGAGCCATTTTTGGGTTGGGAAAACCGTAAGATGGTAGATTGGTTGTGATGATAGGACACTCTTGACCAGGGTTTCCCTCCCTGCAGAGGACAAGAATTTCCCCTTCCAGCCCGGTAGCCTGGCTCCGATCTTGTCGATGAGTGGTTAAACGTCGATTCTTCTAAGTTTGCGGGTGTGCAAGGGGAGGCCTAAATATTTGCCGGGGAAAGACGAGATCTTGCCAGGAAAAGCCGGGAGCACTTCTGCAATGAGTTCCTCGGTGCACCGAATCGGGAAAATCTCAGTCTTGTGCATGTTCACAGTCAGGCCTGAGCAGTCTCGAAAAACTTGCAGCAATCTGCTTAAGTGTTGCAGCTCCACGCGGTCCGGGTTTGCGAAAAGAGCGGCGTCATCTGCATAGAGGGAGCATCTCATTTTGGCCGCCCTCGGGAGGATCGGATGGATGAGTTTTCTTTCTGCCGCCAACTCTACAATTTTATGTAGTGGGTCCATAGCGAGGATGAACAACATAGGTGATAATGGATCCCCTTGACGTACCCCCCTTGCATGTTTGAATTTTTTCCCCGGGACGCCGTTGAGTAGCACCTTGGATGAAGAAGTCGCCAAGAGGGTAGCAATCCAGTCGCGCCAGCGTGTTCCAAAACCAAGCGCCCTCATCGTCTCCAGGAGGAACACCCAACTCAAAGAGTCAAAAGCTTTAGCGATGTCGAGTTTGATGAAGAGAGCCAGTCGTTTGGCCTTGTGTAGTGCCTTAACAACGCTTTGCACATATACAAAGTTATCATGAATGCAGCGTTTCTTGATGAAAGCGTTCTGACAACCCGAGATAAGTTCGTTGAGGCGTGGCGCGAGGCGATCTGCTAGGATCTTTGTAATGATTTTGGCCAGGCTGTTGATGAGGCTAACGGGGCGAAAATCAACAACATTATCAGCACCCTCCTTTTTAGGTAGTAAAATTATGTTAGCCTCATTGATCAGATCCAAACGTCTGGTGCGTAGTGAGTGGAATGCCTGTAGAGCTGCAATGAGGTCTTGTTTCACAATTGTCCAACATTTCTTATAGAATAATCCGATAAAACCATCCGGGCCGGGGGATTTTTCCGTCGGCAATTGGGAGATTGTGCTCTTAATTTCTGTTTCTTCAAAGGGGGCCTCAAGGTCGGTAAGGTCGTGTGGAGTATAGCCCAGGTTGTCCCAATTCAAGCAGCGTGTTCTCTCCTGCGTCTGTCCAAGAAGACCTACAAAATGTTCGTAGATGGCAGCCACCTTCTGGAAATGCTTTGTTGTGGTGCCGGCTGAAGTGGTTAGGGAGGGGATGTGCAGCTTTCTTTTTCTGTTGTTTGCATGCAGCATGAACAGGCGTGTGCATGCGTCTCCTTTGCGTAGCCATGTCAGTCTAGAGTGCTGGCGTGCACGCGCCCTCGGGATAGCTGCTAAGCCTACAGACTTGGCTTTTAGATACTTTCGAAATTGCAGCTCCTCGGCTGTGAGTGATCTTTGCTCTTGTGCTGTATCCAAAAGTAGGAGAACCTCATTAGCAATTGCGAGCCTGAGGTCAAGGTTGCCGTGGTTCTGTCTCTTCCAGAGCTTGAGCGCTTTGGCCGTGCGCAGCAATTTGACATGCATCCGAAGGATGGCGTCTTGAGTGTTTACTGGTTGGTCCCATGCCGCTTGTACCGTCTCCATGAAACCCGGCATGTTCACCCAATACGACTCAAAGCGGAAGCCAGTGTAGTGTTGTCGCATTACGTCTCCCGTTAGGAATAGGGGGCAGTGGTCAGAGCCCATGGTGGACAACGCATGCAGATCGGCGTTTGGGAACAGGAGGTGCCAGTCTGGTGTGCCGAAGAAACGATCAATTCTTGTGAACGTCGGATTTTCTTGCTCGTTGCTCCAAGTGAAACGTCGGCCTCTCAGATCAAGTTCCATCAACTACAGTTCGTCTAGCGTCTCTCTAAAATTTCTCATCATGCGCCGGTCGATTCTATCGTTGCTTTTATCCTCGGCCTTGTAGATAAGGTTGAAGTCGCCAATTAGAAGCCACTTATCCAATGAACGGTCCTTAAGGTTTTTAAGGTCTTCCAAAAAGGCCAATTTATCTGGGTCACTTTGCAGTCCGTAAACACCGGTCAAGGACCAGGAAGTATTATCATTTTTCATCGTGACCGTGGCTGAGATCGTGTATGTGGATAAATATGCGTTATGCAACTTGAAGTGTCTGTCGCTTGCTGCAAGGAGGATACCTCCCCTAGTGCCGTCTGCAGGCAAGGCTGCGTAATTTTTCGCAAAGCTCCCGCCAAGTGTCTCAGTTACCAAGCTGACCGTCCAACGGGCTATCTTTGTTTCCTGTAAACACACTACGGTGGCACCTGTAGATTGCACTAGTTTACGAACGCTCGCCCGGCTCGCGGCCGCATTAAGCCCTCTCACATTCCAACAAAGCACATTGCAATCTTTCGTTGACATTGATACAGGGGCGCTCGACTTCTTGACTTAGAAATAAAGAAACAACAATCCTGACGCGTAGACACTCCGGCTGGACGCACCGGTCCTGAACAAAGCCAGAGAGAAGCCGCATGGGGGACGTCGTATGGGAGATGGGCGAGCTTCGTGAACGTCGGAGTCTGGGCACACGCCAGGAAACCGCTGAAGCCGCAGGGCCTAATTGCCGGCCCACTACCTATTACAAGCCACCAGATCCAAAGTTTGTTGTGTAACATAACAAAAGGCCCAACTAGAAAGGGCTCTGAAGCCCAACTTATGAGACGCCCCATCTTCCTCTTCCGGCCCTCAGGCCGTCGCTCCTGCTGCCCCGTTTGGAGCAGGCACGATCTTGTTCCTCTTCGCCGTCTTCCTGGGCTGCACACCTTGCTCGACGAGCACTTGTATGGCTTCCATCTTCATGGCGGTGAATGGCCTGGGAATATGCTGCATAAGAACGTTGATATCAGGAGCCGAATTAGCATTATTTGGTGGGGATAATTCCCCTAGCTTGTTAATAAGAATGTTCTGAGCTAACTGTGTGCTGTTCAGCCCCGGATGCAGTTTAGCCTTGTCGGCCAGTTGCCTGCTCTTTCTTTGTGCAGTTGAAGATGCTAGCTGTTGTGCTGACATTTGTGGGGGGTTTGCTCTTGGTGGGGAGTTTAGGATGGGTGCTGCCGGACTGGATGAAATAAAATCAATGAAGGTGGAGATCTCATCACCCTGGGTTATGTTTTGGCCTTGAAAAAAATTGGTGCTAGGTGACTCCTCGATGTGCACCTCTGGATCATGTAGGGCCGAAGACCCCCCATCATCAGCTACTAGCTCCTCGATTGTGGTATTGGCTACATGAGAAGCTACTACCGGTTCAAAAGGGTTGGGGCTGTTAGAAATTGGTTCACTTTCAGGCTCAGGAACCACTTGTTCAGTTGGTGTGGATACTACTGCTGGGCTGTCGGGAGCAACACCAACATTGGTTGTGGATTTTTTCGCTGAAAAAACAGGAGGTGCCAGCTCGGTTGGAGTAGCAGTTTCGACTGGAAACTCATGTGCAACTGTGTCAGCTAGGGAAACAGGTGAAGAAATATGTGCTGCTGGTTCAGGTGGCGTGGCTAGAGTTTCTGAAATTATTTCCCCCTCAACCGAATGCACTGGTGAAACAAGATCAATTTCAGCTTCACCAACCTGGGAGTTGCTGGTGTTGCAGTGCCGCTCTCCCTCCACAGCTGCAGGTCCCATCGCCACCGGCGACTGGATTGGGGCCCACCCCGGCGCACTGTCGAGCATGTCCCTGATGCGCCGTTCCTTGTGATGTTGCTCTGCACACAGGGCGTTGGTGAGCATCTCTTCCCTCATGGGATCAAATCGATTGGGTGGAGAGGAAGACGCGCGAGACGGCAAGAGTAGAAAAAAACCCTGTTCGGGAGCAACTGGAGCCTCACCCATGTACTGCTCGAGGGGGGTGGCGAAGGTGACCTTTTTGCTGTTGTTCTTCCGACGGGCAGTGTTCTGGTTTGGAGTAGCCGCCTCCGCCCTGCTGCGATGCCCGCCGTACCCATGGTTTCCACCATGACGGAAGCCCGTGATGCTGTAGCAGTCTTCTGTAGCCCCCCGGCAGCGCGTCATGCGCCCCCAGGAGGACTGGCTGCGGTGACGCCGCACACCACGGTTGTGGCCGTTGTCGTAGTCGTCGTCACGGTCCCGACGGGGACGGTAGTCGCGGTAGTGGTCGCCGTTGTCGTGCCGCTGCCCCGCGCGGCGCTCCCCCAGGGAGTCCGGCGCACCATAGTTCCAAAGGAACTCGCGGCGGGGCTTCCGGTTGTTGTGGCCGTCTCCACCTCCCCTACCGTGGAAGGAGAGGTCCTCCACAATGTCGAGGTGGATGTGCAGCTTGTAGTCGAGCTTGCGTCTGGCCTCGTAGAAGGATCTTGCCTCGCCGTCCTCGTCAAAATCCCTGTCAGGGTCAGTAATGGAGAGCATGACCCTCTTGGCGATCTTACTTGGGTTAGAGCACCATGCCCACAGATCGTAGGTCATGGTGCGGTCGAGCTAGCGCGAGTGTCGCTCGACGTAGTGGATGGCACAGTGCGGACTGATGACCTTGGCCACCACCTCCTCTGACCACGCGTGGACCGGGACGCCCTCCACGCGCAGCCTCACCCTGAACTCCATCATGCCCTCCGACGTGCCGCGCTGCTCTGTCCAGCTGTCGAAGTGGAAGGTGCGGCCCCCACTCCTGACATCACGGTAGCCCAGGACGCGATGTAGGGCTCGGGCGTCGTCGAAGAGGACCAAGTACTGCTCGGGGAAGTGCTTGACCACCCGGAAGTCCCGCCGGCTGATGTGGAGCTGGGTCTCCAGGGCATCGACGACGTGGTGGGGACTGGTGTCGTGGCTGTTGCCGTTGAGCCAACACACAGCCGTCTTGCCGATGAGTGCCTCCCTCTTGCGCTTGATGGGGCCTGTCGCAGGGATCGCGCAGTACGCGACGTCGGGGCGGGCACGGGGGTCGCCGGGGTAGGATGCCATGGGCACCTGCTCTCCTTTGGGGCCGCCTGCAGGTATGTGCGGCCGGGCTGGCGTGTAGAGGCACTGGCGGTGGCCGACGCAGTGGAAGGACGGCTGCCGACGGGTGTGCTCTGAAGCTTGTGTTGCTGTGGTTCTGTTCTTGTAGGACGCCTTGCGCGGGACGGGCAGGAGGGAGCCTTGTGCCCCCAAAGGTGGCAGCGCCAGCATTTACAGCGGTTCCGGCAGTCTGCAATGCGGTGGCTGGTAGAGAAACAATTAAGACATTTACCCCTGACGTGTTCTCTATAGCGCTCCCTCCTCTGTTCAGCCTCGTCAGGATGGTGAGGATGCTGCATCATTCTTGAATTCTCCTTCCTCCACCAATACGCCGGCTTTACTTCCTGAAATCCTTGCTCGTCAGGCTGGTATCTCCCTCGATTGCTGACGGTGTAGGATCTGGCCGAGGGATTTGGTCTCTGCTGCCTCTGCTCACCTCTCCTTAACTCTGCGCGGCGCTGCCATGCCGTTGAGCGCTCCACCTGCAGTAAATTCCGCCCCTGCTTTGTGCTGCTATTTCCTGAAGCCACGGCTGGGACCTGAGTGGAGAATTGAAGCTTGTCCCCCTCCATCACCTTGGAGCATTCACCTCTCTGCATCTACCTGCTGCTAGTTGAATTACTTGGCTCCCTTCCTTGTTGCGGATTGAAAGACTGGTGTGGATCCTCCGTAGTCTTGATTTCTTTGCCCTTCTCTGCCCTGGTGTACCGCGGCCCCGCTGGCGCAATAACTCTGGGGCGCGACGGTTCTTGGGGGGTCTCCCGCTCTGCCAGACACTGGAGAAGGTCATGAACCACCGGATCTTCCCCTTCTCCCTCGATCCCCGAACCTGTTCTGCCGGCGTGCGTGCTCGCACAGGGGGAGGTCGCTCCGCCGCCTTGAATGCCTGTCTCCAACCGCGTCGATCTGAGAGAGCCATGAGCTTGCAAATCTCGGGCAAGATCTGGGAGAATGATGTCTCCGGGCGTCGCCGCTGGTGCCTGGGCTTGCGTCACTTGCTCCTGTTCTCGAAATGCCGCCGAAAGTAGCTCCGGGGATGCGACCTCTCCGGCGGGGTCAGGGTCCCCAGCCTCCCCTTGCGCTGCCTCGATCTCCTCCGTCACTGGCTCTTGCGCGACGCCGTCCGGTCGAGGTAGTAGATCATCCGTCGGGGGGCTCGATTCTGTGCTTGAAAGGTGGGTGGGGGCTGGTGGTGTGGTGGATCTGGAAGGGAGTGGTTGTGCAGGTGGGGTGTCGCCCCTCGCGGGGGGGGGGGGGGAGGGGACGAAAAGCCATTCTCCTTTTTTCTTTTCCTTCAGAAAAAGAAGTGTGGTGCCAATTCCAACGGTGTGTCATCCAAGGCAACAATCAAACAGGTATATGACGTGATATCAATGTTTTGTTCGAAGAAGGCACTGGTGATATCCATTGGATTTGGAGGATTGCTTCATTTCCCCCAATAAGGCAAATAAATAGGAGATTTGCGTTGTGGATCAGGAGCAGGGTTGAGCCGCGGGCACGGACTCTAGATATTGATGGTTCAAGGAGAATGAAGTTCGACAAGGAAGATGTTGCTTGTGTTTTTTGGTATACCGTGCAACGGGCAGCCAGTGTCCCAATTAACCATGACGCAGGATGACGTTATCACCGAAGTCATGAATGGGTAACTGGGCATTCATATGAAAGATCACAGAAGCATCAAAGCTGCACAGGGAGGTTGTTGACCATGACTATGGAGGGGTGATGCTGCCAACGAAGGAAGAGAATGCTTTCAAAGCTGCCTTTGTTATATATTTTGTTTCCACGCTCTTGGCACCAGGTGTGAAGTATGATCACACCTCCTTTTGCATTTGACTATTGGGATGCACTGGTTGATCGTTATGCCATCCATTCATTTTTTTTTGCGAAACAGGGTAGAATATTATTAAAGAAGCACAGTACATCTAGTACATCGCCCTTTTACATCAAAGACCCCAAAGAAAATTACAAACAAGTCCCGGGTCATCTTCTTCGATTGCTCCGAACGCCGCCGCCATGGAAGACAGCCATCGCCGGAACCAGGTCCACTGCCACGCCAAACAAAGGCCTCCAAACCTTGGAAACTGCCGCAAGAGATGCGAACAGACGAGCGTTGCCCTCCAGACAACCAACTCCTGCCCGCGTAAGATGCCGAGATGGAACATCGGCGACCATTTTGCCGGGCGCTGCAGAGACAAGAAGCTGGCGCTAAACCCTCAACCGAAAAATTTAGCCCAGCAGCAGATCTGCGACGCCTCCATGCAGAAACTCCACAAGGAGCAGCCCAGAAGCCAAATCCGCCACTACAGGCGATGAGGCCAGCAGCCGGAACAGTACTCCCACAAAAGGGGATGACTTCAAGCTCCCACCCTCTCGCAAAAAGGCAGAGCACAAACCTTTCAGATTGGCCGCCGGAGTCACTGCCGGTGCCGCAACGGAGGACCAAAAGCTTCACTGCCGCACCGTCCGCAGCAGCGGCCAGCAGGTGGAAGAAACTGAGCCACGGTAGATCTAGCGCCGTCTTCGCCTTCCAGGTCCAGACGAATCCGCCAGCGCCGACCTCCCAGCACCTCCAAAGCCTGCAGCTTATTCACCGGCGCAAGGTCGCCGGAACAGCAACCTTACCCGGAAACCCTAGCTATTCCATCAACCGCGACCGGAAGCAAAGCCTAGGCATAGATACTAACCTATCTACCCTATGTACAGCCGCACGTCGATTCCCCGGCCCCCTCCCTCTCCGGTGCCGGCCCGGCCGCCGGAGAGGAAAGGGGCCGGCGGAATCGCCGCCGGAAGGAGGAATCACCTCTCGGACGCCCTTTTCCGCCTGCTCGCTACTGTAGAGAGGGGATAAGGACGAGACGCTGGCCTCACTTTGGACCCGTTAGCGATTTATGCCCACCCATTCATTTGACTGGTCTGAATATGTAATATGTTGTTTGTTTGAGGGTTATTTGGTTCTGTACCATTACAATTTTTCAAAGTTGGAGATATACCATTACAATTCACCTATTTGGAAATCTACCATTAGAACTTCAAGTTTCACTGATCCATGCCATTCTCTACGTCCCCCAGCCATTTGGGCCCATTGTTAGGCGTATTTGTACTGTGCATATTTTCGTATGGTCGATTTTGCCCCTGTGCTCAAACATGAAGAGCTCCCTGTGAGTGCCCGTGGCCCCATCCTCTCACTCTGTTTCTCTCTCACGCATAGTCTCCTCTCCAAGCCTGGCGACGGCGGCTCGAACCCTAGCCGCCGGCGTGCCGCTACCCGCGCCCGCACCCCAGCTCCGCCCGGATCCGGCGCCCTCCTCCGAGCTCCTACGCAGATGCGCGATGGCTGACCCCACGGATATGGAGGGTGGCGACGAGAGGTATGGAACTCGTATGGATCTCCAAGCTTCAGTGACTAGAAATCTGAGTACCGATGCGAGTAGGTCGAGGAATTTCGCTGACCCTAGTGTATTTTTTGCTACTGTTGTTTGGTGTTAGGGTTCGGTTGTTCTGCTTAGAGATTAAAGTTGAAGGTTTCTCTTCTACACACAGTAATGGTAGCAAATCTTACACGAAGCCTAGTGTGATTAAATGGGGTGTGGAGGTAGGATCGTTCAGTGTTGAGTTGCTGATGCAAAGCTTGACCAATCAGTTGAAATGGTCCCCTAGCCAAGTTCCTTGTGTGTGGTTTTTTGACAAAAGGATGTGTGAAGACGTCAGACTATATAATGACTTCCAACTGCATGATTTGTTTGAAATGTATAAGGATCAGATGCATTGCCAACTTGTTGTAGGAGTTTTTGAAAGAACCGTTGCAGATGTTGATGAGCATGCTATCATAGAGCCTCTTTGTGTGATTCCTAGTGCTGATAACCAAGATGTAGAGCCTGAAATAGAGCCTGAGCATCTTAATCCAGATCCTGTTGAGCCAGATGGAGGACCAGAGTTTCCTCCAGATCCTGAAGTAGAGCCTGAGCATCCTATTCCAGATCCTGTTGAACCAGATGGAGGACCAGAGTATCCTCCAGAGCCTGAACTAGAGCCTGACAGGGAACCTGACATGTTTGACAATGAGGAGGAGTATGTGGGTGTAGATGATGAGTTGATGTACATGCCGGTACCAAATCATCAGGGCACTAACAATGCACAGGCTGCTAACAATTCTTCTCCAGAACCATATGCTAATGCTGATGATGGGAATGATTTTGGTGCTGCTGAAGGAGGTGTTCCTCTTGAGGCAGAGATTGATGATGCAGATCCACAAGAGATCCATGTGATTCATGATCCAGAAAACCCCAAGATTGTGGAGGGAGGGCAATTTCCTGACATAGTATCATTCAGGAAGGCAATTAGGCATTATGCAGTGAAGGTTGGATTTGAGTTTGCTGGTCTGATAACTGACAAGACAAGATTCATTGCCAAGTGTAAAGCAAAGGGTTGTCCTTGGCGCATTCATGCTTCCAGGATTTTTGATGGAAAGACAATAGAGGTCATGTTGAGGATTTCATTAATTTTCATTTCTTTAACAATTGATTTTGTTAACTATTATGTGACTAATGGTATGTTCAATTTGTTTTTGCAGATCAAAAAGCTACCTTCAGTCCACAATTGTGCTACCACTAAACTCAGAGTAGGGAAGATGGCCACACAGGGTTGGTGTGCAGATAGGTTGGCTGACTGGCTGAAGAAGAATCCAACCAAAGGTGCATCTGACTGTAAGGAAAAATTGGAGAGTGACTTTGGCATTAAGTTGAAATATTCCAAGGCATGGTCAGGTATGAAAGTAGCTTTAGAACAGATTCAGGGTAAATATGAGGAAAGTTTTCAACTGCTGTTTAATTGGGCTGCTCAAATTGAGAAAGTATCACCTGGTAGCTACATAGAGATAGATGTAGAGAAGGTTTAATGCACAAGTAAAGAAGTTCAAAGGTCTGCTTATACATGAACTTGTTGATAGAATTAGAGAGCTAATCATGGAGAAGAGGTACACTAGGAAGATGCTAGCTAGGCAGTGGGCAGATGGGATACTCCCAAATGTGATCAAGGTCCTCAACTTGATCAGCAAGAACCTCAAAGTGGTCAAGGTGTCAGTTAGTGATGTTGAGATTGTAGAAGTGACTATCCTGGATGATTGGAACAATCAAAAAAGGAGAACAGTTGATTTGGCAAACAAAAAATGCTCTTGCAGGGAGTGGCAGGTGACAGGGAAGCCCTGCAAACATGCTTTGGCATGGATCTTATCTAACAGAGGGGTCCAAATTGATGATTTTGTCCATGAGTATTACTCAGTGGCTAGGTTCAAGGCAGCATATGCGGACAGAATTGAACCTCTCCCTGATAGGTCAGAATGGTTGCAACCTGTAAACTGGTGCTTGTGAACTATGTGTTTGTGAACTACGATGTTGTAAGCTGTGAACTAAGTTCAACCTGGTATTGTTCTGAACTATGTGGTTGTAACCTGTGAACTAAATGCTTGTCAATTCAGTTGAGTCCAAGTTTGTGAACTAAATGGTGTTACTTCAAGCTTGTATATGCTAATTTTTGTGGATTGATTCATGCTTGTATACTCTGAGTTCAACAAATCACAGAGAACAAATCACAAGAATTGGCATGATCAGATAACACATTTCATTTCATTCCATACCCTTCTAGTTTCAGGGAGACATACAACCACATCAACACATTGTCGTTGCCTAACCCACACTTACATTAGCTGCATACATACTACCTGTTCACTTGAACAATCGAGCAACTAGGACACCACTCAAAACACCTAAAAAGCCAAAACAAACTGACAATAACATTGAATGATCAAGCACAACATGGCATTTCCTGTTGTCCACGCCCTTCGCCTCTACAAGTTGCTGCTTCAATTTCCACAGATCATCCACAACACTATGAAGGGTTTGCTTCAACTCTTGCAATTCTTCTTTCAATTCAGCATAACACCCTCCTCCTGCCTCCTTACCAGTCCGCCGCTGCCATTTCTGTTCTTGCTGGGCCTCATATTGCAACTCAGAGCGGATGAAGCCACAAGTAGTTGGATCACCCTACACAAATTTGCAGCAATCAGTGTACCATCAAGAGCTAGAGATAGGTTAGTAATGTCAAGAATGCTAACCTTGATGTAGTATGGGCACACCAAAAACCAGTCATCCTTTGTCGCCGGTTGCTTGCTCTGGATCCGGACCAAAGGAACATGGCAATACGGGCACTCCCTTCCCTCTCTTTTACGGCTGGCCATGGAGCTCGAGTCCGTCGAAGCTACCTTCATCGGGCTTCCATACCCATGCCCAGCCATGGCGCCACCACAGAGCAGAGCCTCGAAGGCGCGAGAGGAGATCTGGGGGCACGGGATCCGGGCAAAAATTGGGGAGCGGGCGCCAGTGGAGTCGGTCGCGGGAGCGAGCGGCGGGACGCCGACGGCTAGGGTTCTGCCGTCGTCGCGGCTTGGAGAGAGGAGGAGAGCGTGCGAGAGAGAATGAGAGAGGGGAGGGAGACGAGCTGAGAGATGGGGCCACAGGCAGGGCCCTTTGAGAGTTGCAACAGGGGCAAAATCGTTCATACGGAATATGTATACGCCTGACAATGGGCCCAAATGGCTGGGGGACGTAGAGAATGGCATGGATCAGTGAAACTTGAAGTTGTAATGTTACATTTCCAAATAGGTGAATTGTAATGGTATATCTCCAACTTTGGAAAATTGTAATGGTACAGAACCAAATAACCCTTTGTTTGACGCCGTGGTGAAATGGTAAAATGTAAGTAGTTGCGTTTCCATTATATTTACAATGTTATGATAGGTACTTACCAGCATTTTTACTACTTTTCATTTTTCCTAGACATGCTTTTCATTCATGTAGTACTCGTTTATCATCAGATTATTCAGGTTACCCATTGCATGTCGCTTTGTCTTTATCATCCATTCCTTCCGCACACAGGAAGTGCATTGTGCATTACGTGCCAAAGTACATTGAGGTCTGTCTGTCATCGATCAAGGCGAATTTCAGTGGACATTTGCGAGATGGAGCTTGACATGTTCGATGCAGCTTTAAGGCGTTTTAAGAAAATTAACGACCGTTTGTATGATGGAAATTTGATTTAGAGATAGAGGCACTTCTTTGAGTCTGATTTCTTGGTTAGTATTTGCGTCTTGACACTATAAATTTTGGCTGAACAGCAAAAAATTATTTTGTATTTGCCGTTAGAAAAAAAATGTGTATGCTCTGCCTGGCCGTATGTGCGCTATGGTAAACTGGGCTGAATACCTGAACATGTGTTTCATTTGCCTTTAATTACAAAAAAAATGCCACTGCCCACTTATTTTGTTATATGGATATATTTATACTGCAGATAGGCCACACTTCTGGTATTTTGTGCACTACCTGATGGTCGTGATGTACCGTCTAATGGGCTTCGACATTTCATCAAAATCCCCAATAGATAGGCCACACTGACATCGATTATCAGCAACCAAAAAAGGAGCGCAGCCGCAGCTCAGGAAACAAAATTAGCATTGCTTCAGGAGTATTCAATGATCTCATCACAACATAATAAATAGAAGGGAAAAGTCCGATTTACAACCTTGAACTAGCACACAAGTCTGGTTTTCAACCTTAAACGACAAAACCAGACATAAAAGGCCATCCAACTATCAAAACCGTGCAAGTTTCAACCTTTGAGCGGTTTTGGAGGTGGTTTTCCATTTTGTGAAAATGTTAAAAAAATAGTTTCATCTAAAAAATCATAACTAATTCATTTTAAATCAGAAAAATATGGAACTAATACCCAAAGTTTTATAAAAATGTCACCTATCTATTGGTGCACTATTTGGAGTTTTTTTAAATATTATATGTTCAAGTTTCTAGTTTTTATTGCTTTTTCTAAAAATACTAGGAATATGAATAATAAGATGCAGATGACTCCAAATAGTTCACCAATAGATAGGTGACATTTTTATAAAACTTTGGGTATAAGTTCCATATTTTTCTGATTTAAAATGAATTAGTTATGATTTTTTAGATGAAACCATTTTTTTAACATTTTCACAAAATGGAAAACCACCTCCAAAACCGCTCAAAGGTTGAAACTTGCACGGTTTTGATAGTTGGATGGCCTTTTATGTCTGGTTTTGTCGTTTAAGGTTGAAAATCAGACTTGTGTGCTAGTTCAAGGTTGTAAATCGGACTTTTCCCTAAATAGAATAAAACAGAGTACATTAACCGTTGCAAATTACAAATAGTTTGAAATTCGTTCTCAGCACACCAATCCATAGTCCACACTCCGCACACGTAAAGCTTGGTTTCATATTGCAACCTGATTTGCCAATTATTTTACACACAGATCATGCCAAAAAACTGAGGAAACCAGCACAAAGGTGACATGTCCCTTGAAAAACATTATTAGAAGAAACAGAACATACTCGAACACAATGACAGAACACGATGAAATTCATGCATGCAGTAAAACTCTTAGGGATAAATTGGATGGAGAGGGCACCTCAATTTCGCACACAAGGCACTGAGCTCTTGATATGAAGTGAGCGAAGCTCACCTCAGGTAGCTTCTGATGATATGTTTCTTGCGTGATAGAAACTCCGGTGGCGGTATATGCAGGTAGTAGTTGCTCTGCTCCGGAATGCTCCACTGCAGCCTGCCCCACCAATCACGCTCTCCGCTGACCACCACCTTTGACTTCTGGTATTCACTCTTCAGGAGTGGGAGATGGTGAAAGGAATGACATCCTCGGACAAAGAGCTTCTCCCACTGTGGTGTTTCAAATTGAAACTTGACATCATCATGGAAGTGCTGCAGCTGTGGCAACTCCTGGAGGTAGATCCTTTTGATGTTTGGGAGTGGAGAAGGCGCTACTTCGTAACCACGTTGTTTGTAGAAAATTGTCTTGAGGTTGGAGCAGAACACAATGACCAGAGTCTCCAGTGCTGGCAATGACAAACTGCATGGGAAAACTTTCTCCAGACGTGGGCAGTGCTCAAGATGAATGTGTCTTATTAGCTTCAGAGTGATGAAGCCGAAATATCTCGTTTTGCTAAGCTCGACCAAACATACTAGTTTATTTAGATTGGAGACCTGCAGTATCTGTAGGGACGGAAATACCTCTGGCATTTGTATTTGCTCACCCCAGAAAACTGATCTTTCCACTGTGCGTTCCGAGTGCATTGTGAATACTACTTCCATTGCATGGCAGTGAATGAGCTGGCATTCTTCTAGACACATCATAATATAATTCAGTTCAGTAAGGCATCTGACAAAACAATCATCCTTAATGTATATTGACTTTGAAACAGAGAGAAGATGCCTTATTCCATCTGGGTAGCGATTATTTGCAGATATCTCCACATGACGTTCCTTTGGCTGAAGTTCCATCATGCGCACAATGCTACCTGCCTCAGAAGAATGTATATCAGGATAAGATGATTGCCTCTGGATCTTGGTATATATCTTGCCATCATTCATCTTTGGCTGCATGCGTCTTACAATACATGGTTTAACTTGGACACTGAAACATTGAAGAAATTTTCCTTGCTTGACTAGCTCGTTAGCAGCATCTGAGTTGAAGCTATGAAACATCCTTGAGTCATCTATGTTGATCTGAGCGGTATTCATAGTTTTCTGTCTTGCAGAACACCTGATGCCAATGGAATCATCTTCAAAAGCCAACTGGTTATCATCACAATTATCCAAATAGAAAACCTTGGGAAACCGGACCAGCTGATGCCAAGGGAATCTCTTAAAACAGGTGATATTCAGAAGAAGCAACCGCTTTAGCTGCGGTAAATTTGGGAGGTAGTGAGGAACCTCCTCAAGAGCTGTTCCAGAAAGATCAACATCCTCCAGTGCTGTAAGATCATCACTGATGTTTATGGTTTTAAGATTGCTGCACCCATGCAAGGACAGGTAACGAATCCATGGTCCAGACAGTGTGAAGGTTTTCAGGTTAGGATGCCCTTGGATTTTGATCTCTTCCAAGGACTCCCATGTTTGTATGTAAAGATCTTCAAGACTTGATACTAGTTCCCAAAGAGCCTGAAGCCTTAATCTACGACAGTTATAAATATAGCTCTTTGAGGCCTTTGGCTTCAGACAATGACCTTGGGAATGACATCAATAGCATGTTGCTGATCAGCTTGAGTGTATGCAGCCTTTGCATTGCTTGAAACATATCCTCAGGAAAACAAGTAATCTGAGTTCCCTCAACATGTAGTATTAGCAGAGTAGACAGTTCGGACATGGAAGGAGACAGCTCTTTGAGATTGGAGCAGTTACCAAGAACGAGCTCCTCAAGACTTGACATGCTGTGAAAGAATTCTGAAGGCAGAGTGGTGATTCTTGAGCCTGAAACGTCGAGGTAGCGCAGATTCCTCTTGTTACTGCCATCTTGTTGTTCTATATGCAACAATGGAACCCCATTCATATCAAGGACTTGAAGGTTTCCTAGATGTGCCAGTGGTGCAGTTTCTTCCTCAGGGGTAGAAGGTGGTGGAGATAAACTCTTAAGTTGAGAGCAGCCTCGGAGTGAGAGCAAGTGAAGGTTCAGTAGTTGAGAAAACCCAGAAGGCAGACAATATATTGGTGTGTAGGACAGATCAAGAACACAGAGACAGCTGTTAAATACAATATCCAAAGGGAAGGCTGAAATGTTTGAACAACCTCTTAGAACAAGGGTGGTCATGGTACTATCTCTCAAGATAAATTCTGCCTCCTGATCCCAGTCCCAATCCCAGCTTATATGCCTGCCATCATCATTCATAAATGACACCCATCTCACTCGGCTGCTCTTGACATGATCACCGAGTTCATCTTGTTGGAGTTTAGGAACACCTTCTGCTACCTTGGACACACCAGTGATGGCATCATGAGAGGATGACGCGGTTGCCCTCCCTGAAGTGCTGCTTGTTGTTGGGGTATTAGAAACAGAATATATTGGCAGTAGTGAATATTCCTGCAAAGCTTGAATGACGACCTTCCCTGCTTCATATGCAGACTTGTAGTAGTTGCTCTGTTTGTTGCTGGTGGCAGCTGGTGTATCGGTGGGGCTTGTTGTTGAGAAAAGCAGGTCCTCGACCACCCAACAGCGAACCAACTCATCGGAGCTAACAGAGGAGGGGGCATCTCCTTGCAGCGGATGGTAGAGGATACCATAATAGAAGCAGTGAAGAGCTACCTTGAGCCAAAACTTGAAGTCTCTTCCTTGCTTCTGGAGTGTATTATGGATGGAGCGAGCTGCATCTCTTATGGCCTCTTTAATCAACATGGCCCACTCTCGCTGGTTAAGATCACCGAAAGGTGGAGCATGGTAATATTTCGCAATTAAGTGATACTTGGAGTAAGGGTAACCTTCACTCATCGGAGCTAACAGAGGAGGGGCAATCTCCTTGCAGCGGATGGTAGAGGATACCATAATAGAAGCAGTGCTGAGCTACGTGGAGCCAAAACTCGAAGTCTCTTCCTTGCTGCTGGAGTGTGTTTTGGATGGAGCCAGCTGCATCTCTTATGGCCTCATTAATCAACATGGCCCACTCTCGCTGGTCGATACCTGTTTGTGTAAGAATCAGTAACACGTACACCTTTAGTCACTCTGCTTTTGTCACAGACATCCTTGGAACTGGTTGAGATGAGCCACCGGTTCGTCTGGTAAATCGACGGCCATAAGTCTGTTACGAAAACCAACACGTCCAGTAAGACAGGAACATGCATGTTTTCTACCAGCAGCAGAGACCTCTTCCCTTGCAGCGCTGCTGTGATCTCTTCTCTGGATACTGGAGACCAATTAGGCTGGCGGTCAAAGCTTGGGTCCCACCGAACCGACGGATCTGATCCAAAAATATATATGTACTCCTGTCCAAAAGCCTGGAGCATCAGGTAGTCCGAGAGTGCGCCGTAGCTCTCTTCTGCGATGTGTTGCTTCAGCTCGCTCTCATACAGCGGTATCTGGAGAGTTGTTGCCATTTCCGTGAGGGCCTCAATTGCCAGCCAATGCTGGCCTGTACTGTTGGTGTGAGCCTCACACGTACAATGTGGTCGTACGGCCCATAGATGTCTTTGGTGCGCTCAAATAGGAGCCTAGTCAAGGTCGGAACAAACGATGCTGATGGTCCAATCCCGATGTTCCATATCACCGGGTGCTCCTTGCTCCACTCCGCCACCTTCTCTTCAAACGATGGTAAATAACTCCATGGATAATCACCCCTTAGCCTCTCATACAATACCCTGTGGTGTGAATAAGACCTTCAAAAGGAATAAAGGGCCACTATTTGGCTTCGTTAGGCGTCAACGTTTTCTTAATTAAAATACTAAGTTACAAATCTGAAGAACGTGACAACCGTCCATTGAAGAAATTGAAACATATATCGATCTTTATTTCTTTTCCACAAAAAAATAGTAAATTATTATAATACATTTTATTTCTCTGACAAAAATGTTAATCTTCCTGTTTACACACAAGATAAATTATTTACCAGATGTGCTGAATAGTATCAAGTTGATACCACTGCACAAACATATTGGGCAGTATTTTCTTGGAGGCATATTCATTTTTTTCGGCATTTCTAGATATATACCAGGTGTCAAACAAAAATAGTATGCACACTTCTCTATAAACTTACTCGTTGCATGCATGGCTGTACAGGACGACGTGCAAACTTTACAACAGTGCCTAAAGCTTAGCATTAAGTTACTTTCACTTGTGTGGGGGTGTATTGTGCGTGGTAAGTTACTTTCACTTGTGCCTTTGAATCATTTTTTATTAGCAAAGTTTTGTAGGGTTCTAAATCTACATTTTTTTTCTTTTTTTCCACATAATGCTGAACAGAAAGTTCTTCCCGTTTAGATTTTTCAAGAAAAAAGTATATGACTTTGTTCGCACGACTCAAAGGTGAAATAAAGTGAGTACTACATAGCTGTTACAAACAAGCAATATTATTTTACACGAAGAAAATTACCTTCTATTTACGAGGCTACCATTTTAAAAACGCAGTCTACCACTTACTTACTCTCTGGTATTTATTGTAACTAGGTCGGTTTTGGTTGAGCCTGCCCGTTAAGATTTGAGCAAATTCCCTGTGTGCCATTGAAAAATATAACTCATCCCCTATGTGTCATTGGAAATTAGGACATCCCTTCTATGCCATTGATTTAATTGTTTCATCCCCTATGTGGCATTGCCGTTAGTCGGACGTTACATCTACCGTTTGCATCTATGGGGCCATTCACTACGGGAATCAGCGGCTTTGCCGAGAGCTGCATGCTCTCGGCAAAGGCCCGATTACTCTCGGCAAAGCCTTTGCCGAGAGCTTCCTCTCGGCAAAGGGCACTCGGCAAAATTGGATCGGCAAAGGTTGCCGAGAGCCAAAAAGAATCCCCTCGGCAAGGCGCTGATGGCTCTCGGCAAATTTTTGTCCAGAAAAGTTACAAAATAAATAAGGAAAAAAATTTTTTTAGGGGAGGGGACCCCACCGGTCGGCCACCTACCCATCCCCGTCACCAAGTCGACGGGTGCGCCATTTTTCGCGCATGCCGCGCCGCTACGTGGTCGGCGGGATTCGAACCCGCGACCTCCCCCCTCGCGCGAGCCTTCCTTACCACTACACCACACACTCCTATACATCCATTTCCCGTTTTCTATCTCCTCATATTATATAACACCGAGTGTAAATTGCTTATTTAAAGCTCTAAACGGCTTCAAATTCAAAAGTTGTCAAATACAAAGTTTCATAACTTTTTGAGACATACAACTTTAGTATTGAAAGTTTCTCCATTCGGGGTCGTTTACAAAATTTGAATTTCAAATTTGAGAGATTCAAACTCAGTTTTTCGTTGACAATATGATCTCAAATAAGAAAGTTGAAAACAACAAAGTTTCATAACTTTTCAAGGGCTACAACTTTTATTTAGAATGTTTTTCCATTCGAGGTCGTTTGAAAATTTCAAATTTTCAAATTCGAGAAATTTCAAACGTACTTTTCGCTGACCAAAGTAATTCAAATTAAAAAGTGTTCAACTACAAAGTTCTATAACTTCTGAAGACCGACAACTTTTATGTTGGTCATTTGCTCATCTGGTATAGTGGTCGTAACATTGTTCACAAATCATATATACCTCTCATATAGTTTCATAAAACTATATAAGAGATATAGGTTTTGTGAACAAAATTATTACCACTTTGTCAAATGAAAAAATAACCCAAATGAAAAAATAACCCAAATAAAAGTTGTGCATCTTGAGAAGTTATGAAACTTTGTAATTGAAATTTTTTTGATTTGAATTAACTTACTGCTTCAAAATTTGATTTGAATACATCTTTGCCGAGAGCCAAAGGTAAAGCTCTCGGCAAAGAGCTCTTTGCCGAGAGCCATATTTGGCCGTCGGCAAAATAGCTCTTTGCCGAGAGCCAGCACTCGCCAAAGAGCTTTTTCCTGACAGCTTTCTTTTGGCCATCAGCAAAATAGATCTTTACCGACAGCCGAACTTGGCTCTCGGCAAAGCCTGTGGCTCTCGGCAAAGGCACGGTTTCCGGTAGTGGTTTGCATCCGTTCACCAGTGCCGTTTGCATCCATTCACCAGGCCGCGCAGGCGCAGCTGTCGCCACCGCGGAGGCGCGCCGTGTCTTTCCACGTATCGGCCTCTGCTCCCCGTAACGAGGCTGCTGGGTTGTGCACGCTCCCGAGGCCGCGGAGGCTGGAGAATTCGAGCGCAAGCTCGACGCTGGAATGCACGTTGCAAACGCCGCCAGCCCAGCCACTGAGAAGCTCCCCGCCGGTAAGCTCGTTGAGGAGGGCGCCAGGGACGCAGGTCACCGGGTCGCGGACGTTGGCGATGCGCAGCGACTTACGCCGAGCGCACCGCAGCATGCCTTGAAGGCGGCATTGCGGACGCGGGACCGCCGAAGGAGAAGACGGAAACGGGGATCCGGCGACCGACGCGGCCGCGGCGATTGAGGCCTAGCTCGGCGATGTCGTAGCTGAGGAGCAACATGCGAGGGCGGCGCCCATGCAGTGGCTGACGAAGGTGACGCTGACGTCCTCGCCATCCTCGTCGTCCCCAGCGCGCGATGCGAGGAGGCGGGACACCTCGCTGAGAAGCTGCTCCCGGCGGCACCCGCGGAGGGGTCGGCGTGGCAGGGGTAGACGGAGGTGGCGCCAGGCTGCCCACGGGTTAACGCCGGGCCGCCGCACCGTCCGTCAGAGTTCGTGGCCACGGCGAGCAGGGTGCGTGCGGCCTCACCAGTTAGCGGCTGCGGGCCACGGCGACCGAGCATGGCCTCATAGGAGGACGTGGCCACGACGAGCAGGCGGAGGCCGCGTGCGGCCAGCCGGAGCTCGCGGCCACGGTGAGCAGGGCGCAGGCCGCGCGGGCTAGCGGCTGCGGGCGGGGGTGGCCTCGCCGAACGCAACCACGGTGAGTTGGCGGCTTCGGGCCACGACGTCCGTGCGTGGCCACGATGAGCAGGGCTCTGGCGGCGTGCGGGCAGGGCTCGCAGCCGCGGGCGGCGCCGGGAGGACGGGTGCGGGGAAAACGGACTTACGGACCTCAGCTCCTCCCCCACAGCTGCAAACGGCGCTGACACGTGGGCCCACAGCTGCAAACGGAAGTTGCAACGGTAGACTAACGGCAATGGCACATAGGGGATGAAAAAGTTAAACCAATGGCATAGAAGGGATGTCTTAATTTCCAATGGCACATAAATGATGAGTTGTAATTTTCAATGGCACGGAGGGAATTTGCACTTAAGATTTTGGTTCCCTCAAATTATTCTAGAGATATGTGATGATATATATTCTTTCAGGGCACTCTCAATGGATTATTAATGGTAGTTTTTGTCCCTATTAAATAAATTGTCAACTAAGAAAAATGGTGATGTGGCAGCCTTATTAATGCTAAAAGAGATGAAAAATAGAGAAAACCATTTCTTAGGAAAGAAACCATGTCTTCTCTCTCCGGCCACCTGTCCCTCCATGTCTTGGAGATGTGGTGGCGGCGGCGATGGCCTCCCCCACGGCGAGGCGGCCTCCTCCCCCACGGCGGCGGCCGGCGAGGAGGCCAGCGGCGGCCCGTGGTGTTTTTTATTTTTTAAAATCCTTTGCCGTGTGTTGGATTAAGCGCACGGTCTGTTCTTCACATCGTCTCTGTGTCCATTTTTTTTTTGCCGTGTGCTGTGCACCGCGCGACAAAAGACACACAACAAAGTGGTCTTCGTCATGCCGCTGGCTGCCGTGCAGCGTTTGCTATGCGCCACGGCCAAATAAGCACAGCAAACCCTTCGCCGTGCGCCGCAGGCGCTCGGTGAACGGGTGGTTTCCGGTAGTGAATATCTAATGATAGATAAATTAGAATTAATAGATTCGTCTCATGATTTCCTGTCCATAGCCGAGCCCCGCCACGTGCCACCGAGCAGACTACGACCGCCGACGTCGCAAGGCCCACGGCAGCCAAGCTTCGCCCACCATTCGTTCGCATCGCAGACCTCGGGACGTGCCGTCGCCGTATAGGGGACCGACGCGCAAAGACCTCGAGGGAGCAGATCCGGACTCGCACAGGGAGGATCTGGCCGCTGGCCGCCGCTGCCACCAGGGATCGAGATCCATGGATTTCACTAGAAGAAACACAGGGGAGGAAGCTAGGAGCCGAGAGTTTATTTGGGAACTCCTGCGATTTACCGTTTTCGGTGCCGCGGCGGGCTGCCGCCGCCTTGAAAGCCGGTGGCATCAACAGCTGGGGATGGCTGGTGGGTGGCGCTTTTTGCTCTGGTGGCGGAGTCGCCCCGCCGGTCACCTGAGGGGAGCGACGCGGAAGGGTACCGAGTCTCGTGCCAGTGAAAGATCCCTCCTTAGCTTGGATTTCTCATAACATGTTTCAGTTACTACGCTCTTGGGACTCTTATTTCTAGGTTATTTCTTACATTAATGGACCAATTATCAACTAATCAGAGCACTTTGTTGTGGTATGAACATACAGAGGGATCATTCAAGACATACATGGAGTTTTGTGAGTTTGCTAACTAGGCCCCCCAGATACGTTGATCAGACTTGAGGCAAGGAAAAGGAAGTGATGTTTTGCACACTATTGTGCGGTCATATCTCGACCTTTTGTCGTCTCTGACCAAATGATCCAAAACTGTGTTTAAGTCTTAACATTGTATCTCTATCTATACTATAAAGATTGAAAATAATTGAAAATGTTTCTCACCTAATTCGGAGCGATCGTACCCCTCACGCCGGACCTACCAGTCAGGTAATTAGAAAAGTGGATAGGATGGAAGATCCATAGAAGACTCATGGAATCACAAATCGGAGAGCGTTTCTGCCAAAATGCTTAACTTTTTTCACCTGTGCCCGACGTACCCACCCGACATACCCGTTGGGCCCACTTTATTTCTGTCCCTACGCGGTGCATCATCCGCACTGCCTCTTTCCCCTTCCTTTCCGCGACAACACGCAACACCATTGCTGGACCCCTCCGGACGTGGATTCAGTGAAGGGATGAGGCATGGTGGGACATATTGTGCATTAAAAAAAGGGCCGCACATGCTGGCTGCCGAATGCACTGCCCACAGCGTTAGATGTCTTAGGAAAAAACTCTCCCTCCACTTTTCTTTCACCAAAATAAAATATATAAATTGGCGTGGACATGCTATAAGAATGTTCGGTTCCATGTTGTCTAGTGCGAGGATATGCCTAGAGTGAGTGAGTGCAAGGCATTGCTACCTTGTGATTGGTTTAAGGAGTAAATCACTATTGTAAGCTTGGTGCAAGAAAAATAGAAAAAGCAACATAGTGACAAAAGTAATAAATAAAGTCTGCAGTGCACATCATGATTTAAGCAAAAACATTACCTTTCATTCACAAGATCGTCAACCAACCGAAAAATGCTCTCTGAAAAATATTGATAAGACATCTATTATTTGCCCCACCTGAAAAACCAAAACTTCAATTTATTTCTCTAAAAAAACATATACCCTTCGATAAGATAACAAAAATATTGTATGTTGACAGTGCAAGAGTGGAAGACAAATCATACGTTGGATAGGACTAAATATTTGTGAGTTTCATATTATAGAGTTTGTAGCAAGTCCAATATGTGCTGAAGCCCCATGCTCCATAATTAAGTCGTACCCTCTCCATTTGAAATTGTAAGTATTTCACTTATATATATATATGTATATATATATATGTATATATATATATATACATATATATATACATATGTATATATATATGTATACATATATATATGTATATGTATATATATGTATATACATATATATATATATATATACATATATATGTATATAAGAAAAATCCATTCTACTCCCGAGTGTAACTACTCCCACGTTAAAAATACCACTTTGCGTATGTATACATACCCATTTATCAATTGGAGTATGTAAACATACCTAAAATAAGATTTATCAAAGTGATAATCATGAAAAAAGTTTAGTGCAACTCGTAATTTTTTGCACCTTGTGATATATGTTATTTCCTATATAGAAACAGGAGTATGTTCACAAACTATGTATTTCCTCATATATAAAAAATGGGTATGTCCACATACCACTTTTGAAAATCAAGTATGTGTACATACTTATTTTATAAACCTCAAGTATGCTAAGATACCATATAGTTTGTGAGATACCAATATGGGAGTAGTTACTCCTGGGAGTAGAAAAAACTCGTCCTATATATATATATATATATATATATATATATATATATATATATATATATATATACACACACATACTGTTTTGCTATAATGCACCTGGGTGCATTCTATATAGAGAATGCACCCACCCTGGTTGCAACTAGTTCTTACCCAGTTGCAACTTGGCTCACTCTGGTTGCAATTGGTTCGCCTCGGGTTGCAACTAGGAGTCTAGTTGCATTGGTTCGTATCAAGTTGCAATGGGTCAGATCTGTTGTAATTAGTTCCGTCGAGTTGCAATTAGCATAGTGTCATAGTTGCAATCGGTCTAGTCTCGTGGTTGCAATTGGTTCGTGCGCAGTTGCAACTGGTTCACACCTAGTTGCAACTCAGTTGGGTCTGGTTGCAATTAGTCCGCGTCGGGTTGCAATTGGTCCGTCAAGTTGCAATTGGTTCAGCCGCGAAGTTGCAACTGCGGGGGTCTGTGCATTTGCTGTACAGAATGCACCTTGTTGCACCTTGTTGCATTTCTATGTATCTAAGCATAGTATATATTTATATGAATAGTAAATATTATGTATCTAGAAACGTTAAAATGACTTATAATTTCGAACGGAGGGAGTAGCTGTTACTTGTAGCAAATCATACATGTTTTTCCGAAACTTTTAGATGTTCTAGCACATGTGTGTAGTGGTGTTCATCATTGTTAAGAACTAGGGTAAGGTTTTGCCCTCGCTGTTTGCAGCATGTAGTCAATCTACGAAATCTTTATTAATGGCAGTTTGACATGATCTTAACAGCTTCAAAATATGTTAAACCTTTATATGATCTTGTGTAATGGACACGACAATCAGACCTGGGGATATCAAAATTGTTTCTATCGGGGTCTTAGGCTCGTAATTTTGAGCAAAATCTGTTCATGGAAAGATTAGGCAATGCAAAATATAGTATTGGTTCTTTTCTCTCTACTATGAAGTTGTAGGAAATTTTAAAAGTTGTCCAGATTGGTAAGTTCATCTTATTATGAATTATGGAGCTCCAGTTATACCTTTTAACTTGGACCATTCTGCACTTATATCAAATTTTCAGATCATGGTTAATCTTGAGATTTCCGAGGTTAATGGTTTCCTCTCTTTTTGGATCACTAGAAAGTTGTAGTTTTTAAAGTTAAATTTTTTATGGAACGTGATGGGAGTTTTAAGCCATCACGATTAGAATGTCGTGTTTGGGAGTAGGAATGCTTCAAATTATGTTTATTTATGCTTGTGTGTTTGTGTTGGTGCCGAGCTATGTTAGTGAATAGGTGGTGCATATTTGGTTATTCTTAGCTCATGTTCTTAGTCTTTGGTGAAGGCAAGTAAACATAACATTGTGGTCTACATGCTTTAACTTTGTTGTTTGAATTGCCTCCATTTAATTCCAATATCTCAACTAGACAAAAAAACTGAAAACTGACTTTATGTTGAAGTATGTTTCATTCACAGAGTTCAAATATTGCAATTTTGCATTTGCATCTCATGTTATTTATTAATATGATGAAACCATAGCAGGATTAGTGCGGTAAAGTATCGGTATAACAACTGCATATTGGGATATAGTAATATGGTTGCAGCCCTCACCTCCTTACTTCGGACGTGTTGGTAGAAGTGAAGTCATGCATTGAAGTGTACAATTTTGCATCTACATTATGAAGTATTGTTGTGACGTATTTATTTATCTCACTACTAGAAGTTATACCCTGTTTCAGTATGGTCCTTTTATACTATATATAATAATGGCTCTTAAATTGATACTTCGTTCAGTATGGTCCCACACAACATGTAAATTTGTGACGACATTAGCATACATAATGATCACCTATTTGGCACACGAGTACTTAGAGTGTAGCATCAATTACTCACAATGGTACACGGTGACTGACAGAGCTCATGTGTAGTGGGAGTGTGCTGTGCGTGGGTAACTACTTAAACTTGTGCCTGTTTCTTATGGAAAATAATGCATGTCGTAACATATTTATTAAATGATATAATATTTCTGATTACCATATAATGATAAACTAGAAGAGAAAAATTGTATACTTCATGCCTCTATCATAAATAATCACCCTTTGAAATATACTTTTAGGGGCCATCTTTCAATAATTCAGCTGTCATACACGACAGGTTAGATGAACCATAGGCTGGAAGTTTGGGAACGTTTGGTGGTGGTTGAGCCGTGTCCATCCATTTTGATGCATAAACGCGTTCTAATATGACTTTCTTAAACAGAATGGAACAGAGAGGTTGCTGCCACCATAGAACATGATTAATTTAAGAAAAAAGTAATATTACCTTTTATTTACGAGTCCATTGACCAATTGAAATACAGAATCTTCCATCTCAAATCATAGATATTTTTATGTGATTCTATTTCCCGTTCTCTTGTTATGTAACACCCATAATGCGTAAAAACAAAATACGCTTTGTATGTGGGAATACGTAAAGTTGAGAGCGAAAAGTTGACTTTTAGATACATTGCTCAGGTAGATGAATGGATACCATGAATGTGTTGAGCTCATCAAAATTCATTCCATTTGATTAATCACATATCTTGTTTGGAGTTTCGGTCATGGCGCTATGGATGGGTATGATTATACTCAAGGGCTACAATAGTTGTAATCTAGAGTAACCTAGTCCTTTTCTTTTTCCCGTGTCTTTCCCCTGACCAGCCCACCAATGCCTACCCTTGTGCCGCCACCCTTCTACCCGTGATCCAAAGGGAAGAGAGGGAGAACAAGAGAAGGGAAGAAGAAGGTCAAGGAGCTCACAGTTGGAGTGGTAAAGGCCACTGGCTGGGGGGCTCCCACCCAGAGTTAAATCCTGGGTGCGACACCATTTGCGCTGTGGGGTACTCCCCTACAGTTTTCTTTCAAAAAAAAGAGAAGGGAAGAAGAGGAGAGATTTAGTTACACCATCGCCGTTCCTCTTCAATTTGGTTAGACTTCCTTTCCTCTCTTTGATGGTCATGGTGGTGCCACGATGTGGGTTGCAATTTAGGTGCAATCGACAGGGCTACCGTGACCACTATATACTACAACACCAAATTAGCAACGGACCTATGTTGATAAAAGTGCAAGATTATTAATATACAGTCCGTGGGTAAAACATTCTTGCTAACCGTCAGTCGATAATGGATGGTTCGCCTATGAACTGTTTGTGGGGACAAATATGTTTTCCATTGGAGTGTCCGTTAGTATTGCTAGTTTCAGACTCTCCCTTGCAAAAACAATTAACAAAAATAAAACAGTACTGGGCGCGCTCTGGCTGCCATTGGCCTCCCGAATTGTTCCCCACCCACCCTTTGGCCTCCTGAAATCTTCTTAATCCTGCAATCTCCCCCCTGGACCGCTCCCCTACAAACTAATCCGTCATAATTGCCCTGAGTGAGGAACGCCACCCACAAGGGCCACAACTGCACATCAGCACCCTCTTCCCCATTCCCACTCTCCTTCATCCTCTACCCCTGATCCCAGCAACATCCATGGGCTCTCGCCGACAAAATCCAGCCATCACCCTCTCCGTTGCCCCAAACGTGACGCATCCTACAAGGGGATGCACGACCCATGACGAGCGAGGCTGCCTTAGGACCTGCTACATGAGGCCTCAAAGCCACCTTCCTCGTGCATCAATGCCTGAAGGTATAGGCACCCACTAGTAACAACACAGTTTCTACATGCGGCTGAAATGACATTTGAAGGAGTGGGCAGGCCACCCGCTTCAAGCTTTCACTGGGGCAAGCGCCCACTTGTGGCTTTACTTTTGATGTTATGAATTTCGAGATATATGAACTTCATGCATTGCAATCTTGCATTCTCATTCGCATTCTCATGTTTTTATGCATATGAAGAAAACTGTAGCTAAATTGGTACGGTAAGTATAGGTACAAGTACAACAACGCACGTTTAGATATAGAAATGGCGTGGCAGCTCTCAGCTCCTTCCTTAGGATGTGTGGGTAGAATTGAAGTCATGCATTGCATTGCACCATCTGCGTATGATGAAGTGTTGTTGTGAAGTATTTATTTATGTTACTACGCGAAGTTATGCTCTAATTTTATTTGTGCTTCTTCTATAATAATGACTCTTAAATAGTTTTTTAATATATTATGATTTAAAGAAATTGGTTGAAGCAGTTTGCTTGTTGTTCATAACACTCATACGCTCCCCCCTCCGAAGGTTCTTGACATGGAGAGCGCTTGGTTGGACGGGACTAGCAGCACGTGCACACATTTCTTCATGTGTTGTAATAAATATGTTTGGCTGTCAAATCTTTGTTTTGCTTTTGATCAAGTTTATAAGATGTTCTATCTAGATGATTTAAGTAGCTTCCATGTGCTTTGTTTGTTGTTGTTTTTCGTATGTGTGTGCCTGTAGCCACTGCAATGTAGTTTGATAACACTCTAAAATGTTGTTGATGTTGTAGGCTGTTACACAGTTGAATAACCTCCCCCACGGCCTATGGGCTCAGGCGTTACGGGTACGAATTCCCATCGTTTGATCTGAGGCAAGCCAGTTCAAACCCTACCGGAATATATGTACAGGTGCTTAAAGAAAGTTACTGCAGTCGAGCTGTACCAATTGTCCAGTTATGGAACATACCTTCGTTGAAATGTCGTGTGAAGTATTTGGACGATCCAGAGAAGAGCAAGCTGGCTTGTGGAACCTAATGCGGGAAAGCAATACTACTAGATGTGTGCAGATCCATGATAAATCCAAATAATAACAAAAACCTGCATTCCATTTGGAAAACAAATAAATGTCTATTTTTATTTTTCCCATACTGTTGTGGATATTTTATCCTGAGAAATTTGTCGTACCTTTTTTTCAAGAATGAAGAGTCCAGCTATCAAAGAATGAAGCAGAACTTTTTTCTGCCCCTGGATCTTGATTCATTAGTATATATAGACGACTGAACCTCAAAAATTCTTCATGAAATAAATTGCCAACGATTAATCTGTTTGAAAGAAATGAAATTATTAACATGTTCCTAAAAGAATAGCACCTCTCCTCACTAGTTCCTAAGCCTTATGTGTCTGTTATCGTGCCAGCTATGGCACATTGAAGCCGACACAGATACTGGCGTAGTGTATCTGTTCCGGCTGCCCCCCATGCAGGTATGGATGCCAGTACCCCAATTCAGCTGGACTTTGATATTACAGTCAGTGCGCACAAGTCGAAACCAAAATTTGCAAATAAAAATAGCAAGAAAATATTTTTTCTATGCCCGAAGGGCCATATTGATTAAAGCAACCGACCATCAATAGGCCCGTCATGGATAATCCATTATCCACACCGACTCTCAAATGGCTACGCAGATCAACCAATTTCTAGTGAATTAGTGATAGGATATCCAACCAATCAAACATTATTAGCTCCTAACTTGCTTGAGTAGAAACAAACTGCAAATTAATTTGGAACTGATACAAGTTAGGAAACTCGATCTGCCGGATCATCACAAGCCGAGCAGATACCTTAGTGACTATAAATGTCGGTTTGTGTTTCTGACCACCATGTATTGTTTCCCACATTTATAATATGAAATTTGGTTGTCTTAGACAATAATACTCCCTCCGTTTTAAAATATATGACACCGACTTCAACTTTGACCACTAATATCTATTGGACAAATTAGTTAACTAATGTAAAATGCATATCATTATGTCTATTGTCAAATGTAATTTAGATTTAATTTGCAAGGTTATCGATTTGCAAAAATATTTGTAGAAAAGACGAATAGTCAAACGAATGGAAAAAGTCAATGGTGTCATATATTTAAGAACGGAACTAATGGTTCATTAAGATAGTCTCTGATGGAGACAAACTTTTGCATTTACAATAATGTAGGGTCTACAGATTTCTAAGTGATTCTTTAAAGTCACTTAGATGTCCAAATAGTCTACTGATGTTTTGGACAATAGAGTTTTAAAAGGAAAAGATATTGCATCTAGCTGATTGCCATGAAGCATTGTGCTTTGAGGTCTCCTACCTCAAGGTAGAATCTTAAATCCTCTATTTGTGCCCTGACCTGTGTTGTCATCTAGCTTACAGATGTGGTGAGGAAATATTGGTGTTGGTAGCAAGAATTGGCATCTTGCTTAGAGATGTTGTTTCAGCTTACTTAATTGTGTATTTACATCTAAGTCTAAAAAATGTGTATATGTGCCTGTCTATCATCAACCTCTTTCCAGCTTAGAAATTCATCTTGCTGCTATGACGGTAAGGTAGATATATATAATTTCAGGTCTCTAGTGTTATACCCCCAGTTCACTTGGGAAATGTTACTGAATTTTTACTGTTGTGAACACGAACTCCTCGTATATGCAATATGTTATTGTTATTAGTTTTCAAAATCATAACATTCACCTGAATACCTTATATTAATTCAGACTAAATTCATATTGATCTTTTGTTGCATTGTTGCATGCAAACTATTGCATCATCTCTTGTTGGCTCTCCAATCGGCAATTATTTGGTTAAAAAAGTGAATCGGCAATTACAGGTTGTCGAGCCCTACTACGTGTGTGTCCTAAAGTTTGCAGTTTTGCAGTTGGAACCATGATAAATAGACCCTTTTTTTTTACCGAATGCTAATAAACAGACCCCTATAGGTGCTGACAGTAATATGAAACGATGCTAGAATACAGTGGCAACAGAGACGAAGTTAACAGTGATATGGACTGGTTGGAGGTTCTGATGTCTTTTTGAACAACATTTACACGATCAGACAACGGTGGAAGTATTTACAAACCTAATTACCTTACTAAAGGAAAACATCTTAATCAGACAAGTTGAGATATAATGTTACAATAAAAACAACAAAGACTATCATTAGTAACAAAGAGTACTATATATTTCTTCAAAAAGAAAGAGTAGCATGCTACACTTACAAATGTATTATGGGAGCAATGGATTATTTAATCAAGCTTAGATACTGGAAATTGCAGGTTATCCTTGTAAAAGATAAATCCATACCACAAACATTGCCACAATCCAATAAAGGAAACATCATGTACTCTTGATTATCCTAATCTGCAAAGAAAAAATATGAAAGAACTTAATCAAGATAATGAATCAGGTAGCACAGAAGAATCCAATTTTCCTGAATCCCAACCCAACAACATGCGTTGTTGGCAGTGAACCAGTGTTGCTGGATAGAGCAGTAAGGTGAGTCGAGAAGCTATTTAGCATTTGTACGAACTCTCAACTTATCAATGCGTCTGCATAGTAGTGCCAAATATTGCAAAATCATGCCATAATTATCTATAAAACATCACACTGAAAACCTATATTAATCTTGTAGATGAATCAACAAAACTCTAGCTAAAATATTATGGTAGCCCAATTGGTATGATGTAATAACCAGAACATCGAGTAATTAACGGTACCTGGATTCAGACGAACCGACATGTTGTCACTTTCAGTTGAGGAGAATGTAGTTGATTTGAGATGAGATAACCTCAAGAGCTTGCAAAAATGAGCAGGCGTGAGAGAGATAAGGTTGCGAAGAAAAAAAACGGCCACACTCATCGAAGAACTATAAGTACCTAGAAATATGTAGCTTACCAGATTGCTTTACATTTCTTTATTATTAAGCTGTTTGCGTTGGCAAAGTAGGCAAATAAACATTGTATTGGCCTTAATGAAAGCTCTACGTCCCAATCTTCGAAGATCATATCTTTCATTTTCAACAGAGCTAAAGTAAAGGCAATGATGAAGGCTAAAGCAAAGAATAAACTGCTGGGAGATTAAAATATTTAAAGTACACGTAAATAAAGAAAAACAACAACATGCTAAAGTTTTCTCCAATGAAAATGCCTCTAAGCAAGGAACAACCTATGTAAGGCATCAGGAACAGCAATGAAATTGGGGCAAATAAACAATGCTTGCAGTACCCTAGGCAGAATAAAATTTTCTCCAAGCAACAAAGATTGTTAGAGCTGTCAGAGCAGCACGTGACGTCAAAGTTAGAGGTGCAGAAAAAAATTGTGGATGTGTCTGCGCAAGGATAGAACAAAATAGGAACCAATGAGTAGGAGTTTAATTTTCATTTTTTGCACGGGAAAATAATCGGATTGCACATTGTTCATGTAAATTTTCTAAAATGAGGGCACTTCACTTGCGACTAGCATTAAAAAAGAATAAATTCTTGTCCACCTGCAAATATTATAGCGAAGAAAAAAATGGAATGTTGTCAGTGTCCCCACTCCCCACCTGCAAACTCAATGATGTGCCCATATGTAGTTAAGTACACAACAACACACGTACAATTGGCCTCAGTTATTTTCTTCATCAGGTTTTTAGCAAAGAATGTTATTATCGTTGTACCATCAGATTTAATAACTTGAATAAAGAATCAATGGAACAGTACCTGGAGTCTGATACACCGGCATCGTTGCTTTCGGATGAGGAGACTTAACAAAATGATATAATGTAACTACTAACCTTTAATTTTGAGATAAGAAAATGATCAGGCGTGAGAGAGATCAGATGATGCATGGAGAATAAATAACAGCGGCGGTTCGATCTTATTCTCAGATGAATTATGTACACACCCAAAAAAGTAGTTAGTCTCTTTTGCAAAGCTGGACGCATGGACAAGCAAAGGAATGTTAGTCTCTTCTCTGGGAGCCCGGGATATCAGTTTCTGAGACAATGATGGCGCAAGCAAGGATCACACTGTCTTTAATCATCACCAAAGCCAAAGTAAAAGGTAAGGAACGCTAAAGCAATTAAAGAGATTGAATTAATTATCCCATGTTTTTGTGGTGGGTGTTGCCTGCACGCAATCTAGGCCATGGTGACTTGGGTTCTCAGTCTCAGCTAACAAAGCAGAGCATAGAAAAGAAAATATGTACATAGAATACCCGGGAGAACACTTGGTGACATCATTGTTTTAGATGAGCCGAAACAATAAAACTTGGTTCCATGGCAACCTCAATTGCCAATTATTTTACACACAAGGCAAAGCAAACAGACCCGAGCAAACCAGCACAAAGATGACATGTCCCTTGACAAACATCATTAGAAGAAACCGAACACACTCGAACACAATGGCAGAGCACGATACAAGTCATGCATCCTTCACATGCAGTAAAACTCATAGGAATAAATTGGCTGGAGAGGGCACCTCAATTTCGCACACAAGGCACTGAGCTCTGGATATGAAGTGATCGAAGCTCACCTAAGGTAGCTTCTGATGATATGTTTCTTGCGTGATAGAAACTCCGGTGGTGGTACATGCAGGTAGTACACTACCGGAAACCTTGGATTTGCCGTGAGCCCCATCCTCACGGCAAATCCCAGTTTTCTCTCGGCAAACGGTTTGCTATGAGCCGCTCTCGGCAAAGGGCTCACGGCAAACAATTTCACGGCAAAGGGCCAGACCGCTCTCGGCAAACAACTCCGCTCTCGGCATACGTTTGCCGTGAATGCTCCTAGGCTCTCGGCGAACTTTTTTCATAAAAAATAAAAAAAAGAAATGAAATCCACCAGGCCGCCCCCACCGGCACCGGCCACCACCACCAGGCCGCCCCCACCGGCACCGGCCACCACCACCAGGCCGCCCCCACCGGCACCGGCGCTCCACCACCAGGCCATCACCGTCGCGCGCTCCATCACCACGCCACCGCCACCAGCACCACCTGTGAAAAAACAGAGGGGAAGGATCTCGCCATCGCCGTCACCGGATCTTCTCACCGTCGCCGTCGTGCCGGATCTCGGACCGCGTGTCCCACGGCCAGACCTCCTCGCGCCAGCCACCTAGATCCCGCCACCGCGGCCCCCTCAAGATGCGCCGCCGCTGCACCTCACCCCGCCGCTGCTCCTCACCGCCGGTGAGGGGCGAGCAGAGGGGGGAGGGGAGGGGAGGCAGAGGAGGGGGGCGCCGGCGCCGGGGAGAAGAAGCGCGGGGAGGGAGAGGAGGTGGTGGCGGCCGGAGAGAGAAGGTGGCGTCGGGGAAGAGGAAGGGGGCGGGGGCGGCGGTGAGGGATAGAGGCGGAGGAGGTAGGGGGAGGAGGGAGGCGGCGGCGGGGGAGGAGGCAGTGGCGGTGGCGGGGAGGGAGGCGACCGGAGGGAGTCGGTGGCGGGAAGGGAGGCGACCGGAGGGAGGAGGCAGTGGCGCTGTGGCGGGGAGGGAGGCGACCGGAGGGAGTCAGCGGCGGGGAGGGAGGCGACCGGAGGGAGGAGGCAGTGGCGGTGGCGGCCGGAGGAGGATCTGAGGGGAAGGGGGCGAGGCGGGGGACGGCTGCGGCTGCGCGGCTGGTGGGGGGGAGGGGGGAGGCCGGGGGGGATTTATAGGTAGGGTATGGGAGGGAAGGTGGGCCGGCGGGTTAAATGGGCCAGCTAGCCCATTTAGAGTTTGCTGTTGTCAATTTGGGCCCACGTCAAAGGTTTTATTTTTTCAAAAAATTGCATCAAATACATTTAATTAGTTAAATATAGCAAACAACTTCAAATTAAAAGGTTGTCAAATACAAAGTTTCATAATTTTTTGAGATACACAACTTTCATATTGCAAGTTTCTCCATTGGAGTTCGTTTACAAAATTTGAATTTCAAATTGGAGACATTCAAACTTAGTTTTCGTTGACAATATGATTTCAAATAAAAAAGTTGAAATAAACAACAATGCTTCATAACTTGTCAACCATATTTACAATTATTTCAAATATTTACAATGTTTCTCCATTCGAAGTCATTTCAAAAAATTCAAATTTTAAAATTTGAAAAATTCAGACCTAGTTTTCATTGACGAAAGTAATTCAAATTAGAAATGGTCCAACTACAAAGTTCCATAACTTCTAAAGCCCGACAACTCTTATTTTGGTCATTTGATCATCCGGTATTGTGGTACTAAAATTGTTCACAAATTGTGTACATCTCTCATATAGTTTCATGAAACTATATAAGAGATATAGATTTTCTGAACAAAATTACTACCACTTTGTCAAATGAAGAAATGATCCAAATAAAAGTTGTCCATATTGAGAAGTTATGAAACTTTATAGTTAGAAATTTTTTGATTTGAACTAATCTACTACTTCAAAAATTGGTTTGAATTTCTCTTTGGAAATTTTACCGTGAGCCGGCCTCAAGGCTCACGGCAAATATCCCTTTTTGCCGTGAGCCGGCCCCCAGGCTCACGGCAAATATCCCTTTTTGCCGTGAGCCCACCTTTAAACTCACGGCAAATAGATCTTTTTGCCATGAGCCGACTTTTGCCGTGAGTTTTACCGTGGCCGTCGGCAAAAAGGCCATTTTGCCGTGAGCCCGACAAAAAGCTCACGGCAAATTCTGGTTTTCCCGTAGTGGTAGTTGCTCTGCTCCGGAATGCTCCATTGCAGCCTGCCCCACCAATCACGCTCTCCGCTGACCACCACCTTTGACTTCTTGTATTCACTCTTCAGGAGTGGGAGATGGTGAAAGGAATGACAGCCTCGGACAAAGAACTTCTCCCACTTTGGTGTTTCAAACAGAAACTTGACATCATCGTGGAAGTGCTGCAGCTGTGGCAGCTCCTGGAGGTAGATCCTTTTGATGTTTGGGAGTGGAGAAGGTGCTATTTTGTAATCAGGTTGTTGGTAGAAAATTGTCTTGAGGCTGGAGCAGAACAGAATAACCAGAGTCTCCAGTGCTGGTAATGACAAACTGCATGGGAAGACTTTCTCCAGACGCGGGCAGTGCTCAAGATGAATGTGATTTAGTAACTTCAGAGTGATCAACTTAGGTTAAGTAGTTGAGAAAACCCTGAAGGCAGACAATTTATTGGTGTATAGGATACATCAAGAACACCAAGATGCTTGTTCAACACTTTATTGAAAGGAAACCCTGATGTTTTTGAGCATCCTCTTAGAATAAGGGTGGTCATCTTCATCTTTCCTGGGATAGATTTTGGCTTCGTCCAATAACGCCAATCCCAGCTTATATGCCTGCCATCATCATTCATAAATGACACCCATCTCAGTTTAAGGTCATCCCAACAATAAATGATCACCCTGGAAGTTTGATAAAATGTGTTGTTTAAGGTCATCCCAACAATAAATGATCCCTGGGCTCAACAATGAATACCACTGGGATGCCGCACCGTCAGCTGCTATGACAAAAGACTTTACTAAAACTGAATCATCACCGCCGGCTGAAAGAATAGCCGCTTCGTAACTCATGATGAATTGTCTTGGGTCGGATTGCCCCGAAAACCTTGGCAAGGGAACTGGTTTATAGGATTGAGGCCAGAGGATGAGTTGTACATCTTGGGATAAGGTGGATTTGGGATCCCAGGTGCGACTGCGGAGGACTCGAATACCTTGAGAGGAGGTCCCAGAATCAAAAGGATTGGACGTAGGCACTGGGGTGACACCTGTGGGTCTAGAGGGTATGTGAAAAACAGGCTCTCCATTTGTATGTGCAATTTGGGTAGGCAAAGGGTTTTCAGGTATTTGATGGTTAGGGTTAAGGACTTGTTTGGCTCTGATGATCTGTAACTCCTCTCTCAGCTTGAAAATTTCCTCCTTGTATTTTAAGATTTCATTGGCAGCTTCCGCTTCTTTATGTATTGCCAACAATCTTTATTTTGTTTTGGCCAAGGCCTCGGCGTCGTGTCTGAGTTTGGCAACCTCAGCTTCTTTAGTGGTGTGGTTATTGTTGACAGGCACCTCGACGGCTTGTTGAAGATTTTGGTCAGATATGTCCTCTCTCTGAGTGAGAAGATTTTGGAGCCCTTTGCTTTCACTCTGAGGGTTTGGAGCGGATCTGTTTGAATTAGCAGTAGCTCTTTTCTTTTTTGTGGCCATTGTGAGTATTCTTCTCGTGCCTAACACAAACGGTGGGCGCCAATTGTTGTGTATGAAGAATTCAATACACGAACAATAGTGAACAAGACTGAAGAAAGAACGCTCTATTACCAAAAAATTTCCGATCCCCTTTACAGGTGCGGTTCGTCTCCCTTTTATAGGGAGACGGACCAACTTTTACATTCTGAAAATGCCCTTGTATAAAAGGAATAATCGTACAATATGCTGCTATACAATGGTAATTTCTCCATTGGGGATTCACGTCGATCACGCCATCCTTTAAACGCGCCACCAAGTGCGCCGCGATCCCCGGGGGATGCACGTGCGGCTGTCGGGTCGCTTCAGCAAATGGCTTTGTAGTGCCCCCCTTCGCATGATCAAATTCGCTTCCTGCAAAAAACGGCCAAAAATAGTAAAGCGAAACCAATCGACGATAAGAGCTTTGAGTTAAATCAAACCCTCAAGACCAAAACCAATGAAACCTTGAAGCGTTAAGTGGGCTTTAGTCCCCGAAAGAGAAAAAGAGGCTGCAAAACCCTCTACCGAAAACCCGGGCGCCTAAAGGCCGAAGTGGGTTTCGCACCCGGTGAAACCCATCATATGAATCCTGAACGCTTGAAAGGTTAGCAATGAAAGAGTCGATATGTATCCGACCGCTCCGAAACCTCGAAGCGAAACCTATCATGGGCCGTACCTTTAAAGCAATGTTTTTATCGTGAAAAAGGGTTTCGTGATCGAGCTGGACATATGTTTCTAATGATCGATTTTGGATCCCCAACAGTGCTGACTGCGTAGACAAGCAAGGAATGCATTGTCTTTCCGGAAAGCCCGACATGTCATGTTCTGATGCAATGATACATGTCACAAGCAAGGATCGGAGCACACTCTTTCATTCAGGGCTCAGGCTGTGAGGTAAAGGCAAAGGGAAACGCAGAGGACGCGTCAGGTTTACTGAACAACTGGTGAAATGTAGGAGAAAAGAACATGCATGGAAACAGAAGTTTCTAGGGGAACAGAATTTCAAGGTTCTCAAGGAAATCGACATTGGCGTAGCACAAGCAAACGGATCTTGGAGCCAATCAGCCATGTACTTGTGTAGTGTGTACTGTTCATGTCAAGCAAGAATATCTAAATCTGTTCACTAAAAGCAGAGGAGTGTTTTGCTTTTGCAACATATATCTGATCGTGGCAAGGCAAACATGTTTTAAACTAGAGAACTGGGTGGTGCGAAAATCAACACCATCAGCTGTCACTGCTGAATTCCAGAAGGCGATCAGCCTTGTGTCATAGACCAGAATTTGTGGCTGGTGTAATGGTGTTCAAAGAGCTTGTGACGAGAACGCAGGCACGCAGCCTGCAGGACTGCCAGCAGATGGTCATGTTATGATGTACAAATTATTAGGAGTATTTCAGCACTCAAGAGTAATAAATAAGCTCACGGCATAGAATATATAACAGAGTATATTAACGGTTGCAAATTACAAACAGTTTCAAATTCGTTCTCAGCACACCAATCCAACGTCCGTACACACATAAAACTTGGTTTCATGGCGACCTGAATTGCCATTTATTTTACACACAGATCAAGCCAAACAAACTGTGAAAAACCAGCACGAAGGGACAAGTCCCTTGAAAAACATTATTGGAAGATACAGAACATACTCGAACACAATGGCAGAGAACGATACAAGTCATGCATCCATGTCATGCAGTAAAACTCATTGGAATAAATAGGTTGGAGAGGCACTGAGCTCTGGATATGAAGTGAGCCAATCTCACCTGAGGTAGCTTCTGATGATATGTCTCTTGCGCGAAACAAACTCCGGTGGCGGCAGATGCAAGTAGTAAACTTTTTGCTCCGGAATGCTCCACTGCAGCCCGCTCCACCAGCCATGCTCCCACTAATCTCCACCTTTGACTTCGGATATTCACTCTTCAGGAGTGGGAGATGGTAAAAGGAATGACAGCCTCTGACAAATAGCTTCTCCCACTTTGGTGTTTCAATTTGAAACGTGGCATGATCATGAAAGTTCTGCAGCTGTGGCAGCTCTTGGAGGTAGCTCCACTTTGGTGTTTCAAGATGAATGTGTTTTATTAGCTTCAGAGTGATCAAGCTGAAATATCTCGTTTTGCTAGGCTCGACCAAACATACTAGTTTATTTAGATTGGAGACCTGCAGTATCTGTAGGGACAGAAATACCTCTGGCATTTGTATTTGCTCACCCCCGAAAAATGATGTTCCTACTGTGCCTTCCGAGTGCGTTGTGAATACTACTTCCATTGCATGGCAGTGAATGAGCTGGCATTCTTCTAGACACATCATAATATAATTCAGTTCAGTAAGGCATCTGACAAAACAATCATCCTTAATGTATATTGACTTTGAAACAGAGATAAGATGTCTTATTCCATCTGGGTAGCAATTATTTGCAGATATCTCCACATGGCTTACAATGCTATCTGCCTCAGAAGAATGTATATCAGCTCATCGGAGCTAACAGAGGAGGGGGAATCTCCTCCTTCTTTCCTGCCGGAATGTCTTATGGATGGAACCAGCTGCATCTCGTATGACCTCTTTAATCAACATGGCCCACTCTCGATGGTTGATACCTCATGGAAGAAGAAGAAGAACACCTTCAGTCATTCTGCTTTTGTCACAGACATCCTTGTATGTAGTTGATATGACCCACCGGTCACGTAATGGTGATGGCCATAAGTCTGCTACGAAAACCAACAAGTCCAGTGAGACAGGAACATGCCTGTTTTCTACCACCAGCAAATGCCTCTTCCCTTGCAGCGCTGCTCTGAACTTTCTGTCTATTGGAGACAAATAAGGCTGCAAGTCAAAGCTTGGGTCAAACTTAAGGGACTGTTCTAATCCAAAATTTTCAATGTACTCCTGTCCGAAAGCCTGGAGTATCAGGTACTCAGAGAGTGCGCCGTAGCCGAAGTAGCTCTCTTCTGCAATATGTTGCTTGAGCTCCTCCAGCATGATGCTGTCCTTACTCTCAGGCAGCAGTACCTTGAGAGTTGTTGCCATTTCCATGAGGCCTGAATTGGTAGCCAATGCCGGGCTGCACTGTTGCCTGCTGGAACTGCAGGTGGGAACCTCAAGCGTACAATGTGGTCGTACGGCCCATAGATGTCTTTGGTGCGCTCAAATAGGAGCCTAGTCAAGGTCGGAACGAACGATGCTGATGGTCCAATCCCGATGTTCCATATCACCAGGTGCTCCTTGCCCCACTCCGCCACCTTGTCTTCCAATGATGGTAAATCACTCCATCGATAAGAATCCCTTAGCCTCTCAGAGAATACCGTGTCGTGGTGTAAATCACACCTTCAAAAGGAATAAAGGGCCACTATTAGGCTTGGTTAGGGGTCAACGTTCTCTTAATTAAAATACTAAGTTACAAATCTGAAGAACGTGACAACCGTCCATTGAAGAAATTGAAATATATATCGATCTTTATTTCTTTTCCACAAAAAAACTAGTAAATTATAATAATACATTTTATTTCTCTGGCAAAAAGGTTAATCTTCCTGTTTACACACAAGATAAATTATTTACCAGACGTACTGAATAGTGAATAGTATCAAGTTGGTACCACTGCACAGACATATTGGGCAGTGTTTTCTTGGAGGCATATTCATTTTTTACGGCCTTTCTAGAAATATACCAGGTGTCTAACAAAAATATTTTTGAATAGTATTTAGTATGCACACTTCTCTATAAACTTAATTAGTTGCATGCATGGCTGTACTGGACGACGTGCAAACTTTACAACAGTAGCACACATAAGGATCACCTATTTGACACACGAGTGCCTAAAGCTTAGCATTATTTACTCGTGCTGGTAGTAGAGATTTCACTTGTGTGGGAGTGTATTGTGCGTGGTAGTATAACTTACTTTCACTCGTGCCTTTGAATAATTTTTTATTAGCAAATTAAAGTTTTGTAGGGTTCTACAACCTACATAATGCTGAACGGAAAGCTCTTCCCGTTTAGATTTTTCAAATAAAAAGTATATGACTTTGTTCGCACGACTCAAACGGTGAAATAAAGTGAGTACTACATAGCTGTTACAATTACAAAGAAGCAATATTATTTTACACGTAGAAAATTACCTTCTATTTATGAGGCTATCAACCATTTTAAAAACACAGTCTACCACTTACTTTCTGGCATTTAGTGTAACTAGGTCGGTTTTGGTTGAGCCTGCCCGTTAAGGTTTTGGTTGCTCAAATTACTCTAGAGATAAGTGATGATACATATTCTTTCAGGGCACTCTCAATGGATTATCAATGGTAGTTTTTGTCCCTATTAAATAACTTGCCAGCTAAGAAAAATGGTGATGTGGCAGCCTTCACTACGGGAACCCCATAGATGCCGAGTGTTTTTGGGTTTACCGAGTGTCATCCATCGGGCACTCCGCAAACAACTTTTTTACCGAGTGTCGCGGGGAAAACACTCGGTAAAAAAAACACTCGGCAAAGAGGTGGGTTTGCCGAGTGTTTTTCTCAGACTCGGCAAACAACTCTTTGCCGAGTGTTTTTTCCCAGGCACTCGGCAAAGAATTAACTTTGCCTAGTGTTTCCTCCGGCACTCGGCAAATAAATATTTATTTTTTTCTTTTCTACCTCTCAAACTTTTTCTACTGTCTACTTATAACATGTGGTACTCCATGTTAAAGTTTGGTAATTTTTTGTATCTTTTCGCTATATTTAAATAATTAATTGCGTTTCAAGCAATTTTTTGAATTAAGTCAAATTTGAACTGCAAGTTATTTAAATAATATAACAAAATGAGTAGAAAATTGATATTCATATTATTCATCCCTATTTGAGGCTTAACCTTTGAAATGAAAAGGAATTTCAAACACCTTGTTAAGGAAACACGACCATGAGCGTGTGATAGTATGGTTTCAAATTTTTTTAAAAGCAAACAAAGTCTAAAAATCATAAGATTTGTCATGATGTGATGATATCATATGTGGAGGATGTGGTAAAAATTTGAGAAGGTTTTGAATACTTTCACATAGGATGTTTAGAAATCGAAGCATCCCACTGAAAGATTCATATAGTTGAAGAGGATTTAATAAGATTTGGAGTTGAAGTGACGGTCGAATGCTGATTTGACTACAAAACTTTTTTATAGGCAACAGAGAACAAAGATTGCATCTTGTCATTTTTTGGCAATTTTTTGAAACCCTTTGATAGTTTTAGTACATGTAACACAATTACATAATTTACCGAGTGCTATAGGATTGACAATCGGCAAAATATTTCTTCACCGAGTGCTCCTGGACCCACCACACTCGGCAAAGAGCAAAATATCTCCCTCCACCGCAGGCCGCACTTTATCTCCTCTCCCCATTTCTCTTTCTCTCTCTCCCTCCCTTCTCTTTCTCACGCAGGCCCCCTCCTCTCCTCCCTCGACACTGCCGCCTCCCTCTCCTCTCTAGCGCCGCGGCTAGTCCCCGCCGCCTTCCTCTCCTCACCCTCACCGGAGGACGGCGCGGTGGGCCTTGTGGTGGTCGAGATCCGGCGCAGTGGCGGCCGGCCGTGCGTCTAGCTCCACCCTCCCTTCCTCGACGAGCTCGCCAGCGGCCAAAGGAGTTGGGGCCCCGCGACGGCGGGCCTCGTGGCGGTGGAGATCCGGGTGCAGTGGCGGCGGCGGTCCTGCTGGCGGTGGAGATCCGGCGCCGCCCTTCCCTCCCAACGAGACCCCCATCCCCTCCCCTCCTTCCCGGCGGTGCCGCCGGATCCGCGCCCGCGCCGGCCTCCTGCCTGCGGATCCGCGACCTCCTCCTCCGCTGGACCCCGCGCTCCATCACCCCTAGCGGCCGTCTCCTCCCCTCCTTCCTGGCCCCTAGCAGCAGCGGCGGCGACACCGGGGGCACCAATGGCGGCGCGGCCGGCGTCACCAGCGGCGGCGCGACCCCCCTCCTCCTCCCTGCGGTGCAGCGCCGGTGGCTGGCGTGCACGGCCTGGAGCACAATCCGGTGACGGACGTGTGCATGGCCTGGTGGACCAGTGGCTGATGCCAATTTTTTTTCTAAAAACTCTTTGCCGAGTGTTAGATTGCAGAACTCGGAAACCTGCAGTGTGTTCAGATTTCTTTGCTGAGTGCCCTGTGAGGCACTCGGCGAATGGTTGCCGAGTGCCCGATGAAGGACACTCAGCAAAGGTCGCTTTGCCGAGTACATTGGTGTCGAGTGCCTTTCGCCGAGTGTTACACTCCTCGGCGAAGTGGTTGCCGAGTGTAAAGGAGCCTTTGCCGAATGTTTTGTACACTCGGCGTATTCAGGGATTCCCGTAGTGCTTATTAATGCTAAAAGAGATGAAAAATAGAGAAAACCATTTCTTTATTTTTGAGCAAACACCGTGGGGCAATGCCCCCCGCAACATAAACTGAATTAAACAAAGAGCAAGTTTACATAAGCCACTTACAGGGGAGATTAGGCAAAACAGAGGAGGGGAGCAAAACAGAGGGAGAAGCAGAGGGAACAAAACTGTACAGCAGGCCAATAGATAGTCTACTACAACGAATCGAGCCACATGGAAATTGAATGATGCAGTGTGTTCTTGATTCTGATCAAATACCTTCGAATTTCTTCCTTGAAACACACCTTTCAGAGAGGTTTAGGGTTTAGAGAAAACCATTTCTTAGCAAAGAAACCATGTCTTCCCTCTCTGGCCACCCCTCCCTCCTTGTCTTGGAGATGTGGGGGCGGCGGTGGCCTCCTCCCCCAAGTGCGGCGGCGTGACCCCGTGGCCGGCGAGGAGGCAAGGCGGCGCCGTCGAGGAGGCCAGCGGCAGCCCGTGGTGTGTTTTTTTAAATCCTTTGCCGAGTGTTGGATTAAAAGCACGGCAAACTCCACCGTCTGCTTGCACCATCTGTACTTCGCGCCGTCTCTGTGTCTCTTTTTTTTTTTTTGCTGTGTGCTGTGGAAAATGCACGGCAAAGTGGTCTTCGTCGTGCCGCTGGCTGCCGTGCCACGTTTGCGGTGTGCCACGGCCAAATACGCACATCAAACCCTTCGTTGTTTTGCTACCCATCAACGATTTGGGAGAGTTCGCCCAACAGAATGGGTGCTAGTGGTGGTGGAAACACTCGACCAAAGTGTTGCCAGAGACAACGTCCTCCCTTCGAACTGAAGTCAACAACATAGCTGTCGAGCTCCACACTAGCAGACCTACCACTGAGCTGCCACGGGAGCAAACGAAGTAGGCCTCTGCAGCACCTCGAGCACGGGCACCGCCGAAGCGAGCCCTGTGACGCGGCCCCGACGGAGGGAAGCAGGCCGAGAGGCACGGACGTGGCTGCCCATAGCTGAGCCCCGCCACGTGCCACCGAGCGCAGATTGCGACCGCCGACGTCGCGAGGCCCACGACAGCCAAGCTTTGCCCGTCAGCCGTACGCACCGCAGACCCTGGAATGCACTGCCGCCTTATGTGGGACCGACGCGCAGAGGCCCCGAGGGAGCAAATCCGAACTCACGCGGGGAGGATCTGGCCGCTGGCCGCCGCTACCACCAGGGATCGAGATCCATGGATTTCACTAGAAGAAACACAAGGGAGGAAGGAAGGAGCCGGGAGTTTATTTGGGAACTGTTGCGGTGTACCATTTTTGGTGCCGTGGCGAGCTGCCGCCGCCGTGAAAGCCAGCAGCGTCGGCGGCCAGGGATGGCTGGTGGGTGGCGCTTTTTGCTTTGGAGGCGGAGTCGCCCCGCCGGTCGTCTGAGGGAGTGACGCGGAGGGGTACCGAGTCTCGTGCCAGTGAAAGATCCCTCCTTAGCTTGGATTTCTCATAACATGTTTCAGTTACTACGCTCTTGGGACTCTTATTTATAGGTAATTTGTTACATTGATGGACCAATTATCAACTAATCAGTTTTGGATGTTGGTTTTGTATTTTTGTTTTTCATTTATTTCAGCTGGATTTTCTAAAAATCATAGTAAATCACATAAATATCATAAAATAGAAATTCCAATTTTGTCGGACTCCACATGAATAAATCTACTCAGTGAACATATAATATGGTATGCTATAGTACACAAATTTTACAGTAGACTTTGATCTGTTCATTTCTGTAATTAATTTGAATAATTCATAACTGTAGATTCGATGGTCCAATTGCAGATGGTGGCCTAACTATTGTATGCTTGAACGGTAGTAAAACTTTTGTACTCATTGGATCATATATAGCTTAGTTATAGATTTATTTAGATTTAACAAACATAAACCCTAAATAAATCTATAACTATGTAATTCATGATCCAAATTGTTCAAAACTTTTATTATAGTTCAAGCATACAATACTTATGCGGCCGTAAAAAGTTCACTGCAATTGGACCATAGAAACCGCAATTATGAATTATTCCAATTAATTATAGAAAAGAATAGATAAAAATCTACAACAAAAAACTTATACTAACACTACGTGAAAACCACAAATCGGTCATGCAACATTTGTAACGGACCCTTGACGACCGTTACACGTGCTCACATCAGTAACTGACTTTGTTTGGAGCCCGTTACCGATATTTGTGGCCGGCTCGACCCTGGCCCTGTTCATTTGATGTATGGAAATTGCCCCTGTTCACTTAACTTGTAGATGGCGGCCCCTGGTCGGGCTTGGATGTACAAACAACCCCGAGATTGGGACAATTTTGTAACCGGCGTCAATGGTTTTCTAGCTCAAGCAGAGGCGGATATGAGAAACCGTCTTGTTCATGCAATGTATTGACCCTACATAGATTGTCTGAACCAGAAGGAGTTTGGACAACGTGACAACATTTTTCATCATTTGATCACACGTGGTTTCTAAAATAATTACACGTGTTGGAACAAACATGGTGAGGAAGACCCTAATAAAGTCAAAGCAGGATGTCTAAATGAAGGTGAAGCGCGATGCCATCATGAAGCCCTTGATGAAGGTAGAGTTTTTGAGGAAACTGAACCATTCCCACCCAATGTGATGAGGCCTGAGGATGTGACTGATCAAGAAGTTAGGGGCTTCAAAGTTGATGAGGTGCTGCAATGTGTGCACAATGTTGATCAAATGGTGCGGGATGTTGAGTTTCAAGGTGTGTACACACCTTCTGAATTAGCCAGGATTAAGCAATTCATTGAAGATTCAAAGGAACCCCTCTATCCAGGTTGCGAGAAGTACTCTCGCCTTTCTGGTGATTTAAAACTTCTGCAGCTTAAGGCAAATCATGGTTGGACTGACAAAAGTTTCAAACAACTATTGGATCTCCTTAAGGACATGCTACCTGAGGGAAACCAAGTGGCAAAGTCTATCTATGAGGCAAAGAAGATAATCCGTCCCTTGGGAATAGAGGTTGAAAAAATTCATGCGTGCAAGAACAGTTGTGTATTGTTCCGAGGAGATTATGCGGACCTTGACAAGTGCCCCAAGTGTGGGTTCGATCAGTACAAGAAGAAAAAGGATTGTGGAGATGATAATGCTGATGACGGGAATGAGCCTGTGGAGATCGGAGGCAAGATCAAGAAGAAGAAGGTTAACAGAGGGGGTCCTGTGGGGGTTGCATGGTATTTTTGCATCATTCCCCACTTGAAACACATTTTTGCCACAAGAAAGGAGGCCCACCCAACTCTTCCGTTGGCATAAGGAAGGCCAAAAAAAGTTGGGAGATGGGAAGGTTAGGCACCCTGCAGATGCAGCACAATGGGGTAACTTTGATTCCCACTTTCAGTGGTTTGCCGATGATTGTAGGAACCTTCAGTTCGCTATGAGCACAGATGGCGTGAACCCATTCGGTAACCAGAGTTCAACACATAGCACCTGGCTTGTCGTGCTGTCAGTGTTGAACCTTCCACCCTGGCTATGCAAGAAACAAAAATACATGATGCTGACAATATTGGTCTCCGGGCCAAAGCAACCTGGCGACCGTATTATGTCTACTTGAGGCCATTGATTGATGACCTGAAGACAGTTTGGAAGCCTGGTGTGAAGGAGGTATGAGATGAGTTCGGGCGTGAGGAGTTCACGTTGCACGCGATGTTGTTCACCACCATCAATGACACCGGCTCGATGCAACCTCTTCGGCCAGAGCAAAAGGAAAGGTGCAGCTTGCCCACACTGCTTGGAAGAAACATGTTCATTGTGGCTTAGAAACTCCAAGAAATTCACTTTTATGGGGCACCATCAATTCCTTCCCAAGAAACATCCATATCGGAACATGGATTTTCAGTTTAATGGGGAAAAGGAGCATGGAACAGCACCTATGCATGTGTCTGGAGAGCTGATCTACTTGCAAGTAAAAGACATCAAAACTATCGAGGAGTTACCGAAATTGACCAAAAAAATCCTTGGCAAAAGAAAGAAATGAGATGGTGAAGAAGAAGATGGGCAAGGAATATGGAACAAGAAATCAAATCTATGGGAGCTAGAGTATTGGCCGCTGTTGGATGTGCGTCATTCGATTGACAACATGCACATCAAGAATAATGTATGTGAAAGCGTGATTGGCACATTGTTACAACAGAAGAACAAAAGAAAAGATCATAAAAATTCAACTGGGCAATTGTTGCCTTTGCTCTAATATTTGAGGGATGCAAGTTTAATTTCAAAAAACAGTGTCGGGCCCACACGTCAGTGTCAGAAGCCAAACCGCGCGCACCACCTGACAATTCGTGTTGGCGCGGTTCAAACATTTCACCTATATTGACTATAATGCCCATGAATTTCCACTTTCACTAGTCATACGTGCAAGGGTACATAGATAATTTCCCATGTCTTCTAGATAATGCCTGTTACAGAATAGTCATCAGGGGACATATTTAGCTAATCCTTACAAATCGACCACAATGCCAGCACTCGCATCATGTTCCTCTTCCTTCTCCTACCCTAGCCTGCAGCCGCCGCCGCTCTCCTTCCCCGCTCGCCATCGCCGCCGTACCCCTGCTCTTCTCCAACCCACAATGCGCAACCTCTTTTCCAGCCCAGCTCGCATCTGCTCAACCCCCAATGTGCATCATCTTCCCCCAACCCTAGCTGACGACGCGGCTTCGCCACATCTGCCAGCACTGTGGGCTAGGAGCTTCGGTGGCCGCCTCCCCGCTTCAAGGACCTCTCGACCCCGACTACGCTTCAAGGACATCAAGGGCACAGGCGAGGGAGAAGCTTACGCATCCACCACAGTGCCTACAGCTTTTCTTCCTCTGAACATGTGAGTTCTCCCTTTCGCGCCTCTCCTATAGCGCCTAGGGTTTGTACACCTATTCATCGTGTCTTTTCTTGGCTGCGTTAGTCATCTGTCTGTTATGCCTACTAGTTCATTTTCAGTTGATTGACTCTAGCTTTGAGGGATGCATTTTGGTGCTCCAAGTCTGTTTGAATAAATTATTGCTAACAGATGAACTTAGATTGAAATTCATTTTCATGTGTACCAGTTATGCTTTGCACCTGTCAGTATACTTTAATTCTGATAACTAGAATTGTTAGTGGAAATGCAGTGGAACAACTTACTGCAGTTGTACCAGTTATGTTTGAATACATTAATTCTGTTTGTAACTTATTTAAATTGTATAGTTGTTTGCTGTGATAATCATACTAATTTATTGCTTTATTCTCTTGTTGCATGTACACATGGAACACACAATTCATTGCTGCTGAAGTTGGTCAAGGAAGCAGTCGAAGGAACTTAGTTTCTGCTTTGACACCCTGTCAAAATGGTTAGCACCTATCCCCAAGCAGTATGCTATGTAAATATGAATTGTATGTCTATGCTGATTTTATTTAGGAGTTGTAATGATTTCTAGTCTAATATTAGCTATTTTGCCTGTTATAGAATAAGAATTATGTAATAAGAATTTTGTTTAGATATTCAATCTTGCTTTAGTTGCTCTACTGACCACCTGACATATCATCTATGCAGTCTCCCACAACAACAAACTCCTCTAGTGACAGTGTACCAACACAACCCAACGTTGAACCTTCTTCACAGCCGCACTCAGCACAGACTGCTGCGAGTAGTAATCGAAACCGCGGGTCAAGGACACAAACCAAATGGCCAGAAGACAAGTTGACTACAACTGTACTTGATCATCAATTTTGGCCTACCCCAGATGTTGTGAGGGACAGATATGTATTGCTCTGTGGCCTCATTGCTCGGGAGAGGGTGTCAATCAATAGGAGGTTTTAGGAACTCAAAGATCATGAGAAGATACAGTTGTTCACTATTTTAAAGGAAAAGCGAGTACCCAGCCAATCTGTCCATAGCTGTCTCAAATAAGGCATTCAAGTCAGCTATGTCAGAGATTGCTACCTTGCACGGTGGTTCAAGACCCATTTGAGAAATACTTATGTGAGGACAGAAGAAACAGTTGTTCCCTTTGAGAAGCATCCCTTTTTGAAGCCAGAAGACTGGGATAAGTTTGTGAGGGACAAGACTTCTACTTATTTTGAGAAATTAAGCCAGGAGTTGAATATCAAGAGAGCAAGACACAATAAGTCACACAAGACGGGCAAAAAAGGTTATCATGGTAAAAAGAAAGAGTGGGAGGAGGAGGGTGAAAAGCTAGCTACAGAAGGAAAAGAGAACCCTTGGGACAAATTTCCTGGCCATTCGAGGCCATATCTGCGGGCAAGGGTGGGGAAGAGGAAGACCACTAGTGAAGAAGGAACTAGGGATATAACATTCAGTAACCCTAAGGTGATAAGACTTGCAGCTCAGTCTAGTGATGGTTCTTTCCTTGGGGTCAGGGAGAATGATATCCTCACCGTGGCACTTGAGAATCCAGAGCATCGAGGTTGGGTCCGAGACGTGTCTAGTTTAGTTGACTGGGGTAAAGGGTTTGGTGAAGAGTTTGCTGGAATGTACAGGAAGAAGAGGAAGAAGAGGTCTGCTGCGGACGAGGAAAAGTTAGTTGGTCAAATAGTCTGCAGAGTTGTGGGCATTCTAAGAAAAGTAGGTGTGGCCATACCGGATGGTCTGGGTCTCACCGAAGCACCAAAGCGGAGTAGCACGGATGAAGAAGATGCGTGTGTCAGCGAGGAAGAAAGGGCACTACATGATAGAGAGGAAGAAAATGCTCTACGTGACAGAGAAAAGGATGCTGATGTAGACCAGAGGTCATCACCTCTGCAGGACCCAATTGATCAGGTAATAGAGCCAACCATGTGCAGTCTTTTGGATGGCAGCAGGCATAACTTGGAGCTCGCATTAGCCACTATCTATCCAAGTCAACAAACTTGCCATATAGTACCGGTACAGTATGGGTATGCAGTGGTGCAACCTACTTATGTGTGGCCCAATACAGTGCACTTTTGTCTGCCTGTCCCAGTAGAGGATGAGCTCACAACCATTTGTGATGCACTCAAGCATCCTTATACCACTCAGGACGAGACAGCGGGCCTTCTCTGGAGCCCCATCAGGTAGTAAGGGTTCAGCTTCAGATGCAGGTACTGGAGCTCAGCAGCAGAAGCAGGCCAGCCAACAGGAGCAACCGCAGTAGCAGGAGAAGGAGGTCAGCTTCAGATGCAGGTACTGGAGCTCAGCAGCAGAAGCAGGCCAGCCAACAGGAGCAACCGCAGTAGCAGGAGAAGGAGGTCAGCAAATCTCCACCTGAGAAGCAACCTCCTCAGCCTCAGCAGCAGCCGCAACAGCAGGAGAAGGAGGTCAGCAAATCTCAGCCTGAGAAGGTCAACCATCCTCAGCCTGAGAAGGTCATCTAACCTCAGTCTGAGAAGGTCAACCAACCTCAGCCTGAGAAGGTCAACCAATCTTCGTCTGAGAAGCAAGAGCAGCAGTAGCAACAACAATCTCTATCTCAGCACTAGTCACGACAGAAGGTATGCAACAAACCTCTACCCAAGGCCATGATTGAGGCTGCTATTTGGGCAAAAGCTAATCCAAAGTACAAGCCTGGTGAGCCTATTTTGTCAGAAGTGCATTGCTCCATGCAGACTACTTTCAAAATGCGTCTGTTACCAACTTGACAATTGAATTCTCTGACTTGTATGACCTTTTTACATTGGATAGTTTGGACGTTAGCTTTTTGAGGTTGTGGACATTGTAAGTCCCTTCAAACCAAAATAGATATTTCTTTAATTTTGAGCTAACATTGTAAGTTCATAAATGCTAACAATTGGATTATTATGTAGGAAAATCATGCAGCAGGCATCGGAGATGCAGTGCAGTGTTGGGTTTATGGACCCACAGGTTTTCTCGGCCACATATATTCAATGCAACTGTCAAGAAGTAGAAGCTGCACTTATGAAGGCTATGATGAACGACTATGTGGTGGGTTGCTTAAACGCCATTGGACGCTGGGTACTAGTGATCATCTCTATGAAGTTACATACTGTTTGGTATGTAGATTCTCTTAGAGAATCTCTGCAACGAAAGTTCCAGGACATCCGCCAAGTTATGAATTGGTGAGTATGTTGTAGGTTTTGTTCGCAAAAATTTGGTTTAAAAAGTACCTAATCAGTTTTGCTGATCATGTAGGGCCCATACGGCATACATGAAAGAAAAGAAGCAAACAAAGTCAAAAACCAAATCTAAAGCCCCAACACATAAGACAGATGTCAAGGTAAGACCTATTTGGTACTGCATTAAATTGTCATTAACTTGGTACCGCATTAACTTGTCATTTTGGTACCTTCATGCAATGCGCTCAGCAGCCACCACGGAGCCTCATGTGTGGATTCTATTATGCACACAATATGTTACAACTAATCGGTAACATACCTACCATCCAGAAGGCTGGTGTAAGTATATACTCCTCAGCTTTGTCTCTCCTCAGATCTTTTATTTGATTTTAGAAACTGATTTATACTTGTATTCTCATAATGATTGTATTTTGCAGGATTTCAAACCTGCCCAAAAAATAGACATAGGCGAGATGAGGCTGATCCGGGAGATGCTGTGCGAGTTCATTCTTAAGGAGGTCATCGACTAAAAGGGCACCTCCTATAATGGGTTTGTGCTTTGTTCGTAGCCAGAAACTTGAAAAACTTGCTGCATTCAGGGATTGTTTCAACCTGTTGCATGTCTGATGTGATCTTGTGTATATATGTTATGTCTACGTGCTTGTGTATATATATGTGATGTCTGCTTGCTTGTGTATATGTGATGTCTGCCTGCTTTTGTATATATGTGATGTCTACTTGCTTGTGCACAGATGTGATAATGTGCGTGTGATCTGCATGATCTGGTGGCTGCCGAAACCTGGTAGGTTCCGGGATGCAGCCAGAAAACAGACCGATTAAACTAGGGGTGGCCTAAGCATAAGTAACGGGCATTAAGAAAAGCAAGTTACAAAACTAAAAAGTCAGTAACGGGCATCACAAGGAAAGTCCATTACAAGACTGCCAATCATGTAACGGATGTAGCAAAACATCTGTTACAGATACGGTTCAAAGGTAACGGGCAGCAAGTAAAAGCCCGTTACGATTACTAGGTTTTTGTAACGGGCAATATTTTCTTGTCCCTTACCAATGCTGACTAGAGGGCCCCAGTGACACGTGGAAAAAGGATACTGTAACGGGCACAAAAGAAAGCCTATTACGTTTACTGGCTCCTTGTAACGGGCTATATTTAGTTGTCCGTTACCAATGATGACCAGTGGGCCCCAGTGACACGTGAAAAAGGTTACTGTAACAGGCAAAAAGCACAAGACCGTTACGTTTACTCGATCCTTGTAACGAGTATTATTTTGGTGTCCGTTACCAATGATGACCAGTGGGCCCCGGAGACACGTCGAAAAAGGTGGCCGTAATGGGCAAGAAGTTTATGCCCGTTACATTAAGTAGGTAATTGTAACGGGCTGCAAATCTGAGCCCTTTGCCAAACATATCTATGGGCCCACAAAAACAGTCATTTCGGGTGACCGATAACTACATTTGGTAACGGTCTTTATAGAATGCCCGTAACAAATACTAGTTATCAGTAACGGGCTTTTGCACGTTACCTTTGTTCGTTCATTTGTAACCCAACATCTGTAACAAGCGCTTTGCCCGTGACGAATGTTCATCTATGCCCGGTACCAACTTGAGGTCCTCACGTAGTGTAAATCATACCATATTATATGTTCAATATGTAATTTTGCACATGTGGAGTCCAACAAAATTGGAATTTCCATTTTATAATTTTTCTATGATTTACTATAATTTTTCAAAAATCCATTCGAAACAAATAAAAAAGAAAAAGACAAAACCACCATCCAAAACCGCTCTGGGGGTTATTTGTCTGGTTTTGGAAAGGTTGGGGTGTGGAATACCCGATTTTATAGGTTGGGGGGTTAAGTTTTCGACTGCGGATATGTTGGGGGTTATGTAGACATTTTCCTATGAACATACAGAGGGATCATTCAAGGCATACATGGAGTTTTGTGAGTTTACTATCTAGGCCCCCCAGATACGTTGATCTGACTAGAGGCAAGGAAAAGGAAGTGATGTTTTGCACAATGTTGTGCGGTCATATCTCGACCCTTTGTCGTCTCTTACCAAATGATCCAAAATTGTGTTTAAGTCTGAACATTGTATATTTATCTATACTATCTATACTATAAAGATTGAAAACAATTGAAAACATTTCTCACCTAATTCGGGGCTATCATACCCCTCACGCCGACCCACCAGTCAGGTAATTAGAAAAGTGGATATGGTGGAAGACCCATAGAATCGCAATTTGAAGATCGTTTCTGCCAAAAATGTTTAACTTTTTTCACCCGCCATACCCATTCGGCCCACTTTATTTCTGCCACCGCGCGGTGCGTCATCCGCCCTGTCCCTTTCCCCTTCGTTTCCGCGATAACATGAAACACCATCGCTGGACCCCTCCAGACGTGGATTAGTGAAGGGATGAGACGTGGTGGGACCTACTGTGCATTAAAAAAAAGGCCGCACAGGCTGGCTACTGAAGTATAATTTTTGCATTTTAGGCCTTTTTTAGTAAGAATTCTACATATGGACTCCTGGGGGAAAGAATTTCAAAAATGGACCCTTAGCACGGCGCCGTTGTATAACAGCACGGCGCCAAAGGGCATGGTGCCGTGCTGTTATACAACGACGCCGTGGCTTTTGAAGCCGTGCTATTTTTTTAGTGATTTCGGATGACGGTGGCGTCGACGTGTCATAGAACGGCACCACAAGCCACGGCGCCGTTGTAGAACAGCACGGCGCCATGTGCTGTTCTACAACGGCGCCTTGGCTTGTGACGCCGTGCTATGGGTTCATTTTTGAGATTCTTTCCCACAGGGGTCTAAATGTAGAATTCTTACTCAAAAAGGACCAAAATGCAAAAATTATACGCTACTGAATGCACTGCCCACAGTGTTGGTTGTCTTAGTAAAAAACTCTCCCTCCACTTTTCTTTCACGAAAATGAAATAAATAAATTGTCGTGTACATGTAGATGATTGATAAGCTATAAGATTGTTCGGTTCCATGTTGTCTAGTGCTAGGATATGGCTAGAGTGAATGCAAGGCATTTCAACCTTGTGATTGGTTTAAGGAGTAAATCACTATTGTAACCTTGGTGCAAGCAAAATAGAAAAGCAACATAGTGACAAAAATAATAAATAAAGTTAGCGGTGCACATCATAATTTAAGAAAAAATATTACTCTTCATTCACAAGATCGTCAACCAACATAAAAATGCTCTCTGAGTCAACCATTGCCAAGAAGTCTGATTTGTTAATAGGATATCCGTTATTTGCCCCACCTGAAAAAGCCAAAACTCAAATTTATTTCTATAAAAAAACATACACCCTTCGATAAAATAACAAAAATATTGTATGTTGACAGTACAAGAGTGGAAGACAAATCCTATGTTGGATAGGACTAAATATTTGTGAGTTTCATATTATAGAGTTTGTAGCAAGTCCTATCCAGGGCCGGCCCTGAGGGGGGCAACAGGGGCGGCCAGCCTGGGCCCCGAAAGCTACAGGGCCCCCATGGTTTAACGGTGTTCAGTATGGTGTATGAAGTATATGCGTGTATGCCTGTGTAGTCGTTGCGCACATACAGGGGCCGACGAAATGAAACGATGGAAACACGCATGACAGCTCCATTCTGTTCGGTGATCCGCCATGCATCTCGAGGGCCTACAGTCCTACACTACACCATTACGCGAGGCGGCAATCAACTCCGTTCTTCGCATGACGACGCCGACGGCCGATCGATCGCGCGTCGGTGTCGTGGCTCCGATCGATCTCAAACAGCTAGCACTAGCAGCAAACCAAGATAGATAGTACGGGAGCCGGAGGAGGTAGTAGCATTTTTTCTATTTTTCAAAATCTCCTCTAAGCCCTTAACAAACACTCCGGCTTAATTAGCTTAAGATAATTAGGCGAATTGATATTTCATTTTTACTACTACTGTTGAAAACGTTCGGATCCGAGCTTTAGTTTTGCCCCTGAAATCTCAGGACCGGCACTGGTCCTATCTGTGCTGAAGCCCCATGCTCCATAATTAAATCGTACCCTCTCCATTTGAAATTGTAAGTAATTCACTTTTATATATATAGAGATTTTTCTATGTATCTAAGCATAATATATATTTGTATGAATAGTAAATGTTATGTATCTAGAAACGCTAATGACTTATAATTTGAAATGGAGAGAGTAGCTGTTACTTGTAGCAAATCATACATGTTTTTCCAAAACTTTTAGATGTTCTAGCACATGTGTGTAGTGGTGTTCATCATCGTTACAACTATGGTAAGGTTTTGCCCTCGCTGTTTGCAGCATGTAGTCAATCTACAAAATTTTTCTTAATGGCAGTTTTACATGATCTTAACAGCTTCAAAATATGTTAAACCTTTATACGATCTTGCGTAATGGACACCACAATCAGACCTGGGGGATATCAAATTGTTTATATTGGGCTCTTAGGCTTGTAATTTTGAGCAAAATCTGTTCGTGGAAAGATTAGGCAATGCAAACTATAGAATTGGTTCTTTTCTCTCTACTATGAAGTTGTAGGAAAATTTTGAAGTTTTCCAGATTGGTAAGTTCATCTTAAAATCTCGACTAGACAAAAAAACTGAAAACTGACTTTATGTTGAAGTATGTTTCGTTCACATGAGGCTTGAAGTTATAAATTTTAAAAGTATACAAAGTTCAAATATTGCAATTTTGCATTTGCATCATGTTATTTATTAATATGACGAAACCATATCAGGATTGGTGAGGTAAAGTATCGGTATAACAACTGCATATTGGGATATTGTAATATGGTTGCAGCCCTCACCTCCTTATTTCGGACGTGTTGGTAGAATTGAAGTCATGCATTGAAGTGCACAATTTTGCATCTACATTATGAAGTATTGTTGTGAAGTATTTATTTATCTCACTACTAGAAGTTATACCCTGTTTCAGTATGGTCCTTTTATACTATATATAATAATGGCTCTTAAATTGATGCTTAGTTCAGAATGGTCTCACACAACATGTAAATTTCTGACAACAGTATAATGATCACCTATTTGGCACACGAGTACTTAGAGTGTAGCATCAATTACTCAATGGTACACGGTGACTGACAGAGCTCATGTGTAGTGGGAGTGTGTTGTGAGTGGGCTTGTGCCTGTTTCTTATAGAAAATAATGTATGTCATAAAATATTTATTAAATGCTATAAATATTTCTGATTACCATATAATGAAATACTAGAAGAGAAAAATTGTATATTTCATGCCTCTATCATAAATAATCACCCTTTGAAATATACTTTTAGGGGCCATCTTTCAATAATTCAGTTGTAATACATTGACAGGGTAGATGAACCATAGGCTGGAACTTTGGGAACCTTTGGTGGTGGTTGAGCCGTGTCCATCCATTTTGATGCATAAACGCGTCCTAATATGACTAATTTAAACAGAATGGAACAGAAATGGTATTGCCACCATAGAACATGATTAATTTAAGAAAAAAGTAATATTACCATTTATTTACGAGTTATTTGACCAATTGAAAAACAGAGTCTTCCATTTCAAACCAGTCCTGGTTAGTAAGCCATGGATTCTTAATAGTACCTGAAAAGATCCAGAACTGTAAATTTGTGTTCCTCTAAAAAAATGCATTCAATGACAAAAGCTATGAAGTATTTCTTGTAAAATCCCAACCCCATTTTTTATTTGGTGACAAAACTAGGAAGTGTAATACGCATATAATTGCCAAAATTATCACGGCAGTACAAAAAATCCATGGGAGAACATTTAGCTGCAACATCCTTTTAGACAAATCGAGAAGCTAACAAAGTCTAGTAGAATGTTCTTCTAGCTAGCCTTATGATATAATATTAGACAAATTTCTATTGAACAGTAGTATCTGGTTTGTGACGAACCGGCCTATAGAGATTGCAGAAACGAACAAGTGGGAGGGATGAGGGGTGATGCGGTGTGCAACAGAAAAATAAGGGCCTTGCTCGTACAGGAAATATATACACTCCAACATAAAAGAGCTAGCTCTTACAGCTGGCCGATGCTTTTCTTCTTTGGAGCGTTGGCTGCATGGACAAGTTAGGAATGAATTCTCTCTTTCCAGAAAGCCCGACATGTCATTTTTCTGATGCAATGATGCAAGTCACAAGCAAGGGTCCGAGCAAAGAGGTAAAGGTAAAGGGAAACACTCAAGCAAAGAGGAAGCGTCAGGTAGACTGAACAGGTACAATGTAGGAGGAAAGAACATGCATGGAAAGAGGAATATGATGAGGAAATCGAAATTTAGGTCCTGGAGCCACTCATCAGCCACAGCAATGCACCGGTAGGTTGCCCGTCCTGCATTCTGCGTACAGGGCGTGCTACTGCTCTCGGTGCCTCGATCTACGGGCGTTGCCCGTCGCCGTGGCAGACAGCAAACTTGCGGTTGCGGCGGCGACGGTGGCGCGTGTGGTGGCATGGCGTCAGGCGGATGAGACGATGAGGACGAGGCATCGAATTCGCGAATCCCAATGGTCCGTCAATCTGTAGTTGGGCTGGTGGGCTGCTAGCTATTCGCAAAACTCGATGTTGAAGCCCACGGTTTGGTGTTTTTTAATTAAGGTCTTCCCATAATTTTTCCCACCTATCCGTCACATCAATCTTCGGACACTAATTAGGAGTATTAAATAAAAATTAATGACAAAACCTACTCCATAACCCCGGTTCAAATCGTGAGACGAATCTAACAACCCTAATTATGTATGATTAGACAACGTCGTCATGCTACAGTAAACAATCTTTAATGACAGATTAATTAGTCTTATTAATGCATTCGTCACGTAATTTTCTGTCCATCCATGTAATTAGTCTACTTTTATTACCCTTAATAGGACTTGAAAGGGGCTCCCAAAATTTTTCCGGAACTAAACAAGCCTTAGGCTTCGTTCGGTTAGTTTGGAATACATCCAGGAATCGTTCCAGCTATCACACGTTATACAAAATTAGGCTAGTGATCCGGCTGCAATCGTTCCAGGTCACGGTTGCCAGGGAACCGAACGGGCCGTTAAGTGGAAATTTCCATAAACAGTCAATAATAAACAGGTGCAGCGCATGATTGGCAAGCAATGAGGCAACGACAACCTCGCTCCAAAAGCATTGCTATCGGTCTAGGTATTGTGAAAAATACAATTATTTTATTTCATAAAAAATATTCACTAGCAAAGTTAGCAGAAGAGGAATTAAGTCGGAGGGGCGACTCGTGGAGGAAGCCCTAGCCCGGTAAATGGGGAGGGCCGCCGCACGGCGGTGGTGCGAGATTCACATTTTCTGTATATTTGGTTGTTCCAGATTTATGCTCTTTCCATAATTAATTGATCCTATGGAGAGATATATTTCCATCATGTAGCGAGTAATTACCAAAACTTCTACTTTTCTGAATCCAGAAAGAAAAAGGCCAAGCATAAACTATTTTGATGCTTTGTTCAGTACTAGGAAAGTGCCCGTGCGTTGCTACGGGCAACAAAACATTTATATTACACAACTTTCAATGGGATAATATTTATAAAAGAAGTACGAACATTAAAAACAATCAAATATGACTATTTCATTAAGCGACCGAGTCAAAGTTTGTCATTTACAATAGTTTGCATTGATTGATCATTTCAAAATATCATTATACTGAATGGGTAATCTGTTGGGCAAGGTTGACAACTAAAGGTAGAGCCTTATTCATTTTTCGATGTTTGCTAGTTTACTGACATAGGTTGGTCGAGATTGGCTATCGGAGCTCCATTAGTATTCCTGCACATAGGGTTCCCAATTTCCACAAAGCCTGCCAAGACAAAAAACAGTGGTGATAATTATCTATTGCATGAGAAGTTAGTCATAAAGGTAATTGAAATATTGACATATCGTACTATCTTAGTGCTTTGTTATTTTTAAACTATTTGGAGATACACAAGGATTAATTCTGCATAAATCTTGAAGGAAACATGAAAACATATAAAGTGACTCATATGAAAGGTTAGTCCTGCAGTAGTGAGACATGCTCACGATTTCTACTAACTCCAAGTAGACATGTAAGATTGGTACAATAGCACTGATTGATCTTCTATATATCTATAATCTATCTCATCAACTCACATTGCAGAAGAGTATTCATTTTTTAAGTTATAAACTATGAAGGCTGTCTGATATGAACCAATGTAAATAATAACATATAGACCACACCAGAACACATAAAAGGAAGCAGTGATGAATAGGGAGAAATCAATAAACCTTCAAATCATAGGATTTACTTTGCATCGGTAGCTGGAAAAGGCTAAAAAAAGTCAAAAGTTTCAAAAGACAATGATGAATAGACTAAGTAGATATCATCATCTTTAACTGAAATAAATTTGATTAAGTTTTCCAAATTAACCAGATGGAATGCACTGGAATGCACTCATAATACTGCAATGCAAATTCAATTCAGAGCCTCCTGCCTGTGACAAAGTGGATATAAGGATCTTCGCCCTGTTCGCCTGATTTAGCAGCCACCAGCCAGCAGTACTTGTGTCTTAGAATAAATCAGCATCATTTACCAGCCACCAGCTAGACAACAGTACTGTTGTCTCAGAACAAATCAGCACTAGTCACCAGCCATCAGCCCAGCCGAACAGGGCGCTTATTACTAAAACCTAGGTAACAGCCTATTGCATGAATAAAAAGTTATCAGTAAAGGAGCCTCATAACGTTCCCGCTCCCTCCGATTCTTACGACCTTTAGAATCCTCTTGTTCTTGCGCCTCACCATGCGGTACTATATCACCTGGCACGCAGGGGTTAGACCATGCGAAAAGTAACATGTGTGAACTCTGAGATTGGAGCTAAGAAATATCACCTCTTTGATATGTGTTTGTGAGGTCGCCAAGAGGGACCCAGTCCAGCTTGGTTGTGACTGGTCCGCCATCGCTAGAGTGCGGTGGGATGTCTCTTCAAGAAAAATTAAATCAGGAACTTCAAAAACCACTCTGGACTCGAGACGTACGAAACAGAGCACAATTTTCAGATAGATATTTCAATTACCATGTCATCACTTTCAAAGAGTAGTCTAAATTGTCAAGAACGAAGGCTACATAAGTTTTATACCACCATAGAGCAGTAACCTGATTTTAGTAAAATATAGATGCTACAATTAGTTGCTAGGAATGCGAGCCTACGAAACTCCTGTATGCAGCTAATCCAACACAGCGAAATAGATGTGTGTGTTATGCATAGGGCTACGGCATGCTCATTTCATCAAACACGGGAGATGCACCACACTGCTCCAACTGTAAATAGGTCCTAACCAAATTGCTCAATCTGATCACCCCAGGTAGCACATGATTCGATCAATGGAATTTGATGGGAAAGGTTGTGAAACCTCAAGGATCAAAAATTGATTTAGAACAAAGAATCAACAATTTGCCACCATTAGGTACAGAAAAAGCAAGGCATTAGTGATGAAGAAAACTCCGGAAGGATCTCACTGTGGACTTGGCCGTTTCAGCGTTGGCGTTGGTATGGACGTCCGCGGTGCGGTGGGGCAGCCTGGCAGGGGGCGCGCCGGCGTGCACCTGCAGATGGGGTGCGGTCGCGACGCAGGTGTGGAGGGGAAGCCGGGTAGGTCCCGGTGTCGGTGGTGGAAACGATGCCCGGCTTGGTCAGTTGGTCTGCAGCAGCAGCCACACCACGGTCTTGCCGGGCGCGGCGGTCATCAGAGGCAGGATTTCGTCACCGGCCGCGCGGACGACGGGGGCGCCGCGGCTGGGGTGATTCGATCAGATCGAGACCCGTCGAAGTTGCAGCCGCCTCCGATTGGATCGGGACAACGGGGAAGGAGACGGAGGTGGAGCGGCGGTCGGAGGCGGAGACGGAGGTGGAGCAACGGCCGGCGGGCGTTGCGTGGAGGAGGTGGTGAAGGCGGCGTGCGGAGTACGGGCTCGCGCGTGGAAGGAGTTGAAGGCGCCGATGATTGGGCGTTTTTTTTCTCCGGCGAGAGTGACCGCGAGGGTGACGACGGCAGCAGGGGCGAGGTCGCACAGCCGCCGTCTAGGGTTCGGGTGAAGGAGGGATCGCTGTAGGCTGCCGCCGCCCGCCGCCGGCCGGATCGCTGCAGGCTGCCACCGTCAAGAGCGAGGAAACCACCGGAGGAGGAAGCGGAGGGACTGGCGGCGCGAGCAGGAAGGCGAGGCGGTGTGGAAGGAGGGGCAGGAGGTGGCGGCAGAGGCAGGAGATGCGGATGCGGATCGCAAGGTACTACGGGTGGGGTGTTGGTGGGAAGCGGACGGTGGTAGATCGAGGTGATGGATCGGAGGGCGGGAATCATCGTTCGCGAGGTGGGGGAGCGTGGCGGTGATGGGGCTGAGGTGTGGGGGGGCTGAGGCGTGGAAAGTGAAGAGATTTTTTGGTCTCCTTTCTAACCTTTTTAGGGGTAGGTAGAGATAGAGATTGTCCCATACAACATGTAAAGTTCTGACAACAATAGGGTACATAAGGATCAACTATTTTGACACATAGGTACCTAGAGCATAGCATCAATTACTCGCAATGGAACACGGTGACTGACACAGCGGATGTGTAGTGGGAGCGTGTTGTGGGTGGATAACTACTTACACTTGTGCCTGTTTATTGTGGAATATAATTTATGTTGTAGTAAATTTATTAAACAATATACATATTTATGATGACCATATACTGAAATACTAGACGAGTAACATAAACAATCAGGCTTTGGAATATACTTTTAGGCCATCTTTCATTAATTCAGTTGTTATACATGACAGGGTAGATGAACCACATATATGCTGGAATTTGGGGAACCTTTTGTGGTGGTTGAGCCGTGTCGATGTATTTTGATGCATAATAATCGCATTCTAATATATGAGTATATGACTTTCCTAAACAGAAGGGAACAGAGAGGGTGGTACTGGCACCATATGACATGATTTAATTTTAAAAAAAAGTAATATTACCATTTATTTACGAGTTCATTGACCAATTGAAAAAACAGAGTCTTCCATTTCAAACCAGTCCTGGTTAGTAAGCCGTGGATTCTTAATAGTACCTGAAAAGATCCAGAAGTGTAAATTTTTCTTCCTCTAAAAAAATGCATTCAATGACAAAAGCTATGAACAATTTTTTGTAAATCCCAATCGTCCGTCAATCTAGCCGTCAATCGTCCGTCCGTGCGTGGCGTCAGGCGGCGGATGAGACGACGGGGACGACTCATCGAATTCGCCTGATATGAAGTGAGCTCTGAGCTCTGGATATGAAGTGAGCGAAACTCACCTAAGGTAGCTTCTGATAATATGTTTCTTGCGTGATAGATACTCCGGTGGCGGTACATGCAGGTAGTAGTTGCTCTGCTCCGGAATGCTCCACTGCAGCCTGCCCCACCAGTCACGCTCTCCGCTGACCTCCACCTTTGACTTCGTATATTGACTCCTCTGGTGTGGGAGACGGTGAAAGGAATGACAGCCTCGGACAAAGAGCTTCTCCCACTTTGGTGTTCCAAATTGAAACGTGACGTCATCATGGAAGTGCTGCAGCTGTGGCAGTTCCTGGAGATAGATCCTTTTGATGTTTGGGAGTAGAGAAGTCGCTACATCGTAGTAATCAGATCGTTTGTAAAAAATTGTTTTGAGGTTGGAACAGAACAGAATGACCAGAGACTCCAGTGATGGTAATGACAAACTGCATGGGAAAACTTTCTCCAGATGTGGACAGTGCTCAAGATGAATGTGTTTTAGTAGCTTCAGAGTGATCAAGCTGGAATAGCTCAGAGCCTCAGACGACTAGGCTCGACCAAACTTACTAGTTTATTGAGATTCGAGACCTGTAGTATCTGTAGGGACGGAAATACTTCTGGCATTTGTATTTGCTCACCCCCGAAAAATGATGTTGCCGATGTGCCTTCCGAGTGCATTGTGAATACTACTTCCATTGCATGGTAATGACAAACTGCACGGGAAAACTTTCTCCAGATGTGGACAGTGCTCAAGATGAATGTGTTTTAGTAGCTTCAGAGTGATCAAGCTGGAATAGCTCAGACGACTAGGCTCGACCAAACTTACTAGTTTATTGAGATTCGAGACCTGTAGTATCTGTAGGGACAGAAATACTTCTGGCATTTGTATTTGCTCACCCCCGAAAAATGATGTTGCCGATGTGCCTTCCGAGTGCATTGTGAATACTACTTCCATTGCCTGGCAGTGAATGAGCTGGCATTCTTCTAGACACATCATAATATAATTCAGTTCGGTAAGGCATCTGACAAAACAATCATCCTTAATGTATATTGACTTTGAAACAGAGAGAAGATGCCTTAATCCATCTGGGTACCGATTATTTCCAGATATCTCCACATGGCGTTCCTTTGGCTGAAGTTCCATCATGCGTACAATGCTATCTGCCTCAGAAGAATGAATATCAGGATAAGATGATTGCCTCTGGATCTTGGTATATATCTTGCCATCATTCATCTTTGGCTGCATGCGTCTCACAATACATGGTTTAACTTGGACACTGAAACATTGAAGAAATTTTCCTTGCTTGACTAGCTTGTTAGCAGCATCTGAGTTGAAGCTATGAAACATCCTTGAGTCATTTATGTTGATCTGAGCGGTATTCATAGTTTTCCGCCTATGATGGTTTTCATCTGCACAAATTTCCTTCTCGCAAAACATCTTCAAAAGCTGGTTATCATCACAGTGATCCAAATAGAAAACCTTAGGAAACCGGACCAGCTGATGCCAAGGGAATCTCTTAAAGCACATGACATTTAGAAGAAGTAGCCTCCTGAGATGTGGTAGATTTGGGAGGCTGTGAGGGACCTCCTCAAGTGCTGTCCCAGAAAGGTCAACATTCTCCAATGCCATAAGATCATCACTGAAGTTCACAGTCTTGAGCTTGCTGCACCCACGCAAAGACAGGCACCTAACCTGTGGTCCGGATAGCGAGAAGGTTGTCAGGATAGGATGCCCTTCGATTCGGATATCTTCCAAGGACTCCCATGCTTGTATGTAAATATCTTCAAGGCATGATGCTAGTTCCCAGAGAAAGTCAGGCCTTAAGCTACTGCAATTATGAATATGTAGCTCCCTGAGAGATTTGGATTTAGACAGTGGCCTTGGGAGTGATCTTAGCCTAATGCAATTATGCACATGTACCTCTTTAAGGCTTTTGGCTTCGGAAAGTGAACTTGGTAATAACATCAATAGCATGTTGCTGATCAGTTTAAGTGTACACAGCTTCTGCATTGCTTGAAACATATCCTCTGGAAAAGAAGTAATCTGAGTACCCTCGATATGAAGGACCAACAGATTGGACAGTTCGGTCATGGAAGGAGGCAGTTCTTCGAGATTGCAGCAATTACCAAGAATGAGCTCCTCAAGATTTGACATGCTATGGAAGAATTCTGAAGGCAGAGTGGTGATTCTTGAACCTGAAAGGTCGAGGTAGTGCAGATTGCTCTTGTTACTGCCATCTTCTTGTGTTATCTGCAACAAGGGAACCCCATTCATATCAAGGACTTGAACGTTTCCTAGATATGAAAGTGGTGCAGTTTCTTCCTGAGAGGCAGTAGGTGTTGAAGATAAAGTCTCAAGCTGAAGGCAGCCTCTGAGAGACAGCAAGTGGAGGTTAAGTAGCTGAGAAAACCCTGATGGCAGACAATTTATTGGTGTATAGGACAGATCAAGAACACGGAGATCGCTGTTCATAACTCTATTGAGATGAAACAATGATGTATTTGAGCAACCTCTTAGAATAAGGGTGCTCATTTTGATTTTTCCCGGGTCCATCCAAGAACGCCAATCCCAGCTTATATGTCTACCATCATCATTGATAAATGAAACCCATCTCAGCCGGCTGTTTTTGACATGATCTACAAGTTCATCTTGTTGGAGTTTAGGAACACCCTCCGCTACCTTTGACACACCAGTGATGGCATCATGAGAGGATGACGTGGTTGCCATCCCTGAAGTGCTGCTTGTTGTTGGGGTATTCGAAACAGAATATATTGGAAGTAGTGAATATTCCTGCAAAGCTTAAATGACGACCTTCCCAGCTTCATATGCAGACCTGTAGTAGTTGCTCTGTTTCTTGATATGCGGACCAGTGGGGCTTGTTATTGAGAAAAGCTGGTCCTCAGCCACCCAACAGCGAACCAGCTAGCTCATCAGAGCTAACAGAGGAAGGGGAATCTCCTTGAAGTGGATGGTAGAGGATACCATAATAGAAGCAGTGCTGAGCTACATGGAGCCAAAACTTGAAGCCTCTTCCTTGCTGCTGGAGTGTGTTATTGATGGAGTCAGCTGCATCCCGTATGGCCTCCTTAATCAACATGGCCCACTCTCGCTGGTCGAGATCACCGAAAGGTGGGGCATGGTAGTACTTCGAACTTAAGTGATACCTCATGGAAGAATAATTATCATCAGAAACACCCTTAGTCATTCTGCTTTTGTTACAGACATCCTTGGAAGTGGTTGATATCAGCCACCGGTCACGGAATGGTGATGGCCATTTGCCTGTTAGGAAAACCAACACCTCCAGTGAGAGAGGAACATGCATATTTTCTACCAGCAGCAGATGCCTCTTATCGTGCAGTGCTACCATAATCTTTTCGACCCATGGAGAAAAAAGGTACTGACGGTCAAAGCTTGGGTCCCACCGAACGGACGGATCTGTCCCAAGAGTGTCAATGTAATGCTTTCCGAAAGCCTGGAGCATCAGGTACTCGGAGAGTGATGCTCCATAACCGAAGTACTTCTCTTCTGCGATATGTTGCTTGAGCTCCTCCAGCTTGATGCTTTCCTCACTCTCAGGGAGCAGTATCCTTAGAGTTGTTGCCATTTCCATGAGGGCCTCAAATGCCAGCCAATGCTGGGCTGCATTGCTGCCTGCTGGCACTGCAGGTGTGAACTTCACGAATACAATGTGGTCGTACGGCCCATAGATGTCTCTGGTGCGCTCAAATAAGAGCCTAGTCAAGGTCGGAACAAAGGATGCTGATGGTCCAATCCCTGTGTTCCATATCACTGGATGCTCATTGCTCCACTCTGCAACCTTGTAATCCAACGCTGGTAAATCACTCCAACGATTATAACTCCTTAGCCTCTCGGAGAAAACCAACTCGTGTGATCCAGTTCTACAAAAGGAATAAACGGCCACTATTAGGCTTGGTTAGTGGTCAAGAAAGCTTTTCTTATAATTAAAATACTAATAAGTTAATTTTGCAGTGATGAAAATGAAATACTTATCGATATTTATTTTCTTCTCCATGAACAAGAGAAGTACATTATAATACTCCATTTTATTTCTCTGAATCTTCCTATCTACACACAAGACAAATTCTTTACCAGCTGCACTGGATATTATCCAGTTGATACCACTGCACATACATATTGTAAAGTGTTTGAGGCGTATTCACTTTGCACTACCTTTCTAGGCACCAAGTGTAGAAGTGTTGATAACTACTTATTGCAAAGACACAAAAACCATGTAATGCAACTTTAGCAACTACTTAATTTTAGTGTTTGTATGATAAAATAAATAAATATTTTTCAAGAAAATTCCACCTCTGATGTTCCAAATTACTATTCACTTTGGGTTTTTCCTAAGTAAAATTTGTTGAACTTGACAAAACTTAAAGAAAAGTATACTAATATCTACCACACCACCTCACAAAAAAAAATCTACAGCACCAAATAAATAAACTATTCAAATATATTCCATGGTGGATTTGCAACATTGTTTTTCTAGCATTGTTTTGACCTTCCAAGCTCCACAAAATGCCTTCCACTTACTAGTATGTGCTTGAGTGACTTGACAATATAAGTGATTTCATGAAGCTAGAGAATCTCACTTGCTTGGGTGAAAACACTTCATGATGCAACAAGGTTAAGGTGTGAAGTTTGCTTAAGTTCAAGAGCATTGTATTTATTTTATTGTGGCATGTTCTTTATTTCTAGTCTATCTTCCATGACGATAGTGGCTAGTCAAAACTTGATCCTTAATGCTAAAATACTCAAGAGAGAAATATGCCTTGTTATATATGATTGAGCGCAGGGATGACATCGAAGGGCAATGCTAATTTCTTGTCAAGCAAGTTTCCTAAACTTTCTTGAGGATGAGCAAGGTTTAAGCAAGGAGAAAGTATTGGCGCTCATTCTAGACACACTTTTAGTGGCATATAAGTGGAATTTTTGGAGTAATCTGGATACTGACATGGCACTTGGCATGTGAAATAACCCCATTTTATCATATGCATGTATTTTTGGAGGATTTCTATTTATGAATGTATTTGAGCTATATTGAGAATATTGAGACAAAGGACGAAGCTATGTATTTTGCGAGTAGTTTGAGGCCCCGTTTGTGAGCAAATTCAAGTTAAACAAGCCTCCAAAGATTGCAAGGGACAATGTGTAAAATCAAGATAACTTCAAGCGTCAAGATGATATAGCAAAGGATTGTGTGATATCAACCCTTATCTTTATATCAAAGCAATCAATGTCCAAAGCCCGCATGCACAGGGAAGAAGATTCCAGAAGCATCAAGGAGACTTGGGGAGAAAGTTGGGTCTGAGGCGGGCCAAAAGTGGGCCAGGTTGGCCAGCCCATAGGTCCTTGTGTTGGTCAAGCCACCTTGTTTTTGCCCCACCTCAGCCTCCCCTTTGACCTATGGTTTCTTTAGACCATAAATCCTTGTTGCCTTGATGTGAGATACATCCATTCACCAGAAAGAGACCAGATTGAGGAACACACACCAAAGGAAGTTGACGATCACTGCAACACCTTGGGGTCCTAGGAAATGGCTTAGTCTAGATCGTAGCCGCCATGGTCATCCCTGCATGTCGAATCAATGGTGGAGTTTTGGAGCCATGTCTTGCATTCATCAAGGCATCTATGTGACATCCAGCCTGTATTTGGATTGGCCCATCAATGGCCCACGAGCACAGGTGTGTGTGTTTAGTACCACATTGCTAGTTAAGCAAGGGTGGAGCCAACTTATAAGCCTTTGTCCAGAAGCCATGGCAAGCCATAGCACCTTCGGGTTAAGCCTTTTACACGAAGCAAGGACGAAATTATAAGTAGGGTGCTATCTGTATGCATGCTCGTGCCTCGGAAAGGTTGGGCGGTGCGGATTTGGTGGCAAGGTGTTACAATATGTACTTTTATTGGTGATTTCAATCTAATCTGATCTACACTTTTGATCTACTTCTATGCATGATATTTCTATCTATGTTCTAGAATAGATCTAATCATGATGATTAGTCTTTGTCTTGTGGATACATCGTTGAGGAGCATGGGAAGTCGGTGATGATTACCATTGTGTGGTGATAGCACGTGGGAGGAAAAGCTCTAAAGAACGTGTAATAATGAGTTTGATCTAGGGCGAGTACCAAGGGAGTTAGTGCAGCAACTACGAGTTGTTAGGGGTAAAGCTTTCAGAAAGCTTAGGCGTTGTTGCGCACCTCGCACCGTCGACAATGGGAAAGTAGGCTGCTTGCGAGCCACCTTTCTTAGGGATGACTGTTGATCCTATTACATGTTTAGATTGGTTTCTTCTTTGGTCGGGGTTTCAACTAGAAGATGGTGGGGTTGAGCTACCTTTGGTCGTGTTAGCATGTGGTGACAAATGTGATTGGTTCATCTATCTCACACTCATGTTCACCCTCATATGAAATCTATGCTTCATCTTAGGATTAGATCTACTAGTTGGATAGAAAACTCTATTTAGGATAAACCTTGAGAGATTACTCTAGGAGAAGACTACAATTATCCATGCGCTTGCAGTTCAAACTTGGTGTGCTTAAGTGCCACCAATAGTAACGAGTGTTGCCTTTGTGGCATGCTTTTCATCCGGATTGTTAGGAGGCTTTGTATCGAGTCGAAGACCTTGACCGGGAGAGACTTGGTGACCAGGAGTAAATCCTTGATGGAGCTATAACATGGACTAGGGTGGCATTTTCCTACCAATACCATGGCATGAATCATCATTCTCAGTTTGTATCCTTCCTATCCAACTCCTTTACATTTTTGCATTTCTTGCATGCAATTTGAGTGCCTTTACATTCTAGAGTAGTATATTGTTAGGATTGGCTCTACTCTAGGTTGCAAAACCCTTTGTTGGTGGAATGTTTCACTAGATGAATAATAGATACATGATCTAGTCTATATGTTGATGCAAAGTAGTGAAACGTAGTGCTCCCTCCATTTTTGTTTGTATGGTACACACGCATATACAATTCAAAATTTTCATTTTTTAACCATAAATAACCATCAATGTTTAATTTATATGATGTAAACTTTATATGCTTCGATTTGTAATTAAATATACTCTAGAATCACTAATAGAGAAAGGACCTTCAGTACGGAGTCCTAAGCCCCCTTTACTACCGGTTGTCCAATTGGTACAAAACGGGGGGGGGGGGTGTAAGGGATATAGAAGAGAAGAAGAGGGAAGAAAAGATAAGGAAAGGAGGCAAATAAGGAGGATCGGTGGAGGCTGCGGGAGGGCATCGTCACTGGTGCTTCTTTTTAAATGTTACTAATATGTTTGTTTTAGTATCGGGTTGGGGTATCACCCAGTATAAAGGGTGCCTAACCATTTAGTACCAGGTGGTACATAGTCTCACCCCCACCCGGTACTAATGGTGTCATGGGAGGCGTCTCAGGGTTCAATCTTTCGACCCGGTGTACTGATGCCTCCTTTAGTACTGGTCGAACACAACCAGTACTGTGCTCCAGGATAAAAGGTCGGTTCTCTAGTAGTGAATATTAATAAGTTTATAATCATAAACATTGTAATATAGGATAAACTAATGTTCAAAGTATGATTGGAAGACCGCGCCAAGTCATTCCATGCCATATAAATAAAAATGGACGGAGTATAGGTTAAGAATTTAAGTTTGCCAAATTCAAGCCCTTCCCCCTTTAGGCTACGAGCGTCATTTCCTTTCAATTTAGCCATCATGCATGTCATTGCTTATTAGGCAAAATGGAAGAAACAATGCAGCGACAAGAACAATAATTAAAGTTTCCAATGCACATCATGATTTAAGCAAAGTAGTACCTTTCATTCACAAGATCGTCAACCAATTGAAAAATGCTCTCTGATTCACCATTTGCAAGAAGTCCAGTGTGATAATAGGACTTCATTATTTATCCCGCCTGAAAAAGCCAAAAGTTCAAATTTATTTCTCTCAACAAAAGGTACATCCTATGATAAAATAACAAGAATATTATTTGCCGGCACTTCGGATGTCACACACGAAGCACTCGCGTGAGTGATCCGGTGGAGATGCCGGCAGTCCTCGTGCAGCGCGCGCACCGCCCGGGGCAGCGTAGGATCTCCGCAGTGCGTCCACATAGGCTGTCACCGGGTTGTCCAGCAGCCCCTGCTGGCCGCTTGGGTACATAGCGTGGTACCGCGCCACGAACTCGTCCCAGGTCAGCGGCTCGTCTCCACTGGCCTGGAAGGCGAGGTCGGTGACGAAGTAGGCGGTGAGCCTGAAGCGCTCCCGCGTTGGGTTCGCCCCCAACATGGCCATCAGCGTGTCGCCCGTAATGCCGCAGACGAACGCAGCGCGCACCGCCGCTGTCGTTGATGCAGTGGGGTGTGCGGGTCGGGTGTAGATGTCCCCGACGACGGACTCCGCCGGCGCAGTTTAGACGAAGCCGAGGGAGCCGAACAGCATGGTGGCCCCGGGCGTCATCGAAACCCCGGAGCTTTCCATCTAGATCGTGGTGAAGTTCATCGAGATACGCGAAGTGCCCCTACCTGTCGCGCCAACGGTCGGGGTTCTATACCGCCGGCAAGTAAATTTTTATCGATCGCGTATCGGATCCGGATGGTTGGCACGAGAGACACGAGGATGTATACTGGTTCAGGTCTCAGGAGAGTAATACCCTATGTCTAGTCTTGAGGGGTGGTGTTCTTATGACAGGGTAGTTTGTAGTAGGAGGTACAAACTAGTCGGGAGAGGGAAACGAGGCCCAAGTCCCTGGAGAGAGTGGTTCGTGCTAGACCTGAGCAAACTTGGCCCGATAGGCCCGGCTCATGACCTTTGCAGGTTCATTTCTTCGATCCGAAGAAAATCTAGACAAGCCAAGTAGATCTGGTTTTTTTTCAAAAAATTATTTTTCAACTAAAGCTGTTCGTGGATGTTCATGTTTTTCCTTGAATCATTTCGCGATTTTTTATAATAGCCCATGCCCCACTCGACCTTCATTTTGCTCAGTTCTAACTTCGTGCGTCTTGGGTGTGTGATGTGCTGATGTCTAACCCTTAGAACGGTTGCCCCCTTCTCCCTTTTATAGACGCAAGGGAGAGGGGTAAAAAAAGGGAATACAAGGATATGTTACAGTGCTACAGTGTCGGGGTGTCCTCCACGTCGGGCCTCCGTCAGCGGCGTGGTGAATAGTCCCGAACTGTAGCAGAGTTGGTGAAGACCGCATGGGCGCGCTGGAGTCGTTGGCTCCGAGTAGTTGCCGTCGGGGCTTCTCGGGCGCTCCTCCGAGTGGTTGGTTACTATAGGCGGTTGACCCGGGATCCCCACGTACGACGGCGTAGCGGGTACATGTCTTTCAGGGTGTAGCTAGGCCACTGTGCCGGGACGGCGCGTCTTGTGTCAGACAGGACGGCGCATGCTGTAGCAGGCATGGATCGCACTGTGCCGTTCGTGGCATCAGTCAGCGGCGCCCGCCCATGCCGTTCTGACACCAGCGTGCCCTGCCAGTACGGCTGGGCATGGGGAACTGGCGCCTTGCATGGCACCGCGGGAGAGGTTGAGCGCTGTGGTTGCACCACGTCCGCGGCGGGCCCCCGCGTCCCAAGCTTGACCCTCGCGTGGGCCCAGCCTCAGTCGGAGACGGAAACTACTCGTGCGAGCGTGTAGTCGGGGGCGAGGCGGAGACTACTCGTGCGAACGGGTAGTCGGAAGCGAGGCGGAGAAGTAGTCGTGCGAACCGGCAACAAGTCGTAGATGAGGTATCCTGTCGTACGGGGCGTCAGGTACTCGGACCGTCAATTGCGTACCCCTTGGTTGATGCTCGCTGCTTGGTGGGCCCTAATCCAGGCCTTCGTCAACCCAAAAGCTTAAGGTGATGAGGAAAGGTGGGCAATTCACTTATTCTCCAACACTCCCCCTCACGTGCAGGCTCCCCAAGGCCGCATACGTGGATATTGGAGTGGGCTGTAATTATTTTAATTAACGCGCCTGCCAGGACTCGAACTCGAGACCTCTGGCTCTGATATCATATTGAGTTGCATGCACCAACCAATTCAACCCAAAAGCTTAAGCTGATGAGGAAAGGTGGGCAATTCACTTATACTCCAACACTACCTGTATTTGTTATGTGCCTACGTGAATGAATAAAGCTTGTATTGTCGACATGTTCACTTGCTTTTGTGATGAATGTATGAATTTGGACACTGATGAACCTTTGTTTTATTTTTTTAATCCATCCAAAACGGTACCATCCAACCATTGGTTGGTACAAACTTCAAGGGGCATCCAGCGATCAGTCGGCATAGCTATGTCAGTCGATATAACTTTATACTGACGCCACTTATTGCGACTTATGTGAGGAGTCGCTATAACTCTATATCGACCGATGGTGGGACGGTACACATGCTTATACCGACTTCAAAGTAGTTGGTATAGAGGGGCTGTGGTATAGTGGGTGTTAGCGGAATCCGAAAGATATGGATCATCTGATAATTGAACGCGGATAATCCGAGACTTGTAATACGATATACGACTACTATGACAACCCAACAACTACTATGACAACCCAATACGACTCATACACTATGACCTTTTACCTATACAAAATTTATTAGCCCACAAATTTGAGTCATATATATGGTGTGTGCACATGCATCAAAAATCTAGCCTCAATCCTGCGCAGAGCTCGTCAGTTGTCACGCATCGGCACTAGTGGCCGGATGACTGACCTTCGCCCCTTCTGATCCCCTTCCGGATTGAGTCTCGACAACGGTGCCTCTCCCTCTCCCTTGCAAACCTGCGCTCGTTGTCCTACACGTACTCTCCTACTTCGTCCTGGTATATTTTCAAATCATGTTTTACCTGCTCCTAGAAACTGCTATTTCTAAAAGCGATAGCTAGGAGCAGTTTTCGCGTCTTGCACCTAGAAATGAGATTTCGTCCACTCCTAAAAACGTTTTCTGCAGTAGTGTGATAGAGCTCATGTGTAGTGGGAGTGTGTCGCCCGTGGGTAACTATACTTACACTTGTGCATGTTTCTTTGTGGAAAATAATTTATGTTGTAGTACATTTAGTAAACACTATTAATATTTATGATGACCATATAATGAAATACTAGAAGAGAAACATAAATAATCATGCTTTGGAATATACTTTTAGGCCATCTTTCAATAATTCTGTTATCATACACGAGAGGGTAGATGAACAATAGGCTGGAATTTTGGGAACCTTCGGTGGTGGTTGAGCCGTGTCCATCCATTTTTATGCATAAACGCGTTCTAATATATGACTTTCTTAAACAGAATAGAACAGAGAGGGTACTGCTACCATAGAACATGATTAATTTAAGAAAAAAGTAATATTACCATTTATTTATGAGTTCACTGGCAAATGGAAAATCAGAATTTTCCATTTCAAACCGGTACTGGTAGTAAGTCATGGATTCTTAATAGTACCTGAAAAAGATACAGAACTGTAGATTTTTGTTCCTTTCAAAAAAATACATTCAATGATAAAAGCTATGACCTATTTTTTGTAAATCCCAATCACATTTTTTCTTTGGTCACAAAAACTACGAACTGTACGTAATACGCATATAATTGCCAAAAAATTATCTCGGTAGTATAAAGTATACATGAGAGAACATTAGTTTTGGCTGCAACATCCTTTTTAGATAAATATTTATGATGACTACATAAATAATCATGCTTTGGAATATACTTTTAGCCCTTTTTCAATAATTCAGTTGTCATACATGACATGGTAGATGAAGCATATAGGCTGGAATTTTGGGAACCTTTGGTGGTTGTTGAGCCGTGTCCATGTATTTTGTTGTATAATTGTGACTTTCTTAAACAGAATGGAATAGAGGGGGTACTGCCACCATTGAACATGATTAATTTAAGAAAAAGTAATATTACCTTTTATTTACGAATTCATTGACCAATTGAAAAACAGAGCCTTCCATTTCCAACCAGTCCTGGTCAGTAAGCCGTGGATTCTTAATAGTACCTGAAAAAGATTCAGAACTGTAAATTTTTGTTCCTATCAAAAAAATGCATTCAATGACAAAGCTATGAACTATTTTTTGTAAATCCCAATACCATTTTCCTTTGGTGACAATAACTATGAACTCTAAGACGCATATAATTGCCAAAATTATCCCGCAGTACGAAGAATACATGGGAGAACATTTAGCTGCAACATCCTTTTAGACAAAACGAAAAGCTAACAAAGTCTAGTAGAATGTTCATCGAGCTAGCTAGCCTTATGATATAATATTTGATAAATATAAGGAGCGAAGACAATTGAAAACTTTTCTCACCCAATTCGGATCCGCCTTACCCCTCACGCCGGACCCACCCGTCAGGTTGCATGATGACCAAAAAGATGAAACGACCATAAAAATCGTAATTTGAGGAGCGTTTCTGCCAAAACCGTAATTTTTTTCTCTCCCACACCCACCCTACCCACCCGTGGTACCCACCGGGCCCACTCCCGTCGCGCGTAGCGTCCGCTGAATCGAGTTGCCTCACCACCCCGTCGTACCCGCCCCCTCTCCCGCAAGTCTCCCGTTTCTTTCTTTCCCAATCGTGATCCTCGTTCCAACTACGGAGTAGATCGAGAGGGCCTCGAAACCCTGCGATGCCATCCCCATCCTCTCCGAGGAGCCATCATCCGCGGGAGCATCGAGCTGGGGAGCGGCGCGGGCGCGCCCAAGCTCCCCGGCGAGCTGGGGGCTGGCGGCACGGGCGAGTGCTGGACGAGGGAGCGGCGACACGGGCGAGGTGCTCGCCATCCCCATCCTCTTCGACGAGTTGTCGTCCGCGGGAGTGTCGAGCTGGGGAGCGGCGCAGGCGCGGCCGAGCTCCCCGGCGAGCTGGGGGTCGGCGGCACGGGCGAGTGCTGGACGAGGGAGCAGCGACACGGGCGAGGTGCTCCGCCGAGCGGTGGCCCAGGGGAGCATTGGCATGTAGCTGAATTTTTAGGTTTGCGTGATGCAGTATTCTTTAACAATACCAAAATAATGTTTCAGCATTGTTCATCCACTAAAAGTGCTGCTTTTTTTTTCAAGATAAGGTACCGATTTGAAATTGCAATGTATTAAGTACCACTTCACTTAACCTTCTGGCTACTGCACACATGTAATTTCTTGTTTTTCCTATGTGCCCTTTTCTGTTTTCTTTTAGCAAAATGGGACGCAGATTCCATTGTCATAAAAAAGCACATTCCTTTTCATGCAGAATATATTTCAGAGTGACCAATTAGTTCAGTGTTCTGCAATTTTGATAGTTGGCACCTGCTTCACTGTTTATAACTTTTCTGTATTCTTTCCAGGTTGCTCCTTATGAGCGTCCTTCATTAAGCAAAGGGTATTTACTTCCAGAAGGTAATTTCATATTCGTCTGATGACACACTATTCTAAATAACGAAACATTGAGTTCATTTTCTGCAACTAAAGTAATTTTGGCCAATGTTGCTCATTTTTTAGGCAGCACTGTTAATATCACTGACTGTTGTTAATCTCTGTGATATTTGCAGGTGCTGCTCGTCTTCCAGGATTTCATACTTGTGTTGGTGCTAATGATGAGTTACTGACAACAAAATGGTACAAAGAACAAGGTAAGTTTTCAAGGTATATCATCAAATCCCTTTTCATCTACCAATTCAATCCGCGGTTACTGATCATAAGTTGGTTGCAAAGCGTGTAGTACTAAACTGTTTGAAATTTGTTTCCCAGGCATGTCCCTTTCAACTGTAGGCAAAAGTACTCTTCTGGTTAATCCAGATCTTCCTGAGGCGTAGAATCTTAAGTCATGGTAAATTTTATCTCCTGAACAATCTAAGCCTTACCATACTTTCGTTCAGTAAGCTGAAACAACTGTCATATTTTGTCAACCATGTATGACTCTGAAGGCAAGGACACTTCAATGGCACCGATTGGTGCAGACATGGGTGCAACACAGGCTAGTGGCTTGAGATCCATGTATTCTAATAGAGTTTTCCTATCTCACATAACCAGGGATCCCAATATGGGTCAGGAAAAGGTGCACTCCTGAAAGTGTCATTGCATTTTGGCAGCTGTCCCAATTTGACTTGTTTTGTTTTGCAGCCTCTATTCTTCAGTTTAAATGCCATCATAAGCCACATCAAGCCCGATCAAAACATGTGGTACCGTGCTTGCAAGACCTGCAACAAGAAGGTGACTGAGGTGGATATTGGTGTGAAAGTTGCAACAAGAATGATGCTGAGTGCTCATTGGGGTAAAATCATAGCCAGAATATGTTCATACCTACTATGTCGAGGACGTTGGCATCGTGGGCTTCCCGTCACTGCAGCGCCTCCCTCTCGATCAGACTAGGGTTGGAGTGGGGAACAGTGGCGGTGGCGAACCTCGTACTCTATCCCGTGGTCCCCACACCCTCTTTATAGTGCTGCGCGACAGGGGCCCACCAGCCTTCTAACGGGCTGGGCGTCCCCGATCAGGACGCGAGTCAAGGGCCCAATGGACTGTTGGGTCCATTGGTGGAGAGATCAACCTAACAGCCTGCAGCCACAAATTTCATGTCTACTGAAATTTGATGAAATGCTCAGTAACAGTAAGGTGCTTTCACTCACATTTTGGAAAAAAATATTTTTGAAGACAATGTTTTTTGGAAATATAAAGCTCGTTAAGGTATATGTTTGCTTGATATTATGAGTTTTCAGATTTTTGCACTGCTTATACAGAGCTAAAAATCTATGTCACCAACCAATCTCTTTCTTCTCACATTCTTGCTCATTAGATGCTCATTAAGATATACTTCTTGCATGCCAGTATGCTACTATAAGAGTTTTTGAGGTTTTCACACTATGTAGAGTTAAAAATCAGGACAGTGACCCTAACCAGAAAATTTGCTTGTTAAATCGAGTGATTGAATTATGAAGCCTTTTCATTTTGTTGGAACAGGTGTTGTTTTTCCTTCCAAGAAGTTCTCAAGGTTGAAGCAGTGCTCACCTAGCGCCTTCTCCAGCCTGGTGCTTGCCGTTTGCCCAACTCCCATCGCCCTTCGGCAACACGATGACTGGCTCAGCGTGAGGGTCCAAGTGCAGACCATGGCGTTTTTTTATCTCAGGGATAATGATAGTATCAAGCGTACTTTTACACCTTGGTGATTGGGAAATCAGAGGTTGGCACCAATTGCAAGTCCAAATCATATGTCTTCATTGCCTCGGACGTTTAATTTCTGTGGAAATGGTTCTGGTCATGGAATGGGTCCATAAGGTGCATCTTGAGGACAACCTTTAAGATGGATGGAACTGTTATGAGGCACAACTATATTACTCTGATACTCAGCAACGTGCTACTCTTTTTATGTCATTCTTTTCTGGGGCCACACACATGTTGACATAGTTTTGATGTGTTCTGAAATCTGAAGAAAATCTAATGTTTTTTTCTCTTCCTTTTATTACTGTAGTTAGCAGCAACAGTTTTGTCCTGGTGCCACGTCAATAGAGAACTCTTGTCTAGATACAACACTCTCATGAAAATCTGGTATGCTAATCCAATGTAGTTTTATGCACATGAAACTCTGCTAAAATCGCTTCTTTTTCCCCTCTTGTTCTACTGAGATATAAAGTGATTCTTCCATTCACTTTTGGATTTTCTGACTTTTATTTGCGCTCCCTTTTATTTGATCTGGTGATCTATATCAGTAAATTTTTACACATTCCACTCGCAGCTGCAAGCTTGGTGAAAGCAAGGTCATCCTTTGTGAAGAAGGTAGTAAGCACAAGTTGCAGAAGCTGCAACTTAACTACCCAAGGTTAGCTCCCACAACTACATTTAGACCTTCCAATTCAAAAGCGAAAAATGTAGCATTTAGACCTTATCTGTCATGTTCTAATACTTTTTTTTTATCGGAAGTGACAACATAACATTTGCCCTCAGGGAGATTCTTATCTGTCATGTTCTAATACTTTCTTTTTCTTGGTCGGAAGTGACGACATAACATTTGCCCTCAAGGAATCTCCGGATCTTCCTTGGTTGTCCAAGTACTTGTGAAGCTCATGCTGCAGTGGTCCTATTTCTAGCATTGTGTTCTGTTTTCTAGGAAAGTCGTTGGTACTTGCCACATAATCTGCAGTAAGTCCACGTAACTCTGTTCTCTGCATTGCAATGTTTGATGGGTGGCCTTGTTTTGTCACCCCATAGCTTTTTTCAGAATTGGCCTTGCTAAGCTACACCACATTTTCTGCAGAACCTTGAAGCTACACAGATTTATGGAGAATCCTCTGATCTGCAAATGTAATGTAACCGGTGAAGGGTGTGGCTACGCCGCGCCGAAAGCATCACATACATTTTTCCTTCCACTTAAATTTATTTTTTGTACAATAACAATGTACTTGTGTGTTCTATAAATATAAAATTTTTGTTTTCTAAACACATACGTGCCGTATGTGCATTTTACTAGTATTTGATAAATTTCTATTGAACAGAAGTACCTAGTTTGTGACGAACCAGCCTACAGAGATTGCAGAAACGAACAAGTGGGAGGGATGAGGGTGATGCAGGTGCAACGGAAAAAAATGGCCTTGCAGGGTGATCCGAGCACTCTTTCATTCAGGGCAGGCTGAGGTGAAGGTAAACGGAAACGCTCAAGCAAAGAGTAAGCGTCAGGTTGACTGAACAGCGGGTAAAATGCAGGAGAAAAGAAGATCCATGGAAACAGAAAAGTGGTTGATGTTACGGATCGAGGCAAAGTTTCTAGAGGAACAATTTCAGGTTTTGCAAGGAGATCGAGATCGACGAAGTGCAGGTAAACAGATCTTGGAGCCACTCAGCCACAGCCGCTGAGCCGCAAGCCCACAAGTACCTGTGGCCCTGTGGGTTGCCGTCCTGCTTGCTGGGTGCTACTGCTCGGCGCCTCGATTGGCGACCCTCGGCTCGGGGTCGGGCCGTCGCCCATGACCCGTCGGCATTGCAGAATTGCGGTTGCGGCGGCGGTGTGGCGGCGCGGGCCTCGTGGTGTCAGGCGGCGGATGGAGAAGGCGAAACATGTGGAATTGGCGAATCCCAAATTCCCAATCGTCCAACCCGCAGTTGGGCTGGTGGGCTGTTATTCGCCGGACTCAACGTTGAAGCCCACTAAGATGTTTTTTTAAATATAATGTCGAAATTCATAGTAAATCATAAAAAGTGAAATCTATAACAACAATATAGATGGAACCCACTACACATCATGGATAGACTTCTCTCAACATACAAGAGGTTCACATCACCATCTACTAGATCTTCTCTAAACATGTAAGCTGTCCACATCACCATCCACGAGAATCATGAATTTATGTCTTCTACTGATTTTTTACGACTAATAGTAATTATGCATGCATTGTGTTAGTCTTTGCGAGTACCATACTACAGATTTCTAAGTAGTTTTCTCTCAACAAAATGAATGTGTTTTCATTTACATTGTTGTTTGCAAAAAAAATATTGTGATGCAATCATTTTAGTGTTTCTATTTTCAAATTGCATCTTCCAAATTTTATACAAATTCTCACCGCAACGCGCCGGGTAGCTAGTCTCTATATAGACGCGAACACAATAAGAGTCATTTACTCTAATCCTATTTCTTTCCGACCACATGTTACTTCTTTCATAACCGTGAAATGTGTCTGTCCATGTATCATCCCTTCATGGTCCACTAGCATCAATCAAAATGATCATAATTCTCCACCAGCATCAACCATGCATAATGATCATAACTCGAGTGCCACTAGTGATGAGTTTTCATATCATCACCTGACTTCTATGCTCCCTTCCTGCAACTATAAAAAGCGGTCAACATCTTATTGTTTATCGAAAAGCATAGTTATTAGGACCGGACCTGTCGTCGAACCGGTGAGGTCCTTGGTTCAAGGGTTCACTGGTTCAACTGTTGTGAACCGGTCGAACCGCCGGTTCGATAACATTGAACCGCGTTGAAGCGACTACTTGGGTTACTCTTAGCTGTACCGGAGAGTCCGGAGAATCCACTCCATGGAAATCGAAAACATATTAAAAGTAAGAAAACAACTATAGCAATTTATTAGGACAGTTTAGACAATTTATCAGTGTCTAAAGAACAAAACACTCATGTCTAAAAGGTGTCTAAACTCTTTGGCATCTCTAGCACCCAAAGAGGTGCTAAAACTGTCTTCAGCCCCGTATTTGCACTTCCTGCCCCCAGCAGGCCGACACACCCAAATCTGGTGGTGGTAAAGCTTTGATAATTCAGGAAAGCGTTAAATGTAGTTTAGACAGTTTTAGTCAGGGGATCCAAACAGGATGTCTAGTAGTTATAGACAGTTTTAGACATCACAATTTTTAGCACATGGAATCCAAACACGCCCGTTTGTGTGCTCCAGATAAGTAGAAGCCATTAGGAATATTCTTTGTTCCGGACTTTGAGTGTTTGTATGCTAGTGCTACATAGAAGCCAGCACGCATATTATTGGGTTCCGGGTCTTGAGCACTTGAGAGAGCCACGCCGCTGGTCCTCTCACTCAGCCAGCCAAGATAACACTTGTCCATCGTTGCAATTTGGATCGGTACGGATGCACTGACACGGACGATGCTTGCACATGCTAGCTACTTGATTATTCCGTGTGATATCGCATAAAAGCTTGTCAATTAGCTGCTGCAGCCTGCAGAGCAAATCGTTGTGTTTCATTGGCTAACTAAAGTATGATATGAAGCTTTAATCGATCTTTGCCTTTAGACGAGAACCCTAAAGCAGCTAGGTGGCCACACGCAAAGAATTAATTACCTGGTGCCCACAAAAGACCTGAACTGAATACAGCTTTGTAAAAAGAAAATATGTGTATCATCATTTTGCTTTCATCTAATTTCTCCGTCTCTCCACTTTTTTTAATTCACTAATAATTGGTCTAGGACAATGTCTTCTGACAATAGCTAGTGTCCAAAATAAGGCCTCTTTTAGCTTCATTTAAAAGAACTATTCACCCGTCACATCGAATGTTTAGACACATGCATGAAGTATTAAATGTAGATTAAAAAATAACTAATTGCATTGATTGTCATAACCTTGCGAGACGAATCTATTAAGTCTAATTACTTTATGATTAGACAAATCGTGCCACAGTAAACATAAGTTAATGATTTTTTTTGAAGAGGCGACGGCGTGCAAGAAGCCTGCCAGAACTTTTTATTAATAGGTGTGGCAAACCATAGATTACAGAAGCAAGGAGTAGAACTGGAAGCAATGTAGAAAAGAGAGAACACAAGTCGACAAACAAACAATTCAAGGATCATCCATGACACAAGCCAAAACACTACTCCAAATCACCAGTTTGTGTCTCCATCGAACAACATGCTCGCGCAAATAAACCATGACCATTACACCTCCACACCACCACTCGTAGCTACGGCGCTCTGATGAAACCCTCCATTTAAGGGATGCTCAATGGAATGGGGACTAAGGGTGGTGTAAGACATGCAAGCCAAAGCTTCACTAGACATGACGATCTTCCAGCTAGCTAGTGGTGACACCTTTCGTTGCACATCTACGCTCCACTGCCTACCACCATCCAACACTGCCCAAGGGGAGGAACCCCTGAGGGGGAATGACGTATCAGTGGAAACCACCCGGCATTAAATGTGAGACCAGCTAGACAAACAAGGATTGCGCCGATGGAGCAGAGGTGCCAATGAAGGACCCCCTAGGTAGCGCTAGGTGAGGGGTGCTAGTTCCGGATCTGGGCACGAAGAGCCCAGAGGCGAGGACGGGGAGGATGCGGAGAGGGAGCAGGGAACCTCGTGGGGGTGGGTGGGCAGTAGATCTAGACCCTGCGCCTGGATTCAGCCATGGAGGGGGCAGCACTCGTGGCGGCGGCCGTAGCCATACCAGGGCCGTCGCGGCTGCCTCAAGTCGTCCTCCGCCAGAGCCCGCCTCGAGTCGGGGTCACACGTATTGCCGGCTGCCCCCTCCGGGGAAGGGGGAGGGGAGGTAGGGGGACACTGGGTTTCCTAGTCGCCTCCGGGGTCACTCGAGCGAGGAGCAATGTGGGAGGGTGGGGCAACAAATGTTAATGATGGATTAATTAGGCTTAAAAATTCATCTGACCATTTCTAGGCAAGTTCTGAAATTAGTTTCTTTATTAGCATCTGAACATCCATGAAACATCTTATGTGACAGCACAAAGTTTTTCAGCTAGCAACTATATAAGGCGTAATAAGTAAATGAGAAGAATATATGATAGTGTGTGTGTGTGCGCGCGCAGTGTGTGGAAACATGTAAAGGAAAAAGAGGCTCCCTTTGCCTCCGGCGGCCGTCTTGCATAAGAAAAGAGAGCCCTAGCTACGGCTTGTACGAGGTGCATGTGAGCTAGCCATGTCCATGTCCATGTGGTTACAGTGTCTCAGCTTTCGATATCTTTTCTCGACCTGATCCCATTTAACAGGAAAACCTCAGGGGAGGTCTCTTTCTCCAGGGTGTAGTAATTGAATGAAAAGGGGATCGGATCAGACGACAGCAGCCAAGGCCATATGCATGTATATAAGGAATGTGCCTTGTTTGCAACCAGCCAAACCACGAGACCATCGATCCAGTAGGAAACAGAGTCATAATGCACGAGTTGAGTGCTGCTTATGTATCGACATGGTGGGACGAGTGGCAGCTGTGCCTCTTCGTTCTTACCAGCCTCACCCTTCAGTACGTCATGTGGTTCACGGCTGGCAAGCGTAAGTTCAGCACACCAACCTCGTTCATAATATTTGTACGCTTGCTATTTGTTGCATCAGATGCTGTAGCGCTATACGCACTTGCAACACTGTTCAACCGTCAAAAATTTCCCTCCGCGACACAAAGAAGAAGCAGCAGCAGCGACCTAGAGGTGCTATGGGCACCTTTCCTGCTGATGCACATTGGTGGATACGCTGTTCCAACCATTTCGAGCATCGACAGCAGCGATAAGTGGGAAAGACTCACCCTAGTTACTCTAACCAAGGTTAGTGTTATCTCCTTGTACGGGTCACCCTATTCAGCTCATTCCATTAATCAAGTGCCTTGCTAGAATCTTTTCATCAAAAATTGTAATTAATTTTGTACTTTGCCACCAAACCATTAAGGTTGGGAAGAGGTATTTATTTGTTTGCCGAGGAAGGGGTACCCTGAGGGCACTAATCTTTTTTGAAAAAGGGAGGGGGGGAATCAATACCCTAGCTTTGGTTTCGGCCGTTGTGGCCCATATATATATCATCCCTACTGGATTTGGCACACCATTGACGTGTCGCATGGGCACACGGCGAAGCCCCGAATGCACACGGTGGAATTAGTCACATCATAATATTAGTTTAAGTAGATTTGTGCCAGTTGATAGTCCTTTATTGTTTTATTAAACATAGCATGCTGTATCGTTTCCATGTGAGAAGTTATAGGTTGTAAGCAGATTTTAGACTTTCGGCACAACCTAAAACCCTAGAGGAATTAAATGTCCTAACCCATGTTTCAAAACTGGACTAGTCATTCCCCAAGGAACTAAGGAGGTGAAAACTAGAAAGTCGGGTTTTCCCAATTGAAACTAGCTGATTCACAAATTAAAATCAGTCCATTTGGTTTTTAATCAGTTTCAGCACCATGGATCCCATGAATACTTTCATAAAAAATGGCATGACTCAATAAAAATGATGTCTTATATTATGAAATTTAACCATATTTTCACTAATACCAGGCCCCAATGATTTCTAAAATACACGTTGACTATAATCCTTAAAAGGACTCCTTCAAATGTTCAACAAATCACGAAGAATTGCAAGGTTGGAGCCTGTCTAGGATAAGCCCATGGCCGGCCCAAGCCTGACTAGACCTACCATTTTTTGGCCCGTGTTTGAGAGGGTGCATAAGGAATTTTGGTCTATGCAAGCATATGATTGGCAGCTAGGATGCATATGTTGAGTGGGCTCACCAATTGCACAATCTAGGTGAGTTTACCATTCTCATTGCAACATCACTTCTTCCCTTGGTCTTCCTCACGCTGCCGCCGGATGAAAATGGTAGCAGCGCTTCTCACCTCCCCTTCCCAAGCTCATCCTCCCCCTTTCACCACAACTATTTAATTGCCACCATGTCGCACCCAACAGTCTCCTCCTTCACCGGCCACCACACTCCAGCTCCGGACGGCGGAGCAAAGATGGGTTGGAATCCCTCCTCCTCTGTTGTCGCGGCATCAGAGTCCTGCATGGTGTCCCTCATTGAGCGCGCCACCTGCACCATCGCGCCCACCATCGACTCGGTCCTCCTATGCGCCATCATGTTCTTAGCCCGCGCCTCCGGTGACACCATTATTCATGACACCTTCCACCTACTCTCGCTCATCCCATGCAGGTGCAGCTCCATGCTCTTGAGCGTCCCTGACAAGCTCTTCATGCACTCCAAGCTCTTTTGCTCCCTCCTTAGTCATCGCTGATGCGCTCAATGGATTCCTCTTGCACGCCATTGGGCTCCAATCCGTCTGGCACACACGCTCCTGCCGCCAGCCGCCTCGACAACTCTGCCTCAACAAAAGAGGTATGACAAGGAGTGGAAGGCTCAGTGCGGAGGCAACAATGGGGACGACAGATGAGTGGCGATGGAGATGGTGGGCTCAATGCGGATGCGGTGATGGGGACGACAGAGTGTGATGGGGTGGGAGGTAAGTGGAAGTGTATGTTGGGCCAAACAAAGCCTGGCCCCGTGGAAGCAACCTTCCTTCACGTTTCCAGCTAGCTAGGACAAGGAGGTCGTGATGCATAAGTTGGGTCTGGCTTAGAGGCTTATGCACACAACAAAACAAGTCTACACTACATAACTGAAGCCTGGCTAAGACTTATGCAGCCTACCAATCACTGCCTAACTACATGGTTCATGTATGCATGCCAAAGTTCCTGCTAGACCTACACCATCTCATGATCTGTAGCTGGCAATCTGAATCTGCCATTCACAGTCGCTAGTGCCATGTGCCTCATCATTACACAGACATTGATGAGGATATCCTAGGGCACGATTTAGCCAGGCGCACAACAGTGTAGGCAGCAGCCGTGGAGCATGGTTTGGTGAGGCGCACAACAGAGTAGAAGCCAATCGTGGCGCAGCAGGAGCATGGTTTGGCCAGGTGCAGAATAGTGTAGGTGGCAGCCATGGAGCACGGTTTGGCGAGGTGCACGACGGTGTAGGTGGCAGCCGTGCACACCTTAATTATCCCACCTTGCTGAGCTTGGGAGGAGAAAGCCACCTTAAAAGGGGTGAGCCACCCTTCCCCTATTGGACTAGTATTTTGCGGCGATTGGGCCTTTCCTCGAGTGGGTGCACTACTGGAGTCCAACCCCACGCCTGGGTCGGACTCATGAGACATCACAAGCAAAGAGATATTTTTCCAACACCTTCTAATCAACCAAAGCATATTCAAGCAAACATGCAAGTAGTGGTCACAATTCACCACCTCAGCTAACTTCCACAACATTAGTTATATATATAGTGCCAAAAATAAACATGAGGAAATGGTGTCGCATGCAAGAAATGGTGTCGGCGCGTCATCTCACGAACAAAGAAACCACCACAGGTGTGCCAGACATTATTGCTTACCTCGCTGTGCTGCCTGACAACGCTCCTAACCATGCAACTGGATGGGGACGATGTTGGTTGCTGGAACTAGGGACGGTAGTGGGACGGGCAAGGTGTGGGTAAAGCATTTGCCTGCCAGCAAGCTTGCCCATGTGCTTGACCTTTGCCCGGCCGTGGGTCAAAAACTTTGTCTGTGCCCATGCCCGACGGATATCTGGCGGGTATCAGGCACCCGCAGATGAGCATTGGTCGCAAGAGCCTCCTGCTTGTTAGAGCCTCACGTTCAGCTGCGTCGTGCCGCCGTCGCATGGGGCCTGTGAGATCTGCGCGTGCTGGCAGGGGGAAGGCGTCGGGTGGGATGCAGACGCCGAGCGAGACAGTCTCGAACTCAGAGATGCAGACGCCAAGTGGATAAGGCACCAGGCAAGGGAAAGGATCAGCGGGGGTCAATGCGCAGCTGTAGATGCCCTCTCCTATAGGGCCACCGCCGCGTGCGTAGGCGTGCTGCCACTGCCTCTTGTGGCCCTACTTTCCCCGTGCTTCGGGCAGTGCAGACGGAAAAAATCATCTGGAGCAGGAGCTGCAGAGGATCTCGAACAGAGAGGTGGAGCAACAGGATGCTGTCACAGTTGAGCGCCGGGTGGCATAAAGCAAGGCGGTCGAGGACGCTCTTGAACGAGTGCTGCGGGAGGGGGCCTGCCGCTGTGCGGATGACAGGACGAACGATGCAGATGGATGCAGTGCCGAGCGGATAAGGCAGGGCAGGTGGGGTGGGCCATGAGGGAAAGGGGAGGGTGCGACTGGTTTTTTTATGTTGGGTCGAGTGAGGCCTTGATTACTATACGGTAACAGGTAGTGCCCACAGGTGAGATTTCTTGCCAGCATTCTGCTCGTGGGTGAAATGAGTTGCCTGGATCTATGCCCACGGGCAAGATTAGGTACCCTTATTCGTGCCCATCAGGAAGGATATCCGCGGATATCCGCGCCTGCGGCCAGGATTGCCATCCCTAGCTGGAACTTCCTCTCTGCCGATCTATTAATTCAGGCTCCTACCAAGGCCGTGCTTGTGTGCATGATGCTACTACAACCTTCCCATGCACGGAAGTGGGGATGCCTGATGTAAGGTTCGCATGTGACGGGTTGGCCAAGGAGCAAGGATGTGCGCCGCAGGAAGAAGCCTTCATCGTGTGCATATGCATTAGGTCTATAGGATGACGTCGAGCTACTCGTTGAACACGTTGCACGAGCAATCTGGGACTAAAGGGTTTGGGGTGACGTGGCCTGAAAAGACTGCAACCCCCCCCCCACCCTAGTCTCGGTTGTTAAATCCACCCGAGACTAAAGGCATGGCCGCCAACAGCTCTCTGGCTGCAATAATTGGTGCCAACCTTTAGTCCCGGTTGGTTTTACCACTCGAGACTAAAGGGGCCTTTAGTCTCGGGTGGTAACACCACCGAGACTAAATATTTAGTCTTAGGTGGTGTTTCCACCCGAGACTAAAAGGGGGTGTCTCCTTTGAGAAGGACAAATGAAACGTGTCTTAGACATGTCTCCAATGTGAGTTAACCTACGTCTCCTATATATATACCATGCTGGCTCGTTTATAAGGCTACACACACGGGTGACTTATGAATGTATCCTAGCTATTATGAATGTATCAATCTCAGTAACATGTAAAGAGTAATAGAGTATTGAATTTGCAGGGTGCAGTGGCCCTCTATGTGTTTTACAAGTCGTGGAAGTCGACTGACAAGCGGTTGTTGGCAGCAGCGATTCTGCTATTTGTAACCCAGGCCCGCAAAGCCACACACAAATCCTTATATCTCAAGTTAACAAGCTTTGATGCCATGCGTAACCATGCGCGGCACGCCAGCCAGTCCATTGATGATGAGGATGAAAATATAAGTCCAGAGAAATTCATAGAAGATGTGTCGGCCCTCATCCCCAGTATAATTCTAGGCCACACCCACTTCAATGGAAATGTTACCACTAGGATCGGACGGGTGTCGGATCTGCCTCAGACGCTGTGCTTAGATAAGGCCATCGCCATCAGATATCGCCTTGTATGTCTGAAGTACTTTTGGTTCCTGAGCGACAGACAAGCTTACAAATTAGTAGAAGACGGCCTTTCCAGAATCTTCAGCCTTTACTATACCAGGGACCTTTTAGCAGATATTATTTACAACCTTTGGCAATATACCAAAACAGTGTATTATATAAGATTTTGCCTCATTACACTCATAAGATTGGCACCAATCATCATCTCCGTCAGCCTTTTTCACATGAGTGACACAGAAGGCTACAGCCGTGAAGATGTCCTGGTTACATTTGTGCTGTTTTATGGCACGGTTTTGCTGGACCTCAGCTTCCTCTTCCTAGTAGTAACATTTCCATTGAAGTGGGACTGTGGGAGTGGCCTAGAACTATTGCCCAGAACAGCCTCCTGCAGTATTATATCTACAAACAAGACCACCGCAAGTGGATGTTTATCACGAAATATTTTAAATTTGAAGGCTGCCACAAGGTGCAGAGTTCGTGCGATTCATGCAAGGAGATCCTAGCATTAGTTCAGCAGCATGTGAAAGATGGGTGGTTGCATGGCATAAAGAATGTTGAGGAATACAAGGAGTTCAACAATACCACAGGCCAGTGGACACTGAAGCGGGAGAATTGTAACCAACTGGTAGAATGGATCTCGCGATATCCAATGGATGAGAGTGTCCTTGTGTGGCATGTGGCCACGGAATTATGCTTTTATCTTGGAAGCCCTTCTGCTGATAATGGCTGTGCCAAGCGATCCAGAGAAATGTCTAACTATATGGTATATCTGTTGCACGCTAAGCCTGATATGCTGACTGTCGACAGCAGCAGTGCCCTGTTGGATGTCAGTGTTGAACAACTTGAAAGACTCTTAACTCGTCATAGACGGCATGGTACAACAATCAAATATGTTAGAACCAGGGATGTTGCTCTTGATTTAATAGCTGAACAGCGGGGAGTTACAGAATCTTCAGGTATTATTGGCAAGGCTTGGGAGCTTGCTCAAAGGCTGAGGGGTTTAAACGACGAAGCCAAGTTGTGGCGGGTGATCCAAGGCGTGTGGGTGGAGATGCTCTGCTTTTCTGCTGCAAGATGTCCATCAAAAGTACACGCCAGGAGCCTTGGCTCTGGTGGGGAGTATCTGTCCTATGTCTGGCTCCTCCAGGCATATTCTGGATTGGAGACATTCCCAGATAAAATTCAGAAGAGGCACCTTGGTTCCGTTTTCGAATCATCTGAGCTTAGATCTGCTAACCAAAGAGATCTTGCGTAGCTGATTCTCTTGTTTTACTTGTGATGGTTCTGGACCCTTATTTACCACTGCAGTAGTGCAGTTGCAGTTGTACCTCTACAAAAGCCAAGTTATGTATTGCCTTTTACATATTGATTGATGTTTTTAATAATATATGCAGATCAATATATATATATATATATATATATATATATATATATATATATATATATATATATATATATATATATATATATATATATATATATATATATCGATCCATTGCCATTAAATCCATCAGGCCCGTTTTGGATCTACACAAATGGTATTATGTCCAACTGCCTATCGTGAATAATATAACCCAGGATCTGATCAGTTGTTAATAAAGACATAAGTACCTGAATTTCACTGATGGCCTTCCAGAAAGCCAAACAGCCTTACAGTGATTGTTGCAGCAAGAAAAACATGGAGATACAAAGAGGAGAGTACAATACTACAACTCACAAACAATACAAGGACTAAGCATGACAGATGAGACTGGTCACTACCGATTGTTGATTAGTGCCTCCATCGAACAACGTACTTGCCGATTCCTTCATGACCCTTGCACCCTGCACCGCCCCTCGTAGCTACGCCGCCCCGTTGCTGTCCTCCATCTGAGTCCCAACAAGCGAAGTGGGGACTAAAAGCGGTAAGGGTGTGCAGGCCAAAAATCACCGAAGACGACGACCTCCCTTGGAGCTAATGGTAACACCTCCCGCACATCCGAGCTCCACGTACCATCATCCAACACCGTCCAAAGGGAGGAATCCTTGAATGGGAATGACGGAAGCGGTGGATCACCACCCGGCAATTGATTTACTATCACCACCAACAAGGAGAGCGTCGACGAAGCAGAGGTGCCGACGGTAGATACTTTCCAAACCACAACCGCAATCAACCATCAATGTCGGGCTCACCCATGGAGTAGGGAGGATTTAGATGCATATGACAAGGTGGATTACTTCAAGGGAACCAAGCAAGAGAGGTAAAATGTGGGAGGGAATTCAAATACGCCTCCAAGGAGGGGAGCGGCACCCGAAGGTGTCACCGTTGTTGACGCCGGCGCTGGACCGGACAAGGATTCCCCATGGCGGTTTCCCGCCCCATATGTTGCCTTCCACAACCTTCCACTGCACACCAAATAGATTGACCGCCACCAATGGCACCTCGGCAAAGCCTCCAAGGAGGATAGGACGCTATGTAGCTCCATCATTGCCAGCCAGCGTTCAGCAAGCTAGGGTTTCCCCTGGTGCATAGGGGGGCCGTACCTGTAGGTGAGCATCACCAGCAAGCTCAGGCGGCCATGATGTGGAAGACAACGAAGAGCTTGCTGCCGGTCTACAACCTCCAGCGGAGACGATAAAGTCTTGGCAGAGGCCGCCCCACCGAGGGAGCCCCGGCAAGGACAGCCACACTGGAGCACGACCAGATGCGACGGGGCGCAGGCGTGGTATCCGCACGCCGCCCTGCAGGGGGCTGCTCGCCGGGGAGGACAACCCGCAGCATCGTCGTTGAAAAATCGGAACGCGCCTCTGGAGCAGAGCCGGGGAGCCCAGCTCACGCACGCAACCTCCGCAGGGTCCCCCGTGCCGGGGAGGTCGCCCCCTGCACCGCTACCCGCCGGACAGGCGGAATCCGAGCAGGGGCACACGGATCTGCGCCATGAGAGGCTGGATCTGGCACGCGACGAGCGGAGACGGCCTCACCGGCGACCGAAGGGCGGCCGCCCGGCATGGATCTGAGCTGCTACCTTGAAGCAAGAATGGGTGACGGTAGGCAAAGAAGGGAGGGAGGGAGGATGAGCAAGGGGCCGTTTTTAACCCCCGCCGCCGCCGCCGCGGGTGGTGGTGGCCGCCGCCGGAGCTAGGGTTCGGGGGGTGGGTGGTGGCGCTTGGGTATCGCCCCCCGAGCTGCCCAAGGAAGGTGACACGAGGGTCGGGTCCGACTTCGGTGCCACTGATGGGAAATTCAGTCCACTGCGATATTCATCACTATGCTATAAAATTCTTATTAAAGGTTTTTTATCAAATAATTGTTGGACAGTGTGCTATTGATGTGGGCATAAGGGCAATCCCAATGGTGAATTTATTATAGTTTCTATCCCTATTAATTGCCTTGACACATCACAAGAATTAATGAAGAGAGAAGGGAGAACAAAGAAACTATTTCTACACCACAGAACGACGTCGACCCTGGCACCGAGATGAGAAGAAATGAGGAGAATCATGTTGGGAAGAAATCACTTGTTTCTTGCCCCTTCCGGCCGGATCCATTTCTTTGCCGTGATGGTAGCTCCTTCCCACGCATGTCCATCTCTCCTTGTGAGCGTCTGGCCTCTCTCTGTCGTTCTTTCTTCTTCCTTCAAACCACCGAACCAAGCCGAGCACAAGAGCTCCACCGACCAAATCATGGTGACTCACTCCATCAATTCTAGATCAACCAAGAACGGACCTCAAATAGCCCTTGCTCTACAACCTCAACCTTTTCTCCTCAGCCTCCGACCACCGCACGACCAGGAATCGAAGTATTCACGTCCACTGAGCCAAGTTGAACACTAGGGATCTAGTGGCGAATCCATCCAACCCCTACCACATGCAATGGGTTGCCCATCTCCTCCCCTCCCTCATGGTAGCCTCGGCTTAGCCCCTAGAGGGCCAGAGCATGCCTAGCCCAAAGCTCTGGCCACCCCTTTTCCTTTTCCATGGCATATAGACCAGAGGAGGAAGATGAGATGGTGGCACCATTACTCCTAAGGCCGTCTGTTCGGTTCCCCTCCCTCCTTTATTTAGCTGACAATGCGGGCCCCACCCAAGGGTTCCACCACGCCATGAAATAAAGCCCACGCAGCAGCTAGCTAGTGAGAGAGGGTCTTACGAGCCAGGCCCATTTGTCAGTGAGAGTATGAGTGAAGGGTAGAAGAAATAATGTGGATTGAAATTGTGTTATTCTAGTGGTCATATGGTTGATTGTCACAGTTGTTCTACTCTCTTCTCTTTTTGTGTTGCATTTAATTTATCCTTTAAATTAACTCTACTGTAGAAACTATGGGTTTGGAGAGATAGTTTAGTTTCTACTACATTAATTGCTCTTTTTTTCTTGGAATCTACAACTAGAAACTTCTATTGGGACTGCCCTAAGGCCAGTCTCAAGGCACACTTTCACTGCATAGTTACTTAGACTGAGAACTAGGTAGCTATGCCAAAAGAGTTTCATGGTGATGAAACTCCTCTCATATATCATGAAACTCCTCCCTATCTCTTCTGATCATATAAACAAAATTAGTGATGTGGTATGATAAGGCTAGTCTCAGTGCACAGTTTTACTGCATAGTTACTTAGACTGAGAACTAGGTAACTGTGCCACAGGATCACACTTATATGATGAAACTCCTCCCTGTCTCTTCTCATAAATAACTGACCATATAAGAAAAATTAGTGATGTGGCATGATATTAAATCTATGAAACTCCCATTGAGACTGGTCTAAGGTTGATGTCTCGATAGTAAATCCTGGATTTATTAGTCACATGTGTCTTATGGAAGCAAACAATATAGGGCCACGAATATGACTCCCAATAAATCCAAGGTTTCTAGCATGGCGTTGCATTGAATTATGGGTAGTGGAGTCCCAGCGGTTATAATTGTTATATTCAAGAATGCTTCTGCCATGCGGATTGATGGAAATCAGGAGCTTTGTGGTGATTTTCTTGAGTTACACCTGCCTGCATGTTATGTCATGCCTTTGGGTTCAGCTAAGCACCATGAATTAGTTGTACTGGAAGTATTAATCCCATTGGGTTCAGACCGGTCGCCGGAGAATCCGGCGGTAGACCAACGAACGCCCGCCTGGGAGGAACCCCGTCGGGGCAGGCGCACCTTGGGTTGTCCTAGCCTCGGCAGGCCAGCTAGGACGTCCTCTCATGCCACGGAGGTAGTAGAGGAACGGCACATGGGGTTGGAAAAGTAAGGAAACGAGGTAGAAAGGTAAAAACGATAAAGATAAATTTAATAGATTCGATTGTGATATCCCGTTCAATCGGCTGTGGCCCTTTATATTTATAGGGAGGGGAGGTCTTGCCCCGCAAGAAAATCCTTTTACAAGCCTAATCAATCAGGACTCCTCAATTTGGCTCGGAATCGGGGGCACCGGTCAAACCGGTCAGGGGCACCGGTCAGACCGGTGCTCTCAGCGTGCAGATCTTGCAGAATTCATATCTCCCTCATCCGGACTCTGATTTGGACGTTCCACATATGAATCTTGATCTACTCAATGAGATCTATCCAATGGTGAAGTCCAAATTATATTTTGTGGACATTGACCACACTGGTCTGACCGGTGGGACCCACAGGTCTGACCGGTCGGACTAGACCTGCCAATTTTGGGTGCGAACATATGCCCCCTGTTTTCTGGTAAAGCTTGTGTGCCAGAAAACATTCATAAAGATCAAAATTGGCTGAAGACGATGATCAACGTGCATCGCCCATATGTAAACTATATATGGATGCTATTGTAACCGAAATTAAATCCTAGTAATTACAATATGTATAAAACTAATATCTCGGCTTTCCGAACAGCAAATCTAACAATTGAAGCTCTGATTTGGCCATGGCGGCCAATTGTAACTCCTAGGTGTACCACAAGCATATTGATAGTTTTAAAAAGAAAACCAAGGATTATACCAAAAGTGTGGACTATAATTATTTATACCTGAATATGCAGTCCATGGCACATGCATCGATGGAATAAATGATGAAGACCAATGTGATGACCGTCGATGCTTCTTTGCTTTTGGTGATGAAGAATTCCACCTTTGCTCTCCTAACCGATTGTTTTGCTTTTGCTCGGCTATCCTCTGATATTTATGCAACAATTCAGCAAAACTTAGCTTCTTTCTCATCACCTGACTGTTTCGTATGACACTCTGGGGTCTACCAAATTTTTTGGCAGGACCGGTCAGACCGGTTCCTTCGGAACCAACCACTTTGAGGTTATCTTGACCCCCAGCCGAACATGATTTTTGCTCAGCTATATTTTTTGAGACATGCTTATCATTGTGGGCAATTTGATCAGTAGAGCTAGCCGATGATTTTTCAATATGCAGCTTTTCAATGTCTAATGTCAAATCTGAATTTTTATTTAATCTACCATCCTTTTTGATACGATAGACTTGTTTAATCACCTTGCGCTTATTTTTTTGTGTTAACCGATTTTTATGATCAAAATGATCATTATGCATAGGTGATGACTCATTAATTACCGGCTCCCTATGGGTAATATAATTTGGATAAAAATAACTAGAAGACGGCATATATGAATTATAATACCATGGAGGACAAAACGAATGCATATTAAAGTAAGGTTCCCACGGCATAGGCATTGATGATCCATATGGAGGAAACGGCATTGATTTGTGAGAGTTACTCCATTGCCGATTCTCGTTGTGGAACTTCTCTCTAGGAGATGATTTTGGGTGTTTAGAATTTTTAGACCGACTAGCACCATTGACATTATTTTGTCTTTGAGACTTAGCCGGAAGTTTTTCACTGGACTTCGACTTTTCTCTTTGATGCTTATGATGGCCTTTGGATTCAATTGTTTTCCAAACACCAATCTCGGGTTTTTTCAGTTTAACCATCTTTGGTTTAGATTTATTTTGCAAAACCCTAGATGAGGCAGTTAGACCGGGTTGCCCCCCGGTTAGACTGGTTTGGGCACCGGTCAGACCGATTCGAGCACCGGTCAAACCGGTCACAGTGCAACCGGCACTGTTGCCTTTGTTTTGTTGCCTCCCGAGCGTCGAAGTACTAGATGTAGCCTCTATGCTCTTGCTAGGGGATTTTAGGTCAACATTTTCGGCTAGAGACGGCCGACTTGTTTCTTGACCAACAACATCACAATTTGGCAAGGTTTTGCAAGGATTGATAATATCATTAGCTGGATTTTCAACAACCGACTCTAGATTAACAAGAATTGACTCTGAACTATCCTCTTTATCAATCAAAGATTTAAGATAATAATTCACAAATTCGGATAGTTCATTAGATAAGTTACCTGAGGATTGCATCTCTTTCAACATGTCGATGGTGGATGGTGGCTGCCACTCCTTAATCCGGACGACACCTTGCTCCGTCTTGCGAAAACAGGACAGGAACAATCTTTTATCCGCCAAGCAATGCTCTCTCGTGTATTCCTCGTATAACTTGACGCTAAGGTCTGATAGATCAGCCATGATAGCCAGATCTTCGTGTCCCCAGCGGAGTCACCAATTTGTTGACGCCTTTCGGAGCCAACAGCACGCGGAGGAGCTCCTTACAGCACCTCCCTGCAGGCTCCGGTCAGACCGGTGCGGGTGACCGGTCAGACCGGTCGCCGGAGAATCCGGCGGTAGACCAACGAACGCCCGCCCGGGAGGGACCCCGTCGGGGTAGGCGCACATTGGGTTGTCCTAGGCTCGGCAGGCCAGCTAGGACGTCCTCTCATGCCACGGAGGTAGTAGAGGAACAGCATATGGGGTTGGAAAAGTAAGGAAACGAGGTAGAAAGGTAAAAACGATAAAGATAAATTTAATAGATTCGATTGTGATATCCCCTTCAATCGGCCGTGGCCCTTTATATTTATAGAGTGGGGAGGTCTTGCCCCGCAAGGAAATCCTTTTACAATCCTAATCGATCAGGACTCCTCAATTTGGCTCGAAATCAGGGGGCACCGGTCAGACCGGTGCTCTCGGTGTGCAGATCTTGCATAAGTCATATCTGCCTCATCCGGACTCCTATTTGGACGTTCCACATATGAATCTTGATCTACTCGACGAGATCTATCCAATGGTGAAGTCCAAATTACATTTTGTGGACACGGACCATACAGGTCTGACCGGTGGGACCCACAGGTCTGGCCGGTCGGACTAGACCTGCCAATTTTGGGTGCGAACAGCAATATTGACACTTGGTGTGGTAATTTTTGCTTTGTTGATCTTATGTATGTTGCACTTAGAAGGTGGCCAAAGTGAACGTTGATGCGGTTCACAAACTCCTTCCAATCCAGGACTGGTTGCTCATGCGAGGGATGCATGTACTATTGTTGTTTAGCACATGTCAAGTGAAACAACGCATACAAGAACTTCTCATATGGTGGAGTTCACTACCTGGTGAAGAAGTGTTCTCATCTATTGAGCCATAGCAAGGGGTCTTCCGTCTCAACATATAGCTTGGAAAGTGCATCTTATGTGGAACTTGGGCACCAGCATGAGGTAGAGGATTGGTGGTGCATCTGCCAGCTACTTCGGTGTAGATCCATCGGCTGGGGTGCTAAACAAGGTCTTTTATACCCTGTCGATCACCTCATGGCCAAAGGAAGAGCCATCCTCATTGGCCATGTTTTCTAGGTACTTGCACCCAACTATGTTGGTCGCATGCCTGGCTAGGTCGGCCAGGGACTTCTCCTGGAGTTCAGTCTCCGCCTTTGCCTTGGTATCGACCTCCTCCTTGGTGCACTGGTTCATCTCTGGATCATTGACAACGAGATTCTTCTCCAAGGATTCCTTATAGATTGGATCTATCTTTTCCTAATACAATCTCTTTGTATATCTCTAGACTTCCTATTACTAAAAAACTCTAAATAGATACTTATCGGTATGTGGGGCCGATGGGTCAGCATAGGATGCCTCCTCTGTCTCGCCCACCGAAAGTCCTCTGGCCTACTTGGTTAGAGAGGTTGAGGTATGGTCGCAACCAGGAGGCCCGCGTTCGATTCCAGGTTCGGTTGTTTTCTAAGCTGAGATTTGGTTCCCTTCTCTTAATGAAAACCGTGGGGTGGTCTTAACCCCACCGGCTTAGTAGTTTCTCCTCTGTCTCGCCCAGGCCAACCCTATGGGCCAAACTGGGTCCTCCAGATGCCAAACATGATGATGCTTAATAATGAAACTTAACCGACTAAAAGTGCTAATACAGTTAACCTTGTTAACCTTCGAATATATAAACCCTTGCATGTGTACAGAATTTACTCACGCTTGAGTTTTATTTATTACATCTACAACACTTGGATTGCTACTCATTGAGATTTTTAGGAGTTCTAGGGTTGTCCATAAGTAAGGTACATGTCGACATGGAACTTTTGTTTATGTTTCTTAGTTAAACACTTGTATATTCTTCCGCTAAGACCTTTGTGTCACTATGAGATCAAATAAATGCTTTAATACTCTTTCATTATGACGTGGTTGTGGTTATTCACTTGAAGTCGATCTAGGGCACTCCCAACCCAGACTCTACCATAGAGTCTAAGTCCATTTATTACCTTCATATTTATTGCATTTTGCTGATGTGGCAGTATATTTATGAAAGAGAGAGGGAGAAAAATCAAGACTCCAAGTCTATGATATCTTCGAGGTAATAAATAGTCTTAGACTCTATGTAGAGTTTGCACTGTGAGTGCCCTATGTGTGAAATTTGATCCTAGCAAATACATGAGATGCGCTCGGTGTTCCCTCTAAAATCGGGTCTGGAGGGATATATCTTTTTATGTGCATATTTCTCTCTGAAAAGTAGAAGTTCCTCTATAGTGTGAGGGTATTTTTGTGGTTTCAAACCCTACTATATTCCATCATAACGCAACCATAGCCCACCCTCTTCCATTTGGGAGATGGATTCGTGGGATAAGAAGATCTCATTTCTCCCTTTCCCAATTCATTTCTCAAAAACCCCATACCAAACCACGGGATAAAAGCAATCCTACTTCTCATATCCCATTCCCTCCCATCATTTCCATAAATCCAAATGCACCTGATAGCAAAAGTTTTCATGAGAAATTGTGCCGTGGTAAGGTTCTATGTGGCAATATTTATCCACGAACCAGTTTCTCATAGCATCGTTCTCTCTCATAAGTATTAATTCTTTGACGCATAAGAGCAACACCAAGAGACTCTGTAAAACTCATGTACTAGCTAAAATTTAAAAAAAAACGGAAAAACTAGGATCCAACAGCCTCGCCATCGCGCACTGCTCGGTATCCTGCTCATCAAAAGTCGCCCCTGGCTTGGTATCATCGACGAGTGGAAGCCGCTCGCCATCCTCCTGTGTTTCCCTCCAGGATCCAATGCACCTGTTGCCCAAGCGCGGCCGGTGCACCCGCTGCGGCCGGCGCACCCACCGGCGGACAACTCCAGGCGACGAGCTCGAGGTGCAGGCGGAGGTCCCGGGCGGCGCAAGGCGGCGGAGCTCGTGGCGTCCGGTGGGGATCGAGTTCGATTCGGCGGCGGAGGGTAGGATCTGTGTCGGGGTACATGACCGCCGCGCTTGGGACGGCATCCGGCCGTCCGCCTCCTTCAATTTCGAGCAAGCAGCCGGCCGCCTCCTTCGATTTCGGCAGGGAGGAGCTCGAGAGGAGACGCCCACTGCTCCTCGTCCTCCTCCACGGGCCGGCTGGCAGGGAGGAGCTCGTGGAGGGTCTGGCGGCGGGCGTCGGGTCCGGCGGGATGGAGTTCGGGGAGGGGACGGCGGCGGGCGTGGGGTCTGGCGAGGAGGAGTTCGGGGAGGGGCTGGCGGCGGGCGTGGGGCTCCTTGTCCTCCACCACGGGGAGGAGCTCGGCGGGGGAGAGGAGCTGCAGCGGCCAGCGACCGTGGGGAGCTCCGTTGTGGGGAATTTCGTGAGCAGAGCAGAGAGCTAGAGAGGAGAGGGAGAGGTGGGAGAAGCTGCGGGAGAGATAAGGAAGGGGAGTGGATGACAGGTGGTGGGACCTACGCATTAGAGGAAGAATTTTATCTAGTCTCTTGGATTAACCCATAGAATTAGGTGGTTTTGTATTTTTACAAAGGAGGTAAAACCTTCAAATTTAGCTAATAGGATACATAAGCTGTTGGAGTTGCTCTAAGTTTAATATCTTAATGGCATCTGACAAATGTGCATGATGTTCCCATAGGGAGAGACCCACAACTCACCATGGATATTTTAGTACCTCAACGACACTGGTAAAAATCGTATTTTGTAAGGAATCCTTGCTTAGCCCCACCTGAAATATGCAACACCATAATCATTCTGCTTCTCTCATCAAATTTGATTCAAACACAATCAAAAAAGTATGAATCATGCAGAACATCAGCCACTACCTAGGGGTGAATGCTGCCACGTATCCACTTGTGATCGCCACCAGCATGCCAAAGCCTCGAGTATCTGCTGGGAAAGATAAAAGACAATTTATATAAGGTGAGTAACAAAAGAATAATAGGACCATCTAGCATGTTACAAAATATGCCTCAAGATTTCACAACAAGGTCCCAATTTTAATCTGCCTAAGTAAAGATGATAAATACTTGAAAGAATAATGCAACCAAAGGTGGGAGACCATGAAATAAATCCAACACCATTAACACATCCTGCGAGGAAAAAAAGCCTTGAATGTAATTGGAGTGAAAAGAAGGTGTGGTCATGACATATTAGTTTTTCTTGTCATATTTTCTATGCAACAATTATGTCCAACCTTATCTATTATCAAGATGATTAAGAAATATTTGTTAATTTATATTTGCCATACAAATATCAAATAATTCCTACCACCGAACCACCCAAACACTTATAACTACTATAGGCATGCTATTCTTTTGTATTCACTTTTAAGAATCTTACTTAGTTGTCAAAAGTTAGTATCTTTATGTGCTATATTAATGCAAAAACAATTTGAAACGAAATACTTGTCAACTACAAATGTGTTGGTCTCGTCTGAGTACTATCATTTTCCTATTGTCCTTGTTTCAAAATAAGAGATTGTTTGATAGCTTTAAGAATTTATATTATATCTAATAATTGGGCACCTAGGAAACCTCTAAATTAAAAGTTGTCAACTATAAAATTGTATATCTCATCAAACTCTATAATTTTGATACAGAGTTTAATTTCATCTGACATAGCACGAGAAGTTATAAATTTTTACATGCAAATGTTTGGGTTTTCACCACCAATGGGCAATGAAAATAGCCCTTGTTATTAGTTCCGATTTAAGTTTTATACTAGAGCAAAAGCACTTTTGGATAAAAGCACCTAAAGCTTTCGACCTCTTTGGTTGGCTTTTGCAAAAGCAAAAGCAGATTCAAAAGCCCAACCAAAAGCACCGTTAATACGGTGGTAACTTCGGCTGGCGAAAAAGATGGAGGTTTCTGAGCCGACTCGACTCATTTTAACTTGGCTCGACCTTTAAATGTGAGGTAAGTCTCAATTTCAGCTGATCATCATATTATATATACAACTATATAGATGGAACACACTACAAGTCATGGATAGATTTCTCCCAACACGCAGACATTCCACATCACCATCTGCTATATGACATGTCTCACCAAAATTATCATGCTTCCATGTATAATATTGTTTACAAAAGAATGTTGTCATGCAATCATCACTTTGGTGTTCCTACTTTCACATTGCACCTTAAAATTTTGTTTAAAAAATTCCCGCAGCAACGCGTGGGGTCACTACAAGAAAATCGTTGACTAGTGACGCAACCACATTTTAGCGTCATTGATTTATGACGTTCCTGACTGATCTCGTCATAATATTTCACTTCCGAGCAAATTTAGTGACAAAAAAAAATTCGTTATTACGGTTGGTACTGTAGCCGGGCGTTCCCTATTCCATGCTGTTTTGTGACGCCATAAGCTCTGAAAAAATGTCATAAACCAACATCGGTCCCACATGTAAGCATTATTTTAAAAACAGAGTGTTCCAAGTCATCATAAATTCAGTAGGGTCCCACATGTAAGCATTCTTTCGAAATTAGAGTGTTCCAAGTCGTCATAAAATTTTCCAGGGTCCCACATGTAAGCATTTTCGCCAGGTCAGCGGCGTCATAAACCAACTTTGGTCCAACATGTAAGCATTATTTTAAAATAGAGTGTTCCAAGTCGTCATAAAATTCAGTTGGGTCCCAGATGTAAGCATTTTCGCCAGATCAGCGGAGGCTAGGTCACGAAATGTTACAAAAATAATTTGCCATGTCATGGATTCGAACCAGGGACCTGAAGGAACAAGGCTGTGCTGTTTACCACTGCACCACTTCTTGGTTGTGCATGTTTTATGGGAAACTCAGCTAATAGTTCATGCGAATTCTTTACTGTGACCAGGTCCCACATGTAAGTTTCAGTTGAGTCTATAATTGCCTATCGAATGGTTGGCAAGACGCTTGACTCAGACTTCGCAAAGACTTTCAACTTCCACTACGCAGATCTGCAACAACAGCTTGTGGTTGGAATGGAGAATCCTAGGGGCGATGAGAGGGTGAGTTATGAGGCACCTCCCGGCTACCAGTACCTGAGTCAGCACAACAAGGTCAGTCTTCTGGTTTGAGCCACTACATTTTCTCCTACAACCTAGGGATGGAGATTTCTAGATTTGGGGATCTTGCGGATTGATGAGCATATACAAATACAATTGATTCAGATTTCTTTGTACCCTCAGATTTGCACTTCGATTGGTGTTAGAAGTTGATAGGCTATTGACAATTCATAGGTGTTAGATTCAGTTAGTTTTCAATTTGCATCAGATTGATAGGTTGTTGTATTTTACTAGCTTCTGGAGGTGGCTCGGTCCACTGATTTCGTTACATCAGGCCCTCCTGATGTTGATCTTATCCTTGTGGATCGCTATAACAAGTGCGAGAATGGGTATGCTGTCCTTGTCAAGGAACCCTTGTGCAGCCTTGGGCGCCGGTATGGAATCTGCGGTCAGGTAGACTTATAGTACTTGTACTCTTGATGTCAGTGTTGCAAATGGATAATTGTATGAACATGTATGTATTTGGTGTCTACAGCCTGAAGAACAACGATGTGGGACGTTTATTTGGATTGATCCTCAATGGGATGCTAGGATTACTGCTGTTCTGGATAGGCTGACAAAGGTTGTTGAAAATGGTCGAGAGGAAGCAAGTGATTTGAAGGAAGACTGTGAAATTGCTAACAAGAAGCTTGAAGCTACTGCCGCTGAGTTGAAAAAGGTGAAGGCAAAGCTGGAATGGGTTGAGAAGGAGAAGGAATCGATTCTTTATGAGTTAAATAAAAATAGGTAGTTACGATTATTATGAAACTTGTTGCTTGTTGATGTTTACCTACTGGTTGTTGCACACTTCATAGTGATGAACGGCCCTGAATGACATGTAGTGTTATGAAACTTGTTGCTGCTGATGTTTACTTCAGATCATGCAAACGACAAAGGGAACAACAATGGGAAGGATCACAAGAAGCTCGCAAGAAGCTTGAAGCTATTTCTCCGCAGAAGCTACAGGATGGAGCTATGGAAGGAGAATCAACGCCTACAAATGTAATTGATGTTTAGTTCTTGAGTGTTGAGAATGGTCATGAGTTGATGGAACTTGTTGCTACTTGGTGTTGTGAACTTTGTGGTCGTGAGTTGAGAAACTTGATGCTACTTGATCATAATTATGTTTGCTACTTGGTGTTGTGAACTTTGTGGTCATGAGTTGATGTTTTGTTGGAAGGACCTTCCTGAGTAACGATCGCGAAACTGCTTATTTCCTACTATCGTTCCAAGTCATCATAAAATAGAGGTCCCACATGTAAGCATTTTCGCTAGGTCATGAAATGTTGCAAAAACAACTTACCATTGCAAGGGTTCAAACTAAAGACCTATAGGAACAAGACTGCATTGCTTACCACTGCACCAATTCTTGATTCTGTCATTTTAACAGGAAACACTTTCCTTGTGGTTGTGTAAGGTGAATCTTTAATATAAATCAGTAATTCGCAGGCGAAAGGCTTCACTGCCTTCGCAAAGACTCTTGACTTTTGCTACGCGCAGATCTGCAACGGCTCGTGGCAGGAATGGCGGATCCTAGAGGCAACGGGAAGATGGTTCCGCCGCCACCTTCCAGCTACAAGAAGCTGAAACGGCTCGACAAGGCAGTTCTCTGGTTTGAGCCGCTATATTTTCCCCTATCGTCCTACGGATTTCAAGATTTGGGGATCTAACGGATTGATGAGCATATACACTAGAATCATATTTCAACGTACCCTCTTATTTGCACTTCGTTTGGTGTTACAACTTGATAGGCTATAGACAATTCATAGGTGTTAGATTCAGTTAGTTTTCAGTTTGCATCGTTTGATGGATTGATAGGTTCTTGTATTTTACTAGCTTGTAGAGGTGCTTGAAGCCACTAAAGCTGGGCTGCAGGAGGTGAAGAGAGACATGCAAGAACAAGAACGCAGAGAACTCATGGCGCAGCAAGAGGCTGTAAAATACAAGGAGCTGTGTCAGGAAATTTTAAATACAACTATGCAAGAGATGAGGAAATTCAACAAGATGGCTAACAAATTGTTACATGAACAATTGCAACAGACCAACAACTACAAGGAGTTGTGTGCCCATATGTTACGCCGGGACAATGCCTTATTGAAAGAAATAGGTGAGATTCTTGACCAAGAGTCGAAAGACCTGGTACTGGACAGGAAAGCAAAACCTGAAGAGGAGGCAAGGTCATGGAAGGAAGAATGCGCAAAGGCTAACATCAAGCTTAAAGCAACTACCACTGAGCTGGAAAACGTGAAGGGAAAGCTAAAACATGCCATCAATGCAATGGAAGTGTATAAGCTATTGGTTGAGCAGCTAGTTATCGAGATCGAGAAGGAGAAGCAATCGATACAACAGAGTGTTATCCAGATGGAGAAGGAGAAGCAATGGATACTGCGCGAGAAAGATAAAAATAGGTAGTGCTTGATTATTATGAAACTTGTTCTTTGTTGATGTTTAATTACTGGTTGTTCCTCCTGATCATAATACGTAGTGTTATGAAACTTGTTGGTGCTTATGTTTTCTTTAGGTCAGCCAAGCAAAAAAGGGATCAACAATGGGAAGGATCCTCAGAAACTACTGCCGCTGAGCTGCAGAAGGTGAAGGGACAGCTGCAGGATGGAGCTATGGAAGGAGAATCAACACCTACAGATGTAAATTGATGATCAGTTCTTATCGTTATAATTACAAATGGGTGGTTATGAGTATTTTGAAAATTGTAATGATGATCATCCTATGATGTTTGCTACTTGGTGTTGTGAACTTTGTGGTCATGAGTTAAGAAACTTGTTGCTACTTCGTGTGATGATCATCCTATGATGTTTGCTACTTGGTGTTGTAACTTGTTGCTACTTGGTGTTGTGAACTTTGTGGTCATGAGTTGAGAAACTTGTTGCTACTTGATCATAATATGATGTTTGCTGCTCGGTAGACGGCAAAGTTCCGGTCTGTTGATATTTTGCTGGAAGGACCTTCCTGAGGAATGATCGCGAAACTACTTGTTTCCTACTGTGGTTCCAACTCGTCATAAAATTTAATAAGCTCCCACAAGTCAGTCTGATAAAAAAACAGAGGAAAATTAAAAGGATAACTATGTCAATAGCAGGGGTCGAACCCGCGACCAACGGCTATATCAACCGCGTACCCTGCAAGGGGCTTGCCAGCACGCTCATGTGGGTCGTTGTGGCAAATATCTAACCTAGAGGCGTTGGTGCACAGATCTACAACCCGCGGCGGGAATGGCGGATCCTCACATCGAAGGGAGGAGAGTGAGCTACGGTCAGGTCAGTACCCTGTTTTGTGCCTCTGCTTTCCCCTTTCGTCAGAGGGAAGTGATATTTGGAATTGGGGATTTCGGTTGAAGCATGATTGTTGTTACAAGTTGATTGATAGGCTTTAGTTTAGAAAGTGCAAAACTAAGCATTGATTTCAAGTTGCAATGAATTTTTTTGAAGCATCTGTGTACTCCAGCATCTTCTTCCATTGGTAGTTACTGCTCGGAGACATCTTCCTGCAATAGTAGCCATTGGCATCCTAAAGACAAGTGCAAACACGGGTTGAGAGCTGTGGTGAAGTATGCTTGGACCCTTCTCAACCCTGGCCGCCAGTTTGCTGGCTGCCCAAAGGTAATGGCTAGTTGGCTACCTGCTTATGTGGTGCCTGTGGTCAACGGCTATTGCTAATGGGTCATTTAATTTGCAGGAAGAAAAAGAGCAATGCGATTACTTCTGCTGGATTGATCCAGAATGGGATGAAAGGTCGTATGCTGTTATGCTGAAGCTCATGAAGAAGAAAGCAAAAGCTGAAGAGGATGCAAAGCAGTGGGAGGGGGAATTGGGAAAAGCTAACTGTGAGCTTAGAGAGATTAGGAATGAGCTCAAAACAGCACGGCAAAAACTTCAGAAGGCTACCGCCGAGCTGAAGTCAATTGGGAATTATAGGCATAATGTCAAACTCGCGCATGTGCTGCTTGCTTTATTTGTTGTTTTCGCAGGAATGGCGGGATTGATGCTCGGTGGCATGGCTAATTAGATGTGTCGATCATGTATTCTGCAAGTGTTACTTTGGTATTGTGAACAATGTGTCGATCATGTATTCTGAACATTGTGCCCTATGCTTCTAAGCATTGTACTGATGATGTATTGCCAAAATCTACCAAGAAATGCGCGGCAGTTAGTATCCACCACATTGTACTGACCATTTAGTCCGACCTGTTCACATTTCCAAGAACGTAATTTCCGTTAGGTTCCCCAACAGTCATAATGAATTATTATTGTTATCCCGATATCAACGGAGCAGCAGTGAAGGTTGTTTTGGGTGGCGAAGGAGCAGTGAATTTACTGTAAATGCGGAGAAAGGAATGGTGGATTTGTTGTAAATGGGGCATTGATCGACTTCTTCCGCCTGGGGTACAGAGAACATTTTTACAATTGCATCTCCTCCTCTCGAAAGGAAGATCCGTGAGAGTACAGTGCTCTCTTCCAAGTCTCTGTATCAATTTGAATGTGCATTTGACCTGGCACTCTGATGTTTGATCAAACTATTGTCAGGACGCCGGTAGGTCAGTAATCATGTCGTCGAGGCGGTTGCCGTTATCGCTGGTGGTGCTCCCTACAGAGGTGAACATTGACATCACCGGCCACCTCGCTACGACCTCGGAGCGGGCCATGGACGACCTCCGTAGCCTATGGGCAACCTGCCGGGAGATGCGTCGCGTGTGCAACAACACGGCCGTTGGTCGGCGCGTGGCGCTAAAGCGATTTGCCGCGAGCTGCAGTGGAATGGCCGCAAGGCCTACGACGCCCTCCTCGATTGCCTGACCCGCATAAGAAACCCGGAGGCATGTTTCCTCTCCGGGATGGACATCCTGTTCGGGGAAAACTACAGCTCCCGGTCATCCATCTCCAAGCTCGAGGAGGCCGCCCAGGCCGGGCACAATGTGGCGGCCTACGTAGTCACCATGGTCCTCTACAGGGCCAATGGCGGCGCCGGTGATGATGACACTGCGAGGCGGTACATCAGACAGGTCGAGGGCGAGGAAGAATCGGCGGCCAGCCGTGGCCCTCCACTCCGCCATTGATGTCAAGTGCGCTCGCCGTCCCAGAGAGCTCAGGCGCACGGTCGTTCCTGTCCCTGCTCCACAGGCCGGTGGCGTTACCAGCCGCTCGGCCATTGATGTCAAGTGCGCCCGCCGCTTCGACTGTCTCGGAGAGCTCAGGCGCACGGCCGTACCTGGCGCCACCAGAAGCTGGCGTGCAGTGGGTGGAGTGCCCGAGAGGTCGGGCTGGTCGCACGTGGCAGCCGTGGCCCTCCACTCTGCCATTGATGTCAAGTGCGTCCGCCGTCCCGGAGAGCTCAGGCGCACGGCCGTTCCCGTCCCTGCTCGACAGGCCGGCGGCGTTGCCAGCCGCTCGGCCAGTGATGTCAAGTGCGCTCGCCGCGCCGACTGTCCCGGAGAGCTCAGAGGCACAGACGTTCCTGTCCCTGCTCGACAGGCCGGCGGCGTTGCCAGCCGCTCGGCCAGTGATGTCAAGTGCGCTCGCCGCGCCGACTGTCCCGGAGAGCTCAGGGGCACGGACGTTCCTGTCCCTGCTCGAAAGACCGGTGGCGTTTGTAACATCCCTGAAATTTGGATGTTTTTCCATGAGTGAATTTTTGCAAATTTTTTTAAAACTTTTTGTTTGAGCTTGTGTGCTACCAAATTTGATCCCAATTTGCTAGCCTCTCATCTCAAAATTCCATATAATGAAAAACCATATAAAAATTATTTCCAAATTATAGTTTAATTGTGAATTGGAGTTCTTGGATTTATTTTGGAGTTCAATTGTGTGGAGTTTGAATTTGAAAGTAATTCAAATTCAAACTATAATTGAAACTATATTCAAAACTATTTTAAAAAAGAGTTAACATCTGACTTGGGCCTTAACTCCTAGCCGAAGTCCTTCTGAAGCCCCTGAACCCTTTTGCACAAGTCCAGAGCACTCCCTAACCATTCCGCAGCACAGTCGGCCAGCCCATCACTGCAGTCCAAGTCGGCCCAGCAGCCGGCCCGTCATAGCAGCCAAGCCAGCCCAGCCGGCCACCCGCGCCCTCTCTCTTTCCCTTGAGACGCTGCCACCCGGACCCCGCCTGTCATCCTTCCTGTTCCCCTTTCTCCTACCTCCCGTCCATACGCACGCACGCGCGCGGCGCGTGAGCTCGTGATGGGACGCGCTCGCCGGCCGTCCGTGCTGGCGCGCACACGCGGCCCCTCCCGCGCGCGCCCGTGACCCTCTCCCACTCCTCCGCTTTTGCGCTGGAGGTTGTGGATGGGCGCCACGCCAGCCGCACCGCGCCGTCCTCCGCATCCTGGCCGTCCCGCCGTGCGTACCTACCCCGGCGCCCTGCGAACCCTAGCCCTCGGGCTATAAGATCCCAAGGTCGCCGTCACCCCTCGCGCAGCCGCCCCCTTGGGGTTTTCTTTCCCCTTTGCGCCGCCACAAGACCAAAGAAGCAGAGAGGGGAAAATCAGAGGAGGAGCAGAAAGGAGAAGAGAAGAGAAGAAGGGGAGCAGAGGAAGGAGGAGGAGCCGAGCGCCGCACCGGAGGAGGCCGCCCGTGTCGACCAGGAAGAAATTGGAGCTACCTCTACACGCGTCAAACCGCGGCATGCCGTGGATGCCGTCGCCGTCGGGAGAATTCAAGGACACCGACGCCGTCCGGCCGCAAGACGAACCACGACCACCAGCCTGCCTGCACCGCACCAAGCCGCCACGGCCACGACGTCTCCCTGCCTCGACCTGACACCCGACGAGCCCCTGGTGAGCAGCCGCACCAAGCCGCCCCCTTTTTCCCTGTTTGTCTGCCTGTGTTGGCCGGCCGTCGAGCCGTGGCAATTGGATGCTCTTTTTTCTGTGGAACGCAAGTGCTCAACCTGCCTTGTCCATAGCTGCACTTTTGCATGCACACAACCTGCTCGACGTATTGTGTAAGAGCCAAGAGCTTCACGTGCAAGCTTTCTTTTTCCCTCCCTTGCACCGACCAAGCTGCCGCCCTGCTTGCTTGTGTTGACCATCGAGCCAACCGGTGACCACCCGTTTATGTCCGGCCCTCGCACCGTGTAGGCGACGCTGTGTGCCCGGCCGACGAGCCGCTTTGCAGGTACCTTGCGCTGCACTGGTCTCGCCATCACCGTGTCGCGATTCCGGGACCTTGGATGCCCGCGTGCATGCGCCGGCCGTGTTGCGGTCGGGGCCAGCCCCGGTGCCCGTGCACGCACAGCCCGCAATCCTGGCCACACGCACCCCAGCGCATGGCCAAAGCCTCGACCTTTAGGTCGGCCTCGCACCGCGCCGCAATCACACAGCCGACCTGCCGCCGTGGCGGGCGCCGCCAAGTCTGCGCCGCCGTGCTCGCCGACGCGCTGCCGCCTTCCGCCGCGCGGACACACCTTACCCCGCCGTTCTCGCCGCACTGCTCGGCGTCGCGCCACGTGTACTTTTGCCTCGCCACCGCGCGCACCGACGCACGGCCGTGCCCCGCCGCGCACGTCGTCGCGCTGCCGTGCCTCACCGCGCCGCCCTACGCCTTGCTCTGCTCTGCTCGGTTTTGTATCGCACCGCGCCGCTCTGTGATGCCGACGCCGCCCACGTGCTCCGCCTGGTCGTCGCGCCACCCTTGCTCTGCCCTGCTGTGTTGAGAAGTCGGCCTTCGTGCCGTGGAGCCATCCTCGCAGGTGAACGCGCACCAGAGTCGAACCTCGCCGCCGGCCAGTCCCTGGCCGCGCCGCTGCTCCTCTCAGGCCTTGTGACGAACACCTGGGCCGCGACCCCCTTTTTCCTTGTTCCTGAGTGGAACCACAGGCACGGCCACATGCACGCCGACCCACACAAGCCGCAGAGAATCCCGCAGCCTTCGTGACAAGCAGACTCCAGGAGAGTATAGGGAGCAAAACCAGACCTTATCCTGTGAACTCTGGATAGGGCTCGGCCCACTAATGCCTTTCAGCCCACGAAGCTAACCAGGCCGGACCGAAGGAGGGTTCAAGGAGTTCTTTTAGACTTCTGGAATCTTGGGCCGATCTGGGCCGGCCCAATAGGCCACTAACACTTTGGGCCCAACTCGGCCCACTAACCCACTGATCGCTGACGTCATGCTGACGTCAGCATTATTTTAAATAAAATTATTTTCTGATCTAATAAAAGGATTTAATAAATGTTTTATAAATCTCTTTTTCTCTAAAAATTCATAACTAATTATCCGGAGCTCCGAAAATTATGAAACCACTTGTGTTGGTTTCATAATTTTGAGACGCTCGCTGCTACCCTATCCTTATCCGCTCTCGCCCTTGAATCAAACCTCTTTTGCCCACGTACTTGGAGGAGAATTCGTGGCCGCTGCCCGCCACTGCGCTAAGGTGGGTCCGGGACGCCGGATCCCCGCAACTAGCCACTAGCTTGCCACGGACAGGGATGACGTCCCCAAGATGCGTTCGCACTGCCATCCTTGCTTGCACTACTTCCACCGCCTTGTGCCACAAACCGCATACCCGCTCTCTCTCTTTGCCTTGCATCGAGCCGTGTAGCACGCGACGTACCCAGCGTTAGTAACCCGGAAGGCCGCGTGTGATGGACGGTCGTGCCTTGAGCAGAGGCCTCTGTTTCAAAGCACAGCAACCCCGCGTTGCAACCTAGTTACTACACCATGTGTATCGTCGTATTGCTAGCACTTGCTCCACCGTGCTCCCGAGCACGTCTTGCTACGCCACCATCCTTTTATCGACCACGAGTCGATCCTTTCCTTCTCTCGGTGCTGCCACCGCACACCTTGTTTTGATAATACCTTGCCTAACTCGTTTCGCCTTACTCCTCTCTCATCATCCTCTGTGTTTCCGCATCGTTGCACCTATCTGATGCGCTAATACCTTGCAGGCGCAATCACCAAGATCCTTAGCCTTTGATCGGCCACCCAACCTTAAACTAACCCTTTTCTCTCTAATTTGTTTTCTAGTATACAAAGCTAGTAGCTTAAAACTACTTTAATATAAAACTAATTACTTTGATTTCCTTAATTTAAGCTAGTGCTGCTTGTATCTAGTTTGGATTTATTTGGTTCTTTAATGCTTCTCTTTGGAGTTTATTTGCAAATAGATCCTCGTTGTTTATTTATATTTCCGAATCTAGGATTTCCCCGGAGTCGAGGAGACAAGCCAGAAGATCAAGTACAGCTACGGAAACTACGACAACTACTTGCACGCAGGTGTTCACACTCGACCATTCTTTGAATGCCCATTAGGCATGGCTATTAGAACTGCTAGTGCTTTAATTACTGCATAGTGATGGATATGATGAACCCGTGCATAGCCTCTTTTACATACTTGTCCTTGATTGACCTACTACTACTACTACTTTACATATGTGTGATGATACGCTGAGCTTGCGATGCATGTGTGGGATTATTGTGGTAGTTTCTTGGTGTGTGTGGGGAAAACCGGCAGGAGAAGGTGTTTTGGGATATTTTGGCGGGGGTGAGCTCGAGAAAACCCGATCTGGGATCGGGGGCCAGGGATCGTCTTCTCGGACGTTGCATAATGTGGTGCCTATGGCGGGTACATTGTTTTAGGAGCACAGGTGTTGGGGATTTTGTGATGACTTGGAGGATATGAGCTCACCCCAGTCTGAAACCGAGTGGGTCGCCTGTTACACGGGACTTTCGTACACACCACCTCGCCGAGAGTGGGGATAGGGCCGTTCGACCCTAGCAAGTGCGATACCATACCTGCCAGTAGGATAGAGGGTATCAGTGATGAGGGTGTAGGGCGGTGTCCCTTCCCTCATGGGCGCTCCCCGTGCGGCCACACGGGGGCATGTTCACAGTTCCGGGGTGGTCTTCTGCGGGGGACCGCATCGAGACCCGGATGCAGGATGGAATCGTAACTCCTAGGTGTTCGTTCGGTAGGATGGGCTCAGTCGATTTGCTACCGTCGGGTGCCATTCCGAGTTGGGTACTGGTGTACACGCTCTGCAGAGTTTAGATCTATACGTATAGCCGCGTCCTCGGTTATGGACATGCCCGTTGTTTCTCCGACTCTTACGTTTTGGGATTTCTACCTTCCCTCTTATAGGATGAGTGTGATTGGTGAGCCGTGGTTGTATTCGGGGAGAGGAGAGTTGCTCCCTCTACCTCGCGGATCCGAGTGCAATCATTGACGTGCGAGGAGTGGGAGTTCTCGCACCGACCCTAGATGGAGATAGGTGATGGTGACGGAGATCTGGGTGACCAGGTGTATCCGTTTGCGGATGAGAGATATGGGAATTGGTGGGAAATGGAGATTCTATTCTTTATGAGATGCTGCTGCTACTGCTGCTGCTTAGGAAACCCCAGCTCTTACCTTATATCTTTTTATACCATTAGAGGTAGGCCACTTAAAGCTTGCATACGGTTGGTGACGTGAACCTATCCCATTCCTTGGGGATAGTTTGTAAGTGTGCAGGATTGGACTTGGAGCGAAAGTCCATTTACGGAGAATCCATGGAGGAAGGGTTCGTTGCTACGCTCAAGGATGCCTGTGGTGAAGATCGAGGATGAAGCCCTGAAGCCTTAGCTACCGCTGCGGACTTTCTTCTTGTCGTTTAGCCCAAGGGGCTTGTACTTAAAATCGTATACCGAGTGGTAATCAGTTGTAAATACTATGTTTTGTACTCTGATTTCGTTGTATGCCTATGATATTTATCTGTGATGAATGCCTGTGCGTGATAGCGTCTGATCCAGGGACTATCACGAGACAGAATGCTAGGTTTTCTATTTTTGAAAACCCAGGGCGTTACAGCGTTGCCAGCCGCTCGGCCAGTGATGTCAAGTGCGCTTGCCGCGCCGACTGTCCCAGAGAGCTCAGGGGCACGGACGTTCCTATCCCTGCTCGACAGGCCGGCGGTGTTGCCAGCTGCTCGGCCAGTGATGTCAAGTGCGCTCGCCGCGCCGACTATCCTGGAGAGCTCACCGGCGGCGTTGCCAGCCGCTCAGCCCCCGATGTTGGACCCATTCCTGCTCGACGGCGAAGCGGCGCCTTTGATCCTCGATGACCCAGACTGGATGAAAAGATAATTGCCAACAATAACAAGTGTCACTTTGCTGTAATGCTTATTAGTGTATGATCAGAGAACTCTGTTTCCTCCTATGGAGTACTTTGGATGGATGTTCGTTCGAAAAATGTGAACCTATTTTGCCAACAAATCAACAAATAATTTAGTCCAGTCTTGTCACTTTTTCTTAACAGTAACATCCGCCCGTTGCAATCCTCGTGCCACAACTTCCCATGGAAGGTGGTTGCCATCATCAAGAGATCACAGACGTGTTGGTCATACGGCACGGAGACCCGCACATCAGCCCCTCAACGGTGGAAGATGAATGGAAGCCACTCAAGAGTCAAGACTCAAGAGGTGCCCGTTGCTTACCTTCTCACCGAAGCGGCACAACTTCCCAGGCAAGGCGAGTAACTCCACATAAATCGCCATTCATACCCCCCACCATCGGCGTCCTCGCCAGTTCCGAACCACGTTACCACTTCCCAAACACTCGTGCCTCACTCCTACCCGGCTGACGCAATGAAGCGATCAGGCTCCCCGTCGCGCCGGCTATCCCCCACCGGTTCCCCATCGCGCCGGCTATCCCCCACCGACTCCTCGTCGTGCCAGCTCTCACCCTCGCCCTTCAACCGATCCTCCGGCGCCACATCCTCTTCGCGCGCCCGTGATTGGGTGCCGCCGCGTGACGGCTAGCACTTCACCCGCATGTTCACGGAGGCGCTATGGGGCCACGTCCACGGCACGTCGCCGCCGCGCTCCGACGCCGCCAATGTCGACCTACCGCCGCCGAGCTCCGACGCTGTCAACGTCGACCCGTCGTCGCTCGCCGGTGGTTTCCCAAGAGCCTGTGGTGGCTCGCCGGCGGATTCCCAGCCTCCTCCACTGTCGCTGCCGCCGCCCTCCGACGACACCAACGTCGACCTGCCGTCGATCGTCGGCGCTTTGCCAGGAGCAGCTGGTGTCTCGCCGGCAGATATCCAGCCTCCTCCACCGTCACCGCCTCGGAAGCTGAAGTTTACGGTTACCCTTCCTGCTGGTGAGTTTGACTCTGACTCCAACTCCCAAGCTGACACAAACTCGTCTGAGGACTGTTTCCACAGCTACATCCCTCCGGTCCCCCGGGGTGATGCTTTGCGCGTCTTCCGGCGCTTCGACGGCACGTACGGGTGCCCTGTCTGCCCCAACCTTATGCACCGGTGGCGCAAGCTAAATGAGGTCAAGGACCATGTCCTTGGGATGGCCAGGTCTGCGCCCCAGAGGCAGAAGTACAAGAAGAAGTGGAGTCGCCACCGCGTCGTGGCCAGGAATGAGGGATGGATGGAGTAGATGTAGTGAGGGAGCCGCGCCGGTGGAAGATCTATGCTGTTATGTTATCTGTGATGTTAATTAGTATCTTTAGATTTCGTTGGAACATTGTCTTATGTATGTGAACTTTGTGATGTTATGTTATCAGTGATGTTAATTAGTATCGTTAGATTTCGTTGGAACATTGTCTTGTGTGTGTGGAAATTGTGATGTTTAATTAGTCACTTTAGAATGGACTCTGTTTCCTACTTTGGATGGATGTTCGTTCGAATAATGCGATCGTATTTTCCTAATAACAATTCAACGAACCATTTAGTCCGGTCCGCTCACTTTTGCAGATCAGTAAGATCCGGCCATAGTCATTCTATTTTCCCCACAAAATCAACACTGAATTTAATCTGGTCTGGTCACCTTTTCTTATCAGTAACATCCGGCCGTAGCCTTCCTCGACAGGCCGAGGCACCCGTTGCCTAATTTCTTGGAAGCTTGCCACAATGCCCCATGGAAGCTTGTAGATGAATCGCAGCCACTCGATCTAGAGGCCCGTTGCTTAGCTTGTCACATAAGCTTGCACAACTTCTCATGGAATCTGGCCATTGTATTCCTACCACCATCGGCGTCCTTGCCTGTTCCGAACCACTCTACCCATAGTTCTCTTCCCAAACACTCGCCTTTCAGTCCTACTGCCCGTCCGACACAATGAAGCAATCAGTCTCCCCCAGACACACAGAGCTCAGGCGCATGGCCGTACCCGCCCCTGCTCGTCGGTCCGGCGGCGTTGCCAGCCTCTCGCCCACCGCCTCCTCAGGAGCCGAATCCGGGTCCTGGCTGTCACCGCGCAGCCTCCACTTCATCTGCTCCTACTTAGAGTGGCAAGGGCGTCAATTCCACGACACGGAGCCGCCCCGCTGCGACGCCGCCAACGTCGACCCGCTAATGCTCGGAGCCGCTGGTATGTCGCCGGCGGATTCCCAGCCTCCTCCACCACTTGCAGAGTTGGACTCCGACTCCAATTCCGACTCCAACTCCGACACCTTTGCTCTGCGCGTCTTCCGGCGCACTACCAACACCTACGGGTGCCCTGTCTGCCCCAACCGTATGCACCGGTGGAGGAACCTGAATGAGATCAAGGACCACGTCCTTGGGATGGCCAGGTCTGAGGCCCTGAGGGAGGACAACATGAAGAAGTGGAGCCGCCACCGCGTCCTGGCCAGAAACGAGGGATGGATGTAGATGGAGTGAGCGAGCCGCGCCAGTGGAAGACCAATGCCGATATGTTATCTGTGATGTTAGTTAGTATCTTTAGATTTTGTGGGAACATTGTCTTATGTATGTGAACATCGTGATGTTAATTAGTAACTTTACATTTCCATGAAACATGGTCTCATGTGTTGTCCGACCTGTTCGTGTTTCTAGACAAGAATATCCGCTCTTATTGTACTTATACATGATCGTGTTTCCTAGCTTGACACATTTTTTTTCGAATCGAGGGCATCCCCCATTTCCATAGCAACAACAGAAATACCGAACAAGTCACAGAACAGGGATAAAAGAGGAGTTCACTGGCCCTTGACTCGCCCTAACCTACCTTGACTCAAGCTAGATTAGGACAACGATCGCCCCTAGAACTCCCAGGGAGAGTAAGCATCACCAGACAACGAGTCTGAACATCATCACAAGTTTCCAACTCAAAACATAGCACCACTAGACAGACCTACACCAACATCTGCCAATCGCTTGACAATGTCAGTTTCCTAGCTTGACACATGATCTGGAGAAGTTGAAGATCAATATTGGACGATTAATAAGAAATAGCAATGTGATCGTTGCTCACCTTGACCAAATTCAAAACAAGCATGCGGTTATTGCCAAACATCCAAAACGCTAATGCATCCCTAACCCAAACCATGTTTGTGAATTTGGTTATCATTTGTTTGTTGATCAATCCCCTTGTTTGAAGTTGTTTATGCTTTGTTTCCCTGACCATCTTTGTTCCTTGTCTCCCTATAAATGTTATCCTATTTTATCGCTCTCATAAACTATGAAATCATAGATCACCTTTGCCCAAAATCAAAACAAGCATCTTTTACAGGTCCTGAAATATTTGTCCTTTCTGTATCTTTTTCTAGACCGAAACATCTGGTCTGTTAATGCATCCCATACTCGAACATCCGGTTTAATGGCAGTAAACAGTTCATCTCTGCATGTTGAAGTGCTTGTAAATATAGTTTGCTCCAAATTCACTAAGATTACAAATTTACATAGTTCTTTTCTTTGCAAAAGACCGTTACATTATTAGAGATCGAGGCGCCTCCTTGCATTAGCGTGATACAACTCCCGAAGAGACACCCCAACTTTCCCTGAAACTGAGATCTATTAATATACCGGACTCTCCCAACTCCCTCCATTGCCTTGTCTCAAACTCTCTTCCTCTACAAAACCACAACCACCATGCCTTCTTCTCCGATTCGACTTCCCGCCTCCCCGTTCCCTTCCAACCCCTCCTCCATCGGGACACCACCCGACTCCCCCCAACTAAGTGCATGCGAGCCATCCGAGCCCTCCTTGAGTGAATCTAATGTAGAAGACATGGAAAGGCAGGAGAGCGAGGATAGCGAGAATGAGTACGACTACGTGGAAGAGGATGAAGAGGAAGAGGATGAGGAAGAGACGTGGGCGGCCATTGAGAAGAAGCGATTGGCGGCTAAGAAGAGGAAGCGGGTGGAGGCCAAGAAGAGGAATCAACAGACGGAGGCGTTTGTGAGGCAGCTTTTGAAGGATGACAAGGCCGGTAAGCTTGATTCGTTCAAGGGCATTCCGTCGGCGACGAAGAAGAAGGGTGCGGAGGAGGAGGTGGTGGACTCGAAGAGGACCAAGACGAAGATGGACCTCGGCGCTGGTCCTTCAAATGCTGGCCCCGCCAATCCCGGTCTCGTGGCTCCCCCAGCCATTGAAGCTCCCTCGGCGCCAGAGTCATCAGGGAACTCCTCGGAGGGGTCGTCTTAGATTACTCGGATTTGGGTTTTCTTTTGCACTTTCAAATAGGTGGTCTTGTGGATGGAAAGATCAATTGTATGTTTTCTTTTGGATGGAAAAGATCGATCCCCTGTTTTCCTGCTCTGTGAATCTTGTAGTGGTAGGAAAATCCCCTGTATCCCCTGTTATCCATGAAGAACATGAGTGTTCTTCTTTTCCATGATCGCCTTCCTTGCTTCAGTGGATTTCCCTAGTCATGATGCGTTGCCATAGTTTGAGATGTAATGTCTTGTTATGTGATATTTTATTCTTATCCCACCGCACCGCATTGCAGATACACACGTAAATGATGACCGATTTTACAAATTTACCATTTGACTAAATTCACCATTTTGCCAAGAATATACAGAACATAAATGATGGTCACCTTGCCCAAATTATTCAACTTAAATGTGCACATACATGATACATCCCCATAGACCTACACCCGTACAGTGGCACTGGCACAAGCGCGCACAAACACACACCCAGCAACAAAATATTCGGACTTGGCAACGAGGAAGACAACAGACACGGTCATGGAGATGGATACGGCACACGCCTATCCCACCATACCTAATGCACGACAGAATGTAGCATAACGAGGATCCGTGCGGAGATATTTCTCCAATGCACGGTGCCTACCCCTCGACTTCATGGTACGTCCCAAGCGACCAATGCCAGAAGCATGTTGTAGGATGTCACGAAAATCCCACTGTCGGTTAGCAAGATTGCAGTAAGGGCACACACAGCGACCATGGCAAAGCACACGAGTGTAACCCTGCTCCTGCAGCCAAGCCAAAGCATCTTTCTTCATCTCCTCCATTTCTTCCTCGTCCGCTTCGTCCATATCGTACAGATCATATGGATCCATGTATCCTAGCCGCTGCGGAGATGGCACAGCATGGAAGTTGGCGGTTCCTCCGTTCACATCAGAAGCCATCCTCCTACACACTCGCCAACAACGTAAACATGATAAGCACTGACCAGAAACAATGATTGTATCCTGTAAAAACACGACGCGGAAGCTAAGAGCTCACCTCTTTTCACAGCGCGCAGAACCAAATAGAGAGGTCTGCTAGCACAATGCGTGGAGGATGAAGAGGCGATTAGCAAAGGCCTTGGGGGCACGCCTATTTATCGAACCATGACCAATACTAAGGCAGCGTGCACCTCGTGGCAGAGAATGCCCTCACGGGATTACAGTAGCCATGAAAATACGTGGGATGCTCGGAATACGAAGGCCTACACTGCTGAGGAATCCTGTCACATGTATAGGGCGGAATATGCAGGCTTTTTCCCCGGTAGGCATGCGAAATATTTGGTGGGTACACGAGTGTGCTTTGGTCCGGATAAGAACGCAGAAGGAAGATCCTTATATCCGTATGACTTAAAAAAATAGACGTGTAGGCATTGTAGTGGGAGAAGCAGCTATTAGGTTTTGTGATCTTCGACTGGAAACGCACCCAGCTTCACTGAAGCGTGAGCCTCTTCCAGATATCCATCTCCCACCTATATTGTACGCCACCGGAATCCCACCCAAACTCGCTGACAATATGGGGCCGCCATTGCACAGCCTCACTTGTCAGTGGCCCCGAAGCAAGTGCAGCTTACCAAATTTTCATTTCGCGGTTAGGAAGTCGAAAGCGGGATTTTCAAATTTTGTATTCCCTCTCCACCCCGAAATAATAAATAATCTACTCCATTGCTACCGCATTGCGCCACTAAACTCCCGCCTTCCATTTCCAAAAAGCATCACTCTGCTCAGCTAGATCTGCGGTGGCGGTCCGACCTCGCCGTCGCTGGTGGAGGGGGAGGGGTATCTTAGCAGATGGTGGGCGGCAGATATCGGTGTTCTGCTTGCGTCTTCTGTGCTGGCCAAGCTGAGCAGTTGAGCGAGGATACGGCGCAAGCACCGGCTCCCGATGCCCCCTCAATCCATGGGCCCTTGAATCTTGGAGCTTCACAAGTGAGAATCTCATTTCCTTTTCTTTCTAGTCCCCTAGTAGTATTTTTGTTGGCTTAGAAAGTAAATTGCTTCGTGTATTGTGTTAGTTCTGAGATTCTTCTCTTAACTTTGCCGCTCTAGATGCAGTCACTGATTTGGAACACAAGTTAATCGATGAGCCATGTGTTGAAAGTAAATTGCTTTGTGTATTGTGTTAGATTGGAGATTCTTCTCTTACCTTGGCCGCTCTAGATGCCGTTACTGATTTGTAACACAACTTAATAGATGAGCCATGCTTAGAAAGTAATTTACTTTGTTTATTGTCTTAGATTTCAGATCCTTCTCTTACCTTGACTGCTCTAGATCCAGTTCCTGATTTGTAACTTTTTGTGCAGGGCCTAGCATCCCACTCCTGCATTGCTGAGATTCAATCACATATCGTGGTATGTAACAGAACGCATGATTATCCTGCTACTTTATTCTTAGGATTATTCTTAAGTTTGTTTGCTTACTTCGTTTAAGGTTCAAGTTTGACTTCTCCTTTCATTTTTAGGCTCAAATGTTGAGGACAATCCTTGCGGTTCAAATATCAAATTCCTGTCCCTCCAATGTGAAGTCAAAGCCATTCATTGATTACATGCCTCGAGATTATCCAGCTTTCGCTACATGCTCAAGACCTGAAGTTTCGTTGGGAGGGCTCGATACAGCTGCTGACCTTGGTGAAATCTTTGTTTAACAGGACCAAGTTTTGACAGACTTGAAGATCAAGGCAGATGCATCAGATGTAGCAATGAAAGTGCAGATTGATGATATTGAGAGATTGAAGAAACAAGTAGAAACTACTGAGACCCTCCTTCGACAACTGCTAAGCTCGCGCCTTGGGTAAGGTCACTGTGTTTCTTAGTCTTCAGCTTGTGTCCTCCGAGCTCGTTGTGCTGGTTTGTGAGTATGGAGCTTTGTTATATTAGTGGGTTCTATTTCAATACCAGTTTATTTGTGAGCATGGAGATATCATGTGTATTGGTTTGTGAGCTCCTACTTACAATCTGCTTGTGGTTGTTCTATGTTCATTGATCATAATGTGTCATGTGTGATCCGAAATATTAATTTGTATCAGTGGTATGGAAATATTATCTGTGATGTCAATTACTTTTTTTTTTGAGGATTCTGTGATGTCAATTACTTAATTGATTAGCATGTAATATGAGATTGAATTATATTTAATTAAGCGCTACCTGGAGTGCAGCCCAAAATAACAGGGAACAAATATGTGGGCTTGCCCCCTCGGCCCATTATTTTTTTTACGAATTCAGAAACGATTTATTAATAAAATGGGCCGTATCAAAAATGACGTCAGCAAATGGTGGGCTGGGTCCAATATCAGTTGGGCCTTAATCATTTTATGACGTCATCAAATATTGAACTCGATCCAACCAGTACTGGACCCAAAACAAATTAATGACGAATGCAATTATTGGGCTCGGTCATACTAAAACCGGGCCTAAAACATTCTATGACGACCTCGATTATTGGGTCGGTCCAACCAGAATTAGGCCTAAAAGTGTCTATGACGACAACAATTATTGGGCTCCATCCAACCATAAATAGGCCTTACACATTCTATGACGCAAACAATATTGGGCTCCATCCAACCTTAATAAGGCCTAAAACCAATTTATGACGAAAGAAACATTGGGCTCAGCTTAACATTAAGTGGGCCAAATTCAATCTATGACGACAAGGTATTTGGACCTTGGCCCGTCAAAATATGGGCTGAATTCACTTAATGACGAAACGGTTTGTCACAAAACGCCGTGCCACATCAGATTTTGGTCCGACGTGGCATGTACCTTATGACGCCTTTGTGTTATGAATTTATACGCGTCATTAAACTCATGACACCGGGAAATAAGGTCTCGTCATTAATCGCGGTTTGTGACGCTCGATTAATGACGGAGCATTTTTGTAACAACCGACGTCATTAATCGCGGTTTATGACGAGAAACGGCCTTTTTTGCGTCACTAGTCGGCGTTTTTCTTGTAGTGGGTATCACCTAGTTTTCCTAATGAGTCAGCTCATGACCTATTCAATCATTAGGCTCCATAAAGATGACTGTACCAAACTTTCTTCCTACAAGTAGAGTTGTATTACTACCAACTGATTAAAATAAACTTGTCACTAAATTTGTAAGTGAAATCTTTACTAATTAAATTTATTTAAAGTCTCCAAACATCTATATTGTCCCATTTTATTGACTAATGTTATGTATTTCCATAATATCATCATGGTTAAACTTCTATCATCAGTATGCTTAATTATTCATACACTTGTTAATATATATTTGATCTTACTTCAGTGTTGAACAATATTTAGCATGTGAGCCAAATCAGCTGACTTAGACTTTTCGAATGAAGCGAGCCAAATTTTATTTCTAGCTCGTCTGCTACACCTAGTGTTAGTAGGCATAAATCTAAAAATCATTACTAAGAGAGCAGATATAGTACTTAGAAATGGAGGACACATTACTTAAACAACATCTAGATCAGAGGGTGTGGAGTATTTTTAGCAAAAGAAAGATTCTAAAACTAGTCCACACACTCCTAGTAATAACGGACAACATAAATATAAAAGCATTGCTAAGAGAACAGAGAAAGTACTTGGAAATAGAGGACACCTTATTACTTAAACAACATCTAGATCAGGGTGTGTGGAGTATTTTTTTAAAAAAAAGGAGAAAATTTCTATAAGGCTTTTAGCAAAAAAGTACTGGACCATCGAGCAAGTTACAAAACATACCTCAAGAGTTTCAGTAGAAGGGCATAGCTGTAATCTTGCTAGGGAAAATTGATGACAAACTTGGAAAGAGTAATGCAACCAAAGGTGGGAGTCCTTGAAATAAACCTAAAACCATTAACATATCCTGCAATAAAGAGCCTTGGATGACTTATCACTTTCTCTTTGCCATATTTTCGATTTACAACATTTGTGGCCGACATTATATTGTTCGGATGATTAAGAAATATCTTTTAATAATGTATATTTGCATATAAAAATATAAATTTATATTTCTGAAAGCTGTGGATTTATAAGTCAGTTGAGTTTTGGTACTTTGTGAAGTTGAGAGTTGAGACATCCATACCTGGTATAAAATTCTAACAGCACCATAGAAAATGGTGAATTCCCTAGATGAAGAAGCCAATTAATCCCCGCAAACAAGCCACAACAGCTAGCACCCCAAGAATTCCTTAAAGTCAAGAGCCTGCAGACATTATGACTCTAATCTGAAAAAATAAAATTGATGTCCTGTCAAGGCAATGGAGTTAGCATATATAATACTCCCTCCAGTTTGGTAATCAAGTCGTTTTGGACAAGGTTTGAGTCAAACATTGGGAATATAAATCATAAATAATTTTTAATTCGTTGAGTTTGGAAATATGAAAACTATTTGAATAGATTTGTCTTGCAAGATACTTTCATAAAAATATACATATGTTAGTTTTTAATAAATATTTTTATAAAAATAAGAAGTCAAAGTTGTACTTTGGAGGCCGTGTCACTGTCTTAAATGACTTCATTTACCAAACCGGAGGGAGTATATAAGAAATCAAATTCTTAATGGCTTCCTCCGAGCCCTCGAGGGAATTCAGAAGCCATTAATAGTAATTAATCAAATCACGTACATCTCCTGTATACTTAATGTGCCTGGCTTTTCGAGGGTTTGCAGTGGCGCCAGTGGGCGTGGTGGGGATGGAGTAACAGTGTCAAAGTGTTCGATCTCATCAAGGATGCTGACGCATCCAAACTCCGCATCAAGATAGATACTCTAGCTGGGATTTTTTCTATAATTGCAACCCAAGCCTATTGTACTTTCCGTTGATCCACAAATACCAAGAACTCAAACTACAATGTTGTTTGATATGTACAATAATTGAACAACAACATCGTTGTATTATTGAAATGGTACATGGTTTCTGACGAACCGGCATTGCCGTCAAGTTGATGAGAATCACAATTTGAGATGAGAAACCGTTGTGAAAATTGCAAAAAATGAACGGTCGTCGTCATCAGAGACGAGGTGACGAAACAATACAAATTACAAAATAATGTCCACACACGCTCATCCTATATGCAATGCAACAAAGATAGAAGCAACCAGCTTATGGGATGCTTTTCTTTTCCAAAGCGGGACGCATGGACAATGTTGGGATTTGGGAATCCCGAACAAATAGAAAGTGAAGAAAGATGAAGAAACTTGAGATTAATGAACAATGAACAAGAGAGATCCATGAATGCCCGAGCCAAGAGTCCCTCTACTCCACCCCTTGGGGTCTATTTATAGGGAGAGGGGAGTCGGCTGTTTTTATTATTTCCATTGGTGGGGTCAAGAATTACATTCAGGTCCTCGTTATTTGCACTCGAGGCCCTGACCATACAATCGAGTCCCTAGACATTACGATTAGGTCATCGGTCCTTACAAGAATGCCATTATATCCTTTTTTGCCTCTTTTATACACAATGGGGGTCCCTAGCCTTAGCCCTCCTAAGGCGCACCCCCAACAGTAGCCCCTCAACTATTTGGTCTTGGCCGGTACAACAAGACCGAATAGTTGCTCCTGTATAAAAGAGGCCTCACTACAATTCAAACTTCAGTTGTAAAGGAAAGTTCTTTACAACTTCCCCGTGTGCACCTCACTAAAAACTCCATCCCAAAAATCCAGTGGGAAAAAAGGGTATGGAGAAAAGAGTATGCACATTCTCGAGTTTACATGTTCTAACTCCAAATTACATGTCTCTAAGTGTCTTGAAAGAATAGCTTCATTCTGGAGTTTCATTCTTCAACCTTGATTAGGAGACCTTGCTTCAAGAGTTGATGTAGTTGTCGTTAAAGGCAACTTCAATATCTTCAAGCTTTCTCTCATGAACACCATGCAACTAGGATGGACTGGTTCTCCAATACACCCTCGTCCCTCTTGCCTGGTGTTCTTGAGAGAAACTCCGTATGTAGTTGAAGTAGTCTGGTTGAGCCCCTCAAGCCGATAGAGCGGAAGACTTTGAGGTTGATGAGGATGATGTCGAGATTGATGGCCATGTCGAGAATGACAAAGATTCCTGGGGTGAGCCCCTTGAGGCGATGTCGAGGTAGACGAAGATTCCGGGGGTGAGCCCCTTGAGGCGATGCCAAGGTCGATAGAGATTCCAGAGGTGAGCCCCTTGCGCTGTCGTAGAGGTAGATGATGGTGTCGAGGTTGACAAAGATTCCGAGGGTGATCCCCTTGCACTATTGTAGAGGTAGATGATGATGTCGAGGTCGACAAAGAATCCAGGGGTGGGCCCCTTGAGCTATTGCAGAGGTAGATGATGATGTCGAGGTCGACAAAGATTCCGGGGGCGAGCCCTTGCGCCTCGATGCTTCAGATAAATACCTATGTACTTATTTTGATAGCTTTGGTGGGCTTCGGAGATGAGAATGGATCTTGAAAGTTCAATATTCAGCATTCTTCCTTTTTCTTAGATTCCAGTAACTCTCAGATTCCCGGAAATTCACAGATTCCTGAAACTGATCTTTTTCCTGAAACATCTCAAAAAGTAACAAAAATATGGAAATATCGGTGATTTGTCTCCTCCAAGGGTTATGAAGTTATTTGGAAACTTTAAAATCAACTCATGAAGTAGTTTTAGATATAATAAAATTCAAGAAGAATTTCTTAGATATAATAACTTTCTAGCTAGAATAACTTGCATGTCATGTAAAATTTGCATAATCATAAGAAGGAACAAATTTTGATTATAGCTTAAGGATAGGTGGGAAACTTATCTAATTGTAGAGAAATCTGTAAGCTTCGGTCATTTGTTCAAGCGGCAGCTCCTAGCCCCTAGCCTCTGGTAACAAATAGCTTCGAGGAAAGATTCCATTGTTTGAGAATATGGATTTCTTCTTAAGTTTCCACGTTTCCCCGCGGCTAAGCAAAGTATCCATACTTGAGGAATGCTAGTTTCATGGTGTTTCTCCTCCTTTTAGCTGGTTCATTACTCGAGGCTAACTATGCAATAGTGAACTTGTGAAGTCTTCATCCTTGGGCCTCAAAACAGAAAATAAGATTCCAATTGCTCAGTTTCCTGCATTCTTCTCAGAATCCCGAAACATTTGACTTCGCAGAACTTTGCTCTTTCCTGAAACATCTCAAAAGTAACAAAAACAAGGAAATCTCGATGACTTTTCTTCTTCGAGGGTTATGGAGTTATTCGGAAACTTTAAAATCAATTCATGAAGTAGTTTTAGATATAATAATTCTGAAGTATTCCTTCTTTTCCTTCGAGTAAACTATGAGCTCCTCTAATCCTTCGTGCATCCTGCGAAATATAGAAGATTGGAACTTCGAAGCCCAAAACCGTTCCGTGGTCTCGTAAAACTTCTGAATATTAGCCTCTCACACTATTTTGAGGATGTTTCGCCATCACACGACTCCTCTGAAGTTTCAAATTACATGTTTCCTTGGATTTGGACATTTGGCTTAGCATCAACATGCATGAATGATTCATGAGTTGTCTATGCTGAGGTGCCTCGGGATTGTTGCATCTTTTCACAAATCATCACATGAGAATGGATATATCGAGATAATATATTAGCAATATCATATAAGTGAAAAGAAAGTTTCCAATAGCAAGATTGAGCCCTTCGAGCACCCAAACTGTGTAATTTAAAATTCTAAGGAAGAAAACGGAGCCCCTTAGCCCACAAAGTGGTACTCGAGGCTACTCATCTCTCAAGCATGATCGAAGTGGTATCACCCATTGACTAGTTTCCATGAAAGCTTATCTTTGGCACCTGAAAAGTTTGGTTTCATTCATCACGATAGAGTCATTCATGAATATACTATATCAGAATTCTCGAGCTTTCGGATTTCACAGCCACAACTTATTATTGTCTCAGGCCTTTTCATGGAATCATCCCTTTACTCTGGGATCTTGATGGAATCATCCCTTTACTCTGGGATCTCGATGGAATCATCCCTTTACTCTGGGATCTCGGCCACAACTTATTATTGTCTCAGGCCCTTTCATGGAATCATCCCTTCACTCTGGGATCTCAATAGAATCATCCCTTTACTCTGGGATCTCGGACACAACTTATTGTTGTCTCAGGCCCTTTCGTTGAATCGTCCCTTTAATCTGGGATCTCGGTGGAATCATCCCTTTACTCTGGGATCTCGGCCACAACTTATTGTTGTCTCAGGCCCCTTCATGGAATCATCCCCTTACTCTGGGATCTCGGTGGAATCATCCCTTTACTCTAAGATCTCGGCCACAACTTATTGTGGTCTCAGGCCCTTTCTTGGAATCGTCCCTTTACTCTGGGATCTCGGTGGACTCATCCCTTTACTCTGGGATCTCGGCCACAACTTATTGTTGTCTCAGGCCCTTTCATGATGGAATGTAAATACGGAAAGTAGGTATTTGAAAGTAATACTGCAGAAAAATGTAAACTTATTTCTTTGTAATGTGATCTTTCTGATTCATGTATGAGATGTATCCATGCAATGCTTATGATGCATGTTGATGCATATGAATGAAATGCTTTGATATGGATGGAATTATCTCATAGAAGAGAGGAATGCTCAACAGAATAATGTCCAGAATAGTCCTGATCAACTTCCGAAGGTTATAACTTGATGAATACAGATAGATATGATTCCAATGGATGATGAAAGCCAAGTGTTGAGATAATTCCAATAAATGATGAAACCCAAATGTCCCTATGTACCAAAATATCATGTCCCAATTCCATGAAAACTAATATTCCTGCAAAGGAGGAAGCATCGATATTTTTTGAAGGATATTTCGATCAAAAGTATGATATCATCACAAATAAACAGATAAGTCAACAAAAGCTTGATCGAAAGCTTTTGTAGACTTACTTTCAGCTTTAGTCGATATAGCAACTCTAGGTTGCTTTCGACTATCAATTTTGGACTTAGTTCTATGGTGGATAAAATATTTTAGTAAAAGCGAACTATATTTTGAAGTGTTAATGATATTTTGGAAAGCTCAAGAAAATGGATATATATGTGGTGCAAGAATGATCACATGATTGCCAGAGTTAGTTTATATTGGCAAAGGAAAACTCACATTGGTGAAATCCTGCAAGTTAGTGAGAAAATTTTTCTTAGGAAAAGAAGTGTAGCCCCTCTAGGAATTTAGAATAGTTTTATGATTGCAGGTACAATTAAATAATATTTTTTTCAAGGAAACGGCCTGCAAAATAGATACATTAGTGACACAAATGTAGTAATATATATAACCTCTGTAGGTGCACTTGAGCAATATACAAAGACCATGAAATATTTTGTTTTGATCACTTTGACATATAGCCTCGAGGATATGCTTCTTCATCAAGTTTCCTTGTCTCTGGAGCCACAGGTTCCTTTCTGATCAGCTGGGAAGAATCGTGTTTGATGTTTACAAGCCTCGAGTGAGCCACCATTTTTTAAAGATTTTTCCAAGATTTAGAAACTTGAGATTATGAGATTCTGCTCAATCTGAGATTCCAAGATTTTGCTAGTTCTGAGATTCCGAGATTCCGCTGGTTTCGAGATTCCAAGATTCCACAATTTCGCTTATTCTGAGATTCAGCCCATCATTCCGAGATTCCGAGATTCTACTTATTCTGAGTTTTTGCTTGTTCTGAGATCCCATGATTCTTTGTAGTATGTGCACCAAGAATTTGTAGTTTCAGATGCATGCATGGATTTTGGAACGACGATCAACTATTTAGCTTGCTTGAGGTTCCTGGCTTTTAGCAGCTTTGAGGATTTTTTTAAGAATTAAATCCTGCCATAATATTATAGGAAATTACCCTCAGGAGAACAAAAAGTTTGTTTGAAGATCTTTTCCAAACACTTTGAGGATTCAGAATTTTTCCTAAAACTTTGAGGATTCAGGAATTTTCCAAAAACTCTGAGGATTCAAGAATTTCCAAAAACTTTGAGGGCTCAACAACTTTTTTTTTTGTTTACTCGAGGCTCATAAAAGATAAAATTTGGTAAAAATGCAAAATGTTATAAATGATACACCCTGCAAGCATAAAAGTTAGTATAGATACTAAGTATATTTTTATGACTTGTCGCTCGGGGTTGCGAGGTTACGAGATTCCGCTCATTCCGAGATTTAGCTCGTTCCGCGACTGCGCTCGAGGTTTGCGAGATTCTGAGATTTTGCTCATTTTGAGATTCCAAGATTTCACTTATTTCGAGATTTCGAGATTCTAAGATTCTAAGATTCAGAGATTCTAAGACTCCAAGATTCCGAGATTATGAGATTCCATGATTCCGAGATTCTGAGATTCCATGATTCCTTCATTGCGCAGATTCTTGGAATCGTCCATATTCCTGAAAAAGTAAGAAACCTGGAAGTGTTTTTTGGGTATTCGTTAGTTCCGAAGGTCATCACATTTTAGGAGACGGGTAAATTAACCGCCTCAAGTATTAAGAATCCCGGAAACCCTTTCTTTGCAGGCAAAAAGGCGCTTTCAGCATGAGACCATGCAAGTTCCGAGATTCCGCTAGTTTGGAGATTCCAAGACTCTGCTTGTTTCGGGATTCTGAGATTTCAAGATTCTACTCATTCTGAGATTCCAAGATTTTTCTCATTTTGAGATTCTGAGATTTTTCTTCTTCTAAGATTCTGAATTTTTTATTCTTCTAAGATTCTGAGATTTTGAGATTTTCCTCGTTCTGAGATTCTGAAATTTTTCTCCTTCCGAGATTCCGAGATTTTTATTCTTCCGAAATTCCGAGATTTCTCTCCTTTTGAGATTCCACGATTTTTCTCATTCTGAGATTCTGAGAATTTTCTTCTTCTGAGATTCCAAGATTTTCCTCATTCTGAGATTCTGAGATTTTTATTCTTCTGAGATTCCGCTCGAGGTTTCCGAAATTCCTGAAAGGAGAAAACAAAGGAAGCCTGGAACACGTCACTCACGAGGACATCCTAACTTCGAGGGTTAGCAAAGTACAAATAAAATATTTGTGGAACAAACTGCTTCCCTCGAGTGTATAGTAACAACTCGAGGTTAGATGATTCGAGGGTGAATGAAAATGTGATTTGCTTTTCCTGCGATGAACAGTCGAAGGTTCATGTGATGCACATGGAGAAGTCGGACATTTTCGTTTTTCCCAAAAATTGCTTACATTCATTTTTCATTCTTCTTCTTCTTCTTTTTTTGCAATACTCAAATGAAAGCATCGGAGCTGCTAAAAACAGAAGATGGAACATTAAAATAAAGTGCTTTAAAGGATACAACCGGCAAACATAGGAGTTAGCATAGATAATATGTATACTATTATTTTACAAGGTTCCGCTCGAGATTGCGAGGTTCCGAGATTTTGCTCGTTTCAAGATTCCGAGTTTTCGCTCTTTTCGAGATTCCAAGATTTCGCTTGTTCAAAGATTCTGAGATTTCGCTCGTTTCAAGATTCCAAAATTTCGCTTGTTTCATGATTCCGAAATTTCGCTTATTCAAAGATTCCGAGATTTCGCTCAAGGTTGGCGAGGTTCTGCTCGAGATTGCGAGGTTCCGAGATTTCATGCACATATAGCAGCTCGAAGCTAGGCTATCTCTAAAACATGGTCAGCAAAACTTTCTTCTAGCTTCGAGTAGTGTTCTGAGCATAGCTGCTTTGAGAATTAGGGATGGGTAGCTTCAGAGCTGAGTAGAGATTGGAGGTGTTTAGAGTTGTCGCATTCATTGCCTCAAGTTGGTCAGTGGGCCTGCAAAGGGTTCGGGTCGGCCCATTTCTGAAGTCGCACCGCTCCTCGATTTGGCCCACGGTTCGAAGCGGGGCGACCCAAAAAGAAAAAGGATCGAGAGGGTCGTGACCCCTGTGACCCACGGTGACCCTCGGGTCGACCCCGACGGCTCCCCTCCCGTCGCCCCGCCCTCCTCCTGGCTGCCGTCGATCTCCGCCAGTCCTCCTCCCAGAGCCTCCGCTCTCCCCCGATCCGTTCTTGCTTTCTACGCAGCTAACAGATCGAGGTCGCCGCCTCGTGTCGACCCTCCACCTCCCAGATTGCCGTGTTGCTGCTCGCCGCCGACCCCACCGCTGGCGGCGGGGACCCTGTCGAGGACGTCGTCCGCGCGGAGGTGAGGATCCCTGTCCGATGACCCTCCTGCTAGTAGCCAGTTTCTGTTCTGTATGCCTTAATTGTGTACTAAATACAGGGATTGAGATATTAGTTTAAATGTTCTCAACTTCTCGTGCGGTTCAATTTTGTTTCTTCTTAGTTAGGAAGCTGCATACCACCAAACTTGACCTGGAAGTAAAATGGGAGTTTGTAACTTGGATAATAAAATTAGCGAGAAAATTGTTTCTCCTCGGATTTGGTCTAACTGGCCAGCCCCCATATGGATTGTACCAAATCCCAGAAAGATGATTTTGGCATTGGGTTAGTTGCAAGATCTTATCCTTCCATAATTAAGATTTTAACATGTACCTATTGTTCTATGCTTTTAGTATTGTCCTGTAACTTGAAACCATATGAAGAGGATATGAGAATTTGTTTGTTGCTTCCTGCAAAAGGATTACCACTGTCGGTCTCATCATAATTCTGCACCTTTCACATATATAATTCTGGTGATCAGCCGTAGTTCCCCAGTGGTATTGGTGAAATAGTTGGACCATTTCTGTGTAGATCTTTTTGACTGGAAAAATCTATAGTGAGTGAGGGTATTTGTTGGATGCTTGTTTGTTGCATGAATAAAGAAATAGCCATCATATGGAGTTAATTTTAGTGTGAGTTTATGTTAATGGAAATCTTAGATATCATAAGCATTTGCTTCCTCAAATTCAATCCATGTCTCAGTATGGATATGTATTTTCCATAAAGCTGCATTTATGATTATAATTTTGAGGAGAGATATTTTTGGTCTTTTGTGTATCTGATTGAACATGCATGTCTCTACTGATGGTTAATGGTGAGCCTGCTGGTAGTAGGAGCTAGGACGACAGGTGGGTAACAGTGACACGCATTTGCAGGGTGCATAGCTTCTTTGGAATTTGGATGCTGAGCACTATCTGCAGGAGTTCGGTGCCAAGGAGGTCAAGTCTGAATGACTGATTAACTAGTTCAGGCCTTCAGGGTGCCATGTGTTGTCATTTGTCGTGACTGAAAACAAAACCTGAATAACCGTGTTCTTCCTATTATGGTGTGCATGTGCTGGTGTAAGGACAGCTTGTGTCCCGGACAAGGTGTATTCAATTTCAAATGCAGACCAATTCTTGATGTTTCATGTTTTAACTGTTGAATTCTTCCTGAAAATATGGTACAGTTATACTTGTAGCTTCCTTGATGACATCTATTTTATAATTTATCATGACATTGATCCATGATGAGATTTCCTGCAATGACAATCTGTAGTTATGTTTGTCAAGCTTATTTTGATGATCTTTTCAAATGTTATATGATCATTGTGTTTTTTGGAATGGTTTTATTTTGGACTTAGCTTGAGAAGGACTAGATGGAGAAGCAGCAACAGAAGGCAGTAAAGCAGACCAGCAGTGTCCTCCTTTTTGATGTATCATCATTATAGCTGTCTAGCAATGAACTAGTATTGAGAATATTGTGTGTAATTTTGAGTGCTAAGATTCAAACCAGACTTTAGTTCATTTTATATCATTTATATTCAGGCCAATAGTCTTTAAAAAGGTAAATAACAGCAGTGGCAAGGCACGGTTATTTAGCTCAGAGCCCATTTAATTGCTGGCAGTTCGTTGCAATTATTAGCTAGCGGTGACATCCTGACGTAGCATGAGGGTCGACCCTCGGTTACCCACGGGTCTAGCTGGCGACATGTTCCCGCGGAGCGGTTCGACCCCAGAAACTCTTGCGCCACCTGTGGAGCAGCGGGTCAGGAACAGGGGCGCACCGATCCGCCCCCTTTGCAGGCATACTGGTGAGGGATGGCTCCGAAGGTCTTCTTTTGAAAGAAGTGGCTCAGAAGGTCTAGGACAAATAGTTTTGCAGCATCTGTGTGAATGTTCAACGAGTAGGTTCGGCCAGGTGTCTGGCAGCTTCGAGTGAGCTGGTGGGCAGCATCGGTGTAGTGCGTGCGTCAACCTTTGAACTTTGAAGTGGATGTTTTGCTTGACATATGAATTTTACTTTGTGCACACGAACTTCAGAACTTGGACCAACAATAGCTTTCATTGGTGGAGCCTCAAGAATAACGATTTTGTTGCTCAAAACTTGAAAATAAACACCATCGAAGGTGGTAAGCTGCCAATGATGGTGCAGACAATCATACCTACAACTCTCAATCTCTTCAAAAATCTTTTTTGTTGTTGTATTCGTGAATCGTGTGTCGTGCAAAAAACCACGGTGGACGCCACTGTTGAGATTTGGAAATCCCGAACAAATAGAAAGAGAAGAAGGATGAAAAACTTGAGATTAATGAACAATGAACAAGGGAGATCCATGAATGCCGAGCCAAGAGTCCCTCTCCTCCACCCCTTAGGGTCTATCTATATGGAGAGGGGAGGCGGCTGTTTTTATTATTTCCATTGGTGGGGTCAAGAATTACATTCAGGTCCCCGTTATTTACACTCGAGGCCCTGACCATACAACCGAGTCCCTAGACATTACGATTAGGTTTACACTCGAGGCCCTGACCATACAACCGAGTCCCTAGACATTACGATTAGGTCCTCGGTCCTTGCAAAAATGCTCTTATATCCTTTTTTGGGGCTCTTTTATGCACAATAGGATCCCTATCCTTAACCCTCCTAAGGCGGACCCCCAACAGACAAGGAGTAAGGAATGCATTAATTCACTTTTCAGAAAGCTCGACATGCCATGCAAAGATACATACCAACAACACAAGCAAAAGCAGCAACAAATCTTCCTTTGGTTCAGGGTAAATTAAAGGTAAAGGAACTATCAATCAAAGAGGAAGTATCAGAAGATTGAAGGAGCAGGTAGCAGTCTATTCAGACGATAGCAGAATTACATGGAAAATGAGGTCAAAGAGAAATGCTCCTTGAAGTCTTGAAGGGTCAAGAACAGAGGGAACAAAGAATAAAGGTTTCGTCAAAGGAAGAATGTGGGACCATGGAGAGGGGACCGGGTGTGGATCAAAGCAAAGTTACTAGAAAACGACATGATGGGCAATAAATGGCCAAATAAACTTTTTTTTGAGAGAGCTACCCAAAAAGGGTGTACTCATATCTGATTCATATGAAGGTAAACAATTGGTAGTACAAGGGAAGGACAGCTTGACACACAACGATGTAAAGAAAATAAAATTACGTTGAAGAGCACTCTGGTCGTCGTCTTCCTTCCAAAGTTCGTCGTCAACCAAAGCTTGAAAAATGCACTGGAAAGGCAATGTCACACCTGATTTTCCGAAGAAAACCAAATGCATCTCATATGTGCGCCAGGATCAAGTTTACACACATATGATAGACGTCATGAGTGAAATATCCATAAACAGCAATAAAAACGTACAAGAGTTAAACCATTACATTATCTCTTTATTACACTCAGACGTTAGACTCGAAGGTCTTTACACGAACAACGATAACTATGAAGACGCGACTCCATCTTCATCTTCCACAGGCACATGACTGGGGGCACGCAAGCCTCAGAACTCATCGTAGTCGCTGAAGTACTCTTCTCCAGTGTTCTCCTCTGAACAGCGGGTAAGCAAGGGTGAGCACACTTATGGTTGGAGCTCAGCAAGTGGGGGAATATGCAAGGCTATCAAGGACAGGCTAAGGTTTTGCAGCGGTTAGCATTTTAATGTTTGTCAAATTTTATTAGCAAGCACCTATTTACTAGGTGTAAGTTTATACCAACCCACTTAAGCATTTAGGAAAGCATCTCATCTCAGAACCACAAGAACCACGATTTAATTCCATCTTTATGTTTGATTATCATGTGAGGGTCCAGGCCGCTCTTGACCGTGAGCACGGCTGATCGATCAGTTTTACACTCTGCAGAGGTTGTACACTTTCACCACAGCTCGCGTAAAAGTTCCGAAGAACTTTGAACCCAACCACGCATGTGCTGATCAGGCACAATACCACACTTCCGAGGTGTGATTGCATAGGGACGCTACGAAGCCTTTACAAAGGTATGTAAAAGACCAACAACCCGCGACAGTTACAGCAGCGGAGCGGACCATAACCCTCCCTAGTGGACAGCACCTTAGCAAAGGCTGCGGCCAAGAGGACCGAGCTATACCCCTTCAACTCCGGCCCCCTGTGCTCCTTTCGGATAAGGCTATCAGATAATTCCACACTCCTAATTAATTGGCTAAGCCAGAGCCATATGGACTGTGGTTGCACTGTTTTCCTGGGTGGTTCTCCATGTTTCGATTAAACCATATGATCTTGTTATTAACCATAAGCACACACATATATATATCACCAAAGTTATCATGATCAACATTCATCATATTGTAAAAGATTCATTTTAAACCATCCCAAGGTATAGCAACTAAGCATTTCTACCCAAAACATTTATTTAAAAAGGTTGTCCAAGGTATTAGGGATAAAATTCTAGTCATGTCCTTAAAAAGGTGATTTCCCATCAAGTTTATGCAATACAACATTTAAAAGTAAATTTTAGTTATCATGCAAGTTGTGTGGGACAAAAATAGAATATGCAGGGGGAGAAGTCCACTTGCCTTCCTTGCTTAAACACTGGGGTTCTTCTTCTTCAAACACTTGCTCTTGATCCGCTCCAACTGGTTGCTCACTTGAAACTGGCACGATGTCTACGAGCACACAAGAAAGCATTCAATAAACAAAACAACACACCAAGCATGAAAAGCTTAAAGAGAGAACAAGGGTTGGCTCTAGGAACGCGAACACAAAAGCACTAGGAACTATCGGGAGATTTGGATGATCACAAACAAGAGCTAGCTATGTGCTTGGTATATTTTAATTAAGTAAAATCATGTGCATAGGATATTTTAGAGAAATACCCTACTTATAATTAAGCAAGTTATATTTGTATTTAAAAGACGATGTAAGCCTAATCCAATTTTATTTATAAATATTCAAGTTTGATTTATGCAAATTAAACATTTAATTTAAAAGAAGCATGTAAAAACATCTAGGCGTTCATCTTTATATTTCGAGTTGTACTAAACAAATTATAACTTAAAAACACATTTATATTCATATTAATCAAATTAACATTTAATTATGAAAACTCGAGATAGACCTATGTTTCTTTTATTTAGAAAGCAAATTGCATAAACATTAATCAATTTAAGTTTGATTATGAAAACCAAGGTATACATCTAATTAGCTTTTAATTATAAGAAATATTTAACTAGTATTAATCATATTAACTTTCTTATGAAAACACGTGTTGAAATCTAATTAGATTTTAATTAGAAAGGCATGTGTATAAGGATTTAATCATATTTAATATTTAAATAAATTATAAAACATAGAACAGGTTCAACATTGGTCCTATCACGTAGTTTGAGTTGATATGAACCTAACGCAACTTGAAACGGTAGAAACGGAGCTAAAACGCAAAAGATACAGCCAAAACAAGGTTCTAAAACTGACGGGCTTTAAAAGACGGTCGCATGGACACCAAGAATGCTTAAAACGGATAAAAGACGGAAAAGATATGGCTAAAACAAGGTTCAGGGGCTTTTCTGTGAAGAAACAGGGCTTCCAGGGGCTTAACTGCAAGAAACCAGGGACTAAAACATGATTATACATATAAACAGAGGGGTTTATGTGCAAAAAGGAGTGAAAAGGACCTCTGGTGAAGGAATCTAAAGACTTCAGGGGCTAGATCATAAAAACAGGGACCTATATGAAAGGATCTTTAATGGTGGAAGGACCGGCATGTAAAAAGGAAAAGAACAGGGGCCTAAGCGCAAAACTGCGGCTGACAGGCGGAAGACGCTGACGCGGTGCTACGTGGCACGCTGTGACTGGCCGGGGCGGCTAACGTGGCGCTGACGCGGCTGTGGACCGCGCCGTGGACCTGGTCCACGGGTGCACGGTGGACCAGACTCATCAAACGAAGGGGTACGCGATCTCAGCCGTTCATTGCGGATCGGGCGGCTGCGGACGCGTGCACGCGAGAGACGGCGGCGGTTCACCGGAGAAAGAGACAGCGCGGCGGCGCTTCGCCGGCGTGAGCTCGGGAGAGGGTTCCCGGCCACCATTTCGTGCACGCGCGGGTGCTAAGCGTAGCGGGGAAGCATGCACACGCGTCTAGGGGTTCAGGAGGGAGGCTCAGGTGACCACGGCAGCTAGCACCGGAAGGGGGCGGTCGGGAGCTCACCGGCGTGCGACGGCGACGACCCAAAACTTGCTACGGGCCTCGGTTCGACACGCTGAGCAGCTTAACATGATGCCTGGGCGACAACAAATGCGAGCGCGATCACAGGGGCGTGATCTGGCCGGTGAGGAGGCGGCCATGGCCGGCGAGGCGGCCGGCGGCGACAGCTCACCGCGGCTGCGCATCCTGGTGCTCGGGTTCAAGGAAAAGGAGGGGACGATGGCTTCCTCACCCTGCAGTGAAGCTTCGGTCGAGGAGATGAACGGCGGGGACGAAGCGACGGTGGAGATTGCTCACAGCAGTGAGCTCGGGCGGCGCTCCGGCGGACGGGGACAAGAGCTCCGGGCGCTACACGATTCGGCGTCGGCTTTCCTGAACAAAGAGTGGCACGTGTGAACGACTGATTGTGACGGAGAAAGGAGAAAGGCCGAGGGTACTTCACCGACGGCGAGCTCTTCCAGCGGCAGCGGAAACAGAGGCGGCGATCCGGGAAGGAAAACAGGGGAAACTCCGGCGGCGGCTCGGTTTGGCGAGGAAGGAGAAGCTCCGGGGCGCCGGGTCCTCGTGCGGGCGGCGCACGCGACGAAAGAGGACGAGGAGGCCCCGAGAGAGTGCTTCACCGGCGACGAGGCTCTCGGGCGGCCGGCAATGGCCCGGCGGCGGATCTTCGAGGGGCGACGGTGCGCGCACGAGGATGGGGGGGTGCTAGGGTGTGCACGGGTGCGGAAAGGTGCGCGCAGGGGCTCGAGCACGACCTTTATAGGACGAGGAGGGGGAAGAAGAACCGGCGGCCGGGGCGAAGAGGCCATTGATGGCCATTGACGCCGGCGACCATAACTGCATTCAAGGGGGGGCGGTTTGATTAGGGGTAACGGGCGGAAAAGAAGGCAAGGGAGTGAAGAGGGGGCTTCACCGCGCCTTGATGGCCGGCTTGAAGGCGGGAAGGGCGCGGCGAACGCGGGGAAACGGCCGGCCAGCGCGCGGCCGTTGCAAAACAGAGGAGAGGAGGGGGCCGGCTAGAGGAAGGAGAAACTGACGGGCGGGCCCGGCTGGTCAGCGGCTGAGGGGGAGAGAGGAGGCGCGAAGCGGGCCGCCGGACGCGCTGGGCCGAAGGAAGAGGAGGTGGGCCGCGGGGAAAGAGGCCGCCGGGGGGGGAAAGGTGGGCCGCGCTGGGCTGGAAAGAGAGAAGGGGAGGGAGAGGGTTTTCTCTTTTTTTTTCAAAACCTTTTCAAACTTTAAACACTTTTCAAAATCTAAACACTACAAACCTTTTTCAAAATTTTCAAATCATTTTAAAAACTTTCAAACTAGTTTTAAAAACCTTTAAAACTTCACACAAGCAAACATAAGCCATGCACTTCAAAATATGATGCACAAGCACTTGTTGCTTCTAAAATTAATCAAAAGTGATATTTAAATACTTTAGAGCCAAATTTAATTGATAAATTATTTAAAACCTTAGAAACAAAAACTAAAACACCATGTTGCTACATTATTTTAATGATGGAATTTTAGGGTGTTACAGGCAACAAGGGAAAGGAGCACTTGCAAATGCCATCGCCACACAACGCTTTGAAGACCGTAAAAACCACCCGCTTCTTACAACGAGATCTAGCAATCGCTGAAAGAACATCGGTTGGGGCAACACCCCAAGCAACGTAGGCTTGCAATCCTTCATCACCAAACCGGTGGGTTAAAGAAACCGGAACTTGAAGAAGAACAGATCGAAAAAAGAGATCAAAACCGCCCTAACAAAGGACAACTAACTGCATCTCCTCACGAACACACCAACTGTAAAGATGTGAATAAAATCTACAGATTTGGCAACTCTAACTAGCCCTTCGCCGGCGCCGAAAAGAATGTCGTCGACGTAGGCAGAGGCTGGAAAGACCTTATTCCATAGCGTCATCTTCACCACCACCTTATTGATATCGCTGAAAACCAAACCTAGAAGGAAAAAATTTAAACCTACGAAAGGAACGGGTCCCCACTCCTCTCCCTACCGGCGCCGGCGAGGCCACCGGAGGGCAGAGGAGGCGGCCCGTAGGGGACGGCGTGTGGAGGGCGAGAGGGCTGGTGGCGGCGGCGGCTGTTATGGTTTGCGGTTCGTAGAAATAACTTGAAGTTCCAACAAAGTGCTAAAGGGCCAAATAAACTAAAGCAGAAAAAGAAATTGGATAACTACAGTAGCACGAAATAATGGTCAATAGATGTTAACGGGAAAAAAAAGCTGCATAACCAGCTTGATTTTCATTTGCGTGCAAAAAGAAGGTTAAAAGGAAGTTTAGCCTAAGTATGGAGAGGAGGTAAATTATGCAAACTTAAAACCTTAACATGACTTCCACTAAAAAGCATCAAAACGTAGACTAGATTATGCTATCTAAATGTGCATCTATGGTTGACCTAGTGAAACTTTCCACTCACAAATAGTTTTGTAGGCTAGAGAATTCTAACAACAAACTACTCTAGAAAGTATGGAATGCACAAGTGTAAACAAGTGTGTTACAAACGATGCAAATTTGACACAGTGATTTATCCCGTGGTATCGGAAATAAAATACCGCTACTAATTCAAGTTGGAGCTCGACCCGTGCAAAAAAAACTATGCTCTTGGTCACTAGGTCTATCCCTCGGTCAAGCTATTACTCCATACAAGGCTCGCGCCAAGTTGGGTAAAAAGCTTGTCAAAATAAGCTATTTTTTTTAACTGGCGGCGAAAGCTTACGCTTTCCCGAATTTTTTTAGAAGTAGAGAGTTGACTTGGTTTATAAGGAAACCTGAGCCTGAAAACCATACAACTCTAGTCCAAAGACCATACAATAAGGGAGGTATCCGAACCATTCCTCACAACTCTGGTACATCGACCGCACAACTCAAGGGGTAGAAATCCCTGAACAACTCTGAGCCCGATGGGTTGGATTGGGACATCAATACGCACCACTCAATCAACTCAAACAACTTCAGAGGACCGGCTTGGTTGGATTGGGACCTCAACCCAAGCCTCTACGAAATTCCGCTCGATCGGATCGGGACATCGACACAAGCCACCACAAATTACTGTCATGCACTGAAACCTCTCTTCTTCTCTACTCTCTTTTTTTTGGATTTGTTTCTTTAACAAAGGAAAGAAGAACGGAGAATAAAAAGGAAAGGAAAGAAAGCACCAGAATCCTCACAGAACCGTCGCCGATTCACAAGCAGGAGAAGCATGACGAAGCCAAAGGCCCTAGGCAGGAATCAAGGTCCACTCCAATGATGCCCGACGTTCGCCTCCAGGAAGGACAAGACGCACGATGTGCCATCGACATCACCCCCAGAAGAGATGGGTTTTCACCCGCATCATCTGGTGGTGCAAGGAAATGGCCGGCACCACCAACCACGCCAACGTGGAGCCGCTGGTGAGCCGCCACACAGTCGCAACCAATGGCACCACCATGATGTCATTGACGAACGTCTGCGCGAACCGTCGTCGGTCATGCCACGACACCACCGACACACCACCGCTGGAGATTGGCGGAGGGGCAACCAGCTACGCCACCACGGCGTCTCTGGTGCACCATCGCCTGGCCTTCGCCAGCCATGCCACCGCAGCGCCGCAAGCAAATGTCCAAACAAGCCACCATCACTCGCGCCACCATGACGCCACCAATACACCTTATCCTCCATTGAAGCCATCGTAGCGTCACGACAGGCTGGAAGGCCCCAGCCGCGGACATACCTCGCATCGGCCGCCACCAAGCAGAGCCGAGGCCACCGGGGATGGCCGGAGCTGGGCCGCGCCGCCGCTGCTGCAAGACACAGCAAGCAGCCGGAACCAACAATGCGCCCGTCATCGCCACCTCCCCCGGACCCCTTGGGGCCCAGGGAGGCAGATCCAGTGGTCTCAGACGTGGAACAGGTCGCGACTGAGAGCCAAGTGGCCTGCAACACTGCAGCCCGGCAGCCCACCGCCGCCATGAGGCCGTTGTCCACATCGAAGCCAGCCGCGACGAGCCAGCAGCGCGCAGATAGAATTGAGTCTTTGTACCACGGTGCCGTTGACGAACGTCTGCGCGAACCATCGTCGGTCATGCCACCACGACACCACCGACACAGCACCGCTGGAGATTGGCGTAGGGGCAACCAGCTACGCCACCATGGCATCCTTGGTGCACCATCGCCTGACCGTCGCCGGCCACACCACCGCAGCGCCGCAAGCAAACGTCCAAACAAGCCACCATCAGCCGCGCCACCGTGACGCCACCAATACACCTTATTCTCCATTGAAGCCATCGTAGCGTGACGACAGGCCGGAAGGCCCCAGCCGCGAACATACCTCGCACCGACAGCCACCAAGCTGAGCCGAGGCCACCGGGGACCGCCAGAGCTGGGCCGCGCCGCAAGATACGACAAGCAGCCGGAACCAACAACGCGCCCGTTGTCGCCACCTCGCCCGGACTTGGGGCCCAGGGAGGCAGATCCAGCGGTCCCAGGCGTGGAACGGGCCGCGACAGAGAGCCAAGTGGCCTGCAACACCGTAGCCCGGTAGCCCACCGCCGCCGTGAGGCCGCTGTCCTCGCCGGAGCTAGCAGCGCGCAGATAGAGGGCATGACAAGCCTCCATCCCACCCTTTGTAATCCTAAGGCTGCCACCTCGACCACCACTGACGGTCGGCAACAACTCGCCACTGTCTGTCCCCGCCCACATCCCACCCCTCCGACGGCACATGCAAGATGACAGAGAGGCGGTGAGCTCACTCCCGTTGGGAGGAAGAAGAAATGTGGGGTTGGACCTTATGGGCCACAAATTGAATTGATGTTGAGTTATATGTGTATAAGATTCTATCTTCCGGATGGAAAGGATTTGAGTCTTTTATCTGTATGCCATTGCAAAAGATCACCGACCTGCGGGCGACTAAAAAGTTTGTTGTGCCATCCACCTAAACTCTTTTGCCCTTCACGTCATTCCGTTCATTTTTTCCAGCTAAAGGTGTCAAATAGACAGCTGAATTGACCATCTTACCCCGGTTGACCCCACCGATCTCCTCCTTCCTCCTCTGCTCCACCCGACCACTCCTCATTGGCTCATTTGCACCTTCCTCGATCACCGTGGTAGGCTGGATGACGGTGACACGGAGAACTAGGATGTTCATGACATCCCCAGCGAAGACGGCAGTGCGCTCGTGCAATCCCACCCAAACGGTGGTACGGTATGAGCACGACGAGGCCTCCCTCGGCGAAGATGACGAAAACAGCAGCAACAACGTGGATGGCGATGAAGCGTACTAGCGGCGCTGGCCAGCATGTTGTCGACGAGCCCAAGCTGTGCGCCACACGCAAGCAGTGTGTTCCACATGACCGTTGCGGCCTTCGACGCGGGGGAGCTCTGCCCCAATGCGGGCGAGCTCTACCCTGACCGCAGCGGGCGTGCGCGCGGGCGAGCTCTTCTCCCGCAACTGCGAGCAGGCGAATTCAAGCGACCACACGAAAGCTCGACACCGACCTAGCCATGGAGGAGCTCGACGGCGGCAACGCGCGGGCAGGCAAGCTCGCCCTTCCTTCCTTCCTCCCACCTCCTCCCCTGCTTCTTCTTTGCTGGCTAGAGAGCGCTGAAGTGGTAGCATGCGGGCAGGCGAGCTCCCCCTCCATACCTTCCTACTTCTTCTTCGTCGGTAGGGGAGCGACAGCGCGCGAGCAGGCGAAATCCTCCACGTAGGGTGGCACCACTGGGCCGTCATTGTCAATGAGTGCGCCTTGCCGTCATCGTCCTGCCTGGTACACAAAAAGAAGAGGAGGCGAGAGACGCTGTCGGCACTTCACGACGAGGTGGTCGCGATGGTGGAAGCAACTGCTGGGGCTCAAAGCCGGCGCTCAGTTGGACAAGTAACACCATTCCGCGAGCCTCACTATGCGCGTTCCACCGCTGGCCGACCTAATCCGGCCGAGTCGCACCACAACACCCGTATGCCCAACACGCTCCTCTCGACTAACGCACCCTAACAGAGGAGAAGACCGAGGCGGGAGCATATTTTGGACTTCTTCGCTAGCTGGGCCCACATGTCAGATGAACTAAACATTGAAAATTGAATGGAATGTGTACGGAATGTTATGGAAGACGAAAGCGAATTTTTTATGACACAGAGCCATATTTTATAATTGACAAAAACAAATTTTTTAGTGGCACACAGCCTTATTTTGTAACTGACATTGGTAAAAGAAGTCGTTTTGGACAAGATTTGAGTCAAACATTGAGATTATAAATGATAAATAACTTTTAAGTCGTTGAGTTTGGAGATGTGAAACTACATAAATAGATTTGTCTTCCAAAATACTTTCATAAAAATATACATATGTTAATTTTTAATAAATATTTTTATAAAAATGAGAAGTTAAAGTTGTGTTTTTGAGACGGTGTCATTGTCCTAAACGACTTCATTTACCGAACCCAAATGAGTATTATGTAAAAGACTCTGGTCACTCCCGTGCGGACACAGGCCCGTACCGCCGCCGCTGCTCGCCGCCCGGCGAGGCGGCGACCCCGCGCTCCACAGAACTCGCGGCATCCCTGCATCTCCCTGACCCGTCACGTTCCGTCCCGTCTAGTGTGCAGGCATGGCGGCGGCGGAGGCGCGGTAGCAGCAGATGGCGGAAGTGTGCGTGCGCTGGTGCTCATGGAAGACGAGGCGGAAGTGGATAGATTCGGGCGCTCGCGTGCTCGGTCTCGGTGCGCGTTTCTGATCTCCGGCTTACGGCTTCACGGCCGCAAGGTGAGGTGCACGCACAGTTCCCATCCTCTCTTTATTGTTGTCCTGTTTTCCTCCCACTGAGGATTAGTCTCTTTATCTTGGGATGAATTTATGCTAGATCCCGATGGTTCGTAGGACGAGAGATTTGGCATCTACTCCCGCAAGTAATTGCATTATTATGCTTGCTGGGTTCGATTGGTGAAATTTTGAGCTGATTGGGGGTAATTGCACGTGGCTACCTGTTGCCACCAAATTTGGTGATACACTGATAGTAGCATGAACTCGATTCTTGCATCCAAATTTGGTGATACACTGATAGTTGCCCATTTAGATTGTATTGTACCATGAACTCGATTGGTGTTACATGTATGATAAGTCAAAGATTGGCAGCCGGTTTTCGTGGGACTCCTGTCATAAACTATGTGATAAACTGCATCATTGATAGGCTTAAATTCTAGCATCTTCTAGTTTGACCTAAGAAAGGCGCAGGCCTTTTCAGACCTATCCAAAATTAAAAAAGTCTGGGCGTGTGAAGAGGTGTTCGCCGCAATTGCCGTGTCTTTCCATGTCGTTTATGCCTCGTTATATTATATGCTATCCTCTCCAACCTGAGTTAGGTAGGAGGGCACAATATAGCTTCCATGATTTGACTTACAGATGCACAGACAATGTAGTTCCTTGAAGATTAGGGACAAGTCAAACCTGATTAGGCATCCCTGTCAGCCGAATATATAAGAATTGTTGCGTACTTGCATCAGCTGGAATCTTACCAAAATGCTAAAGCACACACATCCCTGTCAATGTCTCTCAGCCAGCATGTGAAACCATTAAGCTCAACTTGCTTCGTTAGCTACTTCTCCACCAGTGCTTTCACTCCACCACTAGCAGGTGTGTGCAGCTTCTGTATATGCGGATTGGCCATCTGGAATTAGCACTCTTCAGCTGTAAGCAAATTCATATTCAAGCTTTTTTTCTTTTATCTAACTATTTCAGTTGTACTCACCTGAAATGAAACTGTATGTTCTGCACTTCTGCTGCATCCTTTTTGTGATCCTTGAACCTTGATTCTTTTGTTTTTCTTTATTTACAAAGCTTAATACCTGAGTCTATACTCTATAGGCCCTGAAAGGAAACTCTCTGGTTTCAGTTGCTAACACTTATACTATGGTCACGGCTGGAATTCATATCAGTGATTCCGCACTGGCGATAATTATCTGCTTATTCTGAATCTTGCTGTGAAGAAACAAAGTGGAGCTGAAGTGGGTGCCACATAATCTCTCAGGTGCTTCAAATGCCAAACAACTGAATACTTGCCTACTTCCCTAGTTTTCTGTTTCCCTTCTATTCAGTTTATGCATATCATAGACACCAACAAGTACTATTTTTCTGAATTTTCCTGATATTAATGTCTATGCATATCATGGCCAGTGGCCACATATATTCCCACATATTGTCTTAAACTTTCCTTTGTTTCTATATGTTTATCATGGTAGAATCTGAAGTTGGCCAAATTTAAGGATTGTATCAGTTATTGTCATGAAGGATATTTCAATCGGACAGTTTGTTCTGGTGCTCATTGCTTGGAGCGTGAATGCTGTCACTTGCAGCACCAAATATGGGAATGAAACAGATCGATTGTCACTACTAGAGTTTAAGAAGGGAATCAGTCTCGACCCACAGAACACATTAGTCTCATGGAACGACAGCACTCACTTCTGCAACTGGGAAGGTGTTGTATGCAGGACAAAAGATCCACTTCGTGTCACTTCTCTTGACCTAGGAAATCGAGGCTTAGTTGGGCACATATCTCCTTCACTCGGAAACCTGACATTCCTGAAACACCTATTCCTAGCTACAAACATATTAACTGGGCAAATCCCTCCGTCCCTTGGCCAACTGCATCGCCTCCAGACACTCTTCTTGAGTAATAACACTTTGCAAGGAAGTATACCAAGTTTTGCAAACTGTTCCAGCCTGAAGGCTCTATGGTTGGAGAACAACAATCTTGCTGGAGAAATTCCTGATTTGCCTCTTGGCCTTCAACAGATTCAGCTTTCATCGAACTATCTTACTGGCACCATCCCCCCTTCTCTTGGAAATATCACGTCACTAAAAAAATTCAGCTGTGGGTTCAATAATATCAAGGGCAACATCCCAAATGAGTTTGGAAGGCTCTCTGAGCTACAGATTCTGTATGCAGGCAGCAATCAGTTGGCTGGTAGGTTTCCACAAGCCATCCTAAACCTTTCAACTCTTGTTTCCCTTGCCTTGAATACAAACAATCTAAGTGGTGTGTTGCCATTTGATCTTGGAAGCTCTCTGCCCAATCTTCAACTGCTTACAATAGCCATCAACTTCTTTCATGGCCATATCCCCTCATTGATAAATGCTTCGAATCTGCACACTCTTGATGTGTCAAATAATAATTTCACTGGGGTTGTGCCAAGCTCTATTGGCAAACTTGCAAAACTCAAAAAGCTAAATCTTGAGATGAATAAACTCCATGCTCATAGCATGCAAGACTGGGAGTTTATGATTAGCTTAGCCAATTGTACCTCACTACAAGGTTTGTCAGTAGCTGTGAATGAGCTAGAAGGCCCTGTGCCGACTTCATTGGGTAACCTGTCCATTCAACTTCAGCGTTTATATCTGGGACAAAATCAACTATCAGGGGGCTTCCCTTCTGGCATAGCAAACCTTCACTGCCTTATCATTCTGGGATTGGATTACAACCAATTTACTGGTGTGGTTCCAGAATGGCTTGGATCTCTCAAAACTCTGCAGAAGTTGAGCTTATCGACCAACATGTTTACAGGGTCTATTCCACTGTCTCTTTCAAATTTATCTCATTTAGTAGAACTTCTTCTAGACACAAACCAGTTCATTGGGCACATACCACCAAGCTTAGGGAACCTTCAAACCCTAGCAACACTCAGCTTTTCTAGTAATAATCTTCAAGGTAGGGTACCAAGCAAGATCTTTGAGATTCCAACAATAGCACAAATTGGGTTATCATTCAACAACCTCGATGGACAACTTCCAGCCGAAGTAGGCAACGCCAAGCAACTCATGTACATGGATGTTTCATCAAATAAGCTATCTGGAGATATTCCTAGCACTTTGGGTAATTGTGAAAGTTTGGAAGACATGGAAATGGACCATAACATGTTCCGAGGAAGCATCCCTAGTTCTTTGGGTAACATAAGGACCCTAAAAGTTCTCAATTTATCTCATAACAACCTAACTGGATCGATACCAGCATCCCTTGGAAACTTACACCTTCTTGAGCAACTAGATTTATCATTCAATCATCTTCAGGGTGAGGTTCCAACAAATGGAATATTCAAGAATGCTTCTGCTATGCTGATTGATGGAAATCAGGAGCTTTGTGGTGGGTTTGTTGAGTTACACCTACCCACATGTTCCGTCATGGCTTCGGGTTCAGCTAAGCACCATGAATCAGTTCTACTGAAAGTATTAATCCCATTGTCAATTATTGTCTCACTTGTTGTGGTAATTTTTGTTTTGTTAATCTGGTGTAGAGGAAAACAGAGGAAAAATTCCATTTCATCTCTCTCCTTTGGTAGAGAATTCCCAAAGATTTCTTATACTGACCTTGTGAATGCAACACAAGACTTCTCACCATCTAATAATATTGGTAGTGGAAGATATGGTTCTGTTTACCGAGGACAAACTTTTTCAAGATGGAAATGTGGTTGCAATCAAAGTATTCAATCTTGAGACAAGAGGAGCACAAAAGAGTTTCATGGCAGAATGTAATGCTTTGAGAAATGTGCGGCATCGAAACTTGGTTCCTATCTTAACTGCATGCTCAAGTATTAATTCCAATGGAACTGATTTTAAAGCCCTTGTATATGAGTTCATGCCAAGAGGAGACTTGCATAACCTATTGTACTCTACTGGAGGCAGTGAACAGTCTTCATATTTGAACCATATTTCAATGGTTCATAGGTTAAACATTGTGGTGGAAGTAGCAGATGCATTGGCCTACCTACACCATAACATCCAATGAACCATTGTTCATTGTGATCTGAAACCTAGCAATATTCTTCTGGATGATGATATGGTAGCACACGTTGGAGACTTTGGACTTGCAAGATTCAAATTTGATTCCACAACATCATCTTTTACCAATTCAAATTCGACATGTTCCCTTGCGATAAGGGGAACCATAGGTTACATTGCTCCAGGTATTTGGGCTTTTAGCTAAGTGGCAACGGTCCATTCTACGATTTCCATATTTATTTACTAACCTGGTGTATGCAATCTAAAGAATGCTCAGGGGGTGGCCATATTTCAACTGCTGCGGATGTCTACAGCTTCGGAGTTGTTCTCCTTGAAATATTCATCAAAAGGAGGCCAACGGATGACATGTTCAAGGATGGAATGAGCATTGCAAAATTCACAGAGATCAACTTCCCTGATAATGTCCTGCAAATTGTTGACTCACAGCTGCTCCAAGATCTGGAGAGCTGCAAGGAGGCACCAATGGCCACCAAGGATAGTGGGCTACACTGTCTGCAGTCTGTGCTAAATATTGGACTCCTCTGCACCGAATCGTCTCCAGGTGACCGCATCAACATGCAAGATGTGGCTGGCAAGCTGCATGAGATTAGCGATTCATACCTCGCAGGAAACTAAAGTTGCTTGTAGTTCTCCACTTCTGCTGCCTCATTAGTTTTAGTATTCTCCAAATGATTTACAACAGACATCACTTAGTCAGATAGCTGGTGTCTCTTTCCTGTCAAAGCTAGATCGCACACTTTGAATAAAAGAACTGGTTTGTAACCATAATATTACTTTTACGTCGTGACAAATAGTTCTGTAAAGACATGTTTCTTGTGCCCAAAATTGCTTCAAGTTAAAAGTTGTGTTTGGTCAAGCAGTTTTGACTATTGAGCTCAAAGCTGTCGTTGTTGTTTTTTTTTTTGAGAGCAATGGGTAGCTTTTTATTCAATCAACCGATCGTTACAAAGAGAAGCTCGAATAAACTCGGGAGCTTCATTAAACCAAACCGATTCAGGAAGTTTATCGCTTGACCTCGCTAGAGAATGTGCTACCTCATTACAACATCTACTAACATGTATGAAGGAAAAAGTAATAGAGCCTTTGGCTGCCTGTTTGATGTCTTGAATGAGCACAGCAACCTGACAACAATCTTTTTTCTTCGAATAGAGTTTCTTGACCGCCGACACACTGTCAGAAGCAACAACCACATGCTTGTATGGAAGTGCTAATATGAAGTGCACTGCATGCCTGGAGGCAATTACTTCGGCCACTTCTGGTTCAGTGATCCCATCAAGCCCTTGCCTGTATCCAGCCAAGAAATTGCCATTGTGGTCTCTGATCACTAAACCAAAGCCCAATCGGTTCGATTTTGCAAACACCGCTGCATCGACATTCACCATAACCCATCCTTCCGGTGGTGGTGCCCATTTTTCGGCCTCGTAGGGTCACACCTTTTGGAAACAATGGGTTTGTAATTATGCAGTAAGATCATATCAACATAAGGGCACTCTCAATGGTACATTAATGGTAGTTTCTATCTCTCTTAAATAGCTTGTTAATTAATTAAAATGGTGATGTGGCAGCCTAGTTAATGAGGAAAGAGATGAAGAATCATAGAAATTGTTTCTTCATCAAGAAACCAAGTCTTCTCTTGAACCAATACACCAAGAAACTATGAAATTGCCATTGGGAAGAAACTCCTAGTTTCTAGGGGACTCATGTCACTCTCTCATTGGAGGAAGAAGTTAAAGTTAAAAGAAAGAAATAGAAAACAATTATTACTTGAAGACACTACCATTGTGGAAGATGGTTTCTATATATGATTTCTTATGCTATGAAAATCGTGTCAGTTTCTTCTATTGGGACTGCCCTAAACTTGGATTTTTTTCCAACAATGCAGTGAGGATGTAGTTGCCCTTCTCCATTCCTAGCACCATTCCTAGCCTCCCAGTAGAGGCGGCTAAGTAGTCAAAAAGCTGCCGTTGTTCTGCCACCCTGCCCATGCATCTGGGCCGCATGACCCATCATGCATCGTGCCTGTGATTCGCTGCAATACAATTCACACTGTTGCTTTTGCTTTACAAGTGTAAAACCAGTGTGCAGTGTGGCACAAAAAAAATTGTACAAAATTGTTGCTAAGCTGTGCATGTGTGAAACCTCACACCTCAGCATGCATGTGAATGTCCACTGAAGTGTACTTTCATTTAAAAAAACAAACAAACAAGTCCTTGTGCTGACTTTTTGACCCTTTTTATATGACATCCTCACTGGTACAAGCTACGTTAGCTGTTTGGACTAAGCGATCCATGGCACAAAGATTATCAGCTCTCCTGCATTTTTTTAACGATAGAGAGAGAAGTTAGAACCAGTTGGTTCGATTAGCAGTTGTTTAACGGAAACAAGACACAGCTGACGAGCCACGTACCTGAAGATGATCTTATTACCTGTCCCCACCTATAAACACTCAGGATAATCTAGTATGGTCGTATGGAGATGTGATCACCGCGAAGACTTTGTGATTTGTGCTTCTCCTCCTCTTCTTTCGGCGATAGAGCCGGAGACATTGACCTTCATGTGGACAGAATTTCCCAGAAATGCTGTGCACAAATTCGAACGTGTCCTTCAAGCATTTAGGAGTTTGGTGACTTTTGCAAAATTTCCCAGAAAATGGCGCCCACATGCTCTGTCTAAGTGTAAGCAAAAGCAAGCGCTTTCGCAGACGCACCACCGTGCTTGCAGTCCTCTGGCTGGACAACGGGTACTGCTGCACTACTGAACTAACTGTAAGCATCTCATCTTCATCTAATCGGGGTTTAAACTCGGTTCATCTTCTTCGTCTGGCCAAGCTCTTCCTCCTGGCCCTTCATTCCATATATTGCTTTGGAAAAAAAAGCTTTATTCTAGAGGGTTTTGAGCAAAACGTCCCTTGTGTTGCAGTGGCCGCAAATTTTCATGTCTTGGCTTACTTTTCTGGAGGGATGAACAAAGATCAACTCTGGTGAAAAAACCACTCAGGTATGTAAATTACCAATGACTAAACTCCAGCCCACATTTTTTCACTTCCAGCTATCAGAAATTCTCTGTCCGTGTCCATGCTTGGATTGGAACTACTAGAGTACTATGTAGTAATCGAAATCTTACAAACTTTAGGATCCTGTCAATATGAAGGCTTCTGCAATTGTCCAGCTTGTGCTGCTGGTCATGGCCTGCAGTGCTATTACCTGCAGCTCTGCTGATGGAAACGAAACGGACCTGTTATCACTGCTTGACTTCAAAAGATCAATCACTCATGATCCACAGCAAGCCTTGGCCTCATGGAACCAGAGCACCCACTTCTGCAGCTGGGAAGGAATCCTCTGCACACCAACCAGCCCACGCTGTGTCGCTTCCATTCGCCTTGAAAGGCGAGGACTAGTGGGGAAAATCTCTCCTTCACTTGGCAATTTAACATTTCTGAGGAACCTCTCGCTTGCCACAAACAGGTTCACTGGAGACATCCCTGCATCCCTTGGCCACCTCCAGCAACTGCAGTACCTATTCCTGAGCAACAACACGCTGCAGGGGACGATACCGAGTTTCGCAAACTGTTCAAGCCTCAGGGTTCTATGGCTGCACCGCAACGGTCTTGTAGGGCGGTTCCCATCAGAATTGCCACCTGGCCTTCGCCAGCTGCAGATTTCAGTCAATGATCTTGCTGGTACAATCCCTGCTTCCCTTGCCAACATCACAATGCTGAATGTAATTAGCTGCGCCTACAATCAGTTTGAGGGTAGTCTCCCACATGACTTTGCCAAGTTGCAAAACCTGCAGCAGCTATATTTGGGTGCCAACCAGTTGTCAGGTAGCTTTCCTAGGGCCATCATGAATCTTTCTTCCCTCACTGACCTCAGTCTTGGTCTCAATCAGTTCCATGGAGAAGTGCCACCGGATCTCAGTAACACACTGCGCAACCTTCTGTTGCTTGAGCTGCCTGTAAATTTCTTTCAAGGTCAGATCCCTCCTTCATTGACAAATGCTTCCAATCTATACTACATTGAGATATCCAGGAACAATTTCAGTGGAGTCGTACCTAGTACAATTGGCAGACTAAACAAGCTGGAAATGCTGAATCTCGAATATAATCAGCTGCAAGCAGATAGCAAACCAGGTTGGGAGTTTCTTGACAGCTTGGCCAACTGCACAGTGCTGATTGATTTCTCGATGACCGGGAATCTTCTAAAAGGTCAGGTACCAGCTTCAGTAGGCAACCTTACCAATCAGCTCCAGTATTTATACCTGGCTGAAAATCAATTGTCGGGTGAATTTCCTCCTGGTATAGCAAACCTTCACAACCTGTTCATTGTATCACTGGCTGTGAACCAATTTTCTGATGCCCTTCCTGAATGGCTTGGGTCTCTGAAAAATCTACAAAAGATATCACTAGGCAGCAATTTCTTTAGTGGAATCATTCCATCATCCTTGTCAAATCTGTCTCAACTGGCAGAGCTCAATCTAGAATCGAATCAGTTGGTTGGTAAAATTCCCCCAAGCTTTGCAAATCTTCAAATCCTTAAACTATTGAACATTTCCAACAACAATCTTTATGGAAGCATACCGAAGGAACTTTTCAGAATTCCAACAATTGTGCAGATCAGCTTATATGACAACAACCTAGAGGGAATAATTCATCCCGACATTGGCAATGCTAGGCAACTTACATATTTGCAGCTTTCTTCAAATAATTTGTCTGGAGAAATTCCTACCACCTTGGGTAACTGTGAGAGTTTGGAAGGAATCGAGTTGGATTATAATTCTTTCATCGGAAGCATCCCAGTTTCTTTAGGCAACGTAAGGACTCTCAAAGTTCTCAACTTGTCCCATAACAACTTAACTGGGTCAATACCAGCATCTATTGGGAACTTACAACTTCTTGAGCAACTAGATTTTTCATTCAATCATCTTGAAGGTGAGGTACCAATGAAAGGGATATTCAGTAACAGAACAGCTGTGCGGATTGATGGAAATCAGGGGCTTTGTGGTGGGCCACCTGAGTTGCACCTAATGGCATGTCCTGCAATCCCTTTGGATTCAGATAAGCACAGACTATCACTTATACTGAAAGTAGTGATCCCATTAGCCATAGCGGTGTCAATTGCTATTGTCATTGCTTTTTTGCTCTTGTGCAGAAAGCGAAAACTGACTACCAGATCTAATTCTTTATCCTCATTTGGAAGAGAAATCCCCAAAATTACTTATAGGGACCTTTTCAGAGCAACCGAGGGCTTTGCAACATCCAATCTAATTGGGCAGGGAAGGTATGGTTCTGTTTATCAAGGGAAACTGTTTCAGGATAGAAATGTGGTTGCCATCAAGGTCTTCAGTCTAGAGACAAGAGGAGCACATAAGAGTTTCATCGCAGAAATGCAATGCTTTGAGAAACATGCTTCACTGCAATCTAGTTCCTATCCTTACTGCTTGCTCAACTACGGATTCTAATGGAAATGAATTTAAAGCCTTAGTATACGAGTTCATGCCACGAGGAGACTTGCATAACTTATTGTACTCAACTGGAGATAGTGAAGGCTCGTCATATTTAAATTATGTTTCACTAGATCAAAGGTTAAGCATCCTTGTGGATGTGTCAGATGCTTTGGCGTATCTACATCATAGCCATCAAGGGACCTTTGTCCACTGTGATCTGAAACCTAGCAACATTCTCCTGGGTCATGATATGGTAGCTCATGTTGGAGACTTTGGGCTAGCAAGGTTCAAATTTAGTTCCACGACATCATCTTTTGTTGACTCTTATTCCACTTCATCAATTGCAATCAAGGGAACTATCGGCTACGTTGCTCCAGGTATGGTCCTATTCTTGTTATCTAGTAAAAAATGATGGTGTGTTTCATGAGTCCTCTGTTTATTTGAACCAAACCCCTCCTACATGTGATTTACAGAATGTGCAGGGGGAGGTCAATCTCAACTGCCTCAGACGTCTACAGCTTTGGAGTTGTTCTACTCGAGATATTCATCCGACGGAGGCCAACAGATGAAATGTTCAAGGATGGGATGAGCATTGTGAAGTTCACCGAAATCAACTTCCCTGATACTGTGTTTCAGATTGTTGACCCACAGCTACTGGAAGAGCTGGATCTTAGCAAGGAGACTCCAGTGGCTATCAAGGATAGTGGATCAAAGATTCTGCAGTCTGTGTTGAGTATCGGGCTCTGCTGCACCAAGACAACCCCCAGCGAACGCATCAGCATGCAGGAGGTGGCCACGAAGCTGCACGGGATCAGGGATGCTTATCATACAGGAAACTGAACAGCTATTTAAATCAGGGGAGTTTATGGTATAACTGGTTGAATGTTGATACACATGTGTGTAGCTGCTTCAACCCTTTTGTTTTAGGGTAATAATCTTGTCTCCTAAGCTAAATAAGATTTCTTGTTCTGATATAGCCACTCAGCTTGCCATCAGCCTGCTTCTCAATGCCACTTTTGGCGTAAGAGGTTAGCAGCAAGAAAACCACATTTTCCATCGAGCACAGATCTGGTGTCCACTACCATATACAGAAATAGAAAATGAGCAATGCATTAACAATATTGATAAAGTAAAATGAAAATAACAATATGTTGCACGTATTAGCCTCAGAATTTCAAATTTTCCACATCGCAGCACCCAGAAATTAGCAATGTTTAGTAAAGCAATTTCCCAGTTTCCGACAAATTTTAGCACCAATGAAAGAATCCAATTAAACTAAATGCAAAGCACCTATGTTTTGTTTTCTCCTATAAGGAATCGGATGCTCGTAGCCTAAGAGGGGGAGGGGGTGAATTAGGCAAACTAAAAACCTTAACCTATGACTTCACTACTTTTACACAAAGATAAACTAGAACATACTATCTAGATGTGCAACTATAGTTGTTCTAGTGTGAAACTCCCATCCCAAAACAAGGTTTGCAACCTATAGCCAATCCTAGTATGATACTATTCTAGGAAAGTAAAGGCAAGCAAAGATTGCAAGAGAGTAAATGCGGAAACGTAAAGAGGGATGAGAGGAAGCAAACTCTTGACACACGATTTATCCCGTGATATCGGTAGGCACTAAGCCACCCCTAGTCCACGTTGTTGAAGCACTCACATAAGAGTATTGCTTCCCGGTCACCAAGTCTCTCCCAAGAGCACCACTTGATTCGCCACAAAGGCTCGCCACTTAGGCACTCGCCAAGCTCCCTTGGTCACCTTGATACCGTCTCCACTAAGGAGCTTCTCCACCAAGGAAGGGGGTCTCCACGTCCCCCGCACAAAGTGTCCTCGCCACTCCACACCAAGCCGGAGGGTCGAAGACGATTGCCGATGAGCCACTTAGGCCCCAAGGCTTCCGGCGCACCTTGTACAACTTGATTCACTCAAGAATCACCTCACAAGGTTGGCACAACCTTGCACTCACTCAGCTCTAAGCTAAGACTAGCACTAAGCACATACACAAAGCATATGCAAGTCTAAGGATGAGCAATTTAGCACTTGGATGGATTGGATATGATCTTCTAGGTGTCTTGCACTCCTCTGCACTCCCACACAATCCAGCAACCTCAAATGGGCGGGTGGAGGAGGTATAAATAGCCCAACGCATCAAACTAGCCGTTGGCTAAAAGCTGCTGAAAGTAGTACCATCAGATGATCTAACGCTATTCTTTTCCGGGCGTCGGTTCATCCGGTGCTACTAGCCGTTGCCCTCCACCGCTCATGACCGTTGACACAACTTCTCCGACGCTATACACTGACGCACCGTCGGTTCATCCGGTGCTGAAGACCCCGCGGCCAAAACCTTACTGTTAGCTTCCACGAGACCATCGAATGAACCGCTGTTTCACCGTTGGTTCATCCGGTGCTACTGCTCCAGTCTTGGCGCGTCTCTGTCTTGTTCAAACTTGGTCACCGGATAGACCGACGGTTCCCTCAACCGTCGGTTCATCCGACGCTGCTTGTCTTCGCGACTTCTCTTCTCCAATTCATCCGACGCAACTAGGAGAGGGACCGTCGGTTCATCCGACGGTATCAAGTTAACTCCAGTCATTGCGCGGTGTCCCAAGTACTCCGACGCTATGCACCGATGGTACCGTCGGTTCATCCGATGGTGCCCTTTTTCTTCTTTTCCTTTGCGTCTTCAACTTGGATTTTTGCCTCAACTTAACATACTTAACATGCCATCACTTATAGCCCCAAAATATATACTAAGTCCTCATTTTTGCTATAAGTAACTTAGCATGTGCATGGTATGTTAACTTGTGGTATGACATGTTAACTTGGGCATGGTTTGTTAACTTGGGTATGGTATGTTAACATGTGGTAACATCCATGGGACCTAGGAATGCCTACAAAGACATGCTAGACAATGTGGTTAGTCCCATTGCTTGTGTTAACATGAATCACCAAAATCAACTCGAACAAATGGCAAATGGGGCCATGTTCGCTACATCTCCCAACAAATTATGCAAGTACATAAATTTTGCTCACTTGTTAGTTCTTAATATCCCTGACTAGGTAGGAAAATTTCTATGTGACGTCAATATGAAAGGGTTGTTAGATCCAAGGGATCATCTAGGCGTAGATCGGTAGGTATACTCTTAACATTTGAGGTAAAACATGGGTTCTTGAGATTAACCGGAAGGGGAGAGAGGAGAGGACAGAAAGAGAATCACCGTGGGGATTAGGAAGTAGGGGATGAACTCATCGGTGTAGATGGAGTCCGTCGGTGTCGTGCAGTGCCGTGGAGATCGTCGGTGAAGCGCAGTGCTGATCCGGGACGGCTGCGGTGCTTCCCGCCGCTAGCAGCACCTCCTGATCGGTGGGCAGGGCAGATAGGGCGAGTGGGCACGTTCTGTCTCATGGGTTACTGTTCCTCATGGTGAGGACCGGAGCGTCCAAGGACCGATGGATGGTCGCTCCCTGGTGTGATGAGTGATTGACAATGTAGTGTGGACTGACCCTTGGCCGAGTATTGCAGGTGCAGGTTGCGGCTTGACTCGTGTTGGTGCAGGTGAAGAGCGGGCGCGAAAGGTCTTAGCCTTGCGGGGCCTCCGAGGAGTGGAGAGACAAGTAGGCTCGGCTCGATGGACCCGATGGCCGAACGGGGTCAAGTGCGGGCCGCATGGTGGCAAGAAAAGCAAGACGAAGTCGTCGACCGGAGCCGGTGCAGGGTAGCGGCTCACGACCGGAGTCGGCACGCGGGGTTTGCGGCGGTTCACCACAAAATCGTCAGGTTATTTGGTTGAGCCACAAAACCAAGACCGGAGGCTCGGCGGGCGGAGATGGGATCCGGGCACGCCGAGAAGCTTCGATGCCAGAGGACACGCGGCGGGATCGCAGGGCTTGCGTTGGGAGGACGCGGACCGCGGCAAAGGCGTGGCCGTCTGATGAATAGGAGTGCTACTTGACCATATTGCCCCTGAGGGGATTGTATCTTAAGTTTAAGTGCTAGGGGTAGCTTGGTCATTTGCCCAACCTAGAGGAACTCATATATATAGCTCTAGGGTTTCTGGGTAAACCAAACTTCCGCACTGCTTCTCATTTCCCTGCTCCATAGGTTCAGTTTTTCTTCACCGTTTTGTAGAGAATCTGACCTCCGAATGTATGGAAGCTTTCATGGTTGCGTCGATTTCCTTCTTGTAGCTCGTGTGATTTTCGTGTCTTTTTCGGGCTATTTTCGTTGGATTTTCGTGCGCGCCTTGTTCCTTCGATTCTGAGGTGTTTGGGTTCGGATTTGTTTGAGGGAATCATGGATAGATATCTTGTGCATCTTTGTGCTTGATCTTGATCCCTCAAACTCCGAATTTGGCCTCCGATTGAAGGATTTCGGTGCAAGTACATAAATTATGCAAGTTTGCCGGACGGTCCGCGAGGAGAGTGCGGACGGTCTTTTCTGCACGGACGGTCCGCGGGTAGGGCACGGACAGTCTGTTATTCGAGGTGCAGTACTGGAGGTTCGGGTGGCATTTTCGGACGGTCCGTCCTGTGCTTGCGGACGGTCCGCCTGGTCCCCGCGGACAGTCCGCCCCCTCCATGCGGACGGTCTGCCCCAGGCTTTCCAGATTACCTAAGTCCTTTGCTTCTTGAGTTGCGCTTCCGTGTTGCTTTGAGTTGGGGTTTGTTCCTAGGGTTGGTAGGTCCGTTGTGACTACGCGACCTTAGCAAACTCCTGTGGGAATCCTCGGTTGTGATTTTGGGGCATAGGCCGAGTTCATCCTTCGGGAAGAATTTTTATCAGCTCCCATTCACTCCCCCCTCTCTGGTCGCCTAATCGGTCCTTCAATTGGTATCAGAGCCAGTTACGGATCTTCGTGATTCTAACCAGTCTAAGATCCAAAGATGGCGTACCAGGAATGGGGTTCGGGTCCTCCACACTTTGATGGTAAGAACTACCAGATGTGGCAGAGGCGGATGGCTGCTTTCCTCTACGGCAAGGGTCAGATCCTTTGGGATGTCACGGTGAACACAGCTTATGTTCATCCGATGAACTTCCTAGCTCTAGGATCGAGGGATATGTTCAACGCCAACAACAAGGCGGTCGACTACTTGCTTCGTGCTCTGTGTCAATCCGAATTCGATCGGGTTCAGACAGAGAACTTGGCTTGTAAGATTTGGGAGCAGTTGAAGAATGCTCATGCTGGAAATGCTCAGGTTCAAGCTCGGTTGTTTGCGACCTACCGGAGAGAGTACAAGAACTTCACTCATCTCCCCGGTGAGTCCATTGATAGCATGTTCCAGTGGTTCACCATGATTGTGAACAACATGAGGGCTAATGTGGCCGTTCTCCAGTACGATGATCATGACAGGGCTGTGAAGCTCCTGCACTCTCTGGATCATACCATGTGGAGTGAGAAGGTCGAGGCCATTCTTGAGTCGGAGAAGTATGAGACCCTCACGGTGGATGAGCTGTTCTCCAAGCTCAAGTCGTCTGAGGTGGACCGTGGGGTGCGAGCAAGGATCGAGAACCCGACTGACCCTCATAGTCTGGCTCTCGTTTCTAGACCAAGGACTAATGCTAACATGTCTTCGAGACAGTTCTCTTTGTCTTCTCTTGTGTCCATGCCAGATGAGGAGTTTGACGTGCTAGGCGAGGAAGATCTCACGTTGCTGAGCAGGCGGTTCGAGCGCATGTACACAAACCGGAAAAACGCTCGGAGGAGCTCGAGTATGTGCTACCGGTGCGGGAAGCACGAGCACTTTATCGCTGAGTGCCCGGAAGCCATGGAGGTCAAGCCCGAGCGCAAGCACCATCCAAGGACCGACCACAAGCACCGCTCGAGGGACGACCGCAAGGGCAAGAACAAGTCCGAGCGGAGGCCAAGGAGGAGTGGTGGTCACAAGAAGAAGGAGCGAGCGATGGTTGCCGGAGCGAGCGATGGTTGCCGGAGCGAGCGACCTCGACTTGAGCTCTTGCTACTCTTCATCGAGCTCAAGTGATGAAGATGAGAACCGGCACTAGGGCAAGCGGTCAAGCAAAAACATCAACGGCTTGTGCTTCGCCGCCCAAGGCTTTTGCGGCATGGCACATAGCTCCGCAAGCAAGAAGAGCAACAAGGACGACTCGGACTCCGACTCCGAGGATGAGGTAAACAATGATCCATCCTTCTTGGTAGCGGAGAATGCTAGGTTGAATGAATTGCTTGACAACCGTGATGATGTGCTTAGAAAGACCAACAAGGAGAAGAGGGAGTATAGGTCTTTGCTTGGAGAGGCTAAGGAGAAGGTGGTTGAGCTAGAGTCTTTTCTTGTTGACGCTAGGGCTCAAATAGATTCTCTTAAGTCTGCTCCTATTGTGACTAATGAACCTGAATGCACTGATTGTTCTGTTTTCCTTGGTGATTTGACTGTGCTTAAGGAAAAGTATGCCTCCAAGGTCGAGGAACTAGATGTGCTTAGGGTTGAGCTAGATGAGATGAAATCTAGGCCCTCCTTGCTTGGTGCTTTCACTTCTTGTCCTGTTTTGCATGAGAAGCTAGATGTTTCGCTTGCTTATGCTAGATCTCTAGAGGCTCAGCTGAAAGCTCCTATTCCTACATCATGCTCTACTTGTGAAGTAAATGCTGTGAAGAATTTGGAGCTTGCACACTATGTTGATCGTTTGCAGGATGAGAATGATGAGTTGAGGAAGATGATGGGTTGGTTGTCTGGTCATGAGCCTCAGCTCAGGATGATGATTGAGGCATACAAGTGCTATGATGGGCAAGCACTTGGGGCGGATAAGGTTGGTGAGGGAAGTGGTGAGAATGAAGGGAAGATCGGTGATATCCCAGAACCACCAAAAACCTACCACAAAAATGCCTATACTCCTAAGCCAAACCCTCTTAGGAACCGACTAGACACAACCCCAGCTCCACCCGTGTTTCCTCCACACACAGACAACTTCCAGAAACCCATCAAGTTCAAGAGTGACTTGGGGAATGAGTTCTTTGGGAAGAAGGGAGAGAAACCGAGTGAGGAGAAGCCAGAACCCAAAGAGAGCCCAAAACCAAAGCCAAAACCAAAACCCTTCCATTGTGAGCATTGTGGGAGGGATGGGCACCTAGCGGAGTTTTGCTTCAGGAGGAAGTGTGAGGAGAGGTTTGCTAGAGAGATGGCAAACAAGGACATGTACCGCTCTTCTCGTGGTGTGCCTGAGCCTAGGATGGTGCCAAGGGGCGAGGGTGTGGTGTGTACCATTTACCCTCGGGAGAGGCGTGAGTTTGTGCCTCGAGGTGAGCCACCACACAGAGAAGGTGGTAGGCGTGTTGGGTTTGGGCGTGGTGAGTTTGCTGGACGTTCCTTCGCTCATGGCCAATACGAGTATGGGGGGAACGATCGCAGCTTTAGGTCCCAGAGGAGCTACGGGCCACGGTCTCCACCTCGTGGTGCGCGTAGTCCTCTAAGGGGACGTGTGGGTGTTCCACCTAGGAGAGATAGGATGGATTTTGCTAACCCCACTTTTGAGCAAATGGCACGGCACTGGTTTGATTCATTTTGTACTAACCCCAGTGCTGAGTTGTTTGCTCACTCTCGCTCTCGTTTTTGATTTGCAGGTGGGAGGCTTGGAGGGTTTTTGGTTGATCGACTCCGGTTTCTCTCGACACATGACCGGAGATCGAAGGTGGTTCTCCAGCCTCACCCCGGTGATGACCAAAGATTACATCACTTTTGGGGACAATGGGAAAGGTAGAATGCTTTCAGTGGGCACGGTGAAGGTGAGCGAGTCTGTGACTCTTAGACGTGTTGCTCTTGTCAAGTCTTTGGGGTTCAATCTTCTTTCGGTTTCCCAACATCTTGATGAGGGTTTTGAGGTCTGTTTCAAAACAGGCGCTTCTTGTGTTTTGGATTCTTGAGGTGATCTTGTGTGCACGGTCATCCCTGAGGGTCAGATTTTCAGAGTTGATTTTTCTCAGTGTGTCGGCTCTTCTCGTTGTTTGGTTGCTGGTGTTTCAGCGGAGCTTTGGAAATGGCAAAAGAGACTAGGTCACTTGAGTTTTGACTTGTTGTCACGCTTGAGTGGGCTAGGATTGGTCCGAGGATTGTCTAAGTTAAAATACCAAAAGGACTTGGTATGTGCTCCATGCAGGCATGGTAAGATGGTCGCCGCCTCTCACCCGCCTCTGACATCCGTTATGACAGAGAGGCCATGCGAGCTGTTCCATGGACTTGGTTGGTCCAGCTCGTGTGTGCTCGGCGGGTGGGAAATGGTATGTCCTGGTGATAGTGGACGACTATTCTCGCATTGCTTGGGTCTTCTTTTTGGCTGATAAGGGGGAGACGTTTGGTTTTGTGCGGGATCTAATCTTGGGGTTGAAGAATGAGAGGAATGAAGATGCCATTCGAGCTATCCGTAGCGACAATGGCTCTGAATTTAAAAACTCTCGTTTCGAAACCTTTTGTCGTGATTTGGGTCTCGAACATCAATTCTCTTCTCCCTATGTGGCTTGTCAGAATGGTGTGGTTGAGAGGAAAAATCGTTCCCTTTGTGAGATGGCTCGGACGATGCTCGACGAGCATAGGACTCCAAGGAGATATTGGGCCGTGGCGGTGAATACCTCGTGCCATGTTGGGAACCGGATTTTTCTTAGGGCCTTCTTGAACAAGACGTGCTATGAGCTCATGCACGGGCGAGCACCTAGAGTGAGCCATTTCAGGGCTTTTGGTTGTCGGTGTTTAATTCTCAAGAAGGGTAGGCTTGATAAGTTTGAGTCAAGGTCTTCTGATGGGATCTTTTTAGGTTATGCTAGTCATTCTCGAGCATTCCGTGTGCTCAACCTTGATACTAACCTAGTCATGGAAACTTGCGAGGTTACCTTCGACGAGACCCAGCCATGCAGTTCATCTGTTTTTGAGTGTGCAGACGACGACGAGATTGGCAAGAAGATCTTTGAGGACGAGGAGGATGATGCTGGAGAGGATGATGGTGATGATGAAGCTCCAGCCGAGCAAGTACCCTCTACTTCCACTACGACGACTACGGTGCAGGATGGTCCAGCCCCTACACCGACTACGATCCAGCAAGATCAAGTGGAGCTGCAGCTGAGGGGGAGGTTGTCTCTAGGCGAGAGGCACCGAGGCACGTTCAAGTTGATCATCCTCCCTCAAGAATCATCGGCGACATCAATGAACGTCCGACACGGTCAAGATCCAGGAATGTTTCTCACTTTGCTCATTCAGCTTTTGTTGCTACCTTTGAGCCAAAAGACATTGGACACACCCTCTCTGATCCTAATTTGGTGAACGCAATGCATGAGGAGTTAGAGAACTTTGAGAGAAACCAAGTTTGGGAGTTGGTAGAGCCACCACCACATTGCAAACCTATCGGGACAAAATGGGTGTGGAAGAACAAAGAGGGTGAGAATGGTGAGGTGGTGAGAAACAAATCGAGGTTGGTTGCTCAGGGTTATAGTCAGAAGGAGGGGATAGACTATGAGGAGACATTTGCTCCTGTAGCCCGTTTGGAGGTGATTAGGATCCTTCTAGCCTTTTCCGTGGCTAAAGGGTTCAAATTGTACCAAATGGATGTGAAAAGTGCCTTCTTAAATAGGGTTTTAGAAGAAGAGGTGTATGTGAAGCAACCACCGGGCTTTGAGACTGCTGAGTTTCCTCACCGGGTGTATAGGCTGAGGAAGGCGTTGTATGGGCTGAAACAAGCTCCCCGTGCTTGGTATGGCCGGTTGAGGGGGTTCTTGTTCAGCAAGGGGTTTGAGATGGGCAAGGTTGATAAGACTCTTTTTCTCCTCAGGCAGGGCGATGATATCCTAATTGTTCAGGTGTACGTGGGTGATATTGTCTTTGGCGGCTCGCCTCACTCTTTGGTTGCGAGGTTTGCAGAGGACACGAGCAAAGAATTCGAGATGTCTATGATGGGAGAATTGCAGTTCTTTCTCGGGCTTCAGATCAAGCAGGCGAAGGAGGGAACCTTTGTGCATCAAGCCAAGTACACGAAGGACATCCTCAAGAAGTTCAAGATGGACGACTTGAAGCCCCTGTCGACACCGATGAGTACGACTACAGCGTTGGATGCGGACGAGGACGGAGAGCCTGTGGACCAGAAGGAATACCGAAGCATGATCGGCTCCCTCTTGTACTTGACGGCGACGAGGCCGGACGTTCAGTTTTCTGTGTGTCTGTGCGCTCGTTTTCAGGCGTCGCTGAGGACTTCACATCAGCAGGCCGTCAAGCGGATCTTCAGGTATCTTCGATACACTCCTGAGCTCGGCCTTTGGTACTCGGCGTCCTCTTCTCTTTCGCTTCTTGGGTTTTCAGATGCCGACTTTGCGGGGTGTCGAGTTGATAGGAAGTCGACTTCGGGGACATGCTAGTTTTTGGGATCTTCGCTTGTTTCTTGGTCTTCTCACAAACAATCTAGTGTAGCTCAGTCTACCACAGAAGCCGAATATGTTGCTGCCGCTAGTTGTTGCTCACAGCTGCTTTGGATCACATACACGCTGAGTGACTTTGGTGAGGAGTGTTCCCATGTACCTCTCATGTGTGATAGCACGAGTGCCATTAGTGTTGCCAAAAACCCCGTGCTCCACTCCAGAACCAAACATATAGATGTGAGGTACCACTTCCTGAGAGACAATGTTGAGAAGGGAAACATAGACCTCATCCATGTGCCAACCGAAAAGCAGCTCGCCGATATCCTAACCAAGCCTTTGGACCAAGCTACATTTGCCCGTTTGCGAGGAGATCTTGGTGTTGTTTTTCCTTTTTGAGCTTTGATTGGGGGTTTGATGTACATACTCATGTTGCATTTTCATTTATGTATCATATCATGCTTGCATCTTTGTATCATAGACTGCATGTGTATCATATGCTTTAGGAATGTGCTTCTCCTATATATGTGGATCACCATGATATGCTGGATATGAGATTATGACATTGCTAGTGATGCTCATATGATGTATAGCGATGCTCTTGGTAGCTTTGGGATGTATATGCTTGTGGATGGCTTACTTTTGTAAAAATGCTATATATGATCCTCTCTTATGAGTTGAATGCCTTTCACGCTAAATTTGTGCACTGTCATACGGACATCCCTGGGCCCACTACTCAGGTGGGTACTAGGACTGACTACTCCGTGGGCCCCTAGGACTACTCGACTTGGGCTGCACGGCACCTGCTGGCGTGGAGCGCAAGGCCTACAGAGGATTAGTACTCGGTTAGGAAGCTAGACATGCCCGGATCCATGTAGAGTACTCCTAGCCGTACACGACTAGTACTCCTCTAGCAAACCGACTTGTAACCCTGCCTCCCGGACTATATAAGGCGAGGCAGGGACCCCTATCTTATCATCCACATCATCTTGTAAACACACCCAATCAATCCAGAGCTACGCAGCATACAGGACGTAGGGTATTACGCACCTCGCGGCCCGAACCTGTCTAAATTGTGTGCCACGTGTCTCTCCTTCGAGTTCCCGATCTCGGCGAGGCCACAAACATCTACCTCGGGTACTCCCCTTGGTAGGTTGCCGGTCTAAATCACCGACAGCTGGCGCGCCAGGTAGGGGATCTCGCCGAAGATCACATGGCGAACTCGATGGCTTCAATCGTCATCAAGCCAACCACCGCCTTCAACCGCGGCGACACCTTCGTCTTCGGCTCCTGGGTCTGCACCGCTGATGGCGCTGGATCGTTCCAGCGCTACCTCACCATGACCCCGGACCCGGAGACTGGACACGTGACGCTTCCCGAAGCCATCACGGGCCAATTCGACGAATTTTCTCTCTGCAACCAAGTCGCCGACTTCGAGATTGGATCCGCCTCCAACTCGAACTCGACATCACCCTGGATCGAATCATGCGAGCCGGCTCCTGAGCCATCGTGTGGAACGGTCCTCCTCCATGAGCACTTCCCATACGGCCTCTGTAACTCTAGCAGGGCCCACGTGGAAGCTCTCACCGCGCGTCGGGCCGGCAAGGAGATCGTCTCCGAGTCCTCCTCGGACTCCAACACTGTCCCCGACTACAACTCGGACTCCTCCTACGAGTTCGACTTTGGTCTCGATCCGATCGAGTCCGAGTCCGAGCTCAACTCCATCGAGGAACCGCTGTCAGGTCCTGCTGCTGGCTTGGTCATCACGTCTACTCCTGCCGGCAGATTTGTCTACTGGCCCGACCGCAAGCCCGCAGACCTGATCAACGACAACTCACGCTGCGTCGCCTACCTCGAGACACTCCCCTTCCAGGAGGGGACACCGCTGACTCTGATCGAGGAGGAGCACACGCCAACCGAGGTGGCGACTACCGACTCCGGACTCTGCACGCCCGATCGTGAAGTATTCATGGCTGCCGGGGAAGCTGGAACCTCAAACAACCAAGTCGATCGCTACCTCGATGACATCTCAGCAGATGAGGAATCAGCCAATGCACCTCCAGATGAGACTACGGAGGCCAAGAATGCCCGGCGCGAGCGCAACAGAAGATGAGCTGATCGGCGCAGGCGGCTCCGAGAAGCTTTTCCTATCCGGAACCTCACAGAGGCTCTGGATCAAGTCGAAAACCGGGTACATACCACCCCTGAGCAATGCCTCATGTCTATCACCACGATAGCACGAACAGCTCAGGGGCACCGCGCAGGAGAACTCATCGCCAAGCTTGCTGAAGATGCCTACTTCATGCGGGTTGACAACAGAGTCGCCCTCACTGGAAACCACGAAGCCACCAGTCGCAGCCCAGCAGATGGTGGATGCAACCGCATTCATGGCGAACACCAGCCAAACCCCAACCGCTCTAGAGCCTCGACGGGAGGACCCTCACAGGGCGGCAATAGCCAAGCAGGCGGCGGCGGTAGTCGCGGCGGCGGCAGCAACGGCGGGAGTTCCTCCCACGGCGCCGGCAGAAGAGCTGGTGGCGGCGGCGATCGCGGAGGCCGAGGCCACGTGAATAGCCACACCACCGGCAACGCACGCGTGGCTATGACGCCCGGCACAGGATCAATGAGATCCGCCGCAAGAAGGCTACTAAAGCCAGCGACAGCGATGGCTTCCCCGCCTACTCTGCACGACTTCGCAACCTGCTCCTTCCTGAGAAATTCAAACCTCTCGGGATCACTAAGTACGACGCGAAGCAAGACCCCGTTCAGTGGCTCGGGTGCTATGCCCTGGCCATCGAAAATGCTGGTGGCAACAATGACGCAAAGTGCCTCTTCTTCCCCTTCTGTCTGGATCAAGCTTCACTCACATGGCTCGAGTCGCTCGAAAAGAACTCGATTGACGAGTGGGACCAGCTGAAGGCCCAGTTCACCAGCAACTTCGCAGGCGCCATGGGGCACTCAGGTACTTGCATGGACTCGGCGATTGTCAAGCAGGAACAAGGCGAGACGCTCCGCCAGTACATGTGTCGCTTCTTCGACAAGCGCGCGACCATAGTCGACGTCATCGATAAAGAAGTCATCGACCTCTTCCAAGATTGACTCTATCACCGTCGCACCTTCAAAGACTTCGGTCGCCGCCGCCCGAGTTCCATCACCAAGCTCCAAGACATGTTCACATCATGGGCCGACGAAGAGGACAAGGCGAACGCCAAGTACGACTCCATTCGTGGCAAGAGCAAAAACAACACGGGCGGCAACAACAACAACAAGGATCAAGGGGGTCGCAACAACAACAACTACTCGGGTTCCAACCGCAAGCGCAAGCCAGACAATACAGTCGCGGCTATACAGCACCCTGCGAAGGACAACTCGAAAAAGACCTCCGGCGGCTTCAGAGACTTGCTCAAAGAGAAGTGCCCGTGGCATCTGGATGGCAACCACACAACCGACCAGTGCTACCAACTCCGACGAGCACTCAAGGACATTCCCGAGCCACGGCCTCCTCACGACAAGAAGGGCAAGAAGAAGGTCGACGAAGGCAACAGCGACTTCCAAGAACTCGACAAGACGGTGAATGTCCTCTTCGGCGGACTACCCACCAGACGATCTCAGAAGCTCACTCGACGGGAAGTCTTGAACATTGAACCAGCGGTACCGACACCTCTAAGGTGGTCGGAGGTACCCATCACCTTCTCCCGCGCGGATCAATGGACAAGCTTCTCTGAGCCAGGATGTTTCCCACTCGTCCTGAAACCAGTAGTCGCGGGCTCCAGACTCAACAAGGTACTCATCGACGGCGGGAGCGGACTCAATGTCCTCTTCACCAAGACCTTGAAGAAGATGAAGCTCGACATCACCGACATGCTCACCAAGAGCGCGTCACCTTTCTACGGCATCGTCCCTGATAACGCGGCTATTCCACTTGGCTCAGTGGTCCTGCCAGTTACCTTCGGGGATTCAAGGGAGAACTACCGCACCGAGTACATCAAGTTTGAGGTTGCAGACTTCGAGACCTCCTACCATGCCATCCTCAGCAGACCAGCCATCGCCAAGTTCATGGCGGTGCCTCACTACACCTACTTGGTACTCAAAATGCCAAGTCCTACCGGAGTACTCACGCTGCAAGGGGACTTGAAGATTTCTTTCGACCGCGACACCGAAGCCGTGGAACTCGCAGCAACTAATCAAGTACCCAATGCAATGATGAAAATCTTCATTGCGTCCAAGAAGCTTGCCCCAACCGAACTCGAGATACCTGAGAAGACCGACACCGCAAACAAGCCTCAGCCAACAGAGGAAGTACAGGTGAAGGCTATCGACCTCAGGACGGGTGACAGCAGCAAGACTACCATGATCGGGGCGGGGCTCGACCCGAAATAGGAAGACACGCTCGTCAGCTTCCTTCGGGCTAACCGAGACATCTTCGCGTGGAAGCCAGCGGACATGCCAGGTGTGCCCAGGAGGCTGATCGAGCACTCACTCAACGTCGACCCTAAAGCTACCCCCAAGCAACAACACCTCTGCCGTTTTGCTGACGACCGACGGGATGCCATCAAGAAGGAACTCGCCAAACTACTCGCGGCTGGCTTCATTCGAGAAGTCTTCCATCCTGAGTGGCTCGCCAACCCCGTCCTCGTCCGCAAGAAGAACACGAACGAGTGGAGGATGTGCGTCGACTACACCGACCTCAACAAGCATTGCCCCAAGGACCCCTTCGGGTTGCCGCGGATTGATCAAGTCATCGACTCCACGGCGGGCTGCGACCTGCTCTGCTTCCTCGACTGCTACTCCGGGTACCACCAGATCGCTATCAAGGAAGAAGACGAGGAGAAGACCGCGTTCATCACCCCGTTCGGCGCCTACTGCTACATGACAATGTCGTTCGGGCTGAAGAACGCCGGCGCTACCTACCAGCGAGCTATCCAGACCTGCTTCAAGAAGCAGCTCAACAAGAACGTCGAAGCCTATGTGGATGACGTGGTCGTCAAGACCAGAAACTTCGATACGCTCATCGCCGATCATGAAGAGATTTTCGCATCCCTGCGAGAGTACCAATGGAAGCTCAATCCCAACAAGTGCGTCTTCGGCGTACCATCTGGGAAACTACTCGGCTTCATCATCAGCCATCGCGGCATCGAAGCCAATCCCGAGAAGATCTCTGCCATCACCAATATGAAAGCTCCAACCTGCATCAAGGATGTCCAGAAGCTGACCGGGTGCATGGCGGCCCTGAACAGATTCATCTCGAAGCTTGGAGAACGGGGACTACCCTTCTTCAAACTACTCAAGCACCAATAGAAGTTCGTTGGCCCGCGGAGGCTGATCAAGCTTTGACGCAGCTCAAAGACTTCTTGTCCAAGCCACCGGTCCTCACAGCTCCTCGCAAAAAGGAGTAGCTATTGCTCTACCTCACTGCGACTACTCACGTGGTCAGTACTGCCATCGTCGTCGAGCGGCAGGAAGAAGGCCACGCTTACCCAGTCCAGCGACCAGTCTACTTCGTTAGTGAGCATCTGTCAGAGTCCAAATCACGGTACCAGCCGGTTCAGATGCTACTCTACGCAGTACTCATCACCTCGCGGAAGCTACGACACTACTTCTAGGAGTACTCGATTGTCGTCATCACCGACTATCCGCTCGGCGACATACTTCGCAATCAAGATGCTACTGGAAGAATCTCCAAGTGGGCGGTTGAACTTGGAGCCCTCAACATCAACTTCAAGCCACACACTGCTATCAAGTCTCAAGCACTAGTCGACTTCATGGCAGAGTGGCGAGAGAATCAGCTACCAACACCTACGGTGCGACCAGAGCACTGGGTGATGTACTTCGACGGCTCACTCAAGCTCGAAGGCGCAGGCGCAGGAGTACTCCTGATTTCTCCAAAGGGCAAACAACTCAAGTACGTCCTGCAGATCTTCTGGAAGGTCTCAAACAACAAAGCCGAGTATGAAGCCCTGCTGCATGGGCTCCGCCTCGCAATCTCACTGGGCATCAAGCGACTACTAGTCTACGGCGACTCCGCAGTGGTCATCAACCAGGTCAACAAGTCTTGGGATCGCAACAAGGAGAACATGGATGCCTACTGTCTTGAAGTCCGCAAGATCGAGAACAAATTCTATGGTCTCGAGTTTCACCACGTCGTCCGTGACAACAACATTGCAGCGGACGTCCTGTCGAAGCTTGGTTCTACTCGCGCGCAAGTACCCGTCGGAGTCTTCGTCCACGAGCTTCATGCGCCATCCATCCCGGAGCCAGCGCCAACGACCACTAACCCTGTGCCACCACAGCCCGGTCAAGAGGTCATGATGATCGACGTGGACTGGAGACAACCCTTCATCGACTACATCCGCGAGCAGAAGGTCCCCTCCGACAAGAACACGGCTGAACAACTCGTCCGCCAAGCCAAGACCTACGTACTAGTCGGAGACAAGCTCTACAGGCGGGGTGCCACTTCTAGAGTACTCATGAAGTGCGTACCTCGGGATGAAGGCAAGGACATCTTGGAGGAAATCCACAAATGCATCTGCGGCAACCACGCGTCTTCTCGAACGCTGGTGAGCAAAGCTTTCCGATGAGCTTTCTACTAGCCCACAGCTCTGGCCGACGCTGAAGAACTCGTCAGAAAGTGCCAAGGATGTCAATTCTTCGCCAAGCAGCAACACGTCCCGGCCTACAAGCTAGTCACCATACCACCAACCTGGCCCTTTGTCTGCTGGGGGCTCGACATGATTGGGCCTCTACCAACTACGCCAGGAGGATTCAACAGAGTCTTGGTGGCCATCGACAAGTTCACCAAGTGGATCGAGGTCAAGCCGGTTACCTGCCCAAAGGCCAACAGAGTACTCTGAAGGACCGGAATGGCAAACCAGAGAGGGGGGAGTGAATGGGAGCCGATAAAAATTCTACTCAAGAATTCGGCCTATGAACCCAATTTCACTCGGACACCTCCGCTAGCTTCACTTGCCAAGTCCACGTAGCCACTGGAGTGCTACTGGACCTAGGAGCAAGATCCAACCAACAACAACACAGAACACGTAGCGGAAAACAACTCGAAACTGCTGCTGGCAACCAAAACCGGTCAGGCCGGTTTCTGAAACTGGTCAGACCGACCTTCTGGGACTTAGCCTCTCGCAGGCAGGGGAAACCGGTCAGGCCGGTTTGGCAAACCAGTCAGACCGGTTTTATCCAGGAAATCCCCAAAAGACCTTCGAGACCAAACCTTCCCCAAAACACCTCAAGAACCTCTCAACATTTGAACAAGAAAAGCCATAGCTCGAACAAGACTCTCCTGCTCAAAAACCCTCACGACAGCCCAATGGGGCTAAACCGGTCAGACCGGTTTGGGAAACCGGTCAGCCCGGTTTTGCCTGGACAGTCGGGAAGAACTCAACCCGCGGGAAAAACCTAGCCTTCACCTCAATCGATCTCCCGATTTGTTCCACGGATTCAAGTGAGACTTTGGGGATAGCTGGGGTACCTCGTGGGCTACCTTTGGCTAGAAGCTCGGTCCCCAAAACCTACTCAATCAAGAGGAATCGGAAGTCAACCCTAAAGGACACCTTCCCATGAACTCCACCAAAAACCACCAAATTGAAGCCGTTTCGGAGGGTTTGTTGGAGCAAGATCACCAAGCAAAGAGGCACAAGGTCCTCATACGTGACATCCAACAAGAATCCCTCAAAGAAACGCCCCCAAAACTTCCCACCGGAAATTCCAAGAAAAGGCTCCGAAAATCACCCAAAAAGGAAAACGGGAAGAACACAATCAAGCCTTGAGGAACCACGCCGAATCATCTATACATACCATGAAGGTTCATACAAGGTCTAGCTTCCGCCCAATCATCCTTCCCTCTCACAAGATCTCACCATGAAGCTCTCAAGCTAGTCCTAGAAATCCTAAGGAAAATAGCAAAGGGAAAATGAGCTAGGGTTCCAAGAGATGGCTGCCATCCTCTCACCACTTGGGTTATATGGAGGCAAGCCGAAAGACTAAAATACCCTTAAGGCCAAAACTAGGATACACACCCACCAAGGGCACTTTGGGAAATCGTCTTCGCAACACCATCGGACGGATGCCCGGCGACCGCACTTCGCTTAGCCTCGACGCAAGCCTTGCGATCCCGACGCGTGTCCTCCGCTTCGAAGCTTCCGGCGCCCTGCGACCCCAAACCGGTCAGACCGGTTTCCCAAACCGGTCAGGCCGGTTTTGGCCTGGCAGCCACGCCCGGTCTTCGGCCTCGGCTTTGTGGCTGAGCCGAGTAACCCAGTAGTTTTCTGGTGAACCACTGCAAACCCCGCGAACTTGATGTAGCCTCCGCCAATCACCACTCATGACTCGGCTCCCACGAAGTCCCGGCTCGACCTTGGTTTTGAGGCTCAACCAAGAAACCGTCCATCGTCTTCATCTTGCTGTTCTTGCCACCATGCGGCCCGCACTTGACCCCGCTAGCCACCGGGTCCCTCGAACCAAGCCTACTTGTCTTCTCCACACCTGGAGGCCTCACCGGCAATGACCTTTCGTGCTTGTTCTTCACCTGCACCAACACCAGTCAAGCCGCAACCTGCACCTGTAATACTTAGCCAAGAATCAGTTCACACAACGTTGTCAATCACTCATCACACCAGGAAGCGACCATCCACCGGTCCTCGAACCACACATGGTCCTCAATCTCCCCCTTGATGAGTGCATTGACAACACACACATTTGGGCAAACAAGCGATCGAAAGCCAAACAAAGGCAAAAAGCAAGATCACTTGAAAGAGGAAAGACTCGGTCCCCTTAGACAAGGGCAACGGCTCGACACAACCGAGTCAAAAACAAGCTTAAGCAAAGAGCACAAACCACCAAAGCATACGAGAGCTCCCCCTGCACATATGCATACTCCCCCTGAACATGTGCCAACACTGGGCACAAACCGGTCAGGCCGGTTCCCAAAACCAGTCAGACCGATTTAACTCGGCAGAAACACCCCCCAAAAGCCAAAAATGCAAACGAAATGCACAAGCTCCCCCTTGACTGTTGGGATATGTTCTAGGGATGCAATACAACTTTTCTCAACCAACATTTCTCCCCCTTGTTGCCAATGCATGAATCAAGGCTCAAATTTGGAAAGGATGCAACTAGAGCTTCTCAAATAGACAAAATTCATCACAAGATGCTACACATGATCAAATGAGCAAGTTAGATACTCTACAGCATCATATGAACATCAACTACATGATCACCAAGTTTCACAACCATTGGGTAAAGCTAAGATAGAATTGATCATTTTACGAAAAAATTACCCTCTCATGAGCAAAGTCCTAAACAAGAGCAAAACATGTCAAAATGGCAAAGCCACACAAACTTCATGCTAGGACAACCATTCTAAGCATAAGACCATCATAAACACCCACAAGCACCTCATGTCATGTCAAAGCATACCGAGCCATGTGCTTACTTCTATGATATGAGACTTCTCATTGGTAAGCAACATGCAACGGTTTAGCACCCAAAAACAAGTAAATTAAGCATATATGACATGGGAGCACATTTTCCAAGCAATTTACATTTCATTTTCTGATTTATAATTGGTACATGAAATGTCTTTGCGACAAAAAGGAACTTATGCCCCTCCACAAGATGAAGCATGGGGGCTAAACATTCATGATGGCAAATGAGCCTTTGGCCCCATATGATCAAAGTAAGCTATCCCACCACAAATTAAGCATAGCCAAGCCACAAAAATATGTCAAGATCATATAAAGGCATTTACTCACAAGAGAGCATACATGTGACATTTTTCAAAAACATAGCTATCAACCATGGATATAAATCAAGATCATCAAGAGCTAAGCCACACCAAACCATATCATACCAAACTAGCTCACAAGATCATATATAGCATATCATGGTGAACAATGCATATAGGAGAAGCTTTTCCTACAAAATGCATATGATACAAAATGCATGCAACCTAAGATACAAAGATGCCTATACATCATGTTACATATGCCATGCCAAAAGCAAGAAATGCACAAAGGAAAGCTATACATATGATACAAAGGAGCTCCCACACACCTAACTCAAGAAATCAAACAGACACCAAGCTCCCCCCGCAAACGAGTGAAAGTTGCTTGATCTAGGGGTTTGGTGAAAATATCGGCTAGCTGGTCATGTGTGGGTACATGGATCAAAGCGATTTTTCCTTTCTCTACGTTGTCTCTCAGGAAATGATACCTCACTTCTATGTGCTTGGTTTTGGAATGGAGCACTGGGTTCTTTGCAACGCTTATGGCACTTGGCTATCACATTGAAGTGGGACATGGGTATACTCCTCACCAAAGTCACTCATGGTGTATGTGATCCAAAGGGGATGAGAGCAACAACTAGCTGCGGCCACATACTGTGCCTCGGTAGTGGATTGAGCAACACTCGACTGTTTGCGGGAAGACCAAGACACCAAAGAAGAACCCAAGAACTGGCAAGTCCCAGAAGTGGACTTCCTATCCAACTGACACCCAGCAAAGTCTGCGTCCGAAAATCCATCAAGAGCCAAAGAAGAAGACGCAGAGTACCAAAGACCGAAGTCGGGAGTGTGTCGCAAATACCTGAATATGCGCTTGACTGCTTGCCGATGCAAAGTCCTCGGAGACGCTTGAAAACGAGCGCACAGACATACCGAGAATTAGATGTCCGGCCTCGTCGCCGTCAAGTAGAGGAGTGACCCGATCATGCTTCGGTACTCCTTCTGGTCCACGTGTTCACCTTCCTCGTCCGCATCATGAGCTGTAGTCGTACTCATAGGCGTCGCCATGGCCTTGGAGTCCTCCATCTTGAACTTCCTCACAATGTCCTTGGTGTATTTAGCTTGGTGCACGAATGTTCCTTCCTTTGATTGCTTGATCTATAGCCCGAGGAAGAACTTCAACTCACCCATCATGCTCATCTCAAATTCCCTGCTCATGTCTTCTGCAAACCTTGCAACAAGAGAGTTAGACGAGCCACCAAAGACAATATCATCCACGTATACCTGCACAATCAGGATATCTCTGCCTTGCCTGAGGAGAAACAAGGTCTGATCGACCTTCCCCATCTCAAACCCTCTCTCAAACAGGAACCCCCTCAACCTACCGTACCAAGCTCTAGGCGCCTGCTTCAACCCATACAGCGCCTTCCTCAACTTGTACACCCGGTGGGGGTACTTCTCACTCTCAAACCCCGGTGGTTGTCTCACATACACTACTTCCTCCAAAACACCGTTTAGGAAAGCACTCTTGACATCCATCTGGTACAACTTGAACCCTTTAGCCACGGAAAAGGTTAGAAGGATCCTGATCGCCTCCAAACGAGCTACGGGAGCAAAGGTCTCCTCGTAGTCAATCCCCTCTTTCTGTGAGTACCCCTGAGCAACAAGCCTTGACTTGTTCCTCACCACTTCCCCTTTCTCTCCCTCTTTGTTTTTCCACACCCATTTTGTCCCAATCGGCGTACACCCTGGTGGAGGGTCAACTAATTCCCAAACTTGGTTCCTCTCAAAGTTCTCCAACTCCTCATGCATCGAATTAACCCAATTATGATCAGATAGCGCGTGTCCAATGTCCTTGGGCTCAAACGTAGCAACAAAAGCAGCATGAGCAAAGTCAGAATTGTTTCGAACCCTCGACCGTGTAGTGCGCTCATTGATGTCGCTGATGATCCTCGAAGCTGGATGATCCACTTGCACTCGCTGGGGAGGTTCTCGCTTTGATGCTACCTGCCCCTCAACAGCAGCTTCGCCTTGATCTGGATTTGTCGTTGTAGGTGTGGGAGAAGGGCCGTCCACCACCGTAGTCGAAGTAGTTGGTACATGCTCAGCCGCGGGCACCACACCGCCATCTTCATCATCTCCATGTTCATGCTCCTCCTCCTGGAAAATCTCCTCGCCAAGTTCGTCGTCACCTGCACACTCAAAAACAAGCTAACTACATGGCTGTGTCTCGTCGAAGGTTACCTCGCAAGTCTCCATGATTTGGTTAGTTTCAAGATTGAGCACTCGAAAGGCTCTAGAATGAGATGCGTAACCAAAGAAAATGCCATCGACAGATCTAGCCTCGAACTTGTCCAACTTCTTACCTTTCTTCAGGATGAAGCATTTGCACCCAAAGATATGGAAGTGACTCACCTTGGGTGTGCGCCCGTGCATCAACTCATAGCACGTTTTCTTCTTGTGAACTCTGAGGTAAATCCTGTTCGACACATAGCACGCGGTATTCACCGCCTCAGCCCAGAACCTCCTTGGAGTCCTATGCTCATCGAGCATCGTCTGAGCCATCTCGCACAAGGTTCTGCTTTTCCTTTCCACCACGCCGTTCTGGGGAGGCGTATACAGACTCGAAAACTGGTGTTCAAGACCCAAGTCATGGCAAAAGGTTTCGAAGCGAGAGTTTTTAAATTCCGAGCCATTGTCACTGCGGATCGCTCGTATGGCATCTTCGTGCCTCTCGTTTCTTAACCTTAAGACAAGATCTCGAACAAAACCAAACATCTCCCCTTTCTCCTCAAGAAAGAAAACCCACGCATACCGAGAGTAGTCGTCCACCACAACCAGGACGTACCATTTCCCACCCACAGATCTCACACGAGCTGCGCCAACAAGGTCCATATGGAGTAGCTCACATGGACGCTCCGTCATCACATCTGTGAGGGGTGGATGGGAAGAAGCTACCATCTTAGCATGCCGACACGACGCACAAACCAACTCTTTCTCAAACCTCAGCCGTGGCAATCCTTGGACCAAGTTGAGTTTACTCAAGCGAGACAAAAGGTCAAAGCTTAAGTGACCCAACTTCCTATGCCACTTCCACAACTCACTCGAAGATCCAGCCAAGAAACAACGCTCCACACCAGAAGACTGAGAAAAATCCGCTCGAAACACTTGACCCTCGGGAATGACCATGCAAACTAGGTCCCCTCGAGAATCCAAAATCTGAGAACCACCAAGCCGAAACAACACCTCAAAGCCCTCATCCAAAAGCTGGGACACGGAAAGCAAATTGAACCCGAGCGATTGAACAAGAGCAACACGCCTGAGAGTGACCTTGTCACTTACCTTAATCTCACCTTCTGAAAGCACATGCCCTCGCCCATTGTCCCCAAAGGTGATGTATGTCCTGGACACCACCGGGACGAGACTTGAGAACCACCCCTTGTCTCCGGTCATATGCCTCGAGCAATCGGAGTCAATCAACCAAATGTTCCTCAAGTCTCCCAACTGAAATTCAAAAACGAGAACGTGAGTGAACAAACGACTCTGCACTGGGGTTAGTACCAAAAGAGTAAAACCAGTGCCGAACCATTTGCTCCAAAGTGGGGTTAGCACAAACCAAATCATCACACCTATCAAAGCTACCACCACGAAAACCACCACGAGAACCACCACTAGGGAACCACCCCTGTCTCGCTGGAGAAGAATGAAAACCACGAAAGGAAGACCGTGGACCATTCCTCCTTTCCAACTCAAAGCTACGACTCCTCCCACCATTGTATTGAGCACGAGGTGGAGAATGTCTAGCAAACTGACCACCACCAGACTCTCCATGCCAAACATCTGGACCACGACCAAAGGACCTGAACCGAGCCTCATCCCGAGCACGAAAACCAAACTAGTCACCCTGCTGTCTCCAAACCGGTCTGACCAGTTCTGGAACCGGTCTGACCGGTTTCGCTGTGCGAGCAGCCCAAACCGGTCTGGCCGATTTAATTCCTCCAGCAAGGTCCCTTCCACCCAAAGCACTCTTTTCTCCCCAAGCTGGAACTGTGTGAACAATGGCCTTACCCCTAGGCAGTGGCATACGAGACTCAGGCACACCATGAGGTGGGTTGTACCTGTCCTTGTTTGCCCACTCCTTAGCCATTCTCTCCTCTCGCTTCCTCTTGAAGCAAAACTCTCCTTTGTGACCATCTCTCCCACAATAGTCACAATGAAACCGGATTGGTTTTGGCTTTGGTTTTGGTTGGGGTTGCTCACTCGGTTTCTCTCCACTCGGCTTCTCAACCTGTTTCTCCTCACTAGGCTTCACACTCTCTTTCCCAAAGAACTCATTCCCCAAGTTACTCTTGAACTTGATGGGTTTCTGGAAATCATTTGTGGAGTGGGGAAATATGGGAGGATCTGGGGTTGTGTCAAGTTTGTTTCTCAGTGGGTTGGGCTTAGGAGCATAGGCATTTTTGTGGAAGGTTTTTGGTGGAGCTTGGATATCACCAATCTTCTCTCCTCCCTCACCACTACAATCTCCAACCTTCTCCGAGCCAAGCACTTGCCCATCATAGCGCTTGTATGCCTCAATCATCATCCTAAGCTGCGGTTCATGACCCAACAACCAACCCATCATTTTTCTCAACTCATCGTTCTCATCCTGCAAGCGATCCACATAATGTGCAAGTTCCAGATTTTTCAAAGCATGCACTTCACAAGTAGAGCAAGAAGTGGGAACAGGTTCTTTCAGCTTAGCCTCAAGTGAAACAGTATAAGCATGCATCTCATCAATCTTTCCATGCAAAACAGGGCAAGAAGTGCAAGCACCTAGCAAAGCAGGTCTAGACTTAAGCTCAGCCACTTCAACCCTAAGCACATCTAGTTCATCACAAGTAGAACATGCTTATCCTTAAGAGCAGTTAGATCAGCTAGGTACACAGAGCAATCACAACAATCAATCTCATCAGAAACCACAGGTGAAGCCTTAAGCGAATCAATCTCAAGCTTAGCATCTAGGTTCTGGGTTTCTAGCTCAGCTACACAATTCCTAGCATCTTCTAGTGAGGCCCTAAGCTCTTTCCTCATCTTCTTGGCCTCTCTAAGCATATCATCACGATTATCAAGCAACTTGCCAAGACGCTCATTCTCCTCACGCAAGAAGGGAAGCTCGTCACGTACCTCATCCTCAGAGTCGGAGTCCGAGTCGCTCTGGTGCCTCTTCTTGCTGCCGGAGCTATGAGCCATGCCGCAAAAGCCATCTCGTGCGAAGCAGCTCAGCCCACTCAAGTTCTTGGATGACTTCTTGTTCTTATGCCGATCACCTTCGTCTTCACTGCTACTCGAGCTCGAGGAAGAGTAGGCGGAGCTGGAGTCAACGTCGCTCGCTCCGACCATCGCTCGGGCCTTCCTGCCGCGGCCGTCCTTCTTCCTCGACCGTCGCTCGTCCTTGTGCTTGTTCTTGTGTTTGTAATCGCGCCTCGACCGGTACTTGCCATCCTTGTTCGACCGGTGCTTGTAGCCGTCCTTGTAGCCGTCCTTGTTCTCCATCTTCTCCGGACAGTCGGCGACGAAGTGTCCTGGCTTGCCGCACTGAAAGCACGTCCGTGCTGTCCTCCTCGTGTTCACCCGGTTCTCGTGCAGCCTCTCGAACCGCCTGGTCAGCAACGCCAGCTCGTCCTCTCCAAGCACGTCGAACTCCTCGTCTGGCAAAGTCATCAAAGAAGACAAAGAGTACATCCTGGAAGATGTGTTAGCGTTAGACTTAGCACCTTTGCCTCCGATGAGAGCAAGACTATGGGAATCAGTCGGGCTCTCAAGATGGGCTATCAAACCACGATCAACCTCAGCAGACTTCAGCTTGAGAACAGCTCGTTCACCGTCAGAGTGGTGTACTTCTCGGACTCAAGAATGGCCTCGACCTTTCCATCCCACATGGTACGATCCAGCGTGTGTAAGAGCTTCACAGCCCTATCATGGTCATCGTACGGGAGGACGTCGACATTGGCCCTCATGTTGTTCACAACCACCGTGAACCGCTAAAACAAGGCATCAATAGATGCACCGGGGAGATGAGTGAAGTTCTCGTACTCTCTCCGGTAAGTCGCATACAACCGTGCCTGAACCTCAGCATTCCCAGCATGAGCATTCTTCAGCTCCAATCAAATCCTACATGCTAGGTCCTCTGTCTGAACCCGATCGAATTCGGATTGACACAGAGCACGAAACAAGTAGTCGACCGCCTTGTTGTTGGCGTCGAACATGTCCCTCGATCCCGGAGCAAGGAAGTTCATCGCATGGACATAAGCTGTGTTCACCGTGACATCCCAAAGGATCTGTCCCTTACCACGGAGGAACGCAGCCATCCGTCTCTGCCACATCTGGTAGTTCTTGCCATCGAAGTGCGGAGGACCCGATCCTCGTTCCTGGTACGCCATCTTTGGATCTTAGACTGGTTAGAGTCAATCAAGACCCGTAACTGACTCTGATACAACTTGAAGGACCGGAACGGCGAACCAAAGAGGAGGGGAGTGAATAGGAGCCGAAAAATTCTACTCAAGAATTCGGCCTATGAACCTAATTTCACTCGGACACCTCCGCAAGCTTCTCTTGCCAAGTCCACGTAGCCACTGGAGTGCTACTGGACCTAGGAGCAAGATCCAACCAACAGCAACACAAAACACGCAGCGGAAAACAACTCGAAACTGCTGCTGGCAACCAAAACCGGTTAGGCTGGTTTCTGAAACCGGTCAGACCGATCTTCTGGGACTTAGCCTCTCGCAGGCAGGGGAAACCGGTCAGGCCGGTTTGGCAAACCGGTCAGGCCGGTTTTGTCCAGGAAATCCCCAAAAACCTCCAAGACCAAACCTGCCCGAAAACACCTCAAGAACCTCTCAACATTTGAACAAGAAAAGCCATAGCTCGAACAAGACTCTCCTGCTCAAAACCCTCATGACAGCCCACTGGGGCTAAATCGGTCAGACCGGTTTGGGAAACCGGTCAGGCCAGTTTTGCCTGGACAGTCGGGAAGAACTCAGCCCGCGGGAAAAACCTAGCCTTCACCTCAATCGATCTCCCGATTCGTTCCACGGATTCAAGTGAGACTTTGGGGATAGCTGGGGTACCTCGTGGGCTACCTTTGGCTAGAAGCTCGGTCCCCAAAACCTACTCAATCAAGAGGAATCGGAAGTCAACCCTCAAGGACACCTTCCCATGAACTCCACCGAAAACCACCAAATTGAAGCCGTTTCGGAGGGTTTGTTGGAGCAAGATCACCAAGCAAAGAGGCACAAGGTCCTCATACGTGACATCCAACAAGAATCCCTCAAAGAAACGCCCCCAAAACTTCCCATCGGAAATTCCAAGAAAAGGCTCCGAAAATCACCCAAAAAGGAAAACGGGAAGAACACAATCAAGCCTTGAGGAACCACGCCGAATCATCTATACATACCATGAAGGTTCATACAAGGTCTAGCTTCCGCCCAATCATCCTTCCCTCTCACAAGATCTCACCATGAAGCTCTCAAGCTAGTCCTAGAAATCCTAAGGAAAATAGGAAGGAAAATAGCAAAGGGAAAATGAGCTAGGGTTCCAAGAGATGGCTGCCATCCTCTCACCACTTGGGTTATATGGAGGCAAGCCGAAAGACTAAAATACCCCTAAGGTCTAAACTAGGATACATGCCCACCAAGGGCACTTTGGGAAATTGTCTTCGCAACACCATCGGACGGATGCCCGGCGACCGCACTTCGCTTAGCCTCGACACAAGTCTTGCGATCCCGACGCGTGTCCTCCGCTTCGAAGCTTCCGGCGCCCTGTGACCCCAAACCGGTCAAACCGGTTTCCCAAACTGGTCAGGCTGGTTTTGCCCTGACAGCCACGCCCGGTCTTCGGCCTCGGCTTTGTGGCTCAGCCGAGTAACCCAGTGGTTTTCTGGTGAACCACTGCAAACTCCGCGAACTTGATGTAGCCTCCGCCAATCACCACTCATGACTCGGCTCCCACGAAGTCCCGGCTCGACCTTGGTTTTGAGGCTCAACCAAGAAACTGTCCATCGACTTCATCTTGCTGTTCTTGCCACCATGCGGCCCGCACTTGACCCCGCTGGCCACCGGGTCCCTCGAACCAAGCCTACTTGTCTTCTCTACACCTGGAGGCCTCACCGGCAACGACCTTTCATGCTTGTTCTTCACCTGCACCAACACCAGTCAAGCCGCAACCTGCACCTGCAATACTTAGCCAAGAATCAGTCCACACAATGTTGTCAATCACTCATCACACCAGGAAGCGACCATCCACCGGTCCTCGAACCACACATGGTCCTCATACTCGACTTCTTGGATGAACTCGTGCATCGCTATGGGCTACCCCATCGCATCATCACAGACTTGGGTTCCAACTTCAACAACCATCAGTTCTGGGAATACTGCGAGAACAGCGGGATCGACATCCGGTACGTCTCAGTCGCCCACCCACGCGCCAACGGCCAAGTTGAGCGCGCCAACGGGATGGTACTCGACACCCTAAAGAAGCGATTGCATGACGCAGCTTACACCAAAGGAGGCAAGTGGATCAAGGAACTACCCAATGCACTCTGGGGGCTTCGTAATCAACCTACCAAGCCAACAGGGCAGTCGCCTTACTTCCTGGTCTACGGCTCCGAAGCTATTCTACCCGCCGACATGATGTGGGAATCCCCGGCAGTAGAACAATACAATGAAGGCATCTCAGAAGACAGCAGACGGGTTGACATCGACAGCCTCGAAGAAGCCTGCTGTGCCGCCCACGTCTAATCAGCAAGGTACCTGGAGGGTATCCGACGCTACCATGATCGCAACGTCAAGGAACGCTCCATCAACATTTGTGATCTAGTCCTCCGTCGTATCTAGAACACGGACGGACTACACAAGCTCAGCTCGCCATGGGAAGGTCCCTTCTCAGTCTCCAAGGTGACCGGACCAGGCTCATATCGCCTTCAAACACTTGAAGGTGCGACATCAGCAACTCGTGGAACGTCGACCAACTATGTCGCTTCTACGCGTACTCGTTCGACTACTCATCTACGGGTGCAGCCTATACGGCTACTTACGGACTCTTCACTGTAAGCGGCCTCTCTGTCCTAGCACTAGTCTCCGGACTACTCTTCTCCAAGATCCAGCGTCAACGGCTACTAACGGATCTTGGGCCGCTCAGGGCAGAAGGACTCTGGCAGCGGTCTACAGACCATGTACTCTAGATCCAACCTATACGGCTACTAACGGATCTTCAGCTGTAAGCGGCTCAAGGGCCCTAGCAAACACTTAGCCGTAGGCGGCCTACGGGTCCTGGCGACTACTCATTTGTAACGGCCCTGGCTATCCAGGTGTACTTCTTCATCAGTAATAAAGTTTGATTTTACTCAACTAATTTACTGTGCCTTCTAACTAGGCAGATCACACTGAGTACTACTACTCACGACTTCTCCCACGGCTTGGTACTCCGCGCACTTCACTGCAAGTGGCGGCCACGAGTACTCATTACATATACAAGCAGTGGACAACTTTCATTGATACTTCAAACAAGTCACTGACTACTTTGTTTGTTTTACATCAACTACTCTAAGCTACCTCTACAGGTACATCTTCTGGAGATTCAGCTTCTCCGCCACCTGCTCAGCAATGGGCGCCATCTCTTCAAGGAGAGCCTTGTACTGCTCATCGGTGCAGTTCACCGCAAGTCCACCAGCTACCACATCAACAAGTGCTTTTGGGAAGTACAACTTCATATACGCCAACACTTGGTTCGGGATGGACTTCGGCAGATGCTTGACGTATGTCGCCATGTGCCTGGGGGCTTCCTTCAGCCTGTCTACCAGTGGGGCTATCTTGGGTCCTCCCGGATGTGGCACCAGTAGCTTCGCAATGGGCAGCACGGCTTCTTCAAGTTCTTTCAGCTGGCGTGGAAGCTTCTCACAGTCTTCATTGAGCTTCTGCAGAGATTTATAACAATTGACAAGGTCACGATCTGAGGCTTCACAGAGCTCCATGTGCTTGATACACTCATGGCGCAACTGAGCGTACTCATATTCAAGTACCTCTCTCTTGTCGGTTTCACGGTACACAATGTTCTTGAGGTCCGTCTCTGACGCCTTCAGCTGGTCAACCTTTGCCTCAAGATCTGCAGACAACTCGTTGCAAGGTCAGACTACTCACACGTACTACAATAAGTACTCAGTGGCTTTGGCGGAAGACACACCTTTGTTCCTCTGGTGCAATGACTTGTTCTTCCGGATCATGTCGTCCCGCTTCGCCTGCATCTCCTGCACCTCATTATGGTACTGGGCGAAGGCGCCATCCAGCTTGGATTGGAGCAAAGCCGCATGTTTCTTTGACTTGTCCAGCTCCTTCTCCAAGCATTCGGCGCGAAGAACTGTGTCGCCGTATCCCTTCAGAAGTTCAGACTTCTGGCGGGACCTCTCCACAACATCCTGCGCAAGACAGAACGACCAATGAGTACTCAGTACTCCACAAAGCAAGACTACTCAGGGTACTCGCAATGTACCTTGACCCATTGTTCAGTGCGGCGCCATGACTCCATGCTCAGAGCCACAACAGCCGGGTTCACCAGATTATCTTCCAGCAACTCGAGACCCCTGCGGCTTGAGGATCCTGTCTCTGGCATGGGCGCCGAGCGAAGCAGCGCGGCCTCTTCTATTATCGCCTCACGGACGACAACTTGAGTACTCGCCTTGGGTTGCTGATCAACCCGCGCCTCTGCGCTTGGCTCGGGGGCTACTGCAGTTCCCGACCCAGGGGCTGTCGTTGACGTCGCCCCAACAACCGGCTCTGTGGACTCCGTCTCCACAGCAGCCATCTCCATGGCTACAGCCTCAGGGATCGTGGCTCCATCGGCTTGTGCTCCTATCAGGATCAGTACCAGAAGTCAAGTCAACAGCTACGACTATCCTCCATGATGACTACTCGTGGTGGCAGGGAGCATACCTTTAATCAAGGCGGCCTCTTCAAGCACTGGCTCTACCGCGGCACCAGCTGGTGGTGATGGTGTGGGTTCGGGCACTTCCGCCGAGCGGTCTTCTCCATCGGCCGGAGTGCTAGTCTCCCCACCATCCCACGACAAGTTCGTGGATTTCCTGCATCACGACGTATTCAGTCAACCATCGCGGCAATGACCACACGACTACTCAAGAGTTCAGAGAACTTACAGAGTTGACCGAAGAACGGTGACGGTCGGAGTGCCTAGTATACTGGCGATATCGACTATGCCAGCCTCGCTCGCAGCTTCGGCCTCGACAGGAGTCTCCTCTGGTTGCTCTACAGTCGCAGCCGGAGGAGGGCCCTGTCCTTCTTCAACCGACGCCTGCGGCTCCACGGCGCCGGTCTGCTGTTGTGCCTCTTCTGGCACGACGTCTTCAGTAGCTGGAGGCGGGCTGATGCTTCTCTCAGCTGCCGCCCCCACCGTCTCCCAAACATCTTCATCACCCTGATCAGTGGGGTCCGACGGGGGGATGTCCTGCACCAACACAGTTATACAGTCAGCCACAGACTACACATTGGTGGTACTCGACTACTCTAGTCTTGGTACGCACCTCTTGGCTGGTGGCTTCAGAGCGCTTCAACTTCTTCACAGCGCATTTTCTCACCACGTTGCACAGCTTCCTGGGCGGTGCCAGCAAGCTAGCCTCTAGGCTAGATGGCTTCTCGATGACGGGGATATGAGGCATCCCAGCCTGGCTGAACCTTGAGCAGAGCTGGAACCGCTGCTACAACATCTCCTCATCCTCGTCATCAGAGCTGTCTTCGATGACGACGGCATCATCACCCTCACCGACTTCACAGCGCTCCTTCGCCTTGGCTTCTCCCTTCCCCTGCGCTTGTCCCTCAAGTCGCAGAGGGGAGGGTGGGATGGAGACGTACTTCTCTAGATCGTCCTACAACATCAAGCAAAGCATGAGTACGACTACGTCAAAGAAAATCAGTACTCGGGGGCTTATGTCATGACTACTGACCTGGTTTGGCGGCCGTGCCGCGGAGTACTCGGGCACCGGGCACGGTGTGTACGGGGGCATATCCTTGAAGATCCTGCCCAGTCTCTCGATGATGACGTCATCATCAATCTCTTCACCAGGCATCCGGGACGTATCTTCGTCGCCGGTGTACTGGTACCCGAGGGTGTCTCGCGCCATCAGCGGCTGTACCCTCCTCTTCATGAAACTGAAGGCCACGTGCTCGGCCCTCAGTCCGGCCTCCCGTAGGGCCTTGATCTTCTTCAGCAGCGGAGGTAGCTGAATACCTTCCTGCATGGTGGGCTCCGTGTTCCACCACGGCGCATGCCTCGGTTGACGGCCGCTCGGCTTCGGCAGCTCGGGGTGGTGGTTGCTGATATAGAACCACTTTGCCTTCCAGTCTTGATTGGAGTCGATGAGCTTGTACGGCAAGTACTGGCCGGCAGCGTCTTCGCGCATCTGAATCTCGGCGCCTCCGACTACTCGCGGGTCATCAGTGCTTGGTTGCGGCTTCACCCGAAAGAATGTCCGGAACAAAATCCAGTGGGGCTTGATCCCCACAAAGGCTTCACAGAAATGCACGAAGATGGAGACATGGAAGATTCTGTTGGGTTGAGGTTGAGGTACTCGATGCCATAGTACCTGAGCATCCCCTTGAAGAAGTCGCTGGCTGGCAGCGCAAGTCCGTGCTCCACGAACCGCGCAAACATCGGGATCTCGTCCGGGTTCTTCTCCATCGGGTACGGGTCGCCGGATTGGGGCGAGGGGAGGAGGGCGGCGACGACGACTGACCGGCATCTCCGGCCTCACTACGGCTCCTCTTCTTCGACGTGTCGGTCTTCAAGCTCTTCGCCGAGGACGCCTTCATCCTCCAAGTTACGGGTGTCTTCACTCACATTCGCTCGGGGGCTACAGTGGCGGGCGGACTACAGCGGCGGGCGAGTGTAGATCTAATCTACTTTGCGGCAGCGGCGGCAGCAGCGGAGCAGAGCGGGCAGTCACTTAGATCTAATCTGTGGGAATGCAACCGCTGGAAGTGAAAAACCTTAAGGGGTTCACCGTTTATTTATAGCCCATCGGGTGGCTCAGTTCTGAGTGGGCGGATAAGCGCCAGGCGGGTGACTCAGCGGTGGCAGCCTGACTCTTCATATTCCAGTACTCGACGCTCTCAGTCTCGGGGGCTCGACTACGCCAGATGGACTCAGTGGGCTACATCAGATCCAAATCCCACTCAGGAAACATTCTACAGTCAAGATGACCCTTCAATTCGAGAGAAAAGTACTCGACTCAAGGCTCGGGGGCTCCGTGCCATGTGTCCTTCGATTTTTTCTCCAGATTTTTCGGGATAAGATTGGCAGAACTTCAGATTGACCCTCAGCTTGAATCTGTGATTCGACCTAAGGCTCGGGGGCTACATTCCATATGGAATGTGATTCTCCGAATCACATTTTCCATATGGTTCTTTCATCAAGACAACATGAGTACTATTGAAGACCTTCGAGAGAAGCACTCGGGGACGCTTGGGAACTACTCGAGAAGACTTCAAGACTACTCAAAGATCAGCTGGAGTACCTTCCAGCCTCGGGATGATTCAAGTATTCTTGAGGACTTTCGGCTTGTGGAACTCGGGGACGCTCAAGGACTACTCACCAAGGCCATCAAGACTACTCGAAGACATCCTGCTCGACTACAAAGTACTCGGGGGCTTGTTGTACGGACATCCCTGGGCCCACTACTCAGGTCGGTACTGGGACCGACTACTCCGTGGGCCCCTGGGACTACTTGACTTGGGCTGCACGGCACCTGCTGGCGTGGAGCGCAAGGCCTACAGAGGATTAGTACTCGGTTAGGAAGCTAGACATGCCTGGATCCATGTATAGTACTCCTAGCCGTACACGACTAGTACTCCTCTAGCAAACCGACTTGTAACCCTGCCTCCCAGACTATATAAGGCGAGGCAGGGACCCCTATCTCATCATCCGCATCATCTTGTAAACACACCCAATCAATCCAGAGCTACGCAGCATACAGGACGTAGGGTATTATGCACCTCGCGGCCCGAACCTGTCTAAATTGTGTGCCACGTGTCTCTCCTTCGAGTTCCCGATCTCGGCGAGGCCACAAACATCTACCTCGGGTACTCCCCTTGGTAGGTTGCCGGTCTAAAATACCGACATGCACTTATGACTATACCTTGCTTAATTTGTGCTTGGAACCATGTTCTTTTCATTTAGGGTCAAAGACCCATATATCATCATGAATGTTTAGCCTACATGCTACCTTGTGGAGAAGCCTAAGCTTCTTTTTGCCGCAAAGGCACTTCATGTACCATGCTTAATATGTAAATCTTGAAATTGGTATATGAAATGCTTGTGCTTGAAAAATATGCTTCCATGTCAAATTTACTTTAAATTCCTTATCTTGGGTGCTAAACCGTAGCATGATGTTCACCGTTGAGAAGTCTCACATTTAGAAGTGGACACATGGCTCGGTGGCTTTGACATGACATGAGATAGCCTGTAGGTGTTTGTGATGATCTTGTGATGAGAATTTGTGACCTTGCATGAAGTTTGTGAGTTATATGTTGTTTGTGCTCATTTTGGCCATGTTTAGGTCCTATGCTCATGAGAGGGAATTTTTTGTGAAAATTGCTTCGTTTTGATCATGGCTATGTCACATGCTTATATGTCCCTATCTATCTTGTTGGCGATGCTTGTATTAAATTTGTGGCTACCTTGCTTGTCTACATCTCAATTTTAGCATGTTGTAGTGCTCTTTGTCTATTTGAGAAGCACATGCCTGCATTTGTAGACTTGATTCATGCATTACCAACAAGGGGGAGAGATAGTACCCAATTCTTGCTTTGGGGAGAAAGTTCTTGCATCCAGGGGGAGTTTTGCATCAAGTGGGAGAAAAATTGGGCGAAATACATTTGTTCAGGGGGAGCTTGCATTCATGTGCTTTGGAGCTCTTTGCGCCTGATTTTAGTTGTGCTCTTTTGCCGATGGTGTCGAGCCCTTTTTGCCTCACCTTGAGGAGTCGGCAATTTTGGAGCATTTTATCTCGGTTGTGTCGAGCCATTGCCCTTGTCTTAGGGGATCGAGATTTTTCTCTCTCAAGTGGTCTCGTTTTGGCTTTTGTTTGGCTTTTGATCACTTGTTTGAGTTTTTCATTCATTTCTTTTCTTTTTCTCTTTTCTCTGAATTGGTTACTATGTGTGTGTTGTCAATGCACTCATCAAGGGGGAGATTGAGGACCGGAGCGTCCGAGGACCGGTGGATGGTCGCTCCCGGGTGTGATGAGTGATTGACAACGTGGTGTGGACTGACTCTTGACCGAGTATTGCAGGTGTAGGTTGCGGCTTGACTCGTGTTGGTGCAGGTGAAGAGCGGGCGCGAAAGGTCTCAGCCTTACGGGGCCTCCGAGGAGTGGAGAGACAAGTAGGCTCGGCTCGATGGACCCGATGGCCGAACGGGGTCAAGTGCAGGCCGCATGGTGGCAAGAAAAGCAAGACGAAGTCGTCGACCGGAGCCGGTGCAGGGTAGCGGCTCACGACCGGAGTCTGCACGCGGGGTTTGCGGCGGTTCACCACAAAATCGTCCGGTTATTTGGTTGAGCCACAAAACCAAGACTGCAGGCTCGGCGGACGGAGACGGGATCCGGGCGCGCCGAGAAGCTTCGATGCCAGAGGACACGCGGCGGGATCGCAGGGCTTGCGTCAGGAGGACGCGGACTGTGGCAAAGGCGTGGCCGTCTGATGAAGAGGAGTGCTACTTAACCATATTGCCCCTGAGGGGATTGTATCTTAAGTTTAAGTGCTAGGGGTAGCTTGGTCATTTGCCCAACCCAGAGGAACTCATATATATAGCTCTAGGGTTTCTGGGCAAACCATCCTTCCGGACTGCTTCTCATTTACCTTCTCCATAGGTTCAGTTTTTCTTCACCGTTTTGTAGAGAATCTGACCTCCGAGTGTATGGAAGCTTTCATGGTTGCGTCGATTTCCTTCTTCTAGCTCGTGTGATTTTCGTGTCTTTTTCGGGCTATTTTCATTGGATTTTCGTGCGTGCCTTGTTCCTTCGATTCTGAGGTGTTTGGGTTCGGATTTGTTTGAGGGAATCATGGATAGATGTCTCGTGCATCTTTGTGCTTGATCTTGATCCCTCAAACTCCGAATTTGGCCTCCGATTGAAGGATTTCGGTTGTAACCCTAGCTTTTTGTGTGAGCTCGGTAGAATCTTGATTCCTCTCGATTCAGTGGGTTTGTGGCTACAAATTCGTAGGTATAGCATCTCCTAAAGGCGCTTCATCTTCACCTATGATTTGGTAGCAATCCCTTGGTTGATTCGGGAGATCGGGCAAAGGGGAGGAAGAGTTGAGCTTCAAGAGGTCGAGCTCGGGCTGCTGTCCGCGCACCACGCGGACGGTCCGCGCCACCTAGGCGGACGGTCCGCGAGGAGGCTTTCAGCCAGCAGTTCGTCGTGTTCTCCGCGAGTTCTTGCGTCGCTTCATTTCGATCCGTTTTGTCCGGGCGGACGGTCCGCGAGGAGGCTTTCAGCCAGCAGTTCGTCGTGTTCTCCGCGAGTTCTTGCGTCACTTCATTTCGATCCGTTTTGTCTGGTGTTTTTGGTTGCTCGAAGTTTGCCAGACGGTCCGCGAGGAGAGTGTGGACGGTCTTTTCTGCACGGACGGTCCGCGGGTAGGGCACGGACAGTCCGTTATTCGAGGTGCAGTACTGGAGGTTCGAGTGGCATTTCCGGACGGTCCGCCTTGTGCTTGCGGATGGTCTGCCTAGTCCCCGCGGACAGTCCGCCCCCTCCATGCGGATGATCCGCCCCAGGCTTTCAAGATTGCCTAAGTCCTTTGCTTCTTGAGTTGCACTTCTTTGTTGCTTTGAGTTCGGGTTTGTTCCTTGGGTTGGTAGGTCCGTTATGACTACGCGACCTTGGCAAAATCGTGTGGGAATCCTCGGTTGTGATTTTGGGGCATAGGCCAAGTTCATCATTCGGGAAGAATTTTTATCAGCTCCCATTCACTCCCCCCCTCTCTGGTCGCCTAATCGGTCCTTCAATTGGTATCAGAGCCGGTTACGAATCTTCGTGATTCTAACCAGTCTAAGATCCAAAGATGATGTACCAGGAACGGGGTTTGGGTCCTCCACACTTTGATGGTAAGAACTACCAGATGTGGCAGTGGCGGATGGCTGCTTTCCTCCGCGGCAAGGGTCAGATCCTTTGGGATGTCACGGTGAACACAGCTTATGTTCATCCGATGAACTTCCTAGCTCCAGGATCAAGGGATATGTTCGACACCAACAACAAGGCGGTCGACTACTTGTTTCGTGCTCTGTGTCAATCCGAATTCGATCGGGTTCAGATAGAGGACTTGGCTTGTAGGATTTGGGAGCAGTTGAAGAATGCTCGTGCTGGAAATGCTTAGGTTCATGCTCGGTTCTTTGCGACCTACCGGAGAGAGTACGAGAACTTCACTTATCTCCCTGGTGATCCATTGATAGCATGTTCCAGCGGTTCACCGTGATTGTGAACAACATGAGGGCTAACGTGGCTGTGCTCCCGTACGATGATCATGACAGGGCTGTGAAGCTCCTTCACTCTCTGGATCGTACCGTGTGGAGTGAGAAGGTCGAGGCCATTCTTGAGTCGGAGAAGTATGATACCCTCACGGTGGACGAGCTGTTCTCCAAGCTCAAGTCGTCCGAGGTGGACCGTGGGGTGCGAGCAAGGATCGAGAACCCGACTGACCCTCATAGTCTGGCTCTCGTTTCTAGAGCAAGGACTAATGCTAATATGTCTTCGAGACAGTTCTCTTTGTCTTCTCTTGTGTCCATGCCAGATGAGGAGTTTGACGTGCTAGGCGAGGAAGATCTCGCGTTGCTGAGCAGGTGGTTCGAGCGCATGTACACGAACCGGAAGAACGCTCGGAGGAGCTCGGGCATGTGCTACCAGTGCGGGAAGCACGGGCACTTTATCGCTGAGTGCCCAGAAGCCATGGAGGTCAAGCCCGAGCACAAGCACCGTCCAAGGACCGACCACAAGCACCGCTCGAGGGACGATCACAAGGGCAAGAACAAGTCCGAGCGGAGGCCAAGGAGGAGTGGTGGTCACAAGAAGAAGAAGGAGTGAGCGATGGTTGCCGGAGCGAGCGACATCGACTTGATCTCTTGCTACTCTTCATCGAGTTCAAGTGATGAAGATGAGAACCGGCACAAGGGCAAGCAGTCAAGCAAAAACATCAACGGGTTGTGCTTCGCCGCCCAAGGCTTTTGCGGCATGGCACATAGCTCCGCAAGCAAGAAGAGCAACAAGGATGACTCAGACTCTGACTCTGAGGATGAGGTAAACAATGATCCATCCTTCTTGATAGCAGAGAATGCTAGGTTGAATGAATTGCTTGACAACCGTGATGATGTGCTTAGAAAGACCAACAAGAAGAAGAGGGAGTATAGGTCTTTGCTTGGAGAGGCTAAGGAGAAGGTGGTTGAGCTAGAGTCTTTGCTTGTTGACGCTAGGGCTCAAATAGATTCTCTTAAGTCTGCTCCTATTGTGACCAATGAACCTGAATGCACTGATTGTTCTGTTTTCCTTGGTGATTTGACTGTGCTTAAGGAAAAGTATGCCTCCAAGGTTGAGGAACTAGATGTGCTTAGGGTTGAGCTAGATGAGATGAAATCTAGGCCCTCCTTGCTTGGTGCTTTCACTTTTTGTCCTGTTTTGCATGAGAAGCTAGATGTTTCGCTTGCTTATGCTAGATCTCTAGAGGCTCAGCTGAAAGCTCCTATTCCTACATCATGCTTTACTTGTGAAGTAAATGCTGTGAAGAATTTGGAGCTTGCACACTATGTTGATCGTTTGCAGGATGAGAATGATGAGTTGAGGAAGATGATGGGTTGGTTGTCTGGTCATGAGCCTCAGCTCAGGATGATGATTGAGGCATACAAGCGCTATGATGGGCAAGCGCTTGGGGCGGATAAGGTTGGTGAGGGAAGTGGTGAGAATGAGGGGAAGATCGGTGATATCCCAGAACCACCAAAAACCTACCACAAAAATGCCTATGCTCCTAAGCCAAACCCTCTTAGGAACCGACTAGACACAACCCCAGCTCCACCCGTGTTTCCTCCACACACAGACAACTTCCAGAAACCCATCAAGTTCAAGAGTGACTTGGGGAATGAGTTCTTTGGGAAGAAGGGAGAGAAACTGAGTGAGGAGAAGCCAGAACCCAAATAGAGCCCAAAACCAAAGCCAAAACCAAAACCCTTCCATTGTGAGCATTGTGGGAGGGATGGGCACCTAGCGGAGTTTTGCTTCAGGAGGAAGCGTGAGGAGAGGTTTGCTAGAGAGATAGCAAACAAGGACAGGTACCGTCCTTCTTGTGGTGTGCCTGAGCCTAGGATGGTGCCAAGGGGCGAGGGTGTGGTGCGTACCATTTGCCCTCGGGAGAGGCGTGAGTTTGTGCCGTGAGGTGAGCCACCACACAGAGAAGGTAGTAGGCGTGTTGGGTTTGGCCGTGGTGAGTTTGCTGGACGTTCCTTCGCTCGTGGCCAATAGGAGTATGGGGGAAACGATCGCAGCTTTAGGTCCCAGAGGAGCTACGGGCCACGGTCTCCACCTCGTGGTACGCGTAGTCCTCCAAGGGGACATGTGGGTGTTCCACCTAGGAGAGATAGGATGGATTTTGCTAACCCCACTTTTGAGCAAATGGCACGGCACTGATTTGATTCATTTTGTACTAACCCCAGTGCTGAGTCGTTTGCTCACTCTCGCTCTCGTTTTTGATTTGTAGGTGGGAGGCTTGGAGGGCTTTTGGTTGATCGACTCCGGTTGCTCTCGACACATGACCGGAGATCGAAGGTGGTTCTCCAGCCTCACCCCGGTGATGACCAAAGAGTAAATCACTTTTGGGGACAATGGGAAAGGTAGAGTGCTTTCAGTGGGCACGGTGAAGGTGAGCGAGTCTGTGACTCTTAGATGTGTTGCTCTTGTTAAGTCTTTGGGGTTCAATCTTCTTTCGGTTTCCCAGCTTCTTGATGAGGGTTTTGAGGTCCGTTTCAAAACGGGCGCTTCTCATGTTTTGGATTCTCGAGGTGATCTTGTGTGCACGATCATCCCCGAGGGTCAGATTTTCAGAGCCGATTTTCTCAGTGTGTCGTCTCTTCTCGTTGTTTGGTTGCTAGTGTTTCGGCGGAGCTTTGGAAATGGCATAGGAGACTAGGTCACTTGAGTTTTGACTTGTTGTCACGCTTGAGTGGGCTAGGATTGGTCCGAGGATTGCCTAAGTTAAAATACCAAAAGGACTTGGTATGTGCTCCGTGCAGGCATGGTAAGGTGGTCGCCGCCTCTCACCCACCTCTGACATCCGTTATGACAGAGAGGCCATGCGAGTTGTTCCATATGGACTTGGTTGGTCCAGCTCGTGTGTGCTCGGCGGGTGGGAAATGGTATGTCCTGGTGATAGTGGATGACTATTCTCACATTGCTTGGGTCTTCTTTTTGGCTGACAAGGGGGAGACGTTTGGTTTTGTGTGGGATCTAATCTTGGGGTTGAAGAATGAGAGGAATGGAGATGCCATTCGAGCTATCCGTAGCGACAATGGCTCTGAATTTAAAAACTCTCGTTTCGAAACCTTTTGTCGTGATTTGGGTCTCGAACATCAATTCTCTTCTCCCTATGTGACTTGTCAGAATGGTGTGGTTGAGAGGAAAAATCGTTCCCTTTCTGAGATGGCTCGGACGATGCTCGACGAGCATAGGACTCCAAGGAGATATTGGGCTGAGGCGGTGAATACTGCGTGCCATGTTGGGAACCGGATTTTTCTTAGGGCCTTCTTGAACAAGATGTGCTATGAGCTCATGCACGGGCGAGCACCTAGAGTGAGCCATTTCAGGGCTTTTGGTTGTCAGTGTTTTATTCTCAAGAAGGGTAGCCTTGATAAGTTTGAGTCGAGGTCTTCCGATGGGATCTTTTTGGGTTATGCTAGTCATTCTCGAGCATTCCGTGTGCTCAACCTTGATACTAACCTAGTCATGGAAACTTGCGAGGTTACCTTCGACGAGACCCAGTCATGCAGTTCGTTTGTTTTTTAGTGTGCAGGTGACGAGGAGATTGGCAAGAAGATCTTTGAGGACGAGGAGAATGATGCTGGAGAGGATGATGGTGATGATGAAGCTCCAGCCGAGCATGTACCCTCTACTTCCACTATGATGACTACAGTGCAGGATGGTCCAGCCCCTACACCCACTACGATCTAGCAAGATCAAGTGGAAGCTGCAGCTGAGGGGGAGGTTGTCTCCAGGCGAGAGGCACCGAGGCGCGTTCAAGTTGATCATCCTCCCTCAAGAATCATCGGCGACATCAATGAACGAACGACATGGTCAAGGTCCATGAATGTTTCTCACTTTGCTCATTCAGCTTTTGTTGCTACCTTTGAGCCAAAAGACATTGGACACACCCTCTCTGATCCTAATTGGGTGACGCAATGCATGAGGAGTTAGAGAACTTTGAGAGAAACCAAGTTTGGGAGTTGGTAGAGCCACCACCACATTGCAAACCTATCGGGACAAAATAGGTGTGGAAGAACAAAGAGGGTGAGAATGGTGAGGTGGTGAGAAACAAATCGAGGTTGGTTGCTCAAGGTTATATTCAGAAGGAGGGGATATACTATGAGGAGACATTTGCTCCTGTAGCCCGTTTGGAGGCGATTAGGATCCTTCTAGCCTTTTCCGTGGCTAAAGGGTTCAAATTGTACCAAATGGATGTGAAGAGTGCCTTCTTAAATGGGTTTTTAGAAGAAGAGGTGTATGTGAAGCAACCACCGGGCTTTGAGAGTGCTGAGTTTCCTCACCAGGTGTATAGACTGAGGAAGGCGTTGTATGGGCTGAAACAAGCTCCCCGTGCTTGGTATGGCCGGTTGAGGGGGTTCTTGTTTAGCAAGGGGTTTGAGATGGGCAAGGTTGATAAGACTCTTTTTCTCCTCAGGCAGGGCGATGATATCCTAATTGTTCAGGTGTACGTGGATGATATTGTCTTTGGCGGCTCATCTCAATCTTTGGTTGTGAGGTTTGCAGAGGACATGAGTAAAGAATTCGAGATGTCTATGACGGGAGAATTGCAGTTCTTTCTCGGGCTTCAGATCAAGCAGGCGAAGGAGGGAACCTTTGTGCATCAAGCCAAGTACACGAAGGACATCCTCAAGAAGTGCAAGATGGATGACTCGAAGCCCCTGTCGACACCGATGAGTACGACTACAGCGTTGGATGCGGACGAGGATGGAGAGCCCGTGGACCAGAAGGAGTACTGGAGCATGATCGGCTCCCTCTTGTACTTGACGGCGACGAGGCAGGACATTCAGTTTTCTGTGTGTCTGTGCGCTCGTTTTCAGGCGTCGCCGAGGACTTCACATCGGCAGGCCGTCAAGCGGATCTTCAGGTATCTTTGATACACTCCTGAGCTCGGTCTTTGGTACTCGGCGTCCTCTTCTCTTTTGCTTCTTGGGTTTTCAGATGCCGACTTTGCGGGGTGTTGAGTCGATAGGAAGTCGACTTCGGGGACGTGCCAGTTTTTGGGATCTTCGCTTGTTTCTTGGTCTTCTCGCAAACAATCTAGTGTAGCTCAGTCTACCACAGAAGCCGAATATGTTGCTGCCGCTAGTTGTTGCTCACAGCTGCTTTGGATCACATACACGTTGAGTGACTTTGGTGAGGAGTGTTCCCATGTACCTCTCATGTGTGATAACACGAGTGCCATCAGTGTTGCCAAAAACCCTGTGCTCCACTCCAGAACCAAACATATAGAGGTGAGGTACCACTTCCTGAGAGACAATGTTGAGAAGGGAAACATAGACCTCATCCATGTGCCAACCGAAAAGCAGCTCGCCGATATCCTAACCAAGCCTTTGGACCAAACTACATTTGCCCGTTTGCGAGGAGAGCTTGGTGTTGTTTTTCCTTTTTGAGCTTTGATTGGGGGTTTGATGTACATACTCATGATGCATTTTCATTTATGTATCATATCATGCTTGCATCTTTGTATCATAGACTGCATGTGTATCATATGCTTTAGGAATATGCTTCTCCTATATACGTGGATCACCATGATATGCTGGATATGAGATTATGACCTTGCTAGTGATGCTCATATGATGTATAGCGATGCTCTTGGTAGCTTTGGGATGTATATCCTTGTGGATGGCTTACTTTTGTAAAAATGCTATATATGATCCTCTCTTATGAGTTGAATGCCTTTTATGTTAAATTTGTGCACTTATGGCTATACCTTGCTTAATTTGTGCTTGGAACCATGTTCTTTTCATTTGGGGTCAAAGACCTATATATCATTATGAATGTTTAGCCTACATGCTACCTTGTGGAGAAGCCTAAGCTTCTTTTTGCCGCAAAGGCACTTCATGTACCCTGCTTAATTTGTAAATCTTGAAATTGGTATATGAAATGCTTGTGCTTGAAAAATATGCTTCCATATCAAATTTACTTTAAATTCCTTATCTTGGGTGCTAAACCGTAGCATGATGTTCACCGTTGAGAAGTCTCACATTTAGAAGTGGACACATGGCTCGGTGGCTTTGACATGACATGAGATAGCTTGTAGGTGTTTGTGATGATCTTGTGATGAGAATTTGTGACCTTACATGAAGTTTGTGAGTTATATATTGTTTGTGCTCATTTTGGCCATGTTTAGGTCCTATGCTCTTGAGAGGGAAATTTTTGTGAAAATTACTTCATTTTGATCATGGCTATGTCACATGCTTATATGTCCCTATCTATCTTGTTGGCGATGCTTGTACTATATTTGTGGCTATCTTGCTTGTCTATGTCTCAATTTTAGCATGTTGTAGTGCTCTTTGTCTATTTGAGAAGCACATGCTTGCATTTGTAGACTTGATTCATGCATTACCAACAAGGGGGAGAGATAGTACCCAATTCTAGCTTTGGGGAGAAAGTTCTTGCATCTAGGGGGAGTTTCGCATCAAGTGGGAGAAAAATTAGGAGAAATGCATTTGTTCAGGGGGAGCTTGCATTCATGTGCTTTGGAGCTCTTTGCGCCTGATTTTAGTTGTGCTCTTTTGCCGATGGTGTCGAGCCCTTTTGCCTCACCTTGAGGAGTCGGCAATATTGGAGCATTTTATCTCGGTTGTGTCGAGTCGTTGCCCTTGTCTTAGGGTACCGAGATTTTTCTCTCTCAAGTGATCTCGTTTTGGTTTTTGTTTGGCTTTTGATCACTTGTTTGAGTTTTTCATTCGTTTCTTTTCTTTTTCTCTTTCCTCTGAATTGGTTACTATGTGTGTGTTGTCAATGCAATCATCAAGGGGGAGATTGAGGACCGGAGCGTCCGAGGACCGGTGGATGGTCGCTCCCTGGTGTGATGAGTGATTGACAACGTGGTGTGGACTGACTCTTGGCCGAGTATTGCAGGTGCAGGTTGCGGCTTGACTCGTGTTGGTGCAGGTGAAGAGCGGGCGCGAAAGGTCTTAGCCTTGCGGGGCCTCCGAGGAGTGGAGAGACAAGTAGGCTCAGCTCGATGGACCCGATGGCCAAACAGGGTCAAGTGCGGGCCGCATGGTGGCAAGAAAAGCAAGATGAAGTCGTCGACCGGAGCCGGTGTAGGGTAGCGGCTCACGACCGGAGTCGGCACGCGGGGTTTGCGGTGGTTCACCACAAAACCGTTGGGTTATTTGGTTGAGCCACAAAACCAAGACCGGAGGCTCGACGGGCGGAGACGGGATCCGGGCGCACCGAGAAGCTTCGATGCCAGAGGACACGCGGCGGGATCGCAGGGCTTGCGTCGGGAGGACGCGGACTGCGGCAAAGGCGTGGCCGTCTGATGAAGAGGAGTGCTACTTGACCATGTTGCCCCTGAGGGGATTGTATCTTAAGTTTAAGTGCTAGGGGTAGCTTGGTCATTTGCCCAACCTAGAGGAACTCATATATATAGCTCTAGGGTTTCTGGGCAAACCATCCTTCCGGATTGCTTCTCATTTCCCTGCTCCATGGGTTCAGTTTTTCTTCACCGTTTTGTAGAGAATCTGACCTCCGAGTGTATGGAAGCTTTCATGGTTGCGTCGATTTCCTTCTTGTAGCTCGTGTGATTTTCGTGTCTTTTTCGGGTTATTTTCGTTGGATTTTCGTGCGCGCCTTGTTCCTTCGATTCTGAGGTGTTTGGGTTCGGATTTGTTTGAGGGAATCATGGATAGATGTCTCGTGCATCTTTGTGCTTGATCTTGATCCCTCAAACTCCGAATTTGGCCTCCGATTGAAGGATTTCGGTTGGAACCCTAACTTTTTGTGTGAGCTCGGTAGAATCTCGATTCCTCTCGATTCAGTGGGTTTGTGGCTACAAATTCGTAGGCATAGCATCTCCTAGAGGCGCTTCACCTTTACTTATGATTTGGTAGCAATCCCTTCTTGAGTTGCGCTTCTTGAGTTGCGCTTCTTGAGTTGCGCTTCCGTGTTGCTTTGAGTTGGGGTTTGTTCCTAAGGTTGGTAGGTCCGTTGTGACTACGCGACCTTGGCAAACTCGTGTGGGAATCCTCGGTTGTGATTTTGGGGCATTGGCCGAGTTCATCCTTCGGGAAGAATTTTTATCAGCTCCCATTCACTTCCCCCACTCTGGTCGCCTAATCGGTCCTTCACGTGGCCTCGACCTCCCTTATATGGTGCTGCGCGACAGGGGCCCGCAACCCCAGTGGGTTGGGCTCCCCCAATTAGGGAGCCGAGTCAATGGCCCAATTGGCCTTTGGGCCAACTGGTGGAGATCAATCTAACAAGGCTATCTGAAATTCTCAATATCCTTTCCATGCAAGGTTTCTCTCTCTCTCTTCTTTACTTAAACCGCAGCAGAGCTGCCCATCATTATATTAAGGAAAAAGTCTATTTTTTGACCATCCAACTATAAACTAAGTTTGGTTTGGTCATCAAACTTCAAAACCGAAAATCTTTAACCATCCAACTGTCAAAACCGTTCAAATTTGGCCATTGGACGATTTTGAGGGGTGGGTTTTAATTTTTTTTATTTATAATTTAGTCATCAAAAAATGATTATTACTTTTTTTCCATACTTCCGATTTAGGTGATTCTTGCGGTCACGCGTTGCGTTCATAATGGTGAGTTTTATCTTTCAGTTGTTATTTATACTATTTTATCAATATTTGTTATATTATACTTATGTTGTGGTGTAGAAACAACAATATGAGAAAAGTAAAATAAACAATTATAAAATAATATGAACAACATTTTAAAAGATAAAGCTCATTGTTACGAACGCATGGCCATAAGAATCACTTAAATCAGATATGAGCAAAAAGTATTAATCATTTTAAGATGAGAGGACTACATTATGATTTAACTGATCTCAAGTTTAACTAAATAGAGCATGTGGGCTGGTAGCCCTTGATGTTCGCGAGGCTGCCCACCACAGTTCGAACCTTGGTTCGGCCGCTGGTGTCGCACAGGGGATTTATTCCCAGCATGCGCACGTGTGGTGGTTGAACGGTCGTTATGGCCCTCCCAGGAGTCTACTTTTGTAAAAAAAAATCCTCGTTTGTCCCATGTCAAAGCACAATTCTAAGGTCTGTCTAATCTCATGTGTGCTGCGATGCCGTTGTGTATGGGTGGGATAGGGGTTCGGAGATTTTCTCGACCTGTGTGAGAAGGTTTTTTCTTAATACAATGTTGTGGGGTGGTCTTCCCTCAACAGGTCGAATTTTTTTAGACAATACAATATTAATATTTACTCCCTCCATCTCAAAAAGAATAATTTTTGACATTCAAAATTTGTAAAAAAGTACGATGTTCTATGATTTAAATCTTATATCTGTATAATTTGGTGCATTGATCTCATGTATGCATAAATAAATAAAAACATCATTTCCTCATTTTGTATTTGCAAACTGAACTAATTGAGAGTACATACATTTTTTATATTCACCCAAATCTCAAAACTTTATTTTCGAGACGGAGGTAGTATGATACATGTATTATTAGATTCACTATGGGAAATACCTGTCGTGAGTTGGATCCTCATGGCAAAAGCCGGTTCACTCTCGGTGAGCTGTTTGCTGTCAGCGGCTCTCACGGCAACTACGTAGACGGCAAAGGCATGGTTTGCCATGAGCCGCCCCTGGGGGTCACGACATATGTTTGCTGAGAGCCAGAATGGCCCACGGCAAAGCATTTTGGAAAAAAAATTAAAAAAACAAACCCCCCACGACGGCCACCACGGGCCCATCACGCACGCCGCCGGACAACCAGTCGACTGCTGCTGCCGTCCGCCGCCATCTGCCACTGCCTTGCTCACTCCGGCCGTCGCCGCCGCCACCTGCACCACCATGCCATGACCGTCGCACCGAATAGAGATCTCGAGCCCACGCCACCACCACCTCCACTCGCCGCTGTCTCTACTCCGTTGTCAGACTAGAGAGAGAGAGGGAGGGAGGGAGGGAAGGAGGGAGAGAACATGAGGAGAGGAGCGTCACCAGGACAACCCGCCGCGTAGGAGGAGAGGAGGTCGAGGCTCTCCGCCACCACCCGCCACTGCTTCCCTGCTTGTTCTGGCCGTCGCCGCGCCAGAGGAGGAGTCCATGGCCACTGCAACAAAGGAGAGGAGGTTGTGCCCTACCGCCGACGAGGAGGGAGCTAGCGGTAAGCAGGATCTTCAAATCTTGATGAGGTCGCCGATGTGGAAGAGTGCGGTGAGCGCCGGATGTCGCGAGTTGCCGGCCGCCGTCATAGATCTCGCTCCTCCGCTGCCACCACACCGCTCCTCAGCCGCCACCACGTCCGCTAGCCGTGTTCGCTGCTCCTCGCCCCGTCGCCGCTCCTCACCGGTCAATCTATTCCGGCGAGGGGCGAGTGGAGGGGTAGGAGAAGAGCCACGAGAGGTGGGAGGGAGATGGCCGGGGGAAGGAGGAGGACGCCGTCCTTTGCCACGGTGAGGAGGAGGATGATGGGGGAGGGAGGTTGAGGGCAAGTGCGGCTGCACGACGGGGGCGAGGGAGGAGGCGATCGGCCGACGGGATGGGAGGGGTAGGGTTTTGCTCGTCGGAGAGGGGGTGGGGGTGTTAAATACTCTCGGTGGAGTAAATGGGCCGGCGGGGTAAATGGACCAGCAGAGTAAATGGGCTGGCCCCATTTCGCGTTTGTCGTGAGCCCAATAATACCTGCTCTCGGCAAAGAAAATTTCTTCAAAAATGCTACAAATGCATTTACTTAGTTAAATATAGTAAAGAATTCAAAAATATACCAAATTTTAACATAGAGAACCTCGTGTTGGATGTGAAGAGTAGAAACTTTTTGAAATAAAATTCAAATTTGAACATCACTTTGCCTACAAATCTACTCATTTCCTTGTTAACTATTTGAAACTTCTTCGAAGGTGTTCAGTTTGTAAGCAATGTACATGACAAAATATGTGAAACGCATTCAATTTTTTATCATAGCCTATGTGTGATATCATGAGATATTGACAAATTTAATGATTTTTAGACTTCATTTGCATTTTTTAGAATTTTAAAAACACTGAGACGAGCTTCTTTGATCATGTTTCCTAAACAAGATGTTCAAAATTTCTTTTGATTTTATGACTAAGGTCTCAAATTTGACTAAATAATACAAATATCATTTTCCACTTATTTTCTTCTATTATTTGAATCAGTTGCAATTCAAATTTGACTTTATTAAAAAAAGTTTGAAATGCAATTAATTAGTTAAATATAGCAAACAAAACACAAAAATGTGTCAAATTTTAACATGGAGTACTACATGCTGTATGTGAAGAGTAGAAAAAAGTTTGAATTCAAATTCCAATTTGAACATCAATTAGACTACAAACCTAGCCGCTTCCTTGACTCTATGAAACTTTTTCGGAGATGTTTCGGTTTCTAAGCATTATGCCTGAAAAAATGTGCGAACCTCACTCAATTTTTTTACCACAACCTCGTTGTATGATATCATGAGATATTGACAAATTTCATGATTTTCGGACTTAATTTTTGTTTTTTAGAATTTTAAAATGATTCAGACGTGCGTATGTTATCGTGTTTCCTGGATAAGACATTCGGAATTTCTTTTGATTTTATGGGTAAGGTTTCAAATTTGTCTAACATGAGTACCATTTTTCCACTTATTTTCTTCTACTACTTGAATCAGTTGCCGTTCAAATTTAACTTGATTCAAAAAAATGCTTGAAATGCAATTAATTATTTATATATAGCAAAAAATGAAAAAAGTATCAAATTTTAACATGGATATAGGTGTCCATTCGGGCCGCCCGGCCCGGCCCTGGCACGGGCCCGGGGTGGCCCGCTCATCTTCGTGCCGGCCCGGCCCGGCACTATCATCTACCGGGCCCGTGCTGTGCTAGCCCACGGGCTGGGGGGGCAGCCCAAGCCCGGGCCCGTCGGGCCATTTCGGGCCGGGCTAGCCCGTTCAGCACGGGCACTAATGGGTTGACGGGCCAGCCCGTAGCCCGTGGAGAGAAAAAACCCTCTCTGTTCTCCAAATTTCACAAGTTACAAAGATATCACATTTGTTCAACATTTCTACAACTTCAAGTCTTCAACAGAACTATACATTGCACAATTACTACAATACAAGAGAAAGGGAATTCAGCAAGGAAGTTCACACACAAATTTGTACAAATTTTCATCACTTCAATTGTTCAAGTGTTCAACATAAAAGTGATGAAACAAAAGCAATTGTAGATCTGTTTACACTTGATCATTATGATCAAGTGATAGCTGCCTCATTAAAAACCTTCCAGGTAAAACTCACTCTTGTGAGAAACCCTGGAAGGGAAAAAGAGTACAGCCCAGATCTACAATTTAAGCAAGTTAATTGTTCATTACATGCATCACATGCACACAATTACAAGAATAGAACACAAATGCAACAGAATAAGTCTCTCAGCTACCTTGCTGCCTTGCACTTGCATCATTCTTGTCCTTGCTTCCCAAAAGACCAAAAGCACTTGCATCTCCTTCACTTCACACAGTTGGTGCAGATCCAGTGACAGACCCACTGGCAGTGGCACCACCAGCACTCCTAGCAAAGATTTCAAACATGTATCAGTAATTCAGTATCATCACATTGCACACAATCACCTGCAAGCAAGCGGACTATCGGAGAACGGAGATGCCTAGATCTAGGGTTAGGGTTAGGGAGGGTCACGCACCTGCACAGCCGGAGCCCGGAGCCGAGAGAGACGGCGAAGACAAAGACCAACCGGCACCCGTGGCCACAGGCCACGGCGACAGTGCCGAGCAGCCGAGAGTCGGAGGCAGGAGCCGAGAGGATGAGAGGCGGGGGACCCAGGGAGGGGGAGGTGACGAGGAGGAACCGAGGAGTCGCGGCGGCGAAGCTCAGATCTACGACATCTACTCACCGGAGGCGAGGAGATCGACGGGGAACAGGAGAGAAGGCGGCGGGGAAGTGGCGGATCCGCGGATCGGAGGCGGAGACGATGAGAGAGTCAGAGAGGCTGCGCCGCTGCGGCGCGGGGCGAATGGGGAATGGGATTAGGGTTAGGGCAACGGGGGGACGCCGGGGGGTGTTTTTATACGCAGGCCGGCAGGCTTATGACCGTTGGGGTTGGGTTGGGCCGTTGGGGCCGGGGAAATTGGGGGGAGGGGATAACGGGCCCTAGCCGAGCCGGTACTGTTCACGTCGTGCCGGGCCGTGCTGCCCGACAGGCTGGGCTGGCGGCCCACGCCCAGGCACGGTGTACGGGCCGGGCCGGCCCGGGCACGCGGCTTACCGGGCCGTGCCGTGTTTGGGCCGTGCCGTTTCAGCGGGCTTTCGGACGGGCCGCCATTCACCGGGCTAGATGGACATCTATAAACATGGAGTACATCATGTTGTATATAGATAGTTGAAAAAGTTTAGGGTATGCAATATAAAAAAATTTGTATGAAAAAGCTACGATGGTATTTTGGGGTGAGAAAATGGCTTTCTGTCGGGCAAACAAACGCTCACGACAAAAATGGCTATTTGCCGTGAGCTTCAATCCGGCTCACGTCAAAAATGGCAATTTGCCATGAGCCGGCCTCGAGGCTCACGACAAATATCCAGTTTGCTGTGAGTGAAGATTTTTGCCGTGAGTTTCCCTCTTAGCTGTCGGCAAAAAAGGTATTTTCCCTTGAGGCGGAAAAAAAAGCACGTCAAAAAGTAGGGCTCACGGCAAATTCACATTTTCCTGTAGTGATTAATCATGCAATATACTTTAAAAGTAAACTTATGCTGCGTTGATATTATTTTATATAAATTTAAGTTGATATTGATTGACCGGTCTAAAATCCAAATGTGGACCATTTTGGACGGGGGGCATATAAGTGTACCACCCAACCCTGCACGAAGCCTTATTCCATTGACAGTAAATAACTCACACTTGACAGCAACACACTAACTGACCATTTTCGCTGAAGCAAACACACACACTTGACACCATGCAGTGCCTTGGGGTTGACTGGTGCTGATCTCTGCTAGGCCATGCCTAGACGTTCCCAGAGGCGTTTGACGATATTCTCGATGCCCTTCAGCAACAGCACGGCGACCTGCAGGTAGTAGACAACCTTGCTGGGGGCATCGTCGACGACCTGCTTCTTGACGATCTCTACCTCTACCTTGGCGTCCGCATCCGCATCCGCGGTGGGCTGAGGCGTGTTGGTGTCCTTGGCATCCGCATCTGCTGTGGGCAGAGGCGCCGGCGCGTTGGGGACCTCGACGACGTCCGCATCCGCTGTGGGCAGAGGCGCCGGCGCGTTGGGGACCTCGACGACGTCCGCCTCCGCGGTGGGCAGAGGCGCCGGCGCGTTGGGGACATCGACGACGTCCGCCTCCGCGGTGGGCAGAGGCGCGTTGGGGACCTCGTCGACGTCGGCACCTGCGGTGGGCAGAGGCGCGTTGGAGTCCTCGGTGAACTTCCTTGCCTGCTCGAGATACGCCTGCATGCGGGGCGTGGCGAAGAGGCGGACCCCGTCGTCGACACCCCTGGCGGCGAAGCGCTGGCGCGCGTGGGAGAGCTCGACGGCGAGAGCGTAGGGTTTTCCCTTGGTCCTGTACACCTCCTCTGATCCCATACAGTCCATGAGCTGCTGCAGCTCCGTCTTGAGCACGGCCACCATGGGGTTGGTCCCCTCCAGGACGCCCTCCAGCTCGCGCTGCGCCTTCTGCAGACTGGCCCTGGCGGCTGCCAGCTTCCGGTCGTCGGCCAGGAGCCTCGCCGCCCTGATGGACACCGCGTGCTGCCGCCGGAGCAGCTCGGCCTCCAGCTCCGGCGTGGTTCCGCCGCCGCTCGCGGTGCTGGTGCGCTTCACGTGGAGTGTCTGGCCCACGAGCTTCTTCCTCGCGTCTTGCTCGTCGGGGTCTAGGTAGCTCACCTCCACGTCCAAGATTTCCGCGTCGTAGTCGCTGGCGCTGCTGCTGGTCTCCTTGAGCGAGAGCTCCACGACGACCTTGCGCACTTCGCCGCTGAATAAGTCGCCGAACTTGACAGTGACCGTGCCGGACTGGGCGTCGGTGTCCTGCCTGAAATCCCCGGGGTCCACCTTGACGATCTTGTCGAGGTCATGGACGTCCGGGTGGGTAGTGGTAGCAGCAACCACAGCAGCAGGCTTGGACAGGATCAGGTACAGGTCCCGCACCACGACCGTGAGGAGGCCGGCCATGAGCTGCGAGAACACGTCGAGCAAGCTCACGCCCCCGCTGTCCAGGACGGGGTTATACGTCCCGCCGCCGCTGGCGATCTTCTGGAGCAGATTCATGTCGGCTTTCGCGCCGAAGGAGAGCGTGAAGACGGGGTAGTTCCGCGGGTTGCGGACCCTCGTGGCGTCCCCATCGGTCTGCACCCCGTCGGACATGAGGATGACGCCGGTGGTACGGCCGCCACCGGTGTACCGGCGGCCGTCCAGGACCTCCAGGCCCTTCGTCAGGCCAGCCTCGATGTTGGTGTTGCCACCGGCGACAAGGTCATCGACGATGTCAGTGAGGACGGGGACGGCGTCCCCGGACATGGCACGAAGTGGGCACTTCCTGATGGCTCCGCCGTTGAACGTGACGATGGACAGGCGGTCTATGGGGGTGAGCTTCTTGATGATGAATCGCATGGCCGACTCGAGCTTTTCTAGCCTGCTGAAGTTACGCATGCTGCCGCTGACGTCCAGCACGACGACCAGGTCCAGCGCGGCCCTTCCAGCCGTGGAAGACGAGCTGGCCACGTCAAGCAGCACACGCACGGTGTTGGCTGCCAATGGTGCCTCCTTCGGGTAGTAAGGCTTCACCGACGCTTTCCCTACGTCGCTGAACCCACGCACTTTCTTCCCTGCACAACATGTAATAACAGAGTTAGTTGCTATAATTCAGATTTCCATTTCTCAGGATTATATTTCAGACAACAATCTTGTACAACCAACTAGCAGAATTAACGCGTGATGCATCAACAATCGATTGGTCTCTGAATTGAACCTCAAGTAACGCATTGCATGATGCATCTTACCAGCATTGGAAGGAGGAGCGATAGGCTCCTCATCGTCGTTGAACATCTTGTTGGGCGCCGACGACTTCCTGGTTTCCTGCTGCGGCACTGGTGTAAGCAGCAGGCAGCTCGCTCTGCAGGTTCACAGCTTGGTAGCACCAGGTAATGGCTGCACATATATATACTGGTATGATACGGTTCTTTTTTTCTTTGTTCTTCGATAGACAATACGTCCTGCCTTTTTCAATATCTTTTGTCCGACATGGAAACTCAAACGCAACTTCGTTTGCCTTTGAACGAAGTATTGCACTTCTGCTCTGTTCCCACTGTACCGTCGCTACATCATTTCTACTGCTACGCGTACTTCTATCATAAATTATTTGACATTTTAATTTTGAACATGGGAATTTTGTAAAAAGAAAAAATGTTACAGATTTCAACCCGTCCGTCAAAAACAATGAAAAGGTTTAGAAGATAGAAAATGAAATAAAGAGAGACAAACAGAAATACACAGAGAGATGTATCAGGAAAAATATATATCGAGAAGTAATAAATATCAATATTTCAAGATAAAATTTAAATCGGTAAAATGCTTTGAAACAAAAATGAGCACTATATTTTGTCTGAAATTCAAGCATGATTTCTGAGCTCGTGAAGTATTCATGGCTTTGTTTGCAAGAGTGTCATGTCATCATCATCATCATCATCATAAACAACTATATAATCGGTCCTACCGCCATTTCTCTCAACATGCAAGTATTTCACATCACAACCCACTATACGTCACGTCACTATCCACTATACGTCATGTCATCATCCACCAAACCATCTATTTATGTCTACCGATTTTCTGTGACTAATAGCATATATTTGTGAGTAGCACACCACAAAATTCCCGCTGTTGAAATACATGTCGGATCAATCATTTTAGAATGATTCACTCTTAACAAAATAATATGATTTCATATATAATGTTGTTTACAAACGAATGTTGCCATGCAATCACTTTGGTGTTTCTACTTTTACATTTCACCTTAAAATTTTGTTTAAAAAATTCCCGCAGCAACGCGCGGGGTATCACCTAGTATGAAATAAAACATGTGGATCAAACATCCACTCTCAACAGAGGGCAGTTTCATCTCATGAAACTTTCTCTCTCTTTTTTTTTAAAAAAAATATTGCCGCACATCATAACAAATGTTTACATGACAGCCTCTTAAATGCAAATGAAACTCTAATGAAACACAAGCCTAATGGCCGGTGAGGTGAGGTTAACGCCACCATGGGTTCATGCATGGAATGTTAGATGGGGCGATTTTTCTATTGTCATAAGACTCTTTCTTATTGTCTTGATTGTTAATAGAGATAGACAAACATTATATTTACCTCTTGTCCTGCTCACGCAATGGCATGCGGTCCAACCATCACCGCGTCATTTTGAAATATATTTTGTTTGTTATGCAAACTTAAGGACGACTTTTGAGACAATGAAGTCATGTGCTTTCGCCCTGGTTCTATCGTCACCGTGTCATTATCTAATTAAAAGTCTGTTGGCTCTGGTTTCATTGTCATTTTATCATTTCTATAAGGGACTCTTGTTTGTATCCCCGTCAAATTGAATTAGATAGCGGCTCTGTTTGGATCCTCTCCAACTAAAATTTATCTTGCTAGAGGTTAGAAGTTTTTATTTTTTGCAAACTAAAACTGAGGTTGCTAAACTTTAGCAAGTGTTTGTTATCCTCTTGTTAAACCTTTATAAATGACTATAGTACCCTCCATTTATTACCTTCTACTGTGCACCACCCCCTGTTTTTTCATTTGAGTGCCAACCCCTCCTGTTCTGTTCCCACTTTTTTTTTTTTTTTTGGTCTTCCGCGTGGTGCGCTCTGTTGCCACTACCGTTCTTTTCTGCTGCTCAACACAAGGGACACAACATGCCCACAATCACTCCATAGCAAACAAAGCATAGGCAAGTTGATCACAGAAAGCGTTCATGTTTCCATCTTCACCGCCTTATTGATTGAAAGCACTTCTTGATTGAGATGAGGACGCTGGCATTGGCTAATAGTTTTCATCTTGATCACACATGATCAAAGTCTTCATCTCCAAGAGCACTTTCTCGAATAAAGTTATGAAGAGCCATGCATGCAAGGATAATTTTGGTTTGTTTAGCCATAGGATAACTTGGTAATTTCAATAAAACCATCCACTTCATCTTCAAAACACCAAAATAGCGCTCAATGATTTTGTGAAGCAAGGAATGTAAATAATTGAAATGCTCTCTTTTACCACTTGGTCTCGGACCATTGCGGAAGTCAAATGCAGTTTTGGTGCAAAATGAGCCTAACTCAATGGTTAAATTGTTATGATGGAACCTGCCTACCAAAGTTTCTCAAGTTAATATGAGTGCTTGTATTTTCCTTTATTTTATTTTGTGAATCACATAGTAGAGACGCATACGCTCGCGTACACGTGCACACACTTGTTCCGAAAGACTGAGCTGATAAACCCTCAAAATTAACAAGTCACCACTAGCGTCTCGCTGTTGAGCGGAACGTGGCCTATCACTCAAAGAATGGTGCCGATTAAATCCATGAATAAATCCAGAAAAATGTGAGTCCCAGTACCGAGTCAAGGATCTTACCAACTGAGCTATACTCAGTTCGTTTTGTATTTATTTTAGGATTGATTTAACGATTTAGGATAGCAATGCTGCATATTTGGTGATCTGGTTGATTTCAAGATTTTATCAAACTCAAGATAGAGGTAGGAGTAGAATATGCATACACGTGTTTATTATTGAGGAGAAGACGCGCGTCTGAGTTTGTACAAGGGACGGAATTCGATTATGTGTAGGTGAGGTCAACGCGGGCAGGTGGATAACCACGGGTCAGTCACGGGAGGTTGGATGGGTAGTTTTTTTATGCTTGTATTCCTTGGGTCGGCTTGTCTTTGCACGCCGTCTTAATTTTCGAATAAATGTTGCCACATCATCAAAAATGTTTACATGATATCTTATTAAATGCAAATGAAACTCTAAGGGCAGTCCCAATGGCGATTTCTTCGGTGTAGGTTCCAAGAAAGAAACAAAGCAACTAGTGTTTATGGAAACTACCTCTTCCAACCGATGGTTTCTACAACACAATTAATACAAGGGAGACATTAAATACAACACCAAAAGAGAGATCAATTGTGGCAATCAGCAGTGTAGTCTCCAGTACAACACAATTTCTTCAGGACTAAAATGTGAGGAAATAAAAGTTTTAAGGATTAGAATATGAAACAATAAAAAATCTAGGGACTGAATTATAACTATTAAAAAATAAAAAAGCCAAAACAAAAAAAAACCCAAACCTTATCCCTGTCTCTAGTTCTTTCTCGAGCTGTCCCATCTCTCCTCGGCCTCCTCCTATGCTCTCTCCGCCGCTGTCTCCCCACGGCTCCCCCCATGGCTACACGCCTCTGCGGCCGGCCCCCCTTCATCCTCGCGGTCGCCGATGGTATGCGGGAGGACGGGAGCAGCGAGGCGGGCGTGGCGAGTTGGCGTTGCGCGGGAGGGAGATGCGCCCGTGTCGTCGCTGGGGAGGGGTAGCAGCTCCAGGATGGCCTGCGGAGGGGCGGTAGCTGCTCCCAGCCGCGGCACGCGAGGCGGCCCCACCCGCGGCTCTCCGCCGACGAGGCTGTCGGCGAGCCCTCATCTCGTCTCCTCCTCTGCTTGGCGCAAGTTCCCCGGCAATGCGCTGCCGTCGGTGGCCAGTGCGGCGGGCGGCAGACACGGCTCGTCTACCACCATGCACTCCGAGCGTTCCGGCAGCGGCGACGCGAGCATTCCAAGAGCGGCGCGCGCGGGCCGCGGCGAACTCCTGCTGCTGCAGGCGAGATCCCCCGCCGAGCGAGCTCTCCTGCAGGAAGCGGCAGCCAGCAGCCAGTGTGAGCGTGGCAGCGTGCGGGGCCTGGGCTCACCAGCCGGAGCTCACCCGGCAGGGGACAGCGGCCTGGAGTCGCTCGTGCGACCTGAGCTCGCCCGCCATGGCCGTGGTGCGAGGCCCGAGCTCGGCGGCCCGAGCGCTGCGGCCTGAGTTCGGCCGCTGGGGCTCAGCGGCCTGCGCTCACCGGGCGGCCGGCTTAGCGGTAGCACACACCGGATCCAGGGGATCGTGTTGGAGAGTGGGTTGTTTCTCCCCCATTTGCATTTCTGCGGTTCCTTGGCGTCTCGAATCAAGTGACGACGTCGTTTCTTCCTCGAGAAACGATTTCCGCATTTTCTTCTCTCTTTCTTCATTTATTGGCGGCCATGTCACCATTTTTGCTTATATGGCAATTCATTTATTAAGGATAGAAACCATCATCCATCTCCCATTGGGAATGCCCTAATAAAACACAAGCCTAATGGGCGGTGAGGTGAGGTTAACGCCACCTTTGGGGTCATGGAATGTTAGATGGGGCGTTATTTTTTTTTTACTGTGAGAAGACTCTTTCTTATCCCTTGATTGATGATAGAGATAGACAAATGTTATATTTAACCTCTTGTCCGGCTCACGCAATTGCATGCCGGTCCAACCATCACCGGGTCATTTTGAAATATATTTTGTCAGTTATGCAAACTTAAGCGCGACTTCTAAGAGCGTACGTGTTGACACGTCGCTGCTTTCATTCTGGTTTCGTCATCACAGTGGTTAGGGGTTAGGGCTCATTTTCTGTTCTTTCATACTAGAAGACAATAAACATTTACCTCCTGCCTTGGTCGCACACTATGACCGTTATATTTTCTAATATCTTTTCCTTCCCTTTTCTTTAAAGTTCCTTCTATTCCGCTCATTTCAGACTTTCTCCCCAATTCACAATCATCCTATCCCGGACCTGCTTAGTGAAGGAGCAATATATTTGGATAAAGTGTGTTGCTGTTTCCGGCTGCAGGCCACATAACTTGCAAACGGAATTTCCTATCCACCCTTTCTTCAACAGATTTTCCGCGATTAGAATCTTTTATGGAGGACGGTCCATGGGAAGAAACAGCAATATTTAGGCTCTATTTTTGCTCTCCAGATTCTTTTGATCTTTAGCTTGTTTGTATCATCCCTGACAAATTGAGTTAGATAAGCACTCTTAGAGCAACTCCAAGAGGCTCTCTAAAAATCACTAGCTAAAACCCTGATTTGACTAGTATGTAAAATGAAATGACTAGCAAAAAGTTGATGAAATCCAACAGACTAGCTAAAATCAACTCTCCATATGCTCCACCGCCAGTGGCTCCCGTCTGCCATACTCATGTACGAGGGGATAGCTAGCGGGACTGACTAGCCAAAGATGGCTAGTGAAGCCCCCGGTTTAGCTAGCGGAGAATAGCGAGAGCAAGTTTAGCTAGTCTGTTGGATTGAGTTTTTGGACAAATTTTCCATTTTTTAGCTAGTCAAGCCAAGATATTGTAAATCATTTTGGATCGGTAAAAAAACAAAAAAAAACCAAAATGACAGTAAATCACTGTTCCAAAAGCCTCGGCATATCCTCCACTCGGTATCACCCTTGCAATACTCCCCTGCACTCGGTATCTTTGGCTAGCCCATCCGCCTCGCCATCGAGACTCCCCGCCCTCCCAGCCTCACGCCATCTCGCCCATGCAGTTCTCGTGCCTTGTACAGGCACTTCTCCCTCACCGCCGCCATGTACAGGCCACCGCATCCCCGGTCAACAGCAGACGGCGTGGGGGTCCACACAGTGGGTCGTTGCGCCAGGAGGCACTATTGCTGCTGGGGACGCGAGTGCTCGTCGGTGTTCACAACGTGCTCCCGGTCGTCGAGAGCTAGGAGGCCTGCACGATTGGGGAGAAGGGCTGGTGAGCGCCAAAACGGATGCGTGAGGTTGTGAGGAAGCTGTAGCTATGATGAATTGGACGGTGGCTTACCACCGGCGACGAATCGGGTCGGCGATGGTGAGGTGGTCGCGGCGGAGTTGGAGCTTGGGCGGACGCGGGATTTCAAATCCCCAGCGAGTGGTGGACGGAGTTCGATGAAGGATGAGTCGGTGAGGTCGAGCTTGATGTGGAGAAGCTGTGGGTAGCAGCAGGCGGCTGCGGTGGACTGCCGGGGCGAGACGGCAGGTGCCACAGTGGACGCCGGGGAGGAGGAACGGATACATGTTGGCTAGCAGGCGGGGAAAGAAGAAAATAAAAGACTATGACACGTGGGTCCATCATCAACACTATAACATAAGGAGAATCCAATTTTGTAGTCTCTGTTGGTTTACTCAAGCCTATAAGATGTTTTTTATTTTTAGCTAACCTTTTAATCTTTAAATTTAGTTAGAATTATTGCTAGTCTCTTGGAGATGCTCTTAGTTGTCTCTCTGGATATTAACAATTGCATAGTAAAATTTGATAAACTCTTTCTTCTCTGTATGTATTGTAAATGGATAGACATATCTGATCCATATGTGACTTCATCATCATTGTGTAATTTTACCGACGCGGAACTCAAATGCGATTTTGGTGCAAAATGAGCCTAACTCAGTTGGTTAAATTTATTATGGTGAAACCTGCCAACCAAAGTTTCTAATTTTAATATGAATGCTCGTATTTTCCATTTACTTTTGGATTGATTTAATGATTTAGCATAGCGATGCATATGTGGTGATTTATGTAATGTCAAGATTTTATCAATTTCAAGATCGAGGTAGAGTGTACGTGCTTGTATTGCGGTATTCGTAGGAGTAGAATATGCATACACAAGTTTTTTATAGAGGAGAAGATGCGCATATGCGTTTGTACAAGAAAATCGATTTTGTGTAGGTGAGGACGTGAGGTCAGCGTGGGCAGGTAGCTAGGAGTAGTTTTTTTTATGCTTGTATTTCTTAACTTGACTTGACTTGGCAGGCATAAATATTTACCTCTCGTCGTGCTCCCACAACGGCCTTCTATCTCTGATGTCTGTCATGCAAACTATTGTGGACTAATAGCATTTTTTATGCTGATAAGGCGGATCATTTTTTCTTTGATGATAGACAATAAACATTTACGTCCTCCCTTGATTCTACTGTGTATGACCGTCATATTTTTCAATATCTTTGTCTGACATGGAAACTCAAACGCGACTTCCGTTGCCTCTGAACTTCTAAGTCATTTTCTACTGCTACGCACTTCTATCCAAAAATATTTGACGTTTTAAGTCTGAACATAGAAATTTTGTAAAATAAAAAATACATACTAACACTATTAGAGAAACACACATCTGTACCGGTTCCAAACTCTTATCAGTACCGGGTATGAAACCGGTATTGTTCACCTAGTAGTAATGAGGGAGCACATTTGTACCGGGTGGTCTTAAGTACTGGCACTAATCTGGTGGTGTGCCTGTGTTCCGTCTGTACTTTTTTCTTTTTCGTTCCTTTTTCTTTTCCCCTTTCTCAATCATTTTTATTATCGTTTTCTTTTCTCATCTCTTCCATATTCATAACAAAGTCACATAAAGTCTCAAATTACAACTCATCCATATTGAGAGCAATCTCACACACATATATCGTAATCACAATCTCAACAAAAATCACCATCCCACATTTCATCCATATTCATAGCAATCTCACACACATATATCTCATAATCACAATCTCAACAACAATCACCATCCCACATTTCATAAGAACCAAAATCAACACAAAAATCACAGGAACCTTTGAAGAAAAAACAAGAACCTTGTCGTCTTAGATTGCAGCGGCACCGGCCCCGCCGGCCTCCGGGCGCCCGCGCCCCTTTGCGCGGACTCACGTCCCTATGCCGGTTGCCAGCAGGCCGCACGGAGATGCGGCGCCTCCGCTCCCACCCCCTTGCGCCGGCTCGCTGCGGCCCTGTTGCCACATCATCAAAAAATTTTATATGATATCTTATTAAATGCAAATGAAACTCTAATAAAACACAAGCCTATAATGGCCGGTGAGGTGAGGTTAAGAGCAACTCCAACAGACTATGTATCATTTAGAAGTTAGCTAAAAAAAGAAAAACTTCACCAAAATTCAAATCCAGCAGACTTTGTATATTGGTTCACTAGCTATCCTGCTAGCTATTTTCTTCCGAGCGACTCATTGGATCCGTTTTTGGGCGTTATTGCAAAAGGAGGACGAGCGACCTCATGTTATTCAGGGGTGTCGTGTGCTTGAGACCACGTCGATGGAGATCTTTGCCACCAATGGATGGTCGTTTAGTTACAGAATTGGTGTTGGATAATTTTGAGTTTGTTCCAAAGACTGTGTTTTCCCCTTTCCGTGTTTGGTACTCTTGTGTGTAATAAAAAACAGCTATATGCATAGTTTTATGCAGAGGCTGGAATATTAAAATATATTCCCTTTTCTAAAAAAAGCTATTTTCTTCCCCTTGCTAGCGAAAGAAAGCGAGCCTGCTCCGCTTGCCATCCCCCTCTTCCGCCTCCCACGCACGTCATGCGCCCCACTGCGCGGCCCCCGTCGTTCGTCTAAGGCCTCTGCACCGTCTCGCGCCAAGCGCCACCGCTGTCGTCGAGCGCCGGCCCTGCCCTCTCGCCGTCGTAGCGTGCCCCCTCCCTCACGCCTACGCCCCTGACTCCCTTCGCTGGTCGGGTCGTCCTCCTCTAGCAAGGCCCGCCGCCTCTCCTCCGACGAGCTGGCGCCACTCTTCTGCTCCGTCGCTAGCGCGCCGTTGCGCTACTTCCTCGCGCTAGTTCCCGAGCACTCGCACTCACGTCGCTCTGCTTCCTCGCGTCCACGCCGCTCTGCTTCTTCCTCGCAACCGCGCCGCTCTACTTCCTCGCGCTATAGCTCCCTTGCGCCCATGCCGGTCCAGCGCCCTACTGTTGTCGATTCCCCGCGGATCAAGCACCTCCACAGCCTCGCCGACCTCCCCCGTCCTCTACCTCACCTCCACCCTCCCCACAGCGTGCCGCCGGCAAGCTCCAGGCCTTAGCCATGGCCGCCGCCGCCGTGGCGCCGCTGTCACCCACCACCGGCGACCACCTAGCTAGATTCGCGCGACCTTCCTCGTCGTGGGGGTGCCAGCCTCGCCGGCAGCCGCCGCCGGACCCACCACCGGCGCCCGGCTACCTCTGATTGGCTGGTGCCCTGGGTTCAGGCCCACATGCTTGTGTGTAGGGTAGCAAGGATGTGAATAAGAAAAGTTCTGACGTGGATGTGAGAGAGGATGAAGAGTAAAGATTTAGAGAGGCTGTTGGTTCGCTCACTCTTTGAGAAGCTTTGTATTTTTTTAGCTAGTCTTTTATCTCTAACGCCACCTTGGGGTCAAGGAATGTTGGATGGGGCATTTTTATTGTGACAAGACTCTTTCTTATCTCTTGATTGATGATAGAGATAGACAAATGTTATATTTAACCTCTTGTCCGGCTCACGCAATTGCATGCCGGTCCAACCATCACCGCGTCATTTTGAAATACATTTTGTCTGTTATGCAAACTTAAGCGCGACTTCTAAGGGCACCTCCAGTCCCGAGTGCGAACCGTTCTGACGGAGGGGTCGAACAAAAGTTATGTTCGGTGCATGCAATGTTAGCATCGCTGGTAGGGCCCACGTATTGTAAAAAATCCATCAAACTCAGAAGCTTTCTTCTCCTCGGCTGAATCTGGCCACATACCACACGACTTGCATTATTTAATTCGGTATGAGCAGGAGATGGTGCGGCGCGTCTGCATGGTTCGCTTTTGGCTCTGACAACAACAGTTCGCACCCTACTGTGTTGATGGTTCGATATTTTCTGCTCACGGTTTGACGTTGGCACACACTGCGGGTGCCCTAAGAGCGTACGTGTTGACACGTCGCTGCTTTCATTCTGGTTTCGTCATCACAGTGTGGTTAGGGGTTAGGGCTCATTTTCTATTCTTTCATACTAGAAGACAATAAACATTTACCTCCTGCCTTGGTCGCACACTGTTGACGCTTTTTCTGGTCGAACACACGAGTGCGCTAGATCGCACGGTAATCGAAATTGCACCTCGTCGAGACTTCCAGCACGGGCCAGTCAAACCGCCTGGGGGGGGCCAGTCTAACCTTCTTGGACAGAAGCGTCAGCAAAAACCTAAGATCGCTACCCCGGGAGGGACCCCGTCAGGGACAACACGCTGAGATCGGCAGGCCACTCAGAACTCCCTCAACCGCCGTAGAGACGAAGGAGGAGAGCAATGGAGGTTGGAAAAGTTAGGGTTTGGAGAAAATAAGATAAAATTGATAATGACGATTAGATGATAGCTTTCAATCGGCCACGACCCATTATATTTATAGGGTGAGAGGTCTTGCCCTGCAAGCAACGCTTTACAACTCGGAATCAAGCCAAAACTCCTAACTCTACTCAGACTCAGGGTACCCTGGTCTGACCGCCCCTTGGAGGTGGTTATACCGCCTGGCGGTCTTGTGCCGGACTGGCTACAGGGCACCACGGTCAGACCGCCCTAGGGACCCGGTCTGACCGGCCTTCCTGGCCTGAGTCGGCTTTTGCCAAATTTGAGTGTCAACATATGCCCCTCTGTTTTTTAGTAAAGCTTGCGTGCTAAAAAATAATTCTAAGGACGACACAACTGTTATCGGCTATTTTTGTGCTAAAGGCGATTTTCATAGAAACCGGCCATGTATCCTCAAGCATCTTGCCATACACTTGGGTAGAACTTCTTCAAGTATCTTCCATTGAGCGCCCAGGGCAGCTGCTGTCCTTGCAATGACTCCACCATATAGGAAGTTCCGGAGCAAACTCTTACAATCTTGTATGGACCTTCCCAACTTGGAGACCACTTACCAAACTTGTTGCTCTTGGATCCTATAGGCAAAATAGTTTTCCAAACCAAATCTCCTACTTGAAAAGACTTAGCTTTTACCTTTTTGTTATATGCTCTAACAACTCGCCTTTTGTCTTTCTCAATCGCTTCCAAAGCCTCCAATTGCTTGTCAGTTACTTCATCAATGTTATCCATCATCAAAGCATAATATGTATCAACATTAATATCATTTTGCTTTGCAAGTCTATATGCGCCTAGATTCACCTCAACGGGCAAAACGGCCTCTTGACCATACACAAGATCAAAAGGAGTAACATTAGTAGCACCATGTCTAGAAATACGATGAGCCCACAAAGCTTCAGATAATACCTCATGCCATCTTTTAGGATTGTCTTCTATCTTCTTCTTAATGAGCTTGACTAAAGTTTTATTGCTAGACTCGACTTGACCATTAGCTTGAGCATAATATGGAGATGAATTGAGCAACTTAATACCATATGAATTAACAAAATCATGCACCTCTTTAGCCACGAATGAAGTACCTTGATCCGTAGTTAAAGTCTGCGGAATACCAAACCTATGTATGATATGCTCCGTAATAAACTCAATTACCTCCTTGTGTGTCATGTTCTTGAGATGGATTGCTTTAGTCCACTTGGTAAAGTAATCAGTAGCCACAATCACAAAACAATGCCCTTGGGTCGACGGAGGATGTATCTTGCTAATGAAATCCAATCCCCAACCTCTGAAAGGCCAAGGCTTGATAATCGGGTGCATCAACGCAGCAGGCACTAGCTGAACATCTCCGCGCTTTTGACATTCTTCACACCCTTTATAGTACTTAAAACAATAAGCTATCATAGTAGGCCAATAAAAGCAAGCTCTCCTCAGGAGCCACTTCATCTTGGGAGCCGATTGATGAGTACCACAAACTCCTTCATGAACCTCTGCCATAGCCAATCTTGCTTGATCAGGACCTAAGCACCTTAGAAGTAAATCATCTGCCGTCCGACGATATAACTCATCATTATCCAAAATAAACTTAAGCGCCCACCATCGGACTTTTCTATCACTTATACCCTTAGGATCCTGCAAATAGTTAATCAGAGGCGTTCTCCAATCCTCCACTTCGTCCTCAACAGTTTTAGAAGAAACTATAGCCGAAGTGGGGTTGCCCCCCGAGGGGCGGTCTTACCGGCCCGAGGGGGCGGTCTGACCAGGGGTCCCGGTCGGACCGGCAGGAGGGGGCGGTCGAACCGGCTCCTCCCGAACATAAACCTCAGCTCCGCCAAACATCGGTTTTCGTTCCTGAAAATTCCGTTTCTGGACACTATAACCAGATGCTTGCTGAGCCAGAGCATTAGCCTTTGGATTCTCTTCTCGTGGCACATGATAAATCACAAATTCATCCATACAAGATATGATGTCTAAACATTTATCAAGATAAGCATTTAAAGAACCATTTAGACATTGGCATACCTTGGATACTTGTTGTACGACCAGCAAAGAATCACCATAAGGTTCTACATGTTTCACTCCCATGTCATGCAAAATTTGCAAACCAAACAAGAGAGCTTCATACTCAATTTGATTATTAGTACATCTATGATCCAACCGGCTAAGGGCTTCAAAAATAGCTCCATTAGGTGAAATAATGATGATCCCAACACCACAATCACTTCTACAAGCCGATCCATCAAAATGCAATTTCCATGGGGTAAAAGTTACATAACCGACATCTAAATTAAGTTGCTTATCAATTCTATGTTGAACAATAAAGTCGGCTACAATTTGACCTCTCATTGATTTTATTGGTTCACAATGCAAATCATATTCAATAAGAGCATAAGCCCATTTGCAGACTCTACCACTTAGAATAGGTTTTTGCAACATGTATTTAATTATGTCGGTTTGACATGCAACATAACAAGTACTAGACAACAAATAATACCTTAACTTGGTACAAGCATAATACAAAGATAAACATAACTTTTCAATGAAAGTGTACCTCGTCTCGGCGTCCAATAATCTTCTACTTTCATAAACAACAACATACTCCTTGACATCGGTCTCTTGAGTCAAAATAGCCCTAATCATACTTTGCTCCGCCGCAATATAAAGTCGGAATGGAACACCACTCTTAGGCGCTTGAAGAACAGGTGGCGAAGTCAAGTAGTTTTTAATCTCATCAAAAGCCTCTTGTTGTTTTGCCCCCCAAGTGAATTCAGCTCCAGTTTTCAACCGAAGCAAAGGAGTAAAAGCATCAATCTTCCCAGACAAGTTACAAATGAATCGCCTCAAGTAGTTAACCTTGCCTAAGAATCTCTCCAACTCTTTTTTACAAGTAGGAGCTTGAAGCTTTTTAATCGACTCAATCTTTTTAGGATCAATCTCCACACCTTTCTCATGCACAATGAAACCCAAAAACTTGCCAGCCGACACTCCAAAAGCGCATTTGAGTGGATTCATCTTTAAACCATACCGACACATTTTTTCAAATGCAAGTCTCAAATCGACTAAATGGGAATTTAAACCAGTCGATTTAACAACAATGTCATCGATATAGACTTCTACGATTATACCAAGCAACTCATAAAAAATCAAAAGTCATAGCTCTTTGATAAGTAGCACCAGCATTTTTCAAACCAAAAGTCATGACTACCCACTCAAACAAGCCTACAAATCCTGGACATATGAAAGCCGTTTTGGAGATATCCTCTTCGGCCATAAAGATTTGAAGTAACCAGCATTACCATCAAGAAAACTAAGTATTCTATGTCCAGATGCAGCATTAACAAGAAAGTCGGCTATAGGCATAGGATATTCATCTTAGGAGTAGCTTTATTAAGATCTCTAAAGTCAATGCAAATACAAAGTTTCTTTGTTCCTTTTCTCAACAGGCACAATATTAGAGATCCAATTAGCATATCGACAAGGCCTAATAAACTTAGCATCAAGCAACCGATTGATTTCTTCCTTCACTCGGTCATAAATATCAGGATTAAAATTCCTACGAGACTGTTTATAAGGCTTAAAACCAGATTTAATAGGCAAACAATGTTCTACTAAATCACGACTTAAACCAGGCATCTCATTATAATTCCAAGCAAAGCAGTCGACATATTCCTTTAACAACTTTATTAATTCAAGCTTAAAAGTACGATCAAGATTCTTGTTTACAAATGTCGGCCTAGGTACAGTGCCATCACCAATGTCTACCTCCTCAAGAGGATGGGCCGACGTAAATCCTTGTCCTAACTTACCCAAATCATCAAGATCCTCAATGGCTTCACACGTATCGCTCTTATGCGCCCGATAGTGATCAATCCTCTGCTACAACCACTCTTTTGTTGAACTAATTGAGTCACATGAAGTGATTTAACCGATTATCAAACGGCTTTATGACAGCAGGGATGAAGCCATCGTTGGAACAGCTTACAAACTCATAATTAGACAAATCTAAGCCAGATAGATATTTTACATCATCATGCACGCTTATAGAATGATTATCAGCTACAGCTACACAAGCAGAATTATCGCCATGCACTACCTCTACTTCATCATCTATCCATTGTATTAAAATTTGGTGCAAGGTAGAAGGAACACATTTATTTGCATGAATCCAATCACAACCAAGGATAAGACTAAAATTACCTTGTGTCTCAGCGACGAAGAAAGCCGTGGCGAGCGTCTTGCTTCCAATAGTGAGCTCCATGGAGATCACGCCTTTAGCTCCTATCGGCTCGCCTCCTCCAACTCCACTGACGGTCATGTTGGTCTTGATCAGCTCCTCATCTGAACCTCCAAGCTTCTTGAATAGAGAGTATGGTATCAAGTTGACAATCGCACCTCCATCCACCAGCATCCGAGAGATAGGCTTCCCATTGATGTGACCCTTCATGTACAAAGCCTTCAGATGATTATCAGCATCTTTGGGCTTCTGAAATATAGCATCCTTTGGCCCAAAGTCAAGATGAGCGAAGTCCTCCTCTGTAGGCACCGAACCGTCAACAAACAAATAAACCACATCAATATCAAGGTTCATCCGCTCTAGAGAAGAACTGTAATCCACAAGCTCCTCATCGTCATCCGGAGCAGGGACCGACGACACTTTGTCGTCACAAGTCATGGGGACTGAAGAAGCGAAACCGGGCGGCGTTTCTGGAGAACCCGGTCTGACCACCTCGAGCGGTTGAACTGCCCCCTCTGGCGGTTTGACCGCCTCTGTCTGGGGCACCGTCTTGGCTCTCCACTCTTTCCCTTGTGACACCATGGGCCTGTAGCTGTTGAAGATCTCGTCCCTTTGTTTCTCCAGTTCCTTCTCCCTCTTCTCCTGTAGCCTCAGTCGTTGAAGCTTCCTCCTTTGAGTATGAGTCAAACCGGGAGGACACCACCTTGCCAAGAAGTATTCCGGATGAGACTTGCTTCCGCTGGCCTCATGATCATTTGCAGCAACAGATACCTTTTGAGTAGGTGTCACAACCTGATTGTTTAGCACAACCGGTCCTTTGCCACTTTTCTCAATGGGAACATCCATCGTCCCAATTTGAATGATGTCAAGACTTGTAGTCCTCTCTTGGTCGATGTCCATATCCTCCTCTCTGATCTTGGGCTTGTACACCTTTTTTGGAGGAAGTTGCACCTTTCTGGGCAGGGCGGTCTGACCGCCTGTAGGGGACGGTCTAACCGGGTCGGCCTGATGGCCTTGTCCAAACTGCTGTGGAGCCCAGCAATCTTGTGTAGGCCGTGAGATTCGATCCATAGCTGGTCTCCTCGGTTCTCCCCATTCAGGATGGAAGGATTGTTGATATGGCACCCACATCACTCCATTGTCGTCGTATATCGGACGAGGCGGATTTGAACTTGAAGGAGCCCAAGCTGGAGTAAAGTGTTGCCGCTGAGATGATTCACCCCTGAACTCGACAGCTGCTCTGGGAGGTGATGATGGTTTCTATTGACATGGAGGTGATCTCATCCCTTTTTTTAAATGTGACCTTTGGCTTTGGAACATTCCCCTGATTCTTTGCCATGTTGCACTTCTAGTTCCCAATCTCTGGCCGCTTCGGAACAAGCATCTTAGGGCGACCATGTGCAGGGGCGGTCTGACCGCCCTGTACCCCCGGTCTAACCGCCCTGTCCAGGATAGGCTCGGTTGTTTGCTGACTAGACAGCGTGCACGATCCTTGCCCCCCATGTCCAGAAGCTTTGACAGTGATCTTGAACATCTCTCTGCCATCAGGGGTCTTTTCATATGCTACTTCTCTTCTCAAATCTTTTCCCCTCAAATCGGGATTAGCTTCCCTGACCACCACGTTCTTGCCTTTGGTAGCTTCGGCTTGATGCGGCCGAACCAGAACCTTGGGCTGCTGCAACTCCATGGCATTGACAGGAAAAGGTTACTTGTCCACTTGCATTTCATGAAGCATCAAACGACCTTCATTAATGGCCGATTGAATCTGACGACGAAACACATTGCAATCGTTAGTGGTATGAGAATAAAAATTATGAAACTTACAATATGCACATCATTTAATTTCATCAAGTGGAGGCATAGTATGAGAAATCTTAATGTTTCCAAGCTTAAGTAATTCATCAAAAATACGATCGCATTTAGAAACATCAAAAGTAAATTTTAGTTCTTCTTGCCGACCTTTAGTAGCCGGCTTAAGAGATGCACAAGAACTAGCTTTAGCCTTTGAAGGCCACACAAATTCAGCGACATAAACCTCATTCTCGTCGTCTGAACTATCCGAATCATATTCAATCATATGAACATTAGATTGACGAGGCTTAGAGTGTTCTTTTTCCTTATTCAATTTTAATTCTTGTGCCATACCTCTAACTAGCACATTAGCAAGAGTATGAAATTCTATACCTTCTAATCTATCTCTAATGACAGATTTTAATCCTTTAGCTGCCAGATCAGCAAGGTCAGAATCGGTAAGAGACAAATTAAAGCAACAATTTTTAACTTCTTTAAAGCGCTTAAGGTAATTGGAAACCGACTCCTCTTTACCTTGTTTAACCGATGTTAAATGTGTCAATTTTAATTGATAACTCCCACTAATGAAGTGGTCATGAAACATTTGCTCTAATTGATCCCATGAATCAATAAAGTTGGGAGCTAACGAAGAGAACCAAGCAAAAGCGGTACCAGTCAAAGACAATGAGAATAAACGGACTTTCAAAGAATTAAAGGTACTAGCTTCACCTAGTTGAGCAGTATATTGGCTAATGTGTTCCCAGGTTGTGCGGTTGTCATCACCACTAAACTTAACAAAGTCAGGCATACGCCAACCAGGGGGGAAAAGCCACATAATCAAAATCGGCCCTATATAGTTTTTGATACAATCTAGGAGTACTCATATCAACGCCGAGCTTGTTTCTCATCATGTTAGCTACTTCTTCCTTAAATTGAGCAAATTCATTCTTAGCACCTAACTGAGATCGCATTGCAGCTGATGTTAAGTTACTCATAGGGGGTTGATTAGGATTTTGCATGCGATGCAAGTCGGTAAACACATCATTAGGGACACCATAAGATGAAGCAATGTTAGGAATAGGTGGTGATGTGTGAGCTATTGTGCTATACATTAGTGGAACAGTACCATAAGCATTATTTTGACTCTGAACCAATGTACTAGGCACAACCGACAAAGGCAACGGCTGGTCCGGGACCATCACCATCTGACCAGACAGGGCGGTTAAACCAGCCTGGGGGGTGGTTTAACCGGGGTCGGTTTGGGTGACGGCGATTGTCCTGGATAAAACCCCGTCGGCATACCATACACAGGAGCTTCAGGTGAAGCTTCCGGTGCTACCGACGTGGTTGAATGCAGAACCCCTTGTGAATCTACTTGAGGGATATTATCATCAGTTATATTATTAACTACACGCTTACCCTCTACTTTTTCAAGGCGAGTAATAACACTAGCAACCAAACTATTTTGATCATTAAACGCACATTCAAATCTATCGAAAATAGTAGATAATTGCGTAACTAGATCAGCGGGAGATGTTTGACTTACAGTGGGTATTACCTCAACCTTGTCTTTGTTCAACTTGATCGCCGGCAACTCGAAATATAATCTTGAGCAATTGTCACCTTGCCTGAACGATCCTTCTTGGCACCAGAGAGAAACTGTAGCTTGATGTATTCTTGAAGCTCCGAGTACTTCCTCTGGTCTTCCTCGCCGAGTTCCTCGATATTCACCATGATCATGTTGTTCTTGTCGAGATCGCAATGTGCTCCCATGCAAAGATCGAAAGATCAGTTTGCAAAAACCAGATCTGTCCCCAGCGAAGTCACCAAAAGTGTGTTGACGCTTTTTTCGGTCGAAAACACGAGTGCGCTAGATTGCGCGGTAGTCGAAATTGCACCTCGTCGAGACTTCCAGCACGGGCCGGCCAAACCGCCTGGGGGGGTCTAACCGCCTTGGACAGAAGCGTCAGCGAAAACCAAAGATCACTGCCCCGGGAGGGACCCCGTCAAGGACAACGCACCTAGGGTTGTCCTGAAATCGGCAGGCCACTCAGAACTCCCTCAACCGTCGTAGAGACAAAGGAGGAGAGCAATGGAGGTTGGAAAAGTTAGGGTTTGGAGAAAATAAGGTAAAATTGATAATGACGATTGGATGATAGCTCTCAATCGGCCACGACCCTTTATATTTATAGGGTGGGAGGTCTTGCCCTGCAAGCAACGCTTTACAACTCGGAATCAAACCAAAACTCCTAACTCTACTCAGACTCGGGGTACCCCGGTCTGACCGCCCCCTGGAGGTGGTTAGACCGCCTGGCGGTCTTGTGTGGGACTGGCTACAGGGCACCCCGGTCAGACCGCCTTAGGGACCCGGTCTGACCGGCCTTCCTGGCCTGAGTCGGCTTTTGCCAAATTTGAGTGTCAACACACACTATGACCGTTATATTTTCTAATATCCTTTCCTTCCCTTTTCTTTAAAAAGTTCCTTCAATTCCGCTCATTTCAGACTTTCTCCCTAGACCGTTTCTACCAAGAGTAAATGGGAGCCACTAGAAGGAACAGTGCTTAGGGCATGGAAGCCTCCACAATTCACAATCCTATCCCAGACCTGCTTAGTGAAGGAGCAATATATTTGGATAAAGTGTATTGCTGTTTCCTGCTGCAGGCCACATAACTTGCAAACGGAATTTCCTATCCATCCTTTCCTCAACAGATTTCTGCGATTAGAATCTTTTATGGAGGACGGTCCATGGGAAGAAACAGCAATGGCTGACCGCACCGCGGACCTAGAAAGGTCCCGGAACGGCATATATGCCGATCCAAGTCCTGCACCACGGACCTGGAAACGCGCCGGTATGCTTCAGGTGGCTACAGGGAAACGCCACAGGGAGCGCTCGGAGGGAGCGACGCTATCTTCTCTCACCACGGGCCCACTCTCTCTCCGCCGGGCGCGTGGCCGTGGAGTTGCTCGCACCTCCACATCGGAGTCGCGCCGCCGTGACGGGAAGCAGCAGGAGGCCGCGAGGTCGAGGATGAGGAGGTCACGCCGGCGGAACAGACGGCCAGGCGGCAGCGGTTGTGCGTGCCGCGCATCCGGACTGCTGTGGCGGGGTTCCTGGGCGGCAGCGCGTCCGCCATGGCCGCGGCGGCGGGGCGCGCTGAGCTCTGCGCGCGCGTCCGGTGTGGCAGTGTGGCCCCCATGGCCGCAGCGTCCGGGAGGAGGCGAGCTCGGGGAGGAGGAAAGACGCCGCCGTCGGTGGGAGGACGAGGCTTCGAAGCGGCTGCCATGGTCGCGGCGGCGGGGCTCCGGTGTGTCGGCGTGTCTGCCATGGCCGTGGCGTCTGGCCTCCGCGTGCGCGTCCGGGACGACGCCGGCAGGGAAGAGGAGGAAATCCGGATCTCTTGAGGAAGAGGTGGGGCCAGAGCGACTTCGTGTTTCTTCTCCCGTTCGGACGGGTGCGGCACTTCGCTTTACAGGCGCCCGGAAATACGCCTGACGCGTGGGCCTGGCAGCAGTGGCGTGCCCTTTAGCGATCCCAGCGGTGCGACCAGCCTAAGGCTCTATTGTTGCTCTCCAGATTGTGTTGATCTTTAGCTTGTTTGTATCATCCCTGACAAATTGAGTTAGATAAGAACTCTTAGTTGTGTATTTTCCGCCGAGGTCCCGCCAAATGATTTTTGTCTTTTCTCGGTGTCTCTCTGGATATTAACAATTGCACAGTATAATTTGTAAACTCTTTCTTCTATGTATAATTTGATAAATGGCTGATCTATCTGTGACTCCATCGTCATTGTGTAATTTTACCACGCGGAACTCAAATGCAATTTTGGTGCAAAATGAGCCTAACTCAGTTGGTTAAATTTATTCTGGTGAAACCTACCTACCAAAGTTTTTCAATTTAATATGAATGCTCGTATTTTCAATTTATTTTAGGATTGGTTTAATGATTTAGCATAGCGATGCATATGTGGTGATTTATTTAATTTCAATATTTTATCAATCTAAAGATAGAGATAGAATGTACGTGCTTGTATTGCGGTGTTCGTAGGAGTAGAATATGCATACACAAGTTTTTTATAGAGGACGTTTTTGAAAAAAAGTTTTTTATAGAGGAGAAGATGCGCATATGCGTTTGTACAAGAAAATCGATTTTGTGTAGGTGAGGTCAACGTGGGCAGGTAGATGACCACGGAGGCTAGGAGTAGTTTTTTTAAGCTTGTATTTCTTAACTTGACTTGACTTGACTTGGCAGGCATAAATATCGCAATGTTGATTTTCCACTCGCCCGGACGTCGAGCAACTCACGGTCGGTCAAAGCAATTAATTACTCTCTAGGTCCATCCGACCTTCTCTTCCCTTTCCCTGTCTCTGTCTTTCTTTTTTCTCCCTCTCTTCAGATCTCGACTGATTCCCAAGGCAGCGTACCGGCGGCAAGCTCTCAGGCCGGAGATCCTAGACGAGCGGTCGGTAGGGAGCGGCACCAGCGGTGCTCGCTCGAGGGCCCAGCTGGAGAGCGCGACGCGGCGGAGGGGCTCGCCCGCCTGAGGGCCCGACGAGCTGCTCCCGACCTGCGCGGCGAGCTCCGTGGTGGCGAGCTGCTCCCGGCCGGCGAGGACACGGCGGAGCTCCTCCCGGCTTCACAGGTCCCGGCCGAGCTCCTGGTCGACACCGCGAGCTCTGAGGGCGGCTCCGGCATGGCCGACGATGGTTTGGACTTTTTTTTCTCATTTCCCTTTTAGTTTTTGGATCTAAAACTTTTTTCTGATTTTTTGTGCTAATTCTTTCGCAAATATTTTTCCAAAAAAATTTTCTTCAAAATTTTGTTTAAAATTTCTGTACACAAATGTTTATTCAACTTTTTCCAAAAACTTTTCTTTTTCAGTTTCCCCATGATTTCTAAGAATATTTCTTCATAATTTTTTAGTAAATCTTTTTGAAAAATTTACAAAAGTTTTTTCAGAAAGTTTGTTTAATTTTTTGTAAAATGCTTTCTTCGAAACTTTTTTATTTCTGAATTTTGTGCTAATCTTTCGCAATATTTTTTCCAAAAGAATTTCTTCAACTTTTTAAAAAAGTTATATACACAAATTTTTATTCAACTTTTTCAAAAAAATTTCTCAGTTTTTTCGCATAATTTTTTTAGAATTTTTTTGTTCGTAATTTTTGCGTAAATCTTTTTGAAAATTTACAAAAGTTTTTTCAAAAAGTTTGTTTAATTTTGTAAAATGTTTTGTTCAAAACTTTTTTATGTCAAATATTGTGTGTTCCAATTTTTGTTACAAAATTTTTCCAACGGTTTCGAAAACGTTTGCTTCTGTGTGTGACCTCACATGAAGAAGTTGGTCTGCGTGGGGGCAACTGGTAAGTGACCGGTGAAAAGTTGACCGCCAGCGCGGCACCACGTGGGGTACTGTCTGCAATCGACCGTAAGAAAAGGTCTGTACGGGCGACCGTAAATTTGTGACCCCCCATAAATATTTACCTATCGTCGTGCTCCCACAACGACCGTCTTTTTTTTTTTAATATCATCTATCTCTGATGTCTGTCATGCTAACTGTTATGGACTAATAGCATTTTTTTATGCTGATAAGACGGCTCATTTTTTCTTTGATGATAGACAATAAACATTTACGTCCTCCCTTGATTCTACTGTACGACCGTCATATTTTTGAATATCTTTGTCTGACATGGAAACTCAAACGCGACTTCCGCTGCCTCTGAACTTCCAAGTCATTTTCTACTGCTACACACTTCTATCCAAAAATATTTGACGTTTTAAGTCTGAACATGGAAATTTTGTAAAATAAAAAAGGCATACGGACACCGGTAGAGAGAAGACCTTCAGTCCCGGTTGGTAAGGGGTATATGTCCCTCAAGTCCCAACCGGGACTAATGATGAGAGACAAAAGGGGGGGTCCTTTAGTCCCGGGTGAACGAACCGAGACTAAAGTGGGGCCTTTAGTCACGGTTGGTAATACCAACCGGGACTAAAGGGGGGCACGTCAGCGTCAAAAAAATATTTGAAAATCCCAGGGAGGCCCTCACAAGTCACAAGTCACACGATTTTTCACGCGAAATATACGCGTGCGCGGGTGCGGGGATTCGAACTCGTGAGCTTCAGCCTCGCGCGTAGCTTCCTCACCATCTCACCTACACAGCACATCTGACTAAGTAGAGGATGCTATCCTCTTATAGTAACTCGTGGGAGACCCTTTAGTCCCGGTTGGTAACACGACCCGTGACAAAAGGCCTCCCTTTAGTCTAGGTTGGTGTTACCAACCGTAACAAAAGGGTCATCCCCTTTAGTCTAGGTTCGTGTTACGAACCGTGACAAGGGGGGGCTTTAGTCTCGATTCGTAACACGAACCTAAACTAAAAGGGGTGACCCTTTTGTCACGGTTCGTAACACGAACCTAGACTAAAGGGGGGGTCTTTTGTCACGGTTGGTGTTATTAACCCGGACTAAAGGGAGTGAGCACTCATGGCATTAGTGACCACGTCGATAAAACCTCTTTAGTCCCGGCTCCAAAGTTGAATCGGGACTAAAGGGGCGTACCAAAACCTGTTTTTCTAGCAGTGGGATTTCGCCCCGTTCATGAAGAAAAGCTATGAAAAGGTATAGAACATAGAAAAACAATGTAGAGAGATAAAGAGAAATACACATGGAGATGCATCAGGGAAAAATCTGTATATGGAGAAATGATAAAGTTCAATATTTCAAGATAAAATTTAAAATTGGTCAAATATTTTGGAACAAAAATGAGTACTATATTCAGAAAATATCAATTTGGTGGCTGCAACAACTAATTTTATTTACTTATTATTAAATTAGCTTCTGAAGTGTTCCTCTTGCGTAGGAGCTATTACTTGTAGCAAAGCAAGTCGGCAAAGCACCACACACCTGTAACCATCCTGTTCTTTTCCATCTACTAGTCTAGCGATAGAATTGCTGCTGTGTCGACCAGCTGCCGGAATGAGCCGCGGCAGCATTGCTGCCTTCGCCTCGTATAGGCCGCCATGTCAGTGGGACATCTTCTCGTGCCCCATCCCGCCAACCGGTGGTGGCAGTGACGAGGTGCACCTCTCCGACGGCGTCTCCTACAACCACAACGGCCGGCCTATCCCGGCGGCAGCTCTCAGGGCGCTGATCGCGAAAAAACCCGAGCTCGCCGCTGAGTGCGGCGCCACCGCCGCCGACGTGGACACGGGCCGCGCAACGGGCTTCGTGTTCGTCTCGGAGAGGGAGGAGGGCCTGGAGACGCTGCACGTGGCTCTGCGCTTCGACGGCAAGGTGAAGGTGTTGAGCCTGGCCGACATCTACGGCGCCGACACCTTCGGCGGCGTGCGCATGGCGGACAGCGGCTGTTTCGGTGGCGGCTTGGCTCCGAACGCCGCCGAGGACCCTTGCATCGTCTACGTCTCGACCAAGAAGCCGGTGGAGAAGCGGCGCACCCCGTGGACGGTGGTGTACCGGACAAACCTCAGGACCGGCGAGACGGAGAGGCTCACTCCAGACGGGGAGTACGATCTGAGCCCGGCCGTGTCGCCGTCGGGGAAGAGGGTGGCGGTGGCCAACTTCAGCGACAACAGATGGAGCGGCGAGATCGAGCACCTCAAGACCGACATCGTTGTGATGAACGTGGAGACCCGGAACGCGCAGGGCGGCAAACCGCTGGACGACCGGGCAAGGCACATCGAGAACGCCGGCTGGCCGTCCTGGGGCAGCGACAACGTCATCTTCTTCCACAGAGCGGTGGACAAGAGAGACGACCCCAAGAATAAGGACAGGCTCACGCCGCACTGGGGCGTGCACCGGTACGACATCGCCGCCGGCCGCATAGAGCCCGTCACGCCGGAGCACATCTACGCGATGACTCCGGCGGCCATCAGCGAGACCAAGGTGGCCGTGGCCACTATCCACAAGAGAACCAACCAGATGGGCGGCGCGCGCGACGAGGACATGTTCCGCCACATCGAGATCTACGACCTCGCCGCCCCCAAAGGCCAGCAGCCTGTGAAGGTCACCCAGGTCGTGTGGCCGCTGGCCGACCACTACAACCCCTTCGTGCTCCATCTGAATGGCGGCACCTGCATCGGTTACCACCGCGCCACAACCGAGAGGCTGCTCGAGCAGGTATGTATCCGACGATCACCATCAGTAATAATTCAGTAATCAGTCTACCTATTAATTTGCATGATTGACCCGGCCGGCCCCGCCAGACTGGGAAAAGCAACGTGGCGAGGAGCTTCGACAAGCTGCAGTCGCTGCACAAGGACGTGAATGTGTTCAGGGTATCCGGCGTCTTCCCCACCGTCTCCTCCGACGGCTCCAAGCTCGCCTTCGTTGACAACGAGTTCAAGGCCGTCTGGGTCGCCGACGATCGAGGACTGCGTGTCGTCTGGGAGGTATACTTAGTCCGCTGGCTGCAGTAATCCATGGGACCTTCCCATCAGAGTTTTTAAGTTGATTTCAGTACTCGATTGTATGGGTAAAATTTGCAGAGGAGATGGCCGGACACCGTCTTCTCGACGGCGTGGAACCACAACGCGAACAAGGACGTGCTGTACATCTGCGTCGGCCCGGCGTTCAGTGCGGACAGCCGGCTGGAGATCCACGCCATCTTCAACGCGTCGGGAGACAAGCCGGAGTACAGGAAGCTCACCAACGGAGGCTTCAACAACGCCTTCCCGAGCTCCAACCCGTCGGGGACCCAGATCGTGTTCAGGTCGACACGGGACGCGCCACCGCCGCCGCAGGGAGGTTTCAGGCAAAAGAACCTGTACATCATGAAGGACGCGATGGCGGGGGAGTCGGCCGGGGTGACGCGGCTGACGAGAGGCGACTGGACCGACACCCACTGCCAGTGGTCCCCGAGCGGCGACTGGATCGTCTTCTCCTCCTCGCGCGGCAAGCGGCCGGCCGGTGCGCCGAAGTCGGACAACTTCCTCGACCCCGGCTACTTCGCCGTGTACCTCGTAAACCCGTCGAGCCCCAAGGCCGTTGTCAGGGTGATGACGAGCGCGCCGCCGCGGCCGCCGCCGGTACCTGGCGGCACGTTGGAGGCCGTCCCCGGGCCACGTCAACCACCCTATGTTCAGCCCGGACGGCAAGAGCATCGTGGTGACCGCTGACCTCGCCGCGGTGTCCGTCGAGCCCATCTCCATGCCCATGTTCCTGCACTCCGTTCGGCCCTACGGCGACATCTTCTCGTTCGACATAGACCCCGTCGACATTCACAAGAACGAAGACATCCAGAAGTTCCACCGCGTCACGCACAGCCGCTACGAGTACGCCACGCCGGTGTGGACCCAGTTCGCCATTGACGACCCCAGTGCTCCGTGGAAGATGCTGGTGGCACCAGACTCTGGAGCTCACAGCTACAAGCCGGCGGCGTGCCCCTATATGCATTCTGACGGTGGACAGAGCTGGCACGTGACCGGACACCTCGTCATCCCACAGAGACACTGCTAGAGCTAGTGCTGAGCTGAGCCTGAGATGAACATCGCGCGCGTCGACGCCGGCCGGTCGTTGAGCATACCGACATTGTAATAATGTTTCCATGGTATTTAATTACTATGACAAAATGATACAAGCAAACTTTGATACTACTAATGAAGTAAAGATTTACACCATTTCAACTATTTAAAAGTCCTTATTATCTACTATATGACAAATGAATAATGATATTAATAGTATATTTTTAACAATTCTATTTGAAAATTATCTGTAGTGACTATCAGGGTTACAAGCAACCTGCAAAGGCAGCCCACGAAGGAGCGAAGGCCAGAGGATGGACGGGGATCGCAGAAAACTGTCAACCTCGTGGCGCCGAAGGAGACCGAAGAGCTCTGTTCGCCTAAACAGACATTTAGTCCATTTAAACACAGTTAAACAGTAAACAGAGGTTGCCCTTGCCCGTGTCATTTAGGTCCGTTTTGGACAAGGTGTGGGTCAAATATTGGAATTATAAATCTTAAATAACTTTTAATTTGTTGAGTTTGGAAATATGAAAATCAAATCAATAGATTGGTCTTAAAAATTATTTTTCATAAAAATATACATATATAACTTTTTAATAAATATTTTTATAGAAAATAAAAGTCAAAGTTATACTTTGGAGACCGTGTCGCTGTTCTTAACGTCTTCTAATTGCAATATGGAGGGAGTAAGATCACAAGTGCCATAATCAACATCGAAGTAATTAACATCGTAAGTGTATGGAGTGTTGCAGGATACAGATTTCTTCCAAAAAAAATATTTAGAAGAATATTTACTTTTTACAAGTGCAACTATGTTGCCCACCTAGCATGCTTGACTTTTATGTACATAATTATGTATACTTTTGTAACATCCAGATTTTTAGGACATCTAAATTACAAAAAAAAAATTCTTCAACAATAACATGATAATCTTTCCTCTAGAATATTCAAAGTAATTTTACAATTAAATCCTGCATTAAACATACATATGTGTTGCATTTGTTTGCCTCTTTTAGAAACCCTCTTTGTATCTTAAGGATTCCCTTTTATCTTACCCTCTCTCCCAATATTTGCAAACTTAGGATCTTCTCCCCTTCAAATCCTCCCATGAAATTTGTCCCAAATTTGAACCCATTATAAATTTGGATCTCAAATCCCTTCTCAATTATTTTTTAGAAATACATAGTACAACGCATACGCTCCCAACCCGCACGCACACTTACCCCTATGAACACATGTACGCAAACCCTACCCTTATGAGCACCTCCGAAGGACTGAGCACCAGCAGATCTGGAGATTCCCCAAGTGACCACTGGCGCCTCGTCGTCGACGGAAACATCTCTTACCACTCAATGCATAACGCCGTAAATTCCCGGAATAAATCCAGGAAAAGGTGCGAGTACCAGGATTTGAACTCTGGTGGGTAGCGTCTCACTGGACCGTCCTACTATTTGACTACAAGCCCATTTGCATCCCTTCTCAATTAAATGGCAAGTCTATTGTTTGTCATTTGGGCCACCTTCCCTCCTTTTCCTCAAACCGGCCCAACCCAACTGGTCTCTCCCACTCCCTTTCTTTTTCCAATAAGCCGCCGGCTTGGCCCGCGGGCTGCTGCCTCGCACGCCGCCGGTCCGGCAAACGGCCCAGAGCAATTCCGCTCGGCCTGACGCCATCAACAGCCCAGGTCGCGCGCCTGTTCACCTCGCCTGCCCTGCCCACGCATCGCCGCCGCCGCCGCCGTCAGCTCCCCTCCGCACCGCCGCAACATGACGCCACGCCACCGAAACCACACCCCCTCTGCGCTACCCAGTCCCGTGCACACCGCCACACCGCAGCACGCCGCAATCCCCGCCACGCCGCCCTACTACCCGCACGCAACAGCGCCACCCTGGTCAACACGCCGCGGCGCCGCCGCACGCGCTTATATTTTGTTTCGGCCAACAGATAAATTTTGCTCACCTGGTAATTCTTTAATAATCCCTGACAAGGTATGAAAAATTCCTCGTGCCATCAACATATTAAAGGTATCTCGAATTCTCAATATCCTCAATGCAAGGTGGCCCTTTTTTACTTGAACCTGCAGGAGAGCTGTCTGTCATTATATAAAATGTACACAGCACCCTTTCGGCCTTTCCTTCCCCGGCGATATTGGTTCTTACATGAACTCCAGTACATGTGACGACTAGGCTAGCAAACCGAGGAACTTGCAAAAACTATAAACCATATTGACCCAAATAAATCCCTGAAAACAGGCATGTGAGCATATAACCTCTAGTTTATTTGGCATACAGAAAAGGAATAAGGCCATAAAGTTCCATATATGGTAGTACTGCTGACTATTGAGAGAAACTTGTGCTTTGCACATGTTTTGGCACTTTACATTGGTCTGCATGACTAATCACACCACAGATGAATCTAACCTTAACATAAAGGGAGACATAATTCTAGTGTGCAGATTAATGTATATGGATCAAATCATTAGAACTTGCGATGGTGTTAGAACTACCTTTTCATCCTTAATTACAGTATATTCACTGCACACCTGATAAACAAAGAAATACTCTCTCCATTCTCATTTATAAGGCGCACATGCAAATCGAGATTCAAACTTTACAATCTTTGACCAATAATTTACCCATCAATTTTTTTTTGTCATGTAATGGTTGGATTTGTAATCAAATGTAGTTTCCGATGAGTATAAATTCATAACCATAACTAATATAATGTAAAAAAAATGAATAGTCAAAGTATGATTTCGAAGACCGTGTCATGTTAGCTCACGCCTTATAAACAAGAACAGATGGAGTATTAATAGTTAGGGAACATATCCTGTGGAAACCAACACCCTTATGGAAACTATGAAAACTCGAAACTGGACCTTTAGATCGAGATCTGATGGCGAGAGAGAGGTGGGGTAATTAACATTCTACTGCCCGCCGAACTCCTTCCTCATCCCATTTTTTTTGCAAAACACCCCCTTGTGCCCGCACCCCCTTCTCCTCACTCGTCCGCCTCCCAGTTCTCCATGCCACGAGCCGCAACGGAGCGCCTCCCCTCGCCGGTCCGCGGCCCCCTCACCGGTCCGCCTCTGTTGGGGTTCTCTACCGCCGACAGTAAATTTGTATCGGATTGCGTGCCGGGCCTCGAACGGTTACGCAAATGGGGGTACGCAGGATTTATACTGGTTCGGGCCTCCGGAGAGTAACACCCTACGTCCAGTTCGTGCTGCTGTGTTATTTGTGCTGATTTGTAGTAGGGGGTTCAAATGGGCGAGAGAGGGACGAGTTCCCAAGTCTCTGTAGTTTGTCGAAGCCATGGCTGGCTGGAGGTAGAAGAAGAAAGGGAGTGCTCCTCCTGGGAGGAGAAGGAAGAAAGTCAAAGTAGAAAAGCTAACACCCTCCCCCCCCGAGAGGACCCCTGCTCTCCCCTTTATCGGACAAGGGGAGCAGGTTACATTAGTGAAGAGAGAGAAAAAGTGAAAGAGGTTGTACATGCACAACAGCTGTAAAGGGGAAGTTGGCTGCATGGTTGCTCGTGTCAGGTCCTGGTGCCATGCCTCATGCATGCAGCTCGGCCATTGAATGCTTCTGACACCTGGCACTTGCATGGGTAATGAGGGAATCCAAACTTCTCGGGAGGACTTCCAACTAGTCGGAGGCTGCATGGCTGGCAAGCATGTGAGATCATGGTCATGATTTGTGGCCGTTTTCCCTCACAAAAATAATTCCCGGAATACCAGTTGATTTGGAGCTGTTTTCCTTCATGAAAATAAATCCAGAAAGCCACCAAAAAATATGCCGGGGGTCATCGTAGCTGTGATAGTCGCTCGTGATCGCTGTCTTTGGGTACCCATAATATTGGGTCCCGTCAGTAGCCCCCGAGCCTGGGAGGGAGTTGTAGACTCGTTCCCAGGTTCAGTCGTCGTGATAGAGAGGTAGATCGTCGTCCGTACGGCGGGGGCGCGTGAGCGCACCCGCCGGATGTAGCCCCCGAGCCCGCGGGGGAGTCGGAGACTTGCTCGCGGGGTTAGTGATTTCAGGGCCGAACATCGTTTCATCGGAGGTGTCGTCGCACCCGAGCTTGTGGGAGGAAGATGAATTTTTGGTGACCTCGCACGGCGCGAGGCACTAGTCGGGGAGTCGGTTCCTCTTTTCGTTGCGTCTCCCTCGCGCATCCTTTTCGTTAGGAAGGAGGGACTGGGTGATGTCGAAGCTTGCCTTGCTGGCCGAGCCTCGGCACCCCGTGAGCTGCGTGCGGGTGAGCTCGAGTGAAGCCTCGGAGCCCCATTCGTCGGGCTCCGAACGGATCAGCTGTTGATTGACCTCAGATTCCTGATGGTGAAGTCATCTAGTTACCGAGCCCGTTTGGTTGGACTTGGCGGCTCGTCGCCTTTCCGTCGAGGAAAAACCATGACCTCATTTTCCATCAAGACTTGAACGCAGTTCAGGATGCCTAGAGCGCTTGTGCGCCTGAGTTCCGGCCGCTGGGGCCCATCCCTCGCCGCCCCTCGCTCGGGTGTCCGGGAGCGGCTGTCGAACCCTTCGACGGGCCAGCCTTCGAACTCCCGGTTGTCGGTGTGTGGCGCCGGACCTCGGGCGCGGAGCCGCGAGGAGTCGATGGGGTCATCGGAGGAATGTCGCGTGGTCGTTGTGACAGTCGATTAGTCATCACCCAGCCCCCGAGCACGAGGGCCGTGTAGTAGTCTAGCCCCCGAGCATGAGGGCGGGGTGACAGTCGCCGTCTCCCAGCCCCTGAGCGCGAGGGTCGAGTTTGCGGACGTGTTCCTGCAAAAGGAAATCAGAGGACAGCAGTACGTGGTGCGACAAATACCAGTTCTGAGAAAAAAACATTTGACAATTTACAACAAGAATTCTAAGTCCAACTCTTTTAAGTTTATTTAATTTCCTCGGGCAGTGTTCCTGTTGCGTTTAAGCACCTGACCCCCAATAGCCGCATCCGTTGCGCAGGGAGCAGGCCGCGTGCACGCGTGGGAAGTGTAGGCGTGGGGTCGAGGTTTCACGATTTAAGGCGTGTGCTCCCCGAGTACTTTAGCGACTTGTGTGAGAGAGGAAAAAGAAAATGCGTTGATGTGTCCCGACGACGCGTGCCAAGGTGTGCTATAGCTGGAAAAACGGTGGTGCTAGAAGTATGCTTAGCTCGATTTATGTTCGCGTCGGGGGAGTCGGCGTGTCGTTCCCGGGCTCATCCTGACAAGCCCGCGAGCTTCGTCTTGCCCGTGGCGGTCGAGCGGATGGCGACCGAGGCGGTCAGCGATTTGTCGGAGTCGTCGTTGGTTTCGTGCGGGAGACGTCGCGGGTTCGTTCGAGGCGGTTGCCATATGGCTGCCAGCGCCATTGACCGTTGTTGTTGATGGCGGCGCCGCAGTCGGTCGGGGTGCGCTCGTGAGCGATGAAGGTGCGAACTGGATCACCGCGGCGAGGTATGCGAAGAAAGATGAGGTACGACGACGAGCAGTCACGCAGCGGTCGGTCCCGGCTTGCCGCCACCCGTCGCGTTGCTCGAAACGGTTTTGTCCTGATCAGGGCGGCGAGCGGCCGATGTTGCAGTTCGTTGCCTACACACAAGAACTTGGGTACAGACAAGAAAATCATGTTTTTAGGTCAGAAAGGCGATGTTCCCGAGCGGGAACTTCCCTTGTTCGAGCTGTTTTTCTGTCCCTGAGGAGTTTCTCGGAGTAGGCTCGTTCGCACGACTTCCTTCCGCCTCGCACGAGAAGGCCTTCCGAGGAGTTCCTCCGAGAAGCCCTTTCGAGAAGCTTCCGTCTCACACGAGAAGCCCTTTCGCCTTCGAGTAGTTTTCTCCGAGAAGGTCCGCCCCGCACGAGTATTTTCCGCTTCGCACGAGGACTTTCCGCCTCGCACGAGAAGTTTCCTCCTCCGAGTAGGGGGAGTAGATCCGTGTCCATCCGAGTAGGAACTAACTCGTACGAGGACTTTCCGCCTCGCACGAGTAGTTCTTGTAAGCCTCCGACTAGTTTTTCCGAGTAGTTTCGCCGTGATGCCCGAGCATTAGTCCTGCAAAACAGAGGAAGAAAAGAAGAAACGCATCTCCCGCGTGGGGACAGCTCGCCGCAGGGAGATACGGAAGCGAACTCGTCTGGCCGCCGTGGTCCGCGGCCGCGGACCCGCCGTTCGCATCCTGCCGTCGGGGTTACGCCCCCTCCCCCCTCCCGGCCTGGGATCCCGGGGAAGACGGCACGGGGCCATCGCGCTTGGAGAGAAAGGGGGCGAGCGCCGAGCCGCCGGATGCGCCGAGGTGGACGAGAGAGCCGCGCCGGGGCGCCGGGTGTCGAGGAGGAGCTGCGCAGCGTCGCCGTGGCTCCGCCCCGCCTGCCGCGCGCTCGCTGCGGTCGCGCCGTCACCCGCGGTCGGCGGAGGGCCACGCCGCCGGGCAGCGAGGCAGACGCAGTGGGTGACGTGCTGAGCGGCCGCGCCCTGAGGTGAGGAGCCGCGTCGTGGTAGGAGGCGGAGCGCCGCGCCGCGCCCCAGGCGCCCCGAGGTGGAGGGCGGAGGCGCGTCGGGCCCCGTCGTTGTTGGGGGCGCGCCACCGCCGCTCGTTGCTGGAGGAAACGCGTCGCCGCCGTGTGCTCGTGGGGTGGAGCAGCGAGTCCGCGCCATCGGGAGCGGGAGGACGCCGGGAGGCCGTGCTGGGCTGCTTGCTGCCTCGCCGGGGGAGGGGCGGTCCGCCGCGTCGCGCCGCCGGGTGAGGAGACGAGGGCGACGGGCGCTGCGCCACGTCGTGGCTCGAGGAGGAGGAAGCCGCGGGCCTGCTGCGCTGCGTCGCCGCTCGGAGAAGCGGGGTGAGCCGCGGACGCTGCTCCGTGTCGTGGCCCGAGGAGGAGGAGGACGCGGGCTTGTTGCGCCACCGGCGCGCACGTCGACTGGAAGGAGACGCCTGAGGCTCTTCTCCCTCGACCTCTGGAACCTGCCGCGGTCTCGGAGTCGGGGGGAAACCGAGTCGCTCCACCTTCGGCCGTCCGCTTCGCGCCGTCCTTGGGCTGTCCCGGAGAGGTCCTGCCTGCGACGGGGTCGACGAGCTCCGGCCCGGTGGCCGTTGAAGCGGGGCTGCGGTTTCAGCGCGCGTCGGGGGGAAGGAAACCGCGTGCCCACACCGCCGAGAGGCCTTGCGCCGCGGAGGTCAGCAGCTCGCGCCGGCAAGCCGTGCTGGCCGCCAGGAACCACAAGCGCCTGATCTGCTTGGGGGAAAAACGATGGGGCTCCTGGCGCTCCTGCTGCTCGCCTTGGGTTTTTTTATTTTTTTCTCAGCTGATTGGAGATGGGAGCCCGAGGGGATTAGAGAGGAAAGGGCGATTTTGCGATTAGAGAAATTAGAGGAAGCTCTAATTTGCTTCTTGCGTGAACCGAAAGCAGAGAGAGAACCAAGGTTTGGATTTTGGAGCCGGCAATGGATTTTTTGCTCTGTGAAGAAACAACCAAGGGAAAAAAGTGGCTGGCCGCAGCGGCTTTGAAAGTGGAGAAGTTGCAGTCGCCGTCTGCATTATCACGGCCGTCGGCGTCGCGGCCGCCGTCGTCGTTGCCAGTGGAGTTGCGGCCGTCGGCCTCGCGGCCGCCGTCATCGTGGTCGTCGTCGTCGTTGGCGACGGAGTCGCGACCGTCGGCATCGTGGCCGTCGGCGTCACAGCGGCCGTTGTTGTCGAGGATAGCCATCCGAGACCTGTCAAAAAACGTCGTGACACGCAAAGACCCCTACCTGGCGCGCCAACTGTCGGCGTTCTCTACCGCCGACAGTAAATTTGTATCGGATTGCGTGCCGGACCTCGGACGGTTGCGCAAATAGGGGTACGCAGGATTTATACTGGTTCGGGCCTCCGGAGAGTAACACCCTACGTCCAGTTCGTGCTGCTGTGTTATTTGCGCTGATTTGTAATAGGGGGTTCAAATGGGCGAGAGAGGAACGAGTTCCCAAGTCTCTATAGTTTGTCGAAGCCATGGCTGGCTGGAGGTAGAAGAAGAAAGGGAGTGCTCCTCCTGGGAGAAGGAAGAAAGTCAAAGTAGAAAAACTAACACCCCCCTCCGAGAGGACCCTTGCTCTCCCCTTTATCGGACAAGGGGAGCAGGTTACATTAGTGAAGAGAGAGAAAAAGAGAAAGAGGTTGTGCATGCACAACAGCTGTAAAGGGGAAGCTGGCTGCATGGTTGCTCGTGTCAGGTCCTGGTGCCATGCCTCATGCATGCAGCTCGGCCATTGAATGCTTCTGACACCTGGCACTTGCATGGGTAATGAGGGAATCCAAACTTCTCGGGAGGAATTCCAACTAGTCGGAGGCTGCATGGCTGGCAAGCATGTGAGATCATGGCCATGATTTGTGGCCGTTTTCCCTCACAAAAATAATTTCCGGAATACCAGTTGATTTGGAGTCGTTTTCCTTCATGAAAATAAATCCAGAAAGCCACAAAAAAATATGCCAGGGGTCATCGTAGCTGTGATAGTCGCTCGTGATCGCTGTCTTTGGGTACCCATAATATTGGGTCCCATCAGTCTCCCTCCCCTTCGCATCGCTACCGCAGCCTCATTGGGCTGCCTCCCCTTCGCAGCGGTAGTGCTCCCTGTCGGGCCACATCCCCTTCGCAGCGCCGGCGCCTCCTCGCCGGGCCGCCTCAGCTCCCTTTCGCAGCGCCGGCGCCCCTCGTCGACCTCACCGGGCCGCCTCCCATTGACAGCGCCGGCGCCCCTCGTCACCTTGCCGGGCTGCCTCCCCTTCGCAGGGGCCACGAGGGCGCGACCCACAGCCACAGGAGGAGGAATGCTGAACCTGCTGATGACGGTTCTTTAGATGCACAAACTTTTGCAGAACCCAAAGTTGAGCTAGGATGCTCACAAACTGTGTGCTGTGTTTCACGACATGCTGAATCATATTTTAATCTGGTGCACCAGCAACATCCTGCATATTTGAAGTTTGGTGTGATTGCTTCTGAATGTTGAACTACAGGAGGAGGAATGCTGAACTACAGAACTAGCTATCTGAATGTTGTCTGCTTCAGAGTTGAATGTGAACTAGCTATCTGAATGTTTCACAGCATAGTTGTATCGATGGGATATGTATGATGAATACATTGTTGATTTAGCAGGAAGAGACGCCTGCTTACATTGGGAAAAGTTCAGCAATTGAAAGGCTCAGCAAGGGCTGGTGATTCTGTGCAATTTCTGAATAGCAGGATGCTGCACGGACCTGGTGGGAGCGACGGCGCACCTACAGGCGGCGACGACGGTCCAGGTCGAGGCGTAACGAAGCGTCGCGGCGGCGTCGGGGAAAACGAATCGACTACCCGACCCGCAGCGCCCAAAGGGGATTAGGGTGGGGGTTCTGTGCAAAATGTGATTTGAAAATTAATGGTGGGAGGGTTTAAGTGTTAAATTTGTCCCACCTCTCTCTCTGGCCATCAGATCTAGATCCAAAGATTCAGCTTCGAGTTTCCATAGTTTCCAGGAGGGTGTTGGTTTTCATAGGATATGTTACCTAATAGCTATGACCAAAGGTGGAGCTAGGCCAAAATCATGACCAGGGCCACTCAACGGAGACACTTTGCTAACTAGACTGGGCTTCTATTAGCTACAGTAGTTTTGCATGGAGATTTCGGCTAAGCGCCTACTGCCATGATGTAAGTGATCGGATGCTCGTAGCCTAAGAGGGGAAGTGAGTGAATTAGGCTACTTAAAAACTTAGCCTATGACTTTCACTACTTTGCATAAAGTAACTAGATCAATTCTATCTAGATGTGCAATCTAAGGTTGATCTAGTGTGAAACCCTCATCCCAAAACAAGTTTTGCAACCTATAGCCAATCCTAGTATGATACTACTCTAGGAAAGTAAAGGCAAGTGAGCATTGTAAGAGAGTAATGCGGAAACGTAAAGAGGGATGAGAGGAAGCAAACTCTTGACACGCGATTTATCCCGTGGTATCGGTAGGCACTAAGCCATCCGTAGTCCACGTTGTTGAAGCACTTACACAAGAGTATTACTTCCCGGTCACCAAGTCTCTCCCAAGAGCACCACTTGACTCGCCACAAAGGCTCGCCACTTAGGCACTCGCTAAGCTCCCTTAGTCACCTTGATGCCGTCTCCACTAAGGAGCTTCTCCACTTAGGAAGGGGGTCTCCACATCCCCTGCACAAAGTGTTCTCGCCGCTCCACACCAAGCCGGAGGGTCGAAGACGATTGCCGGTGAGCCACTTAGGCCCAAGGCTTCCGGCGCACATTGTACAGTTTGATTCACTCAAGAATAACCTCACAAGGTTGGCACAACCTTGCACTCACTCAGCTCTAAGCTAAGCCTAGCACTAAGCACACACACAAAGCATGTGCAAGTTTATGGATGAGCAATTTAGCACTTGGATGGATTGGATATGATCTTCTAGGTGTCTTGCACTCCTCTGCATTCCACACAATCCAGCAACCTCAAATGGGTGAGTGGAGGGGGTATAAATAGCCCAAGGCGTCCAAAGAGCCGTTGGCTAACGACCACTGAAAAAAGTAGCGTCGGATGAACCGATGCTATCTTTTCAGGGACATCGGTTCATCCGGTGCCGCTGTTCACGTCACTTAGCCGTTAAGGTTCTCTGACACAATTAATCCGACACTTGCACCGACGCACCGTCGGTTCATCCGGTGCTGAAGGACTTCTCGCCAAAACGTCTCTGTTGGTTTCTTCGAGACTGTCGGATAGACCGACGCTTCCTCTGACCAAGGCGTCGGTTCATCCGGTGCTGAAGAGTCTGTCTTGGCGCGTCTCTATCTTGATTCAAACCAGGCATCAGATAGACCGACGGTGTCCCCACTTAAACCGTCAGATCATCTGGTGATACTGTCTTCTGCAGCACTGCTCCTTCCAATCGTCCGACGCAACTAGAATATGTACCGTCGGTTCATCCGACGGTGCCAATTCAGTTTTGCCTTCTGCGTAGTGTACCAAGTGCACCGACGCTCGCCTCTAAGGTACCGTCGGTTCATCCGACGGTGTCTTTTCTTTTTCTTTCCTTTCTCGTTTTTGACCCTTGAAAAATAAACTATCTTTTCAATTTGGCATGTGGTATTTTTGCATCCTTGGGACCTAGAAATGTCTACAAAGACATGCTAAACAATATGGTTAGTCCCATTGATCATATTGTCATGAATCACCAAAATCATACTCGAACTAATGGCATATGAGGCCATGTTCGCTACACATGACCATAGTGGCCCTAGGTGGAGCCCCAGCACTGGTCATGACAATAATGAATAAGGCAAATGAATAAGAAACAAGCTAAGCAGGACTGTGTGTATTGTCCCATTTCAACCATATATAACCATTCAAAAAGTCAGAACCAAGGTAAACAAAATAAAATACCACTTAAGTAGTCCTGCTAGAACCATATATAACCATGGCTGGGATTGCTCGGAGCCTCGGAGGATTCAGATGACCCCCTTCCTAGGAGACAGTGAAAAATGATGCGCTGGTGGGCACGACGTAAACCGTAGAGGAAGACGAGCGCCCCCCGCACACTCGTACACGACGGTGGATCGGAGCTAGGAGTTGACAGGAACGTGAACGGCAGACCTCGTGGTCGCGGATGACCGGATGAGGTCAACGGCAGATTTATGCTGAAGATCGAGACACTCCGCCACGCTGCTGGCGCTGGTGTTGGTGAGGTACGCCATGGCGCGGCTCCTGCGTGCGGCCGTGTCCTGCTGGTAAGAGGCAAAGCACGTGATCGATCAGTTCCGGCGTATCGCCGGCCGTATCTGGGGAGGACGGTTGTTTTTAAACTTCATAAGAACGGTGTATCTGGCGGGCGACTATGGCCCTGTTTGGCAGGGCTCCAGCTCCGGCTCCAACCACGGCTCCACCCGGAGCCCTGCCAAACGGGTGCAAATGGAGCAGCTCCATCCCTGGAGCCGCACCTGAAGCCCGTTGCGGCTTCCACAGAGGAGGTGGAGTCACGAAAACGTGGCTCCATCTGGCTCCGCCCCACCCTTTCCTGCCTTGCCCCCGGCAGTAGTGAAGGGCGGCCGGGCGCCTTGCTCACCGACGACGCGAGGCAGAGAGGGTGGCTCTTGATTTGGGCACGAAGAGAGGAGGCGACCGGAGCAGAAGCCGCATCAGCACTGAAGAGAGAGAGGAGAGGCGGAGATCTGGCGAGAGAGAGAGGACAGAGGACTCACCACCTACGCCGCCGCCCTCCAGCGCGACCTACGCTAATCCCGTCGTCGACAGCCGCCATCGACTTGAGGAAAACAGAGAAAAACGAGACGGAGAGAGACGCCGGAGGAAGACGACCGAGATGTGGGATCCGTGAAGATAAGGTTTCGCGAGTGGGACCCACCTGCAGTTGTGCGTGCGTCGTGCGAGCCGCACGTCAGCACTTCCGCGCGGCTCTGTAGTCTGGTGAGCGGTGAATGCATTTGCAAAATAGTCACCTTAATTTTATTTTAAAAAATCAGTCACGAGGAGTAAAACTAAAAAAGGAAGAAATAGAAAAAAAATATAGGAAAGGGTAATTTAGTCTTTTACGATCTCAAATCCAACTAGTGAAGCCGTTTTGCCAAACATTTTTCAAAATGGCTCCAACTCCACCAGAGAAGTCACTCCACCAGAGGAGCCGGAGCCGGAGCCGTTTTTAAAAGAGCCGGAACCCTACCAAACAGGCCCTATGTGTCGCTGAAGTATATAGAGCATTCCGTCCCGCGATGCACGAGGCGAGACAGACATGACCGACGTGGGCGGCGGGAGGTACGCAAGTTTCCTTCTATTTTTTTACTTTAGTAGCAAAGTGCGTGTGCAGTGCTACAGTAAAATACTAATATTATCTTATAAATTTATTATTGTTATCTATTTTCTTAGACTGAACATAGGTTTGCTGGGAATTTGTTGACGGTGAATTTCCGTCAGCCTAGCCATGAGTTTACCTTCGGTGTTGCCATTGATTTAATATCCAAACTAACGATCCTAACCCTCATCATATGTCAAGTTCGCACTCGCATGTGGTATTTGGAGTTTATTGTTTACGCAGGGTTTTAACGCTAAAAGGGAGACTTCCCGAGAAAGTTCATCAAGCACTTTGTGAGAACATCATGAAGCCCGGCACAAGTCAAGACACGAAGTGAACATGACTCCAAGAGGCCCAAGGACCGAAGCGTGAAGCCATGAAACTCCGAGGACCTGAACAGAAAATGCTGAAACTTACGCGACAAGGAGCCCTATCCAAACCGCGGAGAAACTGACGCCAAGAGCCCACATGCAGGAAGTGGAAAGTTCCAGAAGACACGAGAAGCAACCGGGAGGAAGCCGGGGCCGAACTAGGCCGAAACGGGCCCAGGCCGGCCGGCCCAGCCCATTCCGGGCCCGGTTTGGCGCCCCCTTTGACCTAGCCACCCTTCGGACTATTTATAGCGCCCCTGCCAAGAGCCACGAATCAATTCATTCGTCATCCGCCGCCGAGGAGCAGAGAAGCTAGAGGGACACCATCTCGGAGAGGAGGGTCGTGCTAGTTGTCTATGGTTTCCCCAGCCGACGTGGGAACCTTGCATGGAAGACCACGTCGGAGCTCCAGAGCAAGGATCAAGATCGAGGTAGGATACCGGTGGTGATCTTGTTCATGTAATCATTCATGGTGAAGTTTTTATAGTGAATCCGATTTCTAGCGATCAAGTGCCTTCTCGATGATTTTGTTCTCCCTTGGTTTTGCTTCTTCCTCAATCTATACTTAAGATAGATTGCATATGGTGCTCTTGTAGCCGCGGTGGCTAGAGGTGCATACCGGACCGACCAAGTGTTTTCAACTTGTTCTTCTCGAACTCACCCTAGGCTAACCCGCACGAATAGGAGTGCGTTGTGACAGAACGGTGGCTCCAAAAGGCGGGCGTCTTCGGAATCGGATTGGAGGCCACGGTTTAAAGATGCTTTTAATGAGATTCACTTTTCTATCTTCATCTATCTTGTTTGGAGCTACAACATAAGCATGATCTAGACTCTCTAGATCGGTTATCTCTTTGCTTTCTCTTGCTACCTCTTGAGTTTAGTAGATTAGATTAGATGTGTTTTCTTGATGACCTCTTAGATTAGATGCAACTTGGTTCTTCAAAAGAAAGAGTTTCTTTGTCTTACTAGATTGAATCCTTGCATTGCACATTGTTCCACGGATTCGATACCTTGGGTTCTCACACTTAAGGGAAGAAGGGTCCTTTGACTATGATGGGGGATTTGTCCGCTTGCAAATCCAAACGAACTTTGATACGACAATCAACCGTCAACAAGCCCCTTTTTCTGGCGCCGTTGCCGGGGAACAAGGAATCAAGATCCAATCTAGTATCGCTTTTTTGTGAATATTTTTCAGTTTTTCTTTTGATTTTTCTTTTGCATCTCTTAACTTTGATCATCCTTAAAAAGAAAAAAAATCAATCTAATCTAGTTTTTTATTAACCCTAATTTTTCTTTTTAGATTTTTGTTTATTGCTAACCCTAACCGGAGATGGTTGGCTACCTCTCCAAGAAACCCAAACTTTCTTTTGTGGATGATCCAGGAAAATTTTACAGGCAAAGGAGACGTGCAACACAAGCTAAGGAACTGGAAACCCTAGATCCAAAAGCTGAGGTCGAAGGACCGTCGGAATCTCCAAGGGAATCACCGCCTCCAAGTCCAAATGAAGATCAACCTCAATCGCCACCCATGGGAGAACAACCGCAACCGGAGCGCAAGATCGAGCTATGCACCCCGGACATTGTTGATCTACCTATCATAAACCTTCAAGACGCCGGAAGGCCGTTCAAGATCAAGGTCTCAACTATCCGCATGGTGCAACACTCGCCTTTCACCGGTAAAGAGGATCCAAACCTTCACCTCTAAGCATTTGTTCAATTATGTCAAACTTTCGATGAGGATGGGGTGACTCAAGATCAAATGAGGGCAAGGCTTTTTCCGTTCTCACTACATGGAAAAGCTTTGCATTGGTTCCACGCTCTACCGGCGGAGTTGAAACAAGATTGGGAAGCGTTGATGAGGAACTTCAAGAAGGAATTTTATTCACCAACCAAGACTCTGAGTTTGCGCAACAAGATTGATACATTTGCTCAATTCCCAACGGAGACGATTGCGGAAGCTTTGGAGCATTTCAATGAATACATGCGAGCCGAACTCCTTGAATGGCATATCGGTTTACTTAAGAGGAGGACGAGGAAGATGGAGATAGAGAGAGAAGCTCAAGACCTAAAGGCTGCCGAGGCAAGATCCACATGCGAGGAGCGTGAGGAGTACGGCCATGTCCAAGGTAAACCCCGATTTAATGCAAGTTCGTCCATTCAAGATTTGGTTCCTCTTTGTACACAATTGAAGGACTTCATGGACGAGCAAGCTAAGATCAACAAGGGCACCGTCACTAAGTTCGAGGCTATAGAGTAAATATTGGAGGATTTAGATGGTAAGGTGATGGAGGTCGGAAGCTCTATCTGTGAAGTGTTCATCATGATGAAGAGGCTAGAGACGCAAGTGGGACAACTTGTCGGGCACCCGATGGGTAACAAAGGAAGATTGTCGGGACAACCCCAAGGTCCCGAGATGGCAAAGGCTATTCGAACTCATTCGAGAGAGACGGAGGATCACACTAAGGAGACCACGGAGATCACGACCGAAGGACCGGAGTTTGAGATGCCGAGCCAATACATGAGGATGCCTCCACGCTACTTCCGAGACATGCTTGCCAACAAGCACGAGAAGACATTATGCGACCTTGGAGGAAGTGTGGGAGTCATGCCAAGAGATATGTTTGAGAAGCTACGTCTACCGCTCAAGCCTATGGCCATGTGTCTAGAGTTGGGAGACAACTCTATTTGCTATCCCGTGGGAATCGCCGAAGATGCACCCATAAAAGTTGGAGAGATCAAGATCGACATCTACGGCGAGAGAAGTGCATTCAAGTTTCAACCACGTCTCGAGGTATGCAACACGTTCAATGTTAAATATGTTCCACCTCATCGTTGCTTTATCAAGTAAGAGCCCAAGAAGAAGGATGAGCCGGAGAAGAAGGAGACAAAGATCAAGGAAGTTGTTGCATCCGTCAAGATCGAAGAACAAAGCTAGCCTGTGAAGACCAAAAAAATGACTAAGCCGAAGAATAAGCCCGTGCCCAAGATGGTGCGGAAGTGGGTACCCAAGATTGCAACGCCCACAAAGAGTGTTGATCCGAAGTGAAGAAGAGAAGAAGTCTGGCTATGGACTATAAACGAAGCGCTAGGCGGGAGGCAACCCATTGGTCGAGTCAAGAATAAGCTACCGGGAGGACAACCCGGAGGATTTCCGAATTCCAAGTAAGTTGGTCATAGAATTTGCTACGCAATACATTTTATTAACTCTTAAGTGGTTGAACAAGTTTTTAGAGAACCTTTTATTTGCTCGGTCATTATATTTGAATTTTTATATCTTAAACCAATGACATGAGCCATCCGATGATTTATTTGCCTCTTTTCGAGAAACTAGAACAAAAAATTCAGATCCCATTTGAGCCTTCCATCCTCTCCATGATGATAGGTTCAATTTTGTTTTGCATGTTAAAAACACACGAGTAGAGCCTCGCTATGTTCCTTAATGTTTTTAAATCGTTTGACGCATGCTAGGACTCGCGTGAACCTAAGGAATTTGATTTTTGGTTTCATCTAACTTATCATCTACCGGTTTCTCTAGAGCTAGAGTTTTTCCAAGACCCTTTGTTTTTATTTATTCAAAATCTCTCTCTCATGTTTGGTCAAATTTAGAACCTAAACCCATAACCCCACGGTCAAGCCGGAGGAGCTTGCTATCAATTAATGAAAGCAAACAATCCCGGTGCAACCAAAATAAAGGTAGTCGGAAAGTTTTCGACTTACAAATTGTTTTTGATGTCTAAAGACTCCTCTAATAATATATTTGGACTCATTGCTTGCTCTCAATTACTTCTTAATTTATGAAATTGAGAGGAGTGTTTAGCATCTAAACATGATCAAGGGAAGGTTTTGAGGTTTATTTAACACCTTGTGCTCGATGATGCATCACGGGAAGGCTTTATCATCAAAACATCTTGGGCACATGTAAAGGACAAGCATGGGGGAGGGCAACATGACATTGTTTTGCAGGAAATAAGTGAAAGCACATGAACCATGGAAGACAAGAAGTGACACAAAGTTAAGGAGGGAGGCATTGATCTCATCATTCAAAACAAAGGAGTGGCCGAGGGAGTTTGGCCGATGATTCTTGTGGAGCACGAGGACACAAGGACATAATGCAGCAATGAGCAAGTGGGAGAAGAGCCGACGCAATTGGGGCAGCAGGGACCCCAGGCCGGCCGGCCTGGTCCGGTCGGCCTGGCCTCTTTTTGCAGCCCCCGACGTCCGTCTTCCTCCGGTAAGTTCATGCTCCCAAGTTCATAGTCCAGAGACCTCACAAACCACTCAGAAAAAAATTCGTGCCTCACTTCCTTCTCTAAAAATCCCTGAAAAATTCATTACAATTCTTGTTCTTCCATACACTTTCTTTGTGCATTTTTCTACCGGCAAGAAACCCCCGGGAGAGTTGTTGGTGAATTTTTGCAGCAAGGCACGATGAGAAAATCCATGAACATCGTCCTCGGAAGGAAGACACGATCATTGTCGGAGACGCCATCTAGCTCTTCATGGAAGCATTCTTTCCGAATCTCCGCGAAGCATGGAGGAGGACGTGGCATCGTCGAGGAACGACACGCTGCACCTTGGGGGCATGAGGAGTACACGAAACTTGTCCATGTGGGACAAACCACAAGGGCACACGAAGGAGCCACCCATTCGACCTCGATGCTCAACTCATTCATACGCTCCGCCACCATATACTCCGAGGCACTCCAAGCAAGTTTTAATCATAAAGACGAAGGATCAACCATTGAAGGAAGAGTGAAGGAAGGAAGAAGAAGTAATGCTTCAAATTCGGTTTGATTTTTCCTTCTCCTTTTCTTTATTTTTCAGTTATGTGCAAATTTGTGTGTGTGAGCATTTTCTATTTTATTTGCAGCATGTGTGTGGTAGTAGTAGTTTTTGTTTTCCATCACCATGAATAAATTTCACCATCGTTTTATGATAATTAATATGGATGGAAATTTGTGCCAAGTTGATATATGATTACCGTTGCCTATATGCTCATCTTGTACTTGTTTTATGCATGATTATGCTAATGCTCTCTCAAAATACAAATCTGAAATTAATTTAATTACTAGCTTAATCCTTTACGGAGGTTATGATAAAGATAAGACCCATAGTTTTCTCTTTATGCTCTCAATTTTGGATGGGTTAAAGATGATTTATTTTTGTTCTTAAAAGTAATGCTAACCTTGTCATTAATGCCTCTTGCATATTGCTCTACCTATCCAAAGCCTTATATTTATTTGAGTGCAAAAACTTAGTATATACAAGATTTATTTTTGAGTGAATTAATTCAGGGCTTGATTTCTCTGGCCCGAGACTAAGAAGCTGGTCATTCCGTTTTTGCGTACCTTTCTTATTGCTAGCCTTTCTATCCGCGCATTGTGTATCTCCACATCGGAAATTTCACAAACCTCACCGGATATCCACCCTTAAAACCTAATATATCTCTTTTGTGTTTACCTCCTTGACCACAACCTATCATTTGAGTATGGATGAACATTTCAAGGAAGATCACAAGAATGAAGGTGCCAAGGATTGAAGTATAATTTTGGGAGACCTCCAAGACGACATGAAGGTTGCGTGAAGGATCCCTAGAAGATTTCAAGTGTTTATTTCCAGGAAAACATAGGACTTTTAGTACCTACCTTGGCACACAAAATTTTTTCCACCTCTTTGCCCGAGGACGTGCAATCGTCTAAGCATGAGGGGGAGTTGCCAAGAGGTAGGTACAATGTAATCTAGAGTTCAAGGGGAGTAAATATAAAAAAAAAGAGAAAAGAAAAAAAGAGATAGAAAGAAAAGGTATGAAAAAGAAAAGAGAAAGAAAAAGGAGAGAAAAAAAATGTGTATATATAAAAAAGGAGAGAGAAAGAAAAAAAAATAATAATAAATAAAGCTCCCCGGCTCTCTAGATGCATTAGAAGTTTCAAAAGGATTCAAGATCAAGACCCATACTCATCTTTCCAACCATGTGTAATCCGATAACGAGGACTTTGTTTGTGCCTCGGGATCACTCTTTGCCATTTGCACATGTCCACTTATCTCAAAAAAAAAGTGTGTGTTCATCTCTCCCCCCTCCTTGTAACATTACTTTTCCAATGACCTTTTTGACGAGTCTCGGTAAGACCATGAGAAGGTTGTCTTGTTTTGATAATATCTCAATTATAATATCTTGGTAGGACTAAACTTTTCCAAAAAGCTCCATATAAAGCCTACCACTTATATATGTTTTTGAGAGGGGAAAGGAGTAGAATAAATAGGCTTTGAGAGACAAGATGAGTTGAGAGTTCATGAACAAGATGCAAGGTGGTTTAAATTTTTGAATTTGGTTTAGCTCTTTTCTTCATCTTGCTCTACACTTCAAAAATTCTGAGATTCATTTAAATTTTGGGAGCATGACTGATTATTTGTGGGAAGAGCTTAATTGATATCCACCCTCCGTAGGGATGAAGGCTAGTACACTATGGAACTTTAACAAATTAAATTTTTGAGAGCATTATGTTTTCTCGTGTATGATCAAGTGCAGAGTTTAAATAATGAAAAGCAACACTGATATCCATCGAAGGCTTACTCGAGGACGAGCAAGGTTTAAGCATGGGGGAGATGTTGACGGTGAATTTCCGTCAACCTAGCCATGAGTTTACCTTCGGTGTTGGCATTGATTTAATATCCAAACTAATGATCCTAACCCTCATCATATGTCAAGTTCGCACTCGCATGTGGTATTTGGAGTTTATTGTTTACGCAGGGTTTTAACGCTAAAAGGGAGACTTCCCGGGAAAGTTCATCAAGCACTTTGGATCATGAAGCCCGGCACAAGTCAAGACACGAAGTGAACATGACTCCAAGAGGCCTAAGGACCGAAGCGTGAAGCCGTGAAACTCCGAGGACCTGAACAGAAAATGCTGAAGCTTGCGCGACAAGGAGCCCTATCCAAACCGCGGAGAAACTGACGGCAAGGGCCCACATGCAGGAACTGGAAAGTTCTAGAAGACACGAGAAGCAACTGGGAGGAAGCCGTGGCCGAACTGGGCCGAAACGGGCCCAGGCCGGCCGGCCCAGCCCATTCCGGGCCCGGTTCGGCACCCCCTTTGACCTAGCCGCCCTTCGGACTATTTATAGCACCCCTGCCAAGAGCCACGAATCAATTCATTCGTCATCCGCCGCCGAGGAGCAGAGAAGCTAGAGGGACACCATCTCGGAGAGGAGGGTCGTGCTAGTTGTCTAGGGTTTCCCTAGCCGACGTGGGAACCTTGCATGGAAGACCACGTCGGAGCTCCAGAGCAAGGATCAAGATCGAGGTAGGATCCCGGTGGTGATCTTGTTCATGTAATCATTCATGGTGAAGTTTTTATAGTGAATCCGATTTCTAGCGATCAAGTGCCTTCTCGATGATTTTGTTCTCCCTTGGTTTTGCTTCTTCCTCAATCTATACTTAAGATAGATTGCATAGGGTGCTCTTGTAGCCGCGGTGGCTAGAGGTGCATACCGGACCGACCAAGTGTTTTCAACTTGTTCTTCTCGAACTCACCCTAGGCTAACCCGCACGAATAGGAGTGTGTTGTGACAGAACGGTGGCTCCAAAAGACGGGCGTCTTCGGAATCGGATCGGAGGCCACGGTTTAAAGATGCTTTTAATGAGATTCGCTTTTCTATCTTCATCTATCTCGTTTGGAGCTACAACATAAGCATGATCTAGACTCTCTAGGTCAGTTATCTCTTTGCTTTCTCTTGCTACCTCTTGAGTTTAGTAGATTAGATTAGATGTGTTTTCTTGATGACCTCTTAGATTAGATGCAACTTGGTTCTTCAAAAGAAAGAGTTTCTTTGCCTTACTAGATTGAATCCTTGCGTTGCACATTGTTCCACGGATTCAATACCTTGGGTTCTCACACTTAAGGGAAGAAGGGTCCCTTGACTACGACGGGGGATTTGTCCGCTTGCAAATCCAAACGAACTTTGATACGACAATCAACCGTCAACAAAATCCAATATTCCTTTTTGAGTAACACATTTATTTCTACTCAAATACTCATTTTTTTATTTAACGAAGACTAATAGGATAAAATAATAGGTACAAACATATTATACAATACTACATGATTGTATGTCCAATAATAATACACCGTTCACCGTCATGGCCCAAAGGATTCTGATACATGTGCCTTCTACACGCAAGAGGTCGAAACTCTAGACCATCTCCTTGTCGACTGTGTGTTACAGTCGAGAGACGTGGTTCTGAACACTCATACAAATTCTCCTGCCGGATCTCGCCCCGGACCGCCACCAGAATCTAGATGCTTGGTGGTGCTCCGCCTAGAAGTTGGTCGCTAAAGCCCAGAGGAAACGTTTCGATGCCTTCGTTTCGTTGGTCGCTTAGTTGATTTCGAAGGAACGCAATAGGTCCGTTCACGATAGGGAGGCGCTCATGCCTATGGCTCTTGCGCCGGCAATCTTGGACGAGGCTAAGACCTGGGCACGTGCGGGCTTCCTTCCGCACTTGCCCGCCTTCTTGGCGTGCGTCCACTGAGGTTGTTGTAATTTTTGTTCCTAGCTTTCCCGTTGTATGTTTTGCTTTGTTTGCTGGGCTTGCCCTCGTAACGTTGGATCTCAGCTTTGTTCTCTCTTCTCTTAATGAAAAACATGCTTTGCACGTCTTAAAAATAATAATAATATACCATCATTGTGAAGCTTAAAAACAACCGTCCTCCACAAATCTACCGCCGGAACTCACCAAGCACGCACTCGCCTCCGACGAGCAAGACGCGGCCATGTGCATGAGCCGCACCGTGGTGTACCTCCTCAACAACACTAACGCAACCACCGATCGGGAGGTCTACCGTTGACCCAAAGGCCATCACACGTTCCTCTCAGCTCCTAGCTCCGCCGTTGTTTTCCACTGGTTCAGCAGTAGACAGTCCGGTCTTCCACCATAATCGTCACCTACTCGGAGATGGCCATGCGGAGGGCACTCTTTTTTTTTGGTTCAGCCAGTTTTGTTCAGTTCAATGTGATGAGACCATCTCAAGGACTTCAACAAATACTCGTAATATTCAACATTCATACAAGGTGAAAGCTATACTTGATTCCAAACCTTACTGTTTTCCTTTAGCAAGGCTACTACTTGGTTTGTATAATTACAGGTTTAAGCACCTTGCTATACTCGAAGAGATAAACACAACTACAACACCAAAGTTTAACTTTAGCTACAAGGATTATTTCGATCTCCAAGATGATGATTTCACCAATCAAGTTTATCCATACCTAAACCCAAGAGAACATGCGCCAAGAGATGTTTACATGTTACAACAAATGGTGAACTCAATCCTAGCTGAAATTAACTTCTTTATATCTGAGAATGTTATACTACCTAAATGTTCTACATTGGTTGTACTTAGGTATATATGTGAGAGGGGTGGTGCCGCTATACACGGAGAGAAAGCAAAGAAGAAGAAACAAGTGGATCAGTTCGAACGAAGGATGATCCAGCAAGTTCAGTTCGGACCAGTTCACACAGATCAGTTCGGACAATCAGTTCGAACCTGCATAATGATTTGATCATAACTCTTAAATCCTGATAGCTCTGGAACTCTATGAGTACTTCATGGAACCGTCTTGAAGTTAACTTTCCAATGCAAGAAACCGCATGTCCATTAGACTTCCCAATAAAGAGTTATGACCGATTTAGTGAAGACTTTTGATAATGAAATAGAACCCCTTTGTTCAGCTGCATGCTAACAATTTCAGAGAGTGATCTCTACCCCTTTGCTCTTGTGATTTCCTTGAGGGATTACAGAAGCGGCCGCGTCATCAGCTCCCAATTGGTGCTCCTGGTCCATTTGATTCCAGGTTGTGTTGGTTGGTTCTTTGAGAGTGTGGTTGGACGAATCCTCGATTCAGGTTGCCGGTTCAAGACGGTGGTTGGCTTCGAGTTTTATTTGCCAGGTTGCACTAGTTATCGCTGCTTGCAGCAATTTATCTTGGCTGTTCTACAGCTAGTTATCTTGATCGGGATCCTACGTCGTGAAGATCGGGACCGAGTCTCATCATTTGGTATCAGAGCCTGCGTTGCCACGGTAGGATTCTTTACCCTTAGCTACATATATTTTGCCTTTGTCCTATCCACAAAAAGCCATAAAAAAATCTGTTATAGCCATTTGTTTCAATCTGTTTATCTAGTGAGTTTGGCTAAGTTTCAGTCCATTAGAGTCTTTGTTTAGTTGCTGATCATATCATCCTTTGCGTGTCCTTTTGTGCCTTTCCATATATCTGAAAATCCCCCCCCCCCAAAAAACCCATTTTCTATCCTTTGCGAAAAGTTTTATCCTATTAAGATAGCTGCTAGTTATATTTGGTTCTATCATCTTTATTTGTGCAAGTATTATATTTAGTCTTGTTTAGTATTGTGAAAAAAAGTGTCAAAAAAAAGAGAAGAAAGAACGCTGAAAAAAAAACAAGTGTTGAGAAAGTTAAAAAAAAGAGAAAGTGTTGGAAAGAAAGGAGAAGGATCTGATTGTTGGTATGCACAAGTGTTGAACCTTCATATCAATTTGTGTAACCAGTTTGCTATCATCCTCTTGGTGCAATCTTGCTAGGTGATTCTCTTTAAATCAATCATCCCTAGCATATTCCTTGTTTGCATCAAATCTGAAATCTATCTTTTATTTGTGCGTGTGTTGTTACATCACATTTTCATATCTTGCGATCAGCACAAGGCTTTGAATCTCTAGTTTGGATTGTTACTTATCTTTACAACAACTAGAATTCAGATTGCTCCTTGTGTTTTATACCCCACCAAGCTCCACAAATAAGCCATTGTAAAACTGAACGCCGATCATGTATTCGCTTAACCATCACTCTTTTTACCACCACACATAGTACTTCTGTAACCTACAGGGAACTCATAAGAGCTTTGGTTGGTAAGAGAAGGTGAGGTTGTGAGATCCATATATTGTCCTATTCCACATATATGCTTTCTATTTTGTAGACATTAACCATGGCAGGTCGAGTATATACACGACTTCCTTTCTATGGAAGTGTTGATCCGGAGGAATTTCTTGATTGGCAAGAACAAATGGAGTATGAACTTGAACTCCAAGATTTTCCAGAAGCAAAGAAGATGTCACGAGCTATACTTGAGTTTGAAGATTATGCTTGTGATTGGTGGAAGCAATATCCCCATAAGCACTTTATCAAGTGTTGGGAAGATTTGAAGAAAGCCATGAGAAAAGAATTTGTTCCACGTGAGTATGAGCTGATTTTACTTCATCATTTGAAGCACATTAAGCAAGGAAGTAAATCTGTTCGGTCATATCATGATGAGTTATCTTTTGCTATGCGTCGGGCAAATATTGTCGATGACATGGATGCAAAAGAATACTTCAAGAAGGGTCTTAATGCTAATATTGCTGCTGCAATTGAGAGAAAGTATGCTAGAAGTATGCAAAATATTTTGGTATATGCAATGAAAGAAGAGAGAAAGATTAAAGAGCTGCAACAAGAAAAGATTTCAAGGTGCCCTAATTTGTGCGAAGACATTGCTACAAGGTTGCATGCTGATTTGAAGCTCAAAGTGCCATTTGTTGTTGGAAGTAAACAAGCAAGAACTCCATACAAGAAGAAAGGATCTACTATCACCAAGTGTGAATCAATCGATGTTTATGCTAAGTGTGTTGAAAATAAGAGCATTGTTGTGCAGAAGAAGACAAGTGTGTGCCACAATTTGACATGTGAAGTGATATGGTGATTGATCTTTCTACCAATTCTAGTGGTACAACTTATCCTAGTGATATGGCTGTCCAGAATTTCAATTTGGACTGTGAGTTAGAGAAGAATGAAGTCAGTAAAGTTCTCTCCAATGATTGTTTGAAATCTGAGCATAAACCATTTGGAGATGTTGCTGCACATACCACATAAGAAGCGCTTGTGAAAGAGACCGTACAAATTGAGAAGCATCATTCATCAAGAACTGAAGATGGAGAACCCATTGCTCCATTTGTAGCTGAAATTTTGAGTGACCAATTGAAGGTAGTTGACAATGGACAATGCCACAATCATTTGCAAGCAAGAGAAATAATTGAAGGCAAGAAAAAGATGGTTGCTGCTGATTTTCAAAGTGAAGGTGCTTATTTTGTTCAGCAAGAACAAGAAGAAACATCTTCTCAGGTTCAAATTCTAAGAGTTGATGTTTCTACAAGTTCTATGCCTTTTTCTAGTGCCATTTGTGATGACATTAAGTGCTGCAATGCTATTGATAGTTGTGATATGCAGCAAGGTGGTGAATTAGTGTCACTGCAAGATTTAGAGTGTGTCTCGACACCCATTTTTGGAGCTGCATATAATCTGAATGAAAAGAGAGATCAAATATTTGGTTTGACAGAAGATTTGGAGAAGAAATATTTGCTAGTGCATCACCAAGTGTGATTGACAAATCTGTCCAAGAGCAAGTTGAACATGTTCCACCTGAGTAATGGTTGAGAAATGATGTTGTTCCAAGCTTCGATGAGATGTCAACACATGCTACACCATCAATTGTAGTATGCGAGGGATTATTCGATTTTAATGCTGAGATTAAGTACTCTAATATGCCACATGAAGTTCAAATTGAAGGCATAACTGGAATTGATAATTCCACAGAAATTGTTGCTATTCCATTGCCACTGGGTGTTGCCAAAATTGGTTGTTCAACTGCGACCTTTGCTGGTCAAAATTCATTCGAGAAATTCATGAATGAAAGTGTTGATGAAGATGTTACTACAAATATTGTTGTGCAAGTTGTGCAACAAAACCCATGTGAGGATGAGAGCCACATAACCAAATTGAGTGCAAGAGAAAATAAAAGTGAGCTGTGTGATTCCACAAAATGTGAGATTGAGAGCATCCACAATGAGAGTGAGAGATATACACCACACAAAAATAGAGAGTCTAATTGCAAGATGCGTGAGGATGTTTTTTATTCTAACCCACTCATCCCTACTTCTAGTGTTGTCTCTCAAAGTGTGCAGGTTTGCAAGGAAAACGAGCAAGAGATGTTTGCTCATCACACCACACCACTTGACGTGAGAAGTGAGAATATTGCTGCTGTACAAAACCAATTTGTTGCTGCCATAAACATGAAACATGAAGATGAAGGAGGCAAAAATTCACCCATTGTACATATAGAAACATCAAAACTGAAAGGTAATAAAACTAATTCAGATCTGAATTTGCGAGGTGAATTGTTGAGTAATCATGATGAAACATCTGCTGCAATTTCAATTGAGCTTGCTAATCTTTGTCCTGATACTATTCATACACAAGTCAATTCAAATGCTGAAATTTTGCGAGTTGATAACCTTTGTTCTAGTTTTCATAACTCTTATTCTATTTGGATTGACCATTGTGATACTTCACATGCCAATAATTTTCACCATGTTAAGTTGATTACCCATGCTGAATTATTTGCAAAGATGTCTCCTACTGAATGTTTGTGTTACACTATGCTTGATAAACATGTTGGAATTGATCAAATGCTTGAGAATGTTTCTATGCTAACATCCATGAGATCTTTGAATAGTATTCATAGGCACAAGTTTATTTTTAATTTAATTGTTGAGCATGTTGATAATAAATTATTTGTTTGTGCTATGTGCATAACATGTAACAAGTTTGCTGAATTTAAATTGAACATGGTGAATAACAAACATTGTGTGCCATATTTTTCTGATCTTGAAGTGAATAAATTGTTTAATGCTTATGTTTTCGAGAAACAAATATTAGTCCCATGTTTATATTCTTCATCGAAAGAAATAAATGATATGCAAAGTGATGGAATCTCTATACCAAAATTTTTTCTGTTCAAATCAGAGACAAATAAGTTTGGAAGTTATGAATGTGAACCTTTGAATAAATTTTGCAACAAGAATTTTTATGATGTAAGAAATGCTCAAGTTTTCAAAATGTTCAATGTTGCAATGATGAAATCTGAAATTTTGAATCAATTGTGTTGCTTAGAAGAAATTATTGTTCTTCCATCCACTAAGTTATTTGCAGGATCACAAACAACAAGAAAGTTTCATAAAGGTGAGATTTGTGAAGTGAACTTGATGTTTCAAGCTCATCTAAATAAATTTCATAACCCATATACGTCATGTTACCATTGTGAACACATAGATATGGATTGTAAGGGAATAAATGAGGAAGTTAAAATGATTAATCATGGAAATTATTGTATATGTCCACCCTCTGCTTTCTATAGATTAATTTCAGGTCAACAAAAGCCGAGGACGGCTTTTCTTCAAGGGAGGGAGGATGATGAGACCATCTCAAGGACTTCAACAAATACTCTTAATATTCAACATTCATACAAGGTGAAAGCTATACTTGATTCCAAACCTTACTGTTTTCCTTTAGCAAGGCTACTACTTGGTTTGTATAATTACAGGTTTAAGCACCTTGCTATACTCGAAGAGATAAACACAACTACAACACCAAAGTTTCACTTTAGCTACAATGATTATTTCGATCTCCAAGATGATGATTTCACCAATCAAGTTTATCCATACCTAAACCCAAGAGAACATGCGCCAAGATATGTTTACATGTTACAACAAATGGTGAACTCAATCCTAGCTGAAATTAACTTCTTTATATCTGAGAATGTTATACTACCTAAATGTTCTACATTGGTTGTACTTAGGTATATATGTGAGAGGGGTGGTGCAGCTATACACGGAGAGGAAGCAAAGAAGAAGAAACAAGTGGATCAGTTCGAACAAAGGATGATCCAGCAAGTTCAGTTCGGACCAGTTCACACAGATCAGTTCGGACAATCAGTTCGAACAAGTTCGGACCTGCATAATGATTTGATCATAACTCTTAAATCCGGATAGCTCTGGAGCTCTATGAGTACTTCATGGAACCATCTTGAAGTTAACTTTCCAATGCAAGAAACTGCATGTCCATTAGACTTCCCAATAAAGAGTTATGACCGATTTAGTGAAGACTTTTGATAATGAAATAGAACCCCTTTGTTCAGCTGCATGCTAACAATTTCAGAGAGTGATCTCTACCCCTTTGCTCTTGTGATTTCCTTGAGGGATTACAGAAGTGGCCGCGTCATCGGCTCCCAATTGGTGCTCCTAGTCCATTTGATTCCAGATTGTGTTGGTTGGTTCTTTGAGAGTGTGGTTGGGCGAATCCTCGATTCAGGTTGCTGGTTCAAGACGGTGGTTGGCTTCGAGTTTTATTTGCCAGGTTGCACTAGTTATCGCTGCTTGCAGTAATTTATCTTGGCTGTTCTACAGCTAGTTATCTTGATCGGGATCGTACGTCATGAAGATCGGGACCGAGTCTTATCACTGTGGGTAGACAGCCCGGTTTTCCACCGGTTCAGCGGTGGATAGTTCGGTTTTCCACAGCTGTCGTCACCGTTACGGACGACGTACCAAAAACTTGAGCAAAAGCAATCCTTGCTGTAACATTAGAATAGAGAGTTTTCTTTTTTATTTTTTTCCTTTGATATATACTCCCTCCGGTTCAGTATTAGAAGTCGTTTAGGACAACGACACGGTCACCAAAGCACAACTTTGACTTCTCTTTTCTATAAAAATATTTATTGGAAAGTTATATAGGTATATTCTTATGAAAGTGATTTTCAAGACAAATCTATTTATATGATTTTAACATTTTCAAACTCAACAACTTAAAAGTTATTCATGATTTATATTCCCAATGTTTGACTCGAACCTTGTCCAAAACGACTTCTAATAGTGAACCGGAGGGAGTATTTTGTTTTCTTCTCTCGTTTTCTTTTTAATATCGAATTTTCTTTTTCTACATCTTTCTTTTTTTATACCGAGTTTTCTTTTTCTTCTTTATTTGTATTTTCTTTTTTTGTTCCTTATGTTTTTATTTTATTTTATTTCTCTATTATTTTTCTTTCCACTCTCCTCTTCCGTACTTTTTCACTTCCATTCTTTACGTTTCTTTTTTCTCTTCTATTACTTTTTTTCCATGCCATTTTCTTCTATGTTCACAATGTTTTAATATTTTTTCTCATCTTATTTCTTTGGTTACTTCTTTCTTATTATTTTCTAGGTCTACTCTTTATCTGTTATATCTTAACCTATTTTGCGCATATTTTTCCTTCAGTTAAATATTTGTTCTCTCTTCAAACATTTGTTCCTCCTTTGTAAATATATGTTCCTTGTTTGTGAATATTTGTTCCACATCAGTGAATATTTGTTCTCCTTCGAGACTATTTGTTTCCAGTCAGTGAATATTTATTCCCACTCAGTGAATATTTGTTCCACATTAGTGAAAATTTGTTCCTGCTTAGCGAATATTTGTTCCACCTTGGTAAACATTTGTTCCCATCCAGTGAATAATTCTTCCCATCAGTGAATTTTTATTCTACATGTATATGTAAAAGCAGAAAAATATAAGCCTAATTAAAAATGTGAATAACAAATTCAACAAAATATAGTCAAGTGAGATCTCGTTGTGAAGATTTTATTGTCATAAATTGAAAGGTGCAATCAAAATTTTGATGCTAAGTTTATGATTTATAAATTTTTTTATTTGTCTTTTCTTTTTTTTTCTTTCCTTATGTTTTTATTTTATTTTATTTATCTATTATTTTTCCTTCCACTCCCCTCTTCCGTATTTTTTCACTTCCATTCTTTACGTTTCTTTTTTCGCTTCTATTACTTTTCTTCCATGCCATTTTCTTCTATGTTCACAATGGTTTAATATTTTTTCTCATCTTATTTCATTGGTTACTTCTTTCTTATTACTTTCTAGTTCCACTCTTTATCTGTTCTATCTTAACCGATTTTGCGCATATTTTTCCTTCAGTTAAGTATTTGTTCTCTCTTCAAATATTTGTTCCTCCTTTGTAAATATATGTTCCTTGTTTGTGAATATTTGTTCAACATCAGTGACTATTTGTTCTCCTTCGTGAATATTCGTTTCCAGTCAGTGAATATTTATTCCCTCTCACTTTATATTTGTTCCACATTAGTGAAAATTTGTGCCTGCTTAGCAAATATTTGTTCCACTTCAGTAAATATTTGTCCCCTTCAGTGAATAATTCTTCCCTACCAGTGAATTTTTATTCTTCATGTATATGTAAAAGCAGAAAAATATAAGTCTAATTAAAAATGTGAATAAAAAAATTCAACAAAATATAGTCAAGTGAGATCTCGTTGTGAAGATTTTATTGTCATAAATAGAATGGTTCAATCAAAATTTAATTTTGATGCTCAATTTATGATTTATAAATTTTTTATGTTTCAACTCATCTTGGATGTACGTACGAACATATAGCTGTACAACATATACCTATGAAATAAAAGCTATAGAACAAAAAATTTGTACGTACGAAGAAATTATAGGAGCTAACGTGACTAAATTGTAATTAAAATGGTCTTTGCGTCTTAAAATGATTACTATATTTTTTCTCATATCTCCGATTTAAGTGATTCTTCTGGTCATGTATTCATAACTATGAGCTTATATTTTAAATGTTGTTAATATTATTTTGTAACTATTTTTTACTTTTCTTGTATTGTGGTTTTTGCACAACAATATAAGAATAATAAAACAATAGTGATACAATAGTATAAAGAACATTATAAAAAAATAAACTCAGAACGTGTGACCGTAGGAATCACCTAAATTTGAGGTACGAGCAAAAAGTATAATAATTTTAGCATCTAAGGACTAAATCGTAAATAAAAAATTAAAACAACACATCAAAAAATCCGATGAGAATTGTCGAAAACAACAAGCACGTACCTTTACGTGGATGCTCGAGCCTTTCCTTGCCCATATTTGCAAAAAGGACGCTTTAAGGGAAAGCAAAGAAGATACCAAACCCCTCCTGACGTCCCCAACCTTAACCAAACGAATCACGCGTTCATCACATTCCATTCCCTGGTGTCACTCCATTGCTCCCTTATATACAGGAGAGTTTCATCTATAGATTATTTAACATGACAATAACCTAGTAGTACATATTATACTATATCAGATATAGGACTTGACAATGTCGTCTTTGAGTGACGATGAGCCTCCGCCTCCTGCAAATTCATCAGCAGGTCGTCACTGAGAAATGCAGGGCGGGAGCCAAGCAATCTGCGATCCTTTCGATCTCATCACCGATCCTTTCTCTTGTTCTCCATCCATTTTCTGGAACACCAGCTCATTCATATCTTTGTCCCTGAGAAATGCAGGGCGGGAGCCGATCCACCGGGCCAGGGACAGAGTGCGGCTTGTGGCGTACAGCAACGACAAGGCGCCACTGGAGGAGAACGAGCAGCAGGTGCTCCTGGAGCTCACCGACACGTCCTCCGCCAGCGAGCGCTCCGGGCTGGACCTTGTGGCTGTCCTGGACGTCAGCGGAAGCATGGATGGACCCAAGCTTGACAAGTTGAAGACGGCCATGAAGTTCGTCATCAGCAAGCTCGGCCCCATGGACCGCCTCTCCATCGTCTCCTTCTCCGACGATGCCGACAAACGGTGCGGGCTACGCCTCATGACTGGGCACGCCAAGGAAGACCTCAAGGGCATCGTCGAAACCGGGCTTTCAGCTGGTGGCTTCACCAACATTAAAGACGGCCTTGAGACGGGCCTTCGGGTCCTCGACGGCCGCCGGGACAAAACCGGCCGCGTCTCCGCCGTCGTTCTCATGTCTGATGGTTACGAGGACTTTCGTCGTGCTAGCCTGGCCGTCGACTGCCGCAGAACAGCCGTCTACACGTTTGGTTTCGGTGAAGACCACGATGCGGAGGCAAGTATACTTCATCCATTCACATCGTTTTGGTAATAGAGGTGTCTAGGAGTACTTGAGTATTCTAATGTGTTATCACTGAAGGCAATCTGGACACCTACTTTTGAGTCAGACCAAAAACTGGTCCTAGCAGAGTGCCTGTCACCCAGATTTTAGCAGACATGATACGGTGGACATGTTTCCAGCCAAAAGTTTTAAAGATAAAGATTATGATGAAAAGAAATATCCAGAAATCTTTTTGTGAAATGACAGACCCAAAATATAAATGTAGACAAACCCAAAATAGAAGCTACTAAATGTACAACATGAAGAAATAAGAACATACTGAAACATTCTTTCAAAAAAAAGACCATACCAAAACAGATATTATACTAAATTCTACAAATAACGAGATATTTTTCAATAGTAAGCCAAACCACAAATGATTTTGGTACAGTGGAAAGCCTTCATATTAAAACACAACAATCAAGTTTAAACAAAATTAAATTGCAAAATATTGTAATTGAATGTATATAGTAGTACTGTTACACTCAAACTTAGTGACTAATACAATGTAAATAGTTAACTTTCCAAACTTAGATAGAAAGATGGCAGAAGAGAACTCAATGTCTTTAACAACAAAATGGCGACAACAACGAGGGGTGAACGATGGGTGAGACCCCCACATATTAGTGCCAAATAAAATAAGGACCCAGAAGAGAATCAAATAAGAAATAATTTGATGGAACTATCTTATGATAAAAATTAGGTGACAGTGAGAGAACAAACACCCACAACAATATGCAGCTTTTCTCTTTGGGAGAACATCATATGCACCTAAAAATACCAAAACGGCCTACAAGTTAGGATGAGGATGGAAGGAAGTACATTGCATCCCCTCAAGGCCTCAACTTCGTCCATGTCGTAATGTAAATGTAACCACACTCACATTTGAATAATGGTTTTGTTTGCATGTCCGGCTGGGCAAGTGCTGGGGGCGATCGCGAGTAAGAGTAGAGGAGGAACGTTCCACTACGTACGGGATGAGGAGAGCCTCACCGTGCGCTTCGCCGAGATCCTGGCCGGCCTCCTCAGCGTCGTGGTCCAGGACCTAGAGCTCGTCGTGTCAGAGCAGCCAGGCCACTCCAAGATCATCGTCCAAGAGAAGGATGAGGGAGACACTGCCGAGCCTGGGAGGTACCGGCAGAGGAGGCAGGATGGCAAAGTCTACATCAACTTCGGTGACCTCTTCGGTGGTGAAGCTCGCAAGATTATCATCCACATCCTCCTCCCGGCTGTCGAAAGAGGATACCGTGCGACTGTCCTCACCGCCCAATGCTCGTATAGGTACTTGACGCCATTTTCTTATCGATCTAGCAAGGACAAGAGTTACTCTGTCTATCTTAAATTACAAATAGTTACTTTTAGTTACACTTTTTTTGAGCTTGTCCTAAGTAAGTTACACCTTTTTTAGCGCAGGGGAGCCCATGTCATTTTTTTTCATTCATATGACAATATATATAAGTGCTAAGTTACACTTACCTAATTTTGAAATAAACTGAAGGATTCAAGAAAAAGCATTCTACTCCCCTACTTATCCCTTGAGATGCATCATAAACCGCACTCGATCAGCCAGTCCGGATGTAAAGAACCCGAAGGTGGAGGAGGAGGAGGACCGTCTCTTCTATGTTGACAACATCGACGCGGCGAGCAAGACGAATGACTATGACAGAGCCCATGGCAAGCTCGTGGAGACGCACAAGGTTCTGGACACCAAGCGGCCCAACCGCATGATCACCATCGTCAAGAAGGAGCTGCAACACCTCCTCCAGCTGAAAACATGGGAGGACCTCTTCGCCAGCCTGCTAGCGTACAAGGTGTCACACGATCGCCAGCGTGGTGGGCCCTTCGCAACGTCACGCATGCACACGTACACGGAGCAGGCCGACAAGTTTGAGAAGGACCCCAATGAGGAGCCCCCGTCTGTGGACAGGGAAGAGGCGGCGATCGCCATGAAGAGGCCGACCACACGTCAGCGCAGGGATCCGAGGATCATATGGAGACGAGTGGAGCATAGTACTTCCGGGTGGTTGGCATGGGCGACTGTGATCCTGTGCACCTTGCTGGCCATCGGCGTCATCGTCGCCGGCGTGGCGGTGTTCGCCGTGTACATCTTCTTCAAGCCCAAGATGCCGTACCTGGTCGTCTTGGACGCGCGGCTGGTTCTCCTCCAGTACGACCAGAGCGGCACCATCCAGTCCCTGCAGATGTCGATCACCGTCCGGGCCGAGAACAACAACTCCAAGGCGGACGCCACCTTCTCCAGCGTCAACCTCGCGCTCGGGTTCCATGGCGCCGACGTGGTGCTGCTGCGGTCCGAGCCGTTCGTGGTGGCAAGGGAGAGCTCCCTGCCGCTGCAGTACAACGCGGTGGCCGTGCCCGGGCCGACGCTGGACCCGGATGGAATGCAGGCTATGGACGAGTCGCTCAAGGCGGGTGTGGTGCCTTTCGACCTGTTCGGCAAGGCGCGCACAAGGTGGAAGGTGGGCGTCTTCGTCAAGCTCCGGTACTGGACTCGCATCTCTTGCCGCCTCCGGTTCTTCTTCCCCGGCAATGGCACCATCATGGCCACCGATCGCGACAGATGCCGCTCCAGGTGACAATGGTCTCCATAGCAATTGGTGCTCCTTCGCCATGCATATCTGTCGTTACTGATGTAGTACTAGTATGATTTGTATTAAAAGACACACATAAAAATACCGAAATATCTGCACATAGCAAGCGGCTAATAAGGTGATTATGTATCATCTTAATGAAGTGAAAAAATCATACAGACGACAAGGGACTGTAATCATTATATTGGTTTCTTGGACATGTTTGTGAACCATGCATGTTCTCGAGTAGAACTTGGCTAATTTACAGCCTGCTGTACAATAGGTAAACATACACCCGACTGCTTTTTTAGCAAAATGACAAAATCAATCATTCCACTGCACCTTTCCTTTCTCCCCCACCCTTCATTTTCTTCCTTCCCCCATGACCCCTTCTTCCCTCGCGAGCTGCCAACCCCGCCAGCTCCTCCACCACCCTGGCCGTTCCCTCACCTCCTGACACCGCCACCTCGCTTCCGCCCTTCTTAATCCCGACGGTCGCCGCACCCCCGCTGTCGGACACCGGCCCAACCGCCATCCGACCCCACCCGGCCGACGGCGCTATCGTGCCACCTCGTCTCCGCCGCTAGCCACACCGCCGCCATCGTCGGTCCTCCGATGCCCCACCCCCTTCTCTTCTAGGTTCGGTGAACAATGGAACCCCTGAGATCCTACCCCAGCAACCCCAACCCCAACCCTAAACCTGCCACCTAGAAACCCAAATCCATAAGACCGCCCCCTCCACCGCCGCCCATGGCCGGCGGCGACCGCTCGACCCACCTCCCGCCGCTCCACAAACAAGAGAGAGAGAGAGAGAGAGAGAGAGAGAGAGAGAGAGTGAGAATCACCGTCACCGTAGCTGCTGGACCTCACCGAAGCTGGCTGAGCAGCGTGTCGCTGTGGATGGTGTGCACCGGATGTCAGGCCCTCCTCTTCCCCACGTGCGGGCCGCTCTTCTCTCCCTCCGTCCCTCAGCACCCCACGCTGCCCCCAATCTCCATCGGTGAGCCTCGTGGCCTCGGCTCCGCCACAAGGCCTCGACGCCGCGTGAGGCCTAGGCGACAGCATCACAAGCGACATGGCCATGTCCTCCTCCGGCGTCACGTTGGAAATGCTGCTCACCGGCTGCTCGGGATCAGCGCGGACTCTGGTGGTAGCGCGCGACAGCGTGCCTGCTTCGACTGGCTGGCGACGGAGCGCCAAGGAGAGGCGCAATGAGGACACGCATCGTGAGTTCAAGCACGACCCGGTGCCGAGGCTGCGGTCACAAGCAAGCTGTTGTTGCTCCTCGCCACGCTCGCCGTCCTCCTCCACGCGCTGCGAAGCCTCGACGCCGCGGAATGCGAGCGCGGGGGACGCGGGCCTCGTGGTGGAGATGACGCGGGAGGGGGAGCGGTGGCAAGAAGTAGGACGGGATCGGCGGTAAGCGCTCCCTGTTGCGCAGCGAGGTGCCCTCGTTCCCGTCGGTCTTGGAAGGTCCAGGAGGCCCAGCTCTCCTGTAAGGAATCGTATGCTCGTAGCCTAAGAGGGGCAGGGGGTGAATTAGGCAACTTAAAAACTTAACGTATGGCTTCCACTACTTTGCAAAAAGTAAGCTAGATCATATCTATCTAGATGTGCAATCTAAGGTTGATCTAGTGTGAAACCCTCATCCCAAAACAAGTTTTGCAACCTATAGCCAAACCTAGCAAGATACTACTCTAGGAAAGTAAAGGAAAGCAAGGATGCAAGAGAGTAATACAGAAACGTAAAGAGGGATGAGAGGAAGCAAACTCTTGATGTGTGATTTATACCGTGGCATCGGTAGGCACTAAGCCACCCCTAGTCCACGTTGTTGAAGCACTCTACACAAGGAATTTTTTTATATTTTTTTCTTGGATTTTACGAAAATAAATAGTCGGATTCAACATTTGCACAAAAAGCCTCGAACCGCCGCTTGCCACGGCGGTTGGGCTCCTACTGCCGTTTCAAGCGGCGGTAGGGACCTACCGCCGCGGACGTTGGCGGTAAGGACCTACCGCTGCAGCACAGGGCGGCAGGTTTGCAATAGTGGCGGTAGGTCGGGTTGGGTGGCGGGTGGCTGCCTAGCAACTGCCGCCAATTGAAGCGGCGGCTGGGTGGAGCCAACCGACGGTTGGTTTTTTTCTTGTTTTTTTTGTTTTTTTCATTTGGTTATCTGTGAAATTATAAATGCGAAATGACACCAAAATGAATACGAAAACACATAAATTAATTACAACAAATAAAAGTAGTTTACATGACAAGTGTCCAAAAAACAAATCTAAATACGACCGCGCTTCGTCGGTCGTGGCGGGCCCTGGTGCTCCCTCCTCCTCGCTGACGCCGTTGCCCTCTGTGCAGCCCTCGTGTGGTGGGTGGGGTACGTGAGGGGGTCTCGTGGATGGCGATCACGTCCTCCGACCGCCGGCTCAGGGGGCGGTGTCGCTAAGGGAGCACCTGAGCCCGACGAGCCGGCCCCCTCTCCAGTCGCTAAGGGAGTAGCCGATCCAAACGGGACGGCCCCCCTCCGGTCGACCGCGCCTCCGCCTCCACCGACTCTGCCGCCGCCAATGCCTCCGCTGCACGCTGTGCTGTGTCGTTGAAGTCCTGCATCATCACCGCGTGCTGCTCCTGCGTCGGCTGGGTCCCGACGAGCAGGGCTCCTGACAGCTGTGTAGCACCGATCTCGTCGGCGGCGTCGCAGAAGAAGTCGTCGAAGTGAAACTCGTTGCCCGGTCCCGCTGGTGGTGTCTCGCCATTGATGTAGTCCAAAGGAGGTGGATCAAACACCGGCTGCAGAACCGGTGAAGCTGCCCAAGACGAAGACCCCGGTCCCATAGGTATCGGTGGTCTCTCTATAAAAATATAAGTCAGGCATGAACCAAAAAAACATGTCGTGCAAACTAGGATGAAAAAACATGTACCTGCGGCGTAGAAAGGACTCGGCCGTGGCACGTACAGAGCGGACGTAGTCGGCGCGAACGGTGGACGTGTCGAGGACGAGGGTGCCTGGTACGAAGCTGAGGTGGAGGCACAGCTGCTGGAGGACGAGGGGTTGCGTGGAAGGAGGAACCCCTTGTCGCCGCGGAAGTTCACCGCGTGCATCAACCACCGGCTGAGGCCCACCATCTTCTGCATCTCCGTCTGGATCCCGTCCAACGTCATGCCCACGTGCTGGGCCAGCAGGTACATCTCCCGAGCTGTGTCGTACTGTGAAGATCAGACGGATTATTAGTACAAACGAACATTAGCAAATGTGACTTAATTTGATGTAACGAAAATGAACTTACTAAGATGTTGTGGGTCTGATCCCGTCGGTAGGGGTACGACGACACTGGTACGAGGTCGAGGCGAGGGTTCGGTGGGACGTACGTCACGCGCGTCCGGGTCCTCGACGTGTACCACTGCAGGTACGCTCTCCAGGCGTCGTCGTCGTGTAAGCGCGGCTCAACGATGACGTGGTCCGGGGCGGCGGCGTTCGCCCACGCGTCTAGGTAGGCTGCAGCTTTTCCAAAAAAGGGGCTGAAGTCTTCGACCCCTTCCTCGTCCACCTACAACAAAAAATAGCGAATCGGTCAGCAAACTAACTTCCGTCACTCGTCAACGGAAACTAATGAAGTTTTGAATGAACTTACTGGTGCACGGCCGGGTCGACGGTGTGTGCGACGGGCATAGGCGAAGCCTGGTAGAGGCCGAACTGCCTCATCACATGCTCGACGTGGTACTCCTCGACGTACATGTCGTGGACGAGCAGCGTCTTCGTCATCCAGAACTCACAATCCCGAAAGCACAGGGACGAGAGACCCTGCGGTGCACGTGCGGCCACCAAGGCATCGGTGAACGGCTGCCAGATCACCTCAACGTTCGTGAGGTGGTCGATCTGCCCGACGAAGTCCAGGTACGACCTCCTGGTCTTTTCCGTCCAAGAGAGCTGCATACAAGAGAATAAGTTAGCTCGACGAATTGCATTAATTTCTGATAGCTAACGAATGAAGTTAGCTCGAAGTACGAACCTGGCGGTGGCACCACATTGACCCCATGGTCGGCCTATCTGCTAGGTCGTGCCCCTCCTCCAGCGCCCGGTACGCCGATCGGTCGACCGATGGCCGACCGACGGGAAGCCGCTCGTAGCTCCACAGGTGCAGCAGAAGCGGACGTCCGAGGAGGATCGACTGGGTGCCCGTCTTGGTGCTCCCGGCGCACAGGCCCCTGTACATCGCGGCCAAAACTGCAGCACCCCAGTTGATCTAGGGCATCTCCTCCACGGTGGCGTCGGCGATCCTCCGCGCGTGGGGGATCAGGAACCTCGACACCGCGTCCCTCTGGGACCCACAGAACATCACGTAGCCGAACAGCCACAACAAGTATGCCTCCAAGTGCCTGTTGCTCGTCGGCTCATCGGCGTCTTCTCTCATGTACGAGGCCTACAAACATTCAAATTTCAGTCAGTACTTGCGATACTATGAAAAAATGATAGATCGAGGTACGTACGCTGTATTTGCGCAACCAAGCGCTTGTGGGGCCATGGGGGTTGGTGGAGTTTGCCACCTCTGGCGCGTCGGGACGGCGCACCACTCCGGCGAACCTCGCCTGGATATCATTGCGCCACCCGTCAGGGGGTCAACAGCCCCCATGGGCTCCCCTGAGCACGGTAGCCCGAAGAGGAGGGCCACATCCTCCAAAGTCAGTGTCATCTCCCCCTAGGGGAAATGAAAGCTGTGCATCTCGGGGCGCCACCGGTCCAGGAGCGCGCAGACTAGCTGGTAGTCGAACCCAAAGCGCGATCTGCGGTCCACCGGGCGCATAGCGTCCCGCATCAGGTTCCCCTCGACCAAACGTGCAAGGGGAAGAAGCCCTGCTGCGCGTAGCCTGCAATGCAAAATGAAAATAAATATTAATTACCAAATTAAATGAGTAAATAAAAAGAAACCAAGGTATCTATTACATACTTCAGACACCAACTGGGGTGAAGCGGCATGTAGTACCCCGGGCCTCTAAAACGCACGGGGCCTAGCTCTGCCCCGCAGATCGCGGAGTGGTAAGACCGGTGCGACCTATCTGTGGCCTCGTTGAAGAGCTCGGGCAGCACGTACGACAGCGGCTCCCGAGGAGGACGAACACTACCAAGAGGTGGCTGCGGAAGCGGCGGCGCCTGCTGCTGAGCCATAGCTGCAAAAAACTTTGAAATATAAAGTGACACACAATTTTTATAGTATGTCTAGTAATTTTTACAAAAAGAACTAGTATTTCTAAAGTATTTATCAGAATTTAGAAGCAAAACTAGTATTTCTAAAGTATTTCTAGGATTTCTAAAGTATTTCTAGGAATTTCTAAAAAAGAAATAATATCGCCAAAGTATTTCTAGTATTTCTAAAGTATTTCTAGAATTTGTAAAGTATTTCTAGAATTTGTAAAGTACTTCTACGAATTCTAAAGTATTTCTAGGAATTTCTAAAAAAGAAATAATATCTCCAAAGTATATCTATGAATTTCTAATGTATTTCTAGAATTTCTAAAGTATTTCTAGGAATTCTAAAAAAGAAATAATATCTCCAAAGTATTTCTAGGATTTTCTAAAAAAGAAATAATATCTCCAAAGTATTTCTAGGATTTCTAAAGTATTTCTAGGAATTTCTAAAGTATTTCTAGAATTTCTAGGAATTTCTAAACTATTTCTAGGATTTCTAAACTATTTCTAAACCATTTCTAGGATTTCTAAACTATTTCTAAGATTTCTAAACTATTTCTAGAATTTCTAAACTAACTATATAAGGAAAGTATTAGAGACATACCTGATGTACACCGAAGAAGGCAATGGAGAGCTACGGTGGGGAGGAGGAAAGGAAGGGGGGTAGGGGCAGCCGCCCGGCGGCAGGGCCGCGACCCCTTATATAGGTGTTGATATTTCTTAACGTCGATGCTAAGTTTAGGAGTTCCTAGCAATGATGCCAGAAATGACCAAATGGTAATCCCAACGATTACAAGAGTCCGCAAGCGCACGGAAGTACCATTGTAGCATTTCCCCAAAGGAGTATTCCAAAGGGTATTGAATCCAAGGAAGGCTGGGTGGATTAACAAGTTCAACACTGTTGCGATGAGTATAAACCATAGACAGAAACAAACCAGGCACTCAAGTGTAGAGGTGAGGTATGATAGATAAGTTGGTAGTGTGAACACAAAAACACTCTCTCTCTAAAGGTCCTAGGCTTAGGAGGCAGCATACGAGTTAGTTCTAGGTTCTAAGGTACTATACACATGAAGTCAGTAAGACGAGTTAGATATACACTAGCATTGCATGACTGTTGGCTCAACCACCCAGGTACAAACGGGGAGCTAACCTCCTGCGTCGCTTACCCACGACTCCGGTTGTTAGACTTTAGACTCCTACAGTGTACCCAAACGTGGGGGATTCCAGAAGGGTCCAACGGCTGTCACTACCGCAGCCTACCCCAAGACAAACCGTGGGATACACTCATAAGTAACATAGCTACGCAACCCAAGCACCACGCTTACGTTGTTAGCAGGACCCTGACCGGCCCGGGCTATTGTGACCCAGGTCAGAGCCACCAGATAAACCAGCCAATTACACCGAGTACCATAGCTTAAGCACGAACTTCATACAACACGAACATGGAATCTAACTGGATCAAACTAGGCTAGGTACACAAACAGATTTGTTCTTTCCTATGTCTATTCAACAAGATCAAAGGGTCGTGTTCGTGAAGAACACGAGCCTCTAACTTATGAACAAACACCGAAAACATGAGTAAGTCACTTGTCAACTGGATCGAAAGGCCTTGTTCATCAAGAACATGAGCCTCTAAATGATGAACAAGTGAAGAACACATGAACAAATCACCCATGTATACAAGCACAACTTTATATGAAATAGTTATATAACTGAAGTAGAGCAAAGTCATACAAAGAAATAAAGATACAAGAGAACTCATACCTAGATCCCAAAGTAGACTTGGAACCTGAAGTAGAACTACTCTAGCCTACCTCCTAGCCTTAGAAACCAAAAGTGAGAGAGGAGTAGTAAGGTGTGTTGGTAAGAAATGAACCACCTCCCCTTCTATTTATAGGCCTGAGCACCGGCGTGGAATGGCTGCAAACACCCCCGGGATGGAGTGAGGGACCAACCAGGAGCCACCATGTGGAAGCCCCTGAGTGGCGGCCACAAGGTCGGTTCGGCCGACCTGTGGGGTCAGCCGACCCCCTGTGGGCCCCACTCGGGGTGTGCTTTCTCCAGGTGGCTGTCCTGTGGGTCCTCAGGTCGGTTCCCGGTGTCCACTTGATTTTGAGGTGGTTTGGGTGCCTGTGGGCCCTTCAATCCATGTGACATCCGCATGTCGCCCTCTGATTCGTCGGGGTGTGCCTCCCTTGGATTGGTGACATGGCTTGCATGCATAGGATCCTAGGTGGCAGCCCTTCCTTGGCTGAGGTGACGTGGCATGGACCATAGAAGGTGAGTTTGTCACTTCTTTTATGCTTATTTTCCTGCAAACACATAATCTCCAAGGACAAGTGGAACTACATTATTCTTAACTAGAATGCATGTAAGAAATGCCTCTTGCTCCTTTATTCATGAGTAAATTGACGGCTAAAGTAAGCACTTAACAGCCGTCAACAACTCCCCCAAGCTAGCCTCTTGCTCGTCCCGAGCAAGACACTAAGGACTTAGGTTGGTTGATCAGGAGTTGCTATGATGTTGTATTCCTAATTTATGACAAGCATACAACTAGGTACTCTATCAAGGATTGAATGAGTTGGCATTAATCTTACCTTATGCTTGATTGATATGGGGCTTCTAGCTTCACCTGCCTTGGGCAGTTGAAAGATAGAACGGTTGTGTAGAAGTTACTAATCACATGTACCTTGATCAGTTATCAATCTGGAGGTTTTGCAAATTTTCACAAAGAAATCAAAGTTCCTTAAATGATACTCTCGGATCGCTCATTGTGTATGATTCCTCACCAAGGCATTGATTTGCCTTCTTTCACCACCTACTCCTAATAAGCTGATATGTGGAGCTGTAGGTAGGGAAAACATGTGGCATACCTGTTTCCCATGTATCGTTGAGTTGAAAACTGGATCCTTGGGAGCAACAAGTCATACAACCTGATCAAGATGTGCGTGTGTGTGTATATGGTGGATGGATGATGAACTCCTTTTTGCACATGATTCTCTCTTCTTTTGAGATATTTGGGACTTGGGCCATGTCTCTCTCTCTTTTTTTCTTGCATGCTCTTGAGCATGTGTTTTTTTATATGGCCCATAGTCCTTGCTGCATATTTTTGGAGAGAGAGAGTAATCATGGAACAATGCGCGGAGCTTTATTTGTGGAATGGATGGGGGATGGATGAAATGATGGGTGCTAACTTTCGGTGTATAAGTTTAGCATATAGTGGCTGTGTACGTGATCTTGATCATGGGAGCATGACAAGTTTCTCGCCGAGGCTCAAAACAATTCGACAAGACTCAATGAAGAAAACAAGTAGTATATGTGGAGGCTAACAAAAGCTAGGATCTACATATGGCTTTGGATAGGAATTTCTCATCATTGAGGAAATTATCATTTTATCATTTTTTCCAAAGAAAACTCCGGATATCAAACATCACTTAGTACTAGCTCATAGCAGCCTAGGCAAAGGTCATGCTTTTTGCTACCCACAAGTTTCAAGCTAAGGTTTGATCATGCAAGCCAACAAACTCAAAACTAAAATAGGGTACTAAGATGTAAGCAAGGCATACAAGAGGAATAAACAGAGCAACTATTCATCATTTCAACCATGGAGAACAAAAGCATTCTTACCGCGCATAAGAAAGCAAACTAATTAAGGAAAGCAAATAAATATTTTTAGTCTCTTTAATTTTGTAGGTTTTTATGTGTTTTTAGCATATGAGGTTCTGAAAATAAATGAAGATACAAGTTACCTCAGAGTGGGGGTCCTCCCCCAAGCTAGCTTCAGGCTCACTACTGTGGAGGGGGAAATCCCATCCACCGGTAGTAAGCCCTCTGCTCCTCCAACTGCTCCTGTTGTGCCTGCTCGATGGCGTGAAGTCTCTCGCCAGACATACGCTGTCAGTCCCGGGTGGACTCAACATGCTGGTGCACGGTCTCCTCCATGTCGCCGACTCGGATGTTGAGCTCGCTCATCTACTGAGTGAGGGTAGCCCCACGAGATGACGAGCGCAACCCGGACGACGAAGATGTCGCATCTCCGTAGGCAGTACCAGCAGCATGGCCCACTCGCCACTGCTTGCCCTAGCCCAAGTCGAGCTACTCGCACCCTACTGGTACATGGGCTGATCCCAACCGGGAGCATATCTGAGAGTAACCCCAGGCATGTACTCCGTAGAGGTCCATGTACCGGGTGGAGGTGTGGTAGGCTGAGGCTGTGGCTGAGGCGACGGCTGCGGAGATGGCTGTGGTGGCGGCTGTTGTGCTCTGGCTGCTCTCCTCGATGCACTCCTAGCAACCCTGTCACCAGAGACACTAGAACGACGAGGTTCCTCGAGAGGAACGGTCAGTGGCCCTTGGCCGTACAACCTAAAATCCGGGTTAGGTAACCGAATTTGGTTTGTATGGCCAGGGTAGAAGAAAACCAAAGAATCATCCAGACCCTTCTTAAGAATATGCCCCTGAGTCAAATAAGCCTCATCGATCTAAATCCGGGGATTAGCAATGGAGGGCACATTGGGCCCTTGCGTAACCCCAAGATTCGTGATGATGTGAGAAATCAAGGACGTACACTCAATAGAACCTGTCATCTTAAAATTCATCAACCACTGCCGAATCATAGCTTGAACAGGGGAGATCTTGATCCGTCTGACCACGGCATATAAGATCATCATCTCGTCAGTGCGCACGGTTCGTACATCATCCCTTGGAAAGAGAGTGATGGCGAGCCACTTGTGCCACAGACGGAGAGTGGAATGCAAGATATCGTTGCACCAAGGTGCCAACTTGCCGCGAACAGGCCGACCAGAGAGCTCTTCCCAAAAATTTTCACGATTAAAACCGCCGCAAGCTTGCTCAAGAGAAATAGTGCAGCGACGATGAAAACCGAGGGTGCAACTAAGATCTTTCCATGAAACTCGATACGGAACTCCATGAAATCGAAATGAAATACCAGATGCATCCTCTTGAAGAGTGCAGAGAAACTGGATGGTGATAGGCCTAGAACCAATTTCCTGAACTGGGACAAAACCTTCCCAACCTAGAGCTTGCCAAATGGAATCGAACTCGGAGTCCATACCTGTTTTCTCGAGAAGGTCCGGGTCGAACTCCTTGGTGTTGGCGAAGACTCGGTCCTTGATGAGAGCGTAGGCTTGTCTCTCGCGATCGTCCCTCAAGTCGATGAAGGCGGCGTCGGCGGCGCACACTCCTTCGGCTTGTGGCGTGGGTAGCTCTTCCTCTTCCTCTTCTTCACGGTCGGTTGACATTGAGCTTGGTGTAGCTTCAGAACGGCGAGACAAGCTCCCTCCGTCACGTGAACGGCGTGAGCGAGTCAACTTCCGGAGTGCACCGGCGGCCGAACTCATCCTGCACAACAATCGGACGACACGAGCAACTCGGTGATGGGTTAGTGAAACCGAAATGAAATCCTTACCGAGCTTGCTCCTCCAATAATCAATATTTCAGCAACACTTGGAGAGAATACTTGGCACCTCAATCTCGAGCAAGAAATCCAAGAAAACCAAAGAGCAAGAACAAGAGGGGAAGAGAGTGATGAAAATGAGTGAATGGGTGAAGAAACCCCTCAAACCCCCTGGTATTTATAGGCAATGGAGCCGGGCACCGAGACATGGGCCGTGTGTAACGGTTAGGAGCCGTTGGAGGAAGGGGGGCCAAGTAGCCGTTGGCCTGGGTCGGCCGACCTGTGGGGACGGCTGACCCCACCTCGGGCCCGCTCGCCTCTAGTCTTCTGCAACGGCTCTCTAACGGCTATTTGGTGGCCTGCCTAGGTGTCCCAGTCCAACTTTGCCAAAAATCTTGCTCAAATAAATTTTTAAGGATTTTTTTAACTCAAAATTTTATTTTCATCATTTTTATTTTAAAAAGGGAAATTGGCTAGAAAAAAATCTAGCGTGCAGATGCAAAGTTGGAAAATTCAAATATGCATTGGGAAAAATCAAATAAAATTTTGGAAAGGGAAATATGAGATAACTACCAATTTTACCTTTTGGCGAAAGGACTCATCATTTTAAGTCTGAGAGCGAGACTTTCTCGTTGATTAATTCCATTCGTCACCCCACTCCCGAGAAATAGATGGGGATGACTTCTTTACTTCCCGCCACACTTTCCGTGTTTTCTTTGGCTTAGCCGTCGTAGTGGGAAGTTGCTGGGGTTGTGGCTCCGTCCACTCCCCTGATTGCTCATTCGTACCTTGCAATGTGTAACACTGCTCCTCTGTTGCTCGAAAGCAGAACATCATACTCTTCTTCCCAATGCGGAAACGGATGGTTCCGGATCCGACATTGATCCTTGCATTGACATCACTAAGGAAAGGTCTCCCAAGGATGAGAGGCATTCCCCCATCATCTTGCATATCAAGGACCACAAAATCCGCGAAGACGCATGAACCTTGGACGAAAACTAATATGTTCTCTACTATCCCCTCCGATTATCGGATCGATGAATTAGCAAGCTGGACTGTCTTTGAAGTTGGAGTCAGAGCTGGATACCCCAATTGTTCGAACATGGCCTTGGACATGAGGTTAACACTTGCACCAAGGTCACAAAGAGCATTCTTGATCTTTCTAAAATAAATCTTGCAGGTGATAGCCGGATAACCAGAATCCTTCTTGTGTGTGATTGTTGAAGATTCCCATGGATCAAGAACCTGCTGTATGGGCTTCCCTGCATAGTCAGTAGCTCGTGCCCGCCCAGATGGCTTACCCCATCCGGTGGACACTGCACAAACATTTTCACAAGAAGACACGGGTTGCCCCGGAATCTTCCCGTCTTCAGCAGAGGGAACCAAAGCAGCTAATTGATCCAACTGGGTTTCTATCATCTTATTAAAGCTCAGCTGGTTCTTAAGAGCAGAAGAAAGGCTATCAATTTTAACATTAAGGCTTTCCAAAGCCTTATCCTAGGCAGCTGTTTTCTTATTAAAACCATCATTGATCTTAGCTTGCCTGAAAACCAGATCTCTCAGGGAAGGTTGGTTTGGGTTGAAAGAATTACCTTGATTACATCCATGATAATAAGGGCATGATTGATTCCACGTTTGACCTCCTTGTGGACGATAACCATTGTTGTTGTCGTTCATGTACATCACGTCCTCCTGGGTAGTAGGGCAATAATTCCCTGAATGCCCAGTGTCACCACAGACTTCGCAAGTCATGCGAGAATCCATAGCTTGAGTAGTGACGGCCATGGCAGCCTTCTCGTTGGTCAGATCATCCATTCTTTTCATGAGCAGATCCATCTTGGCGTGCAACATATCCGCTTCCTTGACGGTATGTGTACCCCTCTGACGTGGCTGGAGTCGATCATCACTCCACCCTTGGTTGGTGACAATCTTCTCGATAAGTTTGGTTGCTTCAGCAATAGTAAGAGAGAAGAAAGCCCCTCTAGCAGCAGCATCAATATGGCCCCGGGCTGTCGGAGTCAGCCCATTATAGAAACTCTGAAGAATGAGCCAGTTGTCCATCCTATGATGGCGACAAGCCAGGATGTACTCCTGAAGCCTCTCCCAAGCTTCCGGGATATTCTCATTCGCCGCTTGCTGGAAGCTTGAAATTCTCCCCCGGAGGGCATTGGTTTTGCCCAACGGAAAGAACTTCGCGAGGAACGCTGCTGAGCATGTTGCCCAAGTATTAATCTCCTCACGGTTCGCATAGAACTACTGCTTCGCCTTTCCCAGAAGTGAGAATGGAAACAGTCCCAGACGAATAATATCTTCCTCCACTCCTCATATGGTGAAGGTGCTGCACAGTTCTAGGAACTGTTGCAAGTGGGTGCTCACGTCTTCATTAGGCTTGCCACAGAATGGGCTAGCCTGTACCATTGTAATGAGGCCAGTTTTGATCTCGAAGTTTCCATTCCCGGTGTTGATCTCGGGGCCTGTGGGCACCTGATCAGCAGAGGGAGCAGAGTACTCGCGAAGAGTCTTCTCGGGGTTGGCCATAGGAGTTGATGTAGATGGCACAAAGGAAGCTGGGTCGACTTCTGTACGTACATGCTGGGGAGAACCTAAATGAGTTCTAGCTCTCCTTACGAGTGATTCAGGATCTTCAGTGAAATTCGGCGGTAAGTCGAAACCAGTCATACACTACCTGTCTTAATCATCATTAGACAAGGAAGACAATCAAAGTTAGCCTACATTGAGAACTGTTTCATTCCTGTCATGATTATAAACATATGCAAAGTGTAGACATGTTATCCTTAGCCTTCCCTGGCAATGGCGCCAGAAATGCTTGTTGGTATTTCTTAACGTCGATGCTAAGTTTAGGAGTTCCTAGCAACGATGCCAGAAATGACCAAATGGTAATGCCAACGATTACAAGAGTCCGCAAGCGCACAGAAGTACCATTGTAGCATTTCCCCAAAGGAGTATTCCAAAGGGTATCGAATCCAAGGAAGGCTGGGTGGATTAACAAGTTCAACACTATTGCAATGAGTATAAACCATAGACGGAAACAAACCAGGCACTCAAGTGCAGGGATGAGGTATGATAGATAAGTTGGTAGTGTGAACACACAAACACTCTCTCTCTAAAGGTCCTAGGCTTAGGAGGCAACATTCGAGTTAGTTCTAGGTTCTAAGGTACTATACACATGAAGTCAGTAACACGAGTTAGATACACACTAGCATTGCATGACTATTGGCTCAAGCACCCAGGTACAAACGGGGAGCTAACCTCCCACGTCGCTTACGCACAACTCCGGTTGTTAGACTTTAGACTCCTACAGTGTACCCGAACGTGGGGGATTCCAGAAGGGTCCAACGGCTGTCACTACCGCGGCCTACCCCAAGACAAACTGTGGGATACACTCATAAGTAACGTAGCTACGCAACCCAAGCATCACGCTTACATTGTTAGCAGGACCCTGACCGGCCCGGGCTATTGTGACCCAGGTCAGAGCCACCAGATAAACCATCCAATTACACCGAGTACCATAGCTTAAGCATGAACTTCATACAACACAAACATGGAATCTAACTGGATCAAACTAGGCTAGGTACACAAATGGATTTGTGCTTTCCTATGTCTATTCAACAAGATCAAAGGGTCGTGTTCGTGAAGAACACGAGCCTCTAACTTATGAACAAACACCGAAAATATGAGTAAGTCACTTGTCAACTGGATCGAAAGGCCTTGTTCATGAAGAACATGAGCCTCTAAATGATGAACAAGTGAAGAACACAAGAATAAATCACCCATGTATACAAGCACAACTTTATATGAAATAGTTATATAACTGAAGTAGAGCAAAGTCATACAAAGAAATAAAGATACAAGAGAACTCATACCTAGATCCCAAAGTAGACTTCGAACCTCAAGTAGAACTACTCTAGCCTACCTCCTAGCCTTAGAAACCAAAAGTGAGAGAGGAGTAGTAAGGTGTGTTGGTAAGAAATGAACCCCCTCCCCTTCTATTTATAGGCCTGAGCACCGGCGTGGAATGGCTGCAAACACCCCCGGGATGGAGTGAGGGACCAACCAGGAGCCACCACGTGGAAGCCCCAGAGTGGCGGCCACAAGATCGGTTCGGCCGACCTGTGGGGTCAGCCGACCCCCTGTGGGCCCCACTCGGGGTGTGCTTTCTCCAGGTGGCTGTCCTGTGGGTCCTCAGGTCGGTTCCCGATGTCCACTTGATTTTGAGGCGGTTTGGGTGCCCGTGGGCCCTTCTATCCATGTGACGTCCACGTGTCGCCCTCTGATTCGTCGGGGTGTGCCTCCCTTGGATTGGTGACATTGCTTGCATGCATAGGATCCTAGGTGGCAGCCCTTCCTTGGCTGAGGTGACGTGGCATGGACCATAGAAGGTGAGTTTGTCACTTCTTTTATGCTTATTTTCCTGCAATCACATAATCTCCAAGGACAAGTGGAACTACATTATTCTTAACTAGAATGCGTGTAAGAAATGCCTCTTACTCCTTTATTCATGAGTAAATTGACGGCTAAAGTAAGCACTTAATAGCCGTCAACAATAGGCGGGGTCCTGCCGCCGTTTGAAAGGGCGGTAGGACCTACCGCATCTTGATATGGCGGTAGACCTACAACGGTCGGTCAACCACCTTTTGTCACGGCGGTTGACCTCCTGCCGCCGTTGGCCCCGGTGGTAGGTGCCAAACCGGCGTGTCACGTAGTGGATGAGCCAACCGCCTTTGCCAACGGCGGTTTTCGGTTGCCTACCACCACCGTCCGCAGCGGTAGGTCCCTACCACCGCTTGAAACGGTGGCAGGAGCCCAACCGCCATGGAAAACGGTGGTTTGAGGCTATTTGTTCGAATGTTGAATCTGACTATTTATTTTCGTAAAATCGAAGAAAAAAATATATAAAAAAATTCCTACACAAGAGTATTGATTCCGAGTCACCAAGTCTCTCCCAAGAGCACCACTTGACTTGCCACTTAGGCTCGCCACTGAGGACCTGTGTGGTTCGAGGACCGGTGCATGGTCGCTTCCTGATGTGATGAGTGATTGACAACATTAGGTGGACTGACTCCTGGCTAAGTATTGCAGGTGCAGGTTGCGGCTTGATTGGTGTTGGTGCAGGTGAAGAACAAGCGTGAAAGGTCGATGACGGTGAGGCCTCCAGGTGTGGAGCAGACAAGTAGGCTTGGTTCGAGGGACCCGGTGGCCAACGGGGTCAAGTGCGGGCCGCATGGTGGCAAGAAAAGCAAGACGAAGTCGTGGACAGTTTCTTAGTTGAGCCTCAAAACCAAGGTCGAGCTGGGACGACGTGGGAGCCAAGTCATGAGTGGAGATTGGCGGGAGGCTACACCAAGTCCGCGGGGTTTCCAGTGGTTCACCACAAAACCACTGGGTTCCTTGGTTGATCCACAAAGCCAAGACCGAAGACCGAAGTGCAGCAGCATCTGGCCAGTCTGACCGGTGGGGAGCACCAGTCTGACCGGTGTGCGACGATGCCTTCCGGAGACTTCGAAGCGGAGGACACGCGTCGGGATCGCAAGGCTTGCGTCGAGGCTATGCAGGGTGCGGTCGCCGGGCATCCGTCCAATGGTACTATGACGAAGATTCCCAAAGTGCCCTTGGTGGGAATGTATCTTAGTTTTATGTCTTAGGGGTAGTTTCATCTTTCGGTTGCCTCCATATAACCCAAGTGGTGAGAGGATGGCAGCCATCTCTTGGAACCCTAGCTCATTTTGTTTTGCTATTTTCCGTTCCTATTTTCCTTAGGATTTTGTAGGGCTAGCTTGAGAGCTTCATGGTGAGATCTTGAGAGAGTGATGGATGATTGGGAGGCATGTTAGACCTTGTATGAACCTTCATGGTATGTATAGATGATTCGGCGTGGTTCCTCAAGGTTGTTTGATGTCTCCACCGTTTTCCCTTTTTGGTGATTTTCGGTGCCTTTTCTTGGCGATTTTCTTGTGGTGGATTTGAGCCCTTTCTCTTGGGGATTTAGTTGGGGATGTATGCATGAACCCTTCATGGTTCTTTTCCTTGTGATTCCCCTCTCAAATTCGTGGGAAAAGGTGCTCGATTTTGGGGTTTTCTTAGGTTTCGGGAAAGTGGTGTTCTTGGTGGAAATCCTTCAATTTCTCTTGATTCAACAAGTTTTGGTGGACCAAATCATAGCAATGGGATGCCCATGAGGTACTCCTAGTATCCCCATAGTCTTGTGCGAATCCGTGGAGCGAATCGGGAGATCGGGAAGGTTGTTTGGAGGAGTTGACCCGCAGCCTGCTGTTCATCACGAGCGCCCAGGCCTTGACCGGTCTGACCAGTGCTCCCCACCGGTCTGACCGGTGCTGCCCTTTGTTGGGTTTTGGCTCAGGTGAAGGTGCTAGGGTGCGTGTTTGTCTCTAGGCTTGCAGCTTTCTCGAGTTCGTGCTGTTTAGGCCTTGAGAGATTTGATTGCCCTCACTTGGGGTTTTCCGACCAGGACCGGTCTGACTGGTGTGTCGTACCGATCTGACCGGTGTAGGGTCTTTCTGTGGAAAATTGCAAGTGCTGCTCAGGTGATCCGGTTTGGGGTCTAGGGTGACCTGGTGTGTCTCTGATGGGTGTCGGGTGATCCGGTGTTCTAGTCCGGGTGACCCGGCCAGGACAGGTCTGACCGGTGGGTGTGACCGGTCTGACCGGTGTGGTCTGTGTTGCTGCTCAGTTCTTGTTCCACTGCTTTCTCGAGTAGGTTTCAGTGGTTGTTTGCTCCTAGGATCAGTAGCACTTCAGTGGCTACGTGGTCTTGGCAAACTTGGGTAGTTCGAGTAGGAGAAGTGTTCGGTTACCCGTGTTCATCTTGTTGGAGAAGACATCTCCCTCGAGAAGAATTTTTATCGGCTCCTATTCACTCCCTCCCCCTCTCTGGTCGCCAGTTCGGTCCTTCAAGTGGTATCAGAGCCAGTTACGGGTCTTTTGAGATTCTAACCAGTCTAAGATCTAAAGATGGCGTACCAAGAAAGGGGTTTGGCTCCTCCGCACTTCGATGGGAAAAACTACCAGATGTGGTAGAAACGGATGGCTGCTTTTCTTCGCGGAAAGGGTCAGATGCTTTGGGATGTGACAGTGGACACAGCTTGTGTCCATCCCATTAACTTCCTGGCTTCGGGTTCGAGAGATATGCACGACACCAACAATAAGGCAGTCGACTACTTGTTTCGAGCTCTCTATCAATCCGAATTCGATCGGGTTTGTGCAGAGGACTTAGCTGGCCAGATCTGGAACAAGTTGAAAGTAGCTCATGCTGGAAATAGTGAGGTTCAGGCTCGGTTGTTTGTGACTTACCAGAGAGAGTATGAGAACTTCACTCATCTCCCCAGTGAGTCCATAGACACGATGTTCCAGCGGTTCACAGTGATTGTGAACAACATGAGGGCCAATGTGACCGTGCTCCCGTACGATGATCATGACAGAGCTATCAAGCTCTTGCACTCGTTGGATCGTACCGTGAGGGGCGGAAAGGTCGAGGCTATTCTAGAGGCAGGCTCTTATATGACCCTGACGGTGGACGAGCTGTTCTCTAAGCTCAAGTCGGCTGAGGTGGACCGTGGGGTGACAACCAAGATCGAGGGCCCGACTGACTCTCATAGTCTTGCCCTCGTCGGTGGTTCAGGTGCTAGGACTAACGCTAACCCATCCACCAGGATGTACACTCTGTCTTCCTTGATGTCTTTGCCAGATGAGGAGTTCGACGTGCTTGGAGAGGACGAGCTGGCGTTGCTGACCAGGAGGTTTGAGAGGATGCACAAGAACCGGGTGAACTCAAGGAGGAACTCACGGACATGCTTTCAGTGCGGCAAGCCAGGACACTTTGTCGCCGACTGTCTGGAGAAGATGGAGAACAAGGATGTGTACAAGCACCGGTCGAGGTGCAATCACAGGCACAAGCACAAGAACAAGGACGAGCGAAGATCGAGGAGGAAGGACGGCCACGGCAAGAAGGCACGAGCGATGGTCGGGGTGAGCGATGTCAACTCCAGCTCCGCCTACTCCACCTCGAGCTCGAGTAGCAGTGAAGATGAAGGTGATCGGTGCAAGAGCAAGAAGGTGTCCAAGAACCTGAGCGGGTTGAGCTGCTTCGTGCAAGATGGCTTCTGCGGCATGGCACATAGCTCCGGCAGCAAGAAGAGCCAGAAGAACGACTCGGATTCTGACTCCGAGGATGAGGTACGTGATGAACTTTCCTTCTTGCTCTAGGAGAATGAGGAGCTAGGCAAGTTGCTTGATAATCGTGATGACATGCTTAGAGAGGCTAAGAAAATGAGGAAAGAGCTTAGGGCCTCACTTGAAGAAGCTAGGAGTAGAGTGGCTGAGCTAGAAACACAGAACCTAGATGCTAAGCTTGAGATAGATTTGCTTAAGGCTTCACCTATTGTTTCTGATGAGATTGATTGTGCTGATTGCTTTGTTTTCCTAGTTGATCTTACTGGTCTTAAGGAAAAGCATGCCTCCAAGTGTGAGGAACTAGATGTGCTTAGGGTTGAATTAGCTGAGCTGCAATCTAGACCCTCTTTGCTAGGTGCTTGCACTTCTTGCCCTGTTTTGCATGGAAAGATTGCTGAGCTACGATCTCACATTGTTTCGCTTGAGGCTGATTTGAAAGTTCCTATTCCTACTTCCTGCTCTACTTGTGAATTACATGCTGTTAAGAATTTGGAGCTTGCACACCATGTGGATCGTTTGCAGGATGAGAATGATGAGTTGAGAAAGTGTTTGAGTTGGTTGTCAGGTCAGCAGCCTCAGCTTGGTATCATGATAGCGGCTTTCAAACGCTATGATGGTCAAGCAGTTGGGGCTGACAAAATTGGAGAGAGCAATGGTGAGAGAGATGAGAAAATTGGAGAGATTCCTATCCCACCACATACAACACCCAAGAACAAGTTTGAGCCTAAGCCTAACCATCTTAGAATCAAACTTGACACAACTCCAGATCCACCAGTGTTCCCTCCCCAAACAGACAATTTCCAAAAACCGGCGAGATTTGTGAGCCCTAAGGGAGATGTGGTTGGAGAGAAGAAAGGAGAGAAGCCGAGTGAGGAAACACACCCAAAGCCCAAGCCAAAACAGATCTGGTTTCATTGTGGCTATTGTGGGAGAGATGGTCACAAGGATGAGTTTTGCTTCAAAAGGAAGCGTGAGGAGAGAATGGCTAAGGAGTGGGCTAACAAGGACAGTTCCACCCTTCTCATGGTGTACCTGAGCCTCGTATGCCACTGCCCAGGGCAAAGGCCATTGTGCGTATGGTTCTAGCTTGGGGAGATAGAATGGCTGATTTTGGTGTTGCTGGTCGAGCACCACCGGTCAGACCAGTCAGGGGCACCAGTCAGACCGGTGCAGGTCTGGGTGCTGGTCAGTTTGGGTTTCATGCTTGCAACGATGCTCGGTTCAGTTCCTTTGGTCATGATACTGGTGGTTGGCGTGGTGAGTCTGGTGGTGTTGAGTTTGCTGAACGCTTTCCTCCTCGTGGTCGATACGAGTCTGGGAGAGGTCGCAGCTTTGAGTTGGAGAGGAGCTACGGTCCACGGTCTTCGTTTTGTGGCTTTCGTGCTCCTCCAGTGAGACGGGAGTGGTTTCCCCGCGGTGGTTCCAATTTTGGTAGAGATGGTAGGATGGTTTCGAGGTTTGGAGCTCGTGATAGGATGGATTCTCGTTTTGGTAGGAATGGTAGGATGGATCGTGCTAACCCCACTTTGGAGCAGATGGCTCAGCACTGGTTTTACTCTTTTGGTACTAACCCCAGTGTTGAGTTGTTTGCTCATTCACGTGCTCGTTTTTTATTTTCAGGTGGGAGGTTTGGGGAAGGTTTGGCTGATTGACTCCGGTTGCTCGAGGCGTATGACCGGATATAGGGGGTGGTTCTCCAGCCTCGTCCCGGTGGTGACAAAGTCGTACATTACCTTTGGGGACAATGGACGAGGGCGTGTACTTTCAGAGGGTGAAGTGAGGGTAAGTGACAAAGTGGTGCTGAAGCGTGTTGCCTTAGTCAAGTTGCTCGGTTTTAATTTGCTCTTGGTTTCTCAGCAGCTTGACGAAGGTTTTGAGGTTTCATTTAAGTCTGGTGGTTCTCGGATACTTGATGCTCGAGGTGACCTTGTCTGTATGGTCGTTCCCGAGGGTCAGATATTCCGAGCGGATTTCTCTCAGTGTTCGGGTGTTGCTCGGTGTTTTGTTGCTGGTTCTTCGGGTGAGTTGTGGAAGTAGCATAGGAGGTTGGGTCACTTAAACTTTGACCATTTGTCTCACTTGAGTGGACTTAACTTGGTCCGAGGATTGCCCCATTTGAGGTTCGAGAAGGATTTGGTGTGTGCGCCGTGCAGGCATGCTAAGATGGTAGCTGCTTCCCATCTGCCCCTCACCGATGTGATGACGGAGTGTCCATGCGAGCTACTCCATATGGACCTTGTTGGCCCAGCTCGTGTGCGATCTGTGGGTGGGAAGTGGTACGTCCTGGTTGTGGTGGACGACTACTCTAGGTATGCCTGGGTTTTCTTTTTGGAGGAAAAGGGGGAGACGTTTGGTTTTGTTCGGGATCTTGTCTTGAGGTTGAAGAACGAGAGGCACGGAGATGCCATACGAGCGATTCGCAGTGACAATGGCTTGAAATTTAAAAACTCTCGCTTTGAAACCTTTTGCAATGAATTGGGTCTTGAACACCAGTTTTCGAGTCCGTATACGCCACCCCAGAATGGCGTGGTGGAAAGGAAAAACAGAACCTTGTGTGAGATGGCTCGGACGATGCTCAATGAGCATAGGACTCTGAGGAGGTTCTGGGCTGAGGCGGTCAATACCGCGTGCTATGTGTCGAACAGGATCTTTCTTCAAGCTTACAAGAAGAGGACATGCTGTGAGCTTATGCATGGTCGAACACCCAAGGTGAGTCACTTCCATGTTTTCAAGTGCAAGTGATTCATTCTCAAGAAGGGCAAGAATTTGGATAAGTTTGAGGCTAGGTCGGTCGATGGTATTTTCTTTGGTTATGCTACTCACTCTAGAGCATTTCGTGTGCTCAACTTGGAAACTAACCAAATCGTGGAGACTTGCGAGGTGACCTTCGACGAGACACAGCCACGTAGCTCTTTGGTCTTTAATTGTGCAGGTGATGATGAGCTTGGCGAGGAGATCTTTGAGGATGAGGCGCAAGAACATGGAGATGAGGAAGATGGTGGTGTGGCGCCCGCGACTGAGCTTGTACCTACTACGTCGACTACGATCGAGGATGGACCTTCTCCTACACCCACGACGATGTGCCGAGATCGAGAGGAAGCTGTTGCTGAGGGGGAGGTGGCTTCCAGGCGAGAAGCTCCCCGGCGAGTACAAGTGGATCACCCACCTTCAAGGATCATCGGGGACATCAACGAACGTACTACACAGTCGAGGTTTCGAAACGACTCTCATTTCGCTCATGCTACTTTTGTTGCTACTTTTGAGCCCAAAGACATTAGACACGCGCTTTCTGATCATAATTGGGTGAATTCAATACATGAGGAGTTGGAGAATTTTGAGAGGAACTAGGTTTGGGAGTTAGTGGAGCCTCCACCAGGGTGTAAGCCGATTGGGACAAAATGGGTGTGAAAAAATAAAGAGGGAGAAGAGGGTGAAGTAGTGAGAAACAAGTCAAGGTTGGTTGCTTAGGGGTGCACACAGAAAGAGGGGATAGACTACGAGGAGACTTTTCTCCCGTAGCCTGTTTGGAGGCGATTAGGATCCTTCTAGCCTTCTCTGTGGCTAAAGGGTTCAAATTGTACCAAATGGATGTGAAGAGTGCATTCCTGAATGGTGTTTTGGAGGAAGAAGTGTATGTGAGGCAACCACCGTGGTTTGAGAGTGAGAAGTACCCCCACAGGGTGTACAAGTTGAGGAAGGCGCTATATGGGTCGAAGCAGGCGCCTAGAGCTTGGTATGGTAGGTTGAGGGGGTTCCTGTTTGAGAGAGGTTTTGAGATGGGGAAGGTAGATCAGACCTTGATTCTCCTCAGGCAGGGCAAGGACATTCTAATTTTGCAGGTGTACGTGGATGATATTGTCTTTGGTGGCTCGTCTAACTCTTAGGTTGCAAGGTTTGCGGAAGATATGAGCAGGGAATTTGAGATGAGCATGATGGGCGAGTTGCAGTTGTTGACGGCTGTTAAGTACCTACTTTAGCCGTCAATATACTCATAAATAAAGGAGCAAAAGGCAGTTCTTACACGCATTTAGTTAAGAATAATGTAGTTCCACTTGTCCTTGGAGCATTTGTGATTGTAGGTAAAATAAGCATAAAAGAAGTGACAACTCACCTTCTATGGGCCAAGCCACGTCACCTCAGCCAAGGAAGGGCTGCCACCTAGGATCCCATGCATGCAAGCCATGTCATCAATCCAAGGGAAGCAACCCCGACTAATCAGAGGGCGACACATGGACATCACAAGGATTGAAGGGCCCACGGGCAAGCAAACCGCCTCAAAACCAGGTGGACACCGGGGACCGACCTAAGGACCCACAGGACAGCCACCACGAAGAAGCACAGGCCGAGGTGGGCCCACAAGGGGTCGGCCGACCCCACAGGTTGGCCGAACCGACCTTGTGTCGGCTCATCCCAGCCTTCCACATGGTGCTTCCTGGTCGGCTCCTAATCCATTCCCGGGGTGTTCACGCCATTCTCCCGAAGCTGTCCTAGGCCTATAAATAGAGGCGAGGGGACTCATTTCTTACCCAACTCACTTTCCAACTCCTCTCTCACTTTTGGTTTCCAAGGCTAGGAGGCAGACTATAGTAGTTCTACTTCAGGTTCCAAGTCTACTTTGGGATCTAGGTATGAGTTCTCTTGTATCTTTATTTTATTGTATGACTTTGATCTACTTCAGTTATTCAGCTATTTCATATAAAGTAGTGTTAGCACATATGGGTGATTTGTTCATGTGTTCTTCATTCGTTCATCATTTAGAGGCTCCTGTTCTTGATGAACAAGGCCTTTCGATCCACTTGACGAATGATTTACTCATGTCTTCGGTGTTTGTTCATAAGTTAGAGGCTCGTGTTCTTCATGAACACGACCCTTTGATCCTGTTGAATAGACATAGTAGAACACGAATCCGTGTGTATGCCTAGCCTAGTTTGATCCAGTTAGATCACGTGTGTTGTGTTGTATGAAGTTCGAGTTCAAGCTACGGTACTCGGTGTAAGTGGCCAGTTATCTGGTGGCACTGACCTGGGTCACAATAGCTCGGGCTGGCCAGTGTCTAGTTAACAACGTAAGCATGGTGCTTGGGTTGAGTAGCTGTGTTGCATATGAGAGTATCCCACGGATAGTTAGGGGTAGGCCGCGGTGGTGACAGCCGTTGGACCCTTTGTACTCCCCCACGTTCGGGTACGCTGTAGGAGTCTAAGATCTAACAACCGACGTCGTGCAGAAGCGACGCGGGTGGTTAGCTCCCTGTTTGTGCTTGGGTGCTGAGCTGATATTCATACAATGCTTAAGTGACTGACTGGCTTCTACTAACTTTATATGTTTAGTACCTTAGAACCTAGAGCTAACTCGTATGTTGCCTCCTAAGCCGTAGTGTACCATAGAGAGAACGAGTTCGGGTGTGTTCACACTACCCATCCTTATCATATCTTACCCCTGTGTTTGGGACCTGACTTATTCTTGTCATTGATCTAAACTCATTGCAATAGTGTTGCACATGTTAATCCAACCATGCCTTCCTTGGATTCGATGACGGGTGTCCGAACTGTGCGCACTGAGGAGATGATGATTTTATATGCCGCGGTCAGACGGATCAAGGTCTCCCCCGTTCAAGCTATGATTCGGCAGTGGTTGACGAACTTTAAGATGACGGGTTCTATTGAGTGTACGTCTTTGATTTCGCGCATCGTCACGAATCTTGGGGTTATGCAAGGGCCCAATGTGCCCTCCATTGCTAATCCCCGGACTCAAATTGATGAAGCTTATTTGACTCAAGGGCATATCCTTAAGAAGGGTCCGGATGATTCTTTGGTTTTCTTTTACCCTGGCTATGCAAACCAAATTCGGTTACCTAACCCGGACTTTAGGTTGTACGGCCAAGGGCCTCTGACCGTTCCTCTCGAGGAACCTCGTCATTCTAGTGTCTCTGGTGACAGGGTTACTAGGAGTGCATCGAGGAGAGCAGCTAGGGCACAACAGCCGCCACCACAGCCATCTCTGCAGCCGTCGCCTCAGCCACAACCCCAGCCTACCACACCTCTGCCCGGCACATGGACCTCTACCGAATACATGCCTGGGGTCACTCCCGGATATGCTCCCGGTTGGGATCAACCCATGTACCAGCAGGGTGCGGGTAGCTCAGCTTGGGCTAGTGCAGGCAATGGCGAGTGGGCTATGCCTGCCGGTACTGCCTACGGAGATGCGACATCTTCGTCGTCCGGCTTGCGCTCGTCATCTCGTGGGGTTACTCTCACACAGCAGATGAGCGAGCTCAACATCCGAGTCGGTGATGTGGAGGAGGCCGTGCACCAGCACGCTGAGTCCACCCGGGACTGGCAGCGTATGTCTGGCGAGAGACTTCACGCCATCGAGCAGGCACAGCAGCAGCAGTTGGAGGAACAGAGGGCTTGGGGGAGGACCCCCGCTCTGAGGTAACTTGTATCTTCATTTGTTTTCAGAACCTCATATGCTAAAAACACATAAAAATCTGCAAAATTAAAAAGACAAAAAATATTTATTTGCTTTCTTAAATTAGTTTGCTTTTCATATGCGCGGTAAGAATGCTTTCGTTCCTATGGTTGAAATGATGAATAGTTGCTCTGTTTATTCCTCTTGTATGCCTTGCTTACAGCTTAGTATCCTATTTAAGTTTTGAGTTATTTGGCTTGCACGATCAAACCTTAGCTTGAAACTTATGGGTAGCAAAAAGCATGACCTTTGCCTAGGTTGTTGTGAGGTATGATATGGTATAATAGAGTTGCTATGAGCTTGTGCCAAGTGATGTTTGATTTCCGGAGTTTTCTTTTGAAAAATGCTAAAGTGATAAGTTCCTCAATGATGAGAAATTCCTATCCAAGGCCATATGTAGATTCTAGCTGTTGTTAGCTTCCACATATGCTACCTGATTTCTTCATTGAGTCTTGTCGAATTGTCATGACCCTCGGCGAGAAACTTGTCATGCTCCTATGATCAAGATCACGTACACAGCCACCATATGCTAGACTTCCACCCTGGAAGTTAGCAACCATCATTCCATCCATTCCCCATCCATTCCACAAATAAAGCTCTGCGCATTCTTCATGATTTTATCCCTCTCCAAAAATATTCAAGAAGGACTATGGGCTATGTAAAAAAAAGAAAAAAAGAGATACATGCTCAAGGGCATGCATAAAAAAAAGAGAAGAGAATAAAGAAGAATAGCCCAAGTCTCAAAATCATCAAAAAGTAGAGAAGAAAAAAATCATGCCAAAAGGACTCCATTCTCAATCCACCATATACACACACATGCACATCTTGATAAGGTTGTATGACTCGTTGCTCCTGAGGATATAAGCTTATTAGGAGTAGGTTGTGAAAGAAGGCAAACCAATGCCTTGGTGAGGAACCATACACATTGAGCGATCCGAGAGTATCATTTGAGGAACTTTGATTTCTTTCGAAAACTTGCAAAACCTCCGGATTGATAACTGATCAAGGTACAAGTAATTGGCAATCTCTATATAACCGTTCTATCTTTCAACCACCCAAGGCAAAGTGAAGCTACATGCCCCACATCGATCAAGCAAAGGTAAGATCAATGCCAACTCATTCAACTCTGGATAGAATATCTAGCAGTATGCTTGTCATAAATTAGGAATACAACATCGTAGCAACTCCTGATCAACCAACCTAAGTCCTTAGTGTCTTGCTCGGGACGAGCAAGAGGCTAGCTTGGGGGAGTTGTTGACGGCTGTTAAGTACCTACTTTAGCCATCAATATACTCATAAATAAAGGAGCAAAACGCAGTTCTTACACGCATTTAGTTAAGAATAATGTAGTTCCACTTGTCCTTGGAGCTTTTGTGATTGTAGGTAAAATAAACATAAAAGAAGTGACAACTCACCTTCTATGGGCCAAGCCACGTCACCTCAGCCAAGGAAGTGCTGCCACCTAGGATCCCATGCATGCAAGCCATGTCATCAATACAAGGGAAGCAACCCCGACGAATCAGAGGGCGACACATTGACATCACAAGGATTGAAGGGCCCACGGGTAGGCAAACCGCCTCAAAACCAGGTGGACACCAGGGACCGACCTAAGGACCCACAGGACAGCCACCACGAAGAAGCACAAGCCGAGGTGGGCCCACAAGGGGTCGGCTGACCCCATAGGTCGTCCTAATCGACCTTGTGTTGGCTCATCCTAGCCTTCCACGTGGTGCTTCCTGGTCGGCTCCTGATCCATTCCCGGGGTGTTCACGCCATTCTCCCGAAGCTGTCCTAGGCCTATAAATAGAGGAGAGGGGACTCATTTCTTACCCAACTCACTTTCCAACTCCTCTCTCACTTTTGGTTTCCAAGGCTAGGAGGTAGGCTAGAGTAGTTCTACTTCAGGTTCCAAGTCTACTTTGGGATCTAGGTATGAGTTCTCTTGTATCTTTATTTTATTGTATGACTTTGATCTACTTCAGTTATTCAGCTATTTCATATAAAGTAGTATTAGCACATATGGGTGATTTGTTCATGTGTTCTTCGTTCGTTCATCATTTAGAGGCTCCTGTTCCTGATGAACAAGGCCTTTCGATCCACTTGACGAATGATTTACTCATGTCTTCGGTGTTTGTTCATAAGTTAGAGGCTTGTGTTCTTCATGAACACGACCCTTTGATCCTATTGAATAGACATAGTAGAACATGAATCCATTTGTATGCCTAGCCTAATTTGATCCAGTTAGATCACGTGTTTGTGCTGTATGAAGTTCGAGTTCAAGCTACGGTACTCGGTGTAAGTGGCCAGTTATTTGGTGGCACTGACCTGGGTCACAATAGCCCGGGCCAGCCAGTGTCTAGTTGACAACGCAAGCATGGTGCTTGGGTTGAGTAGCTGCGTTGCATATGAGCGTATCCCACGGATAGTTAGGGGTAGGCCGCGGTGGTGACAACCGTTGGACCCTTTGTACTCCCCCACGTTCGGGTACGCTGTAGGAGTCTAAGATCTAACAACTGACGTCGTGCGGAAGCGACGCGGGCGGTTAGCTCCCCGTTTGTGCCTGGGTGCTGAGCTGATATTCATACAATGCTTAAGTGACTGACTGGCTTCTACTAATTTATATGTTTAGTAGCTTAGAACCTAAAGCTAACTCATATGTTGCCTCCTAAGCCGTAGTGTACCATAGAGAGAACAAGTTCGGGTGTGTTCACACTACCCATCCTTATCATATCTTACCCCTGTGTTTGGGACCTGACTTATTCTTGTCATTGATCTAAACTCATTGCAATAGTGTTGCACATGTTAATCCAACCATGCCTTCCTTGGATTCGATACCCTTTGGAATACTCCTTTGGGGAAATGCTACAATGGTATATCCGTGTGCTTGCGGATTCTTTGTGAACGTTAGGATTACCATCGGAACATTTCTGGCACGTTGCTAGGATCTCATGAACTTAGCAAAGATGTTAAGGAATGCCGACTACCATTTCTGGCGCCGTTACTGGGAATACAAACCTAGTGATGACGTTAAGAAATGTCAACAGCAGTTCTTCCTCGGCCTCCAGATCAAGCAGTCGAAGGAAGGAACTTTTGTGCACCAAGCTAAGTACACCATGGACATTGTGAGGAAGTTCAAGATAGAGGATTCCAAGGCCATGACGACATCGATGAGTACGACTACAGCATTGGATGCGGACGAGGAAGGTGAACACGTGGACTAGAAGGAGTACCGGAGCATGATCGGCTCCCTCCTGTACCTGACGGCGACGAGGCCAGACATTCAATTCTCGGTATGTCTGTGCACTCGTTTTCAAGCGTCTCCAAGGACTTCACATCGGCAAGCAGTCAAGTGCATCTTCAGGTATTTGCGATTCACTCCCGACTTCGGCCTTTGGTACTCCGCGTCTTCTTGTTTGGAGCTTCATAGTTTCTCAGACACGGATTTTGCTGGGTGTCGGTTGGATAGGAAGTCCACTTCTGGGACTTGCCAGTTTTTGGGTTCTTCTTTGGTGTCTTGGTCTTCCCACAAACAATCGAGTGTTGCTCAATCTACTACCGAAGCCGAGTACGTTGCCACAGCTAGTTGTTGCTCTCAGCTCCTTTGGATCACATACACCATGAGTGACTTTGGTGAGGAGTATACCCATGTTCCACTTCTATGCGATAGCACGAGTGCCATTAGTGTTGCAAAGAACCCAGTGCTCCATTCCAAAACCAAGCACATAGAAGTGAGATACCATTTTTGAGAGACAATGTTGAGAAAGGGAGAATTGCTTTGATCCATGTGCCCACCCAAAACCAACTAGCGGATATTTTCACCAAGCCCCTAGATCAAGCAACTTTCACTCGTTTGCGGGGAGAACTTGGTGTGTGTTTGGTTTCTTGAGTTGGTGGCGGGAGCTCCTTGTGTAGCATATGTATAGCTTTCCTTTTGTGCATTTCTTGCTTTTAGCATTGCATATGTAACATGATGTATAGGCATCTTTGTATCTTAGGTTGCATGCATTTTGTATCATATGCATTTTGTAGGAAAAGCTTCTCCTATATACATTATTCACTATGACATGCTATGGATGACTTTGTGAGCTTGTTTGGTACGATATGGCTAAGTTTGGCTAAGCTCTTGGTTGTCTCGGTTTATATCCATATGAGAACGCTATGAGGTTTGAAAATGCTAGTTGTAGGCTATCTTGTTAGTAAATGCCTTTATATGCTCATGACATGTTTTGATGGCTTTGTTATGCTTAATTCATGGTTGGATGGCTTGTTTTGATCATTTGGGATCAAAGATCCTTTGCCATTTTGAATGTTTAGCCCACTAGCTTATCTTGTGGAGGAGCATAAGTTCCTTTTTGCCGCAAAGGCATTTCATGTACCATGTTTAAATCTGAAAATGAAATGTCTTATGCTTGAGAAATGTGCTCCCATGTCATTTTGTGCTTAATTTACTTTATCTTGGGTGCTAAACCGTTGCATGATGTCTACCAATGAGAAGTCTCATATCTAGAAGTAGACACATGGCTCGGTGGCTTTGACATGACATGAGGTGCTTGTGGGTGTTTATGATGGTCTTGTGATTAGAATACCTGTCCTAGCATGAAGTTTGTGTGACTTTGTCATTTTGATATGTTTTGATCATGTTTAGGACTTTGCTCATGAGAGAGATGTTTTTGACAAAAATGCTTAAATTGATCTTAGCTTTGTCGGATGGCTATGAAACTTGGTGGTCATGATGCTTATGTTCTTATGAAGTTATTGAGTATCTAGCTTGCTTACTTGGTCATGTATAGCATCTCGTGGTGAATCTTGTATACTTGAGAAGCTCTAGATTGCATCTTTTCAAAATTGAGTCTTGATTCATGCATTGGCAACAAGGGGGAGAAAGAAAGGTGGAGAAAAGTTGCTTTGCATCCCTAGAACCTATCCCATCTGTCAAGGGGGAGCTTGTGCATTCCTTTTGCATTTTTGGTTTTTGGGGGTGAGCTTCTGCCGAGTTAAACCGGCCTGACCGGTTTGAAAACCGGCCTGACCGGTTGGGAACGGTCTGACCAGTTCTAGGAACTGACCTGACTGGTTTGTGCCCAATGCAGGCACAAGTCCAGGGGGAGTTGCATATGTGCAGGGGGAGCTCTTGTGTGTTTTGAGCTTTGCTTTGGTGGTCTTTGCTCCTTTGTGGTGAGCTTGTTTTATCTCGGTTGTGTCGAGCTGTTGCCCTTGCCTAAGGGGACCGAGATTCTCCTCTTTCAAGTGATCTTGCTCTTTGCCTTTGTTCGGCTTTCGATCGCTTGTTTGAGCTCTTTTAGTTGTTTCTTTTCTTTTTCCTTTTCTCTTGGTTATCAAATGTGTGTGTTGTCAATGCACTCATCAAGGGGGAGATTGAGGACCTGTGTGGTTCGAGGACCGGTGGATGGTCGCTTCCTGGTGTGATGAGTCATTGACAATGTTGGGTGGACTGACTCTTGGCTAAGTATTGTAGGTGCAGGTTGCGACTTGATTGGTGCTGGTGCACGTGAAGAACAAGCGCGAAAGGTTGATGCCGGTGAGGCCTCCAGGTGTGGAGCAGACAAGTAGGCTTGGTTCGAGGGACCCGGTGGCCAGCGGGGTCAAGTGCGGGCCGCATGGTGGCAAGAAAAGCAAGACGAAGTCGTGGACAGTTTCTTGGTTGAGCCTCAAAACCAAGGTCGAGCCGGGACGACGTGGGAGCCAAGTCATGAGTGGAGATTGGCGGGAGGCTACACTAAGTCCGCGGGGTTTCCAGTGGTTCACCATAAAACCACTGGGTTCCTTGGTTGATCCACAAAGCCAAGACTGAAGACCGAAGTGCAGCAGCATCTGGCCGGTCTGACCGGTGGGTCAGACCGGTCTGACCGGTGTGCGACGACGCCTTCCGGAGACTTCGAAGCGGAGGACACGCGTCGGGATCGCAAGGCTTGCGTCGAGGCTACGCAGGGTGCGGTCGCCGGGCATCCGTCCGATGGTGCTACGACGACAACTTCCCAAAGTGCCCTTGGTGGGCGTGTATCTTAGTTTTATGTCTTAGGGGTAGTTTCGTCTTTCGGTTGCCTCCATATAACCCAAGTGGTGAGAGGATGGCAGCCATCTCTTGGAACCCTAGCTCATTTTGTTTTGCTATTTTCCCTTCCTATTTTTCTTAGGATTTTCTAGGGCTAGCTTGAGAGCTTCATGGTGAGATCTTGAGAGAGGGATGGATGATTGGGAGGCAAGCTAGACCTTGTATGAACCTTCATGGTATGTATAGATGATTCGGCGTGGTTCCTCAAGGTTGTTTGATGTCTCCCCCGTTTGACCTTTTTGGTGATTTTCGGAGCCTTTTCTTGCCGATTTTCTTGTGGTGGATTTGAGCCCTTTCTCTTGGGGATTTAGTTGGGGATGTATGCATGAACCCTTCGTGGTTCTTTTCCTTGTGATTCCCCTCTCAAATCCGTGGGAAAAGGTGCTCGATTTTGGGGTTTTCTTAGGTTTCGGGAAAGTGGTGTTCTTGGTGGAAATCCTTCGATTCCTCTTGATTCAACAAGTTTTGGTGGACCAAATCATAGCTATGGGATGCCCATGAGGTACTCCTAGTATCCCCAAAGTCTTGTGCGAATCCGTGGAGCGAATCAGGAGATCGGGAAGGTTGTTTGGAGGAGTTGACCCGCGGCTCGCTGTTCATCCCGAGCGCCCAGGCCTTGACCGGTCTGACCGGTGCTCCCCACCGGTCTGACCGGTGCTGCCCTTTGTTGGGTTTTGGCTTGGGTGAACGTGCCAGGGTGCGTGTTTGTCTCTAGGCTTGCAGCTGTCTCGAGTTCGTGTTGTTTAGGCCTTGAGAGATTTGATTGCCCTCACTTGGGGTTTTCCGACCAGGACCGGTCTGACCGGTGTGCCGTACCGGTCAGACCGGTGTAGGGTCTTTCTATGGAAAATCGCAAGTGCTGCTCGGGTGATCCGGTTTGGGGTCTAGGGTGACCCGGTGTGTCTCTGGTGGGTGTCAGGTGATCTGGCGTTCTAGTCCGGGTGACCCGGCCAGGACCGGTCTGACCGGTGGGTGTGACCGGTCTGACCGGTGTGGTCTGTGTTGCTGCTCGAGTTCTTGTTCCGCTGCTTTCTCGAGTAGGTTTCGGTGGTTGTTTGTTCCTAGGATCAGTAGCACTTCAGTGGCTACGTGGTCTTGGCAAACTTGGGTAGTTCGAGTCGGAGAAGTGTTCGGTTAGCCGTGTTCATCTTGTTGGAGAAGACATCTCCCTCGAGAAGAATTTTTATCGGCTCCCATTCACTCCCCCCCTCTCTGGTCGCCAGTTCGGTCCTTCAGCCACAAAGGCACTCGCCAAGCTCCCTTGGTCACCTTGATGACGCCTCCACTAAGGAGCTTATCCACTAAGGAAGGTGGTCTCCATGTCCCCCGCACAAAGTGTCCTCGCCACTCCACACCAAGCCGGAGGGTCGAAGACGAATTCCGATGAGCCACTTAGGCCCCAAGGCTTCCGGCGCACCTTGTACAACTTGACTCACTCAAGAATCACCTCACAAGGTAGGCACACCTTGCACTCACTCAGCTCTAAGCTAAGCCTAGCACTAAGCACACACACAATGCATGTGCAAGTCTATGGATGACCAATTTAGCACTTGGATGGCTTGGATATGATCTTCTAAGTGTCTTGCACTCCTCTACACTTCCACACAATCCAGCAACCTCAAATGGGTGAGTGAAGGGGGTATAAATAGCCCAAGGCGTCCAAAGAGCCGTTGGCTAAAAGCTGATGAAAGTTGTACCATCAGATGATCCGACGCTATGCTTTTCCGTGTGTCGGTTCATCCGGTGCTACTAGCCGTTGCCCTCCACCGCACATGACTGTTGACATAAATCATCTGATGCTTCAACCTACACACCATCGGTTCATCCAGTGCTAAAGGCTTTGCGGCCAAAAACCTTCTGTTAGCTTCCTCGAGGCCGTCGGATGAACCGATGCACCCACCGTCGGTTCATCTGATGCTGAAGCCTTCTGAACTAGCTGCTCTCTGTCTTGAACTCAAAGACCATCAGATGAACTGCTGCCTCTACGTCGGTTAATCCGGTGCTACTCCTCCAGTCTTGGCGCATCTCTGTCTTGTTCAAACTGATCATCGGATAGACCGACGGTCGAACCAACCGGACCGTTGGTTCATCCGGTGCTACTGTCCTTTGCTGCTTCTCTTCTTCCAATCATCCGACGCATGTAGAAATTGGACCGTCGGTTCATCCGACGGTGTCTTTTGCCGTTTTCTTTGCGTCTTCAAATTGCCATCACTTAACATGCTATCACTTACTTAACATACCATCACATGTTAACTTGCGCATGCACTACACCAAACTGGTTTTGCCTTGGCGGTCAAAAACCGCCAAGACATATAGGTATACCGCCAAGGTAAATGTTCTTGGCAGTGTATCGCCAAGCAAAATCCGCCAAGTATAGAGAGCCAAGGAAACAAAATTTGCTTTAGCAGGCGACCGCCAAAGATTGTTTTCTTGGCGGTCTAGCCGCCAAGGTAACTTCTGCGATGCTAAATCTGCCGCAGCGCCAATAAAATGTCCCAACCGCCACGTAAAACGTTTTCTTTGGCGGTTTCGTCCTACCAAGCTAACAAGTTTTCTTGGTCACCATTATTTGCCAAGGTAAATGTATTCCTGGCGATGGTGTGAAACCGTCAAGAAAATGTTCCAACCGCCAAGTTTATAACTTTCTTTGGCAGTCATTGACCGCCAAGTAAAGTTAGTTACTTGGCAGCCATCAACAGTCAAGAAAAGTTAATTACTTGGCAGCACTGAACTGACAATGTAAATAGTTTGCCTGGCTGCCAACCGCCAAGCAAACCCATACCGCCAACAAAAAAAAATCAATAAACTATAAAACTAGCCACAATTAAAATCAAAAGCATAAAGCTGGTAGCCTGGTATGCATTTAGATGCCACACTTTAGCACATACAAAGACAAGATCTCATGTTCATAAGTCACAAATTTACATATCTATTACAAGGTCATTTATGTTATAGGCATAGAAGAAACCCCAACCATCAAATACATAACCAACTATCAATTTACATTGTTACCCTCATATTCACATAGGGCCTCATGTCACTAATAATCACAACCATGGTCTTCGTCTATGTCTGAAATAATGGAGAAGTAATTAGTACATGAGCTGGTTCATATCATGGCGCAATGTAATGCAATGTTTTACCAAAGAAAACCGGTACAATATTGGAGAAATAATACAAGAGCAGACTTCACATGTGAACAAGTCCTTTTGACTTGTCTGAAATTTAAGTGGAGCATAGTATTATAAAATAAATCTGTCAAGGTAAGATCAAAGTACTGTCAAGCATATTAATTGCAAGTAATATTCAGATTGGATCCATATTTTACTTCAAGGCAAGTCGCAAACATCAGGTGATCATATTCTAGTACAACGGATCATAGACCTTTGAATCAAAAGACTAACTTATTCAAGAAGCTGTAGCACGAAATATGATAAAACATGGCAAACCTGTAGCAGTTTCTGTCTACAACCTTCTCATATTCAATTAACCAGATATTAACAATTAAACACATATGAAGCATGGTATAGTGACTTACATGTAAATACAGATCAAGCATACTTGCATCTCTCTTCAAAAGTAAGGAAAAATATTACATATAGCATCAAAAAAATTAGATACAGGCACACATCTCGTTCATGTTCAAGGAATTTATATAGGAGCAAAAATGATGAAAGAGGTGCTTGCCTTGCCTTGTTGCTGATCGTTCCTGTTCTTGAGTGTTGGCTTATCGTCTTACTCGTCGTCTGGTGCAGCTATGAGCGTCTCGTCGTCTACGTGATTCAGATGAATGAAAGCACATGCAAAAGAACACAATAAACAGTAATGAAGAACCGAATAAACACTATGAGATGACAGAGCGTGATTTTACATAAGTTTCTATACAAAACTATTTAAATTGGAGTTCTTTTGGGGAAGTTGCGCAGATTTGAAACTTAAACAGATTGCATTTCTCATTTTATTTTTGTGAGAGAAAGCGGTAAGGATGCAAAGGACGTATTGATGTGAACTCTAAGTGTATTCTAGACATATTCTCTCTATTATTTTCTTAAAGGAAAATGGCAAGAATGCAAAGCACAGAGCAAACAGCAAAGAAGCACAGGCACTCGCTAGATATGGAAGCCTATGTATCCTTCATGTATTTCTCTTTTCATTTTGTGAAAGGAAAATGGCAAGAAAGAGAGGAGCTGCAACAACCTGTCTGGCGACACTGGACGCAGTGGCGTAGCCAGGGAAAAATTATAGTTGGGGCGGATTTTAACAACGATCAAACAGTAACTAAAAGCAATCAATTCACATCGCATTAATGCATCCATATATTGGAAACACACAATTTTCATGCCAAGTTGAGATATTAGCACAAAGTTGAAGAACAAATTTGGTGTTAGAATTTTTTTCAACAAAAAAAATGCCACTTGTTCCAATAATGTGTCCCAACCTTTACTTCTCAATTTGATCAAGCGCTCTTTTACATCAACACGCAATGACAGGTCGCTTGAACAATGTTTTGAGAGATAACTCATTTGTAATGCGAAATACTTCAATTTGATGAAAACCCAAACTTATAAAATAATTCTTCGTTTGCACAAATTTACTCAATTTGATGAAGCATATTTTGACATTGAGGAATCGACATGATCACATAGGCACACGTTCACAGAGAAACAGAGAAGGGTAGAGGTACATTACCAAAAACAATTTTATCTTATTGCTGCTGCCAATGGGTTCTCGAGTGTTGGCCTACCAATCCCTTGCCCTCGATAACTCTCGCCGGAGCCGTCCCCACCACCACCCTGATTCCGCCAGAGCCGGAGCCGGCGCCGCTCTTGCTCTGCGGGCAACGCCATAGCCACAGCCGCCGTGGCCATGCCCAGCACCGGCAGCGGCAATCCCTTCCTCCTCCTCTCCAACTCCCTCCATGAGCCGCCGCCGCGCCCTGGCCGGAGGCCGGAGATGCAGCCGCGCGCCGCCTAGAGCCACCGCCGCCAGCTGCTGGACCTAGCTAGGGTTGTGCGTGCGTGCGACCGTGCCATGCTTGGTGCTCTCTGTTGCCTAAGCTAGCCGATGGGCCTTTTACTTTAGGCTTTTTGGGCTGCTGGGCAGGCCGGACGTAAGGAATAAAAAAGGCCCAGTTAGGGGATGGTCCTCTTCTACCTCCGAAACAATCAGGCAGCCGCCGCCATAGCGCTCCAGGGTGCTGAAAGAGCTTCGAATCTCACCGGAGAAGGGTACTCGTGCAATCCCAAATCTAGCTGGGGCGGCCGCCCCAGCTCGCCCCAACGTAGCTCCGCCCCTGACTGGACGGTAGCACGGCGGCACCCAACGGCAGTAGCTCTCATGTTGCGAGACCTCCACGACAGGAGAGCAGAGCTAGGCCAAGCTCAGGCATGGCTGGTGCAGACCGGTGAAGAGGAGGTTGGGAAGGTGGAGGTGGAGCTCGTGCCGAGCGGCCATGGCGGCCACAGGATTTCGAATCTCGGGCAAGATGGCTGCCGTGGTGTGAGGAGGTTGGGTCAAGGAGGGAGCTGGGGAGGTGAGGAAGCCCAAGGTGGCGGGGATTTGGAAGTGATGAAGCGGAGGCCAGGGATTTTGCGCCGTCGGCCGCGCCGCGGGGCCCTCAGAAGGAGCGCGGGCACGCGACGGAGGCGAGGCGGGGTGTGCAAATGGAGGTGGCAACGAAGGCCGGGTGCCGGGTGGGTGGACGTGGGGGTGCTGCCGGAGGTGGAGGTGGAAACCGTGTGCAGCTTGCGTGCCGCCGGATCCGGTGTGCGTCGAGCCTTGGAGTAGGATCGAGCGGCAGAGGCAGGGGAGGGAGCTAGGGTTTGGTCTGGGTAGTAGCTTATATAGTATGGCGACACGTTCAGAGCCGTGGATTCGTCGATGGACGGCCGACATTAGCTGGACCGTTTGGGCCAAAACGGGCTTTGCATTCTTTTTCAGCTTAATATTTTTTTCTTTTTTCTTTTTCATTTTATTGCACCATTGTGAACTAACACACAAAAATAATTATCTTATACACACCAAATTATTTTTATATATAATATACTACATATATGTTGTCTTGTAGAAGTTTAAAAATTTTTGAAACCGATTAACTATTTTTTATACATTAAATGAATTTCTAGATGGTCATCAGAATTAATTCCAAATTGAACTATGTGTACCTCTAATATGAATCAAACAATTACTCAAAAATTATATTTAGACTCATATGTTCCATTGTAACTCATCTCGTGAAGGTTGATGAAAAATTAAATTATCTTCTAGGGACAACTCAAACTTCTATCTCAAAATTACCACATAATAATTGTAATAATGAGTTAATTTGGTCAAAAGATTATAAAAATGAGCATGACAACATATTATGGAACCATAAACTTGTCATAAATATTTCTAATGATTTTAATAAAGTGTGATTGTATATTGTTCACAAATGGACACATCTCTCAACTAGTTTCCTACAACTCAAGTTAAACTTGGAGATTTGAATACATCATAACATTTTTGAACTTGTATGTACTTCAATTTTGGACATAACCCTATATTAACTAATACATTAGTGATTATGAAGTTATATTAGTAATTGTTATGAAAAACATGTATTTCTATTCTCTGCTTAAAAGGAACAAAATAAGTTATATGAACAAGTTTGAAGTAATAATAATTAACATATAAACAAATGCAAGTAAATGAAACAATATGATTTTAGAAAATTTTGAAAAAAAGAATCATCAAATTTGGAGTTTATATGATGGAAAAATACCAATTGCAAATTTTAATCCCGGATTTAAAAGAAAAGGATGAACTATGCATATGTTCTTCATCTTAGAGTTAACTTGGCGACTCATTAAATAATATCCATGGAAATACCTTGTTTACTTGGCGGCTGATGACAACAGCCAAGGAAATGTATGTTTTTCTTGGCAGTTTGGCAGAACAGCCAAGGTAATCCATCATTTACTTGGCGGCTAGCACAAACAGCCAAGGAAATCCTTCTTTTTCTTGGCGGTTCATCAAAATAGCCAAGTTAATCCACACTTTCCTTGGCGGCTTCCATGAGCAGCCAAGAAAACCCATGGTTTCCTTGACGGTTCATAAAAACAGTCAAGAAATTACATTCTCTTGGTAATTTTCTGCCACCGCCAAGAAAAACCTTGTCCGCCAAGGTAATTCCAGTTTGGTGTAGTGATGATACGTTAACTTCACTTAACTTGTGGTATGGCATGTTAACTTGGGCATGGTATGTTAACTTGTGGTAATATCCATGGGACCTAGGAATGCCTATAAAGACATGCTCAACAATTTGGTTAGTCCCATTGATCATGTTGTCATTAATCACCAAAATCAAACTCGAACAAATGGCTTATGAGGCCATGTTCGCTACAATCTCCCCCTTTTTGGTGATTTATGACAACACAATGAAAGCAGGCATAATTTTGCAAAAATTGACAAAATTGAACCACTTACACTTGCTTGGATGCTTACCGTCATCCAACCTCCCCCGAGATCATACTTCCTCTTTTTGATCTTCTCTTCCTATGTTCACACAAAGCTTGCTTCTTCCCCCTTTGGAAACACTAGCTTGCTTTGGCTCAAAATTCTCCCCAAATTCTCCCCATTTGGTATAAAATCTCTAAAAAGTGTCCAAAACAAAAGAGCCTACAAAGGAAATCTAGCAAGTCCTAGCAATCATAGCTCAAAGAGAAATATTAAATATAAGGGAGAAAGCCGCATGAACCATGATTCATATGCATGATATCAATAAAGATACCACATGTGCGGATAACTAAGGTGGATCACAAGCTCATGAGACTTAGCATGATACAAAGTAAGCTCCCCCTAAGTGTGTGTACCATATGATAGTGTGAAAATCAAGTGCACAACTACAAATACTTGTAAGACAAGGAAGCTTAGAGAATATCATGCAAGGAGGTAGCTTAAATGAAACAAAGGATATGACAATAGTACCACTTGCTAAATTTTGAGCATTGCATACCTCCGGGGTAAAGTTCCTCTCTACCTTGTTGGCACGACGTTGAGATGAGCCACTTGGAAATGATATCACTTGGAGGTGACACCACTTGAAAGAAGCTTGCAAAGTAAACACTTGGGGTACCACAAGGATTAGAAATGTATGAGTTCATTGCCTTTGAACTTATATAGAGACATAAGCTCGCAAGGACATGACTCAATAGCATGAAGCTCATATTGTTATGTTCATTCTTTTAGAGATGTTAGATCACATTGAGAGTGAAATAGCATTCTCTTAGAATGAAACACCACACCGGAACGCGTCACCAAGGGACTACACAAAATAAGCTTGAAACAATGTTAGTCCCATAACCAAGCCATATGATGAGCTCCCCCTAAATGAGTGCATTTAGTGTTTGAATCACCAACCAAATGTATGCACATTGTTTGTGACAACAAGAGGGAAGCTAACCCTATAGCTTGCTCATGATGCAAAGATATATAAGAAAAACATGCATCATGAAAGAACAAGTATAGCTTTCCTACACACTAATCAAATCATGTAGGTTGCTCATTGGTTATCACATGACACAAGCAACCTACCATATGTAAACACCTAGGCATTAGCAACAAATGCAAACCTAGACATGGCAATGGAGCTACATCTCCCTTGTTCCCGTCGGCCTTGGAAGGTCCAGGAGGCCCAGCGTAGCGGCGAGCTCCGCGGCCGGCCACCAGTGGTGTTCGCAGCCTCATTCCTCCTCATGACCAAGGTGGATTTCAGGGGAGGATGTGGAGGACACCGCCGCGCCCACTGCGGCACCGCCATCTCCAGGTCCGGCTGGGACGACGCCATGGATGATGAACTTATTCAATCAACTTTTCCCCCAGAAGAAAACTCAATCAGATTCCCCAGCTCGGCGACACAGATCGGGAATGAAACCCAATCAATCAGAGACCATGAATGGAAGGTGGGAAGAAAAATCACAAATCAGAAAAAATCACCGCAGATTGGGAGAAATTCCAATTGCTTCCGCATAAAAACCATCCCCTTCCATTTTTTTTCTTTAGCTTGCTGCTCTGCTCAACCTCGTTCGTGAACCAAACATGAACATCACCGCCGGCATGTCGTCCAGCGACCACCGCACCGCCTGCAGCGCTAGGAAGTCGATCGGGTCGAGGATCCCCGCCACCGGGCGCGGCACCACTGCCACCGCCGCCAAGACGATTCACACGGCAGGCCACAACGACCGCGCACCGCGCGGTCGTCACCGCCATTGCCGCTCCTCTGCTCTGTGAAAACCAGGGGGAACAAAATGAAAAGCACAGGACCAAGAGCCGGGCGGCGGCCACCGCGGCTGCCAGGAGTGCGAGGAGGAGGAGAAGCTGTGGTGCAGGCTTCTTCGACCTCGCCGCGGGCTCCAATGCAGGCGGGTTCCTCGCCGTGGCGCTGTTCGCGTACCGGATGCCCACCGACGCGGCGTGTGACGTCGTGGTCAGGAACTTGAAGGTCCTGCCGGGCCACGGCTGCAAGCCTAGTGGGCGGCCGCTGTTCCAGCGTGGCTTGGAGGCCGTGTTCAAGAATGGTGAGCTCGTGTTCCGTGTTCCGGTGGCATGACGGGTGGGACCCGCGGAGGTGGCATCGTTGGACGGCCGCACAAGGCTCCGCGCCCGCGGGGGAGGGGTCGGTGGCACGTCTGCCGCCGTGGCCAACCCGGCCGTGGCCGTCACGCATGCAGAGGGAGGACGACGGGTTGGGAAAGAAGGGAGGAGAGGAAAAGAAAAGAAAATAAAACAAAATAAAATAAAATAAAAATCATGGGGCTCATGTTTGGAGGGGGATTTGGAGGCTCTGCAGGAATGGAAATGGAAGAAATGGAGGTTTGGAGGGATATGCAAAATGCAAACCCATTTAAAAGCCCTGCTGGAGTTGAGTTTTTGCATCAACTTCCAAATTTTGTCCAGCGCAGGCACCGCACTGCCTGCAACGCTAGGAAGTCGATTGGGTCGAGGATCCCCGCCACCGGGCGTGGCACCACCGCCACCGCCGCCAAGACGATTCACGCGGCACGCCACAACGACCGCGCGCCGCGCGGTCATCACCGCCATTGCTACTCCTCTGCTCTGCGAAAACCAAGGGGAATGAAATGAAAGGCACAGGACCAAGAGCCGGGCGGCGACGGCCGCGGCTACCAGGAGTGTGAGGAGGAGGAGAAGCTGTGGCGTGGGCTTCTTCGACCTCGCCGCGGGCTCCAATGCGGGCGGGTTCCTCACCGCGGCGCTGTTCGCGTGCCGGATGCCCGCCGACGCGGCGCGCGACGTCGTGGTCAGGAACTGGAAGGTCCTGCCGGGCCACAGCTGCAAGCCTAGCGGGCGGCTGCTGTTCTGGCGCGGCTCAGAGGCCGTGTTCAAGAATGGTGAGGTCGTGTTCCGTGTTCCGGTGGCATGACGGGTGGGACCCGCGGAGGTGGCATCGTTGGACGGCCGCACAAGGCTCCGCGCCGCGGCGGCCGTGGGGCCGCGGGGGAGGGGTCGGCGGCACGTCTGCCGCCGTGGCCAACCCGGCCGTGGCCGTCACACATGCAGAGGGAGGACGACGGGTTGGGAAAGAAGGGAGGAGAGGAAAAGAAAAGAAATAAAACAAAATAAAATAAAAATCGTGGGGCTCACGTTTGGAGGGGGATTTGGAGGCTCTGCAGGAATGGAAATGGAAGAAATGGAGGTTTGGAGGGATATGCAAAATGCAAACCCATTTAAAAGCCCTGCTGGAGTTGAGTTTTTGCATCAACTTCCAAATTTTGGAATAGAGGCCTATATAGAGACCCTCACTGAAGTTGTTCTTAGCAACCACCTCCAACTAACAAGAACAGCTGAAGCACATTTTAATTATCAGATTGTGTTTAATTATCAGCCGAAGCACATGTTGAATTTTCCTATTGTATGTGCGCTTCTTTTCGTGTGATTATCAGCTTTGGTGCCGAGAATGATGTAAAAACGTTGATACATGCTGTTACAGAGGCAGGAAATAATTTTATCATTTGAAAAAAAGAAAAGGCAAATGAAAAAAAGCATATGTAATTTGTCCAAACTAGTGCCAACTCGAATACAGTCTGTTTAGATATAAAACATTATGTGTTTTAAATAATTATTTGTACAGGAAATCTATCCAGGACATAGCACATGCAAGTCTTTAATTCTACTGCGTACACATCTTTTTTAAATTTCATTCACTACAGAAAAGTCCAAATACACCGAGTGCTAAAAAGACGCCGAGCTCGGCGAATAGCCTCTTCGCCGAGTGCTAGAAGAAAAACACTCGGCAAAAACAGCTGGCACTCGGCATCTATAATATATTCACCGAGTACATTAGGTCCAACACTTGGCGTCTACCTGTTTGCCGAGTGACTGCTCGGGACACTTGACAAAATTTGAATGGTTGCTTCTTCCCCTTGTCTTCAAACTTTTTTATTTAGTTCTCATACAACACGTGGTATTCCATGTCAAAATTTGGTAAATATTTGCATTTATTTACTATATTTAGTTAATTAATTGCATTTCAAACAATTTTTTGAATCAAGTCAAATCTGAACTACAAGTTAAATAATAGAAAAAATATGTAAAAAATTGATATTCATATTATTCATCCTGTTTGAGACATAACCTTTGAAATAAAAAGAAATTTCGAACATCTTATCAAGGAAACACGACCAATAACGTGTGACTGTATGGTTTAATTTTTTAAAAAAGAAACAAATTCTGAAAATCATGAGATTTGTCATAATGTGATGATATCATACGTTGAACCTGTGGTTAAAATTTGAGAAGGTTTTGAACATTTTGTCACATATGATGTTTAGAATTGAAGCATCTCAGAGGAAGGATCATTGTGTTGAGCTGGATTCAGTGAGAATTGGAGTTGAAGTGACCATCAAATTTTCATTTGACAACAAAACTTTTTTATAGGCAATAGAGAACAAACATTGCTTCATGTTATTTTTTGGTAGTTTTTTGAAACCATTTGGCAATTTTAATGTATTAAGTGCCATTATAGAATATTAATTCATATAAATTCAAATAGCGCGAGTGGGAGCTCAAGTCGGCAGTGCCCATCGTCCACCACGATAGTGGCCGAAGCCACGACCTGTGGATGTGGCAGGACACACACGTGGCAGTCCCTGTCGGCGGCCAGTTCCTGTGCTGGATCAACTTCGACTGCAGCACCTTCCTGCTGTGCGATATGGCTGAGGAGGAGGACCCAAAGCTCCGGTACGTGCCACTGTGTTACCAGCCCATCTACCAGTGAAGCCCAGCAAGGTCCAAATGATGGGCCGAGAAGATCATCAAGGCCCAAGAAAGCGAATGTCCGTGTGTCCGGCCCGCAGTGGGAGTAGCGTGTGCGTGTGTCTTGCCGGCAGAGCCGAGCTATATGTATGCGTGCGTGGAGAGAGGAGGGTATGACTTGTATGATGAACATTGCAACTCTGAATCTTTCCTCCTCCAGTTCTATCTAATCTCAGTTTGTTCTTCCAATCCCGTCTCCAATTCTCCTATCCTGCTATCGTTGCTAACATATTGGTATCAGAGACACTGGTTCCGGGGGTTGCGTTGATCTGAATTCGTTCGCATCTCGTGATTGAGTTCGTCGGCTGGTTGGTGAGCACGATTCGTCGTGGCCAATTTCAGTTCGGAACTTCGATCTATCGAGTTTTGGTGAATCGCCGATTCTGGATCCGCACCAAATCGATCACGAGCACTTCACTCGATTCCAGAAAAAGTTGGGCGCCATGGATCCCCATATCAAGCAAGTGCTGGATGAGCTCAAGACACTCAAGTCTTCGATGGACGAACTGAAGACGTTGAAGTCGTCGGTGGATGGCCTCAAGTTGTTGGTCGATTCTCGAATCGAGGGTGTGGAGGCAAAATTGGACACCAAGTTCAAGGCTATGGAGGAGGTAGTAGCAGTGTTCGAGGATTGGAAGCCCAAGGTTGATGCATCTATTGAGGATCTCAAGATCGAGGTCGGGGCTCTGCGCAAGATAGTGAATCGGGTCGTGTTCGACTCCGATCCATCTTCTTCAACTGGGATTTTCTCCAAGCCTGGGTCGGCTGCGGCGACTCCACATGTCGGGAATTCAGCCGACGGCCCTGATGGGCACCACTCTCCAATTGGGAACCGGGCGAATGTGATGGGGTCGTTTTTCACCCATACACATTCTCCCGGCAAGGGTATGTACAATGAGCCCCCTAAGCAGTTCACTAAGTCTAGTTCCTTGCCTCAGTTTGATTACTCGCATGCTAAGAGAGATGGGATGCCCAAAATCAGTGGTAGCTACAGTTTTCCTAGTACTGGTAGAATGTCCAAACTAAATTTTCCTGAAGTTGATGGTGACAACCCTAAGTTGTGGATTAAGAGTAGTCAGGACTATTTTGAGTTGTGCCAAGTTGATCAGGCATCATGGATTAAGATTGCATCTATGTATTTTACCAAGGCTGCTGCTAGGTGGTTGCAATATGTTGAGAAAAGAATTAAAACTGTGTCCTGGCATGAGTTTTGTCAGTTGGTACTAGATAGGTTTGGTAAAGAGCATCATGAGTTATTGATTAGATAGTTGTTTCATATAAAACAACTTAGTACAGTCTCTGAGTATATAGAGAGGTTTCCAGAGCTGGTAGATCAATTGACAGCTTATGAAACTCATACTGACCCTCTCTATTATACCATGAGATTTGTGGATGGTCTGAAGAATGAATTTAAGTCAAATGTATTAGTTCAACGTCCCCAAGATTTGGATTCTGCCTGTGTGTTGGCTTTATTGCAGGAGGAGGTCTCTGAAAATGAAAAGAAGAAGGAGTACCGCAAATCTGACTTCTACTCCAGTACAAGATCTAGTGGGCATAATCCTCTCCCACTTCCACCACCACCACATGTGAAGCCTGAGGCGTCTGCATCTGTTTCCAAAGCTGATACTGTCAAGAGCAATGCACAGGACAATTGGTCAGCACTGAGATCTTACAGGCGTGCCAAAGGTTTATGTATCAAGTGTGCTGGAAAATGGACTAGGGATCACACATGCCCTGAAATAGTTCAGTTACATGTTATCCAGGAAATGTGGGATGTTCTAAACCTCAATGAGGAAACTGATACCCACAGTCTGGCTTCTCAAGCTGATGATCAAGGGCAAATGTTTATGGCTATCTCTGAAGCTGCTTGTGCTGGAATTGAAGGCCCAAGAACAATATAATTCCAAGGGAATATGCAAGGCAAAGATATAGTTATTCTGATTGATTCTGGCAGTACTAATACCTTTGTCAGTCAGAAAATGGCCATGTTTTGTGAGGGAATGAACCAGTTAAAGCAACCTATTGCGGTCAAGGTAGCTAATGGTACCAAAATGCAGTGTACATCCCAGTTGTCTCAGATGGAATGGATGGTGCAAGGCTGCAGTTTTAAGTCTGATATGAAGATATTGCCTATTGATCACTATGATCTAATTGTAGGTATGGATTGGCTGGAGCAGTTCAGTCCTATGAAAGTGCATTGGGGACAGAAGTGGATGATTATTCCTTATTTGGGCACATCTGCAGTGTTGCAAGGCCTGGCTCCAGAGTTACCAGAAAGTTCATTGGTGGAAGTGTGTGCTGTGCTGGTAACTGACAAGGAAGCTGTCAAGCTTGAGGTTCCACAAGAAGTTGTTGAACTGTTGGACCAATTTGGAGAAGTATTTGACTCCCCAAGTGGTTTGCCTCCTTCAAGAGATTGTGATCACTCTATTCCTTTGGTGGAAGGCGCTTCTCCAGTGGTGGTAAGGCCTTATAGGTATCCACCAGCAATCAAAGATGAAATTGAGAGGCAAATCATCAAGATGCTTAAGGAGGGTATTATTCAACACAGTACAAGCCCATTTTCCTCTTCTGTGTTACTGGTTAAGAAGAAAGATAAATCTTGGAGGTTTTGTGTTGATTTCAGGCATTTGAATGCTATTACTTGGAAATGCAAATACCCAGTGCCTCTCATTGAGGATTTCTTGGATGAATTGGGGCAGGCTAGCTGGTTCACCAGTTTAGATCTTACTGCAGGGTATCATCAAATTAGACTCAAACTAGGGGAAGCTTATAAGACTGCATTTCAGACCCTGGGCATTATGAGTTCAAGGTCATGGCATTTGGCTTATCTGGTGCTCCAGCAACATTTCAGAAAGCTATGAACACAACTCTGGCTCCACTCCTTAGGAAGTGTGTTTTAGTGTTTTTTGATGATATCCTGGTATATAGCAATACCCTGGAAGAACACATTGAGCATCTGAAACTGGTTCTACAATTGCTGGACAAAGATCAATGGAAAGTCAAATTGTCAAAGTGTACCTTTGCACAGAGACAAGTAAGCTATCTGGGACATATTATTAGCAAGGATGGTGTGTCTACTGATCCAAGCAAGGTAGAATCTGTGATGAATTGGCCTACTCCTGTGAATGTTAAGGAGCTGAGGGGATTTTTAGGCTTGGCTGGTTACTATAGGAAGTTTGTGAAGCATTTTGGCATTATAGCTAAGCCATTAACTCATTTGTTAAAAAAGGGAGCTCTATTTATTTGGACTTTGGAGCATCACACAGCTTTTCAAGCTTTGAAGAAGAGTCTATTTCTGCTCCAGTGCTGGCATTACCAAATTTTGCTATGCCTTTTTGTATTGAGACTGATGCTTCTGGAGTGGGTATTGGAGCAGTGTTAATGCAGCAAGGGCATCCTCTGGCTTATTTGAGCAAATCTTTGGGGCCTAGATCACAAGGGTTGTCTTCTTATGAAAAAGAGTATATGGCTATCTTAACAACTGTTGAGCAATGGAGACATTATCTGCAGTATGGGGAGTTCCACATATACACAAACCAAAAGAGTCTGGTTCAGCTGTCTGAGCAAAGGCTGCATACTATTTGGCAGCAAAAGATGTTTAGCAAATTGCTAGGACTTCAGTACAAAATCATTTATAAACAAGGTGTGGAAAATAGAGCTGTAGATGCCTTATCAAGGAAGGTTTATGATGGTTCTTAGTGCCTGGTTATTTCATCCAGCACCCCACAGTGGTTGGAGGAAGTCATGAAATCTTATGATGGTGATCAATATGCTCAGGCATTGCTATCTAAGTTAACTGTTAATGGCCAAGCTGTACCAAACTTTTCCTTGAAAGGTGGCCTGTCGAGGTACAAGAACAAGATATGGGTGGCAAGGAATACTGACCTTCAGCACAAAATCATTTCTGCTGTGCATGATTCAGCTATTGGAGGTCATTCTGGAGTACCAGCAACTTATATGAGATTGAAACAAACTTTTGCATGGCAGGGCATGAAAGCTGCAGTTCAGCAATTTGTTCAATCTTGTTTGATATGCCAGCAAGCTAAGGCTGATAGAACTAAATTGCGTGGCTTACTTCAGCCCCTTCCTGTAGCAGAGGGAGCTTGGCAGATTATAACCATGGATTTTGTGGAAGGTTTGCCTAAATCAGGAGGATTCAATTGTATTATGGTTGTGGTTGATACCTTCACTAAATATGCTCATTTTCTTGGGTTACTTCATCCATTCTCTGCTTTATCTGTTGCCAAGTTGTTTCATAATCAAGTATACAGACTGCATGGTATGCCTCAGGTTATAGTTACTGATAGAGACAAGATTTTTACAAGTAAATTATGGAAGGAATTGTTCAGACTTGCAAGTGTGCGCCTGAACATGAGCTCTGCCTACCATCCCCAAACGGATGGACAGACTGAAAGGGTGAATCAGTGTCTGGAGACCTTCTTAAGGTGTTTCCTACATGCTTGTCCTGCATCATGGAGTCAGTGGCTATTTGTTGCGGAGTTCTGGTACAATACTTGTGTTCATTCAGCAACTAGGCAATCTCCATTCAAGGTTCTCTATGGCTATGAACCAAGGCACTTTGGTGTTTCAGTGGAGAATGCAGTGACTTCTGCGGAACTGTCAGAATGGCTAAAGCAACGGCAATTGATGAATGAGCTGGTCAAGCATCATCTGCATAGAGCTAAGGAGAGAATGAAAAGGCAAAGTGACAAACAGAGATCTGAAAGGTCATTTCAGGTGGGAGACTGGGTTTTTTTGAAAGCACAACCATATGTTCAGTCTTCACTAGCCCCTCGAGCTAGTCAGAAGCTAGCCTTCAAGTTTTTTGGCCCCTATCAAGTTCTGTCCAAGGTGGGGAGTGTTACCTATAAGCTTGCATTACCAGCTTCTTCTATGGTCCATCCAGTTTTTCATGTGTCGCAGCTGAAACAGATGGTGGGAGATCATCAGGTTGTCACACCTTCTCTTCCAGATTCTTCATTTCGGTGGAGCATTCCTGAGAAGATTCTGGACCGTCGTTCAGTTACCAGAGGAGTTGATCAAGTTGCTCAGGTATTGATTCGCTGGTCTAATGTGCCTGATTCCTTAGCTACTTGGGAAGATCTGGAACAATTGCAGCAACAGTTTCTGAAATGCGCTGTTTGGGGACAACCAGCAAGCCAAGGGAGGGGGGGTGTTACCAGCCCATCTACCAGTGAAGCCTAGCAAGTTCCAAATGATGGGCCGAGAAGATCATCAAGGCCGAAGAAGGCGAATGTCTGTGTGTCCGGCCCGCAGTGGGAGTAGCGTGTGCGTGTCTTGCCGGCAGAGCCGAGCTATGTGTATGCGTGCGTGGAGAGAGTAGGGTATGACTTGTATGATGAACATTGCAACTCTGAATCTTTCCTCCTCCAGTTCTATCTAATCTGTCTGTTCTTCCAATCCCATCTCCAATTCTCCTATCCTGCTATCGTTGCTAATACACTGCCGGTGAAGCCGATGCCGCCCAAGGACTACGAGCTGAGGACTGCTACGACGAACAGCCACCATGGCATTACTACCGGAGCATCGAAGCTGCAGGTCCTGACGAGGTGCGGTTCGTTAGCTGCAGGTCCTGACCATTTGCTTATTTCGACAAATTCTCACTTATGTGGTAAGCCCCTTTAGATATTTGAACTACGAGAAACGAAAATCAAGAAGCGAGGATATTTTCACTTGGATTTATTATCAAGATGGCTAGAAGAATTGTATCCTGTGTAGGCTAGTACATCAATTTAATCACACGCTAGAGGATATAGACTAGTCCCAATGTATATAAATATCATCTTACTATATCCAAATCATGATTATTATGGTATGATCTTGTTTCCATTAGTTTTGACTTTTGAACGAGTATTTGAATTATGTATTCTTTGATTGTAATTCGACAGTCGAATCTGCATCCTTCCTAACTTAGTCCTTTACATTTTGGGAATGGGTGTGAAGTTTCACTAAATTAGCAATAAAGGCACATATAAGTAGGTATGGTTGAAAATAATAAAAAATGATTGAAAACAAAATCATAATCATAATGTATAAAACAAAAATGGTTGCTTCGAAATTTTTCCATATTTATGAAAATAAACAACTACAATAATGGTGAAGAATGACTTCAAAATAAGTTAAATTTGACAAGTTTTATGAATTGATAACAGCGGGAGCGAACAAAAACGAATCATAACGTACCAAAACGAAAGCGGTCGGTTCGGGATCTATGATCTTTCCCGAATAATTTGATGCATAGTAGTGGGAACAGATATGTTAAGGGCTTGTTTAGGACTGCTCTGCTCCACCTTTTGCAGCTCTGCTCTCAAACTAAGCCAAACAGGTCTAACTCCAAGAACTCTACTCCACAAAAAAAGGTGCACTTGAAGGCCAACTCCAAGTTTTTTAGATAGCTCCTCAAGGGGTGCTCCAGAAATGAACGTTTCATATGTCCTCGTGGAGTTGGGGGTAAATTACCCACCACTGCCACCCATTACACAGAAAACTATTCATTCTTTTCTCTCGTCTCCTTCCTCCCTCTCCAGTCGATCTCCGCACCTGCGCGCAATCTCCATGGACTGCTCCTCCTCCCAGTCCTAGTCCTCTGTCGGTGACGCCGGAGCCCGCCCAACCACCATCAGCCCGCGCGGCACGGCCGCAGCCACCGCCGACATGCGCCGCCGTTGCGCCACCACCGCCAGCACCGGGGGAGGGGGCTTCTCCGACGGTGGCGCCGGAGCCCGCTCGGCCACCGTCGATTCGCGCGGCACAGCCGCAGCCACCGCCGGCATGCGCCGCTGTCGCGCCACCACCAGCATCGGGGAAGGGGGCTTCTCCAGCGGCGGCGGAAGCAACATGGATGGAGGACGAGGATGAGGTGCCTGCCCGCATGGGCAAGGTCGCAGTTGAGCTCACCGCCGACATGTCCACGGTCGTCGTCGGTGTCCCTGCCCCAGCAACCGTTCACCGGATCAGGGGCCGCGCCGCCCTACCCTGCAGCGGCTCGCCGGATCGGGGTCGCGCCACCCTACCCATGCAGTGGCTCGCAGGATCGGGACCGTGCGCGGCAGCCTGTCAGGCTGCACCGGCCGCTCCCCCTCGCGCACCAGCCTGCTGGCGCCGCTGCCCACGCCCTGCGCGGCGGCGGTGAGTAGAGGGAAAAGGTACAGAAGGAGAAGAAGAGAAGAGAGTGACATGTGGGCCCATTGTTCAGGGCATATTAAACATTTCTCAAAGAAATCTTGTGTTCTCAGAGCTGGAGCTACTCTGCGTGCTATGCCAAATGGAACTTTTGCTCTAGAAACTCCATGGTAGAGCTACTCCATGATGGAGTTGGTGGAGCCGAGCTGAAAAAAGTGGAGCAGAGTTGTCCCAAACAGGAAGGATGTAAGTTTTCATGATTCACCCCAATTTTAGTCTCGGTTTAGGGATCATGTTATCCTTCATGGAGCAGCGCGGGGAGGAATCGGCGGCGGCGCGTCGGCATCGCATCTCAACCTACAAAACCACAAACACAAAGAAAACAGCACCTCGGATCCTCCTCGACAGCGGGGGTCCAGAGAGTAGAGGAAGGGGACGGAGGACCAGAGACAATCCTGGCACCATGCTCGATCCAGATACGTCAGAGAGGTGTGGTGGCGCGCCGGCAGCTCCGAGAAGGCCATGGAGAGGAGGACGGTTGCCGTGAGATCCGCGGCAGATGTGAGCGGCGGGGCAAGGGAGGAGTCGTGGATGTGCCGCGTGGGGAGGCCGGTCGCCCTGGAGGTCGGAGGGCGGCGCGTGATCTGCTGCTTGCCCTGGATCGGCAGCGCGGACGACGGGCGGAGGAGGAGGTCGCCGACGGCGCGTCCTGGATCGGCTGCGCGTCCTGGATCGGCGGCACGGCCGACGGAAGGCGGCTCGGTGGGGGCGGAGCGTGGAGAGAGAGGCGAAGGCAGCTCGGTGGGGGAGGCGCCGTGCGGAGAGAGAGGCGTGGGCATTAGGTAGGGGCAAAAATGGAAAACATGGGGCGGACTCACGGAGAGAGGGGCGGACGCACGGGTGGAGCGGAAAAGGTAGGACCAAGATTTTTTCTTCACTTCATTCTTTTTAGGTGTAGAGATTTGTTTGTCATCATAGTTGTATAAGTGTCGTAGTACTTTGCACTGACTCATCCAAGGTACACAGACATAATGATCTAAGAAATTTTCATTATTATTAGTAGTATTCCTACAATATTGATGCAGTTGCACGTTGTTCAGGTTCAGTAAGCCCAACTAACGTTTTTACATTACATACCATATTCATACACGATTTGGCACAAAAATTGATTCGAACAGTAGTGAAGAAGGATTCTCTCATCAGTAATTACTATTGCAAAAATACCATGCTGTGTTAAGGTGTGTACGTAGTCAAACTGATCCTAAAAAGCGTATTGAAATAAAATGGACTGTGTTATTCACAACATGAAACCAATTTTCTTGAAAAGAAGAATAATGCGGCAACACTTTTAAAGAGTCACTTATCAATATTTTTAAAGCCTCTCTAAAAAAGAACCTAGCAAGTCAAGCCTCTCTGAAGCTGGGTCCTTTTGGTGGAAGGAACTACTAAGACTTGACATCCTCTACCGTGGCATTGCAAGATGTTCCCTATGATATGGTTCAACTGTGATTTTCTGGGAGGATCTATGGACTAACGACATTTTGGCCTTTATTTATCCTAGACTGTTCTCTTTTGTTCGTAACGATGACTCCATTTCGGTTCAGCAGATTATGCACGATGAGGATCTTGAATCCATCTTCCAGGCGATACTACTAGATGGTCTACAACAAGTCAAGAACACACAGGCAGGCACCATTGATTTTCAAGAAAGATCTGGGGCTTTAAGTCCACGCCTAGAATCAAATTTTTCGCCTGGTTGATCTTCGTGGACAGACTTAACACAAGAAGCATGCTCTCGTCTTAATTTCAACGTTCAACCAAATGTGCATTGCGTTCTTTGTGATAGGGACATTGAGGAGGATCTCTCTTTTTCAAATGTGACTTTGCATCAGCCTGTTGGTGGAAACTTGGTGTGCAGTGGCCTCATGATCCTGATATTTGTAACCGAGTGTTGACCACCCTTCAACGATCATCCCAGATTTTGTTTTTGATGAAACAGGAGGGGAGGCCCCTACTGATTATATTTATATAAATAAAAGAGAGTACAGATTACAAGAGCTAATCAAGAAACAAAAAAGGTAAAGAAGAAAATCAAAAGCAAGATTACAAGACCGAGTCGATCCATGTAGACATTTGAGATTTAAGCACCACTTTTGCTCTGAGAATAACCCAAGCAAATTCTCTCTTAAAACGTTCTTTAGTCGAATTCAAACTAGGTTGCACATTCCTGAAAATAAGGTCATTTCTCTCCATCCAAATGCACCAGCTCATAATGATGATGACATCCATGAAAAAACTCACATTCAATTGAAATCTGAAGGAGAGGAGAGCCTCAAAAGGATCCCCTGGAGGCACGACCAAGTTGATTAGGTTCCAGCATGCTTGAGCAAAAGGGCAATCCAAAAATAGATGTACCAGAGTTTCCTCATCTTGAGCAAAGCAAAGAACACAGTCATAAGAAGGTAGTGTCCTATTTCGTTGTCTGAGAATGTTTCTTGTGCTCAACCTGTCTTTAAGAAGTAACCAAAAGAAAACTTTGTGCTTTTTTTGTGAGGCTGCCTTCCATAGCCACTTAAAAATAGGATGGACAAAACGGTGACCAATAAGATGTTTATAAGCTTTGGAGGGAGAGAACCACGGGTTGCCCCAAATATATGTCCAGATATCTTTGTCTTCCAAGACAGGCAAATTTTCCAAAGATTGGGCCAACTGGAGGAGCTGCTGATAAGCTTCGGCTGACAAAGGCAGGTGAAAAATGGAGTCCAGATCAACAATGGAGTGAGCATTCTGGATGGTGATTGACTTATTTTTGGCGAAAGAGAACAATTCAGGCATGGTTTGGCTGAGGACTTGTCCCCCCCCCCCCCCCCTAAATCATGCCAAAGAAAACAAGTATCACCAGCACTAACTACCACTGAGGCAAGCCCTTTATATGAGTTTAAGAGCTTTAAAATATCTCTCCACCAGAAAGATCCTTTCATAGTATGATTAGGCAATTTACCATTTGGATAGGACTTCTCCCATAACAGATGGACCCATGGAATATCAGCTTTGTTAAAGAATTTATGGAGATTTTTCAGGAGCAAGGCATCATTATGGGAACTGAGCTGAATGATCCCTAGTCCACCCGCAGATTTTGGTAAGCAAACCATTTCCCAAGCCGCCTTTGGTGGGGTTTTAGCATTTAAGTCAGCCCCTCTCCATAAACAATGCTTCCTGAACTTGTCAATTTGCTTGATTACTATGCTATGTAGCTTAAAGATGCACAAGTAAAAGGTTGGGAGGGAGGAGAAGACCGCATTAGTCATCGGCAGTCTGCCCGCTTGAGAGAGATAGTTGGATGTGCTAATGAGTCTTCTTTCACATCTAGAAATCAGAGGTAAAAACTCTTCCACTTTTGGCTTTGTGAGACCTAGAGGTAGACCCAAGTAGGTGAAGGGCAAAGTACCAACAGAGCAACCAAAAGTTTGGGCCAGCAAGGACATCTTACCTTCTTCAATATTGATGGGGATCATCATAGATTTTGCATAATTAACTCTTAAACCAGTGGAGTTGGAGAAAACTTGCAACAGACTTTTTAAAAAAGAAAAGTTGATTTGCACATCCTTCCATGACAATTAGGGTGTCATCAGCATACTGGCTTATTGGGAAATTTGAATTTGTGTGAAGTGGGATTGGGAGCTCAATGAGGTGTAAGTCCTTGGCTTTATTTAGCAGAGATTGCAGCAAATCAGCAGCTAGAACAAAGAGAAGGGGGGGTAGGGGATCCCCTTGCCTGACTTCCCTTCTGCAGTGAAAAGTTTTACCTGGAACCCCATTTAGCAAAACTGAAGAGGTGCCTGAGCTAAAAATATTGTTCATCCAATTTAGTCAGATATCATTGAAGCCCTTGTGTTTCATTATTTGGAGCATGGCTTGATGCTCAATCTTATGAAAAGCCTTCTCAAAGTCCAATTTGAGAATGATGATTTCTTTTCCTGATTTGTGGCAGAGGTGGAGATACTCAAAAGACCAGGCCAAACAGTCTTGTATTGTTCTCTCATGGATAAAACCATATTGATTCCTATGTACAATCCCCATAATTACTCTTTGCAGTCTGTTGGCCAGAAGTTTGGTAATAATTTTGATGGAGGTGTTTAGCAAAGAGATGGGCCTAAAATCTGAAACTTTTCGAGGTGCATCAGCCTGTTGGTGGAAACTTGGTGTGCAGTGGCATGATGATCCTGATATCTGTAACCGAGTGTTGACCACCCTTCAACGATCATCCTAGATTTTCTTCATAGAAATTTTTTCTAATTGCGGCTTGGGAACTTTGGAACCTGAGAAACTCCAAGCAATGCATGGTTCTCCTACTATTAGTCCGTGGGTTAGAAACTTTAACAATTATTGTTACCTCCAACTCATGAAAGTTAGGGAGGATCAGCGGACTTCTTTCGCTTATTTCTTAGAGACAGTATCTTAAGGTTGTATGCTTGTATATTCCCCGTCCCCATCCTGCTTGTAAATATCTCTCTCTTTTAATTTAATGAAAATGCTATGGAGTACTCCACACAGTCACTATACCACAACCCAGAAATACCAACTCATGTGGGTCGGTATAAATAAGGTATTTGCGATGAGAAGATTGTTGGTATAACTTTCTTATAGATCATTCGTCGGTACATTAAGTTCTGCCATTTAACCGTTCATCGGTATAGAGTTTATAAATGCCATGTAACCATTGGTCGGTATATGCAAGTGTTGCATCTACCCATTCGTTGGTATACATGGAGCCAGGCCATCGAAGGCCATTTTCCCTTTTCGCGGTCGCTTTCGGCCCAATCTCGCGCTAAGGCCCACCAGGCAAAATGCAAACCCTAGTTTCCTTCTCTCCCTCTATCCTGCCGCCGACTGCTCGATTCATTTCCCCTGAAATCAGCTGCATTGCGTGCTGCCAATCCTTCCTTCCACTCCTCTGATTCGCCGCCGCGCCGGCTCCTCCCTCCGAAATCCGCTGTCGTGCGCTCTTCTGGGCCCACGTCCTCACCCCCAAATCCTGTACCCCCTCCCTTCCAACGCCGCTGCACGCTCTTCTCACTCCGTCCCCGAAATCGATGAGGTCCAGCGCCGCCCCGACCGCCCCGGCATCGATGAGGTCCAGCGCCGCCCCGACCGTCCCCGCGTCGACGAGCTCCTGCGCCCCCTGGCGATGGAATCCGACCCCGATGCTGCTTTTACGCCGACCCTGAGCTGGACACCGGCGCCGTCCTGATCTCGACCCAGAGCAGGACCCCTCCACTGCCTCCCAGACCCCAGCCCGCCAGCCGTCGCCTCTTCCCCTGCGCGACCAACCCAATAACCACCACGTGGAGGACGGGCTAGCTCCCTGACCCACTCAATCTGCTCCTTCTACCATGCGTTCACATCTACCACCACTTCTAGATGTGCTGTTGTCCATGGTAAAGCAAGATCTGCCAGGTTTGTGTGCTTTGATTTGGTCAGGTAGTCATAGATTTTGAGCTTTTTGGTGATATTGATGCTTAGTAAATCTGTTAAAATGAGCAATGTTCACATGATATGATATCTTGCTAAGTTATGAAATGAAGTCTGATAGGAGACATATGTATTCCAAATCGGTACTGATAGTAAATGGATGCAATAGAGCTAATGCTAGATTTCTCATGTGCAGGCCAGGCTTTCCTGATTTTTTTTCTAGTTTTATTAATATATATATCCTAGAATGTAGCAGTAAATGCATGATAAATAATTAATGGTTGTAACATTCGGAAATATACATTTGATTGAGATGATTAACTGACTTTTATCTCTTCACAGCCACCTTCTTGCCACCTTACCGAGGTTACCAAGATGTCTGACTACTGAAGGTTCGTTCTGGACCAAGTTTCAACAAGTCTATTTTCAGAACTGTCTTACTCATGATGCGAAGAATCCCTTATATACCATGCTGAATTTGTTCTTTTAGGATAATGGAGATTTGTGGCCCCTTGGCCGAATTTGGTCTTCTTAGGATATAGGAGCTTCGTTAGGAACAGAATATGATAGCTGGTGACGCTCTACATATTGAACATAAGTGAAATACCTCACTATGCTTAGTTAGGTGCTGTTCTAACGAATAAACAATCAAGATATAACCTGTGATGAGCATTGGTCTGAACAGAATAGCAGTTTTTTGTATGCCTAAGGTCTTGTACTGTACTAATTGAGATAAGTGTTGCTCTACTGCTAATAAGTGAAAATTTCACTATTGTACTTGTCTTGGTGATTCTTTATTAAGTAAAAAATCAAGATCACTTGTGTCACGCGCCATCCACTAATATCACATTGGTGGCATCATGCTCCATCCACTAAGATCACACTGGTGGCATTTTGCGTGGTGGTGTTTACATTTTTTTTTTGTTATTTTGCTGGAAATTGTCACTGATTCCTTGCCATATTGACTTTCAGGCAGTTCTAGAAGAAATGCTATGAGGGTCTCTTGAAGCTGGTTGCAAGTGTTCATGACTTTTATGTTGTTTTGGAGTCCATGGAGATGACATATTTCACACTCAACCTAAATAGCTGCGAGCTTGGTTGAATGTGGCTGCAAGATTGCTGGTTGTAGTTATCAAATGATTGATCGATTTGTTGGACTATTCTTGGATCTCAGCTAACCTTGTTGCTAAGTTAGTTTGATGCATTATGTGACTGTTGGCTGGATGCTCATGTGTGTATGAGTTAATATCATGATATATGACTTAATATCAATGGTACATGCCTTTCAATGAATCAATGCAATGTGTTCCCACTTTGATGACTTATAATGCTTGTTGTGATGCTTGTGTAAGCATTGGTGATGGAACAATTTTCAGGCAATTTCATATATAGAAACATGTAGTGTATGTTGTATTCAGTTCAATGCATCGCGTTGGACTATTAGTCGTTATATCTATAGGATGCATCAAACAATTAGTCGGTTAGACGCCACTTATAACGACTTATAGCTGGCGTCGGCACAACTTTATAACGACCGATAGTTCTTTGTTGCAATGACTTATACCGACTACTACGTGGTCGGCACTGTGGGGCTGTGGTATAGTGAGTTTTCCGATCAAAACAACATCAAGGAAAAAGAAAAGAAACATTCCTAACAATTCTGAAACTTTTATTCAAACAACCTTGAGTCTGCCATGTGCCAGAGGCACACGACAAAGACTATAGCCCACAGCAAACTCAATTTTTTGGCCATCTGGTAGCAAAGCAACCATGTCAGCTAGCAAAGCAAGTTTTTTTTGTAATTGTACTTAGGCCCTGTTCTCTTAGTTGAAAAGGAACAGTGAAAAGCACTATTTACCCATCATATCCATAATATCTTCTCTCACAAGAAATACTATTCCAGCACTATTCATTTGCAACTTCACTATTCCTTTTCACCCATCCAAACGGGGCATTAATTTATGAAAATTATCAAACGGATTTGGAAAATTATCGAAATTAACACGAAACAATTTATGTTATCTGTTGCTTATAGATATAGTTTTGAAGTCAAATCCCAATTCAAACGCACGTCGCCTACCAATGTAACAACATACTTCTAGACTCTATGAAACTTCTTCGGAGATGTTTCTGTTTGTAAGCATTCCTACGTGACAAAATGTGTCAAATCCACTAAATTTTTTACCACAACCTCGATGTATGATATCATGACATATTGCTAAATTTCATAATTTCCGGACTATTTTTTTAGAATTTTATAATCATTCAAACACATGTTCGTGGCCAATTTTAGGGGGCTCCTATATAGCTATCGGAAGGTGGATAAGTATTGAAACTTCGAGCCCGTCAAAGTCCACCTAATATTGCCAGCTAGTACTTTTCAACCATCCCACCTTATGACTATCAAATAAAAAATGTTGCAACATTTGTCAGAAATGTTACAACATTTTTCAAAGAAAAGTTAAACCGACATTGTTCATAAAAAGTTGACCAACCTTTTTTTTGAAAGAGTTGCCCCAACATTTGAATAAAGTAAATGTTTGATCTTACATTTTTTCAAAATATTTTCACCAACATTCCATGGAAAATGTTGATCAACCTTTTTTCTTCCTTCCACCGGCGGCACACCAGTGGCCGTGTGCGCACGGGCCGGGCGGCGGCCATGGCGCCCGGCGGCCACCCGCGATGCACCGGCGCACGCGCGAGCTCGCGCGGGATGCGGCCATGGTGCACCGGCGCACGGCGGCATGTGGGCCGGGTCGCGCGGCCGTCCACGGCGACAGCGCACGACAGTGGGGGCCGGGCGGGCGCGGCGGTGCAACCTCCGGCCGGGCAGCGGCGGCAGGAGGTGGTGGCTAGGGGTTTCACGTTGTTGGACTATGTGGGCTGTTATTTGGGTTTTTGGTGGATTATATTTCATAAGAAACTAATATATATATAGGATTCCCTTTTTAGTCTCGGTTTGCTGGGCCGGTCAAGGACTCAAGGTAATTAACATGTACAGATTTGTTCAAGCCCATTACTCAGCCGGTCAGCCCTCCCCCTAATCATTCACCACCAACGTACGCTAGGGCTGACAGCTAGCGCAGGAACACCTACTCCCTCCTTGAGCCGCCATTACTCATCGATCGACCACCATCGCTAAACTAGCCGCTCAAAACCACCATGAAACTTCTGACGTGGCTTGCTCATAGTGGCTTCCAAGGGCTCAGCCTCTTCAGATGCCGACGTTCCGACGGCCTAAGACTACGATCCATCCATGTCTTCCCAGATTATTGCGGCCGTCCGAGCGAACCCATCACAGATTCTCCGGCGCCCGCCGCCGCCGTCAAAGACCCAAGCTGGGTTCTGCTGGACTCCAGCGACTGCTGCTGGAATGGCTCCTTGGTCGCCGGCGCCAAGACCATGGCGGAGACCCGCACCACCACGGGCCAGCGCCTGCGCGTCGCGTTCGATCTGGCGCCGCCACCGGCGTGCTCCCTCCTCCACTACGACTGCGCAGAGACCGCTCGAGTAGACAAGCAGTACGCCGTCAACGCCATCGCAGCCCACGGCGACTCCGTCCTCCTGCGGATGAAACGCCGGTGCAATCCTCCGCCTCCGGCCTGTCCGTTAGACCACTTCGTGTACAGGGCAGGCAGCGCCGCCCGGTCTCCATCGCTGTCCCTGCTCCCGCCCCTGAAGTTTCACAAGAAGTATCAGGAGGGCAGGAGCGATCCCAACTGCCTCCCGCTCTTCATCTTTGATACCGGCATCCTCCGCCGAGGCGACGGCGAGCTCCTCGTTGTTCGGATCGAGGTGCTGTCCGAGCACAGCGGAGGAGAGGGCATGGCCAACCTCTGCATGCTCCATTCCGGGAGGAGCCAGTGGGAGGAGAAGCGTCTAGTGTCCATCCTTCACGAAGAAGGCGAGGAGGTGATGGGATCTTTAACAGGTCCGGACAGGGCCATCCCTGTTGGTGACCGGTTCCTGTGCTGGTTTGGACAAAACAGTGGCTTCATCCTGTGCGACATGGCCGACGAGGGGAGCCCCAAGCTCCGGCACGTATCTCTACCTGGGTTGCCCTATGATTCCAAGTACTACACCGATGATCTGCTTCCCCTATCTGATGCTCGTAACATGGGCGCCGCCGGCGCAAGCTCTCTGAGATTCGTCGCCGTCGAACCCCGCTGCTGCTGTGGTGGCTTCGGCAGGAGCTCGTGTCCTCGGTCCCGCAATGCCTTCACGGTGACCACATGGACACTGACCCTGACCATGGACGAACCAATTACGTGGGAGAAGGAGGGCGTGCTGGACTGCGAGGAGCTCTGGGCGCTACCGGGATACGAGGGCATCCCACGCGAGCCCCTGCGATGCCCGGTGGTGAGCTTGGGCAACCCTGATGTTGTCTGCTTCAAGGTCTTCGACAACGCCGACCAAAAGGCATGGTTGATCGAGGTCGATACAAGGAAGAAGGTGCTACTAGGAGCTGTCCAGTGCACCACCGATCCATGGAGATCATATCGCCCATGTTCTTTAGTACAGGCAACGATTCAGTGATAATTGGTTGTACTGAAAATCCATGGCGGCGTCGAAAAAAGAAACTTGAATAGGATAACTGAGTGAGGTATGTACTTGCTTTTTTTGGTCATTTTAAGGTACTTGAAGTTGTTTTATGCTGTGGTTACATTTTTTATGCCAAGAAGAGATTAAATATGGATTACTCAAAGAACCACATGTTACAATCTTTTTTTAAAAAATAATGATTGCACCCAATTTTTATATGTATAATTATTCTACGATCTTTACACTTATAGTGGCCACCAATCATGCAGTCTTGTGGCCAAGAAGGTACGTTTGATAATTTTACTGCTAATATTTAAATTACTAGTATAAAGAACTCCTATTAGAATTGGAATTCAAAAATTGCAAGCGAACATACTCTCCCTGGTTATTTGTACATCTATGCCCGATCATGAATTACTTCTTTTTATAGAAATACTTTACAAAGTTCATTTGCAGATATAAATTGTGTCAATATCTACATTTTTACATATTGTGATTTTCCCTTACTTATACATTGGGACGGATTTCAATTTCTCCGGCCTTTTTAACATCAGACTAACATGCTTTATTCATTACAGACATATATGATTGAGGTGGGCACATATTTTCCTCCTATGCATGTTATTGATGTTGTCGTGTGCGGTACCTGTTCCGATCCCTTTTGTTTGAATAACGTGAGAATTCCTAGCATATATTTTAACTCTTCATATCATATACTCACTAGGGTCGTGCCCGTGCGTTGCTACGGGCTACAAACATTAATGTTACAAGACATATTGGATTCAACATGATAATAATTATAATGTAAAAACAAGAACAAATATTGAATACAAGATCCTAGTTACATCATTAAGCAAATGTACGATGCATGCATCTAAAGACCAACCCAATCTATAATTTTTCTTTGCCTGTGATGTGAATAACATTTTACTTACGCTAGGAGTACATTTGAACAACAAAGGAGAGCAGCACTGCAGAAGGAAGATCACACAGAATTGCAAGAAAATATGTCTTGTAATATGCACAGCACTCTGTCCAGCACCTTCCTATCATTCCGTGCAGGAAATCCTCTAGAAAATTCACAAAGCAAGAAAATAGAATTGATATGGGATATGCTCCTGATAACCATGCTACTGCACTCTACGACATCCACTCACTCTGCAATTTGTGGACAGTAAAATTCAATTTAATGGTGCATTAGTATTGTATAAAAATGTAATAAATCAACTTCTGAAACCAGATGCATCCTCTAATTGGCAGATTATTTGAATGATGCCCAAAATTCAGGTCAATAAGACAATTAACTGTGTAAAGAGGCGTACAACATTATGTACAAACAACACAAGGTAACAAAAAGACTGCTTACCTGGAAGTGTTTTCAATTCAGAGGAATAAAGGTTCTTGGTCTGGCTTGCTGTTGAACCGCAGCCTCGAAGGCTGCCTGGGAACAAGGCATTGCAACTGCTTCCACCTAATAACTGCATATTTTCCAATAAACCTGAATCATATGTTCTCAAATACCTGCTGCTTGACTATGACATGAGTAAATTATGTTTCCACACAATACAGATACTGCAGTGAGCCCCAAAAAGCTATAAGGTTGCAGAAGGTTAAAAAAAGGGCTACTAAAAAAATGCAGTCACCCCACTATAAAAATGGCAATTCTTATTGTGCTAATGCACCACCAAAATGCCTCCACCCCACTGTAAATTTGAATTTACCACCATACCCTCACAACAATGCAATGAAATTGTTGCTAGAACCAGCTACATGGTCAGGCTACTCTTCTTTGTTTAGCTGCTCCCTCGCATGCGCCTCTTAGTCATTCTATAGGTTTGTGCAAAAGATCCATTTGGCTAGGAAAACTAACATGAATATTGGAAAATCAAGATTCACCTCACATCAATAAATAGTCAAAAGCTTAGTCCATAATAGATGATCACCATCAGGCACAATATCTCTCTAACAAGGTATTGCACTTCACAAAAATTATTAAACTCAACTCGTGTAGTCTGACAAACCCCTTGCCTTTGCAGTAATATCAATCTTATCATGAACAGTCTATAGTCACTGATAAAAAAAATCTGAACCTATCATTCAGAGCTTACCAAAAATGTGAGTTTGATTCCAGGCTCCCTATTACATCCTTACATATAGTATTGATGTCCAGCAAGGTAAAATCAATATTTGCTCCTTACTCCCTCCGGTCTCCTTTATAAGGCGTATGGACGAGGAGTGTAGAGACCAAGGTAGAAGTTGGCATCGTGGGCTGGCATTAAATCGTTGCATCGTTTCACGGTTAACTGGTGCATGACAGTGGGTGCAAGTGGAGCAAAAGAGAAAGGAGCATTAATTTGCATGCAGCTTTGTGTGGGCTGTTCATTTCCTATTGGCCCAATTGATTGCCTAAGTTAATTGCATCCTAGTAAGGACGTTGGGTAACGTAGCCAGTTTGAGTACTCACGGAGGTGGCACGCCTTGTATATGCGAAAAAACGAAAATGGTGATACGTCTTATAAATGAGACCGGAGGGAGTATAAAACAGTACAAAGAACTGTGAGAACCCCCTTGACACAGTGATCATACAGGATAAATGGAAAATTGGAGAGAGCCTTCATTTCCTTCTTCAGGTCAGTTTAATTTGTCTCATTGCAATTCTACAACTAACTGTGAAAAAATTCAACTTTTTAGTTATTCATAACTTAAATCCCAACAAGCTAACATTAATATTTTTATGGAAACGATATACAACAACTATAATCCTTTTCTTAGTATGGACAATGTCAGTATACCATTCAAAAAGCACATGACGCTTTTAATTATGCATGGCAATCCAAGGCATAGCCCATAAAGGAAATTCAAAACAAAATTTGTCCCCCATCTCTAAAGATAAACATTACTGGGTCTTAGACCACTCGATGTGGGCTAACCTTTTATTAGAGGTCTATAAAAAATACAAAGGATACAAATTGCTTCTATATGAAGGCCCTTGACCAACTCGCTGTCAGCAAACCCAGTAAGGCAAATATACACGCTAGTCTCCCAGTCCCTGTAACATATGACCTTTTTACAGTTAAATCGGTCCTGCATATGCAAGTGCAACTAATTCTGCAAGATGGCTCCTATAACCATGAAGCTCCTATAGAAGTGTGACTCATTTGCATATGAAATTAAAAAACAACATGTTAAACGAAGTCTCACCCCAACCAATGGATAAGACGTCAGGTTGGTCCAGCACAAATGAATTCCAATCCTTTGAAAATACTGTCATTCAACACATTTAATAACTGACCTCATGTCAAATATGAACCCGCCACTATTAGTGAAATAACCAACAGAGGGATAAAAACACAAGAACCACGACGCTAATCAGATCACTATAATCACAGATAATTAAATCTGCTGTAACTCAAGAGGCCCCTCAGTTGTCCAAGCAAGGTGAAGAGATATAGTAACAAACAAATGTATGTACAGATCGAAACAACCAAATGATTCTATGCCCTAACACCAAACGTACCTTGATGTGCAGATCACAGTCTCATGTGCATCAACTGCTGTTCCAATGCTAGATGGCCGATACAGAGGCACGAAAACGTGAAGACTCGGCTGCCGATGCGTCAGACAAATGGGGGAGAAGGTAGATGATGAGCCTGGTGCAATGGATAAAGAAAAAAATTGGAGACAGATTGTTTTTCGAATGGCCGAAATTGAAACCTGCAGATAGTAGTAGAGGCGCAGCATTAGTGGCCAATTCCTTGAGGCGCAGCAGGAGTGATCCGGCGGACAGTGGATCCTGCAAGCTGGGATGTGGGCGACGGCTCCAATGGACAGCTCTGGGCATGGGTGCGGGGGCTCCAGCGGACGGCCCTGGCGATGGGGGAGGAGGCGTTCTTCGTATGCCAGTACGTTGGCTTGCTCCGGCGCCGGTGGAGACCATGGCTAGGCGGACGGTCTCCGCGAGATTCGCGGCGGCCTCTAGCGGTGGGGCGAGAGAGGCGTCGAGGGCGCTTGGGGAGGGCAGTCGCCCTGGAGGTCGAGGGTGCGGCGAGGGTGGCGGCGGGTCAGGGTATGTGGATGGAGCCATGGAGGGGAGGGCCCGAGGGGGGAACGGGATAGTAGGGAAAAAGAGGATTCGGCGTCGACGTAGTCAATTGAGGATCAGATGGCAAAATGGAATTTGCGCGTGAAGGACGGAGAGATGATGGCGCTCGGGGGGAGCGGACCTGGGAGCAGAACCGACGGTGCTCGTTGATCCCACCACTAATCAACGGCAGCAATACAATTACGGGGGTTGCGTGGGGAGGACGAGCGGCTGACCCACGAGGGGGAGCGAGAAAGTTTGACGAAAATTTAGTCTTACTTTCATTCTTTTTAGGAGTAGAGATATATGCGCAACACTACGGGAAACCTCAACCTAGGCATGAAAACACTCGGCAAAAGGTTTGGCAACTAGAAACTCGGCAAAGCTGTCTTTACCGAGCGTTTTTTCTCGAGTCCGGTCAGGCGTGGGAGCCTCCCAGGCGCAGAACCTCCTTCACTCACAAAAGGCAACGCTAGGGACTGGGGAAGGGGAAGGGACGACCGCCTGCGGCACCGGTAGCTGGAGGTGGCGGGCAGACCACCGCCGTGTCTGACTTCGCTGTGAGCTCTGGAGGGGGCGACTTCGGCGCGTGGGGCCGGAGTCGAAGGAGACGGCATGCGGGACGGCAGCCCGCACAGGCCCAGATCCAGAGGCCCAGATCCAGCGACAGGAGGCCAACGCCGACTCAGATCTGGCGGGGGGAGGTCGGTAGGGGCGTGGATCCGGCACCAGGAGGCCAGCTGGCGGCAGCAGCCACTGCAGGGCATAGGCACTGGTTTGTGTGAGCGTCGGTGTGTGCGTGTGTGGCTGTGTGTGTGCATGTGCTGTTGATATACGCATGCGAGGAGGTTTGTCGAGTGCTTTGATCTAGCACACGGTAAAGGAGTAGTTTCGCCAAGTGCTAAGTTAGGCAGTCAGCAAATTCATTTGTTTATAATTGTACTAAACAAGATTTTCGAGGATTCCTTTCCATTTTACAAGTCCAAATTTACCGACAGGCCCTAATAACACCAATATCATTTTTCTACTTAATTTGTTCTATTACATGAATCACTTGCAGTTTAAATTTGACTTATCTAAAAAATTACTTGAAACGCAATTAATTGATCTGATTAAATATAGCAGAAAATACAAAAGTATACCAAATTTTCACATGGAGAACCACATGTTTTATGTGGTGAGTAGAAAAATTTTGAAGGGTAGAAAAGAAAAAATTACTTCTTTCTCGAGTGTCAAAAAAAACACTAGGAAAGCTTGTTGCTTTGCCGAGTGTAAAAAAACACTCGGCAAATAGCTTTTTCGCTGAGTATTTTTCGAGCGACACTTGGCAAAAAACTTGTTTGCTTAGTGTTTTTCTGTCCTGATTTCATTCAAATTTGTATGGCTGAGATTGTTTTATTAAGATTTGTGCAGCTTTTGGCATTTGGTGGCCATATATTGTTCATTATTACATATGCTGGGTCATTCTTGTTTTTTCGGATAACTTACCAGAATAATGATCAACATCTTTACCCCTTTTTCTCTCTTCTTCCTAAAGCCGGCAGCGCATCGTTGCGTGGGGCGCAGGGGCTGTGGGCGGCTGCGAGCTCGTGTGTGGGGCGCGGCTGCACGGCCGGTGGGCGCGAGTTGTGGTGGCACGAAGGAGGTCGGGGAGGTGGATGGCACGCCGGCGGCAGAGTAGCGGCGGCGTTGATGGCACACAGGCTGGGCGCGTGGGTTAGGGGCTTTGATCCAACGGCTCAAACATCAGAAGTTTTCACCGCTTCCTACTTTCCGGAACATAGATTTTTTTTTTAGATCAACTTTCCGGAAGATAAATAGGATTCATTTACAATAGTCTGCTGGGCTGCTACAATAAACTCCCAGCGTATTTACAATGTTCTACACGGGGAAGCCCAATTTTCTTCCAGCCCAATTAAGTCTGCCTGCAGCATGTATAAATCACCTCCTTAATCATCCTTAACCTAAGGTATAGATCAACAAAAAGCCAGCGGCCACACGCAGCCGCCATTAGCGACCACCATCACAAAGTTTCTTCACCCTACCAAAATGCTGAGGTACCTTGGTGTGGGTTGCATCGACGGGCGCATCCTCTTCAGATGCCGACCCTCCATTATTGCCCTACGGTCGATCCACATCCACCACGTCCCAAACAGCGGCTGCGGCCGGCCGCCGCCTTCTGATTTGCCACCGGCAGCCGCCAAAGACCCAGGCTGGGTGATGCTGAACAAGCAAGGCATCCGCACGGACGACTCGTTCGTCGCTGACGCCAAGACCGTCGCATACTGCCGCACCTCGACAGGGCATCACCTGCGCGTCTCCTTCCGAGGCGCGCCGCCGCCGGCGAGCACGTTCGTCTACTACGATTTTACGGACATCACACATGGCGAGGAGGAGGAGGATTCTTCGGATACCGCGCCAGATGGCAACGATGATGACAACATCGCCGGCGAGTGCGAGGAGGACGACGACGTTGATGAGAGCGAGGAGGAAGAGGAATACGATGTCGACGACTTGCGCGTCAGTGTCTTCGCGGCCCACGGGGACTCGGTCCTCTTGAGGATGAGCCACCAACGCTTCAGTGATTTTGAGGACGACCACTTCCTGTACAGGGCAGGCGGCGCCGCCTCGCCGCCGGCGATGTCTCTGCTCCCTGAACGAGACTTCCTCACCAAGGCCGAGCAAGTCTACGTGTCCCCTGCAATCCGGCCCAAGTTGCGCAGCGGGCTCACATGCCTGCTGCAACGAGGCGACGACGACGTCCTGCTGGTCGAGCTTGACAAGTTGTACGATCGCAGTTCGCGACGGTATATGGTCGAGTTCTGTCTGCTCCGCCATGGAAGCTCCCAGTGGGAGCTCAAGGAGCCAGTACCAATAATCATTCACGACGGTGAAGGTGGCGACGGTGACGAGCATCTCCGGAATCGGGCCCGGTGTGGCAGCAGCACTATCATCCCTCTTGCCGATAGGTTGCTCTGCTGGGTGAGATACGAATGCGGCTTCCTCCTGTGTGACATTGGCGACGAGGCGGCGAGCCCCAAGGTCCGGTACGTACCTCTGCCGCCTGGCGTATGCTGGGATCCTAAGGGATACGAACAAGATATGACCATCAAGCACTCCATGAACATGGGCGCCGCCGGTGCTAGGGCAGTGCGGTTCGTCAGTGTTGACCCCCACTGCTGCTGTGGTAGCCCCGGCAAGACCACATGCGCGCACTCACGCTACGCCTTCACCATCAACACCTGGAGCATGAAGAACCTCAGCATGGACGAGCCATTGACGTGGGTGAAAGACGGCGAGATCGACTGCGAGGAGCTTTGGGGTCTTCCGGGCTACAAGGGCCTCCCTCGAGCAAATCTCATGTGCCCCATCGTGTCCTTGGATGATCCCAGCGTCGTCTGCTTCTTGCTTTCAAATGATCGCTTAGTCAGCAGCTACGAGGACCGGAAGCTATGGATGATCCAGCTCAACATCAACACCAAAACCCTGCTGTCTTCTGTCCAGTACACCTATGATGCATGGGTAGCGTACCGTCATTTACCGGCAAGGATTCAGTACTAGCAAGCAAAATACCTGGTAAAAATTTTCAAAGAATCTTATCTACGATATTGTGTTTTTTGTTCTCGCAAATCTTGGAATTTCATCTTGTCACGGGGTTTCTTTTTTTTTCACCGCACATCATGTGCATTGTGCAATCTAAACACATTTGCACAGGGTCACATGCCAACATTTATGATATAAATTCAAGTGTTCAACTGTGGTTATCATTTAATTTGTAAATTACTTCTTTCTTTATCATATAGTTCTCATTTTGTTTTTTTTTAAATCTCGTTTTGTTACCTGGCTGGTCACTACCGGAAAATCGAAGTTTGCCGTCAGCCCTGCTCACGGCAAAATAGAATTTTCCAAACGGCCACGGCAAAAAACGAGGCTCAGCAAAATTGTGATTTGCTGTGAGCTTGAAACCCGGCTCACAGCAAAATTGGAAATGCTGTGAGCTTGGAACCTGGCTCACGGCAAAGACATGTTTTGCCAACAACTTTTGTTAGGCTCACGACAAAAAATCCTCTTCCCACCTCAAAATGTTTTCACAACATTTTCATACAACTTTTGTTGAAGAAAAACTTTATATTAAAACTGTATATCTCGAAAATATCTATAACTTCAGGTAAGAAAGTTTTTCTCAAATTACAATTAAAATATGTGTTCTCTTTTTTCGATAGAATATGGAAGGGACACTTGTGAAGCAACCTATAGCTATGTTTATCTTCTATAGCGTAAACTTTTTTCTCCACTTCCCGTACAACATGTGTTGCTTCATGTTAAAATTTGGTACATTTTTGTAATTTTTTTCTATATTTAACTAATTAATTGTATTTCAAGAAACTTTTCTGAGTCAAGTCAAATTTGAACAATAACTGATTCATATAATAAAAGAAAATAAATGGAAAAATAATATTCATGTTATTTAGCCAAATTTGATACCTTAACCATAAAATGAAAAGAAATTTCCAAAATCTTGCCAAGAAACATGATCAAATACACACTCTCGAATGATTTTAAAATTCTAAAAAACGCAAATGAAGTCTGAAAATCATGAAATTTGTCAATCTTATGATATCATACATGAATGCTGTGGTAAAAAGTTGAGTGGGTTTTGCACATTTTGTCATGTACGATGCTTACAAACCGAAATATATGTGAAAAAGTTTCATAGAGTTGTGAATGAAGCGGTTAGATTTGCAGTCGAAGTGACGTTCAAATGGGAGTTTGAAATCAAAACTATTTCTACAATCTACATACAATATGTGGCACTCCATATTAAATTTTGGTACATTTTTGTATTTATTTACTATATTCAACTAATTAAATGCATTTTCATCATTAAAAAAACAAAACTTTAACATGGGCCAGCATTCGGCAAAGCAGCAATTGGGCCAACCGGCCCATTATCCCGATGGCCCATCCCTCATCAAACCCTAACTATATAACCACCCCCACCCCCTCCCCCCCCGCCTCCACCCCACCTTGCCTGCGCCTTCCTTCTCCTCCCTCCCCGGCACGCCGCCCCCTTCCTCCCTTCCCATGCACACGCGGCCGCCTCCTCCTCTCCTCCCTCCCCACCGCTTCCCTCCCTCCTTACTCGCTCCTCATCGCAGGACGGCGGCCACCTCCCTCTCCGTCACGCTCACGGTCGCCCCTCTGCCTCCCCTCCCCTCGCCCCTCTTCTCGCCTCTCACCGTCTGTGAGGAGCAGCGGCGGGGTAAGGTGCAGCGGTGGCACATCTCGAGGAGTAGGTGGCAGGATGTAGGACTACGACGACCGGATCTACAACGGCAACAACGAGATCTTTGACGAAGACAGCGGGAACTACGACGACAACGGCGATATCTTCGACGGCGGCGGCTGGATCTTCGGCAACGATGGGGGATCTATTATGGTGGGCATCGTCCTCATCTACACCGGTGGTGGCACAGCAGCCTTGACCTCCCTCCGGTGGCGGCGCATCCCCAAGCTTCCTCCAGTAGCGAGGCCTCGAGCTCCCTCCCCAGCGCGATGAGATGTCCATGGTGCCGGGCACCTCTTCCAGGCGGCATCGCGGCCTCTTCCTCCATGCGCGGTGGCCTCCACCCCTAGGCAGGCGACCTTCTCCTCTAGGCGCGGCGGAGCGACCTCCTCTAGTTACCGTCTGGTGGTGGCGGTGGCTCCGGCGGGCGTGGATGGCGGTGCGGCCATTGCGGGGAGGGGAGGGCGGCAGCGGTCGGCCAATGGGGGCCGACTGGTGGGACATTGTTTGCCGAGTGTCCGACAGAAGGCTCACAGCAAAGAGTTGTTTGCCGTGAGTGTTTTGCCGAGAGCGACTCACAGCTAACACTTTGCCGAGGGGATTTTGGCTTTTGCCGTGAGTATGGGGCTCACGCCAAATAAGCCAATTCTGGTAGTGGGTGGAAGAAAGTTCCATAAAGTTGTGGTTGCGGGCTATGTGGGAAGGCCAGGAATAACAACATCTGCTCTGAAAAGAAAATAATTAAACTTCTTACTGAGATCATTTGTTTTGGGTGCTCATTTACCTCATATTGGGTAGAGCTCCAGAAACATGGCGACAAGGAATTGCAGGAAACTGGAGCAGAAGCCATCATGATGACGGCGCTGCACCTGCGCAAACTGGAGAAAGTACTGTGATTTAAAATTCATCGCATTTTATGATTAATGAATTCATGACAATAAGTCACGTAAGAGGTGTGTAAACTCTAGTGTGTAGACAGACCTGTTTGCATATAAGCTTCAGTACTTATATGGAGGCACCCTGGCTGGACTGCGTTGCTTCCTGGAAAATCGAAGTGATAGTTGCGTATCGTGGGCTGTCTATAGGAAGCCCAGTAGTTTTCCAGCAGCCAAACTATGACGTGCCGCGTGCAAATGACCTTTTTACTCATAATCTCTACTCCTAAAAAGTATGAAAAGGAGAATTTTTCAGGTCGAACTTTTTCACCTGGTGAACGTACGTTCACCGCTCAGCCCCCGCGTCCGCACTCCCTCGCGTGCCTCTCCGTAGGGCTCCGCTTTTTTTCCTCCGTCATCGCCCCAACCTCCGCACCCATGATCCCCTCCCTCCCGGAACCGCACGCAAGTCGCGACCTTCCCTCCCGACGTCGTCGTCGCCACCGCCGCCCCAACCGCCGCGCCCACGTTCCACTCCGATCCAACCCCCACGCCGCCATCAACTACAACACGCAGACCAGGGATGCTGCCATCTCCAGCACCCGTACGACGCCACCGTCGTCTCCAGCGCCTCCTGTCTCCGCCGCCGCCGCGCCTCCCGCGTCCGCTGCCACCCCTTCCTCCTGCCAGAAGGCGAGTGTGCCCGATCGTGCAGACACTGGATCCCGTCGCCGTCCGCTCAACACCCCCCCCCAGTTGACGCCGTGGTCCGTGGTCCCTACCGCCGCCCCTGTGATTCGATCCACGACAATCAAGGGTAAGCATCAGAAACACACCCGCTTGATTAGATCCACAGTAAGCAGGGGTAACTGGGTAAGCACCACCAACAACAACATGCTTCTGTGTACTAGATCTGCTAGGAGAGGCTTCTTGCCACTGCTTAATTCCTTCCTGCCGCTTTTGTTGTGTTGTCTAGGGAAACGGCTAATCGTTGCTGCACTACAGTCATGAAGCTCCAACGCGTAAATCTGTCCCCATGATCCCTTCACAAAAAATGACTCGATATAATTTATTTGCCTTGTCAGTTGGGGTTCCAGGTTCTAGATCTAGACAGTTTCTTGTATCAGCAAATCATTTGTTTTTTAGTCAGCAAATTATTTATTGGAGAATTTCTTGTATCAGCAAATCATTTATTTTTTAGTCAGCAAATTATTTATTGGCTTGTAGCAGTATGGGTCACGTCTGCAATAGAAAACATGAGATGTTTGGCCCAATAACTGCTACTATCATTTGTTTTATCCTTGTAACTTTGCCCTCAAATTTTAATGCCACTCTTCTACACTAACTGTTGTATAAGTATCAGTAACTTGTTAGTAGTTTACATGAATCAATATAATGTATGTGTTTCTACACTCATTGTTATTCTAAACACAGCTGTCAACTTATGATTTTGTACACTTTTTAGGATTTGTGACTTTCATGGTGTGCAAAGTTTCAAATTTTTAGGGCTGCTGGTTCAGTGTTTTTTTAAGAAAAAAAAGGTACTTTTCATTTCGAACTCAAACTATGTTCACTAAGCCGAGAAGATGATCACCAAGGATGCCTCTGTATTGTTTTCTCTACTGTCTGTTCTTGTAGTGGTTTATATGGCAGACCCATCAAATCAGTGGGAACAACTATATACATCATAGATCATATCTTGCCCTAAACAACTACTATAAATTGATGAAAATTCAGTACAATTGGTCCTCTTTATAATTGAAACTTCATAATTTACTGACAGTTCAATGCCTTCATTTTACACCATCTGAACTTAAGCTATCACCAAAAAACAAACTTAAAGTAAAATACTCCATCTAGCCAATCTATATTTTTCTTATGCTCATCGCATTGCAAAAAAAAAACGAGATATATAATAGTCAAGCTTCTCCAAAACACCTTTAGGTATTCTGAAGAAGGACATCATGAACATTGGCAAGCTTGAAAGTACTGAGTTAATAAGAACTAACCTTCCACCTAAGGAAAGAAGCTTCCCTTTCCAACTACTTATTTTTTTCTGAAATCTCTCCTCCACTATACTCCAATATTTATTTGATAGCTTGTGATGGCTCATCGGAATTCCCAAATACCTAAAAGGCAAATCCCCTTCCTTGCATCCAAAAAGATCCACATACTCAGCAATTCTTTCTTTGGATTCTCCAAAGCCAAACAACTCACTCTTGTGAAAGTTTATTTTAAGCCCCGAAAGCTTTTCAAAATCACATAACACAAGTTTCAGGTTCTTAGCCTTGTCTAAATCATCATCCAGGAAGAGAATTGTGTCATCTGCATACTGCAGAATTGATAGTCTGCCATCAACTAAGTGAGGGACCAGACCATCAAACAAATTCTGTGATTTTGATCTTTTGATTAAAACAGCCAACATGTCTGCCACCACATTAAAAAGGATAGGTGACAGAGGGTCGCCTTGTCTCAAGCCTTTCCTAGTTTGAAAAAGGTGACCCATCCCATCATTGACCTTAACACTTATGCTGCCTCCCGTAACTATCTTTTCTATCCATTGGCATCATTTACCAGAGAAACCCTTCATCCTTAACACCTGCTGTAAGAAATCCCAATTGACCTTATCATAGGTGTCACACCTGTTTTTCCAAAGAAAACCAAGTGGATAACTATATGTATGCCAGGATCTATTTTCATACATATAATGACATATAAGTGAATACAGAAACAGTATCACGTAAGAAAAAGGGAGATTATCAAAGATTTACGCTTAATCCTGGAAACGAAGGCTCCAAACATAACAGGCAGTCGACTGGGGGTTGCGTACGCCTAGAATCAGCAACATCTTCACAACAACTTCGTAGCAGCTTCCTCTCTCTGAGCAAAATTGTTTATAGCAAGGGTGAGCACATGTTGTACTCAGCAAGTGTGGGAAAAGTATGAATGCAAAGGCTTAACAAGGAAAGGCTGACAGGTTGACTGCATTAAGCACTTTTAGTTGGTCAAATTTTATTAGCACCTGATTACTAAGATATACATATGTACCAACCCACATTAAGCATAAAGGTAAGATACACCATAAGAATATGGCGAGCATAACCATATCATATATCACAATTTGAGTCCATCTTCAAGTTCAATTATCGTGTGAGGGTCCAGGCCGTTCTTGATCGTGAGCACAGCTAATCGATTAGTTTTACAGTCTGCAGATGTTGTACACTTTCACCACAAGTCGCGTAAAAGTCCCGAAGAACTTTGGACCCAACCATGTGATGCCGGCCAAGCATCATACCACACTACCAAGGTGTGATTGCATAGGGACGCTACGAGGCCTTTACAAAGACTTCCCTAGTGTGTTCCAGTGCACGAGGTTCCGCGAGTCATGCCCCCCCTAATCACCAGTCCAACACTAGAGTCCTCTAATTAATTGGCCAAGACAGAGCCATATGTCTTGTGGTTGCACTATTTTCCCGGGTGGTTCTCCATGTTCCAATTAATGCATATGATCTTGTATTAACCAGAGGTATATATCATAAAAGTAGAACAAATTCATCATTATTGTTCATCAAAACCACCATAACCCAAGTATAGCAACTAAGCATAGCTGCCCAACAGAAAGGTAAAACCTAGGTTGACAAGGAATGATAATAAAAACTAGGATGAACCTTAATAGGACCCATCAAATTAAAAGCAAGACAATGCAATGAGTGTGTTGATGGTGAATTTTCGTCAACCTAGCCATGAGTTTACCTTCGGTGTTGGCATCAATTTAATATCTTATCCATTGGTACTAACCCCCTTGATATAACAAGTTCGCTCGTGCATGTCGTTTTTTGGAGTTTAATGTTTATGCAGGACTTTAGCGCTAAATGCAAGACTTCTAGGTAAAGTTCATCAAGCACCTCGTGAGAAGATCATGAAGCCCAGGACATGTCAATATATCAAGTGAACATGACTCCTACAGGCCCAAGGACCGAACCGTGAAGGCAGAGAACTCCGAGGACCTGGACAGAAAATGCTGAAGCTTGCGCGACAAGGAGCCCTATCCAAACCGCGGAGAAACTGACGCCAAGGGCCCACATGCAAAAGGGGGAAAGTTCCAGAAGACACGAGAAGCATCACCGACGAAGGAGGCCGCGAACCGGGTCGAAGTGGCCCCAGGCCGGTCGGCCCAGGCCGGCCCAGCCCAGCCCATTTCGGGCACCATTCGTTGCCCCCTTTGACCTAGATGACCCTCGGACTATTTATAGTCCCCGTGCCAAGAGCCAGGCGAGAATTAATTCGCCATTCACCGTCGAGGAGCAGAGAAGAGAGGGACACCATTCCGGAGAGGAGAGGGTCGAGATAGTTGACTAGGGTTTCCCTAGCCGGCGTGGGAACCTTGCAAGGAAGACCACGTCGGAGTTCCAGGAGCTAGGAGCAAGATCAAGGTAGGATGCCGGTGGTGATCTTGTCCATGTATCATTCGTTGTGTTGTATTATCAAATTGCAATCCGATTCTTAGCGATCAAGTGCTTTCTCTATGACTTTGTCTTCATTTGGGTTTTCTTCCTCCCCGATCTATTATCGAGATAGATCGCATAGGGTGTTCTTGTAGCCGTGGTGGCTAGAGGTGCATGCCTAATCTACCAAACGTTTTCATCTTGTCCTTTGGACTCACCCTAGGCTAACCCGCACGAATAGGGGCGCGTTGTGATAGGACGAAGGTTCCAAAAGGCGGACGTCTTCGGAGTTGTAACGGAAGCCATGGTTTAAAGAAGCTTTTTATGAGATTCAATTTGCATTCTTCTTCTTTGTTTGGAACTTCAACAAGAGCTCGATCCAATCTCTCTAGATTGGTTTTACCTCCCCCTCTCTATCTCTTGCTACCTCCGGAGTTTATTAGATTAGATTCGTTTTCTTGGTGTTTTCTTATATTAGATGTAAAAGTAATCCTTTCGAAGATTAAAGTGTTCTCGGCTTTAGTAGATTGATTCTTGCATCACACATTTGTTCCATGAATTCGATACCTTGGGTTCACACTTTAGGGAAGAAGGGTCCCTTGACTATGACGGAGGATTTGTCCGCTTGCAAATCCAAACGAAGTTTGATACACATATAGACCGTCAACAAGCCCTTGTTTCGCGCCGTTGTCGGGGAACAAGTGATCAAGATCTGATCTATTATTGCCTTTTTGTGAATATTTTCAGTTTTCTTTTGGTTTTTCTTTTTGCATCTACTAACTTTTGATCATCCTCAAAATCAATCTAATCTAGTTTTTGTCTAACCCTAGTTTTCTTAGATTTGTTTTTATTTTTGTTTTTGTATATATATTGTTTGTTGCTAACCCTAACAGGAGATGGACGGCTACCTCTCCAACAAACCCGAAAATTTTGTGGATGATCCAGAAAAACTTTACAAGCTAAGAAGACGGGAAGCACAAGCTAAAAAGCTAGAATTTGCAGATCCAAAAGTGGAGGCCGAAGGATCGTCGGAGTCTCCAAAGGAATCGCCACCTCCAAGCCCTAAGGAGAATCAACTTCAACCGCAACCGATGGGAGAACAACCGCAGCCGGAGCGCAAGATCGGGGAGCTATGCACCCCGGACATCATCGACCTACCCATCTTGAACCTCGCGGAGATCGGAAGACCATTCGAGATCAAGACCTCAACAATCCGCATGGTGCAACATTCACCCTTCACCGGTAAAGAAGACCCCAACCTTCACCTCCAAGTGTTCATTCAACTATGCCAGACATTCAACACGGAAGGGGTGACTCAAAACCAAATGAGGGCAAGGCTTTTTCCGTTTTCGCTACTTGGAAAAGCTTTGCAATGGTTCTACACTCAACCGGCGGAGACGGAGCAAAATTGGGAGGCTTTGATGAGAGCTTTCATGAAGGACTATTACTCACCGGGTAAGACTCAAAGCTTATGTAATAAGATTGCTACTTTTGCTCAATATCCTACGGAGACTATATCGGAAACTTTCGAGCGCTTCAATGAGTACACTCGGGCTGTGCCACATCATAAGTTCCCAAAGGAAGATCTTGTTCAAAAGTTCTATCAATGACTTACCATGGCGTCAAGGACAATTATTGATGCAACGACGGGAGGATCCATCATCGAGCTTACACCAACCGAAGCTTTCACTTTATTCAAGAAGGTGGCGGACAATGATACATGGGCGTCATCTGAACGCTTACTTCCGGTTCAACCCACAGGGAACGTCAAGGGAGTTTTGCAAGTGGAGAAGGAAGATCTACTTGAAGGCAAGATTGACTCGCTCATGAGGAGGTTGGAGAAGATGGAGATAGAAAAGAAAGAAGCTCAAGACCTAAACGCCGCCGAAGCGAGATCCACATGTGAAGAGTGTGGGGAGTATGGCCATGTCCAAAAAGATTGTCTGGAGGAAGCCATGATGCTCGACTACATGAGGAAGGGAGATTTGCCGAACTTCCACTACGGGCAAGGTAGACCTCAATTTAATGCAAGTTCGTCCATTCCGAATTCGGTTCCTCTTCGTATGCAATTGAAGGACTTCATGGACGAGCAAGCTAAGATCAACAAGGACACCGTCACTAAGTTCAAGGCAATAGACAAAGTGTTGGAGAACATTGATAGCAAGGTGACGGAGGTCGGAAGCTCCAACCATCAAGTGCTCAACATGATGAAGATGCTCGAGACACAAGTGGGACAACTTGCCGGGTGCCTATCGCCCAATGAAGGGAAGCTACCGGGACAACCTCAAGGTCCCGAGACGGCGAAGGCCATTCAAACTCGTTCGGGAAAGGGGACCGAAGATCCGGAGCATTCCGCGGGAGCTAGAAAGCCTAAACCATCTACCGAGGCGGAGGAATTTGCTAAGAAGAAGGTTACCGAGATCGTCACCGAAGAGCCCGAGTTTGAGATGTCGGGGGAAGACACGAAGATGCCGCAACTCAAGCCATGCTACTTCCAAGGTAAACTTGATTATCATTTTGAGAAGTTTGTGGAAGTGGTGTGCAGGTTAAGCATCAACATGCCACTATTGGACGCTCTTCAAGTTCCTACATATTCTCGCTACTTCAAAGATATACTTGCAAACAAGTATGAGATAGCAACACTCGGGGTGGATCACGTCAAGATGTCTGAGCAATGTAGCGCTGCTATTGCAAACGGACTAGAGAAGCAAGGAGACCCTGGGTGCCCGACGATTCCATGTTCCGTTGGTTCTTTCAAGTTTGAGAAGGTATTATGCGACCTTGGAGCAAGTGTGAGCGTCATGCCAAGAGATGTGTTCAAGAAGCTACGCCTACCGGAGCTAGAGCCTACGGCCATGTGCTTGGAGTTGGGCGACAACTCCATTCGCTATCCTTTGGGCATTGCCGTAGATGTGCCCGTGAAGGTCGGACACCACTTCATCCCCGTCGACTTTGTGGTGCTCGAGATGGGAGAAAGGGAGAAGCTGCCGCTCATCCTTGGGAGGCCTTTTCTAAAGACCATCGGAGCTACTATCGACGTCGGCAAGGGGGAGATCAAGTTTCGACATCAACGACGAGAGGAGTTCCTTCAAGTTTCGACCACGCTTCGAGGTATGCAACATGATCAATGCTAAATGTGTTCCACCTCATCGTCGCTTTAGCAAGGAAGAGCCAAGGAAGAAGGAAGAGCCGGAGAAGAAGGAAGCGAAAGGAATCAGAGAAGTTGTTGCATCCGTCAAGATCAAGGAACAAAAGCCGCCTGTGAAGACCAAAAAGATGACTAAGTCGAAGAATAAACCTGCGCCTAAGCCAAAGATGGTGCAGAAGTGGATACCCAAGATTGCAATGCCCACAAAGAGCATTGATCTGAAGTGAACAAGTGAAGAAGTCTAGCCATGGTCTATAAACGAAGCGCTAGGCGGGAGGCAACCCATTCGTCGAGTCAAGAATAAGCTACCGGGAGGAGAACCCGATCAAGATTTTTCCGAGTCTTTCAAGTAAGTTGGTTTTAGAATTTGCTATGCAAGACATAAATTTTAAGTGGTTGGACAATGCTCAGACTTATAAATATTGTTTGGTTATTTTATTTGGATCATAAACCCATAACATGAGCCATCCTATGTGTTATTTGCTTCTTTTTGAGAAATCAAAACCAAAATTTCAGAACCTACCTCAACCTTTTATCCTCCTTATGATGTTAAGGTTGATTTGTTTTTCATGATTAAAACACACGAGTAGAGCCACGCTATGTTCCTAGATGGTTTTTAAATTTCAGCACATGGTAGGACTCGCGTGAACCTAGGAAACTTGACTTTTGGTTTGTTTAAGATTCATGTCCCTTGGTTTCTCTAGAGCTAAAATTTTTCTAAGCCTCACTTGAATTTATTTCATTCAAAATCTCTCTCTCATTTGGCCAAAATTAGAACCTAAATCTATGCCCTCACGATCAAGCCGGGAAAAGCTTGCTCTCAACTAATGAAAGCAAACAATACTGGTGCGACCCAAAATAAAAGTAGTCGGAAAACTTTTTCGACTTACATTTGTTTTTTATGCTTAAAAACTCCTCTAAATATATTTGGACTCATTGCTAGCTCTGAGTTAAATTTTATTTTTCGAAATTAGAGGAGTGCTTAGCATTAAAACATGATTAGAAGGAGGTAATTGAACTCACCTAACCACACATGCATCATAATGCATCACGGGAGGCCCCTCCATCATTTAACATCAAGGAACATGCAAAGGACAAGCATGGGGGGGGCAGCCAAGCCTTTGTTTTGCAGGATTCCCATAGAGGCATGTGAGGCAAGGAGGCATGGAAGTGACTCAAAGCAAAGCAATCAAGTGGGAGACTCAATTATGCAAGCAAAGGAGTGGACAAGAGAGCTTGGGCGGTGCAACCCCGTGGAGCACGCGGACACAAAGCAACAAAGGAGCATGGAGTGCACTGGTGAAAGTTGGAGCCAGGAGGAGCAGCAGGCGACCCAGCCCGGTCGGCCCAAGCCAGCCGGCCTCACCTCCATTTAAACCCCCTGGTGCTCCCCTTCGACAGGTAAGTCCCTCGTCCAACTCTCAGTTTGTGTTCTTGAGCTCTAAGTCCAAAACCTCCAGAAACTTTGCTTTCCATTTCGAGCTTCAATTCATCCATCAAAAACCACCAAAAATCCACTAAAATTCCACCCTTCCATATACTTTCTTTGTGTGCCTTGCTACCAGCTCATAACCCCAGATATACTTGTGAGAGTGAGAGCAACAAATATGTGGAAGGCAGCCTCAAGCTTCCTCTCCAAGAAGAAGGGTTCGTCATCGTCGAAGGCTCCATCAACAAGTTCTTCGAGGAGGCACTCGGTCTCCAAGTCTCCCTGAAGCATGGAGGAGGACACGGCACCGCCGAGGAATGACACTTTGCTCCTCGGTGGCATGAGGGCCACACAAAGCTCGTCTATGCGGTTCACCGAACCACAAGGACGCACAGAGGAGCCGCCCGTCCGACCTCATCATTCGACAAGATCATGTGCTCCACCTCCATATGCTTCGTGGTATTCCAAGTATGGTTTTATCATCAAGATGGAGGAGGAGGAGGTGAAGCTCACTCGCCTTGAGAAGAGGCTTGTGGCAAATGTTGACTTCGACGACCAAGCTCTCCAAGTGTTGGGCTTTCACACGGATATTTATTACTTGTTGGGAAACCTAGGTTGGGTGCAATTTTCCAACGGAGTGTCGGCAAACACCCACAAGGAATTGGCCCTGGAAATTCTTATGACCACGGTGCCGATACTTGATGAAGGAGTGCTGAGCCTTTCATTCCGTTTGGAAGGAGATGAACAAGTGGTTTCCTATGAGTACATTAGAGAGTTGCTTGGATTTCAAAAGGGAGCCCCCAAACAAGTAGAAGTACAAGGGAATGCATTGGAAGGATTTTGGAGAATGATTGCGGGAGAAGATAATCGGCAAAGGAGTAGTATCCGGAACCCCATCATCAAGGTGTTTCACTCATGGATGAGCAAAAGGATTTTGGGGAGGATTAAAGAGACCAAGATCACCGACACGGAGTTGAATTGGCTAAAATTAGCTTTAATTGTGGGGCAGCCAATTGACCCCTCATACCTTATGATCAACCGGTGGTGTTGCGAAGCAATATCGGGATCCGGAGACATTGGTTCAGGGTGTTACCTCTCCATGTTGGCCATCTCATTAAGGCTGGGAATTACAAGGAACCCGAAATATCTCCTCGCCGGGACTTCCTTAGGAATTGAATATTTGAAGCAAGGAAAATACATAAGTGGAGATGAGAGGAGAGGCTTCAAAGTGGCCAAAGTTAATTTACACCTACCGGATGCAAGGCTGAGATTATTTATTGAAGGGAAAGAAGATTGGTTAGAGGAAGGACTTCTTGTGCCGGCAAGGAAGAACAAGAGAGGAAGGATTATAGAAGAAGGATCTTCCGCAGCCCAAGAAGAAGAAGGTGCTCCCCAAGATTATGTGCCACCATATGGAGGAATTCCGGTGCCACCAAGACACTACGGAGGTGTACCAATGCAAGCATGGGGGAGTGGTGCAGCCATGCCCCCACCAACTCATTTGACGGTACCCAACGTAGCCTTTGCGGAGCAATATGCACACCTTCCTCAACCACAACAAAGTGTGGCCATCATTGGAGGATACACTGCAAGGAACATGCAAAATATTGCAGCCATCCAATCCAATGCAAATCAAATGGGTGAAGGGAACGCGAACATTGCTTTTGAGCTAGGTCGCCTTCACTTAGCACCGCCGGAGCAATTCATAGGAGGAGCTGTGCAATCTTATTATGAGCAAGGGTACAATAACCAAGATTACCAATACCAACCGCCGGCGGAAGATTAGAGAGAGGAGAAGCTTGTTTCTTTTACTTTGGTTGATTTTTCCTTTTCCTTTTCTTTATTTTTCAGCTTGTGTGTGTCTTTGTATGCGTAGTATTTTCTATTTTTATTTATTTTCAGCATGTGTGTTAGCTTTAATTTTATCATGAATAAAATCACCACCATGTTATTACCTTTGGTAAAGATAGAAAGTTTGTGCCATGTCGATATATCATGATAGTTGCCGCTTTGCTCATCTCTGTACTTGTTTTATGCATGATTCAGCTAATGCTCTCTTAAAATACAAATTAATCTAAATGCAAGCTCAATTCTTTGCGGAGGTTATGATAAATATGAGACCCATAGTTTTACTTATGCTCTCAATTTTTGGATGGGTTAAAGATGATTTATTTTTGTTCTTAAAAGTAATGCTAACCTTGTCATTAATACCACTTGCATGTTGCTCTACCTATCCAAAGCCATATATTTATTTGAGTGCAAAAACTTAGTATACAAGATTTATTTTTGGGTGAATTAATTTAGGGCTCGATTTCTCTGGCTCGAGACTAAGAAGCTGGTCATTCCGTTTTTGCGTACCTATCTTATTACTAGCCTTCTATACATGCATTGTGAATCTCCACATCGGAAATATCACAAACCTCGCGAGATATCGACCCATAAAATCAAAAATATCATCTTTGTGTTTACCTCCTTGACCACAATGTATTATTTGAGGATGGATCGTCAACTCGAGGAAGATCGCAAGATGGTGCCAAGATTGAAGATTTCAAGTATCTCTCCAAAGGAAAAATATTTCCGGTACCTACCTTATCTCTATCACCTCTTTGCCCGAGGACGAGCAAACGTCTAAGCATGGGCAAGGAGGTAGGTACAATGCAATTTAGAGTTCAAGGGGAGTAATAATAAAAAAAGAAGAAGAAGAAAAAGAGAAAAAAGTGAAAAAGAAAAAAATATGTATGAGAAAAATATGAGTATGTATAAAAATAAAATAGAGTGAACTCCCCGGTTCTCTAAATGCATTAGGAATTTCAAAAAGCTTCAAGATCAAGATCCAAACTCATCTTTCCAACCATGTGCAATCCGATAACGAGGACTTCCTTTGTGCCTCGGGATCACTTTTTGCCAATTGCACATGTCCACCTATCTCAAAGTGTGTGTATTTTTCTCTCCCCCTCCTTGAAACAACATTATTTTCCAATGACCTTTTTGACGAGTCTCAGTAAGACCATTAGAAGCTTGTCTTGTTTTGATAATATCTCAATAATAATATCTTTGTAGGACTAAACTTTTCCCAAAAGCTCCATATAAAGCCTACCACTTATATATGTTTTTGAGAGGGGAAAGGAGTAGAACAAATAGGCTTGAGAGACAAGATGAGATGAGAGTTCATGAGCAAGATGCAAGGTGGTTTAAATTTTTGAACTTGGTTTAGCTCTTTTTCATCTCATTCTCAGGGAGCATGTTGTTTTAGGAGCATGTTGTTTTACTTGTGGGAAGAGCTTAATTGATATTCAACCTCCGTAGGGATGAAGGCTATGGAACTCTAACAAATTAAAATTTTGAGAGCATTATGTTTTCTCGTGTATGATCAAGTGAAGGGTTTGAACAATGAAGGGCAACACTGATATCCATCGAAGGCTTACTCGAGGACGAGCAAGGTTTAAGCGTGGAGAAGCTGTTGACGGTGAATTTCTGTCAACCTAGCCATGAGTTTACTCTCGGTGTTGGCATCAATTTAATATCTTATCCATTGGTACTAACCCCCTTGATATAACAAGTTCGCTTGTGCATGTCGTTTTTTGTAGTTTAATGTTTATGCAGGACTTTAGCGCTAAATGCAAGACTTCCGGGTAAAGTTCATCAAGCACCTCGTGAGAAGATCATGAAGCCCGGCACAAGTCAAGATATCAAGTGAACATGACTCCAAGAGGCCCAAGGACTGAACCGTGAAGGCAGAGAACTCCGAGGACCTGGACAGAAAATGCTGAAGCTTGCGCGACAAGGAGCCCTATCCAAACCGCGGAAAAACTGACACCAACGGCCCACATGAAGAAGGGGGATAGTTCCAGAAGACACGAGAAGCATCACCAACGAAGGAGGCCGCGAACCGGGCCGAAGTGGGCCCAGGCCGGTCGGCCCAGGCCGGCTGGTCCAGCCCATCTCGGGCACCATTCGCCGCCCCCTTTGACCTAGACGACCCTCGGACTATTTATAGTCCCCATGCCAAGAGCCACACGAGAATTAATTCGCCGTTCTCCGCCAAGGAGCAGAGAAGAGAGGGACACCATTCCGGAGAGGATAGGGTCGAGATAGTTGACTAGGGTTTCCCTAGCCGGCGTGGGAACCTTGCAAGGAAGACCACGTCGGAGTTCTAGGAGCTAGGAGCAAGATCAAGGTAGGATCCCGGTGGAGATCTTGTCCATGTATCATTCGTTATGTTGAATTATCAAATTGCAATCTGATTCTTAGCGATCAAGTGCTTTCTCTATGACTTTGTCTTAGTTTGGGTTTTCTTCCTTCCCGATCTATTATCGAGATAGATCGCATAGGGTGTTCTTGTAGCCGTGGTGGCTAGAGGTGCATGCCTAATCTACCAGACGTTTTCATCTTGTCCTTTGGACTCGCCCTAGGCTAACCCGCATGAATAGGGGCGCGTCATGACAGGACGAAGGTTCCAAAAGGCGGGAGTCTTCGGAGTTGGAACGGAAGCCATGGTTTAAAGAAGCTTTTTATGACATTCAATTTGCATTCTTCTTCTTTGTTTGGAACTTCGACAAGAGCTCGATCCAATCTCTCTAGATTGGTTTTACCTCCCTCTCTCTATCTCTTGCTACCTCTGGAGTTTATTAGATTAGATTCGTTTTCTTGGTGTTTTCTTAGATTAGATGTAAAAGTAATCCTTCGATACCTTGGGTTCACACTTGAGGGAAGAAGGGTCCCTTGACTACGACGGAGGATTTGTCCGCTTGCAAATCCAAACGAAGTTTGATACACATATAGACCATCAACAGAGTGATTAAATAATTATTGGGACGAACAAGGACACACTTGCCTTTAACCAGAGTAATGACGTTGCTCAGAATGTCTTCACTTCTTGCTCTCCAAAGATCTCAACCACGTTTATTCTACTCGCATCAATCATCCAAATCAAAGCATCCAAAGCACACACATACTAGCAAACAAATAAATTAAATTAATAACAGTACACCAACCATCATAAAACTAATTGAAAACAGTACAAAACTAGTATACACATTGAGATGAACACGTGGGCAAAAGAATCGCTGAAAACGGAGTTAAAAATGAGAAAGATATGGATTTTTAGATGAAAACGATAGCTGATTGAACAAGATGTAAGGATGATGTCATCATGGAGCAATATCGAGAAAGAAATTAAATGAATAGATAAATTGGTTTGAAAATATATGTGGGGAAAGATTTTATAGATGATAAAGAATTATTCTATGGATCAAGATAGGTCTAAAGATCAGTCGAAGTTTTTATACGGTAGAAAGAAAAATACGGAGAAGAGATTATACGTACTGCATAGACAGGACATCATCACCTGCGTGCCCAGTACGTGATTGCTTTTATGCACTTAGGATGACAGCATGCAAGGATAGATTAATTATCCTTCTTATTCACATCCTGAAATTTGGAAATTTCAGGGTGTGACAACAGGCCTTCTCGAAATCAAGTTAAGGATAATACCCTTTTGTTTCTTCTAGTGTAATTTATGAAGAGTCTCATGTAAAACTACCAAACCCTCTAAAATATTACGACCCAACAAGAATGTGGATTGCGATGGTCTAATAACCTTACTCGCCACCAACGATAGCCTGTTAGCAATCACTTTGGTAAAAATCTTGAAACAGACATTAAGCATAGAAATAGGCCGATACTGTTGAAACAGACATTAAGCATACAAAGTTATAGTACCAAAGTTAAGGCAAAATAGAGGGAGGCTGCCATTATGAAAGTCTCTAAACATGGCCATAAGGTCATCTTTAGTGAGACTCCAAAAAACTTGAAAAAATTCCGCTGGGAAGCCATCCGGTCCCGGAGCTTTATTGTGTTTCATCTGAAAAATTGCATCTCGTACCTCCTTCTCTGAGAACTCCGCCACTAGTGCCTCATTCTCAGCCTGAGTAACTTGAGGGATGTCTTCTGCCATGGATTCATCCAATGAGAAATTATTCCTCTCAGGCTTTCCAAAAAAGCCCTATGTATTATTTCGTTATGTATTCCTGCTATTGGTTCTCCCCCTCTATAACACCTTCCTTCTGTTCTAGTCAGAAAATTCTAGTTTTCCTTCTTTTTCCATTAGCAACCATCTGAAAGTCGTATGTTATTATCTCCTTTTAAAATCTTAGTAGTTTTTGCCCTTTGGAACCATCTTAACTCTTCCTCCCTAAGAAGTTGCGCAAGCCTTTCCCTCACACATTGTTTTAAGTCCCACTCATGCTGGCTTAGCAGCTGGGTCTCAGCCTTTTTATCCAGCTCCTCGGATTTCCTCAAAAGCTCTTGCTTTTCCTTTTTATATGCCCCTGTCATATTTTTGGCCCAACCTCGTAAAAATTGTCACAGCCTCCTAATCTTATTTTGCCACCTCTGCATGGGAGTAGCCCCCTATTTTCTTTATGCCACACTTCTGACACTAGCTCAAAAAAACCATCTTTCAGAAGCCAGCCCAACTCAAACTTAAAGGAATTTTTATTCTTACACACGGCTCTCTCCCCTGTATCAAGCAAGAGAGGCGTGTGATCCGAGATTTCCCTACTAAGCGCGACTTCTGTGGCTAAAGGAAATCTTTGTTCCCACTCAGTACTCACCAACAAATCCAGACCATCTATCATAACATTAAAAAGAAAAGGCCACCTCTCATCAAATCTATCATTATTCTTTTCACTTCTATTTCTAATTATGTTAACCCACACATAATGGAAGATTTTCCTTGCTGCACGATTGCACTAATTCAGTCAAAAATGACTCCTTAAACTCAGGTTGGCCAGCTCCATAAACTGCCACTAGCACCCATTTAAAGTCATCCTTTTTAGTTCTCAATCTGAATTTTACAAAGAAATCACCTTCCTCAATGCTGCCAATGTCCAAACCCTTTAAATTCACTCCTAGCAAAATGCCCCCCCCCCGACCTCCCATGAGGTTTAGTCCAGTGCCATATGAAATTTCTCCCACCACTGAACTTATCTAGTACATCATAAAATCTAGGTTATGCTGTTTGGCCATATCTCCTAAAAACCTCGATTTAGCCAAGTCACTAAGACCTCTGCTATTCCAAAAAATGCCCTTCATTTTGGAACCAATTTAGAACGCTTTGCTCTCCTAATTTTGCAAGTTTTCTTCAAGCACGACTTAGCGTGGAACTTAACCGTTCTCATGTGACAATTAAGTTCACAGTTTAAAGGGAAACTTGTCTCATCAAACACCTCCTCCGTCATTTCTTTGCAAAGGCTTAAAGCATTGATTTCCAACTCCTCTATATTCTCTTCCTCGCTATCACTATCCAACTCAATTTGTACCCCCACCCCTTGTTCTAATTTTTCCCGTACTAAGTCTGAGTCTAAAGGTTTTTGCACATTATCAAATTTATTTTTGTCCGACACAAAACAACTAATACCTAATTGTTGTAAACAACCCAAAGCAATATTCTTATCAAACGTAAGTAAGGAATCAGAAGAAAGCATACCTTCTCCAAATTCCAAATTCTTCCTTGCTGCCCTCTCTTCGGCTCTAGCCAAACTGTACTCATCTCTGCTCCTACTATTAGTCAGTGGGTGAACTTTAACAATTAGGGTTACCTCCAACTCATGAGAGTTAGGGAGGATCAGTGGGCTTCTTTTGCTTCTTTCTTAGAGATAGCCTCTTAAGGTTGTATGCTTGTATATTCCCCCTCCCCACCCTGCTTGTAAATATCTCTCTCTTTTAATTTAATGAAAATGCTATGGGGAACTCCCCCACAGTTTTCTGATCAAAAAAATCAAGGAAAAAGAATATAAACATTCCTAACAACTCTGAAACTTTTATGCAAACAACCTTGAGTCTGCCATGTGCCAGAGGCACACGACAAAGACTATTGCCCACGGCAAAGAGCACACAGCAAACTCTCCAGTAGCAAAGCAATTGTTTGACCATCTGGTAGCAAAGCAACCTTGTCAGCTAGCAAAGCAAGTTTTTTTTGTAATTGTACTTAATTAATGAAAATTATCAAACGGATTTGAAAAATTATCAAAATTAACACGAAACAATTTATGTTATCTGTTGCTTATAGAAAAAGTTTCGAAGTCAAATCCCAATTCAAACGTCATGTCACCTACAAATCTAACAACATACTTCTGGACTCTATGAAACTTCTTCGGAGATGTTTCTTTCTGTAAGCATTCTACATGACAAAATGTGCAAAATCCACTAAATGTTTTACCACAACCTCGATGTATGATATCATGACATATTGCTAAATTTCATAATTTTCAGACTATTTTATAGAATTTTATAATCATTCAAACACATGTTCGTGGTCATGTTTCTTGGTTATGGTGCTCGAAATATCTTTTCATTTCACGAGTAAGTCCTCAAATTGGGTTCGATAACATGAATATCATTTTTTCAATCATTTTATTTTATTGTTTGAATCACTTTTTAGTTCAAATTTTACTTGATTCAAAAAAACACTTGAAATGCATTTAATTAGTTAAATATAGAAAACAAATACAGAAATATATCAAAATTTAACATGGAGTACTAGGTGTTGTATGTGGAGAGTAGAAAAAGTTTGGGGTAAAAAGATAAATATAGCTATGGGTTGCTTCACAAGTGACCCTTCTATATTCAATAAAAAAAAGAAAATTCGTATTTAGGTTGAATTTTTTTAAAAAACATTCTTAATAAAAGTTGTAGATCTTTTTGAGATATACAATTGTGATATAAACCTTTTTCTTCATCCAAAGTCGTACGAAAAAGTTTTGAAAATGTTTTGAGGTAGGAAGAGGTTTTTTGCCGTTGGTCAAAACAATAAGACATGGCAAAATATGATTTTTGCCGTCAGCCAAAAACACTAGGCAATATAGGTCTTTGTTGTGCGCAAGATTCAAAACACACGACAAAGACCTATTTTGCCGTGTGGCAATCTAATAACACACGACAAAATCATATTTTGTGGTGCGCTTGGTTTTTGCTATGTGGTTTCCTTGAGGAACTCGGCAAAGTGGCATTGCCGTGTGCCCAAATGAAGGCCCATGGAAAAATGGGAGGCACCCGTTGCCTTGGGCATTCAGTTCTAATCAAACCGATCGGTTCGGTTCCCACAGAAATTCGGTTCTAAAAAATAGGAACCGATCGGTTCTTCTCACAATCAAGAACCGACAAAAATCAGTTTCGGTTAGTTCAGTTCGGTTTTGGTTCTAACGAAGAGAACTGAGTTTTCTTTACAAAATCAAAAAAGAAAAGAAAAAACACTTGCCACCCTAGTTGCCTCTGGTGGCCACGCGTTGCAGCTAGGGGCTGGGGCACCGCTTTGCCTCTCTGTCATGGCCATCTTGCCTCTCTGCGGTCGCAATGGCCGTTGGGATGTCACCTCTGTGTGTGTCGAGGAGACGACAAAATATGTGGAGTCATTGAGGACGGAGGAGGGAGGAGGGGCCAGGGACTGGCTCGGGCCGGTGGGGTGGCCGAGCTCGGCCTCGGCCTCATCGAGCGGAAGGTGTGGTGGATGCCACGGTGGATGTGGATGGGAGTGAAGGGCCGAGGCCAGGGGCGGCGTTGGCCGGGAGTGCGGGAGAGGAGGCCAGGGGTGGAGGTGGTCGACAAATGTGGACGGGGGACTAGGGGGAAGAGTCCTCCTGGCGAACTAGCGACGACGGATGCGGACGGCTCTGGAGAGTGGTGATTGGAAAGAGGAGAGAGCGGTTGTCGGCTGGGGACTGGGTGAGGTAGGGTTCTGCCTTGTTCTTGGGATTTTGGTTAGTTGGGCCACAAAATCATTGGGCTTAATGAGTTGGTCAGTTTTTTCTCAATCCGAACCGAAATAACTGAGAAACAGTAACCGAATATCTGCGAATTGGCTGGTAGTCCAATGGTAGGACGGTCCAGTGGGACGCTAACCAAGAGAGTTTAAATCCTAGTGCTCGCACGTTTTCCTGGGATTTTCCCAGGATTTGCTGACATTGTGTGTTAAGTGGTAAGCGGCGTTACCATCGACAACGAGGCGCATTATATGCGTTAAGTGGTAAGTGACGTTCCCATTGGCAACTAGGTGTCAATGGTGACTTCGGGAATCTCAAGATCTGTTGGGTGCTCAGTCCTTATGAGGTGCTCATAGTGGTAGAGAGTTTGCGTACGTGTGTTCATGGGGATGAGTGTGCATGCGTGTTGTGAGCGTCTGCATTGTACTGTGTAATTCTAAATTTTAAAAAAAAAAGTAACTGAATTTCTCGATTTTGGTTCTTTCTATTCCAGTTCTCGATTTTTTCAGTTCAGTTTGGGTTATTTATGATCAGGCACGTCATACTGCCAGGTTCCCGTACTGACCATATTCTTCACGATAACAGCCAATCCTGACGTGGACTTATGTAAATGAGTTGCGTGCGAAACTTTTTCAGAAGTATGCCGTGACACTGATTGAAAATTATTATGGGCCATATTTATTGTGATTCCCCTTGTGAGTTTTCGTCTGGCAGCACAGTTGTGAGTTTGTGACCTGATCGATGGTACAAATGACCTTACTCATCATCGATAACTTATGTGAGGTTGTGAGTAATAGACAATGCTCACGGCAAAGCGGCTGATGTTTCCGTGAGTTTTGGCTATTGCTCACGGTAAAGAACCTGTGCGTGTCACCTGGGAGCCCATCTTTGCCGTGAGCTACATTCCTGGCTCACAGCAAAGCGCCTGATGACAGCTGTCACGTCGCAGAAAGTTGTCGTGAGTTGCCTTCTGGCTCACGGCAACGATGGGCTTCTTTGTCGTGAGCGGAACGTCAGGCCCACGGCATATAACGCCGTCAAGTCACAACCCCCCTCCCCCCCACCGTGACCGTTACAATGCGTTACCGTGAGCCAAAACTGGCTCACGGCTGTGAGTCTCGATCCAGGCTCACGACAAAGATGCTATTTGCCGGCAAAACTTTGCTGTGAGCTCTTTGCCGGCGGTTACTCACGGCAAACTCTTTGCCGTGAGTAAACCGCTTTTTGCCGTGAGGAACCGGCACACGGCAACCACGCGGTTTCCCGTAGTGAGTGTAGTGATGAGTGTGCGTGCGTGCGTGTTGTGAGCGCTTGTATTGTACTGTGTAATTCTAATTTTTTTAAAAAAGTAACGGAATTTCTCGATTTTGGTTCTTTCTATTCCGGTTCTCGATTTTTTCAGTTCAGTTTGGGTTATTTATGATCAGGCACGTCATACTGCCTGGTTCCCGTGCTGACCATATTCTTCACGATAACAGCCAATCTTGACGTAGACTTATGTAAATGAGTTGCGTGCGAAACTTTTTCAGAAATGCTACCCTTCGGGCGTCCGGACGCCGGACGGTTCGTCATCATGAAAAAACAGACGCGGGCCCCACCTCAAAGCCTTATCCCTTCCCCCAATTTCCTGCAGAACCGCATCCTCACCTCCCTCCATTCTCACGCGCCCCCTCACGGCGGCAGGCGTGCCGGCCCAGATCCGGTGTTACGACGGAGGGAGAGGGGGCCAGCGCGGCAGCAGGAGCACCGGCGGCGCGGAAGATGGGTCCCTCCTCCCCCACACGTCTACCTCCTCCCACCTGCTCCTCTCCCCCGCGTCCCGTGCCCTCACATGGTCGCCGCCGAGCTGCAGCTCCGCCGGTCGACTGGAGTCGGAATCCAGCAAGCCGTGGCGAGCTCCCCCGCGCCCGACCTCTCCCCCACGCCTCCGGCTTCTAGGTTGGCCCCGTCCTCCACACGCCCGCTACCAGACTGCGGCCCCATCAGTGCCGGAGCTCCACGGCGAGCTCCTCTGCCGGGGATCACGCCTGGAAAAGTGCATGCAGGGCCTTGGAGGAGCACCTGGACAAGGAGGGGTGGGCGAGCGCCGCCGGCTCCGCCTCCCCCGCGGCGACGAGGGGGCGGGCGAGCAAGCTGCATCACCACTGCGTCGAGCCGCCGCATGCCGTGTGGCGACTCCCCTGCTGCCATCAGCGACCGGTGCCTGATGTTACAATCGTATGTTTCAAATGTTCCCTATGTTGCAATCGAATGTTTCAAGCGTGTCATATGAATGTTGCAAAAGTCGAAACAAATGTTGCATATGTTGCAATGGCTTTACACGAATGTTTCAAGTGTTTTGTCTGAATGTTGCAAGCGTTTGTTCTAAATGTTTGCATCAGTTTTTCCTGAAGTATGTTGCTTTTTCAAGTGTCCCAAATGCATGTTGGAAATGTTTCAGTTGTTGTTGATCTATGTTGAAACAGCCCGTGAAACGTTTTCGAGTCGCGATGTTGCATGCAACATGAGATGATATTCTGGTGGGAAATTTCCTGGCCATCCAATGGCTGATGTGCTTCAAATCGGACGGCTGCGCAGATAGTTTTTGTGTTTCATTTGTTGATTTTTCATGTTGCAGCTTTTGAGTTTCAATGTTTCACCGAACTCAAGCTTATGGTGATTTTTTGTTTGCAATGTTGCATGATACATCTCTTAATGTTGCGGTGGGATATTTTACAGTCGGAAATGATATTTACATTGAACTATTCTTTCACATATTTTTCAATGTTCCAACCTCATAAATTCGATGTTGCAGATGTTGTATGTGAATGTGGTAAGAGATGTCCGATTTAATTATTGTGTATTTATTATGGTGCTACTGTGACCATCAGATTTAAATGAATGGTAATAGATGTGTTCGACGGGAGTTGCTCCCGCCGGATATTCGGGCACTAGTAGGACCCAAACTTTTTCAGAAGTATGCTGAGACACTGATTGAAAATTATTATGGGCCATATTTATAGTGATTCCCCTTGTAAGTTTTCGTCTGGCAGCCCAGTTGTGAGTTTGTGACCAGATCATGGTACAAATGACCTTACTCATCAATTCATCATCGATAACCATGACCTAGGTCGGAAGTCATCCGTAGCAGCCGCCATTAGCGAACGAATAACATCGCCTACTAGCTTCTCCGTACGAAAATGCTGAGGCACCTTGCTCTTGGTTGCTTCAACGGGCGCATCCTCTCCAGATGCCGACCCTCCATTATTCCCCTTCCCATACGGTCGATCCATCACGTCCCAAGCAGCGACTGCCGTCGGGAGCCATCTGATTCGCCGCCGGCCGCCACCGCCAAGGACCCAGCAGGCTGGGCGTTGCTGAACAGCTACAGTGCCATCCGGACGGGAGACACATCCGTTGCCGACCCCAACACCATCGCAGACACCCGCGCCGGACGCGGTTTTACTGTACAATGGCGTATCTACCCACCTCGACGAGAGGTGCAGATGCATCCACGTATCGCAACGAGGAGCGCCCGCCGGTCGCGCTTAGTTGCGTGATTAACATTATACACTGCAAAACGTACGGGACTTGGTCGTCGCGTTCACACCGGCACCAAGCCGATTCTATTCCATGGCGCCATCTTCCCGAGGAAGTCACGAAATCCGACCGCCACCTTCCCGAACAATCCACAGACCCACGGAGGCGCCTCACCTCCATCCCGCATCCTCGCCGCCGCCGCCCCGACACAAACGTACCCTCCAGCACGCTTCCATCTCTCCTCTTGCCGTCGTCTCGTCCGCAATCAAGTCCACTCCTCCGCCATGCATCCTCGTCGCCGCCGCCCTCTCCAGCGCGCTTCGTCGACTCCTCTTGCCGTCCGCAATCAAGACGTCTACACCGCCTCGCATCCTCGTCGCCGCCGCCCCGATGCCGCCGCCCTGTGCGCCTGCACACACCCTCGCACGCTGACTGACGCCCATGGGCATCCATACCCGCCTCGACAAACCAAGATAATCCCTGCACACGGCGCCGATGGACCTGTTGCTTGCCGCAGCTCAACTGGTAGATGAAGCAATAGCAAAATCCGCAGCCGCTTCTGCGGCTGCATCGGCGGCGGTGCAGTCCGGACAGATCTACGCCACTGCTTCAGAGAACCCACCTCGATTCGGCCCCTCCCGGACCATTACAATCCGTGACAATCCTGCCCAATCCGCCCACTGCCAGGTAACTGCGGCATCGAAAACAAGTTTCCTGCTCACATCGTCCCGGCTCGATGCATTGCCACAAAATCCAGCTTCGACTACCACGATCATGCCTAAGTAGACGGGGCAAGTCTGCGTCGCGCCGGCACAAGGTCCTGAAGGAGGCGCAGCTTCGGCGCCTTTCGATGGGTGCCGCGCCTCCTTGCTGCCGACACCACTGCAAGGTGAAGGTACGAATCAGATGACCAGCAGTTTGATACAGCCGCCTGCATTCGCCCCCCGGCCGCCCACCACAAACACTGGTACCCACTGCAATCCTGCCCAATCCGGCAACGCCCATCTGCTTCCGGTTTCCACTGCCAACTCCCAATTCGCATCCATCCGCACCACTCCATTTCGAAGCAGTCCAGACACCATTACCACTGCAATGGCGCCGCAGGACATCAATGCCTGGGCTATGATTACTTTCCTTTTGCATTACGAGTATCTTTGCTCAATTTCTATTTCGGCTGCATCAATTCTTTTAATTTCTCCTTTGGTCATTTTGTATATTAACAAATTTGATGAAGACTATTTCTGTTGGTTCAGGTGAACAATCATGGGGAAGTTTATGCATGAGAATCCACTGGTATCTCATAGTCAAGTAAACAGGCGTCACTACAATCTTGCAGCTCTTGCTGTTGGCTTGGGACTAGGAGTTGCTGGCTTGTGCAAGGCATTGCATAGTGGTTTGTCCATACCATGGGTTTCTCCGAGGAATTTATTTTTGGGATCAGAGAGAGTATACTATGTTGGAGGTCTACGAAATCTTGGCAACAATTGCTTTCTTAATGTCATCCTGCAGGTAATTCTTTTATGCTCATATTGACACTGCAATTTGATGTGCTTCATGTGTGCTACTGATCTGATATCCTGCTGGATTAATACTAAATAAGATAACCTTTCCTTGGCAGGCACTTGCCAGCTGTGATAGTTTTGTTTCCTTTCTAGATAATTTGCTTGCAACTTATGGCTTGCTACCTGAAGAAAAAAGGTTGAAAGAATGCCTCTTCTTCTTGCTCTAAGTTCTCTCTTGGAAGGTAATTGTTAATATTCACTGTTAAACTTTTTACCAACTTCAAGATCCCCACATTGAAATCCAGTCAAATCTAGATTGTACCACTGTTGGCTGCATTCTCTTTCATACGGGGCACAAGAGCCCTTCCTTTTTCTATATAAAGAACGACTGAATGGGACTTCTTTATTTTTGACTTTTCGTTTTATTGTTCTGAAATTAGTCCTGTGCTACAAAATGTAAAGGTATGGCACTCTGTTATTCATGGCATTTACCATTTGGTTACAAACAAAATTTTTTCCTACTTGCACATAAATTGGTATTATTTGCATGTTGCAGACTTGAGCATAGTTCGAGATGAAAGAATTGTGTTCAATCCACAAGGAGTAATGCATGCTTTGAGTTTCTATGTTAGTCACTTCAATTTGACCAGACAGCAGGCATGATATTTACTTCTGTATCTTCTTTAGATATTATATTTTTGTATTAGACGTGCAGTCACCATGAGAATTGATTTTTCCTCATAGGATGCTTCGGAAGCTTTTCTTCATCTTTTGATCTCACTGCAGGACGAATTTTCCCATTGTTATGTACCACATAGGAGTTCTCTGGCAGACATCACTCTGTCTCACTCTAAAGTATACAGGCAAAGGGAAGGTAACGAGCCTGAATGCAAGCGCTGGAAACAAAATCTATTGGCCCCTTTGATGGGACAATTGGCAGCATATTGTCATGCAGAAATTGTTCATCTGTGGTAGACATGCTTCTTATTTAGTTGCTATTAAAGTGTGGCTTATTAAAAACCACCTACTGTTGTTTTTTTGTAGCTTAATACATTTATTCCCTCACCACTATATATATAGACATTGACACGATCTCTAATGCATACCCTTTTTCTAGTTATGTGCAGTAAATTTGAGTGAAAAATATTATTATCGAAGCAATTTTTTGATAAACAAGCCGCTGATGTTTTTTTTGTACTACCAATATCAATAAGTGTGTACATTTTAGTGGTTAACTTCAACATAAGCTCATTTTTGTAACTTTCAAATTTCTACCCTTGTTGCATACACAGCTATCTTTGGACTTCCAGAATTTCCAATGCCTGCCTCTCTCACCAGTGCTTAATGCAGATGGTGATATTGAATGTCTGTGAGAACCTTCCTAAAGTTTTGTTACATGATTCAAGTTTTTTTATTCATTTGCTGTGTGTTTCAATGTTTCATGCTCATTAATAGTACTTTTGTCCCTTCCAAATGCTATGGCATGACACTAGACCAATGGGTGTAGTTTGGTGGTTTGCCTAAAGTACTTCACTGTGGTGGAGCATCTTGACAATTGTCGTTGTGATCGGTGTTGGTATATTACCACTGCCAAGTATCTATCTCTTAAATCAGAAGCTGATGAGGTAATTATGTTCTACTTGATGTTCTCTATTTATCAATGCACTGAAAATTTATGGCACCCATGTTTTTGTTATGAAATTTCACTTTGCTATGTTGGGCATGACAATTTTTTCGGTAACTGTTACAGGAAAAAGTTACCTAACCTAAGGGGTATGCTCCCCCCCCCCCCCCCCAGGAAATACCATGTCCATCTTCACGAGCAACAAAGCAGTTGATTATGAGTCAATGTCCAAAGGTATCCGCACTTGAAGCACTGATTGAGACTTCCATGAACTGCCCTAAAATTGCGTAATACCAATATTGATGCCCTCTTCCAGATTTTGTACATTCATTTGTTACGTGCTTCAGTCAGATTTGATGGTGAGCCCATCAAACATATGGTAAGAGCCCTGCTAAATATGAAACCAATTACTCTATCACGGAGTATAAATTGTTTACTGAATGAGTACTTTGATTGCAGGGGCATATTTCTTTTTCATTTACTTCTCAATCTATCCCCATTTGTGGGAGGTGCATCAAGCACTGGGCTGGGGCATGGACCTTTGGCAGTGAACATGCAAAGAGATGGCCAGCAAGCCCTCCATCTATATCGACAACTGAATATGCAGATAAGCTTGAATGTACTAACTACTGGAGGGAACTCAATCCATGTGTTTGGTTTTGTTTACTCTACTTTTAACATTTTGGTGCCTGATCTCTGTATGAATATAGTTTCATCACATTTAAGTTGGGCGGTAACAATCTGGCCACTTATCAATTTCAGGCAAATGTTGATGTGGCTAGTAGTTCATCATCACCACCAAAGCAGTCACCGTCCTCATCGAGGAGCAAGTTATAAGGTCTTTGAGTAGTCGTGTAGCCTACGGGGAATGTGGAGGAGGGCACTATGCTGTTTACAGGAAAGTTGCATCAAATCCTGATCATGATGATCCAGGGCAACCTCTTGCAGGTCTAGCCAAACTGTGGTTTTACATTTCAGATGGTCATGTATCAGAAGTTTCAGAGGATGATGTTTTGGGTGTGGAGGCCACCCTACTTTTCTATGAATGATTGTAGCAGCTTACTGAGTCGCGAACATACTCATCTTACAAAATTTAGAGCTATTTGTCATCAAGAGTTGATGTTTTTCCCCCACTCAAATGAGAGAATAAATATTAGGCTTTCATTGTAAGCAAGCAATCCTCAGATTGCGTGAATTTTGTTCCAGTGGTGATCAAACCTATGAATCAATCAAGTTTTAACCTTTGTTTCATCTAGAATGGTGTTTCAGTAGTGGTTTCCTTTCACAAGAAGCATTGAACGCCAAAATGCAGCTCCACTAGCAGCACCATATCTGTAGTTGTTTCCTTTCAGCAGCAGTAAATGCCAAATGAAGCTGCAATTTAAAGAGCTTTAGGAAGGCAAGCCAAATGCAGTTTCTGTGCTAGCGAAAGACAGGGTGATGTTTCAAAGAGCTGGAAAACTGCAAACTCTGCTTCAAGGGATGTGTTCTGGTAGCCCTTTACACTTTGCAGCCAAAGTTATCAATGCTGCATGCTGCATGCAGGGCATTTTTAGCTGTTTCCCTGTCACTGCCAAATATATTTGGTGAGCCAGCTTGCAAACAAATTAGCAGCAATTAATCAGCAATACAAGAATATTGTGCGATTAACACGATATATAGCTGTGACTCCAAGAACGATATATCGCAGATTCTGACCCAATCCCAAAATGAATCCCAATCTGATTGACATCTACATGTATGGATTGATTAAGTTAAGGATGAAGGACTGACTAGTCCTTTGCATCAGGAATTGGGTGAATCAGATGTTTGCTGTTTATGGAACATATCATGTGAATTACTAGATGCTTAACTACTTAGTGCATGCTACCTTGTTTGTGAGCAGTAGGATCATAGCTCGAGTTAGAACTCTTCGAAACTTGAGTCTTGTTACTTTGTTTTAGAAAGGTGTACAATTGAGGAAGCTCCTTCAGCAGTATGTTAATAAGTAAAGAAAAAGGAGTACAAGTCAAGGTTTAGAAACCATGCTAAAAAGAATGAGAAGACATACACAAGAAGCTTACTAGTTACCACCTACCTAAAGCAATTAGGAGCAACCATCTGAAATGCTGTGCAGTGAGGAGAAAGGGAGACATTAGATAAAAGAATTGATCCGAGAAGAAGAATGCTTTGACCAAGGCTAGGATTTGTTCTGTACAAGAGAACATTTATATTATAAATGAAGTTGGATTTCCACTGATCAAAGGATTGTTTTGTTTGCTGAAAAGTAAGGACTTTTTTTTTTGCTTTCAGATATGCAAATACTTCCATCAAGAAGATATTGCCGAAATTGGTCTTGGTTTGTTGTTGAATCATGTTGAACAAACTGAGTGATCCTATCAAACTCCACAGTTGTAATTTTCACCTTAGTTGTCCTTACCTTAGTATTGTATCAAACATTCCCTTAGCTTGTCTCTTTTTGGTAGATACAAAGTTCCAACCACTTCCAATATCCCAGCATAGTAAATAGCAAGAGTATACTTGAATTTCAGCTCAACTATTTTGAATGATTAGGATACAGATGCTTATCAGGGGATCATTGCACATTGTAAATAACTAAATTTCATGTAGAAAGACGTTGGAAAAATACCTTCAATTTTAAAGTTTGTCAAGTGTATTTGTGTCTTTATTAACAATTCTTACTACTATGCAAGATCACAGTAATATAAGTCGATGTTAATATGGTATTTTAATTCCTTTTTATCAGCTGATATATCGCGATAAATCATTAAACGCTATAAGGAGAATCTCTACGAGAATAAGAGCCACTAAAAGATATCGTTGCTAAAGTGTAAATCTTTTTTGGGGTGCGAACTGCGAAGTGTCTGCATTCTCATGTGTTCTTCGTGACTGTGGCATTATATGAGTCATCTCCTCCATCACGATTCTCCCCCCTCACATCATCCTCTCTTCTTCCTTGCAACATTGCGCCATGTCTCAAGAAGGTGCAGACCTGCCCCATGAAGACGCCCCGGATGGCAGCACACCTGCCGCTGTTGGGTCGGCGTTCGTGAAGCTGGCCTGTTCCAATTCCGACTCCATCAGCGAGCTGGCCGGCGAGATCAACAACGCTGGGTCTAAGCCAGCCAGCCCCGTGCTGCTACATGCCGGTGAGGACATCAACACCGAGTTAAAGATCGCTGCCAGCCCGGTGGTGCTCCATGCCGGCGAGGACAACACCGACTCCAAGCTCGCCTGCCCGGCGGCGCTCCATGCTGGTCAGGACAACAACACCGGATCCAAGCTCGTGGCCAGCCCGGCGGTGCTCCATGCTGGTGAGGACAACAACACTGAGTCCAAGCTTGCCAGTCCGGTGGTGCTCTATGCCTCTATCCAAAGCGGATTTCCTGTCATAAGGCGTACATGCCGGGCGAAGCTTCGAGTCTACTCCGGACTCGCACCCAACCGACCTCTGGTGGACCCGTTCCTGTGCAGTACGAATAAAGAAACTTGAAGAATCCTGTTTGCAAAAAAACGTCTCGAACACGTGTGAAACGGGTTAGGTCTCGCGGCAGACCGTACTTCCCGATTAACCGTAACCAACCATCGTTAGAAAGATGGGAGTTCGCGGAGCCGCATCCCGCACGAATCTTTGAACATCATCGGACGGTAACCGTCGGTATGGGTAGCTACGCCTTGGGACAGCAGAACGTTTGGGCACCCGCACCTCCACCGGCCAGAACCTGCGCGTCTCCTTCGGCCGTGCGCCGCCGCCGGCGAGCTCCTTCATCTACTACGATCTTCCAGACACCAAGCCCGGCGAGGACGACCACGATTGGTTTGTCGATGTCCTCGCTACCCATGGAGACTCGGTGCTCTTGGAGATGAGTCCCCGGCACAACCGTTCCGGCTCTGAGTCTGAGGACGACGACCACTTCTTGTACAGGGCAGGCGGCGGCGCCGCCGGCTGGCCGCCGTCACTGTCTCTGCTGCCGGCACGAGACTTTCTGACCAGGTCCGAGGAAGTTTTGGTGCCCTACATACACCCACCCATCCGACCCACGCTGCACAGTGGCAACACCGGCCTGCTGCGACGCGGCGACGACGACGACGACGCCTTGCTTGTCCAGCTCCACATCTTGTACGACCGTGATGCGCGACGAAACATGGCCGAGTTCTGCCTGCTCCACATCGGCACGCCGCAGTGGGAGCTCATGGAGCCAGTGCCCATCGTTCAAGACCAAGATGAGAAAGACAACGGCCAGCTCTGGCTGTCCAGTGTCACCACCGACATCGCCATCCCTGTGGGCGACCGATTTATTTGCCAGGTCGGGTACAAGAATAGGAGCTTCTTCGTCTGCGACATGGCGGACGAGGCGAGCCCCAAGGTCTGGTTCGTCCCATTGCCCTCTGACGTGCATAGTTGTGGCGATGACTCTGACGACGACGACGACCGAAAGTTTTCCAAGGGCATGGGCGCTTCTGGATCTTGTGGGTTGCGGTTTGTCAGCGTCGACGCACGCTGCTGCTGCCATGGCCCTGGCAGGAGCACATGCGCGCACTCTCGCTATGCCTTCACCATCAATAGCTGGACCATGGACCTCAAGCTCAGCATGGACAAGCCATTGACGTGGGTGAAAGACGGCGAGATCGACTGCGAGGAGCTATGGGCGCTTCCCGGCTACGAGGGCCTCCCGCGAGCAAATGTTCAGTGCCCTGTGGTGAGCTTGGACAACCCTGACATCGTCTGCTTTTTGGTCACCAATTGTGACTTCGTCAGTCACGAGGACTACAAGGTATGGATGATCAAGCTCAATTTAAAGACCAAAGCGCTTCTTTCTGTGGTCCAGTTCACCGAACATCCAGGGAGAGCATTCTATCATTTACCGGCAAAACTTTCGTACTAGATGGCGAACACCTGTTGAAATTAAAGTTCGCAGCTACTGAAAACAATCCCAGATATGGTCTCTGGTTGCACTTTCTTTCTTCACTCTTCGTGTGTGTATCGGTGCAACCTAAACATCTTGCTTTACATCACACATATTTTCTCATCTAAACATATATCATATACTGCAACTCCGGAAATTATTTGTATCTATATATATACTATGTCTTTCATTATAATAGTTTCTTTATTCATGGATTCGACAAGTGAATAAGAGACCAGCCTATGTTACGTTTTGATGAATGATGTGAACATGAAAAGTATCAATACTAGGTTAGAGCAACTCCAACAGCTTCTTTATTTTTGCTAGCTAAATTTGGAGGTTTAACCCTTTGTAAAAATAAAAAAACTTTATAATTCTATTAAGTAATCCAATAGACTAGCTAAATTTCATTTTTCCAAATACCACCAACGACTCACTGACACACGGGACCTACCTGTCATCGTCTTAACTCCTCCCCTCTTTTTTACTCCCCCGTTTCCTCTCCAGTTCCTTCCTCCTCCACTCTCTCTCTCTCTCTATCTCCCCTCTGCATGGACTCCTCCGTCTGGACTTCTCCAGTACGCCGGCGCAATCACAGCCCGTCTCCGTTGGCCCCACCATCGGCGCCCCGGCCTCCTCCGCGCCAGATCCTGCTGCCCCGCCCTCTCCAGCGGCGGGTCAGTGGAGGAGGAGGGGCCCCTCTCTCCCGTCCAGCTCGGAGCAGGGGCGTGGCCGCCGGCGGGCCTGGCGATGGCGGCGGATGAGCTCGAGCTCCGGGGCCGGCTCTTTGCGTCCTCCCGAAGCACGCACTAGTCTTCCCCTTGTCGAGTGGCTAGTCCATCATCGTCAATGCCCCGTGACGCGTCCTGCCACCTCTCACACCTGGCCACCGGTGTGACGGCTGCCGTGCCCAGCCTCAACGCTGTGTGGGACGGGGTGCTACCGACCGGAGTTAGGCATTGGCTCCGCCCGACCTCCTCCTCCCGTCGGCGCCGCCAGACCTACTATTCTCCCCCCCAGAAGCTCTCTCCCTCCTCCCGTTCCAGGCGTTGCCTCGTCGCCGCGGCCAGGCAAGGCTCCGGTCCCTCCAAGGCGTCCATGGAGGTGGCGGCGCTGCTTGACCTCCTACTTTCCCCGGTGCCGCCACCCCTTTCCCCCGGCGCCGCGCGAGAAATGAGGGGAGGAAGAGGGCGGGGGAGGAGCGTCCTGCTGCACGCGGGAGCGGCGTGGAGATGAGGGGGGGGGGATTTTGGCGCGAGCGTGGTGGGGAGGCAGGAGAGCGCGCGGGAGGAGGGATGGCGAGGCGTTGTCGCTAGCCAAAGGTACCAAGCGCATCGAGCGGGATTGCGAGCGAGATAAAGAAGGACGACGAAAGCGAGTCTGTTGGAAGCGAGAATCGCCGTTGTTTTTTATTGTTTACCGATTTCGTGGGTTTTAACGATTCTCTTGGAGTTGCTATTAAAGAGGGTTCGAAGGAGGCATCATAAGTGGTTTTGAAATTACCGGCAAAACTTTCGTACTAGATGGCGGAGACCGGTTGATATTAAAGTTCCCAGCTACTGAAGACAATCTCAGATATGGTCTCGATCTGGTTGCATTTTCCTTCTTCACTCTTCGTGTGTATATCGGTGCAATCTAAACATTTTAATTTGCACCGAGTCACATATTCACCCACATCTGCAACTCATGCAATTATTTGTACGAGGCAGTACTTTAGTATTTACTATACTAATGTTTGGCATGACTTTGGCTCGTGAAAAACAGCTCTGCTCTTATCTGCAAAAGCAGTTTTTTCAGTATCTAGCTAATCCGATGGAAAAATATTTGGCAAAACAGCTCCTCTAACATTTTGGAATATACATAAGGTATCAATTGTCCGTAGTACCCTTTTCATTTATCTATTTTCCTCTTATTTCTTATTTTTTTTCCTCATATTTTTCTTCCTTTTTAATTTTACCTTCTTATTTCTGCCTGGTCCTTATCTTCTCACCGCACCTTCCCTGTCCCCACCATCCCTTCCCACCCATTGCGTGCCGCCACTCTTCCCTGGGCGGCGCTAGCTGCTCCTGCGGTCCTGCCCCACGCCGCTGACCTCCTCTGCTGGCTCGCCTCCACCAAGCGCTGATGCAAGTCGCCCTACACAATATGTTTTTTATATGTCTGTTTGGCACAGCTTCTGCATAAGCCGCTGAACAAGCTGCTTCAAAAGCGAAAGGGACCGGTGGTTAGAGCACCTGAATATCACTCAACAGGCTCGAGTTCGATTTTTTGTGAAAGCGAATAAAATGGAGCTGAAAAAAAATTAATAAAAAAATAGGTAAAGATTTTCCCTGCTGACTTCGGTCAAAAAAAGGTGCTGCTTCAAAAGCCCTGCCAAAGGCTATGTCTTTCATTATAGTTTCTTATTCTAGATTTTGATAAATAATGTGAACACAGCATCAATACTAGAGAACAGCTCCACATGCGTGTAAAGAAAACAATGTTTTTTTAATGGAATGGCAAAAGATTTGTCGAATTTTTTTTGAAAAGAAGGAAAAAGAAAACAGAAACAAAACAGGCAAGAAAACTAAAAAACCACCTAGGGCCCAAAGCGGAAGAAAAGAAATAACAAAACCACTGGCCACTAACAGTATAAAAACTGAGTGATACCCCACGCATCAGGAATTGTTTAAACAAAATTTTAAGATTAAATTTAAGAGTAAAAATGCTAAGGTGATTTTTTAACAATGTGATTTTTTTTGAATCTAGACACTTTTTTGCAGTGGTTTGCATAGATTTTCACGAAGATTGAGTTTCCACTTGATATGTTCCCATATAAGTTATATATAGGGATGAAAGTGGTACGGATATTATCTGTCCGACCGACCGACCGAAAGGGTCAGACACTCAAATGGTAAGACCGTATCCGAATCCAGACATTTAATATCCGTAACTATCCGTACCGCATTAGTATCCGGAAATTCAAAGTTGAATTTCTATGATCCAAATATGATGAATTTCACTATTCGACATAAAATATATTGTCCGTATCCGAATTCGATCTTAGAATTCAGTCCGAGAAAGAAAAATTATCTGTATCTGTATCCGCGGTATCCGTTCGTATCCGATCTGTTTTCATCCCTAGTTATATATATAGATATAGATTAGAATTTTTTAGGATTACACAGTACAACGCAGACGTTCACAACACGCACGCACACTCACCCCTATGAACACACGTACGCAAGCCTACCCCTATGAGCACCTCCAAAAGACTGAGCACCCGGTAGATCTGGAGTTCCCGAAGTCACTATTGGCACCTCGTTATTGATGTGAACGCCGCTTACCACTTAACGCATAACGCCGGTAAATTTTTGGAAAATCCTAGTAAAAGATGCGAGCAACTCTAGTGGGGTAGCGTCTTATTGGACCGTCATACCATTGGACTACAAGCCAATTCGCAGATCTATCTATACTATAAAAATTGAATAATTTGAAAAACGTTTCTCACCCAATTCGGGCCTGCCTTACCCCTCACGCCGAACCCACCCGTCAAGTCATTGGAGGAAGAAAAAGTTGGTAAAACCATAGAAATCGTAATTTAGTGAGCGTTTCTGCTAAAAACGAATTGTTTTCTCACCCACCCCGCACGTACACACCCACCCGCTTACCCACGTCGGGCCCACACCCAAGCCGCGTTCCCCCGCCCATGGCGCGACCGCACCCCGCCGCGTACCCGCTGGGTCCATCGTACCCTGTCTGCGCCTCATCCGCGGCGCCCCTTACACTGTGCCGCGCCGCTCCTCCCCTTGGCAGTGACGTCGTCTGCGCCCCCTCCGCCAGACGACCGGAGTCCATTCGCTCTGCCGCACCGTGATTTTTCTGCAGTGGCAGTCCCACTGTCTTCTACCCCTCCACTGGCCAGTCCGCTCCCCCACGCCGCGACCCTGCCGTCCGCTCCCCCGCCGCCAGCGTCCTTCTGCGCCGCATCTTCACGCCGTCCGCGAGCGAGGTCGAGGGCCCATCGCTTTCGCTCCTGCAGTCTACGAGCAAGGCCGAGGGCGCACCTGTCGTCAGAATGGTCCAGTTCACGGGATGCCATAGCATTGCTAGCATAACACTGAAACTCTGAAATTGAGCTCAGGATTTCATGTGTTTGCCTGGAGGTTTCAGAGATATTTTTTCTTGCAAGTGTTTGATCCTTGAGCCAACAAACCAGTGTATGACTTGTGGCCCTATCAGAAACGCATTGCCGCTGGTACCAGCGGCCGCGGAGCCTATTCCCGCGCTGGTATTGGTTGCATGCGTCGATGGGTCCCGCGGCTGCATGTGGAGTTGATGATATAAAATTACCCCGGGTCCCACAGACGGTCAAAGGAAGCATGCCTCGCGGCTGAAAATTGCCTCGCGCGGGATCTTTTTTTGCCTGGCGTCTTTCGTTATGACCGGCCGCCCAGGCGCCTCTCACTCCCGAAACCCTAAATCGAACTTCAGTATGAGCGGCCGCCCAGGCGCCGCCGCCGCCGCCGGCATCTGCATCGCCAACTCATCGGCTCCTGCCTCCGCCGGCACCGGATCCGCTGCTCCCCGTGCTGTTGTCCCCGAGGCTGGCCCCCGTGACGGCGGTTGCGGCGGCGGCGGCGGCGCAAGGTATGTTCTCATACGTCCCCGGCGGTCCTCCACGCTCCGGGATGCGGAGGCGGCGGCGACCGGTATGTCCCCATACCCTCTTGTCCGGCCGCTCCTTGGGATGCGCCGCCGGTCGCCGTTGACTGCGCTGTAGGGGCAGTCGGCGGCGTGGCAGCAATCGCTGCACCTGCCGCCGTAGGTCCTCTCCCAGGTCAACCGGCACCTGGAAGAGCCGTTAAATGGTTATCGTTCTTGTTCTCAGATCCTAAAATTCTTTCTTAATGCTTAATTTTATGCTAATAAGCCTTACAATACCTTCAGAACATATTTAAACAAGTTATCTGACGACCTTGTTAGTTTTCTATGTGAAACAATTATGTACGGAAATTACTAGTTAAGTAAGTAGTATTGTGTGAGTACTGAGAATTAATCTGAGAATCTGGAAAGTATCTATCTGAATCTGGATTGTATAAATAAATTATATGTTGTCATATTTTAATGGTATATAGTCATATGTGCGTTAAATTAGTTTGACATGGTTTTACCTGCATTGAAAAGAAAAATGGTATATATAGTCATGTGCGTTAGTAGTGCTTAGTTTATGGAGAAACAAGGGGAAAATCTTTGTGCTGGTTAATATCTAGAATGTATATATTTATGTTAATTCGGTATTTTTCTGAATTAATGTGGCATATCCTTCTTTATTTAGGTTGAATCTGTTGATGACTATGATGAATATTGCCACTATGTACCTGGGCTAGTTGGATATGACTCCAGACTGTTTCATGCTACTGGGACTGAAGATCTGCATTGATTCATGCTGAGCACTGTCTTCTGTACATGTCAGCTTTAAAGGATCAAGCCATTTTTCATTTTGTGCAATACCCCAGGTACATAACTGGTTAGACTTTGTTGCCTATTGATGGAATACCTAGTTTTCCAAATCTACATGAGTGCTGCAATAATAAATCTTAATTCTAGATTGATCACTTTTATTTAGCATTTTAACTCAATCCGCACATAAGATGAGATGTGTTTATAGCTCTGGGAAGATATGCTAAAACTCTAGTAGTATCAGCAATGAATATCATAGGCCAAAACATGTCTAAATTTAGTAACTTGATCCGTATACTCTGCTCCATTTACACATACATATGCTATTCAAATACAGGTGTTAGTCATCTACGAAGTTTAATGTCCATCAGTAGAAATGCACAATAATGCTCCTGACTGAACTAGTTGTCATGTACACTGCTAGTATTGTGGTTCTTATCTTAGTCAGGTTTTGCATGAAGAACACACTGCAGTTAAACTATCTTAGTCACTTATTATGTATGCCAAAATGCCTAGTCTGAACTCTCCGAACGTCTACATTTTTTTTGGTATAGATCAGATTCTTCACCTCCAAAATAACCCTCACCAGCCTGTGTCTCACTGCCCACATCATTCTTGTTTGGATAAGCAAAAGAGTGCTGGCTAAATTTGCGGTTGAGGGAACCAACAGTACATCTCTTAGAAGGTTCTGAAAGGACTAACCTTGCACATTCCCTGCAACTTTCTTTCAGAGTGTATTAATTCCGCATAAGAGAAATTTACAGATTTTCCCTCCTTGCATAAATACTTGATTGTAGCCTTTTAAAATCTGAATGCATCTACTGTTCGACAACTTGGTGCTTTGTTGAGTTGCCTCAGTCTAATACCTCAGTCAATAGTATTATGACTATTCTGCATTTCACTATTTAACACCATTTTTTGGTTCATCATAACGTGTGCTCGGCATTATGGCTAGTTGAATGGAAATTCAAAGTATGTTTTGTCCTTTTTTATATTAGTATTGTCTCCATTGACTAGTAACTTCAAACCATAACAAACTATAATAGACAAATTGCCATTTTCAGTTATACCATAGTAGGCACCATGTATGTGGGGGGTATATGGTTACAGAAAACAAGAAAAACTGAACCAAGTAGTACTCTTAGTCATTATGAATTTCTCATACATGTGCCCTACAATATATTGTATACTATAGTATATACTAATTAGTATGCAGTGAAGTATGTACTCACTAAAGTATTAACCGTTTAGTCTTGTTTGATTGAAATCATAGGAAATAACACAATCATTGATACTCAATTTATAAACGTTTATATATGGATATAGGCAAAGTAATTGTGAAGTACTTAAGTCATTGTATGTGCAACATTCAGAAACTGAAACCAGAAACTTAATTTGGTGGCATGATTTAAGCTGTAATTGTGACAGTTTTTCCATGAGCCCTCACCAACTAGTGCGCATGTGCAATAATTTTGTGTATAGTATATATTCAGATATTTTTTCTGTAAATATATTATTAATTTCTTATTTTTATAGTGTTGTAACCTTCTAGGAATATGTTGCATATTGCTTGTTAATTATGGGTACTGTTAACTGCAACTAGCAAAAGGAAAAACATTATTTTCATAGTCTTGTGCCTTCTAGCCCTCTTGCACACCAGAATTCCATATATAATTGGGCTATCACCATTTCAAGTTAAGAAACACATTAAGCAATGTGAAGGGAACACAAGTGATAGTTTCTCCATTGAAGCCATACTTCATGTTTCAAATGTTCCAGTAGTTGATGCCATCACTGGGTGTGTAATTGGATACCTGATGTGTTTTACTACCTATAGAAATTTCGCTTTTACATTTATAAAATCATTTCTTGACACAATGTTTACTGCAGGAAACCATGTAAGGTTGGATGTAAGTATTTGGAAGATGGGATCAAAATCAGGTTCGCTAGAAAAGTGAAACCTACATCATGTATGTCTTGTACAAACTTATTTTATGCTAAACACATTCTATGTGCTTATTATATAGTGCTTTTCAAGGTACATTAGATCCCTTCTTAGAAATGTGTAACTAAACTAATTGGAACTTGTGCTGCAAAACTTAAAGCAAATATAAGCTAATTATTGTGGTTGTATATATTTTATGCCACTACACTACTCCTGCATTTTTTCCTATTGATTCAGGATTCTTCTATTTGCACCGAAGAATGTCACTACAATCCATTTTTATGCTATGATGAAGAAAATCTCAAAAGTTACTCTTATCCATAAAATTACTCTTATGCATTGATTACGTTAATTCTTGTATATCCATCCTTGTGCAATGATCTTTTTTTTCTAACTTTTCATGAAATCGCCAAAAACTGGTGCCTGTCTAGAGATGTGCAAAGCGTGGCACCTCCCTTCTTGCCTGTCGTCTTCCTCCGCTCCCTCTCTCTCAGCTGCCAATCTGTATATATTTGAGTTTTTTACTCCAACCATTTTGACAAAGCAACTATGTCTACTTCACAGTCCTCTTCATCCCAATGTAGAATTTCAGCCCTCTTCAGAGTATACTGTTTGTGCATGATGACTGCAACCTTTTCGATTGTCACCAGTTAAACACCATTTGAAAGTATTAAGCTAGCACCATATTGGTAGTCATTTGCATCACTTAGCGATTAGTGATCACTCTGCCAACCTATAACAATCACTTGATGTCAGGAAATTATATTAAAAGCATACACAACAAAGTTATGTAGCTTCTTCAGTATCAAAAATGGACCCACTTAGTACATGAATCAATACCAAATAATCTGGAAGAACAATATTTATACTAACTTTGTTTGACCATTTTGTAATACTTGGGTACCTGTAACTTTTGTGCTGCTACCTAGTTACAAGCTTTTTTTTCGTGATTGATTACATCTTGTTTGTGCTTATAAACCAAGTGTCATTCAGTTACAACAATTTTCTTGTTTGTTTTAACAAAAATGACTAATTAAATACCCATTTGTAGGTCACCAAAACTTGATTACTCATCACAGTTCAATAGTAATTAAGTGAAGAAGATACTAGTGGCTACAATTTAATAGAAATTAAGTGAATAAGCTACTACTAGTTGTGCGCTATCAGAAATAAGATGTGTAGCTTCCTTTTATTTTGCTACTCTAGTGTTGTATAGAAACTATCTTTAACTTGGATACTATATATTATGTTCCTTGATACTATATAGTATGTGGGATACTGATCATGTAAACATTTTAATACATACTAAACTTATGAAGCTGCAGGCTGCTAATGCATAACTTTAGGAGTCATAATCCATGTTCACTATGGATCCTCCTCTATGGTATAAGTCCTCCTTGCTGTAGATCATGTGATGATTATTAGATTCTATTTGGGTTCGTTAAATTGTGGACCCCTTAGTTCCAGGCAGCTCCTTGAGGTATTAGTTATTTCGAGGTATAAGTAATGAACTGTCGTAAGTATCAGGTTTGCTCTTGCCATGTTTTTTGTTCCTTTTTCACTAGAATACCATCAATATTGCAGTCATTACCAAGTTCATGGACCAATAGTTGATTCAAAGCTTTCCAGAAACATTGGTAGATAGATCTGTCTAGATATTACTTTTCTGAAATATATTTATTTTGTTAACAAGTACAACATTATCTCCCAAGCAAGTGTAGTTATTTATTGCTGATGCAGGATATTATTGAAGGCTATTAAGTGCACCGGTAATTTTACTGCGATTGCATGATTGTATGAGACACTATTGTGAACTATATCTTAACATTTGTATTGTCTGGATGAACTTTTTAATTAATCATTAAGATGGTGAAGAGATGCTAGAATTAGTATATACATATCTAACTATATATGGTCCACATAATTTGCTGAGAAATAAAATTAATTATGGTGTGAAAAAAGATTGTGGGTTGAATCATTTTAATATACAATGACTGATGATAGGCTGTCAAGGCAGATAGTGAGGTAAATGGTTAGAGATGGGCTGTGATGGTGTTAGGGTACATGCATTCACCTAGGCATGAAGGGGTGAGTATTAAAATGGTACTTTTGAAGTATGTCTTGCGGACCCCATGTGTTACAAAGCTATTTTGTTACAAAAATATGTTCATTATGGAACTTGCTTTGATCGGAAAAATGTTGTCAATACAAGTTTCCATATCATTTTGAAAATGTGGATGCACATTTACAACATATCTCAAATAAATACATAGCAAATTAGCTAGATAAATTATGATGGACATCATGTACATGCGGAACAACACTGACTACCTTACAAAAAGAAAACATTTCAGTCCTCAGCTATGCCCTTATATGCTGCTTGGTCAAAATGATATATAGGAAAATGACATATAAAGCATAATTTATATAAGTATGACCTTACATGATGCTTAGTCAAGGAGACTCTACTTTTTGGATAGATGCGGTACAGATGTGGTTAATTTAGATTTATTCTTCTTCAGTAATATTGCAATATACAAAGGTATAATTTGTTTTGATACTTTTTGCAGGAGCTATTATAACCAGAATGTTGGGAGATTCACTTGAGGTGTTGAAAAAGTTCGTAGCTTAGGTGTTCACATTTGTTGAAATATTTTGGAACTATTATAATGCATAGTGTCAAATATGCAGTCTGGGTCGTAACCTATCACATGATGCTATTGATCAGTCAAGTTGATATCAATGTTATGCAGTCTACCTTTTGTTTTGATTACTAAATATTGCATTTCATCTTTCAAAACAGTTGTCAATTGCTTAGTTTTAACATGGTAGAAAAGGCTGAGCATTAAAAATGCTATCAGTCAATCTGGAGCACTTTTACCCTTTCAACATTTTTTATCACAATTTAAAAATTCTTAGATCTACTTACTAATATTGCAGTTCCTTACATCTAGTGTGACCATGTTTAACAACTTTAAATAACTAATCTTGATTCAACAGAATTACATTTGAATTATTATGGTTTATTTGAGCAAACATGTATTCGTGTTTATGGTTTGACATACATATAGTTCATGATTTATGTTTACATTTGTGGCAACTGTGTTGTGCAATTGTTTGGAGCATATGTAGTGCCAACAGTTGTGCAACTGTTTGGAGTATATATAGTCCCTCCGTTCCTTTATATAAGCATTCCTAGGGTTCAAAATTTGTGTCAAAATATAAGTATTTTTAGGGATATGGCAAAATTAAATGGGGTTGGTGGGTGGGTGGAGAGTTGGTGGTTAGTGTAAAATGAAGGGTATATATGTCATTTCCTTTCATTGTTGTTTGTTGAGTTTGAATGTTTTGAATGCTTATATAAAGGAACGGAGTATATATATAGTGGTGCCAACAGTTGTGCAACTATTTGGAGCATATATATTTATGGTGCCAAAGGTTGTGGCAACTGTTTGGAGCATATATGGTGCCAACGGTTGTGGCAACTGTTTGGAGGTATAAAGTACCAACAGTTATAAGAACTGCCAACGGTTGTGGCTCGGTAGACTGAGCAGGACTGCAGGCTCTAAAAGAAAAGGACTGCAGGCTTCAACGTCGTGTCTGGTGTGGAGAGCGGATTGGTGTCGCCACCGTCCGCCGGAAAGATGCGTGCGTAATTTTAATTTACCTGACACAGTGTACTAGTAGCATCGAGTTGCTTTACCCACCGGCAGAGCAGTGGTCCCCACCCGCCGCACATGCAGCTGATTTCACAAATGCAGCTCACCGCCGTACGGTTGGAGTTGAGCAGGTGACTGCTGGAGAATAAAGAAGGCGAACCAGTACTGGTGATTGGGACGTGTCCGAATACAGGGTCGCGCCCTGGAGGCTGGAGGCGTGCTTGGCTGCTTGCATCTGGTTGCCGCACTTTTTACTACAGTACTCCCTCCGTTCCGAAATATAAGCCTTCTTCGATTTCCGTGGTGCATGTTTGACCATTTGTCTTATTCAAAAAATTTGTGAAAATATAAAAACAATTATGATATACTTAAAATATATATAATGATAAAACATATCATAACAAAATTAATAATATTTTCATAAATTTTTTGAATAAGACGAATGGTCAAACGTGATCAGCACAAGTCAACAAATGCTTATATTTTGGAACGGAGGTAGTACAATTGAGCATTCATTGCATTGTACGAATCTGTCCAGCAGGAGTATTTTTTTTATGGTGGCTCTGAACTGTGGGCCACGTGTTCTCCCCGCTCCAAACTGCCAGCCAACTGTTCACCGGCCTGGCGGCCTGCCATACCTCTCCTGCTGCTGTTTTCTCTATCTGTGGTCCCACGCCTCTGATAGTCTGATTAGTTCGCAGCTGGCTGACCAGTCACGATCGCCATAGCTCTCTATGCCGGTCCCACGGTTTGGGTTGCTTGCTGCTGCACAGCTACTTTCCTGGTTGGTCCACGTATTTCACGTATGATGAGTATGTTTTCCTTCCATGCTTGGCCAAATCAATATTTGATACCCCTGAAAAATTGGACAATATTTTTTGTTTGATGACAATATTACCCCGACCAGTCAAATTTTTGTAGGTGTCGGATAGTCAACGACAAAAACACACACCACTGTTAAGCAGAACGGACGCCGATTTTCGTACTTGGGACCAAATTAAGCCAAGCACAATACTCCCTCCATACTCATAAAACATGTCGTTTTGGACAAGATTTCAATCAAACATTGGGAATATAAATCATGAATAACTTTTAAGTTGTTGAGTTTGAAAATGTGAAAACTACATGAATAGATTTGTCTTGCAAAACACTTTTATAAAAGTATAAATTTGTTAGTTTTTAACAAATATTTTTATAAAAATAAGAAGTCAAAGTTATACTTTGGAGACCGTGTTGCTGTCCTAAACGACATGTTTTATGAGTATGGAGGGAGTAGTTCATAGACAGATTCAGTTATTCTGGCTATACAAAATGCCAATCTAGTACTAGTATGCAACGGCAAGATGACGTGACGGTCCCTCGTGAAATAGTACCAGGCTAGCAAGGCGAATGAGTAGCTCAGCTACACCAGTTTCAGCTAGCTTCCCAGCTGATTATCTTTGGTGCAAGTCCAAGCATCTACACCCGGATCTGCATATATACACCATGATGAGCTTTGGTGAATAGTTGTTTGTTGGCTGATGCGCTGAAGCATTTTTTTACATATTTCCACACCTTTTTATGATAAAAACACATATTCCACTATTTTGCATATCTGAAATGAACTGAACATTCCTACTCAGTTTTGAATGATTTGGTGCATACATATGGTAAAATAAAAATGTATTTTCTAATTAGTTCACAGAAAATGAGTATATCATATTTTGATGATGATTTAAACTAATTATTGTAATCCAAAATTAAAAATATTATAATAACATTTTTACCACAATTTTTTCCCAAATACATGACATTTCTTTTTTTAACTAAATTCCAAGTTTATTTAATAGCTCCATAATACTCAATTGTTCATTATCTAATGCAATTCCTTTTTGTTCCAAGGAGGCAATGGTGTGGTGCAGTGTTTGAAGGTACCATTTGTTGTTTTATGTCAACATAATCATGTCCTGTCTACCATTTTCATTATGTCTTGTTTCATGATCATGATCATGGTTGACGTCTTATGTCAACCCCATTCCAGCTAAATAGTAAGCCTTGTCTTAAGCATTTTAGTATTTTGTCCATGCCAATTAACATATCCAGGAGATCATGAATTGAATACTTTTGCATGATTGTGATTTCAAACGAAAAAAATAATCCACCCGTCCAAGCTTGGTACCAGTTTGCACGTGGTAGAGATAGAACATGCAGGCGTACTGTCTCCTAATCGGTGCTCCCATTTCTGAACTGTCGACACCGACATGACTGCCTACACGTTGCCAGACCATAGCGTCCAGCAGGCTATCCTGATTAAAAAATTCTCCACCATTGCATGTCCCCAGACGTGCTCCTAGCAGACATGTCCTCTATATTTTGAAATATTACTACTACTACTAGCTTACTCAAATTATTATATTTGACAAACAGTATATTATATTTATAATCGGATTAAACCATCATGTTCTTCATGATTTTAAGGACAAATGAAGACCTATAATGCATATATTCTGACACAAAATGAAAGGACCCGCATGTCCACGGGAGGAAATGATTAATTGTTTAAAAAGTTTTGTCCGACCTCACATGCCACATCATCATCCCAAAATAAGTGCACATCTCGCTTTTCGAGAAGTCAAATGTTTATATGTTTGACTAAGAATATAAAAAATAATATCAATATTTATATCTATAAATAAATTTATTATTGAAGTATACTCGATGCTCAATCTAATGATACTCATTATACATTACAAATAGTAAAACTTTTTTTATAAATATTGGTCAAACTTAACAAAGTTTGACTTCTCGATAAATAAGATGTGCACTTATTGTGGGAGGATGGAGTAGCTAACATCAACTTACAACTTAATTTGCTATGTGCACTCATGCTGCCCCCTCCGTCTCGATATATAAGCATTCCTAGAATTCAAATTTTGTAACGAAATGTAAACATTCCTAGAGATAGGACAAAACTAAATGGGTTGGTGGGGTGGGTGGAGAGTTGCTAGGTAGTGTAAAATGAGGGGTATAAAGGTCTTTTACCAGTTCTCTTGTTTCTTGAGTTTTGAATGCTAGAAATGTTACATTCCGGCAAATGATGAAACTTTTTGCAAATGATGCCTTTGTGGTGATGGAAAACAAACTAGACGTTAATATGATATGTGTTCCTGCCATACATATGTCGATCAACAAAAAAATGTTTTTTGTGAAATCTACCCCTTATTGCATCTATGTAAATTACTCCCTCTGTCCCCGAATGGAGCTTCGTTTAGAGTTTTTCAAAGTCAAATTTTCTCAACTTTGTTCATAAATAACGAAATAATCATAAAAGCCAATACATAAAAATGATATCGGTATATTTATCATGAAACAAACTATCAAAGTATGTAATCTTTTCTATTTGAAATAAATTATTTTAAAAGTTATTGTTGGTCAAAGTTGAAAAGGTTTGAGTTTGAAAAAGTCTAAACGAAGCTATATTCGGGGACGGAGGACTAATTCAGATACTTTTTTTTTGTCTACAAGCTACTTGAATATGATTATATAAACCCAACTACTTGAAAATATATTAACATTTTTCAATGGCATACCCTAACATATTTTGGATTTCCATTCAACTAGCCATGCATAATGCTGATTACACATTATTATGCTCATTTTGGTTTATAACCTGTAGTATTTTGGTATAAAAATGAAAAGTTTTTATACCATTAGTAATGTTTTCAGAGGGAACACAATGATAGGAAAAAAGAAAATGAAGAAAAAACACAGACCCTGAGAGAGAAGAGAGAGAGAGAGGAGACAGGAGAGAGTGCGCACACGAAACAAGAAGCTGGAAACGAAATGGGAAGGATGGAGAGGTGCGGGTCCCACACATGTGGTAAAAATATAAGTTTCGTGAAAGCTGCCCTGCCTACGACTACGAGTACGAGTACTCTAGTTTTGCGAGCTGTCACGTCACGCGCGTGAGTGGAACAGTTGGCGTACTCCGTATGCACGTGAGTGGAACAGTTGGAATAACTGTTTGGAGGAGTAGTATGAGTATGCAACAAACAGTTGGCATAACCGTTTGGAGTATATATGCAGCGAACAGTTGGCATAACTGTTTGGAGTGCACCAACCGTTTGACATGTACGTACTCCAAAAAGTTGCCTCAATCTGGAAGCAGTGTACTACCCTCGAGCTCTGGGGCAAAGGACACTGACCATTGGCAATAAAGAATTGCACCCCCAGGTCTGCAGAGTCAAAGCAACAGTTCTTGTTTACGAGTAGTAGTATTGTTTATTGGCTTCATTTTCTGACATGACATTGACGAGAGCAATGAATCCCTGCTCGCGGGCTGCAACGACTCTAATGTCAAGTGTTTACCATTTTTCCCAACTTGGTTTGTAAAAAAAACTATATAAAACTATAACTTGTTTAATGGGGCCGAATAAAAAATTATAAATAAATAGGTAGGGGCTTCGGTAAAAAAACACTTGATTTGTCAGTTGGAAATATTTATGCACCTAGTGTTTACCACAAATTGATGTCATCAAATTTATAGTACTAAACATTTTTCTAGTACCAAAAACTGAAAGTGCAAGATCTGAACGTACTATAAATTGATGCAGAAAGGTTGTAGTATTAGTTAAAAAAATATGACAAAATCAAGAAAAAATGCTTTACATCTTGTGACTCGGAGTGTTCCAAGCAAGAGGCTGCTAACGACGTGATTATATTTTTTGAAAAGTAATGACGTGATTATCTAATTGATCGCTAATTAAATTGATCTAATTAATCCTAACACATTCGCCTTGGAAACTTTCGCAGGATGTGGGCGCAGGATGTGGGCCCATAACGGCTTCGAGACACAACGACAAAGGTGAAAGAACCTTGTACTATGAATCGGCAACCCCTCTTTTATATAAATACTAGTACTACGCAACTCTCTCCGTCTCTGAAAGATTGTCATTTTCGCTTCCCGAGAAACAACTTTGACTAAATATATAAAAATATATATTAATATTTATGGTACAAAATTAATATCATTAGATAGATATTTGAATCTAGTTTTTAACAAATTTATTTGGAGATGCAAATGTGAGGTCCATCACTAATTAGTACGAAAACCAACGACGACCATCTCTTAGAGACGGAGGAAGTACATAGCTGCTGAACAGCTGGTGCTAGTTGCTGGGCATGTGGGACCCGTGGACGGGCGCTCTATTCACGCCAAGCCACAACTGCGCAGGCGAGCTCCAACCGTTTGTGATGCGGTGCGCCACTTGGGTCTTGTTTAGTTGGGTGAAAATTTTGCCTTTTTAACTCCTGGAACTCCTGTAGCACACTGTAGCACGTTTCGTTTGTTTGTGGTAAATATTATCCTACCATAGCCTAACTAGGCTCAAAAGATTCGTGTCGCAAAGGACATCCAAACTGTGTAATTAGTTATTTTTTACCTATATTTAATACTCCGAACATATGTCTTTTGGCGTATTTAATGTGATGTGATGGAGAGAGTGGAGAAAAGGTTAGAATTTTTAGCCAACTAAACAAGGCCTTGCTAGCAGAGGCTGCATGATGACTGATGAGTACTGCAACAGTAGTAGTAGAAAAATACTCGGTCAGCAACAACGCAACCCTCACTTGTTGGAATGAGATCCTTTGCCATTGCCCCCTCTACCATTGAGTGACTGCCATGTGGGCCCAGGGCAGTGGGTCCCACATGGCGGTGACACAAAGGTAGAGGCTGAATGTCAGAGGATCCGCAGGCTACTGTACCAGCTTTCTCAACAGTTGCTTTCTCAACTGTTTGCTACCACAAGAGCACCAACAGTTGCAGCGCCGTGACTTTCCTTTTCTTCATCATGACAGGAGCTGTCGGCGTCACAGAGAGGGTGCGGCGCAGGTTGGGACCACACCGTAGGACATGCCTGTTGTATTTTGATTGGCTGTTGGTGGTGACCAACAGGTAGGCTTTTAGGAGCTCCAGTATTATGAACTGTGCTGAAAACTTTAATCAACAAAAGGAAGTTAAAAAAAATTTCTCCATCAACCAATATTATGCACAATATTCTACAATATTTGTACAAGAAATTACTTGGAAATACCTTGTGCTGAGGTTTTCCCACCAGTGGATGACTTGCGTAGTTTCAAAATAAATAAAACAATCCTTTTGCTTGTCCTCACATTTTTTTTCTGTTTGGACCCACCAGAATATACAATTTTTTTAGGTGCTATGTTTTCATCAGTTTTTATTAATTTCAATCAATACAAAGACACGTTTATAATCTTTTGGTCATGCTCGTAGTTGTGATATGTGGCAAAATAACCGTAAGTTAACCTACTCATATTGAATAGGCGTGAATTGAGCATTAGCTCTATATACTTATCAATGCCATTTTGTACGGTAGTGACTGTTGGTATAATTAGTATAGTCCCGTCATAGTTAGGTTCGTCTCACGATTTTACTCGATATTATGGAATGAATTTTGTCAATTCACGTTTAATACTCCTAATTAGTGATGTGAAAAAACTGTTTGGGGCTTTGTGCGAAATGTTAATTAAAAAATGTATGATTTAGTCTAATTATGTGCAGTTACGTGAACTGATGTGTAAACCTGACAGTCAACAGGTAGGCAGCAACCATTGTTGCAGGTAAAAGGAATTACTATACCCCCTTGTTTGCTACTGGTACATGGGATATAAACCTGACCTACCAGTAGTGCAAGCGCTGCACACATCCAACCTGACCTACCAGTAGAGCAGGCCCCCCACCTAGGGATGGATTCGGATGTCTGGAAATCCGAATTATCCGTATTCGTATCCGCTAAAAACGTTAATATGGATATTCGTATTCGTATTCGTTTTTAATATGGATGTCAGATGGATGTATTCGAATCCGATTTTCAATATTATCCGTATTCGACATTATTCGAATTATCTAACAAAAATCCGACATTATTCGTATCCGCAAAAAATAAAGTACCATAGAAACCATCTAAAATTTATTTATATTACTAAATACTAATTACAAATTATGTTAATTTTAATATTGCTAGTAAAATAATTATTTACACCATTTTAACTATTAAAAATTATATATATGACAACTAACTAATAATGATAACCTAATATTACTAAATTATATAATGATATTTTTTAATTAATTTTGATGTGTCTAATCATAGTAATTTTAAATCATTATATTATTTAGCAAATAAATAAATTATATTTAAATGTATTTATGTACTTATTTTTACTAATAAAAGATGTTTATATATTTACAAAAATATTTATTTTATATTTATTGTGATATATTAATTTATTAGTTAATTATTTAATATGTTATTTGCAATAAGATATCTATTATGTATAATTATCATAATTTACTTTCTACTTGTAACATGATTTGATCAATTATAAAACCATCCACAAATGAAATTGATACTCATTGTGACTCTATGCTATAAATCGAGTAAGTATTTGAATGCGAATCCGAATTCGAAATATCCGTTTTGTATTCGTATTCGATAGTATTCATATTTGTATCCGAATTCGAAATAAAATGTGGTAAATAGTGACATCCGAATTCGTATCCGTGCGTATCCGATCCGAATCCATCCCTACCCCCACCCGTCACACCCTCTCTGCAACTGCAACACATGTTCCAACCGCAATGACATGCAGCTCCTGTCACCCTCCCTTCCACTCTGAGTAGACTGGTACTAGTATGTCAAACGGTTGGAGAGCGTGCATATACCTACCCAAGCATCCATACTACTGATCAAAATAAAAGCTGGGTGCCTATTTGTGTATAGCACTCCCCTGATTGCATCTTGAAAGGTAAATTAGAATTCAGATACTTTTTTGTTTGTCTGCAAGCTACTTGAACTATGATTGTATAATCCCAAGTACTTCGAAAGTTATTAATATTTTTCAATGGCATACCCTAGCATACTTTGGATTTCCATACAAATAGCCATAATGCTGATTACACATTATTATGAACCAAAAATGGTGTTAAATGGTAAAATGCAATGTAGATTAATGCACAGTTACTGATTATATGATGGAATATTAGGCTAATTAACATTTATAAGCACTTAGTTCTAAGCATGGAGAACTGTTGACCCAGCTGGCATAATTAGATAACCACACATCAGTTCTAAGCATCACCAATGAGCTACTACTGGTTCCAGCAATGGCACATCAGTTCTAAGCATCCCTAATGCAGAATGTGAAATAAATAGCATGTAGGAAGCTAGAAATGCAACTGACAAAATTGAATGTTACATGCTCGGGAGAATGAATTTGCATAAGATAAGAATATAAAGCATACCTGCCATGTGAGAATCACCTACAGATTTAATATTCAATATAGATGAACAGACTTGACATGTATCAGGACTCAACTGAATGAGAATGAAACCTACAACTTACCAGAAAGGTATCTTCATATTTACTGAAAACAATGTCTGTCACATTGTCCTTGAAAAAACTAGCAAAAGCGGAAATGAATAATCAAGTTAACTTCATAGTGAGAAGAATCCTAAGAGTTGCATGTGGTGTGCGCCAGGGGCACTACGTGATACGGCACCTGCTAACCAAGGAAAGGAGATTTCCCTTTAATTTAATATTAATTATTATTTCTTAAACATTTCATCTTTTTCTTTTACTACTGCTATCTATCATATTCAAGTTATGTACGCACATGCCACTGTTAATCACATAACTTTTGTTCCTAAAAAAAGCACATAACTTTTCATATTCTAAAAGCACTCATTCCAAGTTTTATTTAAACTAATGTCAATTTTTCGTTGAATTACTTTGCTTGTGTTCATGCAAAACTTTGGTTTGTGTGATATGAACACCTAAAAGTAATCGATGCGATTATTATAAGGTGATCATGTAAAACTTATGCTAGCAACTAGCATTAAAAAATATTAGTTAATGGCTTTCGAGATAACACAATTTAATAAATTGAGTACACCCATATACGAAACAATTATGGTCATATATCGAGCAATGATGCTAGCATCTGCTGTTACATTACTTGCTTGGTGGACGAAAATGTTAAATACTTCCTCCATTCCAATTTGTAAGTCTTTCCATTTTTTAAGAGTATCTCAAATTTGATCAAAATTTATGGACGGTTGTATTCACAATATTTTCCGATCAAAACAAGTACCATTATGAAAACATTTTAGCAACAAAAATATACAGTGCAGAAGTTTCAATGTAAAAGGAAAAAACAAGGAATAATTGGATCCATACCATTCAAAGATCCAAAAGTTAGATATACACCATTGACCCACATGTCATTGACTCATGTGAACCCCACATGTTATTGACTTAGCAATGGTATATATCTAACTTTGGGATGTTTTAATGGTATGGATCCAAATTTCCCAAACAACAATGACTGCATATATTCAACATGTCACTAATAAGGCCAACATTCCTAAGCTAGAAATCTCTAGAGACACTAACTTTCCACCTTCTGTAATCTGTAGAAATGCCATTCATTAAGCTCTTACAAGCTGTCAAGTAGTGACTATAGTAAGATATCATCTAGCTTATTGAGGTAGTAACAAATGCATTATCCTTCATAAAGATTTAGGCATGTGAACAATCTGGAAGTGTGACCTGATATCCATGTCAGCATGTGGCTGTCGTGCTTTACTGATTTTGCTTTTAGATGATCGTCTCAGTGAGCCTGAGTACTCTTACAAAAGGATGCAGCAAATTTGCAATTTGTAAAGAAATAGCATGTAGGATAATGCTTTACGACTGAATGATACTACATCATATATCTAATAAAATGCGCTGATCAAAGTTTTGGTCTTGCAGACACAACATATGCTTGATTAGCTTACAAATCCTGCAGATAAGGGTACATTGTTAACATAACATAATTGGCTATCATTTTTGCTCAGGAAAGCATATGTGTATAGTACTGTTCCAACTAATAATGTCACTAACCCATTTTCCAGGAGCAAATGCTGCGCAAAGCAAATAAGTGCCTTAGAAGAAAGGTATGTTTCCCTTATTACTAATACTAGCCATTTTATGTTGCATATATATACGCTAAAATTTTCTAATCTTATATTGTTTTTGAGTTTCAAATCATTTGAATCATATTTTTTTTAAGTTTCAAGTCATAGATTTGAGCTAAAGGCACATATAAAACATTATGCTGCCTCTACACACACACATGCTATTCAAATACAGGTGTTAGTCATCTACGAAGTTTAATGTCCATCAGTAGAAATGCACAATAATGCTCCCGACTGAACTAGTTATCATATACTCAATAATAGGCTTGACTCTGAGTATTATGCATAGAAATATATATGCTCCACCTTTGTAGTTGTTTCTCCAACCTCACAATATCTTCAATCCACATGTAACTGAAGATAAATTTGCTTCTTACAACTGAAATGACAATTATCTTTATTATCTTTACAATTGCAGTCATACCCTTTCATTCATCCCTATAAACCGTGATTCTTGAGATGAAATGGCTGCAAACATGACTGTTGACATATGTTCTGTAAGATTTAAAGTTCAAATCAAAGGTTCATCCCGGTTAAGTTGTGCCCATAATCAATTCTACCCAATTGTTTCTGAATATGTTACTCTTGACTGTTTGCACAAGACCAGTGCATGGATTAGAAGTTTTGGGTTCAAACTTTGTACTAATCATGAATCATGATGCATATATGCGTGTTTACATGTTGCCAGCATTGCCATCTGTTTCTTATTGCTTGAAACATGAAAACAATTGCAGTACTGTTAAACAACTCTGAATTCATTCTTGAAACTTATGTACCTCGTAGATTTATGAAGCTTATGTCATGTAAAGTGTTGTGCAAATTATGATGTGCAGTTACATGAGGACATTTTTGTTTTGCAGGATTGTGCTTCATGTCCAATACATTTGTAAGTTCAACAGCTCATCAAACAAATTATAGTTATCATAATTTTATTTTGGGTAAATAGCTCTTTGTCCATATGTAGTCAACAAGCGACTTACAAGTTTAGATGTTATAAGTAAATGATCATCCAATTGCCTAGTAATATCTTTGTGGATGACTACAGACATGCATGTGTTGTCTTATTAACACTTTTCTCCAAGATCCCAATGTCATTAGTTCAACTACAACTACTTGCTTATTCCATGGCAACTGATGACATTGCTGCTAAATCTGATATTCTGAAATGATCGTCCAACAACCTAGTAATATCTTTGTGGATGATTGGACACAATGCATATATGTTATCTTTTTAACATTTTTCTCCAAGATCCCATTCTATCACTAGTTCAAGTACAATATGCTGATGACATTACTGCTAAAATCTGATATTCTTATATTCATCTACACCACGGAGAGAGTATCTAGTAAATTGATTACTTGCTTATTCTATTTGATTTTCATACTTGCAGTAATGACCATGGCTTTTTCTTCTAATTATCATGTCGCTCGATTATTTCACATTTTTGTTGTGTGCTCTATGGATCTCTACAGTCTCTAGCTCCATCTCAGACTTTTAAGAACTCATGCCCAGGAGTTCAGTGGACATTTTGGTTAATTATTTCGGCATCCAAGGAAATTACATGATGCATTTGTATCTCAATAAAATGGTTGCCCTACCTCCTGGTTTTGGAAATTATTCAAGCTCATGGTTTTGGAAATTATTTCAGCTCATAGCTCATAGATTAGCAGGTGAGTACATGGGTTCTGACCTGCTTGACTACAAACAGACTAGTAGTACTGCAAATTCAGACTAGTTTAATAAAGTACTTCTTGAGAGACATTGTTAATAGAAAGACCCAAGTGGTGGCCGACACAAGCTAAGGCAAAATAAAGATTAAACAAATAAACTATCCTAAACACCATGCACTGTACCATGGATTAAACTATTTGTAAATCAAACAAACAGGCAAGATAATATGCATATATGAAAAGATACTAAGCCATCTTTAGGTATAACTAGCACACAATTCAGTTCAATGCAAATATCATCTTAATAGAACTACACTGTACATTCCCAACAGAAAGCTCATTAGTTATGCATAGAATTGATGTGCCATTGCTCGAACCAGAAGCAGCTCATTAGTGATGCTTAGAACTGATGTGCGGCTGCTGACTAAGTACTCCTCTGCATACCGACAAAAAAAATTACGACTTTTATTTATTTTTGGTCAAACATTAACATGTGTTTTCCATAATTCTAGGATGAGTATGAAAGATAGGAAACTTTGTTTCTTTGTTTCTTTTCCATGAACCTATTGCATTATACATTGATAAATTTCTCGATACTATAACAGTACCATGCATTGAGAGTTCATGTTTTTTATTTAAGCTATGCTTTCCTATTGATATAGACCATGCTCGCTAACATTGAGTTAGCACAATTAAGACATTCATATAGATATAGTCTGAATTATTTAGGCAATTGAAGTCTGAACTATTCAGTAGATGGCAATACACTTCTGGTTAGTTGGACTGCACATTGAACTTGCAGTTCTTTTATGAAATTCCACTAGGGCAAATCTTATGACAACAGTAATTAGGAAGAAAAATGCTTCATCTGGTTACTCTTCAGCTTGATGGTTCTTTCACCATTACATTTTTATGGTATATATGTAAGTTGAACCTTCATTGTGTACTGTAGCACCATGAATCAGGTGCATTTTGTCCATCTGCATGACCTTTAATACAAGTCAATACCTTTTTCTCATGTAGGAGACAGCAAAAAAAAATCTCTGTGAAGGTGCTACAAGTTACTCCATGGACAGGATGATGGTGCATATCTTTAACCTAATACTCCCTGAACAGGTCAATGGAGGTTGGATTTGGGAGAAAACACCAAGTGCTAGATTAGACGGTTTGAAAGGTGCTATGTTGATGTGCCTTCAGTTTGTATGGTGTCAGCAAAACTGTTCTTAATTTTCACTGGTTTTGGTTTTCTTCCTTATTGATTTAGTTTCATTTTAAAGGCAGCAAGCTCTTGCTGTGTTATTGTCAAAGACTCGAATTGCTTTGCGTTGAAGAGAATTAGGCAAAGGCACCAATCAACTACGTACATGCCAGTTTTGGGTTTTTTTTTGTTTTTTTCTAAATAGCATTCCTTTTATTTGCCATTTGCAATTGAGCACCCATGTGTATCATGGATTCTTTTTCAGGTAAATGTGCCGTGGATTTATAAACAATTATGTCGGTAGATGGCAATCCGAATTATCTGACAGTTGCTTCATTGCTTGCAACATTCAGAATTTCAGATTGAGCTGCAGGCTTTGGCTCTCCACCCGGTCACACCTTTTTTTTTTGAAGCCAAACAGCGCTGACATTAACGGGTCCTGCTGGATGTTTTACCCAATCCACCATGGAATAACATGACAATACAATGCACCATGCGAAAGGGCATTCACAAATATTTTTTATAAACAATGATGATATATACAGAGTCTCTGAACACTTTGGAACTACGCGCTCCTTTTTCCTCTTTCTCGCTCTGTTTCAGCATGCACGTTAATACTAGCAGATCAAGAAGACTCCATTTCAACTGCAATGTAAATGTTTCCAATAGACAGACAAAGGGATCATGAGATTTGGAAAAGCACTATAATAAACACTGCCTATTTGGTTCCATAAAGATTTCTCTACGTGAAAAGGGACATCAGATAAATGCTTCTCCAACAAAATTAGTATGCACATCTTCCAACTTGATCCACTTCATGTGACACGGAAAAATCGCCTACAAGTCCTAGTAGTAGTAGTCATCTTTTCCGATAGAGTCAACAGTCCAACAACAAGAGGTATGAACTTATAGTTCTTGACTTGTTGGCCAGAAGTGGGTGGTACTTCTTGGCTGAAATATTAGAAAAGACAGATGGCTTAGTCAGGAAACACACAATTTTCATCAATTATAACAGAAGGAAGAAAAGCTATTATCAAGGTATGTAAAATCAATGTAGTACTAGCATGAATGAATTGGCTACATATTTCCCACAAAAGAAACATAAGTGCAACTTTATTCAAAAAGGAACCAAATATAACCAATCTCTAAGACTGAATCTCGAAATTCTCTTTTAAAAAAGTAAGACCCTCTTCACAGTATCTTTTTCAAACATAAACCGAGAAACCTAAATGCAATCTGCTACTCTGCATCATACATGTTCTCATCAGCTCAATGAAAAAGAGCACCCACAGTCAAAATCCCAAAAGTGGGAGTAGGTAGAGGGAACTGAGAACGAGTATTTTAGCATACAAAATTGTTAAAAGCACAATGTATCTGAATATTTGAGGACTAATTAATGAGTTTATGTGGCAGTTAATTGAGAAATGGAAAACAATGTCAGTAGTACAGTATACAAGATAATTATCATGAAAAAGTGGGGATATAATATGTAAAGAACTAAAGAAGTACTGACACTGCTAGCAGTAAAAGATTAGGAGAGACCTACATAAGTAGTGTCTAGCAGCAGAATTCCTGGAACTTTGCAGTAACAGGTTATTATCTAAAAGGTTTACTTAATTTGTAATCTACATACACAGTCTAATATGATTTCACTGGTAGTCTGGTACAAATATTGAAAGGAAAACAAATATTTTCTTCAAACAAAAATTCTGAAATTGTTGAAACAAAAAAATACCAAGTAGATAGAAGGGGGACAAACAACTGTCATTGTGCAGATCTGAAGAATGAGCACATACATTTGCTCAAGATTGAAGACAAAGGGGAAAGGACCAGCTGGAATGGGATAGTGATCTAGGATTGCTCAATACTTTTTAGTATCAGCAGCACATAACCCTCTTGATAGCTTGCAAACATCAGTCATCAAAATGTATTACTACTGAATGAAAAAAACCAGCTTTAAAGATGGAGCAAGAAGACAGAGGATTAAAGAAGAGATCTAGATATGCGTGAATCGTGATGTTGTGATGTTCTTGAACACCTTGAGCAAGTGTAAGGTCAGGACGACCTGGAGGAGAGAGAGACGCCGGAGGTAGTTGATGCGCCACAACGCTCCCTCGCCTGCTCGCTGTAGCACTCGTTGCCGACGAACTGGATCTGAGGAAAAACTAGAGGGTGAGAGAGGAAAGGCAAGGAAAAAGAGAAGCAGGTGGGGGCATTGGTGACGGTGTCAGGGGTCAGCACGTCGAAGGAGGAGGTGGCAATGGTGGATCCAGAGGAAGATGTGGTGGAGGTAGGGGTCAGCACTCTAGTGAAAGCAAATGAGGAACTTGTAGAACCTGGAGGACGGCGGCGTGGGAGGGAGCGCGCAGACGGATAGATCCGGCGCCGCGGCGTAGAAGCGCCGCCGCCGGAGCACGAGAGATGAAGCACAGGGCGGCGGCGGCGGCGGATGCCGCGGCGGCCCAACCTCAGAGAAGAAGCGGGAGGTGCGGGAGAAGAAGAAGAAGAAGAAGAGGGAGGACGGGGCGGCGCGGAGAGGAAGAGGGAGCCTGGACGCAGGCGGCGAGACTCCTCTTGGAGACGCGAGGCGCGGCGGGTCGGCCCAGGCACAAATCTTGCCTCGCGCATGTTGACCGACCTGGGCCCCACACAATATAAACAACATAAAGGTGGAGCGCTGGCAGCATGCAAAGCGGGGCCCGCGGCTGCATGCGACCAATCGCAGGGCAACGTTAGGCTCCGCGGCCGCTGGTACGCGCGGGATTTTCACTCTGGTGGCCCTATACACCAACTGTAGATTTTTGTTGAACCTTGCAGGAAGTTGACATTTTAATTCACGCAAAAAACATCAGACAAGTCATCAGTTTAGAGCAATGTCTGTGTACTGAATGCTTCAATTCTTGCTAAAGTTCAGAATCCTTGATGCTGCATTGAAGTGGTACTGAAACGTGTATTTTGGCCAAAAGATCCGGGATGTTTATCTCTCAAAGTATGAGTGATTTGAACAAACATCCTATGTATGTGTTGTGGCCCTTTGTTCCAGCTTTAACTTTGGTTAAAGGTTTATAAAGTGTAAATGTTTAATTTCGTTCAAAGTTCAGTAAGTAAATAGACTGGTTGGAATGTTGGATGCACATCCATGCACTGGGAAGCAGGGTTCACCGTCAGCAGCCAACCTGCTTGCTTTATCCGCTTCCTCTGCACTGGGATGCATGCGCCTCGGCCCGGAGGACGTGCAAGTAGGCTGAGAGTAAATGACGATTCAGAACACGAAAATCTCGAGTTTTTCGTTCTGAAGATTGAGATTTGAGAGCTATTTATCTTTGCAACCGTGGATTTTTTAACAGAATTCGTATCTATCACTAGTAGTCTTGTGATCCACCAACAATTTTGGTAAAAGGTTCTTGGTTAGTTTGTGTTTGCTTTTGGATGAAATTTGTCGAGAAGGGACTGCCATTTTGTGCACTCTTCAACTCTACCCTGACAGCAAGCAGCTTATCTGCTTGCCTTTCTTGAGTTCTTGCTTCCCGCCGTGTCCCGGCGGTGTGGTGGTGCGGGGCGCGGGCAGAGGAGGCGGGCACGGTGTGGAGGGGCTCTACAGAGTTCGATTTGAGGCGTCGCTCGAAGTCAGAGATAACCGGGAGGGGCACGTCGGTGTTGAGGTCTTGGCGGCGGCAGAAGGCCACGGGTGGCTGCGGGATCCAAAATCCCTGGCCCGGTGGTTGCTGGTGCTCATTGAGGAGATGTTGGGGAGGTCGAGTAGGATGTGGGGGAGCGTCGGGTGGAGAATATTGGACAGAGACGGACGGAGCTCGACATAATTGGCCGGTGCATGAGCTCAAAGTGGCGACGGCAATGGCGGGTGGCAAAGCCGCGATTCCTGGTGGAGGAGTGGTTGGCGCTTGGTTTGATCTTGTTAGGTGGGTAGCTGGAGAGGTTGAATAGCTGTGGAGTGGGATTGGGCGGAGGCAGCCTGGGCGCGACGGATTTGGCCGGTGTTCCTACTCTGCACGATGGTCAATGGAGGAGGAGGGGAGCCTGTGGAAGCGATTTTTTTTTTTATTTTAACCCTTTTAAATTAATATTTTAAAAATACCCCCTCCTGAACTATATTTCCAAGAACTAGCCCTTTTGGTCGCGCCAAGCTCCGTGGCGCGACTAATAGTTGAGTCACACCACATGAAGTGGCGTGATTAATGTACACGATGGCATTAGAAAAAGTCGCAGCTTACGTGGCAGCTTGAGTCGCGCCAAACAGCTTGACGCAGACCTTAGCCTCCCTCCCACTCTCATTTAACCGTGTTTCCTTATTCGTTTTAATTAGCAAATGAGCTCCTAAATTTGTGAAACTCGAGATGTATGATATATAGAGTGCATACATTCCATTTTAACTATGTGCACTCCAAACCATGGTGTATAAAATGAAAAATCTAATTTTGAAATATCCTAAGTGTTATTAGATCAACACATCAAAATTGCTCTCAGAATAGAGTCAACTAGTCAACTTTAGACATAGTTTTCGAGAAATTTTACGCTAAGACCTTAGATATTTTTGGGCTACAAGTGAATTTGGATGTTCATGGAAAACTTTGGATAAGTCGTTGGTCAAATAAAACCAAGAATTCATAGTTTAAGGGAGGCTTAAAGTTGAAAAGTTGTGCTGTTTTGTACTTAGCTAACAAACTTAGAAAACAATATAACTTTCCAACTGTAAGCCTCCCTTAAACTATGAATTCTTTGTTATATTTGACCAATAACTTATCCAAACTTTCCTATGAATATCCAAATTCATTTGTAGCCCAAAAGTTTTATAGTGTTAGTGTAAAATTTCTCAAAAATTTTGTCCAAAGTTGACTAGTTGACTCTATTTTCAGACTTAGCAATTTTGATGTGTTGATCTAATAACACTTAGGCTATTTCAAAATTAGATTTCTCATTTTATACACTATGGTTTGGAGTGCACATAGTTAAAATGGAACGTATGCACTCTATAGAGCATACATCTCGAGTTTCACAAATTTAGGAGCTCATTTGCTAATTAAAAGGAATAACGAAACACAGCTAAATGATAGTGGGAGGGAGGCTGAGGCCTGTACGTGACATTAGTCACGCCCCACGTAAGTTGCGAATTTTCCCAACCACTATGTACATTGTCGCGCCACTTCATGTTGTGTGACTCAACTATTAGTCGCGTCATGGAGCTTGGCGCGACCAAAAGGGCTACTTCTTGGAAATATAGTTCAGGATAGGTTATTTTTAAAATATTAGACTAAAAAGGGTTAAATAAAAAAATCTGTGGAAGTTGGTGTCGTACAGACATCCCTGGGCCCACTACTCAGGTGGGTACTGGGACCGGCTACTCCGTGGACCCCTGGGACTACTCGACTTGAGCTGCACGGCACCTATTGGCGTGGAGCGCAAGGCAAGCAGAGGATTAGTACTCGGTTAGTAAGCTAGACATGTCCGGAACTATGTAGAGTACTCCTAGCAGCACACGACTAGTACCCCTCTGGCAAACCGACTTGTAACCCTGCCTCCCGGACTATATAAGGCGAGGCAGGGTCCCCTATCTCATCAATCCGCATCATCCTGTAAACACACCCAATCAATCCAGAGCTACGCAGCATACATGACGTAGGGTATTACGCACCTCGCGGCCCGAACCTGTCTAAATTGTGTGCCACGTGTCTCTCCTTCGAGTTACCGATCTCGGCGAGGCCACATTCATCTACTTCGGGTACTCTCCTTGGTAGGTTGCCGGTCTAAAACACCGACAGCTGGCGCGCCAGGTAGGGGATCTCGCCGAAGATCACATGGCGAACTCGACGGCTTCAATCATCATCAAGCCAACAGCCGCTTTCAATCGCGGCGACACCTTCGTCTTCGGCTCCTGGGTCTGCACCGCTGACAGCGCTGGATCATTCCAGCGCTACCTCACCATGACTCCGGATCCGGAGACCGGGCTCGTGACGCTTCCCGAAGCCGTCACGGGTCAACTCGTCGAAAAATTCGACAAATTTTCGCTCTCCCAACAAGTTGCCGACTTCGAGCTTGGATCCGCCTCCAACTCGAACTCGACGTCGCCCTGGATCGTTTCATGCGAGCCGGCTCCCAAGCCATCATGTGAGACAGTCCCCCTCCACGAACACTTCCCATACGGTCTCTACAACGCTAGCAGGGTCCAAGCGGAAGCCCTCGCCGCACGCCGGGCCGGCAAGGAGATCGCCTCCGAGTACTTCTCGGACTCCAACACCGCAACCGGCTACTACTTGGACTCTTCCTACGAGTTCGACTTCGGATCGGACTCAATCGAGTCCGAGTCCGGGTTCAACATGACTGAGGAACCGCTGTCAAGTCCTACCACTGGCCTGGTCATTACATCTACTCCCGCCGGCAGATTCGTCTACTGGCCCGACCGCAAGCCCGCAGACCTGACGGACGACAACTCATGATGCGTCGCCTACCTCGATTCACTCCCCTTCTAGGAGGGGACCCCGCTGGCTCTAAACAACGAGCACACCCCCACTGAGGTGGCGACCACTGACTGCAGTCTCTCCACTCCCGACCGTGAAGTCTTCATGACGATCGGAGATGCTGGGACATCAGAAAATCGACCCGACCGGTACCTTGACGACATCTCAGAGGATGAGTTGTCCGCCAATGCACCTCCGAACGAGACCCCTGAAGACAAGAACGCCCGGCATGACCGCAACTGGAAGTGGAACGATCGACGCAGACGTCTCCGGGAAACTCTCCCCATCCGGAACCTTAATGAGGCTCTGGAGCAAGTTGCCAACCGGGTACACACCACTCCTGAGCAATGCCTCATGTCTATCACCATGATAGCACGACAAGCCCAGGGGATCTGTGCAGGCGAAGTCATCGCTAAGCTCGCTGAAGATGCCTACTTCATGCGGGTCGACAACAGGGTCGCCCAAGTACCACCCGCCGGAAACCACGAAGCCACTAGCCGCAGCTCGGCAGACGACGGATGCAACCGTGTCCGTGGTGAACACCAGCCAAATCTCAACTGCTCTAGGGTCTTGGCTGGAGGACCCTCACAAGGCGGCATCAGCCAGGGTGGCACCGGAGGTAGTCGCGGCAGCGGCGGTGGTGGTGGCAGAAGTGGCGGAAGTTCATCCCATGACGCCGGTAGAAGAGCTGGTGGCGGTGGCGATCGCGGAGGCCGAGGTCACGCGACTAGCCACGCCATTGGCAATGCACGTGGCGGCTACGACGCACGCCACAGGATCGACGAGATCCGCCACAAGAAGGCTACTGAAGCAAGCGACAGCGACGGCTTCCCCGCCTACTCTGCACGGCTTCGCAATCTGCTCCTTCCTGAGAAGTTCAAACCTCTCGGGATCACCAAGTATGACGCGAAGAAAGACCCAGTTCAGTGGTTCAGGTGCTAAGCCTTGGCCATCGAAAACGCTGGTGGCAACAACGACGCAAAGTGCCTCTTCTTCCCTTTCTGCCTGGATCAAGCCACACTCACGTGGCTCGAGTCACTCGAAAAGAACTCGATCGACAAGTGGGACCAGCTGAAAGCACAGTTCACCAGCAACTTCGCGGGCGCCATGGGATGCTCGGGTACCCGCATGGACCTGGCAATGGTCAAGCAAGAACAAGGCGAGACACTCCGCCAGTACATGCGGCGCTTCTTCGACAAGCGCGCGACCGTAGTCGACGTCACCGACAAAGAAGTCATCGACCTCTTACAAGACGGGCTCTACCACCGTCGCGCCTTCGAAGACTTCGGTCGCCGCCGCCCAAGTTCCATCACCAAGCTCAAGGACATGATCACGTCATGGGCCGATGAAGAGGATAAGGCGAACGCCAAGTATGACTCCATTCGCGGCAAGAACAAGAGCAACACGGGCGGCAACAACAACAAAGATCAACGGGGTCACCACAACAACAACTACTCGAGCTCCAACCGCAAGTGTAAGCCAGATAATATAGTCGCGGCTATACAGCACCCTACGAAGGACAACTCGAAAAAGACCTCAGGCGGCTTCAGAGACTTGCTCAAAGAGAAGTGCCCGTGGCATCTGGATGGCAATCACACCACCGAGCAGTGCTACCAGCTCCGGCGAGCACTCAAGGATACTCCCGACCCACGGCCTCCTCACGACAAGAAGGGCAAGAAAAAAGTCGACGAGGGCAACGGCGACTTCCAGGAACCCGATAAGACGGTGAATGTCCTGTTCGGCGGACTACCCACCAGACGGTCTCAGAAGGCCACCCGACGGGAAGTCTTGAACATTAAACCAGTGGTGCCGACACCTCTAAGGTGGTCGGAGGTACCCATTACCTTCTCCCGCGTAGACCAATGGACAAGCTTCTCCGAGCCAGGACGTTTTCCACTCGTCCTGAAACCTGTACTCGCGGGCTCCAGACTCAACAAGGTACTCATCGATGGCGGGAGCGGACTCAATATCCTCTTCACCAAGACCATGAAGAAAATGAAGCTCGACATCACCGACATGCTCACCAAGAGCGCGTCACCCTTCTAGGGCATTGTCCCCGGTAACGCGGCTATTCCACTAGGCTAAGTGGTCCTGCCAGTTACCTTCGGGGAGACAAGAGAGAACTACCGCACCGAGTACATCAAGTTCGAGGTTGCGGACTTCGAAACCTCCTACCATGCCATTCTCGGCAGACCAGCTATCGCCAAGTTCATGGCGGTACCCCACTACACCTACTTGGTCCTCAAGATGTCAAGTCCTGCCGGAGTACTCACGCTACAAGGGGACTTGAAGATCTCTTTCGACTGCGACACCGAAGCCATGGAACTCGCAGCGACCAACCAAGTACCCAATGCAATGATGGAGATCTTCGCTGCGTCCAAGAGGCTCGCCCCAACCGAACTCGAGATACCCGAGAAGACCGACACCGCGAACAAGCCTCAACCGTCGGAGGAAGTGCAGGAGAAGGCCATCGACCTCGAGACGGGTGACAGCAGCAAGACTACCATGATCGGCGCAGGACTCGACCCGAAATAGGAAGACGTGCTCGTCAGCTTCCTTCGGGCTAACCGAGACATCTTCGCGTGGAAGCCAGCAGACATGCCAGGGGTGCCCAGGAGGCTGATAGAGCACTCACTAAACGTCGACCCTAAAGCTACTCCCAAACGACAACACCTTCGCCGTTTCACCGACGACCGACGGGATGCCATCAAGAAGGAACTCGCCAAACTACTCGCGGCCGGCTTCGTCCGTGAAGTCTTCCATCCTGAGTGGCTCGCCAACCCCGTCCTCATCCGCAAGAAGAACACGAACGAGTGGAGGATTTGTGTCGACTACACCGATCTCAACAAGCACTACCCCAAGGACCCCCTTCGGGTTGCCGCGGATCAATCAAGTCATCGATTCCACGGCGGGCTGCGACCTGCTCTGCTTCCTCGACTGCTACTCCGGGTACCACCAGATCGCTATCAAGGAAGAAGACAAGGAGAAGACCGCGTTCATCACCCTGTTCGGCGCTTACTGCTATACAACAATGTCGTTCGGGTTAAAGAACGTCGGCGCTACATACCAGCGAGCTATCCAGGCCTGCTTCAAGAAGCAGCTCAACAAGAATGTCGAAGCCTATGTGGATGACGTGGTCGTCAAGACTAGAAACTCTGATACACTCATCACCGATCTTGAAGAGACTTTCGCATCTCTGCGAGAGTACCAATAGAAGCTCAATCTCAACAAGTGCGTCTTTGGCGTACCATCTGGAAAACTACTCGGCTTCTTCATTAGCCATCGCGGCATCGAAGCCAACCCCGAGAAGATCTCCGCCATCACCAATATGAAAGCTCCAACCTGCATCAAGGATGTCCATAAGTTGACCGGGTGCATGGCGGCCCTGAACAGATTTATCTCGAAGCTTGGAGAACGGGGACTACCCTTCTTCAAAACACTCAAGCACCAAGAGAAGTTCGTATGGACCGCGGAGGCTGATCAGGCTTTGGTGCAGTTCAAAGACTTCCTGTCAAAGCCACCGGTCCTCACGGCTCCTCGCAAAAAGGAGCAGCTACTGCTCTACCTCGCTGCGACTACTCATGTGGTCAGTACAACCATCGTCGTCGAGCGGCAAGAAGAAGGCCACGCCTACCCAGTCCAGCAACCAGTCTACTTCGTCAGTGAGGTTCTGTCAGAGTCCAAGGCACGGTACCAACCAGTCCAGAAGCTACTCTATGCAGTACCCATCACTTCGCGGAAGCTACGACACTACTTCCAGGAGTACTCGATTGTCGTCATCATCGACTACCCGCTCAGTGACATACTCCGCAATCAGGATGCTACTGGAAGAATCTCCAAATGGGCAGTCGAACTCGGCGCCCTCAACATCGACTTCAAGCCACGTACAGCTATCAAGTCTTAGGCACTAGTTGACTTCATGGCAGAGTGGCGGGAGAATCAGCTACCAACTCCAACGGAGCGGCCAGAACACTGGGTGATGTACTTCGACGGTACACTCAAGCTTGAAGGCGCAGGTGCAGGAGTACTCCTGATCTCTCCAAAGGGCGAACAACTCAAGTACGTCCTGCAGATCTTCTGGAAGGTCTCAAACAATGAAGCCGAGTACAAAGCCCTACTCCATGGGCTCCGCCTCGCAATTTCATTAGGCATCAAGCGGCTACTAGTCTACGGCGACTCCGCAGTGGTCATTAACCAAGTCAACAAATCTTGGGATCGCAACAAGGAGAACATGGACGCCTACTGTCTGGAAGTCCGCAAGCTCGAGAACAAGTTTTACGGTCTCGAGTTCCACCACGTCGTCCGCGACAACAACGTTGCAGCGGACGTCCTGTCGAAGCTTGGTTCTACTCGCGCGCAAGTACCTGTCGGCGTCTTCGTCCACGAGCTTCACGCGCCATCCATCCCGGAGCCAGCGCCAACGACCACTGACTCCGTGCCACCACAGTCCGGTCAGGAGGTCATGATGATCGATGTGGACTGGAGACAACCCTTGATCGACTACATCCGCGAGCAGAAGGTTCCTTCCGACAAGAACATGGTCGAACAACTCGTCTGCCGAGCCAAGACCTACGTACTAGTCAGAGACAAGCTCTACAGGCGGGGTGCCACTTCTGGAGTACTCATGAAGTGCATACCTCGAGATGAAGGCAAGGATATCTTGGAGGAGATCCATAACGGCGTCTGCGGCAACCACGCATCTTCTCGCACGCTGGTGAGCATGGCTTTCCGACGAGCTTTCTACTGGCCCACAGCTCTGGCCGACGCTGAAGAACTCGTCAGAAAGTGCCAAGGATGTCAATTCTTCGCCAAGCAGCAACACGTCCCGGCCTACAAGCTAGTTACTATACCACCGACCTGGCCCTTTGCCTGCTGGGGGCTCGACATGATTGGGCCTCTGCCAACTGCGCCTGGAGGATTCAACAGACTCTTGGTGGCCATCGACAAGTTCATCAAGTGGATCGAAGTCAAGCCGGTCACCTGCCCAAAGGCCGACAGAGTACTCGACTTCTTGGATGAGCTAGTGCATCGCTACGGGCTGCCCCATCGCATTATCACAGACATGGGTTCCAACTTCAACAACCATCAGTTCTGGGAGTACTGCGAGAACAGCAGGATCGACATCCGGTACGTCTCAGTCGCCCACCCCCGCACCAACGGTCAAGTTGAGCGTGCCAACGGGATGGTACTCGACGCCCTCAAAAATCGATTGCACGACACAGCTAACACCAAAGGAGGCAAGTGGATCAAGGAATTACACAATGCACTCTAGGGGCTTCGTACTCAACCTACCAAGCCGACTGGGCAGTCGCCCTACTTCCTGGTCTACGGCTCCGAAGCTATTCTACCTACCGACGTGATGTGGGAATCCCCGGCAGTAGAGCAATATGACGAAGGCATCTCAGAAGACAGCAGACGGGTTGACATCGACAGCCTCAAAGAAGCCCGCTGCGCCGCCCTCGTCCAATCAGCAAGGTACCTTGAGGGTATCCGACGCTACCATGATCACAACATCAAGGAACGCTCCTTCGACTTCGGTGACCTAGTCCTCCGTCGCATCCAGAACACGGACGGACTACACAAGCTCAGCTCGCCGTGGGAAGGTCCCTTCTCAGTCTCCAAGGTGACCGGACCAGGCTCCTACCGCCTCCAAACACTTGAAGGCGACGACATCAGCAACTCGTGGAACGTCGACCAGCTATGTCGCTTCTACGCGTAGTCACTCAACTACTCATCTACGGGTCCAGTCTATAAGACTACTCATGGACTCTTTGCTGTAAGCGGCCTCTCGGTCCTAGCACTAGTCTCCGGACTACTCTTCTCCAAGATTCAGCATCAACGGCTACTAACGGATCTTGGGCTGCTTAGAGCATTGAGGACTCTAGCGGCGGTCAACAGACCATGTACTCTAGATCCAGCCTATACGGCTACTAATGGATCTGCAGCTGTAAGCGGACCAAGGGTCATAGCACCACCTAGCCGTAGGCGGCCTACGGGTCCTGGCGACTACACTTGTAAACGGCTCTGGCCATCTAGGTGTACTCCTTCATCAGTAATAAAGATTGAATCTATTCAACTTCTTTACTGTGCCTTCCAGTCAGGCAGACTCTACCGAGTACTACTACTCACAACTCTTCCACGGTTTGGTACTCCGCGCACTTCGCTGCAAGTGGCGGCCACGAGTACTCATTTCACATACAAAGCGTGGACAACTTTCATTGATAATTCAAACAAGTCACTGACTACTTTGTTTGCTTTACAATTACTACTCTAGCTACCTCTACAGGTACATCTACTGGAGATTAAGCTTCTCCGCCACCTGCTCAGCAATGGGCGCCATCTCCTCGAGAAGGGTCTTGTACTGATCATCGCTACAGTTAGCCGCAAGACCGCCGGCTACCACATCAACCGGTGCCTTTGGGAAGTATGACTTCATGTATGCCAGCACCTGGTTTGGAATAGACTTCGCCAGATGCTTGACATACATCGCCAACCGTCCGGGGGCTTCCTTCAAATGGTCCACCAGTGGAGCTATCTTGGGTCCGCCCGGATGCGGCACCAGCAACCTTGCGATGGGCAGTGCGGCTTCCTCAAGCTCTTTCAGCTGGCCTCGAAGCATCTCGCAGTCTTCATTGAGCTTCTGCAGAGATTTATAACAATTGACAAGGTCACGATCTGAGGCTTCACGGAGCTCCATGTGCTTGATACACTCATGGTGCAACTGAGCGTACTCATACTCAAGTACCTCTCTTTTGTCGGTCTCACGATACACGATGTTCTTGAGGTCCGTCTCCGATGCCTTCAGCTGGTCAACCATTGCCTCAAGCTCTGCAGACAACTCAATTCAAGGTCAGACTACTCGCAAGTGTTTCAATAAGTACTCAACACTCCGGTGGAAGACATACCTCTGTTCTTCTGGCGTAGCAACTTGTTCCTCCAGATCAAGTCGTCCCTCTTCGCCTGCATCTCTTGTACCTCGTTATGGTACTGGGCAAAGGCGCCATCCAGCTTGGATTGGAGTAGAACCGCATGCTTCTTCGACTTGTCTAGCTCTTTCTCTAGACCTTCGGCGCGAAGAACTGTGTCGCCATACCCCTTCAGAAGATCAGACTTCTGACGGGACTGCTCCACCACATCCTGCGCAAGACCGAATCAGTCCATGAGTACTCAGTATTCAACAAAGCAAGATTATTCGGGGTACTCACAACGTACCTTGACCCATTGCTTAGTGCGGCGCCATGACTCCATGCTCAGAGCAACAACAGCCGGGTCGACAAGGTTGTCCTCCAGCATCTCAATACCCCCACGGCTTGATAATGCCGCCTCTGGCATGGGCGGACGACTACTTCCGTACTTGCCTCAGAGAGCAGATCGACCTGTGCTTCCGCACTCAGCTCGGGGGCTACCGTAGTCCCCAGCCCAGGGGCTGCTGCTGCCGTTGCCCCAACAACCGGTTCTGTGGGCTCCGTTTCCACAGTAGCCGTCTCCATCACCACGGCTTCAGGGATCGTGGCTTCCTCAGCTTGTGCTCCTGCCAAGATGAGTACAAGAAGTCGATTTCAACGACTACGACTACCTCACATGATGACTATCAGATGTGACAGGACACATACCTTCGACCAAGGTGGCTTCTTCCAAAGTCGACTCCATCGCGGCTTCAGCTTGTGGCGGTGGCATGGGTTCGCGCACCTCCGCCGAGCGGTCCTCTCCATCGGCCGGAGTACTGGCATCCCCACCGTCCCATGACAAGTTCGTGGATCTCCTGTTTCACAAAGTATCCAGTCAGCAATGCAAGATTACCGACTACTTCCTACTCGAAAGTTCAGAGAACTTACAGAGTTGACCGCATGACGGTCACGGTCGGAGCGCCAAGTATACTAGCAATATCAACTATGCCAGCTTCGCTGGTAGTTTCGGCTTTGGCATGAGCCTCCTCTGGTTGCTCCACCACTGCAACTGGAGGAGGACCTTGCCCATCTTCGACCGACGCCCGTGAATCCACGGCGCCGGTCTCTTGTTGTGCCGCCACTGGTACGACTTCTTCAGTGGTTGGAGGTGGGCTGACACTCCTCTCAGCTTTCGCCCCCACCGTCTCCCAGGCGTCCTCGTCACCTTGATCAATGGGGTCTGAGGAGGGGATGTCCTGCAACAGGTCAAATGAGCTTGTCAGCACCAGACTACTCGTTGGCTGTACTCGACTACACTAGTCGTGCTACTCACCTCTAGCCCGGTGGCCTCTGACAGCTTCAGTTTCTTCACGACGCATTTCCGCGCCACATTACGCGGCTTCCTAGGCGGTGCCAGCAAGCTAGCCTCTAGGCTAGATGGCTTCTCGATGATCGGGCTGTTCGGCATCCCAGCTCGGCTGAACCTTGAGCGGAGTTGGAACCGCTGCTGCATCGTCTCTTCATCCTCGTCATCAGAGCTGTCCTCGATGACGACGGCATCACTGCCTTCACCGCCTTCGCGGCGCTCCTTCCCCTTGGGCTCCGCTTTCCCCTGCGCCTGTCCTTCAAGTCGCGGAGGGGAGGGCGGGACAGAGATGTACTTCTCCACATCATCCTGCAAGATCAAGCAAGCATGAGTACGACTACGTCAAGCAAATCAGTACTCGGGGGCTTATGTCACGACTACTGACCTGGTTTGGCGGCCGTGCCGCAGAGTACTCTGGCACCGGGCACGGTGTGTACGGGGGCATATCCTTGAAGATTTTGCCCAGCCTCTCAACAAGGACGTCGTCCTCGACTTCGAAGCCAGGCATCCGGGACGTATCCTCGTCACCGGTGTACTGGTACCCGAGGGTGTCTCGCGCCATCAGTGGCTGCACCCTCCTCTTCATAAAACTGAAGGCCACGTGCTCGGCCCTCAGTCCGGCCTCCCGCAGGGCCTTGATCTTCTTCAGCAGCGGGGGTAGTTGGATACCCTCTTGCATGGTGGGCTCCGTGTTCCACCACGGCGCATGCTTTGGTTGATGACCGCTCGGCTTCGGCAGCTCCGGATGGTGGTTGTAGATGTAGAACCACTTCGCCTTCCAGTCCTGGTTGGAGTCGATGAGTTTGTACGGCAGGTACTGGCCGGCGATGTCTTCGCGCATCTAAATCCCAGCGCCTTCGACTACTCACGGGTCATCAGTGCTTGGCTGCGGCTTCACTCGGAAGAACTTCTGAAACAAGATCCAGTGGGGCTAGATGCCCACAAAGGCTTCGCAGAAGTGGACAAATATGGAGACATGGAAGATTCTGTTGGGGTTGAGGTTGAGGTACTCGATGCCATAGTACCTGAGCAGACCCTTGAAGAAATCGCTGGCGGGGAGTGCCAGTTCGCGCTCTACGAACCGCGCGAACATCGGGATCTCGTCCGGGATTTTCTCCATCGGATACGGATCGCCGGTGGCGGTGCGCCAGAGATCCATCTCCTTCTCACGGAGGAATCCACTGTTGACCAAGGTGAGCAGGTCCTCGGTCTTCAACTTTGCCTTCTTTCATTCCTTCGCCGGATTAGTGCAAGGGGACGAGGGAGGCGACGACGACGACTGGCCGGCATCACCGGCTTCATCACGGCTCCTCTTCTTCGACGCACCGGTCTTCTTGCTCTTTGCTGGAGACGCCTTCATCCTCCAAGTCACCGGAGTCTTCACTCGCATTCGCTCGGGGGCTGAGGAGGGGGCGGACTGCGGCGGCGGGCGCAAGTAGATCCAATCTACTTTGTGGTGGCGGCGGCAGCGGCGGAGCAGAGAGGGCAGTCTCTCAGATGCAATCTGGGGAATGCTGTTGCTAAGGATGAAAAACCCTAAGGGGCTGACTGGTTATTTATAACCGGCCAGGCGGCTCAGTTCTAAATGGGCAGATAAGGCGCCAGACGGGTGACTCAGCAGCAGCTGCTTGACTCTTCGAATTCCAGTACTCGACGCTCTCAGTCTCGGGGGCTCGACTACGTCAGATGGACTCAGTGGGCTACAACCTGATCCCAGACCCACTCAGGACACATTATACAGTCAAGATGATCCTTCAATTCGAGAGAGAGTACTCGACTCAAGGCTCGGGGGCTCCGTGCCACGTGTCCTTCGGTTTTTTCTCTGGATTTTTCGGGATAAGATTGGCAGAACTTGAGATCGACCCTCAGCTTGAATCTACGATTCGACCTAAGGCTCGGGGGTTGCATTCCATATGGAATGCGATTCTCCGAATCGCATTTTCCATATGGTTTCTTCATCAAGACAACACGAGTACCATTGAAGACCTTCGAGAGAAGCACTCGGGGACGCTTGGGGACTACTCGAGAAGACTTCAAGACTACTCAAAGATCAGCTGGAGTACCTTCCAGCCTCGGGATGATTCAAGCACTCTTGAGGACTTTCGGCTTGTGGAACTCGGGGACGCTCAAGGACTACTCGCCAAGGCCATCAAGACTACTCGAAAACATCCTGCTCGACTACAAAGTACTCGGGGGCTTGTCGTACAGACATCCCTAGGCCCACTACTCAAGTGGGTACTGGGACCGGCTACTCCGTGGACCCCTGGGACTACTCGACTTGAGCTGCACGACACCTGTTGGCGTGGAGCGCAAGGCAAGCGGAGGATTAGTACTCGGTTAGGAAGCTAGACATGTCCGGAACCATGTAGAGTACTCCTAGCCGCACACGACTAGTACTCCTCTAGCAAACCGACTTGTAACCCTGCCTCCCGGACTATATAAGGCGAGGTAGGGACCCCTATCTCATCAATCCGCATCATCCTGTAAACACACCCAATCAATCCAGAGCTAGCAGCATACAGGACGTAGGGTATTACGCACCTCGCGGCCCGAACCTGTCTAAATTGTGTGCCACGTATCTCTCCTTCGAGTTACCGATCTCGGCGAGGCCACATTCATCTACCTCGGGTACTCCCCTTGGTAGGTTACCGGTCTAAAACACCGACAGTTGGAGTGACGACGGGTGTGGAAATTTAGAGAAATCTGAGGGTTTTTTTTTCAAAATCTCTGAGGCTTCTCTCGATCTAGGCCGTTCATCGCGCGACGGCCGAAAAAACTCAAATGTGTACTTTTTTGGCTGCCCAATGCCTCATATAGTCATATATACATCTACATGACGATGAATTAATAATTTTCAAATAATGGATACGTGCAAAAACTATTTGGTTTAGAACTAGGCTACAAAGCAGAAAGATGCTAAAGGTGCGTGAATGAGTATTCCCACCGTGAAAATATCAATGTCAATAATATTTCATTACATGTTTAATGAAACATATAAATTGCATCACCATAACACAAGACAATATTTGATGATGTTTTAATGTTATTTAATGTTCATATCATAGTGTTATAGAAAACTGATTTTCAGTTTAAAAGCACTATTATGTTGGCTGTTATATACTACATTTTGCCAATATCTCACTAATCTTAAGATAAATTTAGTTAATCAATACTAATTAGTAGTGAAATTGTTTAACAAGTAGTTGAAATAAATTATAACCTTTCCTTCTCATTTTGAATTGCACGGGACGATTTTTGAGATATTTTAAATAATAGTAGATCTTAATTTGATTGCTAATATTTTTTTGAAAAAAATATATATTTTAAACACGTGGGTGTCGCACGTACATTTTACTAGTGTAGATTTATAGATTAAATTGTCGAAAGAGCTGCGAGATGGTTTTGGGCTGGTACGTAGTGGGCTGGCTGGATGAGGGAAACACAGTTTTGTTCCAGGCTTCCAGCCCCCTGCGGCGTTCCCTAAAATCACCATCATCATCCTAGGTCATGTACAGGGTTCACATCCTAGCCTCTCCCCAAGCACACGAAGCCGCCATTAGAGCATCTCCAAGAGAATGTGAAAACCATCCCTAATACCTGTTTTAGGGAGAAAAAAAGAAAAAACGCAGTCCAACAGTTCTCCTAAAACTCCCCTAATCTTTTCGGGATGCTAAACCTCCTATGCTCGCCGCGCATATCTTCGCGTCGGCCCTCCTTCCCCAATCCGTCCGGACTCCTTTCCCGCGCTCGGCAATATCTATTCCCACGATTTCCCCCCGTGCGCGCCACTTTGTGGGAGCAAACAAGTGTTTCATCGGCGGTGGGCCAGCAGCTACGGCGGGCCGGTGGCGGCGGCAAAATCCTCATCGCATGCATGAAGCCACTACTTCAACCTACTCCTGTCCATCACGGCCAAGTAAGGCGCGGTTGCGGGATACTTCAACGGAGGGTGTTGTCCATCGGCGGCCACCTGCAGTACTCTGAATGGCTTGGTGGCGAGCACATCCCTCAATCGAACGGCGCCGACAGAAATTTGGAGAGGCCCAGCGGCGACGGCCTCAACCTACCCGGTGGTGTTGACCTGTGTGAGGTGATCTGGTAGGTCCAGGACAACCCCGTCCTCTGATTGTTGTCCCTGCCGGCGGCGGTTCGGACCTTGGAGCGGCGGTGCCGTACCCATCTAGATGTCGTAGGGATTGCTCGCTGGCCTCCTGGCAGTGGATCACGAGGACAAAAGTGTAGGGATGGAGCCAAAATATCCGAATTGTGTAATAGATTGATACTTTTAGATCACAATAAAATAAATTTGGTACTAATTTTTTATGCATTATAACCAGCTAATTACTGAAAAAAATAAAAAAAATTAGCTACAATTTTTTAATGGATTATTTGCTTTCGACAGAGAAAAAGGTGAAAAAACATCCGTATCCGAATCCGAATAGATATCCGAGTTTCTTTTCATCATTTGATTAAAATATAGCACACATTTAGGGTTTATTTTGTATGAATCTTAACAAGCACAATGCCAAGAACAAGAATATAAATTTTGGATACAAAATATTATGCCTAAGTTAGCTAAAATAAAAAAAGAACGGCTAAAAAATGATATCCGAATTGGTATTCGGATCCATCCCTACAAAAGTGCTTGTATGAGAGGCAGGTGGGCCCAAATGATTACGTGGGCTGTTTTCAAATTTTGGGGATAAGTTTTAGCAATCTGCTGTGGGAAGAAAGGATTTTAGGGCAACTTAATTTTTAGCAAACCCCCAATACATAGTTTTTGAGGATAATTTTTTCACATTCTCTTGGAGATGCTCATAGCTGCGAATCTGCGACCCCTCAATCGATCGCCTACTTTTACCTGCTCCGAAGTCCGAACCGCAACAAGTATGAAGCTGCTGACGCGGTTCAACGGGTTCAGGCTCTTGAGATGCCGAAATTTCACTGGCCTACGCCTACCATCGATCCATCTGGTTCCAAGACGCAGCGTCAGCAACGCCGCCGCCTCCAACGACGACCAAAGCTGGGTGATACTCAACTGCCACGACACGCGCCGCAACGACTCCTTGGCGGATGCCGGTGGCGTGGCCGAATGACGCACCGCCACCGCCCGGCGCTTGCGCGTCTCGTTGGTCCCCGCGGCGCCGCCGGCATGCTCCTCCCTCTGCTACCACTGCGACGGCACCCCGCCGGAAGAGTTGGAGATTTTCAGGGACGGGACCGAAGCCAAGGATAATCTTCAAGATGTTGCAGCCCACGGCGATTCCGTCGTCTTGATGATGCTGCGTGGACTCTGTCCTCAGTTTGGGGCCATGTACGATCACTTCCTGTACAGGGTCGGAGGCGGCGCCGCCCGGCCGCCGTCGCTGTCTCTCCTTCCCGCTCGGCACGTTCCTCCCCGTCACGGCGTTGATGACTACGTCAATGGCCACCGCCTTCTGCTCCCTGGGGACACCGGCATCCTGAGCCGTGGCGATGGCGAGCTCCTCGTGGCTCAGGTCCAGGTGATGTCCAGACTCAGTGGGCGACTGGGCACAGCCGATCTCGGCGTGCTACGTTTCGGCAGGAGCCAGTGGGAGCTCAGGCGATCAGTCCCCATTGTTCACGGCAAAGGTCACAAAGGCGACGATGTGCTGAGCTGCTGGCGGGGCGACATGGCCGTTCCGATCGGCGACAGGTTCCTGTGCTGGTTCCAGCACCGAGGCATAACCGCATAATCTTTTGCGACATAGCAGAGGAGGATAGCCCCAAGAAGCTCCGGTATGAACCCTTGCCTTGTGTCCCCTATGACCGCAGATACTACACCGATGACCTGCTACCTCTGAACAATTCCGTGGGCATGGATGCTGCGGGCTCTGGTGCGGTGAGGTTGGTCCCTGTCGAACCCCGCTGCTGCTGCGGGAGTTTCGGCAGGAGCTCGTGCCCACGCTCCCGCTCCGCCTTCACGGTGACCACATGGACATTGACCCTGTCAATAGACGGGCCGATGACGTGGGTGAAAGAAGGTGTGCTCGACTGCGAGGAGCTCTGGGCGCTCCCGGGCTACGAGGATATCCCGCGCGAGCCTGTTGAACACCCTGTCGTGAGCTTGGACAATCCTGACGTTGTCTGCTTCATGACCCCGGATTACAGGAACCATGGCAATGAGGTATGGATGATCCAGGTGGACACGAGGAGAAAGGCATTGTTGTCTGCCGTCCAGTGCACTACTGATGATATAGGTAAACCACGACGCATCCATTTGCCGGCAAAACTTCAGTGATATACTAGTGGTAGAAATTCCATGAAAAAACATGAATAAGATGCTTAGCTTGTCGTTACAAAGTGTGCCTCCCATAGTATCATCAAATATCTATATATATGCACTCATACTAACTGATGGGTAACACTGGGGTACGTGTAATTGAGTGCTTATGAGGGAAGAAGTGCTTAAGAAAGTATTATATATATGATTATATCAATTCAAATTTCAGACTCGTGAGCTGACTCAGCTTGTTTTAATTTACCACTTTTTTAACAAGCCATCTCATGAACTGCTTATGAGGTGTTTGATTAGCTCATTAACCTCGATAAAGATGAAAATGCCAAAATTATATTTTATGAATAGAGGTGTATTATTATTGTCTGGTTAAAACAAAATCCTAGTTAAAATTGTAAGTCAAATCTAATTACTAATTAAGTTTATGTCAAGTCTCTATCTATAGATTGAACATTTAAGTTTTATTCTATACCTAATATTAAAGTGTGGTAGTTCCATCAATCCACTGTGGCTTTTTGTCAAAAAAAAAGTCCCTCACTTTGTTATTAATCAACCCATTGTAGTAGAAGTTACACGGTCGCAATTTTGACTATTTGCAAAAAAAAAAGGCCCTTCAAGCCCGTTCCTTGCTGGCCTCGCCTTCCGCCACATTCGCCTCAGTGTTCTTCTACGCACGCCGGCCCATTGAGGACCCTCACGGAGTGCCCACACTTACCGTGCGGATCCCACTGACCTAGCCATGTACGTCGCCGCTACCTGCTGCTGTGGCACCCACATGGGGCCAAGCCCTGAACTCCGCATTGTGGCGGTGCAACAACAGCTCCTCACCGACCCAAGCTTTGTACGCCTCCTCCTCCCGCCACAGCAGCTTCATGGCACTGAGCCGACGAAGAAAATCGGCTTGCTGCCACCAAGCGGGGCGCGTTCAAGGATGTTGACCTGCGTGGCTTTCTAACGGTGAGCTTTGAGAGACCAAACGGGCGCCGTGCTTCTGCTCACCAGAAAGCACGAAATCACGAGCCGCAAGGCAAGACCACACCCCAGTGCCCACACCCGCGATCCCACAAGTCTGTGGTCTTCCTCCACGTGCTCATGCTGCACTTATGCCGCTAATCTCGGTCCCCCGCGTCTCGATCTGGCGGAGGAAGAACAGGCACATGAACCGGCCGGGAGTAGATGCGGAGGACGAGAGGCGTGCGGAGACGGGCGGCAAGCAGAGTGGAGGTGTGGACGATGTTAGGTAGGGATAATTTCAACTCTTGGATGAACCTGCTCCCAACCCTAGCTGTCCATCTCCATGGCCGCTGCCGTCGTCCACAAGCCGCCCCGCGCACAGCCGTGGGTTGCCACCGTCCTGCACAAGCCCTGGGTGCCACCACCGTCGCCGCGCGTGCACCTCGCTGCCGCTCCGTGAGCACGACGACCGTGAGCTCTGCCGCGCCGGGTGCGAGCGCCGCTGGCTGTCTGGAGGTTGAAGATGATAAAATTTTTGATGTTGACTTTTTCTCCAAAAATTGAATCTTGTTAACTCAAATGTTGAATTTTGTTTGCTCAAATGTTCAAACAAATGATGAAAAATGTTGAATATTGTAATGTTAAATAAAGTATTTCTAAATGTTGATTTAGGTTTTAGAAAATGTTGGAGGTAATTTTTGAAATGCCGTATGACAACGCTGAGCTCTCCATGCTCCGCCACCCCGGCGACGGCGGGTGGGAGCTCAAGCGTGATGTACCCATCGTCTTCCCCATTGCCACCGAGCAACGATGGTGTCCGGAGACCAGGACGTACGTCTCTGTTGCTGGGCAAAAGCCGCTGCCGTGTCGGGAGACCACCGAGGCGGTTGCCATTGGTGATCGGTTTCTATGCTCGGTGAACTACGACTTAGGCACTTCCTGGTGTGCGACATCTCCGAAGAGAACCCCAAGATCTACTACGTACCGCTGCCGGGTCCGCATGGGGATCGACTTGTGGTTGTGGGACTCCGAGGATGAAGTTTATGAAGAACATCCCATAAAGAACTGAGTAGCGTAGGTGCAGCAGGTGACAGTGCGGTGCGGTTCATTAGCATCGACCCCCGCTGCTGCTGCGGCGGCCATGGCTGGAGCACCTGTGCGCGCTCCCGCTTCGCATTCAGGGTGTCTGCCTGGGTCCTTGCTGTCGACGAACCAGGGGGCAATGACATGGGTTAGAGATGGCTTGGTGGACTCCGACGAGCTCTGGGCGCTCCCGGGCTACCAAGGCCTCCCGCGCGTGTACCTCGAGTGCCCTGTCGTGAGCTCACACAACCCCGACGTTGTTTGCTTCACACAACCTCCGAACCATACAGAACAGAGAACCAGCATTTACCGGTTAATCTTCACTGCACAATGGACAGGGTTGAAAATTCATCTCGGTCAATAAAAGAATTCGACTAAGAAATAATAAAAGTGATGAGAAGTACCTTTTCATCCAGGTTACAAGTAGTACTTTATTTTTGGGAATTTCATGGAGTCCCTATATTCTTGCAGTTGGAAAAATGCTGAAGCCATTGGATTATTGCACTGATGTTAGGAGTGATAAAGTGTATCTCCAAGAGTTTGCCAAATTTTACTCGGCAAATCTTGTGTTTTGTCAACTTCTAAAAATGTATGCCAAGTAGAAAAAGAGCTCATCTCCAACAATTTGGCATAATTCACTTGCCAAACTCAGATCTAACTTATATCAGGAACCCTGAGAGAGAAACAAAATTGTGTCTACGTCCTTCCACCTCTTGAAAACTTGCATCAGGAACCCTTCTCCATTCTTTATTTCTTTTTTCACCCTCCTACCTGGCTTGGCCACGCAGATGCCAACCCGGATCGGCACGCGCATATTTCTGCGTGGGGAGGTAAGTTTTGCCAAGTTTCTATTTTTGCCAAGTTGGTTTGCCAAAATGTTGGAGGCTAATTTTTCTTATTTTGCCAAAATTAGATGGATGCCAAATTAGTTTGACAAACTGCTGGAGATGCTCTGACTTCTAGTATGTTATGTGGTCGCCTGCTCACTTGTACACATACATCGTTACCAAAGTGATAAACATTGTTTGTTTGATTCCTGTGACAATGACTAATTCTCACTGCAAATCCTAATCAAGGTTTATCTTACCAGTAACAGAAAAAACCTGAAGGTCACCGAGAAAATAATTTATCGAATTTATCACAAATTTCTCGGATTTGACGTTTTCGTTTTGGACAAGTTTTAGAAACAAACCCCCCTCAGTTTGTATACAAAATAATTATTTTTTGAACAACCTAACATGGAAACAAGACATAAAAATGCAGAGGTTTGGGATAAGATTTTGGGGTTATGGGGAGCCGGAAGGTAGTGTACCGTTATGGGCCGAGTTTCTTTGGTTTGGGCTCGAATTCAAAAGAGCCGGAAAAATTGAATTTTTTATTTTTTTAATTTATTTTTTATTTATTTTGGAAAAATATTCAATCATTTCAAAATTTAGCAAAACTAAGCTACCACCGCCGAGCCCATGGCGGTAGGGTCAAACCGCCACCTGCAACCGCCGTGGTCCATGACGGTTAGGGTCAGACTGTTTTCAAAAAATCATAACTTTTTTTGTATGAACTCGGATGGAGATAAACTTTATACGAAACTTGTAGTTTTCGACGAGATCTACAACTTTGTAGTTCAAACATTTTTCATTTGAAATCATCTTGGGGCTCAAAAAATTGATATACATTTATTCAATTGAAGTCATCTAGTCCGGGTTTTCGAGTGATTAGTTGAGGTAATAATAAATGCTGCCCTGGAGCAGAATGTTGTTTTTGTTCGGTGCTAGATTCCCAACAATTCCCATGTGCTTTTTTTGACAGAGTGATGGTTTGTCCTTTCTAAATTGTTTTTAAAACCAATTATTTTTAGTTTATATAACTAAGACATTTCACAATGATTTTTATTGATTAAGCTTCTAACTATATTTTTAAGATCGGAACTTCCCAGTTGAGGATTATTTTTTGTTACCAAAGTCATCACGAGAAATCTCTACTTATTTTTTTTAAATTTTTTTATTCCAACCCTGTTTAGCTCCCACGACTAGTCGAACTCAGGCATGATGGGTGTTACTCAAGTGCTCTAGCCACTAGGCAAGGGTTTTGTGAGCCTGCCAATTTGGGATTATTGGTTGATATTTTGTATTTTTCTTTGGAAGTTTTCTAAATTAAATTATAAAACCTCAACCACTCTGGAAATTATGCTGAAGAACTGTAATCATTTGCCATTCAAGGAATACATTTGATAAAGTTTATATATTTTCATTACTCAGACCAATATACTTTTTATTTTCTTGAGGAGATTCATTATTTACATCTAATATATTGTGGAAATTCCCAATAACTATTGCATATTCCGTTTTCCTAATACAATTTTCTAAACCATTCTCAAACCATTCTACTAGGTTCTTGGTGTTTTGAAACGAAAAAAAACAAAGAATCTTGACCAGCATGGAACCAAACTTCCACCTGCAGTCAATTTGAAAAATCTCTCAACAAATTTAGCAATTTGAAAGCAATGCAGAGGACCATATATGTCATACTCGAGATGCTTCAAAAATTTTCAGATCCTTTAAAGCATGCACAAATAGATCTAATTTCTTGTGTGAACCGGGTTTCGTATTTCTGTTAATTGTAGTTCAGCGCTAGGTGTCGTAGGTGATAGCCATTCAGCAGTGAGGCAGGCCTATGACTTTTTTATAATCGAACTCTATCGCTTGAAACCAATATGTAGCCTCATCTTCTATGTGTGCAAATGTTTACGTGTGTACTGTATATTGTATATTCTAAAAAAATAAATTTCATGTCCTAAGAATTTCAAAAACTTTTAGAAGAAAACAATTTCAACAATCAACATGGTATGTTGGACTCGGTGAGTAGGCCTAGTGCCCGTTCCCGGCCTGTTTTCGGAAGCCCAATTAACTACTAATTGAGCCAATCACTACTAAAAAAATATTTGTAAGAGCCACCATTTTTTTTCTGGAGCGGACGGTTTTTGTCAGAGGTTTAGATCTAAACAGTCCAAGGGGGGTCAACCCCGGTGGTTTATTTGTTCGGCGGGAAGATCGGAAGCTAAGAACTTGATGGTTATGCTAGCGTAGCACACGGAAATCTTGGCGAGACACAAGGGACAAGGCAATTTTATACTGGTTCCCGAGAGTAGCGAGGTCGAGTGCCGACCTAAAAGAAGTAGCCTTCTAATAGGTCGAAACGACGAAGAAAATAAGAGGGCGTCGAAGAGCGAAAACGTCGACCTCACGATTAGATCGGAGGGTGGCGGCGAGCAGATCGCTGTGGACATATCCTTCATGTCGTCACCGAAGATGATCGCCGGAGCGAGCTACCATCACGCTACACGAAGAGCTCCCAATCTGCCCCTACCTGGCGCGCCAACTGTCGGAGGTTTAGGTCTGAACAGTCCACAGGGGGGTCAACCCCAATGGTTTATTTATTCGGCGGGGGAGATCGGGAGCTAAGAACGCGATGATTATGCTAGCGTAGCACACGAAAATCACGGCAAGACACATGGGACAAGGTGATTTTATACTGGTTCGGGCCTCCGGAGAGTAAAACCCTACGTCCAGTTCTTCGGTTTGTATTGCTGGCGTGGCGAGATTACATGGCTTGTCCCCAGGAGGACGCCCTTGCCCGCCTTATATTGGGCGACGGACAAGGTCGGCGGACCGGAGTCCAAGTCGATTACAACAAGAAAACATATCTCTAGTCAGTTACAATATGGAAGATTTATCCAAGCTGCCTTAATCCGTCTGGACTTCCTTGACTTGCACGCCAAGCTATCTTCTCGTCTTTGAGTCCACATGTCAGGTCGGGCAGGCCTACTAACAGGTCGGCGGGTCTTCTGGTGGGCCGAACCCACTTGTCGGGTACGGCTATGAGCCTGGTCGGTGGGGACCCAGGGGTACCCATGTCTCATAGTTTTGCCGCCTGATCTAAGAAAAACGCGCGGCGAGGTAACAGCTAGACCCGCACCTAGAAATCATTTTTGGGCGCGGGTGACCCCATCACCCGCACCTGAAAATCAATTTTAGGTGCGGGTGACGCCATGACCCGCTCGTAAAAATATTCTCATTTCTTTGTGCGGGTGATGATGTCACCCGCTCTTAGAAATAGATTTCTAGGTGCGGGGGATGACATCACCCGCTCCTGGAAATGGTCTTGTGCCAAAAAAATCATAACTTCTTCATATGATCTTAGATAAAAACAAACTTTATATCAAAATTGTATAACTCGACGAGACCTAAAACTTTGTAGTTGATAAGTTTTTCATTTGAGATTGTTTAATATTTCAAAATATTCATTTAACTACTATGAGATTGTTTGCAAAAACCTATATCTCTTATATAGTTTCATGAAACTATATGAGAGATGTATAAGATTTGTGAAGAATGTTACTACCGCTATACTAGATGACCAAATGACCAAAATAAAAGTTGTTCATCTTCAAAAGTCATAGACCTTTGTAGTTAAACCATTTTGTATTTCAATTACTTTTGTCAATGTAAAGTACGTCTAAATTTTTGAAATTTGAAAATTTGAATTTTTCAAACGACCTCAAATGGAGAAACTCTCAACATAAAAGTTGTAGATCATAAGATGTTATGGAAGTTTGTAGTTTACAACTTTTTTATTTGAAATCATATTGTCAATAAAATTCAAATTTTGTAAACAACCTCAAATGGAAAAAATTCCAACATGAAAGTTGTAGATCTCATAAAGTTATGAAACTTTGTATTTGACAAATTTTTATACTCCGTTTAGTATAATCTGAGTAGAATGATAACTGGATATAGACGCATATGAGTGTGTGGTGCAGTGGTAGAGGAGGCTTCGCACGAGGGTGCAGGTTGCGGGTTCGAGTCTTGGCGACTGCGTAGCGTCGCGACTTTATGCGAAAAGTGGCGCGACTTGCTACTTGATGATGACGGGGACGGGTGGGTGGCTGGCCAGTGGGGTCCGTCCTCTAAAAAAGATTTTTTTTCTATTTATCTTGAGCTTAGCGCAGCCACGTTTTTTTTAATCCATTAGCAGGTGCGGGCCACCTGATCACCCGCACCTAGAGACGCATTTCCAGGTGCGGGCATTTTACCTGTTCCTAGAAAACCGCTATTTCTAAAAGCGACAGCTAGGAGCGGGTTTCACGCCCGCACCTGAAAATGTGAATCCGCCCGCTCCTACAGTCGTTTTCTGTAGTAGTGATGTCAACCATAAGCATTGTTAACCGGTAAATCCTATATCTTCCGAAAGGTGGGAAGGTGTTTAAACATCTGATGTTTGACATTTGTACAACTAATAGCAGCCATTGGAACCCAACTGCTAACCCTAGCCACTTTCTCCTTCTCTTCTCCTCCATGCCCGCGCCGCCATGCAGCAGGCAAGTTACTGTAGGGTGGCCTACGTATCTGTAACGGGCGTTAATTAAAGCTTGTTACAAAAACTGATCAGTGAGTAACGGGCTTCATTTAGAACGCCTGTTACAAACATTTCACTAATGTAACGGACAGTATAAAAGCCAGTTACCAATACTGACCGGTGGGCTCCAGAACTTAGCCCTTTCGTCGAGATAGAGGAGACGCGGGTTCACAGCAAGCGTCTCCTTTAGTTGCGACAGAGGAGACGCGCGTACACAACACGCGTCTACTTTAGTCGAGAGACAGGAGACGCACGTGAAATAGACGCATCTCATTTCGTCGAGACAGAGGAGACGCAAGTTCACAGCACGCATCTCCGATGTTGAGCTCATGTAACGGGCTCCGCTTTGATTCCCATTACCAAAGTCCCCTGTGGGCCCAGAGAAACAGCCATTTCACGTGACTGGTGACTAATTGTGGTAACGGTCGTTGTTTGATGCCCGTTACGAATATGTGTTATCAGTAACGGGCATCAGCCCGTTACCTTTCTTCGCTCATTTGTAATACTTGATCGGTAACGAGCGCTTTGCCCGTTACTAAAGGCCATCTATGCCCGTTACCAAAGTGAGTTTTTCACGTAGTGAAGTGATGGTATGTTAAGTGATGGTATGTTAAGTTCAAGTGATGGCAAGTTGAAGACACAAAGAAAACAGCAAAAGGTACCGTCAGCTCGCAGGAATCAATAGCACCGGATGAACTGACGGTCTGGTTGGTTCGACCGTCGGTCTATCCGATGATCAGTTTGAAACAAGACAGAGACACGCCAAGACAGGAGCAGTAGCACCGGATGAACTGACAGGCAGGCATCGGTTCATCCGATGGCAGTATATCAGCTAACAGTAAGGTTTTGATGCGAAGGTCTTCAGCACCGGATGAACCGATGGTTACAAGGGTTTGAGTAGCGGTTCATCCGACAGCCTTGAAGAAGCTAACAAAGAGGGCCTGGCTGCGGAGTCTTCAGCACCGGATGAACCGACGATGCGTCGGTCAATGCGTCAGATGATTTTTGTCAACGGTCAAGTGAGGTGGAAGGCAATGGCTAGTAGCACTGGATGAACCGAGGCCCAGAAAAAGCATAGCGTCGGATCATCCGATGGTACTACTTTTAGCAGCTTTTAGCCAACTGCTAGTTTGATGCCTTGGGCTATTTATACCCCTTCCACCCCGCCATTTGAGGTTGCTGGATTATGTGGAAGTGCAGAGGAGTGCAAGATACTTAGAAGATCATATCCAAGCTATCCAAGTGCTAAATTGCTCATCCATAGATTTGCACATGCATTGTGTATGTGCTTAGTGCTAGACTTAGATTAGAGCTGAGTGAGTGCAAGGTGTGCCTACCTTGTGAGGTGATTCTTGAGTGTATCAAGTTGTACAAGGTGCACCGGAAGCCTTGGGGCCTAAGTGGCTCACTGGTATACGTCTTCGACCCTCCGGCTTGGTGTGGAGTGGCGAGGACACTTTGTGCGGGGGAAGTGGAGACCCCCTTCCTTGGTGGAGAAGCTCCTTAGTGGAGACGACATCAAGGTGCCCAAGGTAGCTTGACGAGTGCCTTCGTGGCGAGCCTAAGTGGCTAATCAAGTGGTGCTCTTGGTAGAGACTTGCTGACCGGGAAGCAATACCCTTTGTGGAGTGCTTCAACAACGTGGATTAGGGGTGGTTTAGTGCCTACCGATACCACAGGATAAATCACGTGTCAAGAGTTTGCTTCCTCTCATCCCTCTTTACGTTTCCGCGTTACTCTTTTGCAATCCTTGCTTGCCTTTACTTTCCTAAAGTAGTATCATGCTAGCATTGGCTATGGGTTGCAAAACTTGTTTTGGGATGAGGGTTTCACATTAGATCAAAATTAGATTGCACATCTACATATATTTAATCTAGTTTACATCTTGCAAAGTAATGAAAGTCAAATGTTAAGTTTTTAAGTTGCCTAATTCACCCCCTCCCCCTCTTAAACTACGAGCATTCGATTCCTTACACTCGCCACGCGCCATCGAGCTCCTCCCCACACGACGGTAGCTCCTCCACCGAGCTCCACCTCATGTGCAGCCCCTAGCTCCTCTGTCGGTCCCAGCCAGCGGCGCCCCTGTTCCTCCGCTCCCAGTCGGCAGCGGCCCACGCCCCTACTTCGCTCCCTACCGGCGGCCGTGATGCCCGTCGTTCCCAAGAACGGCAGAGCCCCCATGCCAGCACTTCCTCTCCCGTCTCGCACCACGGCGGCTTCGACGTCCACGGCATGCACCAGCTCGTCCTCAATCAGCAGTCCCTACCCTCACAACAACCGCCCTGTGGCCGGCGGCCCCGGCCTCCCCAACAGCGCACGCAGGTCTGGCACGCGGTGCTCCACCTGTGTGCCCGTGCTGCTCCTGGGGAGCGTCATTGCGTGGGGCCTCCTGCTGGGAGCCCTCCCTTGTTTGACGAGTCTTGGAAAGGCAAACTGGGTCGCCAATTTTGCCGAGCGGCAGGTGCGATTTAGCTAGCAGGAAAATAACTAGGTTGATTGCTAGTCTGTTGGATTATAAATTTGTGCTTCACTCCCCAAAATTTGGATCACAGAGCCATAAGGCTAGTCTCTTGGAGGTGCTCTTAGTGCAACTATTCTGAAGAATGGATGGATCCAACTTTTTCTCTAAAGCAATGTTGGTTCAACTCTTTTTTCAAAAAGTTATTCCAACTATTTATGAAAAATGTTGGTTCCACTTTTTTAAAAAAATGTTGACAACACTATTAAAAAATATTGCAACATTTTTTACTTTGATCGTCATCAATTCAGAGTTGGCGGAGAGAATAGCAATAAATGATTTAGATAGACTTGGGACTTGGGAGTCGCCGTGCATGACATTTTAAAATAAAAGTGCAGTTTAAGGCTATCCCAACAGTGTTCTCTAAAAAACACCCTCTAAATGAGTATTTGGAGGGTTCCTTACAAAATTTAGCTCCCTGAATTTTATTTTGCTGCAGCGGTAATCTGTATTTACACCATCTATTCATGGGACCCACCTCTTCCATCCCCATCCAATTCTCACCTACCCCCTCTGCCTCCCGGCTCCCCCTGCACCGCTGGCGCTCCACCACCTCCCCCGCCCCGTCTGCCGGCGCCTCCATGACTCCACCAAGAAAGCTCCCTTCCCTCCCCTCTCGGCACTCCGCCCATGACCGTCGGCTCCCTCCCCCGCGCGCTCCTCTCTGCGTGCGGGTGCCATGTCACCGCGCAGTGGAGATCCGGGCCACCGACCGTGCTGTGATGGGGAAGCGGCGCAACACGGTGCGAGTCGTGTGCGGCCGTGTTCGCGGCCGCGGCCGTGTGCCCTTGCCGGAGCGGTGCGCCTCCCGTCCCCTCGCGTCTGCCCTCCTGCTTCTCTTCTCCCCGGCCGGCCGCCGGCCACCGCGGGTGTAATGGGCCTCCCCGGGCGCCGCGCCATGCCAAGGGAGAAGAAGTGGCCCCGTTGGCCTTCCCCAGCGCGGGCGTCCCGCCAAGGGAGCTCCACCCCGCCTCGGCCTCCGTCTCGGCAATCTGCGCGCAGAAGCTCGTCGCCGCCGGTGCTCCTCCTTCTGCATCTTCCAGTCTTCCAGATGTCGTCGAGGCTCCAGAGCTGGGTGGTGCCGTGGTGGTCTCCGGCGAGTCGCCCTCAGAGAAGCCCTGCACCCAGCCGGTGAGGTCCTGCAACAGCGACAGGTCCTGAAACTGGAACAGCTGGTGGTGCTCGCCGTCGGCGGTGGTGAGGTGCTGCTACGCGGATGCCGTGGACCAGAACTCCTGGTCCTGCTGCCGCACAGCCGCCCACTCGTCGTCGACGCCGCCGGCTGGCACAGCGGCGGTGGCCCTGTTGCCGTCGTCACGCGCGTTGGATTTGGAGGACGCGTGGGACCTCGCCGAGGAGGACGAGGTGGTGACGGTGGCCGTGGTGACCCAACTGCGAGGGAGCTAGCGGTAGGAGGTGGGCACCCGCGAGATTTGGCGATTCGAGTCCGGATCCTGGACAATGGAGGATCTTTTACCGGCTACCGTTGCAGGCTGTTCAGGACCTCCAACCCTCTATTTTTACTGGTCCAGGGTGATATGCTGGAGACCGCTGCGGTCAGTCTAATGGGCTAGCTAACCGGTATAATGGGCTATTCCAGTTCCAGCCCAGTTAAACTCCTGTGGTTGTCTAACAGAAGAGAGACATCCGATCGAGACCTGACAATCAACATCAACCTGCAGCTAGGGTTCACGATGCAACCACATAGCCGCCATTGCTAGCTGCTATCCATCAGCGCTTTTCACCAGTTGTTCATACAGAAACCAGCGCGGCGCGTATTAAAATGCTGGGGCGGCGTCTTGCTCTGGGCTGCTTCGACGAGCTCAGTCGTATCAGATGGCGGCGTTCCATTGGAATTCGGTCGATGCATCTGAGCCCAAACTTCGGTGAAACAGCCCTAATAACCCAACGAGGAGAACACCCAGTCTCTCCGGCGATCGCCGGATCACGATGGGTGCTGCTGAGCACCGACCTCCGCTACAGGGACACCGTCTCCGACGCCAAGACCGTGGCGGAGTCGAGCAACGCCAGGGGCCGAGGCTTCCGTGTCTTTGCCGACCTGGCGGCGCCGCCGGCGAGATCCTTCCTTTACTACGACGGGGAGGACTCCGACGTAGACCCCGATCCCCTCGTCGCGGCTCACGCTGATTCCGTCCTCTTCGGGCTCACGCGCGGCAGCAGTGGCAACACTCCCTGTACGTACGAACACTTCGTTTACAGGGCGGCCGGCGCGGGCAGGCCGCCGTCTCTGTCGCCGCCGCTGCCAACCCACGGCTTCACCAGGCAATATGACAAAGGGCCAACGCACATGCTGAACGAGGACACCACTGGCATCCTGCGCCGCAGTGAGGACGAGCTCCTCGTCGTCGAGCTCGGAGTTCGGAACCGAAGCGGCTCGCCGTCTGGTACGGTCGACCTCAACGTGCTCCGCGTCGGCAGCCGGGAATGGGAGATGAGATGGGCGGTGCCCGTCGTCGACGTCGACGGCAGCAGAGGACACGAGGTGAAACAGTGGACTTGGCCCGACAGGGTCATCCCCGTCGGCGACCGGTTTCTGTGTTGGGTCAAGTACAGCCACGGCTTCCTCCTCTGCGACATGGCGGAGCCGAATCTCATGCTCCATTCCATGCCGGTGCCGGTGGCACCACGGCAGGGGACACGGAGCAACGGCCGCTACAGTACCTGCCACGAAGACGATGACCACCGGCAGTACTGCGACCGCCGGAACATGTGCGGAGCCGGCGACGACGCGTTGAGGTTCGTGAGCATCGACCCACGCTGCTGCTACGGCGCCTTCACGGTGACCACTTGGACCATGAGCCTGAGGCCGGGTGAGGGAATGGCGTGGGTGATGGACGGCGTGCTCGATTGCGAGGAGCTCTGGAATCTGCCGGGCTACGACGGCCTCCCCTGCGTGCCTCTGATCTGCCCTGTCGTGAGCCCATGCAACCCCGACGTCATCTACTTGAGGGTCTCCAATCGCTGTCTCCCCAGAGGCTCTCACGACAAGGTGAAGGTATGGATGCTCGAGCTAGATACGAGGAGGAAGGTGCTGCTGTCTGTAGTCCAGTGCCACGAAGAATCATATGAGGATCATTTACCGGTAAAATTTTACTGATAAGTCATAGCATAGTTATCCGAGATCCTCTACTTCCTCCGTTCCAACTTGTACGTTGGTTTGGCATTTTGAAGATTCATATTTTTTTATGCATCTAGATTTATTTATGTCTAGATACATACTAATAATTATTAATCTAGATTTGCTAAATGACTTACAATTTGAAACGGAAGAAGTGCAACTTTTAAATTTCAGACTGCTGTTGTTGAATAAGACATTATCGTGACAGAGGATTTTAATGTTGATACTTCAGTCGTTGCAAACATATTGTTTCCTCCAATTTATATAGCAGCACTTTAGTTGCTATCAACACAAGGAGCCTGTATATGCATACTCTGTGAACGAAAAGGGAGCTTAATGTCTATACAACAGGGCTGGTGAGGCTAGCATTTTGTAAAACCAAGCAGGGATATATGGTCTCTTTATATTGTTATGCACTATGCTTCAATCTTTAAATCATACATCATCCAGAACAGTTGTTGAAACCACTATTTAGATCAGCATAAGGAATTCATAAGAAATCATAAGTAATAATATTCCATGCATTGTTGTTCGCTTTGCTGGGAGGAGCGGTTATGCAACATACGACTATTTTCCTAGTAAGTTTTCAGTACTTATTTTTGTCCAATGTTGACATGACACGTCCACAATGGACGATTTGATGTGCAAGAAGAAAACTACAAAAAATGTGGCTGAAATACAAATTATGAAATAAACTAGGTGATACCCCGCGCGGTGCTGCGGGAATTTCAAAATTTGAAGATGCAATTTGAAAGTAGAAACACCAAAATGATTGAATCGCAACATTTTCTTCAAACAACAATGTAAATGAAAACACATTCATTTTATTGAGAGAGAACTACTTAGAAATTTGTAGAATGATACTCGCAAATACTAACACAGTGCATAGCTGTAGAAAATCGGTAGACGACATAAATTCATGATTCTAGTGTATGGTGATGTGGACAGCTTGCATGTTGAGTGAAGATCTAGTAGATGGTGACGTGGACATCTTGCATGTTGAGAGAAGTCTATCCATAACTTGTAGTGGATCTCACTTATATAGTTGTTATTGATAGATCAGAGTCAAACCAAAAGAAAATATGGCAGAACGCACACGAGGAAAATTGGAAATCATTTGGTTGTTTTTTCCATCTGGTGTGCACCAATTTTTTCTAGGTCCTATGTAAGATGCACCAGAAACATCTTTATGAAAAAAATTGGAGAAAACGAAGCAAAAAGGTACTGACAATGAAAATGAAACAACAAAGATGTTAAATATGACAAAAACTAAAGGCAACAAAAAAAAATGGTAACTCAAAATATTCGAGGTTAAAATCAGGGTGAAGAGATGTTTGGAAGCAATAAGGCCCAATTTTTGTTCCAGCAAGATGGATATGCATGAGTGAGACAGAATATTTACCTAGGAAAAAATTGGTAACTCAAAATATGCATGAGTGAGACATAATATTCACCTAGGTAAATGCCTGGCCTCACTTTTAAAACCAAGCAGTTTACAACATTTCTTTTGTTTCATGATGACAAAAGAAATGTGCTAGCACGAAGGCCAACACAAGGCCCAATAAACATTACTAGAATGTACACATCGAAGGCCAATTTCAACCAAAGACGTTCAGACGAACGGGCTCGGCCAGGGGAGAACCGGGGGCCAGCCCAGGAGCCGAAGAAGGATTTCCCGCCCGGGGCCGCCGCCGGCGAATTCAAATTCGAACCGAGGAGCGTAGATGCTATGGCGGTGAGGTCCGGCAAGAAGGTGACGTGGCTCCGACCATGGTGGATGTCACCCAGGGTGAGGATGAAGCCGACGATGGATGGACTGGCCACCTAGACTTGGAAGATGAAAGACCACACCTGGGTGATCGAGACTGCCGGCGCGGCTCCGTCGAGCTAGAAGTTGCAAGACCTGGGTAGGGGCCGAGGGTAGGGGGAGAACCACTGGGGAGTAGGAGAGATGAGCGGCGACAGGTGGGAGACCTGGGTGAACACCGTCGCACATAGTTATTAGGACCGGACCGGTAATCGAACCAGTGGGGCTCTCAGTTCAATGGTTCAACCGTTGTGAACTGGTTGAACCACCGGTTCGATAACATTGAACCGTTGAAGCGAACCAGTCACATATACAATTGAACCGGTTATATATACCATAATTAATATAATAGTAGTTAAATACTTAAATTCCAAGTAAGTGTTCAACATCAAACTACAAGTTCAAATAGCAAGCATATAAGTTCACAACCATAGTTTCATTCCAGTTCCAAACAAGCAAACAGGTTCACACTTCACAAATCACAACCAAGAATACAATTTGACGACATAATAATTAATAACTAGTAAAATGGCGCCCAATCTTCATCTTCTGCTGCAGCATGAGGATATGCTCGATCTCCATCAAATGCCATATCAAGATCATCAAACATATTTTCATGGTCAGCAGCCAGTGATTCACCTTCTTCTATGGCATCAGCCTCAGCCTCATCCAAATTGAGCACTAAATCTGAAAACCGTTATTAAGTTAGATTCTAGCATGGCAGACATGTATGCTGATGATCTCGATTTCACAAAAAAAAACTTTCACATTACCTTCACTGCATTGTATACTCAATTCAGCAAATTCACCATGGAATTCATTCACCTCTACTGAATTAAGACGAGGTGGATTATCTTCAATAGTCCAATCTTCATTTCCCTTTTGAATTTCGTCTAAACTGATTGGATCATAATTCCTAGTAGTTTTTTTGGACCTAATGGAAGAATAATTGAATGCAGACATGTATAATTTCTATAAATAAAACTGAACAGCAAGGTACTATATGTAAAAGAGCAAAAAAAATACCTTTGGGACAATCTCAAATTGTAATGAACATATACAATATCATTTAGCCTTTGATGCTCAAGTCTGTTCCTCTTTTTAGAGTGCACATGCTCGAACAAACTCCAGTTTGTTTCACACCCAGGAGCACTACACGTTTGACTCAAGACACGTAGGGCTAGCTTCTGTAAGTTTGGTGCGCTACACCTATATGTTTACCACCACTCATCTATGTAAAAAAGACAAATAAATGTTGCTGAAACATATAGAAAAAGTAAATGAAATAAATATAACACTAGGAGAGTTAACACTTACCAGCAAGCATGTTTTGCCGATCATTTTTAGCAGTTGCACGCCCAAAGTCACCTTCTACTTTTCTGAAAATTCTCATCTCTCTTGTCAAAGCACTTCGAAGAGCCTAATCTTTCCCAGCATATTTCTCAATCATATCAAAAACCCCAGAAGTGGTGAAATTATACTTCTCCCTTAGATCTTCATTATATTAGTTGTTAGGATTAAACCAAAAATCAGCAGCATGAAGATTCTTATCAAAATGTTTATCCCACCTTGCATCTATGTACTCTAGAAAGGGCCTAACAAAATCCTTCTTCCTCTGAAACCTCTTCACAATTTCTTCTCTTGAAGCATGGAAGGCTGCAAAAACATATCCCATGGCAGGTCGCTCATTGCTGTCCACAATTCTCAACACCCGAACTATTGGTTCTGATAATTGACAAACAATAGCACAATTTTTCCAAAAGGACTGATCTAGTACAGCTTTGGTAAACTTTTCCACACTTAACAATATGTTCGAACTCATATGCATTTGAAATTTTAACATAACCTTGTGTTCACCATAAGATTATGAAATACAAAGTTTCATTAGTAATGGTTGTGTAAAACAAATATTATTTCTATGTTGTACTTATAAGGAACAAGATAAGGTGTATAAACAACATCTAGGAAATGGAATTATATGCGAAAAAATGTCCTAAATGAATAGATGTTGATTTTAGAAAAATTCAGAAACAAATATCATCAAATCTGGATTACGGATGATGGAGAAATACGTGATACAAAATTTGATTGCAGCTTAAAAGGGGAAAATCAAATTGTTCTTCACTCGAATAGATTTCGCCCCGCCCCTTCATTGGAGACACGTGGTTGTTAATCCACGTCTCATTTGCGCATCCGAACCGTTGAAATCTTTTTTAATAAACGCCCCACCTCTCCTTCTGCCTTCTATCTCCTTCTCTGACTTCTGCCTTCCTCATCTCCATACAAAGTTTCATTAGTAATGGTTGTGTAAAAAAATATTATTTCTATGTTGTACTTATAAGGAACAAGATAAGGTGTATAAACGACATCTAGGAAATGGAATTATATAGAAAAAATGTCAAAAATGAATAGATGTTGATTTTAGAAAAATTTAGAAACAAATATCATCAAATCTGGATTACGGATGACGGAGAAATACGTGATACAAAATTTGATTGCAGCTTAAAAGGGGAAAATCAAACTGTTCTTCACTTGAATAGATTTGGCCCCACCCCTTCATTGGAGACACGTGGTTGTTAATCCATGTCTCATTTGCGCATCCGAACCATTGAAATCTTTTTTAATAAACGCACCACCCCTCCTTCCGCCTTCTATCTCCTTCTCTGACTTCCGCCTCATTGTCTCTATCGCAGGGATGGCCCGCGACTCTTGGAGGAGGTTCTACAAGGAGAAGGCTCCGCGGTGACGTCCCCGTCCATCTTCCTCGGCGTTGTCTGCCGCCCCCGCCTAGAGAGTGAGGTTCTGCGGCGATGAAGAGGAGCCGTCCCTGCGTGCCGCCCCCGTGCGTCTTCCTCGGCGCTCCATGGAAGAGGTCGGTTCTTCGTTGGCCCGGGGAAGGAAGCCATACACGTGCGCAAGGGCCAAGTTGGCGGACTCCAGCGATGCCCGCCACGGAGAGTCAGGGTTTTTCCTCGAAGCGAAGGAAGAAGTGGTCCACGCGCATTGAAGTGAGCTCGGACTCCTCCGGCGACGACCTGTGCAGAAGAGTGGTGATAGACCTCATCTCCTCCGGCGATGACTCCGGCAACAACTCCGGCGATGATTCTGAAGACCATGAGGCAAGTTCTGAAACCATCACGCACGATTTGTCCTTGTACCTTCACTGATCAATTATTCTAATGCATAACTTTCCATTTATTGTAGGAAATTGTTGTAACTCCATAGGACATTGACAGGATTTGGATAGAAATCAACAAGCTCAAGGAATCGGCTGAAGAGAAGCAGGCAAGTTTTGAAACCAGTTATAGCTAAATAGCTTCCTTGTAAGAAGTTATAACTGTTATGATATTAAACTTGGCAATCTAATTATGAAACTTGCATCAATATAATTTGCCTTTGTTTTAGGAACGTGCTATTACTCGAGATGACATTGGCTACATCTGGAAAGGAATCGACAAGCAGGATGAACAGCTTAAAGCTGCACATAAGAGGCTGGAGATTGAACTTTTAAAGAAGAATGTTGAGCTGGCAGAAAGAGTTGCAAAACTAGAGACAAGGATAGCTGAACATGAGGCAGCAACACAAAAGAAGCCATCTAGCTAACTAGTTCCTTTGCAGCTACAATGTAGTTTGGTGATGCGCCCAGCTAATGCAGTCTTATTTTGGTGATGTGCCCTGCTGATGCATGTCAGATGTGAATATGTTTGTTGTGACTTAGTTTGCTTGGTGATGTGAACTTGTGATACATGTCATATGTGAACATGTGATACTATATATGCATCTTAAAATATGTAGAATATGATCCTTTGACTATCTGTGTTTCTCGAGAATTTTTCCTGCTGTCTTATAAAAACATCGCAGCATTCCTTACACTAATTTGCATATAGACTTGCACATCATGAAGTAGTAGCAGAGTACTTGACTACATTATTGTATAGGAGACAGAGGGAACACATAGGAGACACATTTTTCTAACACGCGTCTCCGATGAGTCATAATATTGGGGCTTTCAGTTTTAATGCCCACACACGCCCACTCGCTCTAGGGTTAGTAGGAAAAGACGCCTCCCTCATGCAGTCGCCTCCTCACTCTCCCCCTCGCGCAGTCACCTCCCACACTCCCCTCGCGGCGCCGTTTTCCTCCCCCTCACGCCGCCGCCACTTCCTCCCCCTCGCCTTCCTCCCCCTCACCTCCCCCCCACACCGCGACGCACATTACACCCCTTCGCTGAGAGGCGCGCCACACCACGCTCGGCGCACCACACCTCTGACGACGTTTTGGATAAGGAGGGACCTAGCGGCGGTGATGATGATGACGACTAGGAGGAGGAGGGATCCAGCCACGAGGTTGACGCGAGGACAAGGACGTTGTGCGAGCAGGCAACGAGGTGGAGGAGTAGAGATCCCTCCACTCCAATAGTGACAAGCTGATCCTTTGTATAAGTACATGTGGACATACTTAGCTATTGATGGTATACATACTTAGCATTTCCCTTTAGATTGACTCTTATATTTGGTTTTGCTCTTGTTCCATATGTACATGTGCACATTCTCTACAAGTTGAATAAGTACGTCATCAGCAACATAGGCAGCGAGCATCTTCCTCTTTAAAATGGTAAGGTCGCATTGCCTGAACTAATTTTTTGGTTTCTGAATTTTGCATTTATGTTACTGGTTTACCATAGAACCATGAGATTATAGTGGGATAAACTAGTTACTATAATTGTTTTCTCATGTGTTTTCTCATGCTTAGATGTTACACATGGTTAACTAAAAATGTGTTGACTGAACCCACACACTATGGCCTATGTATCATGTGGGCGGGTGTTGAATGTGAGGCTGCAATTAGTGTGGTTCAACCACAACAGACTACACTACATACAGTCCCGATTCATGAAGATTGTGTAGTGGTCGATGTGCTATATGTATATGCTTTCTTTATGGATCATGCACCGGAACACCCTCCTAATGATGAAGTGACAACACTTGGACAAGCTATAGAACAGAGGATATAGTGGAAAAGGTGTCCCATTTGCATCAAGGGAGCACCAATTCGAAAATCTCATTCGCAGGCTACGGTACAGATTCCTTCTAGTTCACAGACTACGGGACAGGTTCCTTCCTCACATGGTTCCCCACCACCTCTTCCTCTATCCCCACATCCGCAAGGTGCACCAAATATTCCATCCCCACCTTCTCCTCCTCCTCGTCCTGAAAAACTTGCATCCCCACATCCGCAAGATTCACCAAAGATTCCATCCCCACCTCATTCTCCTCCTCCTCGTCCTAGAAAAACAGAAAAACTTGCATCCCCACATCCGCAACATTCACCAAAGATTTCATCCCCACCTCCTTCTCCTCCTCCTCGTCCTGAAAGAAAAGAAAAACTTGGATCCCACATCCGTAAGATACACCAAATATTCCATCCCCACCTCCTCCTCCTCCTCATGAAACAACAAAACCTACATTCCCACACGAAAGTGCTCAAAACAATGATGCCAAGGCAGGAGCCCAGAGTTATGTGTTGGCTGATGCTGATAAATTTGTCGACGACAATTTGAAGAAAGTTGCAGGTACATCCGGGTCTGATACCTCTGTAATATCTCCTGATGAGACACCACCGTTACCAGGCAAAAAAGCCCTTGAGAAACCTTCTTCAGCCATCTCAAAGCAGCAGGAGAAAAACATGCCAAAAATAAAAGCTCTACACCACCTGCAACAAGCAAGAAAGCCCTTGAAAACCTTCTTCAGCCATCTCAAAGCAGCAGGAAAGGAAAATTGTCAAAAATAAAAGCTCTAAGAAGCCAACCAGAAAGCGATCTGAGAGAAACGCCAAGAAGCAGGCGGCCAATCCTTGGACTCTGAGTCACCCAAATTACAAATTTGGAAAAAACATTCTTAGTGCTGCTGAACTCAATGTGGTTGTTCCTTGTACCAAAGATCTCTACACATTCTTCAGGGAACGTTGTAGGGTACAAGATGACTCTCCGATTACGACCGCCCTGTGGCCCGGCTGGTGGCTTATGAAAGTAGATTTGCCAAACAAATTCCAGCAGTTTCATGTGCAAATCAGTGACTTGTACGGTCTCTTCAAGTTGGATGCTTTGGATGTGCAACTTCTCTGCTGCTTCATCCTGTAAGTTGCTTAAAAATTGAATCTGCTTCTCACTAATCATTCTCTATCAAAATGTGCTTTTTGCCTCAGTTCATCTTTACCATTTACTTTGCCTCCTTACACTTTGTTTTTTCTTAATATTAGGAATAGGCTGTAGAAGTTGTGAAGACGGGCGCTGAAGTTGGCTTCCTTGATCGTGAATGCTTTAACTTGACAATGTTGAAACATGGTCCATCTTTCACTTTCACTGCATCCTATATGAAGCATTCCTACCAAAAACATGCTAAAAAGAGAGTCATCATTTCCGCTTATCTCACTGACAACCACTGGATTGCAGTGGCGATCCTTCCGAAGCGTAACAGGGTCTTGTATCTTGATTCATTGAAAAGCCTTAATACTGATATTTCCGTTTTGACAAAAGTCATTGATGAGTAAGTTCTTTCTTTCTTAACCTGCAAACTTCCTCAACAAACTTTGCAGAGTTTATTAATAGTGCCCTAACCATTGTTGCATATTTTGTTGTAGGAGTTGGAATAGTTATTGCGTAGACAAGAAGTTCCCCCGCCGCGCCTTGCAACATGACAATGAGGTTAAGGTACATATCACTTATTTCCTTCCTATGGAAGCTAGTACTTAAGCTTGATTTTATTTCTTCTGACCACTATTTTACGGCCGCTAGTGCCACCAACAACCTTCTGATACCAGACTCTGCGTCTTCTATTGTGCCTATCACATGCTTAAAGTAAAAGATAAATTGAGGGAACATGAGGTACTTTCTTGGGATCTGCATTTGTAATACCTGCAACTGAGCACAGTTCTTGCTTATTAGCACTGCCTATGTTTGGTAACCACCTATATATGTGTGCTGACTGGTGACATTGTTATATCCAGAAATTTGAGCTATCGGAGTATTGTCTCCACAAAAACATGTTGTTGTACCTTCGTGATAGAACTGCCACATTCCTCATGGAACAGGTGATCAGAGCCAAAGGAAAATTTCATGTTGATGATGCTGTGTTGGCTGAGATTATAGCTGATTCTTAGAAAATTTTTGCATTCCTCCTTGTCCCATGAATTTTGTGATATTGTTGTCAAGCTAGTGGTGCTTCTTTACTTGTGAGATGATGATGCTGAATTTTGTCATATGATTCATGTGAAATATGTGGATTTCTATGAATTTGGATGCTGGATCTAATTTAATTAGGTGCATATGAAATCAGGACATAGGAGGATCATAGGAGACGTGGACGCGGGTTAACAACACGCGTCTCCTTTCGTCCAGACAGAGGAGACGCAAGTTCACAACACGTATCTCCTTTCGTCAAGACAGAGGAGACGCGCATTGCCAGCACGAGACACAGGAGACGCGCATACACAAGCGTCGAGACAGAGGAGACGCGCATTGACAGCAAGTGTATCCTTTCTTCGAGACAGAGGAGACGAGCGTGCAGAAGTCGTATCTCCTTTTGTTGAGACAGAGGAGACACAGGTTCACAGCACGCATCTCCGATATTGAGTTCGTGTAACGAGCTCGGTGTTCGCGCCCGCTACCAAAGTCCCCTGTGGGCCCAGAGAAACAGCCATTTCATGTGACTGGCGACTAGTTGTGGTAACGGTCTTTGTTTGATACCCGTTACGAATACGTGTTATCAGTAATGGGTATCAGCCCGTTACCTTTCTTTGCTCATTTGTAACGCTTGATGGGTAACGGGCGCTTTGCCCGTTACTAAAGGCCATCTATGCCCGTTACTAAAGTGAGTTTTTCACATAGTGTTGCTATATTTAACTAATTAACTGAATTTGAATCAATTTTTGAAAAAATAAAAATTTGTCGCGAGCCGATTTAGACTCACAACAAACTAACCAAGCCCACTACAACCCACTTCCTAGCCCACGGCAGCACACTTCCGACCCACTTAGCCCCCGGCCCACCTCCTCCCCCCTCTCCCGCATATAACGTCGCCCCCACCCCAACCCTAACTCCCTCCCTCTCCTAGATGTCTCCACCGCCGTCCCCCTCTCTCCTCTTTCTCTGTTGGCACATCTCTCTCCACTGTTGCCCTCTGTCTCCCCTCCCTCTCCTCTCCCGGCTGCACCTCCCACAACCGCCGGTGGCCCCGTCCCTTCCCCTTAGCGGCTCCTTTCCTCCCCCCTCCACTTGCTGCTCACCGAATCTATTATCCAGTGAGGAGGGACGACGGGGCGAGGAACAGCAGCGACGGCCAGTAGCTGTGGCGGCAAGGAACAGCAGTGACCGTTGGAAGCTCGGGCAACCTCGTCATATACGGCGGAGAGTGAGGCTCCTCGTCTCATTAGAGATCTGGCGATGGGGGAAGCTCGTCTCCTCAGATCTGGTGGGTGAGGCTTCCTCTTCCTCGATGGCGAGATCCACGACGGCTGGTGCGACTTCCTCTCCCTCGGCGGCAAGATAAATGGCGCGATGAGATCCGGTGGTGCCTCGGTGGCCTGCGCGAGGAGATCCGGCGGTGGCTGACGCGAGAAGCTCCGGCGTGAATCCAGGCATCTCTCTCTCTCTCTCTCTCTCTCTCTCTCTCTCTGATCCGGTGCTGGAGCAGCGGCAGCGGTGGGCCACATTGGTGGTGGTGGCAGCCTGGTGGCCCGGTGGCGCAACGGCATCCTGGTCCCTCCTTTGGTGCTACCACCTCCTTGTCCTCCCCTTCAGCGTGGCGGCCTCCTCGTCCTCCCCTCCGGTGTGCCGGCCTCCTCGTCCTTCGGAGCTGCTGCTGGTGGTAGTGGCAGTGGGTGGCGACCAAGGTCAAGGGGCGCGGCGTGCGGAGGTCCAACAGCGACGGCCGGAGCTGGCTCCGGCGGCTCGAATAGGACATCAGTGGTGAGCGGCAGGCCCGCAACTTTTTTTTTATTTCCTATACTTTTTTTTTCCGTGAGTCACATCCGCCTCTCGGCGAACGTTTCCCCTATGTTCGAAAATGTTTAGGGTGAGCAATTTGCTGAGAGCTTTTGGGTCTTTCCCGAATGTATGTATCAGGCACTCGACAAACCCACGGTTTCCGTAGAGAATGGGCTAGCTAACCGACATAATGGGCTATTCCAGTTCCAGCCCAGTTAAACTCCTGTGGTTGTCTAACAGAAGAGAGCCCCATCCGATCGAGACCTGACAATCAACATCAATCTCCAGCTAGGGTTCACGACGCAACCGCACAGCCGCCACTAGCTGCCATCCATCACCTAGCTTTTTCACCGATTGTTCATACAGAAACCAGCGCGGCGCGTATCAAAATGCGTGGGCGGCGTCTTGCTCTGGGCTGCATCGACGAGCTCAGCCGCATCAGATGGCGGCGGTCCATTGGCCTTCGGACGATTCATCTGACCCCAAACTACGGCGAAACCCTAACAACCCATCCAGGAGAACACCCAGTTTCTCCGGCGATCTCCGGAACACGATGGGTGATGCTGAGCACCGACCTCCGCCACAGGGGCACCGTCGCCGCCGACGCCAAGACCGTGGCGGAGTCGAGCAACGCCATGGGCCAAGGCTTCCGCGTCTTTGCCGACCTGGCGGCGCCGCAGGCGAGCTCCTTCCTTTACTACGACGGCAAGGACCCCGAGATCGACCCGGATCCCCTCGTCGCGGCGCACGGTGATTCTGTCCTCTTGGGGTTCACGCGCAGCAGTGGCAACACTCCCTGTACGTACGAACACTTCGTGTACAGGGCAGCCGCCGCCGGCAGACCGCCGTCTCTGTCGCCGCCGCTGCCAACCCACCGCTTCTCCAGGAAATATGACGAAGGGCCAACGCACATGCTGAACGAGGACAGCACCGGCATCCTGCAACGCGGCAAGGACGATCTCCTCGTCGTCGAGCTCGGAGTTCGGAACCGAAGCGGCTCGCCGTCTGGTACGGTCGACCTCAACGTGCTCCGTGTCGGCAGCCGGGAATGGGAGATGAAGTGGGCGGTGCCCGTCGTCGACGTCGACGCTAGCAGAGGTTACGAGCTGCAGCAGTGGACTTGGCCCGACAGGGTCATCCCCGTCGGCGACCGGTTTCTGTGTTGGGTCAAGTACAGCCACGGCTTCCTCCTCTGCGACATGGCGGAGCCGAACCTCTTGCTCCATTCCCTGCCGGTGCCGGTGGCACCCCGGCAGGGGAGACGGAGCAACGGCCGCTACAGTACCTGCCACGAAGACGGTTACCGTCGTCAGATGCAGTACTGCCACCGCCGGAACATGTGCGGAGCCGGCGACGACGCGTTGAGGTTCGTGAGCATCGACCCACGCTGCTGCTACGGCGCCTTCACGGTGACCACTTGGACCATGAGCCTGAGGCCGGGTGAGGGAATGGCGTGGGTGATGGACGGCGTGCTCGACTGCGAGGAGCTCTGGAATCTGCCGGGCTACGACGGCCTCCCCTGCGTGCCTCCGATCTGCCCTGTCGTGAGCCCATGCAACCCCGACGTCATCTACTTGAGGGTCTCCAATCGCTGTCTCCCCAGAGGCTCTCACGACAAGGTGAAGGTATGGATGCTCGAGCTAGATACGAGGAGGAAGGTGCTGCTGTCTGTAGTCCAGTACCACGAAGAATCATATGAGGATCATTTACCGGTAAAATTTTACTGATAAGTCATAGCATAGTTATCCGTACTTCCTCCGTTCCAACTTGTACGTTGTTTTGGCATTTTGAAGATTCATATTTTTTTATGCATCTAGATTTATTTATGTCTAGATACATACTAATAATTATTAATCTAGATTTGCTAAATGACTTACAATTTGAAACTGAAGAAGTGCAACTTTTAAATTTCAGACTGTTGTTGTTGAATAAGACATTATCGTGACAGAGGATTTTAATGTTGATACTTCAGTCGTTGCAAAACGTACAAGTTGGACACAAGGAGCCTGTATATGCAATGTTGACATGACACATCCGCAATGGACGATTTGATGTGCAAGCAGAAAACTACAAAAAATGTGGCTGAAATACAAATTATGAAATAAATCAGAGTCAAACCAAAAGAAAATATGGCTGAACGCACACGAGGGAAAATAGGAAATCATTGGTTGTTTTTTCCATCTGGTGTGCACCAATTTTTTCTAGGTCCTATGTAAGATGCACCAGAAACATCTTTATGAAAAAAATTAGAGAAAACGAAGCAAAAAGGTACTGACAATAAAAATGAAACAACAAAGATGTTAAATATGACAAAAACTAATGGCAACAAAAAAAATTGGTAACTCAAAATATTCGAGGTTAAAATCAGGGTGAAAAGGTGTTTGGAAGCAATAAGGCCCAATTTTTGTTCCAGCAAGATGGATATGCATGAATGAGACATAATATTTACCTAGGAAAAAATTGGTAACTCAAAATATGCATGAGTGAGACATAATATTCACCTAGGTAAATGCCTGGCCTCACTTTTAAAACCAAGCAGCTTACACATTTCTTTTGTCTCATGACGACAAAAGAAATGTGCTAGCACGAAACCAACACAAGGCCCAATAAACATTACTAGAACGTACACATGGAACGCCAATTTCAACCAACGACGTTTAGACGAAACGGGCTCGGCCAGGGGAGAACCGGGGGCCAGCCAAGGAGCCTAAGAAGGATTTCCTGCATGGGGGCCACCGCCTGTGAATTCAAATTCGAACTGGGGAACGTAGCTGCTGCGGCGGCGAGGTTCGGGAAGAAGGTGATGTGGCTCCGACCAAGGCGGATGTCACCCAGGGCGAGGATGAAGCCGGCGATGGACGGCCTGGCCACCTAGACCTGGAAGATGAAAGACCGCACCTGGGTGATCGAGATTGTCGGCGCGGCTCCGTCGAGCTAGAAGTTGCAAGACCTGGGTAGGGGACGAGGGTAGGGGGAGAACCACTAGGGAGTAGGAGAGATGAGCGGCAACGGCTGGGAGACTTGGGCGAACACCATCGCGTGCATGGAAGTTTCTCAAGGTGTTGTCATAGAAGGCCATCCCCGGCGAGAGGCTGGGGGAGTGGAGGTCATCACCGGAAGGGCCGTACCTCGGGGACCAGGAGGAGGAGAAGTCGGCGGATTCTGGCTTGTGGCGCCCACAAGCTCTAAAGTGCAGGCGTGCGGGAACACGACAGCACTTGCGGTGGTGAGGACCCTGGTTGGCACAGACAGGGGCGCCGGTTGAGGGAGGCAGGGGCGCGTCGACGGCAAGGGACGAGGCTGGGGCAGGGTGGGGAGGCGGGCTGCAGGAGGTTCGCCGGCGGGGTTGGGGGCGGCCGTGTCGCCGGCGGGGGCCATCTCTCGAAGTCAACTGTTTAAAAATTCTCTAGCACGATGGCCCATTTTTCTGTTCCGGACAGATTGGAAACACAACGATAACCTAGGTAAGGGCGTAAGGCCCAATAAGCATTCCTAGACGTACGACGCATGGAAGGCCATTCAACCAACGACGTTCAGATGACGACGATCATAATCACCACGGCCCATATAGGGACGTAACCCTGGCACACGCGCCGCGACCACCAGTAACCTTACGTCCTTACCTCCAATCCTCCATTGCCGCAGCTGTCATCGGCATATTGTAGGACCGGGCAGCTGTCCTCGCTGATAGGGTGGCGGATACGTCGGTCGTCTTCGATCAGACGTTGCAGAACATGAGCCATGAGGAGAAACAAATATGGGGACAGTGCATCTCCTTGTCGAAGCCCACGTTTGCAGGCGATCCAGGGGCCAGGACAGCCGTTTACCATCACAACAGTCCGTGAGGTGGAGAGGAGAGTGTGAATCCATGCACACCACTGATCTAGGAAGCCCCTGGCAGTCAGGACTTGTAGCAGGCTTGACCAAGATACTGAGACGAAAGCTTTAGCAAGGTCGAGCTTCAAGACCATTGTGGGGTGACCATGGTGATAGCAGCATTGCACAAGCTCAGTGGCGTACACAAAGTTCTCAGAAATTGATCGGCCCTTCAAGAACCCAGTTTGGTCGAGATCGATGAGGTTGCTTATTTGACGCTGCAGCCATGTGGTGAGGATCATAGTAACGATCTTTACCGGGCAATTCTGGAGGGAGACATGTCTGAAGGAATTGGGTGTGGTAGCTCCTTCATACTTCGGCAGCAGCACAATACGTGCTCTATTTATCCGCTCAAGATCCACAGAGCCGCTATGGAATCTGGAGAGGAACTCCATAACAGAGTCCTGGACATGTGGCCTTGCAGCAGCGTAGAAAGCCGGTCCAAGGCCATCAGGCCCGGGCGCGCTGTTACCGTTCATGCTACGAACTGCTTGCTTGGCTTCCGCGACTTCAAACGGGGATACGAGCGTTTCCACATCCACCTTCGCCAAGTCGGCGTACATGTTTATCACACTGAACCCCCAGATGTAGGATCTGTTCTCCCCAACAGGTGCCTGTAGAAATATATAAGAACAGCCACTTTGCCCTCATGTGAGCAGTGCACCTCTCCCCCAGCCTCAACCACCCTGATTTGATTTCTGCGCAGACGAGTAGAAGCATGGGCCTGGAAGAAGCGGGTGTTTGCATCCCCCTCTGTTATGGATCTGAACTTCCCTCTTTGCTTGCACCGAGCGGCTTTCTCGCCTACCAGTAATGCTAGGCGATCTTTGCAGAGCCAGCGCAGGCAAAGCTCCCCTGTAGATAGGTTACGACGTTCTTCGAACAGGTCCAGCAATTTAATAATGAAAGAGCAGTTATGGAAAATGGTGGAGAGGTTGCGTTGCTTACGGACCCAAACCTTTGCAGCGTGCCGTAATGCCTTGACCCGAGCCGTCAGGTCAGCGGCCTTGTCCTCAAGAGCAGGAGCCGAGATCCAGGCAGGAACCACCGTGTCCAGGAAGGAAGTGTGTAACGGCCACGAGCGCTCGAACCGGAAGGTTTGAGGCTTGGGAATGGAAGTGTCTATGGTGAAGAGGAGCGGGACGTGATCAGAGGTGGTGCGAGTAAGGGATGTAAGGGTGGTATTGTGGAACATATCACCGAAGTTGTTGTTGATCAGGGCACGGTCTAGCCGCACCAAAGTAGGCAAGGTGCGACAGTTGCTCCAAGTGAAGAGGCGATCCAGAAGAGGCAGCTCAACAAGCGCGAGGTTCTTAATCGTGTTGTTGAATGCAGTGGCAAGAGAAGCACAGAACGGGGCTGTGTTCTTGTCAGACGGGGAATGGGTGAGGTTAAAATCCCTGACCAAGATCCAGGCCCCATCCAGATAGGTGGCAATGTCAGTGAGTTCATGTAAGAAGATCTCCGTGTCCCTATGATCCGACGGGGTGTAGATGTTAGTGAGGGCGAACGACTATGTTGAGGCAGTGGATTTCAGGCAAGCCGTCACCGAGTGCGCGCGAGTGACAAAGTCTTGCAGCTGAAAGACGGAGCTATTCCAAGCAGTGATGATGCCACCCTTACTGTCGCGTGCTGGCACCTCCAGGTAGGCATCGAACTGCGGCGGGAGAAAGGAGAGATGTTGGAGGGTGGTGAGTGCAGGAAGTTTTGTTTCTTGTAAGCAGACGATGTGTGGGTGAGCTAGCAGCAGAGGGTCACGAACCAGATCACAAAATTGACCAAGCCCACGAACATTCCACGACACAATGAGATAATTGAGGCATTTTTCTTCCATTAATTAATTAAGGGAAACAACAGATACGAACACAAGACATGGATACACCAGCGCACTGGCCGTGGAGAAGAAAGCAGGGGGGACACTAGTAAAGAAAAAATAAAAAGGAATGATAACAAGAGCCAACTAAAACTAAAACGCCTCAAGGCAGGAGGGTGCGAGGCAGTGGACGCACCATGGCTAGATGCGCCGCCAACCTGGACCGAGCCAGGCAGCTCCGTCACGGGGCCACCACCGCAGCAGCCGCCACAGCCACCGTTCGACGGTCGCCGCAGCTAAGCCCGGCCGCCTTGGCCAGGCAGACCCAGATCCAGAGCACCCAGGGGATTCTTCTTCTTCAGCAGCTCGCGGGTCTTGACCTGCCTCTTCAGGTCCTGGGAGCAGGGCGTGAGGCTCTCGCTGATGGCTTTGCACTGCACGGTGCGCGGTCATGTCCAAGAAGGTCGCTGCCTCCTTGGCGGCGAGGCGGGAGCTGTTACGAGTGGGTTTGGAGGAGCACGGCTTGCGGCTGCACGGGGACGCAGCGGCTGGCAGGAGCACAGAAATGGGGGAGGGTGGCGGGGGTGGAGGCAGAGGTGGAGGGGCACCCACAGGCTACCAGGTCAGGCGGAGGAGGGTGGAGCGGAGGATGGGTGGAGCGGCGGCGGCAGCAGTTGGTGAGATGGGCGTGGACTGCAGGATGATGGGGAACGACGGGAGGCGGGCCAACGGGTAGGAGTTGATGTAGCCGTAGAAGTAGGTGTCAAAGCCCGGGAACCGGCCCATCTCACTGAAGGGAGCTCGCTGGCCCCCATGCCCCAAAGGCCAAGGGGGAGCCGGGGCGTACAGCGGGGATGGCGCCTGGAATTGGGCCGCATTGCCATTGCCGCCCGCACCCGGTGGGCGAGGAAAGAACGGCCGCAACCGCCCGTTCTCGTCCAGCTGCTCCTCCTTGCGCCAGATACGCAGCACCTCGACCTGGAACGTGGTGTCGAGGCCGTCGTGGTTGCTAACCCACAGCTCACCCGACACACCGGTGGGGCGCAGACGCTCAACAACAACGCACAAGAAGGAGTAGTCGCCAGTCAGGCATGGGTAGTCCACCTCCATGACCAGACCCAGCTTAGCGAAGGCGGCGAGGATGTTCACCTTGTTCCAGTGCTCTTCAGGGAACCCGTACGCCGCCACCGCCATGAGCCACTGAGGGATGGCGAGGAAGCGGTTTGACCCCTCCTCGGACTTCTCGAGCGACAGGCACCCACCATCATGGATGATCGGCGCGGTGTCGACGACGTGGTCGCACTCCTCGCGGGATTCAAAGGCGAGCATCATCACCCTACGAGAGGACGGGTACATGTGGTAGTGCGCCATGCATGCAACAGAGCGAATGGCCGCCCTGATGAAAGGAGCGGTGTTCAAGGTAGGGGCGTCCTCGTTGAGGAAGGCGTACGCGACCCGGAAGGTGAACTCCATGTTGCCCTCCGACATCCAGGTCAGGTCCGCCTTCGGTTTGTCAGCGGCAACAGGTGAAGGAGAGCGAACCGGCGAGCCCTCCGAGTCCAGCTCCTTAGACTCGTACTCCTCGGACTCGAACTCCTTAGAGGTGTCCCCAGGGCTGTGTTCGTCGATGCTGTCCATGGCCCGCGCAGCAGGCTGGGCAGGCGCCGGGGGCCGAACTGGGGATGCTTGCGGAGGTGGTGACCGACGGTCCGGGGAACTCACTGGCGAGGTGCCCGCTGACACCAGCCCTGCACGAACGGGGAAACGAACTGCGCGTACCTGGACCATTGCAGGAAGGTCCCGCGAGGCCGGTGAATGGGAGAGTGGCGCATGCCAAGGAGGACTAGCCACGGCGTCCCAACGCTGGAAGTCGAGCGGTGCCGCGCTGGTGGACGTGATGAGGTTCATGGGGTCGAAAACGTTGGGGAAGGGTGGTAGCACGACAAGCGGGGAAGGCGGCGGGGCCGCAGACCCTGGCGACGTGACACTAGCGTCGCGGATGGAGAAGGGCACTAGGCACCGGGAGGCGGGTGGCAAGGACGGAAACGGTGGGGTAGCGTGGTGGCACGACGTTCCATGTGGCCAAACGCGCCGCACCTACGGCACCGGAGCGAATCTCTACACGCACTGACCAGGTGATCGGAGACTAGGCAGTGAAAGCACCCGGACTTGGGCGGAGTGAAGCGAGTGCATGTGGACTTGGCGTCCGGCACCACTGGTTTTAACGCGACCTGGAGGTAGCTACCGTGGGTGGCTGGAGTAAAGACAACGTTGGGCTCGAAGGCAACATTAGGGCACACCATTTCCGTCATGGGAGCATGCGTGTACGGCGACGAGGGCGTGTCGGCCCGGGGGAGGGGGAGGAGCGGCGGGAGGACAAGGTTGGATGGTGTGTGTAAATGCAGGAGATACGCAAATCCATTGCCGTGACTTCGAGGATGATCGCGGGCGTCAAAGCGGCACAACGGAGAGCTGTCTCCCACCGTCCCAACGGGTTGCCTGTCCACGTCGGCACGGACAGACAGGGGTTTGGTTTGAGCAGCAGTGAAAGCTGATTCAAAATCCAGCTGCTTTCCGCCCGCTGCGCGGCCTCCTCGTCGGGATGCAGGATGAGCTGCACGGCACCCAGACATAGCCGGCGGCAGAGAACGATGAACCTAGCAATGATGGGATTGGCAACCGAAATGCGGAAGACGAATAACTGGGATGCAACTGTGATGAGAAGGACGGGGAAAGGTGAGATGGAAGTTGAGGACATTGGTCACCTGGTGAGCATTGATATTAACAGGAGAGGTCGCCGTGATCCAGACACTGCCTGGCATCCGCGACGGGATGCCGGGGAAGAGGGGGGAGGCTGTGGTGAAAAAGTCACGGAGCAGATCCTCCTGAAAGCGGTGTCCCGGTCTGGAGCTCGAGCCTTAAGCTCCCGGACTGCTGCTTCCCCTGGTCGTCAGGGGCCAAGCCATGGCAGGTTGCTTCGGAGTGGGTCTAGCAAGCACGGCGGAGGAGGCATGGTTGGGGCTAGCAGGTGGAGGCAGGTGAGCAGTGGGGTTGAGTGACCTTGACACACGGTGCAGAGGTATAGTTCGCCGTGTGTTTTCTATCAGGCACATGGCGACGCCAACGTTCGCCGTGTGTCCGCATTAGACACACGGCGACTATACCTCTTCTCCGTGTGTCGAGGTCACTACACATGGCGAAAAGGGCCACGTGCGTTCCGCGTGCTCACCGTAGCTAACGGACGTGAGAACTGAAGCTGGCCGTTACTCTTCACCGTGTGTCAAACGAGGACACACGGCAACTATACCTCTTCGCCCCCTGCGCCCAACCGTGTCAAGCCGCTCCTCCTTCTCCTTACTCCGCACGACCTCGGCCAACTCGATGCCATCACCCAGCAGCCGGCGCTAGACCCCAAGCGGTGGCGGGTGTGGGTCACCCGATGGGTACCCGTTACCTATGCGGGTGGCGGGTGTGGGGAATTTTGAGACCCGCAGTGGGTGGTGGGTGCGGGTGACGGGTAATTTCAGCCTGGCGGGTGTGGGTGTGTTCTTCTACCCCCACCGGGTTTCCCACCCGTTGCCATCCCTATGACCGATACATGCTCGGTTTTCCAGCAGTGGAAAATAGTTGTACTGAAAAAAGAATGAGACAACAAAGATGTTGAATACCCCGTATGACAAAAATCAATGGTAACAAAAGAAGTGATAACTCAAAGTAATCCGAGCTGTTAAAATCTTGCTGACACTGGTAGAGTCATGGCCTTTAGTCCCGGTTGGTAAGAGCCATAGGGCTCTAAAGTCCAACCGGGTCTAATGGTGAGAGACAAAAGGTCCCTCCTTTAGTCCTTTAGTCCAAGTTGATATTACTAACCGGGACTAAAGGGGGGGCACGCCAGCACCTGCGTCCACCCCTTTAGTCTCGGGTCTAATGGTGAGAGACAAAAGGGTTTTTTAGAAAATAAAAAACGCTCCGTGCGCCCTGTCCCCCTCCTCTGACCCCATCCTCATCCCATTCTCCATCTCCCATTCTTTATGAGCTCGACCTCAAATCAAGAATAATAAACACACACTTAACATCATCATCATACAACTCACAACTTAGATTCATCGCCACATACCCGAATCAAATCAACTCATGCCATTATCACACATGCTCATCTCAATCTCGTCATCATCTTGTTCAAAAGAAAAATCTCATCAACATACAATTCATGGTCATACAACTTGATGTATCATCATAGAACTCGATTCATCACCAGAAAAAATCTCATCTAATACAACTCCATTCAGTACAAGAAAAAATTGAAAACAATAAAAAAACAAAACTTAGCCTCCCTGTGCCAGGGCTCGCGAGCGCCGGGGGCCAGGCGCCGCCGCGCCGGGGGCATGCGCTCGCTCCGCCATCGGCTGCGCGGGGACCGCGCAGTCACACCCGGCCGTGGCAGGCCGTGCGCCCGCTACACCACCGGCCGCCGGGGGCCGCGCCATCGCGGCGGGCCGCGGGAGGCCGGAGGCGGCGCCTGGCCTTGGGAGGTCGGAGGCCGCGTCGGGCCTCGCCTCGCGCCCGCTCCGCCGGGTGCCATGCCTGGCCTCGCTCCGCTTGCAAGAAGGAGAAAAAAGATGATATAGAGATGAGAGAAGAAGAGAGAAGAAGAGAGGAGGGAGTTGACTGGATGTGTGGGAGAGAAAAAGAAGATAAGGAGAGAGAGGAAGGGGGCGTCGAGGCTCGTGGGTGGGGCAAGGTGCTTTAGTCTCGAGTAGTGTCTCCACCTGAGACTAAAGGGTCCCCTTTTGGCTCGGGTGGAAACACCACCCGGGACTAAATCCTTTGTCCCGGGTGGTGTTTCCACCCGTGACTAAAGGGTTCCCTTTTTGTCTCGGGTGGAAATACCACCCAGGACTAAAGCCTGATGCCAATAAGTGAGGATGGTAGCGGTTGTGAGCACGACAATACCAACCGAGACTAAAGGATAAGGGGCGTCTAAGGCTATTTCGGACCACGTCGACGAAAACACTTTAGTCCGGGGTCCAAAATTGAACCGGGACTAAAGGGGCTGACTCTACCGGTGTGAAGATAATTCGTAGAATAGCAGGCTACTGTCTAGAATTTAGAAATTCGGAAGGGTCCAATTTCTTTGTTCCAGCCTTGGTGAGGCAGAAAAAAGCCCAATAAAAAATTCATAGCCCTGCTGGGCCGCATATGCGCATAACACGCCGCTCCTCGCAGGAGATAAGCCAAATTTTCTAGTCACCGTATCTAGGGTTAAAAAAAAGAATCCCTGGAACGCAGCCTCCATTGCCCATTAGTGATCTGATCTCCACGCCGCTGTATCGAACCATGAATCTACTGAGGAGGCTTGGTCTGGTTAGATCATTGGACGGCTTGAGCCACTTCGGACGCCGGCCCTCCAATGGCCTGCTACGGCCAGTTGATCTCGTCCCCAGTTCGCCGGCGGCGGCCACCAGCAAAGACTGGGTGATGCTGAATAGCCTCGTCCGCCCCATGGATGACACCATCGCTGTCGACGCCAGGACCGTGGCGGAGACCCGCACCACCACTGGCTGCCACCTGCGCGTCGCCATGGGCATCGCGACGACGCCGGCGTGCTCCTTCCTGTACTACGACTTGCTGGACTGCGGGCCCCGCTACAAGGCCTGCACCCGGGACCCTACCGTCATCGCTACCCAAGGAGACTCCGTCCTATTCGAGATGAACCACGTTGTCGCCGGCTCCAACTATCTTGTCTACACGACCGGAGCCGCCGCCACGACGCCGCCGTCGCTGTCTCTCGTCCCCGCCTACATCATCCGCACTGGCTGGCAACTCAGAAAGGTCTCACTGCTCCCTGAGAACACCGGCATCCTACGGCGTGGTCAGGAGGAGCTCATTGTTGCTCAGCTGGAGGGGTCAACGGATGGGCTGCCACAGAACAGGGCCAACATCTGGGTGCTCCATGTGGGCGAGCGTAAGTGGAAGCTCAAGGCGGCGGTGCCCCTTGTCGCCGATACAGGTGGTACCACAACACGACAAGCAGCACCATGGCAAGGGAGCGAGAGCCACAAGGTCGTCGGTGTCGGGGGCCGGTTCCTTTGCTGGGTTCACTACCGTAACGGCATCCTCGTTTGTGACATGTTGGAGGAGCACCCCAAGCTCTGGTACATGCCGATGCCGGTGGTGCCGCCGCCGTGGAAGGACTATTACGAGGACGACAACCGCCCGCCGATCGAGGTTTCCCGGAACGTGTTCGGCACCGATGATGACGGTGTGCTGAGGTTTGTGAGCATCGACCTCCGCTGCTGCTGTGGCGGTTTTGGCATGAGCACCTGCGAGCACTCTCGATCGGCCTTCATGTTGACCACCTGGAGCCTGGTATTGTCAACCAAAGAGCCGATGGTGTGGATGAAGAACACCGTGCTCCACTGCGAGGAGCTCTGGGCGCTGCCGGGCTACGAGGACCTCCCGCGTGTCCATCCGGAGTGCCCCATCATGAGCTTGCACAACCCAGACGTGGTTTGCTTTAGGGTCAGCGGGGACGACGTCACTTGGATGGTTGAGGTCGACACGAGGAGCAGGAAGCTGCTGTCCGCCCTCCGCTGCACCACCAATGCACAGGAAAGAAACTCTCATTTTCCAGTGGAAGTTGCGGCTTACACCTTGTAGAATACGTAGCCATGTTGGTCATAGGAACGTAGAATGTGAAGTTTTAATTTGCTACCTGTAAATTTCTTTGATGGTTCCTGTTGCAAATTTTTTTTTTGAGAAAGGATTACCCTGCTTTTATAGAAAGCAAATAAGATTTGTTTTTATAGACCACCAACTCAAACCAGCTTAAAAGGTTTGCACACGAGAAAACAACAAAAAACAATGGAAACTCCAACAGAAACGCTTGTTCGCTAAAGCCCCAGAGGCAAAGGAAGCGAGCTATACAGCTTGCCGCCTTACAGAAAGTCTTCCTGGGGGAGAGTAGTTCTTGCGCCGTTCCTGTAAGGTCTCCAGCCACTTCTTCACGTTCGCCATTAGACCACGTTCCTGTTGCAATTACTGAAGATCTTAAAGATTGGCCGAATTATTTGGATTGTCCATTAGTTTCTCTAAAGTGAACGAGATAAACATTCAACACTTCACAGAAACAATGACATAGCTATATATTCCAGGATCCCAGCAATATTTCTGGAAAATATGTGATGTCACAAAAGTAATGCAAATGGTATTTATCTTTTTGGGCATCCATCTGATAGTAAACCTCGAATTTTGATGTCCAATGTCCAATGTCCAAACTATGCAATTTATCTGGACAATTTCACAGGTGCATTTGGAATTCCGAAAGGTTTTATAATTACCACGGATCAAGATGGATTCAAATATGGATGGGACTATTTTTCACTTTTGTATAAAAAGAGTAACAATTGCGTGGGGAACCTTCTACACTTGTTTTTGGTGGAGTGGACCTAGGAAAGTGTGGAGAAAGTGAAGTGGAGCTGGTTTTTGAATGTAGAGTGCTGACAAACCTGGTTTTAGAATTTTGAAAGGTTTTATAATTTCGAGGGATCAAGATGGATTCAAATCTGGATAGGGCTATTTTCACTTGTGCAGAAAAATAGTGATGATGAGGATCCTTATAGCATCCCTAGATCCTTACATATATACTTGTTTGCAGAAACAGGCCGTTAAGGGATCAATGATTTTTTATGCTCACAATTTTTTTAAAATTGAGATTATATTGATATTCCAGCCACTGCATCCCAAAAGATGCATAGGTATTATTATTAGATCATCTCCAAGAGTATCTAATATTTTCTTCCTGAAAATATGAAGTTTTTAGAGCTTCTAAAAAGGTATTGGAAAGAATAAAGAAGGTCATCTCCAAGAGTTCCTAATAATCTACTCCTAAAATATAGAAGACAATTTTGCATTAGGAATCCTATACTATTCTTAAATTATCCTAACCACTTTTACGTATTTTTCTATCTTGCACATTTACATCAGGAACCCCTTTCTACTCTTTATTGTTTCTGAACCTTTCCACCTTGTTTTAGGAGAGGATAAACGTCGACCAAAACCGCGTAACTTTACGCCGAACAGACTGTTTTTTTTAGGCTGTTTTTTCTCGAGACCTAAAAGATTACGAGTGTGGATTAGAAGTTGTTGGAGAGGTATTTTTTGCCATCTTTCTAAAAATCAAGGATTAGGAAAGGATTTAAGGAACTCTTGGAGATGCTCTTACAAAAGGAAAAGAGCAGATGGCATTCTTGCATATTCCTCTTTGGTAAAGATTATGATCGTGCAAAACATGTTTCTTCGTAAAAGCTGATGGAAAGTCAACACGGATCATTTGGTTCAATATAGGATTATTACAATTAACCTGCCTTTTGATCAACCTGTTAAAAATATTGAAATAATATAATCCGTGTGAAAAACAGGGGCGATATATGGAACAATAATTCAACTAAATATTGCTACCAATAAAATTTTGCTTGTAAATGCGAGTATGCAATGCTTGGATCATAATCGTCGCTACGGACAAAGAACAGCAGCACCTTTCTCTTGGTGTCGATCTCTAGCAGCCATAACGTATTGTTGGCACGGTCGTTGACGTACACCTCATGGAGCATGAAGTAGATGACATCAGGGTTGTCGGTGCTCACAATGGGGTATAGCGGGACCAAACGCGGGAGGTGCCCGTAGTTGTGGAGCTGACAGATCTCGTCGCAGTCAAGGACGCCGTCCTTCACCCACGCCATTGACCCCTCCGTCCTCAGAGTCAAGGTCCACGTGGTGATGTTGAAGGAGAACCGGCCGCGCTCGCATGAGGTCTTGCCATGGCCGCCGCAGCAGCAGCGGGGGGCAACGCTGACGAACCTCACCGTGTCACGGCCGGCGGCGGCCACGTTTCCGCAATACGGCAGGTAGGGCCGGTTGTCGGTGCTGCGCCAGAACGTCTCGGGGGTTGGCACAGGTAGCGGCACGTGCACTAGCTTCGGGGTTGTCTCCTCAGCCATGTCGCACATGAAGAAACCGCTGACGTAGTCGACCCAGCACAAGAACCGGCCGCCGACGGGCACCACCACGTCGATCTTCGGCCGCTGCTCCATCAAGACGCCTCCCTCCTGGTATACGATGGGTACCCGCTTGAGTCCCCACTCGCCCGCGGCGCGCAGCACGCACAGCTCGGCCGTGTCGAGTGGCTCGTCATACCTGAACTCAATCTGGGCCACAAGGATCTCGCCGTCGCCGCGGCGGAGCACGCCGGTCTTGTTCGTGACCAGGGAGCGCGTGGTGGCGCTGGGAAAAGGGACATGGCGGGCGTCTCTTTGGCGCATGAAGATCCAGGAGATGTAGCAGCCCGGGAGCAGTGACAGTTTCGGCGGCCGGGCGCCGCCGCCGGTCTCGTACAGGAAGTAGTCGTAATCAGGTCTTGAAACGTCAGCCAGCGTCGCTTGCAAGAGGATGCAGTCGTCGTGCGCCGCGACGAGGCTGAGATGCACGGAGCCCTCGTTGTCCTGCTCGGGTTCGGCTCCAAGACAGTCAGAGTAGAATCTGGAGCTCGCCGGCGGCGTCGCAGGGCTGAAGGAAACGGTGAAGACTTGGCCCTAGGAAGTGCAGGAGGCCGCTGCGGTCTTGACGTCGGGAACCCTGGAAGCTCTGCTGGAGATACGTGGAATCAGCAACACCCACCGATGTCCGGTGGTCGGCGAATCAGACGATGGTCCTCTCGGCGGGCTGGCTATTAGGGTTTCCATATGACCGGAGCTTTTGCCGAGATCCATAGATCGGATCAAAGGAAGCATTGGTAATTCTATTGACTTCCCACAGTTATATAAAGGAAAGAGTAAATTTCATGGCCGGTTCTTAAAGTATGGAGTGGTTCTCATCTAGGTCCCCATACTATGAAATTGCGTTTTTGAGTTCCTAAAATATTGAAGTGGGTCATCTAGGTCCAAAATTAGCCACGTCACACCATAAGCTGACATGGCATGCTGACTTCGCACCGACGTGGAACCTGACACGTGGGGTCCACCAATCCTCTCCCTTTTCTCTCTTTCTTCCTCACCGCGTCTGTCTTCCTCCTACAGCGCATCCAGCAGGGGAGCGGTGATAGCTATGGTGTTCGCGCGTCCATCTGGGGACAGGGGAGCTCCAGCGGTGGCGGGTGGTGGTGGTGGTGGTTGGTGGTTGCAGACGAAGCGGTAGGGCGGAGGAGGTAACTGGGGAGGAGGCGAGGTCCCTAAGCGGCGCGGCCAAGGGCTAGTACTTGTCACAGAACGACGAGATCTAGCACGGGCGCTAGGGGCAAGGCCCCCAGGCGGTGCCACCGAGGCATGAGGCCGGTGGGGACGGGTCCTCCGGCGGCGCGGCTGGTTCCCTGGTGGCGCGGCAAAGGAGACGGAGCTCCATGCGTTGCGACCAGTGCCAGCGGGGTGACCTCTCCTCATCCGCCGCCGCCTAGAACTTGAGCTCGCGCACCAATCCACTGTCAACGAGGGTCCAAGCTCGAGCACCCCTGTCTAGCGGTGGGAGATGTAGATGCTAGCGATAGAAGGAGCAAAGGTGGGGTGCGACTTTCTGCAGGAGGGGCGACAACCATGGGGTGTCTTGTGCGGCGGCTGTGAGGAGCCGGTGTCTATTGGACGCGCCGCTGAAGAAGAGATGTGGTGAGGAAGAAAGAAGAGGATTGGTGGGCCTGGCATGTGGGTCCCACATGTCAGGTTCCACGTCGTTGCGAAGTCAGCATGGCATGTCAGCTTATGGGTGTGATGTGACTAGTTTGGACCTAGATGACCCACTTCAATAGTTTAGAGACCCTAAAATGCAATTTCATAGTACGGGGACCTACATGAGAATCACCTAATACTTTAGGGACCGGCCATGAAATTTACTCGAAAGGAAAAGTTCAAATTTCTACCCACAAGTATAGCGAAACTTTAGATAACCTCATAAATTATGTTTACCCTCTAAGTTTAGCAATTTGGTCATTTTTTCTCCATACACAAGTTAAATTTTAATTTCAAACTTTGCAAGATGGTTGTGGACATTACAATCTATGTTAGAAAAATATTTTATGAATTTTTTATCATTAATTTGTATATAATTTTGTATCTCAATGATAAATTTTATTATTAAATACGCTATCCTATCAAAATAGTGATGAAAAATTCATGCTATAACTTTTAATGTGTCTTATGTTGTCTGCTATCATCTTGCAAAATTCTAACTTTAAACTCCACTTGTACATGAAGAAAAAAATAAAAATTGTATCAAGGGGTAAATTGAACTGAGTATTGTTTAGGGGGTGTGCGTCGTGTCTTTATGTTTCTTTACACGTAGCAAAAAGACTAGTCCGACAAGGCCACACATTGAAATCCTGGAACCTAATATTTTCTGGAACCACAAATATACGTCGATCTAGGTTTTGTCCTTACATAAACTTAATATCTAAACTTTATATCAATTACCGACATAGAATTGACACTAATAGATCTACATTTTGAGGAAGGGAACATATCCGGTGGAAACTATAACATTCGTGAAAACCTATGCGAACTACGGTAAAAAGGTCGTCTAAATTCAACAAAAAAAAATCACAGATGATTTGATGATGCACAAACTTGTAAAATATGTTGTCCGGACTCAACTTCATTTGTGATATACTAGTGGAAGGGCACGTGCGGCACGCACGTGATATAAAAAGAATTACAGAAAATGTTTAATTAGTATGTATGTAGAAAATAAAAGGATATTAAAGTAAATCTAATTATAAAAAGTATCAATTCATCCTTCACACCTGGAGATTAGGGAAGCCGGCGTTCATCGACCATCCACCATGCTGGTCTTCGCATCGTCTCCGCACCGTGCCGCATCACGGCCACCACCTTCAAGGCGGCTTTGAAGGAGATTGTCCGTGGAGGGCGGCGTGTCACCGCCGCCACCTTCAAGGCGGGGATGAGGGTCCGCAGATCCAGAGGGGGAGCCCACCCCGAGGCCGGCCGCGCTGCCGCACCCTGGTGGGGGAGCTCACCCACCCGCGTGCTTGATCCTCGACGGGGGGAGCTCGCCACTAGCCGACAGGGAAGACGAGGAGGGGTCGATGCCCGCGGGGAGGCGGTGGAGGCGCTAGCGGCTCGTGGATATGGGAATGAGGGTGGAGAGAATTAAGTTTTATAGGGAACACGAGGTGTAAAAAAGGAAGAAGTATTGATTGACGTGGTTTAGAGCATTGAACTCAAAAGGAAATATTCAAGGACTCAAAACATCATTTACATATAAATGTCATCCATCTAATTGCATTTGAATGTTGTTGACCTCATCACACAGTGATTCTTTCCTTACTTGATCTTTTCTTGTTTTCTCTTTCCTTGCTAACTATTTATGAATGACGTGGCTACCATTGACAAAATGACGTAGCAATTCTTTCCTTAGTACATCTAACCATGCAGTGATGCTTTCCTTGTTTTTCCTTTCCATGATGTGTCATCAGTCACACCAATAAATTTTCCTTTACTTTGTACATCAATATCTCTTTCCTTTTGAGTTCCTGAGTATTTCCTTTTTAGTCATGCCATCAATCACACAAATCAATTTCTCTTGCCTTGAAAAAAGAATGAAGTAAGGAAACAACAGCCGTGATTGCCTCCGACGTTTGAAAAAAGAATGACGAAAGGAAACAACAGTCGTGATTGACGGGGGCGGGTCTTCCTTACTTGATCTTTCCTTGTTTTCCCTTTCATTTCTAACTGTTTATGAATGGCGCGGCTACCATAGGTAAAATGACGTAGTAATTCTTTCCTTAGTTCATCTAATCGCGCAATGATTTTTTCCTTATTTTTTCTTTCCTTGATGAGTCATCAATCACACCAATCAATTTTCCTTTACTTCTACATCAATATCTGTTTCGTTTAGAGTTCCTTAGTATTTCCTTTTGAGTCATGCCATCAATCACGCCAATCAATTTCTCTTTCCTTGAAAAAAGAATGAATAAAGGAAACAACACGCGCGTGATCACAGCCCGCCACGGTGTGTGATAAGTAAGGAATCAATTGGCGCTGGTGAATACATGGCAAACTAAATGAAGCCTTTAATTAAAAGGAAGGGAAAATTTGTGCATGCTAATGGCCTGCCTGATTACATGCACACAATTCAAACGCGATTACATAGACGCCATTGACATGTGGGACGCGACCCGGCGGGTATGGTGGGTCCGGTGTGTAGAAGTTTGGGTGAAAAAAGTTTGGGGTGGGGGGCGCCCGGGAGCCAATTTATACTGCGAAATGACGACCAAATCAATCTCCCCCCTCTTGGTTCGTCGTCCTAGACTTGAAAAGTGGGGCCTCTGTGAGGAGAGAAGTGGGCCTAATCTTGGTGAGAATTGAACTCAATTCTTTCGCTTCTTTATTTTATGATATATAAAAATAACAAAGTTCAAGTCAGAAAGCTGTCCACATGATTTGTTAGAAATTTGTTATTTTTATATTAAAAACCGAAGTTGAGTTTGGACAAGATATTTTACAAGTTTTTGTCTCATCATATCATCTACATGTGTGATTTTTTGTGAATTTAGTTGACTTTTTTTTACCGTGGTTTGCACGGGTTTCCTCAAATGTTATGGTTTCACTGGATACGTTCCTGCTAGTGAATGTTAGATTGGTATAGTAGATCCACGTTTAGAGCAAATCCAAGAGCCATACTAAAAATGATCCAACAACCTCTCAATCTTCCTTTCTTCTCTATTTGGTTCGGCATACCCTCCCTTCCACTAGCCATTTTTGCTGAGCCACTCCTACTCGCCATCTCCCTTGAGTGCGCTCCTCTTCTCCCGTGCCCCCTGCCTAGGCCGCCATTTCTAGCTTCCAGTCTGCATGCCACCGCAGTCCACCCTCGGACACACCACCGGAAGAATACCCATCTAACGTGCGATGATAGAGGTGCATGCGGCTAGCCCTTCGAACCACTGCCGGGCATCGTAGGGGTGCTAGCCGACTGGCGGGGAGGAGCTCGAGGGAGTGGCGTACCTCGAGCGAGTTCGCACCGCAGCAGACGCCACACTCTTTAACCAAGCCGCAGATGGCTCTGGGGTAGTGGCTGGTGCCAACGGGGGCACCAGCGACCACTGCGACACTGGCGGCTGCTGGGAGCAGGTGGGGTCACCGGGTCAGTGCAGGGGAGTGGGTGGAGCCGGGGTAGAGGTGCCAGTGGCCAGTGGCCACAGCGCCAGCTGTCAGGAGCAGCTATGCCTCCTCGCGGGGGGGTGTTGTGCTTGCGGGGAGGAGCGATGCGGTTGGGAGAAGATAAGAGGCATGTGAAAATAGAGGCTAGCAGATATGGCAGGTGGGACTTATTGAGAACTATTTGGATTTGGAGAGTAAGAAATGAAGAGTGTTTTTTTTCGAATTACACAGTACGACGGAGACACTCACAACGCACGTATACTCATCCCTATGAACACATGCACGCAAACCCTTATTAAAGAAGTTCATACAAACATTTGACCTACACCAATATAAAAACCCTAGCTCACCACCCTATCTACCAACGCGGGCCACACGGCGACGCCTCCTCTGGAGTTTTGCCTCCACTCCACCCCCGACGCCGCCACCTTAGCCCATATTGCCACTCCCACTCCACCTCCTCTAGCCGGATCCCCACGCCTCGCTGCTCCCACCAACCCCATATCGGCACGCCGCGTCCTTCAGCCGGATCCCTGCGCCTCGCCACTCTCCAACCACCTCCTCCGGCCAGATTCCCGCGCCCCGCTGCATGTCAGCATGTGTGACAGTTTGAGAGTTGAAATTTGAGACTTACTTGTGTCAGTATGTGTGTGATTGTGAAGTTTGAGACTTATTTAGCTATAAAATTATTATTGTAGTGTTGGATATGAACTCATTGACATGTTTATGTTCAATACCCAACGGGTACCCTGTTACCTGGCGGGTACCCTGCCAGTAAGGGCACGGGTAAGGATTCTTACCCGTTACATTTGACGGGTAAGGGTATAGTAGAGATAGACAGGTATGCCAACGGGCAGGTAAATACTTTACCCTTACCCTACCCTGCCCATTGCCATCCCTAGTCAGCCGAGATTTTCCTTGGCGGCTCACACAAAATGCCAATGATTTTTCGTGGCTGTGTTTATAATAAACCGTAAAAGACTGTGTGCATTTAATTTCTTTGATGTTGACAAAGGCTGCCTTGCAATTAAATTTTCTTGTTATTTTATCAGCATCACCAAGGTAAACACTATAAGGCAATTCCAATTTCGTGTAGAGCAGATTGCATAAAGTACTGACCTATGGTTCTACGTCTTGAATCCGTGCATTTTAGTGGAACCAAATGAACTTACGATCGAAGATAGAACTTTAAAATCATAATATTGGTTATGTTAAATGATGTACGAATAATTAACACAGTAAGTTTGAATCTCTAATATTTGAAATATTTGAATTTCAAATATTAGAGATTCAAACTTAGTTTTTCGTTGATAATATGATTTCAAATAAAGAAGTTGTAAACTACAAAGTTTCATAACTTCTGAGGATCTACAACTTTTGTTTGAATGTTTCTCCATTTGAGATCGTTTTAAAATTTAAATTTTCAAATTTCAAAAATTCAGACGTACTTTTCCTTGACAAAAGTAATTCAAATTAAAAAGGGCTCAACTACAAAGTTGTATAACTTCTGAAGATCACAACTTTTATTTTGGTCATTTGTTCATCTGATATAGTGATAGTAACATTTTTCACAAATCTATATACCTCTTTGTGAAAATGAATAAATGACTCAAATAAAAGTAGTACATCTTTAGAAGTTATGAAACTTTATAGTTGAAAGTTTTTAAATTTGGATTAGTTTGCTACTTCAAAACATGATTTCAATTTGAACTTTTCTGCGGGGTTTTGCAAATAGGCACAACAAACTTCAATTTTGCCGTCGGCCAAAAAGGCTCACGGCAAAATGGGTGTTAGCCAAAACTCGGCAAACACCATTTTTCCGCCGGCCACAAAAAGGCTCACGGCAAAATGTGTCTTTGTCGAGAGCTGCAATCAGCAAACACCATTTTGTCGTGGACCAGAAAAGGTTCCCCCCACGGCAAACAAGCATTCGCTGTGAGTTCTGGTTTTGTCATCGAATTTTCTTCATGGCCGTCAGCAAAATACTATTTTGCCGAACCGGGAAAAAACTCACGGCAAAAAGCAGAGCTCAGGGCAAACTTTTATTTCCCGGTAGTTATCGTTCAGCTATTGCCAACGAAATATCATAATATTGTAAGACATTATTGAACGGCTTATCCAATGGGATGCTGATTGTAGTGATTATATAGTAGAGAAAGCCGTCATAACAGGTACAAAATAGACTCCTAATAGAAGACGATTACAGGAAGCAGTAAAACTGCAGAAGAACTCTAGCCCCAATACACATGTAAATAAGTCACTTATTGTATCATTCAGTTATTCACCGTATTATATTAGGCTTAGGCTAATATCACAAACGCTAGAAGTTAGTATCACAAGGTTTGTTACAGTGCTCGGAAGGTACCACCGGTTCCTCCCACCATGATTAATCTATACTAAAAAGAACGAGTTATTTTGAAAAAATTTCTCATCCAATTCGGGTCCGCCTTACCCCTCACGCCGGACCCACCCGTCATCTAATTGGGGGAGTGCATAGGGTGGAAGACCCATAGAATCACAATTTGGAGAGCGTTTCTGCCAAAAAACTAACGTTTTTGTTACCCAACACTACCGGAAACGGGCTCTTTGCCGTGAGCCGGTTCCTCACGGCAAAGCCCGGTTCACTCATGGCAAAATTCTGCTGGCAAAGGGCTTTTCGCCGTGAGCCATTCCTCGGGCTCACGACAAACATTTGCCGTGTGTAATATTTGACTCTTGGCAAATATTTTTGGAAAGAATAAAAAAAATCAAACAAATCCGTCGGCTGCCCCACCGGCCGGTCCCGACTGTCCCCTTCTCGGAAATGGGCTCCACCACCGTCATCGCCGTGCCTCGCCCCGCACGCTGCCGCCCCCACCACCAGGCGCTCCCATTGACCACCACCAGCTCCACCACCATCGCCGCCGTGCCGCGCGCCCGCTCCCGTAGAGGAGCTCCACCACCACCACGCTGCCGCCGCCGCCACCACCTGGAAAAAATAGGGAGGAGGGAGATGAGATTGACAGAGAGAGAGGAGGGGGAGAAAACCTGGATGCCACGGCCGCCGGATGGAGAGGTGGGCGGAAGATCTGAGGGCCCCGTCCGCCACTGCTGCCCTGCACACTCAGCCGTCGTGGATGGAGAGGATGTCGAGGTCGATGCACCAGCGGAGGTAAAGAGGAGGACACCGTAGATCTCAGAGCCGGGGAAGAAGCTCGCCGCAAATCCGTTCGCACCCGCTGCCATGGAGGCCATCAGCACCCCGCCGACGCCGGGGGAGAGGAGGCCGAGCTCCTCATGCACCACCGCTGCACCTCGGCCCACCACTGCTCCTCACCGTCGGTGAGGGGCGAGTGGATGGGGGAGACGAGGGGAGGCAGAGGAGGTGGTGGTGGCCGGAGGAGAGGAGGAGGAGGTGGCCGCCGGAGGAGAGGAGGAGGTGGCCGCCGGAGGGAGGGAGGGCAGGGGTAGGGTTTGGGGCTCAGCGGCGGTGTGAGGGAGGAGTGCGGGAGGAGGGAGGAGTGGGGGAGGGGCTTATATAGGCTAGGGTTAGGGAGGGGGGAGGCCGGCGGGTTAATTGGGCCGGCTAGCCCAATTACCTCTTTGTCGTGAGCCTATTTTTCGGCCCACGGAAAAAGAATTTTTAAAAATAAATACATCTAATACATTTAATTAGTGAAATATAGCAAATGATTTCAAATAAAAAAGTTGTCAAAAACAAACTTTCATACTTTGTCAAGATCTACAACTTTTATTTACAATGTTTCTCCATTTGAGATCGTTTCAAATATTCAAAATTTCAAATTCGATAAATTCAGACGTATTTTTCATTGACGAAAGTAATTCAAATTAGAAATGGTTCAACTACGAAGTTTCATAAATTCTCAATACCGACAACTTTTATTTAGGTCATTTGATCATCTGGTATTGTGGTAATAACAATCTTCACAAATCATATACATCTCTCACATAGTTGCATGAAACTATATAAGAGATATATGTTTTGTGAACAAAATTATTACAACTTTGTCAAATGAAAAATTACCTTTGAGAAGTAATGAAACTTTGTAATTGATTTTTATTTGAATTAATTTACTGCTTCAAAATTCATTTTCAATTTATGGCAAAGATCATTTTCCCGTCGGCTAGAAAAAGGGCTCACAGCAAAAAGGCTCTTTGCCGTGAGCTGCTTTCCACAAAACAGCATTTTGCCGTCGGCCACAAAAGCTCACAGAAAAATCTTTTTGCCGTGAGCAGCTCTCGACAAATTTCTTTTTGCCGTGAGCCGTACTTTTTGCCGTGAGTTTTACAGTTGGCCGTCGGGAAAAAGTAGTTTGCCGTGAGCCCAACTTTTGGCTCACGGCAAAATCCCTGGCTCACGGCAGCGATAACATTTCCGGTAGTGCAACGTCGTCTTACTCACCCACATGTACCCACGTCGGCCCACCAACCCGCGTATTTCGGTCTCTGCTGTACCACGTATCCGCACCCCACACGAGTCACGATACCTCCAACGGCGGCGGGTTGGCGGCCACCGATCTCCACGGCGCAGTTGCGTGTCTGGCAGTGTACGAGAGAGTACGACTAACTGGAGAGCTGCCACAAAGTTGTCTACAGCGCAGTGATCAACGCCGGCGAGGCAGCGGTGAAGCGCGTGGCCGAGGGTGTCGGCACAAAGGTTTCTGTCCTGGGGCGCGTGAACTACTCGTGCCTCATCCGCTTGTGTGGCCTCTGCGTGCACCACGGCGACATGCACCTGGAGTTAGAGTTTGTCGGTGTCGGTACAATGGTGTCGGCACTCCACCACGGGGTAGGCTACGGTGGTAGATTGTGTGGAGGGGATCGCTAAGACTGGAGCTAGATGGTGAACGAAGGACACGAGGGTTTATCCAGGTTCGGGCCGTGAGAACGCATAATATGCTACGTCCTGCGTTTGGTGATTGTATTGCTTGGGAATCTGATTGGACTTGTTTTGTAGGGTGTCCCTGCCGCCCTTATATAGGCTCGGGGGGTAGGGTTACAGATCACGTGGGATCTATCCTAGTCGGTTATACAAGATATCTCTTCGAGTACAAGTAATGTCTTTCCTAACCAACTAGTCTTTATCTAAGGAAACCTATCTCTTCGGGCGCCGCCTCATTCTTGATCCGTACGCCCGTGCCGGATGCTGTTGTGTGGGCCCTTGTCGTCCTTGAAGATACACCATGGGGCCCTTTTGTGCGGTACCCCGGGGGTATATCCCCCACAGCAGTCCCTGAGCGCTTCTTAACCAGACTGCGACCTCGATCGTCAACTTTAGGCTTCATCTGAGTGGTTGTTGTCTTCAGCCGAGTGCTTTGGGTTCCCCTTGGTCGACTCTTGGCGCAGCCGAGTGGTCTCGAAACTTGACTTGTGGTTGCCCGGTGGTTGAGGAGAGCTCCAAGTTAATTAGATCACCGAGCCAGAAAATGTACACTCTCGTCGAAGACGAAGTGTACACACTTAGTCCCCGAGCCTTGATAAAGATTGAAGAGGTTTATCAAGGGTCAAGAAAGAATCTAAGCGACTGAACCTCGATGTCTCAAATAAGGTAGCCTCATTGAGGCACCTCCCGTACGCCTCCCAAGCCTCCAATCTCTAACCAGATTTATATGCTTAGCCAAGGGCTTTGCTGCTGGCTCTGGATGATCTTGGTGACACTTTTAGTGCTCACTGAATGGGCGCATCTCCAGATGCGCCCATTAGGGCAATCCCCGAGGTTTGGAATAGTTAGAATACCTATTTCAGAGCTCTAAAAAGACTTTTGGGAGAGTACCTCTCAGACCATCTGACCTGGTACGGTGCCCGGAAAGAGCTCCATCTCTAAACCAGATTTTCCATATGGTGCACCGTGTTCTCATGGAGTTTTTGCGCAAGGTCACTTGTCCTAGCCATCATTTTTGTGGCTTCTGAACAGCTCTGACCTATGTATGGCATGCCTTCAGAAGAGACCCTCATGAGCTAGAAGAGCGAATCCACTTTGGGATTCGCACTGTGAAGTTTCGAGGGTAGGTTATCTGATAACCTAGCTACCCGTGACTCCAAGTCACGGCCTCTAAATGGTTGTGTACCAATTTTATTTGGAAAGCCTATTTTTGTTTAGAATTCAGGGCGTGATCCCTCAATAGGTAATCTCCACTCTTTGGCCCGTTTAGAGCCGCGGCCCATTTCGGCCCACATAGCCTGAATTTGGAACGTCGGGCGTAACGGCATGTAAGCGACGTCGGGAGCGGTTTGGACTCACGAGATACTCACGAGTCGAACTCGCGCAAACGTGGCAAGGCGATGGGATGGAAGGGGGCCCCGCCACTGCTCCCTTTTTGGTCGCCTGCATTTAAGGCAAGCCGGGAGGTGGCGCACGCGTCACACCTCCATCACTTTGCGTCGCTTCACGTTGCTTAGGAAACCCACAGCTGCCACTTCATCTTCTCCTCCGGTTGCTCCGCCGCCGCATCCGCCCGATCCACCGCCGCATTAGCCCGAGCTCCGCCGGATCTGACCCCGGCGGAACCCTAGATCTAGATCCACCGCCCGATTCCGTCTCGAACCTCCGCTCCCCGCAGTCCCCGAACATAGCGACGGAGGATGCCCCCAATGGCTCACCGAAGCAGGAAAGATTCAAGGGCGGGAGCGGCGGATGTAAGGCGGTCTCCCTCGCCATCGCCGCCGCCGCCACCGCCACACCACGATGACGAGTGGCCCCGCTCCGTGTCGACGATGGAGCGGCTGGTCTCCCTGGTGTGGGACAGCGTCCTGCTCAATGCGGCCACCGAGGGGTGGCACCCAGCGGTGGGGGAGGACTTCCCCACGCCGGAGACGCATGAGGTCGTCGTGTTCGAGTCAGTGTACCTCCGCGGATTCGGGCTGCCTGCGCACCCCTTCTTCCGCAGGCTGCTCTACTACTACGGGTTAGTGCTTTGTCATCTCAACCCTAACTCCATCTTGCACATCACCATCTTCATGCATCTCTGCGAGGCATACCTTGGTATTGCCCCGCACTTCAATATCTTTTGGTACTTCTTCTGGGTGAAACCCCACAAGGGTGCCAAGAAGCCAAATGTGGTTGGCGTCGCCGGAATCCAGCTCAAGTAGAAGCTCTGTGCCGAGTACATTTCGGTGCTGCTGATCAGCTCCAATAAGGACTGGCACGGCGAGTGGTTCCACACCACCAACCACTCCTCGCATGTCCCGTGCAACATCGACGTGCGGCCGGTCCCTCACAAATGTTGGGATGAGGAGCCAAGCGACGTCGAGATGGAGGTGCAGGAGCTGGTGAAGCTGATCCTGGACCTGAAGGCGGACGACCTCATCGGTGTGGCGGTTATGGCAAATTTTGCCCCCCGGCAGCTACAGCCGTTGAAGGAGAGGGGCAACCCAGCGTACGAGTACGCCGACGAGGACTATGACACCACGCGGCATGTGCCGGAGCCGCGGAAGCGTGACGAACTGGTGGAGCATGTCTGCCAGTGCTTTGTCACCAGCACTGCCATCACAACGCGTGGCGCACCACATCCGTTCAGCGTGGCGTCCCTGCCGCCCGAGGTGAAAAACTTTTCTTTTTTGCCATGCGCCCATTAGGACATGAACATGTGCTCGTCAGATGTTTGATAAAGTGTTTGTTGAATGTTGTCTTGTAGGACCATCAGGCCTTCGTCTCCACATCGCCGCTGCCGGGTACTCTGGCTGGGGTGGACTCCCTGCCCGGTAGACTCGGCGAGTTGCAGAGGATGGAGCGCGCCCGTGCCCGTGCCCACGTTGTGGCAGGCAGTGGCATCGCTACCACTTCGGGGCCGGTCCGACGCATGACCGCATCTCCGTTTGAGGAGCCCAAGGGCAGCAAACGCCCGGAGGTACGGTGTGCGCCACCCGGCTCGCTCAATATTGACGAGACGGCATCGTGCCGGCGCAAGCTTGTGCTACCGGGCCACTCAGACGAGTAGGATGTGGCTCCTCGCACACCCGTGACCTGCGACATCCCGCCGGCGGCAGCCGGGGGAACGCCGAGTGGTGTGCTCGCTTCTTCTCCTTCTCATCCTTCTTCTCCTCCACCTTCTCTTCCGCATACAGAAAACTTGCCACAGAGCGCGAGCGCTTCGCGCCTTGCACCGGAGGCTGCCCAACCGCCTCCCACAGCGGTGCAAGAAGCACCCAGGACGGCCGCAAGGACGGTCGTTGGGGCAAAGCGGCCGGCGTCCTCCATCTCTGGGTTCCGCAAGCGTGCTCGAGTGCGCGTGTCGACCCAGTAAGTTGCTCTGTGCACTCCTGTTGCTTTCCATATGCTTTTGGTGTTGGTGTTTGATGTTTGAGGGTGGTTCTGGTGTCAGGATTGTTTGTTATCTGCAAGGATCCTTGTGACCCCTCTATCGATGGGGGTGAGGTGCCCGCGCCACCTGTCGACCCGGCAGCACAACCAACGAGTGCTTCGGTGGAGCACTCGGTTGCAGCGCAGGAGGTGCCAGGCGCAGTGGCGCTAGACACGGGCACGGCTCCCCGGGCACCCAGTCCCTAGCATGAGGTCACTGGGTCCTCGGCTTTGGGTTCAGCCACCGAGGCTGAGCCTGAGGTTGAGGAGATCCACCGGGAAATCACCCCGCGATCAGTCAGCCTACCGCGCTTCGGCAGGATAGCTCGGATTCGTCGTGGTAGGGTACACATGGTCCTTGGGGACCTTTCTGCTGACGAGAGCAACCGGCAGGAGCTCGTGGCAGCGACACAAAGTGTTGCCCACTTGGCGGAGGTGAGTACTCATTTGGAACTCCTTTTCTTTGCCATCTTTGATTTTGGTTTTCCAATCTTTTGTGTTTATAGGCAGTGGCTGCTGCTTCTGCTCGCAAGAGCGAGGTGTTGGACGATATTGGGTCCAACACCGTCACGTTGCACACCCGAGTGCAGCACCTCGAGAACAGGTGCTGCCCGCCAGGCGAGCAGCAATCAGGAGCTTGAGCAGCTGCGCCGGGAAAAGCCAGCCGCGGACGCAACAGCTGTGTCCTTGCGCGAGGCAGCGGAGGAGCACCAGAAAGGTTCGTTGGCTCAACTCACTTTTAGCCTTGTCATCCGATTACCTGTTTTTGACTCTGTTGTTGGGGCAGCTCGGGCCAAGGCGAAGCAGGACCTCGAGGTCGTCCACAGCCAGGCGAAGCATTTGAAGACTTCGTTTGAGTAGGTTGCCAGGGAGCGGGCTGTGGCGAAAAAGGAGCTCACCAGATGGTCACCTGCTTCCCTCGTGTTTGTTTTACTATTTTATGGTCACCTGCTTCCCTCGTGTTTGTTTTACTATTTTTCTCATTTAGTCCTCCTGACGTTTTGAGCAGATCTCCGGAGGAAACTCTTTGCCCAAATTGCAGATCCCGAGGCACGCGTGGAGTCGGAGAGGAGCCAGTTCAAGGCGCTAGGTGAAGCTCTGCGCCTGTTGCTGGACGAGCTGGCTCCGCTCGCCGAGTCCTCCACGGTGCGTGAGTTTGGTGAGCCTCCTGTCCGCCCACTGAGCCTACTGGAGCGAGTCCAGGCGGCTTCGTCACGCTTCCAGGGCTACCTTCGCGAGGTCAGCCTAGCGAGTACTAGCCACTGCCTCGCCGTTTTCCGCTCCTTCCTCCACCACATGGATGTGAACTGGTTCCGTGAGGACTTCGCCCGTGGGATGTCACCCGCACGGATCAACCAACTTCTGGAGGAGGTGAAGGACACGGCAGAGCAGCTTGCCAATGACGTCGTGCCTACCCAGAGGTTGAGGGTGGTCTCCTGCTTCAACCATAAAAACATGTATAAGTACTTGTAATATTTCGTGGTACTATTTGTGCTATTTTGACTTCGTACTGATTTTAAGTTGCCGCGGTACTTTGACGATATCCATGTACTGTTAATTTCCTCGGTAGTTAGTCTGTCACGGGAAACCGTCACTACAAGATTTTCGGTCAAATGCAACACCAAAAAAGTGTTGCAAAAGACCCAAAAATGGTAGCAATAGTACTTTTGCTACCATTTTTTTGGTTAAATGTCATTGCACTTGTGACTGTAGCAATAGGAGAATGCAACGGGTTACGTTTTAGTTGCGACACACAACCCCTCTATTGCAACAGTTTTGACGCTTTTGCAACACATGGTGAGTGTTGTAACAATAGCAATTGCAACCACTATGGGTGTGGCAATAGTATCAATTGCAACGAACTAGGCGTTGCTAGCGATACGTATTGTGACATGCTAGTCGTGTAGCAACACAATGCAATCGCAACGCAACACCGGTGTTGCAATTGTGGTTATTGCTACGCGGAGAAAGCATTGCAATAGAGGTTCTCTATTGCCACGTCTCGTAAATGGTTGCAATAGGTGGCTTAGGTTATTGCAACGTTTCTGTAGATTGATTGCTACAGAGAGGTCCTCTATTGCCACCGTCATCTTTTTTGTTGTTGCAAGAGATAGTCTCTATTGCCACAATTATCGCACCTATTGCCACGACTAAATGTGGTTGTTATATATGCTATTGTTGCAACGCAATTTGGTTTGATTTCCATCCTATATTGCAATGCCAGATTAATATATTAATAATTCATGTTGCGGCGCTTTGTTTAGTAGCTTAAATCAATAATCGCAAAACAACAAATACATAATGAATGAAGCATCGTCATGCATTAAAACGAAATATAATTTGTTCTTACAAATCTTTAACGAAACACACCGAGTGTCAAACTAAATGAAAGCACAAATATCTTAATACATAATAATGTATCTAGCACACACAACTGTTTGGACCCATTCGAATCAAAGACCAATGTCTACTATAGCAGCAAAGGTTACCTTGATATGTATGTTGGCCATTGTCCCACATTCCCATGCTCCTTGAACTCAAGATTCCTCCTGAAAAAATCATTGTCATGCATTAGTTAAACTAAAATTCTAGAAGTATATCTATATTTAGAATAATGGCATACTGTTGCAGAACAAAAGAATAGCTCTCTACTTCTCCAAAAAGGAGAACATGTTCCTTTTAAATGCATAGAGAGATAAAAGGTTTCACATAGTACAAGTGCATTCAAGTGCATTCTTTTTGGACAATGCAGCTCACAATGTCAGTAGTAATGTGGAGCAGCTCACACTTCATGTTAAGCATAAATGAAATTATTGCTGTCAAATAAGAGAAATCTAATCATTGAAAAGACAAGCATTGCAAACTACTATGAGAGGTCTTCAAATTACATGTATATGACAATTGAAACTTCGTATAAAATATTTATTATCATCAGAAAACAATGTCCACCTGGAATTATTAATTATCGTTGAAGAGTCCTCATGCTTCAGAAGTGCGGAATACTGATTGCACTGAAATGAATCGAACTGAAATATCTAATGACTGTAGGTTGGGGAGGAAAAATAAAGCAGGTAATAGCCAAAGGTTTTTTAAAAAGAACAGGATGCAGGCTTCATATATCATGCTAACTAAAGAAATCATTCAAATTTCAACCAATAACACTTTATGCAGGGAGGTTACTAGATGATGAAAACACAATTTTTTTTGTTCTTGTCTACAACTGGAATGTGATAAGTTGCTGTTCAACCAGAAGGCCTGACCATGGAATGTACAGATGGTTTCGTATGCCCAAAAAGGCTGATGCAGCCATGGTTAATTTCAGAAACTGTTGCTGCATTAACCTGCATACTAAACCATAGCCAAAAGTGAGAAGGCAACTGCTAAAGACAAGCTAGAAACAGGAAGTACAGCCTGATCCTGTCATCACTCGACCATTTAGTGAACTAGTTCCAATTGACTGGTATTAAGAGCAGTAACTTTTCCAATTCTGAAATGACAGAGTAGAAGGAATTGGGCAACTGGCCACATCATTAGGTGTTGATGTGGGAAAAAAATCAGAGCTTATCCATGTATAGGGCAGTGAATTTCACTCCAGGGTCGAGTTCATTTAAATTATTTTCAATAGCATCTGGTGAAAATATTATCGTAAACATGAATGTTTCTAGCCCAAATAGCATGTTTAAATCATACAGTTATATCATAACCTAAGGTTGGAAAGTTTGCTGAGGGCAAGAGCCATCTGACCCATGAAGCTCATGTGGGCATGTTTAAATCATTTTCACCTGACTACAGAACATTCAACTACCTGGCATTCACTAACGTCAGCTAGTACCATTAGAATAGCACTCAGCATTTTCAGCTAATACTGTGCAGTTTAGCAGCGTATCTATCCCAATTGGTGGCAATCAAAGCATCAGCAAAATTAGAAAAACATCATCGGTTTGGTCACCTGCACTTGTAGCTGAAGGTGCTTCATATACTCAATGCCATCGTCATGCATTAGTGTCTTGTCCGTCTGCACCTGCGAAATTGTTCCCCATAACCAGTGGCAGTGAAATTATTAGCTTCCAAATTCCAATCTGTACACAACTTGAAATTAGTTGATGAGGAAGATAACTGACTTGGCAATTCCAATACTAAGAAGCTGACTGACCGCTCCTTGCTTGCCTTTCCTCCTGTTTAATGGAACTGCCAGGTCGCTGCCACCATGCCTCACAACACAAAATTGTTAGGAACCTGTTACTCCTTTAGTAGCTTCAAGAAGATAGTGGACCAACACGAGTTGCTACCGTATAACCGGAGGCCTGCAAAAGAGGGCATCTTCGCGTCGCTGCCGGCCACAGAGGAAGAGGGAGACGTGCTGGAGGCCTGCACCGCGGCGTTGTGCCGGATCCAGGCGCCAGCCGGCCAGGCGGAGGGAGGGACGTCGGCCTGGAGCAGGGGTGTGGTGACCTGGAGCAAGGAGGGGCGGCGACCTGAAGGGGCGGCGGCCTCGAGCAGGGAGCACCGGCGGCCTAGCGGAGGGAGAGGCGGCATCCTGGAGCAGAGAGGGGCGATGCACGCAGGGAGCGGCGTAAGCCTGCCACTGGGGAGGGTATGGACAAATCCACTCTTGTTCATACCCAAATCCAAATAATGATTATCCACTTCTTACCCTCTCCAATCTCACCCATGCCCAATGGATAATTAGTTTTGTACTAGATTCTATGCATACCCAATCGATTATTTGTACCCTCCCCACACCCTACCCTCCCCATTTCTTCAATGGATAATTATTTTCTACTCATACCCTCCCCATTTGAGGTGGATGTGGATTCGAATATGGATAATGGATAAAAACAACAGGCCTAGAGCGGGGGCGGGGAGAAATTGAGGAAGGGTGGCGGCGGCCGGTGGGTTGGAACGGGGATGGATTGACTGTTGAACTAGGTTAAATGCGTGGAGCGGGGGGTGGAGATAGTGGACCCGCTGTTATGGGCCTTTTTTCTTTTGCTTTTTGCTTTCTGTTTTTCTATTTCTCTTTTTCTGTTTTCTTTCTTTTTTTTCTTTTTTAAATATGGCTAAGTGAGTGATGTTCCTAGTTGTAAAGAATATATAGTACCACTTTATCGAAATCGTTTAAAATTTTTATGGGATGGTTGTGGAGCAAAAATATGTTATTGTGTGAATCGGTGAAATTTTTTGACCAACTTTAGCTATTACTCTAATTATTTGTTGAATTACTAAGGAATAAATGTTAAAATACCATAAAGTGGCTAGTAAAATCTAAAAAATTGCATAGCTACATGATTTTGGTGTACAGGCATCTCATAAAAAATTCAAGTGATTAGGATAATGTTATGTTGCACATCCAACGCAAAGGCATACATGGCTCTATATGATAAAGTGAGAGATGTTCCTGATTGTGAAGGATGTATAGTACACTTTATCGAAATCATTTAAAACTTTTATGGGATAGTTATGGATCCTAAATATGTTGTTGTGTGAAATTGTGAAATGTTTTGATCAAGTTTAGCTATTACTATAATTATTTGTTGAATTACTAAGGAATAAATGTTAAAATGTCATGAATTGGCTAGAAAAATCTAAAAATCTGCATATGCGCATGATTTTGGTGTATAAGCATCACGTAAAAAAATCAAGTGGTTTCCACAAAGTGTTGTTGCAGATCTATCGCAAAGGCATATATGGCTCATATAGTCCTATATGACTAAGTGAGAGATGTTCCCCATTGTGAAGGATGTATAGTACACTTTGTTGAAATTATTTGAAATTTTTATGGGATGGTTATGGATCCAAAATATGTTTTTGTGTGAATATGTGGAATTTTCAGACCAAGTTTAGCTATTACTATAATTATTTATTCAATTACTAAAGAATAAATGTTAAAATGCAATAATTTGGCTAGAAAAATCTAAAAACTTATATATGCACATGATTTTGGTGTATAAGCATCACATAAAAAATTTAAGTGATTTCAATAAAGTGTTTTTGCACATTCATCGCATACATGGCTCACAAAGTCCTATATGACTAAGTGACAGATGTTCCTGGTTGTGACTGATGTATAGTACACTTTGTCGAAAATCATTTGAAACTTTGTGAGATGGTTATGAAACCAAAATATGTTGTGCGAATTTGTGAAATTTCCGACTACGTATAGATATTACTATAATTATTTGTCGAATTACTAAGAAATAAATGTTATAATTCGGATACCTTACACAAAAAAGGATGAATGCTCTAGTGGTAAGGCTCCTAACTATTTAGCAACTACTCATGGGTTGCAACTACTCATGGGTTCAAAGCTCCGCGGTAGCATTTTTTATATTTTTTCACTAATTACATGTCATTTTCTCACTTATTCAAACTTCAATCGCAGCTGGGGTCGACCGTGCATGGCCGAGTGACGTTGCAATCATGACGGGGTCTGCTGTCAGTGATATGTCAGCACTACGTCCGGCCGCATATGCCATGTCAGCACGGCCGCCGACGCCACGTCAGCAAAATGTAATCAATTAAAACGAAAAACATCACTATATGTATAAGGTATGGTGGTTCGAACTTGAGACCTAAGCCTTGAGTGGTAGGTGCCTTACCATTAGGTTGCAAGATTTGTTGTGATAATGTTTGGTATTAAACTTATTTCTAGTCATCCACAAACGATAGGGTTACTATGAGCTGACTGCATAGTAATACCTTTTCACTGATGATAGGTCATTTTCGCACCTATTCAAACTTCTTTATCCAAATTAAAAAATGTCTATAAGTTTCATATCGTTTTAATAATGTGCCGCCATACATTGTTCACAAATTAACTAATCAATAAGTACATTTGCTATTTTCTATCATTTAAATGAATTACTACATGTTTACTAAAAGTAATTCCAAATTGATCTATATGTACCTCTAATAAGATTCAAAAAAAATTAAAAAAAATTATATTTAGGTGCCTATGGTCCATTCTAGCCCACATCTAGGAGATTGACGAAAACTTCAATTGACTTATAGGGAAAACTCGAATTTCTACTAGTCACCTTGTTATAAAATAATAATAATAATACCTAAAACTTATCCAAAAATTATGAAATTGGCATTTTGTTTATTGCAACCATTTTGGGCCTATTGCAACACTTTTTTGGTGTTGCATTAGACAAAAAATAATAATACTTTTAGGAAACTTTACTTGTTTTTTTAAATAACTAACTAATATAACTTTACTATTTTAAAATCTATAAGGTTACTATAAGCTGACCACATAGAAACATGGAAAAGGCTTGAACGATGCTAGCTAACACTAACATTATAATGGTGTAGTGGTAAGTCATATACTAGTATAGTATTGAGGTTCTTGGTTCAATTCCATACCATGGCGTTTTTTTATTTTTTCTATTTTGTCTCTGATGACATATTGTTTCCCACCAATTCAAACTTCTTTCTCAAAATTAATAATTAGAATAAAATCTAGTAGATTGATGAAAAATTCAATTGACTTATATGGAAAACTCGAACTTCGACTAGTCACCTTGTTATAAAATAATGATAATAATGCCTAAAATTTATCCAAAGATTATGTAAATTGGCATAGAATCATTTTATGGATCTACAAGCTTGACAAAAATGTTTCATAAAATTTTATGAAAATTGGAGTATACTTTTTTCAAAAACTAGATAGTCCATCACATTGTTTCATACAACTCAATTTAAACTTCAAAATTTTTACAAGCTCAAGTACTTTCTTACCCAATAGACACCTCAAATTTGGATGCAACCTTTTTTTAGTGCGCCGGATTATATTCCGGCCACGGCCAGGGTGCGGCCGGCCGTTGCCAGGGTGTGGCCAAGGTGCGGCCAGCCAAGGCCAGGGTGCAGCCGGCCACGGCTAGGGGTGCGGCCGGCTAGGTGTGGCAATGCAGGGCAAGTCAGCGGGTAGCGGAGGGTCTCGAGTTGCGATTATTTCTCTTTTCTCTATTTTTTCCGTATATGACTCGTTTTCGTACGTTTACATAGTAACGTCTACTATAATATCACAAAAGGTGTTGTAGCTCAATGGTAAGGCAAATTGGTATGGGGTTGTTAGTCCGTAGTTCAAACCCATTATAAAGCGTATTTGTTTTGCATTTTTTTCATCCTCAAGGTGGGACCGCATCACCACGTCCTCAAGGTGGGACCGGGTGACATGGCATTGTGTCTATTGCAACCATTTTGGGCCTATTGCAACACTTTTTTGGTGTTGCATTACACAAAAAACAATAATACTTTTAGGAAACTTTACTTCTTTGTTTTTTAATTAACTAACTAATAGAATCTTGTAAAGTAACTTTTCTATTTTAATATTTATAAGGATACTATAAGCTGACCATATAGAGACATGAAAAAGACTTGAACGATTCTAGCTAACACTAACATTATAATGGTGCAGTGGTAAGTCATATACTAGTGTAGTATTGAGGTCCTTGGTTCAATTCCATACCATGGCACTTTTTTATTTTTCCATTTTGTCTCTAATGACAGATTGTTTTCCCACCAATTCAAACTTATTTCTCAAAATTAATAATTAGAATAAAATCTGAATTCAAAATTAGCCAAGTTCTAGTTTTACTATGAATTGTATTTTTTCATAATATATCATACTCGATACAAGGCCCAATCTAAATCAGCCTCAGCTCCTAGTTCTTGTTGCAATAAGCATGTAATAGTTGCAACTCCAAAAAAAGCGTTGCAATTGAGAACCACTTTGCTTCGCCCTCCAGAGTTCTCGTTGCAATAATCATATAACAGTTGCAACACCAACAAAGCATTGCAATTGAGAACCACTTTAGCTTCGCCCCCTAGAGTCCTCGTTGCAATAAGCTATAGCAGTTGCAACCCCAAAACAGCATTGCAATTGAGAACCACTTTTGCTTCGGCTATCAAAGTTCTCGTTGCAATAAGCATGTAGCTATCGCAACACAACAAACCCGTAGTAGTAGTCACAACCAAATGCAACAAACGCAAATGTGGTTGCAGTAATACCACACAATTGCAACCAAAATTAATTTTACTACAACCATTTTTCACCATTGCAATATGGTCCACCAAATACAACAGAGCTTCGCAACATTTTGAAAACTATTGTATTAAAGGCATGTATTGCTACCATTTTTTAGAATGGTTGTAATACAACAATCTCTAGCAACCAAATTTTCGACATTGCAATTCTTCATTGTTGCATTTGACACAAAACCTTGTAGTGCGTAGTCCCGTTGGCCTTAGTTTCCTAGCGTAGAGGGCGTACTCACATACACACATAGTACCTTGGCTTGGTGAAGATCTCGGCCCACGATTTAAGACGTGTTCTGCCGAGTACTTTATGAGTCGTAGGATTCGTGTTTAGATGAGCGTTTTTAGTTTTGACAGAAGTAAACATTGCCATAAAAAGAAAAGGGGCAGCCCCCAGGTTTCAGATTTGAAACTTGGGTGCTGATCATGCGAGCAGGATATCGAAGTGAAAGAACTTCAAGAGACATGAAACTGTATTCATTGCCAAAGCTGCTAGCATGGATGGAGAATATGAGAGACTAAAAGAAGTGAAGGACCGGATAGGCGAACCAGAGAGGGGGGGAGTGAATGGGAGCCGATAAAAATTCTCCTCAGGAACTCAGCTTATGAACCCAAGATCACTCGGATACCTCCTGCTCTTCTCTTGCCAAATCCACGTAGCCACTGAAGTGCTACTAGACCTAGGAACAAGACTCTAGCAAACCACACTCGAAAACACGCAGCGGAAAACAACTCGAGCACCTGCTGCCAGAGTAAAACTGGTCAGGCCGATTTCCCAAACCAGTCAGACCGGATTTCTAGGACTTAGCCTCTCACAGCCAGAGGAAACCTGTCAGGCCGGTTTTGTCTAGAAAACCCCCAAACGCCCAACGAGGCCAAACCTAAGGAAACACGCTCCAAACTCAACGAAACTTGGACAAGCGAAGCCACAACCTCAGAAAGACTTGCTCACCCAAAAGTCTCCTCGAAAGCCCACAGGAGGGCAAACTGGTTAGACCGGTTTCTGACACCGGTCAAGCTGGTTTTGCCTGGGCAGTCGGGAAGAACTCCACCCGCGGGAAAAACTCGACCTTCACCTCAATCGATCTCTCGATTCGCTCCACGGATTCAAGTGAGACTTTGGGGGTAGTAGTGGTACCTCATGGGCTACCTTTGGCCAAAAGCTCAAGCCCCGAAACTCACCGAATCAAGAGGAATCGAAAGTCAACCTCCAAAACCACCTCTCCAAGAACTCCACTGAAAACCACCAAATCTAAGGTGTTTCCACGGATTTGAGGGGGCAAGATCACCAAGAAAAGAGGCACCACATCCTCATGTGTGATTCCCACAACAAATCCCATAAAGAAACTCCTCCAAAACCTTCCCACGAAAATCACAAGAAAAGGCCCCGAAAATAGCCAAAAAGGGAAAACGGGAGAGGCACAAAGAACACTTGAGGAATCACGCCGAACCTTCTATACATACCATGAAAGATTCGTACAAGGTCTAGATTGCCTCCTCAACATCCATCCCTCTCTCAAGATTTCACCATGAAGCTCTCAAGCTAGTCCTATAGAAAACCCTAAGGGAAAAAGGGAAAAACTAAGGAAGCAAATGAACTAGGGTTCCAAGAGATGGCTGCCATCCTCTCTCCTCTAAGTTTATATGGAGGCAACCGAAAGACGAAACTACCCCTATTACATAATAGGATACACGCCCCTGAAGGGCACTTTGGGAAATTGTCGTCGCAGCACCATCGGACAGATGCGCATCCACCGCAAGCCCGCGTATCACCAATGCAACTCTTGCGATCATGTCGCGTGTCCTCCGCTTTGAAGCTTCCCGATGCCCTGCGACCCCAAACCGGTTAGACCGGTTTCACCAACCGGTCAGACCAGTTTCGGCCTGACAGCCATGCTGAGTCTTCGGTCTTGACCCATGTCTCACAGGCAGGCTTACAGATCACGTGGGATCTATCCTAATCGGTTATACAAGATCTGTCTTAGAGTACAAGTAATGTCTTTCCTAAGCAACTAGTCTTTATCTAAGGAAACCTATCTCTTCGGGCGTCGCCTCATTCTTGATCCGTACGCCCGTGCTGGGTGCCCTTGTCGTCCTTGAAGATACGTCGTGAGGCCCTTCCATGCGGTACCCCGGGGGTATATCCCCCACAGTCGGGAATAGCGCGCTCAACAACTGGCTCCACGGCGGCGGGCGCTTGCTCGAGTGGAAGAACAACCAGGTGTAGGTGGCGTTCGACATGGCCGACGGGCTTGACGTGCAGATGACACAAAAGTCGTGGGCACGGAAGGGTACCTGGCGGCTGGCGCTGCCGGAGTACCTTGAGACGAGCTGATCGGCCCTGACCTCTACGTGTTCGCCTTTTTTTTTATAAGAATGTGTTCACCTTCGGAGTCGTACTGCTCGAGCTCCTGTGGCTCTCGGGGAAGGAAACGGTGCCTGCATGTGTCGTCAACACTAACAGCGGCGGTGGCGGCGAGAGGCGTTATTGCTGTGGCAGGAAGTGCAGTGGCTGGCCAACGATGATGGCAGTGTGCATGCGAGAAGATGTCCGGTCGCATGGGGAGTACTCCGTCGGATGTGGCGTTCATGTTACTCGCGTTGGCGCTGCGGTGTGGCGCGGGAGCCTTGGGCGCGGCCCTCGATGGGTGAGGTCTTGCCATCTCTCTCTCAGTGGTGTACTGCTTCAGCATGATGACCCATCGAACCCTGATGAAGTCCTATTTAATGGGCTTTTGTATCAGTTTCGAAAACTTATCAGGTAAAGATCAATTGGTATATTTTTCAGTTTTTAAATAAGTTGCATCTGTTTCTTAAGTTTAACCTAGCTTGGACATACATGAGACATGTTTGGATGGAGGGGTAAATGGGTTAATGGGGTAAATTTACTCTAAATTAGCTCTAGGGTACCAAACTTGTGGGGCAAATAGGGTTAGGAAAATGTGTAGCTCCTCTAATTCCATTTACCTCTCAAAAGTGTCAAATTTGGGCTAACTCCTACATCTCTCCTCACCTTTCTGTTATGCTTAGCCCACCAACATTTACCCCTCAATCCAAACACCTCGAGGGGCCAAATTTCTTAAGAGCAAATGTAAGAGCATAATATTTGCCTTTGCCTCAACCATCCAAACACGCCCATAATATCTCTTTCCACATAGCCTTCCATTGTTTCTCTTCTGCTCACTCTGTTTCATAATACTTGTCATTTTAATTTTTCTATGCACACTGACACACACATATATATAGATAGATAGATACATAATAAAATGAATGTATCTAGAAAACTCGAAACGACAAGTATTACGAAATGAAGGAAGTACAATTTTGTTGACTATAATGCATATCATAATTGAACGCGACTGAACGCCTACTTGCTGACAGATCATTCTTTTGCCAAGTAGAAAGGCTGGATGTTTAGCATGAAGGTTAAAGAAGATCGTGACATGTATACATTGAGAACAGAAATGATGAAGATGACTTGTCCTCCTAACCTATTTGTGGTCATTCCATTTATGAAATCTTTTTTAAACACGTGCGTGTCGCACGTGCACCTGACTAGTTTTAAAACAAGGGTATTGGACGGTTCATAGAAAAATCGAAGTCTCTGCCTCTGGTCTTCGTATACACTACTAGAGAATCGGGCATTTGTCCCTGGCCCGATTTTTCATTTGTACTTGGTATTTTTGCCCTCTGTACAAATAATGACATGTGTACCGGGTGGACACACCGCCTGGTACAAATGCCCCCTCACAGGGGCGCGTCGGGGCCTCCTCCAACTCACCCGGTACAAATACCTCACATTTGTACCGAGTGGTGGATACACCCTGTACAAATGTGTTGGCCTCACATTTATACCGGTCGGAGTCATCACCCGGTACAAATGTGAGCACATTTGTACAAGCCCATGTCATGGCCCGGTACAAATGTGCAACGGCTAGAATTCATTCTTCTTCCCCCTTCCAGAGCCCCCCTCCCCACTCTTCTTCTTCCTCTCTCCAACTCGAGCTCCCCCTCCCTAATGGCGCCCTAGGGAACTTTTGCCCGATTTGCGAAGATTTCTCCATGATTTCACTCATTGAAGTTGTGTGAGGTTAGTTACTTCATCCTCCTTTGATATACGGTTGCTGTTTTAAGTATTATGCTTTGTACTTAGAGTATTTCATTAAATTTCGAATGAGCTAAGAATGGTGATTTTTTAATTTAGATGCATATTTGACTATGTTCAAATAGAAAGAAAGTGTCATGATAGATGTATGAGATGTTGTACGTGATGATAGATTTCTTTAGATTTATTTATTTATATTAAAAATTAGTTTACTCAATAAAAAATTAATTTCCTCATGAGAAAATTAGTTTCCTTATTAGAAAATTAGTTTTCATCATTAGAAAATTGATATCCTCAGTAGAAAAGTAGTTTCCGTATTAGAAAATTAGTTTACTCATTATATTTTCGTATTATATATATATTCATAAGAAAAAAAATTAATATTTCATAGTTTAGTCTTTCACTAGTATTTAATAATTAGGTATAATTGATATTAAATTTTAAATTTCATAGTTTAGTTCTTCACAATTTTTGCATAGTTTTTAATTATGTGTACAAATAAGTAGAGATGTCTACCGCTGCCAGTGGGAGTGGGGATAGTTGTTTGGCTGGAAATTATTAACTAAAATTCCATGCATATTTTAGGGATAACAATGGCAAGTCACTTTTTTGGTCGTGGTGGCGGCCGTCAAGGTGGCCGTGGTCGTGGCCGTGGTCGTCGCCGCAGAGGCGGTCGTGGACTACACATTGTTGACGATCGGCCACCGTTGCCTCGTCCTCCAGGGATATACTTCACCCATGGCGTCATTAACTTGCCTAATGGTGATCGACGTTAAGGATCTGTTCCCAATATAGTAATATTCTTTCCCTCTATAAACCAGATTTTTATTATAAGAATAATGATTTTCATTTCATAACATGCAGAATATCGATCATATGAAGTGGTTCCGACTTGTTCTCAATAATATTGGTGGTACCCCTCCTGTTACACAATGTGTGATTTTCGGTCCAAACAACAACATTCAATTAAAAATCTCTTTTGACATACCTGTTCGAGGACCATTTCGCTCCTCGCTGTCATCAGAACCCCCCACTCCAATGTGTCAATTGTTGAGTGGGGTAGCCCTTCACCGGTTAAGAGGACTTTTGAAAGGACCGCAGTGCAGAAGTGCTTAGAACAACTTAGCACTAATGTGTACTTTCTGCCAGATTACTTTTATTTTCTAATCAAGGCACTCGAGGAGGGAGAAAGTGTGACCACGACCGCAGAGAGACTTTGTCGTCTGAATCAAGATGACATGGTATGGAGGATAGAAATATCATTGAGAATTTTTTTAATTTAACTAGTTGTGAGACATTTTTTAACATTCGTACCTTTTTCTTAACTTTAGAATATCTTTGGTGAAACCTTTGGGGCAATAAGTTTTCATGCAATTCTAGAGTAAGCCTGCGATGTGTTGGGATTTTCTTACGAGGAACTAAATCCAGAACGCACAAGAGATAGGAAGTTCCAGGCTCATCTTTCATTTTGTTCGCCATATCAATTGAACTCTCCACTGTTTTAGATTTATAGAAGTCCATGTGACTGTTCATGTGAATCTAAAGAGAGTGCACTAATTCATGCTCTAGCATATATTAGTGAAGTTCTGGACTTCAAGATTGGAGACTTCAACTATATGCATTACCTGTTTAAGAAAAATGAAGTTGGAGTATGAAATATGTGTTGTGTGTGGATGTACCCTTTTATTTCTATATTGATCTGAACTTGTGGTCTTTGTTAAGACTTAAGTTAATGTACCCTTTTATTATTCTATAGATTTGAACTTGTTGTCTTTGTTAAGACTTAAGTATTGATGTACCCTCTTATCTCTTGAATGTCTTATTACTTGTGAGCTTTGAATGACGTGAAATCGATCTGAATGGCATAACATGAATGACTTGAAAATGACACAAATTAAATTTAATGTCTAACAATGGCATTAATTAATAAATTAAGTCTCCGGTTTAGGAATGCAACCCTCATTAATTAAATTTTTGTAGCTCCATTATTGAATATAAAATAATAATTTTACGTAGAAATATACACAAGCAAGACCAAATCATGATTGTCATATTAATAATAATAGATGTTCTAGTTATATTAAGGAGGATTTTGCATGAAAAAATAAATTTATTTGTAGTTGTTGCAGTGAAGGAAAAAATAATGCCCATTAGAAGATATTACGAGTTAATGATAATAAAGTTGTCATTTTGATTGTTAAATGTATTGTTGCATAGTATGTATGTAAAGCAATAATACTAAGTTTTTTCTGCCATTTTATGCGTTGTATAGAATTTATAAAAAATAAACTAACAATTTAAAATATTTAAAGCAAATTAAAAGGAAAAATAATGAAAATCACATTTGTACTGGGCCTTATCTGGCCCCGGTATAATTGTGCTTTTCGTTATGGCGCGAAACGAAAAGCACATTTGTACCGGGGCCACAGAAGGTCCGGTACAAATGAGGGCATTTGTACCGAGTGGCGTAGTGCCCCGGTACAAATGAGGGCATTTGTATCGGGGCCAGCAATGACCCGGTACAAATGTGTAGGGTATATAGCCCCGCCCCCTTCTCATCCCCTTCTTCCTCCCATTCTCTGCCTCCCGGCCCGATTCATCACCGTCGCCGCCCATCACCACGCCGTCCTTGCAGCCTTCGATCCTCATCCGTCGCGCCGGCCGCATCCTGCGCTCGTCGCGCCTCCCCGTTGGCGTCTCCACCTCCCTCCCCGCCGCGCCACCCTCTCTCGTCGACTCCGCCCCGTCCCGTCGTGACGCCTCCGCCCCTGTCGCGTCGCGCCGCGCCGCGCCACCCTCCCCGCCGCTGCCGGTCGTCCCCGCCGTCGTCTGTCGTCCCCGCCGTCGCCGGCCGTCCTCGCCGTCCCCGCCATCATCTCCGGCCGCACCGTCCCCTCCACCCGCGCCGTACGTCGACATCGTCCCCGCCACCCGCGCCGCCGACACCGTCCCCAGCCGCTACCGGCGTCGTCATCTCCGCCGCCCGCTCAACTCCCACGCCGGCGGTAATGCCGGCCAGCCGCCCGCGCGTCCTGCATTTGGGGGCTGACGTTAGCCGATGGTGGCTGAACTCAACCACCTTTTGTTATTAGTTATAATTTAGTTTAAAATTTAAATTTAAATTTGTTTTTGATTTAGATTTTGTTATAGATTTAAAATTATATTTTGATGTTATTTAGAATTTAAGTTTAGAATTACATTTAGAATTAGATTTAGATGTAAATGTTATTTAGAATTTAAATTTAGAATTAGATTTAGAATTACATTTAGAATTAGATTTAGATGTAAATATTATTTAGAATTTAATTTAAATTTAGATTCACTCAACTCGCACAGACCCGACACTTTCGACTCGCACACGTATGCTCGACTCGCTCGACACGCCACTCGCTTGACACGTTCGACTCGCACATGCTCGACACGTTCGACTTGCGTACGCTCGACTCGCGTCCGACTCACTCCCGACTCGCCCAACACGCTCGACTCGCACACGCACTCACCCGACTCCCGTCTGACTCCAAAGCCACAATCCCGAAGAGATAAATAGTTTCCTCATTAGAAAATTAGTTACTTCACTAGAAAATCCATTTCTTCACTAGAAAATTAGTAACTTCATTAGAAAATTAGTTTCTTCACTAGAAAATCCATTTCTTCACTAGAAAATTAGTTTCTTCATACAAAAATTAGTTTCTTCATTACAAAATAATTGTTATTTATTCTTGTCATATTGTTTGAGTGACAATGGATCCAATAGCGGAGGAGCAACGTGAAGAGGCATTGTTAATGGACATAATTGCTAACAACAATGGTTCGAACAATCCGGTAAATGAACAAGATCAACGGGAAGCTGACAGCTACCTGAACATGTCTGGTGATGGCATCGATGCGGAAGAGCAACCAATTGTCGAAACGAGTAACGATGTGCAACAATCAGAGATATAATTAGTACAAACTAGTACCACGTTATGCTTTAAGTTTAATTACTAATTAATAGGAGCAATCAGTTAATAGTCCTTAAATTTCCAGGAACCATCACCGAGCAGCAAAAAGCCTCGTGGGAAATGTGGTCCGAAGGCGAAGCTAAAGGGCCATTTCGTCATCACAAAAGTTTCTGATGAAGGCATGCCATTAGCTCCACATGACAATGTCGTCAAGTTGACAAACCACATTGGGGCTCTTGTTAGGTATAACATCCCAATAAGCTTTCGGTATTGGAAAGGAACTGAAGCTGCAGCTGAACTTCAAAATGAAGATGAAGACGAACATGAGAATGCACAACAATATGTGGTCCCGGACACAGAGAAGAACATGATTTGGACCGAGGTGCAATCACACTTCTCGTTTCTAGAAGGTACAAATCTGGCAAATGTGCGGACTTGGGCATGCAGGAGGGTGCAATAGCCTTTCAATCGTACAAGAAGCGGCCGAACAAAGACTACATCAAGAAGGGACTTGCACCCGATTTCACAAAGAAGGGAAATGCAAAGTTACGAGATCACTGGGATTCAATTGTGCAGTACAAGCAGACGCAAGAAGCCGCCAAGATGATTGCAACCAACACCATCAGTGCATCTAAAAAGAAAGAATTTCATAAGCCAGAGTCTATAGGTTACAAGGTGGCTATGCCCAAATGGGACAAGATGGAACATGATGTAATTGCACGTGGACTCGTACCGGCAACTATAGATTGGCCCAAGTGAGCAAGGAGTTATTATTATGCACATGGTGGCACGATCAATCCTGAAGATGGACCATTAGTACCGGGCGACCAAATAAGAGAGATAGCGGCAAGGCTTGTTGACTTGATCCGCATGGATGCTGAGCGAACATTTGTGCCTGATCGAGAGAAAGACGAGCTTAGTGCTGCAATAGGCACTCGAGAACACGGTGGACATTGCCGAGGCAAAGGTGCAGTTCCATGGAAACTCGCATGGCGTGAGCACATTGACTCCTATAGTAGTCACAAAAGGGCTAAGGACAAACAAGATAGACAACTAAGAGAGTTGCAAGAGCGTGTAATCAATACCGAGGCAAGAATGGAGCAAATCATTGACGAGCGTGTGGCTCTTGCTCTCAGCAAATAATCATCTCAGCAGCAAGCTCCTTCTGATGAAATGAGCACACCTACACTGTGGAAAAGTAGCGTCGCTTCAATAGAACATGTAGCAACAGCCACAGAAGCAGCAGCACCAGCAGTTGAAGGAGCAACCCTAGCCTCACCACAAAACTGGCCACACTGGCCTGTGGATGACATCACCGTGAGGTCAATGTGTGAGCTTGTTGATCAAAGCAGAAACAAGAGGCTTGTGGTGTCTTATGGTGTGGCTGAGAAAACGGTACAAGGGGATAGCATCACGGGCCACCATCTTCCAATTGAATATTACGCCAAAGTTTTTGTGGATCGAGTGGTGGATGGTTGGGCTGACCTGGAACTGGATGTACCAGGACCTAATGGGGAAGAGTTTCTTCAAGATGTTGTGCATACCTGGATTTTTTTGGCCCAAGGCTCACATAAGGATTACACAATAGCCACCTTCTCCTCCTGCTGACTCACCTACATCGACATCCACCATGCATGAAGGCCAAGATCAACTACTGCATTCACCAGCTGCAAGGGCAGAGCGCAGCATGAGTCATGTAGTTGACAGGGACCCAAGTGAGAGTCCACCTTGTTCTCCACCTACTGCACCTGTTAACGGCAAGGGTACCAAGCGAAAAGCTCCTCCTCCTCCTCCACCTCCAAAGAAGCAGAATAAACCAAAGCAGAAGATGCCTCCACCAAAACTTGCTTATGAGAAGACCGAGGAGGAACTTGACCAGTCAGTGAGGCAAGAATTGGATAGACAAATGTTCAAAGTTAAGGAGCCTCCAGTTGAGAAACCAATTGACCGGGTCAAATTTCATCGTTTCATGAGGAAAATGGAGGAGGAAAGAAGAAAAAAACCAGAGGATGTTCCCAAGCCATTGACTGACTACGACCGACAAGTACTCAAGACTCAACACGCGAAGAAGAAAATAGCATCTAGTGTTCCACAACTAGGGACCCAGTCAAAACAATCTATCCTCGACCTCAAGGTGCTTTCAACATATGAGCAGCAAATGGTTGAATTTAATAAAGAAACATGTCTGACTGAAGCTCAAATTTGAGGGGAGGATGCAATCCCAACAATTGCTTGATTTTACTAAATCAGCGGGTCTGACTCCAGCACAACTTCAAGGGGATGAGGAAATTCCAACACATAAAGGGGCAAATAGACCGAAGTATGTGCCTGGGTGTGAGCTTGTGTGGTCGCGATTGCTCCCGTATCTTCCAACGTGGATGTATGAATTGCACAAGTGGTACATGTAACAAGCTGTTGGCGGGATGAAGTTGCACTATGTTCGCATTGAGGACCATCATTATTTCCGTGGCCAATAGGTCTTCACTATTCCCATGCAGGAATTCTAGTTCCTATTCAATATGGATGCAGTTGACGTCTCATTCGTCTGTTGCTGGACTCTGTAAGTGTTTATTCTACTATAAGTTAAAAATCAATGCTCTAGCCACTGTATCACATATCTAAACTTCTATATTTTTTGTGTCATGCTGTTTCGAGATGCAACAGTGCAGGAGGAAAGGAATCATGAGTGTCGGCTACATGGATCCTTTGATGATAACTCAGAACACTCTCAGACTTAATGAGAGGGAAACACTTAATCACATCATCAAGTTTCTAGACAAACACCATGACAAGGCTGTCGTAGAGCTGCCGTAAACTTCGGGTGAGCAACGTGTATCTCATCTCTTTATCTTTTTCAAATTACATTGCATATTTTAAGAAACTAATATTTTTACATCTATGGACAGCTTCCACTGGATTCTCTTTAGTTTTTGTATGTCGTGAAGCAAAGTCTTTGTCTTCGACTCTTTGTACAAGACTACAGATAAAAGTATACCAAAATGTCATAGATTTGATAAAACTTGCATGGACTTGTCTTTGTGATAAGTACCCCGGAAAGTTCAACAACAACCTTTATGTCCACTATGATTGGCCAGTATGTGTCTTAACTTATCCACTTCTTACAATACAATAGAAAATTATTTCATGACTTAGTTTTCCCATATGTGCGGGTCATGAAGTAGCCATCCGGTACCAATCTATGCAGATACTATGTTTGCGAGTTCATGCACCGTGTTACAGCCTGCGCTGATGGTAGCAAATTTGAAGAGAAGGTGCGTGCACACACAACTGCGACTACATGTAATTCTTATTGTTCATATTCTCTAGTTCTTATTCTTTTGTTCATATTCTTTAGTAGATTGGCAACATCAAGGACGGATTCCTCGAGACAGAATAAATCCGATTGATTCAAGAACAATTATGCATATTTTCTTCTAGACGAGGTTATTAATCCAGGAGGAGAGTTTTATGCAGGCTTATCCTCTATTATTGTAATGAGAGCAACAACCGGGGAAGGGACAAATCAGGCCAACAAAGAAGCATATGGAAGCAAAGACCAAGCCTCTGGAAGCAAAAATTAAACTCTGCTAACATTTCATGCAATGTATATTATTAATCTAAATTTCAGTATGCACAATATGCTAATGTGTAATATTATTTCCAAAGTTCTTCAATTTCAGGATTTGAGATGATGTTCTACAAGCATTCATATATATTTATTTGTATAATATTAGAGATAATATTATACAAATAAATATATACGAATGCATGTAGAATATTATCTCAAATATAATATTTTATATGCCACACAACTTTATATTACAACGTATTAGGATTAGTATTAGTACATTAAGCAAATACGTTAGAGTAAAGAAACATAAAAGAAAACAAAAAAAAGATATTTGTATGCCCCCTGCCACGTCGGAGGGGGAAGGGACATTTGTACCGGGCCGGGACGCCACCCGGTACAAATGCTCCCCCTTATTTGTACTGGAAAACCTGTACCGGTTCAATACCTGGTACAAATGAGGGTTACAGACCGGTACAAATGAGCATTTTTCCAGTAGTGATAGGCTCGCCGTCCCTCGAACGGCTCATCTCCGTCCTCGAGACTGAGGGCGCAGGGGGACAAAGGACGCCAACGAAACTCTAGGCGCGACTCGCGCGAGAACTGGCAGCGCGCTATCACCAAGGCAGGGGCCGTGCGGCCAGCCGATCCGAAGTCGCGAGCTCCAACACGATGCAATGGCCATGGACGTGCTCCTTGTTCATGATTGATTCGCCATAGACTAGAGTACAACTTGTCCAAACTTGTGTGCTCTCCCTGATGGATCAGAGCAGTGCGCTAGAGAGACAGATTGGGACCTTGGGGGCAGCAACGACAAGCGAAGAGGACTGGCTCCCCTACTAGGCTACGAGGAGCAACGATTCCTTACACATCTCAACTAACTGTTTTTTACCAACGAAGTTTTGGGTACACACTGCTATCGTGGGGGACGGCAGCTAGCAGCGTCTTGCTCCTTGTGTCGATCTCCAGAAGCCATACCGTCTCATCCGCGTTCTCATTGAAGTAGTGATTCTCGCAGACCGTGAAACAGACGACGTCAGGGTTGTCGGAGGCTCGGAGCTCACGACGGGGTACTGCAGAGCCACACTGCACGCGGGAGGCGCCCGTAGTTCGGGAGCTGCCAGAGCTCGTCGAAGTCGAGCACGCCGTCCTTCACCGGTTCACCCACACCATCGGCCCCCTCTGTCCTCAGGGTCAAAGTCCACGTGGTGATATTGAAGGAGAAGCGGCCGCGCTCGCACGAGTGGTGTCGCCATGGCCGCTGCAGCAGCAGCGGGGAGCAACGCTGACGAACCTCACCGCGTCAGGGCTGGTGGCGGCCAGGTTGCGGCAATAGAGCAGGTAAGGCCGGTCGCTGTTGCGGTGATGTCGCTATTATTCTTCGCAAGTCTTTGGCGAGAGCCAAACCGTGCTCGCGGCAGATGTGTGGCGCACGGCTGCTCTCGACAAAGGGCTGTTTGCCGATCGGATGCTGCCGTGTGGGCTTTGCCGAAGCCTGTGCCGAGAGGAAAAGACAAGGTTTCCCATAGTGCTATCTATCTATCTATCATAGGATTTTAAATTCTAAATTAGCCAAATAAACCTTCTCCCACTCTTAGACTAAGAGCAACCCCAAGAGGCTTGCTAAATCATTTTTCATCTATAAAAAAAATGCAAAACATCGTCAAAACTCTGTCTAACAGCCTCGGCATCTTCTTCCCCTCGCTATCCCGCCCTCCCGCCCCTCGTGCCCTTCCTCATGCGCCGCCGTGTAGAGGAATCTCCGTCCCACATCACCGCTTCCTGTCATGCCCGTCGGGGGAGGTCCTCCGCCCTGTTGGGGTCGACGGAGATCGAGCTCCGCAGCCACTTGTGCTCTGCATCTGGGCCGGTAAAGAGGAAAGAGAGGAGAGAAAAGAGAACAGGAAGAGACCAAGAGAGTGGTGAATGGGAGGGTGCTCAAGTGAAAAGGTTGGCACCGGGTCCACCTTGTGGTGTGTGAACGAGAGATGGCAGTCCATGAAAAAGAACGAGGCGGCTGACAGAAATGTCAGAAAAAAAAAAGCTTAGGTCCCTCACTTTCCTTGCCCGAGCAGAGCTCCCCACGAGCTCACTGGCGGCTACCCATGGCCGGCCATGGCCCCCTCCTTTTTCCACAACAGCCCCTATCGGGAAGCCCCAAAATCGAATGCCCTCTCAGCCTCTCCCTCCTCTCTCTAACTATGCCCTCGGATTTGAAAACGGTGGACTATAGCTTGATTCCGGCGAAGCTCCGGCGAGCTGCCACAGTGGGCGCCGATAGCACTAGTGTCAACGCCCGTGACCCTCTCCCACGGTCCCACCTCTCTTCTGTTTAGAGAGGTTGTTTGGAGAACTGTTGGATTTCATAACTTTTTTGCTACAAAGCCGAATTTTGGAGCATAGGTCCTGAGGCCTTCTTATCCGGCCGTTCTTTGCGTCATCCCTTCCCGTCTCGAGATGCGGAGTGCACTATGTGTATTTCCACAGTTGTGAAATGCCGGCGTATGAAGCACTCATGTACAGTAGCTCGATACCCCATACTCGTGTACCTTATCTGTTGCCTCAGACTGAGTCCAACAGACATGGCAAATGCATTTTTGCCTATCCATGTGCTCCTGTTCACGAGAGGCAAGTGCTGCAACAGACTAAGCAAACGCGATAGGCAACCTGCCTTCGAGGAGAGAGGAGAGGTAAATTTGCAATCCCTCCCTCCTCCCATGCCTGTCATCCCTCTCCCAGCTAGCCGTCGCGCCGCCATCTTCTCCCGCACCTCCGGTGGGCGCATCCCCTTCCCCTGTGCAAGCGGAGGCGAGCACTAGCAGCTGGCGTGCAGGGGCGGGCGAGTGCGGACGCGGTGGGGTGAGCAGTTGGCAGCGGGACGAGCAGGGCAGCGGGGGCACCGGCGCGCGGGGCGAGCTGGGACGCCGGCGAAGCTTCTAGGACGCCAGCAGAGCTGGGCGATGCGGACGACCATGTCCCGCGGCTGTCCCCATCGCCAGGCAGCTCCCTCCTCCATGGGGCCATCACCGGCGGCCTATCCTTCCTCTTCGCGTCCCCGTCCGCGACCCCGCAGCTCGATCCGGCGGCGTCGGAGGTCGATTCGGCTGCGGAGGAGCTCCGATCGGTGGCGGAGGAGCTCCAATCGATGCCTGCAGAGATCGATTAGGCAGGAAGAAAGGTGGAAGCGACGACGGGAGGGAAGGTGGTGGCGGCGGATCGAGCTAGCCGGCACCCCTCTCACTCCCCTGCGCGGCGCTCGGTACTACCTCGTGGGGGATGCATTCGCTGTTGGAGAGACGATATTTTTCCCTCTCCAAACTCTACTGTACACATGAGGCAATCCTCCGATTGCCTCTCCGATTTGCAACTCATTGTTGGACTCAGTCTCACGCCTACTCCCTCGCCTTGTCATTTGCAGCGCTCGCTGCCTCCACATTTCTCTCTACGCCGCCGTCGCTCTCGTCTCTCCGCTTCTGCTGCCACTACTAGAGAATCGCACATTTGTCCCAGGCCTGATTTTTCATTTGTACCGGGTATTTTTGGCCCCGGTACAAATAACTACATTTGTACTGGGTGGAGCCACTGCCCGGTACAAATGCCCTCTCACAGGGGCGCGTCGGCGTCATCTCCCACCCACCTGGTACAAATGCCTCACATTTGTACCGGGTGGTGACTCCGCCCGGTACAAATGTGAGGCCGGCACATTTGTACCGGTCAGAGCCACCGCCCAGTACAAATGTGAGCACATTTCTACCGGCCCTTGTGGTGGCCCGGTGCAAATGTGCAACGGCTATTTTTCCTCCTTCTTCCCCCTGCTCGAGCCCCCCTCCCTACTCTTCTTTCTCCTCTCTCCAACTCGAGCTTCCCCTCCCCAATGGCGCCCTAGGGAGTTTTTGCCCGATTTGCGACGATTTCTCCACGATTTGACTCATTGAAGTGGTGTAGAGGTTAGTTATGTCATCCTACCTTCATATATGGCTGCCATTTTAAGTAATATTCTTTGTACTTAGAGTATTTATTACATTCCCAAATGAGCTAAGAATGGTGTTTTTTTAATTTAGATGCATATTGGTTTATGTTCTAATAGAAAGAAAGTATCATGATAGATGTATGAGATGTGTATGTGATGATAGATTTTTTTTTGATTTATTTATTTATATTGAAAATTAGTTTACTCAATTGATTTCATCATGAGAAAATTAGTTTCCTTATTAGAAAATTAGTTTTCATCATTAGAAAATTGATATCTCTATTAGAAAAGTAGTTTCCTTATTAGAAAATTAGTTTTCATCATTAGAAAATTGATATCTTCAATAGAAAAGTTGTTCCCTTATTACAAAATTAGTTCTCATTATATTTTCGTATATATATATATGTATATATATTCATAAGAAAAAAAATAATATTTCATAGTTTTTCTTTCACTAGTATTTAATAATTAGGTATAATTGATATTAAATTTTAAATTTCATAGTTTAGTTCTTCACAATTTTTGCATAGTTTTTAATTATATGTACAAATAAGCAGCCAGTGGGAGTGGGATGGTTGTTTGGCTAGAAATTATTAAATAAAATTCCGTGCATATTTTAGGTATAACAATGGCAAGTCACTTTTTTGGTCGTGGTGGTGGCCGTCGAGGTGGCCGTGGTCGTGGCCGCGGAGGCGGTCGGGGACTACACATTGTTGACGACCGCCCACCGTTGCCTCGTCCTCCAGGGATACACTTCACCCATGGCGTCATTCACTTGCCTAACGGCAATCGACGTCAGGGATCTGCTCCAAACATAGTAATATTCTTTCCCTCTATAAACCGGATTTTTATTACAAGAATAATAATTTTCATTTCATAAGCTTTCGATATTGGAAAGGATCTGAAGCTGCAGCTGAAGTTCAAAATGAAGATGAAGAGGTACAAGAGAATGCACAACAATATGTGGTCCCGGACACAGAGAAGAACATCATTTGGGCCGAGGTGCAATTACACTTCTCATTTCCAGAAGGTACAAATCTGGCAAATGTGCGGACTTGGGCCATGCAGAAGGGTGTAATAGCCTTTCAGTCGTACAAGAAGCGGCTGAACAAAGACTACATCAAGAAGGGACTTGCACCCGATTTCACAAAGAAAGGACTTGCAAAGTTACGAGATCACTGGGATTCATTTGTGCAGTACAAGCAATCGCAAGAAGCCGCCAAGATGATTGAAACCAACACCATCAATGCATCTAAAAAGAGAGAATTTCATAAGCTTGGATCTGGAGGTTACAAGGTGGCTATGCCCAAATGGGATAAAATGGAACATGATTGTATTGCACGTGGACTCATACCGGCAACTATAGATTGGCCCGAACGAGCAAGGACTTATTATTATGCACATGGTGGCACGATCAATCCTGAAGATGGAACATTTGTACCGTGCACCCAAATAAGAGAGATTGCGGCAAGGCTTGTTGTCTTGATCCGCATGACTGCTGAAGGAACATTTGTGCCTGATCGAGAGAGAGATGAGCTTAGTGCTGCAATAGGCCCTCGAGACACGGTGGACGTTGCCGAGGCAAAGGTGCGGTTCCATGGAAACTCGCATGGCGTGAGCAAATTGACTCGTATAAAAGTCACAAAAGGTCTAAGGACCAACAAGAATGACAACTAAGAGAGTTGCAAGATCGCGTAATCAGAACCGAGGCAAGAATGGAGCAAATCATTAACGAGCATGTGGCTCTTGCTCTTAGCAAACAATCATCTCATCAGCAAGGTCCTACTGATGAAATGAGCCCATCTGCTAAGGGGAAAAGCAGCGTCGCTTCAACAGAACATGCACCAACAGCCACAGAAGCAGCAGCAGCACCAACAGTTGAAGCAGTAAACCCTGGCTCACTAGAAAATCAGCCACACTGGCCCATGGATGACATCACCGTTAGGTCAGCGTGTGAGCTTCTCGATGTTTGCAGAAACAAGAAGCTTGTGGTGGCTCATGGCGTGGCTGAGAAAACTGTAGAAGGGGATAGCATCACAGGCCACCATCATGGAATTGAATATTATGCCAAAGTTTTTGTCGACCGAGTGGTCGATGGTTGGGCTGACCTGGAGCTGGAGATACCGGGGCCTAATGGGGAAGAGTTTCTTCAAGATGCTGTGCATACTTGGATTTTTTGACCCAAAGCACACATAAGGATTACGCAATAGCCACCTTCTCCTCCAGCTGACTCACCAGCCACCATGCCTGAACGCGACGATCAACTACCGCATTCACCAGCTGCAAGGGCAGAGTGCAGCATGAGTCCTGTAGGTGACAGGGATCCAAGCGAGAGTCCACCTTCTTCTCCACCTCCTGCACATGTTAAGGGAAAGGTCAAGCGACAAGCTCCTCCTCCTCCGCCTCCAAAGAAGCAGAAGAAACCAAAGCAGAAGAAGCCTCCACCAAAACTTGCTTATGAGAAGACAGACGAGGAACTTGACGAGGCAGTTCAGGAAGAATTGGATAGACAGATATTCAAAGCTCCCAAGCCTCTAGTTGAGAAACCAATTGACCGGGTCAAATTTCATCATTTCATGAGGAAAATGGAGGAGGAAAGAAGACAAAAACCAGATGATCTTCCCAAGCCATTGAGTGACTACGACCGGCAAGTACTCAAGACTCAACGTGTGAAGAAGAAAACTGCATCTAAAGTTCCACAACTTGGTACCCAGTCAAAACAATCTATCCCCGACCTCAAGGTGCTTTCAACATATGACCAGCAAGTGTCTGAATTTAACAAAGAAACAGGTCTGACTGAAGCTCAAATTCGAGGGGAGGATGCAATCCCAACTCATGAAGGGACATATAGGGCAACTAGACCACTTACAACATATGAGCAATAATTGCTTGATTTTGCCAAATCATCGGGTCTGACTCCAGCATAACTTCTAGGGGAGGAGGAAATTGCAACGCATAAAGGGACAAATAGACCGGAGTATGTGCCTGGGCATGAGCTTGTGTGGCCGCGATTGCTCTAGTATCTTCCAACGAGGATGTATGAATTGCACAAGTGGCACACGTACCAAGCTGCCAGCGGGATGGACTTGCTCTATGTTCGCATGGAGGACCATCATTATTTCCATGGGCATCAGGGCTTCACTATTCCCATGAAGGAATTCTGGTTCCTAATCAATATGGATGCACTTGAATCTCATTCGTCAGTTGCTGGGCTCTGTAAGTGTTTATTCTACTGTAAGTTAAAAATCAATGCTCTAGCCACTTTATCCCATATCTAAACTTCTATATTTTTGTGTCAAACAGTTTTGAGATGCAACGGACCAGGAGGAAAGGAATCATGAGTGTGGGCTACATTGATCCTTTGATGATAACTCGGAAGACTCTCAAACTTAATGAGAGGGAAACACTTAATCAGATCATCAACTTTCTAGACAAACACCATGATAAGGCTGTCATAGAGCTGCCATACAACTTCGGGTGAGCAACGTGTATCTCATCTCCTTATCTTTTTCAAATTACATTGCATATTTTAAGAAACTAATACCTCTGCATCTATGAACAGCTTCCACTAGATTCTCTTTAGTTTTTGTATGACGCGAAGCAAGGTCTTTATCTTCGACTCTTTGTATAAGACTACAGATAAAAGTAGATATCAAGATATCGTAGAGTTGATTAAAATTGCATGGACTTGTCTCTGTAATAAGTACCCCGAAAAGTTCAACAAAAACCTTTATGTTCACTATGATTGGCCAGTACGTGTCTTTGCTTATTCTTCAATTCTTACATTGCAATAAAAAACTTATTTCATGACTTGGTTTTCCCATATGTGCAGGTCATGACGCAGCCTTCTGGCACCAATCTATGCGGATATTATGTGTGCGAGTACATGCACCGTCTTACAGCCTGCACTGATGGTAGCAAATTCGAAGAGATGGTGTGTGCATACACAACTGCGACTACATGTAGTTCTTATTGTTCATATTCTTCGGTTCTTATTCTTTTGTTCACATTCTTTGGTAGATTTCCAACATCAAGGAAAAATTTCTCGAGACAGAACAAATCCGATTGATTTAAGAACAATTATGTGGATTTCTTCTAGACGAGGTTATTAGTCCAGGGGGAGAGTTTTATGTTGGCTTATCCTCTATTCTTAGTATGGGAGCGACGATCGGGGAAGGGACAAGTCAGAACATCAAGGAAGCATCTGGAAGCAAAGACAAAGGCCAAGCATCTGGAAGCAAAAATTAAACTCTGCTAACATTTCATCCAATGTATATTATTAATCTAAATTTCAGTATGCACAATATGCTAATGTATAATATTATTTCCAAAGTTCTTCAATTTCAGGATTTGAGATGATATATTCTACAAGCATTCGTATATATTTATTTGTATAATATTAGAGATAACATTATACAAATAAATATATATGAATGTATGTAGAATATTATCTCAAATATAACATTTTATATGCCACACGACTTTATATTACAGCGTATTAAGATTAGTATATTAGTACATTAAGCAAATACGTTAGAGAAAAGAAACATTAAAAAAAAATTAAACCCTCATTTGTACCGGGTGGTACCTCCACCCGGTACAAATGACCCCCTGCCATGTCGGAGGGGGGAAGACACATTTGTACTAGGCCGAGGCTCCACCCGGTACAAATGTGAGGCATTTGTACCGGGTATCTCACCCGGTACAAATGCTCCACCTCATTTGTACTGGATGCTTTGTACCGGTTCAATACCCGGTACAAATGAGGGTTATGAACCGGTACAAATGGCCATTTTTCCAGTAGTGTGCCACTGCCGCTGTCGTCTCTGCCGCGCTCGCTTCCTCTCCGCCGTCTCTTCCTCCGCCGTCGCACCATCACATCTCGCCCGGATCTCTCTCTCTCTCTCTCTCTCTCCCCGCGTTCCGCCTTGTCTGCCGGTACCACCACTGTCACGCCTCTCTCTCTCTCTCTCTCTCTCTGCTTGCTCGATCGATAGCTACTGCTATACAGCGATTGGATCTACAAGCTTCTCTTTTTATTTGCTTCAGATGAATCTGAATCCGTTCTTCTGATTAGTATTTGTTTTACTTTTGATTCAGTTCAGGTATAAGTTAATTCAGATTACCAGTTTGTTTGATGTTGGCCATGGAGTTCAAAATGTTAAGAGACTAGAGGTGTTCAGAACTTCAGAGCCTTCAGTTTTCTTTGATTCTGAATTTCAGTAAGTGTGTTATTATTATTGCCATCTCGGCATATTTATCTGTTAATGCTTGGAACAGTGTCTGATGGTACTATGCTTGTATGGTTTATATCCTGCATTGCTAAGTGTCAATTTGCACATTCTACTACACCAACCTCATTCTGATTATTTGTTATTCATGGAATTCAAATTTCAGAGATGTCTTCTAACAAATGATGTGTTTCCTATCGTTGTTATATATTTTAGGCTCTTAGATGTTTCTCTTGATATTAGGAGAATTCAGACCTTGATGCCTCTTCTCATTCTTTGTTAAACATTTTAACTGTAGAGGTAGATCAAGTAAACATGTTATACACTACGAACTTATGAAGCTGCAGAGGCTGCTAATGCATAACTGTAGGAGTCATAATCCATTTTAGATTATTATATTCTTTATAAACAGGATCTTGCCATGAAAAATCGTCAACATTAAAAGACACACACCCAGCCCATTAGCCACACCACATTGGTCGCCCCTGTTTTCTTCTACTATACAGTTTTTCCAAGGATAATTTTCTTTCATGTTTTTTCAGTTGAAGAACTACTTGAGATGATGGTTGACTGCATATCTGGTTCAACCAGGATGCTTTTTACTTGTTGATGCAATTTAATAGGTGTAGCATGAGCCTCACATTTTACTGGCAATAGTTTATGTTACTTGCTTAGTAAATATATCTGTATTATAGTTCCAAACCACATATCATTCCATTTTCGGCCATTTATTTGGTTTGCATCTCTACAACTTTTGCTATTACATAGCTGCAGGTCATTTCTATCTGCCAGTTAATATTATTTTGATCCTTTACCTCTACCTCCGTTTACTTGCGCTCCTTGCAATTCAAAGAGGTGCAGTTCTTTTTAACCTTTGATTTAACTGTACTAATCAGCACATTGATCAATCAGTTGAAGTGCAGTTGCACATTAGATATTCCTCTACATGCAGGATATACATGGTACTGAAGGCAGTTCATGGTACTGAAGGCTACAGAACTTATGACCATAAAGCATATCATTAATCCACTTTTTACAGTGTGTTCCGGTTGGACCCTAAACTTCTAATAGATGCTGCTATTGGTGTTCTAGATTGCAAGGTCAGCCAGCAATCTTGTGTTTTCTTGTGTTTATGTGGAGCTTTTCCAAATCCTATGCTTCAAAAATCTATACCAACATGTAGCTCCTACAGATGGTTTCTACATATCTAGTTAGAGATCTCTCTTTCAAAATGGACAGTAGTATGCCGAATTATGCTTATTCCTTTGATCATCTTAGTGAAATGTTAGTCATCAATTTGATTACATCTAAATGGTAACACATTGGACTACTATACTCGAGAGATGGACGAGATATGTCGATTTTTTTGGCTTGTGTAGATGTATGTATATTCTTTTTCAGTTTGTGCATACTATTTCACTATGTGTCGACCACTTGTTTCTATATCCTTGTGCTAGCTTAACTTTTCTTGGCACTTAGAATGCTACATTTTGTTATGGAATGCGCAATGTAAATTTTAGTCGAACAATGCTAAATGAGTAAGCTAAATTGTAATAATCCATTAAACTTAAATCTTGCCCAAACAAATCACCGGACCTTAAGTGCTCAATTTGTTTGAGTATATCAAAGATCAGTTTAGCTTCCATTTTCTTATGAATACATTCCAATAATACTTCTTCCACATGTTATGTAAATATTCACTGCTTAGATCAGTTTGGTTTTCTGTTTTCATTAGGCCGGTCACATAGTCCAGAGATTTCTTTTTTTATTTAACCAATCCAGAGCTTATGTAGTTTTGACTTATTTTGATGTCTTCTATTGCATGTGGAGTTTTCTGGCCTATTTTCTTAGTGGCGAATTTAGATGCGCTATTTTTCAGTAGGACAATAACCGTTGCTATATTCCAGTGCCTAAAGCAGCCTATAACACTTGGTTGTTTTCCTCGGTTGAAAATCAGTACTACAGCTCATCAGAAATTTTTTCGCAGAGTCATCCGAAGTCTTGAAGTTGTCCTGCCACTGCAGTGTTCTAGAAGTGACGAACTGTTTCTCTTCCCTGTGAGATTTTAACACAAGGTCCCAGTCATAATTGCAGTTTATGTTCCAGTGTACAAATTTAACACAAGGTACTGCTATACTATTGATTCTTGGACCAGGCCTCATGCTTGTATGCCCACTTTGCTCTTCACCAGGTCCATGCATTAGTCGTTAGATGAACCACACAAATAATCCAATGGAATTAGTAATGAAAATGCTTTTGCTTATGAGAGTAGCAGTTTCCAAATGTCTGCTTTGAAATAGCTTGTTTCTTGTCAGATCTTTGAAATACAAGAGCTGGTGGTTTCTAACAGTTTCTCTTCTTTGCAACTTCATGAATTTTGAAGATGGCACATTCCAAGACAATATTTATCTTGACATACCTTCATAGTTGGCAGAAAAGTTATCTTATTGTTCTAATGTATACAATAATACACACTTAAGCTATATGCAGCCCAGTGAATTTTATTTTATTATTCTGGTGTAGAGAAGTACATACAATTCAACTATACTTCCATCTCTTGATGCAACTGACTGTAGAGAACCATGCACGATAACATCTAGGAGCTAATTATATTAATTTGTGTCACATATATGGTCCTAGTAGTGAATTTGGACTTGTTTAGGTGTACTAATGCTATCTAGTATTCAGACAATAATAATACTTCTCAAATGAATTTTTTGATAAGTCATTGCTCCTTTTCAGTATATATTCATTTTGCTCCTTTCACTATCTTACCATCTTATATTATCACCCAGGGTGCTGTAATATACTAGTAACTAGTGGCTCAACATCTGGTTGATTTCACTCCCTACCCAAATTCTACTGCATTAACAATGTGTTTTCAGAGTGCCAAAATGCAACCTTCATATCGACAGCCTTGGAATCTATCTGATATACAAGGTTATAGATTCTCTCGTTTACTCAGTTATGTTACTTATCTAAATATAAATTGTTTTTTCTAATATGGTCATATGTTTTTTGAAATGCAAGCTTTGTCACTGGACAATCTATGGACTTGAAGTACATAGTTCAAACATTGACACAAAACTCATTGCCAAGGAAGTAACTTATCATTCTTCTAATATACCAGGTTACATTTCTTCCTTACCCCCATTCTGTGTTGTTTAGCATACTTTCTGTTTTAGTAATACGCTACTGCTAGTGTTCTAGATTGTAAGGTCAGCCAACAATCTGGTGATTATTCTGTTTAAAATTTCACAGTATCACTCCATGTCATAATCCATGATGATTAACTCTAGACTCCACTGGCATGTGTCCCACCATCCTATATTTTAGTATCTGAATTGCACTGTTGCAGTACATTTTCTTTTCATCTCCATTCATTGTGCAGTCGAATCAACATTCCTTCCCAAGTTTTCCCCACGACACAACAGACCATGGTGCCTGGACACAAAACACAAGCAATCCTTTGATGCACTATTTACATCCCGAAATTAGATTGGGGGCGCTGGAATCGATGAATTGCCTTTTTTTCAATACTCCAATGTTAACAAGACTATCAAGCCTCCTTTCAATGATTTCATTTATTATGACCTCCATTTGATGGTCTGTACTTGCATGCTCCACTATGTTGAAATATTCATAAAAAAACCTGTGTTCAAATTAAAAGTTGTACGATTTGTGCAATTCTTCCTTGTGCTTATATCCTGCATGTGCCTCATTATTTTCAGTTTTTCTGTGCATGAGAATGTAGCTACATATTTGAGCCTCATGAGAAACATTATTATACTTGCACGAAGGAGTCCATGCTGCTTTTGTTTATAACTAAAAAATTTCTTCTTTTTAAAGAATAGATGTTGCTTTTGGCTTCATGCAGTATGAGAACATGTTCGGCCTATTGGTGCTTGTGCTTCGAAAGAAAGATGTTGTCACGCAGCACTTGAGAAAACTGTTTTTTTTTTAAGATTCTGAGGTATTGTGATGTAATATTTATCCATTTCTATTGGTTGATAATTGTGAGTTTCCTTTAGGTTCTGAGGTCTTGTGATGTAATATTTATCATTTTCTATTATTTGATAATTGTGAATGCTATATGAGAGCTCCATGACTTGAATGCTAGTTCGCTTTTTGTGTTGTTTTATCCTTTTTTGAATTCAGAATATTTCTTAAGATATTTTAAATCTACTGCTCTGTTTATTTAAATTTGCCAAGCATGCGTTCATAGATATCGGTGATGTTACTTTTTTACATTTAGACCCTTGCTAATTTTTACGTTTAGACCCTCCTATTTTTAAGGAATCAAATTTGGAGTCTTAGATATAGGTCTCATTAGTCATAAGCCCTAGGCCCTCGCATTTCTAAGAAATTACATACCTATGTAATTAAACTTGTGTAGGTGACCCTAGCCATAAGCTGCCAAGTTTTATATTTAGACCCTTGAAATTCAAAGAAATCAAACTCGTGGTCCTAGATATAGGTGTTTTTTTTGCGGGTGAGATATAGGTGTTAGTGTTTTGTATTTAGGCCCATGTGTTTAAAAAAATCGGTTATGCCATAAGCTGTCATGTTTACATTTACATCCTCACATTTCTAAGAAATCAAATATGCGGTCCTAGATACTGGTGTTGCTAGCCATGAGCCACATATTTGTTATTTTAGACCATTGCATATTTTTTACGTTTAGACCCTCATACTTCTGCAGAATCAAACCTAGGGTCCTAGATATCTGTGTTGTTAGCCATAAGCCACATTTTTATGATTAGACCCTCACATTTCTAATAAATCACATTTCTAAATAATCAAACCCGCATATAAAGGATGCAGATAGTAGCATATTTTCTCGAGCTACACCCTAATTTCCCTCTCCCTCCCCCTCCCCCTCCATATCTCTCCCTATCCCTCCCTATATCCCTTTCCCTCCCTCCACCTCCCCCCTCTCTCTCCGTCCACTTAATGGTATATATTCAACACATGTATACATATACTCTTGCTTTATTTACTATACCTTGAAAGGATACAAATGGTCACATTACATGATACAAAACAAATAATATCAAATGCTCTTTAACTTTTTAATCCACAAAAAAGTAACATAACAATGGATGCTAGCATCATTTCTCGACCTATACCCTAATTTCCCTCTCTCCCTCTCCCTTGCACTCTTTCCCTCTCCCTCTCCATCTCTCTCTCTCTCTCTCTCTTTCTCTCTCCGTCCGCTTAATGGTATATTCAACACATGTATATATATACACTCTTGCTTTATTTCCTATACCTTGAAAGGATACAGGTGGTCACATGAAAAGGATACAAAACAAATAATATTAAATGATATTTAACTTTTTAATCCACCATAAAAGCAACATAACAACGGATGGTAGCATAATTTCTCGACCTCTACCCTAATTTACCTCTCTCCCTCGCTCTCTTTCCCTCTCCCTCTTCTCTCTCTCTCTCTTCCTCTCCCTCCCCCTCTCCTCCTCTCGCTCTCTTTCCCTACCTCCCTCTCTCTGTCTCCGTTCGCTTAGTGGTATATCCAACACATGTATACATATAATCGTGCTTTATTTCCTATACCTTGAAAGGATACATATGGTCCCATGAAAGGATACAAAAAAAATAATATTAAATGCTATTTAACTTTCCACCATAAAGTAACATAACAACGGATGCTAGCATAATTTCTCGACCTATACCCTAATTTCCCTCTCTCTCTCTCTCTATATATATATCTTTCTCTCCCTCCCTCTCTCTCCGTCCGCTTAATGGTATATTCAACACATGTATATATATACTCTTGCTTTATTTCCTATACCTTGAAAGGATACAGATGTCACGTAAAAAGGATACAAAACAAATAATATTAAATGCTATTTAACTTTTTAATCCACCATAAAAGTAACATAACAACGGATGCTACAATAATTTCTAGACCTCTACCCTAATTTCCCTCTCTCTCTCTCTCTCTCTCTCTCTCTCTCTCTCTCTCTCTCTCTCTCGTTCGCTTAATGGTATATTCAACACATGTATACATATACTCTTACTTTGTTTCCTAAACCTTGAAAGGATGCAGATGGTCACATGAAAGGATACAAAACAAATAATATTAAATGCTATTTAACTTTTTAATCCACTAAAAAAGTAACATAACCATGGATGCTAGCATAATTTCTCGACCTATACCCTAATTTCCCTCTCTCTCTCTCTCTCCTCCCCCTCTCTCCTTCTCTCTCTCCGTCCCTCCCCCCCCCCCCCCTCTTTCTTCGTCCGCTTAATGGTATATGCAACACATGTACACATATACTCTTGCTTTAATTATTTCTTATACCTTGAAAGGATACAAGTGGTCACATGAAAGAGTACAAAACAAATAATATTAAATGCTATTTAACTTTTTAATCTACCAAAAAAGTAACATAACAACAGATGCTAGCATAATTTCTCGACCTATACCCTAATTTCCCTCTCCCTCTCTCTCTCTCTCTCCCTCTCTCTCCATCCGCTTAATGGAATATTCAACACATGTATACATATACTCTTGCTTTATTTCTTATACCTTGAAAGGATACAAAACAAATAATATGAAATGCTATTTAACTTTTTAATCCACCATAAAGTAACATAACAACGGATGCTAGCATAATTTCTCAACATATACCCTAATTTCCCTCTCCCTCTTCTCTCTCTATTCCCCTCCCTCCCCCTCTCTCCCTCTCTCTCTTTCCCTACCTCCCTCTCCCTCTCTCCCCGTCCACTTAGTGGTATATTTAACACATGTAATTTAATTAAAATTTGGGATGAGTGCTTTTATAAGCATTGAGAACCCCACAAACTGTGTCATGATGCAACTATGAAAGTTCATGCAAGTACTATCACTACTAGTACTACTCCAACGGTAGTGGTAGTGCTCGATATCAAGTGTAGTAGACTAGTAGTAAAAGTAACGGCTAGTAGTGCTAGTAGTGTAGTACTCACACTAGTACAAGTACTTATTAATCAGTACCGACAGTGACAACTGAGTACAGGAAACGACTCTATTTCATGAATCAGTTTCATGAGGTTACATGTAATGACTCTATTCTTAATTGCATAAAGAGTAATAGTACTAATCTGATTGAGTACTTAGTATAAGTAATCGATACACTTAACAATATAACAAGGATCAAGGTATTGTTAACCAAATGTTTCATCCACCATATCATAAGTATGGTGATTGAATAATTATAGCAATCTGCACGTCCTTCATCAATAACTTGTGATTAATTTCTAGTGGTGAATCCCTATAATGTATTATGCTATCCACTATAATGTAAAGTCGTGAATCCCTATCGCTATCATGTGAAGATAGTATGACTTCAGCTACTAAATGCACTGAGAAGTCCATTGGATGTACTTTATGCATTGTCTCGGGACATTCCATTAACTTGGTTCTGCGAGGCTTCAGGCAGTGACCTTCTAGATGTCTTTAGCTGCAAAATAAATGTAGTGAATAAGAACCATATATGAAACAACTGAAATAAAACTGAATTTTGAATAATGTTGTGATGTTAAGGATGTCAAGTTTTATTGCAAGAATATTTCAAATGTCATATTATTAAGGTTTGGGGATATCACACATATGTATAGCATGAGAAATTCATGAAGCATCAGTGGCTTCAAAATTTATCTTATATGATTAGTATCAACGGTGAGAAAAATACATTGCAAAGTTTCCTAACTCTGGAAATTACTCTGTGGTCCATCACTAACTGCTAGGTGGGATGCGCATGCACGTGTGCTAAGTACTTGAGTACCAAGTAATAAGGACTTGTGCTAGTGAGTACTACACTACTGATACTAGAGTATTAGTCTAATTTGCAGAAGTGTATACACCAATACCGCTAGTATTGCAAAGTAGTACTACCGCTAGTATATTACTACCTGTACAACAACCTGCGTTGAACATTCCAGTACCAAGCTAAGATTGTCCTGTATACTGGTGCAAAAATGAGTATGCATCAGAGACTAATTGATTCGTTCTCGCTGAGCAACTATAGCAAATAGAAGTGAGTATACAATGGAATTGTTCACTAATAATTTGGAAGAAGATACATCACATATTGAGTCAGTTATGCTTGACATAGTTGTCACTACATGTCAAAATACAGTACTAGGCACATGTGACACAAATGATTACAGTTATCTAACTAGAATACCAGATGTTAGCGTCCATAGTTCCCGTAAGTCAGTTGCACCAAAAGATACCAATATGGTTCTTTACTTAAAAAAAGCTAGTAACCAAATAACTTTTAGAATTGGAAACATAGTGTTTTGACAGATTTTTGAGATAGATACTTATAGTAAGACCATATGTACCTGCACATTTAGTTATCCGATCCATGTCAACCAAATGATACAAGTACTGTAAATTGTTTGTATTCTCCGGTTCATAAAAAAATTGTTTGTATTCCAAAAAGAAAGTAAATGATTAGTATTCCAAGAGTGCTAGAGACAAACACATGATGTTGTGTGTGTGTGTGTGCCCATGATGAACAAGATTTACACTAGAATTATTTTGAACATGTTTTCTAGTAATATTTTGATGACCTCGTATGGACAGGGAACTTCTACACAGTAAGAGAGAGGAAAAACATTACCACTTAGCAATGACTTGTTGCACTAGGAATATTTCACACAAAAAGCACTAACTTACCACCACTACGTGAAAAACTCACTTTGGTAACGGGCATAGATGGCCTTTAGTAACGGGCAAAGCGCCCGTTACCGATCAAGTGTTACAAATGAGCGAAGAAAGGGAACGGGCTGATGCCCGTTACGGATAACACGTATTCGTAACGGGAATCAAACAACGACCGTTACCACAACTTGTCACCGGTCATGTGAAATGACTGTTTCTCTGGGCCCACAGGGAACTTTGGTAACGGGCACCACAACAGAGCCCGTTATATGAACTCAACATCGGAGACCCGTGCTGTGAACCTGCGTCTCCTCTGTCTTGACGAAATGAGACGCTTCTATTTCACGCGCATCTCAGCACAACTAGTATTCGTAACGGGCATCAAACAACAACCGTTACCACAATTAGTCACCGATCATGTGAAATGGCTGTTTCTCTGAGCCCACACGGAACGTTGGTAACGGGCACCAAAACAGAGCCTGTTACATGAACTCAACATCGGAGACGCGTGCTGTGAACCAGCGTCTCCTCTGTCTCGACGAAATGAGACGCGTCTATTTCACGCGCGTCTCCTGTCTCTCGACTAAAGGAGACGCGTGCTGTGAACCCGCGTCTCCTCTATCTCGACGAACGGGCCAAGTTCTGGGGCCCACCAGTCAGTATTGGTAACGGGCTTTTACGCTGCCCGTTACATTGTTGGTATGTTTGTAACGGGCGTTCCGAATGAAGCACGTTACTCACTTATCAGTGTTTGTAACGAGCTTTAATTAACACCTATTACAGATACGTAGGTCACCCCTACAGTAACCTGCCTGCTTGCCGGCTGCATCCTGGAACCAGCCAGGATTTGGCAGCCATCAGGGGTTGCATCCTGCCATCCTGGAACCAGCCAGGATATGGCAGCCACCACAGCAAGGAGACATCACAAACACATTCTCACATCACAGATATAGACAAGCAAGATCACATTTATAGACAAGCAAGATCACATCAAGTTTTAAGTTACTCATCAGGGCTTGTTTGGATGGAGTCATGAGAAAACTAACTGAACCATGCAACATCTGACCCCAACCAAGCAAGCCAAGCAGGTTTCTCAGGCAACAACACCTGACCAAAAAAGACTGAATGCAGCAAGTTTCAAGTTTCTGGCTACAATGAACTCATGGTGCACCATTATAGAAGTTGCCCTTTCGGTCGATGGTCTCCTTAAGAATGTACTCGCACAGCATCTCCCGGACCCGCTTTAGATCTTCTGTAGAAACATCTACGGCAACTTTGAAATCCTGCAAAATACAATCATTATGAGAATACAAGTAGAAATCAGTTTCTAAAATCAAATGGAGAATATGAGTAGAGACAAGGTTGAGCATTATTATCTACTTACAGCAACCTTCTTGATGTCAGGTATGTCATCGAGTAGTCTTAACATATTGAATGCCACATGGAATCCACTCAAAGAGGACCGCGATGGCCGCTGAGCACACTGCATCGAGGTACCAAAATGACAAGTTAATGCAGTACCAAATAGGTAAGAAGGGACCATAAAAAAACCTCGGTCTTACATCGAGATTTGGTTTGTGCTTGAGTGTTGTGGTTTTTGGCTTTTTCTTCTTCCCTTTCGTCACTCCGTCCTGTGCACATGTACCAAAGGCCCTGCATGATCAGCAATACCGATTAGAAACACTAAGAGATTTAATTTTTGTGAACAAAACCTACAAGATACTGACCAGTCCACAACAACTTTGAGGTCTGTGAACTTTCGCGTGGGATATTGTTTAGCAGAATCTAGATACCAAACCTCTTTGAACTTCATACAGATGATCACTGTTACCTAGTGGCCAGTGTAGTAGGCACCCACCACGTAGTCGTTGTTCATTGCATTTCCGAGTGCTTTTACTACAAGGCCAGAATGCTGAGAAATATTTGTGGAAGTGAAAATATCTGGATCCAAAAACCCAACACTGATCTGCATCTCCTCTGCCTTGTCCATCATTTTCCTACAAAAAATCAAATTGTTAGCATGCATGAACTTTGTGGTCAAAATTAAAGAAATATCTTTTTAGGTTTTAAGGGACTTACAATGTCCACATCCTCAAGAAGGAAACATCCAGAGAAGCCAGGGTTATAAGGTTATACACGTCACTGAATGCAATGTTTAACATTAAAGCACCACCACCTTGAAAGTAGTCTTGATCCACCTTTGCTGGAAATGCAAGTTTATCCCTACTGTGTTCCATGACGTAAGCATGCAACCTGGCACAATTTGGTCCAGCAGCCTCTAAGTCCGCTCCTGACAACATAGGTACACCAGGCTTGTATTTTGGTTCCTATTCTGTCCCAATAATACAGTTAAGAATCTCATCTTTAGACAGATGTTTCCTGGCCTGGTTCTCCTTCTACAGTGGAGATTTCCTAGGCTCCTCCTCCTGTTGCAGGGGCTGCTATACATGTTGCATCTGCTGCTTAGGGGGAGATTGCTTGGGCTCCTCCTCCTGCTGCTGCAGAGGTTGCTGTTTCGTCTGTTGCTTATCCTCATGTTGCAGCTGCTGCTTAGGCGGAGTTTGCCTGGGCTCCTCCGGCTGTTGTCGACGCTCCTGCTGCGTAGTTTTGCTGATCTACTGCTGCTGCTGAGCCTTCTCTTGCTGACACTGAGCTGCAGTACCTCCATCTGATGTTGTACCCCTGCTACCTGTTGTGGCTTCAGGGTTGGGATGTCTCGTCATGGGTGGTATAAGGATCCTGTCCTTTGGCCATTGGATCCTTTGAACGAGAGCCTCAGCTAGGGTTGCTATGTCACCCCCATCAATTGGTACAGGCAAAGGGTAGTGACCCGCATTGGCCCACACATAAGTAGGTTGCACCACAACATACCCATCCTGCACTGGTACTGCATGGCAAGCCTTTTGAAATGGAAAGACTTTCGCTAGTGCGAGCTCCACATTAATCCCGGTGCCATCCAAAAGGCTGCACGCGGTTGGCTCTGTTAGCTTATCTATTGAGTCCAGCATAGGTAATCGACTATCACTGTGCACTTGATTCGCTTCGTCCTCGTTGACATTCCAATGGTCTTGCTCTCTTCAACACGCATCTTCCTCGCGGTCATGCGCATCTTCTTCCTCGCTGCCATGCACGTCTTCTTCCTCGCTGCTACTGACAAGCGCTGGTAATTGGGAAGGAAGAAGTACATTTTTCGGTATTTTGATGCCTGATAGTCTTAGAGCATGGACAACTATTTTAAATGTTATGTCCATGATATCATCAGACCTCTTGTTCCTCTTCTTCCTGTACATTCCAGCAAACTCTTCACCAAACCCTTTACCCCTGCCAAGTGAACTAGACACGCCTCGGACCCAACCTTGATGCTCTGGAGTCTCAAGTGCTACGGTGACGATATCATTCTCCCTAACCCCAGAGAAAGAACCATCGCTACCCTGAGCTGCAAGTGTTTTCACCCTATCTGCTACCCCTACCACCGCAGGGTTACTGAATGTTATGTCCTCGCTTCCTTCACTAGTGTTCTTCCTCTTCTTCCCTACCCTTGCCCGCAGATAAGGTCTCAAACGTCCAGGAAATTGGTCCCAAGGGTTCTGTTTTCCTTCTGCAGCTAGCTTTGCATCCTCCTCCACCCACTCTTTCCTTTTACCACGATAACCTTTTCTGCCCGTCTTGTGTGACTTATTATGCAATGCTCTCTTTTGTTTCATCTCCTGGCTCAATTGCTGAAATGAAGGAGAATTGGTTTCCTGCACAAACATGTCCCAGTCTTGTTGCTGTAAAAAGACATGCTTCGCAAAGGGAGGCTCCTCTTCGCTCACATATTTTTTTCTTAAATGGGCCTTGAACCGCCGTTGCAAGGTTCCAATCTCTGATATAGCTGCCTTAACTGCCTTCTTGCGAACAGATTCTTCCAGATTGGTTGGGTAATCTAACTTTTCCTCTAAAACTATGAACAACTGTTCCTTCTCAATTGGTGAGAGATCATCAACCGCCTTGTTGATTGACACCCTCTCCCGAGTAATAAGGCCACAGACCAATACAAATCTATCCCTCGCAGTATCTGGGGTAGGCCAAATATTGGCATCAAGTCCAGTTGCAGTCAACTTGTCTTCTGGCCATTTGGTTTGTGTCCTTGACTCGCGGGATCGAGTACTACTCGTAGCAGTCTGTGCTGAGTGACCCTGTGAACAAGGTTCACCGTCGATGGGCTGTGATGGTGCACTGGAGGTAGAGGAGTTTGTTGTTGTGGGAGACTGCATAGATGATATGTTAGGTTATCAGTAGAGCAACATTAGCAACACTGAAAATCAAAACAAAATTCTTATTAGATAAATTCTTTTTCTCTGATAGGCAAAATAGCTGATATTAGACTAGAAATCATTACAAGTCATAAATAAAATCAGCATAGACATACACAGTTCATATTTTACTTAAATAGCATACAGGGATAGGTGCTAACCATTTTAACAGGGACATAGCAATATGCTTATATATCAAAGCAGAGAATAAATTCCTTCAACTGCTTCCTTGTCCAACTTCAGCAATGATGGATTGTGTGTTCCATGTGTACATGCAACAAGAGGATAAAGCAATCATGACAATATATATGACAATAGTGAAACAACACCCACAACACATCATGATACCAACAATAACAATATATATGATAGTAGTGAAACAATTAACACTCACAACAAAGCATAGGACAGTCTAGCTATCACTACATTATAAACCACTACGATGCAATTCCCACTGACATTATGTGGCCATCAGAATTAAAGTATGCTAACAGGTCTAAAGCATAATTGTCGATCTAGTACATTCAAAGCATAGCAGAATTAAAGTATGCATTAATCCTCAATGCTTTTCATGAATTTACAGTGCAAAAATTGTAGCACTAGGAACATGAAAATGAATTTCAACAGTTCATATAACTTCATCTATTAGCAACAATTTATTCAAACAAACTTGGAGCAATAAAATCCATCCATCAAATCCATAGTCAATCAATTAAAAATGACCTATTAAGGCATGTCTTCCAAATCCACCTTAACAGGAATATATAGCAGATTGGGTGGTCGAGCAGAGAGAGGGTGTTGGGGGTTCAAGCAGGACTAACCTCTGTCGCGAATGAAGTAGTTGTTCTCGTGATGGTCGGAGGGGCCGGATCCACATCGGCTCGTGGCCTGAGGTGGCCAGCTCGTCGTCGTGGCCGGGGATGCCGGATCTGCGTCACCATCTTTAGGTTGGCCGGGAAGCCGTCCGCACACCAGTAACCGCATCCTCATCACCGTCGTCACGCAGGGAGCGGTGGGGCTGGAGAAGAGTAGGGCTGCGGCGGGGAGAGAGCGGCGAAGGCGAGCGGGGAGAGTGGCGGCGATGACTAGGGCAGGAGAAGGAGCAGGGCGGAGGTGGGGAGAGTGCGGGCATTGTGGATCTGTCTAGCGAGTAGACGAATATGTCTCCTGAGGAACTACTGCGCGCGTAACTATGTTTAAGGAAATTACTGGTGTGCCCTTGAACGGTGTTGATGGTTAAAACATGTGTCGCGTTTGATCCACAAGCGTACGGATCACGTGTCACCCTTCCTCACTCGGGGGTGACCCAAGATATCGAACCATGGATCGGAAGCAAACTCCTAGGGTTCTCCATCTAACCTACCGGTCTAACCCTACACGAAGCATTGATTGCCTAGAGATCATACAAGCATGAGAGGATGTATGGATCACATCCACCTAGCCATAAAGGTAAACAACCCATGGTAACCCTAGCCTATCGTCTTCTTGTTACCGCTCCGGCCACGGTGACAAACCAATCTAATCTTACAACATGAGAATGAGTCATCTTGACTCAACATTACACATTCGCTCACTGCTTTCTCCTCCCTCGTACTGTCACTACGCGAAGATAATCATCACCGAACGACAAACCTCGTTCCGTGCACTACTACGATGTATCTGCAAGAGATAGACTAACCACCATGATTACTCTATTCCTACTAAGGGCATATGCTAGCTACACATATGAATAAGGCACGCATCGAAGTAACTCAAAGTAAAGACAAGATATGATTATGTCACCATCGAATGTTGAATGTACAAACGCCTTGATGAATTCAAGGCGTGGCTCCGGAACTCCACCATGCCTTCACCACGCAGGGCTAACCATGGCGGCTAGGGCATGGCCTAGGCCATCTCCTGGGCAACTCGTGGACTTGCGGCAGCCGTCGGCTTCCTCCGGTGCTTCTCCTTCGTGTTGGCGGCTCTCTGATGAATGGATGTGGCGGCCCTTTGGGGTGGAAGCTATTTATCAACCGAGGAGCGTATAGGTCAAAGGGCGTCGCGAACCGGTCGGCCCAGGCCCATTTCGGCCCGGTTCGGCCCCGTCTCGCTCCCCGACGCTTCTCGGTCAATTGTTTACTTGCACCCTTCTGTATGTGGGCCCTTGACGTCGTCTTCTCCACGGTTTAGATAGGGATACTTGTCGTCCAAGCTCCAGCATCTTCTGTTCAGGTCCCTGGAGATTTACAGCTTTATGCTTTGGTCCTTGGGTTGTTTGGAGTCTTGTTCACTTCGTGTCTTGACTTGTGATGGGCTTCATAATCTTCTCATAAAGTGATTGGTGAACTTTACCCGAAAGTACTCCTTTAAGCGCTTAAATCCTGCGTAAACAACATACTCCAAAAACCACATGCGAGTGCGAACTTATCATATCAAGGAGGTTAGTACCATTAGTTAGGATATCAAATATGTGCAAATATTGACGGTAAACTCATAGCTAGGTGTACCAAAATTGACCGTCAACAAACGGCTCTCTGGTGGAATTGGAATTCCATGGGCATTATAGTCAATATAGGTGGGAAATTTTGAACAGCCCGCGCACGGTTTGCCTCCTGACGCTGACGCGTGGGCCAGTGTCATTGGTGACGCTGGTTAGTGAATCCGCATCGCCTTTGTTGGCAGTTGGGTTCGGGCGGGCGGGCAGCGGTTATCTTTTTATATTGGCTGCTGACGCTGACGCGTGGGCTAGCCACTATTTTTTCAAATGAAACTTGCTTCCCTAAAATATTAGAGCCCATAAAACAACACCTAAAAAATCATAAAAATATGAACAATTCATATTTGGACATTTAGTATTTGAATAAAATATCAACAGTCACACTTGTGTGCCCAAGATTCTTAGAATTCGTTTTTACATCCCATGTTAATGATGTAATAATTCTAATAACATCTAGTGTGCTCTAAAAAATCTACAAATTGACTTGGCAACATAATTTGGGTACCTAAACTTGTCTTCAAAATTTCAAATGGTTTCGATGAAGCAATAATATACTTGTGTACAAATATCTACATCTCTCACATAGTTTCCTAGAATGTTGCTTGAACATTGAAGTTTTCCACACTTTGCAACATGTTCGAAATCATATGCATTTGAAAACTTAACAAAACCTTGTGTTCACCTTAAGATTACGAAAATGCAAAGTTTCATTACAGGAGGTGTGGAAAACAAATATTATTTATATGTTGTACTTACATAGAACAAGATAAGGCATATAAACATTGTTCAAGAAACGGAATATACACTAAACAATGAAATTAATGAAAATATGGTGATTTTAGAAAACTTTAGAAAAAAATAATCAAATTTGGACTAATTACGATGGAGAAATACGTGTTACAAAATTTGATTGCAGATTAAAAAGAGAAATACCGTCGGCGACGTGGGACGGATAAACTGTTCTTCATTCTCCAATAGAATAAAGGAGGAAGCAGACGGCACCGCCGCCCACCACTGCCCTCGCCGTGCCCGCTTCGGCGGTTTTGACACCCAACAGGGCACCCTAGGCCTCGTCGGCGGCAAATGAGACCACCACAACCTTCGATTTGACTCACAAACGTGACAAATCAAATCTTGTCTATCAAAAACCGATTAAAAACTGACATCCCGATAAAATCAAATCCACGTTTAGTAATGTCTAATAATTTACATTCAAGATAGCTAATGTTCATTGATGCTTGCGCCTACATCCGGATGTTCATCCTGCTGACGGCGTACTCCACGGCGACGCTGAAGTTACGCGCCTAGAGGTCGAACTCATGACGGATGCGACACTCGGCATTGCAGTAGTGGGTGATCTCTGAGGTTTCCGGCCCGTAGCGCCTACATCCCGCTGCCCAAATGCAGAGGTGGGGATTCTGGACGGGCAGCAACGGAATGTCGCCGTCGCCGTCACGAAGCTAGTACCACCACGCAATGTTGCGGAGATCGCGGTTGACGAGGTAGCGCAGCCGCCGTAGGTTCTGGTTCTTCCACCGCCTGTCAAGGGGTGACGGGCCACCGCTGATTTCGTGGAGCAGTGCCATGGCTTCGGGGTCCGCAGGGTTGCAACGGTACTTCAGCATCGCTAAGAAGTACTTCGCACTAGAGTCTTTAGCAGTGGCATCTCCGACGAGCTTCAGACCCTTATCGGGATTCCGCCGCCTCATCAACCTCTCCATCCCCTCGAAGCATAAGGCCTCCGGATGATTGGCCTCGTGGAAGCACCACTCAAAGGACGACCTGACATAGCGATTCCTGCACACCTGACGAAGCTCACATAGCGACACGTGTAGTAGTACCTCATCGGAGTTGCAGATGCGCCGGAAGGTGCCACAGATCTGATTACGAAGGATCAGGAAACGAATGATGGTCTCATCCTTGATGGTGTGGATGATGATCGGGGTGATAAGATCATATGGCAGCAGCAGCATCAAGCACACCGCGGCCATCAAGGAGAAGGGGAGGAAATAGAAAAGCAACAGGGTTTGGAAATTGAAAGGCGACGGGGTTGAAATTGAAAAGCGATGAGGGTTGAAATTGAAAGGCGACGGGGTTTGGAAATAGAAAAAGGTGACTCAGCCATCTAGAACAATATATGGAAATTGAAAAGGCATCGCAGTTTGGCTGCTGAAGCTGACGAGTGGGCCCGACACCATTGCCCCTGCCCCTTCACCTTCCCGCGTAATTGAAAAGCGACGCGTGTTTTTGGACAGTTTTGCTCCCAAAACGGAGCCCGAGGCATAGTAGGTGGGGGCAGAGGCGCCTTACGGTTCCGCGTCTTGTCAATATAACTCCCCTGCCTTCCCTTGCTTCTTCCATAAGCTTCTCATCTCTTTCGCTTCTTCTTCCTCCTCGCGATCCACCACTACAAATCTCTGGTCACCGAGAGATCAGGAAGGAGAATATGGCGTCGAGTACCCCATCGCCGGCGAAGCGGGGACAAAGGGAGGACGACGATGACGAAAGTCGCTATCGGAGGAAGTTGGAGAAGGGGAAGGAGCTGGCGACCAAGATGAAGGATGCCGACGAGGAACCGTTCGGCGACGACACTAAGTTCGCCGTCCATCTGCTCAAGAGCGTGTTCAGCAAGCTTCAAGATGTTGGCGAGGCCTTCGACATCAAGTCGCCTCATGAAGTGGACAAGGACCTAAGCGTGAAGGGTCTCACCTTCAGGATCCACGGGTTGGCTGAAAAGCTCGAGAACCTCCCCGTGGTCAAGCGGGCTGGCTGCCACTTCGTCTTCGACGACGGCGGCTCCGACGGTGACGACGGCTCCGACGGCAGCCACGACGGCGACGATGGTGGGACTCTGACGGCGGCTACCGACTAATTGATAGACTCCTCTACCATATATAGTAATAATGTGTGTGCGTGTGTTTGTGTGTTCGTCAGGTTGTTGGACATGAACTGCTTAGTTTGTTTGTCGATCATGAACTGCTTAATTAATTAGTTTGGTTGTTGGATTTTGTATGTCATGAACTCGATCTAATAGACGCGAGTAGATCCATCCGTGTCTCCTATAATATGTGTTCCTCCTGTTGTGATGAACTGGAGATCTGTTGTGATGAACTGGAGATCTGTTGTGATGAATGAGATCTTAGAGACAATAGATAGTCATTGGCGATGCGGGTTAGCGAACCTGCATCGCCTTTGTTGGCAGTTGGGTCTGGGCGAGCAGGCAACGGTTATCTTTTTATATTAGCTGCTGACGCTGATGCGTGGGCCCGTCACTATTTTTTTTGGAATGAAACTTGCTTCCCTAAAATATTAGAGCCCATAAAAGAGCACCTAAAAAATCATAAAAATACGAACAATTCATATTTGGACATTTAGTATTTGAATAAAATATCAACAGTCACACTTGTGTGCCCAAAATTCTTATAATTCATTTTATATCCCATGTTAATGATATAATAATTCTCATAACATCTAATGTCCTCTAAAAAATCTACAAATTGACTTGGCAACACAATTTGGGTACCTAAACTTGTCTTCAAAATTTCAAATGGTTTCGATGAAGGAATAATATACATGTGTACAAATGTCTACATCTCTCACATAGTTTCCTAGAATGTTGCTTGAACATTGAAGTTTTCCACACTTTGCAACATGTTTGAACTCATATGCATTTGAAAACTTAACAAAACCTTGTGTTCACCTTAAGCTTACGAGATGCAAAGTTTCATCATTAATGTTGTGTAAAACAAATATTATTTATATGTTGTTGTACTTACAAAGAACAAAATAAGGCATATAAACATTATTCAAGAAACAGAATATATACTAAACAATAAAATTAATGAAAAGATGGTGATTTTAGAAAAATTTAGAAAAAAAATAATCAAATTTGGACTAATTACAATGAAGAAATACATGTTACAATATTTGATTGCAGATTAAAAGGAGAAATGCGAACTGTTCTTCATTCGAATAGAACTGGCCCCCACAATCATTGGCGACACGGGACCGATAATCCGCGTCGGCTTTGCTGCTCTTCGAAAAATTTACACAGATAATACGAGCAACATACAAAAGCTAATCCACTACTAATTTCCTATTCCAATACTCCGTTCGAGCTTCACCATTTCGCGGCGGAGCCTACAGGCTTCGCTGCAAAACCGAGAAATTCCACGCCATCCTTTATCCATGCCGCAGCCGCCACCGTTGCTTGCGCACGGCTGATCGTCGCGCACCTGTGCTGGAGGCGGCAGCGGTTCACCACAAATGCGCCACATCGAGGAGTGGATTGCACGCGCGGCCTTCTCGCGCAAAGGCAGACACCCCTCGTTGCTCAGCCATCTCGATGTCGTACTGCCACCGCCCGCGACCCGCCTCGTGTACCGCTTCGCGGTGTCATCGGTGGTGGCACCGCCATTGTCCCTGTAGAGCAAGATGGCGTATAGATAGGCCGCTGCATCGTGCCCACCCTCGGCGGCACGCCGAAGATCATTGCTTTCCCTGTTTTCCATGAACACGGCTTTGATCCCGGAGAAGAAGCAAGCCTCCGGATTCCCGAGATCGGTCAGCATAGCAAGGAAGGCTTTGTAGGCGGTGGGGTCCCACACCCAAGAAATCTCATCTCTTATCCCCTCTATCGACAAACGCCTGCCGACATCGCGGTGGCCGCACACGCGGCGCGTGGTCGAGCAAGTACGTCGTAGGCTGCGGAGGTCAGCAAAGGGCTGCTCCGAGGTCGCACCGACGTGCGCCGCAATCTCAATGGGGAGGTCTTTAGGGAGGTCCAGCAGCGACGGCTAGTGCCGCCTGCTTCTTCCCGGCATGCTATTCATCTCCGCCCGGGAATGGTGACGATGAGGAGTAGGCAGTTGCTATTTTTTCGCAGGTAGATGAAGGGGCAGGGGATCTAAATTATTTTGGAATGAGAAGATACAGGAGACTTGTTTCCAAACACGGTTTAAGTATGCAATGGAGATGCGGTTTGGCTAATCCGCGTATCCTTTAATTCTCCATTGGAGATGACGTTTGGCTAATCCACGTATCCTTTAATTCTACATTGGAGACGATGTTTGGTTAATCCGCGTATCCTTTAATTCTACATTGGAATCACTGCCTCTGCTGTCAGCCATTGACTGGGTGACTGTTTCCCCCTTGACCGGATCTGGCATCAATTTCTTGGGAACCTTCCCGTTTCCTGTGCTTTTGATCTTATCCCTTCCTTTTTTTTGACAACCGATCTTATCCCTTCCTTGTTTTTGCTATAAAAAGGGACCGACGCCTATCGGTCCTCCTCACTTGCTTCGTTCTTCTCTAGATCTAGATCCAGCTATGGCACAAAGAATAGATCTTGTAGGGCGCAAGCTTTTGCTTTTCTCTCTTCTTCCTCCTCCTCGTTCTCTCAGTTGCTAGAAGAATTCTTGTGATATGGGTGATTGGGTTGCTCATCCCTCTAGCACAGTTGCTAGAAAAATCCTTGTGATATATTTCCTTGTGATTTTGCATCAGCTGTCGGGGGAGAGTAGCCCAGAACCTCTGCATCAGGAAGAACAAGCCGACGGAAAGATCACTGCTGAGGTATGGGGAGAGAAGCCCAGAACCCTTGAACTGCTGTATCTTTCTTGTCGAACTTGCGCTTCCTTTTGCTTTCCGTCCTCCAGGAGGAGGATTTTTGAAGGGATATGTTTCCACCCTCTGCTGTATCTTTCTCTTCTGCTTACTTGTAAGCATGAAGAAGAACAGGCGGACGGGAAGGTCACAGAATCTGGAGCATATCTCGTCAAACTTATGTTTCCTTTTGCTTTCCCTCCTCCAGGAGGAGGATTTTTGAAGGGATATGTTCTCCCCTTCTGCTGTATTTTACTCACTTGTAAGCATGAAGAAGAACAAGCTGCCGGGAGCGTCTCTTTTGCTTAGTTTATATGTATATATGTTCCTCATCCTGGTAGTGCCTAGTGATGATGAACATAGATGGCCGCTTTGTAACCTTCTGATGTATCAATGATGACTGTATTCTGTGTGTGTGATTTTGCATCTTAAGAGACATGCTTGTGTGATTATCTACTTGTGTGATTATCTGTGTGTAGTCCAATTATTTGTACAATTTACCTGCTCACTTGCAAGCATGAAGAAGAACAAGCCGACGGGGTTTGGCTAATCTGCGTCTCTTTTGATGTAATCTGTGTGTGTGATTTCGCATCTCTTGCCCATAACAAAGGCGACGCGGGTGGCTAATCCGCGTCTCTTTTATATTAACACCCGTTACTGATGATAATAATGTCAGCAGCCTGCAGCATACTTACTGAACTGAAGCAGAATATAAATAGAATATATACAGTATCTTAGGCAGAATATATTACAAAAAGGATTCAAATTCCACCACATCCTATATATTACAAAAAGGATTCAAATTCCACCAAATACATCACATCATATATATTACAAAACGGATTCCATTTCCACCAATAGACACATCCTGCATTACAAAAAGGATTTAGCAGAAATCAGGCTTGCTTTTTCTTCTTTGATTTCTGTATATGGATTTTTTCACTATGGTCACTTCGCAAGTACGGTGTTTTGTTAGTTCCCAAGAGTCGGGGCTTGTATGAAGTGTCAAAGGATGGAATTTCATCAAACTAGTTGTATTCCTCCTCCTCAACAACATTTTCAACACCAACAATCCTTTTTTTCCAGGCAGAACCACATACCAGTTCTTCTTTGCAAGGTCAGGTACATAGAACACTTACTCAACATCGTTGGCGAAGTCAAACGGTTCATTTTTGTAACCAAAGACCCGGAGATCAACACTAACATAACCATATTTGTCCTTGCTCACAGCTCTCTTCCCCTTGGTGACCCATCTACACCGAAACAAGGCTACCTTCAATCCTACATAATCAAGCACCCATATCTCCTCTATTTGACCATAATATGTGTCTATCTGCATGTCATCATCATCATCACTGTCGTCGACGACGGCCCGTACACGCACACCACTATTTTGATAGACGCTCTATTTATCCTGGGACATGGTGTAGAACGTGTATCCATTGATATCCATTGCTTGGTATTTTGTAACAGTGAACAATGGCCCTGATGCTAGATTCCTTATCTCGTCGGTTATTACAGCATTGCTGCATGTCTCGACATAATCTCGAAGCCACCTACTGAAACCTTGCATGTGCATCTTTGCAAGCCAAGCCCTACCACGGTCAGGGTTGTCTTGACGTAGTTGTCGCTTGTGCTCATTGGCAAACGGTGTAATCAGGTGCAGCTGTTGTATCACGGTGAAATGAGCCTTTTCGAAGGCATCTGGTTCCGGAGTGACTGCCTTTTTCCCCAGGGTCCCAACACCTGAAAGCCTACCTTCATGCCGTGAGCGAGGCACACCAATGGGGTTTCGGGGGTCCATATAACCCATGGCCCACTCCACTGCTTCGATGGTCTCGTAGCCACGAACAATGGCTCCCTCCGAAAATAACCGGTTATGTACCAATGATTTCAGGAATCCAAAGAACCTCTCATATGAAAACATTTGATGAAGGTAAGATGGGCCAAGGTACCAGATCTCCCTCGCGAGGTCTGCTGTTAGATGCAGCATGAGATCAAAGAATGATGGTGAGAAGGTAGCTTCAAGCAGGCATAGGGTCTCGAAATGCCTCCTCTCTAAGTCCAATAGTTTTTCCTCATCAATCACCTTCTGTTCTATTGCATTAAAGAATAAACACAAGCTCGTGACCGCGTAGCGAACCAATTCTGTCTTGATACCTCTAAGTGCAACAGGAAGAAGAGCTGTCATCAACACATGGCAATCATGAGATTTCATCAAGTTGAAATTCATTTTCATGTCCTTCGCCGACACTAGCCTCTTGAAGTTTGATGAGTAGCCTGAAGGTACTTTCAAATCATGTAAAAACTGACAGAATTCTTTTCTCTCTGCCTTTGACAAGGTGGTTGCAGCAATGGGAAGGTCCGTCCCCGTCTCTGTTTCCTCTGCATAGAGCTCCGGCCTAATGCCCAGATCTTTAAGATCCTCCCTTGCATTTTTATGATCTTTTCCTTTGGACTTCTGTTGTGGCAATGTTCCACAAGTAGCTTCACACACATTCTTCTTGACGTGCATGTTGTCAATCGAATGATGCACATCCAACATCGGCCAATACTCTAGCTCCCATAGAATTGATTTCTTGTTCCACATTCCTTCTTCTTCTTCTTCACCATCTCGTTTCTTTCTTTTGGCAAGGGTTTTTTCAGTTAGTTTGGGTAACTCCTCGATAGTTTTGACGTCCTTGACTTTCAAGTGGACCAGATCTCCAGTCACATGCAACGGCGCCTCTTGATCCTCCTTTTCCCCATTAAACTGACAATCCATGGCCCGGTATGCATGTTTCTTGCTGAGGAAATGACGATGCTCCATAAATACGTATTTCTTTGAATGTCTTAGCCACACTGCGCAAGTATCTTCCAAGCAGTGTGGGCAAGCTGCACCTTTCCTTTTACTCTGGCCAGAGAGGTTGCGATGAGCTGGGTTGTCGTTGATGGTGGTGAACAACATGGCACGCATTGTGAACTCCTCACGCTTGAACTCATCCTAAACCTCCTTCACACCAGGCCTGCACAGTATCTTCAAGTCATCAACTAGTGACCTCAAGTAGACATCAATATGGTCGCCAGGTTGCTTTGGCCCGGAGACCAATATTGTCAGCATCATATATTTCTGTTTCTTGCATAGCCAGGGTGGAAGGTTGTACAATGACAGCACGACAGGCCAGGTGCTATGTGTTGAGCTCTGGTTACCGAATGGGTTCACGCCATCTGTGCTCATAGCAAACCATATGCTCCTTATGTCTTCGTTAAACCACTTAAAGTGGTTATTAATGTTACCCTATTGTTCTGCATCTACGGGGTGCCTAAACTTGCCATCTTCCTTCTTTCGGCCTTCCTCATGCCAATGCAAGAGTTGGGCCTCCTTTCGTGTTGCGAACCATCTTCTCAGCCGAGGAATGATGCAAAAATACCATGCCACCCTCACAGGAGCCCCTCTGTTAGCCTTCTTCTTCTTGCCTCTGATCTCCATGGCCTCGTTCTCGTCATCAGCATTATTATCATCTCCACCATCCTTTTTCCTCTTGTACCGATCGCAGCCACACTTGGGGCACTTGTCAATGTCTGCATAATCTCCACGGAACAATACACAACTATTCTTGCATGCATGGATTTTTTCAACCTCTATTCCAGAGGACAGATTATCTTCTTCGCCTCATAGACAGACTCAGCTATTTGGTTTCCTTCAGGTAGCATGTCTCTAAGCACATCCAATAGATGTTTGAAACTTTTGTTGCTCCAACCATGATCTACCTTAAGCTGCAGAAGTTTTAGATCACCAGAAAGGTGAGAGTACTTCTAGCAATCAGGATAGAGGGGTTTCTTTGAATCTTCAATGAACTGCTTCAGCCTCGCTAATTCAGAAGGTGTGTACACTCGTTGAAACTCAACATCCCACAACATTTGATCAACATTGTGCACACGTTGCAACACCTCACCATCATCGAAGCCCCTAACTTCTTGATCAGTGATATCCTCAGGCCTCATCACATTGGGTGGGAATGGTTCATTTTCCTCAAAAACTCCACCTTCATCAAGGTCTTCATCATGGCCAGTAGCATGGTGTCGCACTTCACCTTCATTTAGGCAGCCTGCTTCGAGTTCATTAAGGCCTTCCTCACCATGTTTATTCCAACACGTGTAATTTTTTGTGAAACCACGTGTGACCAAATGATGAAAAATGATTTCCTGTTGTCCGAATTTCTTCTGGTTGAGACAATCTATACAGGGGCAAAGCATTGCCTGAACACCAGGGTTTCTCATATACGCCTCTGCTTGATTTAGAAAATCATTGACCCCGCTTAAGAAATTCTCCCAATCTTCCTGGGGCTGTCTGTACATCCAAGCCCGAGCAGCAGCCGCCATCTGCAACTTCCATACACCAAATGAGCATAATTCATCACACAAAAAAACCGATAACATAAGAGGATTAGGACAGCTGAAGAATTTCAATAAAAGGGGGCAATTAATTTCCACCTTGACAGGGACTTTCTACGAGGCGAGCGTGGCCGAGGAGGAGGATCGGAGGCGGCGTCATGGCCGTGGCGACAGCGCGGAAGACGGCACCGAGCCCGAGGGGGAGGGGACACGGAGGCGTCTGCTTTGGATGACGCCGTAGTCGACGTCCGCTGGCCCCTTTCGCCGTCGCGCACGCGACCGGCCGACCTGCTGCAGCGCCGGCTTTCTGAGGAGAGAGAGCGCGAACGGGGCAGGCCGGCGGGGACTTCTGAGGAGAGAGAGCGAGTATTGTTGTCGGAACGGGAGTGGCCTTCTGAGGAGAGAGGGCGAGTGGTGTCAGAAGGAGAAGACAGAGATGCGGAATAACAACACGCGTCTCCGATGTGAGAAAAAAGGCTACGCTGGGTGGCAATCAAAGGAGACGCGTCCTAAGAAACAAGCGTATCCAATTGGGTAGCCATCAAAGGAGACGCATCCTAACAAACATGCGTCTCCAGTACGAAAGTTATCGGTAACAGACTTTAAAGCCGGTTACCAATACAGCAGTGATCAGTAACGGACTTAAAGAGCCCGTTACCAATAGGGCATTGATCGGTAATGGATTTTACGAGCCCGTTACCGATAGGTTTAACTTTTGTAACGGACTCGCTTTAACGTCCATTACAAAGAATTCATGTAACGGGCATTTAAGAAGCCCGTTACCAGAAGTCCACATTGGTAACGGGCGTTGTGGAGGCAAACCCCGGGGTCGGCCTGCCGCGCTTATGGGTAACGGGCACTAAGCAACAACCGTTACAGATATGGGTGCATGTAACGGGTGTTAAGGGCCCGTTACAAATGCTGCGTGACCTATTTGAGATTTTCACATAGTGCACTGAGCAGATATCACTACATCACAGCATCTCATCGAGACAAAGTAGATATAATGATCTACAATGCAGGTGAAAATAATTACAAATATGTGTTTGTAATTACAAATATAAAGATGCATATTCATTTAGTTTTCACAAATTAATTGATAGGTTTATAAAGACAAACAAGTCCCAATTTTTTCTCATCAAAGCACATAAACACTAGTATATTAGTATTGGCACATATTCACAACTTAACAGATAGGTTTGAAAAGAAGATAGCCTTCTGAGTGTTTATTAATTTCTTGTACGACACTGCCAACACACTACTACTTGTCCACGGGCCATATGCTCAAGATGTCTCACTTGTAAACTTACTGTTTACCAGGGGTTTGATCATGCATTTCCAAGATTTATGGAGTTAAAAGGTCACAAGATGAAACAGGAGGTGGCAAATACTCATTTTATGAGTGATGATGGTTTTTATATTTCAACATGTAGAACATATGATGTTTTACTGTCAATCAGCTGCCATTTACCTGGAAGCTGAGCTCAAATAAATTGCAAGTTATTGATGGAGAAGGGCTTGCGGATATCTAGAATGGAGCCTGAGTAGTGTCAGATCCAAGAAAGCATTGTTGGAGTGTGGAAGATATTTTTTCTTTTTTCTAGGTTTAGTATTACTTCTAAAGCATATAATGTGAACTTGATGATTAGTACCGGTGATATTGATTGTACTGAAGATGAGAACCGTCATCCTCAACTTTTTTTTTATAAATGTACTGTTGTCACCCACTAAATCATAGTTGTGCTGCAAATTTTGATAAGTTGTACTTTGGAACTTGGCTCCAGTAGATTGAAACAGTACGTACTATTTGTGAAGATGGCATAAGTTTGATCTATCATTTAAAGAGAGTAGGATAAATTTGATCATGGCATCACCTGCTAAGATCATGGCAAGACACCAGAATTCGAAGAGAATATAACATGTTGCTCTGCTTGCATTCCACAACAATAAGTCGTAAAAAGCATTACACTTTGAGCATTGAGATTTGTATTCCTGAGATATGGAAGAGTAATATCTCACATCACATCGATCCAAACATAGAGATGTAATATATCCATGAAGTCATACAACATGAGGTTATTAGTGTCAACTCCTTGACTACCAAACCAGATTAATTAAGTAATACTTTTGGATCAATCTATGGAATACCTTGGTAGTGCCAAGGTACAGCTAAATAAATGGTTTGAAGGTTCTTAAAGATCAAAGAGCATTTATTATAAGAGTAAAGCACATCTCTTTTCTTGCACATACTCTCTTACATACAGATATAAACATAAAAATATGTATACAACAATACTAATGTCATCAAGCATAAGTATTTTATACCCACAAAATATCTTTACATTTCTTAGTACTGGCAGCCATAACTTGTACATGAAGGCATTTCTCAGCCTGCACCAAAACTGCAGCCTTGTCACCTACCCATATCACAATATATGGAAGTATTATTGGCAGTCATTCACATAATTGGCGATTGGTAGACCTCTACCAACCTGCAATAATAGGTCAATATTGGGAAATTCTATCATAGGTTATACAGATTGCTCATTATCAAATATGGAACCACTTTTTACTTATATGCTGCCCTGTCATACTACAGAGTGTACTCCCTACTTTTTACATATGTACTCATATACGTTGCATACACAATATCCATTGACAGTGCATCTCAGTAGTGAGAAATAAATTATCAAGTGCTTCTTCCCATTATTAGAAGATAGTGACAGTCCTAGATAAAATATCCTCACTAACCCTAGTTTAGTGTGACAAATTGAGCCTGGGAATTTATAAATAAAACAATGCACACAGGCCAAAAGAAAAACTAGCATAATCTAAAGAATGCACACAGGCCAAAAGAAAAACTATAGTGGATACTTAAGTTTGGCCCAGTTTTTTAAAAGTGGTGCATAAGTAATATCAAAGTCCAAGCTCAGAATAAACTACCTTCGTTCCAACCACCCAAACATCCACTAATCTAAAGAGCTAGGCAAAAGAGCAGTGGCACAATACACTGACCACATTGCCATATCACTAATCAATTTCTTCAATGCACAATGCTGAAAAGAATAATTTGAAAATTAAAAATATTTTAGTAATCAGAAAGAACTAAAAATGCTAGTTGGGCTCATATTTTACCTTGTCTGACCTAATTGGCTAAACTGAACCATCAGGAAAATGCCAGCTTCTGCAAGATGCTAATAGTAGCTCAGCTACACCTTTCCAATGGATATGAACCTCAGTATCTGATTTTGCAGATAGGTTCATAAAGCAAAAGAGTAATGAGGTAAGACAGCGTAAAAACTAGATAGGAGAGATTATCTCGAGACAAATATTGTCATGAAGTGCATTCACCTAGTTGAATTTGAGTGTACAGGCATCTTTGAATTTCAGTGTATAGGCACCTTTACATCTGAAGAATACTTTCTATTACATTTCAGTGTGTAAGAAAAATACAAACAATGCTCAAAGGACATTAGGGGAATCACAGCTCGCCTCAAGAATCATGGTTTATAGGGATGAATGAAAGGATATGGCTGCAATGGTAAAGCAGACAGGGCTGCTTTAGCGAAAATGCTTGAAATAAAAGAAATTCCTCAAACATTATGGTTGGAGTATTTGCATGGCAAGAGCAGTAACGTAGAATCTAGCTTTAGCAACTACAGGAGAAGTTCTATAAAGCATGGGTGCATAATTAATGAAACTACTGAAAGCTCCATGCACAATATTTGAATAGATATGCCAACACCTTTATCACACATATTTGTTCATTTGAGTAAGCAAGCGGCCAAGAGGGAATGCAGTCAAGATTCAGAGAGAGAATGATATTCCAAGTCACGGCTGAAAGAGAGCCTGAGTGCCTGACGCTCACAAATTCACGGAAATAACTTCAATCGTGCAAAAGAGAAACTGCAGTTGAGAGAATATGAACGGAAATAAATGCAATCGTGAAGTAGCACCACAAACGATTGAGAAGCAATACGGCATGTGAGATCTGGATCTGCGAGAGCATAATACAAAGTTAATGGCATAAAAAAACAACCAAGATACGTATGACAAACAGCATCAGTTTGCAAGTACATCGGAATATTGTTTTACAAAATTTCAAGATGTAAAGAATGGGGAGACTGGGTACCATGCTTGACGATTGTGGAAGGCAGAACCGAGAATCACCATGAGGGGGGGGGGGGGGGGGAGGGATGCGCCTAGGATGCCGTAGACTTGAGCAACTTACTGCCGCGCTACTTCATGGCAACCAATGGTCGGGGCCGCGGCTCCGCCGGTACACTACCGGAATCCCCACCACTGCCGAGAGCACCTTGCTCTCGGCAAAGGGCCCTTTCCTCTCGGCACAAGCTGTGCTGAGAGGAAACTCTCAGCAAAGCACTCTTGGCACAGCCTGGCCGGCAAAGGGTTCTTTACCGAGAGCCACGTCAATCCCTCTGGGCACACATGTGCCGAGAGCAGAGATGGCTCTCGGCAAAGGCTTTTGAAAAAGAATAAAAAAAGCCAAACCACCCCACACCGCGGGCCCACCGGCAGTCCGCTGTGGCCCACCACCGCCGGACCCCCGCGGCCGTCGCCACCGCCGTCGCCACGCACGCCACCACCACACCAGCTGCCGCCGCCACCACGCACACCGCCGCCACCACCACCGGAGAGAGGTGGCACCGGCCGGCCCACCACCTAGGAGACCGGAGGCCGCCACCACCGCTGCCGGAGGCCGCCACAACCACCATCGGAGGCTGCCACCAACACCACCGGAGGCCGCCGCCACCACCATCGTGGCCTGCCGCTGCCTCTGCTGCACCAGAGAGAGAACGAGTGAGAGACAAAGAGAGAGAGATAACCGGATCCACCACCACCTTGCCCAGATTTGCAGGGGAGGGTGGCCGCCGCTGCCCCATGGAGCTTGGGCCCAGAGATCCGGAGCCGCCGACACCATGGCACCTCCCGTGTTGCACCGCCGCCACAGCTACAGGGCTCACCAGACCGCCGCCGCCAACTCCTCAAGTTGCGCCACCGCCGCACCTCACCCCGCCACTGCTCCTGACCACTGGTGAGGGGCGAACGGAGGGGGGAGGGTAGGGGAGGCAGAGGAGGGGGACGGTGGCACGGCCAGGAGAGAGGAGGGGAGGTGACTCCGCCGCCAAGAGGGAGGAGGAAGGAGGCGGCGAATCTGAGGGAGAAGGGGGCGGCACCAGGAGGCCAGGAGCTGGGAGAGGAGAGGGAGGATGCGAATGGGGCTAGGGTTTCCGGGGTCGTCGGCCGACGGGTTTTACCTTGAGCGAAATTGACTGATGGCCGTCGATCCGGAGATCGACGACTCCAGGCGCCCGGCGGATAGTTGGGCTCGCATTCGGCCCAAGTGGGCAAGGCACGCAGGCTGATTCGGCGGCCTGCTCGTCGGTTTGTGGGCTTCGAGCCCAGCCTGGGTCAGATCTTTGCTGAGAGGAATATTCTCGGCAAAGAAAATTTTAATCAAACTAATTATTAAAAATAGCAAATAGATGTGAAAATTTTCTAAAACATAACCTGACACCAGTTATGTTGTATATTACTTATAGAAATGGTTTTTTAGTCAAACTCAAATTTAAATGTCTCTAGGACTCCAAATCTAATGACATTAGTTCAAATTCTTAGAAACTTCTCGTGAGATGTTCTAGTTTCTAAACAGTGTACGTGTCAAAGTGTTCAAAACATTCTTAATTTTTTACCACAACCTCCACATAAGATATCATGATCACTTGACAAATTTCGTGATTTTGAAACTTCATTTGAATTTTATACATTTTTTAAACCTTTCTATCTCATGATCATCATCATGATCTAGGAACCAAATGCCAGAAATTTAGCTTCATTTCATGTACATGGTCTTAGAGATGTCTCACGAACATGATTATCATTTTTTTTACCAATTTTACTCTACAATTTCATGCACTTGTAGTTCATATCAGACGTATACGAAAAAATACATAGAAAGAAGTGAAATTGTTAAATATAGAAAACATAGCTAAAATTGTGTCAAATTTTAGCATAAGTTTTCTATCAGTGTATATTGAGGATAGAAAAAGTTTGGAGGGAAGAAAGTGATTTTTTTAATTTCTTTGCCAAGAGCCAACAAAATGCACTCAACAAAGAAATTATTTGCCGAGTGTTTTGTCTTTGCCGAGAGGTTTCTTTTATGCTCTCGGCAAAGAGCTCTTTCCCGAGAGCCTAAGAAAAAGCTCTCGGCAAAGACTCAAGCTCTTGGCAAAGTGTCGGATTCCGGTAGTGGTAGGGATGCCGGGGTCGGGGCTGTGGGCGCCACGGTAGGGATGCCGAGGTCTTGGACGTTCCAGATAGCTCGCCCTCAGGATGTATCCCCCACATCGAGTTTTTGTTTTTGCTAGCCATTTCATTTTACATAATAGCTAAATCAGGATTTCACCTATTCATTTTTAGAGAGACTCACTGATTCCTTACACATGCTCCATTAACTGTTGTTACCAACGAAGTTTTGCTGCTACACGAGTCTAAAAGGTAAACACTGGTATCGTGGGTGACGGCAGATAATAACAGCGTCTTACTCCTTTTGTCGATCATGAGAAGCCATACCGTCTTGTCCGGGTTGTCGATGAAGTAGTGATTCTCGCAGACCGTGAAGCAGACGACGTCATGGTTGTCAGAGCTCATGATGGGGTACTGAGGAGCCACGCGCGAGAGGCGCCCGTAGTTGGGGAGCTCCCAGAGCTCGTCGCAGGCCAGCACGCCGTCCTTCACCCACGCCACCGGCCACTGGTAGGGTGAGGGCTTTTAGTCCCGGTTGGTAGAGGCCTTAGGTCTCTGAAGTCCAACCAGGATTAATGATGAGAGACAAAAGCCCCCCTAGTCCCGGGTGCACGAACCGGGAGTAAAGGGGTCCTTTAGTCCCGGTTCGTATTACGAACCGAGACTAAAGGGGGGCACGCGAGCATCTGCGCCCATCCCCTTTAGTCTCGGTTGGTAATACCAACCGTGACTAAATGGTCTCGTCTCTTTTTTTTGTTTTCAATTTAAGTGTATATTCTAATTGTTGTCTCACCCGTATATGTACGTATACGTATTTGCACTTAGTATCTATGTATACATGTCTATATATATACCATATACGCACTTAGACTTATATATAAACCTATATATCTACATATATAAACTTATAAATATATATACACATAATAATTTAGACACATCAAAATAGATATTAGTATTTTCTTAAACTAGTATACATCAAAACCCTAAACCCTATAATATATATACATCAAAATATCGGTCAATTCAAATTTCTAGTCTCAACTTTCATCGTAGGTGAGGTGATCAATTGGATGGTGGTCATAATAATATTTTCCTTTTGGATCAACCACCTCGTCCATGAGGAATCCCATGAGAGCTTCTTGAATTGCCAGGAGACGATCCATCTCAATGAGTGTGTCCCTTTTTATATCCCTCTGTAATTTGCAAATATGTTAATACATTACACCCAACGATTAAATATATAAGCGGTTAAAAGTGATATATTATTAATAGGTTTATTTTACTTACACTATCAACTATCGAGTTGTCACATAAAGCGTGTATCTGCTCACAGACGTAGTACCCGCATAAATTATTTCCTTGTTCCTGTCTCAAACACTAAAGTGGAGAGGGAAACAGATTATGAAATACTAGTGTTATACAATTCAAATATTCTCAATCTGAAGTTGTTATTTGGATTACGTACCAGAAAATTAGTAACCCATCTAATTGATGGTTTAAAAGGTCGATGGTGTTTTGCAATGAACATGTTCCAAGCTCTGAGGAAAATAATAAAAGATAGAGTGCTAGTAAAAGCCAAATATATATATTGCATTAAAGAAAACTTCTTAGATAGAATTATTACTCTTGAAATACTTCTTGAAGGTCTTGGTATTGTGAGGGGTCTTTTTTCAACGAATCTCACACCATGATGTTGCTGTTGTCGACACCGATTATCAGTAGAATCTAGTGGAAACTGTATGCATGCTCATAAAGATTAGAATTGACTAAATAGAATTAACAAGGATAATTAGATGACAATCAAACTTACTTGAAGTTGTAAGGCAGTAGTATACAATTCTTGTAATGAAACTCAGATAAGGTCCTAAAGATTGTCTCGATTGTTGTTTTTGGTTGGTCCCGGATCTCGGATTGGTTAACTTTTGATGGGTTCATGAAAGCAACATTTGAATAACCCTTCCTTCACATCTCAGTAAGTTGCAGGCTATAGAAAACGAAAGCCAAACGTTAATTAGTAGATCAACAAATGTAATAAATTTATTAATAAACATATGAAAATATGCCACTTGTAGACACTAGGCCATCATAAGATCGGTATTCATGGCGTCCAGTTGGTAAACTTCATAGATATCTTTGAATTGGAGCCAGACCACCTTCTCGTTTAGAAGGGTAAAATCTTCAGGTCTCACGAGCATACCAAACATCTCCAGGCCTTCAAATGACTTCTTCATGTAGCAATCATGAAATCTGTGCATCTTAGCTGGGAGCTTGTTGACCAATTCTGGCTTCACTAAAGGTTGTCCTAGCTCAAAGCGCCATCTAGGTACGAAATTTTTATCCGATGGTAGGTCTTGAAGGTCGAGAATAGCACCAACAGGCATCCCTGTTTGTTCAACAAAACTAATGACATGAGTCAGTTGTTCTGTAGGCATGTTTTCAAGAGCTGCTTGTTCTTCTGCACTGAGGCCTGCAGCTAAGTCAATCAAATTGGTCATCGATGGATCTATTTGCTTCTCCTTGTTCTTGTTTGTGGCAGTCCCCGACGTCGACGTAGGTATTTGCTCGATGTAACTATTCGGCGACCCTCGTCGTCTCTTCTTTTGATAAGACTTGTCCACCGAATGGTCATAGTCCATTTTCAACTCTACCCTTGTCTCGCTTTCTTCCTTCTCGCGTATGAAAGCCTTGAGTCTCTGCGGACGACCTTTATTTTTTTGGCCTCTAGCAGTTCCTGTCGAGTTTCTTCTTTTACTTTTACAAACCAGTCCGTGACTTCTTGTTTTGAAATCGCATTTGTTTCTTCTTCTGTCCTCTCCCATGTTAGCTTCCTTGGCTCTGGCTTTTTCTTTGCTGGTCGTTTTTTCTTTGGTTGTTGCACTGACTTGAAAAAGAGTGTGCTCGAGACCTTTGTGGCGTGTGCTGTGCGGTCGGTTGTTGCTGAGGTGAGTTGGGAGGGATGTCATCATCGTGATCGCTGGAATCATCGTGATCGCTGGAGCTCGCTTCTCTTGGATTGTATGGTTCTTGCGGAGAAGAAGGTGAGCGAGGTAGTGATGACGGCCTCGGAGATGATGGTGTAGGCTCCAGGGGATCTCTCAGAGGGATTGATCCCTCATTGACGGGGATTATGATGATGTAACATTTTGGCCATAATATGATACCGTGTAGCGCATCTTTAAGTGTCTTTTTCCCAACACCTCCCAGGATATCTAGCTCTAGCTCCTCAAAATTAGGTTGACAAATGTTCTCTACACTAACTGAGGCGTAGCCAGGTGGAACCGTGGCTTGTCTGTCTAGGAAAATGTGCAAAAGCACTTCCGTCCGCCACCTGTATATATGTAGAGAAATAATAATTATTAGCATGAATTATACCGTCATTGTGAATGTTCGTCCAGAAATTTCTAAGTCAAACATCAATTATTGAGCTAATAAAAACATGAATTATACCTTCATTTTGATGTTGCCGAATGGCTTGTGTAGCTCACATGGGGTGCGCCGACAGATGTCATCGACAGGGTACAGTTGGCTATCGTCCACTTCAACTCCTTCTATTGCCCCTTGCTCTTCGGGGACCTCTATGGAAGCACAACTGCTTTTGCGAGCGGAAGGATCCACTTGTACTTGGGGCAGTCCTCCAGATTGGGCCATCTCATTTATGGTGGCGGCCACTCGCCGTTCAATCTCTGCCGTCATGCTTTCTTCGTGTTCTTTAAGTCTTTGCTCTATCGCTTGGCGCCGTTCCTCCTCTTCACCCTCTCTTCTTCGTCTACGATTTCTATAGGTGGCAAAGTCTCCCTTGAAAGCAAATTTCCACGGTACCACCCCATAGCCCCTGCAATGTCTTGGTGTTCTAGATTCCTGAGCGCCATAGTAAGCTCATCCATCTCTCTGTCAACCTTCAATCTCCCTGCTTTGACATCTTCAATTATTTTCAATATCTCAAGTGCAGCCTCTCGTAACGAGGGTGGGAATTCAAGGGTACCATCTTCAGAGTTAATTGTGCCTCCATGAGCATAATACCCATTCTTCACTCACTCAGGCCACTCATAGACCGTTGGTATGGTACCTTGTGCGAGAAGGTCTTCTTCCATCTTCCGCCACTTGGGAATTGCAAGTGCGTAACCACCTCGACCAAGATGATGGTCGTGCCCCTTCTTACCACGACTTTTCTTCCCCCGTGCACTCGCCTTGGCAAAATCTTCACTTGTCTTGTATTCCACAAAGGATGTCCAGTGTTCTTTTAACTTGGGATATTCAATCCAATTTGGAGTTCGATTCTTCTTGATATAATCTTTATCCAGTTGCTGCTTGAACTTCTGAAATTGAGTTGCCATCCTCGTGAGAGTCCAACGCTTCACATCGTTTGGTTCAATGCCTTGAGGAAGTGTGAAGTGTTTTAGGATTTCATTCCACAACAAATTTTTCGCTGAGTCTAGAATGACGTGTGGATTATCTGCTTTTCCCTTCCATTCTCTGTAGCTGATGGGCATGTTGTCCCTTACAATGGCCCTGCATTGCGACACATACATGTCCTTGATCTTTTTTGGAGCACATGGTTGGCCAACCTCTAACACTTCTGTGATATGATACATCACATGGCTGGTGGGTACTTGTGTACGCCCTCTCTTTGTCTTTTTTGATGTTGAGCCTGAAGCCTACAAGTTGCAGATTCGTTATTTAATTAATTATGTAAGAATAGAGGTTAGAGAAATAATAATTTTGAACTTAATGCATGATATATATATATACCTTGTTGGAACATTCCATACTATCATTCACAAGACTTTCCTCATTGTTTCCAGCAGTGTTCTCATTATTTGCTGTTGTGTCCTCGACGGGGGCGGCGTCCTCCTCAGTCGGAGGTATGTTCAAGAACATGTCCGCCTAACTACATCCCTCATCGGTGAAGGTTGCAATGGTATTTGTACCACTAGCAATAATGTCGGCCATAAGGGTGTCATTGTTGTCATCCATCTAGAATAAACAAGAATTTTCTATAAATTTTTTGAAATAAACAAGAATTTGCTATAAATTTCTAGAATAAACAAGAATTTTCTTTGATTTTTTGGAATAAACAAGAATTATCTAAGAATTTTTGGAATAAACAAGAATTTACTATGAATTTCTGGAATAAACAAGAATTTTGTTTGAATTTCTGGAATAAGCAACAAGTTTCTATGAATTTCTGGAATAAACAAGAATTTACTTTGAATTTCTGGAATAAACAACAATTTTCTACGAATTTGTGGAATAAACAACATGTTTCTATGAATTTCTAGAATAAACAAGAATTTACTATGAATTTCTGGAATAAACAACATGTTTCTATGAATTTCTAGAATAGAGAAGAATTTACTATGAATTTCTGGAATAAACAACATGTTTCTATGAATTTCTAGAATAAACAAGAATTTGCAATGAATTTCTGGAATAAATAAGAATTTTCCATTAAACTAAGTCGAAATATTTCTACTAATTTGTGGACGAACGATTCTTGTGGACGGCGGTGTCGTGTGGGCGTAGTGGGAGAATGGCGGGGAGGTACGGGAAGTCACTTGTTTGAGCCAACACGGTAGTTGTCGGGTTCGAAACTATGAATCTATGAAATGTGTATTAGAAAACAATTAAGAACTCAAATACACAAATAAGAATTATGTTCCATAGTCGTAGGTGCTCCAAGTTAATTAGATCACCGAGCCAGAAAATGTACACTCTCGTCGAAGACGAAGTGTACACACTTAGTCCCCGAGCCTTGATAAAGATTGAAGAGGTTTATCAAGGGTCAAGAAAGAATCTAAGCGACTGAACCTCGATGTCTCAAATAGGGTAGCCTCATTGAGGCACCTCCCGTACGCCTCCCAAGCCTCCAATCTCTAACCAGATTTATATGCTTAGCCAAGGGCTTTGCTGCTGGCTCTGGATGATCTTGGTGACACTTTTAGTGCTCACTGAATGGGCGCATCTCCAGATGCGCCCATTAGGGCAATCCCCGAGGTTTGGAATAGTTAGAATACCTATTTCAGAGCTCTAAAAAGACTTTTGGGAGAGTACCTCTCAGACCATCTGACCTGGTACGGTGCCCGGAAAGAGCTCCATCTCTAAACCAGATTTTCCATATGGCGCACCGTGTTCTCATGGAGTTTTTGCGCAAGGTCACTTGTCCTAGCCATCATTTTTGTGGCTTCTGAACAGCTCTGGCCTATGTATGGTATGCCTTCAGAAGAGACCCTCATGAGCTAGAAGAGCAAATCCACTTTGGGATTCGCACTGTGAAGTTTCGAGGGCAGGTTATCTGATAACCTAGCTACCCGTGACTCCAAGTCACGGCCTCTAAATGGCTGTGTACCAATTTTATTTGGAAAGCCTATTTTTGTTTAGAATTCAGGGTGTGATCCCTCAATAGGTAATCTCCACTCTTTGGCCCGTTTAGAGCCGCGGCCCATTTCGACCCACATAGCCTGAATTTGGAACGCCGGGCGTAACGGCATGTAAGCGACGTCGGGAGCGGTTTGGACTCACGAGATACTCACGAGTTGAACTCGCGCAAACGTGGCAAGGCGATGGGATGGAAGGGGGCCCCGCCACTGCTCCCTTTTTGGTCGCCTGCATTTAAGGCAAGCCGGGAGGTGGCGCACGCGTCACACCTCCATCACTTTGCGTCGCTTCACGTTGCTTAGGAAACCCACAGCTGCCACTTCATCTTCTCCTCCGGTTGCTCCGCCGCCGCATCCGCCCGATCCACCGCCGCATTAGCCCGAGCTCCGCCGGATCTGACCCCGGCGGAACCCTAGATCTAGATCCACCGCCCGATTCCGTCTCGAACCTCCGCTCCCCGCAGTCCCCGAACAAAGCGACGGAGGATGCCCCCAATGGCTCACCGAAGCAGGAAAGATTCAAGGGTGGGAGCGGCGGATGTAAGGCGGTCTCCCTCGCCATCGCCGCCGCCGCCACCGCCACACCACGACGACGAGTGGCCCCGCTCCGTGTCGACGATGGAGCGACTGGTCTCCCTGGTGTGGGACAGCGTCCTGCTCAATGCGGCCACCGAGGGGTGGCACCCAGCGGTGGGGGAGGACTTCCCCACGCCGGAGACGCATGAGGTCGTCGTGTTCGAGTCAGCGTACCTCCGCGGATTCGGGCTGCCTGCGCACCCCTTCTTCCGCGGGCTGCTCTACTACTACGGGTTAGAGCTTTGTCATCTCAACCCTAACTCCATCTTGCACATCACCATCTTCATGCATCTCTGCGAGGCATACCTTGGTATTGCCCCGCACTTCAATATCTTTTGGTACTTCTTCTGGGTGAAACCCCACAAGGGTGCCAAGAAGCCAAATGTGGTTGGCGTCACCGAAATCCAGCTCAAGTAGAAGCTCTGTGCCGAGTACATTTCGGTGCTGCTGATCAGCTCCAATAAGGACTGGCACGGCGAGTGGTTCCACACCACCAACCACTCCTCGCATGTCCCGTGCAACATCGACGTGCGGCCGGTCCCTCACAAATGTTGGGACGAGGAGCCAAGCGACGTCGAGATGGAGGAGGTGCAGGAGCTGGTGAAGCTGATCCTGGACCTGAAGGCGGACGACCTCATCGGTGTGGCGGTTATGGCAAATTTTGCCCCCCGGCAGCTACAGCCGTTGAAGGAGAGGGTCTACCCAGCGTACGAGTACGCCGACGAGGACTATGACACCACGCGGCATGTGCCGGAGCCGCGGAAGCATGACGAACTGGTGGAGCATGTCTGCCAGTGCTTTGTCAGCAGCACTGCCATCACAACGCGTGGCGCACCGCATCCGTTCAGCGTGGCGTCCCTGCCGCCCGAGGTGAAAAACTTTTCTTTTTTGCCATGCGCCCATTAGGGCATGAACATGTGCTCGTCAGATGTTTGATAAAGTGTTTGTTGAATGTTGTCTTGTAGGACCATCAGGCCTTCGTCTCCACATCGCCGCTGCCGGGTACTCTGGCTGGGGTGGACTCCCTGCCCGGTAGACTCGGCGAGTTGTAGAGGATGGAGCGCGCCCGTGCCCGTGCCCACGTTGTGGCAGGCAGTGGCATCGCTACCACTTCGGGGCCGGTCCGACACATGACCGCATCTCCGTTTGAGGAGCGCAAGGGCAGCAAACGCCCGGAGGTACGGTGTGCGCCACCCGGCTCGCTCAATATTGACGAGGCGACATCGTGCCGGCGCAAGCTTGTGCTACCGGGCCACTCAGACGAGTAGGATGTGGCTCCTCGCACACCCGTGACCTGCGACATCCCGCCGGCGGCAGCCGGGGGAACGCCGAGTGGTGTGCTCGCTTCTTCTCCTTCTCATCCTTCTTCTCCTCCACCTTCTCTTCCGCATACAGAAAACTTGCCACAGAGCGCGAGCGCTTCGCGCCTTGCACCGGAGGCTGCCCAACCGCCTCCCACAGCGGTGCAAGAAGCACCCAGGACGGCCGCAGGGACGGTCGTTGGGGCAAAGCGGCCGGCGTCCTCCATCTCTGGGTTCCGCAAGCATGCTCGAGTGCGCGTGTCGACCCAGTAAGTTGCTATGTGCACTCCTGTTGCTTTCCATATGCTTTTGGTGTTGGTGTTTGATGTTTGAGGGTGGTTCTAGTGTCAGGATTGTTTGTTATCTGCAAGGATCCTTGTGACCCCTCTATCGATGGGGGTGAGGTGCCCACGCCACCTGTCGACCCGGCAGCACAACCAACGAGTGCTTCGGTGGAGCACTCGGTTGCAGCGCAGGAGGTGCCAGGCGCAGTGGCGCTAGACACGGGCACGGCTCCCCGGGCACCCAGTCCCTAGCATGAGGTCACTGGGTCCTCGGCTTTGGGTTCAGCCACCGAGGCTGAGCCTGAGGTTGAGGAGATCCACCGGGAAATCACCCCGCGATCAGTCAGCCTACCGCGCTTCGGCAGGATAGCTCGGATTCGTCGTGGTAGGGTACACATGGTCCTTGGGGACCTTTCTGCTGACGAGAGCAACCGGCAGGAGCTCGTGGCAGCGACACAAAGTGTTGCCCACTTGGCGGAGGTGAGTACTCATTTGGAACTCCTTTTCTTTGCCATCTTTGATTTTGGTTTTCCAATCTTTTGTGTTTATAGGCAGTGGCTGCTGCTTCTGCTCGCAAGAGCGAGGTGTTGGACGATATTGGGTCCAACACCGTCACGTTGCACACCCGAGTGCAGCACCTCGAGGAGCAGGTGCTGCCCGCCAGGCGAGCAGCAATCAGGAGCTTGAGCAGCTGCGCCGGGAAAAGCCAGCCGCGGACGCAACAGCTATGTCCTTGCGCGAGGCAGCGGAGGAGCACCAGAAAGGTTCGTTGGCTCAACTCACTTTTAGCCTTGTCATCCGATTACCTGTTTTTGACTCTGTTGTTGGGGCAGCTCGGGCCAAGGCGAAGCAGGACCTCGAGGTCGTCCACAGCCAGGCGAAGCATTTGAAGACTTCGTTTGAGTAGGTTGCCAGGGAGCGGGCTGTGGCGAAAAAGGAGCTCACCAGATGGTCACCTGCTTCCCTCGTGTTTGTTTTACTATTTTTCTCATTTAGTCCTCCTGACGTTTTGAGCAGATCTCCGGAGGAAACTCTTTGCCCAAATTGCAGATCCTGAGGCACGCGTGGAGTCGGAGAGGAGCCAGTTCAAGGCGCTAGGTGAAGCTCTGCGCCTGTTGCTGGATGAGCTGGCTCCGCTCGCCGAGTCCTCCACGGTGCGTGAGTTTGGTGAGCCTCCTGTCCGCCCACTGAGCCTACTGGAGCGAGTCCAGGCGGCTTCGTCACGCTTCCAGGGCTACCTTCGTGAGGTCAGCCTAGCGAGTACTAGCCACTGCCTCGCCGTTTTCCGCTCCTTCCTCCACCACATGGATGTGAACTGGTTCCGTGAGGACTTCGCCCGTGGGATGTCACCCGCACGGATCAACCAACTTCTGGAGGAGGTGAAGGACACGGCAGAGCAGCTTGCCAATGACGTCGTGCCTACCCAGAGGTTGAGGGTGGTCTCCTGCTTCAACCATAAAAACATGTATAAGTACTTGTAATATTTCGTGGTACTATTTGTGCTATTTTGACTTCGTACTGATTTTAAGTTGCCGCGGTACTTTGACGATATCCATGTACTGTTAATTTCCTCGGTAGTTAGTCTGTCACGGGAAACCGTCACTACAAGATTTTCGGTCAAATGCAACACCAAAAAAGTGTTGCAAAAGACCCAAAAATGGTAGCAATAGTACTTTTGCTACCATTTTTTTTGGTTAAATGTCATTGCACTTGTGACTGTAGCAATAGGAGAATGCAACGGGTTACGTTTTAGTTGCGACACACAACCCCTCTATTGCAACAGTTTTGACGCTTTTGCAACACATGGTGAGTGTTGTAACAATAGCAATTGCAACCACTATGGGTGTGGCAATAGTATCAATTGCAACGAACTAGGCGTTGCTAGCGATACGTATTGTGACATGCTAGTCGTGTAGCAACACAATGCAATCGCAACGCAACGCCGGTGTTGCAATTGTGGTTATTGCTACGCGGAGAAAGCATTGCAATAGAGGTTCTCTATTGCCACGTCTCGTAAATGGTTGCAATAGGTGGCTTAGGTTATTGCAACGTTTCTGTAGATTGATTGCTACAGAGAGGTCCTCTATTGCCACCGTCATCTTTTTTGTTGTTGCAAGAGATAGTCTCTATTGCCACAATTATCGCACCTATTGCCACGACTAAATGTGGTTGTTATATATGCTATTGTTGCAACGCAATTTGGTTTGATTTCCATCCTATATTGCAATGCCAGATTAATATATTAATAATTCATGTTGCGGCGCTTTGTTTAGTAGCTTAAATCAATAATCGCAAAACAACAAATACATAATGAATGAAGCATCGTCATGCATTAAAACGAAATATAATTTGTTCTTACAAATCTTTAACGAAACACACCGAGTGTCAAACTAAATGAAAGCACAAATATCTTAATACATAATAATGTATCTAGCACACACAACTGTTTGGACCCATTCGAATCAAAGACCAATGTCTACTATAGCAGCAAAGGTTACCTTGATATGTATGTTGGCCATCGTCCCACATTCCCATGCTCCTTGAACTCAAGATTCCTCCTGAAAAAATCATTGTCATGCATTAGTTAAACTAAAATTCTAGAAGTATATCTATATTTAGAATAATGGCATACTGTTGCAGAACAAAAGAATAGCTCTCTACTTCTCCAAAAAGGAGAACATGTTCCTTTTAAATGCATAGAGAGATAAAAGGTTTCACATAGTACAAGTGCATTCAAGTGCATTCTTTTTGGACAATGCAGCTCACAATGTCAGTAGTAATGTGGAGCAGCTCACACTTCATGTTAAGCATAAATGAAATTATTGCTGTCAAATAAGAGAAATCTAATCATTGAAAAGACAAGCATTGCAAACTACTATGAGAGGTCTTCAAATTACATGTATATGACAATTGAAACTTCGTATAAAATATTTATTATCATTAGAAAACAATGTCCACCTGGAATTATTAATTATCGTTGAAGAGTCCTCATGCTTCAGAAGTGCGGAATACTGATTGCACTGAAATGAATCGAACTGAAATATCTAATGACTGTAGGTTGGGGAGGAAAAATAAAGCAGGTAATAGCCAAAGGTTTTTTAAAAAGAACAGGATGCAGGCTTCATATATCATGCTAACTAAAGAAATCATTCAAATTTCAACCAATAACACTTTATGCAGGGAGGTTACTAGATGATGAAAACACAATTTTTTTTGTTCTTGTCTACAACTGGAATGTGATAAGTTGCTGTTCAACCAGAAGGCCTGACCATGGAATGTACAGATGGTTTCGTATGCCCAAAAAGGCTGATGCAGCCATGGTTAATTTCAGAAACTGTTGCTGCATTAACCTGCATACTAAACCATAGCCAAAAGTGAGAAGGCAACTGCTAAAGACAAGCTAGAAACAGGAAGTACAGCCTGATCCTGTCATCACTCGACCATTTAGTGAACTAGTTCCAATTGACTGGTATTAACAGCAGTAACTTTTCCAATTCTGAAATGACAGAGTAGAAGGAATTGGGCAACTGGCCACATCATTAGGTGTTGATGTGGGAAAAAAATCAGAGCTTATCCATGTATAGGGCAGTGAATTTCACTCCAGGGTCGAGTTCATTTAAATTATTTTCAATAGCATCTGGTGAAAATATTATCGTAAACATGAATGTTTCTAGCCCAAATAGCATGTTTAAATCATACAGTTATATCATAACCTAAGGTTGGAAAGTTTGCTGAGGGCAAGAGCCATCTGACCCATGAAGCTCATGTGGGCATGTTTAAATCATTTTCACCTGACTACAGAACATTCAACTACCTGGCATTCACTAACGTCAGCTAGTACCATTAGAATAGCACTCAGCATTTTCAGCTAATACTGTGCAGTTTAGCAGCGTATCTATCCCAATTGGTGGCAATCAAAGCATCAGCAAAATTAGAAAAACATCATCGGTTTGGTCACCTGCACTTGTAGCTGAAGGTGCTTCATATACTCAATGCCATCGTCATGCATTAGTGTCTTGTCCGTCTGCACCTGCGAAATTGTTCCCCATAACCAGTGGCAGTGAAATTATTAGCTTCCAAATTCCAATCTGTACACAACTTGAAATTAGTTGATGAGGAAGATAACTGACTTGGCAATTCCAATACTAAGAAGCTGACTGACCGCTCCTTGCTTGCCTTTCCTCCTGTTTAATGGAACTGCCAGGTCGCTGCCACCGTGCCTCACAACACAAAATTGTTAGGAACCTGTTACTCCTTTAGTAGCTTCAAGAAGATAGTGGACCAACACGAGTTGCTACCGTATAACCGGAGGCCTGCAAAAGAGGGCATCTTCACGTCGCTGCCGGCCACAGAGGAAGAGGGAGACGTGCTGGAGGCCTGCACCGCGGCGTTGTGCCGGATCCAGGTGCCAGCCGGCCAGGCGGAGGGAGGGACGTCGGCCTGGAGCAGGGGTGTGGTGACCTGGAGCAAGGAGGGGCGGCGACCTGAAGGGGCGGCGGCCTCGAGCAGGGAGCACCGGCGGCCTAGCGGAGGGAGAGGCGGCATCCTGGAGCAGAGAGGGGCGATGCACGCAGGGAGCGGCGTAAGCCTGCCACTGGGGAGGGTATGGACAAATCCACTCTTGTTCATACCCAAATCCAAATAATGATTATCCACTTCTTACCTTCTCCAATCTCACCCATGCCCAATGGATAATTAGTTTTGTACTAGATTCTATGCATACCCAATCGATTATTTGTACCCTCCCCACACCCTACCCTCCCCATTTCTTCAATGGATAATTATTTTCTACTCATACCCTCCCCATTTGAGGTGGATGTGGATTCGAATATGGATAATGGATAAAAACAACAGGCCTAGAGCGGGGGCGGGGAGAAATTGAGGAAGGGTGGCGGCGGCCGGTGGGTTGGAACGGGGATGGATTGACTGTTGAACTAGGTTAAATGCGTGGAGCGGGGGGTGGAGATAGTGGGCCCGCTGTTATGGGCCTTTTTTCTTTTGCTTTTTGCTTTTTGCTTTCTGTTTTTCTATTTCTCTTTTTCTGTTTTCTTTCTTTTTTTTCTTTTTTTAAATATGGCTAAGTGAGTGATGTTCCTAGTTGTAAAGAATATATAGTACCACTTTATCGAAATCGTTTAAAATTTTTATGGGATGGTTGTGGAGCAAAAATATGTTATTGTGTGAATCGGTGAAATTTTTTGACCAACTTTAGCTATTACTCTAATTATTTGTTGAATTACTAAGGAATAAATGTTAAAATACCATAAAGTGGCTAGTAAAATCTAAAAAATTGCATAGCTACATGATTTTGGTGTACAGGCATCTCATAAAAAATTCAAGTGATTAGGATAAAGTTATGTTGCACATCCAACGCAAAGGCATACATGGCTCTATATGATAAAGTGAGAGATGTTCCTGATTGTGAAGGATGTATAGTACACTTTATTGAAATCATTTAAAACTTTTATGGGATAGTTATGGATCCTAAATATGTTGTTGTGTGAATTTGTGAAATGTTTTGATCAAGTTTAGCTATTACTATAATTATTTGTTGAATTACTAAGGAATAAATGTTAAAATGTCATGAATTGGCTAGAAAAATCTAAAAATCTGCATATGCGCATGATTTTGGTGTATAAGCATCACGTAAAAAAATCAAGTGGTTTCCACAAAGTGTTGTTGCAGATCTATCGCAAAGGCATATATGGCTCATATAGTCCTATATGACTAAGTGAGAGATGTTCCCCATTGTGAAGGATGTATAGTACACTTTGTTGAAATTATTTGAAATTTTTATGGGATGGTTATGGATCCAAAATATGTTTTTGTGTGAATATGTGGAATTTTCAGACCAAGTTTAGCTATTACTATAATTATTTATTCAATTACTAAAGAATAAATGTTAAAATGCAATAATTTGGCTAGAAAAATCTAAAAACTTATATATGCACATGATTTTGGTGTATAAGCATCACATAAAAAATTTAAGTGATTTCAATAAAGTGTTTTTGCACATTCATCGCATACATGGCTCACAAAGTCCTATATGACTAAGTGACAGATGTTCCTGGTTGTGACTGATGTATAGTACACTTTGTCGAAAATCATTTGAAACTTTGTGAGATGGTTATGAAACCAAAATATGTTGTGCGAATTTGTGAAATTTCCGACTACGTATAGATATTACTATAATTATTTGTCGAATTACTAAGAAATAAATGTTATAATTCGGATACCTTACACAAAAAAGGATGAATGCTCTAGTGGTAAGGCTCCTAACTATTTAGCAACTACTCATGGGTTGCAACTACTCATGGGTTCAAAGCTCCGCGGTAGCATTTTTTATATTTTTTCACTAATTACATGTCATTTTCTCACTTATTCAAACTTCAATCGCAGCTGGGGTCGACCGTGCATGGCCGAGTGACGTTGCAATCATGACGGGGTCTGCTGTCAGTGATATGTCAGCACTACGTCCGGCCGCATATGCCATGTCAGCACGGCCGCCGACGCCACGTCAGCAAAATGTAATCAATTAAAACGAAAAACATCACTATATGTATAAGGTATGGTGGTTCGAACTTGAGACCTAAGCCTTGAGTGGTAGGTGCCTTACCATTAGGTTGCAAGATTTGTTGTGATAATGTTTGGTATTAAACTTATTTCTAGTCATCCAGAAACGATAGGGTTACTATGAGCTGACTGCATAGTAATACCTTTTCACTAATGATAGGTCATTTTCGCACCTATTCAAATTTCTTTATCCAAATTAAAAAAATTTCTATAAGTTTCAAATCATTTTTAATAATGTGTCGCCATACATTGTTCACAAATTAACATAAGTACATTTACTATTTTCTATCATTTAAATGAATTTCTACATGTTTACTAAAAGTAATTCCAAATTGACCTATATGTACCCCTAATAAGATTCAAAAAAAATTAAAAAATATATATTTAGGCGCCTATGGTCCATTCTAGCCCACATCTAGGAGATTGACGAAAAATTTAATTGACTTATAGGGAAAACTTGAACTTCTACTATTCACCTTGTTATAAAATAATAATAATAATACCTAAAACTTATCCAAAAATTATGAAATTGGCATTTTGTCTACTGCAACTATTTTGGGCCTATTGCAACACTTTTCTGGTGTTGCATTAGACAAAAAATAATAATACTTTTAGGAAACTTTACTTGTTTTTTTAAATAACTAACTAATATAACTTTAATATTTTAAAATCTATAAGGTTACTATAAGCTGACCACATAGAAACATGGAAAAAGCTTGAACGATGCTAGCTAACACTAACATTATAATGGTGTAGTGGTAAGTCATATACTAGTATAGTATTGAGGTTCTTGGTTCAATTCCATACCATGGCGTTTTTTTATTTTTTCTATTTTGTCTCTGATGACATATTGTTTCCCACCAATTCAAACTTCTTTCTCAAAATTAATAATTAGAATAAAATCTAGTAGATTGATGAAAAATTCAATTGACTTATATGGAAAACTCGAACTTCGACTAGTCACCTTGTTATAAAATAATGATAATAATGCCTAAAATTTATCCAAAGATTATGTAAATTGGCATAGAATCATTTTATGGATCTACAAGCTTGACAAAAATGTTTCATAAAATTTTATGAAAATTGGAGTATACTTTTTTCAAAAACTAGATAGTCCATCACATTGTTTCATACAACTCAATTTAAACTTCAAAATTTTTACAAGCTCAAGTACTTTCTTACCCAATAGACACCTCAAATTTGGATGCAACCTTTTTTTAGTGCGCCGGATTATATTCCGGCCACGGCCAGGGTGCGGCCGGCCGTTGCCAGGGTGTGGCCAAGGTGCGGCCAGCCAAGGCCAGGGTGCAGCCGGCCACGGCTAGGGGTGCGGCCGGCTAGGTGTGGCAATGCAGGGCAAGTCAGCGGGTAGCGGAGGGTCTCGAGTTGCGATTATTTCTCTTTTCTCTATTTTTTCCGTATATGACTCGTTTTCGTACGTTTACATAGTAACGTCTACTATAATATCACAAAAGGTGTTGTAGCTCAATGGTAAGGCAAATTGGTATGGGGTTGTTAGTCCGTAGTTCAAACCCATTATAAAGCGTATTTGTTTTGCATTTTTTTCATCCTCAAGGTGGGACCGCATCACCACGTCCTCAAGGTGGGACCGGGTGACATGGCATTGTGTCTATTGCAACCATTTTGGGCCTATTGCAACACTTTTTTGGTGTTGCATTACACAAAAAACAATAATACTTTTAGGAAACTTTACTTCTTTGTTTTTTAATTAACTAACTAATAGAATCTTGTAAAGTAACTTTTCTATTTTAATATTTATAAGGATACTATAAGCTGACCATATAGAGACATGAAAAAGACTTGAACGATTCTAGCTAACACTAACATTATAATGGTGCAGTGGTAAGTCATATACTAGTGTAGTATTGAGGTCCTTGGTTCAATTCCATACCATGGCACTTTTTTATTTTTCCATTTTGTCTCTAATGACAGATTGTTTTCCCACCAATTCAAACTTATTTCTCAAAATTAATAATTAGAATAAAATCTGAATTCAAAATTAGCCAAGTTCTAGTTTTACTATGAATTGTATTTTTTCATAATATATCATACTCGATACAAGGCCCAATCTAAATCAGCCTCAGCTCCTAGTTCTTGTTGCAATAAGCATGTAATAGTTGCAACTCCAAAAAAAGCGTTGCAATTGAGAACCACTTTGCTTCGCCCTCCAGAGTTCTCGTTGCAATAATCATATAACAGTTGCAACACCAACAAAGCATTGCAATTGAGAACCACTTTAGCTTCGCCCCCTAGAGTCCTCGTTGCAATAAGCTATAGCAGTTGCAACCCCAAAACAGCATTGCAATTGAGAACCACTTTTGCTTCGGCTATCAAAGTTCTCGTTGCAATAAGCATGTAGCTATCGCAACACAACAAACCCGTAGTAGTAGTCACAACCAAATGCAACAAACGCAAATGTGGTTGCAGTAATACCACACAATTGCAACCAAAATTAATTTTACTACAACCATTTTTCACCATTGCAATATGGTCCACCAAATACAACAGAGCTTCGCAACATTTTGAAAACTATTGTATTAAAGGCATGTATTGCTACCATTTTTTAGAATGGTTGTAATACAACAATCTCTAGCAACCAAATTTTCGACATTGCAATTCTTCATTGTTGCATTTGACACAAAACCTTGTAGTGCGTAGTCCCGTTGGCCTTAGTTTCCTAGCGTAGAGGGCGTACTCACATACACACATAGTACCTTGGCTTGGTGAAGATCTCGGCCCACGATTTAAGACGTGTTCTGCCGAGTACTTTATGAGTCGTAGGATTCGTGTTTAGATGAGCGTTTTTAGTTTTGACAGAAGTAAACATTGCCATAAAAAGAAAAGGGGCAGCCCCCAGGTTTCAGATTTGAAACTTGGGTGCTGATCATGCGAGCAGGATATCGAAGTGAAAGAACTTCAAGAGACATGAAACTGTATTCATTGCCAAAGCTGCTAGCATGGATGGAGAATATGAGAGACTAAAAGAAGTGAAGGACCGGATAGGCGAACCAGAGAGGGGGGGAGTGAATGGGAGCCGATAAAAATTCTCCTCAGGAACTCAGCTTATGAACCCAAGATCACTCGGATACCTCCTGCGCTTCTCTTGCCAAATCCACGTAGCCACTGAAGTGCTACTAGACCTAGGAACAAGACTCTAGCAAACCACACTCGAAAACACGCAGCGGAAAACAACTCGAGCACCTGCTGCCAGAGTAAAACTGGTCAGGCCGATTTCCCAAACCAGTCAGACCGGATTTCTAGGACTTAGCCTCTCACAGCCAGAGGAAACCTGTCAGGCCGGTTTTGTCTAGAAAACCCCCAAACGCCCAACGAGGCCAAACCTAAGGAAACACGCTCCAAACTCAACGAAACTTGGACAAGCGAAGCCACAACCTCAGAAAGACTTGCTCACCCAAAAGTCTCCTCGAAAGCCCACAGGAGGGCAAACTGGTTAGACCGGTTTCTGACACCGGTCAAGCTGGTTTTGCCTGGGCAGTCGGGAAGAAATCCACCCGCGGGAAAAACTCGACCTTCACCTCAATCGATCTCTCGATTCGCTCCACGGATTCAAGTGAGACTTTGGGGGTAGTAGTGGTACCTCATGGGCTACCTTTGGCTAAAAGCTCAAGCCCCGAAACTCACCGAATCAAGAGGAATCGAAAGTCAACCTCCAAAACCACCTCTCCTAGAACTCCACTGAAAACCACCAAATCGAAAGTGTTTCCACAGATTTGAGGGGGCAAGATCACCAAGAAAAGGGGCACCACGTCCTCATGTGTGATTCCCACAACAAAACCCGCAAGGAAACTCCTCCAAAACCTTCCCACGAAAATCACAAGAAAAGGCTCCGAAAATAGACAAAAAGGGAAAACGAGCGAGGCACAAAGAACACTTGAGGAATCATGCCGAACCTTCTATACATACCATGAAAGATTCGTACAAGGTCTAGATTGCCTCCTCAACATCCATCCCTCTCTCAAGATTTCACCATGAAGCTCTCAAGCTAGTCCTATAGAAAACCCTAAGGGAAAAAGGGAAAAACTAAGGAAGCAAATGAACTAGGGTTCCAAGAGATGGCTGCCATCCTCTCTCCTCTAAGTTTATATGGAGGCAACCGAAAGACAAAACTACCCCTATTACATAAACTAGGATACACGCCACCGAAGGGCACTTAGGGAATTTGTCGTCACAGCACCATCGGACGGATGCGCATCCACCGCAAGCCTGCGTATCACCAATGCAACTCTTGCGATCATGCTGTGTGTCCTCCGCTTCGAAGCTTCCTGATGCCCTGCGACCCCAAACCGGTTAGACCGGTTTCACCAACCGGTCAGACCAGTTTCGGCCTGACAGCCATGCTGAGTCTTCGGTCTTGACCCATGTCTCACAGGCAGGCTTACAGATCACGTGGGATCTATCCTAATCGGTTATACAAGATCTGTCTTAGAGTACAAGTAATGTCTTTCCTAAGCAACTAGTCTTTATCTAAGGAAACCTATCTCTTCGGGCGTCGCCTCATTCTTGATCCGTACGCCCGTGCTGGGTGCCCTTGTCGTCCTTGAAGATACGTCGTGAGGCCCTTCCATGCGGTACCCCGGGGGTATATCCCCCACAGTCGGGAATAGCGCGCTCAACAACTGGCTCCACGGCGGCGGGCGCTTGCTCGAGTGGAAGAACAACCAGGTGCAGGTGGCGTTCGACATGGCCGACGGGCTTGACGTGCAGATGACACAAAAGTCGTGGGCACGGAAGGGTACCTGGCGGCTGGCGCTGCCGGAGTACCTTGAGACGGGCTGATCGGCCCTGACCTCTACGTGTTCGCCTTTTTTTTATAAGAATGTGTTCACCTTCGGAGTCGTACTGCTCGAGCTCCTGTGGCTCTCGGGGAAGGAAACAGTGCCTGCATGTGTCGTCAACACTAACAGCGGCGGTGGCGGCGAGAGGCGTTATTGCTGTGGCAGGAAGTGCAGTGGCTGGCCAACGACGATGGCAGTGTGCATGCGAGAAGATGTCCGGTCGCATGGGGAGTACTCCGTCGGATGTGGCGTTCACGTTACTCGCGTTGGCGCTGCGGTGTGGCGCGGGAGCCTTGGGCGCGGCCCTCGATGGGTGAGGTCTTGACATCTCTCTCTCAGTGGTGTACTGCTTCAGCATGATGACCCATCGAACCCTGATGAAGTCCTATTTAATGGGCTTTTGTATCAGTTTCGAAAACTTATCAGGTAAAGATCAATTGGTATATTTTTCAGTTTTTAAATAAGTTGCATCTGTTTCTTAAGTTTAACCTAGCTTGGACATACATGAGACATGTTTGGATGGAGGGGTAAATGGGTTAATGGGGTAAATTTACTCTAAATTAGCTCTAGGGTACCAAACTTGTGGGGCAAATAGGGTTAGGAAAATGTGTAGCTCCTCTAATTCCATTTACCTCTCAAAAGTGTCAAATTTGGGCTAACTCCTACATCTCTCCTCACCTTTCTGTTATGCTTAGCCCACCAACATTTACCCCTCAATCCAAACACCTCGAGGGGCCAAATTTCTTAAGAGCAAATGTAAGAGCATAATATTTGCCTTTGCCTCAACCATCCAAACACGCCCATAATATCTCTTTCCACATAGCCTTCCATTGTTTCTCTTCTGCTCACTCTGTTTCATAATACTTGTCATTTTAATTTTTCTATGCACACTGACACACACATATATATAGATAGATACATACATAATAAAATGAATGTATCTAGAAAACTCGAAACGACAAGTATTACGAAATGAAGGAAGTACAATTTTGTTGACTATAATGCATATCATAATTGAACGCGACTGAACGCCTACTTGCTGACAGATCATTCTTTTGCCAAGTAGAAAGGCTGGATGTTTAGCATGAAGGTTAAAGAAGATCGTGACATGTATACATTGAGAACAGAAATGATGAAGATGACTTGTCCTCCTAACCTATTTGTGGTCATTCAATTTATGAAATCTTTTTTAAACATGTGCGTGTCGCACGTGCACCTGACTAGTTTTAAAACAAGGGTATTGGACGGTTCATAGAAAAATCGAAGTCTCTGCCTCTGGTCTTCGTATACACTACTAGAGAATCGGGCATTTGTCCCTGGCCCGATTTTTCATTTGTACTTGGTATTTTTGCCCTCTGTACAAATAATGACATGTGTACCGGGTGGACACACCGCCTGGTACAAATGCCCCCTCACAGGGGCGCGTCGGGGCCTCCTCCAACTCACCCGGTACAAATACCTCACATTTGTACCGAGTGGTGGATACACCCTGTACAAATGTGTTGGCCTCACATTTATACCGGTCGGAGTCATCACCCGGTACAAATGTGAGCACATTTGTACAAGCCCATGTCATGGCCCGGTACAAATGTGCAACGGCTAGAATTCATTCTTCTTCCCCCTTCCAGAGCCCCCCTCCCCACTCTTCTTCTTCCTCTCTCCAACTCGAGCTCCCCCTCCCTAATGGCGCCCTAGGGAACTTTTGCCCGATTTGCGAAGATTTCTCCATGATTTCACTCATTGAAGTTGTGTGAGGTTAGTTACTTCATCCTCCTTTGATATACGGTTGCTGTTTTAAGTATTATGCTTTGTACTTAGAGTATTTCATTAAATTTCGAATGAGCTAAGAATGGTGATTTTTTAATTTAGATGCATATTTGACTATGTTCAAATAGAAAGAAAGTGTCATGATAGATGTATGAGATGTTGTACGTGATGATAGATTTCTTTAGATTTATTTATTTATATTAAAAATTAGTTTACTCAATAAAAAATTAATTTCCTCATGAGAAAATTAGTTTCCTTATTAGAAAATTAGTTTTCATCATTAGAAAATTGATATCCTCAGTAGAAAAGTAGTTTCCGTATTAGAAAATTAGTTTACTCATTATATTTTCGTATTATATATATATTCATAAGAAAAAAAATTAATATTTCATAGTTTAGTCTTTCACTAGTATTTAATAATTAGGTATAATTGATATTAAATTTTAAATTTCATAGTTTAGTTCTTCACAATTTTTGCATAGTTTTTAATTATGTGTACAAATAAGTAGAGATGTCTACCGCTGCCAGTGGGAGTGGGGATAGTTGTTTGGCTGGAAATTATTAACTAAAATTCCATGCATATTTTAGGGATAACAATGGCAAGTCACTTTTTTGGTCGTGGTGGCGGCCGTCAAGGTGGCCGTGGTCGTGGCCGTGGTCGTCGCCGCAGAGGCGGTCGTGGACTACACATTGTTGACGACCGGCCACCGTTGCCTCGTCCTCCAGGGATATACTTCACCCATGGCGTCATTAACTTGCCTAATGGTGATCGACGTTAAGGATCTGTTCCCAATATAGTAATATTCTTTCCCTCTATAAACCAGATTTTTATTATAAGAATAATGATTTTCATTTCATAACATGCAGAATATCGATCATATGAAGTGGTTCCGACTTGTTCTCAATAATATTGGTGGTACCCCTCCTGTTACACAATGTGTGATTTTCGGTCCAAACAACAACATTCAATTAAAAATCTCTTTTGACATACCTGTTCGAGGACCATTTCGCTCCTCGCTGTCATCAGAACCCCCCACTCCAATGTGTCAATTGTTGAGTGGGGTAGCCCTTCACCGGTTAAGAGGACTTTTGAAAGGACCGCCGTGCAGAAGTGCTTAGAACAACTTAGCACTAATGTGTACTTTCTGCCAGATTACTTTTATTTTCTAATCAAGGCACTCGAGGAGGGAGAAAGTGTGACCACGACCGCAGAGAGACTTTGTCGTCTGAATCAAGATGACATGGTATGGAGGATAGAAATATCATTGAGAATTTTTTTAATTTAACTAGTTGTGAGACATTTTTTAACATTCGTACCTTTTTCTTAACTTTAGAATATCTTTGGTGAAACCTTTGGGGCAATAAGTTTTCATGCAATTCTAGAGTAAGCCTGCGATGTGTTGGGATTTTCTTACGAGGAACTAAATCCAGAACGCACAAGAGATAGGAAGTTCCAGGCTCATCTTTCATTTTGTTCGCCATATCAATTGAACTCTCCACTGTTTTAGATTTATAGAAGTCCATGTGACTGTTCATGTGAATCTAAAGAGAGTGCACTAATTCATGCTCTAGCATATATTAGTGAAGTTCTGGACTTCAAGATTGGAGACTTCAACTATATGCATTACCTGTTTAAGAAAAATGAAGTTGGAGTATGAAATATGTGTTGTGTGTGGATGTACCCTTTTATTTCTATATTGATCTGAACTTGTGGTCTTTGTTAAGACTTAAGTTAATGTACCCTTTTATTATTCTATAGATTTGAACTTGTTGTCTTTGTTAAGACTTAAGTATTGATGTACCCTCTTATCTCTTGAATGTCTTATTACTTGTGAGCTTTGAATGACGTGAAATCGATCCGAATGGCATAACATGAATGACTTGAAAATGACACAAATTAAATTTAATGTCTAACAATGGCATTAATTAATAAATTAAGTCTCCGGTTTAGGAATGCTACCCTCATTAATTAAATTTTTGTAGCTCCATTATTGAATATAAAATAATAATTTTACGTAGAAATATACACAAGCAAGACCAAATCATGATTGTCATATTAATAATAATAGATGTTCTAGTTATATTAAGGAGGATTTTGTATGAAAAAATAAATTTATTTGTAGTTGTTGCAGTGAAGGAAAAAATAATGCCCATTAGAAGATATTACGAGTTAATGATAATAAAGTTGTCATTTTGATTGTTAAATGTATTGTTGCATAGTATGTATGTAAAGCAATAATACTAAGTTTTTTCTGCCATTTTATGCGTTGTATAGAATTTATAAAAAATAAACTAACAATTTAAAATATTTAAAGCAAATTAAAAGGAAAAATAATGAAAATCACATTTGTACTGGGCCTTATCTGGCCCCGGTATAATTGTGCTTTTCGTTATGGCGCGAAACGAAAAGCACATTTGTACCGGGGCCACAGAAGGTCCGGTACAAATGAGGGCATTTGTACCGAGTGGCGTAGTGCCCCGGTACAAATGAGGGCATTTGTATCGGGGCCAGCAATGACCCGGTACAAATGTGTAGGGTATATAGCCCCGCCCCCTTCTCATCCCCTTCTTCCTCCCATTCTCTGCCTCCCGACCCGATTCATCGCCGTCGCCGCCCATCACCACGCCGTCCTTGCAGCCTCCGATCCTCATCCGTCGCGCCGGCCGCATCCTGCGCTCGTCGCGCCTCCCCGTCGGCGTCTCCACCTCCCTCCCCGCCGCGCCACCCTCTCTCGTCGACTCCGCCCCGTCCCGTCGTGACGCCTCCGCCCCTGTCGCGTCGCGTCGCGCCGCGCCACCATCCCCGCCGCTGCCGGTCATCCCCGCCGTCGTCTGTCGTCCCCGCCGTCGCCGGCCGTCCTCGCCGTCCCCGCCATCATCTCCGGCCGCACCGTCCCCTCCACCCGCGCCGTACGTCGACATCGTCCCCGCCACCCGCGCCGCCGACACCGTCCCCAGCCGCTACCGGCGTCGTCATCTCCGCCGCCCGCTCAACTCCCACGCCGGCGGTAATGCCGGCCAGCCGCCCGCGCGTCCTGCATTTGGGGGCTGACGTTAGCCGATGGTGGCTGAACTCAACCACCTTTTGTTATTAGTTATAATTTAGTTTAAAATTTAAATTTAAATTTGTTTTCGATTTAGATTTTGTTATAGATTTAAAATTATATTTTGATGTTATTTAGAATTTAAGTTTAGAATTACATTTAGAATTAGATTTAGATGTAAATGTTATTTAGAATTTAAATTTAGAATTAGATTTAGAATTACATTTAGAATTAGATTTAGATGTAAATATTATTTAGAATTTAATTTAAATTTAGATTCACTCAACTCGCACAGACCCGACACGTTCGACTCGCACACGTATGCTCGACTCGCTCGACACGCCACTCGCTTGACACGTTCGACTCGCACATGCTCGACACGTTCGACTTGCGTACGCTCGACTCGCGTCCGACTCACTCCCGACTCGCCCTACACGCTCGACTCGCACACGCACTCACCCGACTCCCGTCCGACTCCAAAGCCACAATCCCGAAGAGATAAATAGTTTCCTCATTAGAAAATTAGTTACTTCACTAGAAAATCCATTTCTTCACTAGAAAATTAGTAACTTCATTAGAAAATTAGTTTCTTCACTAGAAAATCCATTTCTTCACTAGAAAATTAGTTTCTTCATACAAAAATTAGTTTCTTCATTACAAAATAATTGTTATTTATTCTTGTCATATTGTTTGAGTGACAATGGATCCAATAGCGGAGGAGCAACGTGAAGAGGCATTGTTAATGGACATAATTGCTAACAACAATGGTTCGAACAATCCGGTAAATGAACAAGATCAACGGGAAGCTGACAGCTACCTGAACATGTCTGGTGATGGCATCGATGCGGAAGAGCAACCAATTGTCGAAACGAGTAACGATGTGCAACAATCAGAGATATAATTAGTACAAACTAGTACCACGTTATGCTTTAAGTTTAATTACTAATTAATAGGAGCAATCAGTTAATAGTCCTTAAATTTCCAGGAACCATCACCGAGCAGCAAAAAGCCTCGTGGGAAATGTGGTCCGAAGGCGAAGCTAAAGGGCCATTTCGTCATCACAAAAGTTTCTGATGAAGGCATGCCATTAGCTCCACATGACAATGTCGTCAAGTTGACAAACCACATTGGGGCTCTTGTTAGGTATAACATCCCAATAAGCTTTTGGTATTGGAAAGGAACTGAAGCTGCAGCTGAACTTCAAAATGAAGATGAAGACGAACATGAGAATGCACAACAATATGTGGTCCCGGACATAGAGAAGAACATGATTTGGACCGAGGTGCAATCACACTTCTCGTTTCTAGAAGGTACAAATCTGGCAAATGTGCGGACTTGGGCATGCAGGAGGGTGCAATAGCCTTTCAATCGTACAAGAAGCGGCCGAACAAAGACTACATCAAGAAGGGACTTGCACCCGATTTCACAAAGAAGGGAAATGCAAAGTTACGAGATCACTGGGATTCAATTGTGCAGTACAAGCAGACGCAAGAAGCCGCCAAGATGATTGCAACCAACACCATCAGTGCAACTAAAAAGAAAGAATTTCATAAGCCAGAGTCTATAGGTTACAAGGTGGCTATGCCCAAATGGGACAAGATGGAACATGATGTAATTGCACGTGGACTCGTACCGGCAACTATAGATTGGCCCAAGTGAGCAAGGAGTTATTATTATGCACATGGTGGCATGATCAATCCTGAAGATGGACCATTAGTACCGGGCGACCAAATAAGAGAGATAGCGGCAAGGCTTGTTGACTTGATCCGCATGGATGCTGAGCGAACATTTGTGCCTGATCGAGAGAAAGACGAGCTTAGTGCTGCAATAGGCACTCGAGAACACGGTGGACATTGCCGAGGCAAAGGTGCAGTTCCATGGAAACTCGCATGGCGTGAGCACATTGACTCCTATAGTAGTCACAAAAGGGCTAAGGACAAACAAGATAGACAACTAAGAGAGTTGCAAGAGCGTGTAATCAATACCGAGGCAAGAATGGAGCAAATCATTGACGAGCGTGTGGCTCTTGCTCTCAGCAAATAATCATCTCAGCAGCAAGCTCCTTCTGATGAAATGAGCACACCTACACTGTGGAAAAGTAGCGTCGCTTCAATAGAACATGTAGCAACAGCCACAGAAGCAGCAGCACCAGCAGTTGAAGGAGCAACCCTAGCCTCACCACAAAACTGGCCACACTGGCCTGTGGATGACATCACCGTGAGGTCAATGTGTGAGCTTGTTGATCAAAGCAGAAACAAGAGGCTTGTGGTGTCTTATGGTGTGGCTGAGAAAACGGTACAAGGGGATAGCATCACGGGCCACCATCTTCCAATTGAATATTACGCCAAAGTTTTTGTGGATCGAGTGGTGGATGGTTGGGCTGACCTGGAACTGGATGTACCAGGACCTAATGGGGAAGAGTTTCTTCAAGATGTTGTGCATACCTGGATTTTTTTGGCCCAAGGCTCACATAAGGATTACACAATAGCCACCTTCTCCTCCTGCTGACTCACCTACATCGACATCCACCATGCATGAAGGCCAAGATCAACTACCGCATTCACCAGCTGCAAGGGCAGAGCGCAGCATGAGTCATGTAGTTGACAGGGACCCAAGTGAGTGTCCACCTTGTTCTCCACCTACTGCACCTGTTAACGGCAAGGGTACCAAGCGAAAAGCTCCTCCTCCTCCTCCACCTCCAAAGAAGCAGAATAAACCAAAGCAGAAGATGCCTCCACCAAAACTTGCTTATGAGAAGACCGAGGAGGAACTTGACCAGTCAGTGAGGCAAGAATTGGATAGACAAATGTTCAAAGTTAAGGAGCCTCCAGTTGAGAAACCAATTGACCGGGTCAAATTTCATCGTTTCATGAGGAAAATGGAGGAGGAAAGAAGAAAAAAACCAGAGGATATTCCCAAGCCATTGACTGACTACGACCGACAAGTACTCAAGACTCAACTAGGGACCCAGTCAAAACAATCTATCCTCGACCTCAAGGTGCTTTCAACATATGAGCAGCAAATGGTTGAATTTAATAAAGAAACATGTCTGACTGAAGCTCAAATTTGAGGGGAGGATGCAATCCCAACAATTGCTTGATTTTACTAAATCAGCGGGTCTGACTCCAGCACAACTTCAAGGGGATGAGGAAATTCCAACACATAAAGGGGCAAATAGACCGAAGTATGTGCCTGGGTGTGAGCTTGTGTGGCCGCGATTGCTCCCGTATCTTCCAACGTGGATGTATGAATTGCACAAGTGGCACATGTAACAAGCTGTTGGCGGGATGAAGTTGCACTATGTTCGCATTGAGGACCATCATTATTTCCGTGGCCAATAGGTCTTCACTATTCCCATGCAGGAATTCTAGTTCCTATTCAATATGGATGCAGTTGACGTCTCATTCGTCTGTTGCTGGACTCTGTAAGTGTTTATTCTACTATAAGTTAAAAATCAATGCTCTAGCCACTGTATCACATATCTAAACTTCTATATTTTTTGTGTCATACTGTTTTGAGATGCAACGGTGCAGGAGGAAATGAATCATGAGTGTGGGCTACATGGATCCTTTGATGATAACTCAGAACACTCTCAAACTTAATGAGAGGGAAACACTTAATCACATAATCAACTTTCTAGACAAACACCATGACAAGGCTGTCGTAGAGCTGCCGTAAACTTCGGGTGAGCAACGTGTATCTCATCTCTTTATCTTTTTCAAATTACATTGCATATTTTAAGAAACTAATATTTTTACATCTATGGACAGCTTCCACTGGATTCTCTTTAGTTTTTGTATGTCGTGAAGCAAAGTCTTTGTCTTCGACTCTTTGTACAAGACTACAGATAAAAGTATACCAAAATGTCATAGATTTGATAAAACTTGCATGGACTTGTCTTTGTGATAAGTACCCCGGAAAGTTCAACAACAACCTTTATGTCCACTATGATTGGCCAGTATGTGTCTTAACTTATCCACTTCTTACAATACAATAGAAAATTATTTCATGACTTAGTTTTCCCATATGTGCGGGTCATGAAGTAGCCATCCGGTACCAATCTATGCAGATACTATGTTTGCGAGTTCATGCACCGTGTTACAGCCTGCGCTGATGGTAGCAAATTTGAAGAGAAGGTGCGTGCACACACAACTGCGACTACATGTAATTCTTATTGTTCATATTCTCTAGTTCTTATTCTTTTGTTCATATTCTTTAGTAGATTGGCAACATCAAGGACGGATTCCTCGAGACAGAATAAATCCGATTGATTCAAGAACAATTATGCATATTTCTTCTAGACGAGGTTATTAATCCAGGAGGAGAGTTTTATGCAGGCTTATCCTCTATTATTGTAATGAGAGCGACAACCGGGGAAGGGACAAATCAGGCCAACAAAGAAGCATATGGAAGCAAAGACCAAGCCTCTGGAAGCAAAAATTAAACTCTGCTAACATTTCATGCAATGTATATTATTAATCTAAATTTCAGTATGCACAATATGCTAATGTGTAATATTATTTCCAAAGTTCTTCAATTTCAGGATTTGAGATGATGTTCTACAAGCATTCATATATATTTATTTGTATAATATTAGAGATAATATTATACAAATAAATATATACGAATGCATGTAGAATATTATCTCAAATATAATATTTTATATGCCACACAACTTTATATTACAACGTATTAGGATTAGTATTAGTACATTAAGCAAATACGTTAGAGTAAAGAAACATAAAAGAAAACAAAAAAAAGATATTTGTATGCCCCCTGCCACGTCGGAGGGGGAAGGGACATTTGTACCGGGCCGGGACGCCACCCGGTACAAATGCTCCCCCTTATTTGTACTGGAAAACCTGTACCGGTTCAATACCTGGTACAAATGAGGGTTACAGACCGGTACAAATGAGCATTTTTCCAGTAGTGATAGGCTCGCCGTCCCTCGAACGGCTCATCTCCGTCCTCGAGACTGAGGGCGCAGGGGGACAAAGGACGCCAACGAAACTCTAGGCGCGACTCGCGCGAGAACTGGCAGCGCGCTATCACCAAGGCAGGGGCCGTGCGGCCAGCCGATCCGAAGTCGCGAGCTCCAACACGATGCAATGGCCATGGACGTGCTCCTTGTTCATGATTGATTCGCCATAGACTAGAGTACAACTTGTCCAAACTTGTGTGCTCTCCCTGATGGATCAGAGCAGTGCGCTAGAGAGACAGATTGGGACCTTGGGGGCAGCAACGACAAGCGAAGAGGACTGGCTCCCCTACTAGGCTACGAGGAGCAACGATTCCTTACACATCTCAACTAACTGTTTTTTACCAACGAAGTTTTGGGTACACACTGCTATCGTGGGGGACGGCAGCTAGCAGCGTCTTGCTCCTTGTGTCGATCTCCAGAAGCCATACCGTCTCATCCGCGTTCTCATTGAAGTAGTGATTCTCGCAGACCGTGAAACAGACGACGTCAGGGTTGTCGGAGGCTCGGAGCTCACGACGGGGTACTGCAGAGCCACACTGCACGCGGGAGGCGCCCGTAGTTCGGGAGCTGCCAGAGCTCGTCGAAGTCGAGCACGCCGTCCTTCACCGGTTCACCCACACCATCGGCCCCCTCTGTCCTCAGGGTCAAAGTCCACGTGGTGATATTGAAGGAGAAGCGGCCGCGCTCGCACGAGTGGTGTCGCCATGGCCGCTGCAGCAGCAGCGGGGAGCAACGCTGACGAACCTCACCGCGTCAGGGCTGGTGGCGGCCAGGTTGCGGCAATAGAGCAGGTAAGGCCGGTCGCTGTTGCGGTGATGTCGCTATTATTCTTCGCAAGTCTTTGGCGAGAGCCAAACCGTGCTCGCGGCAGATGTGTGGCGCACGGCTGCTCTCGACAAAGGGCTGTTTGCCGATCGGATGCTGCCGTGTGGGCTTTGCCGAAGCCTGTGCCGAGAGGAAAAGACAAGGTTTCCCATAGTGCTATCTATCTATCTATCATAGGATTTTAAATTCTAAATTAGCCAAATAAACCTTCTCCCACTCTTAGACTAAGAGCAACCCCAAGAGGCTTGCTAAATCATTTTTCATCTATAAAAAAAATGCAAAACATCGTCAAAACTCTGTCTAACAGCCTCGGCATCTTCTTCCCCTCGCTATCCCGCCCTCCCGCCCCTCGTGCCCTTCCTCATGCGCCGCCGTGTAGAGGAATCTCCGTCCCACATCACCGCTTCCTGTCATGCCCGTCGGGGGAGGTCCTCCGCCCTGTTGGGGTCGACGGAGATCGAGCTCCGCAGCCACTTGTGCTCTGCATCTGGGCCGGTAAAGAGGAAAGAGAGGAGAGAAAAGAGAACAGGAAGAGACCAAGAGAGTGGTGAATGGGAGGGTGCTCAAGTGAAAAGGTTGGCACCGGGTCCACCTTGTGGTGTGTGAACGAGAGATGGCAGTCCATGAAAAAGAACGAGGCGGCTGACAGAAATGTCAGAAAAAAAAAAGCTTAGGTCCCTCACTTTCCTTGCCCGAGCAGAGCTCCCCACGAGCTCACTGGCGGCTACCCATGGCCGGCCATGGCCCCCTCCTTTTTCCACAACAGCCCCTATCGGGAAGCCCCAAAATCGAATGCCCTCTCAGCCTCTCCCTCCTCTCTCTAACTATGCCCTCGGATTTGAAAACGGTGGACTATAGCTTGATTCCGGCGAAGCTCCGGCGAGCTGCCACAGTGGGCGCCGATAGCACTAGTGTCAACGCCCGTGACCCTCTCCCACGGTCCCACCTCTCTTCTGTTTAGAGAGGTTGTTTGGAGAACTGTTGGATTTCATAACTTTTTTGCTACAAAGCCGAATTTTGGAGCATAGGTCCTGAGGCCTTCTTATCCGGCCGTTCTTTGCGTCATCCCTTCCCGTCTCGAGATGCGGAGTGCACTATGTGTATTTCCACAGTTGTGAAATGCCGGCGTATGAAGCACTCATGTACAGTAGCTCGATACCCCATACTCGTGTACCTTATCTGTTGCCTCAGACTGAGTCCAACAGACATGGCAAATGCATTTTTGCCTATCCATGTGCTCCTGTTCACGAGAGGCAAGTGCTGCAACAGACTAAGCAAACGCGATAGGCAACCTGCCTTCGAGGAGAGAGGAGAGGTAAATTTGCAATCCCTCCCTCCTCCCATGCCTGTCATCCCTCTCCCAGCTAGCCGTCGCGCCGCCATCTTCTCCCGCACCTCCGGTGGGCGCATCCCCTTCCCCTGTGCAAGCGGAGGCGAGCACTAGCAGCTGGCGTGCAGGGGCGGGCGAGTGCGGACGCGGTGGGGTGAGCAGTTGGCAGCGGGACGAGCAGGGCAGCGGGGGCACCGGCGCGCGGGGCGAGCTGGGACGCCGGCGAAGCTTCTAGGACGCCAGCAGAGCTGGGCGATGCGGACGACCATGTCCCGCGGCTGTCCCCATCGCCAGGCAGCTCCCTCCTCCATGGGGCCATCACCGGCGGCCTATCCTTCCTCTTCGCGTCCCCGTCCGCGACCCCGCAGCTCGATCCGGCGGCGTCGGAGGTCGATTCGGCTGCGGAGGAGCTCCGATCGGTGGCGGAGGAGCTCCAATCGATGCCTGCAGAGATCGATTAGGCAGGAAGAAAGGTGGAAGCGACGACGGGAGGGAAGGTGGTGGCGGCGGATCGAGCTAGCCGGCACCCCTCTCACTCCCCTGCGCGGCGCTCGGTACTACCTCGTGGGGGATGCATTCGCTGTTGGAGAGACGATATTTTTCCCTCTCCAAACTCTATTGTACACATGAGGCAATCCTCCGATTGCCTCTCCGATTTGCAACTCATTGTTGGACTCAGTCTCACGCCTACTCCCTCGCCTTGTCATTTGCAGCGCTCGCTGCCTCCACATTTCTCTCTACGCCGCCGTCGCTCTCGTCTCTCCGCTTCTGCTGCCACTACTAGAGAATCGCACATTTGTCCCAGGCCTGATTTTTCATTTGTACCGGGTATTTTTGGCCCCGGTACAAATAACTACATTTGTACTGGGTGGAGCCACTGCCCGGTACAAATGCCCTCTCACAGGGGCGCGTCGGCGTCATCTCCCACCCACCTGGTACAAATGCCTCACATTTGTACCGGGTGGTGACTCCGCCCGGTACAAATGTGAGGCCGGCACATTTGTACCGGTCAGAGCCACCGCCCAGTACAAATGTGAGCACATTTCTACCGGCCCTTGTGGTGGCCCGGTGCAAATGTGCAACGGCTATTTTTCCTCCTTCTTCCCCCTGCTCGAGCCCCCCTCCCTACTCTTCTTTCTCCTCTCTCCAACTCGAGCTTCCCCTCCCCAATGGCGCCCTAGGGAGTTTTTGCCCGATTTGCGACGATTTCTCCACGATTTGACTCATTGAAGTGGTGTAGAGGTTAGTTATGTCATCCTACCTTCATATATGGCTGCCATTTTAAGTAATATTCTTTGTACTTAGAGTATTTATTACATTCCCAAATGAGCTAAGAATGGTGTTTTTTTAATTTAGATGCATATTGGTTTATGTTCTAATAGAAAGAAAGTATCATGATAGATGTATGAGATGTGTATGTGATGATAGATTTTTTTTTGATTTATTTATTTATATTGAAAATTAGTTTACTCAATTGATTTCATCATGAGAAAATTAGTTTCCTTATTAGAAAATTAGTTTTCATCATTAGAAAATTGATATCTCTATTAGAAAAGTAGTTTCCTTATTAGAAAATTAGTTTTCATCATTAGAAAATTGATATCTTCAATAGAAAAGTTGTTCCCTTATTACAAAATTAGTTCTCATTATATTTTCGTATATATATATATGTATATATATTCATAAGAAAAAAAATAATATTTCATAGTTTTTCTTTCACTAGTATTTAATAATTAGGTATAATTGATATTAAATTTTAAATTTCATAGTTTAGTTCTTCACAATTTTTGCATAGTTTTTAATTATATGTACAAATAAGCAGCCAGTGGGAGTGGGATGGTTGTTTGGCTAGAAATTATTAAATAAAATTCCGTGCATATTTTAGGTATAACAATGGCAAGTCACTTTTTTGGTCGTGGTGGTGGCCGTCGAGGTGGCCGTGGTCGTGGCCGCGGAGGCGGTCGGGGACTACACATTGTTGACGACCGCCCACCGTTGCCTCGTCCTCCAGGGATACACTTCACCCATGGCGTCATTCACTTGCCTAACGGCAATCGACGTCAGGGATCTGCTCCAAACATAGTAATATTCTTTCCCTCTATAAACCGGATTTTTATTACAAGAATAATAATTTTCATTTCATAAGCTTTCGATATTGGAAAGGATCTGAAGCTGCAGCTGAAGTTCAAAATGAAGATGAAGAGGTACAAGAGAATGCACAACAATATGTGGTCCCGGACACAGAGAAGAACATCATTTGGGCCGAGGTGCAATTACACTTCTCATTTCCAGAAGGTACAAATCTGGCAAATGTGCGGACTTGGGCCATGCAGAAGGGTGTAATAGCCTTTCAGTCGTACAAGAAGCGGCTGAACAAAGACTACATCAAGAAGGGACTTGCACCCGATTTCACAAAGAAAGGACTTGCAAAGTTACGAGATCACTGGGATTCATTTGTGCAGTACAAGCAATCGCAAGAAGCCGCCAAGATGATTGAAACCAACACCATCAATGCATCTAAAAAGAGAGAATTTCATAAGCTTGGATCTGGAGGTTACAAGGTGGCTATGCCCAAATGGGATAAAATGGAACATGATTGTATTGCACGTGGACTCATACCGGCAACTATAGATTGGCCCGAACGAGCAAGGACTTATTATTATGCACATGGTGGCACGATCAATCCTGAAGATGGAACATTTGTACCGTGCACCCAAATAAGAGAGATTGCGGCAAGGCTTGTTGTCTTGATCCGCATGACTGCTGAAGGAACATTTGTGCCTGATCGAGAGAGAGATGAGCTTAGTGCTGCAATAGGCCCTCGAGACACGGTGGACGTTGCCGAGGCAAAGGTGCGGTTCCATGGAAACTCGCATGGCGTGAGCAAATTGACTCGTATAAAAGTCACAAAAGGTCTAAGGACCAACAAGAATGACAACTAAGAGAGTTGCAAGATCGCGTAATCAGAACCGAGGCAAGAATGGAGCAAATCATTAACGAGCATGTGGCTCTTGCTCTTAGCAAACAATCATCTCATCAGCAAGGTCCTACTGATGAAATGAGCCCATCTGCTAAGGGGAAAAGCAGCGTCGCTTCAACAGAACATGCACCAACAGCCACAGAAGAAGCAGCAGCACCAACAGTTGAAGCAGTAAACCCTGGCTCACTAGAAAATCAGCCACACTGGCCCATGGATGACATCACCGTTAGGTCAGCGTGTGAGCTTCTCGATGTTTGCAGAAACAAGAAGCTTGTGGTGGCTCATGGCGTGGCTGAGAAAACTGTAGAAGGGGATAGCATCACAGGCCACCATCATGGAATTGAATATTATGCCAAAGTTTTTGTCGACCGAGTGGTCGATGGTTGGGCTGACCTGGAGCTGGAGATACCGGGGCCTAATGGGGAAGAGTTTCTTCAAGATGCTGTGCATACTTGGATTTTTTGACCCAAAGCACACATAAGGATTACGCAATAGCCACCTTCTCCTCCAGCTGACTCACCAGCCACCATGCCTGAACGCGACGATCAACTACCGCATTCACCAGCTGCAAGGGCAGAGTGCAGCATGAGTCCTGTAGGTGACAGGGATCCAAGCGAGAGTCCACCTTCTTCTCCACCTCCTGCACATGTTAAGGGAAAGGTCAAGCGACAAGCTCCTCCTCCTCCGCCTCCAAAGAAGCAGAAGAAACCAAAGCAGAAGAAGCCTCCACCAAAACTTGCTTATGAGAAGACAGACGAGGAACTTGACGAGGCAGTTCAGGAAGAATTGGATAGACAGATATTCAAAGCTCCCAAGCCTCCAGTTGAGAAACCAATTGACCGGGTCAAATTTCATCGTTTCATGAGGAAAATGGAGGAGGAAAGAAGACAAAAACCAGATGATCTTCCCAAGCCATTGAGTGACTACGACCGGCAAGTACTCAAGACTCAACGTGTGAAGAAGAAAACTGCATCTAAAGTTCCACAACTTGGTACCCAGTCAAAACAATCTATCCCCGACCTCAAGGTGCTTTCAACATATGACCAGCAAGTGTCTGAATTTAACAAAGAAACAGGTCTGACTGAAGCTCAAATTCGAGGGGAGGATGCAATCCCAACTCATGAAGGGACATATAGGGCAACTAGACCACTTACAACATATGAGCAATAATTGCTTGATTTTGCCAAATCATCGGGTCTGACTCCAGCACAACTTCTAGGGGAGGAGGAAATTGCAACGCATAAAGGGACAAATAGACCGGAGTATGTGCCTGGGCATGAGCTTGTGTGGCCGCGATTGCTCTAGTATCTTCCAACGAGGATGTATGAATTGCACAAGTGGCACACGTACCAAGCTGCCAGCGGGATGGACTTGCTCTATGTTCGCATGGAGGACCATCATTATTTCCATGGGCATCAGGGCTTCACTATTCCCATGAAGGAATTCTGGTTCCTAATCAATATGGATGCACTTGAATCTCATTCGTCAGTTGCTGTGCTCTGTAAGTGTTTATTCTACTGTAAGTTAAAAATCAATGCTCTAGCCACTTTATCCCATATCTAAACTTCTATATTTTTGTGTCAGACAGTTTTGAGATGCAACGGACCAGGAGGAAAGGAATCATGAGTGTGGGCTACATTGATCCTTTGATGATAACTCGGAAGACTCTCAAACTTAATGAGAGGGAAACACTTAATCAGATCATCAACTTTCTAGACAAACACCATGATAAGGCTGTCATAGAGCTGCCATACAACTTCGGGTGAGCAACGTGTATCTCATCTCCTTATCTTTTTCAAATTACATTGCATATTTTAAGAAACTAATACCTCTGCATCTATGAACAGCTTCCACTAGATTCTCTTTAGTTTTTGTATGACGCGAAGCAAGGTCTTTATCTTCGACTCTTTGTATAAGACTACAGATAAAAGTAGATATCAAGATATCGTAGAGTTGATTAAAATTGCATGGACTTGTCTCTGTAATAAGTACCCCGAAAAGTTCAACAAAAACCTTTATGTTCACTATGATTGGCCAGTACGTGTCTTTGCTTATTCTTCAATTCTTACATTGCAATAAAAAACTTATTTCATGACTTGGTTTTCCCATATGTGCAGGTCATGACGCAGCCATCTGGCACCAATCTATGCGGATATTATGTGTGCGAGTACATGCACCGTCTTACAGCCTGCACTGATGGTAGCAAATTCGAAGAGATGGTGTGTGCATACACAACTGCGACTACATGTAGTTCTTAGTGTTCATATTCTTCGGTTCTTATTCTTTTGTTCACATTCTTTGGTAGATTTCCAACATCAAGGAAAAATTTCTCGAGACAGAACAAATCCGATTGATTTAAGAACAATTATGTGGATTTCTTCTAGACGAGGTTATTAGTCCAGGGGGAGAGTTTTATGTTGGCTTATCCTCTATTCTTAGTATGGGAGCGACGATCGGGGAAGGGACAAGTCAGAACATCAAGGAAGCATCTGGAAGCAAAGACAAAGGCCAAGCATCTGGAAGCAAAAATTAAACTCTGCTAACATTTCATCCAATGTATATTATTAATCTAAATTTCAGTATGCACAATATGCTAATGTATAATATTATTTCCAAAGTTCTTCAATTTCAGGATTTGAGATGATATATTCTACAAGCATTCGTATATATTTATTTGTATAATATTAGAGATAACATTATACAAATAAATATATATGAATGTATGTAGAATATTATCTCAAATATAACATTTTATATGCCACACGACTTTATATTACAGCGTATTAAGATTAGTATATTAGTACATTAAGCAAATACGTTAGAGAAAAGAAACATTAAAAAAAATTAAACCCTCATTTGTACCGGGTGGTACCTCCACCCGGTACAAATGACCCCCTGCCACGTCGGAGGGGGGAAGACACATTTGTACTAGGCCGAGGCTCCACCCGGTACAAATGTGAGGCATTTGTACCGGGTATCTCACCCGGTACAAATGCTCCACCTCATTTGTACTGGATGCTTTGTACCGGTTCAATACCCGGTACAAATGAGGGTTATGAACCGGTACAAATGGCCATTTTTCCAGTAGTGTGCCACTGCCGCTGTCGTCTCTGCCGTGCTCGCTTCCTCTCCGCCGTCTCTTCCTCCGCCGTCGCACCATCACATCTCGCCCGGATCTCTCTCTCTCTCTCTCTCTCTCTCCCCGCGTTCCGCCTTGTCTGCCGGTACCACCACTGTCACGCCTCTCTCTCTCTCTCTGCTTGCTCGATCGATCGATAGCTACTGCTATACAGCGATTGGATCTACAAGCTTCTCTTTTTATTTGCTTCAGATGAATCTGAATCCGTTCTTCTGATTAGTATTTGTTTTACTTTTGATTCAGTTCAGGTATAAGTTAATTCAGATTACCAGTTTGTTTGATGTTGGCGATGGAGTTCAAAATGTTAAGAGACTAGAGGTGTTCAGAACTTCAGAGCCTTCAGTTTTCTTTGATTCTGAATTTCAGTAAGTGTGTTATTATTATTGCCATCTCGGCATATTTATCTGTTAATGCTTGGAACAGTGTCTGATGGTACTATGCTTGTATGGTTTATATCCTGCATTGCTAAGTGTCAATTTGCACATTCTACTACACCAACCTCATTCTGATTATTTGTTATTCATGGAATTCAAATTTCAGAGATGTCTTCTAACAAATGATGTGTTTCCTATCGTTGTTATATATTTTAGGCTCTTAGATGTTTCTCTTGATATTAGGAGAATTCAGACCTTGATGCCTCTTCTCATTCTTTGTTAAACATTTTAACTGTAGAGGTAGATCAAGTAAACATGTTATACACTACGAACTTATGAAGCTGCAGAGGCTGCTAATGCATAACTGTAGGAGTCATAATCCATTTTAGATTATTATATTCTTTATAAACAGGATCTTGCCATGAAAAATCGTCAACATTAAAAGACACACACCCAGCCCATTAGCCACACCACATTGGTCGCCCCTGTTTTCTTCTACTATACAGTTTTTCCAAGGATAATTTTCTTTCATGTTTTTTCAGTTGAAGAACTACTTGAGATGATGGTTGACTGCATATCTGGTTCAACCAGGATGCTTTTTACTTGTTGATGCAATTTAATAGGTGTAGCATGAGCCTCACATTTTACTGGCAATAGTTTATGTTACTTGCTTAGTAAATATATCTGTATTATAGTTCCAAACCACATATCATTCCATTTTCGGCCATTTATTTGGTTTGCATCTCTACAACTTTTGCTATTACATAGCTGCAGGTCATTTCTATCTGCCAGTTAATATTATTTTGATCCTTTACCTCTACCTCCGTTTACTTGCGCTCCTTGCAATTCAAAGAGGTGCAGTTCTTTTTAACCTTTGATTTAACTGTACTAATCAGCACATTGATCAATCAGTTGAAGTGCAGTTGCACATTAGATATTCCTCTACATGCAGGATATACATGGTACTGAAGGCAGTTCATGGTACTGAAGGCTACAGAACTTATGACCATAAAGCATATCATTAATCCACTTTTTACAGTGTGTTCCGGTTGGACCCTAAACTTCTAATAGATGCTGCTATTGGTGTTCTAGATTGCAAGGTCAGCCAGCAATCTTGTGTTTTCTTGTGTTTATGTGGAGCTTTTCCAAATCCTATGCTTCAAAAATCTATACCAACATGTAGCTCCTACAGATGGTTTCTACATATCTAGTTAGAGATCTCTCTTTCAAAATGGACAGTAGTATGCCGAATTATGCTTATTCCTTTGATCATCTTAGTGAAATGTTAGTCATCAATTTGATTACATCTAAATGGTAACACATTGGACTACTATACTCGAGAGATGGACGAGATATGTCGATTTTTTTGGCTTGTGTAGATGTATGTATATTCTTTTTCAGTTTGTGCATCCTATTTCACTATGTGTCGACCACTTGTTTCTATATCCTTGTGCTAGCTTAACTTTTCTTGGCACTTAGAATGCTACATTTTGTTATGGAATGCGCAATGTAAATTTTAGTCGAACAATGCTAAATGAGTAAGCTAAATTGTAATAATCCATTAAACTTAAATCTTGCCCAAACAAATCACCGGACCTTAAGTGCTCAATTTGTTTGAGTATATCAAAGATCAGTTTAGCTTCCATTTTCTTATGAATACATTCCAATAATACTTCTTCCACATGTTATGTAAATATTCACTGCTTAGATCAGTTTGGTTTTCTGTTTTCATTAGGCCGGTCACATAGTCCAGAGATTTCTTTTTTTATTTAACCAATCCAGAGCTTATGTAGTTTTGACTTATTTTGATGTCTTCTATTGCATGTGGAGTTTTCTGGCCTATTTTCTTAGTGGCGAATTTAGATGCGCTATTTTTCAGTAGGACAATAACCGTTGCTATATTCCAGTGCCTAAAGCAGCCTATAACACTTGGTTGTTTTCCTCGGTTGAAAATCAGTACTACAGCTCATCAGAAATTTTTTCGCAGAGTCATCCGAAGTCTTGAAGTTGTCCTGCCACTGCAGTGTTCTAGAAGTGACGAACTGTTTCTCTTCCCTGTGAGATTTTAACACAAGGTCCCAGTCATAATTGCAGTTTATGTTCCAGTGTACAAATTTAACACAAGGTACTGCTATACTATTGATTCTTGGACCAGGCCTCATGCTTGTATGCCCACTTTGCTCTTCACCAGGTCCATGCATTAGTCGTTAGATGAACCACACAAATAATCCAATGGAATTAGTAATGAAAATGCTTTTGCTTATGAGAGTAGCAGTTTCCAAATGTCTGCTTTGAAATAGCTTGTTTCTTGTCAGATCTTTGAAATACAAGAGCTGGTGGTTTCTAACAGTTTCTCTTCTTTGCAACTTCATGAATTTTGAAGATGGCACATTCCAAGACAATATTTATCTTGACATACCTTCATAGTTGGCAGAAAAGTTATCTTATTGTTCTAATGTATACAATAATACACACTTAAGCTATATGCAGCCCAGTGAATTTTATTTTATTATTCTGGTGTAGAGAAGTACATACAATTCAACTATACTTCCATCTCTTGATGCAACTGACTGTAGAGAACCATGCACGATAACATCTAGGAGCTAATTATATTAATTTGTGTCACATATATGGTCCTAGTAGTGAATTTGGACTTGTTTAGGTGTACTAATGCTATCTAGTATTCAGACAATAATAATACTTCTCAAATGAATTTTTTGATAAGTCATTGCTCCTTTTCAGTATATATTCATTTTGCTCCTTTCACTATCTTACCATCTTATATTATCACCCAGGGTGCTGTAATATACTAGTAACTAGTGGCTCAACATCTGGTTGATTTCACTCCCTACCCAAATTCTACTGCATTAACAATGTGTTTTCAGAGTGCCAAAATGCAACCTTCATATCGACAGCCTTGGAATCTATCTGATATACAAGGTTATAGATTCTCTCGTTTACTCAGTTATGTTACTTATCTAAATATAAATTGTTTTTTCTAATATGGTCATATGTTTTTTGAAATGCAAGCTTTGTCACTGGACAATCTATGGACTTGAAGTACATAGTTCAAACATTGACACAAAACTCATTGCCAAGGAAGTAACTTATCATTCTTCTAATATACCAGGTTACATTTCTTCCTTACCCCCATTCTGTGTTGTTTAGCATACTTTCTGTTTTAGTAATACGCTACTGCTAGTGTTCTAGATTGTAAGGTCAGCCAACAATCTGGTGATTATTCTGTTTAAAATTTCACAGTATCACTCCATGTCATAATCCATGATGATTAACTCTAGACTCCACTGGCATGTGTCCCACCATCCTATATTTTAGTATCTGAATTGCACTGTTGCAGTACATTTTCTTTTCATCTCCATTCATTGTGCAGTCGAATCAACATTCCTTCCCAAGTTTTCCCCACGACACAACAGACCATGGTGCCTGGACACAAAACACAAGCAATCCTTTGATGCACTATTTACATCCCGAAATTAGATTGGGGGCGCTGGAATCGATGAATTGCCTTTTTTTCAATACTCCAATGTTAACAAGACTATCAAGCCTCCTTTCAATGATTTCATTTATTATGACCTCCATTTGATGGTCTGTACTTGCATGCTCCACTATGTTGAAATATTCATAAAAAAACCTGTGTTCAAATTAAAAGTTGTACGATTTGTGCAATTCTTCCTTGTGCTTATATCCTGCATGTGCCTCATTATTTTCAGTTTTTC